>JAUDYJ010000005.1:24532704-27018954 GCA_030761175.1 Masticophis lateralis
CCATGGAGCGCTTTAAAGGTGATAACCAAAACCTTGAAGTGCACTCGGAAGACCACCGGGAGCCAGTGAAGCTCGCGCAGGAGGGGTGTTACATGGGAGCGCCACGTGGCTCCCATAACCACCCGTGCAGCTGCACTCTGTGCCAGTTGGAGCCTCCGAGTGCTCCTCAAGGGGAGCCCCATGTAGAGAGCATTACAATAGTCCAGACAGGAGGTGACGAGGGCGTGAGTGACTGTGTGTAAAGAGTCCCAATCTAGAAAGGGACGCAACTGGCGAATCAGGCGAACCTGATGAAAAATCCTCCCAGTCACGGCCGTCAAGTGCTCTTCTAAAGACAGCCGTGAGTCCAGGAGGACACCCAAGTTGCGAGCCCTTTCCGTGGGGGCCAATGATTCACCCCCAATAGTCAGCGATGGCACCAGCTGACTATATCGGGACGTCGGAAACCACAGCTACTCGGTCTTGGATGGGTTGAACCTGAGCCTGTTCCTCCCCATCCAGATCCATACGGCCTCCAGGCACCGGGACATTACCTCAAGGGCATCGTTGGGGTGGTCTTAAGATCCTTCTGTGTCTTAAGCCTATCTTCTGGAGTGTTGACTATTCCTGCCAGCTTGTTGTTATCTGCAAATTTTATGATTTCCCATCTATCTCTTCATCTAAATTATTGTTGAAGATATTGAAGGCTACTGGTCTTAAGACACAGCCTTGAGATACTCCCCTGCATACTTCCTTCCATGTAGATACAGTTCAATTGAGGACTACACGTTGAGTGCGGTTGGTCAGCTAGTTACAAATTAATTTGATGGTGATGCTGTTTAGCCCACATTTTTCTACCTTATCAAGTAGTAGGTTGTGGTATACTTTATCAAATGCCTTACTGAAGTCTAAGTAAATTATATCAGCAAAGCATTTCTTTAGTCCTCTAATTTTGTCACTTTGTCAAAGAATACAATAAAATTTATCTTGCATGATTCGTCTTTGAAACTTCTCTGTTGGCTTTTGGTTATGACTTCGTTTGCCTCTTGGTGTTTGTGGATTTGTTGCTTGATTATCTTTTTCAGAATCTTCCCAGGTATTGATATATATTAAGGCTTATAAGTCTGTAGTTTTCTGGATATACTTTTTACCTTTTTTGAAGATGGGAGCTACATCAATTCTATTCCAGTCTTCTGATAGTCCCCCCATGCTCCAGGAGCTTTGAAAGATATGGTTCTGAGATTACATCTGCCAGTTCCTTCAGAACCTTGGGGTGTAATCCATCTGGTTCTGGTGATTTGAACTTGTCTAGGGTGGAAGGTGCTCTCTTACCATCTTCTTGTCAATTTTAACTTGTACTCTCAATTTGTTTTTTATGGTACTATTTTTGATAAGTTGGACTGTTTGTTCTTTTTGTGGAAAGTCAGATGCAAAAAATGAGTTAAACAGTTCTGCTTTCTCCCTATTGCTCATCATCATCTTGTCATTTTGTCTCATTAAAGGATCTTGTCTTTCAATTTATCAGAAAGTTCTTTGTGCAGCGATACTGGTTTCTTTTGAGAGCTGTTATTTTTCTTCTTTATTAGAAGTGTGTTAGACTGGGCTTTCATAATCTTATTTTTCAAAATTTCCCAGGCTTCTTGGGTTGTTTTCCCCTTGAGAATTCTCATCCATGGAATCCTTCTCAAGCTCTCTCTGTTTATTGAAATCAGTTCTCTTGTCCAAGACTCTAGTTTCATTTTGTTCTATTGCTTGTGCTTGCATGATGTTGAATTCAATATTGCTTTTAGGCAAGGGGTTACATGAGGCATGAACATTATTTCAAGGATTCCTCCAGGAAAAGAAGGTTGAGAAAAGGTGGTTTAGAAGAAGCAACAGAAAAGTACTTGGTCCATAGATACATGTCCATGATGTCATTAGGAATCAAACTTAATTCAAATTTGACATTTGGAACTGGGCTGCCTTTGGAGTAAGGTTTTCTAATAAAAAAAAATTCCTAACACTTGACCATACAAAATTGCTTCAGTGAAAACAAATTATATTGTTTTGTACATGCAAAACATAACAATCTGGCATGGAAAAAAAAATGCACATATGAGATTCTACCCATAGGTTAACAATTAATTTCGCCAAAAGCCAAGCAGCTGAGATTTTGTTTGCATTTTTAATGAAGAGGCAAGAACAAGCATTTTACAATATTGCAAAAACATTTTATTATTTAACATTTAAGCTTTTAACACTTCTTTTCCAGAAGTTAAACAAAAGGTTACAACAATCTAAAGACTTAATGGATGTTGGCAGATTATTGGACAATGCCTGCACTGGATGATAATTGTTTGAAAATTGAGAATAGCTGTAAGGGATTAAGTGTATTAAAGGGATTACTTTTCTTGACTTGAAATAAGAAAACAAATATTTCTGCTACAAAGGAAAATATTTGACTAATCTGTCAGCAGTTTTTCAAAGGCTAATTCTAATATGAATTTATCTCACAGAATTTAAGCAACTATTTCTCACTTCCATTTCAACATCTGGGGTCTCTCTTTTGCTATAGGTTGCTGCTTGGAATAAAGGGGCATTTGAGGCTTTGATCAGATGGAGCCTATGCAATCTCCTTCCTCTTGTGGATCCCATCATCCCTATGGTTTTATGGAGGAATTTATAGGTATGGTCAAAACCATGAAAATGGCACCATAATGGTACTATCAAAACTCCATGTTTATATCTAATGCACATAAAAAATGAGTGGAACTTCAAAGTAGTACCATTATTCTGCCATCTTGACTTTTTTTGATGATACTCCATGGACAGTCCTGGCCATAGGGCTGGTATATCTAAGTCTCTACCACCTAATGCCTTCTAGAAGTGTCAGATGCCTAATCGCATAATTCCCCATTGTATGCATTTCAGTGCCAGATTGGAGTTATAGCAATAGAAGTCAACTCATCTGATGGACATTGTATAAGGCAAGGCTCTTCTAGAATATTGCATATATATAACCATCATTGCTACATGTACTGCTCCATTGTGAGAATGTACCTTTATTTTAACATAAAAGAATGATTGTCTGCTAACATTCTAATTTTCCCAAATTTTCAGCCTCTTTATTGAAATGACACATTCAAACCAGTGGTGGATTTCAAAAATTTTTTACTACTGGTTCTGTGGGTGTGGCTTGGTGGGCGAGGCATGGTTTGGTGGGCGTGACAGTGGAAGGATACTGCAAAATCTCTATTCCCTCCCCACTCCAGGGGAAGGATACTGCAAAATCCCCATTTCCTCCCAATCAGTTGGGACTTGGGAAGCAGAGAATAGATGGAGACGGGGCCAGTCAGAATTTTTACTACCAGTTCTCTGAATTAGTTACAATTTTTGCTACTGGTTCTCCAGAACTGTTCAGAACCTGCTGAAACCCACCTCTGATTCAAACTATAATTTTGCATTTCATATGAAATTGTCATTTCTTCCATCATGCTGAAATGCATGGGACTAATTATCATTTCTTGAGCATTTGGTAGGTTTCAAAAACCATTTCTCATAAGGATTATGATACAAGCTGACAGCTGTGAAATACTGAACTAATGATCATTGCATGTTATCTACCAACTTCTATCATGTTAAAAAATTCTTAGCAGTGTAAAGACAAATCAGGATGTTGACTGTATTCTACAGCCATAAACCCTGTTTAATGTCGATCAGGCTCTCCAGACTTGGCAACTTTAAAACTGGCATGCTTGGCTGAGGAATTCTGGGAGTTGAAGTCCCCAAGTCTTAAAGTTGTCAAGTTTGGTGACTCTTGGGGTAGGTGAAAGAAACACTCATCATAGTTTATAAAATTAAACTCTACTTGAAGATTTTTTTTCCCTTCGCTATAATTAAGAAATTACCTTCCTTGTGTTTTAAAAAGATGTGGAGGAAAATAGCAGCTATACATTTGAAGACTTTATTTACCTATATTCCCAGGTGCTATTGCTTTCACTGCCAAACTATAAAAAAAAGGAACTGTGCTGGCTGAATCACTGAAAGATCCCCCCCCCCCCCAAAATCTGACATTGTCTAGATTGATAGATCTACAACTTCTAGATTTCCCAGCATGGCTAATGTTGCTAGAAATCTTGAGAAAGGCTGTTATATAATCTCTTCTATGAACCAAGAACACTAAATACATAGATTTTTCTCTTCCATCATCGAATCATAGAAGTTCCTGATTCCATAGAGCAGCATAATGACAGAATATAAATGTGATGATCAGGTGAGATGCGATGGCTATCAACCCAAAGTTACAGAACTCACTGCTGCTAAATGTTCTGAGGTGCACAGCCTTAGATATTACACTTAACAGAGAAAAAAGTAATTATTAGATATAGTTACTGTGACAAACTATGAGACCCTTCATGAGCAGTATAACAAGAAATGCCAGTTTTCTTGGAGCAGCAGCAGGGAAGTAATGTGCCTTCAAGTTCTGTTTTATAAGCTTATCTGAAGTACCTGGTGGACTATTGAAGAAAGCAGCACAATGGCTGGCTGGACTTTTAGCCTTACCTCAGCAGGGCTCTTCTTAATGTATTTGTATATGTGTGGGATATTTGACAGACAAAATATGGAAAGCATTTCATAAAAAAAGAATGCTTCAAAAAGATTATGACATGGCACTAATTTACAAGGCTGCAGAATGAACTGTCAGATATGAATATTGGAATCAAATATTACTAAGTGTAGGTACAACTATTCAACTATCAGAAAAGGTTTGTCACATATTTGTTATGGCATAAGGTCAGCTTACTTGAGGGATTGCTTGTCTCCACAGGTTAGTACCTATCTAGTGAGCCCCTTTGGGACTGAAACGGAGCTTCAAACATGCCGCTAATCAACTCAGGCAGCTCCGGTGAGTACAGCAGGGGTGGCGCAGAACTCAGCTGGGTAGCGTGGGCGGGGGGAATGAGCCAGAAAGTTATATATGGAAAGCATAGCACAAGGGTGGTTGGGTGGGCCCAGCCAGCGATCACAGCTAAGAGTTTGCCCGACTCGCAGGACCATGTACCAGCCCACCACTGACAGAAACTCATGGAAATATGTAATTGGAACGCAATGCTTATTTTGAAATATCTTTCTACTAAACGTTATAAAAAATAATTATCTCATCTTCCAAAGGCGATGTGGGAATATGCCTACAATAGAGACAAGAATTGCTGTAAACAAATTTGTTTTCTGTTGCTTACAAAGATAAGACCAAAATCAATGAGCTGAATTTACACTATGTCAAAAAAAAAAAAGGACTGTGATAAAATATTGGTCATCTAATCTTATAATGTGTGGTAGTATAATGTGACTCTCAGTAAAATATCTATATCTTTTTATTATTAGATTTATATACCACCCTTTCCTTTCGGACTCAGTCTTGGAATATGGTAGAAATTGTCTAATGAGGGTTGGAGGGCCATTTATGAGACGGAGTTGGTTTAGGAGTTGCTTCCTAGTATCAATTGAGATGAAATGGCCTTCCAATTATTCTGCCAAAGCAATAGTTTCAGCTGTTACCTTTTGCCCATGTTTTCTAAAGAGTATCTCTACTACTAAGTGATTAGAGGCACTTACTTAAAATGAGGCTAATTAGATTATTGAGCATTAGAATGGAATGCCATTGGAGTGAATTAACTATCTAAATAGTAAAGTGATCAATTGGGCTGAGTTTTAATTGGTGGCATGGATTTCACTGAAGAGTAGGGGAAACTTATCTTTCCTTTCTTCTTTGCGCTGCTTCATATTTAATTGTATGATGAAATGAAATAGTTCTCGGTTAGCCTTGCAAAGAAAATTCCTTGCTATTTGTAGAGTGCTTTCATTTTAATTGCACACAACATTAATGGTTGCCATTGGCAGTGATGCAATAGCAAGCTGTTGATAATTTTTGGAATCAACTGTGCTATTTGTTTCCTATTTTAAAATGGCAGCACCATTCATTTCTGACGGAAAGAATTGCAGCGGAGGGCAGGGCAGGGCTGAAAGCACAATGGGGCAGTCTGTAGTAAAAGCAAAAAGCTTTGTCTTTCCACAGTCATACATACAATATAATTGGCTTGCAGGGCAATGGAGTAACAGCAGAATACTAGAAGAATGCCACAGAAAAGTGTGCCTGTCTTCTTTCCAGGACAATCAATCACTGTATTCCAAAAAATACAGATTGTTATTTAGAAGATGCAAAAACCTGAATCAAAAAGTATTGTACTTTAGTTTGCTTCATGACAGTTGCAGGAAAGAAAGATACCTTGCATCATCTTAACTCCATATGGAAAGAACATCCACCTGGAGCAATGAAGAAGGCACTTCTCTTTTTATATTGGGAGACATATTTTGACAGTGATTTATGGCTGAGGCATCTTGCTGAAACTCTGCCTCTTCCATAGCTTGATGAAAAACTACCTCAGAGCCTCAGAGTCACTCAAAACTTTCTGAAGGACAAGTGCAAGTCATTCTTTCTTAAGAAGATTGACATCTGGGTATATTTTTCTTTTTTTCATTTCTGAAAGCACAATTCTGAAAGCACAATGGCAGACTGGCAGCAAGCAAAACATGGCGTAGCAAGATGGCAGTACTGACACTTCTGCTGTTCATAGAATTATTTGTAACAGGTAGATTATTGGATCAAAACAGGGGTGGGTTCTACTTACCTTTACTACCGGTTCGCATCGCGCCCGCATCAGGATAAAACTCACTAGCATTTCCTCTACAATCTGGGACAGTGATTTACGGTTGAGTATCTTCAGCATACTGATGATAACATACCTTGAATTGTCAGATGACATCCCCTAGCAGTTTCATATGGACATTAAAATGCAGGGTTCAGGATCTTATTTCTATGGTATCCCATGAGTGAATACCTTCTCATCCTGCACTACAGTGGATGAAACACCTCACAAAGGAAGGAGTGGAACCACTGCAAACAGTGCCCTAAGTCTCCAACACCTCTAGCAATTCCATAAGGTATCTTGGCCAATAGTGTCAAAAACTGCTGAGAAGTTTAAAATGACAAGGAGATAATCCTATATACAGTATTTCCAGGTTCTGACACAGGTCATCCAGGAAAGCAAATAATGTAATCTTAGTCCCATACCCAGACTGAAAAGGGTTGAGTTAGAGGTCTACTTCCTTTAAGATACTACTTAGCTGATCCACCACTACTACCAGCAAACTCTTCCAAAAGGGGAACGTTAGAGAGTGGTTGATAATTATTAGCCAAGAACAATGATTTGAGAGGCAGGAAAAAACATAGAATAGTTTAGAGAGTATCCAGTCCACTTCCTTATAAGCTACAAAGAATTCCAGACAATAGAGAAAATCAGCATGATATTCCCATTGCCACTAAAGACTGTGCCCATGTGGAGTAAAGATGCTGGAGATATGGAGACCAGGAATTCCTGAGCTTTGCCAGAGCCTCATCCAAATTCTTGCACTTCTTATTAAATGTTTGTAGTGTAAACAAGACCTCACCAATATTGATTCTTTATTGGCCAAGTGTGATTGGACACACAAAGAATTTGTCTTTGGTGCATATGCTCTAAGTGTACATAAAAAGATAAGATACATTACTCAAGAAACATAAGGTACAACACTTAATGATAGTCATAGGGTACAAATAAGCAATCAGGAAACAATCAATATCAATATAAATCGTAAGGATACAAGCAACAAAGTTACAGTCATGCAGTCATAAGTGGAAGGAGATGGGTGATAGGAACAATGAGAAGATTAATAGTACTAGTAATGCAGCTTTAGTGAATAGTTTGACAGTGTTGAGGGAATTATATGTTTAGCAGGGTGATGGCGTTCGGGGAAAAACTGTTCTTGTGTCTAGTTGTCTTGGTGTGCAGTCCTCTATAGCATCGTTTTGATGATAGGAGTTGAAACAATGTATGTCCAGGATGCAAGGGGTCTGTAAAATTAACATGATATCTTTAAAAGAGCTACGGTCCACTTACTATATTATTATTTATAAGTTTCCTTTTCTTCTTATCCATCTTCTTATATATGGTTCAGATAAATATCAGATATCTCTTGATATTTCAAGCCTTTTCTATCCATAACTTGCCAGGCAGCAGAGAATTATTGCAAAGTTGATCTAAGGGAACAAGGAGCAGAAAACAGGGAATAACTTTTATTAGACCAATACTGATTATGGTACAGGTCAGATAAGCTTTTGAGTTATATAGAACTTTTCATTAGAATCTGATAACGCATCATATATCAGTTTACATCTAACTGTAAGGGTGCTTAGAGTGATGAAAAATTAGTGATATAGCTATGTTAACTAGTAGTTCAAAGTTAAGGTGAGAAAATAGGGATAATCTTATGCCATGGAAGTTATTAAATGAATTTGGGTGTGAGAGAGGCATGTTCTTGACTAAATGGAGAATATCTAAGGAAAAGAGAAATTGTCTATTCAATAATTGTATGTGAATCAAGAATCTAATAAATGAAACTCTAGTATAATTCATTTTTATTTGATTACTTAAGATCTTTTAGATATAGATTGTTAAGAGATATTGGGACGTTAGCAGGAAAAAGGAGTAAAACTAAATATTGGTAAGAAGGAGTGAGATTGTTAAATTTACATATTGAGTCATAGTAATCAGGTAGATGTTTGATTGTGATTCTATGAGGCTGAAAAAAAAACTATGATACAGTGTTGGTGTGTATCAACTTAATTAAAATGATCACTAAACTTCCTAGATCATACTTTAAGAATAATTTGTAATGTAAAACTTTTTCAATAAAAAAAAAAAGAATAATTTGTAAAATAGATAATGCTATGCTTTAAGAACTGACAATTTTGGATCATTATAGGTGCTCTATGAAAATTGAAAATTTAATAACAGAATAACAGACTCTAGTCCAACCCTCTGCTCAGGCAGGAAGCCCTTTACCATTTCAGACAAATGGATGTCCAATCACTTCTTAAAAACTTCCAGTTTTGGAGCATTCACAACTTCTGGAGGTGTTCCACTGATTAATTGTTCTAACTGTTAGGAAATTCCTTCTTAGTCCTAGGTTGCTTCTCTTGTTGATTAGTTCCACCCATGGCTTCTTGACCTGCCTTCAGAATAGGTTGACTCCCTCTTCTTTGTGGCAACCCCTTAGATATTGGAGCAATGTTATCATGTCACCCCTAGTCTTTCTTTTCATTAAAGTAGACATATCTGATTCCTGCAATCATTCTTCATGTTTTAGTCTCCATCCCCCTAATCGTCTTTGTTGCTCTTCTCTGCACTAATGAGAATCACAAAAGGAGTGTCACAGTTAAGATACAGTTGTTACAATTGTTAACTCAATTAGAGGATTCTGATGCAATGGTATCCCTGTATATCCAAATGACCAGTTCCTACCTAGATCCCTGAAGAGAGAAATTAACAAACCAGAAATTATTGAGGGTCTCCAGTACCCTGAGGAAAAAAATTAAACAAAGACAACATGAAACTGATTCAGTTGATTGAACAATGAGATTTCAAGAATATTGTAGAGAATTGACTGACATAATTGGAGTCAAATCTTTTAAAATTCAACTATTTCAGTTCTGTGAGAATGAGGTAGTAAAGAAAATAAAAGAGACACTATTTTAGTTATTTATTTAATTACATCCATTTCTATGCTACCTACTCTAATGATTTGTGGCTTACAATATGTAAAACTGAATCATCCATGAAATACTCATAAGAGCAATAAACAATTAAACCTATACAATACTACTACTTGGTTATTTTATGTATAGTGATCCAAATTAAGAATTGTTGAGGTCTGAAGCTGATTATGTAGAAGAATGCAAGAGATGTAATTGATTTTCTGTGTAATGTGATTAATGGGATCACTAGATGAAAAAATAGTAGAAATAATTCTTGATTTAAAGAAAAATATAATTATATTCTTCATCCCATCTTATTGTTAGAGAATAAAAAGTCCCTTTCCCCATCTAAATATTCCAATTGATTTTTACGCCATTACTCAAATATGCCAAAGCTATTTACATGAGACCTAAGCCATATATCTTTTCAAAAAGATCTTTCTTCATAAAATGTGACACCTTTGAAAGCATACACAGTGTTTTCAGAGAGAACACTGAAAGTTAAATAAAGCTTTCAAAAGGATTTATCAGGTAAATGTTATAGATTGCTGTAATTTAATTTATGAGATTAGTTTGACTTTCAATTACCAAGCTTCACACTGAATCACTTTATATCTTGAGTTCTCTAACCAGCTCTCCTTACACTCGATCTTTCATTTAGAGAGGGATTATCAATAATTAGACACTGTGCCCTTATTGATCAACAAATCAATATCCACATAAATCATCTGCAGCCTAAAAATAATTCACTCTTTGCATTAAGGGAAATTGGTGCAATCAAATTAGCATCCCTTGTGATACACTGATCGTAGCCTTCCCTTTTAGAAGTAAAGGTAATTTTTTGAAGTAGGCTTTTAAGCAATAAGGTAAATTACCGGAGTGAATTTTCAGGTATGGTCACCCTCAAGAACTCATAAGGCTTTATTTTGCTACAGCTTAATTTTCTTTATAAAGAAAGGCTTGTATTTTTATTATTCATATTGGTATTTTACTGCTCTGGTTAAGAAATCAAGAAATTAATTTAATCCACGAGTGTGCTGCAAACAGACAAACTCAATTTGGCAGTGATAAAGACAAAGACAAATTTGGCAAAGACAGCAAAATAGCTGCCTTTAATCCTATGTCAGCAAGAAGCATGAGCTGGACGTTGTTGTTGTTAGTTGCGAAGTTGTGTCTGACCCATCGTGACCCCATGGACAATATTCCTCCAGGCCTTCCTGTCCTCTACCATCTTCTGTAGTCCATTTAAGCTCATACCTACTGCTTCAGTGACTCCATCCAGCCACCTCATTCTCTGTCATCCCGTTCTTCTTTTCCTCCCAATCTTTCCCAGCATTAGGCTCTTCTCCAGTGAGTCCTTCTCATTAGGTGGCCAAAGTATTTGAGTTTCATCTTCAGGATCTGGCCTTCTAAAGAGCAGTCAGGGTTGATCTCCTCTAGGACTGGTTTGATCACCTTGCAGTCCAAAGGACTCACAGGAGACTTCTCCAGCACCATAGTTCAAAGGCCTCAGTTCTTTGGCACTCAGCCTTTCTTATGGTCCAACTTTCACAGCCATACATTGCAACTGGGAAAACTATAGCCTTGACTATACACACTTTTGTATATACTTTTGAGCTGGAAGAGGATAGCTCAAAATGCCCCTTTTGCCCTATATTCCAATATTACGGAATGATCTTTGTTGGTTTTCATGAGTGCTTAGATGATAAACAGTCTTGCGTGTTTGGAAGGACGTGGAATATCTTGAAACAAGCAAATATTGTACCCATTGTGCAGTTGATATTTATTCTTCTGCTTTAAAAATACAGAGAAAAATATCTGATTTTTCTGTCAACCAATTTGATGGTGAACTTTAAAAGTAATTTATGTCCATCTATGGTTCATACATACTCTGCCATTCAAGCATACACTCAAACCACCTTGAAGAGACAGTAAACTGTAAGGAATTAAAAAGAAACCCAAATGCCAGGCACAATCATTCAGAAAGATTGCCCACACTATTAAATAATCTATCTCTCTTTATCAAAATAAGAAATGAAATGCAAGGGCTACAATGTGGAAAAGACTAAGCAAAACAACAGCAATGCTAAAAGATGACTGAGTGGTTATCTTTTTCCACATAAGCAAAGATCCATTCAATGAAATAACTTTCCTAAAATAACTTAAGCCACCACAGACCAACCTCTTTTGATAGACAACAGTTTAATAGAAAAGGGAGTCCCAGAGTTCATTATGCTAATATTATTTTTTAAACAATATTTTTTAACCCTCTGAATGTGTGAAAGCATTCTTAATAGTTGTGGAAAAAATATTGTAAGCTATTTGTCATAATGCAAAGTATTATACATGATTAGGTGTTGAATGACCCATCAAAGCCAGTTGGTTTGTTGAGGATTATCATCTGATAATCTGTTGACTGTGAGGATATATATGAATGCTGATGCTGGACTACAATTATGGGTCTGGATGAAAAGCAATTAATTTCTTTTTTACATGATTTTCTTCAATGGATAAGAAACTGTGCCTGATTGGATCATACTTTCATATGACCAAAAATGAAGATAGGTATATGTTCTATCTTCTGGAAAATGGATATTTTGGCTGGCATTTCGCAATATAATGGCTATATTTTCTCTAGAAATATGAAAGAAACGTTAGCGAAATAGCACTTAAAATTTCAGCTCCCCTTATGTTGTAAAAAAACCCAGCATTGCACGAGGTGGCTTATTCCTCAATTGCATTATCCACTCTGCTGATGTAAGTCTCGGCTGGAAAGCTGCTGTCAACGGGCTACTTTCATTGCACCTCATCTTGGAACAGAACACATTTTGTCTAATGAAATACAGCAACGTCCTTCAATAAAGCCTCTTGCCAGATCCTCATCTTAAGGTCATGCCACTGAAGTAATCAGGACAATGTCATTATGAATCAGCCTTTAAATCATGTAAACCTTTATTAATTCTCTTAAAAAGCAAATCTGACTTCATTTTGCTATTTAAAAGCTTCATATGTAAGTAACTGTACCATTGATATGGCATTTATCGTTCACTCCTTGATGAAGGCCTTGTATTTCTAAATGGAAGTATTCTACAACTGGCTATTGAGATTCTTTACTAACACTGTTAGATTTTTTACAAAAGGTAAAGGAATCCTTGTGGATTTTACTCTGCTAGTCATTGCCAACTATAGTGGGCAGTGCTCATCTCCATTTCAAGGTCATTGAGCCAGCATTGTCCAAAGACATTTTTGTAGTCATGTGGCCAGCAGGACATCATGGAGCACTGCTAGGCTTGCAGGACCTGGGCAGGGATTGGGGCTCATCCCAACCTGTGGCCATGGGATCTCGAGTCTGGGTTACCAGCTTTCCAGCCTACAAGCCCGGCATTTTAACACTGAGCCACCGTGCTGCCCTTAGTTAGATTTAAAATTTAAAGCAAAATTTTTCAACATTTAGATGTCCTCAAGTCATGTTGGTTGGTAATTCTAAGAACTGTATTCCAACTCTTCCTTAAGGCATCTGGTTGGAGAAAGAGATCCTAATAAAATAAATGCTATCAATGGAGTGTTTCAGAGATCCATAGAATTTAGAAGAAGTGACATTCACAATAAAGGTAAAGGTCAAGGTTCCCCTCGCACATAAGTGCTAGTTGTTCCCTCCTCTAGGGGGCAGTGCTCATCTCTGTTTCAAAGCTGAAGAGCCAGCGCTGTCTGAAGATGTCTCCATGGTCATGTGGCCTGCATGACTAAATGCCAAAGGCGCACCGAACGCTGTTACCTTCCCACCAAAGGTGGTCCCTATTTTTCTACTTGCATTTTTATGTGCTTTTGAACTGCTAGATTGGTAGAAGCTGGGACAAGTAATGGGAGCTCACCCATTACATGGCACTAGGGATTCGAACTGCTGAACTGCCAACCTTTTGATTGACAAGCTCAGCCTTTTAGCCACTGAGCCACCACGTCCCTAATTCACAATACTATGTGACAATAACATTCACAATACTATGCATAAAATATTTAATTAAACTGTGGAGAGAAAACATAGGCTTTCACTTACTTCTTCCCATGTACCTGGTTGTATGAAATAATATTCACAACATTTAGTAGGGACATTTGAAAGGAAGTTGAAACCATCAGCTGTTTATAATCCCATCTGCAGACCAAGACCCCAGTTAGACATCATTTCTGATTACCAATATACTTGCATATCTTTATTAGTGCACAAAATCACTGACAGAGATGACTGGGAAAATGCAGTTCATCAAACTTATTTTTCTCATTTAAATCATTGTATATATACAATGATTTAATATTGTATATACAAGTGTATATATTCAGTGATTTAATATCTACATATATTTTAAAAATTTGGTTTCATTTTTATTTTTGCTTTCATTTCTTTTCTGATTTTCTGTTTTACAATATGTAGTTTTCATATTGATGTTTAACTCAATAAAAAAGCAGCAGCAACAAAAATATTCCCATTGTTTAATCTACACTGGGGGTGTCAAACTTGCAGCAACACATTGCCCTCACGTGACATATCGCTAAACTAGGTTTATGTCAGAATATCATGTATTTTTGCAGGCACTGGTCTACTCATGTATTTTTGCAGGCACTGGTCTACTCATTTGTTTTCTTTTAACACTGATCAGCTGTAGGGCGGCCCTTTGAAGCCCCACGGCAAGAGTCTAAACATTCCAGTTCCATAGACTGGAATAGACATGGCAATAGGTCAGCCAATAGGGACTGTTTGGAAACTGAAACATA
Organism: Masticophis lateralis; assembly: GCA_030761175.1. Classification (NCBI taxonomy): domain Eukaryota; kingdom Metazoa; phylum Chordata; class Lepidosauria; order Squamata; family Colubridae; genus Masticophis; species Masticophis lateralis. The sequence continues at coordinate 24,547,064 of JAUDYJ010000005.1, forward strand.
GTGTTTATTTGCATGGGGCCATAAGAGACAGTTTGGAGTCTGGGCATAGCTTAGACTTGTTAAACTATATATAAGAGTTGGTTTGGCCTATTTAACTTTGTTGCCTCTGTACCGGGGTGAAATCTAAAATTTGTTACTATTGGTTCTGTGGGGGTAACTTGGTGATGGTGGTGGGCTAATGTGACTGGGTGGGCGTGGTCAACTTCTTTTTTACTTTTAAAAGCATTTTTTCTACAACCTTAAGAGGTTATAGGAAAAATGCTTTTAAAAGCCTCTGACGATCCAGCTGAGCCGCCCAATCATCAGAGGCTTTTTTTTTTTTACTTTTAAAGGCATTTTTCTGGCCGAAGAGGTTATAGCGCAGTTCAGTTGGGTGTGTGTGTGTGTGAGTAGGGATTTTTGCTACTAGTTCTCTGAACCACCTGCCGCCATCACTACTGGATCGGGGCATTTCACCCCGGCTCTGTACAATATATTACCATCTTTATCTCTCTACTCTATAATGATCTGCTTCTATGAATATTGCTTCTGTGTTCCTGATATTATATCCTGAATCCTGCTGAAGTTCATTTACTTGTGTGCTGGTCGGATGTGTGCTGCAAACTCTGATAGGGTGGGCATGGCCAGTGTGTGATGCATCTGGTCCGCAGGCCATGAGTTTGATACCCCTGATCTACACTGTACTGTTATCTTCTATTTAGTCACTTAGGCATTGAATTCCAAAAATGTTTTATGTCACTATCTTCTAAATCCAAAAAGTCCTGTAACTGAAAAATTATTTCTTATATGCTTGTAAAAAGCAAAGAATATCTCTTTTGCTCCACTTTTAAAGTTGTTGATAAGTGTTCTTGGATTTAAACCAAATCTTCAACAATAACTACATATTTCTCCAATTATTTTATGATTTTTGCCAAAACTGTAAAAGTATGGAATAAATATTATTCTACATTTCCTGGAAAATTATTGCTCAGTTCAATGTTTAGTTATTGGCTCTATATACTTTTTTATGATTAGAGAAGACCCACTAAAATTAGTGGGGATTTTTGATTATGATAAATGTATGTCTCATTGATTTCAGCATGCACATTCTAAACTTAACCAAATGTGGATGTAAACCAGTATGATTTTATTTATTCGCTTATTTTTTTAAAAATAGGCTACTTTTAGGAGCAGAAGTACATCTACAAAACAGTTTCTATATTGTACAAAGAACAAAAATAAATCAAACTAATATAACATCATTCCTGAATGGTAAAATTCCAATTCCATTTTGAAAAGTTGGCAAAACTTACTTTATTTATTTAATTCAGTTACTTTTATGCTTCAGTAAAAAATGGGATATGAGCAGCTCTAGGAAAAGGATTTCCACTGTGGCTTTGCAAATTGGTTTTGTTGCTTACTGGTTTTTGTTTGTTGGACTGTGCATGGCTGCCTTCTGGGAACTGTGTGGTGGAGCCTTACTGGTGGTTGTAGGGTTGTTTGTTGTGGAAATTAACAGAGCAATACAGGACTGTATCAAAGCCAGTTTCTACCTAGGCAACGTGGGCCCACCCTCCCACCTTTCTTCCATCCACCTACCTTCCTATCCATCCAAATGAAGTTTAGTGGAGCAAAATCATATGTTAATCAATCTTATTGTCCCTATGAATTGATTGAAATTCATTCATCTCCTGATATTCACGAACTATTACATTAGTTTTATAACCATAAAGGACAAAGATTATTGGGTAACCCTTATACAAAAAGATCATTTGCTTTTTGGTTAATGTTCTACATACAGTACACACATAAGTATATGGCCTGATATTGGTAATGAGCAGTGGTGGATTCCTCCCAGTTCGGCCCGGCCTGGTTCTCCCGAGCCAGTAGTGGTGACGATATGATTTCACCGAACCGGTTCTGTACCCCTTGCCCCCTGCCCCTGCACGGTCCCCCCCATGCATCCCCCACATTATTCTTACCTTTTATTTGGCCCCACCCCCAATCTATTGCTGCCTCCTGAGTCCCAGCTGATGGCTAGAGGGAAAAAAACTGTTTAAACTCTTGCTGTGGGGCTTCAAAGGGCCGCCCTACAGCTGATCAGTGTTAAAAGAAAACAAATGAATAGACCAGTGCCTGCAAAAATACATGAGTAGATCAGTGCCTGCAAAAATAAATGGGCAGACCAGTGCCTGCAAAAAATAAATGGGTAGATTGGTAAAGCTCTGCAAGCAGTTAAAAGCCTGGTAGACCAGTACCTCTGCTAAATCCTAAATAAGTGTCACATGACCATCAAGCCATGCCCACAAAATAAGCCATACCCACAGAACTGGTAGTAAAAATTTTTAGAACCCACCCCTGGTAATGAGATTTCTAAGCTATATAATCTTGTCTAGTTTTTTTCTTCCCTTTTTTTGTCTTGCCTTTCCAATAATTAAATATATGATGTTAAAACATAATAATTTAATACAGCTAGTCCTTGACTTACAACAGTTCATTTAGTGACTATTCAAAGTTACAACGGCACTGAAAAAAATCACTTATGACTTTTTTTCACATTCACGACTGTTCTGAGATTCCTATTGTCACGTGATCAAAATTCAGATGCTTGGAAACTGACCCCATATTTATGAGAGTGCAGTGACCTGAGGTTACACGATCACCTTGTGTGAGTTTTTGACAAGTAAAGGCAGTGGTGGGATTCAGCCAGTTTGCACCATTTCAGGAGAACCGGTTGTTAACTTTCTGACCAGTTTGGTGAACTGGTTGTTGGAAGAAATCATTAGGGCACAGAACCGGTTGTTAAATTATTTGAATCCCACCACTGAGTAAAGTCAATAGGGAAGCCAGAGTAACAACCATGTAACTGCAGTGATTCACTTAACAACTGTGGACAGAAAGGTTGTAAAGGTTGTAAAATGGGGCAATACTTACAAATGTCTCACTTAGAAACAGAAAATTTGGGTACAATTTTGGTCATAAATTGAGCACTACCAGTATGGAAAATCTGTTGTTAAATAAATGCAAATATTCAACTGAGTTTTGTATTCATGCTTCTGGTGCGTATGAGTATTGCAACTCTAATTCTCCCCTCTCCCCCCAACTGCAGCTGATCATATTCAGAGGGTCCAATTTCAAAGGAGCCCTCCAAACCAGCCATTAAGTTCACAGGTGCTGTTTCCTTTAAGCATGTGGAAATAATGAATGCAAAATTGGGCATGCAAGATTAGAGGTTGCAGGCTGAGTTCCCACTCTGTTTTGCATGCTAGTCTCTATCTGTCTTTTTGTCAAAATCTCTTCCTTTCTTCCTTCCTCCCTCCCCCCCCCATCTTCTTTTACTTTAACCACTGCAAAAGACACTGTTAAATAGATGTCTTTAAGGGAACCTTTGACATTATCAACATCTGAGCACAAAGAAATTTTTTTTTAGATCCTGTAGTTTGTGCCGATAATGATATTTTGTACATATGAAACCAACCAATAAAACCAAAGTTAAAAGAGTCGTAAAAATAGCAGTTATGTGACATGAAGTGATTGGATAGAGAAGGAAGGGCATGCATAAAGAGGCCTCAGCTCTTTGATGTTTATTACCACTGTCGAGCAAATAGGAACAATGCTGTTTTTCATGAACACATCGCAGCATTTGGTATTTTACATTTGTTTCCAATTTTTAACAGTTAACATTGTGGGCTTTCATTATGCCATTGTCTCTCAAAATTGCAAGGGCCATCATGGTTGTAATTTACCTTTTGTAGGGGATAATTTGGAGCAGTTTCAGGCCAGGAAGAAACATCTGCCTTGAAAAGCCGAGGATCTGGACACTTTTAAGAGTTCGAGACTGGGACATGTTAGAAGGTCAGTTGCCTCATAAACTCCCCTCATCGCGCTCAGTTTTATTCATTATATTCGACATATTAAGCTTCTGTATCTTGGCATAAAGAGACACAATATTGCAGCATATTGGCAAACTCATTTGCTTTTCCCTGCTAGTGTTGTGTCCAAATATCAATCCCTGGGGATAAACACGTGTATATAGACTGTACGAAAATGAGCCTCAGCAGCAGGTGGCCTTTTGCAGCCTAATGAACACGGCAATCTGTTACTATCACCACACTGCTTTTCACCAGACAATTAGGCAACTAAGCATGTAATTATTCAGGCCAACGAGAAGTGCCTCTTCTCTAATTTCATCTTTTCATTGCTGTTTACTCACCCACACTCCCCTCATTAATGAGAGATTTTCCAGTCTATGCTAATTGGTTTCAATAACATTCATTTCAGTTGAAAGGGGAACGATTCTGTTAATTGGAGAATCGAAAGCGTCTTTTCATTTCAAGTGCGTCCTGCTATGGAAATCTGAATCCTCTCAACAGGTTCAACCTAATGAAATTAAGTTACACAGCCATTGGTGGCTTAATAGAAATAAAGTAATTTATTTTCATTGGAGCATGTGCTTGAGGTCCTGAACAATTAATACAGCTTGTACTGGAAAGAAATTGAAAATCAGGATTCTAAATAAACAAGGGTAGGTCTGCTCCCCGCACCCCACTTAGTTTTCCTTATTTAACTCCTTTTCTTTTGATTATGCAGCTAATCTACCCCATCTCATTTTAGAAATACATACAGAGAGAAAGAAAATAACGATGTTTAAAAATAAGAATGAAATTTAATGCCGAAAAAGTGAATTCAAATGAGAGCCATTTTAAAATTGTCATTGATCTGTCAAATTAGTACTATTTTAGACAATAGAAACCAAACATTGCATAGAAAAATCCAAACAAGAACATGCTGGTGATTAAAAATTTGGTTATGACCTGGTACATTTGGCTTTAATAATAATGAAAATCCCAAAAGCATGTGAGAATCTGTTTCTTGGATCTGCAGATGGATGGGGAAAAAAAATATTAGCATCATTTTTTCCTATTGCTGAGACTCTCTATTGCCTGGAACCCATCCTTCTATATGTTGCTCTTCCATAGTCATTAATGTATGAAAGTCTAGGAAATCACAGTATAAAAACAAAACATTTCTATCCTCAAACATAATACCAGAATATTGATATTAGGTTGTCAAAACATTTGAACATTTAATGTCTCTGTATCAATACTAAACATGGAAGTGGTTAATTTCTTTTATCTAACAGATATCAGGCTTAAAGCATCTAGAGAAATCAAATGTTTCATTTTAGACATTTAACTCCAAAAATGCTCTTGAAAGAAACATAATGAATAAATCAGCATCCATGACTCATAGCCCGACCATAGTCAAGCTGAATAGACACATTATGAATTCTTCTACCTTAAGTTTGAAACACACCAAACTGGGGAAAGCTAGAAGTAAACAAATGAGCAGTCTAGCGCTTAAACTACTCAGTACTACTCTAACAATGTTTTCTGTTCTTTTCCTGACCCCCCCCCCCCAAAAAAGAAAGATAGATTAATATAATAATGTTAAATAAATTTATATTTGAGGTATTAAGACTCATGTTTAGTTTACAATGGGTGGTCATGTATGATTTGGCCTTTGTATTTATTGTTATTTACATTTACATTGGAATAATTGAATTCAATCCAATTATTAATCCATCAGTCAAAAGTTCTGTAAGGGTATGAGTTTCTCTGTCTTCCATTGCAGTTATATATTCTCATTCTTTTTGGTGTGGTGGTGTTCTGATTAAGACTGAAGAGAGAATTTTTGTTAGCACAGCAGGATAAGGATTGTTGTATGAGTTGTGCCAGTCATTTTGCAGGGTACTTGTAGTTTGAGAAAAGAGACCTACTGTTAAAACAGAGATGGTCAATCTTTTTGGCAATGAAGGGCATGCTGATTGTCAGGTGAATAAGTTAGTCATATTCTTTTATATTCTCTATTCTATTCTTTATTGTAATAATTTATTCTTTACTCCTTATTGTTTATTCCTTACGTTTTCTAAGGACTACCAGACCCATAAAGGAAATGTGTATTTGTAACATTGGAAGTGAGGCAAAGAAAAAAATGAATGTACTGCAATAAATATGTGGAAACTGGCCAGATAAAATACAGGCACTTTTGATAAACACAGAAAACAAAGTGGTCAGGAACTGATTGATTATGTTCCTATTTTGCTTCAACTCCCAGTGTGGCATTGCTCTATTCCAGAATACCTAAGATCTGTGAAAATAATTTACATGCAATCCTCGTTTTATAACCACAATTGGGACTGGAACTTCCATTGCTAAGCAAGCTACATCTGATTTCCTGACCTTTTTTGTTGTGGGGGTTGTTAAGCGAATCACCATGGTTATTAAACGATCACCATCACCATGGTTATTAAACGAATCCAGCTTCCCCCATTGTTGGAAGCCCCCTGGGACAGTTGTAAATGATGATCATATGAGTCTGGGATGTTACAACTGTCATAAATACTTACGGCTGAATTTTGATCTCATGACTGTGGGGATACTGCAGTGGTCATAACTGCAAGAACCAGTTGTAAGTTCCTTTTTTTCAAAGCTGCCATAACTTTGAATGGTCATTAAGCAAATGGTTGTATGTTGAGTACTACCTGTAATGCCAAAACTCTGAAGACATGTCCATAGAATAGAAGCAACAAAATAGAATAAAAGTTCTCCCACCCTTTTTCTACTTAAACCTTATGTCCAGCCCAGCAGATACTGAATATTTGAGGTTTAGTAACAGACCAAAGACTATCACAGGAAAATATTGAAATGTGGTACATAGAGATAATTGAAATTTGAAATATAGTTTAATTCATTGACTGAAGTGCAGTTTAAAGAGATTCAGAAGGGGATTATCATCTGGACAGTCTTTAAAAATGGAGGTAAAACAGCAGGGCAGGGTATGTGTTTCATGAAGAATTATGCTCAAGTCGTTGTTGCTGCTATTATTTGACTGATCGATTGATTGATTTGAAAGTATCAGTCTTCTCAACTGAGTGAATTTTACATTAATTTGTGAGCTACCTCATGAGCAACTCAGGAACCGAAAAATATAATCCCAGATCTTGAAAAGTGAGTTCTATCTATCTGAAAAAACATATAATCTGCTCAGTTCCATGCAGAAGCAATTTCACCCTGATCTTCAGTATCCATTCCTCAAATTTCCATTCTACTCTTCTTTGGATGGGAATATTTCCATAATTATACTATTCTCGTAATTTAAACTACCCTTAAATAATGTATAGATATCAATTATTTGGCTGCCACAAACATTTCCTCAAGTCTCATTTTGCTTTATCAAACTGACCTAATGTAAAAGGAGATCAACACATACAGTAATTACTACTGCGTAAAAAACCCTACATTTTGCTCCCTCTCTCTGTCCTTAAAAGCCAGCTTTAAGGATCAATCTGTTTTAAAATAATTTATATTTTATCTAATTACCTGATTGGAAAAAGGTATCTTTCTTCCATTCCAAAGAAGATCATAAGAGTAGTGTATGTCAGTCTTCAATTCTTGTCTGATTTATTTACAAATATTTCTTTATAGAAGTGCAGAAATATGTAAATACTCTTGCTTCCCTGCATTCCTGCTGATTTCTAATGTGTCTAATGGAGACGAAGTTATAAAACAATACTTTGTATTCTGTTATGAATATTTCAAGAATTCTTTATTTATTTCATGCATAGCTCATAGTGCTGACATTTGATTTATAGCAGTATGGATGTACCTGGGGTTGCTAAGGTTACCCATTTTCATTCACCCGCAGATATTTGAGATCTACATAATCCTATCACATCGTCCACTGCATTTCAAAGTGATGTTGATAAATGTTATCTTCCTTAGATGATATTTCCATTTAGATGTGATATATCTCAAGTCTTCTGTCTTTTAAAATATTGTAGTTGATGAAATTTTACATTATGTGCATAGCAGAGACCCAAGTTAACATTTCCTCCTCCCAAATTTGAATTCCCCCTTCCCAAAAAATTGTAACAAAGAAAAAAAAGAGAAGTATTTGGAATTCAAATCTGTCCTTGCAAATTTAAATAGTTATTTTTCAACCTTGATCACATTATTTTTGATAAGAAAAGATGCGTAGACCTAGTCTTTACTAGAAAACATATATCTCAGGGATTGGCATTTATACCCTAATCTCAGCTTTCTGAGCTGGCTAAGATATATTCAAATATCAGAATCTGAAAATGCTATACATTATCCAAAATTGATATAGTAAAATTAAACATTACCATGGCACAAATAATTTTTGTCTGTCAACATAATTTTCTTGATGAAAATAATTCCATAGAATTATTCAGGGCGACTATGAATAAAACCCTGTTCCTCACTATACAATAGTGTTACTTAAATTGGTGTCCACTATGTTAGCTGGCACAGTGTTGATTTGTGTTTCTAATAATGATGGTCCTCATCATTATAGGCCATTAGATTGGAGGAATCTGCTGTAAAAGTTTTAATTTCTTGAAGAGAGAATATTGAAGATAATTTCAATAGGAGAGTGGCTGGCTAACATACACTTAATTGTTTCATATACGTAGGGCTTGGACTATGGAATAGAGTTAATACTGGATTAGATTCTGGAAGAAAACTTGTGTTAAGTGCAATACTTGGTCCTTGACTTATTATAATTGGGACCAGAATTTCCATTGCTAAACAAGGTGGTTGTTAGGTGACGCACACTCAATTTTATGAACTTTTTTGCCACAGTTGTTAAGAACTGCAAATCATGCAATCCTTAAGTGAATTATGCAGTTAAGCAAATCTGGTTTGTCCATTGACTTTGCTTTTTGGAAGCCAGCTGGGGAGGTTCCAAATGGTGATAATATGACCCCAGGATGCTGCAGCCATCATAAACACACTTTGCTTACTAAGTGCCCATTTTTTTATTATGTAGGAATGCTGTGATAGTCATAAGTGTGAGAACCGGTCACAAGTCACTTTTTTCTGTGCCATTATAACTTCGAACAGTTGCTATAGGAGTTCTTGTAAATTGAGGACTAACTGCAAATGCATACTGGATGCTATTTTGCCAAGATATAATAATTATTGTATGATTCCATAAGGATACCATTATGTGATGTGCTGTTGCTTAATAATAGAGTTTCCTGAGCAATTGTATCTAACTGGCTGAGTCCAAAGTATCTCAAAATATGATCTCACTAATGAGCTGGTTTAAAAAAAAAAAGGAAAGAAAAGAAAATGCTAGCATTTTTGTATGACATGTTTTATACACTGCAACATTTGGGATGCATCCAGCTTTAAGATATGAAGTACCGTATGTTTTCTAACTTGTACAGATATATAAACATTGTTTTAAATATTGCATAAACATTGAGGTACAGGGGTTAAGAGAAATAATTCACCTCTCTTTCTTCTGTTAAATGTTAGAGTTATCATGGCTAAATGTGGTCTTTCTCTTAATCAGAATTTCTTTTTTTTTTAATCAAGTTATTGATTTTTTTCTTTCACACAAATTTTATGAACAGAGTATTGACCGTATTATATCTTATGCAACTTATCATAACCAATTTCATTTTACATAGTTACCATTTTTGCCAAAATATTCTTTTTCCATACTTTTTTATCTTATCTTAATACTTCTATACTTTTATATAAACAACACCACCATCTGTCCTCAAATCCTAGTTTCTTAACATTATTCCAATTAGTTATCTTATCTTATCCATTGCTAATCATATATATTCTCTTTTAACTTTCATATTAATTCATTCCATCCTAATAAATTTGAACATTCTTGGGGCTGCCTTTCTACCATTTCATCTCCCTTGTTTTACAACAATTCTTCTTCTCCTCTCCTTTCTTTCTCTTGTCTCCCTTCTTTTATCCTTTTCTACTTTCCTCCTTCCTCTTCTTCTACTCCTTCTCTACTTCCCCTTCCTTCCCCCCTCCTCCATTCCTTCCTCCCTTTCTAACCTTCTCTCCTACTCTTATTTCCCCTCCCTTTCTTCCTGTCCTTTTCCCTTTCTTCTATTCCTCTCTCTCTCCTTCCTCTCTTTTCCTTCTTCCCTCTGCTCCTCCTTCCATTCTCTTTCCATTGTTGTATTCATTTTCAATTCAATATTTTCCACAATGGTATCCGGGCAACCCTGTTAATCAGAATTTCTTCTTAAGCATTCCAGAACACTGTGGAAGAATCCTATGGCTGATCATGCTTGAGCCTGTGCTGTGTTTGACAAACTACAATTGCTGCATTATCGTGCTTAATCCTAATTTATTTGCAACTCCTATAAGAAGAAGCCATAGATGTCTCTTTGTCTCTTCAAAATGCTGTTATGGTTCATTTGGTGCAATCCATGTGCATGGCACTTTATAAGTAATCTGTCTCCCTCTCCTTCCTTCAAACCAACCATTGCCCAAGAAGCTTACAATGATTCTTAATGTTTTCTGAGTACTTGGCTTTATTTACTGACTAAGGTACTTTAAGTCTTTTGTCCAATTATGAATGATATTTATTGGGGCTTCTACAGAGACCTGGTTGTGGAAGGGTCCAGTCATTCTGGTATGACAAAGAGAGGGGTCAAATAACAAGGCAAATATCTTCCTGCTGCTATGGTGCCTCCTAGTGGTGTCACTGTTGCGCAAGCACCATCTAGATTAACTGGAAGAGTAATTTAGGCAGAACACTACTGTGTATACTCCTACTTTGTAGATAATGCAATAAAGAGAAATATCCTCCATCCGCTTTTTCTTTAGGGCTTTCCCCTTTGCTTTGTGGCTTGCTCACAAAACAATTTACATGCAGAGTGCTGATTATATTAAGTCTTTTTAGCCTCCCAGGCACCTGTACTTGAGATCGGTGGCCATATAAATTTAGTGCATTTGTTCCTTTGTTTTAATAAAACTCCCATTTTCATGCCTTCTGTTAGATATATTATATTGTACACACCCTATAAAATGTCTGGATAGTCTTCAAGCTGAGATTATTTAAGGCCCCTGCAGGGAGAATTAGAAGGATTTCAACTGGGCAGCCACGTCATGGCAACCCAATTTCCGTTTTGGAGGTAAAAGTTGTATCCAGTTGAAATAATAGGTTTGCAAGAATTGTACAGTAACTGCTTCTTCTGGTTCCATAAAACAGGAAGTTGTAAAGACCAGGAATAACAAAGTTGGAAGGGACCTTGGAGGTCTTCTAGTCCAACCCCTTGCTCAAGCAGGAGACCCTATAATATTTCAGGCAAATGGGTGTCCAATCTCTTCTTAAAAACCTCCAGTGATGGAGCATCCACAACTTCTGAAGGCAAGCTGTTCCACTCCTCGACTGGAGTCTCTGTCAGGAAATTTCTCTTTAGTTCTAGGTTGGTTCTCTCCTTGATAAGTTTCCATCCTTGTTCTGCTTTCAGGCACTTTGGAGAATAGGTTGATTTCCCCTCCCTCTTCTTTGTGGACATCCTAGATATTGGAACACTGCTATCATGTCACTCCCAGTCCATCATTTTATTAAACTAGACTTACCCAATTCCTGAAGTTTCCACTTCATCAAAAGGCTTACTAGGCACTTGTAAAGCTGGTTGATCTGATTGCATTGATGCTGCTATGGGGGAGTGGGTGTTGCGGTTTTTATGCTGTAGTTTTTAATGTTGTAAGCCACCCGGAGTCACCTATGTGTGAGTTAGAGCACCATATAAATTTCTGAACTAAATAAATAGTATAGACTGCACCAACCGCAGATAGTAATGCACATTCAAAAGAGGCAGGACTTTGATGATGTAGTTAGGCCCATTAACTTGTCTGCTTTGATCTTCCAAACACCCATGTATGCAGATTATAGAACTTCGCTGTCATGTTAGTAAATGATTAAGTTTTACCAGCCCAACTATTTACCTATTTTATTAAGAGATAAAGAAAATCACTGGTAAATAGCCTCCTTTAATTATTCTCATGACAATGGTCTGTTTCCTATGTTTTATCAGGTTACAATGGGTTTTGCTTTACATATTGTAACTTTACTTGCCAAAAGGATTTGTTTAAGATTTTATCCTAAAAAGCTCCCTACAAATATTTTGAATGAATGCCTATATGATTGAATGCATCAAAGAATAAATATGAAATGGTCATAACTAGTTACCTAGCCTAATTTTTATTGTTCCTTGACAGGTCCTATAAAGGTAAAAGGAAAGGTTCCCCTCACACATATGTGCTAGTCATTCCCAACTCTAGGGGATGGTGCTCATCTCCGTTTCAAAACTGAAGAGCCAGCGCTGTCTGAAGACATCTCCGTGGTCATGTGGCCGGCATGACTAAATACCAAAGGTGCATCCCTATTTTTCCCACCAAAGGTGGCCCCTATTTTTCTATTTGCATTTTTTACATGCTTTTGAACTGCTAGGTTGGCAGAAGCTGGGACAAGTAATGGGAGCTCACCCCATTACACGGCACTACGGATTCGAACCACTGAACTGCCGTCCTTACGATCAATAAGCTCAGTGTCTTAGCCACTGGGCCACCACATCCCCTACAGGTCCTATAAGTAATTCCAAAACTTGAAGGAAGAAGAGTTTGCTTTTATTTCAGTTTCCATTTCTTATTCCACTTCTTTACTTTCAGCTAAATTGTACATGTGAATGATTGCCTGCATTAAAATTACATTTTCTATTTGGAGTATCTTATTTTTAAAATATTTTTGATCTGTGTATACTGTACAACATAACATTCTTATCATTAAGCATTACAATAGCATTGCCAGTGTACAAAACTTTGCATCAGATGCTTCTGGGTTTCCTCCCTCCCCTCAAAATGCACAGGTCTAGCAACTCCTTCATTCAGCTCTACCCAACAGTGTTTACTCATTACTCATTACTATCGTTAAATGAACAATGTAAAAAAATAAAGATGGGTCTTCAGAAGAGAACCATAAAAGAAAGAAAAAAACCCTAGATAACTAATTTGGGATTATATGAAAACAAGTGAAAAATGCGTCTCAAGGGCGGTGGGGGGGAGGAGAGGGGAGGGGAGGTGGAGAAACCTGGTGAGAATGGTGGGAAAAAAGTGATTTAAATCCAGGTAATAAAACTATAAAGTTAATGAACGTGCTGTGTTCCATTTGATTATGTAAGCCATTTGATAAGAACATTCATAGGAGCTCAGTACTTAAGCTAATCAGTGCACATGATAAAATGGATGTTTAATGAAGCTGGACACCAAGCAAAACATTGTATAATTGTACTAAGCAGCTCTCTAGGTAAAATGATAGCTTTTAGAGGATGAAATATAGTATGCATTTGGCTTACCGTTTGCTTAAGCTTCAGAACAGTTTTTTTTTTATCATTTCATTTGCCAATGCATCTCTGAGGAGATTTGTAACAATAATACAAGCTGAAAAATAAGCTGTTAACTGGATCAAGAGATGTTATTCATTCAGAATAAACTATCTGACAATTTTATCCCCCGTGCACATTTTCTTTTCCTTTGACAAAGAAATAATCTTAATTTGGAGAGAAAGAAAGTTGTTATAGAGATCTACGAAGCTTGAAAAAGATAACTAGACTCTTAGAACAAGAGAAGGGAAAAGAAAGTAATCAGTATTCTGGAATATAACTATTATTTCATTACCTCTACCTGATGTTTTTATAGATATCCATGGAAGCAAATCATGTAGCTGTCTTTGTTCATATTTTGGTGTAGGATTTCAGGTGCTTTGGTGCTGAGAAAGCCATTCTCCATTTTGAAATTGACCAGATACAAATGAACAGAACAGTACAGCACAAGTATACAATATTTTATTGGCCAAATGTGATTAGACACACAAAGAATTAGTCTCTGGTGCATAAATTCTCAGTGTATATACAAAACACAAGTAATATAATCATAATAATGATATCAATAAGAGAAGGTTGAATAAAGTTGAAATGTCTCATTTGCAGAGACTTACAGAACAGGAGTTAAAAGAGTTAATTACAAGGTCCTTAGAGAGTGTGGTAGATAAGATAAAAGGTTCACAGAAGGATCTCGAGGAACTGGTTTCTGGGAAATATGACCAACTAAATCAAATTATTGCTCAAGTAGCTTCAGATTTTTCAACTGCGGTGGCTGCAATGGGGAAGAAAGTGATTGAGATGAGTAGTAAATTTGAATCTCAGATACAAGAGTTACAAGCGAAACTTCTGGAAGCAGAGGCCAAAAACCATAATATTCAGAATGATGTTATTATGCTTCAAATTAAGGCTATGGAATCTGCAATTAGACTAAGAGGGATAAAAGAAAACAACAGAGAAAACTTAAAAACAACTTGTGCAAAGGCCTTTGCAGAATTATTAAAGCTACAAGATGAATTAATCTTGGGTTCTATAGCGAAAGTTTACAGAGTTAACTCATGTTTGGCTAAACAAAGGAATCTGCCTAGAGATGTCGTAGTTTACTTCACTGACAAAAGACTGAGAGATGATATTTTACAAAAGTCTTATTCTGATAGAGTGCAGGTAGCAGGTACACAAATCAGGATCTTCAAAGAGCTACCATCGAAGGTCGTAAAGGACAGGAAAGATTTTGATTTTTTGGTCAAGGAACTGAAGAGAAGTAATATCCCATTCAGATGGGATTTTCCAGTTGGTATAATTTTTAGATATCAAGGTGTGAGACATTGTTTGAATACTATTGAAAAAGCAGAATATTTTTATCAAAATATCTTTAAGGGAGCACCAAAATATCTCAAGAATAAAAAGTCAAAAACAGAGTTTACAAAATGTGAACAGAAAGAAGAAAATCAAAGTGTGTTAAAAGTAAAAGGAGAATTTGGTGGTTGTCGAGAGGATTCTATTACGGATTTTTCTGATGAGAAAACTGAACACCTCAGTGTCCTTGGGGGATTACAGGACCTTGAACTGCTGGAGGAAGATTTAAAAAACAAAGTTTTACTTCGAGATGACCAGCAGCAGAGGTCCAATACTCTTCAAGACATGGGGGGTGATGCTAACCGACAGGAACTAGAATTCAATGAAGAAATCCGACTGGAAACCACAGGTGATAAATTTAAAGAGCATCGTGAATTGTTTGATACTGAATCAGAAAGCATTGAAAGATTTGGAAAAAATGGATTATAAAAATTCTTTTAAGAAGTACAACAATTTGTTAAAAGTTCATTTTGAGTTGGACTAACTTTAAATTCATATATTAAAATGGATTATAAAAATTTTTACTATGAAGTTTATCCTGGATTGGACATGATATCCTGAGTTCTGATAGATTGCTGCAAAATTAGCAGCGATCACTGGTTACCCAATTATATATTTTTTGTGGAACTTATCTTCTAGGAGAAGACTATGAAATTGAAAATACCTTATAACCCGAAGGATTGAATTGCAAAGGGTGGCAGGATTTGAAATAATTTTAAAGGAACATCTGGGAATGCAGCTCTTAGTTGGTTTTTTCTTCTCCTTTTTTTTTTTTTCAAGATTTGAACGTTAAGGCTGCAAAAGCCTATTTTTAGGTATAGTATAAGTTAGCTTGAATGAATTTTCCTAGAGGTGTGAATATCTTCGTGGTTGGATTTTATCCATATAAAGTCACTCAGGGGGTTGTGTGGAGAAATGTTTTATTTTGCTGATGGGGGCAGCAGCAAGATGAAGATTATTGAAGCAGGATTTATGTGAGGAAATATGTTTGACATCAATCAAGTTGAAGAGAAGATTGAAATTTGGATTATAGAGACTGAGAAATGAATTGAATAAAAGATAATTTTCTTTATGACATAACTGTATGATTATAACTATATATGCATATATATTTCTTATGTTTTATGTTTTTGGGGGGTTTTCCTTAGTTAAGGGGTGTAGTTAGGATAGAATTATAATGGTGTTCTTAATTATAATGACTATCAATGGTTTTTTTTTATTATAATATTGTTTAAATATATTAATGTCTGGTTTTTTGTTTGTTTTTTTTTTTTTTACTTTTTTCCCCTCTTTCCTTCTTTCTCTTTCTCTTCCTCTTTCGAAATTTGTTTAATTTAGAATTTGAATATTTAATAATCTTTTTCTTTTTCCCTTGTTCTAAATTTTGTTCTTTTTAACTTGTAGCGGAAGTCAGGGGGGGGGGATAGGGAGGGAAGGGGCTGGGGTTGAGGGAGGATGGGAGGGGTTGGGGAGGGGGATTGGGGAGGGGGGGTGAAAATGGAAAAATTTCTGTATTGTAAAACCTTTTCAATAAAGAAAAATAAGAGAAGGTAGTAGAAAAGACGAGAAGGATAATAGTAATACAGCCGTATTACATGGGTAAATATCCTTAGATATAAGATTATACAGTGGGAATTAGGTTTTCAGCAGAGTAATGGCACAAGAGATGACCATTAAATCACACACACACACACACACACACACACACAAGCACACTTTGTTTATTTCATGTAGGAAGCAGCATAATAAGCAAAAGAGTTAAAGACATGAGGCAAGAGAAAAAAAAGCAAAGCCTGATTTCCATCAACACGATTCCTTATACCCTTCTACCGTCAGGCCAAAAACCAAGAATGATATGTGACAATTTTTCCCAGGTGAGTCCTTTATTGTTTCACACCTATAAGCAAAATCCTGTCAGACTGAGATCTCTACTATCTCCTTCTATAATGTACTCTGTGAGCTATTAGAGAGGGACTGTCTTCACCCTCTTTATTTCACACATAATATCAAGGCTAAATTGCCTCTTATTCCTCTGGCATGCACCCCCTTCCTCTTTGGGATCCACCTCCTCACTGCATTTTATCACACCTACAAGCCATCTTTGTTTTTGCCATATCTCTACACTACCTCATGTACTGCGTCTTGCTCCTTAAACACACCATTCATTTATTTATCTCAACTGATTACTGTATATATTATATACTACTTTTCTACTAGCCTGTGCATGCATTAAATTTTTTCTATCTATTAATTCATCTTCAGTGAACATTCTATTGAAATACACATAATACTATATTTTTTGCCATCTATTTTTCTTGTGAAACAAAAGTATCTGATTTGATATTTTACTTTTCAGATACACAGTCCTTGTTCCATCAGGTACCGTGTTTCCCCAAAAATAAGACCCTGTCTTATATTATTTTGAACCCCGAAATAAGTGCTTGACCTTATTTTCGGGAGGTCTTATTATTTTGGGGTGAGTGGAGCAAGATGGGGCTCTTCTTACCGTCTTACCTGATTTCCAGTTCTGCGTTTAAATATTTTTGGGGAGGGCTTATTTTCGGGGGGAAGCTTATTTTAGTGCATGAGCGCAAAAGCCCAATTGGGCTTATTATCAGGGGATGTCTTATTTTGAGGGAAATGGGATAGATAAATACTGTAAAGAATTCAAATATCAGTGAACAACATGGAATGTTTTGTATAAAAACCAGCATACACAGTCCTGCCTCTTAGGTGTCGCACTGCTGAATCTGCTATCCCAATTAGTAGATGAGGACCTTAATTTTTGTTAAAGCATTCAAGACAGACTTCCAAGAGTGCCCCATATAAAACGTGACCAAGATATGAATTATTGTTGCTCAGTATCCCGGTGAAGAGTAAAAATCTGATTTGTACAAATGAATCTCCTTGTTTTTGTTTTTTCTCTTGCTACCTAGGGGACTAATAACATCATTTTTCTAATCATCAGGCACAGATACAGTCTTCACACATACATGCATTAATCAAGTTGCACAGTCACTCCATAAGCAAACCACATCCGTATTTTAACATTTCTTCAGTTAAAGCATCAATAATGCACAAGAAGAAATTTCGCTATGTTTAGATTGTCATGCAAGCAATTCCTGCTGAAATTCTTGCTCCTATACGTTATAGACACCCACCATTAAGAGGGGGTGTTTACCATCTTTGCATCTAGTCCAACTATCTCCTTCCCAATGTATGTTCTTTCAGAACTGTTTGGGGATTTGAGAGTTGAATTAGAGCCTTGCTGTCCTACTGCAACAGATCAACATCTGTTGATCTTAATTTTCTTAAGCTCCAGCTCGTGTGACCAATTGTAAAAATTGTGACCAATTGTAAAAATTATGGAAATTGTAGTCTAAATACATCTGTAGCATCAGGAAGTACTTCTTGAAAATCCACAGACTTTCTAAGTCATCAATAGTTTCAAGCATCATCTATTTGTTCCTCCTCTTCGCTGCAGTATTGGTCAAAACTTTTTTGTCTTGAAGGAATAGGATAAAATAAACCATGACCCTACTGAAAAATGAGATATTCTATTAATTCTGTGAAGAAGAAATGTATACATCAGAGATGAATGGATAGGGAGACCGGGTGTAAGTGTTTCTATGGAAATGCTAGTCTAGGAAGTCACCAGTACTTTAATTAATTAAAAAAAGAAAAAAAAAGCTTCTTCAGAAAATGGACATTTGCCTAAATGCTGCAAGTGGAAGGAAAATAAATTGCACCAAAGAACTGCAAAGAATAAGAAAAAATGGATGGAGGAGCAGAATATAATTAATAATATCAGTAATAATATCAATAATGACAGTATTTGCCTTGGTAGCAGAAATCTAACTCACTTAGGGAAGAGTTTACATCTTTAGAAGTATATTAAATATGATTGGTAGGAAGATGGATTTTTTTTTTTTGTAGAAGTGGAATGGAGATTCTTGTGTCTGAATTGTCATATTGAAGAGGAAGATTGTTGAGATGTTGTAAATCTTAAGGGAAGATTGAAAATAAATTACCAGGTCTAGATAATATCTAAGAGTTCTTAAAGAAATGAATTATAAAATAGTCAGAAATTTAGCAAGTGAAATCAGTTTTGAAAAAAAAGATTCATAAAGAAAATTACAGGGCATTTAATATAACATTTGTTTCTGGAAAACATTACTAAAGATCAAAATACAAAACAACAAAATATAAATCTGGTTGAAGAGTCAACACAACTTCATAAGAAGTAATTCCTATCTTTTATCATTTGCTGAGAATCTCAATATTATAGATAAGGATGCGTTAATAAACATTATATATCTGAATTTTTATAATAAGAACAATATTTTTATTGGTTCATAACAGGGGTGATATCCAGCAGGTTCTGACAGGTTCTGGAGAACCAGTAGCGGAAATTTTGAACAGTTTGAAGAACCAGCAAATACCACCTCTGGCTGGCCCCAGAGTGTGGTGGGAATGGAGATAACCCCAGGAGTGGGGAGGGAGTGGGGATTTTGCAGTATCCTTCCCCTGCCATGCCCCCCAAGCCACACCCCCAAGCCACACCTCGTCCACCAAGCTATGCCCACAGAACCGGTAGTAAAAAAAATTGGATTTCACCACTGGTTCATAACTAGTTATATGAGTTAAGAGAAAGAAGGATTTAAGCAGAGAAGGAAATCAAAGAGTGAGAAACCTTCAAGTCTCATCAAAAGGATTAGCTTTCATCTGGCAAGTTTTATAATAGGAACATTCTTCTTATTGGTTGATAACTAATTAAAAATAGAAAGTAGAGACCTGAATGAATTATTAGGTCTTCCACTGAAAGGACATATATAGAAGCATCCCCAAGATCAATACTGTACCAATGCTTTTTAAGTAGTCTAATTCATCAGTGATTAAGACTACTCGAACTAGTTTTTTTCAGTTGGACTTAAATATCACTATGGAGATATGGAGAACGCTAAGCTGGAAAAGTAGTAAACTCAAAAAGTGGGCTGGCCATGTTTAGTGAAGGGAACCATTGCAAAGTAATTCAGGAGAATGGGTACTTAGCTGATATATATATATATATATATATATATATATATATATATATATATATATATATATATATATATATATATATCAGCTTAGTACCCATTATATATAAATCATATATATAATGATTTCTCAATGAATGCAATTGTGACTCACATTGGATAAAACCACCACTACATGCTGATGAGTCTTTGATTTCTTTTCAGAGTAGTTGTCCCTTTTTAAAGAATTTTTCAAAACTTCATTAAAGACCTCATTCAACATCCAACAAACATTTATCTTTTTACGGTAGGTTTTTATAAAAAGGGTTTTTTTAAAAGACCCTCTCAACCTAGGAGATTAAAACAAGCAAAATTCTGTGTAATGGAACAGCTGTATAAATTATATAAAATCATACATATTGAGACATTTTCTCAACTTCTGATAAACAGTATTGCAAATGTGTAATCATGCACAGAAATTAAATTTAGGAACTTTAGACATTTAGGAAATTTAGGAACCTTGAAAGCAAATACTTCTTTACCCAACACTAGTTACAATTATTGAATTGCTACCATCTGAAAAAAGTAACTTTGATATAGACATTTTAAGAAGTGGGCCGGACAAATTCAGTAAAGGTTTGGTGATTTGATGGAAAGATTAAGTGACTTAATAGAAGCTGTTTCTTACCTGCAGAATTCCTGAGAATAGCTATTTGGGAGCAAAAGTAGAAAAAGGCTATAGAGCTCTTATTTTGTGAATTGCCTGTGAATATCTGGCCATGCATTGTAGAACTCAGACCTGATGCCTTCTCTTCTAATGTCCCTCTGCTTTTATGGTCATCCCCATTCAGTCTCTTCCAAACATAGTTTGCTCATCTAATGTGAATGGGCAAATTCCATGTTGGGGATCAGTAGGAAATTAATTAAACCCCAGATCTGACAATATCACAATGCCTTTCTAAAAACATAAAATCGGGTGTGATAGTTGAGGTTATTTTTCCTGGGGGGTGGGGGACCTACAGTAGAGCCACAGAAGATGCAGAAAAGGGCATCAAAACAATCAGGCAGCATAGCAGCTCTCTTATAAAGAAAGAACACAAGAATAATGGGGTAATAATGAGTAAAAAAATTGTAAAGAAGGCAAGGTTTGCAGGCAGTGGCATGGAACTCTTGGGAGCATGTCCTGCATTTGATACACACTTCCTTACATGTTATAGATCTCAATCTTCAGAGCAATTTTCTTGAATTTTTGAGCTTTGGCCCTTAAACAAAGCACACCATAAATGGCTGAATTTGAGACCTTCTTCACTATAAAACCTAAATTCTGCTGCAAAGCCATGGTCTCCTTTTTTATAACAGCAGTGAAATATTCAGTAACTTTTTATGGATAAACTGTGGGCCTTATAAAATTGCCACTTTCTGATGTAGTAAAGAAGAAGGCATACATAAAACCAGAGATTCTGATATGCATACAAAATTCATAGCCTGTCAAAATAAAAAAGCATTGAATGTTTAGTGTGTGATGATTCGTTTGTAGATTAAACAGGGACCATGCTTCTTAATCTTCCCTTTCATAGTCAGTTCCCAGTTGCTTTTATATTTATAACACATTCTCAGGCCACTCCATGGTTTATGTAAACATATATTATGGAGCTAGCCAAAGCACATGATTAAATCAACATCTGAATGTGTCTAAGATCACTCCTGCACAGAGTGTATTCATGCCCATGTGATAGAAATGTTATTTTGTTGCTGCCAAATTATGCAGATATTTAGGGGAAAAAAAGTTAATTCTGAAGAGGTTTTATGAAGCAGATACAAATCTATTGCTATTGGTTATTAAAGGTTATTATATATTGATAGCCTAGGATTTATTACTTGAAGAATAAACAGATCACTCTGGATTGGATAGTAAACTCTGGGGAATAAGCCGCTGAGCTGTTAGCTTGGGGTAATCTATCAGTAGGAGGAGAAGTTGCGTTCTATCAATTAAAGGAACAAGCAATTCTACTGATTTGCTACTGGCAGACTAATAGAGATAATGGGTTTTACTGGACAGCAAAGATACACAGCAGTAGCAATATATATATATATCCCAGTTCATTAAAGCATTATGACTGTTGCTGTACAGATATGTAACTGAAGGACATCTGGCACCAGAGTGTCTAGCTTGGACAGAACTGCAGCAAAAGCAGGGAACAGTAATGGAGAAAAGTCTATGCCTTTCAGTTTGACGGCATACATTAATGAGTTTATGACAGGATTACATTATTTGAATAGAGTTATATTTAGTTTTATTAGGCTGTTGTCCTCCCCTCCTTGTTATCCAGTGTTTACGGCATTTGGGCCTGACTTGTAGCAGCCCCTCTAACTATAAATACTTCCTCTGTCACCTTTGCTTAGTGGATGTGATGATGCTATTCCCAGTATGATGAGGTTTCTCCTTGAGTAAATCTATTATGACTGACATGACTCAATGCAGCACAGAGGTCAACAGCTGACACCCAGTAGCAGACACCATCTCTAAATCCCAACTGCATTGTGGATTGGAAGATAGGGTGGGCTCTGAACAGCTGGTGGACAATCATTATAAGCCTTCAGAGAATTGGAACAGAACCACTGGTAGATGGACTGAATCCTAAGCCATTGGAGAAAACCTGAAGAGAGGCTAAGATTAATAATCAAGTGAAACTTCCAGTTTCCAAGAACTATAAGGTGCATGAACAGTCTAATCTGCCTATGGAATGGATAGATGGCAGCTGGAACACCTGAGCTTTCCTTTCTATGTTACATTTACTTGCAGATTTGTTCTACTGCCTTCTAGAGAAGTTCAGTCGTACAGAATTCATGGTGATATTAATACGGAAGAAAGAAAAGAGAAGACTGCAAGGGCTGAGAGAACCTGGTGGCAAAACAGTGGAGCTGAGTGTGGAATGGTGTCAGTGGTAAAAGAGTGTCTCAGCATCACAGGACAAGATAGACAGACCTGCACATGGATTAGAGAACAAACAAAAATATACAATGTCATCAAAAGAGTAAAAGAATTGAAATTGAAATGGATTGGCCATGTAACAAAAAGAACTGATGGCAGGTGGACTAAGGCAATCATACAATGGATTCCACTCAGTGGTAAAATCCAAATGTTTTTACTACCGGTTCTGTGAGCGTGGCTTGGTGGGCGTGGTGTGGCTTGGTGGGCGTGGCTTTGTGGTTGTGGCAGGGGAAGGATATTGCAAAATCTCCATTCCCACCCCACTCTGGGGCCAGGTGGTATTTGCCGGTTCTCCAAACTACTCAAAATTTCCACTACCAGTTCTCCAGAACCTGCTGGATTTCACCCCTGATCCCATTTGATAAAAAGTGTCAACAAAAGAGACCTAAAATAAGATGGAATGACGACATCAGCAAGTGTTGCAGGCCCAACTGGCAAAAGAAAGCTCAAGACCATATTCGTTGAAAACGTGCTGAAGTGGCCTTCATCCTGCAGTGGATAGACAATGACTAGAATGATGATGATGATGATGATGACAGTACTATTGAAAACTTTGAAGGTACATACAACATAGTGTTTAATACAAATCTACAGGAGTAAGGATTTTCTAGTCAAAGATAAGAAGAACAAGCAGGGAATCTAGAACTTTATTTCTTCTTAAGGGACTAGTGTAGAGTTGATTACATGGACTTGAATACAAACTAAGTATAGAGCAGGAGTTATGACATATAAAATTGTCCCAACCAGTGGTGAAATCCAAAATTTTTTACTACCGGTTCTGTGGCTGTGGCTTCGTGGGTGTGGTGTGGCTTGGTGGGCATGACAGGGGAAGGATACTGCAAAATCTCCATTCTCACCCTATTCTGGGGCCAGCCAGAGGTGGCATTTGCTGGTTCTCTGAACTACTCAAAATTTCCACTACCCTTTCTCCGAACTACTCAAAATTTCCGCTACCGGTTCTTCAGAACCTGTCAGAACCTGCTGGATTTCATCCCTGTTTCCAACCCTCTCAAGTCTTGCTTTTATTCCCAATAAAATTCCCAATGTCTTTTTTATGACACTAAGAAATATATACTTATATAATTATTCCAGCAGGGTTGAGAGAGTGAACCTGAAGAAATATTTATATCTTTATTGTGTGATATTAATGTCCTGCTAAATAGAAAAGTTAGACATTTTAATTTGATTTGGTCATCAACATTGTCATCACCTGAACTCCATAAAAATAGAAGAAAGGGAGGATGTCACTGACTCTTAAAAACACCTATGAAAGAACATGCTTCTTGAAATAAGTATGCGTTATAGCTCCACAATTAGTGGTTTCACTATTATGGGAGAGCCCAGAGTAATATAATTAATAACTGTAGGTGTCATAAGTGAATAATGGATGTTCTATTTCAGGCAGAGGAATAAATGAATAATCCTACTATAAACCCATTAAAGATGCACAGGCAGCAAAGTGTATAGGTTAATAAAATGTTCAATAATAAATAAATTAACTGAGTGGTAATAAATTTCAAGGGTTTGTCGTCACTCCATTTGTGGATGACAATGAATGTATATGAAAAAGCACATCTAATAATCAAATTCAGGAGAGGATGTATCCTGAACCACTGCATTCACTGAAAATACAGAGAAACCATGTTTATATATCAAGCTAAGAAAACAAAACATTTCGGTTATTTGTGCCTACTGCCCTCTTAACCTCACTTTGTAGTGCATTTTAACCAAGGTCTGAGGTTTATTGTGAATTCATGTTACAAGAAGCATTGTTTTGCTCTTCCAGAAATGAAGCATCACAATCAATGGCAAATCCTGATTACAGTTTGTGTAACAGCAAGAAGCTCACCATTTTAGATTTAAATGACACAATAATCTTCAAATCTTGATTAAAAGGCAGCACACCATGAAGTGATGGTGGTGATAAATTAAAACATCAACAAAACATTAAAATATTCAGAGTAACAAAAAGCAACCAAGACAATAACACAATAACAAGTCCATTAACTACAATCATCTCTCTATAGGTCAAATTCTTACTAATGGTCATCACATGGGCAACATTTAACCACTAAGGGACTTCTGGAATTTAATATATTCTATAAAGCCATCACTATGGAGGTGAATCTAATATCTATGGGGCGACTGTTTCAGTAATTAAGAGCCTTCATGGCGCAGCAGACTAAAGTGCTGTTAACTAGCACCAGCTGCCGGCAATTACTGCAAGTTCGAATCTCACCAGGCTCAAGGCTGACTCAGCCTTCTATCCTTTTGAGGTAGGTAAAATGAGGACCTGGATTGTGGGGGCAATAAACTGACTTTGTATAAAAAAGAACACCACTTAGGAGGGGCCCGAAAACCCTACTGAGCAAGTATATACAAAACTATGAAGGCTATTGTTTAACGCATTGTAAGCTGCCCTGAGTCTCTAGAGAAGGACGGCATATAAATTGAACTAATAAATAAATTGAACTAATAAATTAAAATGCATAATTACCTGAATTATGAGGTCCATAATTAGCTCCCCTTCTCTCTTGGAAATATGGAATTCATGATGATTGGACAAATGGGTTGGTTCTGGGTGAAGAAAACAGTCTTGAAGATATTTTGGCACCATGCAATATAGAACATTATATGTCAAAGTCAGCACTTTGAATTGCAGTTGGAAGCTCCTATTGCATGTCTTTAAGCATAGGTGTAGTAAGCTGTTGATGGATGACATCTATCAGTAATCAGGTCACTACATTCCATTCTAGTGATAGCTTCTCCGTTATCTTCAAATACAGTCCCATGTTGGCACCTTGCAGTAATGTAATCTAGTGAGGAAGGCATGAATTACTGTTGTGAGATTCTAAGGCTCCAGGTAGGTTGGCAAGTGGCACAGGAGTCAAAGGTTGGCAGATTCTCCAGCCATGACCTGTTCCTACCCATTCAGGACTAGCCATGAATGATCCCTCAGGGTTACTGCTTCCCCCAATGACAGACAATACCAGAGCTGGCTAAGTGCCTTGATGTACAAACAACAGGTCGATCTTGTTTGGGTAGAACTTCAATCTGCTTTTCCAGACTTCAACAACATTCACATAGCAAGAAAAACCTTCCACAGAATTGCCAGCTTGTTCTAAAATAGTACTGTACATTTAGATCTCATCAGCATGTTGAAGATACCATATCCTGTACCAATGGACAACTTTTTCCATGGATGAATGACAATTTAGTGATACCTGATGTGCAAGAATTATAATAGATACAGTACTGGCAGATCAATGTGCTGAGTGACAAGTATGTCAGTTATCCAACATCAACAATCTAATAATTTAAATCCAGTAGAAAGGGGGAAAAATGAGGTAGAGAGAAATTGAGTTAAGATGAGTTAAGAGAAAAAAGGATTTAAACAGAGAAGAAAATCAGAGGGAGAAAAACCTTATTTAGATCTCACCAAAAAAATTAACATTCATTTGGCAAGTTTACTTCCCAAGCTCAGTCTAACTTTCAAAGGTTGTTTCTAGGCTTTTCAGTGGAGATATCTAGAATTATTTGTAGTTCCTGGTCATTTACTTGTTTTCAGCACCATCTTCTAATTTTGGTCTTCTCAGTGAATGTAGGTCATCTTCCCCCCAATTTGTAGTTATTCATTTGGGACAGAAAAATTCATCTTCCAGGTGAGGAAAAATGTTATCCATAGGTTGAGTTCTCTCACATGTCTCCCACATCAGTTCAGTTAGCCTTCTTATGGGTGGATTCCATTACACGTTTTTTCTTCTATAAAGCTATGCCTGCTATCCTCGATTGACATTTATATGAATGAATATCACTGTGTGAATTGAGTAATTATAGATTTGGCTAGCAGAAATTTGAATGATATTAGATAAGGAAAAACTAAAACATAACAGGAACCAAATTCCTTTCTAACACTAAAGACTAAGGATTTAGGGAGAATTCAAATCCCCAGTATATTGATTTTTCAGTCTTAGTACTTTGATTGCAAGTGATTTTCAGCGGTATGTAATTTCATTGCATTCTTTGCACTTAGTACCTAGAACAGTATAACATTTGGCCTTAACTGTGAAATGTTTCTTGCACAATTGTTAGGAATAATAACATTGTACCTTGACTTAAATAACAGTCATAGATTCCTTGGGATTTATTGTTCACAAATTCCTTGGGGAACAGCAAAGTTTGCTGAGCTCAAATTTGAGTTTAAAATTATTTGTGAAACAAAATATTATAACTAACTCTACCCAAAATATTATTAGCAACTCAATTGTAAAGGACACCATACCAAATCAATGAAACCTGAAAGCAAGCTGCTTTAATGAATAATTGTTATGAAAATTTGTGACTCCTGCAGGAGACCATGAATAAATGTTTGATAGCATATGCTATCTTTGACCGTCTCTTCTCGCAGTTCCAAAATTATGAGATTTGGTTTTGTCTAAGATAGGAGACCTTAATGACCATCAGCTGCTAATTTCCTTTATTGAATAAAATCCACCAAACTGTAATTTTATAAGGTAGTGGCAATCATGTCACTTCTTAGATTACTGAATGTTCCCACCTTCAATAAGAAAATACAATGGGAAAGAGAATTAAGGCTTACCTACGTCCTATGGTTTGACATTGTCAGAACTGAGCTCTAAAATTCCTACTGGCTCCTGAAGACTATTTTCTTTGGCAATCTGGTGGTATTTGATATGCTATATTTATAATTAACATCATGTTTTTGATGCTGCTTCTGCTACGTGAACTCGTAAAGAATAATATAAAAGAAAGAAAAGTACCAAAGTAGACCATATAAAAGAATGGCGACAGGAAGACGATTGCCAGAAATAGCAATTCTATGTCTCTGTTTCTTCTTTCCATTACTGTAGCTCCAAACACTCTTCTGAAATATAACCACTGCTATAAAGCATTATTTGTTGCTACAGATGCTAGACTAGAGAATATTATAGCTATATATGCTGTATGTACATAAAACTACGTAGAAAATGAACATCTTGGATTTTACAAGTATCTTCATCTAAAGTTTAGATATCAGGTTTGCACAAATGTTGTTTTTTGGCTGAACTTTATCTATTGATTGTATTTATATATCACCAGACTCAAGAAAAGACTGGTGTTTATATCATACAAACAAAAAAACATAGTACATCTACTGTAGGGCATCTTCAAAGGGAAGTTGTTTCACTGAAACTGCAATTGCAACTAAAAGAGCCTGTGAACCCTTCCCCTCTTCACTCACCTGCCTGAAAGATCATTTAAAGATGTTCACAGCAAGTGCATATTGCTCAGATCAGACTGCTGCTACCATAACCTTGTACATTGTAGCCATGTAGTCTGTTTCCCCAAAAATAAGACATCCCCTGATAATAAGCCCAATTGGGCTTTTGAGTGCATGTGCTAAAATAAGCCTCCCCCTGAAAATAAGCCCTCCCTGAAAATATTTAAACACATACATGTTTCCAGTTTAAACATATTTAAACTGGAAATCAGGTAAGATGGCAAGAGGAGCCCCATCTTGCTCCATGCACCCCAAAAGAATAAGACCTCCCCGAAAATAAGGCCAAGCGCTTATTTTGGGGTTCAAAAAATATAAGACAGGGTCTTATTTTGGGGGAAACACGCTATTAATGGGTTTCTTGGTGCTCGATAAGCCCTTTGCTTTTGTCAATATATTGCCTACCTCCACAAGTTACAAGAATAAGTTATGAAGATGCTTGAGAATTCAGCTAGTCGACTAGTGTTGGAAGCTATCAGGCCTAAAGCTGGGAACTTAGTTCTTTACATGTAGCAAACTGCCAAGACTGCAGTAGGATCATTTTTTTGGATGATATAGTGCCGTGATGGCAAACCTATGGCACACGTGCCAGAGGTTGAATGTAGTGCCCTCTTTGATGGCACATGAGCTGTCATTCCAATTCAGTTCCGCTGTCCATGCTTGCGTGCCTCCTGCTGGCCAGCTGCTCTTCGGGTCTCTGCCGGGCATGGGCTGCATGTGGAGGGGGCCACACACACTTGCATGGGGAGGCTGGGTGCATGTGTGGGGGCTGCATGTGCATTGCATTTTTGGGGTTTGGGCACACATGCGCTTTGGGTACTCGGTCCGGAAAAGGTTAGCCATCACTGGTATACTGCTTATAGTATATTGCCTAGTGTTTCTGTTTTGGTTGAGTCCTTGGTAGAAAACCTAGACATTTTCACTTGGCTATGCATATATGTAGAATATTTTGATGTGCTACTTGGATTTGCTTCCTCCCATTGTTTCTTATATTTGCATCCTAATTGAAATTGTCTTTCTTAGTCTCTCAATACTTCAAGCAAGAGGTTATAGCCTTCTGACCACATAATTGACAGATATTCATATAAAGGATTAGGTTGTAATCTGTTGATAATCTGTCTATATGTAAATGAAAACATTTATGGTAACAAAAATCAGACAATTAAACTATCAATATTTATGGGAATAAGAATCATTAAAACTATTCATAAAATCTTGATTGGTAAAGGAGTTAATGATACACAAAATGTAATTTCTAGGAGAAGACTGTGTCACAGCCCTAGAATCATAATGAGAAATGCACATCTCTTAGCTTTGTTCTGACTCTCATCCATATGTGTCTTAAGAATGTTTCCTGGGATAAACATATTGGATGGATCAACTCTGGCTAGAGAAAGCCAACCTTGTTTAGGGTTGCATAGATTAAAGCCAACACATTCAATTGTACTAGGTAGCTATTTGCAACTAGTGCAGAGTGCAGGCAACTTGGGAACAATCATACTGAAAGCTTGGGGTTGTCCACCTGTGGCCAGCTGTTCCTCAATTCACTCATAATTATCCCAAGCTCTTTGCAGAATCTCTCTGAATCTATAAGTTGCTGAAGGACACACTGCAAATGGATCCATTCACCCTTATTTATATTCAACTTTTTTAAAAAATGCAGTAATTAAATCACCTTTACCTAGCTGAGAATCAGGTGAAAGAGACCTTGGCGCATCCATTTTTCATATAGAGTGATGGAAGAATCTCACTGAATTGGATTCAGATCTAAAGTGACATTTGCATTTGTTCGGACACATTTCTCCCAAAGAGAATTTTGCAGCAAATAGCAGTAGATTTTCCAATGAGTGGGCTGTGTGGTGTCAGTTCACAATAAGGATAGAACATGTTAAAAGGAGTCCACTCAATTGGAATCCCAGAGCACTATATCAGCACTTAATAGGCCTGACTTCCGTGGATAGGAGATGACTGGCTAAAAGGCCAAGTGCAGCATCATTTAAAAGACTGCCAAATTGGTTTCTTAAAACAAGAGAGAAGACTTCCTATCATTGATGTGCTAGAAGGGACTCCTGGGAAACTCTTGTTAAAATTCAGCTACCAAACTATAAAAGAGAAGGCTGGATGATTTCCCATCTTCTAATGAGGTTTCTTTGTTTGTAAAAGAATTGCTTCTAAAAATGTTGCTAACAATTGAAAGATCAACATCATTAAAGCTGCACATCATGTTTTTAAAAGCCAGAGGGGAGGGGAAAAATAAAAGATCTGGCAAAGCTAAACCTTAGTCCATCAAGAGGGTGTATCATAACTGAAGGGCACTGAAAAGCCCTGGTTTTCCATTCCTGCCAATCACACCTCTCTTGGTGACACAGCAGACAGTGAGGCTTCCAAAGCAACTTTAATCAGTAAGGGGTAATTTTGTGGGAAGACATCAGCCTTTCAATAATTCACTGTAGTCTCAAAAGGTTGGCTTCACCCTATTTCAAGTATTCATCCACTGCTATAATGCCATAATTTATTCTTTTTACGTAAAATATTATTTTACAATCAATAAAAGATGGAAAAGGATAAAAACCATGTACACACACAGGTCTGTAGGAAGGAGTACAGTATAGATGTATTTCCTGCAAGAAAACAGTCAACGGGGTTCTATAAGGTGTAGCCCAAAAGTCAAGAGGGCAGTTATGGCACACATTAACAAAAAAACAAGCAGAGTTTTGATTGCACTGTCACAGTCACCCTCTAGACTTTGATGATCACACTGCTCCATACCCCCATGGAAATAGGATGTAAGTTAAAGAAACAATTCCTATTCAGTTGCAACAGCATCCAGTAGAGCAGGGTGTCAAACTCACATCGTCACGGCAGCATCAAGTGATGTATCGGGACTTTTTTCCCCTTTGCTAAACTGGGCGTGGGCGTGGCCAGTGCGTGATCCATTCAGCCCGCCGGCCAGGAGTTTGACAGCCCTGCAGTAGAGCAATAAACGGGAAAACCAAGCAACACCAGGACATTCAATGTGGCCCTATGGAGCCTGCTTAAACTCAAGATAATTTTTTTAATACACCATGGAAATCCCTGCCTACCATATTACTGCTGAATGCGTCTGGTGCACCACAATTCTTTGCTTGGAACTTGGTCCTTCAGAAACAGTTTTTAGCCCTGAATGATAGTGAGAACGTTCTAGAGAATTATTTTAGAATGAGATATGATTACAATCTCATAACTAGATGTGAGTATAATAGTTGATTCCCACACTGATCAGTAGGTTAGATGCTGCTTGGAAATACATCAGCCAGTTTGGCCTAGTGGTTAAGACACCATGCTAGAAACCAGAAAGCAGTGAGTTCATGTCCTGCCTTAGCTACAAAAGTTGGTTAGGTGACTTTGGGCCAGTCTCTTTCTCTCTCTCAGTCCATGAAGTGAGATTATGACAACAAGCTAATTCCAAGTCATAGTAATTCCTGTCATACTAATGAATCAATATTCATAGAGCCGTGGTGGCATAGTGGTTAGAATGCAGTATTGCAGGCACATTCTGCATTCTCATTGCCAGGAGTTTGATTCTGACAGGCTCAAGCATGATTCTTAAGGTTGACTCAGCTTTCCATCCTTCCAAGGTCCGTAAAATGAGGACCCAGATTTTTTTTGGGGGGGGGAGCAATATGCTGACTGTGTAAACCACTTAGAGAGGGCTATAAAGCACTTGAAGTGGTATACAAGTCAAATCTAAGTGCTATTTGACTGATTCAAAATTATAAAAACAAAAATGGATCCTGGAGTTGCAGAAAAACTCTGGGAAGGGGAAAAAGAAGGCTTTCTCAAATGAGACTTGGCTTCTCACCCTTACATCAAAACAGCAGGAGGAAAAACAATCAGAACCTTCCCACCATAAGGATACAATAAGGGTATAATCCCTTACTGGAAAATTTAAAACTTGGTAGAATTCTTGTCTTGCTACTTTAACCTTTGTATTAATATATCTGACTAATTAGTTATTTTGATTGAGTTATTCTTGAGATTAACTGTTTCCAGTTTAGGAAGCTGTCAGAGACCTGACACTGGCTATCACCAGCAGATAAATGATTTTTAAGAATACAGTTATTGGCTTCAGGGTAGCTGTTTATATCGATCTCTACAGACTACAGGTCCAGCATGGTTACAAAAGAGATGGGAAGAAAGGAGGTAAAAATAAGATGAGAAAGCTAGCAAGATGAAAGAGACAGACAGAAAGTTATAAGCTATTATCTAATGAAGGTGCTTTATTGTAATGTATTGTTCTGAAGCAGCTATTTAAGATCCTGCAGAAAAGACAACAATTTGGCAATGAAAGTAGAACACATTATAGCAATGTGGAACATTATCAGTTTGGTATCTGGATATGAATGTAGAAGATCTGTCCAAGTTAAGGATAAATCCCTATTCATTTCTCTACCATTTGTCTAAAATGACGCTATTAGACAATTTTACAACATTATTTTGGAATACCTCTACTATTTATCTTTTCCAATTTGCCAAGAAAGAAAAATATTTCTATACAAGCCATTGTTGCTTGTATTTCCTTCCATGCAAAAATATTGTGATGGAATGCTTTGAATTTGGGTATAGATAGAAGTACCTAAACAGAATATGTAGATTCACTTTTTAAATTCTTTTACTGCATTATCATTTTAAAATAATGATGAAAAAAATGGGAAAAAAAATCTCCACAAAAATAGAGAGATATTGTCAAGGAAATAGAAAACTGCATTTTTAAAAAAAAGAAGTGAAAAAAGAGAACAAAGAAAAGGTCTAATAATATATCACAACAGTAAATATTTGCAATTTTATATATAGATATTCAAGTGCATATATGTTTTAATACAGTTATATAATTCATGCTATTTTTAACTAATTGTATTTTTTAAAATGAGTAACGTATTTCATTATATTTGTCCATACAGAGTCTATGCATAAAGACATGCCATTCACAGACAGCAAGTACACTCATGTCTTCAGTCCACTGAGTGGAAAGAGTCCTGCATTTATCTTTCCTATGAATATGTAGATTCACTTAGGAATTTGGCTAAGTGCAGAGATTTTAGAAGTTATTTGGGATCAAATGACAAGGAAATGCATTCATAACTCACTGTGTAGTAAACATTTACAGTAGAAACTTCTAAGGCTGGAAATGGCTTCCCTGCTGTATTAAACCTCAAACGAAGGATCTTTAAAGATTCTCCAAGTATAAGTAAATCAAATTATCACTTTGGATTACTGAACTGTTTCAGATAGCATTCTGAAGTAATAAATGAATCTTGCTTAACTTGCAAGATCAAAAAAAAAAAAAAAAGCAGGGGGAAGATATTTAACTTGGTCTATTTCAAGAAAGCTGGAGGTTATCAGCTCACAAAACATCACCGTCTAATACTTCAGATGCACAGTCATAAGGGCAGCTGACAGCGCGATGAAGGAAGGAAGATTTGTTTAGTAGATTTTTAAAAGAAAGTGTTAGAGTTAATGGCAAACCATTTATGAAAATGATCGAAGCTGGAATAAGGTGGAGTTTTATTTTTAATAAGCTTGATTATAAACTATTTATAAGCTCATAAACAAAGCTGCAGCCCACAAACAGGAAAATGTTGGTCCTTCCAACTTAAATATTTGTGATATTTCAAAACAATTTTGTTTGAACAAATTATTCTATAGATGATTTCATAGCCCCACATTTATGAAAAGGCAGATTTTTTTCTGGACTTTTCTGAGGGGTATATCAACTAGTAAAGTGTTTCTCCATCCTGGCAACTTTAAGATGTGTGGACTTCAATTCACAGAATTCCCCAGCCAGCATGCGGGAGTCGAAGTCCACACATCTTAAAGTTGCCAAGGTGGAGAAACACTGAACTAGTATGTAAATAATGTTCTTGTGTCTATTGATCAGCCTTCTGATGGATTACACACAGATTTTGAAACAATACAGAAGCAGGAACAATTCTGCTTGAAAAATAATTGTCATTTTGATTTTCATAATCATTTGGTCTTTATTGTGGACTAATCATAATCTGCTTATTTATCTGCTTCAGCCACATGGAAATACCTTCTCCTTCCTAATCAATTTTTTTGAATTTTTTATTTCTTATACAAATAATGTAAATATACATTCTCTTAATCATAATTAATCATACATATACATATTTTCTTAAAGAGAGCATACAAATAAGACATTTTTATTGCATTTGTTATTGCTTTTCTACCTTTATTTTCCCTCATTTCAAAACAAACCTTCTTCTCCTTCTTCTTTCTTTCCTTTCCCTTCCCTCCTTCCTCTCCTCTCCTTTCTTCTTCCTCCTCCTTCCTCCTTCCCCTTTCTTTCCCCCATTCCTCCCCTTTTCCCAACTTCTCTCCTTCTCTCCTACTTCTCTCCCCAGTCCTTTCTTTCCCTTCTTTCCCCTTTCCTCCCCTCCTCTCACTCCTTCTCCTCTTCATACCCTCTATTCTTCTCTCCTTTCTTTCTTCTTTGTTATGGAATATATTCCCTCTTTGGTATCCAAGCAACTCCAATATTCTAATAATATATACTTTCTTTTTTTTTTCAATTTCTTTTCATTTTTACCCAATATGTCACTTTTATCATTGTAATTGTACATTTATACTAATATTCTTCTTTCGTTTCCCCCTCCCCCTTTTCCATTTTCTCTGGTGTCCTCTAGATTTTTATTTCTTTTTTGATCTCTCCATCATTTACCTTTCTATTATCTCCATCATTCATCTATCTCTTGAAATACACCAATTCCTTTCTATCTTTTATTCTTAAAGTTAATCTATTCATTTCCACACAGTCTAAAATCTTTTTTTATTACTTCACCTTCTGACGGGATTTTTTCTGTCTTCCAGTTTTGCGCAAATACAATTCTTGCTGCTGTTATGATATGTATAATTAAATACACATCTTCTTTACTGTATCTCTTTGGCAGAATATCCAATAGGAAAAACTCTGGTTTTAATTCTATAGGTTTATGTAGCATTTCCTCCAACCATTTCTGTATTCTAGACCAATAATTTTTTTGTTTCTATACATGACCATATATGTTCAGTCCACGAAATGACTACTATGCTTCCTGATCAGCTACAATCTTTCAGCCATATTGATGCAGATTTTTTGCTATGGGAAGTTCTTCTGTGACAGCCTGAATGAAATGTTACACCTACTTCTAGGAGTCTATAGAGATTCTTAGTCAACCAGGTCATCATTGTCCCAAAGATACTTTTTCAAAAAGCAACTAGGCTTCCTTTGTTTTTCTTTGAAGGCGTTTCACTTCTCATCCAAGAAGCTTCTTTAATTCTGACTAAATGGTGGAGAATGGAAGGATTTGTATTCCCTGAAGTCATCCGGTCATTAGCACATTCTCTGAGAGTCATTGAGACTATTTGGGGATTTGTCTGTGCCATCAGGTTCGCCTGAATTATACAAATGGGTGTGGAACCTTCTTTTAACAGTTCCAAGAAGATTCCACACCCATTTGCACTGTTCAGGTGACCCTCAGCATACAAATAAACCTCCAAGTAGCCTTAACAACCCACAGCTCTCTGTGACCAGGATTTTACTGGCCAAAGATAGATATTTTATCACATATCTGTGTTGTTTGTCTGCTGCTATTTGAGAATTAATCTGCTACTTGAGATTCAGCCCTGTTGTTCTTTTTAGCACCCCATCCCATTGCATGAAATCAGGCATTGATATTATGGGATCTCTACAATACAGTCACCCACTTTCAGTCACTGAAAAAAAAAAAGCTATACAGCCAAGCATTTCGCGCCAGAATATTATTAATAATTTGTTAGATTTTTTTTGCTCAATTGGGTTATTTATTCATCTATTTTGAGATAGCTACTGACACAGTTCAACAGATTGTTGGTTGCCATGTGACTCCAGTTGCACTCAAGTTGTATGGCCTTAAACGCATCTGTGTTTGTCCTTATTATCCAGAAATAAATGGGAAGATAAAATGTTTCATCAGTTTTTGAAGAAAGCTTTTCAGCAGTTTACTTTGACAGGAGAAACTGGAAGACAAAATTACTAAAGATTCTAATGACAAAGCTCTGTGTGCCTCACAAGACATCAAAAGCTTAGCCAGCTACTGTGCTTTTTCATGTGATATTTATACTGTACTTCTGGGCCCTCGTGCTCAAGAGGCAGTAAATGAGTTATCTACTAGACAACTTAATAGCAGCATTGATAAAAAACAAAACAACCCAGAAGACTGCAGGAAGTCCTAGACTTATGATCAGAATTGAGTCAAAAATTTCCATTGCCAAGCAAAACAGTGGCCAAGTGAGTTTTTGTGCCATTTTATTATCTTTCTTGCCACCGCTGCTAAGCGAACACTGCAGTTGTTAATTTAGTATCATGGATATTAAGTGAATCTGACTCCTTCACTGACCTTGCTTATCAAAAAGTTGTAAAAGATATGATCACATGACCACCACCACCCTCCCCGGATACTGCAACCCTCATAAATACATCCCAGTTGCCAAGTAACTTAATTTTGAGCATGTGACCATGGGGATCTTGCAGTGGTTGTAAATGTGAAAAATGTCCTTAGATTATTTTTTCAATGCCATTGTAATTTTGGTTACTGAACAAATAGTTGTAAATTGAGGAATACCTGTATCTAGCTGAGGAATGCTGTTTCGAAGTTTGCAATTTGATATACATATACATATACATATACATATACATATACATATACATATACATATACATATACACATACACATACACACACACACACACACATATAAAAATATCGTAGGCAATTAACTATAAGTGTATACTGTACACAGTATTATTCTTAGTTATAACAAGCAATACACATACCCTGTTTCCCTGAAAATAAAACATCCCCTGATAATAACACAATCAGGCTTTTGAAAACATGGGCTAAAATAAGACTCCCCCTTAAAAATAAGACCTCCCCGAAAATATTTAAATGCAGAGCTGGAAATCAGGTAAAACAGCAAGAGGAGCCTCATCTGTACATCTCCACCCCGGACCAACCCAATGATGCACTTGATGTGATGTCCCGGTGTCTGGAGGCCATGCGGATCTGGATGGGAAGAAACAGGCTCAGACTCAACCCTCCAAGACTGAGTGGCTTTGGTTCCCAGCGTTCTGGTATAGCCAGCTGGTTTCAACACTGACTATTGGGGGTGAGACCTTGGTCCCCACAGAGAGGGCCTGCAACTTGGGTGTCCTCCTAGATGCGCGGCTGTTGCTAGAAGAGCATGTGATGGCTGTGGACAGGAGGGCTTTTTATCAGGTTTGGCTGATTCACCAGTTGCGCCCCTTTCTGGGCCGGGACTCCTTGCGCATGGTCACTCATGCTCTCGTCACTTCCTGTCTGGACTACTGTAATGCTCTCTACATGAGGCTCCCCTTGAAGAGCACTCGGAGACTCCAACTGGTCCAGAATGTGGCCGCGCAGGTAATTATGGGAGCAAGTTGGTGCACCCATATAACACCCTTCCTGTGCGAGCTGCACTGGCTCCCGGTGGTCTTCTGGGTGCGATTGAAGGTGGTGGTGACCATCTTTAAAGCGCTCTATGGCTTAGGACCCAGGTACTTATGAGACCGCCTTTTGCAGCTGATAGCCCCCCACCAGCCAATACGCTCCCACAGAGAGGGACTCCTCAGGGTGCTATCGGTCAAACAGTGTCAACTGGTGGCCCCCAGGGGGAGAGCCTTCTCTGTGGGGCA
Organism: Masticophis lateralis; assembly: GCA_030761175.1. Taxonomy (NCBI): domain Eukaryota; kingdom Metazoa; phylum Chordata; class Lepidosauria; order Squamata; family Colubridae; genus Masticophis; species Masticophis lateralis. The sequence continues at coordinate 24,584,651 of JAUDYJ010000005.1, forward strand.
CCTGCCCTCTGGAACGAATTGCCCCGGAGATACGGATGATCCCTGACCTACACACCTTTTGCCGTGCCTTCAGGATGCTATTGTACCAACAAGCTGGGCTGGCCTAGACATGATTTTTAATTGGGGTTTATTTTTAATTATTAGGGCCAAATTGTTTAATATGTTTTTTAAAATGCTTTTAAATTTTGTATTTGGTTTGTTTTATGGTTGGCTGTGCACCATCCTGAGTCCTTCATTATAATAATTATTATTATTATCAATAATAATAATAATAATAATAATTATTGTTATTAATAATCTGACCATCATTGAAGTTGAGCGACTGTGGAAAAAGAAATCGTGTGTTGTCCTGATTGTAATTGGAGCCCTTGGAGCAATATCCAAAGGACTATCCCACTATTTAGAAATTCTAAAGTTACCGGACTTGAATATTTTGACTCTACAAAAACCCACCTTACTCGGAACAGCTTACATCCTCCGATGATACCTTAACAGTTCCTAGGTCCTTGGTTAGGACTCGAGCTGCTGAGCTATTAACCAGCCTCAAAGGCTGTGAATCTCACTACAGATTAAATAATAATAATAATAATAATAATAATAATAATAATAATAATAATAATAATAATGGTCTAATAATAATAATAATAATAACTAATGGTCTAAGTATATCAACAAAGAAGAGTAACATCAAGAATGATTTGCAGACTCAAAAGCAAATTGAGAAAGAAAGGGAGGAAGAGGATACTGAAATGGATGAAGATATAGAACAAGGAAGCACTGAAGAACAAATACCAAAAGATAGTGCTCAATTAGCTAGAAAAATAAAGCATCAAATGGAAGATGCTGAAAGAACACATTTGCCAAAACTGAACCAAGTGAACCGGAAAGAATTGAGAAATGTACTAAAAAAGGTCAATGAGGCTGTGCAAACTATTAGAACCACTACATTAGCCGAAACAAACCAACTGATGTATGCAGCAGCCGTCATAACCACCAAAGAACTGGGGTTGAAAATACAAAAGAACCAAAGAGGCAAGAAGGGGAAGCCTAAGTGGAAAATTCAGTTAGAATTGAAGATAAAAAAATTACGTGGAGATTTGAGCAACTTGAAGAACCTAAGGCAAGGTCAGTTAAAGAACAAGCAGGTCAAAAGCAGCCTGGAAGCAAGATATGATCTGAGAAATAAGGAGATTGCGGTAGTAATTGAAGAGCTGAAGCAGAGGGTTGTTGCCATCGCCGAAAAGATTAAAAGGTATGAAAACCGAGTAACTCAGTTCACAGTTCAGAGCAAATCAGCACCAGTTTTATAAGAGCTTAGAAAATAGAGAAGGAATAACAACAAATGAAAAGCCTGATAAAGAGAAAGCTCTGAAATTCTGGAAGAATTTGTGGGAAAACAACAAGAAGCATAACAGAAATGCAAAATGGATCAAACAGGTTGAGGATTCTATTAAAGTGCATAAAATGGAAGACATGAAAATAACAAAAGCAATGGTGCAAAGACAGTCAAGAAAAGTGAAGAACTGGAGTGCACCTGGGCCAGATGAGCTACATGGCTTCTGGATAAAGGCACTTACAAGTGTGCACAAAAGATTGGCAACCCAGATGAACCAGGTCCTAAAAACACCTGAAAATGATGAATGGATGACAACTGGAAGAACATTTTTGATCCAAAAAGATAAAGAAAAAGGAAAGAACCCTGGAAACTATAGGCCAATCACCTGTTTGCCAACAACATACAAGCTTTTTACTGGTATCATTGCAAACCAAATCTATAGATACCTGGAAAGAAATAACTTGCTTCCTGTAGAACAGAAAGGATGCTGCAAAAACTGAAGAGGAACAAAGGATCAATTGCTGATTGACAAGCTAATCCTAAAGAACTCAAAGAAAAGACGAACCAACCTGTTCATGGCTTGGATAGACTATAAGAAAGCGTTTGAGTCAGTTCCCCATAGCTGGATCAAGAAATGCCTGGAAATCTTTGGCATCAGCAGAAACATACAAAAATTCATGGAATCTTCAATGAACCTCTGGAAAACAAAACTTATGGCTAATGAAGAAGAACTAGGTGAAGTTGAAATTAAACAAGGCATTTTCCAGGGCGATTCCCTTTCCCCCCTACTTTTTATACTCTCAATGCTACCACTGACAATCATTTTGAAAAATCTAAGCTGTGGATACGAACTTGCAAAGAAAGGACTGAAAATCTCGCACTTGATGTACATGGATGATTTGAAGCTGTTTGGTAAAACAAAAGCTGAACTGAATTTATTAACTGAACACACAAAAGAATTCAGCCAAGACATTGGTATGCAGTTTGGAATTGACAAATGTGCAACAATAGCAACCAAAGCAGGTAAGATCATAGAAGAGGATGGAATAGAACTAGAGAATGAAGAAACAATAAAGGCAGTAAAATCAGAAAAAGGCTACTTGGGGATTTTAGAGGCCTCTGACTTAATGCATAATAAAATCAAGGAAATAACTTCAGCCAAGTACATTCGGCGAATTCGTAAGATATTAATGTCCAAACTAAGTGGAGGAAACATCATAAAAGCCATAAATACCTGGGCTATACCTGTGATTCGATACTCTGCAGGAATAATTGACTGGACCCAGATGGAGTTAGACAATTTGGACAGAAAAACAAGGAAGCTTATGACAATGAATCATGCCTTGCACCCTAAAAGTGATGTTGACCGATTATATTTATCAAGAGCAGAGGGTGGTCGAGGACTCCTACAAGTAAAGCAGACTGTGGAAGAAGAAAAATGCAGCTTGAATGATTACATCCAGAAAAGTGAAGAACCAATGATTAAGGAAGTAAATAAAGGAGGCCTTTTAAAGACAACTAAAACAAAAGCAGAATATAAGAAAGAAGTAATTGAGCAGCGAGCTGAAAATTGGAAAAGCAAAGCTCTGCATGGCCAATACTTGAAAAGTATTGAAGGCAAAGGTGACCAGAAACTAACTTGGAACTGGTTAAGATCAGGAGTACTGAAAAAAGAAACAGAAAGCTTTATTTTGGCAGCTCAAGAACAAGCCCTAGCCACAAACTGCATGAAGGCAAAAATTCAACATGTTACCACCAACAGCAAATGCCGCCTCTGTAATGAGAAAGATGAGACAGTCGACCACCTGATCAGTGGATGCAGCAAAATTTCACAAACCGACTACCTACAACGCCATGACCGTGTTGCTAAGATCATTCACTGGAAATTGTGCCAGAAGTTTGGATTTGAGTACAGCAAAAACCACTGGGAACATCAAGTTGAGAAAGTTCTAGAGAATGAGAAACTCAAGATCTTGTGGGACTTTAGGATTCAGACTGACAGGCACTTGGTCCACAACACACCTGACATAATGGTAGTTGAAAAGAAAAAAGTATGGTTCATTCACATTGCAATACCTGGTGATGCACGGATTGAAGATAAGCAGCAAGAAAAAATCACAAAATACCGGGACTTGCAAATTGAAGTTGAGCGACTATGGAAAAAGAAATCATGTGTTGTTCCGATTGTAATTGGAGCCCTTGGAGCAATACCCAAAGGGCTACCCCGCTATTTAGAAATTCTAAATTTACCGGACTTGAACATTTTGACTCTACAAAAAACCACCTTACTCGGAACAGCTTACATCCTCCGACGATATCTTAACAGTTCCTAGGTCCTTGGTTAGGACTCGAGCTGCTGAGCTATTAACCAGCCTCAAAGACTGTGAATCTCACTACCGATTAACCAATAATAATAATAATCTTGCTCCACACACCCCAAAATGATAAGACATCCCCGAAAATAAGGCCAAGCACTTATTTCGGGGTTCAAAAAAATATAAGACAGGGTCTTATATTCAGGGAAACATGGTAGTATTTTTTTTTGCAATGGCCAGAATCTTCCTTTGACTTGTCCACACTGAAGATGGGAAGGTCTGGAACAACTGCAAAAGGTACTACAACCAGAATACTCTGACATCACAAATTTGACCAAATCTACCATGTTTATTTCTACACACCACTATAATCATATTCCCCAGAAAACGATGGCAGGACCCACTGAGGAAAAGTTTGTTGCTGATATGGACTTGCTCAAGAGAAAACTACTAAAATGGATAGACTGAAGCAGAGCTAGATCAGAAGACATGAATGTCTAAACAAAATAATGATGTGGACTGAAAAGGATAATGTTACGATTTTATGGTTCTCATAGTACTGAAAGTATGATTAGTTCAATAATGTTGTTTAATGATAGGAGGGAGGTAATGTAATTATTTATATGGATCCTTAGAGATGATTTGGCTGCCATCAAAGCTTATTTTTCTTTAAAACTGGGATAGTGACCACAGCAGTTTGAGGCCATAGGGTAGCTTAGATGATACCAAGTCAAATTGCTTACCAGCCAACATTTTAGCACTTTATTAGTGCTTGAGACAGTTACTTCACTGTGGCTAATACTAAAACTGCTTTTTAAAAGATATTCACAGCTGTTTCTAGGCCAAAGGCTGTGTTTGGGGTGTGAGTAATATGAACCACAGCAAAACAAAAACCCAGAATAACAGAGTCTGAAGGGACTTTGGAGGTCTTCTAGTCCAAACCCCTGCTCAAGCAGGAGACCCTGTGCCATTTCAGACAAATGCCTGTCCAATCTCCTCTTAAAAACCTCAAGTGTTGGAGCAACCACAACATCAGGAGACAAGCTTGTTCCACTGGTTAATTGTTCTCACTGTCAGGAAATTTTTCCTTAGTTCTAGGTTGGTTTTCTGGTGCTTTGGAACAAAGTACGATTTTTCATTTACTTATATTTACCTCAAATTAATTTGAAATATGATTGCACTACAGAGATGTTTTAATGATTTTCCTCCCTATGTTCAAATGTGTGCTTTGATAACAGATTTGAAAGCTGCTATGGCCAAGTACCCCTTCATGGATTACTGCCTTGTCGTGGCAAAGGGGCTTGCATAATTCAATGAAGCTATGAGCTATGCCATGCAGGTCCACCCAAGACGGACAGGTCATAGCAGATAGTTCTGACAAAATGTGATCCACTGGAGAAGGAAACGACAAACCACTCCAGTATCTTTGCCATGAAAACCCCATGGACTGTACCAAAAGGAAAAAAGAGATGACACCAGAAGATGAGCCCCTCAGGCCACAGGATTGGAAAAGGTCAGTTTACATTCCAATTCCAAAGAAAGATAATGCCAAAGAATGTTCAAACTATCCCACCATTGCACTCATTTCACAGGCTAGTAAGGTTATGCTTAAAATCCTACAAGTTAGGCTCCAGCAGTATGTGGATCAAGAACTGCCAGAAGTACAGGCAGGATTTCAAAGAGGCAGAGGAACTAGAGATCAAATTGCCAACATACGCTGATTCATGAAGAAAGCTAGGGAATTCCAGAAAAACATCTACTTCTGCTTCATTGACGATGCTAAAGCCTTTGATTGTGTGGATCACAACAAATTATGGCAAGTTCTTAAAGAGATGGGAGTACCAGACTATCTTATTTGTTTCTTGAGAAACTTATAAGGCTGTATACTGTCACCTTGCCTGTTTAACTGACATGAAGAACACATAGTGGTGGGATTCAGCCAGTTCTCACCACTTCAGGAGAACCGGTTGTTAACTTTCTGAGCATTTTGATGAACTGGTTGTTGGAAGAAATCATTAGAGCAGAGAACCGGTTGTTAAATTATTTGAATCCCACCACTGAGAACACATCATGAGAAAGGAGGGACTAGATGAATCAAAAGTTGGATTTAAGATTTCTGGGAGAAATATCAACAATCTCAGTTATGTAGATGATATCACTCTAATGGCAGAAAGCGAAGAGGAACTAAAGAGCCTCTTGATGTGGGTGAAGAAGGAGAGTGCAAAAGTTGGCTTGAAACTCAATATTAAGAAAACTAAGATCATGGCATCTGACCCACTCAATTCCTGGCAAATAGATGGAAAAGAAATGGAGGTAGTGACAGATTTTATTTTCCTGGGCTCCAAGATCACAGCAGATGGGGACTGCAGCCAAGAAATTAAAAGACACTTGCTCCTGGGAAAGAAAGCTATGGCAAATATAGACAGCATTCTAAAAAGCAGAGACATCACCATGCGAACAAAAGTGCATATAGTCAAGGCTATGGTTTCCCAGTTGTAATATATACCTGTGAAAGTTGCACCATAAAAAAGGCTGAGCGCCAAAGAACTGAGGCCTTTGAACTATGGTGCTGGAGAAGACTCTTGCGAGTCTCTTGGACTGCACAGCAATCTAACTGGTCAGTCCTAGAGGAGATCAGCCCTGACTGCTCTTTAGAAGGCCAGATCCTGAAGATGAAACTCAAATACTTTGGCCATCTAATGAGAAGGAAGGACTCACTGGAGAAGAGCCTAATGTTGGGAACGATTGAGGGCAAAAGAAGAAGGGGTCGACAGAGGTGGCTGGATGAAGTCACTAAAGCAGTCAGTGTGAGCTTAAATGGACTCTGGGGGATGGTAGAAGCCAGGAAGGCCTGGAGGAAGGTTGTCCATGCGGTTGCAAAGGGTTGGACACGACTTCACAACTAACAACAACAAAATGGCCAAGTAGCTGAGACATTAAGAAGTCAATTGAACACCTGGGGATTGAGGATGTATTTCTCTACCACAAACCAACTAAAGTTTGAAAGAATCTTCCAGTTAGTTCCACCCATATGTCCCAGTTGGAGAATATTTTTTTGCTCCAAGAATTGGGAACCCTGGAAGACTGAACACTGAGCATTCTGACAACTGGCAGCCCAGAAGTATGGTAGCCTTGGGTAGTTTCAGTTGCCTTTCCCCTCTTGGAGACATCAGCAAGAGACTAGCTCTGATAATTAAAAACAGAAAAAGACACCTTGCCATCTCACTGAGGTTAAGATAAGACAAACACTTAGGTCACCCACCAAACATTTTACACATTTTCTCTCGCTTCCCCCCTGTTTAAGTGGCAAGTTCCTTTTGGATTAGCCCCTTGTTAATTGTAGAATAAAACTGAGCTGAAAGTATAGATCTTGCTGTAGTAATAATCACATCCATTCTAGAAAATGTAAAGTGTAGACTCTGCAAACCAATATGAGTCACAGATGAAAATAATTTGCTTTACATTTGAATGCAAGCTGACCCTAATTTGCACTTCCTAAACTAATGTGGGAAGCAGAATGCAATTATCATGAAGTTTTCTATGAATGTGGATTGAGGGATGAAATTCTCCCAGGAGAATGTATCTACCGAAAGTACCCACATAGTTAAATCAAAGGAGATCCTAAAGTTGAACTGGTTAGGAGAAATTTATAGAGGACAATGTATTTTATACATACATGAGAAATTCAAAGTATTTTTATAAATCAATATATTGTTAGAAAGAAAACTGGAGGGAACTATTAAGGGAACAAGCCAGTGCTTCAAAAAGTTGAAAAGTTGTCGAAAGAAAAATAGAGTAGTTTGTCCCAGCTTGACTTTGGAAAAAGTGCAAAGAAGAGCAACTAAGATGATTAAAGGCCTGAAGACAAAAAACATGAAGAATGGTTGCAGCAGGGGTAAAATGCTCCCAGTTCAGACATATCACTCGATCCAGTAACGATGGCAGTGGGTGGTTCGGAGAACCAGTAGCAAAAATCCCTGCCTCTCTGCCCCCATGTCCAGCTGAGCCATGCAATCATCAGAGGCTGTTTTTTTTACTTTTAAAAGAATTTTTTCTACAACCTCTTTGGCCAAAAAAAATGCTATTAAAAGTAAAAAAAAAAGCCTCTGATGATCATGCGGCTCAGCTGGGATCGTCAGAGGCTTTTAAAAGCATTTTTTCTACAACTTCTTCGGCTGAAGAGGTTGTAAAAAAAATGCCTTTAAAAGCCTCTGATGATCCCAGCTAAATTGCCTGATCATCAGAGGCTTCTAAAAGCATTTTTTTCTGCAATCTCTTCGGCTGAAGAGGTTGCAGAAAAAAATGCTTTTAAAAGTTAAAAAAAAACTTTTGGCCATGCTCATCCAGTCACATTACCCCCGCCATCACCAAGCCATGCCCACAGAACCAGTAGTAACAAATTTTAGATTTCACCCCTGGGCTGCAGGATTTGGATTTGGCTAGTCTGGAGAAAAGAAGGACTAAGAGGAACATGATAGCAGTATTCCAGTATTTGAGGAGGGGGGTGTCAAATCGGGTGAAATCCAGCAGGTTCTGATAGGTTCTGGAGAACTGGTAGCAGAAATTTTGAGTAGTTTGGAGAACCGACAAATACCACCTCTGGCTGGCCCCAGTGTGTGGAGGGAATGGGGATTTTGCAGTATCCTTCCCCCTGGTGTGGGGTGGGAATGGAGATTTCACAGTATCCTTCCCTTGCCATGCCCAGCAAGCCATGCCCAGCAAGCCACACCACACCCATCAAGCCACGCCCACAGAACCAGTAGTAAAAAAATTTGGATTTCACCACTGGGTCAATTTATTTTCCAAAGCACGAGAGGGCAAGACAAGAAACAATGGATGGAAACTAATCAAGTAGAGGAGCAACCTGGAATTAAGGAGAAACTTCCTAACTGTGATGACAATTAACCAGAAGTTGTGGGTGCTTCATCACTGGAGGTTTTAAAGAAGAGACTGGACAGTCACATGTCTGAAATGTTATAGGATCTCAGGGCACTGGACTAGGAGACCTCCAAGGTCTCTTCCAGCTCTATTCTGATTTAAGATTGATTAATAGTCAGTGTTTGTTTTCTTTCCCAATGCCAGAGCAGAAAGAAAGAGTGAAAATGCAGTCTGAGTTTTCCACTGAGTTTAAAGCTACACTCCTAGACCAAAACTAAACCAGGAACTCAAGACTATAGTTCAAGCAAGAGAACTGGTTGATATGCAGTGTTCAATACAATACAAATTTAAATGACTACAAAGAAACTTCGACCAAGACAATTTAAAAATACAATGTCACTCAAAGAATAATAATCACGACACTGTAGTAATAATAAAGTATCATAAATGTTATCAAGCAGAGGTGGGCAATTAGTGGTGGCAAGTTACATTCAATAGTGGGTGAGGCAATAATACAAAGGATGGATCCATGTCACCGCAAACTGCAATGATTTAAAACATTTGAAAGTCTCCATGTATTTTCTATCTCATAAAGGCAGAAAATCCTGTTCTAGTTTTTTTTTATAATTGCTTCCCCAAAATTCAGCAGCACAATCGAATAGGTCTCAGGAGATTTCACAAAGGGTGAAAGAGAAATTGTCACAAAAGGTTTAAGAGTAATTGTCTAAGCAGTTATAAAAGCAATTTTAAAAAGAATAAAATCATGTGATTTATCACTGAATTGTACTACACACCTTTTCTCCTAAGGTTCCCTCCAGTTCATTTAGTTTCAAATACTCTTAATCCATCTTAAATGTCTTAGCCATGTTAAGAATCAGCCCACTTCAGCATCAGATTCAACACTAGCAATTTAGCACAGCAGGCCAGCAGATCTTGGTATCTTTTCATCTGCAATAGAAATGAAACTGCAGAAAAAGAGATACAAAGAAGGAAACACTTGGGAAAACAAAGATCAGGAATGAAAATCTGTGGGAAGTGATGTGAAAGCAAATGTACTTTTTCACTCTCTCCCAGATATGCTCCAAATCTTTCTATGAAATGTGGACTTTATTGATTCTGTAATTCTGACATTGCTTTTCCAATATTTCACTGGCACATCTTATACCAGTAGTTCTGCAGTTTAGGCCACTGCACCTTAAAAAGGATGGCCATAATAATCTGAACCCATTTTTCACACTTTATCTAATAATACATTTTCTCCAAGGGAGTGTCTCAACTTGGACTTTGAGACATATGTGGGCTTCAACTCCCAGAATTCTCCAGCCAACCATGCTGGCTGGAGAATTCTGGGAATAGAACTCCACATGTCATAAAGTTGTCAAATTGAGAAATATTGCGCTAAAATACATTGAAGCATTGCCACACAGTTCTGGGCTGCCTAAACAGAGGGATAGTATTAAGACCACCTTAAGTGTTAATACCACTTTATAATGCCTTGGTAAGGCCACACTTGGAATATTGCATTCAGTTTTGGTCTCCACAATATAAAAAAGATGTTGAGACTAGAAAGAGTGCAGAGAAGAGCAACAAAGATGATTAGGGGACTGGAGGCTAAAACATATGAAGAACGGTTGCAGGAACTGGGTATGTCTAGTTTAATGAAGAGAAGGACTACGGGAGACATGATAGCAGTTTATTTATTTATTAGTTCAATTTATATGCCACCCTTCTCCGGAGACTCAGGGTGGCTTACAATGCGTTAAGCAATAGCCTTCATACTTTTGTATATACCTGCTTAGTAGGGCTTTCGGCCCCCTACAATAAGTTGACTTTATACAAAGTCATCTTATTGCCCCCACAATTTGGTTCCTCATTTTACCTACCTTGAAAGGATGGAAGGCTGAGTCAACCTTGAGCCTGGTGAGATTCGAACTTGCAGTAATTGCAGGCAGCTGGTGCTAGTTAACAGCACTTTAGTCTGCTGCGCCACCAAGGCTCATAATATCTGTGAAGAGGGAGAAGAGGGAGTCAAAGCACCTGAGGGTAGAACAAGAAGCAATGGGTGGAAACTAATCAAGGAGAGAAGCAATTTAGAACTAAGGAGAAATTTCCTGACAGTTAGAACAATTAATAAGTGGAACAACTTTCCTGCAGAAATTGTGACTGCTCCAACACTGGAAATTTTAAAGAAGATGTTAGATAGCCATTTGTCTGAAGTGGTGTAGGGTTTCCAGCCTGGGCAGAGGGTTGGACTAGAAGACCTCCAAGATCCCTTCCAACTCTGTTATTCTATTCTATTCTATTCTATTCTATTCTATTCTATTCTATTCTATTCTATTCTATTCTATTCTATTCTATCCTATCCTATTCTATTCTATTCTATTCTATTTTTATGAATAGTTATATTTATTTATCCTAACTCAAATGGCATTGATCTTGAAAAAAGAAATCTTGCAGAGATAGGCTAAATTGAGAAGTCAAAAGGCATCAGAACAAGGCAATGGGAAATTGCTTCTATATCATTGTCAAAAAAAGCATAAGGGCGTGATTATGAAATGAACCAGGAGCTGAGTTTGACTCAAGGGTGTCTTTACTTGTATCTTATTTCCCTGACAAACAACAGTATCAGTTGCAGCATGATAAAGACCTATCCAGTGGTGGGTTTCAAATTTTTTTATTACTGGTTATGTGGGAGTGGCTTGGTGGGCATGACAGGGGAAAGATACTGTAAAATCTCCACTCCCTTGCTAATCCAGGGGAAGATTACTGCAAAATATCCATTTCCTCCCGATCAATTGGGATTTAGGAGGCAGAGAATAGATGGGGGCGGGGCCAGTCAGAATTTTCACTACCGGTTCTCCAAACTACTCAAAATTTTCATTACCAGTTTTCCAGACCTGGTCAGAACCTGCTGAAACCCACCTCTGGACCAGGGATGAAATCCCACAGGTTCTGGAGAACGGGTAGCGGAAATTTTGAGTAGTTTGGAAAATCGGTAAATACCACCTCTGGCTGGCCTTAGAGTTGGGTGGGAATGGAGATTTTGCAATATCCTTCCCCCAGGAGGGAAGGGAATGGAGATTTTGCAGTATCCTTCCCCTGGAATGGGGTGGGAGTGGAGATTTTACAATATCCTTCCCCCACCACGCCCACCAAGCCACACCCACAGAACCAGTAGGGAAAAATTTTGGATTTCACCCCTGCTCTGGACCTATCAGACTAGTGTAGGAAGCTATCCTGAAGCCTTAGCACAGCAACAGGTACAGAAGTACTGTGTTTTCCTGAAAATATGACCCTGTCTTATATTTTTCTGAACCCCGAAATAAGTGCTTGGCCTTACTTTGTGCATGTCTTATTATTTTGGGGCACATGGAGCAAGACGAGGCTCCTCTTGCAGTCTTACCTGATTTCCAGCTCTGTCTCCCTAACCTAACCAGAAGAAATGGCGGGGACCGGCTGTGCATGCATTTAAATATTTTTGGGTAGGGCTTATTTTTTTGGGGGGGGGAGCTTATTTTAGCACATGCACTCAAAAGTCCAATTGGGCTTATTATCAGGGGATGTCTTATTTTATGGGAAACAGGGTATATATTCCGCTCACTGAGGCAGAAAGTATTGAGACTTAGACTAGTTTCCTGTCTGACACAAATAACTAGAACAATTTGCTGAGTTCAAAGCACAGAAAGTGTATTATTACTACGTCTAATACAAGAATCTGGTCAATTAAAGGTCAAAGCTAAATTGGTGCTAGATAAAGGTAAATGGAATTCATGGGGGGCTGGACTTGGGTCTCTTTTGACAATGCAATGACTCCAAACTGATGACATATTTAATGCCACCTTCCAGCTCAACCTGTTCTTCTTTCTACATTTCCCCAATTCCTTCCGAAAGAGAGAGGGAAGAAAAAAACCTATTCAGACTTATAAGATTCTCTTATCTCAATAAAGAGTGGTTCTGGTCTTCTTATGGAGACAGTTTCCTAGTCTCCTCTGACAGCTGGAGAATGAGAGACAGGAAAAAAGATGGATATAGATTGCCTGTCAACAAGTTATTTCTAGTATTGCCATTTCAGAATTCCAGTCTGGAGGGATTTCACATAAATTTGGAATTCTGCACCAGGCTCCATGCAATATAATTGTTGTAAGCTGCTCAGAGATGCTTGATGGTGAGATGGGTGGCATATAAATTTAATAAATAAAGAATGTTCCAGAGTGGGAAATATTACATAACATGCAGAACCGAGTGTGAATATATAGTGCACTATTGATGCTATCTAGTTTGCGTCAGACCTGGAAGCCATCTTTATACCTTTGAGGCTTCAGGCTTCAGGCCTACCACAAATTCTACTGTCGGAAACTGGGAGGGGGGATTGTATAGAGTGAAGAGGATATGTAGTCAAAATAAAATTCTTTCTAGAAAGTCAAGGCCATTGTGCCCTGCAGCTGTGCTGAGAAGAATGAGGAGGTATCTTCTGTTCTGGAGGGTGCCTGATTGGTTCATGTGATGGGGATGTGGGTGAGGGGCAAGGACTTGAACTTTCTTTTGAGTGAGGAAAACCTGGAAACTTTCAGATTTGGGTTTTCCCAGATGTGCCAATATGACATCTCTAATAAAAGTTAGCTTTGAGGAACTTCAAGCCTTGGAGTTTGATTTTGTTGGGGTGTTACTTGGAACCCTGAGATTTTGATAATGAAACATCTGCAAAAAACCTCAAGCTCAGAGAGCACCAAGGATCCCACAGTTTAACCTGGAGCTACAAATATTCTCTTCTATCTGTACCAAATGTGAATATTTCATAGCAATAAAAACCCCTGCTCATTCTTTCCCTTCTCTTTCTCAGGTATTAAACCTTATTGCTTTGGAAGAAAAGTGTATGTGATCATGAGCAGATTTGCATAGAAGAGGCATGAGGTCAGTAGATTATGCACTCAAATGATAAATTGTTGAACTGGTGTAGGTCTATTATGTCAGAAGCAGATAAGAGAAGACCCCAAGAAAGAATAAAGAGCATCATTTACAAAATCATTTTAAGTTTTTTCGGCTGTAAGAAAATACTATTGAAACCAACACAAAATAAACAATAAAGTTTGTATATTTGAAATCACACACACAAAAAACCCCTGTTTTGTACATTTTGGCAGCAGTTAAACGTATCCTTAATCAAATTCAAATGGGCCTCAAATGATCGCAATGTTTGGAAAGGAGCCAGACAATAAGTAATTTAAACATCACAGGAAATTAAATTTTAGAATTCAATTTTGCATAAAGTTTTCTGTAATGAAAATGTCAGACGTAAATTATGAAGTCTGATTATATTCTTTTTTTTAAAAAAACTTTTTAATAAAATAATAGAGGCACTTGACAGTGAAGAACAAATGCATATTTTATGCAAGCAGCATTATGTTAAAAACTAGCATTCTCTGGAAATAATGGAACAGATGTTCACACTGCAATATCAGTTATCAGGTGCTCTGTTAAACAGCTTCTAACACAAGTATTTATTAAAAAATGCTAACAGGATTGTCTCTTAGGGTTATCTAATTGTGGGTTTAAACCATGGATACTTAATATAATTAATTATACATGTAGAATTATATAGTTGGGGCATAATTTATTATATGTGTCAAAGTAGAAATTGCACTTTATTCCATTATAAATTAATTTAATAGAACCAAGGGGAACGACTTTAGTGAAAATATGAAATGGTTTATAATACAGTTGTAAATGGGTGCTAATTCTATTTTTCATTGCTTTGGGAAAACAGGATGAGGAATGTTATTTTATTTGGGATGTTCTAAGAATGAACTGTATTTTACTACCTACAGTAATATGAAAAGGATGTTAAAATGACTCTGCTGAAATGGCTTTAAACTTGATTAAATAAGATATATTGTTCAATTGATATTTATCACAATACCTCTACTGAGCTTTCATTCTGAGGTAATATACTAGTGACTATCAATTGACAAGACATATTTGTACTGTATGCTGTAAGTATGAAGTTTCCAACAATATCTGGTTGGTCACTAGAAAGCAGGATGTTGAACAAGATTAATCTTACAGTTTTACTCAACATACTTTTCTAATCTTATTTTCAAGAGGATATATTCTTGGTTCACTGTAAATAAAGAATCAAGAAATCTGGGGCATCCATTCCATAGAGCAGGCTTTGCCAAATCAGTTAGCATCATATAGACTGAATCTAAATCCATGTTTTGCTCAGTTACAGTCTGGAAGGCATGCACAAAACACAGGAACAAAACTTGTCTACAAAACATATATTGCATATGTAGCTCAGTTTATGACTAAACATGGAAAATCTTATCTAATCTTGAAAAGGTAAGCAGGGTTGCACCTGATTAGTACTTGGATAAGAGACCATGAGGAAATCTCAGGTTTAGGATTGACAGGAAAGTGTAAAAGAAAAAGTATTGCAGAAGAAGACAATGGGAAACGATATTTATCCCATTACCAAGAAATCTAGATAGATGTTTTCATGCACTTACTAGGAGTGAAGCAAAGGAAAGTGTATCTTTTTTCTTGGTATGCATATATCATGGGCAATGTGCATTCCCGCTGAATGGAAGAAAAATAGAGTTGCTCATCTGTCTAAAAGGCAGATTCAGTCTATTGTTCCTTTGGTGCACAGTAAGGGAAGTATAATACAACTCTATTTATTTGAATGGCAAGGACAGCATCCATCAATTGAAATGAGATGCTAAGATAAATGAGATTACTATTGACACAACCATTGAGGGAACACAATACATTTTGGTAAATGTGAATTGAATCCTTTACTTCAATGAACTGCATTGTATTTTTTTGTCCTTGTTGCTTTTCTAACATTGAATATTAGTCAAACCAATAGAAATAAAAGTACAGCTATAAGCCAGCTCTAGCTTTGTCTCCTCTCCCTTCTGCCTCCCAAACCTGAAATATATTCTGTATATATTCTGGCAAACGGACACACTCCATTCAGTGGAGTGGAAGTGTGCAGGGCTTCATTTGTGAAGGCAAAATATATCCTGGAATAAATGTGGGTTGTTATACATTACTCGCAGTTTATAATTCCTGTTAATATTATGTATGGATGCAATGGTATGGTATGGTATGGTATGGTATGGTATGGAGTGGAATGGAATTCTTTATTGGCCAAGTTTGATTGGACACCCAAGGAATTTGTCTTGGTGCATACGCACTCAGAGTACATAAAAGAAAAGATACATTCGTCAAGAATCATAAGGTACAACACTTAATGATAGTCATAGGGAAACAGTCAATATAAATCTTAAGTATACCAGCATCAAGGCTACAGTCATACTGTCATAAGTGGGAGGAGATGGGTGATAGGACCGATGAGAAGATTAATAGTAATGCAGACTTAGTAACTGGTTTGACAGTGTTGAGGGAATTATTTGTTTAGCAGAGCGATGGCGTTCAGGAAAAACCTGTTCTTGTGTCTAGTTGTTCTGATGTGCAGTGCTCTATAGCATTGTTTTGAGGGTAGGAGTTGAAACAATTTATGTCCAGGATGCGAGGGGTCTTTTCTTGAAAATCTCTAATGATGCAGCACACATAATTTCTAGAGGTAAGCCATTCCATTGATTAATTGTTCTCACTGTTAGGAAATTAGTTCTAGGTTGAATCTCTCATTAATCATCTTCTACCTGTTATTTCTGGTCCTGTCCTCAAATGCTTTGAAGAATAGGTTGACCCCTTCTTCTCTGTAACAGTCCCTCAAACATTGGAAGAATGCTATCTTATCACCTCTGGTCTTTCTCTTCATTAGATTAGACATACCTAATTCCTTCCCTTGTTCATTACTCATAATTTAGCCACAATATTCCTTATTATTTTGATTAGACTTTTTTGCACTATTTTTAGGGACTCAATGTCTTTTGTAATGTGGTGACCAGAACTGGATGCAGTATTCCAAGTCTGGTCTTACCAGTTCAATTTAAAGCACTTCACATGATTAATGCTTCATCTTGTTTTTACATATAATGCCCATCCCCTCTTTATATAATACACAGTATAATTTCATCATTTATGATATAAGTTATAGTTGAGTTCCAAAGATCAATGCACTTTTAAATAAATTCTGTATCAGCTACAGCCGTTGTTATCATCTTGACCATTTGTTTGGCAACTTGAAAAACTATTTCTTCAGCAATGTTTTACTCTTAAAGTTACATATTTGAATGAAAGTAGTGGAGAAAATCTACTGTATTGTTTGAAAGGCTCTTCTGCACATTGGTGTACAATTGAATAGGATTGTCATAATTGTGCAAATCAGAAGTGGGTTTCACAGAATTTTACCACTGGTTTGCAGCACACCAAAAATATGAGTGCGTGCCTTCCATGCATGCACGCGGCCTTCAATGCATGTGCTTTGTTCGCGCACATGGCTTGCATGCATGCAGCTTAGAAAACTTGGCTCAATAGGATGGCATAGCGCCAGGGAAGGTGGGCAGGCCCACCTGCAGGTTGCTACTACAGGTTTGCCTGAACTGGTACGAACCGGCTGAATACCACCACTGGTGAAAATCAGAGGTGGGTTTCAGCAGGTTCTGACCGGTTCTGGAGAACCGGTAGTGGAAATTTGAGTAGTTCGGAGAACCAGTAAATACCCTTTCTGACTGGCCCCACCCCCATCTATTCTCTGCCTCCCGAGTCCCAGCTGATTGGGAGGAAATGAGGATTTTGCAGTAACCTTCCCCTGGAGTGGGGTGGGAATGGAGATTTTACAGTATCCTTCCCCTGCCACGCCCACCAAGCCATGCTCACCAAGCCATGCCATGCCCAACAAGCCACATCCACAGAACTGGTAGTAAAAAAAATTGAAACCCACCAGTGGTGTAAATCTCATTTCTTTGGTGCCCAGTAGCTATGTGGTCAATTAGCCTACCCATATATGAACATAAGAATTCATTCTGCATTTCTTACCTGAAATCACAATCTTACTTGTAAGAAATCTCACTGCATTCAACTGCATTCGCCCTCTAAGAAGAATATTTAGTATTTAGTAGGCTAAGCGTGACATTTTAATTAAGCTTCTGAATGTATTGGGAACGAGAAGGAATTGGTTTATTTTAAACTCAGTGTTTAGGAATGGGGTGGAGGGCATAAACTCTGTGATACTTTGCACTGAATATCTGTTTTGGAAAGTTGCCAACCTTATGATCTTTTCCTGAGACCTGTCAAAATGCATTTCAGGATATCAGGAGATATCACAGGGCTAGCAGCTTCCCAGTTATACTCTTCAAGAGAAGACAGGCAAGATGGTTTAACTTCTATCAAAGGAAATGACATCCGTTCTTCACAAGAGTTTGTGGTTTTTTTTCCAGAAGAGAGAGGTGGCCAGAAGGAAACTATTCTTAGGCAACCCTCAATTAAAAATAATTCTTGGTAACCTACAAGTTATCATTATTTTAGTTTTTTACAAGCTACAAGTTATCATTATTTTAGTTTAGTGGTTCCTTCTGGCCACCTCATTTTAGGCAGGTTGCTTATTATAGATACTGTGGTCCTTCATCTACAACTTTTTTTTTGTAAGCTGAGCTCATATTGAGTGGGAAATATAATTTTAACCATGGTGGTGCCGTGGTTAGAATGCAGTATTGCAGGCTAATTCAGCTCAATGCTAGGAATTCGATCCTGACCAGCTCAAGGTTGGCTCAGCCTTCCATCCTTCTGCAGTTGGTAAAATAAGGACACTATTGTTGGAGACAATATGCCGACTCCGCAAACCATTTAGAGAGTGCTGTGAAGGACTATGGAGCAGTACATAAGTCTAAGTGCTATAGCTGTTGCTGTAATTTTCATGCCTATAGCTTGGTTCATACATAGCCCTAAAGAGTAATATTACTTGCTTGACTCTGGCTCTACATTGTTTTTGAATCCATCTATTATGACTGAAAGCAGGGCTATGCATGAACCTCTCGGGGCAAGTGGAATTGCTATCCTGGCCTTAGAAATGATCCAAACCCTTTCTCAAAATAAAATAAATAAATAAGAGAAAGAAAGAAAGAAAGAAAGAAAGAAAGAAAGAAAGAAAGAAAGAAAGAAAGAAAGAAAGGAAGAAGGAAGGAAGGAAGGAAGGAAGGAAGGAAGGAAGGAAGGAAGGAAGGAAGGAAGGAAGGAAGGAAGGAAGGAAGGAAAGAAGGAAGGAAAGATTTCCTTTTTCCTTTTTGTTGCTGAGTTCATGTCCTCCTTTCATCTTTATCCAAGGATTAATTCAAATATATCATTAAAGAACTTGAAATTTCATGTTTAATGTTAAGTTAATTAAATGGTACATAGAGGAAAATTGAGAATACAAGAAGGGGCAGAGGGAGGAGATTACATTATTCCTAGAGAAACCCATAGCATTTCCCATAAGTTTCCCAATATAATTAAATGCCAACACGTTCATAACATTTTCAGCACAATCAGTAACAATCAGCAACACCTTTCTGGATATAAGTACATATTTATAAGCTTATGTCTCAGTTAAAAATAATCATGTAAAATGAGTCATAGATTTCAGCTACTGAAATGGATAAGACGAAGAAAGGGACGCTTGGTTCCATATCTGAATCAACATATAGCATTGTAATCTACAGGCGAAGGTTGTTCATGATATGCAAGACACTTTATGATAGTCTCTAATTGCTGCGTTTGGTTTGCAGGGGGGGTTGGGGAGGGTTGGGGGGGCAGAAAAACTCCAGCCTCCTTCTTTTCTAGTGGTTTAAGAAGGTTATAGGATGAGCATGATGGGGGTGATGAGCTTGGGAAAAATCAGGCAGTAAGGCCTGTGGGATTTATTAATCATGTTCCTCACAAGCTTGACCACAAGCTTAATGACAATGATATGATGAGAGTTTGATTTTAAATGCATCCTGAATTGCTCCCTGCCAAGGAGAGAATGCAAAAGATAGTATTGGTTTTAATGAATAAAGCTATACAAATGCAATCTTGCAAGGGACAAAATTGAGCAATTGAAACAGCGGATGAAAGAAAACATATATATTCAACTAAGACACACTTTTCAGGAATGATTGTATGAATAATGTCTTCCGAAAGGGTGCCACATATTCCAATAAGCTTAGAAATGTTATCTAAGAAAACCATAGCCAGGCATAGCAGCATCTACTGCAAACCACAGTAATGCTAAATGATGTGTGATTATGTCATTGCATAAATGCTGTAATTGTGTACTTTTTTCCTGATGTCCATTGCAAGTACATAAAAGCTGGCATTGGAATCATATGTCATGGTGAATGTTCCATTAATGCAGGGGTCTGCAACCTTAAATACTCAAAGAGCCATTTGGACCCATTTCCCACAGAAAAGAAAACACTGGGAGCCACAAAACCTGGATGGGCTTGGCCAACTTGATGTCACTCACTTCCACCAGTCACATGACCCCTGGCCATGCCTACCAACTGGTCATTAGGGTAGAGAACAAGTTGTTAAAAAACACTGGGAACCACAAAATTCTTCTGATCTCTCTCTCCCCCCTCCCCCTCCCTTCCCCTCCCCCCTCCCTCTCTCTCTTTCTGTCTCCCCTTCTGTCTGTATCTCTCTGTCTCTGCTCTAGCTGCTTCTCCATCCCCCGCTGTCACTCTTAACTTCTTAGGCCAGGTGAGGAGTGACCGTGAGGGGAGGGCAAGGGGTGGGACCAACCAGTGGTGGTTTCAGCTGACAGGGAGCCATAGCAGAGGGCCCAAAGAGCCGCATGCAGCTCCAGAGCTGCAGGTTGCTGACCCCTGCATTAATGGATTCCCTATAGACATCTACAACCATAGGTTCTTTCTCTCTTTCTCTTTCTAGGACAGACATAACTGTGCTTCAATCTGAAGAGAGTGCCATCATAGCCAAAACTATGTTAGAGTTATCATTAGGCAGCAACCTAATAGAGTGGTCCCCAACCTTCCCAGCTTGGCAGACTGGTGGGGCAAGGGTGGGGTGGAGAGACAGGAGATGATTCTGTGCAAGCAACAGGTGCACATACTCATGAGCATGGTTTCCTGCTGCTTGCATGGTGTGATCACATGTGATCACCCATCGCTCATACAAGTGGAGCTGCACCTGTGATCACCCGTCACTCGTACAAGTGGAGCTGCCATATGATCGGCCACTACTTGCACATCCTGGTTCCAAATGGGTCACAGCCAGTGCTGGGATTCAGCCAGTTCGCACCACTTCGGGATAACCGGTTGTTAACTTTCTGAGCAGTTTGGCAAACTGGTTGTTGGAAGAAATCATTAGGGCAGAGAATCATTACTGCTCACAGCCTAGTAGTGGACCACAGCCTGGGATAGGGGACCCATCTCAATTGATTTCATTAGATCTAATCTAAATCTGACTAAACATGGCTTTAACTCAGTTGGCCTGGTACCACTACTTCTGTGCTGAACTGTTGACTAAGCAAATTCATAAAGTGTCTATCATTGTTTCTTCAACTGCTTTGCAGAAATGCTGCATGCGTAATTATCACCAAGAGAAATGTCCTTGAGGGGAACAATATAAAGGGGTAGCAGAAGAGTATGACTAAAGCTATGTTTATACTTCTCTGAGAGAAGTATTGATATCTATATTTTTTTCTTGAATGTTTCTGCAATCTCTACCCAGGATAGGATCTCCCATGAACCAATCTTAGAAAGGATAGTAGGATGCATTTGTAAAGGCTGTTCTTTACTTTAGGTAAAGGTTTCCCTTGCACATGTGGCCTAGTCATTCCTGACTCTAGGGGGTGGTGCTCATCTCTGTTTCAAAGCCAAAGAGCCAGCACTGTCCAAAGATGTCTCGTGGTCCTGCGGCCGGCATGACTGAACATTAAAGGCTCACGAAACACTGTTACCTTCCCACCAAAGGTGGTCCCTATTTTTCTACTTGCATTTTTATGTGCTTTCAAACAGCTAGGTTGGCAGAAGCTGGGGCAAATAACGGGAGCTCACCCCATTACGGGTCACTAGGGATTCAAACCGCTGAACTGCCAACCTTTTGATTGACAAGCTCAGCATCTTAGCCACTGAGCCACCATGTCCCTGTTCATTACTTTAGCCCCAGTCTAAAACCACCTGGCTTGGCTGCTTTAGAATGTGCATTAAGTCCTTTATGCAAAGAAACTGCATGAAGAATGAAAGAGCATAGAATTTTCTAAGCAACATTTCCTATCCTTAACTTCTAGGAACTTAATTAAAGGAATGATGCTTAATATATTGTAGCTAAAGCAATCATCAATCCCACATGAATCCTAGAAGTGAAGTAGAGGTCAAGGCTATCTAAATCATTAACCTTTGGTGAGAGAGACATAATTCACTCCCTACTCTAAAAAATACAGCATTTTAAAAAATAGTGAACAAATTAACAATTTAAATGAAAAAGACAATAAATTCACATTTGGGAAGCATGTATGCTATTTCATTTTTTTCTTGCATGTTTGCAATAATACTGCAGCTTATTAAACATTTTATCAACTTTGATTTTAAAGAACCACAGTGATAAAATGTACAAGGACTGGACTTTTTGTCTGTTATCATTGGTTTGAGTTATTCTATAGGATTTCTGGATTTCAAATAGGGGCATCCATGGGGTAGTAAAAAAGTAAAGATGGCACTGTAATTTTGTGTTTGAAGCCCTGCCTTTTTTTTTTTTTTACATGTGTTGTATGTAATACACTTAAAAAGAAACACAACTTCAATCAAATAGTCCTGGCCACCAATTTGACTTTTTTGATCTCCCCTATAGATACACCAGCTATAATTTGGAGATACTGCAATGGAAAATTTTGGTACGGTTGATTATTTGTAATGACCCCTGAAACTCTACATATGAAGAAGATTTATTTAATCTTGGCATGTGCATATAACTGAAGATCTTAACACTGGAAGATCTTCAGTTATATGCACATGCCAAGATTAGATCATGATCCAGACTGCTCAAAACAAAGGGAGAAAAATGAAGGATGCAGGATGTATTGGTTGTTGGGACAGAATAAATGCAAAAACCTGGTTTCAATCAGGGGTGAAATGCTCCTGGATTGAACCAGATTGTCTGGTCCAGTAGCAATATTGGCCAGTGGTTTGGCGATCTGGTAGCAATGGTGGAGCAAAGCTCTGCCCACTCACCCGGGTGTCATTACTTCCTGGTTTTAACCAGGAAATAATGTGTTTTTTACCTTCTGCGCATGCACAGGAGGTTTTGCGCATGCGCAGAAGATCTGCATGCAGCACGTGCGCTTCCGAACTGGTAAGGAAGGTATGTAGATTTCACCCCTGGTTTCAATAATATTTATTAAAGTTACTGTTGAAGCAGGAATAGAAATATCCATACCATGTGATTTTCCTGGGTACATTATGCACGGTAACATTGTTAAATATGTGGAGTGATTCTTATGGAGAGCCCATGCATGTTTTAAACTAGAGCTAATTCTTATTCAAGAGCAAGTCAACTTCTGAGTATTTTCATACTCCCAATAGCACAATAGCTGCATCAATGTGGTAGATGCTCATGCTACATCTCACAACACACCACAACAGGCACAGTACTAATTCCATGTGGAAAATATTTACAAAGGGTTACAACATTGTCTGGAGGAATTATTGTATTTGTATAAAAAATTCAAGTTCCATGTTGATACATCTATATGGGACTGTTCCAGATAATTAAATTATCCAGGTAGACATTCATTCCAAAGAAAAACAGGCACCATCTAATTTATACAAAAAGAGATGGTTTTTAATTGTAATCATGTTGCAATAATAATAAGCTTGAAAGAAGTGTTAGCGCCATTTCTGCTTGGATTACCATGTTATTGTTTGGTTGGTGTTTATCAATTTATCCAGTGTGGTTTTTCATACTTTCTGATCTTTTTAATTTTTTCTTTAGAATATCCAGAATCCCCTTGGTCAGGGGTTGGCAACCTTAGACATTCAAAGAGCCATAAAGTTCCTAACTGGAAGCACCCGTTCAATTCTGGAGCCGACCAGAAGTCCAGTTCCCCCATCATAGTCTCCTCCTAGCGCGGTGTCCTTTTTCCTCTGCTGACTGGAAGTCCGGTTCTCTGACCTTAGAATCTCCTCCTAGCACAGCATCCTTTTTCCTCTACCTGTCCTAACTGAAAGCTCTATCAATTGTGGAGCCAACCAGCAACAGGGAGCCGCAGCAGGTGGGTGAAAGAGCCACATGCGGCTCCAGAGCTGCGGGTTGCTGACCCCTGCCATTGATTGAGTCAGGCAGCCATACAAATGCTTTCTGCAAGTAATAACTGGAACACATGCTTTTGAAATACAAGACTTTGGTTTAATTTACAAATTAATGTTTGAATTTTACTGAAACTCATTTTCTTCCTTACTAAACCCATAATAGGAGCATCCAACAAATATAATCCACACCATATATTGAACACCAAAGTGATCCCTAGCTGTTTTTATAGGGCTCCACATTAGAATTTCACAATGAAAACCCAGGCATAAAATTCAAACCATGTTTGTAATGTGAGATGTATCTCCAGCGTGTATGACTTAATGAGGCCCAGGTTGTCATAAACCGGAGGAAACGGTGCCATTTGAATGGCTTTGAAAAACTGCAGTTGGATTTGTTTCCCTAGGATTTAAATTGGTAAATTATTTGAATTTCTCCACCCCTAGGTGAATGATTTAGATGGCCTTGACCCCAGTCTGACTGCAGGGATTAATGTGGGATAATGATTGCTGAGGCTATCACTGCAGCCGGCATCATTAATTATCTTTATTGATTGTAGCTTTCAAAGATAAAGCATTATGCTGACTGGAAAATGCCCATTTCTAGCAAGGTCAAGGCGAAAATAGGGAAGCTAAATAATTACATGAACAAACATAGAAAATAAAAATCACCTCTTAGATAATTGTGTAATTAAGATCCAATTACAACATTTAAGCCTTGTTTACAAAATGACAGGGTTTTTCTTGTCAAGCCATTTTCCTGAAAATTGCTCCACTACATGACAATTGCATTATAGCAGGTAACTGGAAGAGCAAGCAGAAAGGGAGGTTGGGATCAGCGCGGTGGATCGCTGCTAAATTGCTCCTGCATTTTGATTTGCCCAACCATTAAAATGCAAGGAATGTGGAGAATCTTGTTTAAAAATACTAATGACATACTACTGTAAATCAAATGAGTTACATGGAAAAAAAGAAACATTGGCCCCTTACTCCTGTTATATTTATTTCGGGTGAGGGGGAGATTTTCAAGATAGTCCTATGGTATTCCCATAGAAACATTTCATTTACCCTCCACTCCAAAATATCATTTTGTTGCAAGAAGAAGCTTGTGTTTTTCAAAACATTTGGCTGAAAATTCTCCTGGTAAAATGAAAAATGGTTCCACCTGCAACTCCATTTATCATGGTTAAAAGAACAAGAAATCTTTAAATATATGTAGATGTGTTTAAATAAAAGGAGACACTGAAGAAAGCAAGAAAATCTATTTCAAGACTGCCTGATAATAAACAATGCTATAAATACTTATAAATAGCATAAAATGATTCTGGGCAAGTTTATGTAGAAGCAATTACCATTTGAGTTCACTTAGATATTTAAGTAAATGTCCATGTGTGCATTTTAATCTTTGATTTTTTAAAGGGTTTTTTTGTATAAAAATTTCATTTACTTGCTTACTATTTCATTTTGGGACTTACTGATAAAACAAAGACCTGAAGTTTTAAGACATGCTTATTTTTCTTTTTGGAAAATTGTCTAATACAGAGGTCTTCAAACTCAGCCACTTTAAGACTTGTGGACTTCAACTCCCAGAATTCTCTAGCCAGCTATGCTATGCTGGCTGGAGAATTACTGGGAGTTGAAGTCCACAAGTCTTAAAGCTGCTGAGTTTGAAGAGCTCTGGTCTAATATGTTTATTACATATTTGTTCAAACATAATATTGGGTAAAGAAATGATAGGTCTTTTAAATAGAAACATTTTTTCATATCCACCTAATTAGAATTATCCAAATCTTAACATTTGTTTCAAGAACCCCATGTCAAATTATTTGGGATTCTTCAAGGAATAAATCCATTCTTTTTTTTTCTGATATAACATATTTTAAATCTTGAAATAATTATCTGGAATGTAGATGCGACAAAATGTAGCCAATCATCTAGTCCACTGCTATTCTAGTCCATCAAACATATGAAATTTATGTAAATATAGGTCCCTACTGAAATATATTAATGTGAAGTTACTTCCTTGGAATTTATTTACATAATTGGAAAATATAAATATTTGGCATAGACGAAACTTCCTTGTACTATATGATGATATGTAAGCTGATACTTTCTATTTGACTGGGAGCAATTTATTCTGCAAATCTATCCTGGTTTTTTTTTTAAAATAAATTGATAGAACCCAATGAGATTAATTAAAAAGATTAATTGGGCTGTTAGGCAAAATATTCATTATTAGCTATACTCTGATAGTTTTAATTGGAAATACTATAGGTTGAATATAGGTTTTTCTGTTTGCAAAGTATATGTGCCACTACTTATATATGCATATTTCTTGATTTCTGATTATTTCAGCTTGTTCTTTTTCTAACCATACCTGGCTCCATCTACTCACACCTTCTTCTAAAATTCTTCCTTTTCATTTTCTCTCTGTTCATTGCTATTACAATCCTCCCCAGCAGAATCTAGGATTTAAATCTTAACTCTTTAAGATTCTTAAATCTCCAAAACTGCTGAATAAATGGTTTGGGTGTGTGTGTGTGTGTTAGGAAACTGAAGATCATCCCTGGAAAATCAAAAATATTATATGTAAGAAGAACCTCTATGCACTTTATGTTCATGTGGTAAAAGATTTAAAATACAAATTTAACATAGAGAATAGAAGTCTTCCAAAATACTGATTTTGTAATGTCTCAACCGTGGAATGTGCAACCTAGAAAAGTTGATTGATATTAATTAATGGATCAATGACATGGCATCAAAGAGATATCAACTCTTAATCATCAGATAGATAGCTTTTCTTAAAGTTGATATATCCAATCTGGTACTTCAAGTCTTTCAACAGAGCACCGATGACTCCTGTAATTGAGTCCATCTCCCCTGATATAATTCTTTTCCATAGTTATATACTTCTTTATAATTATATTTATTATAGAATTATTTTAATACCTATTCATATTTGGTGAAAATCCAGCTATTTAATGTTGGTTGTATTTTAATTTCATATCATTTATTAATTGTCACAATCTCTGCTATGTCAATTTCATCCTATAAAATGCTTTAAATCTTTGATTTGTGGATTTGATGGATTTGTTTTAGTATTTTAAATTGCAGTATGCTCAAGACATACTGTTGTTTCTGGTTTAAGCTTGAGAGATATACTTTGAAAATTCAATACATAATTTTAGTAGAAAGCCCTAAAATTAGAATTTGTTAACATAACTTGCTCCATTCTTTGTCTAAGCTGTTTTTGAATAGGAAGGTTGGATAACAAGTGTTTGAAAATATCCAAGAAATTGCTGTGAAATCCAGCCATAAAGGCTTTTGATATACTTGGACCTAATCTGATTCTAGCATCTTGTCTAATACCAGTTTTGGACTGGCAAAGACTATGTGGCTGCATTCTTTGTCTAAGCTGTTTTGGGATAGGAAGATTAGGTACTGCAATTATTATATTCCTCAAGTTTATGTTTTACAGATGGTTTTTTAAAAATGTGTTTGAGTTGTACCCATCATGAGGTCCCTTATTATGGGACAACTGCAATAGAATGCAGTGGAAGACATATATACATAATAAAGAAAAAAGTTAGGAAAATTACTATTGTATTTAGGACTGATTTAAATATAATAAAAAATTTGAATAAATCAAGCTGAAGGTATTTTATTGTAGTTATGTCAAAAATAATAGAGTCAAATCTTAAAGGAAATAAACCCTACTACAAAAGTTTCATAAGTAGAAAATAGAGCCATTTAAAGAGAGGAGTATGTGAGGTATTCTTTTTCTAAGACTGTAGTATTGATTTTGAAATGCTCAAAGAAATAAGAGATGCTGAGGGGGGTATAAATACTGCGATATGACTTGTGTGACCCTCAAGTTAAAATATTCTCTGGGATACAAATGTTCTAAGTACAATGCATAACTGGACTTTGGCAGAGTTAGCAGTCTGGACAAAGGAAGTTGAGAAGAGACATGATTTGATGCTATGGTGTTTTGAAAGCATCCAAATGCTTTGATGTATTTCTGTTATAGAAATAGTTTCCACTGATGGAATGAAAGGGATGGACACTTTTTCCAAAATAGGGCATTTCTATTTTTTCCTCTATATATTTTAGATGGTTCCTTTATCAAGGAGAGCTACAAACAAATTACAAGGTAAAATAAAAGTAAAATTACCCAATTGAACTTTATGTTTAGAATATTGGTCAACATATCTGTATCATTTTTCTTGGCAGTTATACACGTACACCCATAGTAATACTTTATGTTTTTTTTAAAAAAAATACTATAATGTAAAAATTTTAAATAGCATTTTTTTTCAAATGCCACCATGAAAAATAGCAATCAAAGGTCTTGTTTTTATTTATGCACTACTTGTTTTAAGATTATTTCCTCATAATTGATGTTCTATTGGATATAGCAATGGTAAATGATTATAGAACATAGTATCAATTGCTACTGAAGAAATGGCATACATTTCTAAAATAGAAGATTAACATTCTACAAATACAATACAATTACATTCATTAAAAAGAAGAGAACAAAAATTATGAATTCCCTAACTATTTTGTTCCACTAAAGTAATAAAGGATTACTCTAAAGATAGGAATATTCCTTAATGAATTTTTTTTCTCCCATACAGGTACCTACCTATCCTCAAAAATTTCTGGCTGCACAAGAAATGCAGAGAGGAGGGCAAGAAGTTATTAGAAGTTATTATTAAAATTAAACTTCATTTTTAATAGAAGGCATAGAAATTGATGCATTTTTTTCCTGAGGAAAATAACATAATTTCCCCCTCTATTCTCTTTGAAAGTCTAAACCATTCAGCAGAACAAACCCAGCAAAAATAAATAATAAAATAAAATGAGAGAAGAGAAGAGAAGAGAAGAGAAGAGAAGAGAAGAGAAGAGAAGAGAAGAGAGGTTTTCGCACATGATGGACTGTGATATCTTCTTCTGACACCTTTTACTTACAAGCTGGGTTGAATGCAACTTTGCTAAATGATGGAGTGATCATGTGATTAAATGTCCTAAAGCCATTGAAGTGCTTCAATTTTTGGCACAGTTAAGGAAACCCAACTATTAAAAACTAGTTTGGCAAGAAGGCCCTTCCAAGACTTAATGTACAGAGAGTTAACATTATTCACTTTGTGGAGAAGCAAAGAAGAGATAATACATAGCAAGAGGGGGTAAAAGCTTATACAATAGCACCCATAGTAACAATTTCTAAAGCTAACTTCCAGCCAAAGAGCTACTCCAGTCCTAATGTCCATCCCTTGATCTTAGTATCATAGAACACAATTCAATAAACGAGGGAGAGAAAGGGCCTCCTGCAAGGACAAAGAGACCCCCCACTGATAGGAACCTATAATGGCAACTTATTGTTTACAGTACAATGTGAAAGAGAACATACGATATTGAAGCAAGGAAAGGTCGACTGAACAAGATATCCCATCACCTGATTCCTTTATTTATTGTGCAACATAGGCCATTAAATATGGTGTTGGGGGGAAAAAGAGAGTTGAACATTTATGTCAGGAGATTCAAGAAGAAAAGTTCATGTCAAACTATATGTGTTTCTTTTTTCCCCCCCTCTCTCAAAAGTTCAGGATCCAAAAGTCACATTTGAACTGTTCCCCCATGAACAGCAATAGTTTTCCATTTACGATTGGTAAAAAAAATCACACCAGGCAAATCAGAAGAATGCATTTATGTGAAAAGAACTTTGATGATTTTTTTTTGATATCTCACCAGCTCTTAAGTGCCACTGCAAAATGAATTAAACTTTCCACACCTTATTCATTTATTCCAGTTATTTGATCTGATTCCCAGCTGAATATGTTCTGAAACAGCACATGGCTAAAATAAGGTGATTCTTTTCCAGCACCTGTTGTAAACCCGTTGCCCTCTGGATTAGAATTCCTATCATCTCCAGTTTGCATGGCCATCTGAAAAATATCTGGGATTCTTTATTGATACTAATTAATCTTAATCAAACCAAACCCCATACAGTATTTTTTTTCAGATGCAATTGTCCTACATTTTAAGAGAAAAGCAAGCAAGCAAATAATGGCTGATTCTCTGCTTTTGAAACTATAAAGTATTTAAAGGACATTTGGGAAAGGCTATCTAAACTTGAATAGTTGTTACTGAAAAAAAAATCAATCCTTAGTTCAATGAGGCATTACACTGTCTCATTCTCATGCCTCTGAGAAGAAAAAAGAAAAAAGATCCTGTTGCAACCTTGTGTTCTTTTAACCCTTGATTTTGGTAATTGTCCCTATTGGTTTAGATTTTCCCCAAAATCACTTTAGGGCCTGCTAAAGTTCTAAGTTCCTGCAAGAATCACTAAAATGGAAGATGGAGGATTGACCAGACGGGATTCTGGAATTCCTTGAAATTTGTGTTAAATCATCGGTAGGTATGCTTAATGCTGTTGTGATGGGAAATTTGATTGATGAGGTTCTTGGATTTCATGCCTCCATCAAGAAAACATAGTAGTCAAACTGGGATAAAATCATCACAAATTTACTAATGACTAAGGCCCATTGGAAAAATTTGTATCAGATGATTCCCTAGACTCCTTGTTTAGTTCTGCAACTCCAATGTCTTCTTTTTGCATTGGAAAGTAAACTTATTTTTAAAAAATGCACAAAGTTGGCAAAGGAAAAATAAATTATTTTTCATTTTCACCGAGGAAATGCCACCAGGAGGATTGATAACAAAGTTCCTTGCTCTAACTAAAAAGAAGGAAAAAATACAGAATCTATGCAAACGAGACCTGCGACTTTACAATAACCAGAATGGCACTCCAAGGATGCTGATATTCTGTGATACAGAATAAATGGACCATATTTATTCTGCTGGGTACTAAAGTGATTTGACTATAAATCTGGAAGGATTCCATAATTTCAAATATAAAAGAAGGCTATGCTGTCAATACTGCATAAATTGCTAGCCTTTAAAAGCTTTATTTTTAGATGATAAAGATAAAATGGAATATTTTGATGAGATAGGATCTTTCCCTCCTTCCACACAAATTAATTGTACAATTTAATAAACTAACAGGTGGTTTCACTTCATGCACAGCAGATGTTAGGCTGAATGAATGGAGTCCCCTCTCATGATCATCTTATCCCCATGCTATTCCTTCCTTTATATCAGTCCTTTTCTCTCTTCTTTACTTTTTCTGTTTGATTTATGAGCAGCTACAGTAGATGCTTTGTCTGAATTATATGAATATTGATGACAGGATAGTGTTGATTTTAATGGAACCAATAACTCTTGCGTCCTTCTTGAAAATGCTCCTTTCACTACAAAGCGTTTTACCATGATCTCAAATGTTTATAATGGGTGTATGGGTGTGTATGTTTGTATGGATATGCATTCTGTGTATATAGGCATGAATGCATGTATACCCACAGCTTGTCTTTGTGTGTGTGTGTGTGTGTGTGTGTGTGTGTGTGTGTGTGTGTGTGTGTGTGATTTTGTGCATTGCAGGGAGAAAAATGGAGCAGATGCAGATAAGCTATCTCCATTCCCTTTGCTGAATATTTTGAACAAATATTCCTAAATTTTTCATGAACAATTCAGAAAAATGAGATAAATTTACTTTCTTGTGGTTGAAAGTGTCTGGGAATCTAAAATATCACTTTTGGATTGTAAGATTTCTGATATGCCATCAACAATATGAACAACTCATTCAGAGGTTTTGACTAGTATATTGCAATTTCTGGAAGGCTCATATGACCACACCCAAATTCATTCCCAGAAGAGCAATTATTTTCCATCTCTATCTGGGATACAGAAATGTTTGCTTCAGAGTTATTAATTCCTTACCTTTTTTGTTGCTTGATTATAACATATCAGAGGTGAACTGACGTGCACAACTATTAAAGCTGTGCTGACTTATTTCAGTGCATGCAGAGGGAAATCTTCTTCCTCTTACCCTTTTTCTTAATGCCATTGTGAGATTTTTAAAACAAACTTTCTTGGAAAGTAACATGATAACCAGAGTGGTTTTTTTTAAAAAAAACCAAATGAAAAAAATATCATGGCATATTTATATAGAAATAGGCAATTAGGTGTCAATAGTATGTTACATTTGAAAGCACATATAGTTATTATATTATTTGTCTCAAGTGTGAAAGTTTAAAGATGCTGTTTGATCATAGAAAACAATAATTTCTACATTTGCTTTTGTATACTTCTGGTTTTTGTATACTTCTGATTGGCAAGATAAAGGTAATAAGAATATTAGTACTAGTAGCCATTTGTTAACTTGAAAAAAAATATTTATTTGATTTTTATAGACACCCATCTCACATATGAAATTCTGGGAGGCTTAGAACAATTAAAAAACAACAAGAGCAATGCTATTTCAGTCCTACACCAAGGAAACCTGACTGAAAGGAGGCCAGACAATCTGCTTCATCTGGAATACGGTGAAGCTGAAGTTGTTGTGTGACCGCTAAGAAGGGAAGGTTGGATACTAAATGAAAATTATTTCAAAATACGATACCAGAAAGGATCTCCTTCCAGTGGAATTATTCAAAGGATGACATGTCAGCTGTTAGGGATCCCCTTTCTTTGATGGAAACAGCAGAGTCACCAAAAACATTGCTGCTAGTAGTAGCATTTTCTGTTGGTCCCCAGAAATAAATTAGACTCAGCATCATGAGAAATTCTCACAGATCCTGAGGCAGAAAGCTTTTGAAAAATTGTAAACGCAAATGTTTGGACAAGATTATTACTTGTAGCTACTGTATGTTCCTGATGAAATTCTCTACTTTTAATTTTGAAACCTTCTTTTTTGCAGCCATCATACCTTGTGTGCCTTGCTCAAGTATTCATCCAATTGTAGGGGGCTTTGAAGTTTGGAACAGGCACGTACAAAAACATTGTCTCACA
The DNA here is from genome assembly GCA_030761175.1 of Masticophis lateralis. Classification (NCBI taxonomy): domain Eukaryota; kingdom Metazoa; phylum Chordata; class Lepidosauria; order Squamata; family Colubridae; genus Masticophis; species Masticophis lateralis. The sequence continues at coordinate 24,617,278 of JAUDYJ010000005.1, forward strand.
TGTATGTGGGGACTCCTTGGAAAAGTCTTTCCAAGCATATTTAGCTGATTTGATTTAGAAACATTGGTGCAGATAGAAATTCTAACATGGATGCCATGGAAAGGGTGAAGTAAATGTTATTATTGTAATTAATAAAAGCATATGATATTATTGTAATATGTAACTTATATGCATTGCTAGAACCATACCTATTTATTTTCCTAATACGTGTGCCATTGGAGATTTTTCAATAGCAGCTTGTTCATAAATTTGACATCTTCAGATATTTGACAGTGAAATGGTAGTATATTCTCAATAAAAAAAGGAAATCAAATTAAAACTACTTCATCTAGCTCAAGACTAGGACTACTGTACATCGACTAGGAGAGGTTTTCTGCGGTTTTTGGTTTTCCCCAGCTTTATCTACAAAAACTACAGATTAAATCTGGCTCCTTCTATATGCAAAGCTGAGAGACTTCCATTAAACTGCAAGCTTTCCTCTTGGAAATGTGTGAGAAATGCCTTTTGTTACAAAGCTAGGGAAAAATGGACATACCTGGTTGAGATTTAGAGTTCCCTGTTGTCAGCTGATTTTAAAAAGCAACTAATATAGTTTTTGCATTCATTGAATTTTATATTACACCAATGCTTTTGGAATGTTATGTTCCTGGAACAGCAGATTTTGCAGCAACAACAACAACAACAACAATAATAGTATCCCAAAACAACTGGAGCATCACTTGAACACCATAGACATTGACAAATTTGCCATCAGTCAATTGCAGAAGACGGATTTACTTGGAACAGCTTCCATCCTGCAACGAGATCCGTAACACCATCAAACATCCAGATTTGCCTATCCCAGGTCTTTGGTAAGGACTCGATAGGTAGACAAAAATGCCAAACCCAGTCTGAACATCTGGCTGACTGTGCAATGATTAATAACAACAAAAACATCCAATCATTTCAGAAAACATGTAAAATCTCTAGTACTTCTGTTGGCTGGGCATCTATTATGAAACATGGACTTGACCTTGAGAAACTGATATTCTTGGTTTACTGCTTTTTCAGTGAATAATTCTAAGATCTAGAGTCTAGACAATGTTTTTCTACCATGTCCTTAGAGACTGAAATTCAATGAAGCCTAGATGAAGAAAAAGACTGTTTCTTTTCTTTTCTTTATAAAAAATGAAATATGAGGATTACAGTTTGAGAAGTAAACTATAAAAACTCATGAATTCTGATTACACTTAAAAAGCCTCTTCAGATTTCTTGATGAACATGTTACAGTGTCTAAGTAGGAACACAGATGATAGAGCATGTCCATGTATCCAGCTCCCTTTCCATTATAAGCTTTTGTGGATAAGACTAAAGTTAAGCAAGAACTCAGTAAGTTTAGAACTACAATATATTTCTCAGTTGTTTGGTTAACCAAAGGAAAAATCAATCTCCTGGCTTTTAAATCAATGTAGGACAATTACTGCTATAAAAGTAAATGTACAGTGCGTACTGCAGATATTATTAAGACTATATTTTTGCAGAAGAAATATTGGGGAAAAGAATTAGATTCTGAACTTCTGCATGACTTGTCACAGGAAACAATCCATCATATTGACTTGCAGTGTGGTATTTGGCACTTATTCCCATAGTGTATGTTGGATCCATTGAGGTGATCCCACTGAAATCAATGAGAGTTACATTAATTTCATTTGTTCTGGCCTGGGCATAGCTAGTTTGAACTCAGTCCAATATTGTTAAGGTTATAGTATAAAATAAGAGCACTTGTCCAACTTTTATTCACTATTATTACTTTTTAGATGTACATTAATGTACATATTAATTGATTCATCCAGGCAATTTAAAACATTCTTATTTCACTTAGTTTTTGGCACTTACAAATTGTCTGATTGATATTGATTCTAATATATACTTATGAAGAAATGGGTAGTCAGACTGGTAAGCTCTGGGAGCTTTAGATTTCAACTCTCAACAGCCCTGGCTTGCATGGCAAATTATATTGGATGAATAGCATTTTGGGCTCACAGTCCAAAATTTCTGACTGCAAACTCAGGTAGCAAAGTGATTTGATATTTAATTGTTTAAGGTAATCTGCACTGAGAAATATTTATTATATTTATAAAACTCACTGTAGCATGCTGTTGAATAAAGTCAAACACAGTACAAAGAACAGTACACAGTACAATACATTTTTTAGAAAAAGAAGAGAAAAAGTTTATATAGCAAATCTTAAACTACAAGCCTTACCAAATCTGGCATATGGCTGCTTTTCATGATCAAATCAATATAAAGTTGGTCCTTCTAGGTGAATTTTGTGGAAATCTACTATATGGATTTTTCAGTCATTAATATAGCTTGACTTTTATTTTGCTCTGTTCTTCATTCTCTATTTGGATTGTTGTTTTTATTATTGTTTATTATTGTTGTATATATTATTGTTATATTACCTAAATTGCTTTGTGTTTTATATCTTAGAAGCCACCCTGCATCCTTTGGGTTGGGAGCAACTAAAAATATTATAAACAATTATTTTCTTTGTCTTCCTTTACTTCCTATGAATTTTCTAAATATTAACACAATAATTTTAAAGCAGTTTTACATCAAAATCTATTACAGTTTATGTGGAAATCATGGTATTCAATAAGAATGAGTAAATATATCTAGGATTCTGCTTGCTATTAGTTCCCAACAGAGTAGACAAATAGTAGCGTGTGGAGGTGGCAGGGGGGTTGTGTGTAATTTCATTAGCATTGCAGCTAAATGTAGGCTATATATGCAAATGCTTGTGAATTCTCCATTTCCAAAACTATACAAAATTCCTGTTATAATCTTAGACTAAATTGGCTTTGCCAAGGCAGTACAGCCCTAAGGATGATCTTTTTTTGGTGTTTTAGCCAGTGGCATAGTTTTTAATATTTTAATTTCTAACGGGAGAATTTCTGATAAGCCATGAATATTTTTATTTGTAAATACATGTCATCAGAATCGTAGCATTGTCAGCTTGCATTTATTTTCTATAGAAACTTCCTCTAGCGATTTGCTATAATGGATCATTATTTCTTGGCCAGTATCAGATTTAAATGCAGTCCATTCTTCAGTCACAGCTTTAAAGGATTAAAAACAATTTCACTGGCATTTGTCATCGTGCCTGATACAGAAGCTCATGTCATTATTATCTCCCAAACTGACATCCAGTTTCATCTTTGAGGTGAGAGAATAAACTGTTGACTAAATGGATTAGCTATAATGTAATTAGTGTTTTATTCAGCAAAGGTTTTTTTTTGAGTGCATGTACTAAGATATAAGTAAGCAGTGCTTAGAAAAAAAGATACTTTTAAAAATTGCTTTGTTGGGAATTTTGCATTCATCTTGTTTTGCACAGAGATAAACCTGTTTAGTAAAGGGAAACTTGACCAAAATAAAGTCATAGTGTCATGAACCATTAAAAACAGTTTTCTGCTTCAAAAAGCTTCAGGTAAATATAAATACAGATGGAACCCAATCCACCAAGAACTGCAAACTTCTCCCTCATCCTTGCAAGTGGATTTAGCTGCTGCCTATACCACTTGAGAACTACATGCAAGGAGATGAACAAGTTTATTACTGTAATATTTATGGATAAAAAATGGATTAATCAAAGACGAACTCATGTGCCACAGCTGGTGCCTCATTTTCCATTATTATTTCAACTAACACTACTGCCAAGTTAAGCAGGTGTAACAAGAAATATAACATAGACCATGGTTTAAATGTCAATTTGCGTGGACCAACTGAATAATGTTTCTTAAACTGAGGACTCAGAATCTCAGAAACTAATTTGCTTTATGCCTTGAAGTTTCTAGTCCCCCTGATTTGCTTCAGGTAGTTGGCATAGCCTTCAGAGCAGATTAGGGAGGAATCTGTGCACATGTAGTGTGTGTGTGTGTATGTATACATACATACATACATAAATATGCATATGCATATATAGGAACAATGTTGTGGTTTGCAGGGGTGGGCTTCAAAAATTTTAGCAAGGGGTTCTCTGCCCGTTGCTGGATGGGTGTGGCCTAGTCATCCTCCTGCACCACTGTCCTCCCTAGGCTCCAGAGACTTTCCTTGAGCCTTTGAGGGGGGAAAAACAGCCTCCCCAGGCTCCAGAGGCCCTCTGGAACCTTATCAAATGTCTGGTAGGCCCATTTTTAGCCCTCCCTGAGCATCTGTGCATGCCCTGCACTTACCTGCATCCAAAACAGGCCTCGTGGGGACTCCTGGGAGGCTCGGGATGACCAGGGCCAGCCAGGAGTGGGATTTGGAGTTCTCTGAACTGCACAGAATCTTAGCTAGAGGTTCTCCTGAACCCCTGCATACCCCAAGCAGCCCACCCCTGGTGGTTTGTTTCATTTAGATTCATGCTCATAGGCAAACAAGGCTGGGTAATAACAGTATTTTCTTTATACTGTATGTGTGAAATTGAAAAAGGGGGGTTTATAACAACCCAATTCCTATTAATTTGATTTTTTTACTGAAAAATACTGCAATCAAAGGATGCGTGTTGGACAAACTCAGGCTTTTTGATTAGTTCACAAAGGCATGGCGCAGGGTCTTGTGTGCGAAAAATATTCTCCGCAAATATTGATATTTTTGAAGCTTTCTACATAAGGAAGTTCCTAGGAAAGGTGAAAGCTGTAATTCTGTAACTGACAGTACAAGATTAGAATCAAATTATATAGACCTTTGAGAGAAGAATGAGTAAATAATATATAGGTTCATGGTGCTCTTTTCTAGTCTAGTTTGCAAGGAATGGGAATTTTAAAGAAACATAAAATCTGCAAGATCTAGATAGTAATAGTATTGCTTGCTTGTTTTGAAAATCCTAAAAGTATCCATCCCTTTCCTTGACCTGTTTCTCTTTTTGTGACATTGTCTTCAATTCATTAGAACAAAAGCAATTTCTCATTGTTTTTCATTCATCATTGGTCCCTAGCCAATGCATCTATCCTTCTAAAATCCCTTAGGTTTTTTCATTTTGCAGATCTTTGAAACTGAATACTATGAGAGTTTCATTTGAGTCTTATAGTTATGTAGAGAATCTGAGTGAATAAATAACACCAAAGTTATCAAAAATGTGATGTGACACTATGAACAAGGATTTTTTCTACTAATTAAGTAGTAACTAGGGCAGATGTGTGGGGGCAGGGTTTGCATGTTATAGGGTGAGCTGGACTGACCATTCCTCATATTACACAGTGTTTGCTTCCCTCATCACTGTGAAATTCTTACCAGAAAGATTCTAGAGATACATCATGCCGCTCCTGGAAAGAAATTTGGGTGTGGGAGGAAGAGGAGGAGGAGGAGGAGGAGGAGGAGGAGGAGGAGGAGGAGGAGGAGGAGAAGAATTGATGCCTAAAAATCTGAAAAAATTATTTTTAAAGCTCCAGGGCTCCACCCATTCTCATTCAGAAATATAGTCTTGCATTAGTGACAATAGTGAAACTCTCCAGAGTGGACTTGCTGTCTAAAAAATAGCAAAGGGCAGCATAAAATCATCCAGATAATCACAAAGATCTTCAAAACAACACCCAGTGATCTTCAGGGCTTTCTCACATTGGCTGAAGTAAAAATGTGATATAAAACATTCAGGCAAGTCCACAGCAGAATGACATTCACTTGGACAATGCCCTGAGTCACTTTGTGAGGGAGATGGGTGATTTCTAAATGTGACAAACAAACAATTTTCATTGTTCTGTAATGGCAAAGTCAATGTCCATTCCTAAGTAAAATGATATGGCAATGGCTGAAAGGAGCAGTTTATGATAAAGATTCTCAGATTTTATTAAGCTGAAGGAGGAACTGGCATCTATTCAGCAACAGAACTGTTAAAAAGTGATAACCAGTCCTAGGATGTTCCATTGTAGTTTGACAGTTAAAAATGGCATAACCAGTTAACTTTTCACATTTCAAATGTACACATGCTGGATGACTTTGTTTATGAAATAAACAAATAATTCAACCTGAATGTTGTTTGTTCATTCTATATATATCAGTAGGATTCACATAAAACTCCCTAACATTCAGTACGAAAATTGAAAAGGAGTGTGAATACCTTTTCACAGAAATGCATGTATCATTTTCATAGTAATTGCTATGAAAAAAGAAGTGTGTGTGTGTGTGGGGAGGGGGGGAGAATGGAGGGAAAATAAACTGTTTAAAAATTGGAGGTTCTCTTTTTACAAAAATCACCATACCTGGCCTTCTGGAATCTTTTATTTATTTATTTATTTTCTTAAATTTTTATACCACCCTTCTCCCGAGGGACTCAGGGCGGTATACAGCGATGATAAAAACAACATATACCATAAAACTACTAAAAACAATTTAAAATGTATTAAATAATTTGGCCCTATTTTGTTATTTAAAAAACTCCAAAAACTAAAATACCCAATTAAAATCATACTTTCATCAGCCCAGTCTGTTGGAATAGAAGGGTCTTGAGGGCATGACGAAAGGTCAGTAGGTCAGGGATCCTACGTATCTCTGGGAGCAGTTCATTCCATAGAGTGGGAGCCCCCACAGAGACTGACGGCACCCTGTGGATTCCCTCTCTGTGAAAGCGTACTGGCCTGTGGGAGGCTATTGGTGGCAGAAGGCGATCTTGTAAATACCCAGGTCCTAAGCCATGGAGTGCTTTAAAGGTGGTGACCAGCACCTTGAATCGCACTCGGAAGACCACCAGGAGCTAGTGCAGCTTGCGCAGGAGAGGTGTTACATGGGTGCGTCGAGTCATCCCCATAATCACCTGCATGGCCGCATTCTGGATCAGTTGGAGCCTCCGAGTGTTCTTCAAGGGGAGCCCCATGTAGAGAGTGTTACAGTAGTCCAGACGGGAATCTTGCAGTTTTCTTAGCTCTGTTCTGTGTGCACCATTTTCAACAAACAACTATCCATATCAGAATACAGGATAAGAATGTCCTGATTCTCAAACATCTAAGTTTGTGCAATTTCTGTACTGCTGAACCTATTGATAGGAAATTGGTTATAATCCAGTTATGAAAACAATTGGACAGTTTCCTTTAAAAAAAGCTGTTACAAGCAGTTATAAATCTCTGTATTGGGGTCAGAACCTGATTTTGACATCTGTGCATTTCTCTAATTTATACTAGTCTAATTTAGATATAATGAGGCAACTCTGGTTAGTTTACTAATAACGGAAACAAAAGTGTCTGATTTTCTTCTCTTGGCCCTGGTGATGGAAAGAGATGTGTGGAAGTATCTCAGTGTGGAGGTTGCAAAGGATCACTGATATAAGACTGATCTGTAATTTAGAGGAGAGGAGAGGAGAGAGAGATGCCGCCGGAGTGGTCTGGAGGGGCGGCAGGTGGCGAGAGTGGTGAGAGACGGCCAGCGGAGCCTAGGGGGGCGGCTACAGACCATCAGCAACCCCCCCCCCACCCGGCCAACGGAATATCGGTCCATCTCGCTGGGGGGCGGGTGCCTACCAGCGTTCTCCATACGTGACTGGCCTTTGGGAGCTGCTGCCACCTGTGTGAGAGGAGAGAGGAGAGAGAGGCCGCTGGAGTGGTGGAGAGGCGGCAAGCGACGAGAGTGGCGGGAGGTGGCCAGCGGCGCCTAGGGGGGTGATTGCAGACCATCGGCAACCCTTTCCTTCCCCCCCACCATTGGCCCGCAGAAGATCTGGCCCTCTCGCTGGGAAATATCTGGCTCTCTCGCTGGGGATCGCAGGTTGGCGGCAACCTCCCCCCCCCCACCTGGCCCGTGGAATATCTGGCCCTCCCGTCGGGGAATATCTGGCCCCCCTTGCCGGGGACTATCTGGCTCTCTCGCCTGTAGCACCATCGATCCGCTTTCTTCCTGGAGTAGCTTGGAACTTGGCCCTAGTACCATCGCGCACGCTGGCGTTATCGCAGAACAGGCCTGCCTATGGGAGGACTGATGGAGCTGGCTCCACCTTTGTTCATCCCTGATGGGGGAGTCTTATCCTCACAGGACAAATATGCCAGGCCCCTGTGAGAGAGTGGCCTGGACTTTCCAACTTCCTGTCTGTATGGCGGACCTCCGTGAGAGGGCGGTCCGGATACCCCCGCAGTGACTTTGAACTTATAGACTCCTCCCGCTACCGTGAGAGGGTAGCGGTGATTTCTCCTGTCTGTTCTTCGATACTTTTTATGTACCAGCACAGACTCTAGCCATGCCTTTCTTCTGTCCATCTTCGTTGTGTGTTTCGGATGTTTTCGAGGTCCAGCCTTCTTGCCTTGCGAGACTCCCCCCTCTCGCAGGTTTGGCCCTCTACATTATCGAGGGCCCACCTTAATGACGGGTTTTGGGACCCCGAGAGGTGGCATGCCAAAAAACGGGGACTGAGGGGTTTCTTAAACTTGTGTTTTACTAAATTTTTAAGGGGTTCAGGGGTGGGGGTGGGAGTGGGTTTGGGGGAGAACTCACAGGGGGGAAGGTTAGACCCAGCTGTTCATGGGGCCGCGGGGGGTCAAGATTCTGGAGGCAAGAGGGCTTCTGCTAAGCCCTCTGTCGAGGGTTGTGCGATTAAGATACTGTGTGGGAGGGGCAGATATGGCGTGGGTAGGGGACCATATCATGTGGCGGGGGCTCGCACTCGCTGTCTTCGAGCGATTGCGTGCCCCGGTCCCCCGAGCCATTCCCGTTCCCCTGGTTGTCTAGAGTCTCAGGACCCGAAGCTCCGGCTGTTGTTATGCAACGCAAGGTCCGTTGTCAATAAGGCCCCCCTCATATGTGAGCTCCTTCAAGAGGGGGGTGCGGACCTTGCCGGGATTACCGAGACCTGGTTGGGCCACGAGGGGGGGGTTCCCCTCGTGGAGATGTGCCCACCAGGTTTCCTTGCATTCCATCAGCCGAGAGCTCAGGGCAGGGGTGGGGGAGTAGCGGTCATTATCAAGGAAGGTCTGGATCCGAGGGAGACCACTGTACCTCAGATAGCCGGGTGTGAGTCCATCTTTGTGAGGTGGGGTCGTGGTGGGCAGATGGGTTTGTTAGTCACGTACCTGGCTCCCTGCCACGTGGCAACGACCCTGCCCGAGCTTCTCAATGTTGTAGCCGAGGTGGCGGTTGATACCCCCAGGCTTATGGTCATGGGGGATTTCAACCTGCCATCTATCGGTGAAACATCTGAGATAGCCCGGGAGTTCATGGCTTCCATGACGGCCATGGACCTGACCCAGGTAATTCAGGGCCCGACTCATATCGGTGGACACACCCTGGATCTTGTTTTTGTCTCTGGTCAGTGGTTGAGTGGTCTTGATATTGGGGATATAGGTATGGAACCCTTGTCATGGACTGACCACTCGCTCCTTCGACTCGACTTTCTGACCGCTGCACCTCACCGCAGGGAGGCGGAACCGACCAGGTGGTTCCGCCCCAGGCGCCTGATGGATCCTGATAGGTTCCAGACGGAGCTTGGGCCATTTCCTGAGACACGGACACGCGATTCGGCTGAGGACCTGGTGGCGGCCTGGGATAGGGCGGCCAGTGGGGCCTTGGACCGCATCGTGCCTTTGCGGCCTCTGACCCGGCGTCGAACTCACTTATCTCCTTGGTTTACCGAGGAGCTGAGGGAGATGAAACGCCGGAGAAGACGCCTAGAGAGCGGTTGGAGGGCCAGTCGCTCTGAATCTGACTTGACACTAGTAAGAGCTCATATTAAGACTTACTTAGTGGCGATAAAAGCGGCGAAATCCAACTATTTTGCCACTCTTATCGCGTCATCAGATAATCGCCCAGCCGCCCTGTTTAGGGTGACCCGCTCCCTCCTTCATCTGGGAGCGCGGGAGGATCCCTTACAGGGTCGTGCTGAGGACTTTGTTCAATATCTGGATGATAAAATAACTCAGATTCGGGATGATCTGGCCGCTGACTGGGTTGGTTCAGGCGGGGTGACTGAGGCAGGTCTTGAGAGTGTTATCTGGGCTGAGTTCGATCCTGTGGCTCCCGAGGACGTGGACAGGACTCTGGGGAGACTGAACGCAACCACATGTTTATTGGACCCGTGTCCCTCCTGGTTGGTGCTGGCCTCCCGGGAGGTTACACGAGGCTGGCTCCAGGAGATTATAAATGCTTCTTTGAGTGAGGGTGCCCTACCGCCTGCCTTGAAGGAGGCGGTGGTGAGGCCCCTCCTCAAGAAGCCCTCCTTGGACCCAGCTATTTTGGCTAATTACCGTCCAGTCTCCAACCTTCCCTTTTTGGCGAAGGTTGTTGAGAGTGTGGTTGCGTGGCAGCTCCCTCGGTACCTGGATGAAGCTGTCTATTTAGACCCGCTCCAGTCCGGCTTCAGGTCTGGATACAGCACCGAAACGGCATTGGTCGCGTTGGTGGATGATCTCTGGAGGGCCCGGGGTAGGGGGTACTCCTCTATCCTGGTGCTGTTAGACCTCTCAGCGGCTTTTGATACCATCGACCATGGTATCATGTTGCGCCGGTTGGAGGGACTGGGGGTGGGGGGCACCGTTTTACGGTGGTTCTCCTCCTACCTCTCTGACCGGTCGCAATCAGTGTTGACAGGGGGGCAGCGGTCGACCCCGAGGCGCCTAGTGTGTGGGGTGCCGCAAGGGTCGGTCCTCTCGCCCCTCCTGTTCAACATTTATGTGAAGCCGCTGGGTGAGATCATCCGTGGTTTTGGGGTGGAGTTCCAGCAGTACGCTGATGATACTCAGCTGTACATCTCCACCCCAGACCACCCCAACGATGCCGTGGAAGTGATGTCCCAGTGCCTTGAAGCCGTGCGGGTCTGGATGGGGAGAAACAGGCTTCGTCTCAACCCCTCCAAGACCGAGTGGCTGTGGCTGCCGGCGTCCCGATATAGCCAGCTGACACCATCGCTGGTTATTGGGGGCGAATCATTGGCCCCCACGGAAAGGGTGCGCAACTTGGGCGTCCTCCTGGACCCACGGCTGTCCTTGGAGGATCATACGACAGCTGTGGCCAGGGGGGCTTTCTATCAGGTTCGCCTGATACGCCAGCTGCGGCCCTTTCTAGATCGGGACTCCCTGCGCACAGTCACTCAGGCACTCGTCACCTCTCGCCTGGATTACTGCAATGCTCTCTACATGGGGCTCCCCTTGGGGTGCACCCAGAGGCTCCAACTGGTACAGAATGCGGCCGCGCGGGGAATTATGGGAGCATCGGGGCGCTCCCACGTTACACCTCTCCTGCGCGAGCTGCATTGGTTGCCGGTGGAGTTCCGGGTGCGTTTCAAGGTGTTGGTAATGACCTTTAAAGCGCTCCATGGCGTAGGACCCGGGTACTTACGGGACCGCCTTCTGCCGCCAATTGCCTCCCACCGGCCGGTTCGCTCCCACAGAGTGGGCCTCCTTAGGGTGCCGTCAGCCAGACAATGCCGGCTGGCGACCCCCAGGGGGAGAGCCTTCTCTGTGGCAGCCCCCACCCTCTGGAATGATCTTCCTCCAGAATTGAGAATTATCTCCGACCTCCGGACATTTCGTCGGGCCCTGAAGACGCATCTTTTTCAACTTGCCGGTTTAGCCTGATCCCTGCCGCATTTTTAGAATTTTTAAAATTTTAAAATTTTTAATGTTTGTAGCGTCGACGCATTTTAATATTTATTTGGTTTTAATTCTCAGCCTAATGTATATGTGTTTTAAGTTTTAACTTTTATGTATTGAATTTTTATTTTGGCTGTTCACCGCCCTGAGTCCGTAAGGAGAAGGGCGGTATACAAATCTAAAAAGAATAAGAATAAGAATAAGAATTTATAACCAGAAAAGAATGTACCTTTACTCAGAAACATACACACACACAAAACAGTTGTGCATATATCTGCATTACATTTTCTTCATGTGAAAGCTGAAACTAATTAGAGTAATAGTTAATATTTAAACACATGAATTTATTTAATTGCAATTCTGTGCAAATGTTTATGGTAGATATCAAAGCTCTTCAAATTTTAATTCAAACACGCAAGCTTTCGGTTGAGTTTTCATAGATTTTCATAGATTCATAGATGCATAAGAACTTCATGCATCAACTATCATTAGGGACACTTTGACTACCAAAATACTTTACATTATACACCTGGCAGTAATGTATGACCAAGGTGGCTCACAAGTCATACCATACATTTGGGTGCTTACCAGAATTGTTTATTTAAAAATGTTTCCAAGAATAGCAACAGCACTTAGACTTATATACCACTTCACAGCAATTTTACAGCCCTCTCTAAATGGTTTACAGAGTCAGCCTATTGACCTCAAAATGAGGGTCCTCATTTTACCCTCCTCAGAAGGATGGAAAGCTGAGTCAACCATGAGCCTGGTGAGATTCAATCTGCGAAATTAGTCAGCCGGCAATCAGCAGAAGTAACCTGCAGTACTGCATTCTAACCACTGCACCACTGTGGCTCTTATGGACATAAAACACAAATGATAGGTTGTTGTAGCCCATGTTTTGTTTAAAAGTATGATTATTTGGCTAGAAATAATGACCAACTACAACTGAGGGTGAATAAGGAGCATCCAGTATTACTAGAGGAGGTTGCACAGATCTTCTAACTGGCTTCATTTTCAACAAATTAGCTTTTCAAGTAGTTATTGTTTCTGGTTAGCCATTTTGTTAAACAACAAGTCTCTCTCTCCCATTGATACAAGTTTCTAAGAATGACCATGATGTGCTCCTCAAATTCCAAACACGGCAACTGATCAGGAGACCTCTACTTAATGATCTGCACTCCGCATTTAACAATGAGCAATGAGGGCTAAGGGGATCAATGCTGCTAGGCAATGCAGTCATGCAACATCACACTTTATGACCTCACTACTTAGTGATGCCCCCTGTACTCAGATTTGAGGGAACATCAGCTGGGCAGGATCATTTATGCCAGCACCCCTAAGTCTAAAGAGCGCTTCTTGCAACCTTGTTTGTTAGGTTCTAACTTACAGCTGGTGAAATGGATTGCCAAATTTGCTATAAAATTGATGGAAAAAAGGACAAAGTTGGTGCAGCAGAATGGGGTAGATTGCAGGAAAGAGCATTTGACTTAATAATGTACCTAATAGTACATTATCTAATAGTAATTTTAAGACTGATTGGGTAGACGCAGGGGTGACATTGTAATATAATCTTAATCATATTTAATTTGTATCTCAAATTATTGTATTCTATTCTGATTTTATTCTAGATTGTATTTTACTCTAATTTCGTTTTAAATTTAAATGAAATTTAAAATGAACACATTTTAAATCGTGTTTTATTCCTATTCCAATTTTATTTTAAATTGTTTTTACCAAATTTTTGTAATAATTGTTTCTGGAGCTCTGTACTTTGATATGGCCTAAGGGCTATCAATAAATAAATACTGGATACTTAGTGATGGAAATTCCAGTCCCAATTATTTTAAGATTACCTATAATCACTTTCAGCAAGATTGCCATATCCTCCCAGTGCTTCATAATAGAGATCAGGATACAACTTTCCTAGATATGTTCATAATCAATTGAGGGGAAGGAGGGAAATGGAATATCTGTTTAGTTTGAAGTAGTGAAAATCCCAAAAGGAAGCAACAAAATTACCACGTCCTGAATGTTAGTCTCAGTACACTTAACTTGATGGACTATTAGATAAGATAGTCTCTAATCACTACTAGCCATTGTTTTTACTTCCTCAGGTTAGAGGCAGGCATCTTTTCCTTGACAGAGCTGGAGAGTAATTTTCCATGCTACAGGTGCTCTTTATCCAGAAGTCCAGACTTGCTATTAGTGGGAAGGCTCTAGAACCTGTTTGAAGGTTGATAGAAAAAGAGCTGTTCTCAACAAGCTTGTTCTCTCCCCACCCCCATCTGGTTTTCTTCTCTTTCTGGGGGTGATTTTTGCATTGTCCTTTCTCAAGAGTTTTCTCTGTCCTATCCAGGAATTCTTTATCTTCCCTGATAAGCTGAAGGGTAAACAATTTTGTCTCTAGCCCCTTTATCTTCTCTTCCAAGAGGGCAATCAGTCTGCACTTACAGAACTGGGAGCAGTAACTTGAATAAAATTGTTTCCATATGGAATCATGGTTTTAAGAGTTGGGGCTTTTGCTCAGTGGGGGAATCTGTGATTATATGACAGTAATCCATCTCAATGAGGACCAAATGGGTAGTTTATCCTTCGGAAGTATTGTTTGTGTTTTTGATATGTATTTACTATAAGTAAATATTAAGTAATTCAATTCAGCTGACAGGCATATTAAGACACACATCTTTGTTGCTCTATTCAAAGTCCAAATCCTGGCATGAACAAAATATATCAACGTGGTAAGGCAGATTCATTCTGAAATTAAATCTGTTAAGCCTTGTTTTCAAGGAAGCATTTAAACAAAGGGCTGCTATGATGGGGAACTCCCAGCCAAGATTGTGATATTTGTATCAAAATAAAGCAAAGGTTTCTCTAATTTTATACCTCAGGTTTTTTCCCCCATTATATTCTCCAGGTTTACTGGAGGAGTACCAAAATTTCCAGTCTTGGGGAAATTTAACCAGTTCCTATCTTAAACTTATTTCAGAAGGGTGTGGTGTTGATCAGAAATAATTTGGACCTGTCGGACAGAAGAGACACAATACATACAGTATCTGTCAAGGTCAACTCACTTTCTGTTTAGAATGGAATGGAATGAAGTAGGGTAGGGTAGGGTAGGGTAGGGTCGGGTAGAATAGAATAGAGTAGAGTAGAGTAGAGTAGAGTAGAGTAGAGTAAGAGTAGAATAGAATTCTTTATTGGCCAAGTGTGATTGGACACACAAAGAATTTGTCTTGGTGCATACGCTCTCGGTGTATGTAAAAGAAAAGATATATTCATCAAGAATCATAAGGTACAACACTTAATGATAGTCATAGGGCAACAGTCAATATAAATCTTAAGAATACTAGCAACAAGGTTACAGTCATACAATCATAAGTGGGAGGAGATGGGTGATAGGAACGATGAGAAAATTAATAGTAGAGCAGACTTAGTGAATAGTTTGATAGTGTTGAGGGAATTATTTGTTTAGCAGAGTGATGGCATTCGGGAAAAAGCTGTTCTTGTGTCTAGTTGTTCTGGTGTGCAGTGCTCTGTAGCAGGGGTCTCCAACCTTTTAGACCTCAGGGACCACTAAATTCATAATTTTAAATCCCATGGACCACTAATATGATCTGCCTAATGATCTGTTGGGCAGGCATGGCTAGGTGGTCATGTGACTGGGTGGGCGTGGTCAACTTGATGTCACTCATGTTGAGGGGCACCTCGCTGACCTCTACTCACTCCTCCCCTCCTAACCACTGCTTGCCTGCTTGCCTGGGCTCCTTAGGGCCGCAACAGGAAGCAGTTGTTGGAGCTAAGCAGCCACCACAAGAAAGAGTTAGCAAAACAGCTGGCTTAGTTCAAACTGGATCTGACCGAGAAGGAGGCTCAGCAGAAGCACCTCTCGGAGGACTATGAGCGTAGGCTTTCCAAGCAGAGGGAAGACCTGCGGGAGTTCAAGGCCAGGTATCAGCACCTGGAGGCTCAGCGGGCTGAGATGGTCAGCCAGTTCCAGGCCATGATGCAGTCCCACTGGAACAAGGACTTCCAGCTTTTTGCTACCAGTGGCGCTTCCCTCCAGCCTTCGCCCAAAGCCCCACACAAGGAGGTTGAAGCAGACCCGAAGTCAGAATTTCTGATTCCCTCTGACCCCCACAAAAAGACCCCAAAGGGGGAAACTTTCTGCAGCAATACAAGCATTCATTGCAGGGGCTGTAGTTTTAGGACCCTTGATTTAGTGCAATATAAAAAATGCAAATAATTTTTCTGTGGACCACCAAAATTTTCTCACAGACAACTAGTGGTCCACAGACCACTAATTGGTGATTGCTGCTCTATTAGGGTCATTTTGAGGGTAGGAGTTGAAACAGTTTATGTCCAGGATGCGAGGGGTCTGTAAATATTTTCACAGCCCTCTTTTTGACTCAGTTGATCAGAATAATTTGGACCTGTCTGACAGAAGATACACAATGCATACTTGTCAAGATCAATTCACTTTCTGTTTAAAAACCAGTTGTAAATATGGGTGGGGATCTGGTCAGCTCAGACAGGTAAAAAATTGTTACAAGAGATATACCTAAGGGGGGAAAAATTATCCCTGCTTTGCCTGGGAATGCAATGGGATAACTCACCGCAGCCAATTTGCCACAGCCAACTCACTACAGCTAATTCACTGTGGGACAACTTGACATGGCCAACTTACCATGGGACAACTCGCTGTGGGATGATTCAACAATTCAATTTAAGTATTTAAAATAATTTTTAAAAATATATAAATTTTTGTCATTCACATTTCCTTTTGTCATTCCTTTGTCATCCTTTCTTTAATGATTCTATTCCACTATTTCTTCTATATTGGTGTAACTCTTCTTCCAGGATATCAAGCTGCATCTGCCGCATCCTCCACTCAACACAAAAGCTGCTAATAAATGCCCGATGGCCTGTGGAAAATCTGATGGCAATGGCACGGGGGGAGACATAGATAACAGCAACAGATTTTGGCGACACGGGTGGTGATGGTGGCACGGGTGGTGATGGTGGTAGGGAGTGAGTTGGCTGCCGAATGACGTGGCAGGGAATGACAAGGTAGTGGCTTGTTTGACTAATGCCGCTGAATGCTGCTGCGAGCCTGTGTAATTAGGGGGCATGGCTATGCTTTGAAAAGAGGCACTGAGAGGCGGAAGCTCTCAGTGCCGACTTTAACCCTGTAAAGCTCAGTTTGCCTTGTAGCCGGTTTGTAGCTAAAATAAACTCACATTCAACATGTTTCCAGTGTTCTTCAAGTTATTGGTGCAAGTTCAGCACAGGCGTGGCCAAGCAAGCTGAGACAGGGTGAGTGGATTATGGTGAGTTGTCCCCTGGCAAGTTGGCAGTAGCGAGTTGTTATAGACCCTTCTGGAGAAATTGGCTTATCTGGGAAGACTGAGAAGGAAAGTCAAGGGACGATATGAGACAAATCAGAGCTTATATCATATTATGGGATCATATTATAGGTTTTCTCAATAGCCATCTTACCCAGAGGCAGCAGATAATATAGGAGGGTATACCTTATGGAAAATGATCTATTTTCTATTGATTTTTATTTTTGTATTAGAATTTGATGTGCATAATTGTGGCATGTGGATAAAAGTGTCTCCCAATTTTTGTAGGTATTCTAGGCCTAAAATTGTTTTATATTATCCCAGTTCCAAACCGAAAACTGACCCTGGATTTAGGATTGCAGCTTATCACTCAACTGGAAAAACCTTTAAAGTTATTTAATCATCTAGTTGCATATAGGTAGTCTCAACTTACAACCACAATTGAGTCCAATATTTCCATTGCTAAGCAAGGCAGTTCAGGGATGGGTTCTAAATTTTTCTACTATGGGTTCTGTGGGTGTGGCTTATTATGTGGGCATGGCTTGATGATCATGTGACAATTCTTTAGGATTTAGTAGAGGTACTGGTCTACCAGGCTTTTAACTGCTTGCAAAGCTGTACCACTCTACTCATTTTGTTTTCGGAGGCACTGGTCTACCTATTTATTTTTGCAGGCACTGGTCTACCCATTTATTTTTGCAGGTACTGGTCTACTCATTTGTTTTCTTTTAACACTGATCAGCTGTAGGGTGGCCCTTTGAAGCCCCATGGCAAGAGTTTAAACAGTTTTTTTTCCCTCTAGCAGATAGCTGGGACTCAGGAGGTGGCAATAGATTGGGGGTGGGGCCAAATAAAAGGTAAGAATTATGCAGGGAGGGTGGGGAGCAGGGGGGGCAGGGGGGAGAACCGGTTTGGTGATGTCATATCATCACCGCTACCGGCTCGGCTGAACCAAGCCGAACCGGGAGGAACCCACCACTGAGGCAGTTGTTAAGTGAATTTCCCCCTATGTTATGACCTTTTTGCCACAGTGGTTAAGTGCGGTTGTTAAGTAAAACATATGGTCATTAAGTGTATCCAGCTTTTCTCTGTGACTTTGTTGTTAGAAGCCAGCTGGCAAAGTTACAAGTGATGGGATGATACAACCGTCAGAAATACCTTCCAGTTGCCAAATGCCTGAATTTTGATTATGTGACCATGGGGGTTCTGCAATGTCATAAGTGTGAAATATGGTCATAAGTCACTTTTTTCAATGCCATTGTGACTCTGAACAGTCACTAAAGAAATGGTTGTAAGCCAAGGACAACTTGTACTGAATCAGCAAAATTAAAAAGAGAGAATCTTAAATAAAGCAAATAAATATTTCTAAGCAGCTATGTCTCACCATCCACATTCAAGAAATGTGTAAATTTATTTTGTCTTTAGTTCTTGAAACAAAGTAACAAAGATCATTTTTCTAATCTTTTATTATCAAGAAATATTCTATGCAAAGAGAATTCTGACATAGATTGTCAGTATATTCAATATTGGTCATTCTAAACTATGTATCTCAAAGTTTTCAACTTGTTTAGTTGAATTGTAGTATTTAGACAATATATACTGAATTTGTGCTGGTATGGTGATGTAAAGGAATGATTTTTTTGCCACTTTAGATTATTATGTCTTATTTTAATGACATGACTTATTTTATTTTTAATATAATCTGATTAATTTTATATTTCTAGTTTTGGAGGGTTGTGTATTATTACAAATGATTTTTGGAACACGTTGAATAATTTATTATTTTTTCCATTTTACTGTTGTAAATCAACCAGAATAGCACCAAGCAAGATGGGCGGCAAACAAACGTAACAAACAAAACAATTTAGAAAGCATCCCTGAGTTCTTGAGGACTAGCATAATGTTCAGGCTGAACCTCCTATGCTCAGCCTGAGACATTGAATTTATTCGCAGCTTATGTTTCCTGATGACAAGTTCCCCTGCAGGAAACAAATATTATTGACCAACTCAGACCATACCTTATCTATATCTTTACCCTCTTATTCTGAAGCAAACTGAACGATGTGGAAGTAGAGGGATAATTCATATATAGATATGTTGGGACACAATTAATGATTTGATCTATCACAGGAGAGGGAAACCAACTTCTTGAGAAGGAAGAACCTGACATCGCTATACGTTGACAACTCTACCCTGAACAACATATGGGAAAATCAAACTGAATTGCAAAGCCTGATGGCAGTTATATATTAGGCAAGGAGATATAAAAGGGATGTTTTTTTCCTTTGAAAAATAACAAGTTGTGTACCTCTATTAGGCATAGAACTGAAGGCATTACAGAGATAGCTTTGAGAGAACTTCTATGGTAATTACCCTGACACAACCTGTAGTGAAATTCATTTGTGCTCTTCGGTGTGTGCCACTGCATTTTCTCATCTTACTAACATTTACTAAAGCTGGCTCTCCATACGCTTTGTTTAGCTTTGAAATAGAAGTAGCAGGGATTTCTCTTTGGATCAACCGATTCTCAGTTTGACAGAACAGCAGGAGGAAAAGATCGCAGACTGTTGTAGTTCAGGCTTTTGAGAGTCATGATCCCAGAACATAGACAGGCCTTTTCCTTCCCTCCCTTTCTTTTTAATCAAATGGAACAAGGTGTGTTTATGCTGTGGGGGGAAAAATGCCAATTGAATCCCAGAAAGCCTGTTCTGTTTGTACCTAAGGAGATATCCTCCTCCTCTGGGAAATGATCAGTAAAACAAAGAACAAACAATTGTTTTCTTTGACGATAAAGAAACAATATGTGATAAAGAACTAAAAATGTTTGTCTTAGTCTAGTGTGTGAATTCAAGGTTTTGGTTGAGTGTCATTATATCAGCGCAGAGAAGAGCAACAAAGATGATTAGGCTAAAACATATGAAAAATAGTTGCAGGAATTGGGTTTGTCTAGTATAATGAAAAGAAGGACTATGGGTGACATGATAGTGATATTCCAATATTTGAGGACCACCACAAGAAGAGGAGGTCAACTTATTCTCCAAAGCGCCTGAAAGCAGGACAAGAAGCAACAGAGGAAACTAATCAAAGAGAGAACCAACCTAGAACTAAGGAGAAATTTCCTATCAGAGAGAACAATTAATCAGTGGAACGACTTGCCTCCAGAAGTTGTAGGTGCTCCAACACTGGAAGTTTTTAAGAAGAGATTGGACAACCATTTATCTGAAATGGTATAGTTTCCTGCTTGAGCAAGGAGGTTGGCTAGAAGATCTTCCAACTCTGTTGCTCTGTTATCATGTTGCCCTACTAAGACATTATGGGATATTACCATGTATGAGATAAATCCTATATTTCATTATTCAATCTTAACATTCTGATAGTTCAAGATACATAGAGATCTCCCTGCTTTTATTCACCCATCAAAATTCTTGTGAACTACTTTGCAGACGAGGCTCCTGAGTATTGAATGGTCACATGGTGACTTCCCATCTCACTCCAACCTTAATTACTCCATACACTACCTGACTACTGAGCTTTCATTATTATTCTGGTTAGAGCAGAAGACTGGCAAATTCTGAGATAAGGCCTATGTTTGACCATTGACCTAGTTCAGTCAATATCCAATAATCTTTGCTACTTCACAAATGCATTGGAACAATCAAATAGATAGTGCTGAGGTCATTACAATCAATGTGCAAAACTATTTTGTCTACCATATTTATAAAAATGCGAGCCTATTTTTTCTTTTCCAACTAGATTTGGGATTTTCTCAAGGTAGGAAATAAAATACAGGAATACTTAACATTTTCAGTCCTACCTGTTAACATGTTATCAGTTACAGGTCCTTTGCTACATAGATTAGAAAATTATTTTTGAGAAAGGGAATAAATGTTAAACTAAATGCAAGGTCATTGGGCCACATGAATAACATATTTTCTAGCCTGTTTTACCAATATTTGGCTGCTGGACAGAAAATCAACAGGACGATTCTTCAGTGATGCATTATTGATATGATCTTGGATTAGATGTGGCAAATTTTTAATTTACTAGATATTTAACTCTATAGCTATATTTTGATGGAAAGGTTTGGTATTTACTTGAATGAGTATGAAGGAAAGGATGTTAACAGGTTGCCTTGAAACTTCCAAGGGCTTTCAAATACTTTTATATTTATGTTTTGATATTGTATGTAGGAAGGCAGCTGATTTTTTTAGAAGAGAAAGAACTCTTAAAAACCGAGAGCACAATACATGGGGTGTGGGAAAAATAATAGGATTTCTATAAGTGAAGCAATTCAAAGTCAAACAAACCTTCAGATATATAATTAGGAAAACTCAGATGTCATATCTTGACATAAAGCTAATGCTTTATATTAAACTTTTGGATGCATTTGAATGAAACTAATCCGATATCTAGATAAGAAATATTCTAATCTAAAAGAAATAAATAAGGAAAAAACCCAATGCATTCAGGTAAACTGCAAATAAGAAAATATTTATTTTCCAATATCTAAGGGGCTGCTACAAAGAAGAGGAAGTTAACCTATTCTCCAAAACTCCTGAAGGCAAAACAAGAAGCAATGAATGGAAACTAACTAAGGAGATAATCAACCTAGAACTGAAGAGAAACTCCCTGACAGTTTGAACAATTAATCAGTCAAATGACTTGTCTCCAGAAGTTGTGGGTGCTCCAAAACTGGACATTTTAAAAAACCATTTGTCTGAAATGGTATAAGGTTTCTGCTTGAACAATGAGTTGGACTAGGAGATCTCCAAGGTCCTTTCCAATTCTGTTATTCTATTATTTATTTGGATTGTTTACCTAGATAAAAATCAAAAACTACATAAATGATCAAATAACAACAAAAGACATTTAAAGCATTAAAACCCTAAAAACATAATTGTGGGAGTATGACAATCATTTTACAAACTGTAAAACCATTTACAGGATCCATAGCGTCATTGGATCTCCAGGCATAATGGCAAAGTCATATCTTCAGGGACTTCCAGAAGGCCAATAGGATCAGGGCCAGTCTAACCTCAGGAGGAATACCTACAATTGATACTCAGATTTGAAGCTGAGTTTCCCTAATCCTAGATCAACTTTTTCATTAATACCACATTGGTTTTCCTAAACAAAGAGCAGAGCTTTGTTCCTTTGTATGTTTTGGCAGATGTGGGATCTGTCTGTTTTGTACTACTCTCAGCACTGAATTGTATATGACAATTGTCATTCTTGTCTAGTTATTTCATAGAACTCCTGCCTTATCTCGTGGAGTTTACAGAATCTGTTCCAAGTGGGCCATTTCATCTAAGATTTGGAATTTGGCCCAATTCAGCTCATACCACTAATGGCTGGTTTTGCATGTTCAGCTGAGTGATTGACAGCACTCTATTCAGGAAGCATGGCCTTAAATTTAGACTTCTTCTGATAAGTTAATAAGCCCTTTTATCCATATGAAAAATAATTTCCAAGCCTGTCTCAGAAAATAACCTTATAAGCACCAAATAAATGTCACAAAGCAATGAATGGGGCTGGCAGTGGCTTCAGATGATAGGTGCTAGAGAATGAAGTACTGAAAAACTGTAGACAGAATGTGCCCTACAGACTATTCTGGAATAAGTAACCTGGAGGACTTCCATGTATTAAGAATTCTCCCCTGGTTTGAATCATTTTCCCTGCAGCCAATTCTCCCCGCCCCAAATTCTGCTATGCTGCCTCATCAACACACTGTAAACCACCCAGGTTCACTGGGAGTCAGAGAGAAAATACATTTAATAAATTATTATTAATATTTTATTTGGTCATAGCTACTTAATTATCCATTAATTTATCAACTCAATTGTGCATCTGTATTAAACTGTTTCAGTCAGCCATCCTGGGCTATACAATAGAAGTAGTAGTAGAAGTATAGAAGAGGTATAGAAGAAGTAGGTAGTCCTTGACTTACAACAATTCATTTAGTGACCATTCAAAGTTACAACGGTACTGAAAAAAGTGACTTATGACTGTTTTTCACGCTTATGACCATTGCACTATCCCCGAGGTCACATGATCAAAATTCAGATGCTTGGCAACTGGTTTAAATTTATGACGGTTGCAGTGTCCCAGGGTCATGTGATCAACTTCTGACATCTTCTGACAAGCAAAGTCAATGGGCAAGCCAGATTCACTTAACAACCATGTTACTACCTACAGTGATTCACTTAACAACTGTGGCAAGAAAGATCATAAAATGGGGCAGAACTCCCTTAACAAGTGTTTCACTTAGCAACATAAAGTGTGGTTGTACACTGAGGACTACCTGTACCCTGAATCAAAATAATTCCATTTGTGCATATTATTAATTGCTATAATTATAGTTTAATTATTGAAGCCTTGAATTGGTTTATTTGGTATCTTACTGTATTATTAATACATTTGTTTTTGTTCAGGTAATATATTTTTTGTCTTTAGTTTATAGCACTTTTTCATTTCCTTCCATAGAAGTATCTCTGCAGACTCTCAGTCATCCAGGTCAGGGTTGTCCCAAGGGTGCTTTTGTTCTAAAGGCAACTGGACGTTCTTGGTTTGTTTGTTTGTTTTTGAAGACGGTTCCCTTCTCATCCAAGAAGCTTCTTCATGCAAGGAGTATAAATCCTTCCAACCTCCTTCCAACATCCAGTCAGATCTGAAGAAGATACTTGGATGAGAAGTGAAACGTCTTCAAAGGAAAAAACGAAGAAGTCCAGTTGCCTCTAGAAAAAGCACATTTGGGATATCTCTGAAGTAGACTGCAGAGAGAAAGAAAAAACTGGTCCAAAATCACCCAATGAGGTTTCATGGCTCAGGATGGACTTGAAGGACATTGTTGAAGGATAGTTGTCTAGCTTGTGCATATTTATTTTAAACCATATATCCATGATGGTGAACCTATGGCATGTGTGCCACATGTAGCACACCGAGCCATATCTGTGGGCACACGAGCATTGCCCTAGCTCAGCTCCAGCATGCATGCGCATGCCGGCTACCTGATTTTCGGGCCTTCTGGGCCCACTGGAAGTCAGGAAACGGGCCGTTTCTGGCCTCCGGAGGGCCTCCGGGATGGTGGGGCAGGCAGTTTTCACCCTTCCCAGGCTCCTAGATAGCCTCTGGGGACGGCAAAAAACAGGCCTACCGAGCCCACTGTGCCATCATATGCCAAAAGCGAGGGGAGTGCGGGGGGTCATGCGTGCATGCACAGGGAGGGTGGGGCGCATTGAATTATGGGTGTGGGCATGCACGAGTGCGACACCCCCCCCGCATGACCCCCACGGCAAAAAGGTTAACCATCACTGCCATATATGCTTATATTTTTAATGGAAACTGCATTATGCTGAAACAAACCATTGGTGCATCTAGTTCAGTATTGCTTCCCATAACTGTCAACGGATAAATCTCCATATAAGTCTTTGCTAGCTCTGTTACATAATTGTTCAATTGGATGCACTGGTTGCTGATTGAATCCGGAACCTTGTACATGAAAGAAAATATTTTATATATGAGTGATGGGCTTTCTCAAATGCATGTTGATTTTGATTCCTACAAATGACTCTACAGACATATCTCATATCTTGATAGTTGCTTAACTGCTGTAGCCGTTCTGCAGACAACTTGAGCAGAGCATTCTGGGAACTTTCTGCTCTATGAGCTGTATTCTAAAAGGCAGTTTTCTAAGGACAAGCAAATGATTTATGTCGCGGTATGACATTTTGTATCTAATTCTTGTAAACTCTGTGATTATAGAAGGAGAAACTGACAGTTAAGTAGGAGGTGGGTGGGATTTATTTTCATATTATGTACTTTACGGCACATTTGGTTCACAATAAATCCCACTAAACTGACCAGAATAGAGACATACAGGTGATGAACTACCAATGGAGCTAGATGAAACAGATTATGTAGACTGAGTAGTTTTAAAAACTGTTGCTCATCCCTCACATCTAGCCCTGAACATTTAATGAGATCAAAAGAAGTCTATTCAACAGAATACTTTTTGCTAATTCTTTCTTTTTCCTTCCATTTCTAATATTCACAAATATTCATTAATGCCCCATAAATATATTGGGTATAAAAATAGAGGATATAGGATAGCAGATATCTTAATGTTGCAACAGAGCTACAACCTGTTACTAGCTATTATCAATTAATATTCCATGTAATTTATTCTGCAACCGAGTTTGTGTAAGTAAAATGTTGATACAATCTTACACTATATAGCACTATAGCACTAGCACTTAGACTTATATACTGCTTCACAGTGCTTTACAGCCCTCTCTCAGCGGTTTACAGTCATCATATTGTCCCCAACATTTTGGATCCTCATTTTATCCACCTTGGAAGGATGGAAGGCTGAGTCAACTTCGAGCCTGGTGAGATTTGAACTGCCAAATTGCAGTCAGCCGGCAGTCAGCAAAAGTAGCCTGCAGTACTGCACTCTAACCACTGCGCCACTGTGACTCATATAATCATCGATTCCCCCATTGAGCAAAAGCCCCAACTCTTAAAACCATGATTTCATGGGGAAATTCAATTCAACATACTGCTCCCAGTTCTACACAGGTGTGAGTAAAACGAAGCTGAATTCATTACCACCGTGGTCTGGTCCTGCTAACTTTAATTCTACTCCATGAAGACAGAAAGTACAGCAGAAAATGCTGCATTATGGGCTTTCACCATGATTGCTAAAGGGAATGGGATATGTCTGACCTAGAGATATGCTGAACAGAGCTATTGAGATAACAATCTTTTAGGACCACAAGGATACAGTCTCTGTTGTGTAATAGATGGGAGTTGGTTGTCTGATTCTCTAGGTAGTCAGATATCTTGAATTGCTTCTTCTTTCAGAGTATTGCGCTTTTAATATCTTTCCTTCACTAATCCTTGAAGGCCGATATAAAAACACAGACTTAGCCCATATGGGGTTGTGTTTAGAAACACTGCCCATGTTCTACTCTACCATCTTCTTTATAGAGATAATAACAGAATTTTGATATTCCCCGATATAAAAACTCTCATTTGCTCCAGATGAATTCTGTGAAAGTTATCCACCTGCAAATACAACTCTAATATTTCACAGTAGCAAAAAAATTGTATCTGGCAGCATGTTGAACATGACAGATACAGGAAGAGCACAAAATATAGTAAGGTGGGACTTATGGGAATTTATATTGTTTTGTGCAATATTATATTGGCCTGTGATTGTAATAAAGTGACTGATCATATAACTGATAACCAGGTTTATATCTTAAGTATTCTGATATTTTTATACCTTATAAATTCAGTATTTTTATAACACTTTTATTACAAGTTTTAATTACAATAATAAAAGTTAATTCCCATTTACAGAAAAGAAAAATGGAAAGAGAGAATAAAACATATAAGAACGCAAATTGGAAAGAAAAAGAGAGAAGAGTCTCCCCACCCCCAAGAAAACAACTTTCTAGACTCATGATCAGTATAAACAATTTTACTATCTCTTCTAGTTTTTACTACCACTTCATAGTGGCAAATATTTAAAAAAACCCTCTTCATTCCATAACTCAACTCTTAATTATGGGCAAGTCCAATAAACAACATCTTTTCCAACCTAGGATCAGTAGAAAGTCCAAATAGAGCAAAAATAACTTATTAAGAGATTTAAAACTCATAATTCCATATCTTGACTGAGAACCACCAACAAAACCAATACATGGTGTCTTTTCAATTCAGATGTCAGCAAGTTTAGAAATAAACCCCTCAAAACACAACCTATCCCATTTTATCCCTGATCAAATAATCCAATTTTATGTTCCTTCTTTTTACAAAAAAACCACCAATCTTGCTCTTAATCCATTCAAATAATCTTTACCATTTGTCTCAAATTTCTTCAAAACTTTAAAAAACCTCTTTTGTAATTTCAACCCAGTGTTATATATATATTCTCCTTTATTGGTACCTCTTTTGTAAGTCCAACAGGAAGAAATTATTCCAATAATTGAAAATAATAATAATAATAATAATAATAATAATAATAATAATAGAATAATTATTATTAATTGAATCTTGAATTGGCAAATTTATTTCGTTCTTAAGTTTTAGAGCCTCATCTGATTTTTTAATGTATATTCAGTGATGAATTCTTGTTGTTCTCCATAATTATGTGAGACAGATTTTGTTCTCTAACAACCCCTATCTAACAGGTTCTTCTGGGAAAAGAATATTCATAAAAACACACAACATAACTGAGATTGTTGATTCAAAGTCCCATTGCCATTCCTCCACAATATCTCTGAATGCTATTATATGTTATTTATCTTGTTATGTCTCCAATATCAAAAATATTTTTTCTTTCCCTGAAAATGCACTTATTCTTAAAAATTAGTTTCAAAATCTTAATATTCAAAATCAAATTTTCTGAGCCCTTAATCGGTTTAAAACTTTCTATAGTCAAATCCTTAGCTTATTTTTTGCTCTTTGAGTTTTTAAAACTGGTAAAGGCATAGTTTTATTTTCTTATATTAAGAACTGAAGGCATTCACCTGGTATTTTTCTTTTGCAGGTGTCTAACTTTTTAAAGCAGTTTATAGGCAATTTCTGAAGGTGTTAGCAAAAGAAATGTGAACTCCAGCAATGTTCCAGAGGTGGCCAGCAGTCTGGACTGAAACTTTTAACATATTGGCAATTATTTTATTATTATTGTTTATTTTAGTTAAGGCAGATTTTTCTAAAATCGGTTTAAGCTTAAGTTAGTATAGACGCAGAGGATAGGAGCAACATAAGCTGCATGAACTGCAGATATAGTCAAAGCGAGGAACAAAGAAAAGCCTTGTTTGTTATCACTACTCCTGGTGCCTTTGGTGGCCAGGATGATAAGAGACATAGAGATGATGTGTCTAGAGGTGCAATTCCAGATTTCCCTCAAGGGTAGGGTAACTAGGAGTTCATGGAGTTTGTTTCCCCAGAAGAATAGCTTTAGGGTTATCAAAGCAATATAAAATTTTTTTGTTGCCATGATATTATACATATATACTGTAATATACAAAAAGGTAGATTTACTTTTCTGAAAACATAGTTCAGTATAGGCCAGTGATGGCTAACCCTTTTGCTGTCGCGTGCCAAAAAAGGGGGGAGTGCGGGGGGGTCGCACACACATGTGCCCACACCCATAATTCAATGCCCTCCCCTGTACATGTGTGCGTGCTCCCCCCCCACTTTTGGCATGCGACGGCACGGTGGCCACAGTAGGCCTGTTTTTCACCCTCCCCAGGCTCCAGAGGCTTTCTAGGAGCCTGGAGAGGGTGAAAATGGCCTTTCCCACCCTCTCGTAGGCCCTCCGGAGGCCGGAAATAGCCTGTTTCCCAACTTCCGGTGGGCCCAGAGGGACCAAAAATCAGATGGCTGGTGTGCGCATGCACACTGCAGCTGAGCTAAAGCAACACTTGCATATCCACAGATAGGGCTCCGTGTGCCACCTGTGGCACACGTGCCATA
This sequence comes from Masticophis lateralis, assembly GCA_030761175.1. Taxonomy (NCBI): domain Eukaryota; kingdom Metazoa; phylum Chordata; class Lepidosauria; order Squamata; family Colubridae; genus Masticophis; species Masticophis lateralis. The sequence continues at coordinate 24,645,638 of JAUDYJ010000005.1, forward strand.
GGTTCACCATCACGGGTATAGGCTCATCAGATATCAACTAAATAAAATGTAGTTGCTACTTTCCCAATCCAAACAGTTTTATAATTCTATGAATTTAGGCCCAACATCTCAGCTATAAGAAAGCACTAGTTTGGGGGAAGAATGCTTTATTAGCCTTAAATTAATTCTTCATGAAATATTTTGTTGTTCCATCAGTTTCTTTCTCAATGGATGCCCACATTTTTCAGATGTTGTATGGCTATTCTGCAGTAATCTATCTTCTGCTTTCCCTCTCGTCTGAGATGGCAAACCTCTTTCTCATCCAGGTCCTAAATCTTTAAAGATACTGTCTTAGGGTTGCATGCCAGAAGTTTCCCAGCCTAATAAGGCTCTGGACTAGTTATAAATCAAATCTACTTACAATCATAGTTGCTTGCGAAGTCATAAATCAGCCTATAATGTCTGAGTTGTGAAGAGTCAGGTAATGACAGTGTCTAAGACAATTTGAGAGCAAACTCCAATAAGCAGTCTAATGAAGTCAGGAAATTTTCACAAGTAAGCCTCTTATAATTGCTAGATTCAGTCTAAGGATCCACAAAGCCAGGTACCGAATAGAATAGAATAGAATAGAATAGAATAGAATAGAATAGAATAGAATAGAATAGAATAGAATAGAATAGAATAGAATAGAATAGGTTGTCGAAAGTGTGGTGGCACGACAGCTCCCACAGTACCTGGATGAAGCTGTCTATCTAGACTCGTTCCAGTCCGGCTTCAGGCCTGGATACAGCACAGAAACAGCATTGGTCGCATTGGTTGATGATCTCTGGAGGGCTCGGGATAAGGGATGTTCCTCTATCCTGGTCCTATTAGATCTCTCAGCAGCTTTTGATACCATTGATCATGGTATCATGCTGCACCGGTTGGAGGGGCTGGGAATGGGAGGCACCGTATTACGATGGTTCTCATCCTACCTCTCTGACAGGTCACAGTCAGTGTTGACAGGTGGACAGAGATCAACCTCGAGGCCCCTTACTTGCGGGGTGCCACAGGGGTCGGTCCTCTCGCCTCTCCTGTTCAACATTTATGTGAAGCCGTTAGGGGAGATCATCCGTGGTTTTGGAGTGCGATGTCATCTGTACGCTGATGACACTCAGCTGTACATCTCCACCACAAACCACCCCAATGATGCCCTTGAAGTGATGTCCCGGTGCCTTGAGGCCGTACGGGTCTGGATGGGGAGAAACAGGCTTCGACTCAACCCTTCCAAGACTGAGTGGCTGTGGCTACCGGCGTCCCAGTATAGCCAGTTAGTCCCATCACTAACTATTGGGGATGAGTCATTGACCCCCACAGAGAAAGCTCGCAATTTAGGCATCCTCCTGGATGCACGACTGTCTTTAGAAGATCATATAACAGCCGTGGCCAGAGGAGCTTTCTATCAGGTTCACCTGATTTGCCAATTGCGTCCCTTTCTAGACCGGGACTCATTACGCACAGTCACTCAAGCCCTTGTCATTTCCCGACTTGACTACTGCAATGCTCTTTACATGGGGCTCCCCTTGAAGTGCACCCGGAAGCTCCAACTGGTCCAGAATCCAGCTGCGCGAGTAATTATGGGAGCAACATGGTGCTCACACGTAACACCTCTTCTACGCGAGCTGCACTGGCTTCTGCTGGCCTTCCGAGTGTGCTTCAAGGTGTTGGTTCTTACCTTTAAAGTGCTCCATGGCTTAGGACCTGAGTACTTACGAGACCACCTGCTGCAACCGATAACCTCCCACCAACCAATACGCTCTCACAGAGTGGGCCTACTCATGGTACCATCATTAAAACAATGTCATCTGGTGGTTCCAACGGAGAGGGCCTTCTCTGTGGGGGCACCTACGCTTTGGAACAAAATACCACCTGGAATACGAATAATCCCAGATCTTCGCACTTTCCGACGTGCCCTGAAGACCTTTCTATTTCAACAAGCAGGGCTAGCATAAATATCAAAATTCTATGCCAAGGTCTTAGTAGATACACCAAGTTGACTTAATTTATTATTTACTGTTTATAAAATATATTTATATATATATATGAAAACTTAATCTGTTCACCGCCCTGAGTCCTTTGGGAGAAGGGCGGTATAAAAATTCAATAAATAAATAATAGAATAGAATAGAATAGAATAGAATAGAATAGAATAGAATAGAATAGAATAGAATAGAATAGAATAGAATAGAACAGAGTTAGAAGGAACCTTGGAGGTCCAATCCCCTGCTTAGGCAAGAAACCCTACACCACTTCAGACAAATTATTATTCAATATCTTCTTAAAAATTCCAGTATTGGAGCATTCACAACTTCTGGAGGCAAGTTGTTCCACTGATAAATTGTTCTAACTGTCAGGAAATTTCTCCTTAGTTCTCAGTAGCTTCTCTTGTTGATTAGTCTCTACCCATTGCTTCTTGTCCTGCCCTCAGGTGCTTTGGAGACTAGCCTCACCCCCTCTTCTTTGTGGCAGCTAGACAGAAATGCCAGTCAGGCCAGGTCTGAACTGATTACAAATCTGAACTGATTACTGATGGGAAAATGTAAAAATGGCTGCCAAGGACTTTAAATGATTAGGCTGAGGACATGCCTAATTGATTGTTCACCTAGAAAACTGGTATCTAGTGTTTTTTGTGAAGATTGTTTCTCTTTGTCAGGCCTTATTGAATCCTTATCCCATCTCAATCCAGAAGAAGAAAATAGCTGTTATTCTGTATCTCTGGATGCTGATTTGTCTTATGTCATTTTGGGCATCAGTCAAATGTCCCACTGATTTGTCTCTGTCCCATGACAGACTTGTAAACTTATTGGAACCCCTGAGTCAATGATGTTTGTGAGTGTGTGACTCAGCATGTCTTACAATGTTAGGTCTTAACCACAGATAATAGAAATACAGCATTTGGGAGCTCTGTGATGTGAATTAGTTTATCATGGTCCACTAATGAACTAAAATTAAATATATATGTAGTGAGGAAGAAATGTTTCCAATGCTTATGTAAAGTGAATTGAATGAAAATGATAATGTTCCATTATTGCAAATATAATACAATATTCTTTTTTCCCGGTAGGTAAAGGAAAACAAGGTTTGATATTTTTACAGAGATAGAAGCCAAGTAATCTCATTTATTTTCAGACAGGAGGGCTTTCCCTCTAGAAAATGTATGAAAAGATAAAATTAAATGGTAATAAAGATTGTCATTCCTTAAGTACATTTTATCAGACTCTTTGCTCATTCTTTTTTTTAAAAGTCAGTGTCTTGATACAACAATGTTAAAATAAACACTTGCCAGTTTATGACAATTCCATACATTTTTGTATTTCTATCAGATATGAAAAGCCTCTTTCAGTCTAAATGCACTCGACGTTGGTGCTTTTATAAATAGAATTTATAAAAAACTGATCAGTGATCATTTTAGATTTGTAATCAGTTCAGACCTGGCCTGACTGGCATATCTGTTCTAGTCTAGCTGCCACAAAGAAGAAGGAGTGATAAGTTTGGGTTTGATAAGTCTTCGTTGAACTATTTCCAGACTCTTGTCACACTCACACACATAGACACAGAAAGGGGCAAAATAAGAGGATAGTGTGTATGTGTGTGATTATGTATGTATGTATGTATGTATGTATGTATGTATGTATGTATATGTCCTAACATAATACATTCACAGAGGCGGGGGGGAGGGAGTGCACTGAGGTCTCATTTAATTAATGTGTCTAATTAACCACAGGAAAATTAATGTTATTTTGTAGCTGCTCCATTGGTTAACAATAGCAGAAGGAAATGTCAGCTGCATTACATATGAGCTATGACTACAGCTTTTCCAGAACAGAAGGTTATCTCAATCTTGTTTTAGAGGTACATGAAATTTGATGTCTCTGTCAATTTTGGGCCAGCAATCTATGTGATTCTATAATTACTTTTGCCACTTTGCTTTGGTGTAATCATTCATTATGAGGCCATGCTTATCTTGTCATACCTTTGTGTCATTAGCAATGCTCTAATGCATTAGTGACCAAACACAGGTTTCCCAGACAAGTGATTAGAGCCGCTGCATTGCCAGCTGAGTGAGTGATGCTTGAAATATCAGAATTGTTCTACTAATTTCCATCAAAATAATAACAGCGAGATGTCAGCATGAAAAACTGGCACTGATCAAGGAAGGTACAATGTCTGGATATGGTGTTGATATTGACATTGTAATGTCTCCCTTCTGGTACAACTTAAATGAATTAAGAGCTCATTGCCTGTTTCCTTCCATATATAACCTCACACCTTTGTTTAAAAATATAGTAGTGCTACCCTGTTGTGGACAATATCTAAAATATATAATTACATTATAGTTTCCTGGGGTCAGGAGGAATTGACCAAACTGTTACATGCACCCATGCACATACACGCAAACACTTACCTAATTGTTATCCAATGTTTTTATTATGCTGTTATCATTATGCTGCCCATGCATTTAGCCCCCAAAATGGCATTGGAGTAACAGATGGCATAACACTGATGAAGCTGAGCAAGTCTAGCCTCAGAATACCTCCAGATGGATGGCTGCCAATAAAATTATTTGTCCTGCCTTTCTTCTTCTCCTGCTTAATGAATTTTGTGCAGTGGGGAAAAAAAGAAGAAGGAAAAATGATAGGAAAATCCAGGAAAGTTGCAAGTGGAATCTTATAATATAATAAAAGCTGGTCCTTGAGACATCAATAATCACAATTAATTATTGATACTGTTCTGAGCTGGGATAGATTTTACCAATATCTAGAACAGGCCTTCCATAATTGCATCTTGAAAAAGAAAAAAATGGATGGTGCATATGGTCAGTTGTTGCCCTAATTTAGTCATTGCTAATGGTTAAAAAAGAGTTGATTTATGAGTAGAAGTAATAATAATTAACTCTTTCCTTCATTTTGTTTACTATCTGCTCTCTTGCTTTGTCATTAAGCATCCTCACTAATACCCTACCCTAGGCCCAGTAGAAACTGTGGTAAGTACCTGATGGCCATGAAGGAATGGATGGACCAGAAAGGCCAGCTGAATTCAAACAATATAGAGTTACCATTTTCTAGGTTTCTTGGATATTCACATGTCATGTCATTTTTGGATAGGGTGGTACTTGAAAAAGAAAAGCAGGCTGAGCTGGATGGGGTTAAATGTTCTGTCAGTTTAGAGAGATTACATTGTAACCAGAGATCTAAGTGTGCCCCCCACCCCCATGAATTCCATTGACCCTTATCTAGTGCCAATTTAGCCTTGACAGCTAGTTGACTAGATTCTTGTATATCAGTAGCAATAATAAACTTTTATGTACTGTAAACACAATGACAGGATTCCCGGAGGATCATGTATTTTATTAGGGACTCATGGTTGTAGTACATTATTTCTGGAATATTTGTAATGCTGTTTATCATGGTAAATGTCAAGCACCAGAGAAATTAGAAGATCAGAAGTTCCAGAAAGTTCAAATTGGTATAAAGATTTATTATAAACTTAAGCTCTCTATAAGAATCTGAACTACTAACAGGCAAATCAATTTGGAATTCAAGGTGGAGTGGACTTAGATTGAGGGCGCAAAGGAACTCATGATTGATGATGCATTTGACCCTTTCCTTTGGCTCAGCTTGGTCATCTCCTACATAAAACTGATGTTGTGAAATAATCCAGATATTAAAATTAATTTAAAAGGATGTATCTGCATAGCAAGATCCCCAGTACCATAACTTAATAATGACACAATATCCTTAATTTCCCATGCCTGCAAAATAATGCTTAGGATCACTGAATGCAGGCTAGAGTTATACATGGAAAAGGAAATTCCAAAAGTTCAAGTTGGTTTTAGAACCAACTGTGTTCCACAGTTGGCTGTGGAACAAGAGCATTATTGCTGATGAATGCTGAATAATTAAGAAAGCCAAAAAAGGAAGTCAATATGTGCTTCATTGACTTTAGAAAGGCCTTCAGTTGAGTCAATCATGTTCGCATTTAGAACGTTCCTCCAAAAATGGAACTCTAAAACATCTCATTGTCCCCTTGTGAAACCTATATATAGGTTTGGAAACCTCTGGAACCTCTGAGGCGGTTTTGTTTTTTAGCTCTTTATTGGTTTTATGTTGGCTTCTATATTCTCTACTCATCAGATCTCTTAGCAGTTGTGCTTTTTAGCATATTCTTCTTCAGCAACTTCCACATATATTGAGCTTCTTCTCCGATTAAATCCTTGTGACTTGGGATCCTCATAATTGATTATGCTCAGTTTTAGTTTTTTTTACTCCAGAAGAGATTACAGAGTTTCTCCTAACATTCCTGCTAATCACCCTTTTTCAACACGTCTTCCCCTTCTTATGCTAGAAAGTTGTGAATTTCTAACATTGTTAATTTCCATCCTGCATCTCTTTGCTGTGAAGAGAAATAACGCTATCTATTTAAGCAAATTTCATGCAAGTTCTTCAAATCAGATAACTTGATATGACTCCTTTGCTGCTATACTAAGAATCCTCATCTAATCCTGCCTGTTTATGCCCTGAAACCCCAAGACAAAAATGTCCATTAATTCTGACCAACATTACAGAAATGAAAAGCAAAACAAAACTAACAAAACCATTTTAAAATGCCAGTTATCCAATGTGCATTTTCAACCTCCTACACAAAAATGAAGACAGAATAACTCAGAAATATATAAACCTAAACTGAAGACACACCAAGTTGCATAATTAAATAAATAAGGTGTGCATAATTTATACACCAGATAATTTTTTGCTGAATTGCATTATTTCCCCCTTAATGCATTTCCCTTATTGTTGTAATAAGAATTCAGTTGATGCAGTACAATATATGGATGCATAATTATGTTGCATAAGATTATTTTATGGGGATGTATTTTCATTGGTAAGCAATACATACAAAACACAGCCGAGTCCATTTACCATTATCTACATTTCAACTATGCTCGCCAATACCTGCACTTTCTTCCAAGGCTCACTTTTCTAGCAGCGTGATTATCTTATACTTTCTCCAGCCCATTGTTTCAGCACATGGCACATAACCCTTAAAGTATTTTGTTAAAGAAGCAAATGTCAGTGAGATTATTCTAGTTCTGTTACTCTGCTCTCAGGTAAGTGCAGGCGTCTGCTTTTACAACTACCTTTCTTAATTCAGCTTGTAATATAATATCCACATTAGAAGTCCTAGATTCCTTTTTACCTCCTTTCCTTGTCTTTCACACCTTCCATGTTCAGCTCTGTCCTACCAGTTCCCCAAAACAGACTTTCCCTCTTCTTTTCATTGCCGGCCAAAATGTCAGACCAGTGATAACAAGAAAACATCAAAAGTGGGCTTCTCCATCCATCATTGTGGTTTTTCTGTCACACAGGCTAAAAAGTGACTAAAGCATTGTTTTTAAAGTCTAAAATACAGATTAACATACAATGTCATTTAATTTTTAAAAGGCTATAGAAAGGAACTCAGCTAGGTCTAGCAACATCTTATAAATAAAATGAACATGGAAGAGAGAATAGCTAGTTTTGCATGGTTATACCAGTGGTGGGTTGCCCCCGGTTCACACCGGTTCTATAGAACCGGTAGTAAAACCGGCGGGAGGCTCCGCCCACCGATCCCGATGTCACCAAAATGCTTCTGCGCATGTACAGAAGCTTCTGTACTTGCGTGCAGCCCTGCTACAAACCAGTAATAAAGGTAAGTAGAACCCACCCCTGGGTTATACTACAGTATGAATATTGTAAACCCAAATTATCTGAGTTTATACAACGAGCTAACACTAGAAGTGTTACTTGTAAAGCAAGATCTGTTGCGTACTGTTTTTTTCCCTTCTTTCCTTCCTTCCTCCCTCCCTCCCTCCCTCTCTCCCTCCCTCCCTCTCTCCGTCCCTCCATCCCTCCCTCCGCCCTCCCTCCATATGACCACTATTCACCATACTATTTCTGGTGGCAAAACAGCTTTAGAAAGTAACAGTAAAACAAAACAACAACAAAAAAAGCAGTTAAAACATATCAGATGCAGCTCATATAACCATAATCATGACCACTGAAAACCAACAGTATATTTTTCTTCCATTTTGAGGTGGAGACAAGTGAAAGTTGAAGCTTGGCTCTTATAATAAGTATGACAGCACTCAATATCTCACCAAAGTATATTCTATCTATGTATAATGTGGCCCCACTTTTCTGTAGTTCTCCTAAAATTATATGGGGTTGTTCATGCCCAAAAGACTGCTCATGCTTTCCGTGTGCCATGACCTGCAACTACATAATGGCTGTGTTGCTTCAAAATGCTAAGTCAACCCCAGCCCTCAATCCTACACACTCTATATTATAGGTTAATGCAAAGTGTTTGGGGATGTCTGTGACTGCAGCGGAAAAGCTTTGGGTGATGTGGGCATTTCCAAACAACAATTTATCTCTTTTTTCCCCAAATGATTAAATAAATTTCTCTTAGCAGTTCAGAGTAATCCTGAACTATTCCCACAAGTGATTTAAAAGTCTTAACCATTCTCTGTTCAGATAAGGATTATTGATGATGGAATCCACCCATAGCAACCCAGTGTTTTTGGTTTTTAAAATAAAGTAAGATTCAGGTGATCCAATGGGCACCAGAATCATTGTCACCATCCTTGTACATAACTAGCTCTCTGGCTCTCTGTGATATCATGCACACCTATTTATTGAAAAATGTATATCGTTCCCCTGAATAGGCAAATTCAGCAGTCATTTATCAAACAAACATTAAAGATATGGAACAGTGAAGATCATATACAGGTAGTCCTCAATTTATAACAGTTCATTTAGTGATCATTCAACTGAAAAAAAGTGATTTACGACCATTTTTCATCCTTATAACCATTGCAGCATCCCCATAGTTCTGCGACCAAACTTCAGATGCTTGGTAACTGACTCGTATTTATGACAGTTGCAGTATTCTGAGTCCTGTGATCAGCTTTAGTGATCTTCTGGCAAACAAAGTTAATGGGGAAGTTTAGTGATCTTCTGGCAAGCAAAATTAATGTGTGTGTGTGTGTGTGTGTGTGTGTGTGTGTGTGTATATACACACACACACACACACATACATACATACATACATACATACATACATACATACATACATACATACACATACACACCATAACAGACACACTAGGTTTTACAAAGTAACAAGCAATTTCCTTTACAGTCTATAATGTACAAGCAAGAATGGAGAGAGAAAGGGAGATCCAATTTAGCCACTGTCCACAATCTACCTCTTGAAGCAGCTTCCCAGGGCAAACTCAGGGCAATGCCACAACAGACATCTCTTTTTGGAAGCAGGTCCTTGTGGGCAATTGGTACACTTCCAGATTCTAGCAAGAATGTAAATATGGAATGAATAAACTTTTTCCACATTTTGTTTTGCAGCCCTTTTATAAAGAACAGATTTTCCATAGAGAAAATTAAAAAACATATAATACTGAGGAACTAGACACAGAGACAGCTTTCTCCCTTGTGCCATCACTCTGATGAACACCTAATTCCCATAATATCGTCTGATGTGTAAGTATATTTACCCATGTAGTATGGCTGTATTATTATTATCCCTCTCATCTTCTCTACTACCTTCTCTTATTGGTATCATTATTATGATTATTGTTACTCTGCTGTTTTGCATGTACACTGAGAGCTTCTGCATCGGAGACAAATTCCTTCTATCTAATCACTCTTGGCCAAATAAAGTATTCTACTATTCTGCTAATGTTGCAACTGTTTTTACTATAAATAACTGGCATTTTTGCCCTGTAATGCAGCGCAACTTTTTTCCCCCAATTAGCTCTAGTTTTCTTTGAGAAACAATTATCACAGAGCTCTAAAATAACTTTTCCCCAAAGAGATGTGTATCATTATGATGAAAATCTTTTATGTCGGTTCCTGAAATTGTACTTCCTTGTAAAAAATGGCTAAGCATTGATTTAATAAATACACTTGATTTGTGTATATTGTTTAAATTAGAAAAAGGCACTGCATAACTTTGGTTTCCTGTAGGGACACTGTAAAATTGTGGATTTTTGTTTTTGTTTCATTTGCAGTCAGAATGATCTTTAACAAAATAGAAAGGGGGGTGGGAAAGTACATTAGCATTTGGTTCGCATTTCTTTTTTGGATGGCATTCTTTTGAGTGATTTCTAAAATAATCTTTCTTCTCAGGGCATCTGTAAACATCTAAAAACAATGATATTTGATTAAGACCAACTGCAATGGCTGGCTTTAAAAAAAAAAGAATCGCAAAACTTTAGGCAAAATGGTTACTGCAATTGCCATCCAAACGTAAACCACATGGAAAGCAGATGTTGTAAATATGCATCGAGACAAACATCCATTGATAGTTTAGAAGAGTAAAAACATTTCCTCCCGTTAATGGATCTTCTCTACATTACACGCATTCAGATGTTCTTTCCCGTTTGCAATGTTGACACTGAGTATTTGTACAGATCCTTTCCTTTTCTGCCCTGATACCAAAGGCAGAACCTTTTTGTGATTAGTCTCTCTGCTGAATTTTCTAACACCAGATGAGTGGGGATTTATCGTAATAGCATGTGTTTTGTTTCCTTTATTTCTCCCTCAGGAGAAGCAGTTGTCAGGTCAACCCCCATTTTGGAGCCCGAAGCCATGCAGAGAAGGGATATCGTGTTTGCCTTGTTCTGAAGGAAGCTTTTCCTGCCGACGGCAGTGATCACATAGATACCTGCAGGCCAGTGCTTCTGAGTCATCAGTGGGTGACCTCACTGACAATCCACGGCCGCAAAATGCAGCTTATCAAATTCCCGCTAAAGCAGTCAGGCCAGATTGAAGCAGTGCAATGTCAATAAACAAAAATGGACACGGTCCAAGCTGAACATTTCCAGAAGAGCATGTAACTAATTTCAAAGAATAATGGTGGCATAAAGCTCCTTGAGGAATGTTCAGAACACCATTACCTGAAGCACTTTTCAATAAAATCCAAGGTACTTAATGGAATTTTCTCTTCAGGGCTCTTTCATCTTTTAATCTGTAATAATAATAATGGCTAGAAACAATGTAAAATTTAACAAGCAAATGCATTCTGTACTTTTTCATTGACAGCCGATATCCCAAGAGATGTTTTGAATACGTTCCTCTGTGTTTCTAAACAAAACCCAGAAAAGCAAGACTCTGAGCATTATTTTCTAGAGCCTTTTTTAAAAAATATCTCTGAATCCCTTTCATTTTAAAAGTAAATTTAAAGGCATTTCTCTTATTTACGTGATATTTAAAATAGTACTGGAAGAATATTCAAGTATACCGACATGTATATTTCTGCAATAGTCAGAATATTTCTTGGAGCCAGCCAAGCAATTATACTGTCTTTAAAAGAATGTCAGGTTTTGCTAAAATATCAAAATAGATCAGAATTGCATTTTATTTTATTATTTCATATTTTTTAACATTAAATGGACATTATTTGCTTTTACCATGTCCCAGCCATGCTAATTACCTAGTAATACAATGCAATCTTAGGTATTATTAATATTTTGTATTGCTTTTATCTCAAAATACCAAAAAGATGCACCAAAAGATGCATTTAGAAGACACTCTATATAGCATCTTTGTCTAAATAATTTAGTCCCTTCTGCCACTAAGCTCTTCTTTTTTAACCTGATATCTTCCAGATATATTAGGATCACAAATCCCAAAACTAAATTATAATTCAAGACTAGAAATTGAGAGCTCTAGGCAGAACTAATACTAGATAAGTTGCTGGACACACTGAGCCGCTTATTTTTAACCTAGCAACAGTAAGGTTATTGAGAAAATATGATCATAGACATTTGCTATATCTACAGCCTGAACCCAGGAAAATGAAATTTACTTTATTACAGAAATTAGCCATCGAGCACACAGCCAGCCATGAGATGGATCCTAGGACTTTCATTGTCACTTCAAATTTTTAATAGGACTCATTTTCCATGTGACATCAAATTGAATAATAAACTCTTAAATGTGACAGATAAAACTTGAAACTAAAAATGGAGGGAAGGTTGTTACTTAAACATTTTAAGAAATAGCATGGTAAGAAGAAGGTTCATATTACTCAATTTTTCTTGTACTAGGATCCCCCCCCCCAATAGGTGTCAAAACAACGATGAAAGTGGGTTGCCATTTCCTTTTTCTATAATGTCTATGAAGATTCTCAGTCAGCCAGATCATGGTTGTGTCCCAAAAGTGCTTTTCCAAAAGGCAACTGGACTTTGTTTTTCCTTGAGATATTTTACTTCCCATTCAAGAAACTTCTTCAGTTCTGGTTGAATGGTGGTGGATGGAAGGGTTTATATTCCTTGCAGTCATCTGATTGTTAGCACTCATTCAGAGTTGTTGAGGCCACGCAGAGGTCACCTGAATAGTGCAAGTGGGTATGGAACCTTCTTGGAACTGTTGAAAGAAGGTTCCACACCAGAGGTGGATTTCAGCATGTTCTGACCAGTCCTGGAGAACCAGTAGTGGAAATTTTGAATAGTTTGGAGAACCGGTAAATACCACCTCTGACTGGCCCTGCCTCCATCTATTCTCTGCCAGCTGATCAGGAGGAAATAGGAATTTTGCAGTAACTTTCCCCTGGAATGGGGAGGGAATGGAGATTTTACAATATCCTTCCCCTGCCATGCCCACCAAGCCACGCCCACCAAGCCATGCCACACCCACCAAGCCACACCCGATAGTAAACATTTTTGAAACCCACCTCTGTTCCACACCCATCCACACCATTCAGGTGACCCTGAGAGCACAGGTAGACTTCCAAGTGACCCCAACGACTCTCAGAAAGAGTGCTAATGACCAAATGACTGCCAGGGTTACAAATTCTTCCATCTACCACCATTCAGTCAGACCTGAAGAAGCTTCTTGGATGAGAAGTGAAATGACTTCAAGGAAAAACAAAGTCCAGTTGCCTTTTGAAAAAGCACAATTGGGTAATAAGTAATTTGGTGCTATTCCAAAACAGTATTACCATTTCTATTTCAGATGACACCTCCAAGCCAAAATAAATTAATTAAAAAGATAAATAAAACAAAACCCAAGGGCCAGACTATGCACTGATTTAATGAATAGATTTGATTTGTGCAGACTGACTTAGGGCAACAGCTATGGTAAAATCTTACTTTCCACACAGAGATTTAGCTTAAAGGACATCTTTGCAATATAGTACATTCTATATTTTTTTCCTATATCTTGTACAACTGAGAGAAGTTACATGATGGCTCACATATAATCCAGGTTACTGCACCTTGCAATTCAAAATGCTCAGTATGTATTTCTCTTTCTCTAATACAAAACAAAACAAAAATGCTGGGCCATATTTTAATGATTGTAACGATTGAATATTTACTGCTTTTGGGCTCAATGAAAGAGAAGAATCATAAGTGCAATGATAATCAGCCCTTAACGTGTCTTAATGAACATCTCTGGTATTGAAAATTAAAACACACAGACGTTTAAAAGTAATTATATGCAAGCTATGGTAACAGATTTATGTTACAAGCACTGAACTATGATCCTCATTTATAATAACATGCTTAAAGCAGGGGGGAACATCTTAACAAGACAGATAGCCTAGGACTACAAGAGGAAAAACAAGCTTTTGTTTTGAAATGCTGGTAACTGTTTAGTTATTTATAAATAGCTTGAACAAGAAGAAAAGGTCTGGAATTAAAGATTGATTGGCGCATCATATGAAAATCTCCATCCTCATTTAAGTTCTTTTGCTGATGTACATGTACATCTTAAAAAGGAAATTAGAAGCTACTTTAGGAGCCAATTGTATATTTCTAGAATTTTATGGAGCTGTTTTCTTTATTGCTTATAATGATCCCACTAATTTAGTTCTGAGACTGTAGTCATTCTGGAAATGACTACATACATTTAAGCATTCATTCAAATAGAAACAAAATATTTTTCTGATGCATCTTCCCAATCTGTGATCTCTAAAGAACTCCAATTCTGGGAAGTATTCTCAAAACATATATAGAATTCCAGGTTGGACAATGATGGTTTAGCATATTAAAACATAAACCCTGACAGCCACAAAAACATCTTCACTGCCTCTTCTCTGCCCAACTGCTTCATACTCCTATTCTATAGGCAAATCTTCATTGTTGAGCTCTATAGAGATATAGAAATCACTTACAGGAATTAATAAATATTACTTTGATTTTTCTATAGGTGAGAATGGGCTCTCTTATATAAACTGAAGATGTGTGAAATTAATAACTCACAATGGGCAACTGCAAACATTCCGGAATTTCTAATGTTTTTTGTAGTCTTAAGACTACATCAACAGAAAGGTTGGTGCAAGTCTACAAGGACCTGAAGGTGAGATCAAGCATTTTGTACAACAAAGCTACATAGACACCCTATCCATAGAGATGTGGGACACCAGATTTTGTTGGAAGACAACTGCTTCATCCCTAGCCATAGGCTACGCTGCTGATTGCTGATAGGAATTAAAGTCCAACAATATGAAAAGATCTGAGGGTTCCTATGAACCCTGTTTTTGTCATGCTATATTTTTGAATTCTGAATTTGTTTTCCAATTTGTCAGCCCCATCATTTCTCCTGCTTTCTTTCTACATCTCAGATCATTTGCTGGGATGTCTTTAGGGAGCTAACCATATGGCTTGGCTTCATCTCACATTTAGATTACTCAACCTATGGGGACAGTCATGAGATAGCTCACTGCATATTTAATATATATAGAAGCAGCAAGTAAGAGAGAGAGAGATGCAATTTGTGAGATCCTCCAGTGTTCGGAAAAGGAAGCTACGGGGAAGAAAAACAGCCTTTTGCACACAGTTACGTAAATTAAATTAACTAATTAAGTATCCTTTGGGAACAATCCAGTTAATGAATGCTTGGCTTAATAATTATTTCTGAATATAGTTAGACCAGGCACAAAAATAAACAAAATGTGATTCTGTCTCCTTATTAATCTAATGAGTGATTTACTAAGCATGTCTGTTAAAATATCACTGAAATTACATTGTATTGGTGATAAAACCATAAAATACTGTTATGTTTTCTGACAAATGGGCTCTGGATGTTAATATCAGAATATGGCAGCTGGGGAGAAATGGATGAAGTGAATCAAGGCCAAACCAGCAGTGCTCCATGAACTCCTTATAAATTCACTGACACTGGCTTGGCTTGTTCTCCTCAGGCATGTTTTGGATTCAGGAATATTTGCAGCAAGACTCACCCATACAAAAATGATAATATGGGAACGCTGACATCATGATACGCTTACATTTTGATCTCTGACACAAGTACTCCTTGCCCTCTGCACAGATCTCCAAACATAGGTTGTCTTGGTCTGGATGGTGAAAACTGGTAAAATATTTATTATCCTTTAAAACAAGTTTTTTTTTAAAGTGACAGACATAGTGGGCAGAATTACTACTTGCTAAGACCATTTGGTTCATAATAATTAAGCTAGAAAGTGTAGTGAGCAACTTTTCAGTAACAGAAATTGCCTGGGGTCAAGTGTATGAGCAGCAAGCTGAGATTTTGTTACAAGGAACCCATATTGTGATGCCAAAATAAGCTCTTCTCTGTAAGTATTGGAATGCAGCAGTGGTGAAATCCAAATTTTTTTACTACTGGTTCTGTGGGCGTGGCTTGGGTGTGGCTTGTTGAGCATGGCAGGGGAAGGATTCTGCAAAATCCCAATTCCCACCCCACTCTGGGACCAGCCAGAGGTGGTATTTGCCGGTTCTCCAAACAACTCAAAATTTCCGCTACCGGTTCTCCAGAACCTGTAAGAACTTGCTTGATTTCACCCCTGAAATGCAGGTACAAAAGAAGGAGGAGATGAGTTGTGGTATGACAATGTACATTTCATTATTTGTCTCCCTTGTTCTCCCTCACTAGCAGATGCATAGGGCAGGGGCAATCCCCCCCTTTTTTTCAGAGCAAGAAGGCCTGGGATCCTCCGATCCCACAGCAACTCTGAGTCCTTTGGGAGAAGGGCGGTATAGAAATTCAATAAATAAATAAATAAATAAATAAATAAATAAATAAATAAATAAATAAATAAATAAATAAATAAATAAACTAACTCATTACATCCATCAATGGACACTCTCAGATCAACTGAAATAAACATTTATTTATACTACTTATGTCTATGTTAGTGTGGGAACGCCCCCCCCCCCAGAAGAATGAAATATTTTGAAGTCTATTAGAAAAAGGCAGAATATTATATTTTCCTAAATGAGAAATGGAGAAACATGGTTTTTTTAAAGGCAGGAAGCAGACTCAGTCTTTCTTAACAGCCCCCAGCAGATATTTTGTGCCCATTAAAAAAGATTGATTGGTCCAGCCTATTCAGAAACTAGACCCAGTTTCCCTGCCCAAGCAGAAACTGAGAAAGTCAACTTTTAGTAATGCAGGTTTGGTAATCCATTCAAGACCAAAGTCATTAGGCACAATAGAAATTGCCCAACACCATTTCAGAACACAAGATCCTTCATTGCACCATCCCAGAGCAGTCCAAACTTCACCTCAAATACAAAGCCCAAAAGAAGATATAACTTCCCCCCCAAATTCCATTTTGTCAGCTGCCCAGAACCACAAACCCATGTGGTTCTGCTCCATCATTAAACCATCTTTCCAATCAACCTCCATGTTTCCAGTGTCTTTGTCCCAGCTTGGAACTGAACCAGATAGATATTGCTTCCAACATTAGTTCAAGCAGGTGAACCTAAGTGGCTTATTGGCTCAACAAATTCTTCATCACACCTTTACAAAATAATAAAACACTAACACCATAGTACTACTCATTAACACATTGGAGTTCTCCTTGTCTCTTCAGTCCCCAAAGGCTCCATGAAACAACCCAGACATTACTAATTTATGGAATATTAAAAGAGAGGGAGCTGCTCTCGACTCAGGAGACCCAATATTCCACAAGGGGGAAGACCATTCAGAAACTGCCCACTTCTGAATTCCATCCCTCTACACCTCATCAAGGATGGAGTGGGAACATCTATGTTTTGCATGAAAAATCTTGCGTGCACATATTCTACTTGGGCTAGACAAGCTCGAGGAAAAGAGCTGTACACCACCCAACACTACAAAAGTTAAAAGGAGGAGAAATTACTATTGTTTGTAACATTTTAAAATATTACATGTCATATGGAGCATATGCTGGAGGTGATTGATAATGACAGAGTTGATGTCCTCCCTGCTCATCCTACTCCCTCCTTCTCCATCTTTTAAGTATAGCTGGTAATTTTTATTTTATAGTATTTTAATTTTATTATATGCATGTTTCTGCATTCTTTTATTCTTTTATATTTATATTATAGGTTGCCTAGGGTCACTTCTTGGTGAGAGAGGGGGGCAAACAAATTTAATACATAAATATCCTGAGATGTAATATGCAGTTCAAGGATCAAAATACATACTAGAGAGTCTTGGTCCCAAACCAGAAGAAAATCAGTTGATTCCCCCCCCCCCCCCCGCCAAATTTATATGCCACTATATCTTTTCCAATGAAATTCTCCAGTTTCTCCTCATCATTTTCTGATCAACCCCTCTTGATCCTGCTTCTTCATTGTGCATTACTTATAGAAAGCATTGGTGAAGCATTAAAAGTAGGATTAAGAGGGAAAAAAGGTGAAAATACAATCCATCCAGTAGAACAGCAGCAGCAATTAGGCAAATGAGGAAACCTACTCCCACACTCTGAATCTCTTCTGTGGGATCCCACAATCTCCTTAACTTCAAAATTAGTGAACTTTGCATCCATCTTTAAATTACATTTGAGGCACAAAATGTCGGTTTTCCTTTTCTTATCATCCCTGGATGGTTGTGTGGCACAGTATTTGGCAAGTGAAAATGAGCCCTCAATCCATAAGAAGATGCCCTTGTGGTTAGACAAATAAGATTCCCATAAATATTTGAGGCAGGGTCTTAATCCCTTTTACTTTTGTAAAGACAAGCATAAGGTTCTAAGGGGTTCTTTATGACACTACATTTCAACCTTTTGTTTAAGAGTGTAAGTTCAGGTTCTGCTTAATTCATTCAGCTGTTTCATACCATCCCTGCACACACACACACACACACACACACACACATATATATTTAAAATTAAATTTGAATTATTGATTAAAGGATAAAAAAAATCATAGAAGGCCAGTAGCGTGAGTGGAATTAAACTGTCCTCAGATACGCTTGGGATTAAAATGTGGCAACCCCTTTTTTTACTTCAAAAGAGGGAGGGGGGAGAGAACGGACAAGGGATTCTGGGTAACTTTGAATTATTTCAAACCTCAGTCAATCATTTCCAGTTCTCTGTACAATGGGGAAATTGTAAAAAAAGAAAAGAAAAAAGAAATCAATTAGAAAACTCTCCCCAAATGCTAAAATGAAGTCTTTGTCCAATTTCAAGAAACAGGGAATTGGTAGAGTTGTGCTTTTATGAAATGGATTTTGAATTAAACATTGTCTCATGTTCAAGAGTTTGAGTCTTTTAAATTCATTTACCCTCCCCAACCCACTGCTTTTTGCTTCCTTAGCTCCTATCCAGCACCAGTTAGAACCCAGACTATAATTATCATGCAAAACAGTATCTCCCAGGCTCATTAATGCATTTCAGACTTTAAGTTCCTTGAAGTTCTGACGATTTTAAAATATTGATACTCATTCATGGAATGACTTCCTATGACATAATGGTATTTATGGACTTGAACATAGTTGAAACAGCTAAAAAAAAAGGACCATGTCATAAGTGTTTACTCTTGTGAAAAACTATACCATGTTAATATATGCCAATTTCTTAAATTCTGTTAGCGGTTGTAAGGCAGTCAGATACCACCCATGGGATTGTGTGCCCTCATGAAACACAATTACAATGAGAATATCTCATTATCTCATTGGCTTTAGCTTACTGTTCTGTTACCATGGTTTCAAATACACTGAGGAGTCTGAAACTAAGAGTGCTGCTAACAAAGAACATATCCTTGTACAATGACATCAGATCATGTTAGACAGAATAGACTTAATTAAATACCCCCTGATGTAGCCCAAAATATAGAAGTTATGTATACCTTTCCCTCCCCAAAAAAGAAACATGCTATTAAATGCAGCTGGGAAATGCACACATATAGAGAGAGAGAGAGGGAGAGACCCACACAAATAAATAGAAAAAGAAAACTCTTGTGGTTATTGAAAGTTAAATGTATTGCAACCATTTATCACAAGAAATCTATCACAAGCAAGGAAATGGAAACATAATGGAGGGATCAGATAAAATGAATGATATATATTTCCTTGGTGAATGTAACTTGCTGTAGATGAAACATGCACCATTTTTATTCTGGTAATTTAGACACTTGCATTTAAAATGGAAGTATGGAGACATGCCTGATTCATTATAATGTAGCCTAACTTAAGAAGCCATACTTCTTGGACTATAAATAAAAAGTGCACATATAACCTATTTAAGGAAGAGTGTAGTCCTTTGTCTTAACATTCATCTATTATAACTGTGCACTTTTAAAAAACTCATTGAAATCAGCAGGACATAAGTATATGTACCAAAGTACTTGATTATGGCGATGGTTTTTTTTTTCTTCTTAATTCGGAAGACAAGAAGCCAATTATGGGTGAATGTGTGTCATTCCCAGTGGCGGATTGCTACCGGTTCGGTCTGGATCTCGCAATCTGGTAGTAGCGGCGGCAAGAGGTTCCACCCACCCACCCAGATGCCATCACGGACGCTCTATGCATGCACAGAAGCGCCACGTGTGAACGCTCCTGTTGCGAACCAGTAGCGGAGTGGAACCCACCCCTGGTCCGTGCTGCATGTGAGCACTCTCGTTGCAAACCGGTAGCAAAGGTAAGTGGAACCCACCTTTGGTCATTCCATATGGTTCATCTTATATGTCAGCTTTCCCTTGTCTTGTGCTTCACCAGAGGTACTTGGCATGATGGTTTGAAATTCTAGTAGCCCTTATTGGTTCATAACCCTGAAAGGAGTGGTGCTTTGATTTATCTGTCTAATCTGGTGAGTTACCCCTGCATTGTTTTAAATAAGGCCCATAATATTCTTTAAAAATTAGACTGTGCAAATGGATTGGGAAAAATGCAAATGCAATGCTGCCATGTAAGCCTGGAAAAAGATGGGGGTGCTTTAATGTTTCCAAAAGAGGTGTTTTGAAAAGAAGTCCATATCTCCCCAAGTACTTTTTTTGAAGGACTTGCATTAACTTATGAAGTCTTTACTAAAATTATTTGGGGGGGGGGGTATCATTCTGGAGGCTCATGGATATTTATTTCTTGCAGAAAATTAGATTGTCCCAAGACTAAACAGGGGTAGGTTGCCCAGAATCTATGATACATCATCTTCATCATCAGGAAACAGACACAGAGAGAATGTAACATGCATAATTCAGCCAAATTTCCCATGTTTTTGTTTCAGAGTCATGGCATTAAAAATTCCACAAATCATTTATTTACCCTGGAGGATATCATGTGACATAATGTGACAATAATGACTTCCCTTGTGGTGTTAATTGATTTTGTCCTGGTAGAGAAGGCAATTTGGCATCCATAGCAGTTTCCAGATCATGGACTTACTGATTGTCTGTCTAGGTAGTATTACTGTTAATGAAGAGAAAACACACTTTCCCCTTTAAACACAGTATGCTAATTAAGACAGACAATAGTGAGCCAGAGGTCATTTATTATTTTTAAAGTGAGAGTTAATTATAAACGATGGGCACAGAAATGCAAAATGATTGTAAATTAGTAAGTGTGATTCTGAACTCATAAAATCCAGTGTCATATTCTAACCATCTTAACATTTTAACATGTGAATAATTAACAGTCTGAAGTTGAACAATTGCCAGCTTGTAAAAGGTCTGATTGAAAGCAGCATTTATCACCTGCCAAATGAACACAGCTCATTAGGTCAACAATTTTTAATTAATGGCTTTCTGGTAATCTAACATATTTTTAGCATCATGGCTTTAAGTTGTTGGTTTTATATTTAATCTGCACAATAATTAAAAACTGTGCCTAAGCTTAAAGGATTTTCATAGCATTTGAATAATTGTTAGAAGGGATATGTCATTCCATTCAATTTAATTTTAGTACATTTAGAAATTTGGTCCCAGCTCTCTCAGCAACCATGGCAGTGAACATGCATGGGGGAGAGAATCAAAAAGGGGAGAGAATCAAAAGCTTTCCTCCCATCAAAAAACAGACAAAAACATTCTAGTCTAGTTTTCTAATTGCGCAGTCAACTTATTTGGTGTTATAATTATTGTTCATGAAAATTGGAGATTGTTGAATGTGAGTATCCGCCCTATGAGGTAGATCATGCAGAAACCCAAGGAGCCTTGGTGGTGCAGCGGACTAGTGCTGTTATGTAGCACTTAGCTGCCAGCTGCCTGCAATTAGTGCGAGTTCAAATCTCACCAGACTCAAGGTTGACTCAGCCTTCCATCCTTCCGAGGAAGGTAAATTGAGAACCCGGATTGTGGGGGCAATAAGCTGACTTTGTAGAAACACCGTTTATGGGGGCCAAAAGCCCTAATAAGCAGGTATATACAAAAGAATGAAGGCTATTGCTATAAGTGCATTGTAAGCCGCCCTGAGTCTCCAGAGGAGGGTGGCATATAAATTGAACTAAAAAGCAAACAAATAAGCAAACAAACAAACAAACAAACATATCCAGACAAGCTAATTCTACTTGATTGTAAAGTTAGGGTTAGGGTTAAGCAGAATCTTGCAAGTCTGAAAGTATACTTCTACTCTTCCCCCCACTGTCACCCTGTCTTCTTTTCAGCCTAAGAAAGTAAGGATGGTCTCTTCTAAGTCTCTTTCACATTCTTGCTGCAGACTAAACTGCCATTTTCCTGCCTATTCCCTTTTTGCTCCATCTCCCAATGTCATCCCCACATACCATTATGTTCAGAAAATGTCCCATCAGGCTGTCTGAATATGTTAGATGGGGGAGGGGAGGAGTTTCATTTAGATCTTTATGAATTCTGGGAACTGGAGTTTCAGTACAACTGGGGGACTTTAGAAAAACATAAAAACAAGGCAGATAAAACACATGTGATTAAGATATCCAGAAAAATGTTAAAACATTCACATCAAGAATTGGTCAAAATCTTGCCTGATAAAAAGAATCTTTACCAAAGTTAGTGAGTGTAAAAAAGACATTATTATACATAGTTTTATGGAATCTGTTGGGAGAGTAGGAGTGGGCTTCTGATGTCCTCCAAGCTTGCCTTCCAGCAATAATCTTCTGAATTATAGTCATGCTAATAAATCTATTGCAAAAGTTATTATAGCAAGAGTCCAGCCAAAGCAACCCCACACAAAAATAATTGCAACAGTTCATAAGGAAAGATTGCAATTAGAAATAAATGGATGATCGGTATGTGTAAATCATCACAGATCTGATGAAACAACACAGAGAATGCTAGACGTTTCATACCGTAATCAAAACTAGCATCCTCCAAAGGAATAATTTTTTAATGGTTTCCTTCTTTTCAAATTTACTATCTGTGATGTTATAACTATTATGTTGACCCGATGACTCAATATTGAGCTGGACTGGGATTTTGATGCTTAGGTGTAGGTTTGCTGCAGACAAAATGAGGCATATGTACCCATGCAGCTTTTGTCATGGTGTGTGCGTGTGATGGAAATGTGGAGGTGGGGGTAGGCTTTAATGATACGGATTCATAATTTATCAATAGAGTGTGTAAGTGATCATTTGCAATTTTAGATGCACAGTTTCCTTTTGAAGCTCCCACATTAATGTTAATAGGAACAGTGCTTACATTAAAAGGAGACCATCCCCCTTAGGTGTTTAACAACTGATTTATCGAGGACTTAAACTGCATTGTGAATGTGACTTCTTTCACTTACCAAGATGACTTTTTTTATGCTTCTGTTATTTCAGCTGCAGAGCAAAGAGAGAACGGAAGAGGAGAAGCAAATACTTAATAATCTGAGGAGACACCATGATTTAAATGTAGTTTATGTAGATTAAACTAAAAATAGGTCAGTAGCTAAACTATCCAGTATAGAGCCTTATAGCCACAGAAGGAGTAACTCAGTGGTAGTATTCACTTATCTTTGCTACTGGTTTGTAAATGTGAGTGCGCACGCAGAGCGTCAAAAATGGTATGTGATGACATCCGGGCGGGTGGGCAGAACCTTCTCCAGCCGCCACTACCAGTTTTCTCGAACCGGATAGAACCAGCTGAATCCCACCACTGGAGTAACTTCTCAGATTACTATTTTTCCATCTTTAGCTTTGAAATCTACCTCCTTCCCATGTTCTGTTGAAATGAATTTTGAATCTCTTCTCAATTCCATATTTTCAGTCAAATACATTTTAAAATAACTTCGAGAAAAACAAGTTTCCCGACTCTTGATTGGAATTCATGGCTTTAACTTCATTATTTGCAACATTATATATGGCCTTCAGTATTGCAATAGTAAATACCAAGCAGAACGGGAGCTCAAAATGCTGCTCTTCACCCTTACCCAAGAGATATTTTAGCCAGCAATTCAAATTTCAAAATCCACTAGGCAAAATTGTTTTTGTAATAACACTATTGAAAGAGGGTGTGATGTTCAATGGTTAAAGAAGCTGAGCTTGTCAGATGAAAAGCTGACAGCCCAGGTTCGATACCCAAGCACTGCGCAACGGGGTGAGCTACCTGCCCCAGCTCTTGCCCACCTAGCAGTTCGAAAGCATGCAAATGTGAGTAGATAAATAGATACCACTTTGGTAGGAAGGTAACAGTGTTCCATGTGCCTTGGTATATAATCATGCTGGCCACATGACCATATAAGTATCTTCAGATAATGCTAGCTCCCTCGGCTTAGATGAGCACTGTCCCTAGAGTGGGACACAACTGACAGGAGAAACCTTCACCTTTACCTTAATAACTATTAGGACCCAGATTATTGGGGGAATATATTGTTTCTGTAAATCGCTTAGAGAGGGCTGTAAAAGCACTATGAAGCAGCATATAAGTCTAAGTGCTATTGCTATTAGATCCAACCAAGGTTGAGGTTTTCAAGAAGACTGCACAACTAAGACCTAGATGAAAGCTACATAAATGGATGTAATGAAGCATTGTTTCAATCCTGCATGGTGTTGAAAGTACGAAGTTCTTAGTGTCCACAAAATATTTCTGAATAGACCTACCTGTGCAGGTGCTTCCCAATGTAAACATGCAATTGTTTAACTCCTCGCTCTCCTTTTCTCACTAAAAAAGAAATCTCAGATCTCAATAATTCTCCCTGGAGAAATAGATTGCACAGATTTTAAATTTGATTACCTAAGTCCTTTGAAGGATTACTTCAAGAAATATTGAAACTTTTCAGGAGTTCTTCCATTGTGTTAACTACATTGTATATTTTTTGTCACTTTGCAGGTAGCTGTCCCTTCAGTTGAACTTATCTTCAGCTTTGAAGCACACAAAGAACTCACACCATTCAGCAATGGAAAAGAGCTGATAAATGTCTTGCTATGATTTATGTTGTGACACCATAGCAAGGGTAGAACATCTTTCCTTGATAATGAGTTCATTTTAGTTGCCACTGATATTGGAGGCTGTGATCCGAACCCACTTGCCCGAAAGCCTACCTAGAAAATAAACCAAATACAGTATCAAATGTATTTGAAAGAAGAGCAATGGAAAGAAAATGTTGAAAAACATTTTCAACGTATTTCTTATCTCATGCCTTTAATTTCATTGTCTTACTATTTCTTACTCCTTTTCTATACTTTTCTATATAACATATTGTTAGTTGTGAAGTTGTGTCTGACCCATTGCGATTCCACAGACAATGTTCCTCCAGGCCTTCCTGTCCTCTACCATCCTCTGGAGTCCATTTAAGCTCATGCCGACTGCTTCAGTGACTCCATCCAGCCACCTCATTCTCTGTCACCCTCTTCTGCTTTTGCCCTCAATCTTTCCCAGCATTAGGCTCTTCTCCAGTGAATCTTTCCTTCTCATTAGGTGGCCAAAGTATTTGAGTTTCATCTTCAGATCTGGCCTTTTAAAGAGCAGTCAGGGTTGATCTTCTCTAGTCCTGACCAGTTTGACATAGCTTCTCCAAAAAGATTTCATGATGGGTACTTTAAAATGAATTTGAAAACAGATGAATTGTCATATTATGATAGTAGTAGTCTAAAGGGACAGTATTAAAGTCCCAATTAATAATTTTAAACTACTTGCTGTTTCTGGGACATTTTCAAAGGCAGGGCCTTATATCCCACACTCTAGTAATCCACAGCTGCATGCCACCTAGGGTATTAAGCATTATTATTGATTTTTAAAAAATTGCTCCAAACGCACATCAATGTTTGGTTCAGTTGCAAGCTAAATCTTTTCCCCCAGAGAATATTGAAGAAAATCAAGCTTAACATTCCGTGATAAAAACCTTCACAAAACTGCATATATATTTTTTGGTCTGAAATGTATACTGGAGAAGCCAAAATAGCTAAATTAACATGAGCCCAATATAACTTTGCAATATAATTATGCTCTTATACCAGGGGTGGTATTCACTTACCTTCGCTACCGGTTCGCAAATGTGAACACACAGGCACACGTGCTTGCTTTGCTCGCATGTGCCACCTCTGCGAATGTGCAGAGGGTAAAAAACAGGATGTGATGACATCCGGGCAGGTGGGTGGAGCCTCCCACAGCTGCCGCTACCAGTTCGCCCGAACTGTATAGATCTAGCTAAATTCCACCACTGTCCTCTACTCCATTAGGGAATTATATGTTCGAAGCTCTGGACAATGTCTTGTCATTACAGAATGTCACTAATTTGGTAGATCCCTTTAACTCTTTTTATTTATTTTATTTTTATTTATTAGTTTATTTATCAAACTGGTATGCCGCCGATTTCTCCAAGGCGACTATTTTCCTCCAGCCAAGGAAATAACCAGTGCATTTGAAAAATATCTACTCTTACTGGAAAAGCTTGCACAATCCATTAGGTCCCAGTTTCCCTAATTTTTCCTTGCTAAATGCAAGTTATAAAGCCTTACCTTCTCTTGTTCATGTGTACCAAAGACAGCAATATGTGCAGTGTGGCTGAGATAAGTATACTGTGGAGGCCTGACCCAGGCTCATTCAATCTCACCATCACAATATTGCCTTAATGATAACGTTTAGAAGTGGCAGAGGTGGCTGGGTGTTGGAAGATAGCCTTCCAAAAAGCTGTGTAATTTCCTACAACACATCTGAGCATTTGGCATTCATCTCCGTAAGTTTCTGTGCTAGTTCCGACATTCCCAGCAAGAGAGAAATGTATTCTTTCCATGTTAATCATGCAAGAGGCAGAGTGGTCAGAATGCTGCTGTACAATGAATTATGCATTTCAGCCCACCTGGGAATTGATATTTACCATATCACACTGAAATCCATTATGTAGAACAAACATTCTATTTATACAACAAGTTGCAAGAACTATTCATTTGATTAGCTCCGGGTTGGAAGAAAAGGTAATGGCACATCCCCCCCAAAAAATATTACATTGCAGCCTCATTTTCTCAGAGCATAGGACAACGTAGTTATTTCAAACAACAAACGGGCATGTTCTAATTACAGACAGTAGCCAACAGAACACTGTTTTCCTGAGAAAATGCCTATTAAACTGGGAGTCCTCCAGTAGCAGGTATCAAAATTTTTTACTATTGGTTCTGTGGGTGTGTCTTGGTGGGTGTGGCGTGGCTTGGTGGGCATGGCATGGTAAGCATGGCAGCAGAAGGATACTGTAAAATCTCCATTCCCTCCCCAATCCAGGGAAGGTTATTGCAAAATCCCCATTTCCTCCCAATCAGCTGGGACTCAGGAGGCAGAGAATAGATAGGGGCGGGGACAGTCAGAGGTGTATTTACCGGTTCTCCGAGCTACTCAAAATTTCTGCTACCGGTTCTCCAGAAGGTCAGAACTTGCTGAAACCCACCCCTGGAGTGCTCAGTCCATCATTTTCATGGCTGACAGAAAGGCAGGGTGTAAATCTGACAAACAAATAAAGTGTTGGTAGAAAGAAGCTACCAGAAGGCCACAATGTAATGATTGTGTTGCTGAAGTTCTTTTTTCAGTAGCATTATATTGCTGTAATAATCACAATTCCCATTTTTCTTATCAATGGAATAACATTAATATGAAAAAAAAGTCATTTATAAAGCTAACAGGCAGCAGAAAGGTAGAGAAGAGAAATCTGAAATCTGATTAGCTCCTGGTATATTGCTGCCAATAAGCCTAGAATTTAATTAATCTGTTAATCATTGAATAATCTGAATAGTTTGAAAATGTCATAGTTTTGGGAGCAGGGCACTAAGCATATGCAGAAAAATATATTCTTGGCTGTTTTGGAAGGAAATATCATTGTGCCTGAGGTTCTCAATTTCTATAATTGACAGATACTTTCTCATGGGGGGAGGGGTTTAAGGATGGGGGGAAATCAGAAAATAGTAGGGATTGTTCATTATTACCCAAAATGATTTGTTGCCTTTTAAGGATTTTGAGAGTTCTTCATTTTTTTTAACAGTTTATTGGCAATAGAAAGCAAACCAAACAAGTCATGTTTAAAGGTGTAAAGAATCAAATTCACAATAAAGAAATCTAGTTTAATGCACAATAGGATTGGTTAATGTTAATTGTCAGTATGAAAAATAATCTTAAATTTATTTAAACTTTTATAGTACAGATTTTTCCAAAGAAAATAAGATGTTATTTGAGCTCCAGAGGAACAGGATAGCTATACCCATTGCTGATTTGCCTTAGACAATGGCAGTCTTTACCCAATGAAAGTATTCACTGGAGTAGACTGGATCAACTAGATATTTCCCATTTGTTTTCACTCATTTTGTATGTTACTGCTCACTGCAGATCCTTTATGGTTTTCATTAATAAAATCCATAGTACTTTCATCCTTCACATCACCTTTCCAGTGTGTGGAATACAAACTGTACAGAATGTCAGATCCCCAGTTCTGTGTTCAATAGATACCGTAGATAGATGAGAGAGAGAGAGAGAGAGAGAGAGAGAGAGAGAGAGAGAGAGAGAGAGAGAGAGAGAGAGATGAGATATATGATAGATAGATAGATAGATAGATAGATAGATAGATAGATAGATAGATAGATAGATAGATGATAAACACACAGACAGACGGATACATAGATACATAGATAGATGGAAGGATTCAATAGACAGATAAAAATGTCAACTTCAGTCTAAATATCTGGATGACTGTGCAACCAGTAGTAGTAGTAGTAGTAGTAGTAGTAGTAGTAGTAGTAGTAGCAGCAGCAGCAGCAGCAGCAATAATAATAATAATAATAATAATAATAATAATAATAATAATAATAATGAAAAAGTCTGGATAATGGACCTGGCCAATGGTGGGATTCTCATCACTTTGGGAGAACGGTTGTTAACTTTCTGAGCAGTTTGGTGAACTGGTTGTTGGAAGAAATCATTAGGGCAGAGAACTGGTTGTTAAATTATTTGAATCCCACCACTGGACCTGGCCATCAAAACTATATGGCTATGGGTGAAGTTTAAGTTTAAGTTTTATTAGATTTATATACCGCCCTTCTCCTTGCAGACTCAGGGCGGTGAACAGCCAAATTAAAAAGCAAATACACAAAAGTTAAAATTTCATAAAAAGAACAAATATAAATAGCCGTAGTTAAAACAAATTAATTTAAAAAGATAATAAAACTCTAAAAATAATAAAATATTTGACAGGAATCAGGCTAAGCCGGCAAGCTGAAAAAAATGTGTTTTTAAAGCCCACCGGAAAGTCGGGAGGTCAGAAATTGTTCTTAACTCTGGAGGAAGGTCGTTCCAGAGGGTAGGAGCTGCCACAGAGAAGGCTCTCCCCCTGGGGGTCGCCAGCCGGCATTGTCTGGCTGACGGCACCCTGAGGAGGCCCTAAGCCATGGAGCGCTTTAAAGGTGATTACCAACACCTTGAAACGCACCCGGTAGTCCACCGGTAGCCAATGCAGCTTGCGCAGGAGAGGTGTCACATGGGAGCGCCCAGTCGCTCCCATAATCCCCTGCACGGCTGCATTTTGCACCAGTTGGAGCCTCCGGGTGCACCCCAAGGGGAGCCCCATGTAGAGAGCATTACAGTAGTCCAGGTGAGAAGTGACGAGAGCCTGAGTGACCGTGCGTAGGGAGTCCCGATCTAGAAAGGGCTGCAACTGGCGTATCAGGAGCACCTGATAGAAAGCCCCCCTGGCCACAGCTGTCGTGTGATCCTCTAAAGACAGCCGTGGGTCCAGGAGGACGCCCAAGTTGTGCACCCTTTCCGTGGGGGCCAATGATTCGCCCCCAATAACCAGTGATGGTGTCAGCTGGCTATATCAGGACGCCGGCAGCCACAGCCACTCGATCTTGGAGGGGTTGAGTCGAAGCCTGTTTCTCCCCATCCAGACCCGTACGGCTTCAAAGCACTGGGACATCACTTCCACAGCATCGTTGGGGTGGTCTGGGGTGGAAATGTACAGCTGAGTATCATCAGCGTACTGATGGAACGCCACCCCAAAACCACGGATGATCTCACCCAGCGGCTTTACATAAATGTTGAACAGGAGGGGCGAGAGGACTGACCCTTGTGGCACCCCACACACTAGGCGCCTCGGGGGTCAACTGCTGCCCCCCTGTCAACACAGATTGCGACCGGTCGGAGAGTTAGGAGGAGAACCACCGCAGAACAGTGCCCCCCACCCCCAATCCCTCCAACCGGCGCAATATGATACCATGGTCGATGGTATCAAAAGCCGCTGAGAGGTCTAACAACACCAGGATAGAGGAGTACCCCCTACCCTGGGCCCTCCAGAGATCATCCACCAACGCGACCAATGCCGTTTTGGTGCTGTATCCAGGCCTGAAGCCGGACTGGAGTGGGTCTAAATAGACAGCTTCATCCAGGTACCGGGGGAGCTGCCACGCCACCACACTCTCAACAACCTTCCCCAAGAAGCGAAGGTTGGAGACAAGATGATAATTAGCCAAAACAGCTGGGTCCAGGGAGGGATTCTTGAGGAGGGGCCTCACCACCGCCTCCTTCAAGGCGGCCGGTAGGGCACCCTCACTCAAAGAAGCGTTAATAATCTCCTGGAGCCAGCCTCGTGTAACCTCCTGGGAGGCCAGCACCAACCAGGAGGGACACGGGTCCAATAAACATGTAGTTGCGTTCAGTCTTCCCAGAATCCTGTCCACGTCCTCGGGAGCCACAGGATCGAACTCAGCCCAGATAACACTCTCAAGACCTGCCTCAGTCCCCTCGCCTGAACTAACCCAGTCAGCGGCCAAATCTTCCCGAATCTGAGTTATTTTATCATCCAGATATTGAACAAAGTCCTCAGCACGTCCCTGCAAGGGATCCTCCCGCGCTCCCAAATGAAGGAGGGAGCGGGTCACCCTGAACAGGGCAGCTGGGCGATTATCTGATGACGCGATAAGAGCGGCAAAATAATTAGACTTCGCCGCTTTTATCACCACTATGTAAGTCTTAATATGAGCTCTTACTAGTGTCAAGTCAGATTCAGAGCGACTGGCCCTCCAACCGCTCTCCAGGCGTCTTTTCTGGCGCTTCATCTCCCTCAACTCCTTGGTAAACCAAGGGGCTAAGTGAGTTCGGCGCCAGGTCAGAGGCCGCAAAGGCACGATGCAGTCCTAAGCCCCACTGGCTGCCCTATCCCAGGCAGCCACCAGGTCCTCAGCCGAGTCGCGTGTCAGTGACTCAGGAAATGGCCCAAGCTCCGTCTGGAACCTATCAGGATCCATCAGGCGCCTGGGGTGGAACCACCTGGTCGGTTCCGCCTCCCTGCGGTGAGGTGCAGCAGTCAGAAAGTCAAGTCGAAGGAGCGAGTGGTCAGTCCATGACAAGGGTTTTACACCTATATCCCCAATGTCGAGACAACTCAACCACTGACCAGAGACAAAAACTAGATCCAGGGTGTGTCCACCAATGTGAGTTGGGCCCTGAATTACCTGGGTCAGGTCCATGGCCGTCATGGAAGCCATGAACTCCCGAGCCATCTCAGATGTTTCACCGATAGATGGCAGGTTGAAATCCCCCATAACTATAAGCTTGGGGGTATCAACCGCCACCTTGGCTACAACATTGAGAAGCTCAGGCAGGGTTGTTGCCACGTGGCAGGGGGCCAGGTACGTGACTAACAAACCCATCTGCCCACCAGGTCCCCACCTCACAAAGATGGACTCACACCTGGCTATCTGAGGTACAGTGGCCTCCCTCGGATCCAGACCTTCCTTAATGATGACCGCTACTCCCCCACCCCTACCCTGAGCTCTTGCCTGATGGAATGCAAGGAAACCTGGTGGGCACATCTCCACGAGGGAAACCCCACCCTCACGGCCCAGCCAGGTCTGCACCCCCCTCTTGAAGAAGGTCACATATGAGGGGGGCCTTATTTACAATGGACCTGGCTTTGCATAGCAACAGCCGGAGCCTCGGGTCCTGAAACATGTAAGAGTGATACCCATTGTTATCGTGGCACTTGGTACCATGTCCAAGAATTTTATAAGATACATCAACAAATTGCAGCTTCCTGCAATAACACCAGCAGAACTGCAAAAAACTGTGCTACTTGGAACATCATACATATTAAGAAGGTACTTGGTTGATACCTATGATGCTGGCAGCAACCTGTATCAATCATTAGCACCAGTAAATGGTATTGTGATGCATTTTTGAATGTTCAGTTGACTTAGTTTCATGTTTAATGAATAAAGTTGTTGTTGTTGATGATGATGATGATGATGATGATGATGTGCCACAACTACCATCTGCCTGTAGCAAAGAACTGATGGGATCATAAGCCTGAAAAAGTGCTTGAAAATGAGCATGCAAAACTATTGTGGGACTTCCGAATACAGACTGACAAAGTTTTGAAACACAATACCCCGGATATCATGATTGTGGAGAAGAAAAATGTGTGGATCGTCGACATTGCCATACCTGGTAACAGCAGAATTGATGAGAAACAACTTGAAAAAGTCACCAGATATCAGGACTTGAGAATCAAACTCTGCCCTCTATAAATGCCTATTAATGTTGATTTGGTTCAGCTAGTTTCAAGCAGGTGCATTCATGATGAAGAGTGACAGCCAGACTTTGGCATAAACCAGTGCAGGTGGTTCCAGTGGTACTCGGCACACTGGGTGCTGTGCCTAAAGACCTAGGCAAGCACTTAAAAACAATTGGTGCTGATAAGATCACCATTGGTCAGCTGCAGAAGGCCACCTTACTGGAATCTGCTTGTATAATCCACCGATACATCACACAGTCCTAAACACTTGGGAAGTGTTCGACTAGTGATTTGGGATACGAAATCCAGCATGGTCATCTTGTTTGCTGTGTGTACTGTCATCATCATCATCATGAAAAAGTCTGGATAATGGACATGCCAATACCTAGAAATAGCAAAATAGAAGAAAAAAAACTGGAGAAGATAGCAAATTATAAAGAATAGCAAATAGAAATAGAACAATTGAGGCAAAAGAAAGCAAAAGTTGTACCAATAATAATAGTCTCCTTGGATACAATCCACAAACAGCAGAGCATCATTTGAATACTATCAGCATTGACAAAATCACCATGAATCAATTGTAGAAGGCAGTTTTACTTGGAATACTTTATATCCTGTGACAATACTTTTAACTCCATCAAAATTCAACATCTCCCTATCCCAGGTCCTTGGGGAAGGACTTGATAGATGGATAAAAAAGCTGAATCCAGTCTGAACATCTGGCTGACTACACAATGAACCATAACTCAGATGTTATCTCAATATCAGATGTTACCTTAGATCCTTGGTTACAACTTGAATTATTAGGCTTCTATCAGACTATGAATTTAATTGTAGATTACCGATAATAATAACAACAATAATCCAATAGCAGCCAGAGACTAATTTCATGAAGTGTAAAATCAATCAACAAGGCAATCAAGTGATAGGCAAGTGGATAATACTGATTTAATAAATATGATCTCTGCCCTCTATAAATGCCTATTAATGTTGATTTGATTCAGCTAGTTTCAAGCAGGTACATTCATGATGAAGAGTGACAGCCAGGGCAAAATGGATGGAAGTGTTTGGAAAACAAATGCTATTCTTGGCATATTCACAAAACACTAATTGGTTAACAAGCTGGAGCTAATGCAATGCCAGCAACAAGGCTTTATTTTCTAGAAGTAGTAGGTTTAGGACATGTAAGTCCCAGCAGCAGTAATAAGCGGAGAAGTTCACTCACCTATGACAGTATTCCCCCAAATGCTCATGTTCTTTTTCCAGTTAATATTTGACAAGATTATGAGCAAAAATGCATTCCATTCACAAGGTGCTTTATAGTAGGTCTTTCACTTGGTTGATAATTTAAATTTTCTCTCAAATAACATTCTCTCTCTCTCTCTCTCTCTTTCTCTGTATGCAATGTGTGTGTGGATTTAACTCAAGAGAGATATTTAAGTGCAAATTCCTAATTTATATTCCCATTAACAGAAATTTTCAATCTTCAAAATATACAAGCGCTTTGGGGATTATGTTCGCAATGTAATTTTTGCTAAAACAGACATACCGACTCAACCTCAGTCAAACAGCAATTCCCAACTCAATTTTCAGACAGTTCTTGCTATAAAAGAGATGACATACTGAGTAATGTGGATCAACTGTACACCTAACGAACACTTGCCCATATGCTACAAGATGAAATTTAGCTCTTTCAGGCCTGTGTAACTCTAGCAGGTAAATTAGTACAGGTAATTCTCAATTTACAACCACAATTGTGGCCAGAATTCCTGTTGCTAAGCAAGATGCTCAATTTTGCAACCTTTTTGCCATGGTTATTAAGTAAATTGTTGTTAAAAGAATGCAGCTTCCCCACTGACTTCACTTATTGGAAGATGACTGGGAAGACCACATAGGATGATCACATGATCCTAGGATGCTGCAACCGTGGTTGTGCAGCGGACTAAAGTGCTGTTAAGTAGCACTTAGATGCCAGCTGCCTGCAATTTGTGCGAGTTCAAATATCACCAGGCTCAAGGTTGACTCAGCCTTCCATCCTTCTGAGGTAGGTAAAATGAGGACCCAGATTGGGGGGCAATAAGCTGACTTTGTATAAAAAAGAACACCGCTTGGGGGGGCCAAAAGCCCTACTAAGCAGGTATATACAAAAGTATGAAGGCTATTGCTTAACGCATTGTAAGCTGCCCTGAGTCTCCAGAAAAGGGCAGCATATAAATCAAACCAATAAATAAATAAATAAATAAATGCATACCAATTGCCAATGGTTGTCAGCCAATGTCTACTTGTACTTAAAGAGAATTTCTTCCATGTAATCCTGCAATATTAGAACTGTATACCAACTGTTATAGATACATGCCAACATCAATACAAAGTGATATTCAAGTGATATTATATTCAAGCTTTAGGAAATGAATTCTATAAAGTTTGGGTACTTTCTATACTCAATGAAGTGAAGGTCTGTCATAGCAGAGGGACTTTGTGTGTTCCAAGGGCATTATCCAATTTGTAGGACACAATCTTGTGAATTTTGTTTTTCCTTTATTAGCCCAGAAGAATTTCATTTCCAGACATGGAGAAAGCTATTAAAATCCGTCTTCCCCAACTTTTTCTAAAAGAAAAGCTGTAGGGCACGGCTGCCAAACTCCTGACCCGTGGACCGGATGCGTCACATGCTGGCCACACCCACGCCTAGTTTAGCGAAAGGAAAAAAAGTCCCTATATGTCACATGACACCACCGTGATGATGTGAGTTTGACACCCGTGCTGTAGGGTAAGCAATAGACATGCTTGATTTATGTGCATTTAGCCAATTGTTTAAAAGTTAACGCTCCTATTGGCTATGTGAGTAAGTTACAATTGTGGCTCAAGTTATACGTATGCATTGATATTTCTATAGTTCATATTCGTATGCCATATTTTGTATCTTTCTTTTTCAAACTTCCCTCACAAAAAGGGGAAAGAAGCAATTACTCTTGCTAAGGGTCTAAATGACTTCTTGCAAAAGACTTTGAAAGTAGGCCAAGAGCTGAATGAATTTAGGTTAGGGCTTCAGGCTACAATCCCTAATGTTGAACAAATGAGTTTCCTAGAAAGTTGGTCTTCCGAATCTGACTGCAAATCCATTGTACTTATCCAAATCCATTGTACTTATCCACATTTCTTCCTTTCTTCCCATTGCTTAAATTTCCTGGGTCATCTTGTGAAGGTCTTCATATTAGTTCCAGCATGCGAGAATTATAGAATGAGAATTTTTACAGCAAACAGTTCTGTTGAAAGGTAGCTATAACATCATATAATAGCCATTTTGTATGGTGGACACTAGGAATGTTTTTGAAGAGTTTCTCTCTTTCTTTTAGAATTTATACCAATTGGAAGCCATCTAAATTTAATTATGACATTGCTATTAACATGGAAGCACATTAAATGTTACCAAAAGAAGAGAATATTTGTAGCTCAAGGCTGAACTGTGGAATCTTTGGTGTACTCTGAGCTTGATGATTTTCTTGCAGATGCTTCATTACCCAGCTAGGTAACATGATCAGTACTCACACTTTAAATGTATTTATGAACAGAATAAAAACATTTTGGAAGTTCATTAAAATATTTTTAAAATACTTCTCTCTCTCTCCCTCCCTCCCTCCCTCCCTCCCTCTCTCCCTCTTCTGGAGTTATCTGAGGTTTTCTATGGAAGATCATATAGACTGTGTTATATGTATAAGGAAAATCAAAGGGAAACAAAACTGAAAAGATTTTTTTTCTTTTTACACTATACACGCCAAACTGATTTATTTGTTCACAAGAACTATGAATCAGTCATACTTTCCTATTTAGGGTACTTTTAGCAAGCAAAAAATTAAATGCAAGAAGACCAGCTGATGAAAATGCTTCTCATTTCAAATGAACTGTAAAATATTTACATATACTAAAAAAAAAAACATTTAAAAATCCCTGGTCATACTTGGACTTGAGATCTTGCAGGATTTGAACTTATCTTGGTGTTTTCGTTGTGTAGTGTACAACATGCAGAGGTTCAGTTTTGGGTAAAGACTAAAATGTTTAAAACATCCTTTCCTACCAGTGAAAAAAGACCTCGATTACAGGGGCAAAAATAGATAGGAATAGAAGATGTTTATATTATTTAAAAATGGATACAATCACAAATGAAAAATTACATTTATCTAATTTCTCACCTGAAAAATTGCCATTACAAAATTGTACAGATAATATAGATTCCATTATCTGAATGAAATCTGAATGAAATAACTGTTATTACAGTTGACTATTAAAAACAACTCCTTCATTTGAACAGGACTTTGTACCTCTTATGTTGGAGA
Organism: Masticophis lateralis; assembly: GCA_030761175.1. Classification (NCBI taxonomy): domain Eukaryota; kingdom Metazoa; phylum Chordata; class Lepidosauria; order Squamata; family Colubridae; genus Masticophis; species Masticophis lateralis. Next base: position 24,682,101 of record JAUDYJ010000005.1, read on the forward strand.
ACCTCTCATTCAGTCTGAGATTTCATCACTCTTTACCTGGAGAGCAGGGGATAAGACAAATGAATGGGAGATTCATTTTCCTAATAAAGTGATGCCCCATAAATTTATTCATGTAATATAATCTAATCAATAGTTTAGTGTGATGTCAAATTTCTCTCACTCCTTGGGTTACATCCCAAACAGAAAACTCTGCAAGGTACATAAAGGAAGAAGGAACAACTGTTAAAAAACCACTCCCTAAATCTTCCCGCTTTACTTTGCTAATATCATATGATCCCTCTCTCCCTCTCTTTTTTTCTTTTTCCTTCCCTAGAGCAGACCTTATTTCTTATAATAGGAACAGGCTCCAATGCTTTGTTTTATACGATATTTAAAAGGTCTCCGTAAGAAATAGCAGTCTTATGAGAGATTCCTTGCTGGAAATATCTTTCTAGGCCTTATAGCCAATTCCCATCATTACACTTGTCTCCAAGCTAGGAAGCATTAACAAAGTCATTCTTTCTTTCTTTATTTCACTGAAGTGCTGGTAAATGGAAGTGGCACGTGGCATGTGTGAATACTGACTTAGTATAAAATTTAAGTAAATGTCAGGTCGAGTCAGACTAAAAAAAAAAAATCTCTTGGGCTACAAATTAGTGATGAACCAGAATAAAAGATGTCCCAGATGCTTAGAACTGTTGATATCTGTGAACTTCTCATTGTATCAAAAGTTGAGCAGAAACTTTGGGCTGTGTGGAACATAGTTGAACTTTTCAGCTATCTCCTTAAAATGTTAGAGATAATTATAGAAGAGAGCAATACATGTTTAAAGATGTTAATGTGACTGTATCAAGCTTGGGAAAAGAAATGCTCTAGTCAGTGTAGCAGTCAATGTGCAAAAATTCTTCATAGAATAGAAATGGCCTTACATCTGCAGTACCAGGGCTTAAAGTCTCATGCCTTCTGAAGCTATCAGGGAAAGTAATTCTTCAGATTTGGATTAGATATCATTAATATACTGATGATATCTAGTTGTACGTCTTGATCCCATTCCGATCCCTGTTGATTGTGATCTTGTCCCAGCATCTGGAGTCTGGGATGATCTCTATGGGAAGGAGCAAGCTCAAGTTCACTCCTGATAAGTGGGGTGGAGTTTTTTGACAACCTGGGTTTGGTTTAATCTTTGGTGGGGTTGCATTTTCCATTTAGGACTGATATGCAATTTGGAGGTCTTCCTAGAAGCCCAGCTCCTTCTGTGGTAGCTATGGCCAATGAGATCTCTATACAGTCTACTGTACCAATTTTCTCCCTGTCTAGACCAAGATGTCCTTAAGACAGTGCAACTTACGAAGTATCCACCCATACTCCCCAGGGCCCATCTCTGTCACTCCCCTGTATCTCCATACTCTTTACGTAGGATTCCCATCTTTGGCCACCTAATTCTTCTAACTCCAGTTAGAACCGAAGAAGTTTCTTGGATGAGAAGTGAAACATTTTCAAAGAAAAAAAACCAAGAAAGTCCAGTTACCTTTTGGAAAAAGCACCTTTGGGATTTACAGGGAACCCTGCTATTGTTCAGTTGCTGAAAGTTTTGCCTTCTCATTTGCTCCCAAATGTTTCTGGCTATCTTTTCTTCTTCAGGACACTCAACAAGAAATCATCTTCTGTTCTTCTTCATTACATCCCTCAAAGGATGCCATGATGGATCTTTACTTGGATTATCCAGATCAATTTATAGTTACTGTGAATATTCTTTTTTACTTTATTATATTGCCTTTTTGCACAACATTCTGAGATTTGCTTGAATTTCCTTTTAGTCATGGTTTCTTATCTATAGGTTGGCCTGTCATTGCAAAGAAAGTTATGGTATCTCTACAGGCTTTATTGCTTTCGATGGATTAATTTTGATTTGTCTATGAACTAATCGGTCATTTCCAGGAGCCTGGTGTTTGTTTCTTTAGGCCTTATGTACTTGTTCCTATTATTTTCTTGTCTCTGCCAATTATTCTCCATTGACCTTTCTTTTTCAGACTCTTGTCAGCCTTATTCTGGCCTTGTTTCAGCTTATTGCAGACTTTTCACTCATTGTTTCTGTTACGCACTAAATCAGGACTCTTCAGTCAGTCCTGGACTTACTACAGTTCATTTAGTGACCATTCAAAGTTAAAACGGCATTGAAAAAAGTGATGCATGACCAGTGGTGGGTTGCTACTGATTTGCCCTGGATTGGGCAAACTGGTAGAGGTGGCGGCGGGAGGTTCCGCCCACCTGGATGCGTCTGCCCATGTGCAGATGCTTCTGCGCATGCATAGGAGTGCACACATGCCCACAAGTGAACCGGTAGCGATGGGATTTGGAACTCACTACTGCTCATGACCATTTTTCACACTTACAAGCGCTGCAGCATCTTCATGATCATGTGATCAAAATTCAGATGTTTGGCAACTGGTTCATATTTATGACAGTTGCAGTGTCCCAGGGTCCTTTGCAATCTTCTGACAAGCCAAGTCAGTCGGGAAGCCAGATTCACTTAATAACCTTCTTACTAACTTAGCAACTGCAGTGATTTACTTAAGAACTGTGGCAAGGAAGGTCATGAAACAGGGCAAAACTCAGTTAACAAATGTCTTGCTTGTCAACAGAAATGTTGGGCTCAGTTGTGGTCGTAAGTCAAGGACCACCTGTTGCTTAAAACCATAGTTAACCTCAGTTTCCATATTATACAGAACTTAACCTAAATTAAATGCAACATATGCTACTTCAGGATTGTGCAATACAGTATGCAGAATAGGTTAAAAGCACCACATTAGTACGGTTTGTTCTAATATGTCAGTTATCTAGTTAATGAATTACAAACTCTTGAGTTAAGAACAGCCACTGGTTGGTAAACACCATTGGAAATAAATGTTTACCAATTTAAGCTACCTCTGTATCTCTTCCAAAGACATTCTTACCTGACCATTCTGCTTCAGCAACCTGGCCAAGCACAATTATTACTTGAAATCAAGCATTGTTCCCTGGGCAATGGGACTCTATATTCAACTGAAGTAATCTAAGGACTTCTAATGCATCTGAAACAGAAAATTTGCCTCTCCTGTGTCTTAGAAAGACATAATCTTTTCACATGACATAATCCCAGATGTTATCATTGAATTTGAGACATGAAGAGGAACAATAAATACATCTGAACAGAACATTTCACCCTTTGGTACCTTTAACACCATGAAGATGCTACCCAGAACATAATAAATATGGAGCTAAGATACTACTGTATCAACAACCATATAAACTTGGTGTTGATGTGCACTGCAAAGATAAAATCTATATAATACTAAAACTCTTGTATCTGTTTGTTTGTACCTCCAGCTGGACAAAATTGGAACATATAGGCGAGCAATTATTGAACCAAAGTAATTCAAATAGGCTAGTTTGTAGTATGCTGGGCCCCATGACTCCTATGGAAATGAAATTTGGGGAAGCTGTGGTTGTTCTAGAATCACCATGCTTTCCAATTGCACTTCCCAGAAACCCATAGTTTGCATGGTGCAAGGGAATATGAGAGTGGGTGTATCTCCACCTATCACTTTCCCCCCCTTCTTTCCCCCATCCCTCTGATCACTGCATCCAATTGGTTAGTACTAAGGCCCAATGGTTGAGGAGCTATTGGACGTTTTGGAACCAAGGGTGAAAATTGAAATCTCTTAACAGTGGTGGCTTGTGAGGGAAGGACAAGGGAGTGACCTGAATGCCTATTGGTGACATAGGGCTGACTGAGGCGCATCAGAAGTCCACAGGTGAGCCTTCCTCCTTCCTGGATAGAGGGGGCCTTTGGGGACATGCTGGAACGGGGATTGAAGGTACAATTTGCCTTGCAGTTTGAGAGTCCCTTTGTTTCTCCTCCCACTATTAAAGTGGCAAGCAGTTCCACAGGGCAGCAAAGGAGAAGGAGGTTTCATTGCAGCTCTCCTGAGGGTCATGAGTGGAAGGCAAATAATGCAAGTCTACATTATATGTAGAAAGGAAAATGACCCAACTGATCATGGGTTCTTTGGTAAATAATAATACGAAAGAACATTTAGATGTTTTTGGAGGTACAACTCATGTCTGATAATTCCCTTTCTTTGTATTAATAAAGCGATTTGTTATGATCTTTTACTAAAAGATTGCACTGAGTTCTCCTGTAGTTAAATTTTCCTTGTGCCTCATTTCCCCTTAAGGTCAGTCTATGTTTTTATTTTAAAGTCTTTTTACTTGGAATGACATGCTTTCAAAAGTAGGGGAGGGGAGCAAAACTTGCTATTTGGATCTGTTCATTATTCAGCGACATTACTTATCAAACACATTAACCTATTTAGTACTTTTTTTGATTGATCTTGTAATTACGAAAATTTGTTTAAAGTTGTTATACTACCTCCTTATTTGACACAATATGGCACAATTTTGTTAAAATATTGAAAACCAAATAAGACAACTGCAGCTGGTAACATTTCAAAGAGATATCCCCTTTAAGATGAAATCAATCCTGTTTCAAGTTTATTCCCCTGCTTTATGATGGAGGCTCTAGGGGTATATTTTGCTGGGAAAAAAATGTCTTTTTGATTTTTTTGAGAAAGTCTTTCGATTAATATGCAGCTGTCATGGCCAGGCAAATCTAGATCTTCTTTCATGTGGCTCCCCTTTCCTGAGGCTGCAGCTACTGTCTAGCTCTGCTGGAGAAGCACCCATTCATTTGCAACCGTAGCCCTTCCGAACAGGTCATCATCACGAAAGGATTCATCAACTCATATTCATTTGAAACGTGTCACACGAGCCCTATTTACGTTAACTGAGTCCACTGCATTTGCTTACAAGGTTCAGCATTAATCCTTTAGCAGGGACTTCAGCTCATTTTAAATGCAATGTTATGCCTGGGCAGGAAAGCAAATGCAAAGTATATTTTATCCCTTTTATCCTTTGTATTATTGTTATTTCAAACGTATCTTTTGAAAACACATTTAACTTGCAGACCATATACAGTTTTCTTTCTAGGGGCATACCGCTGAATAAATAAGCATGGGTGGCTGTATGTGGTGTTTACATTTATATACGCTACCAATTTTTCCTATAATTTGGAAACACGTACATATACACTGAGGCTGAGGAAAAAGGTGAGCTCCCCAAATTGTGAGAATAAGGGCAAAGCAACGTGGGTTTCTTTTCTTTGGGATAAGAAGGCATCAAATATGCTCTGTTATGACCAATTTTGTAATATTTAGTTCCTAGATTCAGTATCAGTAGTACAGTTTGGCAATTTCAAAAACTTAACAGAGGATTATTTTATTTATTAGACGAAGTCATAGATCAGCCCTGTTGTGCTTAAGACCCCTGCAATTCTTCCACTGAGTGAGTTTCAGGAAGGATGTTTAGGAAGTGGTCAGGATATTATTACAGATTATTTTATTTGACAGCAGGAGAGAGGTGGGGACTTTGGTGTATTGGTTATAGAAACTGGGAGACTGTGAGTTCAAGTCTTGCCTCAGACAGAAAGCCAGCTGAGTGACTTTGGGCCAGTTATTTTCTCTCAGCCCTAGGAAGGAAGCAAGGGCAAACCACTTCTGAAAAACCTTGCCAAGAAAATTGCAGGGATTTGTCCTGGCAGTTGCCAAAAATCAACACTGGCTTGAAAACATATGCATGTGGGCACACACACATATCTGTGTGTACAAAAATATATTTATGAAAATGTCTTTGTTTACATATACATACATGCGCGCTCACACACACACACACACACATCTATATATACTGTATACATACCAGTGGGTGGGTTGCCCTGGTTCAGACTGGTTCACAAGAACCGGTAGTAAAACCGGTGGGAGGCCCCGCCCACTGCCCCGGATGTTGTCATCAGCAATCTGCGCATGCGCAGAAGCAAGGCACGCATGTGAGTGAAGTGAGTACGCACGTGCAATCCCATTCTGAACCGGTAGTAAAGGTAAGTAGAATCCAGCCCTGATACATACATATACTGCACATGCATATATTGTACATCAATGTATATGCATTCACACACCCTCATACACACATATAGTATCTATATATGCAAACATATTTGTATGTAAATATGTGTATGTCCAGAACAGCATAAGCAGAACAATGTAAAAAAATACACTCGAGCTGACTCACAGTGCCCTAATATTTATTCGAACTTTTTTCTTAACACTTCTAGGCATTTCTAGCAATAAAGATTATTCTTTAAACTAAGGTACTATGCTAAATTAGGTCTTAGTTAGGAACATATAATTTGCCAACAATATTCCTTACTATTGGTGAAAATTCTAGGAATTGTAGTTCAGAAAACATCTGGAGGACATAGATGTCCTCATTTCAACTCAGAGTAGGATTCAAATGAATAAATAAATGAGGAAATAACTGAAAAAAAAACATCTGTTTTTCAGGGGTATACAAGAATTTGCAGGTTTACTCTGATGATCAAATGCATGTAGATGTCATTCACAGAATATGCAATGCTTTCGGCCCCTATATAGTGGAAGAATGCAATCTCTTCATAAAGTTCCAGATCATCATTGAATTAGTACTAGTTAATATGTGATTCATTTTATATTTCTTATCAAATGAACTGTCCTGTTTTCAAAGATGACTTTGAACTGGTCTCTGAAATGCTTATTTAAAATTGATTTAAAAAAAAATTAAAAACCCCATGTTCCTCTAGATATTTCTAAATGAAAGTTCTCTTGTGCAAATATTATTCTTTCATGAAATTTTAAGGGCAAGGGGATATAATCTTTTCTGTCCTCCATTTCAATTCGCTAATATTTTACTACTTCTGTCTTCTTTTAATCAAGATCCATCATAGGAGCAACCTTCGCAGAATTTCATTGTTTTGATGGGCAATGCTGCCTTTCTCTTTAAATAAACCCTCTGAATTTTAAGTACAGACATAGATTGTTCTGCCTGGAATCTTACTCAGACATTGGGAGCGGATTCCCAATTTTATTTCCCATTCTAGACAGTCAACAATCTCTTTTTAAACTATAAGGACAAATATTATTTCTAAGATATTATAAGTTATGGTTTGTTTGTTTGTTTTTTAAAAAGGCCAGATTCAAGTCTCAGTTTACTTTATTGAAATAAAAGAAGCAATGGGATTCATGTCTTGAATTGATGGTCATACCCTCATTCCTCAAAGATATGGAAATTGATATTTAAATATTAATTAAATATATTTATATTATAATATACATACAATATAAATATGTAAATAGCAAACTTCACAGAGGGGAAGTATGGAGGATTGCTGCAATGCAGAGTAATGTGTTCTGTCCAAGATTGGGTTAGTCAGACTTGGGAATAGGCCAAAATTACCTGGCAGCCAACGTCAATGAGCCTCTACAATATCTTTGCCATCTCAAAAAGATATGCAAAAGGTTGTCCATTCAGTTGGCTGGTATAAATAAAACAAGATACATGAATTAGTGACTCTACTGTAACTGATGCAAAGAAGAGAGTCAGACTAACTGAGACAAAGAAAAGGCATACATTCTCAAGCACTCATCATAAATTGAGAGGAAAATTGAGAGAAATATAGATAATTGGTAAATTTGTATCTTCATTTACCTTGCATAGCAGGTATTCTTACCTGAGCATCATTCTTACACACAGATAATTAGACGGGGTTATTATAAAGGACAATAAAGGGATGCTTAAAATTTATTATCAAACATAATGTTGCGTCTGTATAGATGCATCATAGCAGGGTAACAAAGCCATTATAAATAAACTTGTTCTCCAACTGCAATCAGTCTCAAGATGAGATGAAGCTTAAAGAAGTTTACATCAGTAATAAAAAATGAATTACTCTGGTACTAAGTGGGCGATCTATGTTTTCTAGCAACATCTGAGCCAGTTCCATTAAAAGTCCAAATACCAGAGGTATGCATAATTGGAACATCTGAATTTCTGCACTACGAAGTGATTTCCAAAGTGTGTGATCATCCAGATGGGTGTATTATTCCAACATATCTCCACTGCTTGAATGAGTGATATTATTTGAATTTAACTGCATAACATATATAAATAATTAAAACTGAATAGGAAGGTAGCATTAGGATACTTGAGTTGCTGATACACCTGATTACAAAGCAGTGGGAACAGGAGTTACTTCTGACCTCCTATTGGCTTCTCCACTGAGTTTCCTTGTGGGAAGCTGGCAGGAAATGTCAGAAACCTTCCTTCCTTCCTTCCTTCCTTCCTTCCTTCCTTCCTTCCTTCCTACTACCTACCTACCTACCTACCTACCTAGCAGGCAAGTAAATGGCTGTTGCTGGGTTGGATTGTGGAGAGAGCAAAATTGGCTTTGAAACATTTCATAGAATGTTGAAAATAAAGGTCATGTGGCCCCAGCAGCAGCCCAGCAGTGAAGCAACTACAACTTCGCCAAGTTTCATTCCCTTTTGAGTCATGGATCCTGGATTTGGGAGAAATTCTGTAAATTAGCCCATACCTTGATTCAAAAGATGTTGCCCTATGATGCATTGTATTGCCCAGTTAAAGGTCATAAACACAAAAGTTTAAGTAGCATATAGATTTAAAGTATATTTAAGCCGTGATTAATTTTAATTTAAATTATGTTTAAGCCATGATTAGGGGATGCAGTGGCTCAGTGGCTAAGATGCTGAGCTTGTCGATCGAAATGTTGGCCGTTCAGTGGTTCGAATCCCTAGTGCTGTGTAATGGGGTGAGCTCCCGTTACTTGTCCCAGCTTCTGCCAATCTAGCACTTCGAAAGCACATAAAAAATGCAAGTAGAAAAATATGGGACCACCTTTGGTGGGAAGGTAACAGTGTTCCATGCACCTTTGGTGTTTAGTCATGCCAGCCAGATAACCACGGAGATGTCTTCGGACAGCACTGGCTCTTCGGCTTTGAAATGGAGATGAGCACTGCCCCCCTAGAGTTGGGAACGACTAGCACATATGTGCGAGGGGAACCTTTACCTTCACCTTTACCTTTACCTTTAAGCCATGATTTAACTTAAAATTAATCCTTTATCTGATTCCAAAACATACAATAAAGCAAACCAATAACAAAATTATTAAAGCATTCAAGCAGGCACCATCACCAAAATGGCAAGATATTGAATGTACAACAGCCTACATTCAACCATTAACTGAAATAATATTCTGGGATGAAATCTTATAAATAATCTGAGAAAGAGTTCCACAATTGGAACCCTTGCACGGACAATGCATCTTTTGGCTTACTGTAAAATTTTAGATCATGTATTATAGGGACATATTTTAAAGTAGCTATTTATGGTATCATTTGCTGAAAAGTATTTCCTCTGTTGCCAAATGGCATGTACCATTAATCCTTACTATAGACAGAAAGAGCTTGGGTTGTATGCAGATTCCTTTCTGCATAAAGAGTTAAGCCATGGCTTTTACTATTACTTAGGTCTCATTCTTTGCTCTTTTTCTGATATGCCGAATATCCCTGAAAACAAATAAGGAGAATGTCTTTAAATATATTAACATAATAGAAAAGATAAGTATTTATTGTTACTGTCAGTAATTGCATTTATTTATCTGTATAGCTGTCCATCTTACCCAAGTGATTCAATGAGTCAAGAGATTTGGTTCAGCCCAGCTAATGACCTAAAAGTCCTAATTTGTTTGTCTATATTGCATATATTAACAGTCATATAGTTAGCATTACCATTTATAAATGTTATCCTTGGCTGTGGTTCAGGGCTGTCAGCTTTTTGTAATGTAATGTGTGAATTTTGATCTCTGACATGTGGCTGGATGAAGTACTAATCACATGCAAGTAGTGTTTATAATGTTGTGCATTAATACATATTATGAGTTTGTCATGCTGCTTATTAAGACAGAAGGAATTATATTACTTTACTGTTATCAAGGAGTTAAAGAGATTCCTGAGGGCTTCAAAGAGCATGTTCCAGCAATATCAAGCACATTGTTCTCCAATATTCCTTTGAAAAGATTGCACTTCCTAATAGCTCTAAACAATGTACAATGTAAAATGATTCCCATTTATTTCATACAATAGATAACTGTGTCATTTAATTAATTTAAACTAAAGAGGAATGATCAGCATTCACTAACCACCTTTCCTTTGGGGATGGGCATGAAAAATCCTTGTTTTATTCAACAACCAGAGAAAGAAAAAGACTTAGTAAGATATCACTTGCCTGGAGAAAAAAAATATTTCAGTTTGCATACATTGTTCATGTGCCACAGTATTTAGAGACATGAAGGAAGAGGAGGTTCAAAGCCAAAAGCAATTCAGTCATTGCTAAGAATTCGGGAAGCTGAAGTCCTCAAATCTAGACAGTACTATGTCCAGATTTGTGGACTTCAGCTTCCAGAATTTTTATCAATGACTACATTGCTTTCTTCTAATCTTAGTTCAACACTCTAATTACTATGCCACTTTGGCTTTGGGGAAAATTGATTAGCGAATCTGGATTCCAATTTCTTTAGGTAACCTTTACCCAGGGGCCACTTTTTATTCTAACTTGTACCCTTTGTACAAGATTCCAGTCATTTTTTAACATTTCGATTTTTATTCAAACTAATACAATGCTACTAAAGGATGTCTTGAATCTTATCTTTGCTCTAGCAGTTATACATTTTATGGACCTTGCTTTAGGTTTCAGTATAATGTAAAAAGAGCATATATGGAAAGACAGACAGTTTCCAGGTTAAGAATGAGTTCTGTTCCTAAATCTGTCTTTAATTTGAATTTGTATGTTAAGTCAGAACTTATACACTAGTTACAAACCAGGATGTCTATTACTAAAAATTCTTGCTGGAATCGATGAATTGCTGAAGCTGTGTAATGTTTTTATGAACCACTAAAAAGTGGCTGTATTAAAATTGAGCGGCTTCAGCCATTCATTGGTCCTGGTGGCACAGTGGTTAGAATCCAGTATTGCAGAAAAACTCTTAACACAGCCTGGAATTTAATCCTGACAGGATTCCAGGTTGACTGAGCCTTCCATCCTTTCAAGGTCGGTAAAATGGGGATCCAAATTGTTGGGGGAAATATGCTGACATCATAAACTGCCCAGACAGTGCTGAACAGTCCTTTAGGGCGGTATACACAGTAAGTTTAAGTGTTGTTGCTATTGCTATTGAGGAAGGACAATTCTGTCCACCATTATTAGCAGCAATAATAATAATAATAATAATAATAACAACAACAACAACAACAACAACAACAACAACAACAACAACTTTATTTCTATACCGCCCTTCTCCCAAAGGACTCAGGGTGGTATACAGCCTATTAAAAGCACAAAGACAAACATAAATTAAAAATAATTAAAATTATTAAATAATTTTGGCTCAAATATAAAACCCCAAATTTAAAACCCTGAATTTAAAACATCCAGTTAAAATCATTACATTGATAGCCCAGCCTGGTGGAACAACAAGGTTTTGAGGGCACAGTGAAATACACGGAGGTTGGAGATCTTATGCAGTTCCGGGGGCAGTTCATTCCAAAGGGCAGGGACTCTCACAGAGAAGGACCTCCCCCTGGATGTTGCCAGACGACATAAGTTGGCCAATGGCACCCTGAGGAGACCCTCTCTGTGGGAGTGGACTGGCCAGTGGGAGGCTACTGGTGGCAGAAGTCGGTCTCGAAGGTACCCAGGTCCAATGCCATGGAGCACTTTAAAGGTAGTAGTAAAGATAGATAGATAGATAGATAGATAGATAGATAGATAGATAGATAGATAGATAGATAGAAAGAAAAGCATGAATTGCCCATAATTTGAACATTCTTAATCTGGGCATTGTCTGTAACTGAATGAGAAAATTTCTAAATATGGAAGATATTATTTACTTGGTGTGGATGTGGATGTAGCGATAGAGATGATAGAGATAGAGAAAATAGGGATATTTGTTTTCATGTACCTATCAAGAGATTTTATTTTCCTTTATCCTACTATACTGAATAGACCGTATTTCCCATCTGCATTTCAATAGGGTAAAGAAAACAGTTCAAATGAGAAATTCCTGAGTATATACTGTTTTTTCTGAACACATGTTTAAGTTTGAAAATCTATTGCAAAGAAATTATATTTAAGTGAAGAACTCTGGAGAATTCTGCATTATAACAAAACATGCAGCTTCACTGGAACTTTATTTCCTCCTATACTATAAGCAACCCAATGCATTGCAATGTTTATATACATACATAAATAAATCCATATTACACTGAATAATAAACTAAGCTAACACATTTGGGTTTCTATAATCTGTTAAAATATAAAACAATGACAATGAAGATTAGCACTTATCAAATTAGATAAATAAAAGAGTTTACCTGCCCAGGTTTAATGTATGTGTGAATCTAATTCCCACTGAAGAGGATCCAATTTCTTCTGGGATAACTGGTTCCACTGGAAAACAATCTTCAGTTAAGATTCCCCCCCCCCCCCCCCAAACATTCAGCCAGCATCCTCTTTCCAGTAACTTTAAACCATTATTCTATATCCCTCATAGTGGAATGAAAGACAGCAGGATCTGACCTTATGCTTGTGACATTCTTTTGGGTTTTTAAAGAATGCTCTAATATCCCTCTAAATCTTCTTGTCTGAAGACTAAACATTCCCAGCATCTTCAATCTTTCTTCATGGGATTTAATTTCTAGTGCTTTGATCAAAGACTTCTGAATGGTTCCGCTCTGAATTCTTCTTAAACTGTTGTACTCAGAACTGAGCTCAACATAGGGTTTGGCCAATTCAAATTAATGTCAATCTATTAGCTCTGTGATTTGGAATTTATATTTCTGTCATGCAACCTATAATTGTATTTGTGTTTTATAGCCATGCTAGACTGCTGACTCACCTTCAGTTTGCAATCAACTACTATTCCAAGATATTTTTTACAAGTGCTATTGCCAAAGCAAGTGTCCCCTAACCTATAACCATGCATTTAATTTGTTTTCCAAATGCCTAATTTTGCATTTATATCAGTTAAATTTGATATCATTGTTTTTAACTTATTCCTACAGCAAATCTTCAGAGAGGAGCAGCATATAAATTGAATAAATGAATAAATTGAATAACTAAAACCATACACAATTATATACAGTACTGGAACAAGCCAAAAGGTAAAACTATAGTTCCCAATAACACATTCATTTTTTCAATATAATAACACAATTCTGCAAATTCATTCAAAGACAACAGCGTTCCTAGTTGGATAATATGAATGGTGGGAAAGGAAGAAGTGTCTCTATAATTCATCCAAATGATCTGAAATTGCTGTGGGTTTCATTTTGAAAGGTGATTTTAAATTTTCCTTTCTTTTAACTTTTTCTCCTTTTTGAGTGGGTTAAATATAAAAATGAGAGCAGGAGTCCTTTGAGAGGCAAATCATTCCCATCCCCACATTTCCATCCAGCCCCCCCCGCCCCGCCCAAAATACAGGAATTTCAGACCACGAGAGAGAAAATTGGAATAAGTATTTTGTTCCCAGTATCGTGTTCTGATTTCTGTGCTTAAAATCTTCTAGAACAGAAAAAACCAGATCAAAATATTTCAATCCCATGTCTTCCAAGTAATGTCATAATGTTAGCAGATGGCCTCTTACAGTTTTCTGGAGGGCTTAGAGCCATAATTTTGGCCCCAAATCCCTCAAATGCAGGTAATTTTCACTTAGCAATTATTGAAAATTATGACAGTCCCCCCCCCCCACACTCAATTAAGTTCTTATATCGTGTTCGGCTCAAGGTTGACTCAACCTTCCATCCTTCCAAGGCCAGTAAAATCAGGAGCCAGATTGTTGGGGGCAATATGCTGACTCTGTAAACCACAGAGAGGGCTGCAAAGCACTGTAAAGTGGTATATACAGTAAGTCTAAGTGCTATTGCTACAACCTGGTTCTGGAGTTCCGCCAACTGCATACCCTTGCAGACACATGACCACAATTTGGGCACTTGGCAATTGCCTCACCTTTACAGTCAATTGCAGCATTCTGTGGTCATATGACCATGATTTTTATTTATTATTCATTTATTTGTTGAGTACGTATTAGATAATATATATAAATATAAGCATGAATTGGATACATAAAATTAATACAAAAAAAGGAACATTAGGACAGGGACGGTAGGCACTCTGGTGTTCTTATGCATGCCCCTTATAGACCCCTTAGAAATGGGGTGAGGTCAACAGTAGCCAGTCTAAGGTTAACATTTTGGGGATTTTGGGATGAAACCACAGAGTTAGGTAGTGCATTCCAGGTATTGACCACTCTGTTGCTAAAGTCATATTTTCTGCAATCGAGTTTGGAGTGGTTCACTTTAAGTTTGTATCTGTTGTGTGCTCATGCAGTGTAGTGGTTGAAGCTGAAGTAGTCATTGACAGGTAGGACATTGTAGCAGATGATTTTATGAGCTATGCTTAGGTCATATTGAAGGTGGTGTAGTTCTAAATTTTCTAAGCTCAAAATTTCAAGTCCAGTGGCATAAGGTATTTCGTTGTGAGCAAAATTACAATTTCTTTGCCAGTTTCTGCCCTTTTCAGCCATTTTCCGAGAAAAGAACACCCATAGAAATAGAATAGAATAGAATAACAGAGTTGGAAAGGACCTTGGAGGTCATCTAGTCCAACCCCCTGCTTAGGCAGGAAGCCCTACACCATTTTAGACAAATGGTTATCCAACATCTTCTTAAAAATTTCCAGTGTTGGAGCATTCAAAAGTTCTGCAGGCAAGTTGTTCCACTGATTAATTGTTCTGTCAGGAAATTTCTCCTTACTTCTAAGTTGCTTCTCTCCTTAGTTCTGGTCCTGTGGGTGCCTTGATTTATAACTGTCATGACTTATAATGGGAAATTCTAGGTTCCATTACAATTGTAAATCAAGGACTTACCTTTGTTACCTTTATTTGATTCTTTTTCAAAAAAATGTGGTGACTCTTGGCTATTTCTTTAAGATTTCTTTCTTCTGTAAGATAAGCATGCCATTCTGACTTGGTTTGCTCCAACAATGCAAACAATGTTCTAGTTTTGATGAAAGCTATCTGGCATTCTCAAAAGGTTTGACACACAAGTACTTCTTCTTCATTTTATACAGATTTATTAGCATAACAGTAATATATTCATTTTATACACTTGATTTTATTTTCCTTAGCTAGGAGAAAGAAGCAAAGTTTTGACCTTCTTTCCAAGATGGCTGTCACCCCTTCAAAAGGTTTTTCTATATATTTCTTAGTTCTTTTGGGTCATATCTGCAAATGAGATACTTGGTGAGTTTGCCAAGACCATTAGGGTATCTTCCTATATTCATTAAATTTCTCCTATTTAGACCTCCAATAATATTACCAATGCATAAATGCTGTTATTCATATTATTCATTTTTCGTTGTCAGGAATTATTCATCCCTGATAATGAAAGATATCAAACAGGTTAGAATGTTAGTCCTAATAGAGCATTCTAATAAATTAGAGCAGGCAAAATATTGAAAGAAACAATCTTTGTAGGTTAAACAGTGTTAGCATAACAGTGGCAACAAAGGGAAGGTAGAAGTATACTTGCCCTGAACCTTATATTGTAGAAAGTCCACCCTGAGGAATAGTGACAATTGATGTCTTTTATTAGAAATCCAGTTTTCCCATGTGCATCTTCTTGAATCCAGGTGTCTTCTGATGATTCCCTTGGAGTTAAGATGGGTTATGACCAAGATAAATCTTTCCACAAAGGTCTTGCATTGCTAACTTTGCTATCCTTTTCATACTCTCAGCCTTTTACTCACTGTCGGTACAAGATGCGTTTTTATCTCATTCATGCTGGCTTTATGAGATTTTAATATACATCCTTGTTAAAATGAATGGTTTTAAATAGATTGTTATCCATTTAGGATTTGGCCCCACTTCTCAGGCCTGAGAATAGTAATATATAATGCCTAGAAATACATAAGACAAAAATAGGCATTAGGAATTTAATTCTGTCTGTATAAAATCTGAGGCTTTTCTCACATTAAATCTTGAAATAGTGCTTTAATGTCTATTGTACTGTTATTTCTAACGAGTATATTATATGTAAACTTCATAGCTGTCTTCCAGCGTGCAACTCTATTCTCCGATAAAAATGTCCAGTTTTATAGCTGAAGTTTTATGTAAAGACTGTGTTGTAATAAAGATTGTGTTTATTTTTCCTCTAAGAAAATCCTCTTTTGAAAAAAAGACAATCCTTAGCAGCACACATGGCAACCTAATACCCAGCAGCCTGGAGGAATCTGTAGCCTTGGCTTACTTGTCCCAGTAGAATCCATTTTTATATTATGGAAATTTCTGCAGACCTTAGGCTATGAGTATTGAACAACTTTCACCTTTTGTGGCTTCTCACTGACCTACGGAGCAATATAGGGGATTGTGAACATAAAAGAATAATTGACAACCATTATATTATTCCATGAGATTGCTTACCCATGTGGTAAGAAAAAAACTTCCAAATTTACAATTAATTAGGAGTATGTTATTGAAGATATACCTTTGGTGCATTACAGAGGCTGAGAAAGATGAATATACTTTCTCTGTCAATTCTTATTTTGATCTTTCTCATCAAAAGATGTTTTGGTTGCGCATTAATACAACAATCTCATTTGCAATGTTTTTGTCTACCACAAAGTTACTATTATGGTCAGGCCAACTATTTCTGTAGGCAAGCTTGCATTATAGATGATATTATATATGGATGATATCTTTTCTACCTGAGTCCAAAATATAAGCTTTCTAAAGCTTCTTTACATGGCCTTTCACTCATTAAGTGGAAGACGGTATTCTTAGAATAGTACTTATTTTTCTTCATTTCTTTTCTTATTAAATCTGCCATGTCAACTATGAATTCAGGCTAGTCTAAGAAGGTTTGTAGAACTGGATTTATGTATTCATTCATTAAATTTATTGGCTGCCCATCTTATCACAGGGAAGCTCCTATTTGATAATAACATCTTATTTCATATTAATAATATCTCATTTGATATAGTTTAGTATATTATTAATGGATGATTGTTGTGCCAAAACTCCAAAACTCATAGACATTTAATACATCAACAAGTATGCTGTAAGTAACAATAGAACTTTATTGGAAAAATGGGAATCACAGTAGGAGCAATGAGATTCAGCAAATAATGGATTGGGATTGAAATTCTGCAAAGAAATGAGGATACAAAATTGAGCTAGAATGCCAATTTTATTATTTTTTACTTAAAACATCTCCCATGATCTTGCTGTAGTTCCTCTAGCCCTATTAACTGAAAGCATTTACAGGATCTCTCTCTCTCTCTCTCTCTCTCTCTCTCTCTCTCTCTCCCTCCCTCCCTCCCTCCCTCCCTCCCTCCCTCCCTCCCTCCCTCTGTGTGCTTGTGTGTGTGTGTTAGAGCAGGCTGAAGGCACCTTACCTTCTCATTTGAGACTTTCCCTCAGTGTCAGCATAACAAAGTTGCCAATAAAATAGCAACCTTGACATAGGTGTGGGAGGAGAAGGCAAGAAAAGATATGTTTTTGAAGCTCTATCGACACCAGCTAACAGAGCAGTGCAGCAGGAAAATGACAGAAGGTGTGGGGTTTTTTTTCTTCTTCTTTCAGAGGGAGTGGAATGTACATAGAAAATAAAAGTGTAGAGTCCAAGCAAGAAAAAACACAACTTGGAAAGGTACAAGAGCTCTACCCACTGGCTGTAAAAAGTGACAACAGAGAAGAAAAAAGTAGAAGAAATCTCAGAGGAAAAAAAAGGCAGAACAGGCTATGTAAGAAGAACACAGCAATGTATAATAGATAGCAATAGAGAACAATATTGTACCATATAACTATATTATAGAGATTATACAATTGTATAATTGTAACAGAATAAAAAATAGAATAGAATCTAGTATAGGCGTAATAGGAATTAGTCACATTATGTAAGTATGTATACATTAGTGGCCAAAATTGTGGAAACCTTTTGGGAAAAGTGTATTTTTGAGGTTTGATGGCTAATAACACCATTTTTTTTCTGGAGTTTCAAGATAATTATATTCCATTGCTGGAATGGTCTGGGAATAGCCCAGACCTAAACCCAATTTAACATCTATGAAGCCGACTAAAGAAACTTGTTAGTCAGAAGCGACCCAGCAATAAAACCCAGTTAACAGAAGCAATCATTAAATCTTGGTTTCACATTATAACAGCTGCAGAACTAAAAGACTTAGTTCACTCCATGGGAAGACGTTGTAAGGCCATAACTTATGCTAAAGGTTACTCAACTAAGTATTAACTGATGGAATAGAATAGAATAGAATAGAATAGAATAGAATAGAATAGAATAGAATAGAATAGAATAGAATAGAATAGAATAGAATAGAATAGAATAGAATAGAATAGAATAGAATAGAATAGTTGGAAGGGATCTTGGAGGTCTTGTAGTCCAACCCCTTGCCCAGACAGGAAACCCTACACCACTTCAGACAAATGGTTATCCAACATCTTCTTAAAAATTTCCAGTGTTGAAGCATTCACAACTTCTGCAGGCAAGTTGTTTCTTATTAATTGTTCTAACTGTCAGGAAATTTCTCCTTAGTTCTAAATTGCTTCTGTCCTTGATTAGTTTCCACCCATTCCTTCTTGTTCTACCCTCAGGTGCTTTGAAGAATAGTTTGACTCCCTCTTTTTTGTGGCAACTGCTGAGATATTGGAACACTGCTATCATGTCTCCCCTAGTCCTTCTTTTCATTAAACTAGACATATCCAGTTCCTGCAACCGTTCTTGATATGTTTTAGCCTCCAGTCCCCTAACAACTTTGTTGCTCTTCTCTGCACTGTTTCTAGAGTCACCATATCTTTTTTGCATCGTGGTGACTAAAACTGAATGCAATATTCCGAGTGTGACCTTACCAAGGCATTATAAAGTGGTATTAATACTTCACGTGATCTTGATTCTATCCCTCTGTTTATGCAGCCCAGAACTGTGTTGGCATTTTTGGAAGCTGCTGCACACTGTTGGCTCATATCTAAATGGTTGTCCACTAGGACTCCAAGATCCCTCTCACACTTACTACTATTGAGCAAGGTACCACATATACGGTACCTGTGCATTTCCCTAAATGTAGAACCCTACTTTTTTCACTATTGAATTTCATTTTGTTAGATAGCACCCAATATTCATGTCTGTCAAGATCCTTCTGTACCTTGAGCCTATCTTTTGGAGTGTTAGCTATTCCTCCCTCCCTCCCTCCTGATAATTTTTGTATGCCTCGTTTTTTCTACGTGTTTCGCTTTTCCTCTTTATACTGTAACTGCTGTTCTAATATCAAATCCTTCATAAAATGTATTGCATTACGTTCTTGATTAAATTATCTTTCCATTGATATGTAATTTTATGGTATTACTCAAAAAAAAAAGTGGTGTTATTAGCTAGTTTTTGAAAATACACTTTTCCCAAAGCATTTCCACAATTTTGGCCATTACTGTTTATGCATGCATGTATATTTATAGATCCCTTTGTTTTACAAAATCAAAAGTTTCCCCATCCTTTAAAGGGAGATAGAAAAGAAACTACCTGGTCCAGGACCTAGTGCTTTTGTGTCTTTTTTTGAGTCTGGGTCAGTCTAATTGGGTATCTGTTTAAAAAGAACCCATCATGAGTTGGGGACAATAATGGATGCAATCATTCTGTAAAATAAAAACACATTAGTTTTTATTTTAATAAATCCACACCCTCTTCCCTCTGACAGGCTTTCAAGTATTGAAAGACTGTTCCTTTCTCCTTCGCCTTCTCTTCTTTAGGCTAACCTGTACCATGAGAAGGCCTCACTTTAAGAATGGAACAACAAGGTAACTCTCAGGATTTTTTCAGTAGCAGGTTGAGAGTGAGATAGGAGTGACGCCATAGGAATATAGTCTTTAGAAGTGTTTATCCGGGCAGCCTTGGGTCACAGTAAAGTGGAATGTGAGGATAAGCCTTTTGTTTTTCATATAAACTATAAAATGGGCCATTTCAAGCAAAGCATTAGGCAGGAGAACCCTGTGAGTGAATGCAGGGAGAAACTTAATTCCGGATATTTTATGTATTCATTTTAAACATTTTTTTTCTATGATTCTTCAGTGGGCATATATTGATACATACTTGCCCACCATGGAATGTCCTTTTAGGCTAAACTTTATTCAGACTATACAAAAGAATAACTAGTAAGCTAAAGAAATTAATTTCATGAGATAAGAAAAAGATAAAATAGCTATAAGTAATCTTTTTTTTTAAAATTTGATTTATATGCCGCCCTTCTCTGGAGACTCAGGGCGGCTTACAATGCGTTAAGCAATAGCCTTCATACTTTTGTATATTTATACAAAGTCATCTTATTGCCCCCACAAACTGGGTCCTCAATTTACCCACCTTAGAAAAGATGGAAGGCTGAGTCGACCTTTAGCCTGGCTAGGATTGAACTCACAGAAATTACAGGCAGCTGGTGTTAATTGCTGCCTTTAGTAGGAGGCATTAGCCCCCTACGCTACACAGGCTCCTTTAATCTGATCCAATACTATTCGCTTCTCAATATTATCCTACCCTTAGAAACAATCCTTGTTTCTACCACATATATACACTGTTTCATGCACTGTGTTTTGTAAATGTCTCTCACTGCTGCCTTTTTGAGGATCTCTTCAATTTTATCCAAATGCAGCATTCTCAATTTCCCTTCCTCTTTCTTTCTACCCATTCATTCTTCCAATCAGAAGTCAGCCAAAAGACTTCTCAAGGAAATTATCTCATTGCAAACATTGCATCCGCTCTTTTGGCTTGTCCTTTGCTTGCGGAAATAGTAATGACATTCTTCAAATAATCAGGAATGGATGTTTTCTTTTCACCTATGTTAAACAAATCCCACAACAACCCTTTGACAACTCACATACATATTTTAATATTTCTCTAGCTACATTATCTACACGGGTAGCTTTCGATGTTCCAACTTGTTTAACATTAGGGTTTTTTCCTTGGGCTCTAATATGAAAGCCTATATTTCAGTCCAAATCTTTGATATAATTCTATCATTCCCATAGAAACCTCTAAAATACTTCTTCCAATACAGGTAATCCTCGACTTACGTTCACAATTGAGCCCAAAATTGAACCCAAATGGGGATGCTGCAACAATCGGGTGAAAACATTCATTGCTGTTATAACTTCAAATGGTCATCCAGTGAACTGTTGTAAATCAAGGATTACCTGTATTCCATTCCAAATCATTTCACTTTTATTTTTAATTCCATTCACATTATTTAGCCTTTTCATCCACTTCAAAACCATTTTATTTTGATTAAAATTGTTCTGCATTTTCACTGATTCATTTCATCTTAACAGTTCCTCACTCTTTCGGACCAGATTCTTTGCATGTTTTCTTCATATACTTATTATACCATACCTTTCAACCCAATTTTGTTCAGTAATATTCTCTTATAAATACATTTTACTCATCTACAGCCTCTTTCACTTCATCATTACACCTTTCTTCCTCATATTTTGTATCACTGTAATTCTTTGCATTTCTGTGGCATACTGTTAGATATTTTTTTCACTCGGTTCAAAATACCTTCCATATTCTCTCTCCTTCTATCCACTTTCCATTCAACTCTTTTGGGAGAGCTGTCTACCATCTAATATTGTTCCATGCAGGATATTATTCATGCATTCATTCATTCATTCATTGAGTCAGTCAGTCAGTCAGTCAAGTCAGTCTGGCATTCTCAGCTTGGGGAATTATAATGTTATGCACATAATAGTAGTCCTGGTGGCTGGCAGTTGCTCGTCCACTGGTGCACAGGGGCACCACAAGAGGGAGAAATAGCTTCACACCATTTGGTTTGCAGTACTCTAAGAAGAAGTCACCTCATCCAGGATTTTCTTCCCCTGCTTCTCCACCGATCATGTCTGGGCAGATTCAGCATTAGTTCCAACTTTCCATGCAGAATGCTGCCAGCAGTTTTCCATCACCAAAATGGTGATACCTGTCTATCTATTCACAAACAATGAACTACTAGGTGGGCAAGAACTAGGAACAAGAGTCAGGAGTTTACCCCATCCCGCAGAGCTGGACTCGAACCACCAGAGTGCTGGCAATTGCTCAGCACATCCTGTGCCATTAAGCCTCCATACCACTGCATCTCCCCCACAGTCACAAATCTAATTCTTTCCATTTCTTATAATAAAGTCAAATAGCTTTGCTTTTGTGTTAAAAAAAATTTGGTCATGTGTATGCAAAGAGACTCACTGAGTCAGTCAGTGTCACTTTTTCTTAGGCACACTATGGATACTACTTTGAGCTCCCGAATGAAAGGCAGTATATAAATCTAAGAAAGAACAGAAGGGTGTCTTAGAAAGCATTCTTTTTTTCTAAGATGATATTCATCAAACATTTGCCATTCTCATTCATTTTTGTATCACCAAACTACCCAATCATTCTTTTCTGTATTGTTTCATTTTAATCCAACTCCTCTAATTTCTTTTGCTATTTTCCCTTTACACCGTGTCCTTTTTTCCTAAATGCCAAAATTTGTAACTACTAAAACCTGGTTATCCCATATTCAGAACCTCTCATCTTACCAACTACAAGTAAAAAACACATATAATATATTCACTTACTTAGGACATGCCTCAAATTAAGGCAATTATTTTCAGCATTCTTACTCTATCATTACTTCGATACTGCAAGCTTCATAAATGATGCAAACCAGAGATTGGTATGTATAACAAGTAAACTTTAAGAATTTATGACATGCCTTTCAGTATCAAACTCTAGAAGAGTACGCAATTTAAAACAATAATTCAATAAATGCAGTGAGCTTATACAGGTGGGTTATACAGCTAAATAAATACATGCAAAGAAAAATAAAATGAATGCAATCAATGTATTAAAATGCACAACAGCCCAACTCAATTTTCTTTTTCAGAGGTATCTACTGCTACTGAAAGATATTGTTCGTGTTGGTGAGCTGTTTTGGCTTTTTCTCTCTATGACATCTACTACTAAAAATGTCTTCTTCCCAACAGACCAGTACAATATTTTACATACAAGTAGTCTATGACTTACAACAGTTCATTTAGTGACTGTTCAAACTTACAATGGCACTGAAAAAAACTGCCTTATGACCATTTTTCACACTTACGTCCATTGCAGCATTCCTATGATCATGTGATTAAAATTCAGGCACTTGGCAACTGACTCATATTGATGATGGTTGTAGCATCCCAGGATCATATGATCACCTTTTGAGAACTTCTGATAAAACAAAGTCAATGGGAAGCCAGATTCACTTAACAACTATGTTACTAAGGTAACAACCACAGTGATTCACTTAACAACTGTGGCAAGCAAGGTCATAATATGGCCAAACTTTGTGTCTCTTTGCATAATTAAGTGTCAGTAATGTACAAAATAAGGGGAAAAAGACAAGGAGTAGAAATTAGAAAGCAAATTAAGGAAAAACTGAGCATTAGATAATTTACAGATGAAAGGAAAACACTGGGCTAATACAAATTTACCAAGATTTCTTCATAATCTGATAAAAACACACATAAATTTAATGGCATGGATCCACACAGAGTTATAAAGGCTAAATGGGGATATATATATTTATCACTGAAGCCTATTTGCTTCAGTAGAAGCATAGAAACATGGCTGGGATCATAGTCAAACTAAAAATATACCAATAAACCAATAGTGGGTTTCAATTTAGTTTGCTACTGTTTCGGTCGTGCATGCATGCACAGAAGCATCTGGGCAGGTGGATGGAGCCTCCTGCCACTGCCGCTACCAGTTTGCTCGATTTGGGGTGAACCAGTAGCAACCCACTACTGCAATAAACCTTGGGCATTATATAACATTCCCATTCTATGATTTATTATTCTTTTAATTCTTTATTTATTATTTATTATTTATCTTCTCTTAATCTGATAGTCTATTGTGAAAAATAAATTAATTACTTTTAATTAATTTAAAATTAAATTAATTCTAGGATTAAAAAATGGAATATTATGTTCATTTATTTATCTTTGAAAGTGCTTCTTATTGTTGGTGTCAATCTCTATGTTATGTTCTAACAGCATATTTCACGTTCTGATATGGGTCAGGTTAGTTGCCCTAGACTATGTGTAATTAATAGTAATATTTATATTTTAAAGGATCAATATCAGTACTTGACCTCAACGTACAATATAAGCTATTACTACATCACTAAATATGAAATGAACTATAATACATTTGAGAGACAAACCACTTATATCGAACCCAGTTAATACAGACGATGATATTTTATTATACCAAATGAAAGCAGCGTGGTTCCATTTAAATACTACAAATAAATGAATGGGATATTGAAAGATTTTTCCATCTTTAATTTACTGAAAGCACTGAGGAGGTTAATCAGTGCCCTCAGTATGCATTACTTTCCTGAAGAAGAAAAGCAAATGTTTATGAGCGAAGCTCCTATGCAAGCTAAACTTAGAATAAAAATAGTATATTAATATAGTCCTATTACAGTGTGTGTGTGCACATGTGCATGCATATAAGAAAATATAAACTGTAAAGCAGAATAAAGGGCGCTATATTTCATTTTTAAGACGCTACCTCACATATCTTTAATACAGGCTTTGGAAACATTAATAGTGAACCCACAGAATATTCAAAACCATTTTCCTCAAGGCTAAAAGATAACCTTTTGACTTACAGAATTTTTCCCATATGTACTAACATAAAGCATGTGTGCTTTTATTGACTAGACAAGAAATACTTATCAGAAGATTTTTATTAGTTAAAAAACTAAACTAAACCAGTAAAAATCAGAATTACGTTCAGCTGATATTTTAATTCCTACTGCGTGGACAAAGACAACAGTACATGGTAGGCCAACTTGGGGGGGGGGGGGATAGGCCTCTACAACTGTACATTGTAAATCTTCTTTGACTGTTTATGTCAGCATTCCAGAAAACCCCAACTCCGAGTAAAGATGCGGAAGCAAGCATTTCCCAAAGTTCTCTTTACTAGAATAGGTAAACTGGCACATCTGGGAAAACCTGAATCTGAAAGCCCCGGGTTTTCCCTCAGTAAGTCAAAACCCCCAAAACCATCCCCTCATTCCTCAGTCGATCACATGGTCCAATCAATATCCATCCCATCTCGACTCAGCCCCCTGACCATTCCTTCTCCAGATCCTGGACTGTCCTGACCTTGACCGACAGGAAGAATGCTATTGTGTCTACTAACAACCCCAATCCCCCTCCTACTTTCCCACACATGAGAAGATGGCAGCATTGAAGCTTCCGGCCTAATATGGCTTCCAAAGCTGACAGTTTATACATTTTCATCAATATACAGAATGACTCAGTGGTGGGTTTCACTTACCTTTGCTACCGGTTTGCTCGCACACTTGCAGAGCATATTTGATGACGTTCGGGCGAGTGGGCGGAGTCTCCTGCCGCCACTGCTACTGGTTTGTCCAAACTGGGACAAACCAGTAGCAACCCACCACTGACTTTTGAAAAGAAGAAATTATTCTATATCATTATAACGTATTCATTATTTCATTGCAATTGTAATTCCATTACTTCTATTGGCTCCACTGTGTTCAAATTCAACATTTTTGGAATGAGGTGTTTTAAACCAGCACAGGCAGTTCCAAAGCATAGTCTATAGAGAAACAGACGGAAACTAACGCAGAATCATATTAATGTTCCTGAATAGTTGAAAAATGATTGACATCCCATTCCTAATGGCAAGCAAAGGTTTGAATCCTGAACACATTCCCAATGATATGAGAACAAGAGAAGCAATTAGGGATCATCACCTCACCCATGAAGCCATTTCCTCTTGCTTCTGAATCGAGGCTTTCTTCTGCCACAGAGTTATTATGCAAGAATAAAGAAGCAAATACTATTAAAAAGTGAAATGAGGATTTATGGATTGAAAAACATAAGAATTTAATAAGGGATTGAAAGGATTTCTGGAAGATATAATAGGAGTGGAACAATGGCTTTGTCAATATCTGTTGATGAGAAGATAAAAAGAATTTTTTTTTAGCTTTAGTTTTGTTTCCTATAACTTTTTCTTTTCTTTTTTCTTTCTTTTCTATCTTTTTCTTTAGATTTGTCTTTTACTTAATGAAAAATGTTCAATAAATATAAATAAATAAAGAAGAAGATACCACTAAATCACCAGTATGATAAACCAAAAAAAAAAAAAAAAGGCTTCATTTTTGGGGAATGGAAAGCTTACCAAAAAAATAAATAAATAAAATGGAATACACGCTTTGCAAAATAATTGCAAGTAGGCAATAATTGTTGTTGTTAGTTGTGAAGTCGTGTCCAACCCATCGCGACCCCATGGACAATGTTCCTCTGGGCCTTCCTGTCCTCTACCATCCTCTGGAGTCAGTGGTGGGTTCCTCCCAGTTCCACATGGTTCTGCCAAGCCGGTAGCAATGACGATATGATGTCACTGAACCGGTTCTGCCCCCACTGTCCCTCCCACCCCCCACCCCCCTATATTATTCTTATCTTTTATTTGGACCCACCCCCAATCTATTGCTGCCTCCTGAGTCCCAGTTATCAGCTAGAGGGGGAAAAAAACTGTTTAAACTCTTGCGCAAGTTTTCAAAGGTCCCTACAGCTGATTAGTGTTAAAAGAAAACAAATGGATAGACCAGTGTCTGCAAAAATAAATGGGTAGACCAGTGTCTGCAAAAATAAATGGGTAGACCAATGCCTGCAAAAATAATTGGGTAGACCAGTGCCTGCAAAAAATAAATGGGTAGACCGGTACAGCTCTGCAAGCAGTTAAGAGCCTGGTAGACCAGTACCTCTACTAAATCCTAAAGAATTGTCACATGATCATCAAGCCACACTCACAAAATAAGCCATACCCACAGAACCGGTAGTAAAAAAATGTAGAACCCACCCCTGTCTGGAGTCCATTTAAACTCATGCCTACTGCTTCAGGGACTCAATCCAGCCACCTCGTTCTCTGTTGTCCTCTTCTTCTTTTGCCCTCAATCTTCCCCAGCTCTTCTCCAGTGAGTCCTTCCTTCTCATTAAGTGGCTAAAGTATTTGAGTTTCATCTTTAGGATCTGGCCTTCTAAAGAGCAGCCAGGGTTGTTCTCCTCTAGGACTGACCAGTTTGATCACCTTGCAGTCCACAGGAGCCTTCTCCAGCACCATAGTTCAAAGGCCTCAATTCTTTGGCGCTCAGCCTTTCTTATGGTCCAACTTTCACAGCCATACATTGCAACTGGGAAAACCATAGCCTTGCCTATACACACTTTTGTTGGTGGAGTGGAGATAAATATATATATTTAAAAACTCATGAAGAGCTTGCTATTAATATTAATAAAATTGACAACAAAAACCTGCCATTATATGAACACCTTATGAGTAGAAAACCAGCTAAACTGTGTAGGGTTTCAGATTCCTAAGCAAAAAGGGGCTTTGGCAGACCTATAGTTTTTACCTAATATAATGCATTCACCAAGTAAAACAAGAAATAATCTGCTTGGTTTGCAGACTCTGTTATGTATGTATGTATATATGTATGTATGTATTATTTTAATGGGTTTTAATATTTGTTTATGTACCGTATTTTCCGGCGTATAAGACGACTGGGCGTATAAGACGACCCTCCTCAGAGCCATTTAAGGCTCGTCAGAGCCTTATGGGCTAGTCTGCCTGATTACAGGAGAATGAGACCCGGCGTATAAGACGACCTCCGACTTTTAAGAAGATTTTTGTGTGTTAGAAAGTAGTCTTATACGCAGGAAAATACAGTATGTATTTTATGTTTTTATTGGTTTGTTTTAATTATTGTGAGCCACCCTGAGTCCTATGGAGATAGGGCGGCATGTAAGTTATATTAAATAAATAAATAAATAAATACATTGCAAATTTTACCGTTGAATCTCTTGTCTGCACAGCCCTTCTAAGGAGGGAATGGTAAGGTTGGATGATAATAAATTTAAAGCAGGTTGGTAATGCTCTTCAAAGGAGTGGAGAAGCATTGCAGTTAAGAGCATCAGCTGGAAAAGAGATTTTGAATGGCAGAATCTCCCTGGATCAAAAGGAGATCATGAGATAAACTACATGCATTCTGGATGTTCCTTGCTAGGTTCTACTGCAAAAATGGAAAGATGGCTTGGGAGTGGAGCAGCTCAGAATCCCAGGATTCCATCTATGCTTACAACTGTTGTGTAGCCTATAAAGACATTAAAATCTGCCTTCTTCATTTCTTAATCATTTTTTGGAAATAATTTATCTAGGAGCTCAGAGATTTCTTCAGTGGTAAAGATAACATTCCTTGCAGTCAGTCAATTCTTCTTTTGGAATTACAGAGCAAAAAGCTTAATAAAGAGAAGGTTTATGAAAGTTTTAAACATTTCTTTACCCGTTATTTCTATTATTTTTACTTTTAATGAAAGTGCTTTGGTATAAATTTGTACTGACCAGACCTTTATTGGAATGCTTTTTGTTTATTGTTAAAGATTGCACCAACTGGCAGACTCTACATAACAAAAGATATAGTAATGAACTAGACTGTAATGTTTTGTTGCCATAGAGACATGGCATGTGCTTTGGTTTGAAGTTAAGAAGAGCCATTACATTGAAAGTATTAAAGTACAGAAAGATAAAAAGGATAAAAAAGGCTTGCCTGTCCTTTTTGCCAGCTTGTGTTACTTTCACTTTTGGATTATAATATACAATGGCAACTATGAGGAAAAATGGGAAGAGGGGCTAGAAGATGTCACTAGAGCAACAGAAAGAAAAATAGTTATGACAGATTTGCTTAAGAAATTATTTGAACAAATGGGAAATAACTGGGAAAAAGGAATAAATGAAAGACTTGTAAAGTTGAGAGAGTGAAAGAAGATATTAAAAAGATGGAAAGTTCTATAAAGCAAACATCTGGAGATGTAAAACACATCAATGAGAAAATGGAAATTTTAGATAGAAGTTATGAATAGAGAATTAGAAAAAGAATTAGATGAAGTGGCCTTATAGGAACTGAAAGAAAAGGAATTTTGAAATTCAGAGCTGTCCCAGATGTTTCAAACAACTATGTTGTGGAGATAGAAATTGATAAATTCTATAGGATAAACTCTAGATTTGCAAGAACAAAAAAATGGCGTGGGGATATTTTGGTGCAGTTTTTTGCAAAAATACAAGGAGTCAAGCTCTGCAGCAGCATTTTAATGGAAGATTGAAAATGGGTAATAGAAATATAATTGCTTTGAAAGGGATTCTTGTCAGAATTTTACATAAAAGAATATTATTTTGTAGCTGAAAAATTAAAACAGAAAAAGATTCTATTGCAATGGGATTAATTGGAAAGTATGGTTTTTATTATTTTTAAGCAGTAGAATTTTAGATTGAATTCTGTTCAGAAGGCAAGACAATTCTCAATGGAGAAATGCAGAAGGTACAAACAGAAAGCTCAGAGGAAATCGCACTGGCTGCAACAGGGACTAGAAAAACATGATACTAAATTAGGTGCTAAAGAAAATTGATTTTATCTTACCTATGGATTTGTGATTTCTGTGGACCAGGACAGCACACAATTAAAATTAGAACTTGTAACTGATTGATGAACATGGCAGGAAGTTGATACCAATAGATTTGTGAGGCAGATATTAGGTAATAGATACTATCTAATTAGATATGTAGCAGAAGATTGAAAGGGCAATGCCATTCAAATTTTGTTTTATTTGCTTGTTTGTGTTTTTAAAAAGAGGAATTCCAGAAGATCCAGAAATTTGTAAACTAATGTACTAGCATGTGCTCTGGGTAAACTGATAGAAAATGTTAAGGGTAAAATTATGCAACAGTACAAAATTAAAGGTTTATTGGAAAAGTGGACTCATCTTCTGCGAAGATAACATCTTTCATTAAAAAAAAGAGTTTCAGAAGATCAACTGTAATGTTTGTTTATGCTTTCAAAAAGTTTTTTTGGCAATACCATTCATGGAAGACTCCTGAGAAATCACAGCATAAAACAGCAATACTGTAGATATTGTCAAGAGCTGGATCACATCTATAGATTCTACCTAAAAAGTCATATCTCTAATGATTGTGTAGTCAGCAATAATATAAAAGAAGTTCTATAAGCATACAGCTAGGCATCAAAGGGCCTGTTGTTGTCTCTGGCTTCCAACTGGAATGGACAAGCTGCTCCATTTCAAATTGGTGACTGAGAAACAATTAATAGGCTCAGTGCAGCAGGAATAATAAGAGGATGTGAGACCTAGAGTGGTAGACAGATCCATCCATTTCTTAAATCTTCTTTCCATCCTTCCTTTCTTAAAGCCATGGGCAACCAGATGGCTTGCTTAACATAGGACAATCACTCAAGGCCAGTTTAAAGACAGAAATCCTTGAGAAAGAATGTTGCCCAGAAGTAATGTTCAGCACCTGGACAGCTCACTTGGCCAGAACATACTTCAGTTTGCCTACTTAATGGTATTGTAATTCTATATACAGTAATGGCCAAAATTGTGGAAACATTTTTGGAAAAGTGTGTTTTCTAAAACTAGCTAATGACACCACCCATTTTTTTTTGGAGTAGTACTATAAAATTATATATCAATTGAAAGATAATTTAATCAAGAATGTAATGCAATAACTTTTTTTGAAGGATTTACTATTAGAACAGCAGTTATAGTATAAAGAAGAAAAGTAAAACACTTAGAAAAAACAAGATATACAAAAATTATCATGTCAGTTAATACTCAGTTGGTAACCTTTAGCATGAAATACGGCCTTACAATGTCTTCCCATGGAGTGAACCAAGTCTTTTAGTTCTGCAGCTGCTACAATGTGAAACCAAGATGGAATGATTGCTCCTTTTAACTGGGTTTTATTGCTGGGTCTCTTCTGACTAACAAGTTTCTTTAGTCAACTCCATAGATTTTCAATTGGGTTAAGGTCTGGGCTATATCTTGAAACTCCACAAAAAGGGGGGAGGAGTGTTATTAGACATCAAGCCTCAAAAATAAACTTTTCCCAAAAAGTTTCCACAATTTTGGCCACTACTGTACAGGTTTCATGAGAATCCATGATCTTTCTGGTAAAGTATTAACTGGAGATCCTTTGTAACAAATGAGGCAGTAATGAACCTCTTTGAATTTCTGAATTTCTTTATTTGTGTGTGTGCCAGCCAGGAATATGTGGATAGTTTAGGATGTCTTGGGCATATATGTATATATCCGACCAACTCTCCACTCCCTTCAAAATTTATGCATTTATGTTTACATGTCAATAATAATTAAACAAGAACATATTCATCTACAGCACAAGAAGAGACGTGCTCCAAGTTTCCAATAAACAGTTGAGTAGCTTTCTTCTCACATAAACTATCCTGAGAACAGCCCTGAAGTGAGGCAAGGCTGTCCATTCTTCTCCAAGTTCTGAAGTAGCAGATAATCAATGTTAACAGCCCAAATTGGAAATAGTAGCATCTTAAGCCAGCATTTTTTTCATGTCATGCCTCAGACAAAATTACTCAGGGTGGGGGAAGTGGGGGGAAAGAATGTTAAGTTACAAGAGAATCAGTTTGGCTTTCAAAGAATAAGTGTAGCCCCAAGTGAAAAACCTGACATAAATTCAGCAAGATGGCAAAATAAACAATGCCTGCTATTCTGAAGTTTCAGAGGGTATTCATCATTGTCAAGACTTTCTGTACAGTATAACCATTACAGCACTTCAGAAAAGTGGCAGGTCATCTCAGTTTTTCTATATTTCTATATCTTCGGGTTATTCTTTTCAGACTTGGGGGAAGGGAGCCAACAATACACAGAAAGAAAGCTAAAGCATTTATTCCTCTCTTTGAAAAGCAACTTTTCCCCCTTAAAACTGATGTCTTAAAATAGGAAAATATTGATACTTACAGGACAGCAGGAAGGAGGTAATGTCAATCTTAGCAACACCAAATAGGAAAGTGTATCTTTTTGCCCCTCCCCCCCAAATACTAGTCCTTTGTCCTCATTGAAGGATCAGAATTACCTGATATATTTCAGCTCTTTTCCCAGGTAACATAACAAATCAACCATTATTTCAGTAAGGAAATTGCTGAGGGGTGGTCTAATTAATCTCTTGCTGCTGGAAATGCAAGTAATATAAAGATACGTTGTCAATAAATAAAATATATGTAGCTTCATCAATGAGTGAATAACTAAATTCACCAGAATTATCAAGAACCGTAGACCTTGAGAGAGATGCCTAAAGTAAAATCACTTTAATTTTGATAGGATGGAGAACTCTAGAGAGGATTTAAATATTTTTGGAAGAATGTCAAGGACCAACAGGGGAGGAACAGACTAAAATTCCTTGGACAGAGAGAGAGACAGAGATGATTGATTTCCAAAGTCTTGGTATTGCTATTCAATAAAACCCCATTTTAGCTAGTCCCCACCTAATATTTTATATTGTGAGAGGATATGAAACAGAATTTCTAAGGGAGAACTTCAACCAAAGGTAAGTTGATTGGGAACAGATAATTCTTAAGTCACTTGGAACCACACAATTTAAAGGGGCCTTTCTCAAACTAGTGCTAACCAAATATATGGGACTTCATCTCCAATAAACTCATGTCAGCACAGCCAACATCTAAGATTCATGGGATTTGAAATTCCTTATATATAAAGAGTTCTAAGTCACTGAGTCATCTTTCAGTACCACCTTCCTCACATGGTTGATATTGCGGTAATAAAATTGGACAAGACCATTCTATATGTATTATCTTGAGTTGCTAGAAGAAACACAAGATATACTTCAAATAAATGGAATTAAACAAAATTTGATTTAATATCCATGGTGCAGATGGATAGGTACGTAGAGTTTATCTAAAACTTTTTGCTCTTCTGAATAAAAGCATCTGCTGAAAAGCAACCTCAGTGCTTCTCTTTTCTAATGTGGCACTAATGAAGTGGTGTTACAATTCATTCTTGATTGTATCACCAGTGAGATTCGGGTTATTGGAAATTGCTCAATTGAGCGAGGTTGGAAAAATCATTATTCCCTTCTGTATATTAATATTGATAATAGAATTCTCTTATTATTTGGGTTATCACTCCCATGCTATTTTCCCTGCTGCATAAATACTTTGCACCAATTAACTTGAAATATGTATGCTCTCTCTATAGCTGCTGATACAGTTCTTGTAAAAAAAAACAAGTATCAACATTAGAGCAGTTGCACAACCAAACTCTTGCATTGAGAAAAGCACCTGTAACAAAATGAATGAACACATCTAAAGACGAATAAATAAAAATATCTATAGCTCCTACATCTAAATTGTTGGCATATTTTAGATCTGGACACAATACAAGAATCAATATACTGCATCATCAGTTCTTATACCCAAACATTTTTTATTTAATTAGGAAAAACACACCGATGTATAACTTGTAATGTGTTATAACCATTAAAGGTTCTTGATCTGAAGTGAATAACTTCTGAAAAAAAGAAAAATCGTTTTACGTAAATCTATTCTCCTGCATTACAGCCAGTTGATGTGGCCATCAATAATCCAGAAAATTTCTAAAACCCTTTTCTGGGGCAAGGAAACAGTACTGCTAGTCATTAAATCCCCCTATAATCTCCACCTAGTCTTCCACCAATACAAATTAGGACACAATGATCCCTGATGGTGTATAACATGTAGCTTTCCTTTCATCAAACTGAGTTAACATAATTATTTCTGATCCCTAGAAATAATCCACTTTTTATCAGAAGTATCCCTTTTCTCTTTGATTCACTAAAAATCTCCAATTCGTGCAATTGTGAATTGCCGTAGCTCAGTGTTTGTCAAATTTCACAACTTTCAAGACAAGTGGACCTCAGCTCCCAGAATTCTCCAGCCAGCATGTTTGAAGTCTACAGAACTTAAAGTTGCCAAGTTTGAAAAGCACTGCCCTAATTCGTATATATCCTTCCTTTAACAGCTTTGCATTCATGGAAGGGCAATTTACATCTTGCACTAGAATGTTATGTGAGATAAATTAAGCTCAGAAATCTCTTGTTCAATTTTTTTGTACATAGCAAGACTGAGATTTGCTTCAAAAGCTATCCACCATGTAATCTTGTGTAAAAGTTCTTTTTCAAGTTATTGCAGAATATAGCAGCTAGTTATTATTAGAGATAGATTATTATAGAGTTGAGAGCTTCAGTTGCGCAGTGGTTAGAGTGCAATACTGCAGGTAACTTCTGCTGACTGTTGGCTCCCTGCAATTTAGCAATTCAAATCCCTCCGGGCTCAAGGTTGACTCAGCCTGCCATCCTTCCAAGGTGGGTAAAATGAGGAGCCAAATTGCTGGGGGCAATATGCTGACTCTGCAAGCCGCTTAGAGAGGGTTGTAAAGAGATATATAAGTCTAAGTGCTATTGCTATTGCTATTTTTATTTATTAAATGTTTATGCCACCCATCTCCCCTATAAGGTGCCTCTGGGTGGCTTACATATTATAAAAAGACAAATAGAAAAATAAATAAAATATTAAAGCTACACAAATTTAAACGTTAAAACTATATATATATATATAGCAGCTGCGATCTCAGATTGCTCCTGGAAGCACGAAGCCGAGAACACCAGCCTGAAGATGACGAATGAGACTTCATCGAAACATCGCCAAGACACTTCCAATTTTACGCGGGAGAAGACCCAAATAACCAAAGACCTACATACAAACACCCGTGAAAACCTCAGAAAACAGATTAGATAGATAGATAGATAGATAGATAGATAGATAGATAGATAGATAGATAGATAGATAGACAGAAATAGATGATAGATGATAGATATAGATATAGATATAGATATAGATATAGATATAGATATAGATATAGATATAGATATAGATATAGATATATAAAAAAACCAGGACTAAGAGACAGATGGCATGGGAATGAGATCTTCTTAGCTCATCAACCACCTCCAGTGGTGAACACTTCCTTGGGGCAACAAGCCAACCAGCAAAACCAAGTTTTAATACCTTTCTGGAAGGTCAAAAGGATGGAGCAGTTCTCACCTCTGATGATAAAATGTTCCAAAGGGATGAGGCCACAGCAGAAAAATTTCTTCTCTTTGACCCCACCTGCCAGAATTCCTTAGCAAATGAATTCCATAGCAGGCCTCTTCCACTAGTGCAAATGGAATAGATTTGTCCCATTGGGGAAAGATGGCTCATTAGATAGCATGGATCCATGCGATATAGAGTTTTAAAGGTAACAACCAACACCTTGAATTGGATCCGGAAGCAAACTGGCAACCAAGGCAGCTCATGCAACATCAATGTTATTTGTGCCATCCTAGGGGCTCACAGAATTATGTATTCCACTGCATTCTGTACTAGCTATACCTTCTGAATACTATGCAAGGTTGGTTATTCTTTTTATTTTTATTTTCCAAGGGTGCGTCTATACAATGCATTCTTATGGAAACTTTGCTTAGGGTATTGGAGGCCACTGTAAAGATTAATGAACTGGCATGCATAGACATATTGTGACTGCAGCTTCCAGGATTCCTAGCCAGGACTCCAAATATAGAATTTTGGAAACTTTCAAAACCCGTGAAGCATTCCTGGCTGAGGATGACCATGGTAAGCTGTTATAAATAATATTTACGGTCCAAATCTGTATACCTTTTTCAGGTATACAAGTACCAGTAAAATAAATCTAATTGTGGCACCACTAGTCCCATAAATTATATTATTCAAACATTAATCGCATGTCATAACACATATAACTCTTTCTGGTATTTGATCCCAGTTATTACAAACACAAACAGCATATTATAAGGCCATCTTTCCATTCAAATGACTTATTCATTGACACACTGAAACTAATCTCATTTGAACTAATAGTTTGAAAGCTAAGCCATCAGTGTCAATTAGACACTCAGTCACTGAATAATTACAGTGCAATTGGCAAGGGTTAATTACTACTATTGTAAATGAAATGCTATATGCAGGTCTGAGATGTGCTTGAATTGTTTGGTAAGGTAAGTGCTGAAACTGTGGCTCTTTTTCACAAATTTGAAATAAAATATAAAGTCCGACAGTCCATCATTTCTGGGAAGACTAGAGATTTCTATTTTAGTTACCACTTCCTTCTAGTAACCAAGAAACAACAAGAACAGCAACACAACAACAGTAATAGTATCCATTTTAAAACCAATTAAATCCACTCTCCAATATGACCCAAATTAAGGCTTTTCTTGCTTGAATATGTTATCTTCATTAAAAAACAACAACAACAACACAACAATATATTCAAATGTTAGGAACAACATCCAGTCACTTAGGTGTGAGTGAAAATAAGATTAAGGTTTAAATCATTTGACAAATGTTTTCCAGGCAAATCCAAATGTCTCTGCTGCACAACACATCCTATGACAAATCATCTGTTGTTTTGGTAAGGTTGCTATAGAAATTAATTATTGCATTCTTTGGCAGCTGGCGTTTCCCAATATACAGGAACAAGGAGGTACTCTGAAAGTGGATATTTTCAGCGTCGAAAATGTACTCCTAGAATTCTCTTCTGTATGTGCCCATACTGCTACTTTGCTGGACTTTTTCCCATCAAAGTGAAGTGGGTGTGTAGAGACATGCGTGCAAACAGAAAAAGTGTCAGGCACAAGAAATAGGACAGGTCCAAAATGTGTACAAGTTTATTTCATGCTACGTCTAAACAAGAATCTGAACTCCTAATGGTCAAAGCAAATTGGCGGTAGATAAGAGTCAACGGAATTCAAGGAGGGCTGATCTCTTGTGGGCTTGAAGGGACTCCAAATTGATAATGTGCTTGGCCCCTCCCTCGGGTTCAGCTCAGCCATCTTCAACACAAGACTAGCTTCTGAAGCAGCCAACGGAAGCCCTACAAAAACTACAGCTTCTCTAACAAGCTAAAATGAAATCCTCCATAGGTATTTATCCAGCTCTACTGAATGGATATACCTCTACTTCTTCTCAATGTTTTGTTAAGGTTTAGGCAATCTCCACAGACTTGGCCCAAAGGTTAGAAATGTCTAGTGCCTGTTCTTGGATATAATCCAATTGTTTCTTCCCTTTCTCCAGTCATTGAGAAAGGCTGAGTGTGAAGGTTTGGTACAATGATATCACAAACTATATAGGTATAGCTAGTTGTAATTTATGTAACTGATAACCTGCTGTATTCCATAGGATTATGCTGTATTCCATAGGATTAAGGCACTTGATCTCAAGTTTTCTAAATGTTGATGACCCTGATCTTTTTTTGTGCGCAGGGGTGGGGGTGGGGAGAAGAATCACAAACTAAAACAATATCATTTGGTGTGTAAAAGAGGCCAAATACTTTGGGGAAAAAATCATTGAAATCTTTAAAGCAAACTGCAACAAAATCCATGTCATAAAAAGAAAGCCTTCTAAAATGAGTAAATTTGTCAATTTCAGCTTCTTTCTCTGCACAAGTTACCATTCATAAGTGTAATTTGTCTGATTTCCACATGAAGGTTTTTTTTAAGTTTACAGTTAAATTTAAACGTGTTACTTCAAACATTTATTCAAGTATACACATTTTGATCTCATTTATTTAAAAGATTTGTACGGCTGCTCATTTTAAACACTTATTCTCGCCTAATATATTTCTGTTTTTGACAATTCTAAAACACAAAAAACACTTGTATATTATTTTCAAGGATCTAAGGATCCTGGGAATCCTTTTGCATAAATTATTGTATTCATTTTTTTAAAAAAAGTTTTCTTTTGTTTTTGTTTTTGTGTAAAATTCAAAAAATCATGCTCTCAAGATAACGAGGTTTCTGTTGGGGTCAGAATTCAAAAATAACTTTAGCTTGAATGCAAATTTGATTTATCTCCCTCGTCCCACACTTTCTAAATAAATTCCTAATGAGAATGAAATGCTCTCTAGTAGTTGAATAGGGAGGTTGTCTCTTTTGGGAGGATACTGTCCAAGATGTAAATGGGTTTCCTTTCCGAAGCTCCTTTTTGCCAACAATTGCAACAAAGATTATATTTCAGAGAAGGGGTGGAGGACTTACAACAGAGGCCATTGCAATAGCTTTTGGTGGAGGTCAGGTCAAGGATGATGTTCATCTTTTCCATAACCTGTTCATTGCATACTAGGCAATTCATTATCATGATGTGATCGGTCTCATTTAAGCACTAACCTGGGAGATTTAGTTAACAAAAATTTGCTGAACATTGTGGACAAAAATATGACCAGCTGACAGACAGTCAGCATCTTTCCATGTGTGTGGCATGGCATAGCTGACTGACTCTTCTCAACAGAACAAGAGAAATATATCTCTTTTATTAATGTAGTGGAGGATTTATAGGCAGAATTGCTTTTCTCACCTCTAAATAGCTTGAATCTCTTCATAAGCAAATCTACCATTTCAGAATCACAAGTGCTCCATCTAGTGGTCCACCATTTTCTTTACCGGCCTTTCAGTCTGCTTAGTAATGTTTTACAATGATTCTTCATTAAATCACTGAAGGCTTTGTTTGTTTGTTTGTTTAATAAAAAGCAAACTTGATTTTACATTTGTAAAGAACTTCAGGAAAAATACAGTTTACCCCTTCATCTTTCATATTATCATTAAAATGTCTTGTGTTTCCTACTTCACATGCTTTATTTGACCAATAGGCATTATATTTACCACCTCACAAAACAGCCTAAAACATTACCTACACAATTATGGAAGATTAATATTCACCTATAGGATAGATTACAACAATTAGCATTCAGACTATTCAAATGTGAACAAACCAACCATTTTGTCCCTCTGCTTTTGCCTAATTTCCAGTTAATCTAAAACATGTAGTAAATCTTCCTCCCTCCCTCCCTCCCTCCCTCCCTCTCTCTCTCTCTCTCTCTCTCTCTCTCACACACACACACACACACACACACAGTACAAAGGGAAGCACATGCTGCTGCAATTTTACATGGATCAGAATGGCAGGAACTAAAACTAGCCTTGTGTAGTATAAAATATAGAGAAACAGTCTGTGGGTTTCTGTATGCATGTGTATTTATCAAATCAAATTCTTAAAACTGCCAGACTCCATAATAAGTATAAAAGAAGAGAGTTTGCTGACCATAGACACATATCCGATTCAGTTATAATGGAGTGTTGGTTGAATCAGCCAATGGTAGCTAGTAAAATAATTAAATCCAAGCAGTGGTATTTGCACAAAATAATTTCTGAATAAAAAAGAATCTGTTGTTTCTTTTTCCCAGCAACTTTTTGGAGAAAAATATTACATTATCTGTCCTTGGGAAAGTCAGCAGTTGGGCATAAGAGTATTGTTCTAGCTAGTGAATATGTGCCCATTTCTGATCCCTTCCTCCATGTTCTCTTTCTGTGGCTTGTCAGTAAAACAGTCATTTTGGCATGTAGTTCTATATAGACTGTCTGCCATTCGGGTCTGGTGTCAGCTCATCTCTCTCCCTCTCCCTCCCTCCCTCGCTCTTAGAAAATGTTCTTTGGCCTTACCATACTTCAGTCTGTTTCTCTCCACTCCCCCTATAGATTTGTCTATTTTTATAAAACTGGATTCTAATTTTAGTATGCTACTTCTGTTCGCTCTTAATCAAAATACTTTTCCCCCCTGCACCCAACAGATACAAATCCTGGATGGGAAACTATGCTTCAATCCTTTTAAATCCCTAATGTTTGTAGTAAGAACACTGCCCTATTAACCAAGGATCCAGCACCAGGGTGCATTCACCAAGGATTTGGGATAGTTTTCATTTATAGTTTGCAAAGGAAAAACAAAGAACATGCTATCAACATCTATCAGTTCTAAGAATGTACATGTCTAGGATTACATAATTTCATAATTGATGGAAGACATTAAAAATAACTGTCCAGAAGAAAGGAAGTGTCAAAAGCCAGAGATTTAACTCCAGAGTGCAGAACTGAGAACTTTGCCTGGCTATTTTGAAAGTGAGATTGACTTTCTAGGTAAAATAAGATTAGTGGAACATAGACAAAATTTTAAATATCAGCTGAAGGAAGTTTTGAAACACATAAAGGACAATATGCTTAAAACATCAGCCCAAAATTTGATCCAATAATTCTCCCAGTCAGATTTGAAATGGCACTGGAAGAAAAAAAATGATTTAAAAGATTATGGCCTTTTCTATAGGACTGTTCAGTACACTCATCTCTTTGCTCAAATGATGCAAAACTTCAACTCATATTCATTGTAATCAACTGGTTTCCCCCAGGAATTAGCTAAGAGTACCTTCTCCATACAAGGTTGGAAGTTATTCCCCCAATAACTTCTCAAAAAGGAGACTTTCTAAAGCAGCAATCAGTTTTCACCAAGAAAGAGGTATTTTAAGACTGCATCACATATTCACCTATTTTAATTGTCAGGGCAAAAACAAAAGTTGCAGGGAGAAGAAACTAAAATTTTATTTATTTAGATGCTGCCTATTTCACCTAGAGACAACTTTAGGTGCCTTAAACTATCACTCAGACCCATTGTGATTTCTCCCTGCCTCTTTCTTTAAAATTGTAGTTCATTTTTCTCAGCCCCAATTAGGTTTTATTTCTCCTTTGCAAAAGAGATCTCAGCCAACCAGCAGCAAATAAAAAGACCTTGTGGCATTTGACTGCTGGTCAGATTTGTCTGTGTAACGATGTCAAGGGAGGACAAATGAAGTCAACTGAGATCAAAGGACTGACCTCATGATCTCAACTGCTTAGATGGTGTCACTCAATTCCTCAAGTTTATCAAAAGCTGGATTGCTTCTTCCTATGGTTAGAAATAGTTAGGAAGATGTTTTATCTTAGCCCTCTATTCCCACAGAAACCACTGGCAGATGAATAGACTACAAAATGTCCTGATGAATGCATCTTAGAAAAACGTGGTCTACTACTGAATATTTCAGATTACACCAATCCCTTCTGGCTAAGTAAGGCTAAAATAGGAAAGAGAGTATTATGGGACCTGAGAGAATTAACAAGAATGTTAACTTTTCTGGTTTCTTTTTCTTTGAGAAGTTATCCTGTCTTGCCATTATACAATGCTATTTCAAACAAGTTTATCCTTCTTACAAATGTATAGAGGCATTTTACTTTTTGGTTGCCAAAATGTAGTAGCATTACGAAAAGAACTGTGAATATTCTCCAGAAATATTCTCAGACACAAATTCTATTAATAGCTTATGTATTTTATATTCAACACAATTTTCCCCCATGTAAAATGAAAAAAATGCCTATTCATGTAGCAGAAGCTTCAGCAGTTGTGGTAGCTATATTACAAACAGAAAATTAATACCTGTTGACAACATTATTGTAACAAGACATTCATGTAATTTTTTTAAATATATAAAAATCTTAATTTCTTATTATCTGCAATGCTTAGTGCTATATTTTAATGTACGTCACGTAAGTAAAATCGTGTGATAGTCCTGCTGATTTACCAGCACAGGGTCTCTTAATATAACTGCGACAAATATATAATAATACAATAGTCTTAAGCTGTTGCAATTCTGAATATCTCATTCAATATTCACATAAGACTGGATAATTTGTTTTTAAAGAGTTGGGAGGATTAGATCACCTAAACTGTGGCCTGCCACAAAGTTGCATAATACATTTAGATGACACAAAACCCTAAGTAAACAAGTACAGCATAACCCTAATTGATTTTGGTAGAGAAGATCTGCCAATGTGCAATTCATGTTAAGAAGTCTGGTAAATATATGAACGTGCAGTTATTGTAACTCCCTTATCAAATGATGTCCCAGGAGTGGAACTAGAGAGGGAAAAAGCTTCACCAGTTACACTGATAAGCTTCCTAAGTGAATGAACAATGAAATTTTGAGCAGGAGACAGCTTACCCTGATTTAGTCCAATTAAGTTCAGTAGGATTAGAGCCATCTAAGGTGTCTGAGAATTACCCTAGAGATCCTCCCTGGGCTCACTTGAAAGGGTCAAGTAATGCAAGCTGTTTTAAAGACATTATCAAAACAGACATTTCCATTTCTGAAAAGTTCATCTTCTCCAAATTTCAAAAAGTCTGCCTTAGCAATTGCATGGACATCTTTTCAATATGTCAGGTGCCAAGATCTGCTGACGAGACACACACAAAAAAACCTTACATTTTTTTCTACTTTAAATGATGATTTTTGCCTTTCAGAAATCAAATGGAATGTGGAGAACTTGAAAAATATTGATTTACTGACAGTTGTTGAAAAGAGCAGCCAGGGTTGGAAAGGCTATGTTTATTTCCATTACTATTGGATGCCCTGTTTTTATTTGTCTTTCATGAATTCAGACAACAATCTTCAAGCATTTGAATACGCATTTGCTGTTTTATTTCCTGTTAGTCCAGTGTGGAGGGCCAAAGTCTGAGTTACCTCATCAAATGTTTATATCCAGCTTGAAGTATTTGCAAGGAAAAATAAACTGATGTCTTCAGATAGGATGGAAAATAATCCCTGTCCTTCTACCATCTGATTCTGCCTTGCAAATGCTTTCTTCTCACTTCTGCATTCTGAATGTAACCCACCTGTGGAGCCACACAATCCTCATGAATTTACCCATGATCAGTCTGTAGCTTGCGGGACCATTCCCCCCATCATGAAACACATAGCGCCAAACATTCAGGTCATTTTTTTTTCTTTCCAAAGGATCCTAAAGAGCAATAATGGCTGCCCAGAGGCATCCATTCATAAGGCACCCATTCTTTCCTTTAAAAATACCCCCCCCCCCAATAACCAATAACTGAGGAGTCCAATAACGGACTCCTCAGGGTGCCGTCAGCCAGGCAATGTTGGCTGGCGACACCCAGGGGGAGAGCTTTCTCTGTGGCAGCACCAGCTCTCTGGAACGATTTGCCCCCTGAGATCCATATGATACTTGATCTCCGGGCTTTTCGCAGTGCCCTAAAAACTTTCTTATTTTGTCAAGCTGAGCTGGCGTAACCCCCCTCTTTTAGTTTAAATTGTTTATGGGTTTTAAATTTTAATTGCCTATTGGTTTTTTAAATTTTTTGGGCCAAAAATTGTTTAATTCTTTTACAAATATTTTAAATTTTTTATTGGAGTGCTTTTTATTCTTGGCTGTGCACCGCCCTGAGTCCACCAGGAGAAGGGTGGTATATAAATTTAATAAATAAATAAATAAATAAATAAATTAGTCCCCAAATTTGAGTCAGTCACTCCAAGATGTCATAACGTTGCTGGCAGCACTTCGTAACAGCCTTCAGAATCCTTTTTTTTTTTTTTTAAAGAAAAAGGGAAGAATTCCAGTTATAAGAACATTTTGTATCATTGTGTAGAAATGCTACCTAAGCACAATTTCACCGAGCACCTACAAAATCATTTTATTTTAAGTCCCAAAGGTGCTTTTTCAAGAGGCAACTGGACTTTCTGGTTTTTCTTGGAAGAGATTAAGAAGCTTCTTGGGTAAAAAGCGAAAACGTCTTCAAAGAAAAAAACAGAAAGTCTGTTTGCCTGTTGAAAAAGCACCCTTGGGGCAACCACGAACAGAATGACTGAGAATCTCCATAGAGATTCAATTTTAAGGTTACTGTTGTTGCACTATTACCTGAGGATAAGTGCAACTGATCACAGTAGGAACTTATTCCTAAATAAACATACCTTGAATTGTTATTCTACAAAATGCTTCTTATATTCAGAAGTATTGATGGATGTATTCCTCTTGGTTACTTTTTCCTCTGCTAATCTTCTCCCTGCCCTGAATTTCTATTTTATTATATAGGCACCTTTCCCAATATTTATTCTATTTACTACCAATGATTTTTTCTTCAAGGAATTTATACCTGGGGATATTGTATGGTTTTTACCTCCCTATTCCAAGACCTGCAGGTGGGGAAGAGAAGGCCCAGGCCGAACATTTGGAAGCCTTGCTGAAATGTATGAATCTTTCTGTAGCCATATTGTATGTCCATATTGCAATATTTTATGAAATGGACATTTTTGCAACTGTGTTGCAATTTCATTAACAATTGTGCTTGCATTAAGCTGGCTTTTTGTTGCACTGGATTGTCTGCATGCAAACACACAACAAAAAATAACAGTATAATT
The DNA here is from genome assembly GCA_030761175.1 of Masticophis lateralis. Taxonomy (NCBI): domain Eukaryota; kingdom Metazoa; phylum Chordata; class Lepidosauria; order Squamata; family Colubridae; genus Masticophis; species Masticophis lateralis. Next base: position 24,726,181 of record JAUDYJ010000005.1, read on the forward strand.
TTTGAAAGTGGATCTATAGTACCTTTCTTTTGCTGCTTGGTCTGTTCTCCACATACACACACACACACACCCAAATAATCCTAATCTTAATCCTATCTACTTCCTTGACATCAAAACATTCAATTGCTTTGTCTAGCATCTTGTCTTCTGGATTTAATGTCTATACCCTCTCCCCCCCCCACCAACCTCCCCCCCCCACCAAAACAAATAGTTCCATAGCAAACAGATATATGGAACTATTTAGTTCCAGAAAGTTTCAGTGAATTCCTAAATGAACAAGATGCTCACAACTGTCCAAACAATATGACAATTGCAAATCTGCAAGTATATTTACCATCCACATGTTCATAAGAATGCATTATGTTACTATGTGGACCAGATTTAATGATAAACTTTACTGAGTAAATGCCGTGTGTGTGTGTGTGTGTGTGTGTGTGTTTGTGTGTGTGAAAATATTTCAAATATATATGAAGGTTAGTTGCAACTGATAACAGCACAAGTTTACATGAGTTTAATGAAATGCTTAGTGAATGGTTCAACATATCCAGGGAGGACACGTAGTGCCCCCTTGTGGTGTCAGAAAAGATAAATTGGTTGAAATGTGAATATATCCCAACGAATCTTCACATTTGTTTCTTGTCAACCCAAATGATCTGCAGCAAGCACTGGATGAATGACGAAATAAAGAGACTGGATCTAAATATTAGTTTATCAGAGACAAACTCTGTGTTAGTAGTGGTGGTAGATGGTACAATCCTCCATTCAAATAACCAGTAAATGTTTCTTTGACACACAAAACTTTCAGAATACTTTTTCTCTCCTCCCTTTTCTAAATCTCTCCCTTTACTTACAAATCCACATTAGTTCTGTATGACTGCTAGCAGTTCTGGGCTACAAGAATCTGGATCAGGTTTTGTATTTCTTGGCTGCCATCTATTGGTCCTCCAGAATGGAGATGTACAGTATACGACAGTTCTAGCTTCTACGTAAGTTTTCAGAAAACTCCCACTGGACTGCAGTAGACACAGAACACACCTCCTCCCCAAGACAGATTGAATCAAATTGCCTTTCTCTGAAATGCCTCCTTCCCTTTCCACTGCCTGCCTTCCCTTGTGCATTTAAGAAAGAAGGCAAGAACAGTTGCTAGCTAAGCCATTGAGAAAATTACATGTACAGAAATAGGCTTTTCCGGAGTCTAGTGTTGCCACATGGATCCAATTTGAGCAACACAGCTTAGTCAGATGCTCATTCTTTGCTCACTATCAATATTAGGTTTACTCTCAGAAACTGGGAAGATTGGAGACCAGGCAGTGGATTCTTAATGCTTTTGTTTTCTAGCAAGTCTCTGTTAAAGTCAATGTCTCCTTCTGCAGCAAGGCATTAGCAATCACCCAGATCCAGGAGCCAACCATCTTCCCAGCTGCCCAAAGAGCCAGGAAGGGCAAAGATCCAACCTGCTTATGAGAAAGCACCCTCTCCACCATCAGAGTAGGCCAAAATGTATCCCTGAGGACCACGCCAAACAAGGCATTACCTTAGGCTTGGCCCGTGTAAAGTCACAATTCAAGTGAACCTGAGTGATTGTATCAGTAAAAAACTAATCAGTGGCCAGGTAGAAATGAGAAGTTAGCCATCATAACCAACCATTGATACATATAAGAAAATGCTTTTTATGGAGTAGCTCTGAATTTGTGCCTGAAACTATGCTGAAATCAGATTTATTTTTCACTTTTTCCAGTGATGGTCCAGACATCACTTGTACTACTACATCTCTTAGATCCCTCAGTAAACCAAGAAACCATTCAGAATTTGAAGCTTTGGCATGGGATGGGACAGAACAGATTTTTCTGTCAATAGATGGAAGAGTTTGGTGTAGTTTGAAAGCGGTTTTGAAGTATTCCTTTTCTGGAACTTCTTTGTCCTTACAATCATGTACTCAGCCATTTTGACAATATGTCACATACATTTGGCAAATATTAAATCATCCCCCATTTCCAATTGACTATATTTATTAAAGAACCAAGGAAGAAGTCAGATGCTTTAAGATTAAACTAAAACATATAAGTATCTAAATCAAACTTACTAGGAATTCGAAACCTGACTAAAGCAGGTTTCAGAGTCGCCCTGGGAATCCACAGCGGGAATGTTGACTTTGCCAACAGCTCAAGGATAAAGGAAGACCTCATAGTTTCTTGAGGGATGGGTAATATTAACTTCCAGAAAAAGACTGAAAGGTACTACTTAATCAATACTTGGGATGTCATGGTGATGTTGATGTTCCTTCAGGTGATTTCTATTTACATTTAACATAAAGTTGAGGTTTGGGAAATAAGGAAGAAATCAGTTTTCAACATGTAGTAATGATCTCTTTTATTTTATTTTATTTTTTAGTCTGGTGTAACTGGGTTGGAAACCTCCAAGCATGTTCTTTGACTGAAGACAGAGGCTAGTAAGAAACAAGGAAAGGTTGTGTTTGTCAAAAAAAACCTTTGCATAATATGATGATGAAATACTGAACAAATAAAAACAGGATTGCAAATGACATTTAACTTAAATGAACATGGACAGAACAATTTTAAAATATTCTTTAGATATTAATTAACTAAGAAAATACTTCTACTGTTTTGATTACAAAGCCAAGATAAACCAAAATAAATTCTGCAAGGTACAGACTTGTGCTATTGTTTTGTCCAAAAGTGTTTTATAACAAATCTAAATATAAAATCCAACAAATTATTAACAATTCAATTGAAAAAACCAATCTGAACTAAAAATAAAAAGTCTAATATGCACCTGAATATGTTTAATATATTAAAAAGATATTTTCCCATTAAAACAGAGGTGCCCAAAGGCAAGATAGTCAAACTGAAGTCTTTTTTTTCTCTACCCTGCCATCCTACAGACTCTGCTCTTCAAGTATGTAGATGTGCTTAGTTAATGTATTAAATTAAAATTCAATATTAATCAAAAGAAACAATGTTTTTATACACACCTGCACACAGAAATGTAACATTTGGCAGTATCACCACATTCCATGCTGCTCAATTAATTAATTCTTTTAAAAAGTTGACTCAAGTCCTTCTGTACTTAATTCCACCCTCACCAGCGATGCATAATAAAACCTAAGAGTCTCATTAGGATTGGAAGCAAGGCAACAATCCAGAGGGACCAGCTGCAGCAAACCACAGTTCAAAACTTGCTAAGCTTTTAAATGGCAACTGATAACAGCTAGCAAATTTTGAAATTAAAACTCAACAGAAAGAGTATGCTTTTTCAAAACGATATTGGGGTGACTCCAAAGCACATTGTAATTCTTTTAGCGGGGCTTTAAAATAAGCACATGTGGAACTAAAATTGATATTTGCACTCAAAAATATGGAGTCAAGCTGCAAGTCTCATTTCAAAATACTGAGCACAGCATCTTTATCCCCATTGTTCAGATATTGGCAGGAGGATCCATAAGAGTGAGGAATAAATACTGACAGAGATGGAGCGCATGGAGTTCTTCAGCCTTGCTGCCTGCCAGCATGTTGCTTCCAAAACATTCTCCATGGATGGATGTTGCCGTAAGCCTCAACAGAAAGATTTTCTATTCCTGCAGTAAGCTGTTCTTAATTTCATGCGAGATTTGGACTTTCAGTGCACTATTACTGTGAAATGTGGTTATCCATCTAAAAATCATTATGAAATGCTAACTCCAAAAAGAGTTACCATAATGGTTTCTTTCCCTTCTTCCTATGTTTGGTTGTTCAGCAAAACAAGGGGGATGGGGGGGGGGGGAGAGAAATACAGTATTGGAAGCGTTTTAGCAAACGATATTACATTGGCCATGTTTCGTTTGCATTACATTGTACAAATTATCAATTATATATATATATATATATATATATATATATATATATATATATATATATATATATATATATATATATGCAACTGTAAATTTGTTTAACAATTAACACCAAGAAAAAAGGAAGTAACAATAACTGGTATTCAATATTCCAAAAATTAGATAATATCTAAGAAATACAATTCTTAAAATCCAAGCAACGTATTCATCCTGAAACTTTTCGTTTTGGCTTCATTACTTTTTGCAATAATTTAAGATTAATCATAAATCAGCTTTAAGATTAATGTTAATAATCTGGCAATAGCTTAAGAACCTAATTAGCACCATTCTCTGCTTATAAAAAAATCTTTAAGGCTTTAGAATGAATACACTGGCAGGGATCCAGAACTGGTCTATTCTATGCAGGTCAACAAGATAGTTAACTACAGATCCAAGTTATTCTAAACGAATGTGAGACCAAAGAAATGTGCACATTAAGAATCTTCATTTATGAGCAAGGGTTCCACCTCCAAGGCCACTGAAGCAAGTCTCTTGTTTTGTGGCCTGTATATAATAAATTGTGCAGTTATCTGGATGTACAGTTAAGAGAAATATTATCGAGGTCATACAAAAGGAATTTGAAAATGAACATGGCATAATTCAAGAGAAATCAAACTAATTACTCTTGCCATTTATTTATGGGTGAAATCAGAGTTTGTTGCAAAACACTGTAGAAACAATGTGAACACATGAGATATACATGACCCTTAATATTTTAAAAAAGAAATTTAGAAAAACAAATTCACATATAAACTGCTTATCCCTTCTGTGGAGCTGGACAAAAAAATGTTCCTTGCTGCCAGAGCTGTAATAGATAACTGTATGAAGAGAAGAGAAAAACAGACAGACAAACACATACACGTTGGTGAGGGGTGAATGTTTCATTTCTGCTTTGAAATAAAAATATTGTGAAACATACATCATTGGGAAATATACAGGTAGTCCTTGACTTACAACCATAATTGAGTCCAAAATTTCTGTTGCTAAGTGATACTGTGAGTTCTGCCCCATTTTATGACCTTTCTTGACACAGCTGTTAAGTGAATCACTGCAGTTGTTAAGTTGGTTGTTAAGTGAATCTGGCTTTCCCATTAACTTTGCTTGGCTCAAGGTCGCAAAAGAGGATCACATGACCTTGGGACACTGCAACGGTCATAAATATGAATCAGTTGCCAAGCATCTAAATTTTGATAATGTGACCATGGGGATGCTGCAACGGTCATAAGTATGAAAAATCCTAAATCATTGTTTTCAGTGCCATTGTGATGTTGAATGGTCACTAAATGAACTGTTGTAAGTCGAGCATGACCTATATAGCTTCATGTCTTTTTTATACTACTTGCTTAAACATAGCCACCTAATTTCTATATTAACAGTTTCCAAAATAGCCTAGAGGAGAGAAGGGTACGATAACTTCAGGAAACTTCTTTCCATTAAGTGGATTTTTGGGTTTTTTTGCAAAATGAAAGAACAAACTCTTTTTATTGCCTTGCTATGAGGAAGAAATTATTGCAACAAGAAGGATGAACCGAACAAAATTACCTGCTACCAGTTGCTAGAATATAACAATTACAGTGTGGACTACAAGAAAAATGCATTGAGTGATACAACGCATTAAAAATAACTTATCAGTAAGCATTGATAGTTATTTTATGAAGGATTAAGACAATGGGAGAGAAAAAAAACAGTTTGAATATTAAATTATGTTTTAAACATTTTACTTATAAATTACAAGCTAGGGATTCAGCACTAAAGACATTAGTTTTTTGTATTATGCTAGATTTATGTAATAAGGCAGTTTAAATCTGAGGATACAAATGTTAGAATAAAGCTAATTGGCAGAACCACACTATATTATTAAAATTTCATTCAGAAATTGTTCAGGTATGGTCTTCCAAGTAAATGCAGCATTATTTAGGGATAAACTCTAAATAATGAAATGTTATTAACAGTTCCTAAGGAGATGTGAAAATAATCCCCAAAGTCAAATAAACATTTACTATAAGAATTTTTTTAGGTCCCTGTTAAATTAGAGAGACAATGAAAATATATGATTATGGAAATGAATTTACCCAGGTTTTATAATTTAATAAGGACTTAGGCTTACTTCCTCAGAATTGTTCTTTTTAATTTTATAGTTACAGTATAGGATACAAACAATTATTTTAACTCAAAGATTAGCAGATTCAACCTATATATAAAAACAAGTTCTCATCTTAACTAAAAACTCTACATACCCTGTTTCCCCTAAAATAAGACATCCCCTGATAATAAGCCCTATTAGGCTTTTGAGCGCATGTGCTAAAATAAGCCCTCCCGAAAATATTTAACTGTATGCGCAACCGGTCCCCGCCATTTAATCAGGCAGCAGATTAAATTGCTGCCTGCAATTACTGCAAGTTCGAATCTCACCAGGCTCAAGGTTGATTTAACCTTCCATCCTTTCAAGGTAGGTAAAATGAGGACCCGGATTGTGGGGGCAATAAACTGACTTTGTATAAAAAAGAACACAGCTTAGAGGGGGCCGAAAGCCCTACTAAGCAGGTATATACGAAAGTATGAAGGCTATTGCTTAACACATTGGCAGCCGCCCTGAGTCTCCGGAGAAGGGTGGCATATAAATTGAACCAATAAATAAATAAATAAATAAATAAATAAATTTATTTCCTCTGGTTAAGGTTAGGGAGCTGGAGCTGGAAATCAGATAAGATGGCGAAAGGAGCCCCATCTTGTTCCACGTACCCCACATGCTCCAAAATAATAAGACATCCCCAAAAATAAGGCCAAGCACTTATTTTGGGGTTCAAAAATATAAGACAGGGTCTTATTTTCGGGAAAACATGGTGCATATTCTCTTCTATAACAACAATAAAACTTATGTCAACGGATCAGAAATCTGATGAAGAAAACCAGCAGTCCTCCTTATCAATTACTATTACATATAAAACCCTGAAAATATTTCAGATAAGTAACTATTACTTTATCATTTGACAACAAAGTCCTATTAATTTAATTCAGAATTATCAATTTTCATTAGAAAAGGATACAAAAATGTCTAGTAATAATACTCCAAAGCTCCCAATAAACCAAGGGAGATGATGCCAGAAATAAAGACTTATAAGATATTGTGTTGCAGGCATCTTTAAGAGAAGACTCAGGCCATATGTGCCATTGCCTATCATGGCTAATGCAAACAAAATATAAGATGTCCCATCCGTCGATCTTCTTTGGAACTAAAGGATAATATAGCAAAGCAGTGTTATAAGTAATTCATTATGTATCTGAAATAACTGTTTCATAACAATTGTAAGCTTTTGAATTCATGTTGTCCTCAGATCCACAAAGAACACAGGAAGCTACATTAATCAAATATGGTGAAATTGGACATAGATGAAGTTGGAGTCTAGTGTATCTTCCCTTAAATCATCCAAAATTAAAAAAGAAACCACCAATTGGAATTATCTTTATTTATTATTCAATATATAGTGTCAATAATGTTCATTAAAAGAATGGAAAACCGGGGTAGTATTGAAAAGATGACTGAGAAACTTGAATCCTGAATAAAACCACTCAACATTACAATGGGTTTTTTAAAAAACTTAATTTGTAAAAAAATATTTAAGATTAATCTCAAATGCAGATCTAGAATCTTGCCATCTTTAATCTCAGGAATTTTTTAATGGCTCTGTGCAAATAATGAATTGTATTAAAACTATCTGGGTTTTTTGGATACTGAAGAAATTAATTATTTCAATCCTGTTTGTTCTTAATCAGTGAAATCTAACTTTGTTCTTGATAAACTGAATCTAAATGCAATAGAATTGCAATGTTAAAGCTATAAGCATTTAGAAAATTCAGCTTATTTTACACATAATTCAACCAATATTTCCATGCTAATTGCTTTGTTTACTGATCATTTTCACAACTTTTAAGAGTATCATATTTCAATTGCAAATGGATGAAGTCATAATTTTGGACGTGTATTTTATAGCAGATAATATTTGTGACATAGTCTATAGTATTGGTGTCAAACCCAAGGCCCATGGGCCGCAAGTGGCCAGCAGAATGTTTAAATTTGACCCATAGGGCAAGGGACCGGCCCACAGTGCCTCTGCCAGCCAAAATGGGGTGTGGGGAGATGCGTGCCCCCCCTGTATCCTGTTTTCAGCCTGGACACATCCTGCAGCACTGTGCCGGCCAAAAAGGGGTGCGGGGGCACTTGTGCCCCCACACTCTGTTTTGGCCGGCAAAGTGCTGCAGGAGGCATCTCTCCCCTCTCCCCACCCTCCGGCTGGCCCCTTGGAGAACTATAATGCTGATCCAGCCCTCAAATAAATCCAGTTTGACAACCCTAGTCTATAGGGGTGAGTTTAGAAATGAGATTGTAATTGATCATTCACTTTATCTATGAATGTTATAAGTAGGCACATTATCTTCAGAACCAATAAACTTACATTTTTATAGAGCTGAGGAATTCTAGATCCCAAGTAAAACACACACGATAAATAGCCACAAACAAAGCCTGATATTTCAACCATGCCATGAGACTTCTGAGGAGTTAAAAAAATAGAAAACTATTAATATTTGCATATTCAAAAATAACTTGTGAATAGTATGCTATGTACTACAACACTGAACATGGAAATCCTTGTCAAAATTGAAAACAGAGTATTCCAAACATTGGGGATAGTAGGTATTTTCTATATAATTTGAGTTTGTTACAATCTTTAGAAATATTTTATAGTTTATAAATATTAAGATAAGGACTCCCTCAGGTAGAATTCATCTTCTGAGTACTATATTGATATATCTGCATGGTTTTCTTTGCAAAATATAAAAAAAGATTTGCTGCTCTCTTCTTCCACAATGTTTTTTTCAACTTCCGTTGTATCTTACTGTCATGGGATATCCCATTTGAGTACTAACTAGCTCCATTTCTGTGAAGGGTTTTGTTTCTGCTTTCATTTTGGGAAATCAGTCAACGTCAGCTTGCCTAATGTATCTACATGGAAATTTGACAGCAATTTAAAACAAGGATTTACCTCATTGGATCCCAAAATAGTATTCTGGACTTTATTTCTCATCAACAGCTGAGTAGGTAAGATTAAACATAGTAGTAAGCATATCATGACCCATGCTATACAACAATACTTCATATTCATTCCGCCTTGAAAGACAAATGAAAAATAGGGCAAACAAAGTATTTGATTGCTTTAAAAAAACTGTTTGCAATATAAATGGTACTATTCTAATACACACGAGCAGCAGGGTATTTTTATATTGACTAAACTGTTTTATCATCAATGATCTTGCAGGATACATTTTGCAATAACCCTATGTAGTACCAATAATGTTAATTTGGTCAATGTCTAGTGAGATTTTAAAATATACAACACAAAAGTAAAATTGAGTGGATGAAATAAAATACCAACATAACAAGAGGTTGAAAAGATATAAGATAAGCTACTATAATTATATGTTAATTAACTGTGCAGATGTAAATTTAAAATACTGCAGTATATGAAATAAAAACACATGTCACCTAAAAGTGATAAATAAAAAAAATGTGGTTATCCCAGGGACCAGTTTTGCTTCATTTCCATTGCAGAACTCAAAATTTGGCTACTGACCAAGTAATCAAGGATTTTGAATCTTCCAGATGATTCAGATACAAATTATCTGGCCTTTCTTGGAATTTAAATATTAGGGGAAGAATATAAGGAGGTCTGAACTCCCTACAGAATTTATAGTGTGATAATACATGAAACATAGGTTTGAATTCCTTGTAATCAAATGGTCAGGTATGCTTGGTTAATGGGGTTTTGAAGTATCTGCCTAGACCAATGCAGATGGTAAAATATTTCTGGCTTGGAAAAATGCTATCCTCAACCCAGGAAAAGTTAAGATTTTGTAAGTATTTTGCTTCTTCTCAAGCTCTTTGTTGTACCCAATTTCTGTCATATTGGGGCAACCTATTAACTTCAGCTTCTTCATACCCTATATCCTTTACTTGGTCATATCCTAAATAAATTAGGAATACTCTGGAAAACCTACACAATGCCAATCTCTGCTTGGCAACCTATTTCCAGGATGAAGGAAAATTATTCATTAAAAGTAGATGGATCAGCCCAGCTGGGAAGAATTGGATTTTCAGGAATTAATTCAGTCACTTCCTTCATGCCCTTAACCTAGATTATGGGCATTCCTATTTTAAGCCTTAACTAGGTGTTTGCTGTTCCATTGAGGGAAGCAAGGATTGACTTCAAGAATTTTGTTTGCACTGATTTCAGTGCATCCTTCTTTGCCTAAATTCTTACTTGTGCACTGTGAAAGTTTTAGGCGCCTGAACTGGCGCTTGAACTCAAAAAGATTGAATGATGCAGAATGAATTGGTCTCTCCTTACCTACAAAAGGCACTTTCTAGTAATTGAAGATCTAAGGGGTTAGCTACGTTGCTTAATTCTCCTGCTCATTCCAGGTGCCTTTAGAATGGAAAACCACTGCAAAGTATTTAAATGAAATATGCGCTACAACGTCCATGATAGTTGAATGGCTCTAGCAAAGACCAGAATTTTAGATCTCTCAAAATTTACAACCAATTGATTTTTGTCTATAATACCATAATATTGCTATCATTGTTCTTTTCAACCCTATATGGGGTTTGCGAAACTATGGCAGTTTCCTCAGCATGGAGGACTATAGGGATTTTGCACCTTGACAGTTTAGAAGTCCAGGTTATGAAAAAGGTCTATCACTGAATTGATGTATATGTTCAAAAAAGAGGGGATAAAAAATATATCCCTAATACACACTTTTCAGAACAATCAATGTGTCACAGAGGGACCTTTGGGCATTATACCTCACTCTTATATCCTTATGGGAGACAGTACCTGCCCTTATGCCATTGAAAAGATCATAAATGATGTTAAATATATTGCACTAATGCTGTGATGGTGAACCTATGGCACCTGTGGGTACACGAGCATTGCCCTAGCTCAGCGCCAGTGTGCATGCGCGTGCCGGCCAGCTTATTTTTGAGCCTTCCGGGCCCACTGGGAGTCAGGAAATGGGCCGTTTCCAGCCTCTGGAGGGCTTCTGGGGGGATGGGGGAGGCTGTTTTTGCCCTCCCCAGGCTCCAAGAAAGTCTCTGGAGCCTGGGGAGGGCAAAAAACGGGCCCACTGTGCTCACCACTAACCTTTTTGCCATCGCGTGACAAAAGCGAGGGGAGTGCGGGGGGAGGTCACATGTGCATGGGGGGGCGGGGCAGGGGGGCATTCAACTATGGGTGTGGGCATGGTGGGCATGGTGACCCCCCTACGCTCCCCACGCTTTTGGCACATGACAGCAAAAAGGTTAGCCATTACTGCACTAATGGAAGGTGATGTATTTTATACTTCCTTTTTGTTGGCTAGTACATAGAGCTGTTACTGTGAACAATGTGAACAAATTCATTCTGTAACTTGCCAACTACAGCAAAATATCCTTCAGCAACCAGGTTAGTGATGTGTTATTTAAGCTTTTAGCTTCATCTTTTTTTCCTGCTGCTGTTTCACATTCTAAAATTACAGAATTCTAAATGCAACAATCTTAATCTTACCCTGTAACTTCATCGTGCCATTTAAATTTGCATAGTTTGGGCAGTTTTAAATGCCACATATAAATATTGAAGACATTACCCACTACTACAAAGATCTCAATTGAAAATACTTACATTTTGTTATCTTCTGATTTTTTAACTTATAGTAGAAAAACTGAGATATCACAATTATGTCCATGTTAATATAAAAAATTGCAGTTACAGTCTGGAAAAGAGTAAAAAGAATCAAGCCTAATTTCATAAATCAATTTATAGAACATATAATAATATACATGCCAAAAGTTTTGCTCACTCACTCAGTCTTGTTCTTTACTTTTAGAGAAGATTCAATAAAAAGAACATTCCAAAATGCATATTTATAAATATTAGCCACTATCAAGTGTATAAAACTAAAACTCTAGTGAAATTTACCTGTATTGGAAGTTGATTTGTCAAATAGCAGCCAATGAAATTGGTGAGGTCTCCTGCAAGCCAGCACAGCAGAAAACCCAAGGAAAGTGCTTGCTCCACTTTTCCATTCTGGTAGGCTACATAGAGTTGACTGGGGAGGGGAAAAAACAATGGAACTGTCCAGCAAGTCAGAGTTCATAAAATGCATCTCAGTCAATTCGGATAAAAGCAAAGATAAAGGCAGTATACAGAAGAAAAGGAACAAGTTCTCTGAAATAGAACTGAATAGAACCATATAATATCGACTGTAATTATTTTTAGAGTACAAGAAAAACTTTCTCTCACAGTTTATTAATTAATCTGTGAAGACAATTAGTAGTACAGGAAAGTCCTTGACTTATGACTCATTTAAGAACTGTTCAAACTTACGGCACTGAAAAAAAGTGATTTATGACTGGTCTTCCCACTTATGACCATCACAGTGTCACCTAATCAAAAGGTTGTAGATCGGGTTCTACTCATTTAACGATTCTATTGCTTAGCGAGTGAAGTTCCAATTTCAACTGTGGTCATATATCAAGGACTACCCGTATCCATATTGTACAAGCAAAGAATGAATTTGTTCCTCCTGGCATCTGTTCCATTTCATGGCAAAGTCCACTTGTTTTGCACTGCACTCACTTCCTTCATATAGCAAAGGTATCAGCATGCTGTTTAGATCTGAAAGACAGTGACTGGCTCCAAGGTTGCCAGTTGGCTTCTATGACGAAGGAAGGACTAGAACTTGGGTCTTCCAATTTCTAGTCCATCCCCTTAACCACTACATCATAATGGCTTTCTATGAACAAAGAATGGAGGTTAAGGGATTATTTACTAGGATTTCATGACTGAGAAAACATTGACCTATTGATTATTCTGGCTCAGCCCGTTGTGGATGTTTTTCACTCAAAACACACATAATCCTAACATGGAACTAAGTCCAGAAAGAGCCCCAGGGAATACAGAGTAATGCATCCCACATATGCCAAGAATGGTTATTTCTTGATTTTTTTTAAAGAAACAGTTGTGTATCCTCTTTTCCTCCAAGATAAACCAGAAGGAAACATCGCACCCAGTACTCTTGTAGGAAGGCGCTTCAGATGACATAGATTGGTGTTTTCAAGACACCGCCACAATAGAATATAGCCAACTAATTTATCAACCATCACAGAATACTTTAAACAGAAGAAACATGCTGCTCTGGCTTATCTATTTATAATACGTAGAAAGGAACAGAAATCCATCAAAGAGTAAACCAAACTGGCAATTTCTGAGTAAAGCCTCAGGCAAGATTGCTCATGTATGAAGCTGAAAAATACTTAAAGGTTTAAGTACTCACGGCAGTGCAGCAAACAGAAAGCAGGCAATGGAGATCAGTCCCAGCAGAATGCTCCAGTATTCCCATGCATTCCTGACACATTCTTCAAGAAGATGCCAAATCCAGGGTGTTCCATTCAGACACAGTTTCTTAGCTTCTACTGGAGAAATATTTAAAGCAGGGGGATGAAGCTGAAGAGCCATCTATTCAGGTTCAGGGATATTACTTCAAATTTGGCTCCGCTTTGAACCCCATACAAATCCTTTTATCAATTTTGAATACGTTCTTTCCCTTGTCCAAGCTCTCACACAGAGATGGATAATTTGCTTCCAACCTCACAGATGGGCCTGCAATTCAAACAAAATAACACACCCAGCATGAATACATCAATTTAAAAAGACAGATCCAAATTATTCTATTTGGACACATATGAAAGGCAAACTCAAAGCAAGGGAGAATTTGTAGACATTAACCGACAGGGCTTAAAACATGTTTACAGATTGAAGTTGGACATTTTGGTACAGTTATTGTTCATTTTTAAGTACAACACAAAGGTTTAAAAGGAGTTTAAAGCTCATAAAGCAGAGGTCTCCAACCCTCGGTCCATGGACCGGTACCGGGGCACAGCATGACAGGAACCAGGCTGCAGAAACAAGTGAAGCTCTATAAACAGAATGCAGTCAGCACATGAAATCACATCCCCTCTGGCCATAGAAAAAGAGGATATGGAAAGTAAAGGCCAAGGAGGTCTAGGTGATGGTAGGAACATTTGGGCTGTGACACCAAAATTGGAAAAGTGGTTCTAACAGTTCCCAGGAACCACATCAGAGCTCTCTGTCCAGAAGAGGGCAGTACTAGGAATATCTAAAATAATTGTGTAGAACCCTCAACTCTTTGGCCTCAGGTAGAAATTCGAGATTGAGGAAGACATATACCACCCCTATGGGTTGGAAGAGAATTTTTTGGAAAATAAGAATATTACCAAATAGACATAAGAAATGGAAAAAAATTATCACATACATTTTTATTTTTTACGATAATTTGCCATTTTCACATTATAAATTATAATTATAAATTATAATCCCCTGAGATGCACCCGGAGACTCCAGCTGATCCAAAATGCAGCCGCACGGGTTGTTACAGGAGCCCCTCGTTACTCCCATATAACACCCCTCCTGCGTCAGCTGCACTGGTTACCAGTGGTTCTCCGGGTCCGCTTCAAGGTACTAGTTCTCACCTATAAGGCCCTACATGATTTAGGTCCAGGATATTTACAGGACCTTCTCCTGCCTGCTTCCCACCGTCCTGTTCGCTCACATAGGGCCGCTCTCCTCAGGGTCCCGACGGCAAGCCAATGTCATCTAGCGGTGCCCAGGGGTAGGGCATTCTCTGTGGGTGCTCCCACCCTCTGGAATGAATTACCTACCGAGCTCCGGACGGCTCTTGATCTCCGCTCCTTTCGTCGGGAGCTGAAGACTTGGCTGTTCAAGCAAATAGGCTGACTTTGATTCTGGGTTTATTATTTATCATTAATTAGTTATTTGATTTAAAATACAATTTTATTGTACATGTTTCTTAACTTGTGTTCGCCGCCCTGAGTCCTTCGGGAGAAGGGCGGCATATAAATACATATAATAAATAAAATAAATAAATAAGAATGGATGCCTATTACTAATACATTTAAATGTATGGAATCAAATGACCGAGCTTTTTAAACAGATTTGCCACAGTTCTCCTGAGTTTAACTTACTACATTTGTTCTGTATCCGTAGCATATTGTATCCCTTTCACCATTATCCAAATGTTAATGGCATTTGGAAGGGAGAAGAGCGGAGGGAGAAAATTGCTATTTTCATGACAGAAAGAGTTTGTAACTTCTTATTTCCCTCAATTCTTCTTTCCAACTAAGATCTTCCAATATAAAACAGCACAAGGCTCAACACAGCAAAGCAGTTTTCAGCATAAATACAATGTTGTTTCTTGTAAAACCCTGGTTTATTTAATGCAAAACTATTTCAAGGAGTTTTATCCTTTGTAAATATTATATTCAGATGAAGTATCTTATTTTTAAAAAATTATTATCATTTGTAGAATGGCATTTGTAAAGTTGTTTTGGAATAATTTCCAGATAGTTACTCTGAAAAAAAAAACCTTTAAAATAAATAACTCTAAAATAATTTTGTTTAGCTCGTTTTTTGTTTTAAGGTGCTACAACGCTCTTCATACTATTTATATATAAAATAACATTATTTTTAATGCAAAACTACTGATTTTTGGTACACAGAAAAATGTTTCACTCAAGGAAAAATAACACAGAAATATTTAGGAACTAATATGCATTAGAATGAAAGATAAAATTAAAACCCTTTACTTAAGATATGTTTATATCATGTGTTTTAAAAATATGGAATCATTAGCTCTTACTAGATTATATAGTTACAATGACTAATATGGCTTAAAAGCCTAGTTCTTGTATCCTGTTTCGTTGCCATTTATTTATAAAATATAAATAAGGGTAGCTAAGGGATTTTAAAAGTAACTCTTCATATTATGTAAATATACATCCTATGTAACTATTTTTTATTGAAAATTAAAGAATTGAATGAAACTTCCTAAAATTGAAACATTAAACTAAATGAAATATGAAGGCAATATATCTTGTACTGAAATTTTCCAAAATTCATTTGTATATTCAGTGTTATGAAACCAGAGAAAAGATTACAATAATGACCTAATTCTGATCTGACCTGCCTACCCAATCTAAGGGAATGATACGAGTAAGATGGTCCCTCAAACACCATGATTCCATGTCATGTAGGCTTTTGTTAGGTAATAACCAACACCTTAAATTACATGTGGAAGCAAACTGGAAGCTATTGCAGCTTGTGGAGCAAAGATATAACATGGGCAAAGAAGGCACACCCCTAATTTTCCATACCCACCCCCAGGCTAGGGACTGATTCCCAATCATTTATTTATTTATTTATTTATTTGTTTAGATTTGTATACCGCCCTTCTCCTTGCGGACTCAGGGCGGTGAACAGCCAAATAAAATAGTACACAAAAGTTAAACAATTTCTTTAAAAAAGCATATAACTTTGGCTAAAAATTAAAACCATTAACCATTAAATATTTAAAATACCCAACCCTATAATACAGATCTTAAAAATTCAGCGGGGTCAGGCTAGACCAGCAAGCTGAAAGAGATGAGTTTTCAGGGCCCGACGAAAAGTCCGGAGGTCAGCAATTGTTCTCAGTTTTGGAGGAAGATCGTTCCAGAGGGTAGGGGCTGCCACAGAGAAGGCCCTCCCCCTGGGGGTCGCCAGCCGGCATTGTCTGGCTGACGGCACCCTGAGGAGACCCTCTCTGTGGGAACGCACCGGCCGGTGGGAGGCTATTGGCGGCAGAAGGCGGTCCCGTAAGTACCCTGGTCCTAAGCCATGGAGCGCTTTAAAGGTGGTCACCAACATCCAGAAGTCTACTTACCTGCTCCATCAAGGGGTACCTACTTAGAATAGCTTCTGCCTACAGCTCTCAGCAGATCTCCGGGCTATCCATACACTCTCCTGCTCTCACCAGGCACTCCTGCTCTCACCAGGCACTCATCCAAACAGATCTAAGGGTGATCAGAGGCAAGTATTCTTCCCTCTCCAGGGTCCCACTGAGGCACTGAGGTTTTCAGTAAGGTGGTTGAACATGAAGCATCCACGCAAGCTTTGTACAGATTCCGCTATTTTAACAATTTTAGAAAATACGCTTTCACCCATCTGCTGTCTTCTGAATACTTGCCTAGTGCTAATTAGCAAAGTACATATCCCAAATATTTATATAAGATACTGTAGGAGTCACTAAATCTATTATCCAATATTCAACATTTAGTAAAACGATATCTGAACCTGAGAATAAAATTGCATCAGCAAAAGTTTGATTCTTATGCTAAGACAGCACTATGTTAGACTACTACTTTGTCCCAATTAATAATTGTGAAATACAGAGAGAAATATGGGATATTTGAGAAACAGTGAGATGGACTGATTGCAGAAAAACTGGGATCTTTTGCATCTGCAATTTTAGATAGTACCTGTAAAAGATAGGACTTTCAGATATTAAATAGTAGATCTAGGATGTCGCTTCATTTTATCCTCACGGTACCACCTCTGTGAGATAATTTGTCTTGAAAAAGAATGTCTGGTGTAGAATCACTGAGAGACTTTATATAGCTGATGCCAGAATTAACACAGGTCTCCCCATTTTTACTTCAATACCTCAATATAATTTGATTTATTGAAGATGAGATTTTGTTTTTGGAATATATCTGTCTTTACTAGAATGCAGAGATTACCAGATATGAATCAATTAATCACCTTCAAATTGGTTCAGCTTGTATCCCGTATGGAATAGATATTGGAAATTGCTGCTTATACAGATATGAAATTAAATTTTATTTTAGTTTTGGAAATTTACACAATAGAAAACTTTTTTCTTCAATTTTTTTTTCTTTTAAAAATCTATGGAAACTCAGGGAATTTCACATTTGTATATACATCATAGTATATGGCTCAATGATGTCACAGATTATTGACGATTTATTATCCTAATAGAAAGAGATTACTTTTTCCCCTATCTAAAAAAAACGGAATTTGAAAGCCATAATAACACTGTACATTTTATTGCTGGCTATTTAACTAAACTTAACAGCTCCGTTATTCAAATTTGCATTGTTAATTTAATTAATTTGTCCTACAATCTTCACAAACAAATTCAGAATCAAAGCCTTTTGAGTTTTTGGGGGACCTTATTCTTAGAGAAATGACTAGAGTTAGAAAATTAGTACTATTTCTTAAATTCATTGTCTTAGTTCCAACGTCTTAACTCTGACAAGCACCTTTTTTTTAAAAAAAAGGACTATATTTTATTACTTTTTTTACAGTTTGAAATGGAGACAAAGAATGTAAAATGGGGCGGGGGGATCAAAGTAAACGGCTGTAAAACTAAACCAGTAATACAGTGAGGGGGGAAAAATCAATGCAATGCATTATTAAAGTAGAATACACTTCATTACCTCAGGGCGTGCATGTTCCTGAGAAGCCTCTGAGACAACTCTAACAACACAGTGAACATCAAACTGGCACTGAATATTGGTAGAAATTAACATCTTGTATCTTTTAAGAAAAACAAAACAATTTGTTTCAGTCAAACAAATATTTTGATTATGATATCATATCTTTCCTCATTTTCTTCTAGGAGGATGCCCAAATTTATTCAGCGATACTTATACCTTATTTCTGAAATTTCACTGGACATTTATAAAGCTTAGCTATAAGCAGTATTAGAGAAAGCAAGCAATATGTATACAGGTACGCCTACAATTCTTATGAAGGTCTGGCCTTTGGCTTTCTGCCTTTACAATATTTACTTAGATTCCTGTTATTCTGCTGTGTGTGCTAATTAATGTTTAGGCCATACCAGCAATTGTCAAAAAAATGATCTTACTATCACAAAATGTTCATAGAAAACCTGTTAGGTTAGTCATAACCAAGGTTGGCTGATACTTTTAACCCAAGTCTAAATCCCTGACCTTTGGAGATTAACCATTAAAAACAATGGTTCATATTTCAGGCAAGAAGATTCAAAAATAATCTCTGAAGTAAACAATTTCCAACAATGTAATTAACAGAACTCACCATCTCCCACCAGATATACACATGCAAAGTGAATGACCCGGTTCAGGCATTGCTTTACACCATAATTTGGGTTTTACAAACCCAAATAATAATGTATATGCAACATTATGCCAAACCCACATCAGCCACATTATGATGTAATGCCATGTGTGAACAAACCTCACAATCACACTTTGCAGACAGGGAGCCTGCACAGGAGCTAATACCACACAATAATCACAGATTAATAGAGAAACTGGCCCACTAGCATCCTTCCACCACTTATTCATTTTCTTGTCATTGTAAAGAGGTAATTAATCTTAGGGTAATGATGCTACAGTTGCCAAATAAAGGTAAGTCCCACCAATTCCAGTTCAGCCTTTTTCAAACACCCATGGAAAGCAAGAAAGAAACGGTGGAAGGAGAAAACGCCTGGTATCTCTAGCTTCACATAAAAGATTTGATTTCTGAAATGGTGCCTATGAGTTTAGGAACAGGATTAATGCACGGATAGATGAAATTCTGCATAGCCACCAGCCAGCCAGCCGACACTGAAAAATTATTCTGAATGTGTCAGAGGAAGAGCTACAGCTAAATCCTCCTCTCCCTTTTCAGCTTGTTGCCCACCAGAAGGGTTGGGTTCCCATGTAGAGCAATAATAAAAAGAGGCCAAATTTCATGTTTCTTTCTTTCTTTCTACCTACCTAACTACCTACCTACCCACCCACCCAGCCAGCCACCTTATCTATCATCTATCTATCTATCTATCTATCTATCTATCTATCTATCTATCTTTCTTTCTTTCTTTCTTTCTTTCTTTCTTTCTTTCTTTCTCTTTCTTTTCTTTCTTTCTTTCTTTCTTTCTTTCTTTCTTTCTTTCTTTCTTTCTTTCTTTCTTTCTTTCTTTCTATCATCTATCTATCTATCATCTATCCATCCATCCATCCATCCATCCATCCATCCAACCATCTATCTTGTCTGTCTATCCATCCATCATCCATCCATCCATCCATCCATCCATCCATCCATCCATCCATCTTATCATGTACTCTATGTCTCCTCCACTCCTCCACCAGCTGCTTTGCGGGTATGTTGGCCTTCAATTCTCACAGCTCTCACCCTTAGCCTAGCCTTCATCCTTAATGGGTGGAAACTGCGGAAACTGGAGTCCAAAAGATCGGAAAGCCACCCAGGTTGATGGCTTAAAAACCACCCTTAAACCGAGCTAGGCTGATGAAACGCTTGGAGGAACCAAAGCAGATGGTTGGCTCAAGGCTTTGGGGTCAGTGTTTGGAGAAGTCAGGGGACGGTTCTTATCTGACCCGGGGGCTGCCTCCGCTGTCTCGAGTGAGAAGAAGCGGGTACCCTGGTCTTCCAAATCGGTCTTTCTTCACTTCGGTCCCGGGGGCTGCTTCCTTCTACCGCCCGCTTCCACCCGCGGTCGAAACCTCCGCTCTTCCTTCGAGTCGCCCAACAAAAGCAGCAGGACGGCGAAGCGCATCCCCGCGGCACCAAGCGCCGAGCGGCCGTTTCCTTCCTTCGGCCCACAGCGGAGGAAGGGAGAGAAAGAAGGCTGAGGGTTTGCAGCTCCCTCTGCTGCCCGCCAGCCGCCTTTTCGCAGGCAATCCTCCAGGAGAGGAAAGGAGTTTCTCGTGTGTGTGTGTGTATTTGTGTTTGTCTATATGCTTGGTGTGTGTCTGTGTGTGTTCTAGATCAGAGGTCTTCAAATTTGGCACCTTTAAGACTTGTGGACTTCAACTCCCAGAATTCTCCAGCCAGCTATGCATAGCATAGCTGGCTGGAAAATTCTGGGAGAATTCTGGGAGTTGAAGTCCACAAGTCTTAAAGGTGCCAAATTTGAAGACCTCAGTTCTAGATAATCCCAATCAGCGTTTGCATTGTCCCCGCGCTGCTTTGTTGGGTATCCTGGGAAAAAAAATATATCTCCAGGTTATTATTTTATACCTCCCCCCCCCCCCCCCCCGCCAATCTCATTTTAAGACTAAATTTGCTTTACAGTTTGGCTCTCACACACACCCCGGAGTATTCTATGAAATAAAAAGATGGGGTATAAATCAAGGAAACTTCCTGATAATTCCTTATGGTTTCAATCAGTGGTGGGTTTCAAAAAAATTTATTACTGGTTCTATGGGTGTGGCTTGGTGGGCGTGGCATGGCTTGGTGGGTGTGGCTTGGTGGGCGTGGCAGGGGAAGGTTACTGCAAAATCCCCATTTCCTCCCAATCACCTGGGATTTGGGAGGCAGAGACTAGATGGGGAGAGGGCCGTCAGAAGTTGTATTTACGGTTCTCCGAACTACTCAAAATTTCTGCTTTTGGTTCTCCAGAACTGGTCAGAACCTGCTGAAACCTACCTCTGGTTTCCATGCCTATTTCCATCCTTCCATTTGCTTTTCCTCATAATAAAACATATTGCAAAAAAAGGCTGCTCATGACCAAGGAAATGAGATACTGCTTTGTCTTTGTTTGTTTGTTTTTTAGAATATAATGCATCCCTATCAGTTACCCTGTGTGGTAACTAGGTATTCAGCGTTTACTGTATTACTGTATTAATTAGATTCAGCACACAAAAAAGTAATGACATTTTTAAAAAAGGCATGGCTTCTAAATGTTAGGACCCTTATCAGAAATTATCTTTCACCAGTAAGACGAAGCAAACATATATCTGCATTTTTAAGAGTACCAAATAAAAATTGTGGAATTGTAAAAAAAATAAGGAGGCCTGCATGGAGTGATCAGGATGGCAGCTACAAGCATGGGATCAAAATCCTGCCTCATGATGCAAGCAAAAAGGGGCAGGATTTCAATCACATGGAGCTGGCCTCCATCATTACTTTATTACCTTTATTTATTACTTTATTTATTACTTTATTACTTTATTACTTTATTTATTTATTTCTCAATTTTATCTAGTCTAAAGGTGACTATGGATAGCATATAATAAATATTGTTACTGTTACGTTGATAAATTAAACTATTACTTTTTAATTATTAGTTTTCTTTCCTTGATTAACTGAACTTTAAACCACTTGCTGATGTTATTTTTACTTGTAATTTTGTAAGGCTAATGGCAGCAATTGTTATGTGTGCTCCCCGTAGCATGTTCTCCATTAGTCTACCAGTGACATTGACCACTTGCTTAGATTGATAATTAAAATGACCTTAAAATTCATGGAACAATAGCTCTAGCAGCGATGAACAGTTAAGATATTAAGTGACACATTCATGTTGAGATACACTTCCATATACCAGATGCTGGTACAGAAACCACCAGGGGTGGTTAAATTTTCATAGTGTTTGGTTGCTTATAGATTATTGTAAACAATATTTTCTGTGGTGTAACAAAGCAATTATTACTATACATGCTCCAAAATAATTTGGAAAAGGCTTCATATCCTAAATGAACTATCAAATCTTGCTGATAATCATTAAAACTTTATTTTTCCAAGCTTCCACAAAAAGAGACAAGGTCATTACATATGATTGTGCTTTGATATAGCCTATAGGCCAGTGGTGGGATTCTACCGGTTCGCATCTTTATTGTCCTGTTTACAGAAACTGCCTCTCCAGCAGTAGGCCTAGACTTACTGTTGCTTCCTGTTCCGGAGGTTCTCAGAGATTTTTTTTTTTTTGCTTGACTTTCTTAAAGGGGAAGGGTTGTTTAAGCTTCCTGTTGGGACAGAATACTCCCATGTTGGAGTTCTTCCAGCCAAGGTGCAATGATCAGCACTTTGAAGAAATAATTGAATAACGAAGCAGACACTTTTAATGACAAGGAACCAAGGTGAGTGTCATTCAACAAAGCTTATTGGTTAGCTAGAAAGATTGACATTCAAACATGAGTTTACATATCCTTTCTGACTTTTGGTCTAAAACTGGTTTTTGGTGAAGCTTAATTCTGTGCTTGGTAATCTTTAATCCTGTGTTTAGTGATGAGATAATTTTCCCTATTCAGCTTTGTTTGGAAGGAAAAATGTTAATCTCTGTTCCTGAAAAGAAGCAGCTTTGGAAATCTGACTAGTTCTGTGTCTATTTGTTCTGGTAATTGGTTTAACAAGCAACAGATACTCTGTTTGCTCCTTTGCTTCATTCTGAGAGCTTAAATGACCTCTCTGCTAAAGGGTTTCACTTTCTGAGCAAGAGTTGGCTGCTGATAGTTATCATTGCATTTTAACTATTTTAATTCCTCAAGGTGCTCTGGCACCCTCCCTGATTTGTAACTCCAGTTTGCAGGTATTTCTAATCTAATGATTGGTATTTAGGGCAGCTTTTTGCAAGCAAAGAAGCTTTTTGTATTTTTGTACAGGTAATCCTTGATTTACAACAGTTACAATGGCACTGGAAAAAGTGATTTATGACCGTTTTTCACACTTATGATCATTGCAGCAAACTGTCATTAAAGCAAAGAAGCGATGCCACATGACCACCTGGCCACGGCTGCCTAGTCACATGAAGCACCACAATTGTGAAATGAGTGACACGGTTGTTGAGAATGCTTTAAGCCAAATTTCAGTCTTACTTAGGCCTACAATTCCTGGAACTCATAGCCAGAGCTTTCTGGGAATTCTTATGGCAAAAACATCTTTTCACATCTTTTCCCGCAAGCAGCTTTAAGATGCAATACCAATCTTTAGAATTAGAGTGATAGCTGCACCAAGCTAAAGTGAAGAGTGAAGAATGGGAAAGGTACAGAATGGGAAAGGAGCCGTGGTGATGCAGTGATTACAATGCAGTATTGCAGACTAATTCTGCCCACAGCCACGAGTTCGATCGTTACCGGCTCAAGGTTGTTTCAGCTTTCCACCCTTCTGAGGTTGGTAAAATGAGAACCCAGATGGTTGGGAGCAAGATGCTGACATTTGTAAACTGCTCAGAAAATCCTATGGAGTGGTACATAAGTCTAAATGCTATTGCTATAGCCAACAGAAACCATAAAAATATCTGGCATTTTCAAAAACAAAAATCAGGATCTGAATCTTGCTTAGTATGGCACTTCTTTATTAAATAAAATGATTCTTTCACAATGATCAGGGCCCCTATTTTAACGTGTATGATCAAAATTCAGATTCTGAAGCTTCATATGTATTGTTAACAAGTATAGAACATGCAGAGAGCAAGATTGTGAGTGCCACCTTGTGAGCGAAAAGGTGTGAAAGAGAGAAAGAGGACATGCAAAAAGGCTTGTATCTGCTCTGAATTATGTGGTATGTTTCTCTAAACATCTGGAGGCACAATGTGTGTACACCCAAGCTACTTTTTACCTTAATGTTAATCAAAATGACACACTGAATATTGACAAGATTATTGCTAAACATTAATTCTAGGAAATACGTTTAATGCCCCAAGAAAAATTACTGCCATAAAAAGAAAAACTTCTTTACTTTTTCTTTTTTTTCTTTTGTTCTCTGAAATAGAAAAAATGGCCTTTTGGTAGAATAAGGAGTCATTTTTTCATGGAGAGATACAAAGTCACATCAAGAGGAAGGTTTATATGTTAGGCCAGCTTTACTACTAAGTGTTCAATGCAAATAAAATTCAGCGACCACATATATAACTAATACATATATAACTAATACAGGCAATTATTTTCTCTCTTTAAAATATTGTAAATATTTTAACTGTAAAACTATCTGCAGTTGTGATTGGAATATTAAATGAGTAAGGACACACAATATTATCTCCATAATCATTTTTATGCTGAAGAAAAGGGCAGGCAAATTCAATTCACTGTATTAGATCTCTAAATAATTCCTTCTTAGCACATAAATATGAAATGTTCATATATTCCTTAAAAAAATAAGTTTCAAAGTTCTCTTGGTTTTGTACCATTATTTTTAAAATACATCTGATTTTTTAAAAAAATCTTATGCACAGAAGAGCAGTTCAGCCACTGCTTAATCTAAGGCATTCAGCATCCCACAATTGCTAACCAGATTTCTTTGCAAAGCATATGAATAAGGCAGAAAGGAAATAGCCCTACCAAAAAATACTCCAAAGCACATTCTCTTTGAATCTGGAAGTGTGGTTTACAATAGATTTATAATAGCAAGTGCAATGGATAAACATTTCCATCATGTAATCATCTAGTCTGCCTCACCTTAAGTGATTATCAGTAGAAGTGATCTCAAAAATGAAAAGAAGGAAAAAAACAGCTAATAGAAAACAAAAGGGGTAAGAAGGCAATATACTTTGGCTTCCAATTGGACCAAAGGTGATTATTTTTCAAGAGGCAACTGGACTTTCTGGTTTTTCTTTGAAGACATTTTGCTTCTCATCCAAGAAGCTTCTCCAGCTCTGACTGGATGGTGGGGAATGGAAAAATTTATACTCCTTGCAGACAGCTGGTCATTTGCATTCTTTTTAGCAAGTCATTGAGGCCATCTGAAGGTTTATCTTGGTCATCAGGGTCACCTGAGTAGTGAAAAATGCCTTCTTGGAACTGTTGAAAAGACTGTGTTATAGAGTGGAGATAGATGATGTTGTATCCCTCCCTTTGTATTGAGAGAGTTTGTGGCAGTTCAATTTTGACATAGATAGCCTTTTTGAGCAAAACGTCTTCAAAGAAAAAATGGGAAGTCCAGTTGTCTCTTGAAAAAAGCACCTTTGGGACAACCATGACCTGGATGACTGAGGATCTCCATAGGCTTCTAGTTGGACTGGATTTTCACATCCATTTCTTAGATCAAGAGAACTAATGTCTACACGGTTTGCTATGGAATTGGGTGGAGACATTATTAACCCGATTGAAGAAAGTTTATGAAGGTCCCGTAATGAATTTCAGAGTGCAGTATGATGTATTTGATGTACAGTAAAGGCTTTTGATGAGTTTGCACATTTCAAAAGTAAAATTAAATTTGGCTGAAATACCATTTATCTTTTAATGTGTTAATCTGATTTATCTCTGTTTTGTGATCTTTCTCCCTAATGTACTTGACAGCAAAATTCAATCGCTTTTACTACTGAGCTGGGCCTCAAAGGCCAATACTCAATTTTCTGTTTCTCAGTTTTTATGCAATGTGTAAACTTGGGCACTTGATAAATCCAGACCTCAGGGACAATGCTAGAAAGCTATATTGTGAATATGAGGAACCATTTCTTTGGTTTATGTAATAGAGTTTATTGGTTTATTTTTTTTTTAACTTTATGAGAAAAATTGATTCTCTACAATATAGTGGAAATTTAGCCTGCTTTATTTCTGTTCAAGAAGTTTTGTATCATTTTAAAATTAATGGCAACTTCAGAGAATAATAGTGAACTAACAATCTTTTTATCAAATAGGAGAGTAATGAGATAGGGTTAAGCTGGCAAGGGACAATTTTAAGACAGCAAGAGACAAATATGACTAAGATCTAAATAGCAGTTTACTGGGCACCTTCTTTCTTAGGTAGATTTTGTTCTACAAGAGTAAATGTTTTTGAGCAGATGTTTGTTCCTCTTCCCATTACTCTGAGGTATTTTCGATAATGTCAGATTGTCCGTCAATCTAGTTTAACACATATGTGCTCCAAATGACATATTCCATTTTCTATCTGAACCTTTTAACCATGATGTTAATGTTTGAATTAGGATTACAGGTAGTTTCGATTTATGATAGTTGGACTACAATTGAGTCCAAAATTTCCATTGCTAACTGAGACAGTTGTTAAGTGAGTTTTGCCCCATTTTATGACCTGCCTTTCCTCAGTTATTAAGTGAATTACTGCAATTGTTAAGTTAATCACAGGGTTGTAAAGTGAATTTGCAAGAAGTGAATACATGACCCTGAGACATCATAAATATGAGACAATTGCCAAGTGTCTGAATTTTGATCACATGACCATAGGGACACTTGCAATGGTTGTAAGTGTGAAAAATAATCATAACTCACTTTTTCCAGCACTGTTATAACTTTGAATGGTTACTAAATGAATAGTTGCAAGTCAAGGACTGCTTAGAGCATGCAAAACTCCAGAGTTACAGATTGTCATTTTAAATTGCCTGTTAATGGTTACCCATTTGAGATATTGTGCAAATAATATCTTATTTTAGATTCCCTGTAGAAATTCTACAGAATATTCTGAAGTGGTAATATTAAATGTCATCAATATACCTGTAGTAGCAGCTACCTCTCTTTCTTGTATTTTCTTCTATTTCTCTGCTTCTGAGCTGGGAAGGGAACATTCCAATTCTATATGAAGACATGGTATACCCATTGAAAATATTTACATCTTCATCTTTGTCCTTTTTATTTTATTATTTAATACATATACATTGTGCTTTTATTTCAAAATATTCATATGTATTTCAGCAATTTTTTTCTTTCCAACATTCAGTAAAATTCATCAGTTTTTCTTTAAAAATGTTTTCTATTATCAATCTTCTTGAATTTAAAAAAAATGTGAAACTCTTGATAACACCATCGGCTTCTAGAATATAAATTCATATCATCCAAAAATTGTTAATGTTATTCAGTTTAGGCATTTTAACAAGGTATATGCTTTGGTTTTTTTTCAGTGTCACTCTTGACACATTTGTCTTAAGCATTAATTTTCAGGATCTGCTTTTTTTACACTGTATTCCTCAACTTCATTTTTTTAAACCACAAAAACGTAAGAAATAAGCCTGTCAGATCAAGCTGTTTATTTGTCTAGCCTAGAGTTAATTTTTCCGAAAGTTTTTGCTTGCTCCTTTAAACTGGGGACACTGAGGACTGAACCCATTATAAAGAACTTGAAGACTTTATTAGCTATCTAGATCAGTGGTTCTCAACCTATGGCCCGTGGACCAGGGGTGGGTTCTACTTATCTTTACTACCGGTTTGCAACGGAGCCACACACACGCTCTTCTGCGTATGCGCAGAAGCATTCTGATGACGTTAGGGTCGGTGGGCGGAGCCTCCCATGAATTTTACTACCGGTTCTATAGAACTGGTGCGAACCAGGGGCAACCCACCACTGCCATGGACCCCTGGGGGCGTCAATATCTTCATGGAGGGTCCACAAATAAATGTGAAAATTTAAGTCTTGAGTTAAGACTTTGTGGTCCATGGCCACTAAAGGTATTTAAAAGAGGTCAGTGGTAAAAAAGGTTGAGAACCACTGATCTAGATCACCTACCCCACAAATAAATAAATCAGTTGTACAGCAGAAATAACATTCTCTTAATACTCAGGTAAATTTTACTACTAACCTTAAGAGTGCTTGTAAATGTTTGTTCAAAGCAGGTAGTCATAATGTAATTCCTGAAGGTATTTTTTACATCTATTAAGAAAGGGAAGCAACATTTTCATTTGTGAAGAATGCAGCAGAACTAGTCAAACATTCTGGTACTAAAGCACATATTTCAAGTGACACAAAAGTTCAGCCTCTCCTTACACCCAGTTTTCTTCTAAGCAGCCTAAGAATTCAGCAATCAGAAATGCAGTTTGGCTCAGTTAGCCCAAGAGTGCTCAAAAGATCAAGTATGCAGTTCAATTAATAAAGTTCTCTGGAAACCCAAGCAAGATAAAGGTGTTTCTCTTGGCCAATAGAATATGCAGCTCAATTAGCTTTCTGTGCAGGTAGATAATTTCAGTATGTAACTTGATCTGGCGACGAGAAGACAGCTAACTAGCCATGCTTTCAGTCTGTTAGCAACATTTGTAATGCTATGCTTATAGTTTTAATTGTTTGATATAATTTGATGTTACATGCACACTGAAAATTAATGCTGTTTCGCCCCATATTCCTGGCTAATTCAGAATTGGATCTACAATTTATATGGAACCATCTGATAGACTTCTGATTTCGGATTGCAGGTGGGAACAATATTTTAAAATTATAGGGGCATGTTATGTTTTTAATGTGTTTTATTTATGATTTATTATAAATGCATATGTTATCTCCTGCTTTAAATCCTATTAGGTAAAGAGAGAAACTAAGAAATAACCAATCAATAAATACTTCTTAAAAATTTGAAAAACAATGTTGTTAATCTTAGATTATTGTGTCCAGGGAGCATTTTTATTTATTTATTTATTTTTAAATTGTAACCTTTTTCTGAAATAGTATGGGCCAAAACTGCTCAGTGAAAATATTGATTCTATTATTGGATTTGTCACTTTTACTGGGAAGTTTCTACTCAAAACTTGAGGTTTAAATTTTAAAATGCCAAAAGATTATAGATTAACAATACATAAATAAATTAATTTTCCAGCAAGGTCTTATTTATAATTTTTACTTTAGTTTGCATTTTTAATGTACTTAAAGTAATTGCTATGAATTGTCTAAAATATTATTCTGAGGAAATCTGGATTGTACTGAAAAACCTTTTTCCCTATTTGAACAAATTCTGGTATGAACATACATGTATTCTCATTGATAAATTGAAAAGATTCTTTATGATAAACTCATTGGTCTATGTAGTTCAGAAAATTGGCAAATGTTCCTCAGCATTTCTACAAGTTTCTTTCAAAGATGTGAGTCATAGAATCTGGGATCTTCCATTCATAGAAAGTGGGTACCAATCACCCTAGGGAAATTAACAATTTTAATATGTCCACCTTACAAAAATCATATCTTCTCTCAAGTATTTTTTAAATATTTTATGTTAACCAATTAATTTTAATTTTGGGAAGAAACCTTTTCCCACTGCCTTCAGAGTCACTAGCTTCTCTTTCCAACCAAAACAATACACAAGAATGCATTGTTTTTACCCAATACTAAGCATTTTTTTAAAAAAAAACAGTGAGTAAGTTCACCCATCATACAAAGTTTAAATGTTATTTTCTAGTACAGTGTATTGACATATCCAATACGGTAGAATGAGAATTAAATCAACCCCCCCCCCCCCCAAGTTCAATTTAATCATGTTCAATTTGCAGAGACTGCCTGAACAAGTTTTCTTGGCAAGTTTTTTCAGAAGTGTTTTGCCTTTACATTACCTTTCTAGGGCTGAGAGAAAGTGATTGGCCCAAGGTCACCCAGCTGACTTTGTGCCTAAGGCAGGACTAGAACTCACAGTCTTCCGATTTCTAGCCTGATACTTTAACCACTACTCAAACTGGGTAGTCATGCTTTAGTCCCACTGAAATCACTTAGGTTTAAGTTGATAATGATAGCTTGGTCCAGTGATTTTATAAGGTGTAGGTTAATTTAGCTATACTTTATGATGAAATGCATTCTTTGATCACACAATAAGTATATAAACTAGTAAGTATATAAACTTACTGTGTGGGCCAAGATAATATGAAGCAGTAAAACAGGATTTTAGAAAGCCCATACAAAGATTTGAGAATGTGTCAGGCACATATGATGTGGACCTCTTCGAAGAAATAGTTCCTACTTATTGTGCTTCTAATGTCCTATGTGAATTTTCTCATGATGTTTTTGACTTACTGAGTCTCGCAAGATTATTACCTTTTGAAGTCACGGCCATTGTGTCAATAGACTTTATTATATTAAAGAATGTAAGGTTTCTATCCCTGTTTTTATTCTGAAATGCAGATTTGGCGCAATTTCAAACAGTAGTTTTGAAGGCTCTTAACCTTCCTTTTCTTTTAGCCTTGCATGTTTGTATTAGCTATTTTTAACTTGTTTTGCTATTCCTAATAAAAGCTCTGTGACTTATATTAACCTCTAAATGATCTTTGTTATGTTTAAAGGTTTATTCATTAACTGAATTGAGAACCTCTCATCTCCTTTTAGAAGGGGGAAAATAAAACTCCTAACAGTATCCCTGTACTATTGCAACCACATTAATTGATGCTTGCAAATCAACTTTGATGCTTGATTCATTTCAGGTACAAGTTCTGCAATCTGGTTTCTAAATAGAGGAGTTGGGGAGAAATGTGGGAGAGGGTATTTATTTGCTTGATTCCACATGACAATGTCAGAATAATTGAATAGACCGTATGGTTAGTTTGAGAAGGCAGAACATGAAATCAGCAGCCTCACATACCAGAGGAAGGAAGTAGGCTCAGAGTCTCTGACAGTTGTAATGAATTTTATCAGAATTTCTCCAAAGGCTAACCATTTTGTCTTGAATTATTAAACCTTCCCTCCCCCCTTTCTGTGAGGTAATGAACAACTGTAAACCAACATGCATTTGTATTAGCTTTTTCAAGAATGAATAATTAATTGTGGGCCTGACATAGGAGATGTTTGGCTTCAAATGGCTGCATGTCAAAACCTATAAGCGGATCTCTGAGGCACCAGAAAATCTAACGGTAGTAATGGAGACTTGAGAGATTTCATAAGATGGGATGTGCTATTGATACTTAAATGTGAACTTGCTGTATTAAGGATGCTATTATGTTTTTATAGGCGGTGTCTGTAAGCAGTAAATTTCTGAAACACTATTAGAAGGTGAAGTAGGTTCTGATATTTCATTGTAAGTAGAGATAAATTGTGCCAAATTTTCCTTCAAGGCTTCAGGGTGCTATATTTATCTCTCACCACTTCCTGTCCAAAGTACTAAAACGTGAGATTTTTAATACAGGGACAACTTTGGTTTAGGAGAACAAAAATTGTATTGTCTTATAATGAAGTTTCTGTAGTAGCAACCCAGCTGGCTATGGATAACAGAAGAGAGAGATTGCTACGAAACTGAACTCCAACTAAACTGTGATGGGCAGAGTCAGCTGTTGTACTCTTTTGAGTCAAACTCTCAAAATCTTTGGCATTAAAACTTTTCTGGAATGTAAGGCTGTCTACAGATCTGGAACCTCCTCATAGTTCCTGATGAGCAAACATAAACTGTAAGAGTAGTACCATCATATGCATTCTGTTATTCTGATCACAAAATTCAAGAATTTCATCACTAACATATATGAGGTTTGCTAGATGTAATCCCAAAGATCTGTGATCTGCATGATAGTATATTGTTAGGACTGCAACATGTGGTGCAACTTCCCATTTTTTAAATAGAAGAATGATTATTGGATGATACGCAACATGCAAAAGTAGTGCAAAATTTAACATTTGTGATTCTTCTACCATTTCTCCAGATCTATCCTCATATGTACACTTGTTATTTAGTTGTCTGATTGCTCTTAAGGAGCTGATTGCTCTTAAGGAGCTGATTGCTCTTAAGGAGCTACAGTAATATAACTTTAAGTCTAAGATACCACAAGTTGCTATTAAGCTGGTTCACATTTTATTCTTAGTATTTTAAGTAGAGTAACTGCATGAAAAAAAAAAAACCATGAGTATGGCACTTTTAATAGGTGACCTACAACTGCTGCAATGATTTGATTTATCTAGCTAACAAAGATGCAAGAACCAAGTTCAATGATCCCAAGTCAGTTGGGGTCAGGATTTAGTCAGTTCAAACTAGAAGTAGTAACATTTTTGTTTTTTAGGGCATACTTTTGTTTTAGCAACAATAGCATTAGGTCTTATTGCATTCTTTGCGTTCTTAGTAGACCAGAAAAATGCTGTAGATATAATTTATTTTGACTTTTCAGTAAGGCATTTGATAAAGTAGACCACTACTTTATAAGTATACCACTACGTTATCACTACTTGATAAGATAGAAAAGTGTGGGTTAGACAGCATCACCACTCCTTCTCCCATTGATCCATCTATATTTTTAAATGAAAATTCTTGGACCATTTTATCATATGCTCTTTAACTTGTTCTTCTTTCATTTCTAATTTCTGTAAAAGCTTATATAGTATATTTTAATAATCACTAAAAAGCAATCTTTATTGCTTTATTTTTAAAGCACTTTAACAAAAATGTTTCTCCCCTTAATCCATTCAAAAACTTTTTAAAATTAATTTCTAATCCATTTTTTTGCCATTATTCTTAAATTCTTTAAATTGTTGTATTACTCTTCTCTTTAATCTACAATGAAGTGTCTTTCATTGATAGTTTGTTATTCTTTTACAGAATTTTTAACAGAGTTTAGGCTCTCTTAAAACTAAGGGTTTTTGTTTTTGCATGACTAGGATTCAATAATGAATCACAGATTTGTAAGAGTTTACAGATTAACTTTGCTTTTCAACTACATCTGCAGAAAACTCACAGACATATCTGTCCTAGATGAGAATCTTTATTGTAGACAAGAATGAAGCCTTACATGATAGTTGATTACCTGTTATCAGTGAGAAGATTGCATGAGCTTTATTGCCTTTGCTTGGGGCTTCTTGATTATTATTGATTATTGTTACAAATATCCAGATATTGTGGTTTGTGTCCTTGGAGCCAAGAAGTTGTATGTTTACATAATGGTAATCTCCAGCATGGGAATTGTTGGTTACTACTTTAGTCTTCACATGATGGCAAGTGTATTATCTTCTAAATGGCACTAATAATAGGCATAAGGAAATCAATCAGGGAATGCCTTCTTACAGCAGATTGGTAGTCTTTGTTTTAATGAGTTAGGCAGAACACAAATTCTGATGACATTCAGAAAATATATAAAACTGTATGTTTGACATCTGTGTCCTGAGTAACATAACATACATGAAGTAGGATTCCCCAATCCATGATTTATAATTTTATCAGAGAGAACTCAAGTAAAAATTAATTTGGAAAGCCTAAGTAAAATTGGGTACTTAGGACTGCAGAGCTATATGTTTGACACCAATCAATATACTGAATGCTGGAAGAAGGAATAAGACAGCAAGAATGAAGGAGAATTCGTCATTCCTTACTGTGATTTGGAACCTTAGTTCTGACTGCCACACTGGTGAAGAAACCATTCCATTCTCTGATACAGCTTTACATGAAGCTGACCCATGCAGATGTAGAACAAAAAGTTCCTTCAAGATCTAAGACAGATAAAGTGAATATGTTCTCCTAAAGCAAAGAAAATTCAACAGACCAGCAAGTTAAAGAATGCATTTTTTTAAAAAAGACCTATTATGATGTCATAAAGGCCGATAAAATTCTTGTTGAGTTAATAAGAGGAGTTATTTTTTGTTGCAAAATAGGTATAAGTTAAGTATTAAGGGGAAGTTTGAATAAACCACATTTGGCAGTGCATTATAATTCTGGAATGTTCACCTTTGACTTCTTATGAAACAGTCTAGTGCAGACACATTTTTGTTGCTATAACTGAAAAAAAAATTTTTTTCCTCTGCCCTATTACCTTGGGCAAAACCTTTCTGGAAGAATTAAGCTAGTATATGAAATAATGTTCTCTCTGCTGAAGTTATAACAAACGGATAAACAAAATAAAAATAAAATAAAATTAAAATTAAAATTTGGAATGTAGATTTGCATGCAAAGGGCTTTATCCTTTTCACAGACTGAAACTTATCATAATGGCCATAATAAATCATTTTTACTTTATCAGTTTCCTTTTTTCTAGTTCTTATAAGTGAGTGCTGTATAGCTACAGGGGAATTGAGCTGGAAAAAATAAAACACAATAGATCACATCCAGCACCACTAGTCATAAAAAGAAACAAAATCTTGGTTTTGCTTTTGAATGTTCTCCCTTTTGTGTTTTAGGTTCCTGCTTCTTCTTATCCAACTAGTAACTTGATAGACACAAAAAAGCATACGCATACACACATATATATTTATCTAAAAAATAAAGAATGATTTCACAGTGTACAAGACATTTATTATTAATGTCATTAATTTCAAGATCTTATTTATAAATGTTTATAAGGGAAGGGTCTGAGTAACTTCAGGCACATTTTGTATTCCAACAAATTTATTATTTGGAGAAAATGGTCTTCTCCACAGTAGTTTCATTCATTTGGTTTCTTTAAAAGAACCATAAAAACTCATTGGGGTCTTTCCCTAGGAGAGGATAGTTTTTCACCAACAGAGAGCACTCTTTCATCCACATCAAAACAAAATGCTCAAGTCAAAGACCTTTTATAAAGTTTTGTTTCAGGAACAAAGGCATTCATTCAGATATAAGGCTTCTCTGCTTTTAGTTCTTTCTGGTCACCTGATCAAGCTGTTGGTAATTTTTAGGCTACTTTAGTCTGCATTCCTCAAATTCTTTATACTTGGCCCTGTAATTAAGAGCTTCAGGTTCACTGCCTAAAACGTAGATTCTATAACTTTCCACTTCTTGTGCCCTCAAATGCAAAACTAATTCAACAGTCAAAGCTGCACTCAATTCTGAGTCTTAAAACCAACCTCTTGCAGCTATACAAACAAGTCTTCATGTGAACGATGTGGAGTCATAATCAGGTAAAACGGAGGCTTGCCATTTGTGTGTATTCGCACAAGATTATTTTCTAATGGATGCTTGGCAATATAAACAAAGCACTTCTATTTTGAATGTGATTTTTTCTTTTCATACCATGTAAATTGTATGGTTTCTGATTTTGGTGACCGTTAAACTAATTTATTAATATGTATTGTATTTATTATAAAATTGTGGTTGTTCCAAGCAAGTTTTATAATCATTTGTATGGATGACTGTTTGGTATAAAAGTGGGGATAAGGCTGGCAGCTTATGGTTATGACATAGTAAAAGATAACTTGTTGGTAAAGGCATTTCTAGTCACTATAAGCATCACCACTGAGCATTTAAAATATTTTTGTACAAACAGCAAGTGAAACTAATGAAAGAAACCGTGTAAACTTATTTTCACACTTTTGCAGTCAAACCTCAAAGTCAGGCGAAATACTATTTGGAGATTTGTAATGGGATCAACAGAAAAAAAGCTCTTTTTTTTTTTAATTGAAAAAGTTTTACAATACATTTTTAACCCCACAATTACCCCCCTCCCCCCCTTTCCCCCAACCCTCCCCCCCCTGACTTCCGTTGCATACAAATCATAAGTATATATCAATCATTATTAAAAATTAGATATAGGTGAGATCCATAATATATATCATAACTCTGACAATAAAATTAATCCAGAATTCTAACTACTAATAAAAAAAACATATTAAACAAATAAAGTTTATAAGATTTGTAAATGCCCCCTTAAAACTACACATGTATAAAAATTTTCCCCATCGTTTTATCAAAGACAGCAGTATAAACAAAGTATGTATCAAGTTAATATCTAAAAAACAATATAATATATATATTTAACCTAATAATAACAGTAAGAGTAATCCTTTATTACTTCAAGCTCTATCAAAAAGCTAACCAAAAATTCTTAATTTAGTACTTATTCTAAACATAATCATCCCATTTTTGTTGTCCTCAATCAAATACTAGCTGGTACTTCTTAGTTTGATATTTGTTCTGCACATAATCCACCCAATTCTTCCAATCCCGAACAAAAACTTCATGGGTCCTATCTTTTAAATATGCAGAAATCTTTGCCATTTCCGCAAAATTAGTCATCTTCAAAGTCCATTCTTCTATAGTCGGTACGCTATCTTTTTTCCAATATTGTCCAATCAGTAATCTAGCTGCAGTAATCATATACAAAATCAGTCTTGTTTTATTCGGTGAACAATCCTTAACTATACCCAACAAAAACAATTGCGGAGAAAATTGAAGCTTCTTTTTCAAAACATTCTGCATAACCCACCAGAGTTTAATCCAGAAAGCTTTCACTTTCCTACAAGTCCACCAGATATGAAAATATGTAGCATCCAAACAATCACACCTCCAACATTTAGGTTGAACATTTGGATACATACATGATAATTTCTTAGGATCTAAATGCCATCTATAAAACATCTTATAAAAATTTTCCCTCAGATTCTGTGCCTGCGTAAATTTAACATTCTGGACCCAGATCTTTTCCCAAGTTTCTAACATCACTGGTTCTGCAAAATTCTGTGCCCATTTTATCATACAATCCTTGACTAGTTCACTCTCTGAGTCTCTTTCTAGCAGTAAATTATACACCCTCTTAATATGCATTGGACCTCTCTGTTTCATCTGTATCACCAAATCTTCTTCATGTAACATTAGTCCAATTTTCTGATCTTCTCTCCATCTCGATTGAAGTTGACAATACTGCAGCCAAGTTAAGTTCTTCCCATCTTCCAACAGAGTTTTAAAAGATTTCAAGTTCCATCTGCCCCCATCATTGAAAAGTATCTCTTTATATAACAACCCCCCAAGTGACTTTATATTTGGCACAATCTGCCCAAGATCCAACCACAAAGGTATTTTGTAATCCAACTTGAACTGATGCTTCTTCCAAACTCTCATCAAGGCCCGTCTCAATATATGACTTTTAAAAACATTATCCAGCTTATCCTCGTAAAACAAGTATGCATGCCAACCAAAATCGAAATCGTGGCCTTCTAAATTCAGTATGTCATTTTTCATTATTCCAAACCAATCACCCACTTGAGTCAACACTGTAGCTTCATAATATAAAAGTAGGTTTGGAACTTTGAGGCCACCTCTTTCACGAACATCTTGCATGATTTTAAACTTAACTCTTGGCTTTTTCTGGTTCCAAATAAATTTATTTAGACCTGACTGCCATTCAGTCAATGTTTTATCACTTTGAAGCACTGGAATCATTTGAAATAAAAACAGAAATCTAGGTAGAACGTTCATCTTAATAGCTGCTATTCTCCCAAGTAAAGATAGTTGCAGTTTCTTCCATATCTCAAGATCCTTTTGTATCTCATGCCACAAAGTCTCATAGTTATTTTGAAAAAGTTTAGTATTTGACACTGCAACCTGGACTCCTAGATATTTCACCTTTGTAGCTATTTCAAAGCCTGCCGCCCTTTCCAGTTCAATCCTTTGTGGTTCCGACATATTCTTAACTATCATCTTAGTCTTTTTCTGGTTTAGTCTGAAACCTG
This sequence comes from Masticophis lateralis, assembly GCA_030761175.1. Lineage (NCBI taxonomy): Eukaryota > Metazoa > Chordata > Lepidosauria > Squamata > Colubridae > Masticophis > Masticophis lateralis. The sequence goes on from JAUDYJ010000005.1 coordinate 24,763,762, forward strand.
AGACCAAACCATAATCATCAATAATTTTTTTCATCTGGATGATTGATTCCAAAGGTCGTGTTAGGGTTACAACCAGATCGTCTGCGAATGCTTTCGTCCTATAGTCTTTTTGCTTTACAACAATTCCACTCAATTTATTCGAGTCCCGTAAAGAATTCAACAAAACTTCTAAAGTTAGAATAAACAACAATGGAGATAGCGGGCAACCTTGTCTAGTTCCTTTCTGTATCTGAAAATTAGTAGTTAAACTTCCATTAATAACCATTTGTGCTGTCTGTTCTTGATAGATTGCCTCAATTGCTTGTACAAACTGAACTCCGAAGTCCATTTTATATAAAGTCTTTAATAAAAAATCCCAATTGACTCGATCAAAGGCTTTCTCCGCATCCAAAAATACCAGCGCCGCAGGGATCTGTTTACTCTTCTCAAGATATTCCAATAAATCTATGACTTGCCGCACGTTGTCCTTCATATATCTCCCCTCAATAAAACCTGCTTGATCACTGTGAATCACCTCTTGGATAACTGGCATCAATCTGTTGGCCAGAACTTTAGCAAAGATTTTGTAATCCGTATTCAGGAGAGATATTGGTCTAAAATTTTCTGGTTTTGAAGAACCGTCTTCCTTTGGTATAAGTGAAATAAAAGCCGTTTTCCAAGAGGGGGGTATTTTACCCCCCCCCCCGTTGTATACTACAAAATAAATCCTTCAGATGCTCTATCAACTCAGATTGTAAGTTCTTATAATATACTGCTGTCAAACCATCCGTCCCAGGAGCTTTAGCTGTGTTCAGTTGTTTAATTGCAAACAAGATCTCTTCAGAAGTTATTAAACAATTAAGTCTTTCCCTTTGTTCCGATGAAATTTTTGTAACTCTCATCTTTCCAAGATATTTATCAATAAGGTCCTCTTGAATCTTATCTTTACAATACAAATTTGAATAATAGTCTAAAAAGGCTTGATGAATTGACTTCTGTTGAAACACCTGTTTACCTTTGTATTCAATAGATTCTATTACACGAGAACTTTGTTTCTTTTTTAGAGTATATGCTAACCATCTGCCCGGTTTGTTAGCATTACAAAAAGTATTATGTCTGGCAAATTGCAAATTAGTCGCCGTCTGATCAGCTAACAATATTTGAAATTGTTCTTTCAAAAGTTTTATAGTTTGCTGTAGTTTCTGATCAGTCGGATTTTTTATATGCAGTTGTTCTTTTGCCTTTATTTCAGCCTCCAATTCTATTCTTTTCTTTTGTCGAATTATCCTTTGCTTAGAATTCATATAAATCAGTACACCTCTCATGTAAGCCTTACTTGCATCCCAAACAACTTCAATAGGTGTACCTTTATTCAAATTCAACTGGAAGAATTCCTTCAGATGTTTTTTGAGATCCTCTATATTCTTCTCATACCTAAATAGATTCTCATTAAGTCTCCAGGATCTTCTCTCCCTCTTGCCGAAATCCATTTCCATCCATACAGGACTATGGTCAGACAAAGTTCTTGGAAAAATCTTAGTCTTAGTCGTATTAGAAGATAAGTCAGTAGAAGCCAATATAAAGTCAATTCTAGAAAAGGACTGATGTCTATCAGAAAAGAAGGTAAAATCCTGTTGCTTCGGATGATGTATTCTCCATACATCCTTCAATTGTAATTCTTCTTTCAATGCAAAAAAAGTCTGTGGTAATTTATTCCCCTTCTTAGCTGGTGTCTTCTTATCAAGATTTGCATCGGTGACTCCATTCCAATCTCCCATTATCAATAAAGATTTATAATTGCATTGCAATATTTTGCTATGTAGTAATTTATAAAAAGTTTCTTGCTGCTGATTCGGGGCATAGATTCCTATTAAAAGAAACTGAACATTCTGTATATTTATTTCAACCGCAATATATCTTCCTTGATCATCCGCTTCTACAAGTTTAGCTGGTATTCTTTTAGAAATATACAACACTAGTCCATTCCTTTTTGCCAGATTAGAAGAAATAAAGTGTACTCCAAATTTTGAATTTATCAAATATTTTTGGTCCTGGGTTCTAATATGAGTTTCTTGGAGGCAAACAATTTCATTTTTATATTGATTCAAATAATAAAATATTTTCCTTCTTTTCTGTGGGGAGTTCAAACCATTCACATTCCACGATAAAAATCTAACTGCCATCTGAAGATTCACGAAGCTTGCCAAGGACTTGTCTAAGACTTTGTTCAACAACAGAAGTCTTAGGTCTTGCCCCTCCCACTGCTTCAGATTTTTGTGGTGTCCCATTCATCCCTTTCATTTCTTGTGGCATCTCGAACATCTGTTGTTTTTGCTTCTCTTGTCTCTGCTTTTCGGCTGCCCGGGTTACACGTTGATCTTTTGGTTCTTGCATCATCAATTCAAGATCTGGGTCCACCTCTCTTGTTGCTCTGGGATGTTTTATTCTTGGCTCTGGGAGACCGATAAAAAAATCCTCCGTTAAACCACCTTCAGCTCCTAAAACATCCTCCGCTGCCAACACTTGAGTTGCCTGTTGCTCTTGTTCCTTTGAAAGTTCTAATGTCTCTTCCTCGAAATCCTTGTGTTGAAAGGCTCCTTCTACTGACAACAATGTAGATGAGCATGGTGGTGTTGGAGATCTTTTAAGAATATTGTGAAAAAAGTGTTGTGCTTTTGCCAACGAATTCAAACGGTATCTGACATCCTCATATCTCAAGATAATTCCCACAGGTTCATCCCATCTAAATGGGATCTGTCTCCTTTTCAATTCATTCACCAAAAAGCCGTAATCTCTCCGATCTCTTAACATTTTAGGTGGTAGTTCTTTAAAAACTCCAATTTGATTGCCCTCCGCCTGAATAGTGGTATGAAAAGAACTGCGCAAAATATCATTTCTCAGCGTTCTGTCATTAAAATAAATCACAACATCTCTGGGCAAATTCCTCTGTCTCGCTACTTGAGAATTAACCCTGTAAATCTTGTCAATTCTTTTCTCAATTAGCTCAGGTTCCAGTTTTGAGATTTTGGCCAAAATATCCACACAAGCAGCCCTCAAATCCTGTCTGTTATTTTCCTTCAGACCCCTTAGTCTTATGGCAAACTCCATATTTCGAAATTGTAGCATGGTAATTTCCTCTTCCATCTTTTGCTTCCTCAGATCCACCTTAAAAAATTTCTCCTCTGCATCTTTTTTATTCTTTTGCACATCTAAATTTAAGTCATCCACTTTTTTTTCAACCACCACCAGAGCATCAGTGAGAGCCGTTACCACTGTAGTTACATTCTGATTCAACTTATCACTTTTTTCCTTTACAAACTGTTTCATTTCATTTTGATTATTTTCAATCTTCACATTCAAATCTTTAATCTGATTAGCAAGAGTTGCTGCAGAAAAAAAAAGCTCTTGATGTGCCATCTGGAACCCAAGGATTACTTACTATAAATTTATGGCATTGATGAGAAATATGTGGCGGAATCTTTTTATACAGCATGTCTACCAAAAAGCCTTTTTTTTTTCTTTTTTAAATAATGGTAAATTATGAACACTATCTATCTTGTGCACAAAAGGTCAGGTGCAAAGAAGGGATAGAATTTTTAAAAATTAGTTTTATTCTTAGATATTCTTGAGGAGCTTGAAAAAGAAGTATAGAAGCTAAATTATTACAGTTATTCTTCTCCTGGGTTACTACTGTTGTGCGGTAACAGCACATTTCAGAAATCTTTACAAAGCATTTACCTACTTGAGAGTAGGCAAACATATTAATTAACAATGAAATACACAAAACAATACAGTTTATTGCATCTATTGCTTCTTAAGTAGGCACAAGCCAAATGTAAAATATGAGATAATACAATTATGTACATTATACATACATCAGGCTAACTGGAGAGCTAATCACTTTATAATACTGAGCCCTATGGCACATATCTCACATGGCAAGAAATAGTTTTGCAGGAATTCAATCCAGTCTACAGAATATCTCTATTGTTTTATGTTCCATTAAACTCATTGCATCCTCCTATTTATTTTCCTACACTCCTATCCCACCCATGACTGAATACACATCAGCCCTTTGAGGGTTGTTGTTATTTTAGGCTAAAGTATAGGCTACTTTGTGGATATAGGGTAGAATAACAAACTTGGAACCTGACAATGTTTCTGTTTCTTTCTGTCTTATACCAGAGAGAATCAAGGGAGGGCAAACTTAAGTTTATTTCTTATGCTTTCTTGTTTTTCTGGACTAAGCCCATGTTTTGTTAAAGGCCTCAATGTAACTTCTCTAAAGCTATCTCTATGTTCACCCACTCTCTCTCTCTCTCTCTCTCTCTCTGTGTGTGTGTGTGTGTGTATCTCAAGGTAATATTGCATACATCTGATGAAGTGGACTTTTAGTCTCTGTAAAATAGGCCATAATAAGGTGATATAAACCTCCAACTGTTTTTGCTGAAATTGATAAGAATTCTTTCCTTTTCCAAGAAAGACTTTGGAGTTGTTCTGATTTCATGTTATCCTATGAAACCTGAATTTATTAGACCAGAGGTGTCAAACCCGCGACAACACATTGTCGTCACATGATGTATCACAACTTTTTCCCCTTCACTAAACTGGGGTTGGGCGTGGCCAGCACATGACACATCAGGCCTGCGGCACGCGAGTTTGACACCCCTGCATTAGACTGTTGTCATTAGTGGGGGTTACTTTGCTACACATCACAGATATAATCCAATGGAATTTACATACCTTCATTTGCTCGCAAAGCATGTGGAATGCCTCTTGGACTACTACTGTGCTGTGCTCACTTTTGTGAAAATCAGAGTTGCCACTAAATTAACCACTGTTATTCAGCTGTGAATATTTCTCTTATTCAGGTGTGAACATTTCAGGTATGAAGTAAAGTGAAGATGCTTTATTTACAGTTTTGCTCCAAAACTTTACCATAAGTGCCCTTTCAAAAGTTATAGCTTGTATAGCTAAGCATGCCTTCAAATGAGTTTGCCAATGGAATATTAAAATATTGTACGGTATAACTCTTTTTTAAAAAAAAAAAATGTAGCACAGGTAGTCCTCAATTTACAACCACAATTGGGACCAGAATTTCTAACTAAGAAAGATGCTAAATAAGATTAATGAGCAACACCCGATTTTATGATCTTTTGTGCTATGTTAAGTGAATCACTGCAGTTAAGTGAATCACATGGCCGTTAAGCAAATCTAGCATCCCCCCATTCCCTTTGTTTATTGGAAACCAGCCAGAAAGGTCACAAATAGTGATCATATGACCTCAGGACGTTCCCGTTGCCATAAATATAAGTAGGTTGCCAAACGCCATATTCTGAACAAATGACCAGGGGGATGCTGTAACAGTCATAAGTGTGAGGAGCAGTCAAAAGTCACTTTTTTCAGTGCTACAGTAACTTGGAATAGTTGCTAAATGGATTGTACGTTGAGGACTTCCTATAGTTTACAAGCCAGTATATCAGTATCAGGGTGAAATTCAGCAGTTTCTGACAGGTTCTGGAGAACTGGTAGCGGAAATTTTGAGTAGTTTGGAGAACTGGCAAATACTACCTCTGGCTGGCCCCAGAGTGAGGAAGGAATGGGGTTTTTGTAGTATCGTTCCCCTGCCACGCCTACCAAGCCACGCCCACCTAGTCACATCATGCTCGCCAAGCCACGCCGACAGAACCGGTAGTAAAAAAAAAATAATTTCACCACTGATCAATATGTGTTGTTAATGAGGTCCTTTGTTTTCCTCAGCTCATGGCCAAAAAGGTCTCAAGATTTGAAGAAACATTTATAAAAAAGGAATACCTGACGTGTTATGGATTTATATGTCACTAACCTTAACTGAAAGAAGTGTCACATACCAGAGTCAGTCTCATTGGCAGAATCAACTATGCACCATCTTCTAAGACTTGTTTTGGAACAAAAAGATCTCTCACGTGCTGGGGAACTCTTTTCTTTGGATGATTCTGAAATAGAAGGATGCCTATCCGAAGCCCTTGAGCAAATCAAACTAATTAGTTCATCTCCTGTAAGTAGAACCTTTCGTATTCTTTGAAAAGCAAAATATGGGTTAGAAAATCCATGTAAGCTGCCTTGTGTGAGTAGGTAGCAAATAAATGTGAATGAATGAATGAATGGTTAGCTGCAGAAGCTCAAGAAAATAAATTACAAATTGCAGCCTCAGTAAAGTTGGGAGCAGTTCAGAGGTGGGTTTCAGCAGGTTCTGACCAGTTCTGGAGAACCGGTAGCAGAAATTTTGAGTAGTTTGGAGAACCGGTAGTAAAAATTCTGACTGGCCCCACCCCCATCTATTCTCTGCCTCCCAAGTCCCAGCTGATCGGGAGGAAATGGGGATTTTGCAGTAACCTACCCCTGGGGTGGCATGGGAATGGAGATTTTACAGTATCTTTCCCCTGTCATGCTCACCAAGCCACATCCACCAAGCCACACCCACAGAACCGGTAGTAAAAATTTTTGAAACCCACCACTGGAGCGGCTATGATTACTTTTCAGAAAGACTGGGAAGGTAGCATATCAGTTGTGTCAGTGCCTGAAACTAAAATCAGCAGGAAGCAAAATTATTTGAAAATATTTTCTGTTTGTTCAAATTGGAGTCGCCTCGAACCATAAGAAAAGCAGCAAATCCCAAAGGTGCTTTTTCAAGAGGAAACTGGTCTTTCTGGGTTTTCACTGAAGACGTTTCGCTTCGCATTCAAGAAGCTTCTTCAGCTCTGACTGGATGGTGGGGAATGGAAGGATTTATATTCCTTGCAGACAGCTGGTCATTTGCACCCTTTTAGAGAGTCATTAAGGTCACCTGGAGATTTAGCAGGGTCATCAGGATCATCTGAGTGGTGCAAATGGGTGTGGAGCCCTTTTGGAACAGTTGAAAGGACTGTGTTGTAGACTGGAGATAGAGGATGTCATATCCATCCCCTTCTGTTTAGAGAAGGCAGTTCAGTTTTGACATAGATGACCTCTTTTGAACCACAGGCCTCTCTGTCCAAAATGTGTCCAAACTTTGCTGTCTTCGAAAGAGTAGGCTTTGTTTTTTAAATGCAGATGGACTGCTGAATCTAGTCCTGATGGGTTTGTTCCAGGGGAGGGTTCCACTTACCTTTACTACTAGTCTGCAATGGGAGCACCCACACTTCTGCGTATGTGTACATCATACCTTATGACAGTGATGGCTAACCTTTTTGCCGTCGCATGCCAAAAATGGGGGGAGCGTGGCGGGTCATGGGTGTGTGTGCCCACATCCATAATTCAATGTGCCCCGCCCTCCTGTGCATATGACCCCCCCACACACTTCCCCCTGCTTTTGGCACGTGATGGCCCGGTGGGCCCGGTAGGCCTGTTCTTCCCCCTCCCCAGGCTCCAGACGCTTTCTAGGAGCCTGAGGAGGGCAAAAACAGCCTTCCCCATCCCCCCCGGAGGCCTTCCGGAGGCCGGAAACAGCCAGTTTCCCGACTTCTGGTGGGACCGGAAGGCCTGAAAATCAATTGGCTGGTGCGCACATGCACGCTGGAACTGAGCTAGGGCAACACTCGCGTGCCCACCAATATGGCTCCGCGTGCCACCTGTGGCACCTGTGCCATAGGTTCGCCATCACGGCCTTATGACATCCAGTTGGGTGGGCGGAGCCTCCTGCCGCTTTTACTACCAGTTCTCAAGAACCGGACACCACTGGTTTGTTCTCCTATGTTGTGCCATGTGTTTATGAAGTGATTAATCCAGTCAGAGATGGAAACCAAAAAATCCAGTTGCCTCTTGAAGAAGCACTTTTGGGGCAACCATGACCTGGATGGCTAAGAATCTCCATAGATAAAAGCAGCAAGTAAATTTGATAAATAATGAATAAATCAATCGTTCTATAATTATTCTTTAGAACCTTTTTATTGAAGTCGTGAATGTAATAATAATTTTCTGTTTTTAGGCAATAAGTGAAAAGAAAAACAATATTGAATGATTGCAAGGATAGCAGAATGTGTCAATAACATTTAGAAATTAGGTATCATACAAAAGTACGCTTGGTATCTGGCCTTTAAACTCAAATATTTAATACATCTTAATGTTTCTTGTGCTAAAGGCATATGGCCCAAGTATATGCAACTGCTAGATGACACATGAATTATACTAGTCTTCAGATTTATGCATCTTAGAATTTATTATTGAGAAATTTGGCAGACTGTCCAAAAATTATCTAATATGAATCACATACACCTAGGATTTGTATCTTTGACTGGATGGCTTATAACCTGACTTGAAAACAATACATTTTGAAGCACAGCAGAATAAAACAATAAATTCTGCTTTCCTTGGCCAGTGTTAAATAGTATTAAAATGATGCCCATGATGAGCATTTATTGATTTTCTCGAGAGGTTTACAGGAGAATATATGTTCTAAGAATAGTTACTTACCAAGCATCCCGTGTTTTAAATTTTTTCTTTCAATAGTATGCCCCACTCAGGTACACATTTGCGTGGGTGCACACACACACACACACACACACACACACACACACACACACACACAAAATCCCTTTCAAATTTCAGCAGGAAACCTGTGGTAACTTTGAAATATATGTGTGGAATAATGAATCCACCTAAGTCATTGCCTTATTTCAGTATTATCATAGAACATCAGACAATGTGGGGAAAACATTTGCCATGTTTTCCCACTTGAGGGCAGCAATAATGCATAACTGACCTAAAACAACTTTTGAAATGATTTAAAAGTTCAGAATGTGAAGGAGGTAGGTCGTTTTTCACAGAACAGAATGCAAACTTAATAGCAAATCTATACATTCTTCAATATCTCCCAACTGAGAAACATTTTTAAAAGGAATAGCATTCAGATTGTCGACATAGACTAGAACAAATACAGCAATGAGTATTCAGGCTTACTGTTTCTAAGGAGAATGTGTGGTTTGGGAAAAAAGGAGTGTAAGTGGACCGTTTTTTAAGACATATGGGGAAAAGCTAGGACAACTTGGAGAGTGAGCTTTGGGAATAGGAGCAATGTCAGTAAGACAGAAAGGAAAGGGAAAGAGAAGAGGGATTTGTGAAAAAGTAAAACTATTATTCTTGTAAATAAGCAAGTGTTGTTGATATTCCCCTGACAAAAAACAACTTGCACTAATTAATCTTATTATATTGGGTTAGATAGAGATGCTCCTTCACTAACTATAATAATTGAACATGGAATTATGGTTGAAAATTGTTGCAGTTATAAATCACTCACTCACTGGGAATAATTTTCTGGCCCTTTTCATGGCAGTTGTTAAGCAAATGCTGCTGTCCCATTAAGAAAATGTGGAGGTCATTAAGGAAATGACATGATTATCAAGTGAACCATTCATGTGATTGGTTTTTTGTTTTTCGCTGGAAGCTGAAAAAATGCTGGAAACTGGCAAAAACTAAATAAACCACAAATTGCAAGAACATGACTGTGGAATACCATGAAAGTTTATAAAACTGACCCACCCAACATGCGGTCACGTGACCATAGAGGGTGTGACATGATCACTTTTGACAGTTAGGGATGCTTTATGGGCCATAAAGCACCCCTTACATGGCTGTCATAACTTTGAACAATCATAAAATGGCCAGTCGCTAAGCGAGGACTACCTGATAAGTTCTAATTTATAATTTATATTCAAATGAATTTAAAAAAGAAACCATATGTGCCCCCCTAAATTCCAAAATGCTATGCTAAGACCTTATTAAGAGAGAAGGTAAAATCAGCAGCGAGATTTTAAATTATATTTACATAGCCCCATAGCAAAGTGGAATAGAATTATGCCATTTCCATCTTAAGAAATCTAGTTTCCACATGGGCATGATCAGTTATGATCAATGATGAACGGTGTAGATATATATGGTGCAAATAAATATCAAATATGACGTTCAGCCAAGGACTAGGGGATTCCTCCCTCCCTTCCATAGAGCAACTGAAGGAAATACTTTTTTCTATAGCAAAATTATATAATTCATTACTTCAGGATATTGTGGTGGGTGCTGATTTAGATGGTTCTAAAGATGATTAGATTCAGTAACACTTCCAGATGTGAAACACTTTTCAGGAATTGATGCACTGTGGTTGAGATTTGGGAATAGGGTCAGACTCAGGAAGAGGCAAAGCAAATCCAATATGCAGCTTTCTTTTTCTGTTCTTTTTTTAGTGCTAGACATTTTACAAAATACAGCAATTGATTTGTCCAACAACTGAAGATCCAGTTTTGTTTGTAGTTAGATAATTTTTTTAAGCTTTAAAGTCTTTAAAATCATACCAGTAATTTAATTACTGTTGTACCAGAGGTGGGTTTCAGCAGGTTCTGACCAGTTCTGGAGAACCGGTAGCAGAAATTTTGAGTAGTTCGGAGAACCGGTAAATACCGGTTGACTGGCCTCACCCTCATCTATTTTCTGCCTCCCGAGTTCCAGCTGATCGGGAGGAAATGGGAATTTTGCAGTAACCTTCCCCTGGAGTGGGGTTGGAATGGAGATTTTACAGTATTCTTGCCCTGCCACACCCACCAAGCCATGCCCACAGAACCGGTAGTAAAAAAATTTGAATCCCACCACTGTCTTGTACAATTATATATATATATTTTCCATTTGAAGATCTTACTGTATTTCTTCAGCAATCCCCCACACCTTAGACTAAGGTTCCTATCTCACAGTATGAAATTTATGCTGCTGTTCCCAGCCAACTTTCCCCAAAGTCACTTGCAACCATGCAGAAGATGGAATGTGTGGTCTGGTGCTTGGGCCTACTGTTGGATGGGATGTTGGAGAATCTAGTAGATCCCTTCCCACTGTTAATACAATAGTTTGGACAGGATGCTATTTCTAAAGACCTGCTTCTTGAGGCTGCTGTCACTGGCCAATCTTCCGGATTACCAACATTCCAGATTTAATTTCTAGAGACACTGTCATTGTTCTGAGCTTCTACTTGTACTTAGTGTTCCCTCATGTTTTTGAGGTGTGACTTTTGTTGTGACACATTCTCCATTCTTCATTGCTTGTATACTCCTCAGACAGCTTTGGGGTTTCAGTTATCCTTCACGTCTTCCTTCAGCTATCTTGTTTCATTTGTCTTCTTTCACAAAAGGACTGGTTTATCTGACAGTCCAGGGTAGAATCCTTTAAATTGAAACAGACAGAGGGATACAGCTAATTCTACTGTAGTTCTTTTTTTTCCTTTTTGGATATCCAGATATTTTAATTTAAAAAATTATTTAATTTAGGTTAATAAATACATTTTCCAAATAATCATAATGTTCCTTTGGTAAGAATCTGGCTATTTTGGAAACATTGGATTAGAATATCCCTTTCATTCTGATTTAACAATCTGATTTACATAGACTTATCATAAATTATTTTTTAGTGCAGCAATAGAAAACTTAAATTACTGTAGTCTTTGAACTGAATTCATTTTTGTATAAAAACAAATATAGAAGTTCAAGCACAGAAGGAAGGACAAAGGAATCAAATTATTGTATTTACTTGGTTCATTATTTTCAATTTCAGTTGTCCAACACACAATTTAGAGTTGGAAGGGTCCTCAGAGGTAATCCAATCCACACCTCTCATCCATGCAGGATACACTTGAGTATCTCTGATATCCAACCTGTGTCTAAAGATCTCTAGTGAAGGAGAACACATGTCATGATGGAAAACGCAACATATCATTCATGACACATACTTTTTCTTCCTGACATAGACAGTCTTTCTAATTAATTTTAGATCCAAATTGCTAGTGAGGTCAGGCTACAATAAAATTGGAAACTTCTCTGCTATTGGCAGCCAAACAGTTGCCAAGTTTCTATATTGCTGCTAGTATTTTCTATCCAGTTGGAAAATGTTCTCCACACTTAATACTTCAGGGTGTGGAGACTATGGTGGTTTATATAATATTTACAAGTGGGGCTTCAGTTCTATCAGGACCAGCTGGACTGCTTTCACTCTCAGAATGGCCCTAGGTCTCTCACTGTTTAACCGCATTCGCTTTTCTCTCTCACAGCTCCATGAAAAATTCTGTGTCAAACCTCCTGATAAAACCTTTAAACTAGATACGTTTCAAAGCCTATTGCCTGTAACATAATGAATGGAAATATTTCAGGAGCTGAGATGGTACATGATTACTGTCAGCAATGACCAAGGATCTGGGTTAAGTCTCTTCAATAAAGCACTTTCATCCTGCAGCAACATAATGTTTGTAATGGTCCACATAACATCATAAATTAGACCACTTGGTAGTAATTGATAACTATGAGTACAATTTTTATGATTTGTTCCTTTTGTTCTTTAGAAAACTAATATACATAATCTCATAAATATCTATATAAGAAACAGTTAGTGCTCAAATGAACCAAATTCAAGTACAAGAGCCAGCAAGTTATATTATGGAGTCCATGTCCATTAATCTCAACCTCTAAAGTTAGCTAATCCAAAGCTTGATTCCATCAAGAACCTACATATTTATTATTAAATGTCTCATGTTCCAGCAAGCCCTTGTATTAGCAGCAGAGTTAGAATGAGTTTCTGAAAAGATGTGTTGTTAAACATTGGACTAAATGCCAGCCATTGTAATTTTCAGCAGAGGAAGTACAGTCAGAATAGGTCTGTCTTTGGAAAGTTGCCTAACTCCTAGGTTTTTACTGGAAAGCTGACCATCCTGTCTTATTCTTTTTTTTTAAAATTTGATTTATATGCTGCCCTTCTCCAAAGACTCAGGGCGGCTTACAATGCGTTAAGCAATAGCCTTCATACTTTTGTATATTTATACAAAGTCAGCTTATTGCCCCCACAAATTGGGTCCTCAATTTAGCTACCTTAGAAAGGATGGAAGGCTGAGTCAACCTTGAGCCTGGGGAGATTCGAACTGGTATAATTGCAGACAGCCGGATGTTAATTACGGTGCTTTAGTCTGCAGAGCTAAACCAGGCACAGCAGATTTTGTGCTTGCCCATTGGGAGACTTATATAGCTATTTTTGGCTCATTAGCCATCATCAGTAAGCCACACCCACATCTCATGTATCCTCCCTGTAAATCCTCCCTTTTTCATTCTTGCTCGCTGTCAGAATGAAAAGAAGGGAAAAAATTCCAGAAAGTAGTGAATGTGATTTCACTCAGCCAGGGTTGCAGAAAGATCTTGGTTACGTAGGAAAAACCTGGCTTAAAGAAAAACACACATAAAACCTATGAAAAGTAAGAATGAATGAATATATATAGTTGAATTAACCTTCTGAGCCACAAGTTTTCCTCCCTTCATCAGACAATGTAATTATAAAAATAATGGATGGAAACTGACCAAAGAGAGATTCAACCTAGAAATGAGGAGAAACTTTCTGACAGTGAGAACAATCGACCAATGGAACAGCTTGCCTTCAAAAGTTGGGGGAGCTTCATCACTTGAGACTTTCAAGAAAAGATTGGACTGCCATTTGTCAGAAATGGTATAGGGTTTCTTGCTTGAGCAGGAGGTTGGACACTAGATGACCTATAAAATCCCTTTCAACTCTGTTAATCTGTTAAATCTGTTAAACAAAGGGGCATGTCTATTTAGAAACATAGCCCTGTTAGAGCAAATTGATCCAATTGAGCAGGTTATTTCAATGCAATAATTGCTCAAACATGGCCCATCATAAGAATGGCCAATGCTTGAAAACCCCTAATGTTGTAATAAAGCCTACACCTTTAACTAGTGGGCAATAATACATGCTTATGCCTTTCCATCTCTCTTTAAAACCATATTAAGTATACAAGGGGCCACTAACTTGAAATATTGTCCTTAAAATTTTGGATACAGCTCTGTCCAGACAGGTAAAGAAATTACATGGTTCCAACTGAACACCAAAGAAAAGGTAAATATATTATGCTATTCTGGTAAAGTAGATTGTTCTGGTTGTGTCAATGATTTTTTGGATTATCTAGTTTCATGGTGAGGGATGTGGTGGCTCAGTAGCTAAGATGTTGAGCTTGTCGATTGAAAGGTCAGCAATTCAGTGGTTCGAATCCCTAGTGCCACATAATGGGGTGAGCTCCCATTACTTGTCCCAGCTTCTGTCAACCTAGCAGTTCAAAAGCACATAAAAAATGCAAGTAGAAAAACAGGAACCACCTTTGGTGGGAAGGTAACAGCATTCTGTGTGCTTTCGGCATTGGCCACATGACCATGGAGATGTGGCTGGCCACATGACCATGGAGACGTGATCGGACAGCGCTGTCTCTTCGGCTTTGAAACAAAAATGAGCACTGTCCCCTAGAGTCGGGAACAACTAGCATATATGTGCGAGGGGAACCTTTACCTTTTCCTTTACCTTAGTTTCATGGTTGGTGGGTTTGGCATTGATATGAAACACCCTGGCCAAATGTTTGAAATTTTTAACACATTTTAAAGTGTGCAAATTAAGATCTTGGTTTTAGTGTAGTCTGGTCAAGTGCTTTCAGTCACAATAAACAAGCCTCCCTGCCAGTCTAAATGCTAGGCAATGTCTAAGTGTGAATAAACACCTTCCTTCATATTTGGGACAGATATCTAGGAGAGTCTCCAACTGCTATCATATTTTATCTCAATCAGGACTACCAGACGAATGACAACAACCAAGCAGTTGTGGAGATTTGTATCACTCGAATTACTTCAGCCATCAGGGAGACAGAATCCATCGAGAAGCATGGAAAAGCTCTTATTGATCTTTGGGAGTCATGTTTAGAGCACAACCTGAAACCTTTTTGTAAAGATGAAGATACACCACATGCAAAGATTGCCTCTGATATTATGAGCTGCATTTTGCAGGTGAGAATGTTTTGCCTGATAATGTACCTTTTTGAGGGTATCTTGATTGGTTCTTTTTTGTAATAGAATTGTACATGAACAGTCTCCCCCAAATTTATAGTAGAAAAGTTGGGTAGATGATTTTTTTCAATTTTTCATTTTTTTCCTCAAGGGACAGAGAAATTATGTTATCCAATTTATCATGGATAAGATTAATTTTGTGGTATTTGTGGTAATGTGGTACTATGTATTTACAGTAGTAAATATGCTGAAAAAGGAGGATGGGAGAAATTCCCTCAATACATTTCCTTGAAATAGAAAGGAAGCATGGGAAAATCATAAAAAAGGCAAGATCTTCACATCGACCACCTGGCCACCATATAGCAAAATAAGCAAGGATACTTCATCCATGAGAAATCCTCTGAAATGTTCTTCTCCTTTGGAAGAATGTCTTTCTTTAATTAGATTTCATGAAAAGTACTTTCTTAGAATGTGCTCTGCATTATAGTCTGAAGTAGGAAAAAGGGTTTTAGATATTAAAATAACACATTATATCTCTTGATTTCCCCTTAAAGATCCTGCAACATTTTTCATAGACTAGTCATGTGATTTCTCAAAAAATGTGGGTTAATTTGAGGAACAAATATTGGTGCTATCTCAACTGAAATGCATATTTTTCTGAGGTTGTGTGGCTACCGTGAAATCCTGGGGCAAAAATGCAGCCGATCCAATTCCTATCCATGCCTCCTGCTAAGCACCTTTTCAACTTCAGAGCCAAAGCACTGGACATTCCTGCTATTTGGAAAACATTCTGAATGCAGGTAGTCCTCGACTTACAACAGTTCATTTAGTGACCATTCAAAGTTACAATGGCACTGAAAAAAGTGACCTATGACTGTTTTCACACTTACAACTTTTTCAGCATTCCCATAGTCATGTGATCAAAATTCAGATGCTAGGCAACTAGTTCATACTTACGACCGTTGCCGCATCCTGGCCAGTAGTGGGTTCCACTTACCTTCGCTACCGGTTTGGAATTGGGAGTGTATGAGCATGTGCACTTGCTTTGCTCACGCCCAGTGCTTCTGCACATCTTGCACGCGCAGAATCTTTTGCACATGCGCAGAGCATCGGTGATGACATCTGGGTGGGTGGGTGGAGCCTCCCGCAACTGCCATACCGGTTCACCTGAACAGGGTCGAATTGGTAGAAACCCACCACTGGTCCTGGGGTGATGTGATCAATCCCCTTTTGCAACCTTTTGACAAGCAAAGTCAATGAGGAAAGCCAGATTCACTTAACAACCAGGTTACTAACTTATCAACTGCAGTGATTCACTTAACAACTGTGGCAAGAAATGTTATAAAATGAGACAAAATTCACTTAAGAAATGTCTCAGCAACAGAAATGTGGGGCTCCAGTGTGTTCGTAAGTCAAGAACTACCTGGACTACTTTGCTAATATGTGTTCAAAATAATATCTATTTTAAGTGGTCAAATATATTTCAGATTAATAATTTTCTGCTATGTGTTTGAAAATTCAGAAATTGGCAAGCAGAACTATATATGTGTCAATGAAAATGTCATCCCTATGCGCAATTTTTCCAAACTATGATATATAAGAATTTTTACCTATTACTTCATACCATTAAATTGTGCATGAATTGATAACATTTGCCTGGATTCACACTATATGTGTGAATGTGTATTCATAAACATAAACACATAGCTTGATAACTAGCCTTGGAGTAAATTTTATTGCACAAGGGTTAACTGGAATATTCAGCACAGAGGCACTGTTTTGATGGTATTTCAATTAAGATAAAGTTTCTGGAGTCAAATTATTCAATCACGGCCTCTAACTAAACTCTATTATATGATAAGAAAGGAAGCAAAATCCATGCACCAGATCATGTACATTTTTACACCAATTGATACATTTAAGATTGCAAAACTGAGATAATTTGAAAAAAGGCCAAATTCCACTACGTATCACTAAAGATTAGCAGTAAGTTAATATAATTAGAACCAAAATAATTTCTTCGTTCTTTTGGACAACAAGACATGAAACTGAATCAAAAATGCATGTTTATTTATTAAACGTGAACTTGTATTAACTAGAAAGTCTTTTTTTAGGCATTATATTCATTGTAATATTTAGTTGTTCATCTAAATTGAGAACTATAGCTAATTTTAAACCTGTCATTACTAAAGTTATTAGTAATGGCTTTTGGGGGGGGGTGGCTCTGCTGCTTAGTTCAGAAGTCATACTAAAGGTTTGTTTATCTTAAACTAATATTAATCATATTAAAATCATATTAATCTATATTCATTCAGAAGGAGACACCATATAATTAAAACTTGGTATATATCAATGAAATGCCATCTAAAACTCCTCAAGGCTCAATTATTTTTATTTCAGCTTCAGAACTCTAGGATCAGGTCCAAGTATGCATTTTAAACAAATGTTAAAATCTAGGCCCTAAACAGATGTTGATTTTCAAAACAGTAGTTCTTTAATAAGTAGAACAAGGCTCCATTGTCTTTATTTTACTGTAAAGACTCTTTTGATGAAGATATATTAACTACCATCAAATCAATTATACTTGATGAAAATATATGTGATCAAAAATTTACCTCAGTTTTGTTAGATTGTCTATATTTATAATGTTATTGTTGGTATATTAAAGTAGAACATAGAAAACTCATGACCAGTTGGAAGTGTACTAAAAAAATAAGTCAAAGGAAACACAAAAATCCAGGAAAGAGCAAAATAAACAAGTAGCTTTAAGATGGTTTTGCATATCAGGCTAGGCTACAGTTCAGATTGTTTGCAGTCTAACCTTAGTATGTTGTACAAACTCAATCAATCTGCCTTGTTAATCATGATTTATGATTTGGGTATAGTGTGAATCCAGGCAAATGTTATCAATTTTCCTAGAATATTGACAATATCAATATTAATATTGATGGTCTAGTTGGTTTTTTAAAAAAAATAAACAATCTTTCATTGGGCTGTTTAAAAATCTTCCCAAAGAATTTCTTTTGATTTGGGATTTATGGAATGAGGAAGAAAGAGACAACCCAATTTCTTTCTCTGACATGCTGATGAGAACTGCTTCAAGAATCTTTCTCTTTTAACGCTTCCTTTCCTTAACCACATTCCTTAAAGTATCTTGTGGTCAACTCCTTTGTTAGGCTCCTTGTCAAATGAAAAATCTTGATCCAACTGACTTGTTCACTATGACACTTAGAGACAGATTCTTTATTTTATTTATTTATTAAATTTATATGCCGCCCATCTCACTATCCAAAGTGACTCTATGTAAATATGAAATTTATATTTCATCATTTAAGCGATAGAACAACATGACATTCCGCAGTACACCTTTACATTTATGTTTCATTGTAGTAAAGGTAATTCAAAATAGTTTCTTTCTACACACATGATGAAAACTCATGATATTTTCAGATGCAATAATAAGAACACCAAATGTGTGTGCAATAATTTGTAACTCTATTTTTGTTTCCCCCCCCCCACACACAAAAAAGAATTATAATCGCCCTCCCATCATAGCATTGGCTGTCCCAGTGGCAGTGAAGTTTCTCCAGAGAGGTAACAAAGAGTTGTGCAGGAATTTATCCAGTTATCTCTCACTTGCTGCAATTAGTAAAGCAGAGCTGCTTGCTGAACACACAGAAAGTATTGTAAAAAGTATCCTGCAAGGTAAGAAATGCCTCTATAGTACATTTTGTGTTTGATTTATATGCTTCTATTTCATAAGAATTTCCATATCTTAGTTAAAAAATTGTTTAATTAAATTGAGGGTGACTTCAAACATTGTATCCTATACGTTTCTTTTTGGGATAGGGGCCAATCAGTGCTCTCGACATCTGTATGGGGTCAGGTGGTCCAGTTATAGTGACTTTCTATATAACTAGAATGTTCCTTAGAAGTATTTAAAGGTCAATACAAGTGAGCAATAATTGTTCATTGAACTGTGATTTAAACAATCAATCAAAATTTGATGAAGTAAAACTTCAGTAGAGCTTCAGGGTCAACAATAATATTCAGAAGAGACTTGGGCAGGATTCTACCTGATTCATTGGGTGGGCAAGTAAAGTACAGTACTATTAGACTTGAGAAATTCTGTTCTTATGGCCCATCTCAATAAAGTATAATTCTAGTCTTTCTGGGGAATCTTTTTCCTGATGTAGTCAACCCAAAGGACTCTCACAGCATTTCACTTTGAAACTTTCATCCTAAAGAAACAAAAAAGAATTACTGTGGAGAGCTGTTATCCATAGTCATGCTGGTTGAGAGATTATGAGAACTGAAATTGAATACATCTGGAGGCACCAGTGTGTTGGAGATGCTTGTATCATATAACTACTAACCTATTTCAGTAAAATGCTTTATCCATTCAATTTGGAGATCTTGGTAATTTTGCAATAATGTATGGTATTTATCTTTTTATATCTCTGATTGATTTTTTTAAAACTGGTATTTATTTTTGGTTCAACTCAAGGCAATGCAAATACCTAGTGCTGCCAATTCTATTTTCTCTACAATAAGAACCCTATGTGTGGATTGGGCATAGAGAGAGTGACTGGTCTAAAGACACACAGCCAATTTTCATGCTTAAGGGAAGACTATTGTATTGTTTTTCAAGAATAACTTTTGGTACAACAAATGCTAACATGCAAATATAACTCCTTCATAATCTTTAGTGTTCCTGGTTCTGGCATCTATTTGACATTGTTCTGCTTTTAGAGACATGATTTTTATAGAAATTAAACAGAAAAGGGCTCTCTTACATTCTGACTTAGTGCTTGCATTGTATTCTGAACACCCTAAAGAAAATGATATATAATATCAATCTGATAAAGTATATTTTTATTTACAGCTCAATTTTATAAAAAATAGTTTCAATAAAGTCAATACAAAATCAGTTTATTTTACAATATAATACAGCTATATTAATTTCAAACCAGAAAACTGCAATCATCCTGAATGCAAGATAGGCTTCCAGTATTAAAAGTTCCTTGGACAAGTTGCTAACTTTATGAAGATGTACATACTAGTAATAAAAACAGAAAAAAGTTATTGCTTCATACTATTTAAATAGTTCAGTTGCAAAATTCACATTTAAAAAAAAAACCTACAAACAAGAAAGTCCCATAAGACAGCACAGCTTCTTTCATCTTCACTTCTTCATTGTTGATTGAAAATATCTTTGTCTTAATATTTAACATAAGCTTAAATTGTACTCAATTCTTACAGTAGTTTCTTGCTCATTGTTGACATAGAACTCTTAGCACTTTGTTTCTTCTTCCGCAGTTTTAATACAACTGCTTTTTCATTTGATATCTCTTCTCTAATTTCGAGAACAGTCAATTTTGAAATATACTCATATTTATGCCATTTTGTACTACCAGTCTGTTTAAACTATTATTAGTTCCTATTTTTCCATTTCCCTGTAATCTCATTTGTTTCTGTTAGATCTCTTGAAAAGTTCTACTTTAACTGTGATTTATTGCAGTTATATTTTTTATAATCTTTTGAAAGGCTCTCCTTTTTCCTTGTTAATTTCCTCTATTACTGTGATATCTTTCCTTATCTTTTCTTCTTGAAGGTTTGTGTTTAACTATAGTACCTCCTTCTTTCTGACAATGCTTTCATCATTCATCTGTCCCTAGCTATCATGGTAGCTTGTTCTGAAAGCCACTCAAACTTTTCTGCCTTGAAATTTGGGGAAGAGTTTGTTCCACTTCAATTTTCACAGTGTCTCTTATCTAGTTCCATAATTCCCAAGATACTCTCTTGATTTGTTCTATTTTGATTTTATATTCTGACTATATGTCTTTAAATCCAATCTTGCTGTCACATCTATTTTTTAAAAAACTTTTATGTTTATCCCATGTATTTGACACCATATGAATTTGACATAGTGTGTTCTATAATATACACTTGGAAGGGATCTGGTTGATTGGATTTTACAATTCTTTTTCCTATATTATAACAAATTGTATTCTGATGTTGTCAATCTAGCAATGTCCATGTATTATTTGAAGCAGGCATTGGCAATGAACAAGAATTACCTTTGCAAAAACTATATTAAACTATTTATTGTATCATTGTGTTTAACAAACTATGCACCAGACATACTGCAGTCTTTTCTGCTGTTACATTTAGCACCTTTTGCAAATTACTATAGATTTCCTTAATATCTTCTGTTGTGTTTCAAATAGCAGCACACATTTATATAACAATGATGTTCTCTCAATGAATATAAGCATACATTCTAATAAATATGAACCTATTGTTTATTGGTTCATAGCCAGTACAAACTTTGTGATATTCCATATCTTTGTATGAATTTATGCTCTGAATAATATACAGTATCACGTTATCATCTGAACTGAGGTGATCTATTGCAGTCTACCAATGTTCACTGATTCAGAAAATATCTAATTTAGCATGCTTCAATTCCATTTTAATAGTTTCAAGTTTTGTTTGATCTATACTTATTACATTGATTCATTTATCTTTGTCAAAGATAAACTTGTTTTTCAGTTCTGACTTCAGCAATGACCAGACTTCTTTGTCACTTTGGTTTCGCCATATCCTCATCTATAGATCTACTAGTGAAAATTCACCTTTCTTTCCAGTAGCTAGGTTTTACCCCCTAATCTAATTGTCTAGCAACCAAAATTGCCTAAAGGATTTGACCCATCTTCATATAATTTTCTTGGCAACAATCTAGAAATGATTTATTACTGCTTTCTTCTAGATTTCATTTTGACATTTTCTAACTTTCCTCAGTTCTGCAGAACCCCTTGGCTCCATTATGGATTACTTATAGCTCCACACCTCTTCTCAGATTTTATCAACAAGGATAATCCTACCAGGAGCTCTTGCTAGCAACATTTTCAAAATCATTACAGCTATTGAACCTTCTCACCATGATAGGTGCTAATCATGTATAATTCAGAGTATATTCAAAAATAGTTTTGGGGTATGATTAAGATACGTGCTTAGAGAATGTTGGATCCATATAGAAGTCTAGACCAGCATGCTTACATGCTGATTCTTAATAAGATATATTTAAGAGCCTATATTTTAGCTTTCATATGATAGCAATTTTAAATTATGCCCTACAACATGATTTCTCTATGAATGAGATTTCATGTGGATAAAATTCATCTTACTGGCTTAGCAAGTACTTGTTCTGAAAGCAGCTATATCCATTTGTGGAGAGCTATCTCCCATTTATGACAGCACTGTTCTTTTTTTATGGAATCTGGAGAGCAGAGATATTGGCTTATAGTAGTAGCCATGGCAGTCATCGAAAGGCTTCTTGCCATGTGAAGCCTCACTCAGAGTTTCTTATGTGAAGCAGAGATAACTGGCTTCTGAGTGTTCTTTATACCTCTGTTTTTCCTATGGAAACTGTATGATGGACCAATTCTAAATATATGTATATATATATTCAGATTTTATAAGTTCTGTTTATTGGTTTGATTTTATATAGAGTTTTGAAGAACATAAATTCAGGGGCTAAAAACATACTGAGCCCCTCCATGAGGCAGAATCTCTGTAACTCCCCAGCCCACTATGTTGCCACGGTTATTACAGGCATCTTCTTCAGATTGTCTTATTATCTCTTTGTCACTGAGGATTCGGTCCCAAATATTAAAGCCAGTTATTTTTCCAGAAAAAGCTAAAGATTCATTGAAACCGCCTCCAACACAGCAGCCATTCTTTTCCTGGCCAATCTGCAAAATTCCGCCATCCGGGATGATGTGGTCTTCAGATATTTCAGAAGAGGTGACCACAATCTTTCCATTTATTGATAAAGATATGGTTCCATTGACTGAACCCCAAGTACTGCAGATGTGAGTCCACTCTCCTGAAGAAATTACCTTTGGGGCAGATATCTTGTTGAGATTACTTTTTATGGCGAGAACCACAGAGTCATAGTTCAGATAAAGCTGAATTTCATAGGGATTGTTCTTTGTTCCATATGAGAATACAATAGTTTTGTCCAATGCTTCAGTTACCTTAACCCATGTGCAGGCAGTGAAGGAGAAGAGAGCCATCTCCCCAGTTGGATGAACACTCACGAAGATCTTTTTGGAACGCATTGGGAATAAAATAACTGTTTCACAACCTGTAAGAACAACAGAATGTAATTGTTATCAATTATACTGAAGGCTCATGCATATCAGAGGTCATGCAGGTCTGGATGGCGAGAAATAGGCTCAGACTCAACCCTTCCAAGACCGAGTGGCTGTGGCTACCAGTGTCCTGGTTTAGTCAACTGATGCCATTGCTGTCTATTGGGGGTGAATCTCTGCCCCCACAGAGAGGGCTCGCAATCTGGACATCCTCCTGGATGTATGGCTGTCTTTAGAAGAGCATATGACGGCCGTGGCCAGGGGGGCCTTCTACCAGGTTTGTCTGGTTCGCCAGTTGCATCCCTTTCTGGACCGGGACGCCCTGCGCATGGTCACTCATGCCCTTGTAACCTCGCGGCTGGACTACTGTAATGCTCTCTACATGGGGCTCCCGTTGAAGAGCACTCGGAGGCTCCAACTGGTCCAGAATGCAGCCGCGCTGGTGATTATGGGTGCATTATGGTGATTATGTTGTGCCCATGTAACAACTCTCCTGCATGAGCTGCACTGGCTCCCAGTGGTCTTCCGGGTGTGATTCAAGGTGTTGGTTACCACATTTAAAGCGCTCCATGGCTCAGGACCTGGATACCTACAAGATAGCCTTCTGCCACCGATAGCATCCCACCGACTAGTTCGCTCCCACAGAGAGGGATTCCTCAGGGTACCGACAACCAAATTATGTCAGCTGGCGACACCCAGGGGGAGAGCCTTCTCTGTGAGAGCCCCTGCCCTTTGGAATGAACTGCCCCTGGACATACGCATGATCTCTGACCTCCGAGTTTTCCACTGTGCTCTTAAGACCCTTCTCTTCCGACAGGCAGGGCTAGCTTCATAATTCAATTTTAATCATGGAGTTCTTAAATTTTGGGGGGTTTTAGTTAATTTGGCCTTTAAATTTAATACTTTCAATAACTTTTAAATTTAACTTGTGATTTGTATTGTGTTTTTACTTGGCTGTACACCGCCCCGAGTCCTTCGGGAGAGGGGCGATATAGAAATAAAATTATCTATCTATCTATCTATCTATCTATCTATCTATCTATCTATCTATCTATCTATATCTGGGATAATCGTAATGTAATACAATTCTAAGTATCAGTTAAATTATGTTAATTAGTTATGTCACTGCATTATGAGTAGCAATGGCTCTTTTGGATTTTAAGCAAATATATTCTTTCACTTTTTGTAATATCTTTTCAGAGAGACTGTTTGGTATAGTGATTAAGACAACTGTGAGTTCTAGTTCTGCCTTGGGCATAAAGCCAGTTGGATGATCTTAGACAAGTCACTTTTTCTCAGTCTTAGGAAGAAGGCAATAGAATAAATAACAGAGTTGCAAGGGACCTTGGAGGACTTCTAGTCCAACCCCCTGCTTAGGCAGGAAACCCTACACCACTTCAGACAAATGGTTATCCAACATCTTTTTAAAAACTTCCAGTGTTGGAGCATTCACAACTTCTGGAGGCAAGTTGTTGCACTGATTAATTGTTTCAACTGTCAGGAAATTTCTCCTTAGTTTTAAGTTGCTTCTCTCCTTGATTAGTTTCCACTCATTGCTTTTTGTTCTACCCTCAGGTGCTTTGGAGAGTAGCTTAACTACCTCTTCTTTGTGGCAGCCCCTGAGATATTAGAACACTGCTATCATGTCTCCCCTAGTCCTTCTTTTAATTCAACTAGATATACCCAGTTCCTGCAACCATTCTTCATATGGCAAACTACTTCTGGAATTTTGCCAAATAAACTGCAGGGATTAGTTTATGCAGTTGCCAAGAGTCAACACTGATTCAAAGGGACAAAAAAAATATGCCCACATAGGCCACAACCTTTGAAAAGGGAAGGGATCAATGACACTAAGAATCTAAGACCATCTCATACCGAATTAGATAATCTCTATTCATCAAGACTTTATATTGTGATGCAATAATTAATAATAATAATAATAATAATAATAATAATAATAATAATAATAATAATAAAATTATTAATTTCAGATAATGTGCTTTTTTGTTAAATGTAACTAATCTCTTGCTGATATCTCTTTCAGCAAACCCCCAGATGATTCCATAGGTTTTCCTCATTTACTTTTCAGAATTTATTTAAAGATCCATCTCCATGCCCTGTGGGGTGGGGTGGTGAAGGAACCCTTTGTCTCTCATTTTCATTCAGAAACACTTCTACTCATGATGTGGAAATATTGTTAAACATTTGGCCAATTCAAAAATTACATAAACATTGTTGGACTTTCTATTTGGGAAAAAGCATGTTAAAGAACCCAACATACAAAACTTGTATATTTGTTTTCTGATTATATACTATCATAAGGATTAGAATTTTTTTTTGATTAGCCTTTTCACCCATTGGATTTCTGCCATTTTTTATTATACCGAAAACAGTTTCTAGAACTATATTTTTAAATTTATAAAATCTAGTTTATGATTATTATTACAAATTAAATGCAAAATAAACAGAAATTTGTTAGCAAAGTATTAGAGTTAAATGCAACTATAATTACAAATGAAAGTAATCTAATTGTTTTATCTGTAGGCTACATGCACCTCTATATCTGTTTAAATTCAACATGTAGAAATGAAGAAGGAGAACTTTATCAGTGGAATAATTTATAGAGTATGTTTATAAAATATCTCAACATGTATTGAAGTTTATCAGAGTGTTACACTAAATCCTTGGCTATTTTAACATCAGGAAAAAAAATACTTCATATCATTTTCCCATTTAAAAAAAAACTATTATGCTACTCTAAAGTGAGAGAATACACATTTTCATGGATTGAAAACTCATGGTTTAGAATGAATTTTTCATGTTGTAATCTACTGTTTTGTTCAAAAAGACCATAACTGTACAAAAATGTTAAGTAAAGACCTATAGGATAAACCATTTGAAGCTATGAGAAACAGAAACTTTATTGAATTATAGTTATACTTCCTATGCTTACTTATTTCCCATCTTTATTATTTTTACAAATAACTCAAGGCAGCAAATATAACCATTACACTTTCCTCCTCCTATTTTCCCCACAACAATCCAATGAGTGGATTGGGCTGTGATAGGGTGAAAGGCCCAAAGACACCCAGCTAGCTTTCATGATTATGGCAGGACTTGAACTCAGTTGGCAATTTCAAATATTTTAATAAATGTATGAGAGAGCAATTACAGGAAATTGAGATACAGTATGATGAATAATCAATAAACATCATATTTTAGATTCTATGAACTTGAAGTAAAACGAATATTGAAATCACAGCTGTAATAATTAGTATACTTTTTCTATTTTCTCATACTGTGCTGGTGTCATATGCTTTGAGTTCTAAGAATGTTAAAATGCTTTGGCCAGTGAGACAAGGGGCAATGGGTCATGAAAATCTGCAGGAATACTTCTTCAAAGGGCAAAGAGCTCTGTGTAGTGACATGGCTTTTTAATTATCAAAATTTCTAACTTTATTATCAAGGGTAGACAAAATGAAAACCAGCTTCATAAGTCACCAACAATAGTGTGATCACAAAAACCCTTAAAAATCAACTTGGCAGAAATCCAAAATATGTGAGAAATCAAAACCAGTTGCTGAAAACTCTTTTGAAAAAAAAAAATTTCCAGAGGGATCTGTGGAATATTTTTATAAAGTCAGTCTTTTTGTTCTTAATCAAATTATGAATGTCCTCCCCCTTGTCAAAACAAATAGAACTGAGTGATATCATTGGCCAGAACGTGGTAAATTAAGAACAGGTCCTGCAAATTTGGTGGAGTTACGTTGGACTTAGCACTTCATAGATTAGTTCAATTGCGCCATGGATTTTCCTCCAGATTTTAGGAAAGAGCAATCTTTTTGTCCTCTCCTCCCTGTCTTCTGTAGCAGCCAGTAATGGGAAACATGTGTGACATCATTCCATTGTGAGATTCCCTCTCTTAGGCAGTAGCCAAAGTGAAGTGGGATTGGGAAGCCTACAACAATATGACAAAGCACACCACACATTTTTTCATTTTGAAATGTTGTAAAGGGAAGGGAAGAGCAGATGGCTACTTATGGCCTGACTTTCTCGCAGAAAATCAAGATAACTTTTAGCCTGATGGCTGCTAGCATTATCAAACAAAAGAAATTCTTCTACTATTCCATTCTTACCTCTCTGGTGGACTTTTCTGGTAAAAGCAAATATTTAAAAATTAGGATGGGGAAGAAAGAGACATTCAAAGACGACATTCTCTTGACTTCCTGTTAACACAATTTTCAAATTTTGAGAGCATAATGCAAAACTTGGCAGGAAGCACTCAGGAGTAAATAGTGCTAAAAGTGCTTCTGGTACTTTGGTAAAATCTTTGCAAAATGAATACTCAATGAATTGCTTTGCCTTTATGACATGAATATAACAGAAGAACACAATAAGAGTTGGAAGGGAACTTGGAGGACTTCTAGTCCAACCCCCCCAGGGATGGGTTCTACTTACCTCTGCTACCGGTTTGCCGCGGGGCCATGTGTTTGTGTGTGTGTTCTTTTGCGAAAGCGCAGAAGCTTTTGTACATGCACAGAAGCATTTTGATGACATTGGGTTTGGTGGGCGGAGCCTCCCACAAGTTTTACTATCGGTTCTATCGAACCGGGGCAAACCGGGGCAACCCACCACTGCAACCCCCCCTACTCAGGCAGAGACCCTATAGCATTTCAGACAAATGGTTGTCCAATCTCTTCTTAAAAGCCTCCAGTGTGGGAGCATTCACAACTTCTATAGGCAAGTTGTTCCACTGATTAATTGTTCTAACTGTCAGGAAATTTATCCTTAGTTCTGGGTTTGTTTTCTCCTTGATTAGTTTTAATATATAGTTATAATATATAGTTATTACATTATTTGATGTATTAATTCTAGATATCTTAGCAAAACAAATGGCTGATCAAGAAGTATATTGTTAGTAATTTCCTATCCTCCCCACCAACATCACTCAGGATCCATCAGGTGTTTCTATAACTCCTTTGAGGCAGATGTGGACCTTTTAGAAAATAGTAAAATAGTAACAGTATTTTTAAGCACAGCTTTTTGATGCGACTTTATATTTGTAAAATTAATCAGTGTGAGCACTAGAGCATTATCTATGTTATGCTTTCCCCCATGTGCTTATTCAAACGTATATATTCTTACCTTGTTCAAATTAAAGTAACATTTTTCTGGAACAGTTGTAAATTATCAAAAATTAGGATGCTTGTTGTCAATACAGGACTTTCCTCTTTTCACATACATTTGAAAGAACCTCTAGATAGTGACTGTGATCCTTACAAACTTTTTGGACTAATGAACACATAGCGTGACCATCTGCTTACAGTATTTCTCAACACCACTATATTTTTATAAAATAAAAGCAGTGATTCAAAATCATAGGCAGCTGTTGCTTTAGAGATCACTAATCAGTGCATGAAATGTCACAGAATAGTGACAAACTTTTCTTTTGTGTGGTTAATTACACAAGACCTATGCCATTCTTTCTATAAGATACCAATAGTTATTTAAAATCAGCCTCAGAGAACATCTAGCTATGAAGAATAGAGCTGCCTTAAAAAATAACAAGTTAGACTTTAAATGGGGCGGGAGAATATGTTTCAAAGACATCTAACATAAATAGTTTCATTATTTATTTTAGCATAAATCATGGCATGTCCAGGTTGAGTATTAAAAGGCAACTGGAAGGGTTTAGGGGAATCTTTGTGATATATGGCTGTGCAGTTGTGCTTCACAGAGTCTAAGCTATTCCACTTTCCTGAACCCCTGTGGAGGATCTGTTTATGCCCTGAAGCGTGAGAATTAAATTGATGAATAGTCTGTTGACATAATGAGTGAGCTCACAAGGTCAAATTGTGTTCAGAAGTAGCCCCTGAGGAATGCAGTGAAGGAATCAGCAGGTATGTTAGAAGAAGGCAGAGCAGAGGAACAGCCAGAAAACTGAATTGACTGGGACTGTCAATGAATTATTGTTACTGGCTCCGCAAAATAAAAATAAGAATGGAAGAGAATACCTGCAAGTGACTTAGCAAAACTTCACCATTGCTTTACTAATAAGATATGTAGATGTTTTTGGCGCATCTATTGGCCAACTGTATTTATTCAATAAACATATTTTAAGCTACAGCAACGTAGCTGAAGCAATGAATACTCACAGTGACTTACACATTTCACTGTAAGTTTATATTGTTTGGCTGCTATATAATACAAGTCGAACATACTGCCGCCTAGTTGTCTCCAAATTTATAATAATAATGCCCCCTTCTCTATAAGCAAAGCATCAGGTAAGGTTGTTAAACAAACTTATGGTTAACGTGGTTGGTTGGGAATGAATGTGTAAGACAATGGTAACACTGGAAAAAGAATCTGACTCACCCGCTGGCAATGAAGGCTTTGTGGTCTTCTTCTGAGATTCTTTTAGTTCAGCTTTTGTTTCCTGCAGCTCTTGCCACAGTGACTTCAACATGAAATTGTTTCCATGCGTTATGTAGCCGACTCTACCTTCCTCTGATGAATGGCTCCGCTGATCACCCTCTTCGGTTCTCCACTGCCAGGCACGCTCGAGCTGGCTGAGTCGGTTGGAAAGATTTTGGTTTAATTGCAGAATGTCTTGGAGAATCTTTTCTTGCTTGATGTCATGAAGCATCCCAAACCTACCTCCAGAAGCTCTGCTCTTTGTTATCATCTGGTCCAGTTGGCTCCAGATCTGAGTGGTTGTTTTCTCGAGATATGTGGTGCACGTGCCAGCAAAGTTTTCCACAAACTGCAGCATTTCTGCTCTCAGCATCTGCAGCTCCACCTTAAGGATTTCATCCAGAGACTCAAGCAGCATGTTTTCCTTCATCTGGGAATTCTCAAGCATAATGAAGAGCTTGTCCCATTCTGTGTGTTCTCGCTGACAATCACATGAAATGGCTGAAACAGAGCACATAGTAAACATTACTCTATGTTTGAACTTTATTCTTGCAAAGATGTATTCCAAGGCTATTTAGAAAAGAAGGCAAGGACATAAACTACAAAATAAAAGCAGAGAAATTCCCCTGCCTCCTTTCTTGGCTAAATGAACGTTCTGAAACATTGCTATTTTTAAGTTTGCTAACTGCAAATTTTGCAACAATAAGAGTATTAATTCTGCTGTTAATGCAAAAGCAATTTGTTTGCGGTTAAAGTCTAAGAAAGAAAGGTAAAATACTTACTTTCTTCTGTTGCAGGAATTACACTTTCTATTTCATTATCAAAATTCAGGAAGAAGAGATCATCATATTCATCTGTGTTCTGAGTAAATGAAGAATAACAGAGAACAAAAAACAGAATCATAAAAGGAAACATTTTTGCATAGAATTTCCCAACTGCTTCCGTAAAATTCTCAGTGTCTTAATCTCTTGCAAGACTGGAGCAGAGATGATTCCTACAGAGAAAGCCCTTAAATAATACTGGGGGAATGCCTGAGCTTGAATGAATGAGTAATTCTAGTCCTGGAGCTGTAAGAGGAGTGCTTCTGGTTATTATTAATTTTTTTGGATGGGAACTGTAAGGAAGGGGGAGGTATGGAGATTGCACAATCCTGAACCTTGTTAAGTCTGAAATGGGGGTGGATTAGTAAGGAATGAAAGGGGAGAAATGATGGAAAGTCTGTTCTTGCAAATTGCAGAGCTCTTTGGAGGCTAGTGTTTTTTTTTAATGTCATGAATTTTAATGAAAAGACAAATACAGTGTCAATTAACTGCTTTAAAGAAAGGTGAAAAATTAAAGAGATTCTATGGTTATTAACTGGAAGGTACATAAACTCCTATTATTGTTTGCATTCATTTGTAAAATTTATTCATTGTTATTGGAATACTGCTGCAGAATGTGGTTTGGGAACACCCTTTGTATTATTAAAGCATGTACAATATTGGGATAAATAGAGAAGATGTAAAAAGTTGCAAGGTATATATGAGACCCATTTTCCTCTAGTAGCAATTATCTGATAGCAATTATTCCCGTGAACAGGAAAAATACGTTACATTTTTAATTTTGGTAAGCAGCACACACACACACACAAACGCACATATACACAACTTACAAAATTTGTTTGGATCAACCCCCCATTCTCCAACAGTCTTTTTTTAGACATTGATCTTGAATACCTGTAGAAAGTACTCTATGCAAATAAACATGCCCAGCTGTTTGAGTAATAATTTTTAATTCATATCCTGGATATAATTAGCTCCAAAACTTGTATTGATTGGCACTATGCCTGGTCAAACTGCAGTTTAAGAAACAGAATTTCTAAATATATGACAAGCTAAAGTTTGTTCCACTAAAAATGTTTAAGGATAAACATGATACCACTAAATAATTGCATGCCATGGTTTGTTCTGCTTATGCGTACTTACATTTATTTAATTTTATTTAATGTATATTTTAAAACAGTGGTCCCCAACAGGGGTGGGTTCTAAATTTTTTTACTACTGGTTCTGTGGGCGTGGCTTATTTTGTGGGCGTGGCTTTATGGTCATGTGTCAATTCTTTAGGCTTTAGCAGAGGTACTGGTCTACCAGGCTTTTAACTGCTTGCAGAGCTGTACCAGTCTACCCATTTGTTTTTGAAGGCACTGGTCTACCCATTTGTTTTTGGAGGCACCGGTCTACCCATTTGTTTTTGGAGGCACTGATCTACCCATTTGTTTTTGGAGGCACCGATCTACCCATTTGTTTTTGGAGGCACCGGTCTACTCATTTGTTTTTGGAGGCACCAGTCTACCACCAAACTACCTTTTACCACTGATCAGTTGTAGGGTGGCCCTTTGAAGCCCATGGCAAGAGTTTAAACAGTTTTTTTTCCTTCTAGCTGATCAGCTGGGACTCAGGAGGCAGCAATAGATTAGGGGTGAGCCCAAATAAAAGGTAACAAAAATGTGGGAGGGATGGGGGGGCAGAACCAGTTTGGTGATGTCATATCGTCACTGCTACCGGCTCGGCGGAACCGGGCAGAACCGGGCAGAACCCACCACTGGTCCCCCACCTTTCTGGCTCTGCAGACAAGCAGCAGTGGCAGTGGCAGGGTGGGAGGGGATGGTTTCACATGTGAAAATGGAGCGTCACATGCTCACCTGCCGCTTGCATGGCCCGAATTCCAATGGGCTGCAGACTGGTATTAGTCCACAGCTTGGAGTTTGGGGACCCCTGTTTTAAAATAATTTTCTTCTGTAAATTATGTAAGAATCAGAACATTATATGAAATATGGAGTCACTTAATGAACTGGAATTAACTACCTCTTCTTTTACTATTTACAGTAGTGCCCAAAATTGTGGAAACCTTTTGGGAAATGTGTATTTTTGAGGTTTGATGGCTAATAACACCCTTTTTTTTCTTTTTCTTTTTTCTTTCTTTCTTTCTTTCTTTCTTTCTTTCTTTCTTTCTTTCTTTCTTTCTTTTTCTTTTTTTTTTTTTTTTTGAGTTTCAAGATAATCATATTCCAATGCTGGAATGGCCTGGGAATAGCCCAGACCTTAACCCAATTGAAAATCTATGGAGCCAGGGATTAGACAGTGATTGAGTTAACATGTCAAAGTTAATGATGGGTGCACTAATACCCTTTCTGATTGCGGGACTATTAATCTCCCCAAGTGGTCAGATGAACAGAACAGAACAGAATTAATTGGAAGGAACATTGGAGGTCTGCTATCCCAACCCCCTGCTCAAGTAGGAGACCTATACTGTCGTATGCTGATCATATGACAGCTGTGGCCAGGGGGGCTTTCTATCAGGTTCGCCTGATACGCCAGTTGCGGCCCTTTCTAGATCGGGACTCCCTACGCACAGTCACTCAGGCGCTCGTCACGTCTCGCTTGGACTACTGCAATGCTCTCTACATGGGGCTCCCCTTGGGATGCACCCGGAGGCTCCAGCTGGTACAGAATGCGGCCACGCGGGGGATTATGGGAGCGACGGGGCGCTCCCACGTGACACCTCTCCTGCGTGAGCTGCATTGGTTGCCGGTTGACTTCTGGGTGCGTTTCAAGGTGTTGGTAATCACCTTTAAAGCGCTCCATGGCTTAGGACCAGGGTACTTACAGGACTGCCTTCTGCCACCAATTGCCTCCCACCGGCCAGTTCGCTCCCACAGAGAGGGCCTCCTCAGGGTGCCGTCAGCCAGACAATGTCGACTGGCGACCCCCAGGGGGAGAGCCTTCTCTGTGGTAGCCCCCACCCTCTGGAACGATCTTCCTCCAGAACTGAGAACAATTGCCGACCTCCGGACTTTTCGTCGGGCTCTGAAGACTTATCTCTTTCAACTTGCCGGACTTGCCTGATCCCTTCTACTTTTTAAAATTTTTTAGAGTTTTTATTCTGCTTTTTAAACTCTCAGCCTAATTTATATCTGTTTTAGTACGATTTTAACGTTTTTGTATTGGTTTTTAGTCGGCTGTTCACCGCCCTGAGTCCGTCAGGAGAAGGGCAGTATATAAATTTAATAAATAAATAAATAAATAAATACTCATGATGGTGAACCTATGGTATGCATGCCAGTGGTGGGTTGCCCCCGGTTTGCACTGGTTCTATAGAACCGGTAGTAAAACTGGTGGGAGTCTCTGCCCACTGACCCCAATGTCATCAAAATGCTTCTGTGCATGTGCAGAAGCTTCTGCATATGCGCAGAAGAGTGCGTGCGCACGCGAACGAAGCAAACAGCCCCATTGTGAACCAGTAGTAAAGGTAGATAGAACCCACCCCTAATGTATGCGACAGGTAGCATGCATAGTCATATCGATGGGCACACAAATTCAGGTCCAGCATGCATGTGCGCGCTGGCCAACTGATTTTTGGGTCTTCTGGGCCCACAATAAGTAGAGAAACAGTCTGTTTCCTGCCTCCGGAGGGCCTTGGAGGGGTTGGGGAAGGCCCATTTTTCTCTCTTCCCAGGCTCCAGAGTCTTTCTAGGAGTCTTGGAAGGCCAAAAATGGCCTCCCCCCCCGAAGGCCCTCTGGAGGCTGGAAACGGCCTGTTTGCCAACTTCTGGTGGGTACGGAAGGCCCATTTTTTGCTCTCCCCATGCTCCGGAGCCTTTCTAGGAACCTGGGGAGGGCAAAAACTGCCTCCCCCCACCCGGAGGCCCTCCAGAAGCAGAAAATGGCCCATATGCCAATTTCCAATCCCACCGGAAATTGGCAAATGGGCCATTTTCCGCCTCTGAAGGGCCTCTGGGGTAGGTGGAGAAAGCCGTTTTCGCCTTCCCCAGACTCCTAGAAAGGCTCTGGAGCCTGGAGTGAGAGAGAAATGGGCCTACTGGGCCCACTGTGTCATCGCGTGCCAGGAGCAGCAGGAGCCAGGTGTGTGTGCGCGCATGTACGGGAGCGGGGCACATAGAATTATGGGAGTGTGCATGCGTACGCACGACCCCACCCCTCTGGTCCTGGCACATGATGGCAAAAAGGTTAGCCATCACCGCCCTATACCATTCCAGACAAGTGGCTGTCCAGTCTCTTAAAAGCTTCCAGTGATGAAGCACTCACAACTTCTGAAGGCAATCCATTCCACTGGTTTATTATTCTCACTCTCAGAAAATTTCTTTTTAGTTCTAGCTTGGTTCTCTTCTCGGTTAGCTTCCAAACATTGCCTCTTGTCTTGCTTTCTGGTGCTTTGGAAAATAGGTTCATTCCCTCTTCTTTGTAGCAGCCCCTCAAATATTGGAACACTGCTATCATGTCACCCTTAATCCTCCTCCACTAGTCTACACATACCCAATTCCTGCAACCATTCTTCATATGTTTTAGCCTACAGCCCCGTGGAGAATGGGCAGCTATTTGAATTTGATAAATAAATATGACAGGGTTTTAATAAAAGCAAGACTCGAATGGTCTTCTTTTGGTAACAGAATGGTCCACGGGGAATTCATAGATTAATTCATCCATCCATCCATCCATCCATCCATCCATCCATCCATCCATCCATTCATTCATTTGATTTCTATAGCCACCCATCTCAGCAAACAACTCTGGGTGTGGCTCACAATTGAGAATGCTGAGACAGCATTATAGAACATCTTTCTTGTTGGTACAAATAACCAGTGCTCTGTGAATAATGCCATTCGCATCATCTCCAGAAACACTTTTCCAGACTTATTTTTGATGTGTGGATGAAAAATGTATGAATGAAAAAACTACATCTTTCTACCTGAGTGCATTGAACTCAGCATTCCAAAGATGGGTTCAGCTCATAACTCCTTTGAACTCATAGTATGTTCTGTCACACTTTTATCTATGAAAATCCTGGATTAAAAAGTAGAAATGAAAATAGTAGCTTCAGAGGAGCAAATTTTGTTAGGGTAGATGAGAGGAAAATTGCTTAACATTAATTTATTTTCCTTAACCCAGGAATTCCCAAGTAACTCAGGACTGCCCATGACTGCTAGTTACCTAAGAGAATTTGCACATGTTAAAAGCATTGGCATGATTAATGCAATGTCTGTTTTGGTTTTCATTCATCATTCAAAATGCTGCCCATTTGTATTCTTAAACTAGCATCACACAGCGCATGACCAGTAATTGATCATATTCTAAAGGATAAAATATGATTTCAAAAGTTTAAACACTTTCCTGAAACGGTTTAGCTCATATTTTATTTTACAAAATAATGTTCCTTCCAGTTTTAGTCTTATGTTTTCACAAATCAATAATACTTATGGGTGACAACTTTACAAAAATATGTCTAAGTTGACCTGCCAGCCAGTAATTGATCATCATTGTGCCAAAATATACAAAGTATGAATTTGAAACCAATGCTGATGGTGTGCTGGGTAAACAACATGGCAGATTTTGATGGTATGAAAGCACCTTTTATGTGCTAACATCAATAGAAACTACCCAGCTTCAACCAGCAGATTGAGAGTGCCTCATTCATAACTCATTTCACCAAAAAATTTCCCTCTGGAATAATCCATTAGCCAACTTTTACTTCATACCTTTTAATTCATAAGGACCCAACTGTTTCCCAAGTTTCATATAAAAAGACATCTCTTCTTTTAAGAGTGAACATCTGCTTACATGCTGTAGAAATAATAAGACTGGATACTCCAGGATTTGCTTTTCTATTAGCAGTAGGAATGAAAAGCATCATTAATTTAAAAGCAATCTGGAGGCTTTGGTAAAAGTGGTGGGTTGCTCCCGGTTTGGTCCGGTTCTATAGAACTGGTAGTAAAACCAGCAGGAGGCTCCAAGCACCCGCCACAAAGTCATCATGGGTGATCTGCGCATGTGCAGAAACATGCGCGTGCAAGTAAGCAAAGCAAGCGTGCACGTGTGCTCCCACTGTGAACCAATAGTAAAAATACAGTAAATGGAACCCACCCCTGTTCGGTTACATGGCTGAATAATGCTAATGTCAAAGCTTAATCTCCGGTATGTTCCTTTCTAGTCTGACTTAAAAGATTCCTTATCTGGAGATTTAAAGCAGGAATGTATCTATTAGAGGCCTGGCAGCCAAATTCTTCTATTCAGAGCTTAACATATGTTAAGTTCTGCATGTTTAGTTCTGCCATGTGTCTGGAAGTTTCATCTTAACTTCATCAGAAGAGTCCTGTATCTGGCCTAAGGTCAGTGTAGCTGACTTGTTCTGATGCAGAAAATACTTGATTAGGCATATGAGGCAATCCAGCCTCGTCTTCTGCTGACTCAGGACATTCTTAGACTAAATACTTTGATGATATCATGCCAGGCCATTGCAGAGAAGCATGTGGAAGAAAAGGATGTGGGTTTACAATGTATATTTTTATAGAATTGTTTAAAGAAAATTGGTTTGCGTGGTTTACTTTAATGCTTGGCTTTGGTTTTAGTTTTGCTATTTCTGGCTTTTATTAGTTATGTGTTCATCGCACTGAATATATTATTATTGACATTTTATATATAGCCTTGAGAGGTCTCTTTTGCATCAGAAGGCCATCTGAAGCATCTACAAATATGTAAATATTTTTTAAAGTGATGCAAAACAGAAAATATTATCCTTAACGCCAGAGTGTGTTAAAATAATGGCAGTATAATTTAAGTTACAGGCATCTCGGTCCCAATCATAAGGAATGATAATCATAAAAGAAATCCTGCGGAATCAGACCAAAGACCCATTTAGTCCAACATTTGTTTTCCACTGGGATCTGTCCCTATGTTTCTAAGAAAATCATGAAGTGGCCATGAGAATAATGCCCTTATCCATTATTCATTCTACAACTCTGCCAGCAATCAGTATTCAGAGACATATTAAGCATAATAATAGGGTTGGAAGAGACCTTGGAGGTCTTCTAGTCCGACCCCCCTGCTTAAGCAGAAACCTACAACATTTCAAACTAATGGTTATTCAGTACCTTCTTAAAAACTTCCAGTGTTGGAGCATTCCCAACTTCTGGAGGCAAGTTGTTCCACTGATTAATTGTTCTAACTGTCAGGAAATTTCTCCTTAGTTCTAGATTGCTTCAATATTAATTTTTGTATACGTGCATATCATTCTGCTGCCCTCCCGGTTATGTCATATTTAACTGACACAGTTTGATGGATGTGCACTGTCAGTATTTTTGAACCAACATAAACTTAAAAAGAAACATTACTGGCTGATATATCCTCATGGAAGAGCCCAGAATCCATACTCCTTTTCATACCAAAAGAAGGAAAAGTTATGTTTCTGAATGTTGGTCACCTCCTTCAAACTTATTCTACAGTTTACAATTGCAAAAGCAGCTTAAGGTAAAGATAAGATAGTGAGGAACAAATCTCTCACTTGAAATGGATGTTGGGATCCCACTAGTAAATCAATTGAAAAATTGTGAGTAAATCTACTGACAGATAAGAATTCCACTTGGTCATTTTTAAGACCAAGATGAAAGTAAGTAGTATTTTATGTCAAAGACATGGTGAATAAGTATTGTTAGTTCATTTCTGTTTGATGGAAAACTGCTGTATCGACATGATTCTCAGACAGGAGTGTTAATTAGAAAGTGATGTCATCTAGAAGTAACAATTTTAAATTTATTATAAAATGCTGATATAGTATGTACAGTATGTGTAAATATAAATTTGTGTGTGTGTGTGTGTGTGTGTGTCTGTGTGTGTGGTTGTAAATGTGTGTATGTGTGTGTGTGTGAGAGAGAGTGTGTGTGTGTATGAAGGAGGGAGGAGGCATTCCAGGAATTTAGGAAGGAAAGTGCAGTAACAACTGATGTTTCTATGAAAAAGATTGAAGTTTTGCTATCCTATAGTGGATGAGTAACCTTGTTTAAAATAATAGAAAGTACAGAAGTCCAACATGAATATTTTTTGCTAGAAAGTAAGTCCACAGAGAATTTCAGTATGTTTTGAAGATTTAGAGAATGAAACCATGTAATATCATGATAGGCAGATGTTTTCCATATGTTGTCAGCATGGAACTTCAGTCATTCCAAAGCTGGCTTGTATGATGTTTCATGTTACAGATTTCTCTGTGAATTTGGCTTCAATTCAGCTTGTGCATATACTTCGTCAAACATTCTTCCAAAATTGTAAAACTATTTTGTCTTGTTTATTCTCTCCACCTTTCCTCCATACTTTATCAGCATCCAAGCAATTGTATCCTAAGTTGTTATCAGTGTATCTTTGTGTTAAATGCATAGTTATACAATATAGTTTCCAGATTTCTCTTTAGCATAGCTTGCTTAAGTGTAAAATAGGCTACTTAAATTGAAGCTGAGGTGGATAGAGAATAGGTAAGTTATAATGGGGTTTTTTAAACAGTTCTTTAACAGTTACTATAACCATATTGTTTAATACTCAATTCAAATATTTAAAAAATAATTTTGGTTTATATGCAAAGCCATATTGCCTTACTTAGTCACATTCCATATTAAATAATATTTGATTTCTGTTTTTCTCTTGTTCTGCCATATGTTTTGGTGCAAACATTCAGTTCCCACAGACATCGTTCCCAGAAACCATGGGTAATAAAATCCTGGTTCTGTTTTGCTTTATCTCTTCAGCTTGAGACCATTCAGAATTAAAGCCTTGTTGACAGAGAAAACAGAATAGGCTCTTTGTTATGATTCTGTTCCCATATTTTTCACAGGAAATTCCATGTTGCTCCGTGTATTGCCTTCTTTATATGAAAAGCAACAAGAACCTTTAAGCAACCACCTGAGAGAATTGGTAGGACTGATGCCTCATCTGGAACCATCTGAACAGCAACATCTTCTACAGCTTTTGTTAACCGTTGCAAAGAAAAAGCAGCCCAAGGTAATTTTTGTTCATTTCATATTTGGTCAACTCAAAACACGTGGCTCTTGAGTCAAAGGATCCTGTCATTTTGATACACCCCAGAACAATTAAACTTCTCACTAGGCCAGGATCCAAAATACCTACCTATAACTTTTCAAGAATTAGCTCTCCAGTCATGAACTTTGCATTAAGATTTGCTGAGTTTGAAAACCAGTTAGACATCAGCTCCTCAAAGAGGAAAGTTCAGCATAGGCTGAATCAGTTGGCTAAATATAGTGCAGGGGTTGGAAACTATTCCCTTTATGGTCTGTGAACTTCAACTCCCAGAATTCCTAAGCCAGCCATGCTCAGGAGTGTAGAGTGTCCTCTCTTTGGGCTTCGCTTTAGCCTAGTGAATAATTTATTCACTACGCATTTATTATTTAGTGAATTTATTAATTGCTGCGCTTATTAACCTCTAATCAGGTGTCTTCTTTTAATCTTGATACTTTTTTGAAATGAAGCCAAAATGGGGAAACACAAAGCTTCAATTTCCAGAATTGCAAACTCTAAAAGCTATTTGTAGAAGCCACTCTTGTTTTAGTGATTTCAACAAAATACTTGAAATCAGTAGCATAAAAATATTAAGATCCATTGTACAGCTGGAGTTAAAAAGAACTTGGATTGTTGAGAGTTCAAAGTACCACAAAATATCCTTTGAGTCAAGCTAGATTCCTGCTGAATACATTGATACGTCAAGATTATTTTCTTGGCAACAATATAAAAATATTCACTGTTGCCTTCTTTGTGGACTTTCTTTCATTTCTCAATCTAATATTTAGACCTTGGATTTTTTTTGCGGGGGGGGGGGGGTCCCACATCCAGGTACTAATCAGATATAATTCTGCCTGGTTTTTATATAGTTTGTTTTAGATTAGACATCTTAAATGCAACATTTTAATTTTGCAAATAATAATAATAATAATAATAATAATAATAATAATAATAATAATAATAATAATAATACATCAGATTACACACTATCACACACTATTTGCATCAGATCACACACTATGACTCATTGTTCATCAGGAAAATACTTATTATGCCATGTCCAGTAAAAGTTGAATCATTCCTAACCACAATGACATGCTATAAATTTATGGGAGACCAAGATCTATCCTTTGTTTCAACCTTCATTTTTCCATCCTTGTCTGCTACATTGAACTCTCTCCATATAATAAAATAATTAGCTTTTTTGAGACTGATGTGGAATATACAAAAACATTTATATATTCACAAATTCCTATTTTTTATTGGATTAGGGACTGGACATAGGAAATAAGGTTTTAACTGCTCTCTCCACATTCATATAGTAAGAAAGTGTTGAATGAGAAAGACTAAAGTCATCTCAAGCACAAAATGTTTCACTCATCTGAGAATAATCAAGTGATGAAAACACCACTGGCTGAGAGCTCCGGAAGGTTAGAAAAACAGAACTCTTCCAATCAGAAAGCAAAATGATTCTTTTTTTAATATCAAAAATTAAGTCTATTTCAAAGGAATATGGTCTATGAGCTTAACATTATTGGGTCTAAACTAATAAAAATTTTCTGGCTTTAATAAACCTATTATAACTCTTGCAAAAATAAGTACAATATGTGCAAATTGCTGTGATCATAATTGACATTTTGCCACTGAATTTCCATGGCCAGCCAGTAAGCAGGGAAGGGCTCCAAAGCTTACAAAATGAGGCTAAGGGTTATTCTAACCCCTGAATTTCCCAGTCTAATAATGCAAGTGATCTCACAAGCATCGCTAGAGCACATTGTTCTTCCAACATTAGTGCATCCCTTATGTTGAATCATGTCCTGTAAAGGGATATTTCTGTGGATCTCAAAGTTAGACTGGTTCAGATAAGTCTTGTGCTAATTAAGTGACATCATTGTCTACAACCCCCCAATATGTATCTCTACAAAGATAAAGATGTTTTATGATTAAAGAAAAGCAAGTAAGAAAGCAGAAAAGAATAAGAGTACAAACATTTCATGTTTCATGTACAGCCAGTTCTGTTGTGTAGGCAGAATGTTTGTGCTACCTCACATTAGACCTTATAAAATACAATAGTACCAGATTATAGAATATATACATTTCAGTAGTCTTTGGAAAAAAATAAAAAAGAGCTCCAGAAATTTATAAGTTACAGTTGAAGGAACGTTTACAAGATATATAGCAACAGAGGGACTATAATTTCTTTCATAATTCCACTCTGACAGGACCCATTTTAGCCTTTGTTTAAACTATAGTATACTTTAACTTTCATATACTTTCATATACTTTAACTTTCATCATAACTCCCATTCTTCTGTTAAAGATACTGGGGGAGTCTTTGAGACTTCCTTTGTAAATTGTGACCTGGCATTTCAAGACCTTAAAAGAGAGAGTCAGATCTGGCCATCCATAAACCTAATTGAGAAGACTTAATATAACTGATTGCCTTTCAGCAGAGCTTATATTACAGAGAAGCTAACAGCATAAAATCAAATAATATAATCTGTAAATAGCCCAGAGTTGCCTTACAGAGGAGATGAGCAGCATAAAAGTTTAATTAATGAATAATATCATTATATACTGCTTTCAATAACTTAGAGCGGAAAATCTGAATTCAAAGTAATATATATAGATTTAGTCTAGCCAAAATATTTCTTGGATATTGATGAATTTATCACATTATGAACAGAAGTAGTTTGTTCTCCTGAATACTAATTTGATCTAGGAAACCTATTTGATTTCTAGTTAATGGTAGGAAAGCCATTAAAAGAAATAAGGCGAGTCATCTTTCCTTCTACTAGTGAGAATATAGAAGGGCAAATTATGCAGGTCAAACTAGAGGCCTATTGAATATGATGTTCAAATGCTACTTGCTCACAAGAAAGAGTGCAACCTATTTCTAGACGAAATAATTTCCTATATATCTGGCCAATCAGCAGTTAAGCAAGGTTGGGATTGGCTTCTTTTTGAATAGGAAATTTCCGGACCAGATTGGGAAGTTGAAAAATCGCTTAGAGCAAATCACCAGCAAAATAGTTCTAATTATAATTAAGACAACTACAGCAAGTAATTAAGACTCAAAGTAGGCTTCACTTTTTAATATCTGAGGAACTCAGCTGGAATAAATATCTTGCATGCTACTGACAAGTGTCTCAAAATAGACAGGATTTTTTAAAAATCGTCTTAGAAACCATCATAAACACAGAGCAAGAGCATCATTTCCAAAGAGTGCCTTGCTATAAATTTAGTTTATACAGATGCACTTATTTGTATTCCTTATGATCTGTAAGCTGACCTCAAAAAGGAAAAAGAGAACACTTAGACTTTCTTGTAAGGGAAAGATATAAATTTAAATTCTCCATACTTGTTTAAGTAGATATATACTATAAATTAAGGTAAACAAAAGCTTCAGAGTCAAATAATGGGTTAGAGATAAGTGAATAACTTTCTCTGTTTTGTATAAATGAACGTAATTCTGTCTTAAATGTCTTATTTTTCATTCTGGGTGATGCATATGGATTTTTTGATTTAGGCATATCACACTATACCAGTGGTAAAATGTAAATTTGTTACTATTGGTTCTGTGGGTGTGGCTTAGTGGTGGTGGGGTAACTGGGTGGCTGTGGCCAACTTTGTTTTTTTACTTTTAGAACCATTTTTTCTACAACCTCTTCAGCTGAAGAGGTTGTAAAAAAAATGCTTTTAAAAGCCTCTGACGATCCCAGCTGAGTTGCCTGATTGGCAGAGGCTTTTTAAAGCATTTTTTTTACAACCTCTTTGGCCGAAGGGGTTGTAGACAAAATGATTTTAAAAAAAAATCCTCTGATGATCACGCGGCTCAGCTGGAATTGTCAGAGGATTTTAAAAGGATTTTTTCTACAACCTCTTCGGCCAAAGAGGTTGTAGAAAAAATGCTTTTAAAAGCCTCTGACGATCCCAGCTGAGTTGCCTGATTGGCAGAGGCTTTTTAAAGCATTTTTTTTTACAATCTCTTTGGCCGAAGGGGTTGTAGACAAAATGATTTAAAAAAAAAATCCTCTGATGATCACGCGGCTCAGCTGGAATTGTCAGAGGATTTTAAAAGGATTTTTTCTACAACCTCTTCGGCCAAAGAGGTTGTAGAAAAAATGCTTTTAAAAGCCTCTGACGATCCCAGCTGAGTTGCCTGATTGGCAGAGGCTTTTTAAAGCATTTTTTTTTACAATCTCTTTGGCCAAAGGGGTTGTAGACAAAATGATTTTAAAAAAAAATCCTCTGATGATCACACGGCTCAGCTGGAATTGTCAGAGGATTTTAAAAGGATTTTTTTTACAACCTCTTCGGCCAAAGAGGTTGTAGAAAAAATGCTTTTAAAAGCCTCTGACAATCCCAGCTGAGCTGTGTGATCATCAGAGGATTTTTTTTTACTTTTAAAAGCAAAGAGGTTGTAGAAAAAATGCTTTTAAATTTTTTTAAAAAGCCTCTGATGATTGCGTGGTTCAGCTGGGCATGGGAGGGCAGGTTCTCCGAACCACCCGCCTCCATCACTACCAGATTGGCGATCCGGTCCAAACCGGGAGCATTTCACCCCTGCACTATACACAGACTAATGAATGTCACTATCTAGTGATGTATATGTAATTGGTCCTAATTACAAGCAGGACTATTATTGTGATATTCAAGATTTTCTTTTTAAATTATTTGTGCCTTGTGGAAAATTTAAGCCTGTACATTTAGATTTTTTTAAAAGCACATTCATTAACTTGGTTTCCTACCATGTTCAGATGAATTCTTGCAGTCATACAGATTATAATTTCAGTTTTTAATCATGATATTGCAAAAATGGTACACAGGGAATTCATACAACAGAGTTTCAGCATAGTTCCATAAATTACACCCATGCATGTATGACTTCATTACCACCTTTTTCCTTTGATTGCAAAAATGTGCCTAGATTTTATTGACTTCAATTAACTTGCTCCTCTGTCCTGGTCCTATTAGATCTCTCAGCGGCTTTTGATACCATCGACCATGGTATCATGCTGCGTCAGTTGGGGGGTTTGGGGGTGGGAGGCACCATGCTACGGTGGTTCTCCTCCTATCTCTCCAACCGATCGCAGTCTGTGTTGGCAGGGGGGCAGAGGTCGACCTCGAGGCGCCTCGTTTGCGGGGTGCCACAAGGGTCGGTCCTCTCGCCGCTCCTGTTCAACATTTATGTGAAGCCGCTGGGTGAGATCATCCGTGGTTTTGGGGTGAGTTGCCAACTGTACGCTGATGACACTCAGCTGTACATTTCCACCCCTGACCACCCCAATGATGCCCTTGAAGTGATGTCCCAGTGCCTTGAAGCCGTGTGGGTCTGGATGGGGAGGAACAGGCTTCGTCTCAACCCTTCCAAGACCGAGTGGCTGTGGATGCCGGCGTTCCGGTATAGCCAGCTGGTGCCATCGCTGGCTATTGGGGGTGAGTCATTGGCCCCCACAGAGGGGGCCCGCAACTTGGGTGTCCTCCTGGATTCACGGCTGTCCTTGGAAGGGCATATGGCGGCCGTGGCCAGGGGGGCCTTTTATCAGGTTCGCCTGATGCGCCAGTTGCGCCCCTTTCTGGATCGGGACTCCATGTGCACAGTCACTCATGCACTCGTCACGTCTC
This sequence comes from Masticophis lateralis, assembly GCA_030761175.1. NCBI lineage: Eukaryota > Metazoa > Chordata > Lepidosauria > Squamata > Colubridae > Masticophis > Masticophis lateralis. The sequence continues at coordinate 24,808,588 of JAUDYJ010000005.1, forward strand.
GCCTGGACTACTGTAATGCTCTCTACATGGGGCTCCCCTTGGGGTGCACCCGGAGGCTCCAACTGGTCCAGAATGCGGCTGCGTGGGAGATTATGGGAGCGACAGGGCGCTCCCATGTGACACCTCTCCTGCGCGAGCTGCACTGGCTTCCGGTGGTCTTTCGGGTGCGCTTCAAGGTGTTAGTTTTGACCTTTAAAGTGCTCCATGGCATGGGACCGGGGTACTTGCGGGACCGCCTGCTGCTATCGATAACCTCCCACTGGCCAGTACGCTCACACAGAGAGGGCCTTCTCAGGGTGCCATCAGCCAAGCAATGTCAGCTGGTGGCCCCCAGGGGGAGAGCCTTCTCTGTGGGGGCACCCACCCTATGGAATGAGCTGCCTCCAGAAATTCGTTTGATCCCGGACCTCCGCACTTTCCAAAAGGCCCTAAAGACCTATTTATTCCAACAAGCCGGCCTTGCTTGACTGATTTTAATGGGGTTTTAACAAAATTTTTCGATTGATTTCAGGGGTTTTAAATTGGGTATTTTAATGGGGTTGAGACTTTTATTTGAACGCCAATGATTTAATTCAATTTTAAAATTCTTTTAATGTTTGTATTATATGTGTTTTAAATTTGGTTGTTCACCGCCCTGAGTCCCCCTCCCGGGGAGAAGGGCGGTATATAAATTGAAATAAATGAAATGAAATGAAACTTACAGGGATGTGATTATAATTTGTCAGACAGTCAATGACCTGAATCCTAACTGCTTTAAATATGTAATTTTCCAGTACAATACAAGTAGTCCTTGACTTATGACCATAATTGAGCTCAAAATTTCTATTGCTAAGGTTGTTACACCTGTATATAGAGGATTTGCTAACTTAAATGCTAATTTAAATCATCTAAAAATCTGCCTCTTAAATTCATTCTTCACTTTAGGCATCAAATGTGATATTTTAAGCATTTCTAACGAAATGGGAATTTCTGTTGCCTTTTCACAATAATCTATCATCAGAAATTTTTAAAAAGATCAATAAAACATATTAGTCTAAGAGGAGAATCTTGTAAACACTGTAGGATTTTAAAAAAAAGAATCTCCTTAATAATGAAATGCTAGATCAAATAATGTATAACTTCTAGCAGTATCCTTGTCAGTATATGTTGACAATAATTGAACGTGAATTGACTTATTTAAGAATTACAAGCAGATAGATTTTTCTTTACAAAAATCAGTCTGGAATTTATGTTTCACCCTTCTTTTAGGTTCTCAAGGAATGTATTTCTTCTCTAATTGATCATCTAAGAGATCCTCTTTATAACGACATTGTCGTAGACATATTCATAGAAATATCAGATTTTGAACCAGAACTGTTGGCCAATTTACTGCCTGTACTGAAAGAAACTGAGGAGACTTTTCCTAATTTGATAGGGCAAATGGCAAAGATTTTTGGAGCTGTTGGACAAGTTGATGAGGTATGCGCTATTCTATTTTTAAAATAAATTTATATTCTACCATGTTCTTAACCCATAGTCATAATTCCTTAAAAGAGATCTCCAATCAAAGGTAACTCACATTAAGGTCTAAAAATGATAGTACCATCATATTTTCCACAAAATATGCTATGATAAACCAACAATAAAAATGCACAATTGAAACATTATTGCACTTGAAAAAGGTTTCATATATTATATGTCTGATTATTTCATGTTTAAATTCTCAAGGAATTAATATCATCTTCAAGTAACAAAATATTTTGTATGTGCAACCTGATTACTTTCACTCAAAACAGAATGCAATCAATTCATTTCTTGAATTTTCCTTAAGAGTTTTATATCCTGTTTTATATACAATAGCAATGCCAAGCACTTTGTACTGTTAATAGATGATCCTTAGTTTAAGTGCATTTTGTTTGCCATGAAGATATTAAATATTAAGTTTATCAAGGCTTATATTAATTTTCCTCTGGATATATTAGTTGCTATAAACTCCACTTGTGTAGAGATTTCACTCTTAAGAATTACATGCAGCTGAATTACAATGTCCTTCCTTAAATAACTGGAAGGAACCACACTTGATTATAGCCAGAAAACAAGTGGAACATATTAAATGCAAGCATTTCCTAAAACGTGTCTCAATTTACTACAGTTTTTCCCTGCACTGCAAATTCAAACAAGAAAGTCACTTCATCTATCGCATCATGAAACATTTTTCCTTGAATTTTATTGATGACGGTTGCCACACCTTAAATTTTAATATTCATGAAAAATGTTATATTTGTTCAATGGGTATAACTAAAGACTATATTTCATCTTCAAAATAATTTATTCTAGGATGTGTTTCTATGATAAAGTTTAAGTGTTTGTGTGTGGGGTGTCTGGGTGTGGGTGTATAAACTGTGTCTTGTAAATAATTTGATATGCAATTTGTTTTTTTCAGCCTCACCAGTTTGCTTACTGGAAAAGCATGTCTTGGCAGAGGCTGTTATAGCTGTGCACGCTCTGAAAATGCTTAGGAATAAATGCTTCAGATCAGTGGTGAAATCCACATTTTTTTACTACCGGTTCTGTGGGCATGGCTTAGTGGATGAGGTGTGGCTTGGTGGGCATGGCTTGGGTGTAGCAGTGGAAGGATACTGCAAAATCTCCATTCCCACCCACTCCTAGGGGAAGGATATTGCAAAATCTCCATTCCCACTCCACTCTGGACCAGCCAGAGGTTGCATTTGCCAGTTCTCTGAACTACTCAAAATTTCCGCTACCAGTTCTCCAGAACCTGTCAGAACCTGCTGGATTTCACCTCTGCTTCATATCTCATACAATTAAAGCACCTCCCAGGCATAAGCCTGGGAAGAAATGTGGCTGCTTTAAGGAATTAACTCATTAAAGTCAGCAATATCTTTTTTTATTTTTTATTTTATTTTTTATTTTTTTTTATTGAAAAGGTTTTACAATACAGAAATTTTTCCATTTTCACCCCCCCCTGCCCAATCCCCCTACCCAACCCCTCCCATCCTCCCTCAGCCCCAGCCCCTTCCCACCCTATCCCCCCCCCGACTTCCGCTACAAGTTAAAAAGAACAAAATTTAGAACAAGGGAAAAAGAAAAAGATTATTAAATATTCAAATTCTAAATTAAACAAATTTCAAAAGAGGAAGAGAAAGAGAAAGAAGGAAAGAGGGGAAAAAAAAGTAAAAAAAACAAACAAACAAAAAACCAGACATTAATATATTTAAACAATATTATAATAATAATAAAAAACCATTAATAGTCATTATAATTAAGAACACCATTATAATTCTATCCTAACTACACCCGTTAACTAAAGAAAAACCCCCAAAAACATAAAACATAAGAAATATATATGCATATATAGTTATAATCATACAGTTATATCATAAAGAAAATTATCTTTTATTCAATTCATTTCTCAGTCTCTATAATCCAAATTTCAATCTTCTCCTCAACTTGATTGATGTCAAACATATTTCCTCACATAAATCCTGCTTCAATAATCTTCATCTTGCCGCTGCCCCCATCAGCAAAATAAAACATTTCTCCACACAACCCCCCGAGTGACTTTATATGGATAAAATCCAACCACGAAGATATTCACACCTCTAGGAAAGTTCATTCAAGCTAACTTATACTATACCTAAAAATAGGCTTTTGCAGCCTTAACGTTCAAGTCTTGAAAAAAAAAAAAGGAGAAGAAAAAACCAACTAAGAGCTGCATTCCCAGATGTTCCTTTAAAATTATTTCAAATCCTGCCACCCTTTGCAATTCAGTCCTTCGGGTTATAAGATATTTTCAATTTCATAGTCTTCTCCTAGAAGATAAGTTCCACAAAAAATATATAATTGGGTAACCAGTGATCGCTGCTAATTTTGCAGCAATCTATCAGAACTCAGGATATCATGTCCAATCCAGGATAAACTTCATAGTAAAAATTTTTATAATCCATTTTAATATATGAATTTAAAATTAGTCCAACTCAGAATGAACTTTTAACAAAGTGTTGTACTTCTTAAAAGAATTTTTATAATCCATTTTTTCCAAATCTTTCAATACTTTCTGATTCAGTATCAAACAATTCACGATGCTCTTTAAATTTATCACCTGTGGTTTCCAGTCGGATTTCTTCATTGAAATCTAGTTCCTGTTGGTTAGCATCACCCCGCATGTCTTGAAGAGTATTGGACCTCTGCTGCTGGTCATCTCGAAGTGAAACTTTGTTTTTTAAATCTTCCTCCAGCAGTTCCAGGTCCTGTAATCCCCCAAGGACACTGAGGTGTTCAGTTTTCTCATCAGAAAAATCCGTAATAGAATCCTCTGGACAACCACCAAATTCTCCTTTTACTTTTAACACACTTTGATTTTCTTCTTTCTGTTCAGATTTTGTAAACTCTGTCTTTGACTTTTTATTCTTGAGATATTTCGGTGCTCCCTTAAAGATATTTTGATAAAAATATTCTGCTTTTTCAATAGTATTCAAACAATGTCTCACACCTTGATATCTAAAAATTATACCAACTGGAAAATCCCATCTGAATGGGATATTACTTCTCTTCAGTTCCTTGACCAAAAAATCAAAATCTTTCCTGTCCTTTACGACCTTCGATGGTAGCTCTTTGAAGATCCTGATTTGTGTACCTGCTACCTTCACTCTATCAGAATAAGACTTTTGTAAAATATCATCTCTCAGTCTTTTGTCAGTAAAGTAAACTACAACATCTCTAGGCAGATTCCTTTGTTTAGCCAAACGTGAATTGACTCTGTAAACTTTCACTATAGAACCCAAGATTAATTCATCTTGTAGCTTTAATAATTCTGCAAATATCTTTTTTTAGAACATTCAAAATTGATGTGGATATTTTAGTTAAAAGGAGAAAAGTACTGTGCTTGTATGAGATCTGATATAGTTCTCCCTAATCCTTTTCAAAATGCAGAGTTCTTATTGTCTTCAATTGCAACATTCACTATTTGTATAGGCAAAGTCTACCACAAGTGGTAACTACTTTTTCAAAAATCTAAATATATCAAGGACCGCAAAAGATTGGGTGAATCTCTGATTTATAAATCTATCTATCTATCTAACTATCTATCTATCTATCTATCTATCTATCTATCTATCTATCTATCTATCTATCTATCTATCTACGTATCTATCATCTACCTATCTATCTGACTTATGTAGACTCCCATCTCACAATAGTGACTTTATGGGACTTAAAATAAAAACAGTCATAGAATCCAAATGTTTAAAATAACCTACAATTAAAAAGATTTTAACAATATAATAACAAGATAATGGAGGGAATTGATGCTAAAAACAATGTAGCCATCTCATGAAATCACCATTTCCTTGAGATCCTGAGTCCTGATGACACAGCCATGTTTTAAAAGATTTCTGGAAGGATGTCAAGGATGGAGCCAATCTCACATGGGGAGGGGGGCGGGGGCGGGTTGAGATGGGGACAGTGTCCCACCAGATGAAATTGTTTCACAGACAGGACTGGCAGCATATCTCTTCTTCTGGACTTCACAGGATGGCAGATATCATTGGGAGAAAATGATCTCTCAAATAATCCAGCCTTGTGTGATGAAGGGCTTTAACGGTCAAAACCATCACCTTGAATTGGACCCAGAAGGAAACTGGCAATCAGTGCAGCTTGTGGAAAAGAGGTGTAATATAGGCTGTTCTAGGGTCTTCTATAGCTGCCTGGCAAAACTGGGTGAATGGCACTCTGTCAAACCCCCCTAGCTTTGGTTTCTTGTTGGTTTCTTATTATAATATATAATATGTTACTCCATTTCCCTGAAACATGAAACAATATTATTATTATTATAGTTGGTCACACACTGGATTTGAGATTTTTGTCCAGCTATTGATCCTTCCCAAGGACCTGAAATAAGTAGATGATGTTGTTTGATGGCATTAAAAGTATTGTTGCAGGACATAAACTGTTGCAAGTAAAGCTCCCTTTTGCAGTTGATTGACGGTGATTTTGTTAATGCTGATAGCGTTCAAGTGGTGCTCCAGGTGTTTTGGAGTTATACCAGTGGTGGAATTCAAATAATTTAACAACCGGTTCTCTGCCCTAATGATTTCTTCCAACATCCAGTTTGCCAAACTGCTCAGAAAGTTAACAACCGGTTCTCCCGAAGTGGTGCGAATTGGCTGAATCCCATCACTGAGTTATACCCAAAGGCACCCATTACCATTGATACTATCTTTGCTTTCTTTTGCCTCAACCCTTCTACTTCTATTTGCAGGTCCTGGTATTTTGTGATTTTTCTCCAGTTCTTTCTATTCTATTTTGCTGTCTCCAAATACTGCAGTATCCACTAGTCAGACTTTTTTTTTCCTCTTTCATATTGACAATTGTTACATTTGGGGGTGTTGTATGGCAGGTTCTTGTCTGTTTGAATTCTGAAGTTCCATACTATTGTAGCCTTTTCATTTTCTACTACTTTGTCTGTTATGTGGTCTCACCAGTTCTTGCTTGCAGGCTAAAGGGGTTATTTTTTTCTCCCAGATATTCCAGTGCACCATTGTTGCTACTTTGTCATGCTGTTGTTTGTAGTTAGTCTCTATGATCAATCTGCAGCTGCTAATTAGATGTTTCTTCATCTTCTTTGCAGAAGCAGCATTTGCTGTTTGTTCTTGTCTTCTTAATTCTAGCTTAATGTATGCATTTGTTATTAAGACTATGTCTCTAGAAATATTTGGGACTATTGCTTTTTGTTTGCATGAATATAGCTTTGAGTAATATTTTTTTATTATTATTCTGTAGAATGAACTGCAATGGTTTAATCTGCAGATTGTCATGTGATAATAAATCTTACTAGATGAGTAAGTAAATAATGAAGTAATAAATCTTTACTGTATGAGAATATAGTCATTGGTAGAAGACAGGCTATCAGCTTTCTGATAAATGGCCTGCTTCCAAATTTGAAGGCCCACTTCATAGGACTAAACAAAAGTAATTTAGTAAAATGTTACTATGTTTTGTATTAGATATGGTCCATAATATGGCAAGAAGTAACCAGTATCTAAGAGCTCAGGAAAATGAAGGATCTTTTAATAAAAGTGCTTTTCCATGCATATGAAACTTAAAGTGAGTGTGTATAGTTAAATATTCATTCATTTATTCATTTATTCATTCATTTTACTTGTATTCTCTGTAATTAAAAGAGACTCTTGGCAGTTTACATTCATTAATTAAAATTATTAAAAATATCCTTATTATGAAAAAACATCCATTAGTTAAGCTTAATTATGCAAAACTAATCAATCATATTATAACTGATGATGTTATTTCAATTCCCTGAAATAGTTACAAAATAGTTTCATTTTTTAAATTACTTACAAATTTAAATTACTTATAGAATTAAATTATAATTTGGGGTGGGGGGTATGTGTGTGATCAAATAATTCTGGATGGATTCATTCCAAATTGCAGCAGAATCCTGCAATCTTCGTCACCAAAAGTAGGTTTTCCTAGGACATCTTGAGTTGGGCAGATTGAAATTGGTTAGAGAAGATGGTCCTGCAAGTACTCCCAATGCCAAAGCATCTGTTGTGGTTCTTCACTGGAGGTAATTATCCCATGGAGATATTTTGGGCATATCCTGGGGATAATAGAGCAATTTGTAATTGCTTGTTTTTGAGTTGAGTATCCAAAAAGGTTTTTTTTGGGTGGGGTAGGGTGGGGTGGGACTATTGACATTATTTGAGACTGGGAAATGGACTATTGGGCCAAGCAGTTTAAGAACAATTGGCGTACAGGATTTTTAAAGTCAAAATCAGCATTTTGAATTGTACTTGGGGATTAATAAGGAGCCAGTGCAGGGCCCACAGCACAGGGATAATTCATTCATGTCAGTAAGTACACTCTACCAACTGGGCTGCTGTACTTTGGACCAACTGAAGCTTCTGAGCGGTCTTCAAAATGTATTGTGGTAGTCGAGATAGGTGATGATGAGAGCATGATTTATCAACCCAGGCTCCTAACACTCCAAGTAAGGTAGCATCGGGCCATAGGTGGGCAAAGTTTCTCTAGTTACAGTTTCTGTAAACCCTGCATGAACAGCCATGGATCTGCTTCTTTAGGGGCAACACCATTCTGTGAAAAGGCCACATTTTAATGAGACCATGCTAATCATTGGCCTTAGGTGTACTTAATTTGGATTGGATTTGTTTTCAGAGATTTCTAAACTTGTCTAAAGAGCTGGAAGAAAGATTGTTTCTCCTATTTGTTTTAATTGCTGTTTAGTGATGAGGTTAGTGGAATGGTATTTCTGTAGTTTATAGACTGGACTGTGTGCATATACTATGTAAGAAGCTGTAGAAAAACTTTGCCTTTAATGCCATTAATATTGTTTGAACTGATTGAAAGTTTAAATAAACGAAAACTCTATTGCATTTCAGTGTTCACATTTTATCTGCTGTACTGTTTCTTGGAATATCCTGTGTGGTCTTCTGTTTAAGCTTTTACATAATAGTTATCCTGTTTAAACTGCTGTCATTTACAAATGCTTTAGAATTTATCCTGGCTAATTAATATTCTCTGGAAATGTTTCTGACATCAAAGCAATTTCTGCATTACAAAAATGTCAATTACCATTGTGCTTACAAGAGTCTTATCAGCACTAAGAAGAGGAGATAGCTTCACCCTTCCCTTTCTTTCCCTTCCTTCATAAAATCTGCTAAAGGGATAGATCAGAACCCAAAGAAATCTTCCTCCCTCCTTCCATTTTATACATCCATGTTCATTTCATCCTCTTCTCTTCCAAACTTTCTCCTTATCAGATGTCAGATGGTGCTGGTTTTTATTTTTAAAGGTCTACATGATGTGGGGACAGTTACTTGAAAGACCATCTATCTCTACTGGGTTTTGGTCATCCTACCAGGTGCAGCAGGTTGGGTATGCTATGGGTTGCTTCTGTGAAACAATATCAACTGATGGGACCAAGAAGATATGCCTTCTCTGTGAGGGTGTCCACTCTCTGGAACAACATCCTTCCTAAAATGAATCTGATCCTGCTAACTTCTTTGAAAGGCTTTCTTCCTTAGGTGTTGGGGTCAAAGTGTTGTAGAGCTTGGTATAAATGTTTTGCCATTATGCTGTTAGAAACACTTCAATAATGTCTCAATCTGCGTCTTTTATAAAAGAAACTTCTTTTGTAATTTTTTTAGTTATAGAATATAGCATTTATGTTTCTGCTAGCTGTCCCAAGTTGTTTGGTTAAAATGAATGGCCATATAAATTTGATAAATAAACCAACAGACAAAAGGTGTCCTTCCCAAGTTCTTTATAGCTCTGCCATTTCTGTGTTTCTATCTATTCTTTCTGCTTCAGTTCTTCTTCTGGTAGAGTTGGCTGACATTGTTCAACTTGTTTCTTTGATGCTGATCAAAATGCCCAGTACCCTCATGTATAGAGGGAAAAGAAGATGGAAATTTTGAAATTTTGAATATAGAAGAAATTAAAATTAACAGATTCATCCCTTGCTATTTTCTGGGCTTCCTTATCTTTTCTAAAGTATTTTGCTTTGGGGTTTTTTGTTTGTTTGTTTGGATGCCTTGAAGAGGTGTAGATTCTTGGTGACTACTTGGACAAGTCCCTGCAATTTTATTGGCATGGTTTCAGAAGTGGTTTGCCATTGTTTGCTTCCTAGTCCTAAGAGAGTGACTGGCTTATGGGTACTCAGCTGGCTTTGAGTCTAATGCAAGACCAGAGTTTATGGTTTCCTGATTTTTAGTATGGTGCCTTAAGCCACCACCTGGCTATCTTTAAAATGATTATCAGGTCGATCTGAACTAGGTTAGATTACATTAGAATTCTTTATTGGCCAAGTGTGATTGGACACACAAGGAATTTGTCTTTGGTGCATATGCTCTCATTGTACATAAAAAGACAAGAATCATAAGGTACAACACTTAATTATAGTCATAGGGTACAAATAAGCAATCAAATCATACTAGGAAACAATCAATATAAATCGTAAGCTAACAGCAACAAGTTACAGTCATACAGTCATACAGTCATAAGTGGGAGGATAGGAACGATGAGAAGATTAATAGTAATAGTAATGCAGACTTTCCATAATAATGCAATAGTAATGTAATAGTTTGACAGTGTTGAGGGAATTATTTGTTTAACAGAGTGATGGCATTTGGGAAAAAACTGTCCTTGTGTCTAGTTGTTCTGATGTGCAGTGCTCTATAGCGTCATTTTGAGGGTAGGGCTTTAAACAATTTATGTCCTGGATGCATTCATCGCATCCAGGAACTAACATTCAAATGACAGTTGAAAGAAAAAAGAATAAAAGAAACTAGCCAGAAAGAAATAGTCATTCATAAATATTAGTCTGTATTTCCACTGCATAAGTACCTGGTTCTCAGAGGCTCCATTACCAAATAATGGTAATACATCCATCCATATATTGTAGACATGGTGTGAAATATCCCTTACTGATTCTAATTGTACTGATTCTGGCAACTATGACTTGGAAAAGTGCATCAAACTTTTATTGACCCAGTGGAGCTTCTTCCATCTCCCTCCTGCTGTATCCTCTTAATTCCTTCCAGGAATGGTACTAGATATAATACTTGTAGAAATTTGAGACACCATCTGCATAGAAAGAAAGAATGTCCATTCGTGCAAAGAACATTCTGGGTCAAGGCCCATAAATTGGGAGAGTAAGTTCCCTGTTCAGTTGATTAATTTATCCCCCCCCCCCAAAAAAAAATCAAAATTATTATTTTCCAACATTCCAGATTGGCTCCTGTTCATTGTAGGAAATGGAAATAATCAACCAATGGATAAATTATTTATTTCTGTCCATCTGTGCAGTATGTGCCTCCAATTTCCCTATAGCGAATTCTGTCTCTAAAGCCTAGAATCTATAGCTCTGGATATAATGAACTGTTTGCGTCATGCAGGATACTATTTCTAATCCAGTACGTTCAGTATTTCGTTTGGTTACATTCCCATCATGATAGCTTGCCAGTATGATTTCAAGCCAAGGATTCTGTCTGGCTTCCCCCAAATCTTAGGCAGCAGTTTTATTTGGAATAGATGTCAGTCAGTTGGCTGATTTCCAGCATCCCTGTTTGCCTTGCTTGTTTTCCTCCCCAAAAAGAAGAGGAAAATGGGAGGAAAGCAGATCTGATCCAGGTGTTCTTCAGAGTTCCATTTGCTTGTGATCATTGGAGAGAGAAGACGGCAGAGACAGAGTTTCTCCTCTCTGAAAGCAGAAGATTTACCTGAAATAAATCAGGTAAATGATGCTTCAGTCTCTCGTTACTTCCAAAGTAGTAAGCACTTACTACTTTGCTTCAGTCTGTTGTTACTTCCAAAGGCAAAAGCATCTACTAGCATTTAGCAATGAAGGCCTTGGAAAAATTATTCAGATGCCATGACCTATCTATACCTACAAAGGTAAAAATCATACAGGCAATGGTTTTCTCTGTGACACTATATGAATGTGAAAGCTGGACTTTGAAGAAGCAAGATAAAAAGAATATTGATGTTTTTGAATTTTGATGCTGAAAAGAACCCCATAAATAGCCAAGAAAATTAGCAAATGCATGTTAAAACAAATATTCCGGACACATTTGGTAAAGACCAACTTCCTTGAGAAGTCCATAATGCTGGGGAATGTGGAAGGAAAGGGAAAAGAAAGACAATTAACAGCAAGGTAGATGGACTTAATTACAGGGAACAATAGGTGCAAGCTTCTAAAGGATAGATCATTCTGGAGAAGGTCTGTGTGTCACAAAGAATCAATACCAGCTTGATACAATCAATAAATCAGATCTCAACCTTTCTTCAGACCAACCGATAAACCATTCTGACTAGTCTGCTTTTTAAAAATATAGTAGTATGTTTAATATTATGATATTTTTAGTTTAATCACACTGATATATAATATAAAATTTTAATGCAAGCTAAAATGTTCTTCAAGAATGGTTGGACCATATTCACTTGGGAAACCAGGTTTGGTATCAGAATTAGAAGGAAGAAATGGGATTTGGGTTAAATGTTCTTCCATCATTTTCAAAGAGTTATCCAAAAATTCTAGCAGAAAGCCCCAATTCCACAATGCTTTCAAGTTTTGTTTATAAGAATTAGTGAAGTCTACATTCTCTTTAAATTATAACCATTTTCATGAAAATCCATTTTCATTCCACTAATTCATGAAAACCAAACCACGTCTACAGTTGGTGAAATAACTCTGCCATGCAAGACCGTCTTCATTTTTGTGGCAAATATTGTTCCATGGATATTTTTTAATTAAACTATGTCTTCATTTAGAAACCGTCCTGCAAATAATTTCTTTTAAAACAGCTTGCAGTATACAGTACTCACACACAATACCAATAACAATTAATTCAAAAAATAAAACAAATATTTATAAGCCTTTTACTTCTGATCGATTTAACAAGTGAAATATATATTGAAGAAATGTTAATTAAGGTGACAGAGCATCTTTTATAGATAACTGTTTTCTACTTGGCTGTGGAACGACATTCCTCATTTTAGAGTGCTCCCTACTGGGGGACTATGTAATAATTTCAGAACTCAAAAAAGAATAGTATTTTTGAAATTGCAAAATGAACAATAGCACGCAAACTCCACTAATCACAACCTTCCTGACTGCAGAGAGATACAAATATTTATTTTAGCTATAATAATGTTTCTAAATTTTCTTTTTAAGGCATAAATTAGTTCATGAGCATTTTATGCAAATTCATGTCTTATTAAACGATGCATTTTGATTTGGAAGTCATAAGTAGACACTCTAAAAGTATTTATCTTCATAATTTGACTGTATAAGACCAAGAAGCAATGGCAAATTAAAATTTCTCCAATAGTTTCTCCAATAAGTCTGAAAGTGACTTAATGGAAATTCCTCATCCATTTTTTTTGGTCACACTATACCAGTGATGGCTAACCTTTATGCCATCACGTGCCAAAAGCGGGGGAGCGCAGTGGCATCACACGCACACATGGCCACATCCATAATTCTATTTGCCCCCCCCTGTGCCCACCCCCCCTTTTGGCACACAATGGCACGGTGGGCCAGGTAGGCCCATTTTTTGCTCTCCCCAGGCTCCAGAGCCTTTCTAGGAGCCTGGGGAGGGCAAAAAAAGCCTTCCCCACCTGCCCAGAGGTCCTCCAGAGGCCAGAAACAGTGTGTTTCCTGACTTCTGGTGGGCCCAGAAGGCCCGAAAATCAGCTGGCTGGTGCACGCATGTGTGTCAGAGCTGAGCTCACGCGCCCACCGATATGGCTCTACATGCCACTTGTGGCACCCGTGCCATAGGTTTGCCATCATGGCACTATACACATACCGTGTTTCCCAGAAAATAAGACCCTGTCTTATATTTTTTTTATCTCCGAAATAAGCGCTTATTTTCGGGGAGGTCTTATTATTTTCGGGTGCGTGGAACAAGATGGGTTTCTTCATCTTACCTGATTTCCAGCTCTGTATTTAAATATTTTCAAGGAGGACTTATTTTCGGGGGAGGGTTATTTTAGTACATGTGCGCAAAAGCCCGATTGAGCTTATTATCAGGGGATGTCTTGTTTTCAGGGAAACAGGGTATGCGCACACACACATACACACACCATTTTTTGAACTTATGACTGTTACAGTATCCCCGTGGTCATGTGATTTACACCTGGATGCCTGACAATTTGGATGCTGGTTCATATTTATGATGGTTGCAATATCCCGTGCTCATGTGTTTTGCAACCTTTTGCAACCTTCTGACAAAAATAAATGGGGAAGCCGGATTCACTTAACAGTTGTTACTTGTTTAACAACTGCAATGATTCACTTAACAAATGTGGTAAGAAAAGTGATAAAATGGGGCAAACATCACTTAACAAATTTCTCACGTAGCAACTAAATTTTGGGCTCAACTGTGCTTATAAATTGAGGAGAAACTGTACTGTCTCCCCATATATATGTCTTTGTGGCCTTTCATTCCAGTGATATGACTAATCTGGTGTCATGGATCCTACCCAAAGAGGGCATAGTAGTGGTTGACATGAAGATTTTTTTCACATACCATCTTAATCTCTGGATTAATCTCTGGAATGCAAAGGGGAAAAAAGATGGTTCTCTACATTTTAAAGAAATTATGAGCAGGGATTCTTCTCACCTCCCAAACATGTCATTAAAAATCTTTACTAAAATTTCTGAAGTAGCGTTACATTTAAAATGTTTGCATATGCACAAATTCTGCATTTCTAATTTGATATCTGGCTTTTTCCGAAACCTTTTCCAAGATACAAGATGTTAAGATGCTAAGACACACAATCACATGGAACATTCACCTGACCCTTCCTTCCTTCCTTCCTTCCTTCCTTCCTTCCTCTCTCTCTCTCTCTCTCCTTTTCTTTCTTTTTACTTTTTCTTTAAAATTAAAAAAAATAGTAGCATATGCCTTAGTACAGTGTTGGTAAAGCTTTTCGTCACCAAGTACCAAAACAGAAGTGTGCATGTGTATGCCAGAAACCAGAAGAGCATGTGCACAGCGGGAAGATGATGCCCAGCTGCTGTGGCCGAGAGGTGGAGCTCTTGCCTCACAATCAGGAGGTTGTGAGTTCGATCCTAGGTAGAGGCAGATGTAGGGTCTCTTACAATGGCAGAGGGTTGGACGAGATGACCGGCAAAGGTCCCTTCCAACTCTGTTAATTTGTTTGTTAAATGTTCTGGTTTCTGGCATGCGCATGCATGTGTGAAGACCAGCTGGCCAGTGCACATAAGCATGCCAGAAACCGTAAGATCATCTTCCCAGGGCACACATGCATACCGGGTGACTGTTCTTTCAATTTTGAGTGCTCCCGCACATGTGAAGACCAGCTGGCTGGCGCACCAGAACCTGGAAGAGCAATGATCGACGGCTTGGTGCCCAGAGAGATGGCTCTACATGCCACTTCCGGCACAAGTACTATAGGTTCGCCATCACAGCCTTAGTATATGGCCAAGTTTGGCTTATCTGGAAAGGTAATTGGGATTAAGACAGGTCAGCATTCGGATATAATATTCAGAATTTAAGTTCCACTCAAAAATGATTTTACTTTTTAAAGATGATGAAGCTCTTAAAATAGCTTTGCATTGTAATTAAATGAACTGTTGCATCATCACCTGTCCACATCTTCTTGAATATATGAGCTGCTATCTTTCATATTTTTCAGGCAGAAGAAATACTATTCCTCTAAAAATGTTTTTCTCTACTCGTAGCACAATTATAATTTTTCACAGCGAGTATTAATATAAAAATGTTCTTTTTTTTTTTTTTTTTAGCAAGAAACCAAAATTTACATATTAAGTCCTGGAAATAGGCTGAGAAGGTCTCTAAAAACCAACCACAGATATTTTCAGCCATATTTTTTAGAAAGTTATGAAACTTTGTCCTTGGTAATGGACACTGGCAGTGAGAACCCTAACTCCTCATCTTGCTAATTTTTAAATGCCGTTCTTCATATTGACTTTCTCTCTTATTTTAAAAGAAAATCCTCTTGAGAAAAATAAATCAAGGACTGTTGTCTAGCACATTGTACCCAGACAATAACCATAGCCATACAAAATAATTATTCTATGTCACAGAACAATAATACATTGCTAGTTTGAAGTAATCAACTACTGGGCATACAAATATGCTAGTACTGTTGATATTGTATTGATAGTAAAATTGGATCCAAATTTATTCAGCCGTACTTCATCCTATTTAAATCACTGCACACAAAAAATCAATTCCCTAACCTGGTGCCCTGCAGATGTATTTGCAACTACAGTTCCAGTCCCATTAACTTCAACAGAAGAACGCAACACTAATTTAATTTAAATTTACTCCAGGGAGTTAAATATATCTGCTGAAATATAATTTAAATCTTTTTTGTAAGCTGACCTAGAACTTGCCCAAGACATTTTGTTGTTCCAAGCAGCTGTTGTATGTTGGAAAGACGCACATCAGAATCCTTTGAAATTCTCATCAGATGTATGTGGCCTTGGCAACTGACATTCTTTGTTGCCTCTTCAATCATTCTAACTCTGGGCTCACCTTTAAAAAGACAAATAAAAAGAGGCAATAAAGAAGGGATCCTTTGTGCAGTGTTGGCTTCATTTTTGTTATTTTGGTAAAAGCACTGCTTTATTTAATGTTGGAAGGATCATTGTGCTGGAATTTTAACACAATGTCACGATTGTTTAATAACTTCTCTAAAATAAAAATCAGCAGCCTTTATAACGTCCTGATTATTTTACTCATATTTACAATAAACTGTTTTACGCCTCAAATGAAATGACAATACAATCAATTTCCCAAGACTGAATGTAGGGTTACCCTTCTTCTTTTTCTTCTATTGTTTCCTAATATTTTTATATAGTACAACAAAATGAGACATTTTAATTAGCTTTTATGCTAACCTCATTTGCCAATAAACAAATGTGACTGTATACCATGAAAATGGAAAATCTGCTTCCTATAAAGAATATAAACATATTCTTCCATCCCCAAAAAATCAGCCTACAATAACAATACTGAATAAAATCCAAACATCACTTTTACCAGGAATTTTTCAATCTTAGTTTTGCTAAAGAGTTTGCCTTTCAAGTTATTGAATGGAATTTGGAGGTTTGAGTTTGCTTATTAATTGCATATCCTATAAAAGTGCAATTACTATTCTTTAACACCTGGAAATGAGCAGCAGAATGTTTATGGATTCCTGTTGGCTGGATCAAAGTAGAAAATCCTCCCACTTGGGCCAATTACAAATACTGTTGGGAAATAGCTTTTTTTTTTTTAATGCTCATTACACTTTTATTTTCTTACTGATCTTTCATCTGCCACTTACAGTTTTTTATTTTATTTTTTAAGACAAACTAACATTTAATACATCAGTCATCCCTTCCCTGTGACATCTCAGTGTTAACTTCTAAAATTCTACTTCTTCTTCCATAAGTTTCTTCTATCTTGATCTTCATCCAAACCATTATAGCAATTCAGTTTTTATACATAATTATAAAATTAATCATTTATATCTCTTTTCCAACCAACGATAAAAGTAATTCCATATCTAAAAATATGGAACGCTTCACAAATTTGTGTGTCATCCTTGCGCAGGGGCCATGCTAATCTTCTCTGTATCGTTCCAATTTTAGTATATGTGCTGTCAAAAAAAAGACATCTGCCACTTACAGTTGAGAGAACCTAAAATCATTACTTTTGATTCATATTTGTTAATTATTATTTAAATGCAGAGATTTTTAATTGGTGCCCCATTCCAATCATTCTATATAGCTCACTTAAAAAATAGAATAGGAATAGTTTGCCATGTGGAGATACTTTCCCCACTTAATTAGTATTAAGGGTGGGATAGAACATTGGATCATAGGAAAGGAAGATATTTCATAGGTATTCTAGTCCAACCTCTCCTAAAGGGAGGAGACCTTATATCATCTCGGTCATTCTGTCTCGATTGTTCTATTTTTAAAAACCTCCAGTGATGGAGGATCCACAGTTTCAGGAGACAAGCTATTTTATTGATTAATTGTTCTCACTGTTTGAAAAATTCTCCTTACTTTTAGGTTGGATTGACAAGCTTCCAGCCGTGGGTATGCATGTGGGACACTGTTTCATATTTGCAGAAATCTGTATTTGTAAGCTGTATTTGACATTCAGATTCTGTAGGACTTGATCTTCATTGTAACGTTTTCATTCACTGCTGAATGTTTGAAGTAGCATTTAGTTTTTGCTTCTACACCTATAATATCTAGCCTAAGTCAAACTGTCAAACTACCAGCTATTGTGATATGTACATGAAAATGTATAAACTGTGTAACTGGTACACTCATATTTTGCCCCTGAAATAAAGCTGTACTTCTTATAAACCTATCTATTGGCAGATGATGAAACATAAGCTGATCTATTTGGGACTATCCTTGAAAACCATTCAAAAGCTGCAATTAGTCTAGAATGCAATTTACCTGCATTCCAAACTTGTGTTGTTTTCCAGCTGTTGGATGTTTAGCTACAGTAGTGAAACTGTTACTCATACGATAAATATCTCTGCTTTGGATACCCAAAGAATGCAATGGCACCTGTACTTGTGGGTGGACCTTGCTACATCCATGCAGCACCCCTACTTCTTGAGCTGTACTGATTCCTATTAGCAGTAACATTCAAGGTGCTAGTTGGCACAGACCAAGTTATCTGCTTTTCTCCAATTATTAGTATTTGTCCCTGAAACCTGACATCCACCTTTTATAATTCATCTTTTTCTCATTCTATTTAGTTCCTGTACAATAAAGAAAAGATTAAGTGAAGCTAGTGAAAACTATGTTTATTTTTTTAATTTTAAGCAAGTTCTAAATATATTATGTTTCTGTTATTTAGATAAAAGTTTCCCTCTCTGTACAGCATGTTTATTTTGCAGAAGTCCATATTGATGTATCTTTTCTAAAGTGAACTGAAAACAATTAGCAAAATAGCTCTGGATTCTCTCCACCCCCAGTTCCTTTCCTCAAACAATGCTAACTCAACTTTTTAACAGTATTGCCTATTTTAAACTCCTTTTTTTTTCTAAGTAGGAACGAGCTCGGATCTGTCTGGTGTATTTGCTTAATCAGCTGGGAAACATGGAACATTCTTTCCACCATATCATTTTGTTGGAAATCAAATACATCACTGACCTCTTCTCCAACATCTTGGGCATCCAAAGCAGAGATATTTATCGTATGAGTAACAGTTTCACTGCTGTAGCTAAACATCTCATCCAACAGCTGAAAAACAACATGAGTTCGGAATGCAGGTAAATTCAAACCTCTGATTGTTTTATCCTAAGGATGTAGCATTTTAATATTTGTGATAAGCTAAAAAATGCCATGTTTATATTTAATATATTGGTCCAACTATCAGAGAAACCAGCCTAAAATATTTGGTTGTCAACCATAGGCTTTTGAGAATTTGTGTTCGTTGTATAAATGTGAGAGTGATCCAGCTGCCACATCTGTCATCACTATGCTTGCCGGAGTTAATTCATCTGATCTGACTGGATAAGCAGGTCTCCCCTTCCTCCTTTATGGCTTCATGTGCACCAGTCTCAAAGGTTGGTAGAAGACAGGCATGCTAGGTTGTTGAGAATACCATTCTTCAGTGAAAGATATTGGATAGCTGAACAATCCTGCAAGAATCTTCCAACAAGCTCTCCCAAGTAGCTAATTGCAAGAAAAGCACATGCTATCTCATGGTGGAGACCTAAAGTTATTTCTTACAGAAAGTTTTGAAAATTAGGCCAACGTATACTTGAATTTCTGTTTATCACTATAGTCATGTTACAAAACCACCTATTTCCATCACTACCCACATATACAAAAAACAGCATTTTCCCCATATGATTCTTCATGTGTAATTCTAATAAAAGGATGTACTACAAGAATATAGGCATGTGTTTGTATATGTATATTGCATATATATATATATATGTATGTATGTATGTATGTATGTATGTATGTATGTATGTCTGTCTGTCTGTCTGTCTGTCTTTGGTTATTCGGGTCTTCTCCCACGTAAAATTGGAAGTATCTTGGCGACGTTTCGACGAAGTTTCATTCGTCATCTTCAGGCTGGTGTTCTCGGCTTTGTGCAAAGCCGAGAACACCAGCCTGAAGATGACGAATGAGACTTCATTGAAACGTCGCCAAGACACTTCCAATTTTATGCGAGAGAAGACCCGAATAACCAAAGACCTACATACAAACATCCGCGAAAACCTCAGAAAATATATATACATACACACACACACACACACACACACACACACACACACACACACACACGCTTTTCCTTTAAGCCAGGTTTTTCCTATGTAGTTAAGATTTTTCTGGAACCACAATAGAGCAAAATCACATTCACTACATACTGGGTTCTATCTCCATTTTTTTCACTCTGGCAGCAAACAGAATCTTGTGCTGCATTCTGGGAGACCTAAATAGCTATTTCTGGCTCGTTAGCCATCATCAGTAGGCCACACCCACATCTCATGTTCCTCCCTGTAAAGGCCCAATATCTATTTTTCTTACTTTTCGTAGGTATAATGTGTGTTTTTCCTTTAAGATTTTTCTGGAACCACTTAACTACGTAGGAAAAACCTGGCTTAAAGGAAAAACACACATTATACCTACATTATACACACACACACACACACACACACACATACATACACATACACACATTATATATGCCTTATTAAGTGTACATTCATTCACTTCCTTATGCCAGATGAAAATACAGTTCTTTATCAATGATATTTTTGTACTGGAGAGTTAAGAATTGCATTAGGACTATGCAAAGCATTTGAAAGGATGCTTCATTCTCTTTGAAATAACCCTCAATTGCATTTGTTTGCTTCAGAAACTGCATGTGACTGTCTCTGCATGTGTGTTTGCCCTCAACCACTTTTTCTGTCGGTCACAATAGAATTTTTGTTTATGCATGACTATGCAGCAAACAGGAATGGCTTTTCAAACAGTTCCATCAACCTAAAAAGCTACTTTAATTCTCAAAGAGGTGCTTGGATCATACTTCTGTGCAGCAATTGAACAGTCAAATTTGAAATACCATTTGTCTAACTAGAATATTTTTGCATATCAGACAATACTAACTCAAGTTTGAGCACGTTTAGATTTCAGGTTCCAGAGACTTAATTTTAAAATAGTTTTTCCCAGATTTTTTAAATGTAGATGAAAATTCTGTAATGCAAATAGTTTTCATTTGGAATCTTGAAATAAAATAAGGAACTTCTTCATCTTTAGCAGAACAAGTGCATAATTTGCTGCAGAATTTCATAGCTGCATCCTCATTAATAATCAAAATAAAAGTTCTGTTTTGATTATGTTATATTGACTTGCTATTGGCCACCCTGAGTTCCTTGGGGAGAAGGGCGGTATACAAATTCAATTAATAAAATAAATAAATAAATAAATAAATAAATAAATAAATAAATAAATAAATAAATAAATAAATAGTGAAATATAGAGTATTTATAGAAATTATGTCAATTGAAAGGTCAGCAGTTCAGTGGTTCAAATCCCTAGTGCCACATAATGGGGTGAGTTCCCGTTACTTGTCAGTGTTCCATGTGCCTTTGGTGTTTAGTCATGCCAGCCACATGACCACGGAGACGTCTCCGGACAGCGCTGGCTCTTCGCCTTTGAAATGGAGATGAGCACCCCTCTAGAGTCGGGAACAACTAGAACATATGTGCAAGGGGAACCTTTACTTTTAAAGATAAAACAGAAGTGGGCATAAACGATCTTGTTGCAAAAATAAGGATTATATATGTACACGTACACCTATTATAAAACAAGTCATTTAAATTTCAAGTGGAGCTTATTTCTAAAGTTTACTTACTTCATAGCAAATTTCAGTAGTATTTTTATGCTAATAAAGCAAATAATGAAATATCTTGAGGTTAGAACTTCAAGAGCAGTGATTGCAAAAATTGCTGGAAGGGCAGTTTTTACCTTCCCAATGTAAGTATTTCCTAATATAATACTAAAGGTATTATATTATATTATACTAGAGGTATAATACTTTGGTACTCATCGTTAATTGGTTCCAGGAGGCAGGATGAGTACCAAAATCAATGAGTACCAAACAAATTTTTCCTGTAAGGAGTCATAACGCAGTCAACATTGACAAGTTATACTTTGTGTCTTGAGTACCAAATCAATGATGAGTAAGGGACAAAATTTTCAAAATGCATTGAATACCAAATTCGATAAGTTTCAAAGCAGTTGAGTACCAAGGTATTGCTGTAGGAATGAATGATCAAAAGCAAGGTTTCACCCATAAATATATTTGACCATCAATTATTTTTTATCTTGAAATAAACATTTAATGTCCCTGATATGAATCATTGCCACTAAAAGGAAGCAAGATAAGGAAAGAAAGCCATGTGATGGTACAGCATAAGGAAAATAATTTTATTATCATAATTAAAATTTGGTTTTAAAATTAAATTAAGGACCCATTTACTTAATAGGAATTTTCTTTTCAATCATGATACATAGAAAAATAATGTTGCGTTTATGTAGACTTGTTTAATAATTATTGATTCATTGGAATGAACTATTAGCCATTGTTGGCCATGTATATGATCAAAGCATATTGAAATCATTTACCACTATTTTTACAGTATTTCTGTTTTTAAGCAGAAATACTGTTTGAAGTTCCAAGATGTGTTTAAGAGTATCAATGGAACAGCACTGGCTTATTATCAATACTATTAAGATGATTATCTATCAGAATAGCAGATGTTTTTCAGATTTATTTTACTAAATCCATTAAACTTAGGTAAGGGAGAGTATTTGGATTGTAAGTCTCAGAAGAAGTCTATTCAAATTGATATCAATATAGCAACAAGCCCTAGGCTCCCTGTTTAATATTTAATATCTTAAAATCCCAGAAAATATCTCATTTCACTTTACACTGAGGGTTATTATCATTAATTCAGGATACTAAGCTGTTACTAAGCATAGAGCTGTTCTGTTAGCTCTATGCAGCTTAACCTGATAAATACTTTGGTGAACTTACTCCCCAAAGCAATGTTAAATCATATTCAGAAATTAGACCCTTTAAATTATTACTTTTTATTGAACTTTTAAAAACTGTACTGTATATTTCAAACTCAGTGCACATAATTTCAAGACCA
Organism: Masticophis lateralis; assembly: GCA_030761175.1. Lineage (NCBI taxonomy): Eukaryota > Metazoa > Chordata > Lepidosauria > Squamata > Colubridae > Masticophis > Masticophis lateralis. The sequence continues at coordinate 24,831,310 of JAUDYJ010000005.1, forward strand.
CTTTTATACCTGTTTTAACCACTTTCCTTACATCTGGTAAGTTAGTACGAGAAGATAGTTGTAAAAAATGATCTCGTCAAAATTAGAATTTTGATTCCCTTGAATTTATTAGGAAAAATTGATTGACTTGAACTTTGGGCAACATGTTTTTTTAATAATATAGGGAAGACATATACCGGTGCTTTTCAAGCTTGGCAACATTAAGATGTGTAGATGTCAACATCCAGAATTCCCCAGTTGAAATCCATACATCCTAAAGTTTGAAAAACACTGATATAGATTTTATGTCCAGTCTTAGTTGTACATGCTCAACATGCAGCACTTTCTACTAATGATAAGGATAGCATTTAGCAGATTTTAGTCTGTAGTCCACAACTGCAAGCAAAGCCAATAAAGCCATGCATTAATCTGTGCAAAATAGGGTCCACAATCTACAAGAGGCTGTCTTGTAAATCATCAATCACCAATTTGGAGGCATGTGTAGAGTGCTAATAATCAGCCAGGATGTCAAGAATGGATCTTGGGGTTAAATGGATTTGGAAAAAGAGGAAATAACTGAAAACAGAAGAATGAAGGTATAACAACTGCAGGAATAGAAACGCAACTATGAGAAATATTAGAAAGCAGATTGATCTCCAAATAGATTGGATGAAAAATGAATGTGGAGAAAGAAGATAGGGAAGCTGCTTGAAATAGAGCGAAAAGAATTATGTTGCAGAGTGCTACAGAAATATGAGAAGCTGTCTTAATGAAAGTCTGAGAAAATGATATTTGTGGTTCAATGAAGTGAAAGAGACTACAGATGAGGAAAACATGCATATAACTGTGGTTGAAAAAATGAAAATAAAAGATTTTTTTTAAAATTTTGATTTATATGCTGCCCTTCTCCAAAGACTCATGGCGGCTTACAATGCGTTAAGCAATAGCCTTTATACTTTTGTATATTTTATACAAAGTCAGCCCCCACAAACTGGGTCTTGTGTGGAGTATAAAGGCAGAACCCAACAGTTTGCAAAAAAAAAGTCAAAAAGAGAACAGGTCACATTAAAACAGATAGAGAAAATGCCCACACTTTTAATAGAAATAAGTAGTTTAAGAACTGGATGAAGAGAGCTGAACAAGGATCCTTCAACAGAATAGTTTTCCAGATGTTGATGAACTTTGAGTCTCAGAAGCCCAAGTAATCTGACCATTGGAAAGGAATTGTAGTACAGTAACTATAGTTTGCTGCATGTGGTTCAGGATTTCTCAAGCAACGTTATAGAAAAGAGTCCTTTTACCACAGGATCTCCTCCAGCTATTGCAGTGAGGTTTCTGAAGAAATGGAAAATGGAAACTACCATCTGGCTGCATTGGTTATTGCATCATTAGGTGTAGGAACTGGTAATATGGTGACATATTATTGCACTATTATGAATCAGAATTAATCCACAACATCTCAACCATCCTCTGTGACAATTATTCTAAGTTTGGAAATGACAGCGTTCACCATACTAGACGTAGACATGAGAACTTGTTAGACCCAAAGAAGTACCTTCCATGTGGGCTTCCTGTTACACTTGAAGTAGACTGATTTTGATCAGATTCCAAGTTTTGGGTTAACAAATATGCTTTGAATATATGCATTTCAAGAATAATTTCATTCCTTTAGGAATATTTTTGAATATTTTTGTACCACAGGAAGTGAAGTTTTGTACAGTAATGTAGATCTGAATTCCTTGACATCAGGAATTTTATATATCTGATGTAATTAAAACCATGTTATAATTAAAACCATTCGGCCCTGGCCTCTATTTATCTCAATGAGGCAGGTTATTCAGCTTGCAGAGCTTACTTTTTAAAGAAAATGAACATGGATATATAATGATTTCATCTTAGAAATCAAGCATGGTCAACTTAACAACAAACAGAAAATGCTGATCTACTGAAACGTCCATATCTTGATGCTTGAGAATAACAAGGCATGCAGTGTTGATTGCTATCATTCCATGTTTGTGTTACTTAATAGTTAAATGATTTTTTTTTAAGGAAAGGCTTGATCTGGCATATCTAATTTAGCTCTTACAATCCTTACACCTTTTATTTTTACTTCCTTTGTCCCTAATTAGCATAGTAATTAAGAAATATTTGAACTGTTGGAAATGCACAATGATGTTGTTGTATTTTTTTGCAAATAATCCCATGCAAGATATTTTGCAGGACTAAAGCATTGGGCCTCTTCACTTTTAGCAAGATTCCTATTTGAATTCACTATGCGTGTTGGCTTAATAGCCATAGCTTGTCCAGAAGTATTAAAATCACTGCACATGGATTTTTTTAAAAAAAAAAACATGTTTTGCTTTAATGTAAATGGCTAGAGAGATAGAACATTAAAGAACAGATACCCACAAAATGCAATATAATAAACCCCAATTATATTAAGCTTGGAGTGGGTGAATTCATGCAGATCCTGTGTGACTGTCTCTCCTGCATATGCAGAATGGAAGTATTAAATACAGGTCCACCTTTCAGAATTTATGTTTGTGAAGTCCTCTGAGCATACCCAGGGATGATTATAAAATCTATTCCAGATTCCACAATGCCCAAGTTTTGGCAGAGCAGACTGCATTCATTATACTCTTTGCCAGAAATCTTTGGAATGGAGTCTATTCAGTCTTAATTTTTTTTTTTACCAGTAATTAATTTTATTAGTTTTTCATTTATGAGAGCAGTCAGTAGATGAGACACATCTCCCAGCTGTGCAAGTATGAAAAGTTAAGTAAAGCAGTTCAGATTTTGTTGGAGCAGTCATGCTTTCAGGAAACAGCTTGCCAAGAAAACCATGTTGCTGAGAAGGTCATCATGGATATAGACCAGTCATAGATATTATTGTACCCCCTGAAGAATATCTCCAGGGATGAGATTTTTTTTTGTTGGCAAGAAAATAAAGAATCATAGATGCCGTGAATCCCACGTGTATAACGTTAGCCAAATAGCAGAGTGCAAGCTAAGCTCCATATTTTATTGACTGTTAAGCCATAGAGAACAGTGAAATGTATAATCAAATGTAAAACAAAATGTTCTCTTTAAATCAGCCAGGTGTGACAAACATTTCCTCCTCTGATCTGAGGTGATTTACTGTAGGAACTTCATTCAGCACACTTGTATTATGTTTCATTCAGGCTTTTGTTTATTACAATAACTAAATCTAGAACTAGGATCTGATAACGGACAACATTTGTGCCAAGGTTTCTTTCAAAGAGACTTTAAAGGCAGAAATGCAAATTAAATAAAAACAAATGTATATCAGTGTACACAAAGTGTGAAATGTTTGTTCAGTGTATGTGCAGATAATTTCAACCCAACCATCTGCTGTTTTTTTTTTCTTCAGGGTCTGACTCTTTTATATTTATTTTTTAAAATTTATAAAAATTATATGGCTGTTCAACTCACCTTTACAAAGATAAAAGCCCAATATAAAATATAAAACAAAATATAAAAACAATTTAAAAACCCATCCCCTGGTGACAACGATTAAATAAGACTCTTGATGGACTCCATCCCACTCTGAGGTCACCAGACCCACTGGCCAGGTCTTCAAAGCCCCGTAAAAGAGGGGAGGCAATCTTATCTATGTGGGGATGATGTTCTGTTGGGAGGGAGCCACCACAGAGAAGGCTGTTCTTGATCCGTCTTAAGATCCTTAGGAGTAAGGACCCATAGCATTCCCTGCCTCCCCAGTTTAGTAGGTCAGGTAGATGTGACTGAGAAAAGAAAGTCCTTCAAATAACCTGGTTCCAAGCCATGATAGATCTTTGAAGATGACAATCCACATCTTGAATTGGATCCAGATGCAAATCAGCAGCCAGTGCAGTTCCCATAGGAAACATGAGACGTGCACATCTAGGTAAAGGTAAAGGTTCCCCTCACACATATGTGCTAGTCATTCCTGACTCTAGGGGGCGGTGCTCATTTCCATTTCAAAGCCAAAGAGCCAGCGCTGTCCAAAGACGTCTCCATGGTCATGTGGTCGGCATGACTAAATGCCAAAGGTGCACAGAATGCTGCTACCTTCCAGTGAAAGTGGTCCCTATTTTTCTACTTGCATTTTTAATGTGCTTTTTAACTGCTAGGTTGGCAGAAGCTGGGACAAGTAACGGGAGCTCACCCTGTTACACGGCACTAGGGATTTGAACCATTGAGCTGCTGACCTTTCGATCGACAAGCTCAGCATCTTAGCCACTGAGCCACCACATCCCTATGTGTACATCTAAGCCTGCACAAAACCATGTCAACCACTGTATTTTGAATCAATTGAAGTTTCTGGATATGTTTCAAGGGCAGCCACATGTACAGCACATTGCAGTAGTCAAAACAGGAGAAGACTAGGACTTGAATGAACATTACATGTAACCCACAATTACACAAAGGTCTCCCTGGTTACAACTGCCATCACATGTCTATACATGTCCATACATATTTCCATACATTCCCACATTTCTGTGTCTCTTTTCAAACACACCCACCAAGGTTCAAAATCATTTTTGTCAGTCAGCCATTTAATTTTGTTTTTCTACATATGACAACAGGTATGATTTAATGTCTATATCTCAAATTCCTTTCCTTTCTAATGTGATGAGTTGAGGAATGCTGGGCTTTTCAAAATAGGTTGCCACTGAAGAGTTTTGAGATTTCAAACAAGGTGCACAATTAATTTGTGGAATTTGCTGCAATAAGGTGGAGTATTAACATAGGCTATTTTCAGAGATTCCAGGCACATTCCAGGGGCAGGAACCAATTAATATTTATGGAGCTTGTAGAAGCCATACCCCATTGGAACCATTGTACTCACAAATTTAGTATTAACTGTTCAGAGCAGCATTTCTGGTTGTTTTAGACTAAAGAGATGCACCCATGAAATACCTAGATAAGATCTGGAGCTAAACAAGTTGTCATTTCAAGCTATTACATTATATTATTTATCTTTTTATATTAATTAATGTGTATTCTGTTTGCTGAAAATCATATAGTATGCAAAAGATATTCACTTGCAAAGTAAATGTTTAGGAAATAACTGTTGGTTATAATGGACATTATTATAGTCAACAATTGCAGAATGCAAAAAGTATCTTTTTTTTTTTCACTTTTCAAATAATTAATCATTCTTTGAAAGAACTTGGCCAAAGATGCATTTGGAATGAAGTGTATGTCTGTGAGATTTAGACATGTTGGCATGTCTGTGAGATTTAGAGATTTTTATTTTTTTTTAAAAAAAATCTATTTCCTGCAAAAACATAACTCTTAATCCGCTTGATTTTTTCCGCTCTTTAATAGAAGATATTGCTTGAAACAGAATCTCCTTCACAGGGGAAATCTATTAAAATCTATTATGTTTGGGGATGAAAAGGATAAAAAACTTCAAGTTAAAATTACAACTTTGGAGAGAAAATAAACATCGCCAAGTATATAGATATAGTTGCTTGGTTTCTAAAGAAGACTTGAGGTTTAACAAGTATAATAAATACCTGGTTTAATGAAAACTATTAGCACTGTTACATGCCGATCAGGTTTTGTGTGTTTGTGTGCCTACATGTGTGTGTATAAAGTAACATTTCAATGAACAGCCAAGTTACATTGTACCAGTGGGCATCAGGCATTTAATTGTATCCAGACTTCTTGTCAGTAACTCAGATCTGGATAAGATCGGTTTGAGTTATTTGTTTAACCTATTTTACGTTCCAAGTATTGAGAGAGAGTGAGAGTGAGAGAGAGAGTGGCAGAGAGAGGGGGGGAAACAAAACCCTATGTGGATTTGAAGAAAGCAAAAAATCAGAAAATTTTGATTTGAGAATGTTCAGAAACAAAAATTACTTCTTTTAAACAGTATAACAAGAATTGTTTTTCCAATGTAGATGTGTTCAAAGGGGTTTTAAAGGAACAAGAACCCCAGGAAAAAATTATCCTTTATTCTTCTCCTTAAAAAAAAAAAAGCACATGTATATTAGTAACGGCTAAAAATTGGGTATATAATCACGCATGTCAAAGAAAATCCCAAACTTATGGCATGACTATATCCAGTGATGATAAGAACTGATCAGCCACAATACTGTCTTTATGAGTCCAGGAAATTTTATTAAGATAAGTATATGAATGCATAACATAGAAAAACAGAAGGAAAGGAAGAAAAATAGTCTTGAATAAGAATCAGCTAATTGTAAGGCTCTTCTCCTGGAGCCTGTCAGTCAACTGTCCTTATGAACCTTCAGCACACCCTTCCTGCTGGACATTTACAAACAATTCAACAGAAACAGTCCCATAAATAAATTGGCCCTACGCCTTGAAGGATTTTAAAGGTAGTTCTTGGCTTTGAATTGGCTTTGAATGGTGCAATAATTGCACCTGGAAGTACATCAGAAGGCAATGCAGTTCTTGGTTCTATAACATCACATAAGCACAATAACCAGTGCAATTAATTGCCCATGCCACCTCATTCTGCACCAGCTGAAGCTTCTGAGTGATCTTCAAGGAGAACCCTTGTAGAATGCATTGCAGTAATCCAATCTAAAAGTCATAAGGCATGAATGATCATAATAGAAGCCTCTGATCCTAGAATGGTCTATGTTATAAATCAATATATAAGGAACATCCATGGTGCGTTTTCTGGAACATGAATGTTTATGAATTTTGGTATGCAGATAATATTGTGTTATGATCTGAGAACATGAATGATTTGAGGCAAATGTCGTATAGATTGTGTAATGTAACAGCAGCTTGAATCTGAAAATTAATGTATCAAAGACCAGGTACCATAAGCCCTCAATGTATGACTACAATTGGAACTGGACTTCTGGTCCTACATCACTGCATTTCTAAACTGAGGCACCCATGTGAGCAGACCCAATTTCCCCCACCATTTTTACCAAGATTTTTATGCAGCTAGAAAAAAAGCCTAGAAACTAGTTGATTGTGATTTCACTGAACGAGGGCTGCATAAAAATCTTGGTTTATGTAACCTGGCTAAAGAGAAATACACATAAAGCCTACAAAAAGGAAAGAAAACAAATACTGAACCTTTACAGGGAGGATACATGGGATGAGGGTGTGGCTAACTGATGAGGGCTAATAAACCCGAAATAGATCTATTTTAGTCTCCCAATGGGCAGCAGAGGGTCTGCTGGCTGCCAGAAAAAAAGCCTAGAAACTAGTGGATTGTGATTTCACTGATCTAGGGCTGCATAAAAATCTTGGTTTACGTAGGAAGAACCTGGCTAAAGATGTGTGTGTGTGTGTGTGTGTGTGTGTATGTGTGTGTGTTTTCTGAGGTTTTCGCGGGTGTTTGTATGTACAAACCAAAAAATATCCACCATCCTAAGAAACCCCAAAGACAAAATTGAGTTAGAAAATCAAGGAGTATATCAAATCCCATGCACCGCCTGCCCCACCACATGCATCGAACAAACCAACAGAAGAATAAGTGCACACACTGAAGAACATAAGAATGCAGTCAGAAAAGAGGAACCAACTTCTTCCCTGGTCCAACACCTTAAAGCTACAGGACATGAAATTGACTTTAAAAAGACCAGAACTATCACCAAAACTGAACACTTTAACAACAGAATAATCAGAGAAGCCATCGAGATAGAAAAATGCCCACACAGCATGAACAAACAAGACGATACCTCCCACCTACCAGCCATTTGGAAACCTGCCCTTATTGACAAACGAGTCCCTAACACGAGGAATGACACCAGACCGACACTCACTAGAGCCATACAGGATGTCACCACCACACATCCACGCAGAAAGCAGACTCAAACCCACACTGATAATGAGGCACGACCAAGCACCAGAAGCCAGACCGCAGCTGCATCATTAGCCACTTTAAACCCCTCCAATCCATACATGAAGCAGACTGACACCCACCATGAAGAGCTGGCACGGCCACAAACACAAAGCCAAACAACAAAAATGCAGCTCACCAGCTCAAATCCCTCAGACTAAGCCGAGCACAACCAAGCCCCCACCCAAACAGAACACACCCCCACCCAATCAGAACACAGCCAAGCTCCCACCCAATCAGCTCACACCTCCACTAGCAGTTAAAAGGAGGAAACAGCTGTGATCTCACATTGCTCCTGGAAGCACGAAGCCAAGAACACCAGCCTGAAGATGACGAATGAGACTTCTTCAAAACATCGGCAAGACACTTCCAATTTTACGCAGGAGAAAACCTGAATAACCAAAGACACACACACGCGCGCACACACACACACACACACACACACACATATATATAGTATGTATGTATCTTGGCGACATTTCGACGAGTCTCACTCATCATCTTCAGGCTGGTGTCTTCGGCTTCATGCTTGTGCGAGGAAAGCATGATGGGAGCTGCCGTCTCTCTATAAATACTGTTGGGGAGATGTGGGTGCTGGCTTTGTTGCTGTATATGTATATGTATATGTATATGTATATGTATATGTATATGTATATGTATATGTATATGTATAGGTCTTTGTTTATTCGGGTCTTCTCCCACATAAAATTGGAAGTGTCTTGGCGACATTTTGACGAAGTCTCATTCGTCATCTTCAGGCTGGTGTTCTCGGCTTCGTGCTTCCAGGAGCAAATCTTTTTTTCCTTCTTTTTATTTCAAAACCCCAGGAAGTAGTGAATGTGATTTCACTCAACCAGGGTTTGCAGAAACATCTTGGTTACGTAGGAAAAACCTGGCTTAAAGAAAAACACACAGAAAACCTACAAAAAGTAAGAAAATCGATATTGTACCTTTACAGGGGGGGTACATGAGATGTAGGTGTGGCTTACTGATGATGGATAATGAGCCAGAAATAGCTATATAAGTCTCTAAGTCTCCAAATGGGCAAGCACAAAATCTGCTGGCTGCCAGAATGAAAAGAAGGAAAAAAACTCCAGAAAGTAGTGAATGTGATTTCACTTAACCAGGGTTTGCAGAAACATCTTGGTTATGTAGGAAAAACCTGGCTTAAAGAAAAACATATATATTGCCATATATATATGGCAAAAACCTTCACAAATCACAATCATGTCAACATGCAACATGCAACATTGCAATCAGACATAAATGCGTGCTGAATGCAAAGCATCTGAAATCTGATCTTGTAACCATTGAAGGGCATGCAAAATATTTTATGGTATCCAAAAGTGGTTTACAGACTGTAAAGCACCATTCCCAAGACCGTTGTAATTTTGAAAGTTCGTTAAATGACCAAAGTTTGTTAAATGATAAATCAAGGACTACTGCAGCTACTATATCCTTGATAGGGAAAATGGAGTGAATAGTTGCAATTCCCACTTGGCTGTTTAATATTCATTTATGATGAAATGTGTAGGGAATTCATGCAGTAGTAGTAGAGATACAATATAGGTTGGAAACATATATATATATGTGGACTTACTTGACAATCGTATTAGGTATTTAGATGAGAAATAGAGTGAAGGCAAATGTTATATTGATCGTGAGATGCAACAAGGAGTATAAAAATAGAGAAAATGATTGAATGTATGTATTTTGAAGAGATAATTACTTAAGATGGAAAAACTGAAAAAATTTAAGGTTTGCAAATTCTGATAGTGGCTGGCTAGTGAGCAGTATGCAATGTTTTGACAGGAATGGATATTGATAAAAGATATAAAATATTTTACAATACAAAGTTATTGTATATAAGAACATGTTTCTGCCTACTTTGTTATACATTTGAAGAAACAAAATAAGTGAAGCACATCCCAGTTCAGCTCCCATGTAATCTGTTGTCTGAAGTAAACTACCACTGATTACTCTGACATCTCTAGCTTTTACATGAGATCTCTCCCTCCTCTTTTTCATATCCCTCCAGCTGTTTTCACCTCTGCTTTCACTTTTCCTATTATATTGCAAACCCTCAGACAGGTTAAAAAAAAGATCCTTTCTTTTTATAAAAGGCAGAGCAGCGTCACAAATGCAATAGCAATAACATGACCACCCGGGCAACTGCAGGCATTTGCCCCTTCTGCATATAAAGTGTTAAGTGGAAATATAATCCTTTATATATCAAGCAGATTCTGCACTTAAAGCTGTAGAGAGAGAGAAAGGGTGTGTGTGTGTGTGTGTGTGTGTGAGATTTTAATCACTCTACTTTGTGTTAAAAATACATATAAAAATACATACCCCATATCTGGGCGTAGGACAAGCAAGTCTTTAGAATAAGCGACTGCTCTTTCCCTTGAAATAACCATTTTGGCCACAGATCTAAATTGGGTTCACAGCAGTGCGGGCTTCAAAAATTTTAGCAAGGTGTTCTCTGCCTGGTTGCTGGGTGGGCGTGGCATAGTCAACCTCCTGCACCACGGTGGGGGTGGGGGCATTTTTGCCCTTCCCGGGCTCTAGAGGCTTTACTTGAACCTCCCGGAGGGCGAAAACGGCCTCCCCAGGCTCTGTTTCTGGGCTTCGTGCACACCTGCACTTATCTGCATCCAAAACGGGCCACATGGGGACTCCTGGGAGGGGTGGGTGGGGCGGGGCTGGCCAAGAGTGGGATTTGGGGAGTTCTCTGAACTGCACAGAATCTTAGCTAGAGGTTCTCCCGAACCCCTGCGAACCCTCAGCAGCCCACCCCTGATCCCTAGGCTATTTTGCTTCCATTCCCAAACATTTAGCACGTTCCTTTGTTTACACTACAGGTCCCAAAGTTTAGTAGTGCATGCTGGTCATACAAAGGACATCCATGCAGACAGCAAAGGAGAAGGGGAGAATGGAGTTGTTACAGCCAGCATCTCTTTCACTGATCTGTATTTGAGCCAAGAAACTGACAAATTGCCTTCCAGTGCAATCTCTGAAGAGTCCCAGCTGGAGCAATCCTCATGTTCACGCCCAAGTATCAAATGTTCAGAACCAGAGAATCTGCCAGAACCTGTTAAAGAAAACTGCCACGAAGAGGGCCCAAAGATCATAAAGAACCCCATGGAGTATCAAGATAAGCTTTACTTTCACTTAAAAGAAAATCTCTCTAAAGTGAAAGCATATGTCATGGAGATGGGGAAGAAAATTCCATTCCCAGACGAGTGTGTTATAGAAGGTAAGCGATCTCAAATTTTGAAAAGAAAAAGAAAAAACAACCTGGTGTATTTTTTTAAAAAAAGTATCTTAAGAGATTCATCCAAGCCACTAACCAGCCCCCTTTAAGCATCAACATTTTAAACTTGTTGAAACATGTTTTTACATATTGATCCCAGGATAATAAGTAGTTTCCACACTTCAGCGTCCTTAGCCTTATGGGCCAATTGACATATTACATTAGCCTGAGGTCTGCCATCAATTTCTTAGAATGTTCTGAACGGAGTATTCTGAATATCCTGGGGGCATCTGTGCATTAAACTAGGGCTGGGCAAATTCAAAAAAAAAAAAAAAAAAGGCATCATCCCACTTTTGTCTCTTTGTCCAGCAAAGCTCTGTGCCAGCTTTCTACTTTATTCAAAAATTTGCAAGACTGGTTTGATGAGACTCCACATGAAACACAAAAGAAACATGAGTGGGCTTTAGATTAAACTTCTAAGACTGGTGCTCTCCAAATGAACTGATCTACAACTTCCATGCTTTCTAGCCATTGTGGTGACAGAGTATACCAACTGGAGAGTATTTTACTTATTTATTTATTTGTATTTATTTTCCCACTTTTCTGTCATGTACTACAAAGTGCTCTCCTTTCGTTTTCCCCAATATTAAAATCCTGGGAGATCATTTGAGCTGGGAGAGAGTGACTGCCCCAAATCAGCCAGGGTTACATAGCAGAGGATAGAATAGAAATGGGGATACCCAAGGTCTAGGCCACATCTGAAAACTACAACTGGTGTGATATAATATACTTGGTATGCAACAGGTTAAAGAAGGTTTATGGGATGTGGTGGCTCAGTGGCTAAGATGCTGAGCTTGTCGATCAAAAGGTTCAAATCCCTAGTGCCATGTAATGGGGTGAGTTCCCGTTACTTGTCCCAGCTTCTGCCAACCTAGCAGTTCGAAAGCACGTTAAAAATGCAAGTAGAAAAACAGGGACCACCTTTGGTGGGAAGGTAACAGCGTTCCATGTGCCTTTGGTGTTTAGTTGCGGCCACATGACCATGGAGACATCTTTGGACAGCGCTGGTTCTTCAATTTTGAAATGGAGATGAGCACTGCCCCGACTATGGGAACGACTAGCACATATGTGCAAGGGGAAGAAAAGAAAGTTTATTTTATATATTTTTATTTATCTAATTTAAACACTGCTCATCTCATTGCCTAAGTGATTCTGGAAGGTTTACTGAAGAAAACACAAAATATAAAAAAGATATACTTAAAATCTGAGGTTAAAACAATAAGAAACTAGAACTGAGATAAAAATGTTGATTAAAGATGGAAGAAGCACTCTCAGGACACCAACTACCTCCAGGGTTACATGTTACTCTTCAATCCCAACTCTCTGAGTTGGCAGAGCCATATCTTCACACCCATCCAGAAGGCCAGGAGGGTAGGAACCAACCTCCCCTCTGGAGGTAAGATATTCCATGTGGCAGAGAAAGCTTTCATTCTGGACCCTGATAGTCAAAAGTCTTTAACTTACAGGCACCATAACATACCTTCGCTGCCTGCCTGGGCGGGGTAGATTGATAAAATTGGGACAAGATGGTTCCTCAGGCAACCTGGTCCCATGCCATGAAGGGCTCTAAAGGCTATAACCAACATGTTGAATTGGACCTGGAAGCAAACAGATCACAAAGTAGAAGTGAGATGTAAAGTACACAATCCTTGGGACACCAAAATTGCTTCCCCAGCTGCATTCTGCATCAGCTGCAGCTTCCAGACATTCTTCAAGAATAGCCTCACATAGAGGACATTGCAGTAATTCATATGGAAGATGAATAGGACATGAATGAATGAGAGAAGGGCCTCCTGGTTCAGGAAAGGACATACTTGGCACACAACATGGAGTGGAGCAAAGGCATCCTAGCCATGACTGTAACCTTCTCCTCAAACAACAGTCATGACTCCAGGAAGACCCCCAAATTATGCACTGGGTCCATCTGAGATGCACCCCATCTAAGACCTAGAATGGTAAATCTCTAGATACAGAGGAGACTTCTACCCACAGTAACTCCATTTTACCAGGATTCAGTTGAAGCCTTTTGTTCCTCATCAAGACCCCCATAGTCTCTAAACAGTGTGGAAAACATGTACAGCATCACTAAGTTCACACAGGATGTAGGTGTGCAACTAGATATAGTTACATACTGATGATACTTTATCCTATGGTGATGGATGATCCAGCTGCTTCATGCAAATATTTAAAAAAGAGTAGAGAGAATACTGAGCCCTGCAGTACCCCACAAATAAGGGACTGAAGCAGGGGTGAAATGCTACCGGTTTGCACCGATTCGGGCGAACCGGTAGTAATAATCCTGCTTTCTAGCAAATCTAAACCGCACGGCACAGCTGTTCCCCCGCTCGCTGTTCTACTTGCCTTCAAAAGACTCCTTTTTCTGTACAAAGTGCGTGTTTGCTGCGCACTGTGCATGAGCACATATGCAGTGTGTGTTTGGCATGCACTGTGCATGCATGCACGCAGCTGCATTTGGTACACACCACACATGCGCATGCGCAGGCAGCGAACTGGTGGCAACCCACAAAGGATTTCACCACTGGACTGAAGGCTGGATCTCTCCCTTTCTATCAACAGCGATTGGGATCAGCCCAAGAGGGAGAAGGTGAACCAGTACAAAACTGTTCCTCCCATCCCCAACTTTTGGAGCTGACCCAAAAGGATACCATGATCAATAATATCAAAAGTCACTGAGAGGTCAAGAAGAGCAAGGATGAGTGCACTACTCCATGCTTCTGCTCTTGCCAGAGATCATACAAAATACTGTTTCCATTCCATCTGGGCTTGAAATCTGACTGATTTGCATCTGTTTCATCCAGGATTCTCTGGAGCTCTAGTATCAGCACCTTCTCAACACTTTTCCTTAAAAAGGGATGTGGGAGACTGAAGAAAATTATCCAGCATATGGGTAATCCAGCAATGGCTTCTTCAGGAGAGGGCACACCATGGCCTCTTTAAAGGGTGCCAGGAACATCCTATCCAGTGGTGAAATCCAATTTTTTTTACTACTAGTTCTGTGGGTGTGGCTTGGTGGGTGTGACTTGGTGGGTGTAGCAGGGGAAGGATACTGCAAAATCTCCATTCCCACCCCACTTCAGGGGAAGGATACTGCAAAATCCCCATTCCCTCCCCACTCCCGGGAGAAGGATATTGCAAAATCTCCATTCCCACTCCACTCTGGGGCCAGCAAGAGGTGGCATTTGCTGGTTCTCCGAACTACTCAAAATTTCTACTACCGGTTTTCCAGAACCTGTCAGAACTTGCTGGATTTCACCCCTGATCCTATCTCTCAAAGATAAATTAACCATAGTTAGGACTCACGAGCCACATGTAACCCTCTAGTGGCTTTGACCAGCTAGGAGGGGCATGAATCTAGTTCACAGATGATTGCATTTATAATTTATAATCCCAATGACCTTGCACACTTTCTCAGGTTCAACAAGATCAAATTTAATGTGGGTCATTTATGCTCACCTCTCACCAAGGCTCTGGCCACTTACCTGCTCCAGCTGTTTGTCTGACCACTTGTCACTTGTCTGGCTGTTTGCCCAGGCTCATTCCAACCATGTAAGCAAGCAGCTTGCATGGAAGAATCTGCCTGGGTGGCTTGACTAGTTGCTTCTCTGGGCAGTTCCAATCACCAATTTGGGCCTACTTGACTGTCCACCCTTTGCCACCTGAATGCTGCGCACCCCCTGCCCTCTGTCTCCTGCTGGTTGCCTGGGAGGTTCCAGCTCCAGTGTGGGCCTGTCCATTCACACCTGTTTGCTTCTCACTAACCACTAGGCTGTGTTTTGGGTCTTCAAAGAGGCCACCAAATGCCTCTTGATTGTTCTAGTCACTAAAAGGGCCTCTTGCTGTTCTTGCTAGTCACTTATCTGAAAGGCTCTAATTACCAGTGATTTTCTGTTTGCCTGTTGTCCACTCACCAGTCACTTGCCACACAACTGTTGTTTGTCTCTTTAAAGAAGCTGCAGCTTGCCACAATCACACAATCATTCTGACTCAGTGGTGAAAATCAATTTTTTTCACTACCGGTTCTGTGGGCGCCGCTAGGTGGACGTGGTATGGCTTGGTAGGCATGGCAGGGGAAGGATACTGCAAAATCTCCATTCCCTCCCCACTCCTGGGGGAAGGATATTGCAAAATCTCCATTCCCACCCCACTCTGGAGCCAGCCAGAGGTGATATTTGCTGGTTCTCCAAACTACTCAAAATTTCCTCTACCGGTTCTCTGAACTGCTCAAAATTTCCACCACCGGTTTGCCAGAACCAGTCAGAACCTGCAGGATTTCACCCCTGCTCTGACTACTTCCTATCATTGCCATTCAATGAACTGGTCAGCAAACCCACAAGGCTCCACAAGTCCAAAAGAGCTAGGCAAGGCTGAGAGACCACAAAGCCCAGGTAAGAGCACTGCAAATCTGGAGAAACCACCCTCCTCAACTCTACAGCCATTCCTAGAAACACCGCAACAGCGGTCTGTAGAGATTCTCAGTCATCCAGGTCATGGTTGTCCAAAGATGCTTTTTCAGGAGGCAACTGGACTTGTTTTTTTTCTTTTGAAGACGTTTCACTTCTTGGATGAGAAGCGAAATGTCTTCAAAAGAAAAAACGAAAGTCCAGTTGCCTCCTGAAAAAGCACCTTGGGACCCTGCAACAGTGCAAAACGCATCCAGTCCCATCCGCCATCTTGATATCCTGAGTTGGTCTTGTCTAGGAGAAGGAAAGACTCTCTACAACTACTTTCCAACCTGTCTCCAGCTTCTGGACAACTTTATATAAATATTTAAAATACATAAAACTGTACGCCTTTTGGCTTTACAAAGGATCCTTTGTTGGCAGGATGTCAGCAGAAAAAAAGTGATTATTAATTAGTGGTTTCATACATATTTTCCTTGCAGTAGCCTAATGTGAAAATATAATGGAAGAAAAAGAATGTCTGGACCCCAAAATGATGTTTTCATTATTACTGGCAGCTAAGTGTAAAACCTGCTGAGATGTAAAGAATCAGAAGATGAACCCCGTTTCTCAGAGTTATTTTGCAGGTCAGGCTCTGAGTGAGATAACTGTATATTTTAATGGAGGGATATATATATAGCCCTCCATTAAATCTCAATCTCAAATACCTTTCTTTTTCCCAGTATTAGCATGGCCATTCAGTGGTGAGCCACTATAAGAAAAGACTCCTTGGCTATATTGTGGTCCGCCAGCAGCCTGCGGAGCTGGCAGAGGAGTTGGACAGTGAGGAGGCTGGGGAGGAACATGGGCCAGTCCTGCAGTCTGAGGAAGGCCTGGACGAGGGCTCTGCATTAGAAGCAGAGATGGGGCCAGAGCCATCTGGGAGTGATGCGCAGACTCCGGAGCCTCCCGAGTCAGACAGCAGAGAAGCAGAGGAACAGGAGAAGCTTGTTCCTAGTGCACGCATGTGCAGAGCTGCCAGAAGGCACAAACAGTTAAAACAAAAGGGACGACTCGGAAGTAAGGCCTGGAGATGATTGGCCCCTCCCATAAGGCTTAAAAGAGGAGCAAAGGCACGTGCACACTTTGCAGGAAAGCAACATTGTTAATTCTGTTCCCAGTCGGCATCCCTGTTTGATTCTGGAATCCGTGTGGCTTTGCCAAGTAGTGTCAAGGGAGATAAAGGTTGGTGATTATCCTGAAGGACTTCTCCCAAAAGATTTTTTGCAAGTAATTGGGACTCAGCTGTTAATGAACGTAATTCACAGCTGTTGCAATAAAATAGATTTTCGGGACTATTCATGTGTTTTAATGACTCAGGAACCCTAAGTCACAACAGGCTAGATGAGGCCAAGAAGACAGAGGAGTTGACTACAGCAGGGCACTGGCTGTGTTCTTATGATTCAATTTATCATCAACAAATGTCCCTGCTAATCCAGGAAAGCAACATAGTACAAGATAAACCTCTGCATTACATAGTAAACTGGTTTAGCCCAGGGCTAAAATTGCCACCATATAAGTATTCTCCAACGTATTCTCCAACATCATACGTGATGTATTGTAATCACAAATCATAATTGGTTGACAATTTTAGCACTAACTTTTTTGAAGAGTATCAATTTGTGCCTTTGCAGTCATATTTTTAACAGCTTTGTTAATTAACGACAAAGTGTATACATAATACTGATAGCAGCAATGGAATAATGCTAGCAGTAATGCAATATTAGATAAACAACAAAATAAACTGCAAAAAGTAAACTACATCATGAATAAATGCAGACAATTTAATTGGATTAATTAAAAAAACCCTTCCTTGTCCCTCAATTAAAAGACTACCTCAAATGTTGTAAAAATACACATTTTCTGCAATCCACTACTGCAAATGGGTTATATATTATCTTACCAATAGAAGAGAATATTCTGCAAGAAAACCACCACGTTCAGAGAACACCAAGGATCTCAGATATTTTCTTTTCAGAATTATACAGGTTTTTTGACGTGCCCCAATACAAAATCAGGAGCCTGAGTAGCGTAGGGGGCTAATGCCTCCTACTAAAGGCAGCAATTAACATCCAGCTCTCTGTAATTCTGTGAGTTCCATCCTAGCCAGGCTCAAGGTCGACTCAGCCTTCCATCTTTTCTAAGGTGGGTAAATTGAGGACCCAGTTTGTGGGGGCAATAAGCTGACTTTGTATAAATATATACAAAAGTATGAAGGTTATTGCTTAATGCATTGTAAGCCGCCCTGAATCTCCGGAGAAGGGTGGCATATAAATCAAATTTTTAAAAAAAGTATCCCGTTTTTGATGCATTGGTAAATTCCAAAAATTGGAAATATGGGCTAAGAAGATGTACATGCTTGACATGTAACAATGACAATCCTGTTGAAAATCCTGCATCTTTTAGCTCCAAATGTCACAACTTACTAAGCCGAAACCATGTGAATTAATGTTACAGCTCCTTAATTGCATTTCCAGCCACAAGTAGTCATAAACAATCCTTGCTAAATAGTGTCTGGGTTACCATATATATATATACAACAGTATTTTCTGTTGTATTTGTTACATTGTTAGATTAAAAGAAAGCTGTGATCACAATTTTCATCACTGCATTGAAAGAACAGGACATCTGAGCTTGTTATTCTAAAAGTCATAAACTGGCTTAATCTACTTCAGTTTTATAAAAACTACTTTCAGGATCTCAGTACATTCTTCCAAGATCTTTAACAAACATGGATCAGAATGTCCAAATAAACTTTCAAGAAAAGCTTTAAGGTGACTCAACCTCCGTTTTAAATTCAACAAAAGTTTAAAGACTCTTTAAATCAGCAGAGTTAAGCAGGTCCAAGTTAATAACAGTGATGTTTTCTGTATTCCTATGCATCTGTAAAATGACAGTGATCATCCAGAAACAGAGTAATACAGTATTTCACATAAATGTTCCATGTCACTTTATGTTCCACGGTGGCAATGTTATGCCTTTGTAAAAATTAGTTTTTCCAGGAGCACAATTAGAAAGTTGGATAGTTGCCCTTGGAAACAGCCACATTTTCTTACAACAATGTTTCTTATAAGATTATATACTTGTAATGCTTGCTTGCTTATATATTTATCTTATTTATTTATATTCCTCCTTATATTATTGTATTGTATTGTATTGTATTGTATTGTATTGTATTGTATTGTATTGTATTGTATTGTATTGTATTGTATTGTATTATATTATATTATATTATATTATATTATATTATATTATATTATATTATATTATATTATATTATATTATATTATATTATATTATATTATATTATATTATATTATATTATATTACATTATTATATTATATATTATCCAGTTATTTATAACTAAAGATGGCAAACATACCATATTTTTCAGAGTATAAGACACACCTTAGTTTTGGGGGAGGAAAATAAGGGGGGGAAATCTGCCTCTGCCTACCAGCATCCATTGGTATTCATTGGCTAGTGTCCTGTCAGTGTGTGAGACTGTTTGGAAACTGGAACAGTATTTGCTGTGTGAGCAACAAGGAAGGAGACAGCAAGGAGCCTGGGTGTGGCTTAGGTCAATTGTTCTAAAGCTGCATGCTGTGCTGATCTCTGAAACTAAAACTGAAACTCCTCTCCTTTGCTTGTGCTTTGCTTGCTGCTGGAAACTCTGACAGTCCTTGCAGCAAATAGTGAACAGCCAGGTCAGCTTCAGCACATTATTACAGCCTGATTCAGCATGAGCAGCTGATTGGTGGGTGAATCGATCTCCTGGAATATCCCTAATCAGCTGTTCCAGGCTGCAGGGATTGCCATAGAACAAGGGTCTGCAACCTTAAATACTCAGAGAGCCATTTGGACACGTTTCCCACAGAAAACACAACACCAGGAGCCACAAAACCTGGCTGGGAATGGCCAACTCAATGTCACTCACTTCCACCAGTCACATGACCCCCCCCCCCAACCATGCCTACCCAGCCGGTCATTAGGGCAGAGAACCAGTTGTTAAAAAACATCAGGAACCACAAATCCTTTTGACGTATCTCTTTCTCTTTTCTCTCTCCTCCCCTCTCTCTGTATCTTTCTATGTCTCTCTCTCTCCCCCTCTCTCTGTATCTCTCAGTCTCTGCCCTGGCTTCTTTGCCATCCCCCACCATTGCCCTTACCTTCTCAGGCCAGGCGAGGAGTGACTGGGAGGAGAGGGCAAGGGGCGGAGACACCCAGTGATGGGATCACCTGACAGGGTGCTTTGGCTCCTGACGAGCCACAGCAGGCCGCCAGAAGAGCCCCATGCAGCTCCTGAGCCACAGGTTGCTGACCCCTGCTGACCATCACCTCCTCCGTGCCTAGCGTTTTTGGCTACATTCGGTGTATAAGACGCACCCAAATTTTCACCCTCTTTTAGGGGGAGGGGAAGTGTGTCTTGTACTCTGAAAAATACGGTACCTAATATACCTCCCTCCTCCTATTTTCCTCAGAACAACAACCCTGTGAGTTGGTCTGGCCCAAAGTCACCCAGTCAGCTTTCATGCCTAAAAAAGGACTAGAACTCAGGACTTCCAGTTTCTAGCCTGATGCTTTAACTACTAGATCAAACTGGCTTTGGAGTCTCCTTATTATCCTTCCATATTGGAAAATGAAGATAGCATCACAGTGTGTTAGAAACACTATTTATCTGACAACAAAAGAAAAAACAAAACAAAAGAGCAATAGATATGAAACATAAATTATTTCATTTCCAAATTCAATTCACTTTTTATAAATTCCCCCAAAGGGGAACAAAAGTCTAATTGTGCTTCTTTCCTTTTTCCTACCTACTTCTCAAGATCACTGAAAATATAATGGTCCAGTACTAAATAAATCTTCTAAAACAGACCAGACATTTGAGTTTGAATTGTGCTTTTCCGACACAGTTATTTCAGTTTATCAATCTGGAAAAACCAATATTTTGAAAATGAATTAATTCAAAGTTGGAGCACACTGTTATTGCTACTCTGAAAAAATCCCATTTGCTGCAACACACCTCATTATTACCATTATAATCACTGAGCCACGGTGGCGAAGTACTTAGAATGCAGTATTGCAGGCTGACTCTGCCCACAGTCAGGAATTTGATCTTGACCGGCTCAAGCCTTCTGTCCTTCCAAAGTCGGTAAAATGAGGACCCGAATTGTTGGGGGCAATAGGATGACTCTGTAAACTGCTCAGAGAGTGGTGTAAAGCACTATGAAGTGGGGTATGTCTAATTACTATTACTATTACAGTATTTGAGATAATGTACATTTTAATCTTTATATACACCAGCAAAAGCTGGTTAACCTTAATCCTATACACCAGTTTGTATCTCTGATATACCTCTGATATGCAGCTTCCTTCAACCTCCCCAACCAATAAACAACCCAGTTGCTATTCCTAAGGAAAAGCAGCCTCTTAATTATAAATACAGTTTTAAGAAGTATTATTTATCATGGAGTAAATGATTTCAAAGATAATGTTTTTTGCTGACATCAGTCCATTAGCTATAGATGAAAAAGTGGGTATGTATGATGCTGGTACATCTTGCAAAGTAAGTCAGCTGGAAAGCATGAACAAACCCACAGAATCATTTTCCATTCAATGAACAGTTTATGAAGGCACCTTCATTCCTTTTCATTGCCAAAATCAACTATAGTTCCCAGTATAATAGCTTTTTAATGGCATCATTGTTGCAGAATTTATTTGACCATCATCATTTCCTGAAAAGCCTTCAGTAAGACTCTTGAGACAAAATGTTTCCAGAGTGTAAAAACTTGATGTGACTCATTTACTATATATTCACAAATAAACACTTATGCCGATTGCATAAGGATAGTCAGAGATACTCCATTAATCCATTTGGTCTCAAATTTGGCATTTAGGAGATCTTCTATAATTTCTCCATTTCTGTTCTGAAAATTAAACTTCAGTTTCTAGTGGGTTTTTTTTAAAGAAACTGTTCAAAAATTATTACCATAAATAAAGGAAAAAAATCAAACAATCACTAAATTGAGGACCCAGTTTGTTGGGGGCAATAAGCTGACTTTGTATAAATATAAATATACAAAAGTATGAAGGCTATTGCTTAACGCATTGTAAGCCGCCCTGAGTCTCCGGAGAAGGGCGGCATATAAATCAAATTAAAATAAAATAAATAAATAAATAAATAAATAGCAACAAAGGGTTAGTTTTTTTTTAAAAAAAAATCTCTTTGCTCCCATCTATTGATTGTTCAGATTTTTGTAATCTAGAAATCGTATGCTTTCTAAAATTGCATACTAGGGTATTTTCCGATTGTGGTTTTTAAAAAATCAAGATAATGGCTGTGGTGCACATAAAAAGTAGACAGAGCATTGCATTGTTGCATCTTGACTTTTTTAAGTGAATTAAAAAGGATTTCATAGCATTTGCTGAGATTTCATTAATAATATTGTAAGGACCACCGTGACGAAGCAGTGTAGGTCAAAATATTGAATTGAATGAGTCCTCCCTTAATGACTGGTGGCATAGTGACTATTCAAAGTTATAGTACCTCCCCAGAGCTAGTTATGACCTGCTTTTGAAGTTCCAACAGCTGGATACATACACACAAACACACACCCACACATACAAACACACACTCTTCGAATGTGGTCAACTGAACATTCTGGGCCCTTGGCAACCAGATTGCATTTACAGCTGGGTACACACACACACACACACACACACACACACACACACACTCTCTTCATGTGGTCAAGTGAATACATTCTGAGCACTTGGCAACTGGCATGCATTTATGGCCATTTGCAGCATCCCACAGTCACATGACTACAATTTTCAGCACTTTTTGCCAAATGCTGCAGAAAGGCAATCACTAGGAGTCAAAAGTGATGAGAAGACACACATTTTCCCATCTTTGCTGCTGCTTTCACAATCATCACCAAATAGCTGATCATCCCACAAGCATCAGCAACCTGATTCCAGACCCACCATTAGTTTCCTCACATCTTCTGCATCACCCTTCTTTTATTAATTGTACTCAGGGCATACTGCAGCCCCCGCTTCCTCCCTTGGTACATCATTGTTTATAACATTGCTATATTGTAAAACCCATGTTCTAAAATTGCTGTTGCAATTTCAGAACATGGTTATTGCTGGGCAGTAGCTATGAAATATTGTGGGAATATGATATATTTGCTCCTAAAAAATGAATTTTCATAATGAGTGTGTGCCAGTATACTTGCATGCACCTTCAAGCTGGTGAGAAGTGGGCAATGCTATGTTGGCTTGTAGGGTTAGAATCTCTAGAAACTCTGACTTGCATAGAGTGGTATGAGTATAGATGGGTTAAAATGGGCTTGCAGGTGCATTTGTGGCACAATGGTCAAATTGTGGCCAACCTGACCACTCCTGTCTTTATCTTTAGTAGGAATGCTGCATAAGGCATTGTTGTGAAGGTAGCCCCCTCCCAACCTCTTATCCCAAATGTCCTATACACAAACTTAAATAAGCAGAAGAATTGATACAGATTGTCCTTCACTTACAGCTGGAATTGAGCCTGGAATTATGGTCATAATTTGTTGTGGTTGTATGTTTAGGCATTCATGTGACCAGTAGTAAAATCTTCTACTGCAAGAAAAAGACTAGAAAAAATGTAATAGCCATCATTCTCACAAAAAGTGCTCAGATATAACCCAAACAATGGACACACAGTTCATTGGCAAGAATAACTGAAGAAAGCTTGATATTTGGAAAAACTAAAGCCAATTGTACGAGAGGCTGACCTCAGAGAAGGTGGTTAAAGGTTTCTCACTAATGTCTCAAGCATGAGCTTACAATGACTCAAGCAGTTATTGTCAGACAGTTCTACTGAAATTATTTCTATAAAGTTATAAAGAAGAGATTGACTGTAACTATGACAACACAGAGAAGGTTGAGAGATTCTGAATAGGATAAAAGGAGTCCCTGCAGATTTTATTCCATTAGACATTGCCAACTCTAGGGGGCAATGCTCATCTCCGTTTCAAGGCCAGTACTGTCCAAAGACATTTCCACAGTCATGTGGCCTGCATGACATCACAGTGCACTGTTACTTCCCACTGAAGTGGTACCTATTTATCTACTAGCATTTGCTTATGCCTTCAAACTGCTAGGTTGGCAGGAGCTGGGACAAGGAATGGGAGCTCAACTCACCCCTTTACATGGTATGCGGGTCTTAAACCTGGGCTGCAGGCTTTCCAGCCAACTGAGTCATTGCACTGCCCCCTGAAAATATTATCTAGTAGTGCCATCTTGGAAAAAAATGGATATGGAAGAAAAGCAAGGAAGGGAAAAGAAATTATGGTGAAAATAGAACGACGTCAGGAAAAGGGACCACAAACTTGTTTAAAAAATCTGTAACATATTTTTTTCCAGCTTTACTACACTTGATCTTAGCCCATAGGCAAGAAGCAATTTTTTCAATTATTTTGCAGCAAAATGAAATTGTTTTTATTTATATTGGCAAAGGCTAAAGTTTGTTTCTTCTGAAATGTTGTTTATTTTGAAAAATAAATACTACAACAGTTCAGTACTCTGATATTTATTTACATATATTTGCAAATCCATGCATGTTAAATTGGAAATAAAGTTCTGTAGAATGTACATTCTAAAACTGGGCACTATAACTTGAAGTTCAGTTCTGTCCTTGGAAATGAACTATAACTACATTGCTGTAAAAATATTGCCTTCCAAAAATAATACTTTTATTTTTACTACGTGATTTTGACTTTTTCAAGTGTTTATATTGCACCATATAGTATTGTATATTTTGTGATTCCCCAGTTTTTTAAAATATGTTTAATTGAACTGTTAGCTAGGTTTCTACCCTGTTCTTTTTCTGAATATATCTGATAGAACATTATTGGTTTTCCATTATTACTATATAATATTGCAAATTTTGTTTACATTGATTATCTTGAAAAAACTCCAATTCTTTAAACATACAGGAAATCTAGGGAGTCCTCAACTTATGACCACAGTTGAGCCCGAAAATTATGATGCTCAGCAAGATATTTGTTAAGTGAGATTTGCTACATTTTTCTTGTTGAGGGAATCATTGTAGTTGTTAAGTTAGTCACACAGTTATGTGAAATTGGTTTACCCATTGAATTTACTTGTCAGAAAGTTGCAAAAGGTGTTCACATAATCCTAGGACATTGTAATCATCATAAATGTGAGTCAGTTGCCAAGTGTCTGAATTCTGATCATGTGACAATGGGGATACGGCAACAGTTGTAAGTGTGAAAAATGATCATGTCACTTTTTTCAGTGATATTGTAACTTTGAATAGCCACTAAGGAACTGTTGTAAGTCAAGGACTACCTGTAGTAATCTTTAAAAATGAACAAGAGCAGATGAACAATTATTGCTACAGGTGTGGTTCACACATCATTGTTTCTTTCCTAAGAGACTTGTCACTTATACAGTAGCAATTTTGTGATGTTTCTTTGAGCTGGTTCACATACGGATGAGGGGCAGTTGAATATATACATGAAAATTGAAAAACAGTTGAACAGGAACATAAACCAAATTTCCATTAGTTGCCTCAGAGTAATGACAGCCCATTCAGACATGGGAACGTCCCAGGGGTTGGGTTCTACTTACCTTTACTATCAGTTGCAATGGGATCGTGCATGCGCAGAACACCAATGATGACATCTGGGGCAGTGGGCAGGTTCTCCCACCAGTTTTGCTACTGGTTCTTGTGAACTGGTCTGAACCAGGAGCAAACCACCACTGGAACATCCATATTTCATATCAGCCATGGACTTTTCATGAGTGATATTAACAGATAATTATACACACTGTTACGATTACATTGACAAAAGGACCTTGATTGTTAAAGCTTGTCTTAAGCTTCTTCCTAGATCACTTTAAAAATCACGGCAGTGCTGTCCTGGATTTGCTGCGATTGTCTGGTGTTATGTTTTGTGCTGTATTATGAGATAATTGGTACCATATGATGAAATAGATGGAAAAGATCACTGCTCCCCTGCAATGCTTGCTTCTGGAACCTTTGATAAATTTAAGCATGGCATGAGCCAAAGCATGATTGAAGACAGATGGTATTTGACTAGCTCCATATAACCACAAACTCGCAGAGACACAGAGCAACATTTCTGAAGAGCTGTTGTATTTTCACTGTGCCAATTTCAAAACACCAACCAACACACACACACACACACACACACACACACACACACAAAACAACTGGCTTTCTATTATATTTGATATTAAGTTTCATATCCCAAATTCTGTTCCGATATTGTAGAAAGTCATAGGCTGACACAGATGCACACATGCAAGTTGACTTTTGTGATAGGATTTTAGAACCAAAACCAGCACAATTAAGGAAAAGCTAATCTTCTGAAGATTGATCTGCTATCCAAATAGCTAAATTCAGAGACCAGGAGCAAAGAGACAATTTTTAATAAAGAGAGAATAAATTATTTAACCCTGAATCACAACTTCTTGCAATGGGGTTTGCACAATAAATTGTTCTCTTCCAAACAATCTCCCTTATTTTAATGTGGTAAAGATAATTTTTTTAAAAAAAGCATAAAAAGGGAAATGATTAGGAAGCCATTTGAAAAATTTTTAAAAGTATGATAGTATAACTATTTCTTGGCTTTTTTTTTGCAGGCCATTAGAGTCACTTTGTTGAGATGGGTGGCTGTATAAATTGTCTAAACAAATTGTATTATTTTTTACATTTATATCCCACTGCAAACTAAAAGGACTCAGCAGCTCAAAAATCAAAAACATCAGTAATTAATGCAAAAACTAAAACTATATAAAATTTCCAACAAGAGCCAGTAGTTCAGTAACCATCTATATATAACACAACATTATGTCCAAATGCCTTTGAGGGGAGCATTGTTTTCAGCTGTTTTTCAGAACGCACTCAAAGTGGGACCTCCATCAAATTAATTATGGAAGGCCATTCTAGAGGATTGAAAAGCAATCCTAGTGAAAAGCAGCACTTGTGAAAAGATCAAATTGGTCAGGCCAAGGTTAGCAGGAAAATGGGTCCTTAAGTGCTAAGTCATAAAAGCCTTTAAAAGTTGAAGACACCACTTTAATTTGTTCCCCTAACCAGGTGTGTCAAACTCACGGCCTCTGGGCCAGATGCCTCACACATTGGCCACACCATCCCCATTTTAGTGAAGGGGAAAAAAGTGATATGTCACATAACAACAACATGTCATTGGGCGTTTGACACCCTTGCCCTAAGCCAATAAGTAACTGGTGCAAGTTTTGTAGCACAGGTGTAACAGCTAACATACAGGCTGCCTCACTTGGAACCAATTGTGGTTTTTGTATAGTCTTTAAAAACAATCCCATGTAGCCGTGATGGCGAATGGGATTCGCCATCACGAATGGCACATGCAACACCCTCTCTGAGGGCACACAAGCTGTCACCCCAGTTCAGCTCTGCTGCACATGTGCACGCACATCCCGCCAGCCAGCTGGTCTTTGGGTCTCTGCCGCGCATGCGTGGGGCGCGTGTGGTGGGTGCACATGCAAGAGGTGGGACATATGCGGGGGGCATGCGTGCATGCACAGGGGTGTGTGCAGGGGACATGCATCCATGTGCAGGGGATGTGCATGCACAGGGGCTGTGCATGCATTGCACTTTGGAGGTTCAGGCACGCATTGGGCACTCAGTCCGGAAAATGTTAGCGATCACTGCCATATAGAGTACTTCGCAGTAGTCCAGATCAGATGGTGATGAGAACATGAGTCACTGTAGCGACTTCTCTCGCCCAAAGTAGGGTTGCAACAGGGGTATCGGCCAAAGCTAGTCATGTTTCCATCCTTTAAAGAAAAAGAAGCATTTTGGTATATTTACTTAAAATAGCCTTTTGTCTATTTTATAGACTGTTTGACTCCCAAACAATTCTTGGAGGCTGCAAGTAAAAAACCAACATATAAAGAATATAACCAACCAGAAGATTATATAAAGAATATAATCAACCACCACTGCCCCCCTCCCCGGAAACCCAAAGTCAATCAGATCACAACAAAACAATACAGGGGCTCCGCAATCACCCTTACCCTACTGCCTAAAAGAACAAGCAGGTCTTCAGTAGTTCCCTGAATGACATTAGGGTGGAAGCCATACTAAACTGTTACTTAATATATGTATATGTGCATAGTTATCTCCATATCTGAACATCTCCAATAATATTTCAACAAAATTGTGTACTGACACAAATGTGTTTGTTTAGAGACCCCCATCCTTATCGAAATACTAATTTGGGAGAAATTGTTTTTGAATAGTTACCTAAGTAAGTATGTTTTGGTCCTATCAACTGTTGATAGGACTTCATGGGAATAGTATCAGCAGGAGAGTCAATTCTGACCTTCCTCTAAAATAACCCCCCCCCCCTGTAATGTACATGATGGTGACCATGTTCCTCCCGGTTCGGCCCGGTTCGGCCGAGCCGGTAGCGATGACAATATGATGTCACCGAACCAGTTCTCTTTGTTCGGGAACTGGGCCCTCCTGCCCCCCCACACACACACATTATTCTTACCTTTTATTTGGCCCCGCCTCAAATTTTTTGCTGCCTCCCGAGTCCCAGCTGATCGGCTGGAAGGAAAAAAACTGTTTAAACTCTTGCCGTGAGGCTTCAAAGGGCCGCCCTACAGCTGATCAGTGTTAAAAGGCAATGTGGTAGTAGACCAGTGTGCTCAAAAAACAAATGGGTAGACCAGGACGCTTGAAGAACAAATGGGTAGACCGGTACAGCTCTACAAGCAGTTAAAAGCCTAGTAGACCAGTACCTCTGTAAAATCATAAAGAATTGTCACATGACCATCAAACCATGCTCACAAAATAAGCCATGTCCACAGAACTGGTGGTAAAAAATTTTAGAACCCACCCCTGATGGTGATCCAGGTGCCAGTACCAAGCAATCAAAAGTCTCTTTTTAGAGCAGGTGTGTCAAGCTTGCTGCCCACAGGCAGATGTGTCACATGCTGGCCATCCCCACCCCCAATTTAGCAAAGGGGAAAAAAGTTGTGATACATCATGTGATGGCAACATGACGACGCAAGTTTGACCAAGTATTGCATATAAAAAAATTCAATTAGCCCAACATGCTACTGTAGAATTGCAGCAAGTTAGAATTACATTTCATTTATATTGGCTACTCAGACTGTGTTCTGTAAAAACTGTTTTGTAAAGAGCAACCACAAAAGACTCTTCTCTACATTCCAGGAAAAACATTAGGACGTTTTCTCTGTTGAAAAATTTACCTTTCTAATTTGTTACTAACATTCTTCAAGAAAGCAAGCAGTCTATATTTTGACCTTATTTTTAATCTAGTAGTTAGCTGACTTAACTCAGATGTTTTTATATACACTGTGGCAGAGGTGGGTTGCTCCTGGTTCTGTCCGGTTCTTTAGAACCGGTAGTAAAAGCGGTGGGAGGCTCCGCCCACCCGCCCAGACATCAGAATCTGCACATGCACTTCGGTTGCAAGCCAGTAGTAAAGGTAAGTAGAACCCATCCCTGCACTGTGGCTTATCAAAATACTCTATGTGTGCTTTGTTTGGAATGCTTTTCATTGACAATTTACTAATTGATTCATGCTTTAGAAGTTGAATGAGTTATTTTTATTCTAATTGCCCTGAACAATATTATTTTAATTACATTTTATCCCATCTCTTATTGAGGAACATAAAATCACATACAGTACATAGTGTTCTCTTCTCCAACTATTCCCCATATCAATCCAGTTAGATCATTTAAGAGGAGAAAGTGAGTCACCCAGTTAGGTTTCATGGCTGAGAGTGGAGTTAAACACAACTACTTACCAAATTTTTTCTTGGACATCACTATTTGGCATGCTCTCAGTATGCTGTTGCTATGCAAGTGCCATAAGCTCTTACTGCATCCATGACACCACCGTTAGTATCAATACGCTAAATCCAAAGAACAGATTTAGATGGGATTAAATCCTGATTAGTCTTAAATTTTACCAGTCAATTTCTTCTTTCCCATCACACACTAACATATCTTTAAACTCTGACTTTTAGCTGAATTCTGTGCCAGAAGGAAACTTGTTAATTGTAAGCTTCAGAGCAGTTAGTTGTAAAGTATGTACAGTGTACAGTAAGGCTTGCAGACCGAATGGTTGTAGGTTTTGGGACTACTTGGCTCCAAGACTAGTTTACCTTTGACTTTTAATGGGGTTGTATTTCCCATTTCAAAGGTGGTGGGCAATCTGGGGCCTTCCTGAACTCACAACTGCTGCTCAGTGAGTTGGCAGGTATTTATTTATTTATTATTTATTTATTAATAAAATTTGTATACCGCCCTACTCCCCATACAATGACATACAAAATAAAATAAAATAAAATACAATGACATACAAAAGTTAAAAAATATTAAAATTAAATTAAATAGTTAGGCTAGAACAATTTAAAATCCAATTATATAAGACATTTTAAAATCCAGTAGAAAGGGGAGGTTTAAGCCAGACCTGCCTGTTGGAATAAGAAAGCTTTTAAGGCATGGTGGAAGGTATGTAGGTCCTGTAACCTCCTTATCTCAGGGGGGAACTCGTTCCAGATGGCAGGTGCCCCCACAGAGAAGGCCCTCCCCCTGGGGGCCGCCCATCGACACTGTTTGGCTGACGGCACCCTGAGGAGCCCCTCTCTGTGGGAACGGACTGGTCGGTGAGAGGCTATTGGTGGCAGAAGGCGGTCCCGAAGATACCCTGGTCCTAAGCCATGGAGAGGTAAAGCCACAAAGGCTTTGCCACAGTTTCATCTGATGCTTCAGTTGCACCCTTTCCTAGATTAGGAAGCCTCTCAGTCTCTCATGTACTTCTCACTTCATGGCTACACTACTGCAAAGCACTCTACATGCACCACTTGGAAGAAACAAGTAATCCAGAATACAGTGCGTTGGAAAGTTATGGACACACTTTGCTATGACCATGTGATATCTTTGCCCCAGTAGCTGCATTGGTTGCCAGTTTGCTTCCAGGTATGATTCAAGATGCTGGTTATAACCTATAAAGTCCTTCATGGTATTGGGATCCAATCTGAGGGACTGCCTATCTCCTGTGGTATCTATCCAGGCAATGCAAATTGACAAAGTTGGCACATTTGAGGATCTTTCGAATAAAAATGCTGTCTATCAAGACATAGGAAGTTTGCCTTCTCTTATCACAGTGCCTGCTCTCTGGAATGAGATTCCCCCTTGAAATCCTGATTTTTCCCTTCTTGTTGGCATTTTGAAGAACCATAGAGAACTGGATGTTCTCCAAGTCTTGGGCTGGAGTAGCTGGCTGTCAGTTGTTGATGGAATGTTTCGGGGTTTTCTGGCTTCAATAGTTTTTCTTTTCTTTGTCTGAGTTTGGTTTTATTGTTTGTTTCTCTGTTCTACTGGAGTTTTTTATTGTTTTTATGTATTGTGAGCTGCCCAGAGTGGTTTGGAGTCAAGCAACATCAAATCAATCAGTTTATATGTGTAAACATAATGATGTATTTCTCATGTGAATGGTAAATCCTTCAATCTAAAAAAAAAAAATCCTGAGTACTGTTAAAATATTGTGCTTTTGAATATTACATATAAAGTAAATATTAAATGCAGTCTGGACACAGTTAGAACAGAGATTCTGGTCAAGCCCCAAAGAATTAAAATAGAGGAAGACCGCAGGCCCAATTAAAAACATGAGAAATAAAAAAGTGAACATGTCCGCAATGGTAGCAGCAGCATAAAAGCACCGACGGTGTAATAAAAAGAGATATTATTTTATATCATTTTATATTATATTCCCCTCATAATCCCTGTCCTTCTCACTTTTTCCCCATAGAATGTTCTTTCTAACATTGAATATTCTTTCAATATTCAAGTGTCTACATGACCAAATAATATCCCTGCAACCTGCAACACTTCAAAGTGATATTAAATAAGCCTACCATATGTTGTTGATTTAAAAAAAATATTTCAGAGCATGATGGGGTCTTTTATTATGTATATGTTTCCTACTGCTTAATGTATGGTTTATCGTAAGGACTCATCACTAGCCATATGGCTTTCATTATTGATTATGTTCCACTTATTACTAAACAAATAGATGTGGTTTCCATTGATCCCAAAATATCCTGTGATAACATTCACGGTACTTCCAGCTGGTACTGGACACATCACTACAAACCCAAATGACAATTTTTTGCTGTTTGTTAATGAAATAATAATATTGAGATTCCTCTCTAAAGTTTAATTTAAATGTGAAAATTCTGATTCATAGGTTCTGAGTCTTCTTATATGATCAATTAGGGGTTTTTATTAATAATTTAATTAATACTTTGATTAATATGAGGCTCAGTGCCATAAAAACATGATTATTCCTATCTTTTGTGTCTCTATACACTTTCATGAATGAGCATCTCATTACACTTTTGTTTATATATTCTAACTAGATTTTTCCTATCCGCGAGTAATGGTTTATTCCACCGTTACAAATAAAACTTCAATTCCTAATAATGGCAGTATATTATTTTTGAATTGGATAATATATTTCACACCATAAAAGTCCATTCAATGAGTATAATTTAGAAAGCTTTTTACTCACAGAATCCACCAGTTAATTACAACCAGTAATAAGCGGTAATATAGCCTTAATAAAAATAAACTGCACACCTTAAAATATTTTAACAAGCAACAGATGGAAAGCTTTAAAAGCAGTGGTGGGATTCAAATAATTTAACAACCGGGTTCTCTGCTCTAATGATTTCTTCCAACAACCAGTTCACCAAACTGCTCAGAAAGTTAACAACCGGTTCTCCCGAAGTGGTGAGAACTGGCTGAATCCCACCACTGTTTAAAAGGAGTCTCCTTCTAGCCTTCCAGATTTCATTGCCTAGAATTCCCCCAGCTATATGGCTACTGCTTAGAATTCTGGGAATTAAAATAACATATCTGGAAATAACCCAGTTTAGATAAGACTACAATAAAAACTAAGCTTTCGGTGATATAATTTATTTGGTCAAAAAAATCCCTCAAAATTTCCTAAGGATAAAGATATTTTTTACTGGCAACATTAGTCATTAGAATAGAATAACAGAGTTGGAAGGGACCTTGGAGGTCTTCTAGTCCAACCCCCTGCTTAGGCAGGAAATCCTATACCATTTCAGACAGTTGGTTATCCAATTTCTTTTTTAAAACTTCTAGGATTGCAGCATTTACAACTTCTGGAGGCAAGTTGTTCCACTGATTAATTGTTCTAACTGCCAAGAAATTTCTCCTTAGTTCTAAGTTGCTTCTTTCCTTGATTAGTTTCTACCCATTGCTTCTTGTCCTGCCCTCACGTGCTTTGGAGAATAGTTTGACTCCCTCTTCTTTGTGGCAGCCCCTGAGATATTGAAATCCTGCTATCCAGTGGTGGGCTGTTGCCAGTTTGGACCGGTTCAGATGAACCGGTAGTTGCAAGCTATGGGTGGGTGGACCCACCCCTGCACACACCACCCACCCCTGCACACACCACCTACCCCCACCCATCCACCCAGGTGCAATCCCATGCTCACATTTCCGGTGCTGGGTGAACCAGTTTTTACAGTATGTGATGCCCACCTCTGCTGCTATCATATCACCCCTAGTTCTTCTTTTCATCAAACTAGACATACCCAGTTCCAGCAACCGTTCTTTATATGTTTTTGCTCATCTTTGTTGCTCTTCTTTGCATTCCTTCTACAGCCTCAACATCACTGAAATGTAAGATCTATAATTTAGTGCAATATGGTGATCAGACTTTCTCTCTACATACAACTCAAGTCTTAAAATGTAGTTGACGTTGGATTTTGTATTCTTTGGCACAATGGCAATTAAAAAGGCATGCTGTGTTCCATCAACCACAGACATAATATCTGGCATTCAGCATAGAACAGCTACTGCGATGGGAGAATAGCTGAATAAATAAATTCTTCTTCCCACCCCAAAAAGAAAAAGAAAAGAAATGGAGAACATCTCATTTTCTCACTGTGGTAGCAAAGTCCTAGCATTATTGTTCTGCATTTTGGCCCATTTATCTAATTCTGCTGACAGGCCATTATTTATTTATTTATTTATTATTTAAATTTTTATATCACCCTTCTCCCGAGGGACTCAGGGCGGCGCACAGCACAGTAAAACAACATATATCACAAAATTTAAAAAACAGTTTGAAACATATTAGATAATTTGGCCCTATATTAAAACTCAAAAGCCATTATGTTTAGAAACTACAGGTAGTCTTCAATTTACGACCCCAATTAAGCCCAAAAGTTCTGTTGCTAAGCGAGATGTTTGTTAAGTGAATTTTGTTCCATTTTACAAGCTTCCTTGCCATAGTTGTAAAGTGAATTACTGTGGCAGTGGTTGGATTCAAGTAATTTAACAACCGGTTCTCTGCCCTAATGATTTCTTCCAACAACCAGTTTGCCCAACTGCTCAGAAAGTTAACAATCGGTTCTCCCAAAGTGGTGCGAACTGGCTGAATCCCACTACTGCACTGCGGTTGTTAAATCAGTAACATGGTTGTTAAGTGAATCTGGCTTTCCTATTGAATTTGTTTGCCAGAAGGTCACAAACGATGATCACATGGCCCTGGTTGCTGCAAACTGCAACAGTCATAAATACGAATCAGTTGACAAGTGTCTGAATTTTGAGCATGTGACAGTCCATAGGGATGCTGCAACAGTCATAAGTATGAAAAACAATGCAACTTTGAACAGTTACTTAATGAGCTGTTTTAAGTTGAGGACTACCTGTATACTTTGAAAAGCTGGATAAGTCAGATGCCCCATATAACCCAATGGAAAAAAAATACCATTCATTTTTACTGCATGTGAAATTTTCCATTTGCAACATACGTAGCAGAAAGAAGAGGGCAGTGCAGAGGGCATGGCAATAGCACTGTCGGATTGCTGGAGACTCCAGGCATTCTATAAGCAATAAGATGGATTCCACATCTGATAATGCCATATTCTTCTGCTCTATACCACTTACACTGCCACTCCACCTCAAGAGCCGAGGTGGCACAGTGGTTAGAGTGTAGTACTGCAGGCTACTTCAGCTGACTGCTAGCTGCAGTTCAAATCTCACCAGGCTCAAGGTTGACTCAGCCTTCCATCCTTCCGAGGTCAGTAAAATGAGGATCCAGATTGTTGGGGGCAATATGCTGACTCTGCAAACTGCTTAGAGAGGGCTGTAAAGCACTATGAAGCGATATTTAAGTCTAAGTGCTATTGCTAAGTGCTATCTCCATATATGAGGCTGAAGTTTAAAAAGTGGAAATAAATAAAAAGTTTTATTTACTTTTGTTGGCTTATACCAACTTTTAAGGAATTATCCTTTTGATTAGAACCTTGAGTTATGCTACTTCCATAGAATTAAAACCATTCTGAGGTCAGGAATTTGTTTTGAATATTAAAACTGAATGACCCTCATTGTTATTTCATGAAGTGTTCTTCATAATTTAGACCATAACTATTGTTTAAAACAAGAGATCCAGAAATGCTGCACATCACTCACTGATTTATGATTAGATCAATTTTACTTTGGTTCCTTTCTATTGTTAGTCTATGTTGCAGTAAAATACAAAAGTTATATATAAAGATAGCCAGCTGTAAATCTAAAATAGTAATGTTTAGACAGACTTATAGTACAGCTTTATGTATTGTTGATATTAATAATATGTGTATTTGTTCCTAGATACAGTTAAAAGTTGTGTAGCAAAGTTGTCCTTCAGCTGTCCCCTGAAAGGTAACTACTGCCTGTACAGTAAATCCGGTTTTGCTCTCATCAGTCACCAGCCTCAACTTTGGATCCATATCATGTTTCTCTTTCAGCAGGTGTGTGCAATATGAATATAAATCTCATAATCATTAAAGTAGCTGCCAATTAAATTCAGTGTTAACTGTTATCCCTTGAGATATATTGATGTAAATCAATGTTGTTCTGAAGATACTCACCTCCAACTCGGAAGGTTGAGAATTCAATCCTAGCCAGTGAAAGATGTTTCTCTATCAGGGTGCAAAGAGAAAATATCTGCTGTGAGCTCTACATAGGCATCAGGAAGGGCATCCATCCAGTAAATGCTCAGCTCCATTCAGTCGGTTCAAATCTCCCCAATAAAAAGGATTACAGGCTGTAAAAGTTTTTACATAGGTAATTAGAAATACATTCAAAGAAAAAGAAAAAAATATATAGTGAGGTAAATGTGGAAAAGAAAAAAAGAGAAACAGAGAAAACAAGGTAGAAAAAAGAAACAAATAAAAGAACAGAAAATGTGAGATAGGATGGATGCATGGATGCATTGATGCATGGATTGGTGGATAGAGATAGATCTTCCAATTTTCCTCTTGGCAGTTATATGTATAATATTGATCAGATCTCTCTCCAAGATTTCATCATAATTCCCTTCTTTCTATTATCAAAACCATAAGTCACAAAGCATCAGGATTGTGATATTGATATTGTGAAGTGTTATATATCTATTTATTTCATAGAAAATGGAAATGTTCAACTACCAAGCAACACTATAACAAATTATATCATTTAATTAAGATGATAGTACTGCTTCATACTTCCTACTATTAATATACAGTTGTTAAAAGTCGGGATAGTTATACCAATTTTTTTCTTAATGAAAAATTTTCCTTTGCCTTAGAAAATAATGGGGCCAGATTAATTTAGGATCCTACTTCCTTGAATCAAAGGTAAATTGGAACTAATGGGTTCACAGACTTTGATCCATATCTAATATGCTCGTCTATATCAACATATACTCTAGTTTGAGGAATGAGGTCTAGAAGAGCTAATCAATTGGAGTTCAATCAATTGGTGAAGCTAATTATGAATTCATGTTGATAGTAATTTTATGAACTACTTACTATTATCGAACATTCTCTTTGCTACAATATAGATGTGGATAAAATATAACTGATGTTAAAAGTAGATTCAAAGCAAAATCATATTGTGGAACCACTGCCCAAAAAAAAAGCATTAGAAAAAGCAATCCATGATCTGGCTTCCCAAGGCCTACCTCCAAGTCTTGCTGAAACAAGTGGTTTGGATTATCCAGTGTAGCAGCCTTTTAACATGAAGTTCTAGTGGAGAATAGCAGCTTCAGGTTTTGACAGTAGCTTCAGGTCCCATTCATAGTATGCGAGAATCACTTTCCAGTAATGAGTTCCAATACTAATGAATATGGTTTGATATTATAATCACACTGTTGGGTCAATCCACTCCCCCTCTACATTTTCAGTAAACTCACACTGTGTTCCAAATTTACTAGTGTGAAAGCCTGATTATTTTTTGGTCTCTGCTGGTAATAATGTGTATGGTAGTAAATTAAACTTAATTAAATGTAAAGAGAATATTTATTTGCATTCAGCCACAAACAGTTACTCTAGTCCATAATTCCCTTCCCTTTCTGCTGATGGAGTTGGGTGAAAATTCTGGGAACTGGGGAATGCTATAATAATTTTCATTTTTAAAAATGTAATTCTTCTTCTCTCCTTCGTTCACGAGGAAGCCTCTGTACATACATCAAATGATTCTTTGCTCTGATTACTGTTATGCTTTTGCTTGCTGATCATTCTATAGAATCCTAGAGTCTGGGCAAATCAACATTTATGTTAGAAATTTTCATTATTTCATATTAGAAATGTCATTATTTTCATTATACTGTAAATACAACATTTTATTATGGACTGGAAGTTAAATTAAGATCCCGGTAATTTCTGTATAGTTAAGTGGTATGTGCCCATTTAGGAATGGACATTTCTGAATACAATGAATTTTACCTATTAACAAACATGTATCAGTTTATATTGTTTTGTTTGTTTGTTTCTTTGTTTATTGAATATACATCAATATCAATACATGAACCATGAGGCATCTGGGTATCATTCATTTGAATACAAGTAGTAATGATAGTATTAATATTATTTGTTGTTTAAATCATACTTATGTAATTGTAATAATATTCTTATACATATTTGTATTAAAACATAAACCTTCATTATTTGTTCCACATTTTAGTCCCCCATTCTAATAACAATAAGAATATCATTAGAATGTACATAGTACCAC
Source organism: Masticophis lateralis (assembly GCA_030761175.1). Classification (NCBI taxonomy): domain Eukaryota; kingdom Metazoa; phylum Chordata; class Lepidosauria; order Squamata; family Colubridae; genus Masticophis; species Masticophis lateralis. Next base: position 24,869,041 of record JAUDYJ010000005.1, read on the forward strand.
CATCTTTCAACATCTAAACTTTATATCTAGCTATTACTTTTAATATATTATATAAAAATATGCATAATAATATTCCCCCTATTTCTTGTGTCTGCCTGTATTTTAGCTCCTAGTAAAGCCAATCTTGTGTTACAAAACATTTCCTCTATTGTCAACTCTTGCCTGTTTTAATATTTCAATTCTTATTCATTTTTTGACTTGCCTCCCAAATTCCTCCCTTGGGTCTTCTCTATCTACATCTTACCTGATTAAGTATTTCTTCCATCTCTACTATCTTTTATTGCCAAACCTCCAGAGGATCTGGCCAACTCCCCATTTTTTTTTCAAAGATATCTTTCTGTTTACCTAGTATCATTTTCTGGTCTTTTAGCATGTATTTTCTCTGAATTGCTTCATAAGTTTTTATTACCTTCTCCCTCTTATCTTCTTGTTTTGTTTGTATATTTAGTTCTGTCTTTTCCCCTGGTCTCTCCATTGTCTCCTCTGTTTCCTGGGCTTTTTGATCATTATTCATTATCCCTTGTGGAGCACTTTCTGACTTCCTATTTATGTTATTCATTAAGTCCATTATCTCCCTGTGATTCCTTGTCATAGTATCATGAATGCTTTGAAACATCACCACCAATTATTTTTGCAACACACTTATTTCCCCCTGCTGAAATATCTTGCCTTCTTTTTTGATAAGTCCAGATATCATTCAGTAGTCTGTCAATGTTCTATCACTGCCCCAGAGTCTCAATTACTTTTGCCCTCAGAAAGTCGATCTGGAAACCATTTACTCAGTCCTGATGTTGCTCCTCTGGAAATACAGTAATATGGTTCTTTATGTCCCACAATTAGTCAATTTAGTTCTTTTTAGGTAATCCAGGAAAATTTCCAAATGTCTCCTTAAATCCCCACTATAAGTTCAATCATAACTCCTGATATTTAAAAGACACTTTACTTAGATGTTTTCTGTATTTTCCACATTAGAGCTCCAGTAGTTATGGAATGGATGACTATAAAGCAATAGATAGCACAGTACGTAATACTACACCAGGTGTTATTTCCACTTTCTCTTCTGTTTTATTAGTATTTTTCTCAGGGTTGTAGGAATATTCCATTCACTAGTAGATGGAGCCTTCCATTTAACTTCAGTGTTGCATAGATTGTAACAAGTTCTATTTGTATTTATTCAAACAAATAATCAAAATTCTGACAAGTAATTCCAGCATTTTAAAATGCCTTATTGCCAATAAAAATTAGAAATCCAATCTTTTTATGTTTTTAAAGGTTTTGCGCTCTTTTCTTAATATCCATTTTCTTCATTCAGGTCTATAATTTTTCTCTCTGTAATTGTTTGCTGCTTAAACAAACTCTTCAAAGAGTTTGTTTTCCAAAGTTTATTTTCTTTAGGGTAGGTTTCAGAAAAAAAAAGTCACCTCATCCAGGTCCAGTCACTGTTCATCCACACCACTCCAGCACAGTCTTTGTTTCTTTGACTGCCCCAGCTTCACAGCAGCCATAATGGCTGCCTCTTCTCTTCATCATCAGATAAGAGGGAATTAGCCCTGGATTAAGCAGGAGAGCTGTTGCTATCTGCAACCTGAGCCTGAGTAGCGTAGGGGGCTAATGCCTCCTACTAAAGGCAGCAATTAACATCCAGCTGCCTGCAATTTCTGCGAGTTCAATCCTAGCCAGGTTCAAGGTTGACTCAGCCTTCCATCCTTTCTAAAATGGGTAAATTGAGGATCCAGTTTGTGGGGGCAATAAGCAGACTTTGTATAAATATACAAAAGTATGAAGGCTATTGCTTAACGCATTGTAAGTTGCCCTGAGTCTCCGGAGAAGGGTGGCATATAAATCAAATTATAAATAAATAAATAAATAAAACCTGCAGGGCACCCTGCCACTCTTTGTCACCCCTACAGAGTAACTTTAGCCCCTTATAGGGCCCTCCAATGAAGGCATTCGGCATGAGTTTGTGGAGCCCCACTTTTTGCAACCGATAGTGACGCGATGTCAACCGGACGTCCTCTGTGTCAGCTTATATTGTTGATCAGTTTAATTTGAAAATACATAATTGGAAGTAAATCAGGAAAACTAAAATGATATTGTTTTCTAACATCAAGCATAATATTTCAGCTGTATATAAATGATTTTTTTTTCTTTGAGACTGCTGTAATTTGAAAGAAGGGAGTCAGTCCCAAACTTTTCTCTTTGCTCATTTTAATAGTTTCAAATCTTTATAAATACTGCCTATGGAGATTCTATGGAGATATTTGTAAGTACCATTTAATCATAAGTTTGTGTTTAAGAAAAATAGCAAAGAGAAAATTGTGTTGAATCCATTTGGTTGTGGCTCTAAGAATTAGATTTTAATTTATAGATGAATCAATCTGTTATGCTGGGAAAAATGCTTAGGTTGTGTTTTTCTGAAAAGCTGCTTATAGCATTGATAAGATCTTTTATAAACACAGTCTATAAAATTGCATGACCACAATTACACCACAATTTGCATTATCTTGCACTAATGCTCAAAGATGGATTTGTCAAAATCATGAAAATCATTACATTCATTTAAACATCAAAAGTATGTTGATTGTTTTGTTCTAAACAATCAACATTCATCCAGATATCTAATTACAATAATTACATAAGCTCCCAAAGAAACTATGCCACCATTGAAGCAAAACAGTACCATCTCAGCTTCATTTGAGAACAACTTTCTGGATATTCTTTCATACTCACTCCAAATATTGTCCTCAGTACTCTGAACATAGCTACTGTGAGCAAAATCTCAAATAGTTAAAAATTATATAGTTTAAAAATATCAGGCCAGTGGTTATTGATTATGTGCCATCAACGTGTTGACTCTTAGTGACCATATGCTGTAGATAGATTTGCTCCATGATGATCTTTCCCTAATCTGGCCTTTCAGAGTTTATAAAGGAGCACTCATCAGTACAGTAACTGAATCCATCCACCTTTCTGCTGGTCAACCTCTTTTTCTTTCCTTCCACTTTCCCAACATTAGACACCCTCCAAACCTATCCAGACAAAGTTTTAGACAGACAAAGTTTTAACCTGGTCATCTGTGCCTTGAGTGACAACTCTGAGTTGATTTGTTTGATGATACTTTTGTTAGTTTTCTTGGATGGCCATGGCCTTGGATGGCCATGGCCAGAATAACAGAGTTCAAAGGGGCTTTGGAGTTCTTAGGTGTCCACTCTAACATTAAAGTTTTAAAAAACCATGAATACATTTCCTATCCTGTTTTTTCAAAGCCCATCTTTCACTTCCACAGAGTGTCTCAGGAAATTCCATATCTTGCACAATTCTGAGGTTGTTCATCATCACAGCATTTTAATATTATTTCCAAGGCCTTCACAGTACTCTACCTAATGCTAATCTGTAGCATATTTCTTAAGTTTTCCCAATATTTTTAGAACACTCATTTAATTATCAGTTGCAAAAAAATGTTTTCTTGTAACGCCCAATTTCATCTGGAGATGCACTTACAATTGAATCCTGAGGTACAAATATTCTTTTCAATTAGTACCGTTTTTCTTTTTCTCCATTAGGGCTTGTTCCCAGAACCATTGTCTATGCAGAATAATTATTTGCAAGTCCTGAAGATCTTGTGGGAAAAAACCCAGCTTAAGGGAACACATGGTTTTGAAACTGCAATGGTGCAATCTACGTTTCCACATAAGAAGGTATTTTTTTCTTATGAGCCTTCAAAGAGGTGGGGTTTGTATGTGTTGTCTTTATTTACTGCAAGAAAAATCAAGACCATGTCTCTGAATCTGCATATAGATGAAAGCAGTTAAATCCTCAAAGTTGGAATTTTGAAGGTGGTGTTTATTGTTTGATATATGACGCCTTCAAATGTAAAATGATGGAAAACGGTTACAGAGGATTACCTCGATCTCATTCATCTTTGATATATGCAGTGGTGGGATTCAAGTAATTTAACAACCGGTTCTCTTCTTCCAACAACCAGTTTGGCAAACTGCTCAGAAAATTAACAACCAGTTCTCCCGAAGTAGTGCGAACTGGCTGAATCCCACCACTGCATATAACCAGTGGTGGGATTCAGCCAGTTTGCACTACTTCAGGAGAACTGGTTGTTAACTTTCTGAGCAGTTTGCCAAACTGGTTGTTGGAAGAAATCATTAGGGCAAAGAACAGGTTGTTAAATTACTTGAATCCCACCACTGATTATATGTATGATAATCATACATGGCTGGCCAATTATATGAATAATTTATAATATTGTACTTTCTGGATAGTAAGATTTTGATTGCTCTGGCCTCCAGAGTTTTAAGCTTGTTGTGATCTCCAATTTCTTTTTAATCCCTTTCTTTTATATACATTGTTTTAATTTATTGTATTTCACTCTATGTTTAATCAGTAAGCATAAAGAAATCTTTTTCTGGTCAGTTCTTGTTGTTATCCTGACAATAATCATACTGTTTCTTGGCTACAGTTTGGACTGTTTTCTGTTGCCTTTTTCTCTATTGCCCAGGCTGGCCTACAGCCCTGAAATTCCCTTGTGGTCTCCCACCCAATTCCTAGTCCTAAATAACACTGCTTAGTAGCCCAGCCCACACAAGGACATTCAATTTCTACTTGCTGAGATGGGTTAGAAATTTCACTGTATTAATAAAATAAGCATATTTTGTTTCTGAAGGTCAGGAACAAAAGAACAATATCCTTTAATTTTTTCCCCATGATGCACTGTTTCTACATGCAATTGGTATATGACAGCACTAAAATATATGATCATAGAACACAGAATAACAGAAGGAACTGTGGAGGTTTTTTCAAGCAGGAGACTCTCTATACCAGGAGTCTCCAACTTTGGCAACTTTAAGAGTTGAAGTCCACAAGTTGGAGACCCCTGCTCTATACCATTTCAGATAAACAGCTGTCTAATCTCTTCTCCACCAATGGGGTGCCCACCGCTTCTGGAGGAAAGCCATTCTACTGATTAATTCTCAGTAGCAGGAAATGTCTCCTTAATTCTAGGTTGGATCCAAAATTGAATCAGACTAACCTATTCCTATAATTCTTCAAATTCTTTTAAGAATAGTCTGTTAGATGAAATTGGGAACCATCTTCCTTATGAAATCAGAAACCATCTGCCAGATACCTTCAGGAAGTGCTAATTTCCTTCTCCCATTGTAGATCCTTCAGCAACTGTTATTCAAAAATACACTGTCTATGAAAATCCTACCAATCTGCCATAGGTAACATTCATTGTCTTTCATGACTAGAGGACAGTGGCAAAGCAATACACAGGAATTCAGGTTTTGATCTTTGCAATGTTTCCATTTATGCCATCTGTTTGTAGAAATGTCTGAGTTTTCTCACTAATCTCTTCCACATGCTATTGATATATGAACGGAAAATGCAAATAAGCTTTTTTCTTATTTACAAAGAGAAAGGAGGAAACTCATTTCAAATAACAGAAAAACTATCATAATGAATTGTTTAGTTCCCTTTTGCAAAGTCACATAGTTGTGGGTTTTGGCAGGGACTCCAGAAGAGTAATTATTTGCGCAGGCTCTGTCGTATCAACCTTTGCCCTTTGAAAAGATTACTATTTCAAAGCAATTGCATTTTCAAAGATTGTAAATAATACTGTTTAAAAGTCAGCAAAGAATTTCTGGTCAAATCTATTAATCTTTAATTGGGTTCAATTGAATCTCCAGCATGGAATCTGTTTAAAACAAAAACATATTTGAGGTAAGCCTTGTCTGCCTACATTTTTTTCTTTTTTATAACAAGAAAAAATATATTTGCAACCCTAACTTCAAATTGCATAATTGAAACCAAGCAATGAGAAATTCTTTCTCAATCCTTCAGTGATGGGTTGCTTTAAAAAAAAAATCTAGAAAACTTTTAGACTAGAAAAATGCTACTTCAGTCACGTAGAAAACCCCAAATGATGACTCTTCATCAAGGAATATTATCATTTCCTGCTTTGATTACCAAAGGCTTTTGTTGTTGTTGTTAGTTGCGAAGTCATGTCCGACCCATCGCGACCCCTCATCAAATACTTTTTAAAGGCTCCTTGGTTTTATTTGTTTGCCACCCATCTTGGAAAAACACTAGAGAATTCCTGGAAGCCTGCACTCTGATAAATTAGCCATCAATAGACACATAGATATAAATAATATCTACCTATTGTGCAAAAGAGACCATCAACAAGCCAAAAAGGGAATCTAAAAACCAAAATACCTTCTCACCAGCAATCAACACCCCAAGGAGTATAGATTAACTCCAAGATTAACATCTGACCAACAATTAAGTAAACAATATCCCAATCAAGGAGCTGCCAAACAAGCCAACAGTAAACATCCCATCAAAGAACCTCTAAGATCACCCCCACCAATACTGACAGGGCAAGCCACTGAAATAATAAACTAAGAGCAAACCCCATTCCTTACTAGCACTGATTATGCTACCTAGTTAGGATAATGAAATGTCTGCAAGAAAACAGCCAAGCTCAGAGAGCACCAAGGCCCCTCATTTCAACCCTGAGCTACAAATGCTGTCCTTTATTCCCACACATAATCTTTGCCTATAATATAAAATCTTCATTTTCTGCCACTTCTCTTATTTTCTTACTGTTAAGGATATAGTTGTAAGATAACCAGGAACAGTTATGAAGCAGAGCATAGAGTTTTGCGCACGGAACCGGTGCTGAGAGTAGTTGTGAATAAACTGCATACAAACTGGTTTTTAATGTAGTTTACTTATAGAGCAAAGCAAATTCATAGTTTTTTACCAATCTAAGTCTTAGCCATGCATAATCAATCCAGAGATATAAAACTTCTTACCGGTTTGTAGAACAATACATGAATCATTCAGGAACAATATAAAAACAGTTTATAAAAGCAGTAATAAATAAACCATGATCAAATTGACCATGTAAAGAGATCAAAGATATCTACAACATAGCAGCAGGTAACAATATGGTGTAATGTCCACACTGACCACAATCAAGCTCTCCTTAAATACAGTTACTACAGAGCTCATCCAATCAGGATGCAGAATGACTCAGCAATACTCTTAAAGCTATATTATACATCAGTGTTTCCCAAACTTTTGACATATGTATACCCCTTCTATAATTTTGTAACGCTGAGTACCCCTCATAAAAAACATATGCTTTAATAAAAATCAAAATATATTGATTATATATAATCAAAATCAGTGGAACTTACTAAAGCACGATAACAGGCGCCCGGAACTAACTATTAAAGAAGTAAGTTGTCTCTATAACAAAGTACAGTATATTCACGCCGTGTCACACCTCACAAGACTGTCTAACTGTTAGATAACACTGCAATTCTCCGGCTTTTAAACAGCTCCGAGGCTCAACGTTAACTGTTAATGTTCCCGCAGTTTAAAAATGGCCGAACCAGAGCTACGCGAAGGATGCGCAGAAGTTCCCACCATAATGAGTTGCGATACGATGTATGATGGCCCCAGTTCCCGTGTAAAAACTGCGATATGCGCCTATTTCTTTCTTTGTTCTGTGGGCGCAGCTAAGCACGGTGCAGTGGATATTCCCACGTGATCCCCACTAAACTCCGGTGCAACGCGTACCCCCACCAAACTCTTCCCGTACCCCTGGGGGTACGCGTACCACACTTTGGGAAACACTGTTATACATATTCATACTATAACCATATAATGTTTGCTTATATATTACCTAGCCAACTAGTTAGGCAATGACCATTTCCTAACACTTACTAAGAAAGAAAAAGGAATAGATGAGAGAATGGTGGAGTAGCCACAAGATTTTTTTTTCTGCTTGGTAGCATTAGGTGAGTTTCTAGAAGGAAGGCTACAAACTCAATCTGGAAACATTGCACTCACTTCCAAGGAAGTAAGTTTCTGATTGTGCCTTTAAACTTATTTAATTCTAAAATTAAGGGACTCTGTTTGGCATTGGTTGTTTGTGCATACAACTATGGTAACTATCCTGCTGAGTCCCGGCATGATGAAGAGAAGAATTGCAATTTTACTTTCAGCTCTGTAGCAACACATCTGGATTATATCCAACAAGATCTGTATCCATTCCCTTCAGATATGAATTCCATCAGCATGCTTGACTGCATGAATTGCAAGCATGAGGGCAAGCATATAACTAATTTGACATTTTCAATCTACATATAACTATTATTGTTGTGAGTATGAAGTTATTCCATACCACATTATTATTGCTTCCTTTGTAAAGCTGGAAACATATTAGACTCAATTGCTGATGTAAACATATTTTAACAGGCCATATAGCCTCCTTTGGCAGCAGGCCAGTTAAACTGCCCTGCGACATAAATCTGTCGGACTCCACAGGTTTCAAGAAAAGAATATCCCTTTGCAGTCTAGCTGAAACAATTTTCCCTGAGAAAATACTTCTAACAGAAAAGTGAATGTGAAGAGGTAAATTGATGAACAGCAAGGAAAAGCTAAATAAATCTGATTGGGGTGAGGTGGGGTGTTGTTTTAATTTACAGCTGGCCAATTTTAACATAATAAAACACAGTCAACTATGTCACTCTGCTACACTTAATCAGAAAGAGCCAGATGTTTTATATCAGTCAAATAATTTTAAAATGCTTGGCATTCTGAACATGACTAAAAACTCTTCACTGGGAATTCTTTTTAAAAGTGCTTTAAATATTTCCTTTTTTCCCCAGTTGATTGAAATAGCTCTTTTAAACATTTGTCATAATTACTCAGGGGGTAGAAAAGAGGAAAACCTTACCCTTCACTATCTGGCATGGTTTCCTCAACCTGGATAAATGTCAGTCTTTGCTGGAGACCATGAATATATTTGATTATATTGCATTGTGCTTTGTAGAAATTGCTGTCAGGCATTTACATGTAGTCACTCTTATATCCTAGAGCAGTGTCTATCAGCCTTGGCAAGCTGAAGATATGTGGATTTCAACTCCCAGAATTCCACAGCAAGCATTCTGGCTGGGGAATTCTGGGAGTTGAAGGCCACATATCTTCAAGCTGCCAAGATGGTGAATTACTGTGCTAGAGTGTCCACTTGCATATCTTCTGTGCAGGGACAGAAAAAAAATTGATTCCTTCACAATTTTTAGATGAATCTACCAGTTTTAATTCTGACAGATATACAAAAAATACCCAGCATGTAGATGCTTAACCAAACATACGTTTTCCAGGATTTTGCAACATTCAATACCTAGCAATAGATGTGGAATGGGACAACTTACCACAGCTGACTCACCCTAATTCACTGTGATCAACTCAACATGGGTCAACTCGCTGCAGGACAATTCAATGTGAGATAATTCAAGAGAGACAAGTGAATTGCAGCAAACCATACCTTGCTTTGGATTAGAATCTTCTCAAGTTAGAAGTCCTCCAGGCTGCAGTGAATCAGAGCATGGAGTTCCAGTGGCCCATCAGCAAAGGCATGTGCTCCATCGGCTAAGCCATGGTAATCCCTGAGCAGATCCAGGCCAAGGGCACAGTGCATCTGTGAGAGGATGCCTGCCACCACCACTTCTTTCTGGCATGCCAGCTTCAAGGGCTAGCTGCTTTGCTGACATTCAGGCACTGGTTCTCTACCTCCAGCCTCACTAAATGTAAAGGGATGGAAGGGGAAGTGGTGGGCTTGGGGTTAAGTTCAGTTAAGGTTTGCTTGCATGGAAAGGAAACGGGAAGACTTGGAGATGAGACTGAGAGAGGGGAGAAGGGAGAAGGGAGGCATTGGACAGAGATAAAGCAGACACACTGAAGAAGATAAAAAAAGAAACAAGCTCAACCATGTGCCATGATCCTAACCATTTCTACTGGGGAGCTTTCTTTAAGCAAACTTATCGTTCACCCCAGAAGTTGGCATACAAAATTAGCTTCAAAATCTTGACAGCTTATTCACCACCATTTTACCATTTCTTATTTTTGTTTATGTGGTAGAACTACCCTGTTTCCCCCAAAATAAGACATCCCCTGATAATAAGCCCAATCGAGCTTTTGAGCACATGGCAATAAGGCCAAGCACTTATTTCAGGGTTCAAAAAAATATAAAACAGGGTTTTATTTTTGGGGAAGTACAGTAAGTAGATTGAAGTGTGATGTGTTGCTTGATTTGAAAAACCTCAGTTTGGGCAATGTATCGCAGGGTTTTTTTTGGTTTTTTGGGGTTTTTTTTTTATTTATATGCCGCCCTCCTCCGGAGACTCAGGGCGGTTTACAGTGCGTTAAGCAATAGCCTTCATACTTTTGTATATTTATATTTATACAAAGTCAGCTTATTGCCCCCAACAAACTGGGTCCTCAATTTACCCACCTTATAAAGGATGGAAGGCTGAGTCGACCTTGAGCCTGGCTGGGATTGAACTCGCGAGTAATTGCATGCAGCTGGATCTTAAATGCTGCCTTTGTAGGAGGCATTACCCCCCTACGCTACTCAGGCTCCTATGTTGAATGGTCAATTTGCACAAAATGGTCAATTTGCACAAAAACTGAGTTTAGGCGCTTACAGAGGTTTTTTCTAGCTCTGGTGCTCTCTCTTTGTTTTTAAGGCAAAAAGAATGGCTTTCAGGAGTGGCAGATCTGGCAGACACTCAACTGAAGGCTGCTGCTGTCAGCCCATTTTTTCCACATTTAGCTCCTTGTGGCAGAGTGGGAGCAAATGGGCCGATCCTGTGAATCCCTAAGGAATCCTTCATTGACCAGCTGGGGAAATGTCCCTTACCGATTAAGAATTTTTTTTGGCTAAGGAAATAGCCCCATAGAAATCTGAGACCCCTTTTACAATGGACTCAACAAAGAGCCCTGGGCGATCCACTTCCCCTTCCAGTTCTGCACATTTGGTGAGTCCAGAGGCACAGGACCAGTCCCTATATGTCAACAGAGCAGCTGGCCTCTGCAGTAGGTATGCCAAGAAGAAGCAGCAGTGGCAACAGGCTTTCTCTCACACACGCACCACATCCTCGGCCTGAATTAGCAAAAGGACTATCTGAGTGTGGAGCACCAATAGAGCACATACCTTGGCTGATAGACCACTGGGGCTCCTTGCTCTGGTCTGTCTCCAGCTTCAAGGACTTCTAACTTGAGAAGGTTCAAACCTAAAGCAAGACAAGGCCCGTGCAATTCATTTGTCTCTCTCTTGAGTTATCCCACACTGAATTGTCCCATGACAAGTTGTCCCATGGCACGTTGACTGTGGCAAGTTGGCCATGGCAAGTCACCTATGGTGAGTTATCTTGAACCTAATAATGATGGTAAAAAAAATGGCTTGCAAAAGTTATGAATACCAGGATAATTGCCTAGAAAAATAGGTATACTTATAGGAAGGTCACATAAAGATGTGAATAAATATTGATGCACTTATCTACCCTGTTTCCCCCAAAATAAGACATCCCCTGATAATGAACCCAATTGGGATTTTGAGTACATGGCAATAAGGCCAAGGGCTTATTTCAGGGTTCAAAAAAATATAAGATAGTATCTTATTTTCGGGGAAACACGGTACCAAATATCAGAATTCGACATTCTGTTGCAAGATGAGCTATTAAATGCAAATTAAATTGGCAGAACCATCCAGGTTCAATCCCTTGAGCAGGGTGCTGGACTAGAAGACCTCCAAGGTCCCAACTCTGTTATTCTGTTATCTGTTATCTCTGACTCACTCAGAGGCAAAACGTGTAATCATCATTTAAAAAGTGCAATCCTGTGAAGACTTCCTTAAATTCCACTGAATTCCTTCTAAATCCCTTCTAATGGAATTTCCTTCTAAACAGAGTTGAGCACTGTGCATATGATTGTGAGTTATTAATATCTTAATATCAAACTATTAATACTAATTGTTGCTAAAACCCAGTGTGTTTACCTTCCACTGGTATAATTATAAATTTAACCCATAAGCAAATATGTATAAATTATTTCAATATTTAAGTATGTACTTTTTATTGACTGCTGCATATGACCAAATCCATGTATATCAATCAAATCAGTCTGTATGACTGTTTTTAAATAAATTTGCACAGAGGGTTGTATTCTAATTTTCAGTTATGTACATGTCCCAGAAAATATTTTTATAGTGTAATTCAAATTTGTTAGTGCATAAATGTTTCCAGCTGTATTTATATCCTTACAGATTTCCGGTCAATTGCTTCATGGATATTTTCAAAGGACGGCAGCTATGTTGCTTTTTTTTTAAAAAAACATTGCAACGTTTTCTCAATTCATTGCAAAATCATTTCTATTGGCTTATAATGTTGCTTGTCAGGGAGAAATTACTCATTCCTATACTTTTAGAGATCCATGAAAGCCAACAAACAATCATCTTTTACTTACGATGAGAAGTATGGCAGCTACTTTTATCATTCATGTTTAGCATTCAGCAGGAAAAAAACATTTTTTTTTTCAATAGAACAGTTCCACAATTCATTATAAAAGGTAAAGGTTCCCCTCTGCTAGTCGTTCCTGACTCCAGGGACTGGTGCTCATCTCCATTTCAAAGCCAAAAAGCCAGTGCTGTCCAAAGACATCTCCATGGTCATGTGGCCGGCATGACTAAATGCCAAAGATGCACGGGACATTGTTACCTTCCCACCAAAGGTGGTCCCTATTTTTCTACTTGCATTTTTTACGTGCTTTCAAACTGCTAGGTTGGCAGAAGCTGGGACAAGTAATGGGAGCTCACTCTGTTATGCAGTACTAGGGATTCGAACCGCTGAATTGCCGCCCTTTTGATTGACAAGCTCAGCATTTTAGCCACTGAGCCACCATGTCCCTTGTAGAGAACAAAGCTGGACATTGACTTTGCTTCCAGGATCTGTAGATATTGTCAAATGAGGGACAATATCTACATGTACAACCAAGCATGTGATGGCAAAGGGTGAGGTTTTCTTCATAGACTCATGGAGAGGACTAATTTCAGTTGGAATTATGCAGCGTTTCAAGACTTTTTCTTTTTGGGAGAGGACAGAATCTTCTTCATGCAAATAGAGAGAGAAAAACTATGGTGCTTCCACCTCACCATAGATCCATGCAGTGGATACAAAGAAATGTATAAATGATCTGGGAACAGGATTTCTGGACAGGATGGTTGAAAGTCATCCTATTGCTATTATCAAGACTGGAACAGCGGCCTTTTCTTCAACAAGATAATAGCTGGACCATAAAGGAAAAAAATGGATGACCTTTTTTTGCCACAATGTACTCCCTGAGCTGGGATTGCTCTAGAGCTCTATTGCACTATTACCATTAAAAACCATTTAAATCCAGATTCCAACATGTTGATGAGAACATGATTTTTCTTCTCTGTTTTTTACAGCTTCTACAATTGCACTCAATAATTTGCAGGTGGTTTATGTTTTATCTTTTTAATTAGAAATGAATTAGAAAGCAGTTAACATGTACAGATATTCACAGTTATGATGTCATAGTATTCTTCAGTATTCTTATTCTATTAATGCAACAAATTTCTCTAGGGTTTTATGAGAGTTTCTCCACAATTAGCATTTTAGACTGATGCACAAAAAGAATCTTTCTAAGAAAGATTTGCTGGGGGAAGGCTGCTTGTTATTATTATTATTATTATTATTATTATTATTATTATTATTATTATTATTATTATTTTCTTTGGCTAAACTGAGTACCTTGTGCCATAATAACTTAAAAATAAGTGCTGTGATTTCATGTTACTTTGGATATGTGAAGAATCTAAACAGGGAGACAAAGCCTTAACTTATTAATACATCTTGCCGTCAATGTGCCTATCTCTGTGTTTTCATGATGGTTTCAATATCACATTGGTTATTAAAGAAAGATCACTCTTTAGTATGCTTTTTTTTAGTATGGGAGACTTTGGGCAGTGTTGGGCTTCAGGATTTAGTGATTGTGGTCTAGACAACAGATTTCCTGATGTTTTGCCAGCAACCGTGTCTGTATCCAGTGGTGGAATTCAATTTTTTTTCCTACCTGTTCTGTGGGCGTGGCTTGGTGGGCGTGGCTTGGTTGTCATGTGAGTGGCTGGGCATGGCTCGGTGGTCATGTGAGTGGCTGGGCATGGCCAACTCAATGTCACTCCCACCCAGTCACATGATCACCACTACCCCAGCCACATCTACCCAGGTTTTGTGGCTCCCACTGTTTTCTTTGGGAAATGGGTCATGTGAGTGGCTGGGCATGGCCAACTTGATTGGTCTCACCCTTAGGAAATTTCTCCTTAGTCCAACTCACAATAAAATAGCACAATGAAATAGCACTGTTCCAATATTTAGAATAGAATAGAATAACAGTGTTGGAAAGGACCTTAGAGGTCTTCTGTTCCAACCCTCCGCTTAGGTAGGAAACCCTACACCCACTTTAGACAAATGATTATCCAGTCTCTTCTTAAAAGCTTCCAATGTTGGAGCATTTACAACTTCTGGAGACAAGTTGTTCCACTGATTAATTGTTCTGTCAGGAAATTTGAGGGGCTCCTACAAAAATGAGGGAGTCAATTTATTTTCCAAAGCACCAAAAGGCACATCAAGAAACACTGGATGGAAACTAACCAAAGAGAGAAGCAACCTAGGACTGAGGAGAAATTTCCTAAGGGTGGGACCAATCAACCAATGGAATAGCTTGCCACCACTAGAGGCTTTCAAAAAAAGTGAGGGAAGTACACCTAAAAAGACAGTGCCAGGAACCATTAAAACAATGCAGAAAACTTAAAACAGCCATTCCCCTTTAAAAAAAAGTCAACCCCAAAGCAAATGCAGCAGCTGAGGGGGAAACTAAGAGCAGCTGCTCAGGCTAATTGAAAGCTTGGGCATGCTTCCAAAAGCCATTAACCCTTCCAATTCTATTATTCTATGTACTCTATGTTCTAAATTGGGTGCTTCACAGCAGAAGCAATACAGCTGGCTGGACCACACATGCATTAAATTCACAGCCTGTATGATCAAGCTGCATCATTGTCTCCTCCTGTATCCTTCCCCTCAGGAAGAAACAAAAGTAGCGAACATTGTAGCAGCTATAAAAGGTCTTGGGAAACTCCAGGGAGTATCAGCAGATCACAAAAGTGAGGAATTCACAGAGCAAGCCTTGAGTAGCAAGGGTGTGCGCATGAAAGCGACTGAGCGCAGTTGCAAATAATCACAGCCAACACACAGATACACTGAGTTGTGTTTACTTTTTAGAAAATAGTAATAAGGCATAGTCCAATAAACAGTCCAGGTCATACACAGATAAAGCAATAGATAGTAAAACAATAGTCCAGAGATATTCCAATAACAAAGTTTTCTTACCAGTTGTCGTAGTCATACACAATAAACAGTTGCAAACGGTAGCAAACACAGCAAATAGCAGTAACGATCAGTAAAGTTCAGCAAGGAGCAGTAAAGAGAAACAAACCATGTTTCAAGCTCTCTCTTAAGGACACAGCTAATCAATCAGGACACAATATGATGCAATACAGAAATACAGTCTTAAAGCGATATTGAGGTTTTATATATTGCCAACCCAACAAGTTAGGTAATTATCATTTCCTAACAAACATGTTTGTAATCTTGTCCTTCTTCCTGAACGGAAGAGGTTAATCCATCCCTAGATGGGTGATTGATGGGTTTCCCTACCCTAATCCTGTAAAATTCTCTTGTTTCTGTTGTTCAGTCATTGACTTGATTGACTTGTATCGGATGCATTCCAGCTAGAACTGTTAAGTGGAGCTATTAACTGAAGGGAAAAAAGAGAGGAGAGAGAGGGAAAAAAAACCTTTCTTGTACACTATTTTTAACTGGTTCTCTGAACTGCCTAAACAATTTACCAATGGTTTGGGCAAACTGGTGAGAACCAGCTGAATTTCACCTGTGTCTGTATCCTCAGGGTAACATAGGATGTCAGCCACAGCTGCCAGTCAATCATCAGAAAATCTGTTATCTGGACCACAGTCACTAAATCTTGAAGCCCAGCAGTATCCAGCAGATACCAGCTATCAAAGATTACACCATGGAGATATTGTTTGCTACTTAGAAGCAGAGGAAAGCCATGATATTTTTCATTTTCCTACTGTAATTAAGATTACATGGTTACATGTTCATGCCACATCCTCCTAAATATGCTACAATGAATTTCCACCCTTTTGCACCCAGCTTGCACACAATACCAAAAGGGCAGAACTTGCATGATGCTTGATTCTGTTTCTATCCTTTTAATGAAAGCCTCCAATTCTGCAGACATCTCTGATCACAGAAGATCTTACCTTACCTACAAATTCATAGAATAGAGCAGAGCAGAGCAGAGCAGAGCAGAGCAGAGCAGAGCAGAGCAGAGCAGAGCAGAGCAGAGCAGAGCAGAGCAGAGCTGGAAGAGACCTTGGAGGTCTTGTAGCCCAACCAGTGGTGGGTTGCTCCTGGTTCAGTCTGGTTCTTGTGAACCGGTAGTAAAAGCAGCGGGAGGCTTGGCCCACCCGCCTGAATGTTATCATGGACAATCTGCGCTCTCTCATTGCAAACCAATAGTAAAGGTAAGTAGAACCCACCCCTGAGCCCAACCCCCTGCTTAAGCAGGAGACCCTTTACCATTTCAGAGAAGTGACTGTTCAGTGACTTTTCTTAAAAACCTCCAGTGATGAAACACCCACAACTTCTAAAGGCAAGCTTTTCTACTGGGTAATTGTTGTCACTGTTAGGAAGTTTCTCCTTAATTCCAGATTGCTTCTCTCCTTGATTAGTTTCTGCTCATTATTTCTTGTCCTGTCCTGTCCTCTGGTGCTTTGGAATACTGAATGATAGTTCCTTTACTCCCCCTCATGCTTGTATGCTCCTCTCAAATAATAATATCACTTGTTCATTAAGAAAATGCAACAGAAAGGATGAATTAGGGAAAAAAAATCACAAAGCCCAGAGAATGTCTTTTGGGATACTAGAGGCAGGGTGGACTTTGCTTCCATACAAATGGTACATAAGTACAACTAGGTGAAAAATTGCATAAAGAGTCTGGGACAAAAAGATTCTTGCCTGAAACAATAGAAAATACCTGCCAAAATTCTCAGTTAGTGCAAGGCTTATATTATATCTCAAGTGTAAAGGTATCTTATTGTACAGTATATTTAATTTTTTAGCTAAAACTAAAGATGTTTGCAATACATCACCCAGAGGATTTTCACCAATATATAGAGATGAAAGGATGAATCCGGTGCTTATAAATGTTTAATTCACATTCCAATCACTATAAGGGATTTTGCTTTACTTATGCAGGCAATCAGTTACACGGCAGTCAAATCCATTCTTATTGTCTCCAATTTTTTTTGAATTTGCTTAGGATCTGGAGCACATACAATTACACCTGGAAGAAGTGAGGTTCTTTGATTTATTCAGTTACAATGAAGAAGTGGGGGCTTGGCAATGTTTCATGTGTAACAATCCTGACAAGGCAACAGGTAAGAGACTTTTCTGCAGAAGAACTGAGTGATATAAGTAATACAAATTCAGAATCTAATAAAGGGTGTTCTGCATAAAATATCTGAATTATGCAATCATGTTATTAACAGTGAGAGCCTCTCTGGTATAATAGCTAAGGTTTACCATTTTGTCTGAAATGGTATAGGGTTTCCTGCCTGAGCAGGGAGTTGGACTACAAGACCTCCAAGGTTCCTTCCAACTCTTCTGTTCTGTTCTGTTCTGTTCTGTTCCGTTCTATTCCTTTGTCTTGCTTGGAAAACTTGGCTGTAACTTGACCTAAGCAAGGTTAGGTCATTATCATCATCATCATAAAAAAAGGAAGAACAAATTAAGTTAAATGTGACATTTAAAATGAAATATTTTTGGACATATCTCTTAATATTCGCAGTCTGCCAGATCACTTCTAAAGTTGCACGTTTACCTGTGATTTCAATAGTGAAGTTTGGCCATTTCCATAGAACAGATTTCAATTCTTGACAAGTTTTGTTATTTTACAGATCAGTAAAGGGTATGCCATGCGGTTGAATAAATGAAACATATAAATTAGGATGCTTTATAATTGACAACTGAATAGAATTAGAGATGGTTGGTTATTTTGAGATTCTATCCAATTCACTTCTTTTCATGACAGAACAGAAGAGCTTCTACAAGCGGAATCAGGAGAGCACAATTCTCTTTCTTTTCCTCCCACAATCTTTTCAATGCCTTCAAAACCACTTTAAAAAAGTTTCTTAAGAATAGAGTACGGTGGAGATTATTGTAATAAATGGAATTCTGTATTAAATACTAATATAATTATGAGATTTCAGGATTTACAGAGTGTGAAAATATAATGGCCACATTCAAACATCGAATCTAAAATTGGAAATTCCATATTTCACAAATTTGATGACTGAGGCAATTCCACCACACTGGACATTACTTTTTGAACATTGCTAGTTAGCATATTGTTTATATAAGCTTAATAAAATTTTGCTGAGCAAATCAAGCATTTTTTTGGTAGTTTTTTAAAGCTTTTGGTTTCCTTGTCAATTTCTGTGTCTTCTGGGTAGACCTCAGTAAAATGGAATTGTACTACTAATTATTCTTTGGGACCAGTATATATTTGCTGGAAACAATTCACTGTTTTGGACAGATGGAGTTATGAGAAGTAAAACAGTTGCCAGTTAAAATGACTTGCCATCTGAAGATGTGAAGCCATTGAAATTATTCAGCAGGATGGAAACAGCTGGCAATTAAGGAGTTTGAACAACTTTTTAATGCTGACTGTTGGCTATTATGCAGAGATGAAAACTTTTAAAAAATCCCACTAACATCATACAGCCTTGTACCCGTGCAGTGTTTTTTATTGTATTTCAACTGGCTCAGTTTTGCTTCAGAATTGATTCTATGACATTTCCAAAGACAAATTTATTCATTTTCCTCAGTAGCACATCTGTTTATGATCTAGACTGAGTTATTATTTGGTTAAAGTGTTGTTTTTTGCAACGCCTAAACAAAGTAAATTAAAACTGAAATCATAACCACACTAACCGGAAGAATGTATTATTGATATGAATAAGATTAATAAGAAGTTAATAAGAGTTACAGTAAAAGCAGGGGTGCTATTCTTTTGTTCTGAAACATGTCATATAAGTTCAAACGTTATAATATTATGGCATATTTTAATCCTAATACCCTTTCTTCAAGATGTATACTAAAAGCTTTTAAGAGTTTGCACAATCAAATTCACTTTCAATCTGTTTCCCTCTATTTCTCTTCTTTCTGCTCCCCCCAATTCTACATAGTACATCCCAATCCTAAATTTATGTATGCTTACAGATTTTTTTTATTCCTTTATATTTTATTCTTCTGCTGTTATTTTACCCAGAGTAGAAGTAATAGCTAAAAATACATGTAGAAAGCAGTAGAAAGCTGGTATGCATTGGTCCTACGTGCTTAATTAAGTTCTGCTTCATTGATCAGTGAATGTTTGTTGACATAACTGCCTACAATATTCACATTTACACCAATTTTATTTATATTCCTTGTTTTTCTATGCATTATAAATTTAGATTTCCATTCAACTGCACCGACTTTTTTGAAATGTTCTGTAGCTAATCGCTTTTGGCGATATATGGAAGCAACATAGTATGCTTTGTACATGCTCATAGGAAATATTAACTCTGACGTCTGTGGTGCTCTCTGACCTTGATGGTTTGCTTGTGGATATTTCATTACCAAACTAAGTAACGTCAACAATACTAGAGGACAGTGTGGTTTGGAATAAAGAAATACTTCCACAAACACTGACAGGGCCAGCCACTAATTTATAAAAAATAAGAGCAAACCCCACTCACTTCTAGCCCTGATGATGTTGGTAATGAAATATCTAGAAGGAAACCATCAAAATCAGAGAGAAGCAAGGACCCCACAGTTCAACTCTGAGTTACAAATATTCTCTTCTATTGGTAATTGATCAATTGCTTCTCAGTCTGTGATTCTTCAAATGTGATCAAAAAAATCATCCCTGTGCAACAGTAGTGGATTTCAAAAATTTTTACGGCTGGTTCTGTGGGCGTGGCTTAGTGGATGTGCAGAACTGGTTCAGTGACGTCATATCATCACAGCTACCGGCTCGGGAGAACTGGGCCGAACTGGGAGGAACCCACCACTGTCTTAGCTTCAATACCATTTCATCCTCAGTTTCCAGATAGATAGTCATACAGGTAGTTCTTGTCTTACAACTGTAATTGAGCCTTACGGTCGTAAGTTGTATAAGATCTCCTGCTTGAGCAGGGGGTTGGACTCAGGGGTGGGTTCTAAATATTTTTACTACTGGTTCTGTGGGCGTGGCTTATTTTGTGGACGTCGCTTGATGGTCATGTGACAATTATTTACCAGAGGTACTGGTCTACCAGGCTTTTAACTGCTTGCAGAGCTGTACCAATCTACCCATTTATTTTTTGCAGGCACTGGTCTACTCATGTATTTTTGCAGGCACTGATCTACTCATGTATTTTTGCAGGCACTGGTTTACCCATTTATTTTTGCAGGCATTGATCTACTCATGTATTTTTGCAGGCACCGGTCTACTCATTTGTTTTCTTTTAACACTAATCAGTTGTAGGGTGACCCTTTAAAGTCCCATGGCAAGAGTTTAAACAGTTTTTTTCCCTCTAGCCATCAGGTGGGACTCAGGAGGCAGCAATAGATTGGGGGTGGGGTCAAATAAAAGATAAGAGTAACATGGGGGTGGGGGGCGGGGGGACAGAACCGGTTTGGTGATGTCATATTATCACCGCTACCGACTCGGGAGAACCGGGCCGAACCAGGAAGAACCCACCACTGATCTGATGGTAACTATGAAGATATAGGAATGGCCCAGGAGTGGGCTTCAAAAATGTTAGCAAGGGGTTCTCCACAGGAGTGGGATTTGGGGGTTCTCTGAACTGCACAGAAACTTAGCTAGAGGTTCTCCCAAACCCCTGCAAGCCCCATCAGCCCATCCCTGAATGGCCATATGGAGGCAAGCGCAAATAAATGGAGAAGGGTGGTCATTGATAAGCAACATATTCTTTTTTCTGCAGTTTAAATATCTTAATACGTTGATTGTATAAAAAAAGTCTGAATATTGCTTTTGCAGATCTTGATTCTTAACTTCTTAGTAGGTTCTCAACACCATTAATTTCCTAAAGAACATGTTGTAGCTGCTTTTGATAGTTTTTGGGAACAAAATTCAGCTAAAAAGCCATTTAAGAGATCTAAATGTATATAGTTTTATCAAATCCTGTCTCTCTCTGTTATTTAAAAGTAACCAATGAGAGATAAAGAGAGCACAAAACACTCTAATGTAGAACATACTGAATCAAATGTTTGACATAAAAAAAACAGACTATATTAGGGGCTTTCTTTGCTCATTTCCTGCTGTCATAGCCAAAAATGATATAGATTTATTTTCTGAATAGTCATCTGCCATATGGAGAGCATTTTTTTTTATTTTTTGCAGACCAGTACAATCCTCACTCTTAAAATATATTTTAGAGATTGTGTATATTTGTCAACATGAGTCTTTCTGGATATGTTGTACCATTATTCCTAGGCAGGACATCTGGAAGGGTCTGATGGGACTTTGATCTTCAGCTAATAGTTTATTATTCAATTTACACCAGCAACATATCTTTTATTTGTTTATACTACATATCTCATTCTCATAAGTACAAAAATGCTATGTAATATCTGTTTAAAAATAGCTTATCTATTTAGTTATGTATCTTTTGCTATGGACATTAGAGCAGGGATAAGAAGGAGAGAACATGAGTTTCGATTTTTGGTGATAGTTTCTTTTGATATCTATTTTTAAAAAGTTTTTTTTTAAACACACACAAACACATACCACTAGAATCTTACATCCTGTTTCATCAGTTTAATCGTGAGATACCCAGAAGACAACATTTGGACATACATGAATGCCATTTACACATACAATTCCATTCATACCATATAGTCTCATTCATACCATAGGTCAGGGTTCCAAGTAACACCCCCAATGAAATAAGATTCCGAGATTTGAAGTTCTTCAAAGTTACATTTTATTAGACATGTCATATTGGCTCATCTGGGTAAAACCCAAATCTGAAAGCTTCCAGTTTTTCCCCACCCAACAGAAAGTCCAAGTTCCTGCCCAGGACGCACATGTCCATCAGACAGTCCAATCAAAGCACCATTCCAACTGGAGATGCCTCCCAGTCACACTCTTCCAGGTGCAGGGCAAGATGTCCTTGACTCTCTGAGAAAGGAATGTTATTATGACTATATATCACCCCTGTTCCATACGATCCCCCTTCCCACTTTCCCACAGCAGTAAATGTGACAGGCCTGAAGGCCCAGTGCAAAAAAATGGCTTCCAGGCCTGACACCATACTTACTCATTTATGCATTATATTCACATTCCATTCATATTCCTTTTACATCCTTCTCCTCAATCAGAAGCACAGATTTCCTATGATTTATAAGGATTAACAAGATCACTGTCTTCTCTGCTCTTCCTCCCATCCCTACATTTTTCCCTCATCTCTATTACTACTTAAATAATTAATTATACAATTAGTTATACAAATTCTAGTGAATGATGTGAAAAACTCTATAGTTGACCATGAAATATTTTTAGAAAATCTGATAATGTAATTTCTGTCTAATGTGAGTTTGGGTTGAAACTTGCAACAATTTACATTTCAGCATTTTCTTTGCCTAAACCTATAATATATAGTGGTACCGATGAAGGAGAATATTCGTAGCTCAGGGTTGAAATGAGGGGTCCTTGGTTCTCTGAGCTTTGTGGTTTTCTTGCAGATGTTTCATTACCCAAACTGTTGCCTAGTTGGGTAATGAAACATCTGCAAGGAAATAACCAAGTTCAGAGCGCACCAAGGACCCGTCAATATATAGTGGCTTAATAAACATACTGTAAATAAGTGAAAACTATGGGATCTAAATTAATTATACAGTTCAATCCAAAGTTGGGGGCAACAGAAGAGATCTAAAAGAAATCTAAGCAGATTCAGACCAAGAGGGGAGTCCACCAGGAACATCAAGGCCAGGTTCTGGATCCATGATGGTGAACCTATGGCACGTGTGTCACAGGTGGCACACGGAGCCCTCTTTGCGGGCATGTGAGCCGTCACCCAGCTTAGCTCCACCGCGTATGTGCACATGCCTCCCGCCGGCCAGCTGATTTTCAAGTCTCTGCACAGGGGCAGACGTGGGAGACGTGCACATGTGTGAGGGGATGTGGGAGACGTGCACATGTGTGAGGGGATCGTACATGCATGCGTGGGGCAGGGGGTCACATGCACATGTGTGGGGGGAGCACAGGGGAGGGAGCAGCATGCTCCCGTGCCAAAATGGGCTGCAGGGAAGAGCGCCCCCCCCACAGCCTGTGATTGGTCCCAGAAGGCTTCAGGGAGGCTTGCCAGGCCCAAAACGGGCCAGGGAGGGTCATGAGCATGCGTGGGGGGCGGGGGGACAGTGGGGGGCATATACACATGTGCAGGTGGGTGGGGTACATGGGGGCATTGCATTATGGGTGTGGGTGTTTGCGTGCATGACCTCTGTGCTCCTCCCACTTTTGACATGCGACGGCAAAAAAGTTAGCCATCACTGCTCTAGAGTGAGAAGTGAAACAGGTCATCCTGGATGAAGGCCATGGCAAAATGCTTCCATATTTTTGCCAAGAACTCTGCATGGATATGTCTGGGTAGTGAGGAAGAGCCAAGATTCATTCAAAGAAATCTTTACTGTTTTTTTTAAAACTACAAAACATGTTTTCCAGGACTGAAGTAGCTTTGAACAGTGGGCTGCCCAGCCATGATTTATAATATTTTGAACAGCAACTTTTTATTCCAGTGCTTTTCCTTAAATCTCTTCCCATGTAATCTTATCATTAGAAGAGGGTATATGTAGCTCGTTGTTGAACTTTGGAGTCGTTGGTGCTCTCTAAATTAGTCAGGTAATGAAACATCTGCAAATAAATCACCAAGCTCAGATAGCATTAAGGACTCCATAATCTCATTGTACAGAATGGTTTAATTTGCAGCAAGTTCAAAACAAGCACGTGCCATGATGTGACAACATTGATTGATTTCAAGAAGCAAAGGAAAGTTGGATGGAGTTAGTGTTTGGATGGAAGACCATGCAGAAATGTTATGGCTATAACCTATTCTGGGAAATAATTTTTTTAAAAAAACACCAAAAGGCAGCAAAAGGAAGCTCTTTCTATATTGTTGCCAAGAAAACTACATGGACATAGCTACAGTACAAGAGCCAGGATGAACTTGAAGGAGATGTTATCTTTATCTTACAATCAGGCCTAAAGAAAGGAATGATTGCTCCAAGAGAGCAGAGTCAATAATCACTATAACAACTGCAGAATGTATTTGCAGGGATAATGGATTTCTTTTTCATCTTTCATCCATTTGTTGTGTAGACAGCAATGCATGAGTCATGGTAGAGTTTCCTGCAAGTCTATTTTCTGAAATAGCCTTATGGTTATATCTGTCATGGGATCAAAGCCCAGGCAGCCAAGAACTGATATTGCTTTCATTAATGCTAGTTCTACCTTCCAATAAATCCACTGATGCTATTTTACCTAATTTACAAAAGCTTGAAGGGAAAGAATTGGTTCAGTGAAATTGTGAAGCTGGAGGCTTTATGGGAATGGCGTCAAGAATTACAGAGCTGATTAAAAAAAGTTTCAGGACATTCTGTTTTCTTGATCGTTTCTTCAGGCACCTTTTGAAATGCTGGGCTCCTTGCTCAATGTCTCCTGCATTTTGGAGAAGATGCAAAAGATATTTTAAGATGGTCAGAAAGATATTCCCTGTTCTCTATAATTTTCTTCCCATAGAAATTAGGGCTATCAGATCTCAACCACAAAAGTCCAGATAACCACTATAAAAAGAAAAGAATTAAAATTGTCAACAACTCTGATCATCTGGACTGTTTTAGTACGTCTAATAGCCCTGTTACAAATACAATAGCTCATGCAGCTCTTAATAATATCTGCCATCAGTCCTATAATATAGAGTAGAACTCACTTCTACTCTATCCATTTAAAAGTATAAATACTTTGTAAAAGTTTTGAATGTTTCAATATCTCCTGCAATTTGTGTCATAATTTTTTAAAACACTAGCTTGGAAACCAATAGACCTGTTATACAAATTTAAGTTTATTGTTATTAAATAATTTCAGGCTGGCCTAGAGTGACCTCTAAAATTAAAAGACAATGCATTATGTTCTGTCTATTCTTTCAGATTTGTGTTTATTGAGAGGAATTCAACTTTAGGCTAAATTTATACCCATTTATATGTTAAATCCAATTTTATTGTCCTGATTCAACATTTAAACCAGATTTCTCCATGGTTGCTGAGAGACTAAAGATGCCATTATATTATTGTGAAGACTCTAGGTTGGTGTGAGTGATCAAGACACCTTTTAAGATTACAGATGTCATTTATGAAAGCTTTTCATAATTTTAAAAATCCTTGCAAATAGAAATATTGAAAAGATAAAAATTTCTTTCCTCATATGCTTGCTTCAGTTTGTATAGATTTCAGTTGAAGAACATTTAAAATTTCTCAAATGTGTATTCGTTTGCAGTCTGAAATGGTATGGTACATTCTGCCATGTCAGCTTTTCATCACAAGAAAAGAATCTTAATTTTCTGTGCTTTATATACCCAAATCTTGATGAATGAAGGACCTTTGGCAAGGGTGTGGTACATGAAAAGTCACTATATTTAGTTCCATTTTTGTTGACATTTCTGATATTACAGAAAGATTCCCCCAAAAGTAATATACCAGGAGAAATGTTCACTGTTGAGTTAGACAAATATTTAAACATTTACTCTCCTTAATCCTTTCCACATGAACATGAGTTTAGGAAATATATATATATATATATATATATATATATATATATATATATATATATGTGTGTGTGTGTGTGTGTGTGTGTGTGTGTGTGTGTGTGTGTGTGTGTGTGTCTTTGGTTATTCGGGTCTTCTCCCGCATAGAATTGGAAGTATCTTGGCGACGTTTCGACGAAGTCTCATTCGTCATCTTCAGGCTGGTGTTCTCGGCTTCGTTCTTCCAGGAGCAATGTGAGATTGCAGCTGACCCTTCCTTTTAACTACTAGTGGGGGTGGGAGCTGATTGGGTGGGAGCTTGTCTGTGTTCTGATTGGGTGGAGGTGTGTTCTGATTGGTTGGGGGCTTGGCTGTGCTCTGATTGGATGGGGGGTTGGTTGTGCTCTGATCGGCTGGGGGTGTGTTCTGTTTGGGTGGGGGCTTGGTTGTGCTCAGCTTAGTCTGAGTTGCAGGGGGATTTGAGCTGGTGAGCTGCATTGTTGTTTGGCTTCGGGTTTGTGGTCTTGAGGGCTTTTCATGGAGGTTGTTGGTCTGATTCATGTATGGATTGGAGGGGTTAAAAGTGGCTAATGATGCAGCTGCGGTCTGGCTTCTGGTCCTTGGTCGTGCCTCATTATCAGTGTGGGTTTGAGTCTGCTTTCTGCGTTTGAGTCTCCCACCCAATCAGCTCACACCCCCACTAGTAGTTAAAAGGAAAGGTCAGCTGCAATCTCACATTGGTCCTGGAAGAACGAAGCCGAGAACACCAGCCTGAAGATGACGAATGAGACTTCGTCGAAACGTCGCCAAGATACTTCCAATTCTACGCAGGAGAAGACCCGAATAACCAAAGACCTACATACAAACACCCGCGAAAACCTAAGAAAACACACACACACACACACACATATATATATATATATGTGTGTGTGTGTATATACACACACACACACACATATATGTTTTCTGAGGTGTTTATGTGTAGGTCTTTGGTTATTCAGGTGTTCTCCCGCATAGAATTGGATGTATCTTGGTGACGTTTCGACGAAGTCTCATTCGTTATCTTCAGGCTGGTGTTCTTGGCTTCGTGCTTCCAGGAGCACGAAGCCAAAAACACCAGCCTGAAGATGACGAATGAGACTTCATCGAAATGTCACCAAGATACATCCAATTCTACGCGGGAGAACACCCAAATAACCAAAGACCTACATATACATATATACATATATACATATACATATACATATACATATACATATACATATACATATACATATACATATACATATACATATACATATACATATACATATACATATACATATACATATACATACACATACACATACACATACACATATATATATATATATATGTAGGTCTTTGGTTATTCGGGTCTTCTCCCGCGTAGAATTGAAAGCATCTTGGCGACGTTTCGACGAAGTCTCAATCGTCATCTTCAGGCTGGTGTTCTCGGCTTCGTGCCTACATACAAACACCCGCGAAAACCTCAGAAAACATATATATATATATATATATATATATATATATATATATATATATATATATATATATATATATATATGTATACACACACACACACACACACACACATATATATTCTGGTGTATGTGTGTGTGTGTGTGGTGTGTGTGTGTGTGTGTGTGTGTGTGTGTAAGTCTTAGTGTATTCGGGTCTTCTCCTGTGTAAGATTGAGAGCACTTTGGCAACGTTTTGGCAGAATCTCATCTGCCATCATAGTGTTGTGGCTCCATTGCCTGAGCCTGGGCTATCGACAGATGCAGACTCTGAGAGTGAGGGAGAGGAGTTGGCAAGGCCTCCCTCTCCAGGACCCTCCTCTCTGGCAATGCCTCCGGAGGACACCAAAGGCCAAGAGATAAGCTCAGAGCCAAGCACGTCCCTGCAGGCACAGGTGGACAGCGACGAAGGAAATAAAATGCTGGCTGGATCCTCGACAGCGGCGCAGGGAGAAGCATGCGCAGCAGAGGAGGAAGCGTGCCAGAGATTAGCTGAGTCACTGGACCACACCCCACAGGGTATAAATGTGGGTGTGGTGGCTGGCTCAGTTTGTGATGAGCAAAAACTAGAAATCATCCATGGACTCTGTGTTGTTGAAACTGTGCCTGCTTAATTGGACTGTATTCAGATTAATTCTTGTATTGCTGGAACTTTGCCTTATCGGAAGGCTTGTGAACTTATCTCTGTTTTGTGTAAGTGAAGTCTAAACTGGCAGCCAGCCATTGGGTTGCTGCCAGCTTTATTTTCAAGTCTCTGTCGTGTATCTTATTAACTCCGGGCCGTCTGTGGGGGTTGCGTGTGTGACGAGGACAGAACACATCAGGCTGATGAGATTCTGCCGAAACTTTGCCAAAGTGCTCTCAATCTTACATGGGAGAAGACCCAAATACACCAAGACTTGCATACCTGTACCCGTGAAAATCTACGAATGTATGTATGTATGTATGTATGTATGTATGTATGTATGTATGTAAAGTCAGTTTCTGTTCATACAGAAGAGGCTCCAAGTGCTTTGAAAACCAACTGAAGTGATGATAGAGCTAAAGTAAATCTGGACCTTTTGGGGAATTATTATCAAAAGTTTCTAGTTTCAAATTGTTTAATAGTAATGAGGTATGATCTTAATTTGTAATTGCATTTAATATTTCTCAATACAACTTACAACCACAATTGAGCCCCAAATTCTGTGGCTAAGTGAGACAGAAGTTAAGTGAGTTTTGCCCCATTTTACGTTTCTTGCCACAGTTATGAAGTGAATCATTGCAGTTGTTAAGTTAGTAACACGGTTGTTAAGTGAATCTGGCTTCCCTGATGATTTTGCTTGTCAAAAGGTTGCAAAAGTTGATCCTGATCATACATTGAAGCATTATCACCATCATAAATATGAGCCAGTTGCCAAGTGTCTGAATTTTGATCACGTGACCATGACAATGGCGCAATGGTCATAAGTGTGAAAATGGCCATGTCACTTTTTTTAGTGTCGTTGAAATTTTGAATGGTCACTAAATGAACTTTTGTAAGTCAAGGACTACCTGGACATTTTCCTAAATAATAACCGCTAAAAGGGCCAGCACAATGGGAACTCCAACTCATGAATGTGGTTAATTCTTCCTTTCTGCTCATCGGTATCCAAGAAGGCAATTATGGGTATCCAAGAACCCAACATGGCAGTTGTAACTGAAGAGTGGATGTCCCACTCCTTTTTTGGTGCATCTTGGAAATAGGGCATCAACAATCACATATTGGCTTTTTTGATGCACATATAGCTTGTGGACACTCCTGTTTTTGTTACAGTCTCAATTAAAATATCCTACAAATTGTAATTGGCCCAGGAGTAAAAATGGGAAGGCCTGAAAAAACCTCAGAAATATGGGGGGGGGGGAGGGGGAACCAGGATTTTTTTTCCTGTTTTTTTCCAGGCCTTCCCATCTCTACCCAGGTGGAAATCTTCCACTGGTATGAAATAAACATAACCAGGAATTCCAGGGTTGGCAACACAGTAATTATAATAATAATAATAACTTTATTGTCATTGTACATATATACACAGTATATCCATACAACAAAATTCACTTAACACCCAAAGACCAGGTCCAACACACATTACAATCCCCAAACACACTCCCACCCACCACAAATTCCCCTAAACCACCCAAACATCCACACAACAGACCAGGTAATGCTGTCCAACAGCTCACTGATGGCGGCCCTTTAATTCATTGTTGAGTGCAATTATAGCTCTATAGGATAAAAACTATTCAGAAAACATGTGGCCCGAGTTTTAATTGTTCTGTATCTTCTGCCGGAAGGCAACAGTCCAAAAAGATTGTAAGCAGGATGGGAAGAGTCTCTGAGAATGTTATGCAACTTCCTCAAACAGCGAGATTCGAAGACGTCATCCAGGGCTGGTAGCTGGAGCCTGATGATATTCTGGGCAGTTTTAATGATTCTCTGTAGAGCTTTTCTGTCTCCTACAGAGCTGCTCCCATACCATGCCCGAATGCCATATGTCAGGACCCTCTCAATGCTGCCTCCATAGTTGGACAGAAGTAGATTAAATTAAATTTTAGAAAAGGAATTGGCTAAATCTTATAAGATTCCCATGCCCCAGTCATCTCCAGGGTCAGATGTTAACACTTGCAAAGACTGCTGCTCCAGAATCTACACTATCTGAAGACTCCTCTTGCTTGAGCAAACAAGGGTTGGGAATCCTGGCTCTTCTTGATTCAGCTAATCAGGACTGGATCTGGATGGAAACTTTCAGGACATCTCTGTATTCTAAACTAAATTAGGAAGTTGAAAAATATCCCAAAGCAATGACAGCACTTCCGTACTGTTGCTGAGAGACAACATGGATGTAACCTGGCCAGCCTTCACTGTACTTAGAAGCTAAACAGAATTAAGTCTGTTTATTATTTGGATAAGACACTACTAGGAAATCTCAGAACTGTCTGTTAAGCTGGGAAATTTTTTTTTAAAAAAATCCTGGCAAACTATTGGAAGTAGTAAACCACCACTACACTTGTGCCAAGTACAATTTTCTTTTGCCAAGAAAATTGCAGGATGATGTTCTGGAGTAAAGTGTGATTCAAGTTTTCTTCCCCCCCCCCTTTTTTTTTTTTTTTGTTGATCTGATATTACAGTTTCCGTTGCAGTTTGATAAGGATATGTATATATATAGATATAATAACTGTGCACTTATTTAATATTACTGCATGGAATTTTCCAAGTGACAAAAGTTGCCCTGGCCACCAAATAAGTAATAAATTCTGACACAGCTAAAATATCTTGATGCCTCGTTGAGGCTCACTGTCATGACGGAGCTAACAATTCAGAGTGAGTGACTTTGTTAAGTTGGTTTGTTTTTATGTAATGTGTTTAAAGTATGTAACTTTTTGTGTAGTTAGAAGCTTTTGCATTCCTATCAACAATACAATACTTTGCTGAATGAACATAACTGGACATCATTTTTGCTTTTATCTGCATAATGAAATGTAGTGCCAGTAACTTTAATCTTCGGATAGGAAGCACTGCTTATAGCTCTGAACCAAAGGCTTCACCTGGTGTCTGAAATCCTGTTTTTTAAAAAAAGGCTGTTTCCATTTAAGAAATGAAGTTCTACAACAGAGAGGTTACAAGGTTACTGTATGAAACTCTACATGTTTAGACAGCTTAATTGCAAAGAAAATAAGAGTTCCTTCAGAAAGAAATATTTGGAATACTCCTAGTATTGTGACCTTTAAACTTTTCTATTTTAATTAGTGCCACATATTTTCTGGCATCTTATCTAGCTTTTGAAGTCAGCATCACTACACAACCTTGTATTTATCTAACTATGCACTCTGAAAGTAAAAAAAAAAAATAGAACTTTGGGGCTTCCTCAGTTCTTTAAGATATACTAACCTTTGCAGAAGAATAGTAAGTATTACTCAAGAAAATGCCCTTGGACCTCATTACAATGAACCTCTTTTCAAAGCTCTGGCTAAATTCAATAGTATGTCCTACTGTGAATCTCCTCCTGTATCTTTTCTTGCACAAGATTGGCTGGAAACAATAAGCTTTTGCCAAAGTAAAGAAAATAAAAGTAGGAATTTTACCCATTTCTTAGAATTATTTCCTTTACATGTAAAAAGAAATACTAGAGTACGTTAAGCAAATGTACATATCTACATGTCCAAACCAATTCTCAGTATTTCTTCTCTATTCCCCTATTGTGAGATGAATGGCAATCAGTAAATGTAAACAAGAGAGGAATTTATTACAGCTTGTCTCCAGAGTTGTCATAACCTTTATAAAAAATGATGAAAACGTACTCCTGACGTGGCTTTTTTTTTTTTCTTTTAGAAGGAGGAACAATTTCTTTGTGATTCAGCTTATTAAGGGGAAATTGAGTCCGTGTATTACAAAGATGCCATGGAGGAGGTGGGGAACACAACTTATTTCTGAAATAGGGCATTCGGTAATATTTTTAAATATCCACAGTTGTGAATCAAGATGGCCAGCCACTGATTGAAGGCAGGTTGAAAGAAAAGCAAATCCGATGGAAATTCATTAAAAGATGGAAGACTCGCTATTTCACACTTGCTGGCAATCAACTTCTCTTTCACAAAGGAAAATCTGTAAGTTAAAGAGGAAAAAACCCACTTTTTAAAAACTTTCTGTATTCCCCAACTCTGAAAAATGGTAATGATTCTTTAGCATGCATTACAGATTTAAGACATAAGAATATTCCTACATTAAGTGAAATCCATCAATCCATCAGTATTGTTTCATAGCTGTGGATCCAATTGGTCCTTAAAAATTTACACTGCTTTGTTTTCCAAAGCCATTTTTTTTTAAAGAGTAAGATAATCTGGGCTACCAGTTTTAGCCGTAGCTCTGCCATGAATGGTAAGGGCAGAACTGTTCAGTTTTGGCACATTTAGGGCAAAATGTTACAAGCAAAACCCAATCTTAAGCCAAATGTACAGTACTCGTATTTTTTCTAGCCAAGGTAGATTTCTAACCTGGAGTCTAACTTGCAAGTCAATATGCAGTACGGTTGCTTGCGTCCCACCAGTTACGTTTATGTAGCATGCTTCATTTATTCAGTTGGTATCACTTAATCAAAAAGATATGGTTTTATGAGTTTAGAATATTCATGAACCCTGATATTGAGTCTTCTCAGTGATGGGTTCCCTATTCTGGAGTACCAATCCCAAAATAGAAGTTTTTAAAGAGCCCTGAAGATTTGAATTTTGTCAGGCTTTTGGGGTGGAAAGAAAGGTTGAACTAACTCCTGGGCACATTGGTGTGAGGGAATAGGAAGAGTTGATGTATCCGTGGCTTATATTACTTAACTTGGTTGGTCGATAAACTATTTTAGGTTGCTGGGAGTCTTCTGAATGAATTGGCATAAAAGACTAAGGAAAATAAGCTACATCTTGAGAAGTGGCAAGTGAGGAGATACCTCACTAGTAGTTTGTCTTCAATCTTCTATGGCTATATTGGGAAAAGAGAAAGAGTAGGCAAGGATCAGAAAAGCAGATGACCTGTGGTGGTGGCTGTAGAAGGACAACAGTAGATATAGAAATCAGAGTGGGTGGGCTCTGTACATTTTTTCTAAATTGGAACTTGGAACAATGCCAATTTCATTCCCTCCCTCCGTCTCTCCTCTCATTCTTTTCTTTTATACCACCACTGGTTAAAGGAAAATATTTTGCCACTGTAATGAAATTTTGTCAGTGAGGCTGTAATGAAAAAGCTAAGGAGACACCAGGCAGAGCTAAAAGACAATCAATTTGTTTTTTTCCTGTAACTGCAGCTTTTGACTCAGATAGTGTGTTTGTGCACTAGCAAGCATAACTGACAAGGAGAGTTTGCTGGATTAGTGTACGAACAAGAACTATGGGTAAAATAGTAGGAACATCCACAGAGGAGGAAAAAGTAGCATGCCCATTTTACATCAAATTCATTGTGTGGAACATTAAGACATTGGTAAATGAACACTGGATCTCAGTTCTTTCCTCTGCTTGTCTCTCGACCAACATTTATTTGGTAAAACATGAAGCTGTGGTGGTGCAATGGTTAGAATGCAATGGTGCAGGCTGACTCTGCCCAGAGTCTGGAGCTCGATCCTGACTGGCTCAACGTTGATTCAGCTTTCTATCCTTCTGAGGTCATAAAATGAAGACCCAGATTGTTGAGGACAATATGCTGACTCTGTAAACCACTTAAAGAGTGCTGTAAAGCACCGTGTAATGGTATATAAGCCTAAGTGCTATTGTTAGCGTTATTGCTATTTATTTTAACAGCATTGAATGACAATGATCCCATTACAGGTGGCTGGAATTAGAGCCAGCTGAATATGTTTCTATGCCAGACTGACTATGAGAACAAACAGAACACTTCTTAGTTCAGGATTATCAGATGGGCATCTTTCACATGCATTAAAAGTATTTAAAACCTAGTGGGAAAATTGGCCAAATCCTACATCTTTGGCTTCATTTAGAAGTGTATTGTAACATGTGCACTAATACTGAAAGAGGGCGGGGGGAAATCATACATATTGATATCTTAGTAAGCACCAATTCCTAAAAAAACAGTTCCAGTGAAACAAATTAAGTGTTTCAGAGATTTTTCCATACATGGTAAATTGAGCCTATATAGGTTCAATGTACTGGTTCACTGTACTGTAGTATCGCTATTTTATGTATTCATTAGATCTAAACTGCACTTCTTGTTCTAGCAAGTCAAAGCTGCACAGATAGCATTTTTACTTTCAGAGGCAGGCAATGACCACACCTAAGTCAGCCCAGTTAAATTCCAGAGATGAAGGTCAGTAGTGGGTTCCACTTATCTTCGCTATCGGTTCAGAACTGTGAGAGAGAGAGTGTGTGTGGCGCTTCTACGCATGCGTAGAGTGTCCATGATGACGTACGGGTGAATGGGTGGAGCCTCCCACCACCGCCACTACCAGTTCACCTGAACCGGGGTGAACCAATAAAAATCCATCACTGATGAAGGTCAACCTCAACCTGATATTCTCAACAGTCTCAGTACCATAATACATTGGTTTCGCTTTGTTTCTTGCTCATGTAGAACTTTAAAGAGTATTGCCAGAAACTAATGTTTAATATGAATACTGACATTGCTCTTTCTTTTTCACATAAGCATATTGGAGCATAGATAGTGAGGACAAGTGAGGACAAGATGGGGAGGAGGCTAAATGATTAATTGTGCATCGTGATGTCATGTGTTCTGACCTGGCTGACCCAGCTCCCAAACACGACAAACCCTCTGTAGTTAAATAAATGAGTCCTTTATTAGGAGCGCCAGCAGCCCCGGCAAAAAGTTTTTGTCTCTCTCACAGCAAGCTAACAAGTCTATCCAGCAGGGAGATGAATAGTGGTCTACCATAGCTATTCATCTCCGCCCCCTGCCTTTTATCCCCGGAACCAGAATGGGGCTTCGCTAGAAGCAGTAGCTCTTCCATCCCAAGGATCGGCCCATAGATTTCCATGCTCTCCTCTCCTCTGCCTTCCGCACATCCACACATCAGGCACTGGACCCAGCTGTTCCTCCTCTTCCTCATCAGCCACCTCCAGACCTGGGGGCTGTTGACTCTCCATCTGAGGGCTGATGGACAGCCGAGGCTCTGCCTCTGCCTCTATCTCTGACAGCTCCATTCCCTCTTCTCCCTCAGAGCTCTCAGGTTGCCTTGATGCTGGCCCTGACTCCCATGCTGTATCCTCATCTGATTCAGCTGCTGGAGGGGCCGGTGGCCAACAGGCCACAACATAATGGTGCAAATACTGGAATTATATATTTGCATTAGACATCAGGAAGTAAGTACACTTGAGTGGAATTTCAATCCTGGCAACACTGCACATGAGTCATTATTTTTAGCATAATCTTTTGCTGTGGATATCTTGGAGCCTGAATGGCTGTTGAACTAGCTTGTTATCTACATGAAGCTAGGACGAAAGCGCTTAGACTGAACAAAAGAATTAACAATAACAATGCATTTTTCTGAAGAGATATAAAGCTCTGTTTCCTTCTCCATCCCTCTTTCAGAGAGATGATCCAGATGATTGTCCCATTGAACTGAGTAAAGTCCAGAGTGTCAAAGTGGTAGCCAAGAAGCGCCGAGATCGTAGTCTTCCTCGAGCCTTTGAAATCTTTGCGGACAATAAGACGTACGTCTTCAAGGCCAAAGATGAAAAAAATGCTGAGGAGTGGCTACAGTGCATTAATGTGGCAGTAGCACAAGCTAAAGAACAAGAAAGCAGAGAAGCAACCACATATTTGTAACAACTATAGATTTTCTTATGTTTTCTCGAAGATCTTTTTCATTCATAGATAACTACGTGGAGTATCTCAATATTTGAATTGCAAGAGGTATTATACAGGCTATATAATATGTTTTGCAGTGAGAAATGGCACCACTGAGATGTATTCCACAATATTCCATCATCATGATCTTCGGGTATCACGTAGAATAATTCTGTGTGTTCATAGAGCTGAGACCATCATAACCAGAAATGCCTGTTCAGGGGGTGGGCCCTGTTGAAGAGAAGGAGGATGCATACATAAGTATTTAAATAATTGCAGTAATTGAGAAGCAACTTAGGACTGATTAGCAATCTGTTTCAACTCGTCTTGGCTGTACTTTTAGTGCATGCTTATACCACATTTCTTTGGAGTCACATACATGAATTCCAGATATGATAGCTGCTCAATTTTGTCCTAACTGATTCCCATTTTTTGAATATCCAAACCTGCCATTGTACAGTACTTTCACTGAACCCCAAACCAAAGCAGTTGGCTGGCTACCATTGGATGGGACAAAGTTTAAAAATATCTTTCCCATTCTGAGATAATAGGCCATAATTTGTAGCTTGTAGGTTCAGTGATTTAATGCTAGTCATCAGTACATGTGCAAAGGAGAAAAAGATATTTGTTTGAGATTCTGAAAGAAATCAAACTTGACTGTTTTATACTTCTTGCTATTCCACCTGCCACTTAGCGGATATTTGAATCAATTCAAATTGGTATAATTCATACATGACAACTGAAGCATATGGTTTCTTGCTCCCATGTGCTATATTATAGTTGTCTAGTTGCAAGTCAACCATTTCTGGAGGGAGGCAGGAGTTGAAGAAATTGCTGCCATCGGTAATGAATGTGCAGCCTCGTGTTCATTAAACATACTTACAAATCTTATCAGCTTTGACTTTATGAATTATGAATTCAGGTCTTTGTTAGTCTGCATGATCTCAGAAATGTTATGTCTGGAGTTAGTTCCTGTGGCATTTAGCTAAGGAAATCAGTTGATAACAGTAAAAGAAAAAACATTGATAATATAGGCTCATACACAGATGGCCTTATCTGGAAAAACTCTTCACAGTCCAGAGAAACATTTATTTCAATCAAGCAAATGTTCTGATTTGGTTTCTTGTACTTTTGAGATGTCCTTCTTTCTCCCATCTCTATAGCTTCCCTACCATTGTTTATCTGGATGGGAACATAAAGCAAATTTAATCATGCCTTTGTGACTCAATATGTTTTAAAAAAAACCACTCTGTTTTACTCCACTTTAAAAAAAAAATTCAAAATCAGGTGAGTGGTCATGCGTGTAAATGAAAATGAACAAATTATTCAGAAGTTATTGTTGAATGTCTATAGAGATTCCCAGTCACCCAGGTCATGATTGTCCCAAAGGTGCTTTTTCAAGAGGCAACTGGACTTTCTTGTTTTTCTTTGAAGATGTTTCACTTCTTAGCCAAGAAGCTTCTTTGACTTCTTGGATGAGAAGTGAAACATCTTCAAAGAAAAATAAGAAAGTCCAGTTGCCTCTTGAAAACGCACTTTTGAGACAATTTATTGATGATTTTTTAACACAGTATTAATACTTCCAGAGCAATAGTTTTTGGAAAACAAAAATTGAAATAAAATATTTACATTTTTGTCGATGACCTGAATTTCATTAGATTTGAATGGTCTCCACTCTACTGGTGTTTTGAAGGACCTCGAAGACTTCACTCTTGGCCCAGGCCATTGGCAAGTGGGATTGAAATCCCTTTTATTCAACATTTATTTTGCTGAAGATTTTCATACCCTCTGTGCTATTACATGTCCCCTTGGGAATTATGAAGAGCATAGCCTATCTATACAGAACCTATGAATGTTTCTTTTGACACAATTCTTGCAACCCAAAACCCCAAACATAAAATATAAACACATGCCTTAATGTATCTCAAGTTATAGACTTGGCTCCCACTTTCAGAAAGATTGGCAGGATCTGCCTCAGATAAATATATCTTATTCCCTGTCTTTTATGACATAATTGGAGCTAAATCATGTCACATGGTGTGTGACTTAGAACAAAACTCCTTCTGAAGTGCTCCCACATAATCAGACATATTTAAAAAATAAAATAATGGCACTAATGATGTACCCTAGGGTGGGGGGAGGAAATATGACAAATAACCACAGCAACTTTAATCAGATCCAGGTTATCACAGCAGCTCTGGGTGCCTAAAAATAAATCTGAATTTTTCTTAGATTAAGTGAAGCCACTTTGCTTAAGTGACTTCCTAAGATCCTAAAATTTGATGAATCCTTTGGTTGCAGTTAGCCTCAGTAGATGGAATTCAACATTAACTGAAATTAATAGTAGCCTTGCCTAGTACCTTACATTTTTGAACCATAGAAAAAAGAAAAAAAATAGATACATTAAAATATTTTTATGGTCATGATTCCTAACTTGAAATATCCATAAAACCACTGTTGAGAATCTGAAAAACTTCTGAATTTTCTCTTGCCATAAAGGAAAAAAAACAAGATGGTTTGTAGAACATGGCCTCCATCATCAATCCACAGCATGTAACAAATTCAGAATACTTAAGCATTTTTATAATATATCAAACTGAGCCTGTTCTATTTGCTTTTACAAAGCCTTCATCTCACAGTAAAGTGTTCACTAAAAGTGATCTTGGAAGGAACCAGATCCCCTATAATTCTGTTCCCCCAATTACCAAGAGTTTCAATTTTTAAATAATGTGATAAACCAGGGGTCTGCAACCTTAAACATTCAAAGAGCCATTTGGACCCATTTCTCACAGAAAAGAAAACACCGGGAGCCACAAAACCTCAGTGGACATGGCCAACTCAACATCTCACCAGTCATATGACCCCTAGCCATGCCTACCCAGCCGGTCATTAGGGCAGAGAACCAGTTGTTAAAAAACAACAGGAACCACAAAACCCTTTTGACATCCCTCTCTCTCCCCCCTCCCTCTCTCCCCCTCCCTCTCTCTGTATCTCTCTGTCTCTGCCCCGGCCACTTCTCCATCCCCCACCGTCGCCCTTACCTTCTCAGGCCAGGCGAGGAGTGACTAGGAGGGGAGGGCCAGTCAGTGGTGGGATCATCCAACAGGGAGCCATAGCAGAGGGTCCAAAGAGCCACATGCAGTTCCGGAGCCACAGGTTGTAGACACTCGAGATAAACCAATAAAATATGCCAAAGTGGAATGGGTTGACAAAATCAGAAATGAGGTGGTGATAAGCTCTCTGGGAAAGCCAAGGCAAATCATCAAAAAAAGTGAAAGTTAGAATATTTTGGAAATGTGGTGCGACACCCGGAAAAATACGGCATTCTTCACTTAATCCTCCAGGAAAAGATGGAAGGCAAATGAGGTCCAGGCAAAAGAACACCATGGCTTCAAAATCTAAGGGACTGCTTTGGACAAAACTCAGCAGCACTTATTCATACGGCTGTTGATAAAAATAGGATCACCAACATCAACCAACATCCAATGATGGATATGGCACAAGAAGAAGAAAGTTAAATGGTGTGACCAGACAAAATTCAATTTATCATTGATTGTCATGTCCTTCATGAAGCATCTGCTAGTGTCTTCAGCTACATGGCTCAAAAATTGCACATAGACATACATGGTGCTTTATATCAAATATTTTGGGGGGTTGTTACATAAAAGAAGTGTGTGTATTTGTTGCAATGTTTACAATTATTCTAGAAGAGTAATCACTTCCATGTTGCCCAAGAAACTATATGGAAATTTAACCACTGTCAGAATGAAAACTAAGAAAAAGTTTAGTTTTTAAGAAAAAAGAAATAGGACAGAATGGACTAATAATATTTGAATGCTTGCATAACCGACACAGATTGTATTTAGAGTAATTGGCCACCACTATCTAGCAAGTTACTTGTCCCAGCTTCTGCCAACCAATCAGTTCAAAAGTATGTGCAAAAGGCAAGTAGAAAAATAGGGACCACCTTTGGTGGGAAGGTAACAGTGTTTATCTTTACCGTGCAACTTTGGCGTTTAGTCATGCCGGCCACATGACCACAGAGATGTCTTTGGACAGCGCTGGCTCTTCAGCTTTGAAATGGACATGAGCAGCGCCCCCTAGAGTTGGGAATGACTAGCATAAATGTGCGAGGAGAATCTTTACCTGTACCTTTTATCTAGCAAGAGATATCAACTAGGCCAACAAAAGCTTACTAAAACCTACTAGGAAAATATCCCAAACAGACTGATGATGATTAATAAATAGATAAGAGAGACAGATAATCTTATGATGATCATGTAGACACATCTCTGATGACAAATGCTTATTATATTTTTAGCATTGCTAATATACATCTGGGGATATGATTGGGAGAAAATTAGATTAGGATCTGAATAGAAATAAATTATTACAGAAGAACATAAAGAGCCTAGAGTTATAGGGTAACATACTTTATTGGTGATATTCCTTAATTCGGGAAAGTATTTTGAAATGCCCTACCTTAAACACAGTTTTGAGCACCCTAGGACCTATGTGATAGTTTGGGAGAGCAAAAAGCAAAAAGGAAAAGACAAAAACCTGCTTTTGATCAGGGGTGAAATCTTCTTACCTTCCCTACCGGTTCGGAAGTGCATGCACCATCATCATGTCTGATTTCTGATCCTCTGAGCATGCTCTAAGTTGGTTTTGTTTGCATTGACAGTAAGTGGAATACTTTCTGTTATGTATATACATGCCTTCTGATCTGAAGCTAAACACCACTGACTGTGTCTGATATTGTGAGTTTCTGATTCAAATTAATTCTTTTTTCTAAATGAGAAAGGCAATTATCACATAAAGTGAGCCACTTTAAATCCAAGTTAATCTGCCTATAGAGTTTAGGCAGGCATGAGGTCTTCCGCATGAAGAAAAGGTTCCTTTGTAGTAGTCTAAGAACTGAGTGTTACCTCAACAGGACTGCAAGCGAGGGATATTAGTGCTTACATTTTATTTCCTATGTGGCAATATTTTGACCTGTGTAATACAATCACTGTTTTCTTTTGCTTCACTAGAATGTGTCTGAAATCATATAGCTTAAGACATTATTTTACTTAAGTTATCACAAGCCATCTTAGATCCTCCTTTTCACTTTAAGGACTATCGAAACAATGTGGAGTATAACGCTGTGAAACTGAAGACACCTCTGGGGTTGGAGCCAAACCTAATTGCATAAAATCAGCCTAAGTTTGGTCCCCCTGTAGATGATTATACTTTGGAATACTATAAAAGGAACCTCACTGCCATCAGGCTTTCCAGTTGCCCTTCTAGAAAAAAAAAACTTAAGCAAAGCAAAAGCCATCAATCAGAATATAGGGGAAGGAGTCAAAAATATCTATATCCCACCGCTGCAGGTTTTCTTTCTCTTTAGCTGCCAAATGAACTTTATAGGTTTTGTTTTTCACTGTGACACTCAGAGTAATGTCTACATTTAGTTGTGGAGCTCGTATGGTTGTTGTAATGCAGGCTGTATTCGCTTACTTTGGTTGCTTCCATAAGTGTTTAGTCTGGAATAAAATCTTCATTTTTTTTTTTTAAACCAAAGATCTGGATGATATTGCCAATCCACTGCATTCCTTTTTTTGGCTCTAATGAACACAATTGTGGGTTAAATTTTATATCCATTGCGCTATTCAATCAAAAAAAGTTTATACGTTGCCAATCACTTATTTTATTCAGCAGGAGAGCATCAGAGGGCCCAGCTCACTTCTGAACATTTGCCCAAAAGGATGATAGGTGGGATTAACCTGAATTTACTAGCATTTTAATTCATTGGCAGCATGTATCATTTGCATACATGCATCGAGGTTCAGTCCTAAACTACTTCAACCACTGGAATGTAAAGCAGATAATGGAGAGACTCTGATTAAGAATTATTGCCACTAAGCAGAACTTAAGTGGATCAGACAGAGATCTGATCTGGTATAAGGCAGATTCGTAACATAATATTAAAACCTGAGAATACGTTGCCCTATAATTACATAGAGAGACCTGAAGATAGTACTGGTAAATGATACAAGTCCATAATGGAGCTAATGGCATTTCCTGAAAACTTGTGGCTTATATCAACTAAGGGTTTGCTATGGTTTTTTTTTCCCCCTCTCTCCTGCTATTGCTTCCAAAGAAGAGGAATTAACCCTACTACTTCTTGAATCAGAATCACCAGGGTAGAAGGGACCCATGTGTTGGCTAATATTGTTTAACTAACTGTGATTTTTTCTGGGATGGGACCATCCATCACATATTGTCCTAGTTTATCAAGAAGGATGCTGTGGTCAATTTTTATCAAAGGTCTTTCTGAAATCAGTTTCATACACCTACATTTCCTTTGTCCTACATTGTCAAAGAAAGCAGTAAGATTTGTCTGGTATGATCTGTATTCAACAAACCATTTTAGCTTCTGGTAATCACCCTATTTGTTTATAAATGCTTGCAAACCCATTTCTTGATTATTTTTCTAGGGTTTTTTTCAGGTATTAATGCCTATCTGATAGATTTGTAATTGGACGTAGTTCTCCGCTTTTAAAAATATTAAAACAATGTTGACTCTCTTTTGGCATTTCTACTATACTCCAGGGATTCTTAAACTTTTCAATCACTGGCTCTAAGAAGACATTCACCATTTCCTTTAATACCCTGGAATGTAATCCATCTATCGTTTCAGACAACTGAGGTTCCTCTTACCAATTCCTTAGTATTTTGATCTGCATTTTTTGTTTCTCAGTTTTGCTTCTGATCTATCCAAATACTTTTTCCTTTTGAGAAATAGCAGGTGCAAGATAGAAATTAAACAGTTCAGCTTTCTCCCTGTTAACCTTTATCATCTTTCCATATTTTCCAACTAGTGGACCAACCATTTCCTTGACTTTCCTCTAGTTTCAGACATATCCAAATAACCTTTTTGTCCTTATTTTTTGCATTCCTAGAAAGCCTTAATTCATCTGAGCCTTAGCCTTCCTAATTTCCCTGCTGCATATTTTGGTATGTTATTGAGTACTCCTTCTTTCTTCCTGCTTTGGTGGTGGATATAGTGATGAAGTGTGGATAATGTAGTGGTTGTTGCTTTGGTGTAGCAACAACCAGCGTCTCACAAGAGAAGCTGCCTAAGAACTTTATTCAGGCGAGCACAAACACACTGTAGCAACCCTGAACAGAAGAGAAAGGAAATAGAACATCTATACCAGAGGTCCCCAACCTTTTGGACCTCAGGGACCTGGCAGAATACATCCATAAACACCAACTAGTAATCAGAAGACATGATGAAAACTCCTTAATTTCACAACATGTGGACTTATGTAACCATACTTTCAACTGGGAAACTGTAATCAAACTAGACCAAGCCAAGCCTAAAAATGCTAGGGAATTTCTAGAAGCCTAGGACTCTTAGCCATCAATAGACATATAGATATAGAGTTGGCCTCCTCCGGGTCCCATCAGCTAAACAATGTCGCCTGGCGGGTCCGCAGGGCAGGGTCTTCTCTGTGGCTGCCCTGGCTCTCTGGAATCAACTACCTCCTGAGGCTAGGACCGCTCCCACCCTACTGGCCTTCCGGAAAATGGTGAAAACCTGGCTTTTCCAGCAGTCTTGGGACCGTTGATCTCACCACTACGATCTTGTGAGATCTGGACATGAGCAGTGTGTATGGGTTTTTTAAGTTTCTTATTGTATATTGTTCATACAGCTTTGTTGTAAGCCGCCCAGAGTCCTCGGAGAGTTGGGCAGCATAGAAATACCAATAATAAATAAATAAATAAATAAACAGCATCTACATATTGTGCAAAAGAGACAATCAGCAAGTCAAAAAGGGAACAAAAAGACCAAAATACCTCCCTGCCAGCATCCAGATGAGTGTAGATTAATGTCAAGATTAACATCAGACCAACAACTGAGTAAACAATACCCCAATCAAGCAACTGCCAAAAAAAGCGAACAGTAAACAGTCCAACTGAAGAACCTCTAAGATTACCCCCACCAACACTGACAGAGCAAGCCATTAGAATATAAACTGAGAGCAAACCTCCCTCTTTACTAGCACCG
Source organism: Masticophis lateralis (assembly GCA_030761175.1). Classification (NCBI taxonomy): domain Eukaryota; kingdom Metazoa; phylum Chordata; class Lepidosauria; order Squamata; family Colubridae; genus Masticophis; species Masticophis lateralis. The sequence continues at coordinate 24,912,762 of JAUDYJ010000005.1, forward strand.
ATGTTGTCTAGTTTGGGTAATGAAATCTCTGCAAGAAAACAACCAGGCTCAGAGAGTAACAAGGACCCTTCCTTTCAACCCTGAGCTACAAATATTCTCTTTTATTGACAGCTTTGTAATTTGAGAGCCTTGGACTTAATTACTCTTTCGGAGAATGGCGGGAAGCTAATCTATTTAAACTGTGTAATACACTATATACAGTAGGACTAAAGATAATTTATCATATAAAAGAGTGATACCTTTCAAAATAAAAGTAGTAAAATAAGTGTAATTATGTATATATTTTTAAGTCAGAAAAGATAATTGAACAGGATTCTGGCATGGCCAGTTCCGTCTAGGAATTCAGGCTCTTCATTTATGGGGTCCTAACATCTGCCACTCTGTAATCATTTTCAGATTCATGGTGTCAGCCGAGGCTATGGCACTGCCATAAACATTCCAGACTTAACCTCATACTATCAGGGTCATAGAACTAGACCTTTTGTAAGTAAGGAAGGAAGAAGAATGGCTTTTCTTCTATGCCAGACAAGGGATAGCTTCTCTGGCATTAATCCCTTGATTAGCCTTGCTGGAAGTGCAAGAATTATTTGGAGAAAAAGAATTATTAAAATAAAGGTCACACTCACAAATTGTGAGGAGGAGGAGGAGGAGGAATGCACATTAAATGTTCCACATTTTAAATTTATAGTGTTCACCTCCCAAGCAGAAGACCAGTTCCGGGATATGTAATGGACAAGGCTGTGAGAAAGTATAGCCTCCAAGTTCACTGGACTGGAACAGTTTTTTTGAAGACTTATGTTATATGTTGACATTTCTTTTTTCCTTCTCCATTATTGGCCCCCTCCTAGCTCACACTGATTCTAGCAACCATTTCATAGTCTGGGATCAGACCCCCTGGTTTTTTGGCTATACAAAAGTAATGTTCCTCTATTCCAGGAAAACATTCCTCAGCTAGCTTGCACAACCTATAATTGAAAAGGAATAATGCAATTTAACTTTCACCAAAATTCATTCTTTGGCAAACTTCAGTTTCAAAAGACTCTGGTATCGTGCTCTGGAAAGAGGTCCTAAAACAGCATCTAGTGTGACTAAAAAGGCCAATTTGAGCGTGGCAATCCCTTCCACACTGAGGGCAGATACATTCTGTCCCCTGCCCAGCCCCCAGATTTTGCTGGTTCCAGGACTGCCTTTTTGCCTCAGCCTGCCGAACAAGTGTCTCTTCGAATTGGAGAAGGCCATGCTGCGTCTTTAGCCTCCAAGCTGAACGACCAGAGATCAAGGTTTCCCAGTTGTTAATGTCCATTCCCAGGGCCTTTAGGTCCCTCTCATCAAAATTACATATGTAATTATTTTAATGCAAAATGAAATTGAGGATTATTGTCCATTTAAAGTGTAAAATATTTCTCTCTTTTTAAAAAATAGGGATCAGTTTATGGCATCAGCCCCTCCACCAATTCTCTCCCTCAACAACAAAAAATGAATTTGCAGACATCTATAAAATGCCTACAGTTTTCCCAGAACAAAATCTGTGGGAAGTCTAGAAATCAAGGCTATTAACTTTTCTGTCAGACTTCTGAAGCATTTCATCTTCAAACGAATGTATGTAGCTCAGGCATGACATTTGGTTTTCTTATGCTGAACAAAGTCTTACTTATGGCATTTCCTCTAAGAAAGAAAAATGTCTGACCCAATCTATATGTATCAGGAACTCACTGGGCCTTAACGCTGTCAATTCAAGATATACAAAGATTGTCAAAAGATTGACACCACCCTCCCCTTGATTTCTCAGTGGCTTTCAATATCATCAACGATGGTAGACTTTTGTACCAGCTCCAGACATTGGAACATTTTTCTCCTCCTTTCTTCAAGTCAGCATTAGTAGGGTTGGATACGATCGTTGGGGTGCTTCAAGGTACATCCCTTTCCTCATTCCTATTTAACAGGCAAAATCATCAGTTGTCATGCTGATAATAGTCAGTTATATATCTTAACTTGGGCTGTCAGTCAGTGGTGAAATTCAGCCGGTTCTATCTGGCTCGTGTGAACTGGTAGCGCCAGTGGGGGGGAGGCTCTGCCCATGCACTGGGATATCATTATATCCTGTTTTTGACCCTCTGTGCATGAGCAGAAGGCTCGCACATGCGCAGAAAAGGCACATACACTCACATTCCCAAACCAGTAGCAAAGGTAAATGCATTTCACCACTGCTGTCAATGCTCACAAATGTCTAGAGACTGGGAAGATTTGGATGTCAAGGAGTACACTCTGACTCAGTCTTAGCAAGACAAAGTAACTGCAGGTTTCAGAGCTTCCTGGATCTGGAGAGTCGGTGTGCAATCTGGAATTTCTTCTGGACTCCTGACTCCTGTTTAAGGAGCAAGTTGGAGCCATGATCAAGGGTGTCTTTGCACAAATCCATTTTGTGCAACAGTTGTGGATGCAATTCAAGGTGCTGGTTATCAACTATCCTCACAGAGCATACAGCCTAGGACTGGGATGGCGAACCTATGGCACGGGTGCCACAGGTGGCACGCGGAGCCATATCAGTGGGCACGTGAGCTCAGCTCCGGCATGCATGCGTGCGCCAGCCAGCTGATTTTTGGGCCTTCTGGGCCCACCAGAAGTCAGGAAACACACTGTTTCCGGCCTCCGAAGGACCTCTGGGTGGGGTGAAAGGCTGTTTTTGCCCACCGCAGGCTCGTAGAAAGGCTCTGGAGCCTGCGGAGAGCAAAAAACAGGCCTACCGGGCCCACCATGCCATCACGTGCCAAAAGCGGGGGGAGCATGGGGGGGCAGAGTGCATAGAATTATGGATGTGGACACGCGTGCATGTGATCCCACCGCGCTCCCCCCACTTTTGGCACGCAATGGCAAAAAGGTTAGCCATCACTGGCCTAGGATATAAGAGACTACCTGCCTCTGATGATTTCCACCCATCCTATCAGATCCTGCAGGATGAGCATGTTCCATGTCCTTGGATAAAACCCTCATCTTATGCAACTTTCTTTGTCATGGCATGTCTGCCTCTCCCCTTAATTTTGGATATCCTAAACTCTGATGACCTTTCAGAAGGCCAGAATGTTAATGGAGCCTGTTTTGTAATTGTTGTTTTTTTTACTTTGGTTGAAGATATTTTTTATCCAGCATTTTTTGCTGAGTTTTTCTATTGCTTTCATAAATATGTTCCTGATTTTATGCTTGATAGCTACTCAGAGTTATTTGATTAAGATGGGAGGCCGTATAAATTTGCATAATAAACAAACAAATAAGGAGCTCAAGGCAGGCCAATTTATCTCTTCCTAATTTCATTCCCACCGTAATATTTCTGTAATGTATACTGGGATGTCAAATTTTGACTGATCCAAAATCATCCAAAGCGCATCTAGGTTTCTCAGTTCTAACTCAATACCCTCACTATTAGCTAGTTCTTTTTCTCATCTGTTTGGTCAACCTTCCAAAAACACTGCTTACAGGAAACGTAGAACAGAAAATAGCATCATCTGAAGAATTGACTTCTTAGATTTGCATTCAAAATGGAATATTTCAACTGTGCTAAGAGGAAGAGTTGTGGGTCATAGACTAGGCAAATAAAAGCCCATCCAATTACAATAGGCTTATCCCATTTCATCCCTCTTTTCCCCCCAGAAAATAAATCATCCAGAAATTCCTGAGTGTTGTTTGCACTCAAATGCTTTAAGCAACTCATGTTCATATCTGTGGAGAATGTGCAAATCAAATCCCACTAAGGTGCCATCAGCATTTTTCTTTCTTCTACCAAAGCATATGTTTTTCTGATCCTTCTTCCTCTGTCAAGTGATAAATGGGAGTGACAATCCCATCTGGCCAAGCTAACTTGTTGCAACAAGAACAAAATGGAAACATATGAGAGATCTGGCAGGACTTGCACTGGTTCACTCAGCTCTTTAGGTTCCTCCCTGACCCTGGCAAATGGACTACAGCATGGATGGAACATTATCCCATGAGATGCTTCTAGGTCACAAATCCCCCATAACTATGGCAGAAATAAGCTAGTTTGAAAAGAGAGAGAAGAAATCCCACAGCAGGAGTCAAAATATTGCAACAGACCCATTAGCAGGAAGACGTTCCAGGAAATATTGAAACATAAGGCTCATCCAGGACCTTGTGATTCAGGTACTTTTTGCTGTCTACTGTATCACTCCTTTGGGGAACATTCCGTAACCCCTTTCACATGAAACACTTAATTCAGACTTGGGGAGGGAAGAACTAAATGTGTGTGTCAATTAACCAGCAGAATTGAGCCAGCCAATTAACAAAGTTATGAGGCTTATTTCCAAACCCATCTATGTTTGAAGGAGAAAATAAAGTAGCCAAGAAGTGGGAAGGAAGTCATTTCAGCATAGTCAGTTTTGATGCATCTGAAAAGCATTTTAAAAGTGCTTGAGAGGTAATGTAATCCAACACTGTGTGCTCGGAGAAGGAATGTGTGGAAATGTCTTCCTTTTCACTTGGGATTTTAGATTTACAAAGTCAAGGTAGCCCTGGTAGTCAGCCATCTTTGCTTTTGCATCAAACACATCAAAATAAGAACTTGTGAACTAGTCCTGGTCTCTCCAGCAAGGCATTTTGTTCCAAGTAGTTCAGAAATAAGACCACTCTGGAAATTCACACTTGATGGATCCAATTATCTGATATATCTCTGATCCGAGGCTTTGCAGCAGTGGTGGGTTGTGCCTGGTTCGGACTAGTTCGCAAGAACCAGTAGTAAAACTGATGGGAGGCTCCACCCATCGCCCCAGATGTCGTCATAGGTGATCCGCATATGTGCAGAAGCTTCTGTGCATGCGCAAAAGCTTGACACGCGAGCAAAAGCTTGGCACGCACACACAATCCAATTGCAAACCGGTAGTAAAGGTAAGTAGAACCCACCCCTGCTTTGCAGTTATTGTTATACTAAAATTTTCTTCATTTCTGATCATTAGTAATGCTGGCTAAAAGTGATGAGACTTATAACTCCAAATATCTGGAGTACTGGTATCTATATTCATCCACATTGCTTTGAAGCTAAAAGGTTGCATTTAAGTATTGCAGTCAAATTTAGTTTATTCCTAGAGTTGACTTAACTGATTTATCCAATCTTTTTAGAAGCCCTGTAATCAATGCCCCAGAACCAAGCTTATGGAATTCCATGTGAAAAAAATAAGTTATTTGGAAAAGATACTGCAGACTCCAAGCTAATCAGTCCTAATCACCCTAAGCTTTTTTTTTTTTTTTTGTATTCCAAGTATTCTTCCATTTGGAGAGAAAAATTCTTCATATAATAAACATTTCAATAACATGTTGAAAATTAGGAGCAAGTGGCTGTTGTGATCAAAAATGCCTTTGAACAGGTGCAGCTTGTATTACCCATTCCCAGATTGATGGTCACTTATGCCTTGGTCACCTTCAAGGTTGATTATTACAATGAACTCTACATGGGGCTGCCTTTCAAAATTACTCAGAAACTATAGCTGCCCCATAATGTGGCAGCACATTTATCCTTGGTGAGCCTTGCTATGCTCATCTAACCTCCATGCTATATGACCTGCACTGATTACCTGTTGGGTTCCAGGCACATGGGTGAAATCCAGCAGGTTCTGACAGGTTCTGTAGAACTGAGATTTTGCAATATCCTTCCCCCAGGAGTGAGGAGGGAATGGAGATTTTGCAGTATCCTTCCCCTGCCACACCACACCCACCAAGCCACAGAACCAGTAGTAAAAAAAATTGGATTTCCCCACTGATTCAAGGTGTAATGTAGTGGTTAAGGCACCATGCCAGGATGTTGGAGACTGTAAGCTCAAGTCTTGCCTTAGCCATGACAGCCAACTGGATGACTTTGGGCCAGTCATTCTCTCTCAGCCCAACCCCCACACTCACAGGGTGGTTATTGTGGGGAAAATAGAAGGAAGATGTTGTGTTGGATATATTTGCCACCTTGAATTATTTGTAAAACTAATAAAAGGTAGAATTTTATAAAATACATATAAAAATAGCCATGTATGGCGTAGGGCCTAGCAATCTGAGGGACCATTTCTCTCCTATATTGTCTCTCCTATATTGTGGACTCCATGTTGTGTACAGAGTTGGTTTACTTTGAGTCTCATTAATTAACCAATGTTCTCTGGTGGATCTTCTCTGTTACTGTTTCTGCTCTTTGGATCAACTCCCCCCTTCCCCAGAGGGTTACATACAGGCTACATTTTGCCCATCTGACTTAAAAATCTGGCTTTTCCCTCAGGTTTGTAGTTAAATGGATGGACAGGTCTGTCTGAACTGCAGGGGGATATGAAAGGATAGCTTGTTCCCTTGAACAGTCATTGTATGGATGTTTGTTGATTTTGTGGGATTGTACTTCTTTTGACTTTGTGAAGCCATCAAGAATCATCTGGAGTTGGGCAGCCTAGAAATTTAAACAAACAAAACTCTACAGATGTAGATGAGCATATGAAGACATGGAAGATATGCAGACAGCATGACATCGGCATCATGTAATCTTGTAATGAGTTGCCTTCTTGCTAAATTGAAAAGTACTCCTAAAAACCATATGTATAGATATTGTATTATGCATTGTTCTCAAGGATCAAATAAGGATGGGGGGGGGGGGTGGAGAATGTATACAAAATGTCCTGACAAATCCAAAGCTTCCTACACAGCCAGAATTGGAACAAGACTTCATGTTTCCTTTTCCGTTCTGTGTTATTTCTAGATTTTCTCTTCCACTGGTTTCAATGGAAAGGGAAGTAAGTGTGTCAGTTGCTGAAAAAGCATGTTATTTTCCCCATTCCATATGTATGTTAAGGGAATGAAGCAAAAGGTGTGGAATTAAAGCAGTTGCTAAACAAATAGTTGTAAATCAAGGACTAGCTACATATGAAAACAGTATTATAATAACATTCTTTAAATCGAACAAGGAAAATCTTCCATTCCTTAAAAAAATATAGGAACATTTATCCTGAAATCTTTGTTCTCACCATATGTAACACATAATCACTTCTGTTCTTTTTGTACCAAAATTAAACCACAATCAGCCATTGTGGCTCTTGGCATCCCCCCCCCCCCCAATTTTTTGATATGGACACCAACCACCAAAGCACTGTCTAATCTTAGCTTAAATAAGTTTGGTTAAGCGATTGTCCCTGTACTTTAAACAACTATTACTTCTGTGAAGTGGGGTGGGTGTTATCCAGAGAAAACAAGTACATTAGAAAATAATCCAAAGCACTCTTACTCTATTGGAACATTATTAGAATTTATCTCAAACATATTTTACTGTATAACTTAGAAAGGGTAGGTTGGGATGGATATATAGTAAATGTACTGCTAATAAGAAAATGCTGTACATCAGTTTTAAAAATGCATTTAAATTACACCTATGGAGGCACCAGGCTTTGATGAATTGGATGTCAAATTAGAGAAAATGTTTAATGGACTATATTACACAATAAATCTCCCAGTTGACTAGTTAGGGAAGGATGTCCTGCTCAGATCACAGAGCTCAGAGAATGTTGTGAAATGTTTCATGACAATTATTAATGTCAGACTTCTCCAGTTTTAGCATCAAAAAGTACTATAATTACCTGAATTCTCTAATCTGTGTAGATGGTAATACTTTCAGGTTTTACATGGAATTCTGATATGTAGCCTGCCTCTCCAAAAGACCATTTAAAACTTGCAGAGCCAAAGATCTGGTATACTAATGCACTTAATTCCTCAGCATTGCTTTAACTTAGAGTAACACAAGTGCCTTGGTTTCAACTATAGCAGATGAAAGCATAAGAAAACCCTGCTGAGTTAGACCAAAAGTCTTTTCTTAATCCAACAACTTGTTTCCCACAAGCGCCAACCAGACGCTTCTGGGAAGCCCACAAACAAGACATAGAATCATAGAATTATAGAGCTGTATGAAACCACTTTAATCCATTGTGTCTGTATCACTACTTAGGGCAGGAATCTAAATTAACACATTCCTAACCAATGGTTGTCCAACCTCTGCTTGAAGATATTCAGTAAACGGGAGTTTACCTCTCTAGATTCCACTGTCAAACTGTTTTTCCTGTTAGGAAGTTAGAAATCTTCCTTTCTGTAATGTGAATCTATTACACCATGGCTTATACTCCAGAACAACACTTAAGTTTTCTCCTGGATGACATCATCACAGGTATTTGAAGAGATCATATCCTGCCTCAGTCCTTTCTTCTCCAGTCTGTTCCCAGATCCTTCAAAATTTCGTCAAATGACTTGATTTCTAATCTCAATTCCTTTTTTGACATCCTAATTTCTCTTATATGTAAATATACAAGTCAAGGGGGGAGGGGTGCTGTCCGAAGTAATGCAGAATATAAAAGCATTATATTCCAAGATTTGAAAATTACACTTTCACTGACACAGCCTAAAACTCTGTTAATCTTTTTTTGTTGTTGTTAGACAATCACAGCAATGGTCCATCTCTAGTTTGTAATAAGCTACTATTCCAAGGTCTTTTCAAGAAATGCTATTAGGAGGCAGGAATTTCCCCATTCATTTCTATACATTTTCCCTTACCAGTTCTGTGGGCATGGCTTGGGGTGTGTGGCAGGGGAAGGATATTGCAAAATCTCCATTCCCACCCCACTCCAGGGGAAGGATACTGCAAAATCTTCATTCCCACCCCCTCTGAAGCCAGCCAGAGGTGGTATTTTCCGGTTCTCTGAACTACTCAAAATTTCCGCTACTGGTTTTCCAGAACTTGTTAGAACTTGCTGGATTTTACCCCTGCTTTTAGGGTATTTAACAAGGGCATCTGGCTTTAAAATGACGGGCATGACTAGATTAATAAATCCTCACCCATTTTATATCCATAATATATATTAGAAATGAGAGTGCTTTGATGGTCAACCTAGCATTTTGAAGCCAGTGATTATCACTTCAGATACTGTCCTTTGTGTCTTCTGAAAATTTGATAAGCATCATCTTTTCATCCAAGTAATTAATAAAAATGTTGATTTATAAACCAAAGACCAAAACTTCTGGTTCTCCATCTTTGGTAAAAAAAATCACTGATAAGTAGTGTCAGAAGAATAAATTAGGTTTCCACCTCAAGCTGGGGTTGCACAAGAATAAATAAAAATGAAATCCAGGCAGCTGCGAGGAGAGAAGAAGCGTGTATTCCTAAAAGCAAACAGTTTGTCCTTAGGGCAGGGCTCTCCAATCTTGGCAACTTTAAGACTTGTGGACTTTAACTCCCAGAATTCCTCAGCCAGCAATTCTGGGAGTTGAAGTCCACAAGTCTTAAAGTTGCCAAGATTGGAGAGCCATGCTTTAGGGGCAGCTGTAGAAAAATGGGGTACACCAACAGACATTTATACGGGAGGTTGTCCTGACGTGGAAATGTCTACATGCTGATTCTGGGTTGACACTTAAGGGGCATGTGTATATGTAGGTATCTTTATGGTGTTTATTCTTGTGAATATGCAGTTCTGCTGGGAAACCTAATTTAATTAACTCCATGTTTTAAAACCTTATCCTTTCATATGTGGATTAGGCCACATATTTGGAAGTTTGAGGAAGTTTGGGTAAAAGATTTTCCCATTTGCTATTTTTGGTTGAATATTTTAGTTTCAGCTTGACTGTCAATGACGGTATCTAGTTGAGATGCTGATTCTCGGACCATTGTGGATTCTATTAATGTTTACGGAAGATGGAAATAGTATAAAGACTCAAATATATTTTGATATAAACCTTCTCACAGTAGTTTTTTAACGTAATAACTGAGCCAGCTGCATTAATTTTTGAGTTAACTGATCCATATTTAAGTAGCTCACTACTTGGAATTGCGTGAGATATATAAATATAAAATGTGAGATATAAAAAACAATACAGGTACAGATACATAGATATGGGTTTAGCTATAGATACAGATATAGCTATAATTATAGATGAAAGATATAGATATAGATCAGAGGTGGTATTCAACCGGTTCGGACCAGTTTGGGCAAACCTGTAGTGGAAATCGCGGGTGGGCTCGCCCACCCACCCCGGCTCTATGCTGTCCTATTTATGCACGTTTTTGAGTCTGTGTGCATGTGCGTAAAGCACGCATGAGAGCAAAGTGCATGTACAGAAGGCTGGGCACATGCACAGAGATTTTGCATTTGAGTGAAGCAAAAGGTTGCATGCGCACTCACATTTTCAGTCCTGGAAGAACCGGTAGGTATCATGTTTCCCTGAAAATAAGATCCTGTCTTATTTTGTTTTGAACCCCAAAATAAGCACTTGGCCTTATCTTCAGGGAGGTCTTATTATTATTTGGCAGGTGGAGAAGATGGGGCTCCTCTTGCCATCTTACCTGATTTCCAGCTCTGCGTCTAAATATTTTTGGGGAGGGCTTATTTTCAGGGGGAGGCTTATTTTAGCGCATGCGCTCAAAAGCCCAATTGGGCTTATTATCAGGGGATGTCTTATTTTCGGGAAAACAGGGTAAATTATGTGAATCCCACCTTTGATATAGATAAATATAGATATAGATATAAATGATATTGAGAGAGAGAGAGAGAGAGAGAGAGAGAGAGAGAGAGAGAGAGAGAGAGAGAGAGAGAGAGAGAGAGAGATACAAACTGCTCCAGTTGTCTGATGCTTCCTGGTCTCTAGAATTTCTCAAAGATAGTAAATGTTTGGCAGCACCCAACAACAGAGTCATTTAGCAAGATACTAGTCATCTGGTCTAGGAAATTAAATTCACTCAACATCAATTTAAATTCATCCTCTGCTCATGTTTCCATTCATCTTAAATTTCCTCATTTTGTTCTTTCCGATTGTTGGGTGGAACTATTCCTATCTTCTTTTTCAAGGAGACAGAGCCAAATTGTTCTGCTGGAAGCCATCCGGAGTGTTCCATAAACAAGAAGAATACAAATAAATAAATGCCTGTTAGATTTTTTTTCTACATCTGCATTTAGCAAGTGGTAATCCGATTATTTTCCTCCTTTTTATATAGAACAGTAGTGAAGGGTTCCCTTTTTGGCTATTAGTTTTGTTTTGCCAACCTTAACTCATTTTACCTTTATCCTCTCGGTTACTATCTCTGTAATTTTGTCGTCTCTGTAGTATCTTTCCCATATGCTCTATTATAAATTTGTAAATGCTTTTTTCCCCTGTAGTTTAAATTTTATATTTGTGTTTTATTGGTGCGTCTGTATTTTCAATTTTGTATTATAGTGTTTTATTGATCTGAGACTATAAATAAATCTTCTACTATATCTTTCTTGTTCTTCTGTATTATTCCAGCTTCTGTTTCTATTCCTTTTTTAAAAAATGTTCACGCTTTCATGAAGCGCTCCGTGCAAACACATTTGCTTGTTATGAAATCTTGAATTGTTTACAATTGTGTTTTTAGTATCTCCCTTATTGGAAACTCCAATAACTTCTATTTCCATTAAACTTCTCAATCTACTTATCATTGTTCTGAGTATATTTAAACATCCGCTTCTTGAAGTCTATTAGATATATTCAACAACACTTGGTTTTAGTTTCTTGTAAAATCAGCAATATTACATTATGCCTTTTACTTCTGCTGTTCAGCAAACAGTTTCTTATTAGCTGGCACTTTCAAAGATCTTCCTGTACTACCCTCCACTCCAGGGGTGAAATGTAAAATTTGTTACTACCGGTTTTGTAGGCGTGGCTTGGGGGGTAAATGTAACTGGTGGGTGTGGCCAACTTTTTTTTTTACTTTTCAAAGTATTTTTTTTACCACCTGTTGGCCGAAGAGGTTGCAGAAAAAAATGCTTTGAAAAGCCTCTGACAATCCCAGCTGAACCACACGATCATCAGAAGCTTTTTTTTTAACTTTTAAAAGTGTTTTTTCGTCAGAAGAGGTTGTAGAAAAAATGCTTTTAAAAGTAAAAAAAAAAGCCTCTGATGGTCGTGTGGTTCAGCTGGGCATGGTGGGCGGGGGGGACACAGGGATTTTTGCTACCGGTTTTCCAAACTGCCGTAATCACTACCGGATCAGGATTTCACCCCTGCTCCACTCTCTCAATGAGAAGGATTTTAGCAAGGCTAGTCAGAAACATCTTGGTGGAACCACTCTAGATAAAATCCATATTCCAACAGGCGCTGGGGGTAATTAAACTCATACATTATTGCTACTTTGTGCCTCTTTCAATGATCTATCATTTTTTAAAAAAACATTGTCTCCATCTGGTCCTTGGTTGGGCAGGCAACTCAAAACACTCTGCTGATGGTCTCTGCTACAAAATTTGGCCATATATAAAACCTCTCCATGTTTTGCCACCACTCTGCTGAAGTTGTTTCATATCCCTTGCATGCTCTCCCTATCATTTTTTTTTCAGCAGCAGTTGCTTGACTTATAAGAGTTATTCATCTTTGGAATTCCTCTGGATTCTCACCCTCCTCTATCACCTTAATGAACTGCTTTTTAAAAAAATCTTTAGAGGTCAGAGTTCACAGACTGTCTGGCTGGTCACTACTGATACGATTAATCTCTGCAGGCTCTTGGGATGCCAGCAGAGCTCCCTCAAATACTCTGAATTATTCATCAAATAATAAATGTTTTTGCAGCTTTGCTGTCAAAGTATTGCATGGAGTATAAAAAAGTAAGTACACAAGTTTCATTTGGATATTGTGCCTTTATGTTGTTATCCTCCAAGCTGTCTCTCATTTTCTCATCTTAGATGACATATCATTTTACAGCCTTGCATTATGTTTGCATTCATATACCTCATATGTATGGCTGACGATGGACTTTGATAAATCTTCCATATTTCTGATCTCTTCCTTTACCTATTAATTCTTTTGCAAAAGCAAAACAGTGTACATTATTCATAATTAGAAGGAAGCTGCCCTGTGATGTGTGTTAAATATTTCAGGTTAGATGGGCCTCAGAATAACACAAGGAATACTAATACTGATATTGTTTGTTGAAAAAGCTAGAGTTAACTTACAGTATATTACATATGAGACTGAACCACACACCACAATCCAAACTTTACGAATTAGAATAGCTACATTAAAGTTGAACAAATCTGTCAATTTCAGTTTCTCTCATTTTTACAAATTATCAGCTTTGCTATTCAAACTTCAGTTTAGTGCATAAAATACACATTCCACAAACATATCCATACTTATATCAATGTACATTTTTGCAAACATATTCTATGTTGTTTGCAATTTTGTTCAATGTGCGAATACTGTAATTTCTCTAATGTAATGATGTATATTATTTTCATAAATATGTGCATATTTAGAGTGTTTTTTTTTCCTAATATGCTTTTTTATTGCCTGAAAACTGTAGTGCTGAATTTAGTATATTGTTAATGATACATTTTTGGTTGTGCATTGGATTAAACATGTAGAATGTTCATATTCAAATGCAAAGTAAATGGATTTTTCCTTTCTTCTTAATTTTTAGATCTCACAAGACAGTAAATCAAAATCTATGGTTTAGCATCTATAGTTTAGGGCAGTGATGGCTAACCTTTTTGCCATCGCGTGCAAAAAGTGGGGGGAGTGCAGGGGGTTGCACGCGTGCATGTCCACACCCATAATTCAATGCACTCTGCCCCCCACACATGCATGTGACTTTTGGCACGCGATGGCATTTTTCGCCCTCCCCAGACTCCAGAGGCTTCTTGGAGCCTAGGGAGGGCAAAAACAGTCCTCTGGAGGCTGGAAACGGCACATTTCTTGACTTCCATTGGGCCTGGAAGGCCCAAAAATCAGCTGGCGGGTGCACACATGCTCTCTGGAGCTGAGGTAGGGCAATGCTCATGTGCCCACAGATATGGCTCCACATGCCATCTGTGGCACGCGTGCCATAGGTTCGCCATCACGGGTTTAGAGGTTTCTTTTTTAAATTATTAAATAACCTTATATGGATGCCCAACTCACACACAGGTGACTCTGGGCAATTTACAACATTAAAAGCCATGACATAAAATTTATAATCTCCACCCCTGTGGCAGCAGCAACACAATCAAACCAAACATTGAATAACTCCACTTTCCTTAGGGGTCCCCAAGCTGGATGACAAACCATGTCTTCCGGGTCTTTCAGAAAGGCAACAAGATGGCAACCAATTGCACCTCCAGCAGAATGACGTACCATAAGGAAGGGGCCACCACCAAGAAGGCTCTTGTTTACAGTTGAAGCTAATGTGATATCTATACATTAGAAGACTGGCTAAATCCAGTGGTGAAATTCAATTTTTTTTTACTACCAGTTGTGTGGGTGTGGCTTGGTGGGCATGGTGTGGCTTGGTGGGCGTAGCTTGGTGGGCATGGCAGGGGAAGGATACTGAAAAATCTCCATTCCCACCCCACTCTGAGGCCAGCCAGAGGTGGTATTTGCCGGTTCTCTGAACTACTCAAACTTTCTCTTACCAGTTCTCCAGAACCTGTCAGAACCTGCCAAATTTCACCCCTGGCTACATCCCTGCATTTGAAAAAAGAGAAATGTTTATACATTTTTATCTTTCATTTGAAATTGAACAAAGAAAAAAATGGATATATTAAAATAATATTCAATAAATAATATTCAATATAATAATAAATAATATTCCAAAAGCTTGGGAAAATAAACTTCTGAACCTGGTGTCTGACTTGAGATTCGAGTCATCATCTTGTCTAGTCATTGTTCACAGTTAGAACAGTGATGAAAAAGTAAATTTATGACCGGTCCTTGCATTTACAACTTTGCAGGTCTATAAAGCAAAGGAAAAATGAAGTAAAATCATAAGCACAGTCATGGTTTCATTTAGTGACCACTTCACTTTAGAGCCCAGTCGCAATTGTGGGTGCTAAAGGAGGACTACTACTCTAAACATATTTCACTTTGCCAATTCATTACATAAAGCAAAAGCCAAAAATACTTTTCTTAACAGAACCTAAAAAAAATAGTTTTGGGAACTATTGAGGTGAGTTTATTTGAAAGCCAGGATGGTTATTTAGGAAAACCTAAGTGAAGGTATGGCTGAAATAACCTCCCCCCACAAAACATTAATAGGTAGATTCAACAGAATACTGAAGGGGAAAAAAGGCAGCAAAAAATAGGTGAACAATTGCATCAGTGATGGCAAGCTATTGCTCCAGTGTGTGAACACCCAGCATAGCAAATAGTAGACTGGAAAGATCCATCTTCATTTACATGTTCCATCAGATCTGGCAGGAGGGGCATGTTGTAATTTCCATTGGCTAAGGAGCTTTCTTTGATGGGATTCAGGAGGAGACTCTTTTCTGCCGTGACTCCCAACCTATGAAACATCATCCCTCCCAAGATAAGATTTGCCCCAACATTATTGGCCTTCTTTTAAAACTTGGTTTTGCTTATGGATCTGGAGATCCCATGGAAGAGTGGAGCCAATAAGTTGTGGATGGGAAGGTAGTTCAAAATAGGCATCACATTGTCATGCATCTCAACAATGCTTGAATTTGGGGAAAGTTGCTTTTCTTTTTAAGGAGTGTCAGGTTTCTTTGCTTTTTAAACTGTGGTAAACTTATTTTTATGGATTATAACAAAGTCAAAGTTTCCTTATTTTAGGAAATTGAATGATAAGTTTTCTGCAGTGGCCCTATGGGCCACAAAAACATTATTTAGGTTCACATACCATCCCAGGGCCATTGGTTATTTCTAACCCTATTACATTAGAGCAAGCATAGGATGGTTCAAATTAAGAATGCCATATGAAAGGTAGGAAATTTAGTTCTCCCTTCCAGCTCTATTGTGCAGAAGGAAATTAATTCTCTGAACATGCTTGGATTTATTCTTTAAGACCGCAGGGGCACTAATGGATTAAAATGTAGAGGGGAGACGAGGGTGGAGATAAATTTTATGAAAAAAGAAAAAGAAAGAGAGACCTAAGAAGGATTAAACATTTCTTCAAGTGTACTAGTCCTGACAAGAACCAGAATGTGTGCATTTGTTCTATTAAAGGATATGCAAATATACATTTCCACCTGTTTATAGGGAAAAGACAAGCGAGCAAGCAAGAGAAACTTTGCCCATGTTGCAAATGTTCATTTGATTACTTTTGCATCACCCCTCACCTGTTGTACCTCTAGTATCACTTCCGTTGTCAAAATTTATCTTAAAACCCGATGGTTGCAGTACAGCTTAACTGAAATATTGTTATTTTTATTGAAT
Source organism: Masticophis lateralis (assembly GCA_030761175.1). Classification (NCBI taxonomy): domain Eukaryota; kingdom Metazoa; phylum Chordata; class Lepidosauria; order Squamata; family Colubridae; genus Masticophis; species Masticophis lateralis. The sequence continues at coordinate 24,928,920 of JAUDYJ010000005.1, forward strand.
TAAGTTAAATGCATACTTAGCATAGGAATCATGTTTATAATATGCGTTACTAAACAATGCATGTATCCATATGACTGGGAACTAGGGACAAATCCATTCTTGTCAAAATGCTGGTTTGTGGGGGTTTCCTATTCCGGGTTCCTCTCCTCCCATGAAAACTGGGCTTTCTTGATCAGAACAGAAAGCTAACATTTAAATTTCCCACAGTGTCCTAGTTTAATGGTGGAGCATATTGGAGCAGTAGTGGGTTCCTTTTACCTTTGCTACCAGTCTGGAACCTGGGAGAGCTTGCTCACTTTGCTTGTGCGTGGACCTTCTGCATATGCACAGAGCATCTGTGATGATGTCCAGGTGGGTGGGCATCACCACTACCTGTTTGCCCGAACTGGGGCGAACCAGGAAAAACCACCACTGAATTGGAGCACAATGAAAGTTAAATTATACATTCCCTTACTTAGTCATGGCTCAGAAAACCAGGCTGAATAAATCCAGTCACTTATCCTGCAGAATGTACAACTGTTTGATTGTTGAATTACTCATGACAACCTATTATTTTCAGTTTTGATACTAAAATATCTCCCACCTTAATACTCTGTCAATGGGCTCTGAGGGCATAGTTTGACAGTGGGACTGAGCCCCTAGGATAATACAGAGACCATTAGATGGGTTGTTAAATTGTTGTTGCCTGAGATTTATTGGGTTTCGTTTTATTTCTTTGAGCCTTCTGATAAACAAAAGAAGTCTCTGCAGATTTTATTCTGCTAGTCATTACTGTCTCTAGAGGGCAGTGCCCCTCTCCATTTCAAGGCCATTGAGTCAGCGCTGTTAGAAGATATTTCCGCAGTCATGTGGCCAGCATGACATCACAGAGTACTGTACTTTCTCACCAAAGTGATACCTATTGATCTACTCGCATAGGCATGTTTTCGAATTGTTGCTTGGGTCTCAAACCTGGGCTGCCGGTTTTCCAGCCGACAAGCCTAGCATTTTAATTGCTGAACCACCACACAGCCCCAAGTCTCCTGGGTGGCCATATAGATTTGCTTAATAAATAAAACAAGCTATATGAATTGGCAATAACTGGTGAAAGACAGGCAAATGTTAGTTTCCATTTTCTAGCTAAGAGGCCATTTTAGGCTTTGCTAATTCATCTCCATTAGATTTTAAATAAGAGATAAGGGAGGGGTGGGGAGAGAGATGAAAAAAATGTGTTCTTGTGAGTTCATCTTGAGTTGTTCAGAGTTCTCTCCTGGAGAATATGTTCAAGCAGTCTCATTGTAGCCAGTTAGTGAAATATGCTGAGCCTCCTATGTTGGATGTTATAAATCAGTGAAGACATTAATTCATCTGCACACAAGAGTTATTTACAGTGCATATGGGTCTTTTGTACAGGTGAAAGTAAACATTCTTGATAGACGGGAATCCTCCCTGGATCGAAAGTGCAGGGCTCACCCAGTTTAGAAGACATAATTTCTACCCTAACCTCCCAAATGCCTTCACATGTAGGCTTCCTGACATGTTCTAATGAAACTTTGCCAAGATTAGCTGTGCTTTCAAACTGTGCTTTGCAAATCTCGAAGCATGCTTTCAGTTCATAGCTATCAACGTAATAATATATCCACATTTTTTCATCCAAATGCCGTTGCCAATTATGATGACAGAAGACTGAGAAATAGAAGCAAGGAAGGGAAAAGATAGAGCTAGTCAGCTTGGGGAATATCCCTGTACTTCCAAACATATATTTGTGGAGTTGGATTTCTGCCATAAAGTTGAACTAAACATGGTAGAAAAAAAGTGTCTCTTAAACAGTGTTGTACCTGCCTCTTTGTATACCACTTATGCTGAACTGGAGTAACGTCGTAACAAAAAGGTAAACAAAACAAATCCAAAACCTAAATTTGTCTGTACTTCTTTACAGCTATTCCTCCTCTTCTGTCAATACTAGTAGCCCTCGACCAGGGGTGGGTTCTAAAATTTTTTACTACCGGTTCTGTGGGCGTGGCTTATTTTGTGGGCATGGTTTGATGGCCATGTGATAGTTCTTTAGGATTTAGCAGAGGTACTGGTCTACCAGGTTTTTAACTGCTTGCAGAGCTGTACCCATCTACCCATTTGTTCTTAGAGCTTTCCAGTCTACCATTTGTTTTTGGAGGCACCAGTCTATCCATTTGTTTTTGGAGGCACCAGTCTATCCATTTGTTTTCCGAGCGCACTGGTCTACCACCGCACTGCCTTTTAACACTGATCAGCTGTAGGGCGTCTCTTTGAAGCCCTGCAAGAGTTTAAACAGTTTTTTTCCTTTTAGCCGATCAGCTGGGACTCAGGAGGTAGCGAATAGATTGGGGGCAGGGCCAAATAAAAGGTAAGAATCCCCTGCAATGGGGAAGGTTTGCAGTAACCTTCCCCACTGCAGGAGAAGGTTACTGCAAAATCCCCATTTTCTCCTGATCAGCTGGGAATTCGGAGGCAGAGAATAGATGGGGCGGGGCCAGTCAGAATTTTTACTACCGGTTCTCCAGTCAGAACTGGTCAGAACCTGCTGAAACCCATCTCTAATCCCTAGTATCATTTGCTGATTCATTTCTGGCAGAAAGTTCTCAGAACTGTTCAGCTCTTGTTCCATGAGATAAATTTAAAACCACACTGTTTAAAAACTGGTTAAAGATCTTGGAATTCTGGAACAAGCATTTCCCCACTAATGTCACAAAAAGACTAATTAATCTGGTAATTTAAAAAGGAACATAGACCTATTTTGATGTCACAGAACAATAGGCCAATGTCATTAACAAAAGATGGGAAAACAGGGGGGGAATAAAATACTGAAACAAAATGAAGAGGTTTGAAAAATTAGCAAGGCAGATTGACAACCTTCACCAAATAACTAATTTAATTTTCACTGGTATTTCAGTGAACAAATATCAGTTACTTGTTTACTGAAGGAGTCAAGTGGGTGAAGGCATAGCTTTGAATCTTACTGGTCTTATTCTACACCACCTACTTGGATTCCTTAGGAGTCATATGTTCTGATCACTAAAAATAACGTTATGAAATCAAAATATTTTTCCACAATATTCTTTTGTTCAAGAAAAGCAAAACGTTGGGCAATTCAAGGAAAAGGTTCATAGGTCCATAAATTTTATTCTAACTGAATTTGTTTTGTTTGGCTGTTTTTAAAGCTGGAATGAGCTGGATTTTCTTTTAGCTTTCATTGGTACAAGCCCCATAATTCTAGTGATGGTGTTTTTATATCTTGTCCCTTGCAGCATAGTAATGTGCTGAGATAATGTTTCCACCACTTCAGTAACATCTTGAGATGGCTCCCAACAGAGCAATTTTTGCAGGTCTTCATATTCGGAAAGACAAGAGTATTATTAAAGACTATATAGTCAACACTCTAAAAGACGATAAGATGCTTTATCTATTTTCTACAAAATCCTGTCTTTTAATTATTTGTTCATCAATGTAATTATGCCAATAATGAAAAAGAGCATTAAGTAGATTAACAATCCTTTAACTACTGTATAAGCGCGTTTACTGTATTCAAATACCCATTTAAGCCAGTGACGTCTCTTTTAGCTATCATATTGCATAATATTGTAGATGTTTATAAAGAAGGTGAATCTGTCACTGGCTTATATCATTTTTGTATCATTTTGTATCATTCTTTTTTCTGAATTACAGTAATCTAAGGTTGTTCCTAAAGGCACATTTAAATGTATATTTTTTTATTTTTTTATTTGATTTATATGCCGCCCTTCTCCGGAGACTCAGGGCGGCTTACAATGCATTAAGCAATAGCCTTCATACTTTTGTATATTTTATACAAAGTCAGCTTATTGCCTCCACAAACTGGGTCCTCAATTTACCTGCCTTAGAAAGGATGGAAGGCTGAGTCTACCTTGAGCCTGGTGAGATTCGAACTTACAGTAATTGCAGACAGCTGGAGTTAATTACAATGCATTAGTCTGCTGAGCTATCCAGGCTCCTATTCTCACAAGTATATTTAAAATTTGTGTATTTCTCTTAAGATAGATATTTACATATAGGCTTTGATTTGTTTAAATTGCCAAGAATTGTTTTGCAAGTGTGAAACTGGGGATTCTCTTTTTATCTGCCCGTTAATCAGGAAGATCCAACTCCTGATTTATATCTAGGATCTCCTTTTTTATAATTTCATCTGAAATGTCTGTGCTCGACAATTGAATTGATAGGAACTGAAACAATAAAATAAAGGCAATCGTCACCTTACAATTTGTTTAACAGACTGTCAAAGTCTGCACAAAAAAAAGTTTGCACAAAAAAAGTGACGAGAATAAAATGAAGGTGCTTGGCAACTATAAATATTTATGACGGTTGCTCCATCCCAGTATCACGTGATTGCCATTTGAGACCTTATTAGCCAGCTTCCAACAAGCAAAGTTAATGGGGGAAGCTGCATCCGTTTTACAGCCATATGAGTCACTTAACAACTTTCGTGATGCACTTAACAACTATGGCCAAAAAAAAAAAAAAAGATTGTAAAACTGAGGGACTCACTTAACAATTGCCATACAGGCAATCCAGGGAGAGAGAAGGGAGAAGACCACACACTCACTGTTGTTATCCTTTCTTCCTGGCCCATCCAACAGTGTAAGGCAATGCTTGATGATTCCCCGTTTGAAATTGGAATGTTAGCCAACTATAGACAAGCTGCCATCAATCACTACACAAAATGTTTGCCAAGGTTCTGCTCGCTTTCTTTTTTCTTAACCCCCCTCTCCCCCCCCCCACACACATATTTCCTCCCCCCAGGCCCAGATTGAGTTATTAATCTAATGACCACTAGAGGGCAGAAGAGATTGTCTCTTTTGACTATAATAGTATCAAGGATTGATTTTGTTCTTAGGATTTGGTGTATGAAAAAGATAGTTTTTGGGTGCTCCAATAAATCCGCAATAAATCCTGTCTGGAGTAAAACCTGTCTGTTAATCAACCTATCCGCTATTTTTTGTATCTACAGGTTGCCATGTAGTAATTGTCAGATTTATGTAGCCCAAATTCATAGCGATATAGATATAGATATAGATATAGATAGATAGATAGATAGATAGATAGATAGATAGATAGATAGATAGATAGATAGATAGATATAGATATAGATATAGATATAGATAGATATATAGATATAGATATATATATTGTTAAAGAGTTGGAGTTTGAGAAAGGGATTCTATTGGGCATATGTAGATCAGGGGTGGGTTCTACTTACCTTTACTACTCCTTAAGTGCAATGAATTAACACTACTGCATCAGAACAATGGTAAATGCAGAGAAAAATTGTCCAGATGCTATCTGTCTCCCTTGCATACTTAAATCCTCCTGAATCGCTGAAATCACAACACTGTAGAATGGAGCTAATATTCAAAGGAACCTGTTCAACACTGTGCTGTGATTGAATGTTAGCACCCCAGTTATGGGAGCCTCACCTGTAACGTTAAACTATGCAGCAGTTGCAATGAACAGCAAACAAGGAAATTGTCTCCTGTACTGGTGCTTGTGTGAACCATCTGCTGTTCCTCATATTGCTCATCTGATGCTGCTGGCTGGATGTTGTCATGGGAACTGGGACATTCTCCTAATGGGTGGCCTGGGCAGGTGCTCAGCATGTCCCTTAAAAACAATAATTCCTTGAATATTCCATCTAAGTGACCTGAAGTCGAGCAGAAATCCCCTAGCACTATCTTCTGGAGACAGTGATCCAAGTCTAAATGGAACTGCTTAAATCACTTCAATTAGACAACTTCACCAGAAGGAATGGTAGTGAGAGATCCAAGGGAATCAAAAGCACTGCTGTCCCATTGTCTTTCTCCTAGCTGGGTGAACGAGGGAGAGCCAAAATCAGATCTGAACCCTGAAATAAATGGATCAATTTTCATCCATGAGTTTCTAGATCACAAACGTAAGAACCTTGTGCTGGAAAAGGATTTCAACCTTCTGGATCCAATAAGGATCCGCCTGCTTTTTTCCCCTTTCATCTTTGCTATAAAGCAAATTGATTAATAAATGCTTATTAAAATTAGATCAGATTCAGTATGAGTTTTTCCTCACCTGCATTCTATCTGTTGTCCATGGCTTCCACTCACTGCAAATTTTGTAGGCACAAAATTTATGAGGATGCACATACAGATACAGATGCAAGTCAATCACTAGCCAATGAGGCCATTTCTTTAAGCTACAGGTTTTGATTCCCATGAAATGCTAACAAATTAGCAATTATTTAGCATTTTAACCATTTATTTTTATTGCCAGAATGTGAAAAGAACTTGTAGATTTTCTGCTTCATGTATCAAATTGTCTGGCTGGATTTGAATGCGCTGTACAAAAATATCAATTCAATTATCCCTTACAAATTAAATCAGGTGCCAATGGGCTGGTGCTGGCCTTGATATTTTCATTTTCATTTATGGCAAGGATGAAAATATAGAAGGGATGTTTATCAAATCTACGGTTTGAACAACACCAAGAGGGTTAATATCTCAGAGTAAAATAATTTTCAAACCTTTAGTGAAACCAACTAAAAATAAGAAACTGACAATTAACAGGAACAATGCAAGTTCTTCACTTAGGAAAAAGAAATCAAATACACAGCAAGAGCAGAGGGTTGTCTTTGCATACTGTACATGTCTAGTTTATGACATCTTAAATTATTTGCATACATTACAGCCTGTAATATGAATTCTTGGCCTTGCTAAACCATGTACCTTGTGAGCTATGTATTACAGTACTTGACAACCTTGATTTAAATATTTATGCCACATAATAATTACCGGTACTTGCAGTGAGAAAACTATGTGTAAACTTCCTGCTCCCACTGTTCTACTTAGGAACAAAGAAATGCTTTCTTAAAGATTAACCTAAGATAGGTTAATCTTTAAAAAAGGATAGCATGGAGTAGTCTGGGACCAGCAGCACAGTTGCTCATAAACCAGTTGTGGGACAGTAGCCAGTGACCATAGTAGCATATGCTGTAGTTTACTCCTGTCACGTGTCTAAAAATAATACATCATGAACAAACTAACCTGAACACTCCCCAAATATCTGAACAGGCAAAGGAGGACACGGACAATTGGAATAGGAACAAATAAGGTGAAAGGAGGACACATTAACTGCTTAACTTTCTTTCCATCTGTAACCTATATTACCGCCAAAAAAAAAAAAAAAGTTCCAGAAAACATACTTAGTAAATTAGGAAAGTTTTGGTGGGCAAGAGCTGCGCTTATCATTCTTAGGGAGGAGGCAAAGATGGAGGAATAATCCAAAATAGTCAAGTTGGAAGACCTGAAAGATCAGGTTAGGGAGAGATTATGGAGAAAATCTATCTATGTGGTTGCGAAGAGTTAACAACAACTTGATGGCACATATTTTTTTTTTAATGATACATTTACAACTAAGATTCTTTCTTTTTTTTTATAATGCTTATTTTTTTTTAAAAAAAAGCATGTACTCAGAAAGGGTTGAGGGGCTGTATTCCTCTATATGGCTATATAGAACAACTGAGTTGGAAGGGACCTTCAAGAACCCCATAGAATAGGGATGGATAATCTGACAATTCTCATTCCCATATGGCTTAAGCTTGATTTAGACTTGTCTGCAACTGCACATAGGCATCAACACATACTTATGCTGAGAAAGAGTTGATGGGTATGTGTAGGTGGCAGGTGGTTGCAAACAGGTCAATTTGCACACCTCCCAAATCTGAATGTGTTGTGTGGAGATGCACACTCTGCATGCTGATTGGCTGATCCAATTCCGCGCGTTGTTCTTTGAGCACCACCTAGCCAGGTTAACATTCACAGATATATAAATGCAACAACTATTCAACCATCTCCGATACATATAGTCCTCCACATCAAGGGTGAATCCAGCAGGTTCTGGAGAACTGGTAGAGGAAATTTTGAGCAGTTCGGAGAACCAGCAAATATCACCTCTGGCTGGCCCCCGAGTGGGGTGGGAATGGGGATTTTGCAGTATCCTTCCCCTGCCATGCCCACCAAGCCACGGCCACCAAGCCACACCATGCCCACCAAGCCATGCCCACAGAACCATTAGTAAAAAAATTTGGATTTCACCACTACTCCGCATGCAGTGACACGGAAGTGTAATCCTAGCTTTAAAGCGTCCTTCCCTATTCTACAGGATTCTTGAAAATGTTTCTATACTTTTGAGGTACCATTTTAAGAAACCTGAAAGTCAAATCTCATGTCAGGCTCAGACAGATTTCCCTGTCAACACCATTCAAATCTATTATATTGATTAGGAAGCAAGTCTAATTGTGTCTAATGAACCTTTACTAATAGGAAACTACAAATTAGGCTGGTAGGCTGGTCAGTGCTATCAAATCCATATATTGTATAATACTTGTATATAAGATGAAGATGTTAAATGGTAAAGGTATTTTACATCCTAACTACCACTTACTCAGCAGTGCTCGAAATTATTTTCAGTATTTTTATGGGTTCAGAAAACCCGTCTTACGATGGAATGCTGACACCTTCTGGATATAAAAGAAAATGCTGAAAGGCTTCTATTTTGATTAAAAGAAGGAAAATTGGATATTTTTTCGCTATAGCAATCATTACATTTAAATACTAAAAAACAGGAACCAATTCAATAACTAGGAAAAAATATTAATTAAAGATTACATTAGGGTTGGCTGAAAATGTTTGATGCAAAATTAGGAAAAAGGAAAAACACAAACCTGGAAGAATGAATACATAAAATCATATATACATAAATGATACCAAAACTGGATTACAGTCCGTTATTTTTCTGTTTGACAAGCATGAAACAAATATTCCATGTCTACTTCACTGTCAATCCAAGGAGAATTTTAAGACTCCATTTCACTAATGAATGTTAGGATTATTTTCTGGAGGAGCCAGAGATCCTATGGAACTCGTAAACTCCTATATAGGCCCACCTTAAAAATTGTGTAAATAAGCTTATAACAAGGGATCTGATTCCATATTGCAATAGCCTGAATCTTCTCGCCTTGTTCAGAAACAAGACATGAGCATTGTCTAAACACCAAATACAGGCTGTGTCATATACATACACATGAAGCCAATACATGTCTTCATATGTATTGCAGGTCTTTTTCCTATTTAAACATTTGCAATTTTGAGCCCTTCGGTTGCATCTGATATCTCCCATAATCTCTGGGAAATTATGGGAACTGAAAATATACCTGGAACATATTAACTTATAGAAGGCTGTTCTAATTTCTGCGTTGACCAAAATCCCTGGCATAAAATGAAAACAACATTTTATCTATTAACTTCTCAGACCCTGCAGAGACAGAGTACAGGAGAGTAGAAAAATATTTGTTTGTTTATTGCCCAGCTTTAAAGACATTATTGTACATAACACATAAGAACATACAATAGGAATAGGAATAGGAATAGGAATAGGAATAGGAATAGGAATAGGAATAGGAATAGGAATAGGAATAGGAATAGAATAGAATAGAATAGAATAGAATAGAATAGAATAGAATAGAATAGAATAGAATAGAATAGAATAGAATAGAACAGAACAGAACAGAACAGAACAGAACAGAACAGAACAGAACAGAACAGAACAGAACAGAACAGAATAGATCTTGGATGCCTTCTAGTCCAACCCCTGTTCAAGCAGATAATAGATAATAATAGATAATCAATACAATATATATATTATTCTAACACAGTGAAACATAAAGCTAGAAACACTCAAAGATCTCATTCATTGATCAACCTATCAATCCATAAATCACTATTCAAAATATAAATATATCGTTGTGACTGTCTTATGTAAGACCAATTTGTAGACAGCTAGTCATATCTCTGGAGGTATCTTCATAACATGGGGACCATTGCTGAGATAGGATTCTCTGTATGTTGTGGAAAAAATTATAAAACAAAGCTTCAAACTGTTCCCCCTTTCTGCCCCCACTTTGCGGACTATTTCTCCCATTTCCCATATGTTTTATCGGGGGGGGGGGGGAGGAAGGAGAGAGAGAGAAACTCTTGTATATAAAAATTGATTTTATGTACAATTTAATTTTGGTTGTATGACAAACATGTTTTTTATTCTTAACAGAAATTTCATTCTCCAAAATTGTGATTCATTTATAATTTGTAAGCCAACCAGCATCACCATATAGAGATGATGGATAGAATATAAATTTAATAAATAAAAAATAAAATAAAAATGATTCTGTTTCAATTCAGGTTCTACAACTCAACAGGAAATTCCAGTTTCTATAAGGGAGGCAGAGGTGTGTCTCTAAAGTGTCCTTGTGTAAACTCGACCTGTCCTTTCCATTTCAAAACATCCCTTCATACTTTTCTCTGAATGCAGTTCCACAACTGGGAACCCGGAAGGATGCCTCAACCTGGGAACAGCCAGAAGACAGGGATGTTTGCTCAGGGTTTTTTTATTTGTTAAATTTGTATGGCCACCCGTCTCAAAAGCGTGACTTTGGGTGGCTAATAATTGAAAACAAAATAAATTATTCTGAAAACAAAAACCATAAGCAAAACTATAAATAACATTAAAATAGTAGCCAAGCAACAACGCATAGCAGTGATCTCCATCCAATGATTAAAGAAAAAAACATTACCAGGATCAATCCACAAGTGTCTATTCAAAGTTTTTCATTATGAAGACATGAAGACAGTTAGACATATCTCTGGATGACACGACAGAAAAGGTTGTTTTCCTGCCAGATGGAACTCTCTTGTGGATGGGACCTGGAGCGTGCGCCTCTCTCAGATTTAAGATGGGTAAATACCAGTAAAGAGAGATGGGCCCATAAGTTACCTGAACCCAAACCACCAGTACCGAATTGTACCAAAGAGCATACTGTTAACCAATGCAGCTTGCAAGCAGAAGTGTCACATCTGCTATAACATTGGAGAGTGCTTCTCCTAAGTAAACTAGAAAGAAAGACGTATAGTGGTGTCTCTGTAAATATTTTTATATATTGTCTTTATTTAAAGGAGTTTTTTAGGATATATGCTTTTCCAAAGTGGTTTCCAAGTAACATCAACAATGAGGAATAAAATCACAATACAGAACACAAAAAGATGATGACTTGCCAGGATCCTTCTTATAGAACAGATGGTGACAGATGGTTATTTACAAGGAAGGGGAACTCTCTGGCTGAAGCAGTATTCACCCCGACTCCCCCTCCCATCTCCCTTCCATTTCTCAGATACTTCCCACAGGACAGATGGAAAAGAGAAAGTGATACTCTCAAATGGGACAAAAAACCTTTATCCATGTTCCAAAAGACTGAATTACATTTCTTTATCTGGTCAAAATCACTTCTTTAATGATACAGCTTCATTCTGATGTTTCCTTTAAGTATAATATTCCATCTGTATATGGGATTCTGTAACATTGGTTACTGTTTCATCTAGTTTTTTTTAAAGGTGTGATATAGCAAAGCAAGTATATCAATGCATGAGGGGAACATCACCACCCCAATTTAATTTATTAATTTTGTTGGGAGGGCAACAAAATGGAAGACAATCTTTCCAGTTCTCCAAAGCCTCTTCACATGATAATAAAAAACAGAGGATGGGGAAGAAGGAAAAAAGTTTAAAAACTAAGCCAAATGTTGCAGTTGTAAAATCAGATGCCCAAAGGCAGTACAAGATGGCAGTTGGAGACAGAGCACAGTTGTTGGAAGCATCTGCAATTAATGGCAACCTGGCATTCAAGGATACATCAAACAGCCTCCGCCTGTGTCTTTAAAAATACAAAGACTATTAGTCCCTAGTCTGTTTCTTACCACAGATTCTTGGCTGTACAAGAATGGGAACAATGAAGCATGTTAGTATTAACACTCTGAAAAACCAGAAAGCACTAGATAAACAGTCAGGCTAAATTGTGCTCTTGTTACCTAATAGGTGGGCCAACCAGTATGTTTTAGAGATTACGGTGTAGGATTGTCAAATTGTCTACCCTCAAACCAAGAAAACTCACTGGGTAACTTTTGAGCCAGTTTTTCTCAGCTAAAGCCACTTCAGAGGGTTACTGTTTTCAACATAAAATGAAGAGAAAATCTCATGAAAGATGGGAAGTAAATTTAGCTAGTGATGACTAATAACAGGGCTGTATAAATCCTTTGAAAGAAGTCACTTGTTATATACATGGGTGTATATGGGCTCACATGTCAGTTTTGGAAGCTGCTCCCATGAATGTACACATAGAACTATTTTATTTTATTGGGGAAAATACCCATGTGAGCTTCACTAAGATATAAAAATCAGTTTCCCCCACATGCAGAATCTGCCTGCTTGACCCCTAAACAGTGTTTCTGGATAATTCTGATACATCTAAATTTCAAAAGATTAAATGCTAACATCTGCTTAAAATGTGCAATTTTAAAAATCTAATTATGGGTGCACTTTCAGTAGTCTGAATGGCTAGAGATTCTAAACACATTAATATGGGACCCCCTCTCCCCCAAGGATCAAGCTTTCTTTAGAGCCATGTTATCTGCCTAAGGCTACAAAACAGTGCAGACAAGCTCATGAGCAACTTGGCATATGATAACAATAGTTGAAGAATTGAACAGTAGTCACTTAGCATTCATCATCCTGCTTTTTACACTGTACTTGTTTTAAGCCACCTAGAATGACTTTACAGTGAGATGGGCAGCCATATAAACATGATAAATAAATTCTGATGCAGTGCTCCAAGTAGGTGATAGCTTCAAAAATGAATAAATTCTGTACCTCAGTATTGTATTGTGGAATTCTTGAATTTAGTTGTTGGCTTGTAGATGTTTTGCTACCTATATGGTAACATCAATTGGGTAGTAAAATGTCTGCAAGCCAACAATAAAACTCAGAGAGCACTAAGAACTTTACAAATAAACTCTGGTACAAACTTTTCACAAATCTGCATGTAATTAAACACATATTTAGGAAATTCCATCTGTTCTAGGCAGTTCTCAGAATCTTCATCATCTGTATCCAGGCAGGATACAGTCCAGGCAGAGCAGAATTCTTCCATAGTGACTTAGGAAGATAATTGGTAAAAATGAGATGTGGCTCCAAATCCTTTTTGGCAGTGCATCCCAGCTTTCAAACTGCTGCAACCAGGTGACCTAACTAAACCATATGAAATACAGAAAGGTACAAGACAAGGATGTCCTTTGTTCCCTTGCTATTTTTCTTTTTTAAAGTGTTGAATAGAAATATTAGACAGGATTAGGAAATAACAGGTTTGGAAAATAAAAAAGTGACCTATAAACTGAGGGCTTCTGCCGATTATTTAGTCGTGATTTTATAAAAACCTCAGCATGGCATTGAAATTGAAGGACTTTAGTACATTAGCATGATATAAAATAAACAAACAAGAAACAAAGATGTTAGTTAAAAATATGAGTACACCAGACTAAGAGACTCTGGAAAAAAGGCAGGTTTTAAAATTGAAGGAGCCTGGATAGCTCAGCAGACTAAAAGCATTGTGATTAACTCCAGCTGTCTGCAATTACTGTAAATTCGAATCTCACCAGGCTCAAGGTTGACTCAGCCTTCCATCCTTTCTAAGGCAGGTAAATTGAGGACCCAGTTTGTGGGGGCAATAAGCTGACTTTGTATAAATATACAAAAGAATGAAGGCTTAACACATTGTAAGCCGCCCTGAGTCTCCAGAGAAGGGCGGCATATAAATAAATAAAAAAAATTTTTTTAAAGGTTAAATATCTATGTTAAGGTATGGAATGATATTTAAAAAAGACTTCTTAAGGTGGGACAAACTACAACTGTCATTGTTGAGTAGAATTTCATGAAATAAGATGAATGTTTGAGGATGCTATTTTTATTTCAGACAATACCAATATTGACAACAGATGTGCCATTTAAAGAACAGCAAAAAGATATTTCTGTATGGCAAGGTAAAAAAAATCAAGAATTAAATGGCAAGATGTCAAAGAAAGAGATGAGCTAAGATTACCTGATTTAAAATTCCTGCTTGTATAGTCTAGCCTGGATAAAATATTGGGTGGCACTAAGGTATAGGAAGTTACTGGAGCAAGAAAGATATGCTTTGAGATTTGGGTGGCAGAGTTATTTATGGTATGGCAAAGTTAAGCTTAATACAGATTTTCAAAAATATTTTCTTAGGCATAATATGATGAGGATTTGCAAGATATAAATATGCCATCTGGCTGAGGAATTCTGGCAGTAGAAGTCCACAAATCTTAAAGTTGCCAAGGTTGGAGACCCCTGCTCCAGACCTTTCCCGTCAAAAGTAGACTGAGGGGAAAGGAGGAGAGTGGGCTAAGGGGAATAGAAGTCCCACCAACTGTTTTTCTAGCTTGGTAACTTAAGACGTGTTAACTTCAACTCCCATAATTTCCCAGCCAGGATGATGGATGTGGGAGTTCCTAGGAGTTGAGAAGCTCGGCGCCAAGAGCTGTGACTTTCCCACTGAGGGAACAACAGGCGAATACCGCCGCTGCCTCCCTGCTTAGAGCTGAGCTATTAATAGCCCGGAGACACCGCCCTCCTTCCTAACCGCCAATGACGTCAAGGGGAGGGAGGGCGGCGCTGGTTTTTCAGACACGGTCGCGCGGCGAGGGTTCTTTTCCCAGCGTGCACCGCTCTGTGCTGCGTCATCGACGGCCGGGCGCAAACGGGGCTAGTCTCTGCGTGGCCGGCTCCGGGTGCGGTCGACGTGCGTTCGGTTCCGCGATTCTTCGTCATGGCTTCTGCTGGGACTCACGTTTCTCCTGCCGCCGCGGGCGCCCCGCTCTCCTCAGCGCCGCCGCCTTCTCTTCCTCCTCCTCCTGCTCCCCCCGCCGGGATTCTGATCGGCGACCGGTTGTACTCGGAGGTGTCGCTGACTATCGACCACTCGCTCATCCCCGAGGAGCGGCTCTCGCCGACTCCTTCCATGCAGGACGGGCTGGACTTGCAGAGTGAAACCGACCTCCGGATCCTGGGCTGCGAACTCATCCAGGCCGCGGGCATACTCCTTCGTCTGCCACAGGTCAGCGCAACCGGAGCCGAACAAATGGTGGAAAGGAGGGAAAGGGGTGGTGGGTTAAAGAGGCGGGAGGGGGGAAACTAACGGTCGGGAAGGCCTGGTCTCGGCCTAACCGAAATCCCGGCCGTTCCAATTTTCCAACGGGAGAACGGAGGGATAGAAAAGTCGGGGCGTTAGAAAGGCCCACTGGGCCGGAGACGCGGGAGAAGGGGAAAAAAAGAGGGGGAAGGAAACGGGCGCTTGACGCAAAATGGCGGCGGTTTCGCGACCTCGGCCTTGCTTGACAGGCCCAGCTCTGTCGCCGCTTCCGGGAAGAAGGAGGGGGGGGGGTTAAAGCGCTGACGTTCCTGCGCATGCGCCTTTCTCTGGGCGCCTGAGATGGCTGATCTTTCTCTCCTCCCCGTCTGGGGATTGGCTTCGCAGGTGGCGATGGCGACCGGGCAGGTGCTGTTCCATCGTTTCTTCTACTCGAAGTCCTTCGTCAAGCACAGTTTCGAGGTGAGTTCTAGGGGGCATCAGGGAAAGGGAAGCTGGGTGGTCTCTGGCGGGGGGGGGGGGGAATGGTGTTTTGGAATGTTTTGGTGCGTTGTAATAAAATATGAGGGTCAGGTTCAAAGGCTGTTTTCACAGAAAAATGGGCTTTTCCCCCCCCACAGATTGTGGCTATGGCCTGCATTAATCTTGCTTCCAAAATTGAAGAAGCTCCCCGTCGGATAAGAGATGTGATCAACGTTTTCCATCACTTACGCCAACTAAGAATAAAAAGGTAAGGCCAGCTCCACTTTTTATTACCTGAAACATACCTGTGTATTTTGTTCAATTGTTCACTCTCACACGATGTAGTTTCAAACTTGTGGAGATTTCAGTTGCACTAGGGTTACTTTAGTAAGTTGAGGGGTCTTTGAATTGTTTCTGTGCAGGTCTGTTAATGTATGATTTTTTTTAAATGGTCTCCAGATAATAGTCCACTATTTAGCTGGTTTACTCCTCTGTAATTAAGGTTAGAGGTCTAACGTTTAATAACTAACTGATCAGAAATTGGTGGAAGTCTAAGGCATTAACTTGGTACTTGTTTTGTTGTTTATGTTGCATTAGACTTTGTTATGGTGACTTATTAAATCTGCACTCCAGTTAAAGTATTGTTAGAGTCATTGTTGTAGAACCAAGTAGACTTCATCTAAGATAGTATTTTGGAATATCTACTTTTAATTGTTTTCAGGTTGACAGCAGTATTTAACGGTTTGGACAATTGACAGCAATTTGATTTCAGCAGATACAGCTGTTTTAATATTATCATAAGCAAATGAAGCCTGAAAACCATCTCAACCTAGGAACATGAACCAGACTTGTCATCATGCTTTTGCGTGTTTTAATGATTGATTTAGAACTGTTTTGTTGTGGAACTGCTCAGCTTTTACTACAAAATAAGCTTTGAACTAGGGAGCTTTTTAAAAATAAATTGGGAAGCTTAAGAAATTTTTAAAGAAATCTTTTAGTTTCTAGATTGTTTCCTTGTTTTAATCCATAAATTTTGTCTGAGTGAATTTAATAGTGTTAAAGATGATTTCAGTGATTCGTTGAAATGTAGTGAAATTGCCAAGAAGTTGTTTTGTGTTATATGATAGTGGGCCATTCTAACGTGATAAATATTTTGGATATATTTAGCTATTTATGCTGAATAAAAAATATTCCATTGCCTGTATTGGCAAAATACATGTGGCTTAATCTTGCTTATTTACTTTACTTTGCAAGTGTTTTCTTAAAATAAGCAATGCAGATTTCATTTTGAATGCAAAAGCAGAAAGGGCATTTTCAGCTATCTTTTGATTTCAAGTGAAGCAAATATATCATGACCAGTGAGTTTAAGACTTAATTATCTAGGTTCTGATTTAACAACTTGTATATATTTTATTTTATTTTTAAAGCTTATAAACTAACATTCCAAACATTGGCATACTGCTTTAGGTGTCAGTGTTGTATCGGGAAACTATGCTTCATTTACATTTCTAATTAATCTAATTTAAATATTCTCTGAAAATTCTGCAACAAATCTGGTTATGGAAACTTAAAATTTGGCATGCAGGTTCATTTTTTTTAACAGGATGTAAGTATATTTCTGTGCGTGTTACAATTTTACAAACAAATCAGTTGTACACGTTATTAACTTTAGCTCTTTTTTCCCTTGCAACCGACTATACAGCGACCAGCTACATTTACCAAAGCCTGGGTGATGTGGAGTGGTTCATAGAGATGAAGCTGTCGTCATGGCAACAGTGAGTGACGTATGGAAAATCCCCAAGGAGAAGCCAGTGCTCTCAGAATAGGTCACTGGAACCGGGGACTGACAGGTTGGCCATTGGTGAACAATTTGGAAGAACTCCTGTATCTTGGGTTAAGCTTTTATCTTTGCTGTCCAGGTTTTTGGAAACTAGTAAATATGTGTGTGTATGTGTGAATTTTAACCACAAATCTTATCTGTGTTGTGTTGAATAACTTTATTTCATAATAATTTATTCTGCTGAATTTGAGGGTCCGAGGTGAATATTTCACCTTTACAACAGTGTTCCTATGTTCAAATGACTACTCTCAATGTGTAATTGAATCGTATTTTTCTACAGATTGTTTTAAAACTCAAGTTATTTTCCTTTATGAAACCCAAATCAATTAAATATGCAAATTATTTTTAAGAATGTAATTAGCATAAATTTTCAGTGATACTAGGAAATGTGTACTTTGTTTCATTTAGAATAAGATAATTGTTTTTGGAAAAATAAAAGGTGGATTTGTAAAGTAAAAGTAAATATGTATGTTTAGCAATTGGAAAAATACATGCTTTGCTTGTGAAGGTCCAGTCACATCATTTTGAGGTCTTAAAAGTATTGCATGAGCACCTTAGAAGGTGGTGTTATAATAGATAATATGATTGGTTTAGTTTACAGAATAAAATATTAGATCTTAGATAATTTCTTACATAAATTCAATATTTGCATTTACTTTTAACACATTTAGTGAGGAATTCACTCAAAATGCAGAAAATGTATGTATTGGAAGTTCCACGTTTTTTAATCAAACCAGAACTATTCCAAAGAAGACATTTTTGATTTAAGAATGTGACTTTCCTGAAATTTATAGCATATGGATTATTCCACTTTCTTTTCTGTGCTTTATAAACAATACGCAAAATGGAACATAAAGAAGGTTAAGATGTGAGAAGCCAGAATCCTAGAAATGCTAAATCCGTATATATGTGTATAAGTGGTACTTAGCAGGGAGAAATATAAAACAGACTTAACATCAAGAATAGGAGACAATATGACTTGATAACAGACAAATAGATGATAAAGCTAAGTGTCTGTCTTTATATATTTTGGTCCTAAATGCCCCCTCACTGACTATAAATATAAACAAAACCCTGGTGGCACAGTGGTTAAAGTGGAATTTTGATGATAAACTGCCCACAGCCTGGAGTTCAATCCTGACAGGGCTCTTTGGTTGACTTAGCCTTCCATCCTTCTGAGGTTGGTAAAATGAGGAGCCGAATTGTTGGGGCAATATGCAAATAATGCTTCTAGATTGTAAACTACGCAGAGAGTGATGTAAAGCACTATGGGGCGGTATATAAGCCAAAATTCTATTGCTACATATCCTGCTGTAATTGTAAGCTGGTGCACAGTTCTCATCAGAGCACTCAAGCACTGAGTTAAAATTGAAGCACAGTCTCCTTATGGGGGAGATGGGTTGCATAAAAATTTGATTTAAAAGTTGTGCAATAAATGCAGGCAAGCAAAAGTGCCTTTGGGCATGTAGGTGTGTGTATGTGTACACAGACACATGCAAATTTAAAATTACATATGGCGCATAAATTTAGATTGAGAAAAAGAGATACTGAGTTAATGATTTGACACACACACAGCCGTGTGTTCAGGACAATATTTCACATGGTCATGATTTTACACATAATTAGATAATTCAACTTTACAATTTGCTTCCAGTAAAATGTATTTAATTTATCTTACAGTTGGGCACATCACTTTTATTCCAATGGTGGAATAATATTGGAAGCAGTTGAGCAATTGTTTCATCTCATATAACCCTCTAAAATGAGTACTTTAATTGTCCTCATTATTCAATTAACATATTTCTCAGTTATAAATATGTAAAAATTATTTTGCCTTTTATACTCTGGTGAATTAATCTATTTCAGAGAAAGGAAATAGAAGTATTTCTGTTAAAATTTCTAGATAGTATAGTATTAAATAAAATATTGAGCCTTTTAATCTTGAAATACATTCCACATCCAAATAGCTAATACCTTCCTATGTACAAATTTATCTAAAAACCTCTAGAATATTCTATTTCCCTCCATATCATGCTAGGGTTATTCATGTTTCAGGATGAGTGGAACATTCTGGAGTTGTTCAGTTGTTGCACCTAGTTTTGTGCTCCTTATCAGAACTTTCTCATAACAACAATTACAAACTGCTTATTTTATAAGTGAAATTCACTTATGGATTTTGCTTAAGGAATATAGTCAATTGCCAAGTGCTACCCAAATAGAGATTTTAATCTTATTACAGATAAACTTGTTGATATTTCTATAGTTTTTATAAAGCTTTATTGTTTGCCTTAAAAACAGACTGCATAGTTTTAGGTCAAGATACAGTTTGAAATTTACTTGAGGTTATAAAACTGCATGTTTGTGTAAGAAGCAGTTCAATAAAATTGGGAAAATACATGCATTTTCAGGAGGTAAATAAGTATAAAATTGAAGATGAGATTTGCTTGTTCATACCTCAAAAAAATAATGTGAATTTGGAGAAAGGTTTCTAATAAATTTAGTAGGACAAATAACTACAGACACCATAATAAGTAACATTTACCTGTTTAAGTTGCACACCAGCAAGATAATTGGAACATCATAGAGATGATACTTCTCCATATTTTTTATTTCTCAGATGTCCTATAGTCCTATCTTGAAAGGCATTTGAATCAAACAGTATATATAGGAATGTAATCAGAGAGATGTGATGTCATTGGCTCTGCATAACTAATTAAAATAGGAATATGATTTGCTTTTCTCTCTATCCAGTTAAAAATGGGTAACATTCAGAATATTACGCTATTAACAGATAACAAAGGTAAGCGGTGGCCATATTTTTGGAGTCCGTGGTGCTTTTTTTTTTTTTTTTTTTTTTTTTTTTTGCAGTCCAGTGGAGAAAATATAATTTCCCCAAGTTTTTTGTTAAATATGAAATGTCCTAGAATTCTGAACTTAGAACTAACGTTCTAAGATGTCAAAGTACATTTCTTTGACCATCAAAATGTCAAATAGGGTAACAGTGGGAAAAATTGTAGTAATATGCAAGGCTGCATAATAAGCTAAACATTTTGTTTTGTGCATTGTATACAATATATATTTTAATGCTTGAATGGCTATCGATGAAAGTTTATTTTTATACTTTTAAATATTTCTCTTCTACTCACTTATTTTTTTAGTTTGTTAAAAAGTGAGAATTATCCAAAATCATAGACTATCTACATTTCTACAAAATGTAGAAATACAGAAATTAATATGATTTCTAATTTGTCATTGCTTTTTAAACTTCTTGTGCCATCGGATGTTGGCGTCATTGGATGTTGGCGATCCTATATAGCTGCACGGAAAAGTGCTGTTGAGTTTTCTCCAAACCAGTCCCTTAAATTTTGAAGCCATGATGTTCTTCTGCGTAGACCTTATTTGCCTTTAATCTTTCCTTGGAGGATTAAGTGAAATATGCCGTATTTTTCTGGGTGTCACATTACACGTCCAAAATATCCTAACTTCCACTTTTTCATGATTTTGATGATTTCTCATAATGGAAGAAATTGTGTGCATGTCTCTTTGTCTTTCTTTACATACATATAGACCAATGCACATATTTCCTCACTATGAATAGCAGGGGAAAAGGTTTTAATTTACTTACCCATGCATAACAGATTTATTTTACAGAGTTGAAACTGGCGGCGGAAATTTAAATGTTGTATATACCAATAAGTTCCTTTTCAGATAATGAAAACTTTCCCTGAGAAACTGTTGAGACTCTTGTCTTGTAGCTGAACTGTCTTTTTAATGAAGTATCTTTCAAATGTCTCTCATTTCAAATATTTACAGGTAAATAAAATTTTAGGTAATGACTTTTAGTTAACTTGGACAGCACAAGATTAAAGCTTAAACTTGTTTGCAGGAGTTCAAAATCTGGTTTCTGTTGCCATTAGTTGGTTGGAAAGGGAAAACAGAGAAGCTGCTGTCTTCGATGTAGAAAAGCGTTTTGACTCTATCTCTTACAAACTGTAGGACTCCAAGCCCATTGATACTTGATCAGAACTACATAAACACCAAAAATCAAGTAATCAAAGCAGAAAGGAGGGTGCTGAAGGAATTGGGATTTTGTGTTCATGTCAAGCATCCACATAAGGTGAGTTTTCATAAGTGTTTGCTTTCCAATATTAAATTCTATATATTTTCATAATGATGGAGAAGGTAAAGGGTTTTTTTGAATTTGCACTACTATAGCATAAGTATAAATGCCTTCTTCAAAAAATATAACACTTGTAACCAGTAGAAAGGGTGGTTTTGATTTTTCAGAAGCTGCTAGAAAACTTTAAATCTAATTATGATTGATTTATGCTCAAAGTGAGATTGGAATAAAATGTATTAATTATTTCAATAACTGATTTAATACATGTTTCTTGTTTGTTTTTCATCCCTCAGATCATTGTTATGTACTTGCAAGTCTTAGAATGTGAACGTAATCAAACTCTCGTCCAGACAGCCTGGTAAGTTATTTCCTTCTTCTTTTATCTTTCTTAGCCAGAAAAATAGTAGCAGAAAAAAAAAAAACAAGCTCGATGTCCTAATACCAAGTAATGAACTGTAAGTTAAAAACCAAAAGACAAAGCAAAATCTTGCAGAGTGTGCTGCTGCTTGTTTTCTGCTTACTATTTTCATGGCTTTCAATAATGCATTTCCTTGGAGAACTCAATTTAACTTTTTTCTTTTTTCTACTCTTTAATTAAAGGGTAGTCCCCGATGGTAAGTCATAGAACTCTGCCCTCTGCACCACAGCTCATGATCTGAGGATGGCCTGATTGGCTGCCTCTCTCTCCAGTCAATCCAGTGCAAGCTCTCAGCCGAGATTTACTGAAGTGGTCCATATCCAGCGGGCAGCGTCTTCTAGTTCTGTCGGGGTGTCAAAAGGATTTGTATATTTGATTCTAGAACTACCTATTCAATATACATAATCATGAAATGTATACTTGTTGTCCTAGTTAATGTGCTTATGACATTACCTATTAAGGTAAATCATATAAGCTTTAATTCTACCCTCCAAGTATCTATCTATTTGGGGGGGAGGTTGCCTAATTGGGGGATTATTTTCCTCTGTGCATGCCAAAAGCTAGCACATATCTCATTTATAGGCATATTGATGAGTGAAGCTTTCCACACAGAAAATTCACAATAGGGCTGTACACATGTTTAGAGATTACCTGCTAGGTTTAGAAAAAATACTTCATTACTTAGTTCTAGATTAGCAGTGACTATTGCATTGTAAGAAATGTTTAAATTGTTAACCTGCAATTTTATATTGTACCTATAGAAATATATACAGCTGTCATTCAAATCTATTTCTGGCCTCACAGATGGTCTAAAAGTAATTGTAAATACAGAATATTAAATCGAATCTGGTTGATATCCATAGTAAACTAAAGCTTATGCTTATATCAATCCTTTCAATATAATGGGATGTAAGTTATTTTTGTAGTGTAATAAATTTAATTTTTGATTGCTACAAATTTGCTGTAGATCATGTTAATCTGTATGAAATTAACAGATCAGTAACAATACAGTGATTTTTTAAAAAAAATTGGTCACATGAATTAATAATTTTGGAGCTAAAGTTTAGTTGATGGACACTTCTAAGAATACTTTAAAAAATGCATAAGGTTTTGTTAAGCCTTTTGAGTTGAGGTGCACTGCATTATCATAGTAAAGACTGAACTCAAAACTCAGCTTGTACTTTCATGGGGTTCTAGAGAGATAAAAAGAGCCTGTGTGTTACAGTGGTCCAGGGGCATTTGAGGCATTTTGTCTTTATGGCAGATTCTTTGACAAATGGGAACCTAAATTACTGAAATAAAAGAAAAAATAATAAAGTAGATTGAGTCTCCAACTTTCTTTGCTTGACTTCATAGTCTCTCTTAAACAGGAAACACATTGAGGTTTGTATTTTTCAGGAATTACATGAATGACACTCTTCGAACCAATGTATTTGTTCGATTTCAACCAGAAGCAATAGCTTGTGCTTGCATCTATCTGGCTGCTAGAGCTCTTCAAGTAAGTATTTGTCTTTCTCCTTTGCTCATAGCTTTTGTATATTTTCAATTTTTCATATTGATTCTATGAATCATAATGGGGATTAACCGAGTGGAATTCAATTCCAACGGAATTGGAATCCCATACAATGAGAGTGCCCTTGAAATGCATCTAGAAACTTTACTTGGTTCAAAATACTGCAGTCTGCGTTATTATGTGTAAATCTAGATTTGTAATATGTGTCATTTCTCTTGGGGGAGTTGCATTGGTTGCTGATTTGCTCCCAAGTTCAATTTAAGGCACTAGTTATTGCCTTTAAAGCCCTACGTGGCTTATTTGAATTACCTCCATCAAGGAAATCCTCCTAGTGAGAGAAGAAGGGCTTTTTCCCCAGCAGTTAAGATTAGCCTCCATCTTGATACTCCTTTGAAAGGCCCTGAAGACACAATTTTGCCAGTAGACCTGAGGATCCTAGGTTGCTATAGAACCCATCAAATGGCTTGTTTAAATGTCGTTGAATGTATAGATGGATTGGATTTTGTATTTGAGGTTTTATTCCTATAAACCGCTCAGAGTCATCATGACTTAAGTTGGGTAGCTGTATAAATTTATTTAACAAATAATGAAAACGTTACATGTATAGATTTTCAGTATGAACTCCCTTGGAAGTTAATGTCAATAGGAGATAAAAGGCCCTACATTTTGAAAAGTCAGTTGGGTCCTTTCAGACTCTTCAGATCTATGGAATGTACTGTCTTGGAAAAAATAAATTTGCAACTTTTTTGGTAACATTTTGTCTTCTAGATTCCTTTACCTAACCGTCCTCATTGGTTTTTGCTTTTTGGAACTACTGAAGAAGACATTCAGGAGATATGTTTAACAATACTTAAGCTTTACACTAGGAAAAAGGTAATGTTCTGTATATATATATATATATATATATAAATGGCATTACAAATATTACAATGTAGCCATTGCCCTTACCGTATGCATTCCAGTTGTATATTTGTTAGATTTGGTAGCTCCAGTCAGCAAGTATGAGACTTGGGGATAATTTCAAGAAAAGTAAAGTAGTAATAGTGAATCTACTATTGTAGAAAAGATTTGTAGTTTTAAAAAAAACTAATTTATTATATTGAAAGGCTTTATACTGAAACAAAGTAAAAATGTACTAAATCACCTGGAGAAGAAGAAAAAACCAAAGAAACAGGAACAAAATTAACACAAGAGCAAATAAAATGAATTATACCTAGTCCATACAGAATGATATTGTCCAGCCTTACCTGTCTTTAGTACACATATGATTCAAAGGCTGGGAGTTGACAGATGTTAAGCCAACAATTAGAATCTGGAACACATGCATTCTTCCATGAGTATATGGTCATTTTTTTTCTCAACAGAACAAGCTAGAGATAAAAGGTCCTTATAGATTAAAATATTTTAAATTTGGTGAATATAATTTAATAAAATCTTAACAATCTGAACTCTTAGTTGCCATTGAAGAACTAGGTCACCATAATAATAATGTCTAACTAATAATAATTATATACCGTATTTTTGGAGTATAAGACGCACCTTAGTTTTTGGGGAGGAAAATAAGAAAAAAGCTGATTGGTGAGTGGAGGTGAATTTTAGCAACAGGTTTGTTGATTGTAATCTCTGTGCCTTGCTTTTCTTTATGCCTCTGAAACAGCTTCAGAAAAAAAAAGGCTTTTTTTCTGAAACTTCTTTCAGAGGCTTTTATTCTGAAGGACTATCTATACTCTGTTCAATCTCTTTCTTTGGTACTGGTATGTAGATTAACCTCTTCCTATTTGTTGGTCATTGTGTCATTCTCCAGATTTGTTAACATAGTTTGGTTAGAACTTTTACTGATTCTTCTTTCGTTGCTTGCCATATTTACATAAAAGCCTTTCAGAGGCTTTTTTTCCTGAAGCTTCTTTCAGAGGCTTTCAGCCTCTGAAATCTTCATTTGCGAGGCTGGGCAGGGCTACATTTGGAGTATAAGACGCACCCAGATTTTCACCCTCTCTCATACTCTGAAAAATACAGTAGTTTGCTGATTTATGGATCATTTTAATTCACAAATGTGTTTCTGCACATACGTACCTGAGAGTATCTCCTGCCTATGTAGAAGCAATTTTTAAAAGTTCAACCACCTAAATTTCACTGTTAGAAAAGAATGTTAAGAGTACAACAAATTGATCTATGTATCCATTTTGGTATGAACTGATTTTTGGACTCATGTTTTTACAGCCTAATTATGAATTGCTTGATAAGGAAGTAGAAAAAAGAAAAATGGCTCTACAGGAAGCTAAATTAAAAGCCAAAGGATTAAATCCAGATGGAACTCCAGCTCTTTCAACATTGGGAGGCTTTTCACCTGCTTCCAAGCCCTGTAAGTTTTATTTACTAGTTGTTGACATTTTGACTATGTGCAGCCACAATCCGCTCCAGATTTTATGCTTTTTAATTACATATTGCTCCCAAAGCTGCTGTAATGATCAAGCAAAATAATCAGCTTTTGTTACAGTATTTGGTAGTTAAGTATCTATGTTCTGAAACCTATTGAATAGAATAATAGGACTCACTAGGTCCCCGAAGCCTTGCTCTCCAAATGTTGCAGCCATTATATATTTAACAAAGGTGTGCTTGGTTTTTTTAAAAAAAAAAAACTGCTAAAAAACTCTTTTGCTTCAAACTCAACAAGTGCATTATGTTCTGGAAGCTCTACCGTCCATTCTAGAATATTAGTCTATCCCTCTTCAATAGTTCTCAGCATAGCATACCTTACCAGCCTGCCAGGCCATCCAATTTTCAGTTTTGCAGCACAACATAATTCACCATCTTCCCTGGTGGTCTACTCAGTTGTCCTCCTTCCCTGCCCACTCTTAGCTGCTTCGTTATATCCTTGACTCCTTTTTCCTATTTTGTCTTATTCTGTATTTGAATCCACATGCATGTTTTGAAATTGTTCGTGCATCAGTTATTTGTCATATTCCTAATGTTTAGCAACACCTTTCTGAATGGCCAGCTTGGGGAATGCAAAACACAAGTTGACTGAATATGTAAGCATTTTGGAAAGCATGGATGTGAAAATAGAATCTGCCAAATGGTCCTTACAATAATTAACATATGATAGTGCTTAAAAATTTGTGAATCCTTTTGAACTTTCAATATTTCTGTGTAAATGAAACCTAAAATATGACCTCTGCTCTGCACAACTGCTAAAGCAAGATGAAGAGAACTCGGTTAAATAAATGAGCCAAAAACAAACTTGAAAATTATCCATATTTGTTTGTGGCAAAAGTATGTGAATCTTTGCTATCAGTAATTGTTGTGTTGTCCCTCCCTTGATCAGCAGTAACGGCAACTAAATATTTTCTATTACTGTTGCTCAGTCCTGCAAATTGGCTTGCAGGAATTTTATCTTAGTCCTCCTTACAGAACAGTGTCAGCTCGGGGATATCGGTGGGCTTCCTCACATGAGCTTCCCACTTCTAATCCTTCACACATTTCTATAGGATTAAAGTCAGGGCTTTGGTTTGCATATTCTAAAACATTTAACTTTCTTGTGCTTTAACCATTCTTTAGTCGTACGACTTGTGTGCTTTGACCATGTTTCCCAAATGGGATAAGGCTCTTACAAGCCACAGTGGCGCAGTGGTTAGAGTGCAGTATCGCAGGCTACTTCTGCTGACTGCCAGCTACATGCAATTTGGCAGTTCAAATATCACCAGGCTCAAGGTTGACTCAGCCTTCCATCCTTCCAAGGTGGGTAAAATGAGGACTCAAATTGTTGGGGGCAATATGCTGAATCTAGAATTCTTTTGAGATCTGGAGTATTACATGCCTTGTTTTTGTTGTGATCTTGGTTAGCCAACCATTCCCAGGGAAGTTAACAGTGGTTTTGAGGATTGAAGACAATCTGCCTCACAGTGGATTGATGGAGTCTGAGCTCTTTAGAAATAGTTTGATAATCTGTTCAAGCCATTATACACTCCCATGTACCTGTGTTGTGATAATCAGACTTCAATATTGAATACCAAGAATTCTGTTCTTTAAATAGGGTAGCACCTCTCACATTCATACTTGATTCATTCCATTGACTGAAATACCTGACTAATTTCTGCTTCAAATGAACTGATGATTCTAGAGCAGTGATAGCGAACCTCTTTCTTGTTGCGTGCCAGAAGTGGGTGTGTGTGCGCGTGATAACATGTGCATGTGCCAGCACCCATAATGCAATGTGACCCCATGCATGTGCCCTGCATTGCGCACACTCCCCCATGCATGCGTTCTGTATTGCCCATGCACAGTCCCCCACATGTGCTTTGTGCCCCCCCCCCTCCCACCGCGGCCTGTTTTGGGCCTGAAAAGTCTGGGCTTTCAGGGGAAGGGATTGAATCCCCGGGCCATTGCTTCTGGCAGTGCAAGAACTGCCGCCGCTGCGTGGAAGGGGGTGGGGGTGGGAAGGATACGCTGTCTGGGGCTTCCTTGTCTCTGCACCCAAGCAGGTTGTCCAGGGAAAGGAAAAATCTGCTGCCGGCTTCAGACCTGGTGGCCCGCAGGCTCAGACCGAACTTTACAAGCCGTTGTGGTAACTGTGCAGCCTTGCCAGATCACCAAACAGCCCACCACGTAGGCACAGCAAGAATCGGTTGGGCCAAACAGCCCTGCCTCGGAATAATGAAGACAATGCCACCCCCACCCCACTTTCCACCTCCTCCAGAAAAGGGCTAAGTGGGTCACTCCCAACGCCCCCCCCCCCCATTCTTCATACGTTGCGGTGCGAAGGGAAAACATGCAGGAAATCCTGCTCCTGGTGCTGCCGGGAAAGAGGCACCACAAGAACAGCTGTTGCCAGGGGCAAGGGGATGCCAGTGCCAGAAGCAGCGGGCAGGGGCTTCAATCCCTTTCCCTGGACGGCCTGCTCTGGTGGGAAAACAAGGAAGTCCCAGACAGCGGATTCTTCCCACCCACACCCCCTTCCACCCAGCGATGGCGGTTCTTGCGCTGCCAGAAGCAATGGCCGGGATTCAGTCCCTTTTCCTGGACAGCCTGCTTGGGTATGAAGACAGGGAAGCCCCAGACAGCAGATCCTTCCCACTACCCCCTTTCACACGGCGGTGGCGGCAGTTCTAGCGCTCCCTTTCCCCAGCAGTGGCAGAAGAAGCTGGCGGGGGAGATAGTGTGGCGGCAGGCTGCAGCAGCAGGCTAGTGATGCCGGCTACAAGGCAGCGGCGGCTCCTACCACCCTCCTGCTCCGGGCAGCGTCCAGGCAGCCATACCTGTCCTCCCCGTGCGGCAGCCCACATGGATTCCAGGCAGCGCAGCTTCAGGGCTTTTCCTCACGGTGGTGGTGATGAGGCAAGCAGGCAGCCGGGAGTAGGGGAGCAACTGGTGACAGTGCTCGCGGCTGGCAAGGGGTAGATATCCTGGGGCTGTATGTGTGCAACAATGGCATGGCCGGTGCGCACCCGCACTAAAGGCCAGCTGATTGGCACGCACACATGCGCACCACCACAGACTAGCTGGCTGGTGCACATGCGTGCCCTGGAAACCCGGAAGAGGAACGGGCGACGCCATGCGTGCCATGGCGGCATGGCTCTACGTGCCACTTCCGTCACGTGTGCCATAGGTTCGCCAACACGGTCCTAGAGGTTCACATACTTTTGTCACACATAAATATCTAGCTTTGGATAATTTTCTTAAATAAATGGAGATGTTGTTTTTGACTCATGTTTAATTGTCTTCATTTTATCTAGTTTCAGAGTTTATGTGGAGAATAGATCACATTTTAAATCATATTTATGAGAAAATACTGAAACTTCAACAGGTTCACAAACCTATGTTACCTTGAAAATACCAGGGCTGTGGAGTCGGAGCCGGAGTCGAGGAGCCAGAGTCGGAGGAAATTTTGGGTACCTGGAGTCGGAGTCGGCAAACAATGCACCGACTCCGACTCCTACTAAATTTAGATTGGAATTTTTAAAAAAGCAAGTTTAAATGTCCCAATTCTCCCGACTCCACAGCCCTGGAAAATACTGACATTTATTTCAAATAATAGGAATCCAATTTGTTTGGGAGACACTTCTTTGGAAGCTACTGATTTTAAATTTTCAGAAAGGGAAGGCTAGTCATATTTTTAAGGGATTAGATGCCGATGTTTTAAACCAGGAAAATTTAAAGTTAATGGTAGCTGATAATTAGAATCTAGTTACTGGTAACAGAAAAAGGATATTTACTTTGGATTATTTTATTTCTTAGCTTCTCCAAGAGAAATAAAAACAGAAGAAAAATCTCCAGTGTGTATTAATGCAAAAACTATCAAAAAAGAACCAGAAGATAGGCAGATGGTTTCCAAAAGTCCTTATAATGGGTAAGTGATGAGGTTTGCACAAAACAGAAATAACATTTTTTTTCCAAAGCTGGGACAAATCATTCTATTTCACAAGTTCTGCCCAACTGTTCAATTATGCCCAACCTACCCTTTGTGGGAAAGGTTGTAGAGAAAGTGGTGGCACTTCAGCTTCTGCAGTCGTTGGATGAAACGGATTATCTGAACCCTTTTCAGTCTCGCTTCAGGCCTGGCTACAGCATGGAAACTGCTTTGGTCACACTGATGGATGATCTCTGGCGAGTCCAAGATGGAGATCATTCCTCCATCTTGGTGCTACTTGACCTCTCAGCAGCTTTCGATACCATTGACCATGGTATCCTTCTGGGACGACTAAGGGAGTTGGGAGTGGGAGGCACCATGTTACGGTGGTTCTCCTATCTCTCTGGTCGGTCACAGTCGGTGTTGGTAGGAGGACAGAGGTCCACCCCTAGGTCCCTCATTTGTGGGGTGCCTCAGGGCTCGGTCCTCTCTCCCCTCCTGTTTAACATCTACATGAAGCCACTGGGTGAGATCATCCAACGATACGGGGTGAGATATCAGCAATATGCTGATGATACCCACCTGTATATCTCTACCCCGCGTCAATTCAGTGATGCAGTGGATGTGATGTCCCGGTGCCTGGAGGCTGTGAGGGTCTGGATGGGAGTCAACAGGCTCAGACTTAACCCAGACAAGACCGAGTGGCCGTGGGTATTGCCTCTTAAAGACTGTGTTGATTGCCAATCCTTGGTTTTGGGGGGGGAGAGAGAAATTGTCCCCCTCAGAACAGGCTCGCAATTTGGGTGTCCTCCTAGACTCACAGCTAAGATTAGAGCAACATCTTACAACTGTGGCTAGGGGAACCTTTGCACAAGTTCGCTTGGTGCACCAATTGAGATCGGGAGGCTCTCCTCACACTCACTCATGCCCTTGTCACCTTACGGTTAGATTATTGCAACACGCTCTACATGGGGCTACCCTTGAAAAGTTTTCGGAGACTACAGTTGGTCCAGAATGCAGCTGCGCGAGCCATCGTGGGTGCACCTAGATACACCCACATTACACCAATTCTCCACAAACTGCACTGGCTCCCTATTGGTCTCCGGGCACAATCTTCGAGACCACCTTTTACCACATAGCTCCCAGCGACCGGTAAGATCCCACAGAGTTGGTCTCCTCCGGGTCCCATCAGCTAAATAGTGCCAGCTGGCGGCCCGCAGGGGAGGGCCTTCTCTGTGGCTGCCAGTTCTCTGGAACCAGTTACCTCCTAAGGTCCAGATCACCCACACCCTATTGGCCTTCCAAAAAGCTGTGAAGAGCTGGCTTTTCCAGCAGGCCTGGAGCCGTTGATCTTACTGTTGCGATCTTGTGAGATCCAGCCATGAATGGTGTGAATGGGTTTTAATTTAATTTTAAATGTTTTTATAATGGTTTTTTAAATGCATTGTAAGCTGCCCTGAGTCTCCGGAGAAAGGTGGCATATAAATTGAACTAAACAAATAAATATGGTAGAATAGAAACCATTATTGAGTTTTCTTATTAAATATCATGCAAAATAAAATTCTGAATGATCCCAGAATCTTATTTTAGAGAAGTAGATTAGTTGTCTCTATTCTCTTCCTCCAACAGATTCTAGTATGGCATAGCCCTACATCATGCTCTTCTGCTCACCATCTCAGATTTTTCCTCCCTTCTGTTTGGCCTCCAACATCCTTCTACCTCACCTATCTAGAAAAACTAAGTTTGGACCTCTTTTTCATTATATACATGGACGGAACCAGCTGAAACTTGGGTTTAGGTTACAGCATGAACCTCTCAAAACTAGCTGTTCTTTACTCTGATGAATGATTTCAGCACAAATTATTTTCCTCATACTTAGAAGTAACAGTCTTGTAATAAGTTTGGTCCCATGGTAATTCAATTAAAGCAACTTAATTGTTGCAGCCTATGTAGTAATGATTCCTTTTTTTTCCTCCTTACCAGAATGAGAAAAGAGAGCAAGCGAAGCAGAAGCAGCAGAAGTGGTAGCCGATCAAAGTCAAGAACAAAATCACGATCCAGGTCTCACTCTCCAAGGAGACAGTAAGTATTTTTTTTTAAAAAAAATGATTATTTCATATCTTAACAATTTTATTCAAAAGGTACTTTTATTTTACTGCATAGTACTTTAGGAAGGTTAGTTTTAACAGCATGTTTAATGTATTCATGTTGTGAACGCTTTGAGAACGATTTGGAGTCTCATTCCGATTTTGGGCCTGCAAATCAACAGATCAGTGTTTTGTAAATTCAACTGAAGCATTCCAGGAGGGTTGCAGCTGAGATCTAAAACCCAGCACAATTTGATGTTCAGATAAAAAAAAATGTACTGTCTGAAGATATCAATACAGACAAATAGGGCAAGGCAGGTGTATCTCACACCTTTTTCCCCACTCATCTGCGTGCCCTGTACCCTAGTGCAACCATCATTTTTCCCAGTGCTTTTCCCTGTCCCCTCCATGCCATTGCCAGTAGCTTGGGCTGCAAACACTAAATATCGGCCAGCACGTCAACTCCCAACTTTCCTGGTACCGTTCTTTCCTACTTAGGAGCCTTGGTGGTGCAATTATTAAAGTACACAATTGCAGGCAAACTGCCTACAGCCTGGAGTTCGATCCCTATGGGGCTCAAGGTTGACTCAGCTTTCCATCCTTCAAAGATCAGTAAAAGGAGGACCCAGACTGTTGGGAGCAGTATGCAAATAATAACTTGTACATTATAGACTGCCCAGAGTGCTGAAAAGACTGTGGGGCAGTATATAAGCCTAAAAGACTGTGCCATGCTACTTCAGGCACCCTGCCAGCAGTGCCCTTTTTCCTAGTTAACTGAAGTTGTTCAAATACATTTTGCTGCAAATTAGCTTACATTTTGATCTCCTACACACTCAAGAAATTTCATTGCAGGGTTGAAAGCTGAATTGAGTGCCCTGAAAAGAAATGTATGAAATACACTATATACTTCTGGGTTCCTCTGTAGCAGTGGTATTCTCCTATAAATGATAGCACAATATTCAGTAGTTTTGCATATTAAACTATACAGACTGGATTTCCTAATTTTCTATTTTGTTGTATGCAAACAAATAATTATAAGGGTAGCCTGGTAGAAGTAATTTCAGTAACAAACAACAATGTTTCACAAAAGAGTCCCTTGGGAGTTGGGCGGCATAGAAATGCGACAAAACAAAATAATAAAATAAATAAATATGAGCAGTAAGTGCTATATTTTGCATAACAAGCTGAAAGGTCATAATGTTGTGTTTTAAGTTACAACAATAGACGGAGTCTCTCGGGAACCTACAGCTCAAGATCCAGAAGCAGATCACGTAGTCACAGTGGCAGCCCTCGAAGACACCATAATCATGGATCACCCCATCTAAAACCAAAGCACAGCAGAGAAGAACTGAAAGGAGTAAATAGACACAGTCACAAGCGAAAAAAGTCTCGTTCACGTTCTCAGAGCAAATCTAGAGACCATTCAGACCTCGTTAAAAAACATAGACACGAGCGAGGACACCACAGAGACAGGCGAGAAAGATCTCGTTCATTTGAGAGATCACATAAAAGCAAGCACCACGGTGCTGGCCGTTCAGGACATAGCAGGCACAGGCGCTGAATGTGGGTGCATTGCTTATTACTTTTGTTTGGATGTTATACAAGGTATGGGACTTTGAAACTTGAAGTCAATTACGATACAATTTGAAGCCCAGTATGTCCAGAATGTAAGTCACGTTCAAAAAAAATGTTGAATTTTTGCACATAAAATACCTTAGCAGTATCATCTAATTTGAAACAATAATCAGGTTAAATTGTATGTGTTTAGGATTGTGGTATCAATATGAAAACTGGAGATCTGTTTCTGTACAAATGTATCTTATTTTTATACAAACATATTGCAGACATTTCTATTTAAGTATAGTTATTTGTTTAAGATAATGGTGGGTACTTTCTTACACTGGTTTTAGTCTGCATGTGTAAATTTTTTTTACAAAAAAAAAATAAAATAAAATATACAACTTTTTACTACCCTGCTGAATACCTCATTAAACAATCTTTTGTCAAATTCTAATGCTTTCTTAACAAGTCATTATTTCCTCCTAGTTGCTCTTCAGATAACATGGAGAGACATCTTCTGAAATACCATTTAAACATTACAGAAACTTCTCAAAAAAGATAATGAATGTTGAAACTAGTGAGACTTGTTTTCTGTTCAAAATAAGATTAAATAGTGAATCTGAATCAGATGGAAGGTCATTATTAAAATTCAAACCTTCTATTCTGAGTCGACATTTGGCCATAATATATTAGGTTTTCTTTGAAACAATAATAGTTTAGGTTTCTTGGTTTGAATTTTTCTTCCTGGACTGTTACAAATGCTGATGTATTGCCTTGCTGCAAGGTAATATATCAGCATTTATAGCTCTTAATTGAGATTTATAATTTGTTTATAATGTTTCTATTGTATTTTCTTAAGACTATCGCTTTCATGAAGACACTTTTATAGAAGGCCACTCAGGCTTCTGAACTAAATCTAACAAAAACCTGATTTTAATTCTTATTCTGGTGCCCAAAGCTTCGCAACTAGACTGGAATTTTTAAGGCTATAAAAGTTAGATGTCCTTTCACTTCTCTTGAATTGTAAAGTTTTTCCCTCCATCCTTGAGTTGGCAGAGGATAATACTGCACGAAGTCTGCTCATTACTGATGCCTACCCTGCCTCTGTTGCATCCAATTGAGGGCATAACACCAAGGCTTTGTCAGGAACCTTTGTTTTGTTTTTCTTAATTTACATTGTGCTATTACCAGTCAAAGTGTAAAAAAAACTTGGGAACACTTTTATTTAAAACTTCTTTTTGTTTTCTATAATTCCCAATCGCTGAGCTGTGGATTCCTCTGTACAGAATTGACTCCAGCATTTCATTATAAACACTACTTCAGTTTATTATCCTATTTAATTTCAAGACTTAAATACAAAGTGATTCTCTTTCCAATTCACATGGACCATGTCAAGCTCTTATTTAAACAAATAGCATGGTAGAAGAGGTTGACCAGGAACAAAGGGAATGTGTTGGACTGGAAAAGAAAGTGTGAAGGGGTTTGTAAGTTTATCTGAGAAGAAAAGTTCATCTGGATATGAAAGATAAGAGAAACTTCAAAGAGACTCTGCCTTAACCCTATAACAAGTCTTTGTTTCTTCAAAGACACCATCCTGAAATTGTACCATCCTTCCTTTCTCTTATTTCCATAATAGAGATGGATAGGGAGAGGTTGTGTCCATACTTCCACTTCCACCATTGGGTTGGTGAAGTGTAACATGAATAAATCATGAGGCTGCTCCTGGATGTATCAGGAAGGAGGGGGCGAAAATGATGTAATTTGGATCTGGCTCATTAAGTCAATGTCACTAAATGGAGTCAACTGCTATGCCAAGAGATGATTGTACTGTCATTAAGGAAGGACAGATGGAGTAAGAATAAGGAAAGGCATCAAATGTGCTACTAAATCTTTGATGAAGATGGTATACTTTAGGAAGCAGTTCAACTCACAGTGTTAATTAGGAAACGGGTATATAAATTTCTATGCAAGTCTGGGAGTAGTTTTGTGTCAGTAACCACAATCATTTTTCTTTTATGCAAACAGTTTTTTTTCTTCTAAGAGCTAGAGATTAGATAGACATTGGCAAGCCTGTAGGATCTTTTTTCTCTTTTTTTTCAGTCATCGGGTTTGATGTAAAAAATACACCGAATTAAAGAATTGTACAACCAGGAATTTGTTTGAAGCCTTGAACCGAATAGAAGCAAAAAGTTCCAGCTCCTGCATTCTTCTGCTGATTCATAACATTCTCTAGGAAATGATTTTGTTGCTGCTGACAACATCCTTGCTGATAATCTGCACATACGCCCCACGTATCGGCCCACACCTGTTCTAAATTGCAGTTTACATAACATTCTTAAAATACGATGTGTGTTTTTGGCTTACTGTTCAGGGTATCCATTTGCTCTACAGAATTCCACCTCAGTTTCTATTTTTATTTTCAATTTACATGGTAATTTTTTATGTTGAAACATTAGCATGCACACAAACTGCCCCACTCCAAGCCTCTAACTTTCTAAGCTTTCTTAATTCATTTCTATTTTTAATGGAGATAGGAAAGATATACATTTGACAGCATACCATATGCTATGCCTGCAGGTATAAAATGACTAAAACCAGAAAATAAAAGATCATTTATTTACACTTTTACTCCTGCTACTGGAAACAAATCCATTATGGTTCTCTGGCTCAACAAATTAATATGATATTTTAAAGAAAGCTTGAAGCCTACAATACTCAAATCACTAATATGTAAAGCTAAAACGAGTTGAATGGACTTACTATTGTAGCTTTCTATTTGCCACTAGATGACAGTCTACTAACAGGGTTTGCAAGCTGTCTTTGCTAGCACTCTTCAGTATATGCTGAAGAACACATCAAACATTGTACATTTTTCTACTAAAAAAAATCCCAACTAGAAGAATACTAAAACTATTATACGTAGGGAAATAGGTGAAGCAGAAATGTAAAAGAGAACAGGGTCAGAAGGCATGCTGGTGTACTTATGCAGACCTTAGGAATGGGGTGAGGTCAACAGACAGTTTAAGGTTAAATTTAACCTTAAATTTTGGGAGTTTGAGGATTTAACAACAGAGTCAGGTAGTGCATTCCAGGCATTGACTACTCTTGCTGAAGTCGTATTTTCTGCACTTGAGTTTGGAGCAGTTTACCTTGTCTTTGTATCTATTGTTTGCTTGTGTATTATTGCTGTTGAAGCTGAAGTAGTCATTGACAGGTAGGACATTGTAGCAGATAATTTTGTGTACTATACTTAGGTCAGACCGTAGTAGGCATAGTTCTAGATTGTCCAAGTCTAGAATTTCAAGCCTGGTGGCATAAGGTATTCTATTGTGGGCAGAGGAGTGGAGGACTCTTCTTGTGAAATACCTCTGGACTCGCTCAATTGCATTAATGTCCGATATACAGAGTGGATTCCAGGCAGACGAGCTGTATTCGAGAATTGGTCTAGCAAAGGTTTTGTATGCTCTAGTTAGCAGTACAATGTTACCGGAGAAGAAGCTTCACAAGATTAGATTAACAACTCTTAATGCCTTTTTGGCAATGCTATTCCAGGGAGCTTTGGCGCTTAGATTGTTTGTGATGAGTACTCCAAGGTCCTTGACAGAATGAGGGTCGTCTATGAGGTCGTATCCGCCCAATTTGTATTTGGTGTTCTGATTTTTGTTACCAATATGTAAGACAGAGCATTTACTTACTTACTCAACCGCTCATAATACAGAATAACAGAGATGGAAGGGACCTTGGAGGTCTGCTTGGCCAAGAGACACTATACTATTTCTGACCAAAAGCTGTTCAATCTCTTCCTAAAAACCTCCAGAAGTGGAGCACCCACAACTTTTGGAGGCAAGCCTTTCCACTGATTAATTGTTCTTTCTGATAGTAATTTTTTCCTTAACTGTAGCTCAAAGTATTAAAAAAAAATTAATCCTGTTGACATTTTCTATCTTTAACCAACCAGCAAATCATCCAAATCTATGTTGTTTTCAATATAAAATGTTCAATCATTTATCCCAGCAAAATAAAAGAGAAGAAAAATTCCACCTTAATATTGGTACAGCTCCAACGGTGATTTCAGATTGCTCCTGAAAACTCCCACCTCAAGTTCCTCTCAACTCCTCACCTTCTCCTAAAATATTTGCTTTGATCTTGACAGAAGGTTTTGCCCTGATGTCATACAAGTACACTTTAGTCTCACAAGGTATACAGCTTCAAGCTGGCATTTGGAAGGCTCTCCCAGCAACCAACCTAAAACTATTAGTTGAAATCACGCACTACAAGGATCTTGTGTGTAGTGGTGGAATGATCTACAATTGTGGCGTTATCATTGTGAGAGCTGACAGTCATGAGATTGTACGCCCTGATAACAAAGTTAAGAACAAAACAAAATGAGGAAAGGGAAATATTTTTGTCTGCAGTTTTCTTTAGCAAAAACAGAAGAATGTTTATCAAATGCAGGGATACCGTACGCCACATTCTTCTATAAACACAGTTATTTTGTGTTCCCATTGGTCATAAAACATCATCAAGCAAAACAGTTGAAAGTAGTATTTGAATGTATAATGGAACAAGATTGGACAAGAAACCAAAACATTAATGAAATTTCTCGGAAGAGATTTATTGGATTCTTTTAGTACAAAGCCTAAAAAAAGAATATGACTGATAACATGGCAAATTACACCTGGTTAAATTGTTTGGGTAAGTGTATCTTGATATTTATTCTGGTTCCAGCCAACACTCCTCTTTTTCTACACATTAATGCCACAGTATTCACCTGTGAATACAACTGGTATTCATCAGTATTCACAAAGGGATGTAGTGGCTCAGTGGCTTAGACACTGAGCTTGTCGATCAAAAGTCAGCAGTTCAGCTGTTCAAATCACTAGTGCCACGTAATGGGGTAGCTTCCGTTACTTATCCCAGCTTCTGCCAACCTAGCAGTTCAAAAGCACATAAAAAGTGCAAGTAGAAAAATAGGGACCACCTTTGGTGGAAAGGTAACAGCATTGTCTGCGCCTTTGACATTTAGTCATGCTGGCCAGGGGTGAAATGCTCCCGGTTCGGGCCAGATCGTGTGATCCAGTAGCGATGGAGGGAGGTTGTTTGGAGAACCAGTAGCAAAAATCGGTGGCCGCCCACCCCACCCCCCCATGCCCAGCTGAGCCGTGCGATCATCAGAGGCTTTTTTAAAAATATTTTTTAAAACATTTTTTCTACAACCTCTTCGGCCGTAGAGATTGTAAAAAAAATGCTTTTAAAAGTCTCTGCCGGAACACAGCTGGGATCGTCAGAGGCTTTTAAAAGCATTTTTTCTACAACCTCTACAGCCGAAGAGGTTGTAGAAAAAATGTTTTTAAAAGTTTTTTTTAAAAAAAGTTGGCCATGCCCACCCAGTCACATTAACCCCCCCCCCAAGCCACGCCCACAGAACTGGTAGTAACAAATTTTACATTTCACTACTGACACCGGCCGTATTACCGTGGAGACATCTTCGGACAGTGCTGGCTCTTCAGCTTTGAAACGGAGATGAGCACTGCCCCCTAGATATGTGCGAGGGAACCTTTACCTTTGCCTTTATTCACCTGTATGAAGCAGACATCTGTCACCTGGAACAAAATAAGGCCCTGTGGAAAAGGATTTGACTCTCCTTCTGCCACAGAAGCCACATGTTTGAATCATGATCAGTTTTTCAGGCCCCATTAGCTTTGAGATGTGCTGGCTTCAACTCCGACAATTCCCACGCTGGCTGAGGAATTCTGGGAGTTGAAGTCCATACATATGAAAGTTCCTGAGGCTGCAAAATACTTTCTAGAGTCAGAAAGAACATGAAACTGATTAAAATCCCAACTTACACATAGCATTAATAATGGAGGGGAGAGAGAAAAGGATTTGTGAAATCGTTTTAATGAAAACTACCAGAGAAAACTTGCTATATATATTTAATCTGTGCATGGCCCTACACTCAAGTCGATTCTTATACATTTCGGGGCACCATAAAAGGTAGGTTCTCTTTTCACTCCTTGCCTCCAGTCCCATTTTCCATTATGAATAGCAGCATTAATTTTACCAATTCATTCAATGTTTAGCTAGATTTATTTATGCTTTTTTTTTAAAATTAAACCTTAACAGGTGCATATTTTAAAAAACCTTTTTTTTCTTTTTTCTTTTTTTGCATTTTCTGCCCAGGGAAAAATTACCACTCCAAAACATTAAATATAATAGATTATAAAATAATCATCCTGGAAGTCTAACTCTGATTTCTCAACTCTCTGGAGTTGCAATCATGAACATGCAATAGAACAACTGGATAAGAAGGACCTAATCTTTGTTGGAACAGACACAAGTATTCTGATGTTCTGTGGAAAGAAGAATGTCAAGATGATTTCTGGAGGGACTGTTTGAAGAACCTCTGGACTGAAACTATAAATTCCTGAGAGTATCTGCCTGTTCCATCAGGTCAGATAGGGTGGCCGTGCCCAAGTCCATTTCTTCAGATGTTGCCATCTACCCTTCCTCCTCAGATACAGCAGGCTTCCACCCTTTAGCCTTACCAGAAATTCATAAAAAGCTGGCTCTTTATCAAGTATTGGGATTGGGTGAGATTTGAATCGGGGGATTCTATTTACTGATTATTGAAAAGTGTTGGTGAAGTGCCAGGTTCTAATTTTACGGTTCTTTGTTTATTACTGTTGTTAGCCACCAAGAGTGGTGGCACATCAAATGGATAGCCACATAAGTCATTTTCTTATAATATACATTTTCTTCATAAGAACCCACTGACTGTCACTTTTAAACTACTTAAAAGCTATTATAAAAATATCATTTATGTTGCCTTTCAAATATTGCTAATAACAATTCCCATGCTCCTTCACTAAAGCCAGGTGAATTAGGGTTTCTGGGAATTGCAGTTAAATCTGGAGGCTCATGGTTGCCCGTTCTTGCAGCCTTTAGCAAAATTTATTTAGTCTCCTGTCTAGGTATCTAGCTGCTTATTTCTTTAGCCTTGAGTTATTCAGGTCAGAAATTTTGGGCTTCTGATAAAGTTAGATCAGACTCCAATGTGCACACATGCAGATTCCAACATGCATAATAAAGATAATGGCTCCTTTACAAAACATTTATGCTGATAATGTGGATATATTTTTTTTTAATTTGATTTATATGTCGCCCTTCTCCGGAGACTCAGGGTAGCTTACAATGCGTTAAGCAATATGTTTAATGTAAAAAATATAATGAACAATTTTGACAAATAATCTTTCAATTAGAATTTTAAACCACTTGATTGTCATCTATTTGTTGATTAAAATCTACCCTGGTGCCTATGACAATATTTACAATTCTCCAGAATGTAGTAAACAAACATCTTATACACACCCTAAATCTTGCAAAAGGACTGTCAACTACTGCCAGACCAACATAAACAATGTGGAGTGCTCTGGATTTGTAGGGTAACAGGTAACAGTAACAGAGTTGGAAGGGACCTTGGAGGTCATCTAGTCCAACCCCCTGCTCACGCAGGAGACCTATACTAGGGATTCGAACCGCTGAACTAACGACCTTTCTGATCAACAAGCTCAGTGTCTTAGCCACTGACCCACCTGGGAAGCACAGGGGAAATATGATTCAAGATTCCTGCATTAGTCATTTCAAAGAGATGAATAAGATTTCAAATCTGCAGGAACTAACTTTTTCATTGACCATTCAGAATGGCAGAAGAGGCTAGTTTTCTTTCATAATTTTAATAAATCATGATATGAAATTGTTCAACACCCAAAGATCTTTGCCACCAACAATACAATGCACTGTTCCGATAAATACCAAAGGATTCCTACTGATGGATCTTATTTCCATTCCGTGTATGTGTGTAGTTATGGATTTGTGTGCTCGAGGCATAATAACTGTCAACCCTGAAGCTGAACTGACTGGAGCTATCTTGGAGCTTCAGTTTTGCCCCAGTGAAGCTGAGGCATAGAGAGCGGGTGGGATTAGAGATAGCTGGGGTTTTCTAACTAAAATAAAATATTTTCTCTTGGGAACCAAGGACATTCTCATACCTGGCCCGTGGAAGGAGGAATGAGGTCACCAGGCAACCAGGCAGCGTCTTGATTGGACCATGTGACTGATTGTTTGGGGTCGAGGGAAAACTTTATCTTTTAATTAGGTGAAAACCGTGGGAATCTTTAGAGTCGGTTTTCACCAAACCTGTGCCAATATGATATCTGCAATAAAGCGATTCTTTGAGGAATTCATCTACCTCGGAGTTTTGCTTGCTATGGGTTTATTACTTGGAAACCTGACAATAAGCTTGTTATATCCAGAAAAAACCCACTCACTCTGTCTAGGAAAGACAGACATCAAGTGTAGCTCAGGGTAGATGGCTGTAACTTAATGAACTCTAGGAGGAAAAAAAAACAGAGAGAGGAAATAGTCCATCTTGAAGAGAATTGTTGTGCATAGAGCTGGGGGTATTCTATACAATGTCGATGGGGAGGGTGGAGAGAAATAAACACCCTTTAATTTTTTTTCGTCTCCCATTTTTAAAAGTAGCTCTGGTTGACGAAACAAATAATTCTTACCGCACTGCAGGAAAGATGTGGCTTACGGCATTATGATCACTCTTTCCAGTGGCAAAATACGATGCATTTAGCAATGGTTACAAAATGTACCTTCTAAAAAGGTACATGGCAGAGTATTGGATTCAGCCACTACCATGTCACTAGGACACGAACATTTTTAAGGGATGCTGCTTAGAACATAGGCTTCCTTTTAAATAGACGTTTTCATTGTTTATTTAATTCTGTTACTTTGGGGCAAGGAGAACATTCAGAAAGATCATTCGAATGTTCTTTTTAGTTATCACTTTGGATCATCCTCTTTTTCCTAAAGGGAAAAAAAAAAGAAAGAGGAGGGTTCAGACTGGAAAAATCTTTCCTTAACAATTTTTGCCAGGTGGAGAGGAGGTTCCTGGAACTCATGCACCTACCTCATGTGTCATCGGGTAGAGTTGCTATTGCTTTTTCAGATAAACAGTTCCACAATTTTATGCTTTGTGATGATCTTTTTACTGTCCCTGTGGAGTGAAGTTTCAGCAAGATGTTAGTACACTGAGAGAACTAATAAAACGAGCATCCCTGTTAACTAAAAGGCCATCTCTTAAACTGCAGAATTGCTTGTTTAATGGCTGCACTTAAAGAGTTTGGGGAGTTGGCCAAGGTCCTACTCAACTGAACAAGCCGGAATCTTCCATACACAATAGGACTAGCTTGCTACATTTGGCAGAAAATATTCTTCCTTTCTGAGTCCCCCAAAGCTTCATCCCTTCCTAAATGAATATTATCAGCAAAAAAAAAAAGGTGTGTGTGTGTGTGTGTGTGTGTGTGTGTGTGTATGATGGCATCAGAGTTTAAATGAACTCAGTAGACCAAATGGAGTTGGCTATTTTGCAGGTGTGAATTCATGCATATCATAAAGTCACCGAGTTTGATGAGGTGAGGCACCAGGCATTATGAGACTAGACCACTAAGGAAGGGATTAAATTAAAATTCATAGTTCTACCAGTTGAACTGCCTTCACTCGGGTCTAACACATTCCACTGCATAATTCAGCCGAAAAGGTGGAGTCTAATGTTGTGAAAGTTTAGTACTGCAGAGTTTACATTGGCAGGAGGGAATAGCAGGCAAAAATAAGATTTTATGCTGTGTGAAAGTCAAATCATGCCTTACCAAGGATGTATAGGCTGTGACGAAACAATTCTGTAGGAATCTCCAGGATAAACGTTTGATTACAAGGTAACTAGAGGAGGAAGCTCTTCCTTATACAACCAGATTGAAATGTTTCCTCATGGAGAAATTTTTTCTCCTCTCTTCTTTGATTCATATTCATGATTTGAGGAACATCTGCTTGTATTCATTCTCGGATGCTGGTCTGAGTTTGGCAAATTTGTTGTTTTTATTTTACAAGATACATCTTTGGAGTAGACAGGTACAGAATAAAGTTTCAGGCAGGGGTGAAATATAAAATTTGTTACTACCGGTTCTGTGGACGTGGCTTGGTCGTGGTGGGGTAATGTGACTGGGTGTGCATGGCCAACTTTTTTTTTAACTTTTCAAAGCATTTTTTCTGCAAATGCAAAAAAAAAGGCCTTGAAAAGCCTCTGCCGATCAGGCAACACAGCCTCTGCCGATCAGGCAACACGATCCCAGCTGAGTTGCCTGATCATCAGATAGGCTTTTAAAAAAATATCTGATGTCAGACAACTCAGCTGGGATCGTCAGAGAGGCTTTTAAAGCATTTTTTTCTGCAACCTCTTCAGAGGAAGAGGTGGTTTAAAAAATGCTTTGAAAAGCCACTCACGATCCCAGCTGTTTTGCCTGATCGGCAGAGGCTTTTCAAAGCATTTCTTTTACCACCTATTCCGCTGAAGAGGTTGCAGAAAAAAATGTTTTGAAAATCCTTGCCCCTCCTCCACTATGCCCAACTGAGCTGCACGATCATCAAAGGCTTTTTCCCAGCTGAGCCGTGTGATCATCAGAGGCTTTTTTCTTTACTTTTAAAAACATTTTTTCGGTGGAGGAAGTTGTAGAAAAAATGCTTTTAAAAGTAACAAAAAAAGCCTCTGATGATCGTGCGGCTCAGTTAGGCATAGTGGAGGGGTGGGGGCAGGATTTTTGCTACCAGTTCTCTGAACCACCCCCCACCATTGCTACTGGATCAGGTGATCCAGTCCAAAATGGGAGCATTTCACCCCTGGTTTCAGGGATTTTCCTAATTTGATTGTTGGCTAGCAATACTCTAGATACATCAACTGATCAAAAGGCAGGCTATCATTTAAGCACCATAGTTTGTTAGCATTTTTTCAATATGGAAGGAACAATGTCTTTGTAGCCAGTGTATCTTCATGACAACCACTTGGTTTTGGATTTGTTCGTTTGTTTGTTTTGCCAACAAATATACACATACAACATGCCTTCATAATTTTAATTTGGTAAAGCTGGAATGTTGTCATACTTATTGCTTAAGAATTTGCTCATCTTATCTTTTTCTTTTTTTTTCTTATGGGTATCCAGCTTCTGCTGGATACTGGGTCCCCTCTGAGGACTTCCAGGTGCAACCCCGAGGACAGAGGGAATCCACACACACTGAGGGTGAAAGCTCCCAGTGTGCACCATTTCAGACAGAACCCCTTTCAGAGTCCTGCCCTGGACAAACCCAAGGCCAGCACTGACAGCATCTTGAGGTGCCAATCCCCAAGAGAGGTTGCCAGATGGATTCGGAGTGCACAGACCATCAATCTCTCCAAGGAAGCCTCAGGCAGCATGGGTGATAGCCACAGTACTCTGATCCTGCCAACCTTGAATCTGACCTGCCACTTGCACGGCTGCTGTCTCAGTTCCACAACAAACCCAAAGATTCAGCCCCAACCATGTGGAAA
The DNA here is from genome assembly GCA_030761175.1 of Masticophis lateralis. NCBI lineage: Eukaryota > Metazoa > Chordata > Lepidosauria > Squamata > Colubridae > Masticophis > Masticophis lateralis. The sequence goes on from JAUDYJ010000005.1 coordinate 24,973,757, forward strand.
CACTGCCTGGGATTCCTCCGAGGACCAGTCATTAATCCCCATCATAGAGAAGGTGGAATCCCTGTCTATGCTCAGTGACATGTTTCTTATTGGAACTTCCAGCTGATGTCACAGCAAGATCGGACATGAGGAGTAGGTCTCCATGCTCCATGCCAAATCCTCCCTGTTGGTGGGCTCCGAGAGGAGCCAAAGCCTCCCTATAGGGGAGGCAAAGCAAAGAGGGGTGCCCTGCATGGTCACAACTCTCCTGCTTAACTCGGGCGTTTTCTTTCCCACTTAGCCACAATGAGGAGAAGAGGCTGCCATGAAGCTGGGCAGCTGAGGAACACCTAAGACTGGTGCTGGAGCAGAGTTAGTGTACAGTGATTGGAGTAAAGGAAAAAAGAAAAAAAATCCAGAGAAGAGACTCTTAGAAGTTCCTTTTATAAAGCAGCAAATAACCATAGAGAGAAAAATCCTATACCCAAATGAAAAGAACTGAGGGGAGAAAGGCTAAAGATCTTTTATTCAAAGAAAATTGGATTTTAAACTTGGGTAGGCATTGTTATGGATTATTTTGTCTCTATAAACCAGATTAAATTTGGGTTTTAATTTATTATGTTTGAAATAATGCTGAAACCTCTGTTGATGCTGCCATTTATTGGTGAATGGAATATACTACACTCCTACAATCTAGGAAAATTTTGACAGAAGAAATAAGCAACATCTTTTTGAAGGATTGTGGTGATACTAACTGTTCTATAATTAATTATTTTACTATTGTGATAAGGAAGACTTTTAAGTAAAATAAAGTTATTTTTGTTGTGTGGAAACTGTCTGGACTATTTAAATGAAATTGATTAATAACCCTGAGATGTTATGATTATTGAACTCTTTGATGAGTAAAACTGGAACTGAATATATTGTTTGTGGCCCTGACTAAAAGTGGATTTATTAAACTAAAACAAGATGCCTTTTCAGGGGGAAATGAGTGAGATTTCAAGATAAATGGTGTGGATGTTTCAAAGCATCAGGGATACCATGATAAAGAACCAAAGAGAGATAAAAGACTTAATCCAAGGCATAAGTGACGAAGTAGAAAATATGATAGAACTGGCGATGAATGAAGATCAAAGAGTCCAGGAAAGAGAGGAGGCAGTGGAAAGAATGGAGGAAAAGATAGAACAGACAAACCACCAAATAAAACAAGAGGATGAGAAAAACATTTTGAGAGATATAAAAATGGAATTGGATAATCTGGAAGATGTTTTTGAAAGGGAGATAGGAGTAAGAGTGGATACTCTGGAGATATGGCAGCCTAGGAGTATAGAAATATGAGAAATATTTAGATGGAATAATGAGGATACAGATGTTGACAGAGACAAAGAGAGGAGTATGGGAGGAAATCTAAAAAATGAATAAGAATTGAAGTATTAAAACAGGCAAGGGATGATGGATAGAATAGAGCTATTTTTCCCTTTTTTTTCTTTCTTCTTTTTTCTAATATAATGAAGGCCTGATTAAAAACTAGAAATAGAGGTAGAAATAAGATATACACCCTTATATCAAGGACTATGTATTAACATAAATATGTGTTTTGACATTAGGATTAGTAAGAGTGACCTGGCGAGGAGCCAGAAAAGAGGTAGAAATAAGAATTAAGGGGAATATTAGTAGTTACAATTTTATATAAATTGAAAATAAGTAATAATTAAATGGAAGGTTGAGAGGTTGAAAGATGGTATTACTATGTACCTAGTACTACATACTAGGGAGCCTGGATAGCTCAGCAGACTAAAAAAAGCATTGTGATTAGCACCAGCTGTCTGCAATTACTGGAAGTTCGAATCTGACCAGGCTCAAAGTTGACTCAGTCTTCCATCCTTTCTAAGGTAGGTAAATTGAGGACCCAGTTTGTGGGGGCAATAAGCTGACTTTGTATAAATATACAAAAGTATGAAGGCTATTTCTTAACACATTGTAAGCCGCCCTAAGTCTCCAGAGAAGGGCGGCATATAAATCAAATTAAAAAAAAAAAGTATGTTCAGGAAGATCATTGACATTAGACTGGAACATTGAAATAGTGAATAACTACTTTAAAATAACCAAGTACATTAATATTAGGATCATATAAGTTTGATAAATGTAATAATTGACTGTTATTTGTATTAATATGAATCATACCCAGAGGCCAGACTATTCATGTATTGATGTTGATATAAGTTTAAAAATAAAAACCCAATAAACCTTGAAAAAAAATTTTTTTTTTGCAGTAGCTCAGAGAACGTTGAGGGTCTGCTGTGTGTCCAGTAGAAAATGTGTGTAATAGTTGAAGGATGATTTCAAATGGCTTTTGGAGGGACAAGAAATGGGTTGACCTAAAATAATCATGTCTACTCTCCAGGGAGCTATTGCAGTTTATCACAAAGAGGTTTGAACTGAAACATCCCCAACTGATATATTGGAATATACTGTATTGTTGCGCTCTTCAATTAACAGACCACAAATAGTCCTCAATTTAGATTTACAATGGCTGCATCCCCATGATCACATGATCAGCATTCAGGCGTTTGACAATTGGTCTGTATTTATGATACTATCCAGGTGTCATGAGATCACCTTTTGTAATTGTGACTATAAACTACACTCACACACACACACACACACACACACACACACACACGTCCAACAAGCAAAGTCAATGGGGGAAAGCCAGTTTCACTTAACAACCACATAATTCACTTAACAGCTGTGTCAAAAAAAAAGTCATAAAATGGGGAGTAACTCGCTTGTCAACTGTCTTGCTTAGCAGTGGAAATTTTGGGTTCAGTTGTGGTCATACGACAAGGACTACCTGCACAGATGGTCATGTAAGCGTTCTTTCCTCTCGCTCTTACATTGAGAGGAAAGCAAAGGGACATAAATTGTGCTGGTCAGACAGGCAATCTGTTGTGGCCCGCTAACAGCCTGCACGGATTGTGGCTGATCCCGACGATGAGGAGGCTGGTGTGGTGTCGCACCAGCAGCCTGTGCAGCCAGCACTCAAGTTGGACAGCGAGGAGGCTGAAGAGGTTGTGGTGCCAGAGGCAGAGACTCAGCCAGGACCTTCAGAACCTCCAGAGGCTCCTTCAAGTGAAGAGAGTGAAATGGAGGAGCCTCTTCTCAATGCTCGAGCATGCAGGGTTGCCAAAAGGCAGGAGTGGCTACTCAGGACTAAGACTAAGGCTTAGGGCTAATTGGCCACTCCCTTAGCCTATTTAAGTTCGCTCACAGATAGCACATGCTGCTGGGAACAACGTTTAATTACTACGCAGAGCATTTTGAGAGTGAGTTTCTTGTTATATCTTGGTTTCTGGGCTGGTTGCCAACCTTTGTCAGACTTTGTTTATTCTCTGTAATTCATAGCAGGCTGATAAGGACATTTGCACTGGAAACCTGCCTTTTGAAAGGGATCTGTTTGTATTAAACAGAGTTTTTGGAGCTTTGTGTGTGTCACACTCCTTGGGATCCGGAGCTGGGGCAGAACACAATCTCTACATCCAGCGATGAGCAACGAGACCAGGTCACGTTGCTACCTTCACACATTTTAATGTGGGGTAGATTCAGGATACCAAAGATTCACCCAGCTGAACACCAGGGAAACATTTCGGCAAGCCAGATATTTGACAATATTCTGGGCCAGGGGTTTCCAACCTTGGCAATGTTAAGACTTGGGGACTTCAACTCCCAGAATTCCTCAACCAGCAAGCTTTGCTGGCTGAGGAATTCTGGGAGTTGAAGTCCCCAAGTCTTAAAGTTGCCAAAGTTGGAGACTCCTGCTCTGGGTTTTACAGTTCCAGACAAGCAACAAAAACATATGTGAGTACCCGTGGATTAATATACAGACCATGAATTTAATTTGGCTTGATGACCCAGAAGCTGGGCAGGTCACACCAAAGACCTTGGCAGAATAATAACACATGTGGCCAGCCCATTTTGTTTATTGCATTTGGCCGTATCACTTTAGTTTCTCTTATGCACAGCTTAGTGGGTTATAGTTCGTTTTCCGTGACTTTTTTCCTTGGCTGGTTTTGCATAAAAAGGCATTAATTTCAAGCTGTATTTATTTATTAAATTCGGTTCCAGCTTTACCCATTTATTCACAGTTACAGTGCCTAATTTCTCACTGTGCGTGCTGGCTGCTGGTGTCAATTTCATTTGCACCTACCACTGGAACATAGCATCCAGAAACAGATACAAACAGGCTGTATGTGAAATTCAATGCAACCTCATTCTAAACAACAGTGACACTGCAGTTATTTCATAGTGATATTGATTTTGGACTGATTATTTCTTGGCTTCTAGATATCAGCGATAAACTATCTGACCACAGACACATGCTTTGTTTCAATGAACACTTTTTGTCAGCTTGTATAATTATATATGGTTCCAATTTTGGTAGAAACAAGTTCCTAGCTAAAAAAAAAATCACCGACATCTGTAAAAATACATAATTACAAGAAAGAAGACTATGGTGCAATTTTGTATCTGTATTCAGAAATAGCAACACTGAACACGTCTAAGACAACTGTAAAACCAAATAAAAGATAGCATCAGAAGATGTTAACCACATCTTCAAAATAAAGCACCATAGAGTGGGAGTCCGCACATCTTACAGTTGCTGAGGCTGAAACTCATTTAAAGTGTGTCACTGCGTCCAGATAAAGATATACATTTTGGTATCATATTTGTACTTCGGACTGTTTTGGGGATAAGATGAGATTCATGGACATTGTCAACGTTTTAATTTTTTTCTATCCCCCATGGAAGTTCCCTACTCATTGTACCATGGACATTTTAGTTCTGTCATTATTGTGGACATTTAATTTCTGTTACTGTGGATGTTGAATTTATATTTTACTGACAAGGGAGACTAGTATAGATTTATTTCAAGCTATTTAACTTGTGTCAGCTAGCCATACGCTTACTTGGATTCGAACCCGGGCTACTTGCATATTAGGTGGATGTATTAACCTCTAAGCTATAGGTTCTCCTCACTTTGTTGGCTATACCAGGGGAGAGATCGGGGTGAAATGTAAATTTTGTTACTACCAGTTCTGTGGGTGTGGCTTGGTGGGGGAGGTATTTGATGGTGGGCGTGGCCAACTTTTTTTTTTTTTTTAACTTTTGAAAGCATTTTTTCTAATGCTTTGAAAAGCCTCTGCCGATCAGGAAACTCAGCTGGGATTGTCAGAGACTTTTCAAAGCATTTTCATCATCTCTTTGGTCAAGAGGTTGCAGAAAAAAAATGCTTTGAAAAGCCTCTGACTATCCCAGCTGAGGCGCATAATCATCAGAGGCTTTTATTTTTTAACTTTTAAAAGCATATTTTTCATTGGAAGAGGTTGTAGAAAAAATGCTTTTAAAAGTAAAAATAAAAGCCTCTGATGATCGTGCGGCTCAGCTGCCATGGGGGGGAGGGCAGGCGCAGGGATTTTTGCTACCGGTTCTCCAAACCACCCGCCACCATCACTACCAGATCAGGTGATCCGGTCCAAATCGGGAGCATTTCAACCCGGGAGAGATTCAATATTTTTCTGGTGAAACCAGTCTATCTGGGCAACCTAGTCTACCCAAATATGGGACGGAAAATACTACTACATACTTACTGTGGATGTTTTAACTGTTATTTTTGCAGTTGTTTTATTGTGGCTTTTTTATAAGCCTCTGTGAGTCTTTACAAGACATCAGCATACACATCCAAACAATTAGCACCGAAAAATACATTAAGGCTGACTTTTTCTTTCTACGAAGAAATACCTGCTCTATTTTCCCCCCTTTTCATGTTTTATCCTGTTGTTGAGTGCTTAAATAGACAATGATGGGGAGGTGTGTTTTCTGCTTAGGCAAAGTCACCATTGTCCTTATGCTTTATTTCTGCATTGTGAAATAGAGAGAACCTTTGGAGTCTTTGCTGAAAGAAATTGTGACTATTATACATACACACACACATTAGATTGCAGCATATAAAGGATCACTTTCCAGATCCTATGCAAATGATTCTTCCACCTTTCCAGTTAATATTTCCAAATCTTTTTGACAACAGAGGATTCTGTTTACAGTGGTTCATTCATATAATTTGTTCATTTTTCTGGTAGAATTTCTGTTGCACTTAATATCAAGCATCTCCCCCTTTTTTCCCTTCCTGCTGTGATTGGGTGAGTTTTTCATCTCCTTTCTACTTGATTGTTGTTTGAACTTGCTGCCATTCTTAACAGCAGCAGCTTTCTTCAGCACAGCAGCATATTCCAATTGTTAAATTAAACAAATTCTCGAGAGTCCACCTTTTCCTGTAATACATGAGACTTTGATTTGGTTGCTAAGGCCACCAGGTACATTGCAGTCCCCATGCAGAAGGCTTACCAAACAGTGCCAGTGTGTACTTGGTCCATTGGGAGGATGACAAAGTGTGTTTGACGTGGGCTAGTCAGTAACATGTGACAGGGCAATTAGGATAGCATCACTCATCACACTTGACAGAAGAGGAATTCTTCTTTCTCAATGCAACAGCCAAATTGCCAGAGTAATTCCACAGCAAATTCATGGCATTTAACAAACAAGTGATCAGAGCAGTCTCTAAGGCAGCCTCATCACAGGTTGCAGAGAGCCAGGGAAGCTTAAAGAACAGGAGGCAACATGCTAAGGACTATATAGGCCCATGGAGTTACTTGTGGGACCATTTCTGCATTGAAAGTAACCTAAGATGGAACTTCTGAAAACAAATTGCAGGTTGAATTACAGAAAAGACAATCCAATCTGTTGTATGTATAAGTATTATCAGGGGTGGGCTGCTGGGTATTCGCAGGGGTTCAAATGAACCTCTAGCTAAGATTCTGTGCAGTTCAGAGAACCCCCAAATTCTACTCCTGGCTGGCCCGCCCCACCCCTTCCAGGAGTCCCCACGCAGCCTGTTTCGGATGCAGGTAAGTGCAGGGTGTGCACAGAGGCTCGGGGAAGGCGAAAAATGGGCCTACCGGAAGTTCGGGAAGGCTGGAAATGGCCTCCGGAGCCTGGAGAGGCTGTTTTCGCTCTCCCGGAAGCTCGAACAAAGCCTCCGGAGCCCAGGGAGAGCAAAAACGCCCCCCCCCGCTGCCGTGGTGTAGGAGGCCAACTAGACCACACCCACCATGGCCATGCCCACTCAGCAACCGGGCAGAGAACCCCTTGCTAAAATTTTTGAAGCCCACCCCTGAGTAATGCATACTTGTTGACTGCTTTCCCACCCAAAGATCAAGAACTAAATAAAAATTGCACTTGGAAGTGGCAGTGATCAGAATCTTGAACTGTAAATATACAGATACCCCTCAACTTACAACAATTCATTTGGTGACCAAAAAAAGTGACTATAAGTGACTATAATCCATAAGAACATTTTTCACACTGTTGCAGCATCCCTATGGTATGATTTACATTTGGATGCTTGACAACTGATTCATATTTATGACCGTTGCGGTGTCCCAGGGTCATGTGATCATATTTTGTGACCTTCTGACAAATAAATTCAACAGGGAAGCCAGATTCACTTAACAACTATGTTATTAATTTAACAACTGCAGTGATCCACTTAACAAATGTGACAAGAAAAGTCGTAAAATGGGGAAAAACTCACTTAAAAAATTCCTCATTTAGCAATAAAAATTGTGGTCATAAGTTAAGGACTACCTGTATGTAAACAATAACCACAGGGAAAAAAATAACTTAGGGAGCCTAAGAAATACATGGAATTAAAATAACTGATCTGAACATTTGTAAGCATCGCACAAAGCTTGCAAGTTCTATATTCTATAGCTGCAGCCTTAATATTTGTCCCATTTCACCACTGATAAATTTCTGACAGTAAAGTGTCCTTTAAGAGAAACTCAACTGTTGATTTCATGATCAGAATAATAGCTTTCCTCTTTAAAAAGAAAAGCTACCAGCACTGTATCTTGAATTAAAAGAATTAGATGCTAGTAATATACTATACTAACTTGTTGATCGAAAGGTTGACAACTCAGCGGTTCAAATCTGTAGTGCCATGTAATGGAGTGAGCTCCTGTTACTTGTCCCAGCTTCTGCCAACCTAGCAGTTTGAAAGCATATAAAAAATGCAAGTAGAAAAATAGGGACCACCTTCTGTGCACCTTTGGCATTTAGTCATGCTGGCCACATGACCACAGAGACATCTTCGGACAGCGCTGACTCTTTGGCTTTTTTAAATTATTTTTTTTTTAATTTGATTTATATGCCGCTCTTCTCCGGAGACTCCGGGCGGCTTACAATGCATTAAGCAATAGCCTTCATACTTTTGTATATTTTATACGAAGTCAGCTTATTGCCCCCACAAACTGGGTCCTCAATTTACCTACCTTAGAAAAGATGGAAGGCTGAGTCAACCTTGAGCCTGGTGAGATTCAAACTTACAGTAATTGCAGACAGCTGGAGTTAATTACAATGCATTAGTCTGCTGAGCTATCCAGGCTCCCTTTATCTCCTTTGAAACGGAGATGAGCACCACCCCCTAGAGTTAGGAACGATTTGCACATGTGTGAGGGGAACCTTTACCTTTACCTTTAATGCACTATACACATTATTTAGGGGGCAGCCAACCTGAGGATTGATGAGCAGGTCTTTTCCTATAAAGCCAGGCTCTGCTGCTGGCATATTGCAAGTTCTTCTTGGTTATCATATTTGCTCTTGCTTTAATCAAACTGCTGCATAGAATTTATTTATTTACTAATCAAATTTGAATAGCTGCCCATCTCACAAAAAGCGATTTCCTTCAAAATTCGGCCAACAGTCAACTACTTGGAAAATGCATTATCTTGGTTTTTTTCATATGAGGACATTGGAAAATTATTTTACTCTAAGTGAGAAGGCAGCTCATAATGCAACAACTGTGGGGTTTTTTTTTAATGTTACTTTGCTGTAGAAGGGAGTTGAATCATATTTCCTGTTTTTGTGAAGCAGATATTTGAAATAAGGCATACAGAAATCCTTGATGTAGAAATATGTTGGGCACATCTAATCTGAAAACTTCACTATCATTTTGGAAACAAACAGGAAGCAATCATCATTTGTATTGCTTCCTTGCTGAGCAAGAAAATTAAAGAAGTAGCAGCTGAATAGCATAGAGGTTTGCTTCTTTTGCAGTTTAATACATTTTATGGAAAGTTGAAATTTTTTTTTAAAATGTAGTTAGGATGCTTTATCAGAGCACAGAACCTGCAATTTTTCTACTTGTGCTCATAATCGCCTCTTAAAGGGGAAATCAATTTCTTTGGATTATAATCGAAGCTACTTTGCACCAAGCTGATTTGCTAGGTCCTATGATAAGTCATAAAAGGACTGTACTGTTTTTCAAATGCAAGTGCGTTGAAACCAATATTTTTTAATAAAGTTAATTTTAAAATACTTCATTTAAAATATAATCATGCATGCAACAGAAAAGAAACTAATTGAACCTTAGGGGATGACATTAGAAGCAATATTATTATTACATCAGATGCCAAGTGCTGCAAGACTAGGAAAAAATGGCAAGGAGTTAGAAATAAGATTGTTTCAAGGGATTCTGTTGGTCTTTGGTGGTGTGGAAATTGCTGTTCGGTTTTCAGTGTATTGATTCAGTGGCAATCTGGTCAGTTTAGGGAACATCCTCCTCCTCCTCTTCCTCCTCTTCCTCCTCCTCCTCCTCCTCCTCTTCCTCCTCCTCCTCCTCCTCTTTCTTCTTCTTCTTCTTCTTCTTCTTCTTCTTCTTCTTCTTCTTCTTCTTCTTCTTCTTCTTCTTCTTCTTCCTCCTCTTCCTCCTCCTCCTCCCTCCCTCCTTCCTTCTTTCCAAACACCAAGGATATATTTCAGTGCATACATACCAGTGATGGGTTGCTACCTGTTCTGTCCAGTTCTTGCAAACCAATAGTAAAAGTGGCAGGAGGCTCCACCCTCCCGCCTGGATGTCATAACTGATGATCTGCACATGCACAGAAGTGTGAGTGCGCGTGTGAGTAAAGAAAGCGCACGTGCATGCTCCCATTGGGAGCCAGTAGTAAAGATAAGTAGAACTGACCCCTGATACGTACATACCCTGTCTTCAGTAAGGGAAAAAGCAAAATGACATGGTTAGACCAGATTCAGCGAAATTCAGCTGTAAAAAGAGGATGATTCAGCTGATGTACAGAGGAAAAAATTAAATATGTATTTAGGATGCTTTATCAGAGCAGAGAAAGAACAGGAATTTTAATGCATGCTGACCTAAAAAGAAGACTGCATCCTGCTCCAAACCATTCAAAGTACTGTAAGTATCAGAAATTACACCAATTAAAGTGCCATGAGAAAAAATTCATTGCTCATTTTCTTCCAGAATCAATATCCGTCTAGAATACAGCTACCAAAACTTTTGAGATCATGTACACATTGGGAATTTTGAGCATATATTATAGGTTCTCATTAAAATAGCATGCCAGAATAAGAATGGTGGCTGGTGGCACTAATTATTTAACAGAAGGTAAATAGATAATTTGTGCCATATCATCTTCTCTAGCCTCCTGCTCTATATTATCTCCAATTATCTCTGGCTATTTTCAAGGCATGAAGGCACAGCAGTTCTAAACAAAAGTGCCTATGCGACTCCCTATCATTTTACTTTCTAAGAGTGCCTCTGGGGTACTTACCGGGCCTGAAGATATTGTTGCTCGAGGCTAGAATTTTGTTTTGCAATGTTAACTTCATATTTTTCCAACGAAACAGAATTTTAAAAAATAAAGTAACTTGAGTTCTAGAACTTGAGATAATTTTACAGATGCCATGTTTGGACCTTCCAATCTAAAATACTTTACCATCTGGAAATTGATAAAAGCTTAGGAATAGTTTGACTCTGCTGAGCAACAGAAAAATCCCAGTTTATCCTCTATTGCAACCTTCTGCACAATGCTTTTGGACATGTGCCATACACAATATAGCGACTGTTTTTTAAAACAACAAACTTTAAATAAATCATGCATGTGCTACACACATGCCCAGAGTTTGTTTTTTTTAAAGCCTTTTAGGGAGGGAGGGTTAATCCTTTTGTGGATATTTTCACAAGATTTACTACTAAAACCAGGGAGTTTTCCCGGGGTCTGTTACACACTCTATAGTGATGGATTAGTGTTTATTTGACTGCATTAGCAATAACATTCTCCCTGTGTAGTCTGAAAAGAGATGAAATTATAAAGCCCCTGCACTGCGAAGTGTTGTTTAAAAATAAAACAAATTTACAAGCAGGGAGACTTAGACAGGCAGATGGAGAATAGAAATGTGTCATGATACGATGAAGAGATCAAGGCAAAGAAGACCAAGGGGACAACCTGCGTTCCTGCAATGTCCAAGAAGCACCATGACACAAATCCCAGGACACCACTTCAACTCTGGGATGACCTGCAGTTCAACTTCGGCCTCTTTGAGTTATTATCTCTATAAAGGCAAGAAGAATCCAAAACACAGGAAATAGATCCATCCAAACAATACTCCCCCCCCCCAATTATCTACACAAATAGATAAATATATCCAAGTATATAACATTACTGAGCGGTCACTGTGTCCCAGTGAAGTGTTGGAGATCAGCTTGTGCTTGCAAGTGAGAAAGGGGGAAATGTGGGTCAGATTGGCAAAGAAAAACATAACAAGTATACCCAAAGCCTTCCTCTGTCCCTCTGAAAGATGCATTCAGTAATAATAGCAATAAGGACTTGTCTGCCTCCCAGAACAGAATGACAATTGACCCCTATTATGAATGACGAAGCACAGAAGGAAAGAAACTCACTGTTGCTTGTTCCTTTTTCAGCACATTAATTTTCCAAGCAACACTCCGTCTGCTGTAGAGTGTCCTCAACCTTTTGCTGCTTAGTTGAAGCAAAGCACCAATTTACAAAAATGTGCTGTGTCCTTGTTAAGCCCATTCTAGTTCTTTTAACTGCTGTACAGTTTATAATACAGGTAGTCCTCGACTTATGACCACAATTGAGCCCAGAATTTATGTTGCTAAGTGAGAAATTTGTTGAGGGAGTTTTGCCCCATTTTTACAACTTTTTCTTGCCACATTTGTTAAGTGAATCACTGCAGTTGTTAAATCAGTTACACGGTTGTTAAATGAATCTGGATTCCCCATTGGCTTGGCTTGGCGGAAGGTCGCAAAATATGGTCACATGACCGTGGAATAGTGCAACCATCCTAAATATGAACCAATGGTCAAGTAGCTGAATGTAAATCACATGACCAATAATCGTAAGTGTGAAAAAATGGCCATATGTCACTTTTTTCAGTGCCATTGTAATTTTGAATGGTCATTAAATGAACTGTTGTAAGTCAAGCAGAGTTCCAGCAGGTTCTGACCAGTTCTGGAGAATTGATAGCGGACATTTTGAGTAGTTTGGAGAACCGGTAGTAAAAATTCTGACTGGCCCCGCCCCATCTATTCTCTGCCTCCCAAGTCCCAGGTGATTGGGAGGAAATGGGGATTTTGCAGTAACCTTCTCCTGGATTGGGGAGGGAATGGATATTTTACAGTATCCTTTCTTTGCCAAACCCACCAAGACATGCCCACCAAGATATGTCATGCTCACTAAGCCACACCCATAGAACCGGTAGTAAAAATTTTTGAAACCCATCACTGAAGTCAAGGATTACCTCAGTGGTGAAATTCAATTTTTTTTTACTATTGGTTCTGTGGGCGTGGCTTGGTGGGCATGGCAAGGGAAGGATACTGCAAAATCTCCAATCCCACCCCACTCCAGGGAAAGGATGCTGCAAAATCTCCATTCCCTCCCCACTCCTGGGGCCAGCCAGAGATGGTATTTGCCGGTTCTCCAAACTACTCAAAATTTCCACTATCGGTTCTCCAGAACTGTCAGAACCTGCTGAATTTCACGCCTGGATTGCTGTACTTTAATAAAAGAGTACGGGAAATGCTCGGTCCTCACACACTTTATTGAGGAGGGTGGCCACAAACATGCTAATGTGCATTTTATCAATGCTACTGCAAAGATCAGCTGGGAAAAAAAATATTGTCTAGTGCCTGAGTCATATTTTGCCTCAATAATAAGAGTGCAAAGAACTCTGCCCTTACAGTTATCATTATAACTGCACAACAACTGGTGGATTTCCCTGTGTGGATTTTTTCTCCCAACCGCCCAGCACTACTTGCTAGTATAAGAAACCACCCTCTGTTACTGCCCTCATTAATATGTAGAGAACAGTGCTTGGGATGAAGCCTTTAGCCGTGTTTCATGTTTGTTTATTTGTGTGAACTTCAATGGCTGCCCTTTACCACAGCAAGTTAAATGGAAACCACAATATAAAACTTTAAAACATACAATGCTAAATATATAATTCAAAAAAAAAAAAACCCTGGCAGATGATAGTAAAATAACAATATATATATCACCAAAACAACTTTATGACCTCTGTGCCTTGAGAAACAAATATATAGAATAATAGAGTTGGAAGGGACCTTGGAGCTTTCCTAGTGCAACTCCCTACTCGAGTAGGAGACCCTATACCCATAATGGCAAACCTATGGCACAGGTGCCACAGGTGGCATGTGGAGCTATATCTGTGGGCACACGAGCGTTGCCCTACTCAGCTCCAGCATGCATATGTACACCAGCCAGCTAAGTTTTGGGCCTTTCAGGCCCACCTGAAGTTGGAAAATGGGCTGTTTCCAGCCTCCGAAGGACCTCCGGGGGGGGAAGGAAGGCTGTTTTTGCCCTTCCCAGGCTCCAAGAAAGCCTCTGGAGCCCAGGGAGGGTGAAAAATGGGCCTACCGGGCCCACTGTACCATCGCTTGCCAAAAGCAGAGGGTAGTGCGGGGGGAGGGGGGTCACGCACACATACACGGAGGGTGGGGCCCAATGAATTATGGGTATGGGCACATGCGTGTGCAACCCCCCCCCCCCGCATGATCCCCGCTTTTGGCACGCAACCGCAAAAAGGATAGCCATCACTGTCCTATACCATTTCAGACAAGTGGCTGCCAATTTCTTTTTGAAAGCTCTAGTGATGGTTAATTGCTCTCACCTGTTAGGAAATTTCTCCTTAGTTCTAGGCTGTAAGACATTGAAACAAACAGTTTCAAAGCTTTACAGAAGGCCATCAGTGATTGGACTAATCTGATTTCAGGTGATGAATTTCTCTAGAGGACAGGTATTGTGACATAATATGTATGTTTCCTGCATCCTGTGAGATGACCTTCTTTAATTGCTGGGACCCAAGGCATACACCTCTTGACAGATCTAATCAAATGGGTGGAGGCCACTGGAGAAAGACTCCAAACTATCATGTTGGCTGAGTGACAGGTCACTGAGGCCAGGTTGTTCCCAGCAACGGCCTGTCTCTTGGTCTATTTCTACTCATACGTCTACTTTTCTTTTGGCAGTGCACTAAACCTGTGTCCAAAAATAAACTGGCTGACAGGTCTGTGAAGTGGAGAGGTGATTATCAGACATCTCCCTCCAGCTTCATGATATGTCCCACTGAAGTGCGTGTAACCTGCCATTCAGAATTTTAAAAAAAGAATCAGACAAAACTCTCATCATGCTTAACCAGCTTCAATATATCCCGAACTCCTAAGTCCTCAAGAGATGGCGATGCTGCCAGTGAGTGGCTATAGCTGGCAGCACCTGAAAGTAATAGAAACAGGACAAAACATTGCTATGCAAAATTCCATTTTAAGAGAAGCAGCCAAGAATCTGTACTGTAGAATAAAACCAGTAACACACAGCTAGCAGAGTTCACATTCCTTTCCCAGTTTAATTTGTCCTTCTGGTCTTTAGGGAGTATTAGTCCTATTTTTAAAATACAAGCCGAGTGGCCTTTCAGAATACTTTTTATTTATCAATTATTTAACAATCTGTGAGAATAAATGTAACAAGAAGTAGATGGTAATCAGAGTATATTTTCCAGAGCACAGACTTTAAAATCAAATGACTTCAGTAGCTTTCTATACTGCACCCTATTATATTTCTATATTTCACCCAGGGATGAAATCTAGCAGGTTCTGACAGGTTCTGAAGAACTGGTAGCGGAAATTTTGAGTAGTTCAGAGAACTGGCAAATACTACCTCTGGCTGGCCCCAGAGTGGGGTGAGAATGGAGATTTTGCAATATCCTTCCCCGCCACGCCTACCAAGCCACATACACCAAGCCACACCACGCCCATCAAGCCACGCCCACAGAACCGGTAGTAAAAAAAAATGGATTTCATCACTGACTTCACCCCATTATATTTCTTCTATTTTTTTCTATTCTGGTAGTCATTCACACATTTTCATATATGTAGATGGACAGAAATGAATAAGTGGAACTGATTTAGACTGATTATTCCATTTCTTTGCCAGAGATTGTCAATATCCTTGGGGAATAATTCCCCCAAAGCCACAAGATGATGCTGTCAAAGAGACAAGAAAACATGAAGAATTTCCCTCTCTTTTTAATATTTTTGCCTTTTTTGCTTTTCAGTATCATGACCCAACATATATTCAGATTAGCATTTTGATTTCAGTTTGCTGGTGAAGGGTCAGAGGCAGGGAACAAGAGGAGAGCTAACTCAGAGGGCCTCAGCAAGAAAAAAAATGTCACGTTATGTTAATGTTGTGGTTATAAACATTATAAATGTTGAACAGCTCTGTAACTGAGTGAAATATTTGACTTCAGTATTAAATACGATATTAATAAAATTTGAGCTTTCTTCCAAAATTATCCAATATAATTTGTTTTCCTTGTTCCAAAGAAAATATATGTTTTTTGCAGATAATAAATTACATTCTTGTTCTTTTTACTGATGTTTCAAGGAATCCAAAGGAGAATTTAGAAAAGTTAAAAGAGTTTATGTTTTTATACTTTTACTTGAATATTTTCATTGTTGGAAACAATGTATATGTATATGTACCCTGTTTCCTTGAAAATAAGACCCAACCAGAAAATAAGTCCTACCATGATTTTTCAGGATGCTTGTAATATAAGCTCTACCCCAAAAATAAGGCCCAGTTAAGATCATCAGCAGACAGAGGCTTTTAGTACTGTATTTCTCCCAAAATAAGACCTAGCCAGAAAATAAGACATAAAGCATCTTTTGGAGCAAAAATTAATATAAGACCCTGTTTTATTTTGGGGAAAACAGGGTATGTATGTGTATGTATGAATGTATATATTTATAAAATAAATGAATAAATAAATAAATAACTTTATTGTCATTGTACGTGTATACACAGTATACCCATACAACAAAATTCACTTAACACCCAAAGACCAGGTCCAACACACATAACAATCCCCAAACACACTCCCACCCACCACAATTCCCCACCCCTAAACCACCCAAACATCCACACAACAGACCAAGTAATACTGTCCAACAGTTCACTGATGGTGGCCCTTTAGTTCATTGTTGAGTGCAATTATAGCTCTGGGATAAAAACTATTCAGAAAACATCCGAGTTTTAATTGTTCTGTATCTTCTGCCAGAAGGCAACAGTCCAAAAAGACTATTTATATTTATGTATATATGTACCGTGCTTTCCCAAAAATAAGAACTTGTCTTATATTTTTTTGAACCCTGAAATAAGTGCTTGGCCTTATTGCCATGCGTACAAAAGCCCAATTTGTCTTATTATCAGGGGATGTTTTATTTTGGGAGAAACAGGGTATGTATATATGTATAAAACCCAGTGGGTTGCCCCCAGTTCGCACCGGTTCTATAGAACCGGTAGTAAAACCAGCGGGAGGCTCTGCCCACCACCCCAATATCATCAAAATGCTTCTGCACATGCATGCGTGGCCCCGTTGCAAACCGGTAGTAAAGGTAAGTAGAACCCACCCCTGGCATATATGTATATAATTATTCTATGTATAATTTTAGCCTATGGATGTTTTATTTATGTGCACTGTCTAGTTATTCATTAGGAGCAGACCTCAGTTTGAGGGAGAGTTGACTTATTATATAAACTATATATTTTGTTTTATTTTAGTAAATTTGCTTTTTGTATCAGAAACCCGAGATACAGTTTATAATTTAAAATAAATAAATCCAGTCTGATAAAATGTTCAGTTCTTGAGTCATACTTCATACACTTTGAAAAACTGAAAACTTTTCATAGAGTGCTGGTTATTAGGAACAAGTAAGCCCTTACAAGTAGTCCCCTTCTTACGACCACAATTGAGCCCCAAAATTTCTGTCACTAAGTGAGAAATGAGTTAAGTGAGTTTTGCCTCATTTCATGACCTTTCTTGCCACAATTGTTACGAGAATCACTGCAGTTGTTAAGTTAGTAACACGGTTGTTAAGTGAAACTGGCTTCCCCATTGACTTTGCTCATCAGGTCGCAAAAAGTGAACACATGACCCCAGACACTGAAATACTTCACAAAGTTCCTTCCTTAGATCCTTGTTTTTCTTGTCTTTAAATTCCTTCTTTTTTTGCCAATTTCCATCATATGTTCTGACACTTTGTTTGCTTCTGCTTCTTGGTTCTTTAGCAGTCCCCTTTTCACATGCATGGTTATCAACTTATTGAATTCCATTCCACAGTCCCTCTGGTTCCCTATCAAGCAGGTGAAGAACTTCAAAACAGTTCCTAAGGTTTTTCTTCAAAATAATATTATATGCTCTACATCAGTGGCCCCAACATTTTGGGCATCAGGGACCGGTTCCATGGAGAGAAGTTTTTCCATGGACCGGAGGGGTGGTTTCGTGGGCTGCCTGCATCCTGCAGATGGGGCTTCCCTTCTCTGTGTGGCCCAGTTGCTGGCATGCTGCAGCCTGGTGCCAGTCCATGGACCGAGGATTGGGGACCCCTGCTCTACATCATATCAGGATATTGATAAACTTTCTTCTTTAGCTTAGCTTAACTTGGAACTTATTCATAAACACACAACACCCTGCCTAGTATTTTTATTTTTATATGAATGTTATATTTCCTAATATCTAGAAGTTTACTTAAAACCTTTAAACAGAGAACTCCATCATAAAATCTGGAGATGAGCAGGACCCCAAATATAGTTCTGTACATAAAAGTCCCAGAGGTATGAATGAGCTGATTTACCTAACAATAAGGACAAAAAGAAATTCCTCAATATTGGCATTACTCACTCAGGGTATCGCTATCCTAATGCCATAACCAGGGCTCCACATTGTCTGGAATACTGGATATTATAACATCTTATGAATAATTGTTAAATCGATTACACTTAACTGAAAAATAAGAGGAAACAGAAACATATCTGATAAATTCCCTTTCTGCAGTGCTTTTTAAACAGACAGGGGCATTTAAATCATTTTCCAGACTTCCTTATATCTTGTGATTCAGTTGATAATTCAGGCACATTCTTAAACATCTCTGTTTTCAACTTTAATATGTGAGTTTTTCCTAGAGAAATATAAAATAGAAATGGGAGAATAATAGTCTTTTATCAAAGAAACAAGGTCAAGCAATACTGTTCCTTAATTAAACTTACTGAAATATGTTTGCCAATTTATTCTAGTTACTCTAATAAAATTTATCACTCTGGTATCAGAGTAAACATATGCACCTCTCTGAATGAACACACACACTCACACACACACACACTGGTGTTCATCCCAATCACCATCATAATAATACAGCATTGTCTTGACAACTCTATTTTGTTATTGTTGATTAGAAACAGAAGCAGAGTGAGGATCTCAAGATCCAGTTGTGCAAATTGAATCATGGAGAATATTTTGGGTGGAGCAAAAAGAACAAATAAATATGGAACCCTATAAAATTCCCCCCCCCCCTCTCTCTCTCTCTCTCAATTGTGCATTGTGATGTATCCAAACAAAAGGAAAACACAATAATATCTCTGGAAATAGTCAAAGCCAAGCTCCAAAACTGATCCCAATATAGCTAGTTGTTTCAGACCAAAAGAAAATCTCCTCATATCTAAGGAGCGTTGTTTTTTTTTTAAAGCCATGGAATTGGGATTGGGAAGCAATGAATGGAGAGTGAAGGTAATGGAGGATTAGAATCCTGGATTTGGAGCAATGTCTTAAGTTTAAATTTCTGGTCAGTTCAGTGTGATTCCCCTGAAGATAAACTATGGACACCAGTGAAGATAAGGAGAGAATTCCAATGCAGTTTCAGCAGAAGAGCAGAGTTATAAAGGGAAAGTCTGTCAGTTATGAGTAGTTGGATGGGGTTTTAGTAACAAATGGCTTTAAGCAAGAAGCCAAAACTATGTGAGGACTATGTGAGGATTCCACTGACTCTGTATCTCTTTTATTCTGACTTCCTTTCTCCTTCTCATCTGTCCTCTGAACACAAAACACTGAAATGGCTTGATTTTGCTGCACAGAGTCCGTGAACTTAATCCAATTAATCTGCAAGTTCCACGTGGCTTACAACTGATCCAAATTTATTTATTATTTATTTATTTATCTGTTTACCTATCTATCCATTCATTTCTGAATGTACTACCTAATGTTTATTAAGAATGAGCTACCTAATGTTTATGTAAGAGTGCAACTTGCCAAAATTTTCTTTCCGGAACGGGAACAAAGATTATATGTGTTTGTATTTTGTATTTATATGTATTTGTATATGTGTGTATATATATATGCAAACTGTGTTTATATGTATTTGTATATTGAACTATATGTATTTATATACGAGTTTGTATACACATATATATACAAACTTGATGACAGCATCTAGAGGAGCCAAATAAAACAGAATCAGACCTGATTAGCCTTTGAATGGAAAACCATCGGAAAATCCTAGGATTGTAGGCTAGATGGAAAAGTAAAACAAAAGGAAACCAGAAGGTAATGGCAAACTAGATCCATATTATTAATAAGATTACCTTAAAATCTCTGTAGTCACCAGGAGTTGAATTCAGTTTGAAAGAAAGTCATCTTTATGCATAGCTTAACACAGTATTTTTCAAACACGCAGCTTGAAGGTGCATGGATGTCAATTCTCAGAATTCTGCAGAATGCTGGCTGCAGAATTCTGGGAGTTGAAGTCTATACATTGCCAAGTTTGAAAAACACTGGCTTAATTTATTTTATGTGAGAAAAAACATGTATTGGAAGGATGCCATTGATTTCAATCTCAGTCCCTTCCTTTGGTACTCAATTCTAGTCATCCTGGTATCAGCAAAACAATGACAACAACAAAACCCTGCCAACCAAATTCCTTTAATTAATGATTATTTCCTTGTACTAGTAATGCTTGTGGCATTTCCCCTGTGTTTTGGGATGGGCCTCAGAGTGCTTCTGAAAGTGGGGAGCTACATAGGCTGGGCAGCCATTTCATTTGTATATTCTGACATTTCCATTCCAGGACCAACTGTTTGATTGCTGCTGATCTGTAGTGGCTGGCAGTGATTTTTGGCCACTTGTAGATCACGGCTGAATACATTCATTCATATTGAGACTAATAAATAAGATATCTTTAACTTAATTGAAAAGGCCATCTGTGTGTTCTTTTTCATTTTGCAATTCCCAGAAATGGGAAATTAATTAAACCTCATTCACATCCATTTTGCATATCTATTTTTAAGTTGTTGGTTTAAATTTCAGCCCTCAGTTAATTCCATCCTGAAGTGCCAGGGAGAATGAGTCAGCCCAACCTGTCCAGTTTCTATAACACATTACCCTACAGCGAATCAGCAGAAAATTTAGTTTATTGGCAACGTTTGATTGACTGGATTACTCAGTAGAGTGTACACATGTGGCAGAAATTAGCAGTAAGCCATGCTGCAATATCCTCATTCATCAGGGCCTGAAAGACATGAGGCCCAGGGAAGGGGTTCAATAGATTATGAGAGGTTAAATAAGTTAATAATGGATCCTTTTGCATCTTTTACAAAAGCAGGGTGTAAGACATGGTTTAGGTATATTAAGGTTTATATATGTTGTCTTTTGGGGCCTTTTATGGCATCAAGCAGATGTCTTGGAAAGCCAGCAAATGCAACACCCAGTGATGTTAATTGATTAGTGTTAAGGATATAGTTGTAAGATAACCAGGAATGGTTATGAAGCAGAGCATAGAGTTTTGCGCACGGAAACGGTGCTGAGAGCAGTTGTGAATAAACTGCATACAAACTGATTTTTAAAGTAGTTTACTTATAGAGCAAAGCAAATTCATAGTCTTTTACCAATCCAAGTCTTAGCCATGCATAATCAATCCAGAGATACAAAACTTCTTACTGGTTCGTAGAACAATACATGAATCATTCAGGAACAATATAAAAACAGTTCATAAAAACAGTAATAAATAAACTGTGATCAAATTGACCATGTAAAGAGATCAAAGATATCTACAACATAGCAGCAGGTAACAATATGGTGTAATGTCCACACTGACCACAATCAAGCTCTCCTTAAATACAGTTGCTACAGAGCTCATCCAATCAGGATGAAGAATGACTCAGCAATATTCTTAAAGCTATATTATACATATTCATACTATAAACATACAATGTTGGCTTATATATTACCTGGCCAACTAGTTAGGCAATGACCATTTCCTAACAATTAGTTAATTGCCCAGCAATCTTTTCCTTATTTTCCCTGATATTTTTTTTTAAAGCTACATTAAAACGCATATATTTAGGTCAAATTAATTTATCTCAATACAGCTATTAAGCATTAAGTTGGAGGAGATCAATTTGTATGTCTCATAAGCAGGTGTTATAAAGTTATAACACAGTTTCTGTTGTTCAAGATAAAGTTTCTTGAAGAAGAATTAAGGGCTTTGTGCAACTTTTTTCCTCTCTCTCCTACTCACACATCTTCTACTATTATGCAGTGGGGAATCTTCTGGTGCTCCATTTTATGGAAGAATGGGCATTTTTATTGCAGGTTAAATTATTACACCATAAAACTGTAATAGGCTGATTTCATTCTAATCCACATAGAACTATCAGAAAGTTATGAGCATTGAGAGCCAAGTGACCTCAAGAACAGCCCACTTTAATACCTGATGCATATTTATATTTCTAGTATCCAAAATAAGGGAAAGTTAGAAGCAGCTGCAATATTAGACTATAACTGGAAGTTATATTGTGACCAAAACCGAAATGGAACTGCATTTTTTAAAGACTGCAAATAAAAATAGTCTTACATTTCTTTCCCCCTTTGAGCTGAAACTATCGGAAAATGTCCATAAGGAGAACTATTGAAAATATTATCTCCATTTATGGTCATTTGAATGGACAATTCAACCTGCTAGTTATTGCCCATTAAGTCTTATATGGCATAGGACCTAGTTATCTGGAGAACCATCTGGTCCCTCACAGTATCTGACTGTCCTGTGAGACCAGGCAGTTCATTGCTTTGGGTCCCACCATTGACTGAGCAATGTTATCTCTTGTGTTCCAGCTCCCACTCTCTGGAGCATCAATTCCCTGCAGATTCTTACAGTCCTAGTTTATGCATCTTCTCCAGTACTTGATTTGGGCCACCACCTCCATGAGGTGAAGACTAGGAATTCAACTCCACATGAAGGCTAAAATTATTTTTATTGAAATTGGCTATAACAACAGAATCTTGCAAGTCTGATTGTGCCATCCCTCATTTTATATTTTCAGTGAATTAGAAAGACATTTGCCTGTGCCGAATGTTATCTCATTGTACTGAACTTAAAAATATTTCAACCCCTTTTGTTTAAGTAATGGTTCCTATATATTTCTATCAAAGTAATTTTCCTGACACTTTACATGGTGAGAGATAAGCTTAAAGACAGTGTAGGAATATGTTTTCTATTTGTTCCCTCATAAAATGTTGGTTGTTTTGCTTTTTAATGGAGGGAGGGAGGGAGGGAGGGAGGGAGGGAGGGAGGAAGGAAGGAAGGAAGGAAGGAAGGAAGGAAGGAAGGAAGGAAGGAAGGAAGGAAGGACTTTATATTGAGTTATTTTGTTGGTCCATTTAATCTGGTTCTGTCAAAACTGATAAGCAATTGGACTCCAGGCTTTCAAATGGGCATGTAAGATTTGTAGTTATAGTATATTCTCAATCATGTGCAAAGTATTTCCAATAAAATGAGTTTGCTCCAGGGAAGATTGCAGTCAGTTTGACAGAGTGTGATAGAACCATTTATATTAATATTTATATTTTCTACAGAAGCTCAAAAGTACAGACATATTCCCCCAATAATTACAACTTTGTGAAGTAGCTTGGGCTGAGTAAGAGTTACTGGCCTGGTAATTTGTGGCTGAGTGGTTCTCTTCGGTGTAACACTTACACAAAGGTGTAAGAAATAGGAAGAGAACAAGAACTAATTGTATCAATTTATTATTCCTGGATACCATGATGACTAGTTACTCCCTAGTTTCTCATAACAAATGTCATGTATTCAGCATTAGTGAGAGGAAGACTCACACATAGGTACAATTGACACTAATGTTGAACCCACAGCCATTGGAAATCTGACCATCAGACATGTCATTTGAAGACATGAGTAAAAGATCTTCCTCTTCCTCATATATTTATTGAAATTCGTGTGACCAAATTCTGCAAAGGAAATGCACATCCCAATGTCAGGCTTCTGGAAATTGCAGCCCCAGCAAATTTGGTGAGACCTAGGTTGGGGAAGGCTCTGCTAAATTAACAGTCAGTCCAGGGCTCTTCTTAACACTGAAATAACCTAGTGTAGACTGAAAACAGATGTTAATAAACTTGGCAGTTCTTGAGCCTCAATTACACGGTCCTAATTACAATGGTACAACTGAAGAAACTGTACTACCAAAATATAGTGAAAATACTTCAGTATTAAATTGCATATCACTGATGGAGAGGAGCAGACTTTGGTGATTTCCTACGAGACAACTGTCTCAAAGACTTCCAGTCCCAGATTTTTTTCTACATAAGCAGAGAAGAGAAACAGTTGACAAAATGGTAGTAATCAGAAGCATTGTAGCTCAGGGATGTTGGGAATCCTACAAAACCATATGTCAGTAAATTCACAGAGAGCCCTGTATATTAGGATATCTGGCTAGAAAGGGAAATAATGAAATTGCAATTTTTTTTTTCATCCTAGCATTTTTCTTGTGAGCATAGAATTAGCTTTTTTTTTTAATCAATTGAGTGTTGATCTACTGGTTGATCCAGGAATTGAGCAACTAGCTTGCTGCCCAAGCCTGACATTGTGGGCTGATAGTGACTGACCCAAAGTCATTCATGTACAAGGTGGGACTACAATTCACAGTCTCCTGGTTTCTAGTCCAGTGCCTTAACTACTAGACCAAACTGACTCTGTTTCTACACTCTACTTCTGTATGGGTTGTGGAATGTGGAATCTAAAAAGGAGGACCACCATGTTACAAATTTACATTAAGCCTAAAATAACATTTGGAACCTGGACAGTTGATTAAGTAATGTATCATTAATTAATTAACCACATTTGAACATTTGAGACTACTTCATGTACTGTATGTATGAATCTCTTTACATCTAAAGAATTTTCTAAGTGTATTTATTACAGACCTAATTAGTTAGAGAGTTGGTAGACAGCATTTGATAAGCGATACATTCTGAATTTCACTATCAATGATAAATAATGTTAGGGGGGAGAGAGAGAGAGGGAGGGAGGGAGAGAGAGAGAGAAAGGGAGAGAACTGGACATGCAGTAATGTCCAGCTTTTTCTTTCACTTTATACAACAAGAAATCAATTGTTTATTCAACATTTAACTATAACTGTAGTGTAAATAATATTTTCATAAATGTAACATTGACATTAATGTTCTGTAATTCATTCAATTAGCCAATCCAGTAATACTCTTGTTAAAAATTTTCAAAATCAAAACTAGTTATTTTGAGTGTGGGAAGCTCCTTATTTATTTTAAGAATGTGTTATTTCCCCCCCACTCCTCTTTGAATTATCTTTATGGGTATTTCATCCTAATATGGTAAGGAGTATGATGTCTGAACTCTCCACATCATTAGATTTCCAGGAGACCCACTAATATAAATATCTCTTAATACAAACAACCTCTTGTGTTCTACTCTGTAGAAGCCAGGGCTCCAGGGTGAATCTTGGGGGTGAATCATCCTTTTGAGGTTATTTGGCTAGACCAATTCACTTTCCTTCCCACTCACAGTCAGCTGCCTGCCTTGTTGAGACAACACTCACTAGTTACTGTTGGCTTATCCCAGCTTGAAGAAGAAAAACAGGCTGAGAAGGAATCAGGTTTCTTTCTCTTATTTAGAAAAAGAACTAATGTGAGGGGAAAAACCTTGTCTGGCTCTTGATCCAAGAGAAACTCCCCTATCTATAACAGCTCTTGAAAGGAAAATAAGGGTTATTTTTTCTCAAAATGGCTTCTAGTGACAAATGTGACAGTGGAAATGGTAAGATTGAGCAATTTAGGCTCTTTTATGCATGCTGTTTATTTATCATAGTATTCTCTCATAACCTTCAAGAAAAACACAACGTTCAGGAAGCTGGCACCACTCTGTGAGAGAGATGGGCAACTTAAACGTAATAAATTTGTGTGTGTGTGTGTGTGTAAACATACAAACATACATACACACATACACACATACATACATGCACATTATGCTTTCTGGGCTTGCTTGTGTGGGACATATCAGCTAAGTTATTTGTGGAGACTAAAGAAATATGCAAACACTGAAGAGAGCTGGATGGATCTCCCAAGTTTTCAGCAGTTGCCACCATGTTCACTTATTTATTAGATTTACATATCCTGTCTTTTATTTTACCACAATAAGTCAAAGTGGCAAACACAGTCTCTCCCTCCCACTTTTCTCCTGCAACAAAAACCTAGTGAGGCTAAGAGAAAATGAAGTAGCCCAACATCACTGAGGGAGCTTTCATGGTGGAGAGTTACAGTACTGGCTCACCCCACACCTATGCAATTCTTTAATTCTCTGTGCCATGCTAGCTAAGAATAAAGGTTGGAAAAGATATGCAGATGGACAAAGTATATGCAACATATGCTCTATACAAGCTATTGGAGAATCTTTAAATAAATAGCTTCACAAGCAAGACTGGTTTTTCCAGCCATTATATCAATTCATTGGACTGGGGAGGCCACATTGATATAGGGGCATGATGACTGAACTTCTATGCAGGGGCACTCATGCTCCTCCTTCAGAAAACTTTCAGGCAAATATCTGAACAAATTACAAAAATGCTATGCAGTGGGTAATTGAGTTAACACAATTTCTTTTTTAAAGCATTGTTTCCTCATGAGGATGTTCCTTCAGTTTCAATTGTGATTATGGATATCTAAATCAATATTTCTCAATCTACAGAACTTTAAACTGTTTAGACTTCAGTTCCCAGAATTCCTCTAGCCAGTAGGCTGACAGGGGGAATTCTGGGAGTTGAAGTCTAAACTGCTTAAAGTTCTGTAGGTTGAGAAATCCTATCTAAATATATGATTGTGATTAGGGGTGGGTTCTACTTACCTTTACTACCAGTTCGCAACGGGATCACAATGGGATCGTGAACATTGCTCCTGCGCATGCACAGATCACTAATGATGACATTCGGGGTGGTGGGTGTGACCTCCTGCTGGTTTTACTACCGGTTCTTGCGAACCAGTCTGAACCAGGGGCAATCCACCACTGATTGTGCTGAATGAATAATTTGGGCTGATCTTCCCCAATCCAGACTTCTCCACTTATATTAAGCTTATTCTGGAAGGTCTAGTTTTAAAATACTTCATAGAGTCTTTCATAGAGTCCTTTCAAGAAACACTTTTTGGCAACTATGCTGAAGCAAAGTATATTAGATTACATTTTAGGTTTATGTTTTGATAAGTCTGAACTGTGTTTTTCAAAATATTTTTCCCCTTTGCTGCCCTGGATGGTTCTGCCAATACTCAAGCTCCATCATACTTCATACAATTCTGTGTGAAAAAGGACGGGAAAAGGAAGGATAGTAAAAAAAAAGAAACAATACCTGATACTTCTCTCACTCTTGTCCTCCCATCTTTCCCAGTAATGGTAAAAGTCAGAAATATTCAACTTTTACACAGTATGAACTCAGCATATTCCGTATCCATCCTGATTTGAATTTATTAAGGAAAATTTATATACCACCAAAACTCTTGTGTCTTGCATCTATAACCTTTACCTGGGGAAAACGGTACAACATAAGGCAAAACCATTTGTTCTGAGATACCTCCAATGGACTAACTTAGAAAACTCATGCAAAACCTGGGACCCATGACTCCTATGGAATTAAAAGTTGGCAAATTGTATAAACCATGTTGTCAGGGTTCCAAGTAATACCCCCAATGAAAGAAGACTCCGAGGCTTGAAGTTCCTCAAACTTTCATTTTGTTAGAGATGTCATATTGGCACATCTGGGAAAATCCAAACCTGAAAGCTTCCACATTTTCCCCACCCAAAAACAAAATCCAGGTCCCTTTCCCTACACCCACACTTCCATCACATGGTCCAATCAAAGCATCGTCCCAACTGGAGATACCTCCCAGTCACGACCCGCCAGGTGCAGGGCACGATGACCTTGACTCTCTTAGAAAAGAATGTTATTATGACTATATATCACTCCTGCTTCATACAATCCCCTCCGCCCAGTTTCCCACAGCAGTAAATGTGGCAGGCCTGAAGGCCTAATGCAAAAGATGGCTGATAGATGTTATGACATAAAAATAAAACTCTCAGGTCTGTAAACTTTAATAGGGAAAAATGGCCCATCATAGGGCAAAACCTTTGTGAAATACCGGTACATATCTCAAATGGCTTAATTTACAGAATGCACCCAAAATACAAAACCTAGGACTTTGGTAGAATTGAAATTTGACCAATTTTATAAAACATAATAGTCACCGTTAGGCAGTTTATGTCATAATGCAAAATGCAAAATGCAAAATGCAAAATGCAAAATGCAAAATGCAAAATACATGCATACATACATACATACATACATACATACATACATACATACATACATCTTGAGGACAGTTCCTGATGTTTGAATGTGCCATACAGTTCAACAGAGGCTATTTTCAATATATTTCTGAATATCTCCCTGAATGTAAGAACTTTTCAAGCACATAGACACTCTGCCATTGTTGAAGGCATTGAAGAATCTGATATGGAAGAATCTCTGAAACGATGACCCAATAGATTGTCTAGTTTCAATTATGCATGCATGTTTTTTATACATTTAAAATAGAAAAGACATACTCATTTCCCTCGTTTAATGAGAAACTCCATTCTCGTTAATGCCTACAATCAGAAGGAGAACAACAGTAAATAGTCAAAGGCAGCGTTCTAGGTGGGGAATTACAGCACTGAAATCTGACTTAGGAAAAGCCGAACTGAACTGGCAAATCCCCTTTTTGTGGAAAGTTACTATTTGTATGTAAAGAAGAATTTCGTTCTGATTTTTTTTTCAGAATGAGCGATACAATATACTTGATGCATTATTTGAAAAATTTAAGCTTTTGTTTCCCCCCACAAAAGATGTTTGGATAAAATATTGCTGCTGAGCTAACCACAAGGAACTACACATAAGCATGATTTTATCAGAGAGGAAGAAAATGGGTTCAATAGTTTAAAAAAAAATAGCTGTGTAGCAGAGATAGTATGATAGTAGAAAATCGGGTACAGATAGTCCTTACAACAGTTTACTTAATGACCACTCAAAATTAAATGTTACTGAAATAAATGACTTATGACCATTTTTCACACTTATGATCATTGCAGGAACCCCATGGTCACCTAATCAAAATTCAGATGCTTGGCAACTGACTTGTATTTATGACGATTGTAGTGCTTGTACAGTTGTAACCTTCTGACAAGCAAAGTCAATGGGAAAACCAGATTCACTTAACAATCATGTTACTAATTTAACAGCTGCAGTGATTCACTTAACAACTGCATCAAGAAAGGTCATAAAATGGAGTAAAACTCACTTATCAAATTCTCCCTATGTGACAGAAATTTTGGGCTCAATTGCGGTCGTAAATTGAGGGCTACCTATATTATATTCTTTCAATAATTGTTTCAACTGCAACTCCCAGAATTCCTATTGGGATACAGACCTTATTTTTAATAACCAATTGATAGTGTGTTGTTAGTAATGTTATGACTCTGATGTTTCTTTAAAAACTGATTGTTTGCTAAATGGCAAGAATACTTATGAAACTAACTGAATTGTGAAATGCTGCAAGGGAATTCATATTGTTTCAAATATTTGTTTCCAAGCAACACTTTGATACCAAACTGGATGAACTCTTAACTCTGATTCTCTGAACCATCTTTCAGATTGTTTTTAGTCTCTGATTGTTACTGTTATCCCAACCTAGGAATTGGGTTTTTGTTGTAGTTTTGGGGAGGGTTGCTTGTTTTTGGGTGCTGTTTCATCAATTTTTGTTCTTGATCTTGCGACAGAAATGATCGTATGTGTAAATAAATATTTCGTCAATGTAAGATGAAAAATAGATGTGTCCTGAGAAATAGAAGGACTAGGGGTGACATGATAGCAGTGTTCCAATATCTAAGGGGCTGCCACAAAGAAAAGAGGGTCACCTTATTCTCAAAAGCAGAACAAGAAACACTGGTGGAAATTAATCAAGGAGAGAACCAACCTAGAACTAAGGAGAAATTTCTTGACAATTAGAACAATTAATCAGCTTACATTTAGAAGTTGTGGGTTCTTCAACACTGAAGGTTTTTAAGAAGAGATTGGACAACCATTTGTCTGAAATGGTATAGAGTTTCCTGCCTGGCCAGGGCTTGGATTAGAATACCTTCAAAGTCCCTTCCAACTTTGTTATTCTTTGCAGGGAATTTATCTAGGAGCTAAAACTGATACCTTGTAGCAGAACTAATGAGAAGTAATTAAATGAAACTATACAAGTTGAATGATGCTGCATGTTTAGTAGGACTGAACGTGTTGCATGATGAGTTGAAGTGATTTATCTAATTATCATTTGAGGATCTTCTCATTCAAACAGGATTCAAACCTGCTTTCAATATGAAACATTGCCTTGTGGGTCCTGCTAAGACAATTGTCTTGTCTGTCCTGTGCGATGACTTTTTGTCATATAAAAAATAAAAATCCACCCCGTTGATTCTTCTGGGTTTTTTCAGTAGTTTTCAGAGGTTTTCTTTCCCACTGTCTGGTTATTCTAATTATGCCTGGATTCTAGCACATTTGTAGATTTTGCCTTGTTAAGCAATATTTAGGATTTAAAATTCTGGCATATTTCTATTTAATCTCACTGGTATAAATAGGTCAATAATGTGTCTAAATTCTAAAAAGGGGGTAGCATGTCTTAAAAATCAAACAAGGGATTGCAGAGAACAAAAGTCTGATGCTAATTATTATGAGATTTGATTCTTTCCAAAATATTAAGTTTTGAAAAGACATTTGGCCTCTAAAATATTGCCTGATCTCAGCATAGAGAAGAGTCAAGTATATGTGATCTTACATGTGTTGCTGAAGTATTCCTAGGATCCTTCACCATTGGCCATAAGGATAACATTTCTAGAAGTAGTAAAAGCAATTTGTGAAGGGTCATAACTCAGTTCTCCTTTTCTAATATTGTTGGTTGAGCTACTAGTTTGAATTTTTGAGAGGCATCCCAAAGAAAAATCAAAGTGTTCCCCTAGACAGGTATTATGCTTAGTTCTGAAGAGTTTAGCCCTAGGACCATAAAAAAAAAAGAAAGAAAGAAAGAAAGAAAGAAAGAAAGAAAGAAAGAAAGAAAGAAAGAAAGAAAGAAAGAAAGAAAGAAGACAGGAGCATTGTCTTTTACTATTTTGAACATCTACAAATCCTGTCAAATCCATTTGCAGGCTATTACTCTATTAAGGGCCAAACTTTTGCAAGATGTAGCTTTGAAAGAGATGTTTAGGTTCTGATATAAAATGATGTATTTTGCAAAAGATCCTATTTCATCTGATATTACACAGAAAGAGCAAATGTGTTCATATTGAGATATTAACAATTGGTGCCTTAACAAATTCACATACATCCATTCAAAATAATTTACATCACAGAATAATTGATATAAATGCTAAAATACATGCTGAGTATTAATGTTAAGAATTTCTGGCTTGTCGTTCTTACAGTGAGCTCAGGGTGGCAACCATGAATTATTTTCAGGCCTCAAAGCAGTCCTGTGAGGTAATTGAGAAAGCTCTAAGGTTACCACCCAAATGTCATGGATTTGAAGGGTTCACAATCTGCATTTCACCCTTCAGAGTTCATATAAAAATAAGCTTTCATACAATGTATAAGTGAACACATAAGAGCAGAAATTCTATAAAACATAAGATTTGTTAAGTAAGTTTTTTAACAGGTTTATATTCTTGATTAAATTATGTTATTCTGGTAAATTAAATCTTCATTTTTTATATCTAGGCTAATCATGAAAGAAATATTTCAAAAAAACAGTATGTGGCTTAAAGTTAATATATAATATTCCCTCTACCTCATACAAAAAATATAGCAGTTCGTTTTCTAGGCATGGCCATTTGATAATACTTCAGTCCTTATGGTTTAAAAGAGAAAAAGTGAGAATTTAAAAGAAAGATTGAATTTTTGTAGCATCAAATTAGAAGTTCTACCAGTTAA
This sequence comes from Masticophis lateralis, assembly GCA_030761175.1. Classification (NCBI taxonomy): domain Eukaryota; kingdom Metazoa; phylum Chordata; class Lepidosauria; order Squamata; family Colubridae; genus Masticophis; species Masticophis lateralis. The sequence continues at coordinate 25,005,328 of JAUDYJ010000005.1, forward strand.
GAGTTAACCACCTAAGGTAAAATGTCATTAATAATGAGTGTCAACTAAAATTGCACCAAAGTTACCCTCTTCCCTAATATTAGTGGTTAGTAAAAAAAAATATTTCAGTGAACAGACAAATACAGCTGACATTCTGTGCTCTAGCAAAGTACAAAATTGAAAATGGTTGGTCTGAAAATAATAAACACTCATCTCCTGTTTATAATTGTATATTCTTCAACTCAGGAAAGCAGAAACTGTAATATGGAAAAAACGAACCAGATGAATGTCTAGTTAGCAATTCTCTGAGCCATAATTCAGTCACATCGTTTGGCAAATATTTATGAATAATGAATTTGTCCATGGAAATCTGGATCAGAATATGACAAACCACACACCATGAGTGGAGTGGAGTTCACAAAAATGATGACTTGTGACAAACAGCTGTTTCATATTGGTCCACAAAAAACTTTCAAAGTTCAGTAAAATCCTAACCTGCCCATTTTTGTTATTTATTTTCTTGGGCAAGTACAAAAAAGCTGCCATGAAATTGGCTGCCCTCAGCTAAGTAAGACATGCTGATCTTTTGGTATGCTGATTTTTTTTTTCTAGATTTATGGGAAAGAACTAGGAAGCCATTCATATGAAGAAGCTATCCATCTGCCAGTACTCTAGATCCTGCCTTCTATATATTGTAGCCCCCAGAATTAAATCCCAGGCCTATTCCTTCCACATCTTTGAGTTGGCTAAGCTAATTTTCTGGCCACACACACTTTTGCCACCTTCTCTTTGTTAACAAAATGACTTTCCTTGGAATGAGAACCAGAAATCCTGCCTTATCATCTTCAATCCTTACAAATTGCTCTATAAAGATGTTTCCTTGTGTATTTATTTACAGTACTTGCTGAGCAAAGTTTTGCTGCACCAGTTAAGTTTTAGTAGCGGTGAAAGCAGAAGAAATATTCTCCCTTCTGACTAATAATGACTCTTCATGCACTTACAGTAACTGAGGGCTAAACTATAGGAATGCATTTATCCCCTCTTCCTAATTAAAAAGTTGTCCACCTGTTAAGTGACTCAATATGCATGCTAAATGTTCTTCTTTCATCGGATTTGCAAGAAAGCTATAAGTTCATAAGGACATAAGTAAAACCACATCTACTAAAACAAAGCAAATTAATAAAGAAACCTCAGGCAAGAGCAAGATTCCCCATAGTGTTAGAATTATTTTGCGTGAAGATAGACAAGCAAAATCTAAGGTTAGAAAGTGGGAGATGGTAAGTTCTAGTCCTGTTTTAGCCATGAAAGCCAGTTGGGAGACCTTGGGCAAGACACTCTCACCCACCCTAACCCATCTCAAAAGGTTGTTGTGGGAAAAATAAGAAGAAGGAGGTCTGTTTGATATGTTCTCTGCCTTGAGTTATTTGTGTATAAATACAAATAGAAATAAATAGAAATATTTATTTATATTTGTTTATGTATTTATTTAACATTTACTGTATGTTTATTACTGGCTGGATACCCATGCTTCGCTACGAAACTATGTGATCGGGCTTGATAAATCAACACTTACAGCTTGAAAATTAACGAGTAGTTACAATTGGCCTCTCCTCTCCCCTTCTCTCCCTCAGCCTTGCCCTACAGAACCCTATCCTACCTTCCTCTCCCTCAGTCTTGCCCCACAGAAGCCTCCCTATCCTATCCCCTGGTTGCTGCTGTGAAAGTAAAACTGAAAGTGAAACTCCTTTCCTCTGCTTGTGTTTTTCATTTGGAATAGATTTCTTTTCAGGTGGGGAGGGGGAGTAGGACTCCTTAGCATAAGAGCACGTTAATCATAATATAGGAAATACTAATGCTTTGATGGTTATTTCGAAAAATCATTTCTTATTGAGCATCTAGAAGCCAAGAGAAACATATGTGGCAAATTTCAAGTTTGTAGGCTTTATGGTTCTGGAGATTTCATGATTACAGCATGAGTGGTTTTCGCTTTTATATATATAGATTTATTTATATTTACTGCCCAGAACCGCTCTGTGAGGGAGATGGGCAGTTTAAAAAACTAACTAACTAACAAATTGACTCCATCTTCTTCTAATTGCACTTTAGATGTTTCCACTTTTCATAAAGCATCTCCTTTTTGCTGAGAATCAGGAGCTCATTCACCAGCAGAGAAGCTAGCTTTTAAAACGCTAGCTTTTTAGGGATATAAAAAAATGAATCGTGACTTGTGCCTGAAAGCTAAGTGGAAGCAAATGGAGATTTCAGAACAGACCAGGACTGCCAGGTGGCCCAACTGCATCTGAGAACTGTCTCCAGCCAAACTCTTCCATTCCATTCTCCAGAGAGGAAGGATAGTTATTTTTAGAATCATGTGTGAAAGCTAACGTCAACAGCCACAATGATTAAACTGGCAATGGGCTGAATGTGAAAGCTGCACGACTGTTCACCACACCTATGAAATTGGCCCAATTTAGCTGACATTTAATGTTTTATTGGAAATTATTTGCTACTTAATGGAGTGTCCACATACATGCGCGCTTGAAAGTGTCTCTTCGTTTGTTCAGCTCTGGTAATTTGAACAAGAATTTCCACTAACAAAATGCCTGACCCATTTCAGTATACAGAAAACAATTCACTGGTCCATGAATACAGAGTCTCTAGAATATATTTTCATCCTTTTGGTTTTGTTGATGTTTTTATTTGTTCTATTATATATTAAGATACAAGATTTGTAGCTTTGTTTTGTTAATTTAGGTCAGTCTTCCTCAACTTTTTGCCTTCTAGAAGTGTTGGAGCAACAGGATCAGAGTATTTAGTTTAGTTACAAAGTGCTTAATCATATTTTAAGCTAATAGGTTATTTAAATCTAGTCATAGTGATGTCAGGTACAAAGGATCAGGACCAGACATTAAGTTGTATCTCAGAAATTTTATTCAAGTCTATGCACAAGAATCTAGTCAACTAAATTTAATACTAAATTGGCATCAGATAAGGGTTAATGGAATTCAAGAGGGGTTGGAGTTAGATTGTAGATAACAACATATAGACTCTAAGCTGATGACATATTTAACTCTGCATGGTCTTGTCCTACAAATGATCCCACTTCAAAAGGGAGCCTGAGTGGTGTAGGAGGCTAATGCCTCCTACTAAGGCAGCATTTAACATCCAGCTGCCTGCAATTACTGCGAGTTCAATTCTCACCAGGCCCAGGGTCGACTCAGCCTTCCATCCTTTCTAAGGTGGGTAAATTGAGGACCCAATTTGTGGGGGCAATAAGTTGACTTTGTATAAATATACAAAAGTATGAAGGCTATTGCTTAACGCATTGTAAGCCTCACTGAGTCTCCGGAGAAGGGCGGCATATAAATCAAATTTTTTTAAAAAATGGGTAATCTCTTTTCTTGTTAAAAAGAAAACTCAGAAACTCTTCTCCGGATCTCCAAAATAGTAGTGTTTTCTTCTCCTTCCTTCTTCCCCCCACATCCTTCCACCTCCTCTTCCTCTCTTGGAGCAAGCTTAGACTGTAAGAAAATTAGCATCAGCATAATCACAGACAAGCACAATACTGTTCTGTCCTACCCATGGCTTAGAAAGAAGAAAGATAATATATACAGTGGACTATATGCAATATAAAGAGAGAGAAAACTCTTATCCCTTCTAGCACTGTAGATGTTGCCTAGTTGGGTATTGAAATGTCTACAAGAAAACATTCAAGCTCAGAGAGCACCATGGACTCCCCAGTTCAACCCTCAGTTACAAATATTCTATTAGTATGCTTTTTTTCCAGTTGATAATGGATTCCTTTAAACTTCCCCAAGTCCAACAATCATGGCTAAATCCAATGAAAAACTATGTTTGATATGTCAGTGATAAAACTGTTGGACTGGCTAACCTTATACCAATTTAGGAATTCTGATCCCAGTGAGCACACTAACTACAAAGAACAGAATGTTTTTCTTTGTTTAGATCCTAAAGTACAAAGTTTATGAGTGACTCATTCACTTTATGTGGATTGTAGCTCATCCTTCCTTCTCCAGTTCTCAGCTGTATCACATGCATTGCTTATATTAATACGATACAACTTACAATAGTTATTTTCCTGGATTTACCAATTCAAATAAGATTATACACATAAGGGGAAAAAATCAAGTTTATATTCCTGAGTTTCCCAATTGTTATGCTCAGAAATGACTAAAATAGTAGAGTCTTTATGGTAATTTACCCAGCAGAGTCCATAGGCAGAGGTCAAAATCAGCAAAAGAGTGAGTTGCATATTATTATACAAGTCTTACTCCTTTTTAACATCTATGCATGCAACATCAATACACACAAAATAGGTGGGGTTTGCATTGATTGATACTCAATTTACTCCTAGGTATCTGTGTAAAAAGTCAGCTTATTGCCCCCACAACCCGGGTCATCATTTTACTTACCTCAAAAGGATGGAAGGCTGAGTCAACCTTGAGCCTAGTGAGAATTGAACTCACAGTAATTGCAGGCAGCTGGCAGCTAAGTACTGCTTTAACAGCAGCAGTTTAGTCCATTGTGCCACCAAGACTCTATTAATCTGATTATGTGAATTATTAAACTGTTACTCCATTACCTCCAGGCAGAAAATATGCCACAATATGTTTTAGTAGAGCATATATCTACCAATGGTCTATCTCATTATGAAGCACACTTTTCATTATCAGAACTGAGTATTAAGACAATTTGTTCTTATTCAGTTCAGACTTGTTTGTTAAGCATGATTGAAAGGATTCTAAATAACACTGCCAACCTGCTTGCTTGGCTAGTTTATGATTCACACACAGTATTGAATGAACTCAGAGAATGGATTGACCTAGCAACCAAGTTAAGTATGGTATGTCATGCAAATTCAGCACATCAGTCCATATTAGTTTAGGGTGCTTCCCCTCCATCAATTTAGAAATATTGAGAAAGATGCAGGGAGAGACCAAATGAATTAAAAAGAGGGAGAAAAGACATCAGTCTTATTTTAAGCTTACATAATTATTTATAGTTTAGAAGTATTTCCCAAATTCATACCAAAATTGAAGGCTAATTTAATTATTTTTATTTTTTCTAAGTTCTTTGGAAGTTAGGTCTCAAAACTTTACCATTATGTTTTGAACTGTGATAGATATTAGGGCATTCGAGTTGTTTAGGTATACTCCACAAACATTTATAACATGAAAGTGTGGAATTTGCAATATGTGCTAGGTTTTTGTGTAAATAATGTACTTGAATTCTAACTGCAACCTGATGACCAAAATGTAGAAGTTGGTGGACGTAGTTGCAATACTTAAACAATTCACAGTTCAAGGTATTCTGTGCATGCAAGTTTCCATTTTTATTGCACAACATGGATTTTTTTTTCACATCCAAATTTTGAATTCAGTATTAAAGTTATCCTATAATTATACATAAAAGGCACCCAAGATTTCTGGAATGCAACTTTTCAAAATGTTGTTCACCTAACTGAAAGCTTTCCAGCTGGCTTACAGTAGGTCAGTAATGATAAAACAAGACGCTAATAAACTTGTTGCTAATGAATTTTTCCCCTGTCTATTTAACCATGCAGGATGGGAGGAGACACAGAAAATATCAGTGTATAATAAGAAAATGTCTCCTAATATGTTCCCCTCATTTCAACAAATTAGATTTTTAAGACTAGGAGATAAGCAGAAGCAAATAAGTCTAATACTTATTTTAGAAACTGAGAAATGATGGAAAGTATTCTAGGAGATTTAATTCTCTGGGTTGCCAACCTACAAAGGTTTATTAGAAAATACTTTCCATGGATTTATTTTTCTGCCCAATTTAAACTGGAAGTGTTTCCAACATACCCTTTTGAATACAGCCCTGAAGAAAAGTACATCCAAACTTTCCTTTGCAAGTGGTTATTGAATCAACTAATTTTTCTTTTCCATTTTTCTGTCTTGTATTTGTACCTATGCTATTACTACTGGTTTCTTCATTTTTTCTGCACATACTACTGGGGGGAAAAAGCAAATATCTTATTGCTTGAGTACATCAGGTTACCACCTATGTATAAAGAACACTTTAAAAATAAGTACTGTAATTCCTTCATTTAAAATAGTGCAACCAAGAAAGAAATGGGCTTTTGTCTCCATAAATTTTCATGGACGAAGTAGCAGTTTTTCAGTTCATGTATAAAATGTGTATTTGACCCTTCTTTGTTCCTGGGCTAAGCATTACATTACGGACCACCTCATACTTCAAGGCTTTATTTGATTCCTTGGTTTGGTTTGGCTATATAACTCTTCAACCCAGCTTGGCAAGATGTGAATCTTTACCTTAGTCAAGAATCTGAGGCACCCACACAATTCAGTGGCTTCAGCAAAATGATAAAAAGAGTTTCAAGCCCCACTTCATATGTAAATCCATGCAAAAACACAACATAGGGTTCTGCAACCCAACAAGACAGACAAAGACTTCAGAGAATAATTAGAACTGTAGAAAAAACAATTACTACAAACCTGCCTTCTATTGAGGACCTTTATACTGCACGAGTCAAAAAGAGGGCTGTGAAAATATTTACAGACCCCTTGCATCCTGGACATAAATTGTTTCAACACCTACCCTCAAAACGATGCTATGGAGCACTGCACACCAAGACAACTAGACACAAGAACAGTTTTTTCCTGAATGCCATCACCCTGCTAAACAAGTAATTCCCTCAATACTGTCAAACTATTCACATTCGGCTGCATTAGTATTGCTATTGGTCTTCTCATTGTTCCTGTTGCCCATCTCCTCCCACTTGTGACTGCATGACTATAACTTTGTTGCTTGTATCCTTGTGATTTATATTGATATTGTTTCCTAGTATGATTTGATTGCTTGTTGTACCATATGACTGTCACTGGGTGTTGTGCCTTGTGATTCTTGACGAGTATATCTTGTCTTTTTATGTACCCTGAGAGCATATGCACCAAAGACAAATTTCTTGTGTGTCCAATCACACTATTCTATTCTATTCTATTCTATTCTATGCTATGCTATGCTATGCTATGCTATGCTATGCTATGCTATGCTATGCTATGCTATGCTATGCTATGCTATGCTATGCTATGCTATCCTATCCTATCCTATCCTATCCTATCCTATCCTATCCTATCCTATCCTATCCTATATGTGCAAAAAGAATGGCATTTGCCTTATTCTCTATTCTTACTGGCAAGAATTCATTGTCATAGGAGCTATGAAATCATTGAGCACATACAATTTTTAAAAAGATTTGAACCTTGACTCAAGCACAACACTTCTTGGCTATTATTAAAAGCAGGCATATTCTTTTTCAGACTTCTATTCAAGCAAAAAGAAAGAAAGAAAGAAAAGATGTTACTGCTTTTATAAGATTGTCTCATTAAAATAACTAATTTATTTAGTAGGCTTCAACGGGAAATAGATATATTCCTTTATGTTAATTGAATAAGTCATATTCATATTCATAAATCATGAATAAGCTGTGAAGAATAATATGAGCCATGCTTAGTCCCATCTAATTTAGTCCTGGTTGGTTATGAATTTATATGAGATGAGCTTTGGTGAGCTATCATAAAATAATGGTTTGTAGAAATACAAAAGCATTTATAAAACGCTTTTTAACAGTTACAGAAAATGCTATAATAATATTATAATTCCTATAATAATACTAATTATTTTGAGTTCAGCATAGCCACATCAGAAAAGCATTTCTACAGGAAGTGGTGATATAGCCACCAAACAGACTTGCAGTATTATCTTTCTTATAATGCACATTGTAATAAATTTCACATCTAAATGTATATACATACCAGTGGTAGGTTGTGGTAATACCAGTGGTGGGTTTGGGCAAACCGTAGCAGCAGCAGCGGGAGGCTCTGCCCACCCACCCAGATGTCATCAAATATCCTTTGCACGCGAGCGAACCGATAGCGAAGGTAAGTGAAACCCACCATTGATTCATTCATACATCCTTGTTCTCAGGACATTTCCCAGATGTTCATTATTTCCCCCTTTGCATCAATTTAGTGTAACACCTGCCACAAGGAGGCAATTTTGTGGTCTATATAAAACAAAGAGCTCAATCAGAATCAGCAGCCTGTTTGTTGCAAACCCACAAAAGAATGATTTTGCTGGTAGCTGCAAGAGCTTCTCAAAAATCAAGAAAGAGATGATGATTTATGCCTGCAGTGGATATAGTTTATGGCTTTCTTGTAACAAGGTTCTCATCCATGATCTCATCAGCCCTGACAGATATTACTGAACTCTGGATGGGCATGTCACACGTATGTCTTTATGTGGCTCATAGAAATGTACTTATCTGGGTTTCAAGTGTGGCATCAGCCTTGACCCCAGGACAGGGAGTGAGATGGATTGATGGCTATTGTTATCTGGGTGTCTCTTGTGGCTTTCAGAGACACTGTTTTGCAGAGAACACTATGTGAGATCCTGTTTATGAAATTGGGCTTTAGAGGACAAGTGGTAATGTTGCTATGTACCTCCCTGCTGCATAGTAACTTTAATGCTTAGATATTCAGTGGTGTGACTGGATTGATAGTGGAACTTCCTAGATTTATGGGACTGGAAGACTTCAACCTTCTTCGCTAAGTACAAAGTTGAAGTGGCTCAGGAGTTCATGGCCAACGAGGCAATCATGAATCCGACACAAACCATCAAGTCCCTGAAGCATGGGGTATATTTATGGGTTATACAATGGATCTGTTTTTGTTTGTATGTTTGCTTCAGGCCAGGGGTGATGTGATCTTGGGGCAGGTATGGTTTTATTTGTTCCTTGTCATGTACAGATTATTCTATGATTGCTTTGGCACTTGCCATCTCAGTTCTGCCTCCAGGGACATAGGTAAAGGTAAAGGTTCCCCTCGCACATATGTGCTAGTTATTCCCGACTCTAGGGAGCAGTGCTCATCTCTGTTTCAAAGCCGAAGAGCCAGCACTGTCCAAAGACGTCTCCATGGTCATGTGGCCAGCATGACTAAATGCCAAAGGTGCACAGAACACTATTACCTTCCCACCAAAGATGGTCCCTATTTTTCTACTTGCATTTTTTACATGCTTTCAAACTGCTAAGTTGGCAGAAGCTGGGACAAGTAATGGGAGCTCATCCTGTTAAGCAGCACTAGGGATTCGAACCGCTGAACTGCCAACCTTTCGATCAACAGAAGATCCAGGGACATAAGACATGCAAATAATCATCAATTTGATTAGTGCACTGCAGACGCCTAATGGACAAAAGGTGGCTAAAGAGACCAGTGTAAGTGTGATTCATGTAAATTATGTGATTACATCATGGTTGGCAGTGGTAAACACTATATATGTTGATGAGAGAAACGCCTCTCTGCAATACACAACTCTAAGGATGCTTGGAGAAAGCCATTATTCAACCTTCCTGCATCTCCAAAGAATGTGTGCAAATTGTTTTACTCTCACATGTAATGAATGATGAAAATCCACACTCATGTAACTATGGAAACTTTCTGCCATCTAATTAAGTAACACTTGGCAGCTTTAGTTTATATAAGACTTCAGCAATTAAAGAGTTCAAGACAGGTACAATACGATGTAATGTAATAGTGATTATCTTCTTGGACAGCTTTCAAAGAAGTTAGACACAGGGTCAAAGGAATTCCTGTAGAGAACATCTTTACAGCAGTTATTCTTGCAAAACACTTGATCTGCATGCAACTGATGCAAAATGGAATAGGTCGTTTATTAATTAGCACAGTAGTTGCTGACTACCAGGAACATTTTAAATATTGCTGTTGACATTTAAAACCCTGAATAGTTTAGGGCTTATCTGAGTGACTGTTTTTATTTGCTACAAAGATGTACGGACACTTTAGAACCACAAGAGAGGCCTTTTCAAAGATTTCTTTGTTGCTAGAATACATATTTTAGACATACCTGGATAATAGAAAATAGAATCCTTCATATTTTTGTAATCCGGAAGACATGAAGTATCAGCCTGGTAAAATCCAGAAATTATAGCTATAAAATGGAATAAAAACTGCAATGTTAGTCTTGAGTAATAACAAAATAAAGATCTAGTATATTTGTGTTAGGGAAAGCCAGTTTTGGTGTAATGCTTAAAGCACCAGGATAGAAACCTGGAGATGATGATTTTAGTCCTGCTTTAGGCACAAAGTTAGTTGGGTGACTTTGGACCAATCATTTCATTTCATTTCATTTCATTTCATTTCATTTATTAAATTTGTATTCCGCCCTTCTCCTGATGGACTCAGGGTGGTGAACAGCCAAAAATTAAAATACAAGGAATATGAAAGCTAAAAAATCTAAAATGTAATTAAATCAATTTTGGCTTTCCCAATTTTAAAACTCCTATAAAATTAACCCATTTAAAATCTTCATTAAGCCAGCCCGGCTTGCTGGAATAGGAAAGTCTTCAGGGCCTTGCGGAAAGTGCGGAGGTCTGGGATTAATTGTATCCCCGGGGGTAACTTGTTCCAGAGGGCGGGAGCACCCACAGAGAAGGCTCTCCCCCAGGGGGTCACCAGTTGACATTACCTGACCGACGGCACCCTGAGGAGACCCTCTCTGTGAGAGCGTATTGGCCAGTGGGAGGTTATCGGTGGCAGAAGGTGGTCTCGTAAGTACCTACGTCCTAAGCCATGGAACGCTTTAAAGATGAGAACCAAAACCTTGAAGCGCACCCGGAAGACCAGTGGGAGCCAGTGTAGCTCGCGCAGGACAAGTGTCACATGGGAGCACCAAGACGCCCCCATAGTCACCCGCACGGCCGCATTCTGGACCAGTTGGAGTCTCCGGGTGATCCTCAAGGGGAGCCCCATGCAGAGAGCATTACAGTAGTCCAGGTGAGAAGTGACCGGGGCATGAGTGACTGTGCATAAAGATCATTCTCTTCTCAGCCCTAGAATGGAGGCAATGGCATTTTGCCAAATTCTGGAATTTTTGCCAAAAAACCTGCAGGGATTTGTCTAGGCAAACTTGATTTCATTGAGGGCCGCATCAGAATTGTGTTTTATTTGGGGGGGTTTGGGGGAGGGTTGGGCGTGGCCAGCTCAACATCATTCGTTTCGATACCTTTTGTGCCCGGGGAGGAGCTGAGGGATCCATTGCTTCCAGCAGAGGAAGGCGAGACCTATGAAAGCCTTGGGGTCTGCTGGTGGCCAAGTGCTAAGGCAGGATCCATTCGTGACGTCCATTTTGCTCTCTGAATTCATGGAGACCTAACCCTAACCATAAGTGGATTTTCTGCAAATGGGATTTTCCTATGTATTTTGCATGAAAATGTAGATAACGCAGGCTCGAAAAGTATGCAATCTCCTAACCATACACAGGGGCTCTGAATCCATTGATGTCCATTTTGCTCTCTGCATTCATGGAGACATAACCCTAATCCTAAATCAGTGGTGTCAGACTCAATTTCATTCATTCATTGTTTTTGACCTCGGAGGTGGTGGTGGCTGGGATGGGCGTGGACAGCTCGATATCACTTATTTCAGGGGGCACTTGTGGTGCCCAGGGTGGGCTGAGGGGGATCCATTGTCTCTAGTGGAGGAAGGTGAGACCAGTGAGAGCGCCAAACCCTTGTCCTCCAGAGAAGCCTTGCCGTCTGCTGGTGGCCAAGTGCTAAGGCAGGACTTTCCTTCCTTCCTTCCTTCCTTCCTTCCTTCCTTCCTTCCTTCCTTCCTTCCTTCCTTCCTTCCTTCCTTCCTTCCTTTTCTTTTTCCTTCCCTCTTCTTTCTCCTTTCTTCTTCCTTCCCCTCTTTCCAACTTTTTCCTTCCTGTGTTTCCTCTTTCCCTTTCTCCTTTCCTGTCCATTCTTGGATGCTCAAATGCAAATGGGGAAATATGTCTCCTTTTGTTTTATTTTGCTTTTAGTTTGTTTTGCTAGCCCTTTGCCAGCAAAAAGGAGGTCCAGGCTTTCTTTTTATTTATTTATTTTATTTTATTAATCATATTTCTATGCCACCCACTGTCCGAGGACTCTGGGCGGCTTACAACAATTGACAGTATACTAAATAGCATATTGCCCCCAACAATCTGGGTCTTCATTTTACCAACCTCGGAAGGATGGAAGGCTGAGTCAACCTTGAGCTGGTGAGATTTGATCTGCTGATCTGCTGAACTAGCAGTCAGCTGAAGTAGCTGCAGTACAGCACTCTAACCACTGCGCCACCTCAGCTCTTTTTCACTGGCAAAGGCTTGGCCGCGTGTAGCCCTCCTAAGCTCCACTTTCACTGGTAGTGGCACTGCGCGCTGTGTCACTGCGCTTTTATATTTACCAACAGAGCTTTTTATTTCTGGACTTTCAGACTTACAGTAGCTTGCCAAGTCCTTATCTCTGATCCACTGCGCATGTCTGCATTCTTTCTCTTCTTCTGAAAACTTTCCTTTGTTCTCCAGCCAGCTAAAGTCAGGCTGAGAATTCTTTGCCAAAATGTAACTAATTTAGATAGTGAGATGTTTTATTTTCTTTACAATAAATATGAGTTTAATTAGAAAATATATTTTCAGTTTTTAATTTAAGTATAGACAAGGAGAACGTCACGATCCAACTCTAATTGAGGGCAATTACCCCACGCAAGATAATGGGGCTGATTGCCGCTCTGACATGCTGGTCCTTCACCATTTTCATGACTGCCCTGCGGGCCAGAATTAAGCACCCCATTGGCCAGATCTGGCCCATGGGCCTTGAGTTTAAGGCAGTCACCATAGTCAATACTGCCTTGAAGGCACAAACAAACATTGTCCCTCACACACACCCTATTGTGGCCTGTCAGCAACCTGTGAGGATTGTAGCTGATTCTAACAGTGAGGAGGCTGGTGTGGTGTTGCACCAGCAGTTTGTGCAGCTGGCACTCAAGTCAGACAATGAGGAGGCTGGAGAAGATGTGGTACCAGAGGCAGGGATTCAGCCAGAGCCTTCAGAACCTCCAGAAGCTCCTTTAAGTGAAGAGGACAAAGAGGAGATGCCTCTTCTCGATGCATGGGCACGCAGAGCTGCCAAAAGGCAGGAGCGGCTCCTCAGGAGGAGGTCTCCTCAAGGGTAAGGCTTGGGGCTAATTGGCCACTCCCTTAGCCTATTTAAGGAGGAATGCCGACTGAAGCAAGTTGTAGGGAACAACTTTAGTTCACTCTATGTCATGTCTGGATTCTCTGCACATTGCTTCTGGGCTTTCTGCCAACCTTCGTAAGATTGTGATTATCTTTGGTTTCTTGTAGGCTGTTAAGAAAAGTTTATTAACAGCCTTTGTTTTGAAAAAGACTGAGTTATTTTAGTAAATTAAATTTTGTACAAACTTTGTGTGTGCTGTGTTCTTTGGGATTCGTAGCTGGGGCAGAACACACCCCAAGGCAGCCACATCCCTTCACTAACCTGCTTTCCACTCCCAGGAGCATTACAAATTAAAGTTTAATTTGTGTGTATTGTTTAATGGATTGCTAAATTGGCCAGGTACATCCAATTGGCCACGTCCACCTAGCCATGCCCACCCAGCCAGTCTGGCTCCCCCAACAGTCTGAGGGACCGTGAATTGGTCCCCTATTTAAAAAGTTTGAGTCCTCTGCTATAGATTATCTTTCCTTTTTGCCTTTCCAAAAGGAATTCTGGGTTTGTTCTTTCTCTGAAACTACACTTTCTAATTTAACTGTATACATATATTACTTCTAATTTAGAGAATGGCATTGGCCAGAACTCAGTGTTTAAAATGTTGTCTATTGGGCTCTCTGATGAATCTCACCGGTGAAGTGGGAACTAGCCCACTAGTGAAGAGAAATAAATTTCCAATTAGTTTCATTTTTTCATTAAGAATAGAGTTGCAATTTAGGAATCCATACTACGTCTCCAAATCCTTCTCTGCCATAACTAAACATTTGGGTCAGAGCTACAAGTCAAAATTTTAGAGCCCAAAGAGAACACCAGCTATCATTTTCGAGAAATCTTTTAGCTTTTGGGGTTATGCCTTGGACACAAGAAAACGAAGACTGAAAACTGGTCTTTGTTTCTAATAACATGAGTAAATCATTAGGAAACAACTAGGGGCAGTCTTTAATTACAAAAAGGTTGCACCATGAAAAGATCATCAGATACCAAAGCACTAATCTATAGTCAATTATTGGCTCTAATAGAGAGCAGTAAAATTATAATCCAGTATATTTAAACAACATGAGCTCGTAAAAGGCTTTTTCATTGTAATACGTTGCTAACCTGCCACCTTTTTGGACCCAGTGCATTCCAGGTAAACTATAAAATATAAACTATTGTATCTATTTCTTAATCATTAGAAGGGCTTTTATGCTTAACTATTCGATGCTAAGTGACTAGCCACATTCAGTACTGGTAGGCCAGAGGCCTTTCTGTTGTGTAGCACCAGGGATTATGTTGAGGATTTTCTAGGATTAGGCCATAATCCTAGGCCAGTTTATAAAGCAGCAAAAGGTGAATCTTTCCTCTGCCGTTTCTTCTTTTCTCTTGAAAAGGATTTGGAGATTTTGGACAAAAGCTGAGCATCTGTGTAAGAAAGAGTTTGACAGTAATAGTTGAAAAGAAATCCTGACCCATCTTCTTCAGGTTGTTGTCCTCCAATGGTGGCTACTGCCAAGCCTCATAAATGGGACAGGTGGTGACTTTTTAAAATCTGTCCTTTTTAAGTTCACGCTGACTTTCCTACTCACTTCTCCAATTGAAAAGCCTAGCAAAGAAAAATTCAGAAAATGACATAAATGCTGAAGACCTTTTTCAGCGCTGCAGCTGGCCTTTTCATTTTGAATGGGTTTAATGTAATCAAATGCCTATTTACACTAAATTGTTCTTCAACTTTTGCTGCAATTGAGACATTTGCGTCTTTGAAAAGTCTCCAGCTGTAAATATGGATCCTGCCCCACACCTTGGTGCCTGGAATCAATATGTGTTTCTCGCATCTGCAAGAACCAAACAAGACATTTTTGACAAGTAATACCCGTGAAAAAGCCAGACTGTGTTATGTTTTTGTTTTGGACTACAGCCAGTGCAGACCTGCAAAGCCTGCATGTTTGACATGTTTATGGATCCATGGTGTCACCCTGGTTTTATACACACTTCCAGCAAATCAAGTAACACATTGGGGTTTTTTTTTTCAATTAATTGACTTACAAGTGACCTTCTATTATAATTTTTAAAACATCAGACTGAAGGCACACTAGAGAACCTAGAGGACTGACAGCAGATTGACATGATTTAAAAAGACAATGCTCCCTTTCTGATTTTCTATCAGATGCTGTATTTTTGAATCACAATCACAAAGGTCTTATTTTAAAAATGATTGTGGCACACATAGATGGATGCCATTTTTATTTTATTTACAGCATTCCTGTGCTCTTTAATGATGGTTTTCTTTGGATATTTTAAGACAAGGAAACAAAATTCAGTATCATTACAGATAATCCTCAATTTAGAACCCTTCATTTAGCAACTGTGTGAAGTTACAATGGCACTGAAACAAGTCCCTTATGACTTGTCCACACACTTACAACCTGTGCAGCATGGACTCCATGGTCACATGATCAAAATTTGGATTCTTGGCAACTGGCATCTATTTACAATGGGTCATGTGATCACCTTCCCAGCCAAGCTGCTGACAAGTAAAGTCTATTGGAAAGTCCGGATTCACACTTAACCGAAGTCTGATCCATTTAACAACTATGGCAAAAAAAGATAGTAAAATCAGATGTTTCACTTAAAACCACCTTGCTTAGCAATGGAAATTCTGACCCCAATTGTAGTAATCGGTCAAAGATTACCTTTATTCCATAAACAATTGATTAAACCATTGGTTAATTATTAATTATTAATTAATTTATTAAACTGGCAAACAATTTGGTGTAGCGGTTGGAGCACCAGGTTAGAAAGTGGGAGACTGAATTCAAGTCCTGCCATGAAAGTCAGCTGGGTGACCTTGGGCCAATCACCCTATCTCAGCCCAACTGACCTCACAGAATTGGTGTTGTAGGAAGAGGCAGGTGTATTAGTATGTTCAATGTCTTAGTGGTTTTTTTGTTTTTGTGAAAATAAAGGCAGGATACAAATAAAATGCAATAAAAACATAATAATCAGGCATGTCTTCCCTTTTTTATGGGGCTTATGGGCCAACCAGACAAATCTTAGATGAGTCTTCCATAATTAGGATGGTTTCTAAGAAGGTTTTCCTTCTCTCTGGCAGCAAACTGCACACACTGGTGGGACTTTGAGCAGGGAGTTTTCAGATATTAACTTTGCTGAGGAAGTTGTGCTGAGCAGTCATACATGTGACCTTGGGTAGTAGGCAGTGCAGCGCAGATTCTGCTAGGTTAAAAATGATAATATAGAAGCTTTCAACATGGTCTTTTGATGCAACATTTTAAATTTAGAACACCTGCCTGAGGTTAACAACATTGTTAATATACCTTGAACCAGTTTCATATCAGGAAGGAAGCTTTAGAGTTGCAAAAGTTGGAATATAACATTTCAAATAGAAGAAGCTTCATAATAAATATGCAAAAGTTGATGTTTATATAACATTTATATAGCAAATAACAGTACGATGATGATAACAATTTCTTGGGCATACTAAATATGGATTACTCCATAAATTTTTCTGTGAAGGAAAATTCATAATTATATATTTTAAAAATGTTAAAGTCTTTTTTTAAAAAAATATCAGCACTCCAAAATGGAGGATGACATTCTAAATGCGCGCATGCCCAAGATGGCGATCGCATCTAGGGCTCCTTAGGAAGATGGGCTTTTTGGCTGGCTCTTAGTGGGTCCGTGGGGGTTGCAGACCATCGGCAACCCCCCGCCCAGCCAGCGGAATATATTGCCATCATGCTGGTGGGCTTGTATCCCGCCAGCGTGTTTCTGAAGACCCCCGCCGCTTCCGCCGCCTAGAACAGCTGAGAGGCGCTGTGGAAGATGGTGGCGCGGTGGGGGAGTGGCGAAGACGAGCGGCGAGCGGCGAGCGGCGGCAGCAGTGAGAGGGCAGCCGTGGCGAAACCCTCGGCATGTCTCTGGAGGCTCCCACCGCCCATAAACAGCTGGGCGGCGCTGCGAAGCCCGCCAGCGTGTTTCTGAAGACCCCCGCCGCTTCCCCCGCTTTTGGACAGCTGAGAGGCACTGCGGAAGATGGTGGCGCGGTGGGGGGGCGGCGAAGACGAGCGGCGGCGGCAGTGAGAGGGCAGCCATTGCGAAGCCCTCGCTGAGGAAACAAAAATGCTGCGAGAGATGGCAGCGCGGCGGTGAGCGGCAAGGAGATGGCGGCCAGCGAATGGTGGCAGCGGTGAGACTGGGGGCCGATGATTCCAGGGGGCCCCAGCAGCCAGCGGGCTTATGGACCCATTGGGGGCTGGTGAGGGTCCCCCCTCCCCCTCCCCCCATCCCGCTTGTCCTCCGCTGGCCCTCAAACTTTGCCCGCTCCTTTATTATTTGGCCGCTACTTCCAGAGCGGTGCTTCAGACTTTTTGGCTTTTCCACCAGTATTTGGCTTTTCCATCAGCATTCCATCACTCCGCTGGCTGGCCATTGGAAGACAGGCCAGTTCACGGGAGGACTTGTGGAGCCGGTTCTGTTATCACCTACCCTGAGGGGGTGCCACACCTACAGGACGAATCTGCTGGGCCACGGTGAGAGAGTGGCCTTGGACTTTCCAACGTGTTTTTGGTTGGACCACCGTGAGAGGGTGGCCTGGACATCCCCCTCAGGGACAGAATGCAGAGACTCCTGGTCGCTACCATGAGAGGGTAGTGGCGTTTTCTCCTGATTGACCTGGTCCTGCATCAGGACATCTTGAACTATGACTATGACTATGAACCTATGCCATGCCCCCATTTTCTTGCCCATATCTGTTTGGATGCTCTCTAGGTCTACGCTTCTTGCCCTGCGAGATTCCCCCCTCTCGCGGGTTTGGCCCTCCACGTTATCGAGGGCCTATCTTAATGACGGGTTTTGGGACCCCAAGAGGTGGCATGTCGGTTTTTAAGTGCTTTTTAAAGGGGTGTTTTAGGGGGTTCTGGGGTGGGGGAGGGTGTGGGTTTGGGGGGAAACCCGGGGGGAAAAGGGACAGGCCCGGCAGTCTGTGATGCCACGGGGGGTTTAGTTTCTGGAGGTAAGAGGGCTCTGACTGAGCCCTCTGTTGAGGGTGGTGTGATATCTACGCTATGTGGGAGGGGCAGATATGGCGAGAGCAGGGGACCATATCGTGTGGTGGGGGCACGCACTCGCTGTCTTCGAGCGATTGCTTGCCCCGGTCCCCTGAGCTATTCCCGTTCCCCGGGTTTTCTAGAGTCTCAGGACCCGAGGCTCCGGCTGCTGTTGTGCAATGCGAGGTCTGTTGTAAATAAGGCCCCCCTCATATGTGATCTTTTTCAAGAGGGGGGTGCGGACCTGGCTGGTATTACCGAGACCTGGCTGGGCCACGAGGGGGGGGGTTCCCCTCGTGGAGATGTGCCCACCGGGTTTCCTTGCATTCCACCAGCCGAGAGCCCAGGGCAGGGGTGGGGGAGTAGCGGTCATTATTAAGGAAGGTCTGGGTCCGAGGGAGGCCACTGTACCTCAGATAGCTGGGTGTGAGTCCATCTATGTGAGGTGGGGTCCTGGTGGGCAGATGGGTCGGTTAGTCACGTACCTGGCTCCCTGCCACGTGGCAACAACCCTGCCCGAGCTTCTCAATGTTATAGCCGAGGTGGCGGTTGATACTCCCAGGCTTATAGTCATGGGGGATTTCAACCTGCCATCTATCGGTGAAACATCTGAGATGGCTCGGGAGTTCATGGCTTCCATGACAGCCATGGACCTGACCCAGATAATTCAGGGCCCGACTCACGTTGGTGGACACACCCTGGACCTAGTTTTTGTCTCTGGTCAGTGGTTGAGTGGTCTTGATACTGGGGATATAGGCGTGGAACCCTTGTCATGGACTGACCACTCGCTCCTCCGACTCAACTTTCTGACCGCTGCACCCCACCGCAGGGAGGCGGAACCAATTAGGTGGTTCCGCCCCAGGCGCCTGATGGATCCTGATAGGTTCCAGACGGAGCTTGGGCCATTTCCTGAGACACTGACACGCGACTCGGCTGAGGACCTGGTGGCTGCCTGGGATAGGGCAGCCAGTGGGGCCTTGGACCGTGTCGTGCCTTTGCGGCCTCTGACCCGGCGTCGAACTCACTTATCTCCTTGGTTTACCGAGGAGCTGAGGGAGATGAAGCGCCGGAAAAGACGCCTAGAGAGCGGTTGGAGGGCCAGTCGCTCTGAATCTGACTTGACACTAGTAAGAGCTCATTTTAAGACTTACTTAGTGGCAATAAAAGCGGCGAAATCTAATTATTTTGCCGCTCTTATCGCGTCATCAGATAATCGCCCAGCCGCCCTGTTTAGGGTGACCCACTCCCTCCTTCATCTGGGAGCGCGGGAGGATCCCTTGCAGGGACGTGCTGAGGATTTTGTTCAATATCTGGATGATAAAATAACTCAGATTCGGGATGATTTGACTGCCGACTGGGTTAGTTCGGGCGAGGTGACTGAGCCCGGCCTTGAGAGTGTTATCTGGGCTGAGTTCGATCCTGTGGCTCCCGAGGACGTGGACAGGATCCTGGGAAGACTGAACGCTACCACATGTTTATTGGACCCGTGTCCCTCCTGGTTGGTGCTGGCCTCCCAGGAGGTTACACGAGGCTGGCTCCAGGAGATCATAAACGCTTCTTTGAGTGAGGGTGCCCTACCGACCGCTTTGAAGGAGGCGGTGGTGAGGCCCCTCCTCAAGAAGCCCTCCCTGGACCCAGCTGTTTTGGCAAATTACCGTCCAGTCTCCAACCTTCCCTTTCTAGCGAAGGTTGTTGAGAGTGTGGTGGCGTGGCAGCTCCCCCGGTACCTGGATGAAGCTGTCTATTTAGACCCGCTCCAGTCCGGCTTCAGGTCTGGTTACAGCACCGAAACGGCATTGGTCGCGTTGGTGGATGATCTCTGGAGGGCCCGGGGTAGGGGGTACTCCTCTATCCTGGTGCTGTTAGACCTCTCAGCGGCTTTTGATACCATCGACCATGGTAATATGTTGCGCCGGTTGGAGGGATTGGGGGTGGGGGGCACCGTTCTACGGTGGTTCTCCTCCTACCTCTCCGACCGGTCGCAATCTGTGTTGACAGGGGGGCAGCGGTCGACCCCGAGGCGCCTAGTGTGTGGGGTGCCACAAGGGTCGGTCCTCTCGCCCCTTCTGTTCAACATTTATGTAAAGCTGCCGGGTGAGATCATCCGTGGTTTTGGGGTGGAATTCCATCAGTACGCTGATGACACTCAGCTGTACATTTCCACCCCAGACCACCCCAACGATGCTGTGGAAGTGATGTCCCAGTGCCTTGAAGCTGTGCGGGTCTGGATGGGGAGGCTTCTTGAGGCTTCGACTCAACCCCTCCAAGACCGAGTGGCTGTGGCTGCCGGCGTCCCGATATAGCCAACTGACTCCATCGTTGGTTATTGGGGGCGAATCATTGGCCCCCACGGAAAGGGTGCGCAACTTGGGCGTCCTCCTGGACCCACGGCTGTCTTTAGAGGACCATACGACAGCCGTGGCCAGGGGGGCTTTCTATCAGGTTCGCCTGATATGCCAGTTGCGGCCCTTTCTAGATCGGGACTCCCTACGCACAGTCACTCAGGCGCTCGTCACGTCTCGCTTGGACTACTGTAATGCTCTCTACATGGGGCTCCCCTTGGGATGCACCCGGAGGCTTCAG
The DNA here is from genome assembly GCA_030761175.1 of Masticophis lateralis. NCBI lineage: Eukaryota > Metazoa > Chordata > Lepidosauria > Squamata > Colubridae > Masticophis > Masticophis lateralis. Next base: position 25,026,055 of record JAUDYJ010000005.1, read on the forward strand.
CTGGTGCAGAATGCGGCCGCGCGGGGGATTATGGGAGCGACAGGGCGCTCCCACGTGACACCTCTCCTGCGTGAGCTGCATTGGTTGCCGGTTGACTTCCGGGTGCGTTTCAAGGTGTTGGTAATCTCCTTTAAAGCGCTCCATGGCTTAGGACCAGGGTACTTACGGGACCGCCTTCTGCCACCAATTGCCTCCCACCGGCCGGTTCGCTCCCACAGAGAGAGCCTCCTCAGGGTGCCGTCAGCCAGACAATGCCGGCTGGTGACCCCCAGGGGGAGAGCGTTCTCTGTGGTAACCCCCACCCTCTGGAACGATCTTCCTCCAGAACTGAGAACAATTGCTGACCTCCGGACTTTTCGTCGGGCTCTGAAGACTCATCTTTTTCAACTTGCCGGACTTGCCTGATCCCTTCTATTTTTTAAATATTTTTAAATTTTAACTTTTTAGAGTTTTTATTCGGTTTTATACTTTCAGCCTAATTTATATTGGTTTTAGTATGTTTTTAACGTTTGTGTACTGGTTTTTAATTGGCTGTTCACCGCCCTGAGTCCGCTAGGAGAAGGGCGGTATAGAAATCTAATTAATAAATAAATAATAAATAAATAAATAAATAAATAAATAAATAAATAAAACTAACAGAATGTTCAAAACTAGTGCTTGAAGAGGAAAATTGTAAGAATAACTCAACCCTTCAATCTTCCTAATCCCCTGCAAGGTTTTGTGGCCAACTCTTGTCGGCATTTTTATGTGTGAAGCAATTTGCTTTAATAACGCAGTACGCTGTGATCTTTCTGCTGATAGAGTCCAGAACTAGGTGTCTTTGGATAGATTGTGCTGTATTACTAACCCTGAGGGGTCAGGAGTTTAGACAGCCTAATGAACAAAAGCAGCCTGTCCTCTCCTCGGTACATCTGGTTCACTAGTAACTTGTCAGAGACTTGTCACATTCAGTCATTTTCCATTAAGAAATTTCTTATAAGATCCCCATGAAATATTTTTAACCTTACCATTATTCTACCCCATTAAATTAATCAAATTATTATTTAATGGACCACTTAACTAAATCTTTGCGAAATAACATTGCATCATTATTGGGCTTTCATTTGTATCTCTTTGCATTTTGTTCTGTTTGAATAATCAGGCAATTGTGTATCTGTTGGATATTCCAGCATGAAGAACTCTGTGTAATTCCTTGATAAGAGGATTTTTGCTGGTCTGTGGGTACAAAGAGAGACTCCTGTTGTTCATTGGGAATGCAAGGTCATTATATCCTGGTACCAAATTAAATGTACAATAAAGGCAAAACTCTGGATGGAAAGCTCTTAATGACGGGAATGTTTGTCATTTTATTTATGCTCAGTGGGCAGAAGTTCTTGTGAGGGCCAAGTGGAACGAAAAAGTTCTATGCCTTGTCAGAACAGTTTTATTTGCTTTAATAATCCTGGAGGAGTTTGTAATACACTGTCCAGCATACAGATTAATCTTGTACAAATATCTCTAGAATACAGATATTTCAGACACAATGACCATAACAAAGAGTTTTCAATAAGGTGTCTCTTAAGATGGTTTTGTTGTCCTTCTAACAACAACATGAAGAAGAAAGCAAAAATGGCCAGGATAAAAATTGGCTTTCAGGATCTGCACAAAATCTGAATTTAATGCAGGTAAGTGTTTCTTCTGAGCACAACATAGCAAAATCTCAAAATCTATTTTGAAAAATATAATTGAAACAACCTAGTATGACAGGCTTATTATCTATGACTTGTGGAATAATAAAAGGATTGTTTGTGCAACTGTGATAGGATTTTATTTACATATTTTTCAAATTTAATCCTTAGTATGCATACAATTTCTCAAACAAAAGTAAAACAATAGAAATATTCTAAAAACAGTAATTATTTAATCACTAACCTATCTTTAAAAGACTGGCTAAAGAGGAGTTGTCAAAACTTTGGCTAAAGGGGGAAGGTTACGGGCTTAGATGCTAAAAGCAACTCAGTATAGCTCAGGAATGGAGAAGGACATCTGTTTTGTCCCTAAAAATGGACATCTCAATGCAAGGATGTCTTCAGAAGGTCTTTCCTACTCAGGCAGAGTTGTATCAAGATCAAATGCGTTGGTGGCAGCGGTGGCGTTCTTGTTATTGTTAGGTTAAAGCTAACAATAAATTGTGCTGAGGAATCAACCTACAGAGCAGATGAAGCATGTTCTAGTTAGCAACTTAATTGCCACATTTTGCACCAATTAAATGCTTCCTACACTTGCTAAAGGCTAGCTTGAGTGTGTTTCCTTAATTTGCTCATCAGAAAACTTAAAATGGAAGTTAAAATCATTGTTCTGTTCCCATTAATTAGCAATAACCAGGTTAAGTCAGAAAGCCTATCTGATTTACATTTATGGTTTTCCACACTGAATGTGACTAATTTTTCCCTCAGTTTTTGCTCTCAAATCAACTGGCTTATGAGTGCTCCTGAGTTGTGCTGTTGCAAGTGTGAGTCTCAGAAGCAAGTAGTGGACTTATATCCAGTGGTGGGATTCAAGTAATTTAACAACCAGTTCTCTGCCCTAAGGATTTCTTCCAACAACCAGTTTGCCAATCTGCTCAGAAAGTTAACAACCGGTTCTCCCAAAGTGGTGCGAACTGCCTGAATCCCATCACTGCATATGTCCCATGGAACAGAGGACACTCTCCAACATATAATACATGTTCTCTAGGACAAGAACTTCATCACTGTTGACATGAACAGTTTAAAGAACATACCATCAGACATTAAACAAGAACTTATTTGTCCTGTTCTTTTTTAACAGGAACAGAACAATAACAGGATCTTCTTGGTTGCATGAAGTACAACCAAAGATAGTGCCACCTGGTGGATAAACTATGTAATGGGTAGGTATTGCCATGCATTGACTGCAAGAAGACAGCTACTAAACGTTTTACCCCTCACAGATTAATAGAGTTGGGAGGGGCCTTGTAGGTCATCTAGTCCAATCCCCCACCCAAGCAGCAAACCCTACACCATTTCTGACAAATGGCAGTCCAATCTCTTCCTGAAAGTCTCAAGTGATAAAGCTCCCACAACTTCTGAAGGCAAACTGTTCCACTGGTTGATTGTTCTGTCAGAAAATTTCTCCTTATTTCCAAGTTAAATCTTTCCTTTTTCAGTTTCCATCCATTATTCCTTGTCTGGCCTACAGGAGCTTTAGAAAATAGTTTGACCCCTTCTTCTCTGTGGTAGCTCCTTAAATATTGCTATCATGTCTTCCCCTGGTCCTTCTCTTCACTAGACTAGCCATGCTCAGTTCCTGTAACTGTTCTTCATGTTTTAGTCTCCAGTCCCCTAATCATCCTGGTTATGTCTATAAAGATACTCAATTATCCAGGTAATGGTTTTCCCAAAAATGCTTTTTCAAAAGGCAACTGGACTTCTTTGGTTTTTCTCCTTGAAAACATTTCAGTTCTGAATTGAAGAAGCTTCTTGGATGAAAACCAAAATGTTTTCAAGGGGAAAAAATCAAGAAAGTCCAGTTGCCTTTTGAAAAAGCACCTTTGGGACAAATATCTGTGGAGATTCTCAGTCATCCAGGTCATAACTGTCTCAAAAGTGCTTTATCGAAAGGCAACTGGACTGTTTTTTCCTTGAGGAAGAAGAACAACAAAACATTTTGTTGTTCTTCCTCAAAGAAAAAGAAGTCCAGTTGCCTTTTGAAAAAGAACTTTTGAGACCTTTGGGGCAACTTTTGCTAAGTGAAGATTATTTTTGAGCAGATAGGGGAGAATGATCTTAGCTACAGAAACAGGCATTGCAGGAATTCTGCTTCCAGCTAACTGCAAAAAAATAAAAATAAAAAGGCTGCAGCAATGTTAAACAGCTACTAAAATGAAAGCAACTTTATGATAAATAGTTATCCCATACTGGATTTTTCCATGAAATATGTAATTAAGATGATTTCTTGTGACTAAATCCACCTACTGCAGCTTCCTAGTATGCTGATTAGACTAAACATTTCATATTCCTAGAATATATAAAAAAAGAAGGGGACAACAGAGAAGGAGGTAGCTGGATGGAGTCAATGAAGCAGACGGCATGAGCACTGAAGCAGTCGGCATGGACTCCAGAGGATGGTAAAGGACAGGAAGGCCTGGAGGAATGTTGTCCATGGGGTCGTGATGGGTTGGACATGACTTCGCAACTAACAACAACAACAATAAAGAATATAAAACAAATGGGACTATGCTGCAACTGGAAGTAAAGTGTCTTTTTGAGTATCTACCAGATTTTGCATTTTTCTTAAGAATACTTTAGCTATAATACCTGCTGCTTTTAAAATTCATCCTAGGTGAGATCATTGTGATTGTCAAATTAAATCATACTAGGACAATGCAAAATACTTAAGTGTTATAGATAGTTCTTGTCTTATAATCAAGGGAGAGGAATCTTGGTTGTTGAGTGCAACAGTTGTTAAATGAGATGTCACATCATCATTTTATTCAGTGACCGCAATTTTGGCAGTCCTGGATGCGGGCATTAAGTGATCCTGTGGGGCATGAAGCAGACAGAGTCCCAGGTAAGGAGCATGGGGTATGCCTCAGGGAATTGAAGGAGGTAATAGGATGCCTGGTGTAGGCTGTGCACAAATTGTGTGTGTGTGTGTGTCTGTGTCTGTGTGTGTCTGTGTGTCTGTGCGTGCTACAGAGCAGTGCAAAGCTGCAGCCATCTCTGGAAGCTCAACCATCCACCTGAACCATAAGTGCTAAGCTACCCAGGCCACCAAGTCCACCAGTACCAGAAAAGCTGCTTAGACCTGGAAGAGTCACCAGCCAGCCAGCCCATCAGCATGAGCAAAGCTGCCATGGCCTGAGAAGACTCACTGCTCATCCAGTCCACCAACACAAGCAAGGTGTCCAAGTTACTTTTGCCTTTTTTCTCTAGCTATTGATTGACACTCGCAATCTATGCAAAGCACAGCCTTCTTATTAAGCCATTCAATAAGCAGTTCTCCAAGAAGGTTTGCTGTGTTTTTGGAAGCCTCCTTAGCAGCTTTGCTTGTGCTGGCAGGTGAGGTGGGCAATGAGGCATTCTGAACCCGGGCACTTTTGCTTGCACTGGTGGATTGGGTGGTTGACTGGGATCATGGGAGAAATTGGATGGAGGGAGTTGCAGTGCCCCTGTGGTTGTAAGTGCAGGCAGACTGCCAAACAGGGATGAAATCCAGCAGATTCTGGAGAGCCGGTAGACGGAAATTTTGAGTAATTCAGAGAACCAGCAAATACCTCCTCTGGCTGACCCCAGAGTGGGGTGGGAATGGGGATTTTGCAGTATCCTTTCCTGGAATGGGGTGGTAATGGAGATTTTGCTCCAGGGAATGGAATATCCTTCCCCTGCCACACCCACCAAGCCACACCCACCAAGCCACACCCACACCCATAGTAAAAAAATTTGGATTTCACCACTGCTGCCAAGTGCTCAAATTTACACAACGTAACAATGGGTGGGGTGGGGGTGGGGTGGGGTGCTGCAACAGCCATAACTTCAGACATGAGTCATAAATCCCTTCGTTCATAAATGGTTCTAAATTGAGAACTATCTCTATTGTTCATTTTGGTTTTTAATCTGTGCTCCAAACTCAAAGTTTACAACTGCTTGTTATCCACTTACAGCATTCACATAAAAGGAAGTTTTCACATCAGCAAAGTTCAGGCTGAGCAAGATATTTTACTAAGCTTAGAAAGTCTGATTAGTGGAAGGCACTTCACTAGGAACTTTGTGTACTCAGTAACTCTGTCTTTGGAATAAAAACACTGAATGATTTAAATGTGGGTTGAAATAGGTTGAACGTTTGGGGGAAAGGATGATGTTTGAAGCTCATGTGATGGCTGCTAATCAACCCACATTTAAGGGCAACTCACATAACAAAATTGATATTCCGAGGAACCTTGTCATGGGGCAACTTGACTCCATGAAGAATGCTGCCCTATAGAAGAACTTTTCAGGGGCACAAGTCTGAAAAAAGAAGAATCTAAATCAATGTTTGTCGAACACAGCAACTTTAAGCTTGCTGGTTGAAGAATTCTGGGGGTTGAAGTCCATTACATCTTAAAGTAGCGAAGTTTGAAAAACATTGATCTAAATTAAATCCTGAACCCACACAGGGGCTGGGTTCACACACCACATCTCCTAAAATCAGTTAATGATCTAAGAAATATAGTGTACAACACTGCAAACCAAGACAAGGATAACTTTGGCTAATTTTTAATAATAATATTATTTTAATAATAATAATGTGTTGGGTGAACACTTGTGCCTTAGTGTTTGGCAAGCAAATGTTTTGATATATTACAAAAATCTAGAAAATGAGTAAATTCTACAAGGTTAAGAATGTTATTTGAATATGGTTTTCATAATGAATATTATTCTAAAGCTATAGAAATAAATGTGGTATATATATAAGGATTGGGTCAAGATGCCCAGAGCAAAGACAATCATGTACAGAATCATAATAGAAAATCAAATTAATACTTTGCAGTGGTTGACTCTTCAGTTTCAGAATATTACATTACATTTCAGAATATTCTTATTCCATCCCTGTACTCTCAAACAATATGGAACAAGTCAACCTTCTGTGACATTCCTTCAGATACTTGAAAAGGGCATATCCATGGTCATTTTTTCTTCAAGAAAAAAACATATCCATTTTCCTCAGACTTAATTTCCAGTTACCTGATCATCCTGGATAGCTGCACCAGTTGTTTTCTCTAAATCTTTCTTAAAATGTGGTTTTCAAAACTGGACACAGTACTCTGATCAATGCAGATTAAAGTAGGTTTAGAAAGTCAGCTATGCTTCTACTGACCAAGCTAAAGTTGCATGATGAAGCTTTTCACATGCATTAATATCAGCCAGGTATCACACATATTATATCTGTGCAACTCCATTTTTTTCTAAGTAAGATACTTTACATTTGCCTCTGTTAAAAGTTCTTTTACTTTCAGCCTGTTTAATCTGTTAAAATAGTCTTCAATTTTGTGCTTCTAGAATACAGTATTAGTCATCCCATCAGTTTTCCGTCAGCTGCCAATCTGATCATCATTCCCTCACCTCTTCATTAATTGACCCTGTTAAGGCAAAAGTAACTCTTTCCCTTCTGCTTCGTCTACCCTCTGAAGGAAAGAGCAGTTAGCAAACCAGGACAGGAATTCCTCAGAGAGACCAAGTTTAGCAAACTTGTGTCCAATTATTTGTGTGTGTGTGGGGGGGGGGGAGGTTGGGGTAATTAAGGTTCCTTATTACAACTACTTTGCTCCTCTTTGAAATATTTTATTGATTTATTTATTGTAACCCAGACTCTCCCAACAGCATCATATAGATGTTTTTAAGCATAGTGTAGAGCTCTTTTCCCTATTGCTTCTGTTTGGGGGCAAACTGCATTCTTCAGTTGTTCTATTGCAATTAGGAAAATCATCCCACTTGGTCTGTCATACCTGTGAAATAGTATTTACCTTTGTACACTAAGAGTTTGAGGTCATTCTCTTTATTTTCCTGATTGGGAGCCACCTAGAATTCAGTATAAAATGGGTGGCTATATAAATGCTTTAAATAAACATATACGTACACAAATATTTTGAATGTACACTATGAAGATCACTGCACTTCAAAATAATAGTGGACAGGTCCTAGCCTTCTTTTGTATTAGAGTATAACCTTGTTGATACTTGAAAATGCCATCATAATCCACCCAATCACTTTTTTTCAAGATATCCATTTAAAGAGTTGACAGTTTTCCGAAGTTTTCACTGAGTGGTTTAAAAGGCCCTAGTTATTGGTTGGTTGGTCATTTCTTTAGATTAATACTCTGACTTTTCCTCCAAGAGCAGTGTACATATCACCTTCTTTTTAAATTTTTCTCTCAAGAAAATATAACAAAATAATTCCCCTGGAGGGTTTAAATTCACTCTTGTTGGTTTTTTCTTTATACAGGGAGAAATAATAGCATTTTTCCAATCATCAGGCACAGTTGCAGCCTTCACACTCATTAAACAAACCATATAGCCACTCCTTACATCAACCATTTGTCTAATTATACAATCTACAATTGTAGCCCAACCACTTTTCAAAATTGTTACAGTTTTTGATATTTTCTTTTCATCATTTTTATAATAGCTGCCAACACCTGGAGAAAAAAGTCATTACCCTGAATTATATCTAGCTTCATCAGTTATGTGACTTAGAAAGAGCAGTGGGTTCTATGCTGGAGAATAGTTAAAATATGAAGAACAAAATAGCACATCTTCATCCCATTAGACAATTTATGATCTTGATACTGAATTGCCATCAATATTAGTGTGATTTAGTTCCATATAGCCTGCTTATGACATATGTAATTTGCTTTGATTCATATACGTTTGCTTCATATACGTTTTTAAGAAAAAAACCCAGTACTTTTTCTTCATGCTATATTAATTTGCAATTTATACATCAGCTGGGTTTTTTCCTAAAACAATAACCAAAAATAATAGCAGTTCATGAATTGAATACCTTGGAAGTTAGCAGTTAACAAAACAATCCTAAATATCAATCTACCTTATTGGAGGTATGGTTGTTATGCAGTTAACGACCCATTATGTCCAAAGTAACATCTGCAGCCAAGGTGAGCGGAAGTGGATGGCTTTTGAGGAAGGGGAAGTCCCCACTCCTATCATTAAACCATTGGCATAGTTTGTGAACCTGATCCAGGAAACCTGGAGGTTACACCCCATTCCTGATGCAAATATGCAATGATCATCTAGGCCTGTGATGGCGAACCTATAGCATGGGTGCCACAGGTGGCACACGGAGCTGTATCTGTGGGCACGCGAGTGTTGCCCTACCTCAGCTGCAGCACGCATGTGCGCACAGGCCAGCTGATTTTCGGGCCTTCTGGGCCCAGCGGAGGGGTCTCTAGAGGGCCTCCGGGGGTATGTGGAAAGCCATTTTCATCCTCCCCAGGCTCCCAAGAAAGCCTCTGGAGCCTGGGGAGGGTGAAAAACAGGCCTACCAGGCCCACTGGTAACCTTTTTGTCATCATATACCAAAAGCGAGGGGAGTGTGGGGCGCGCATGTGCAGGGCACTGGGGCATTGAATTATGTGTGCATGTGGGCACATGCACATGTTAATCCCCCCCCCACTCCCCACACTTTTGGCACGCGATGGCAAAAATGTTAGCCATCACTGATCTAGGCCCTCTTCTCTACCCAACTACTGTGTCTGAAAGTAATCCCTGGGGAAGATATATTCGCGAACAGCTTCATGCAGGAATATCACTGGCTGCTGGGGCAAACATCTCACTCTAGTTGAGACACTTTTACACTTTATTTGCCATAGCTGGCTTCTCTCTGCAAACCTCAATGTAGGCAATGGTTTTAGAAGAAAACTGGCGATTGTACAAACAATTCAGCAAGGTTTTTATTAACATATTAACAATGAAGACAAGTGAATTAAAATACCATTGCAAAATTAAAATATCATTGTGTGTGTTCAGGTGAGTCTGTATCCAAGGGGTGGGAAAAGGGAAAAAGGAACAAAATCACTTAATTTGTTGAACTCCATATACACATGATGCATATTATATATTAATTTACATTGAGCTGGAAGTTGCTGAATAATAGCAGTTCCCATTGCAGGTAGAGAATCTCATAATCATATGTAGCTAGGCAGGCAATCATAAGAAAATTTCTAGCTTAGTCTTGATGACATCCTATTTAATGAGATATTATAAAGTTAAACTGGGATGTTTCTCTATGACTTTTACTTTGCTAGATTAAGTGAAGGTTTAACAAGAAGGAACATATATGAGCTGGATCTTGCAGCCTGCAGTGGCAAGCCAGAAAACCACTATACTGAAGTCACCACCATTTTCTGATTGAAGTGAGGAATCATGATTGTATAATAAAATACAAATGCTTTGGTAAGCAAAGCACGGCCTTACAGCTTAATAGCATGCTGTCAGCATAAAAAACGATAATCCCTAAAAACACATTTATTCCCAGAAATATATTTTCTTGTAACATTACCTCCTGAAGGCTCACTTTAAGAAACTTAGATAATGTGCCAAAGTTGTTGATCCTCGGTAGCAATTCTTTTCTCATCATAGTTGACTCATTTGTCTTTTTATAACTGCTGAGATTCTTCTCCTGGATTCATCTAGAGATGTTCTCCTTTGAGGTGACTGCAATGTAGGTATAGCAGGCAAGCTAACACTGAAGCTGTTTTGGTTCCTACCACCGACTACTGCTTTAGTGGTCCTTGAAATCTCAGATGTTATCCCTTTTGAAGCCTTTGGGCGCCTTTGACTGTTGATCAAAGTGGAGGAGGAAGCTGAACTGCCCTGACTGAGGGAACACTGTGTCAAGGGAAAGTTTCCACCAAGTTTTTTTAGTTCCATGATTTGTTCTTTAGCTTGAACCAAAGCCTCAGTAAGCTCATAGCGTTCCTCACACTCCCTGCGTACAGTGTCCTGGAGAAGGGCATTCTATGAGAATAAAGAAAGACATATTTCATAAAACATTATTGAGATGACAACAAAAGATATATAAATATTGGGTGTTTCTTACATCTCAAAACATAGTGTGCTCAGAACAGCATGTGCAGACAACACATTGTGTACTGAAATGCTCACAGCCATACCACAGATAACCAGCATATCTATGTGACCATTATTCTTATTAGCTACTTATTAGCTTATTAAGCTACTTATTAGCTTATTAGTTTTTCATCATGGGTATGGCAAAAAAATATTTTGCCTGACATCTAAAGTGTTACTATATTTTAGATATACTAAGCAGCTTTAAAAGTATAATTAGAATACCATCGCTTTATGTCACATCAGAAATCAATTTGCAATTTGGAAGTGCTCATCCACCCAGTTCTTTAGAAATGAAGATAAAATGCTCTATTCACAATTACAATGACATAAGAATGGCAGATCTGCATCATACCAAAGCACATATAAACATTATCTTTATGTTACAGAGCTCATTAAAACAAACTAGTTGAATAAGCCACTTCCAGTTCAATAAGCCACTTGGCATTCTTCTTTAAATGAACAATGAGCAGCATGAAGGAATAATTCTTTTTTCTTGAAAAAGGGTTCATTTCATTGGATGATCTAATTTTGGTCTCTTTTTCTATGTTTCTATTCCAATCTCTTCTAAAACTGCACAGCTTTTTTAATTTCAACAGTTTTCCTCAACGAAGTATCTCAAAGATAGCTTTTCCAACCTGATTCTTGCCAGATTGCTGGAATTCCATTCCCAATTCCATGTCATCTGGAAATTATTGCAGTGAAAGTCTAATAATGTATGTAGAAGGCACATTGAATTAAGTGAAAAAAGCAAAATTGTTATAGGAAAGTATTCATTCATAAAATATTTCTCTTGCACTCATGGTGCAAAACTCAACAGAAAACATACTTTGCTTTATCTCACTAAACGACACCTTGCTTTTCCATGACGGACAATGGCTTCAATGATTAGCTAACTATGAAAGTACTTCAGAGGTTGAATTCATTTAAGAATAGTCATTTTGTTTCCTGGGAAAACCACAGTGCCTTAAAATGTCTTTAGCACTGTGCTTGTTTCAAGCCTTAGAATAGAAAATTGGAAAGATAAATCAAGGCATCCTCATGGTAGCAGGCCTTCAGGGCAGAAGCCTAGTCCAAATTTGAATATCCCCACTAAAACTATTAAATCTGCCACTGAAATATTAATCATTATAATTAAAAGTCCAAATTTATCTATGCACAGTATTACTGAAGAACTGTAAAGGATTTAAATGCTTTTTGCATTTTAGAATGATTAAAAAAAACTTACCAAGGACAATTGTGAAGGCTCAAAAATAATGTGAACCTAATTTGACTAATGATTAATCCAAAAGAAACCTTATTAAGTAAGACATGACATCATTTCTCTTTTTTTAATGAAAGTAAAGGAAGTCATATCCAATGTAAAGGGGTATGAAGCATAGAGGCAGGGTGAAATGCTCCCGGTTCAGACCGGATCGCCTGATCCAGTAGCAGGTGGTTCAGAGAACTGGTAGCAAAAAACCCTGTTCCCTCCCACACCATGCCCAGCTGAGCCGCGCAATAATCAGAGGCTTTTTTTTTAATTTTTAAAAGCATTTTTTTGCAACCTCTTCAGCCGAAAAAATGCTTTTAAAAGTAAAAAGAAAAAAAAGCCTCTGATGGTCGCGCAGCTCAGCTGGGATTGTCAGAGGCTTTTAAAAGCATTTTTTACAACCTCTTTGGCAGAAGAGGTTGTAGAAAAAATGGTTTTAAAAGTAAAAAGAAAAAGTTGGCCACGCCCACTGTCACATTATCCACCACCAAGCCACGCCCACTGAACCGGTAGTAACAAATTTTACATTTCAACACTGCATAGAGGTTATATAAATTGACTATATGCAGTGAATATAAAGATTACAATAATGAATGTATCATTGACAGATAAAAAGTAAACTACATCTAGTGACAGAAAACAAAAGAATGCCCATATTTCAATCGTTTCTATTCATCTATATGCACAGCTTACTGTCAAAAAGATATAATAAAGCATGATTTTTATGACAAACACATCTATTTTAAGATGCAATTCAATGACTTAGGAAAGAATATTCTAGAGGCAGATAACTAATTAGATGTTTCTTTCCTGACTCAGAGGGATACCAGTATATCATGAGAAGTCTAGAATTAGATTTGCTTTTCCTCTTTCCTTCCACCCCCAATGTCAAAAAAATGCCTGAGGGCCTAGCCAGAGTTGGGTGATTATAGTATAACTCCAAATGCATCAAAAATTTAGACCAAATTTCCAGATATTCTGAATGTATTTCCTTCTACTGAAAGGAATTCAGCATAACAGTTAAAAAACAAATCAACAAATCAACAAATCCAGGAGACTGTTCTCATTCTGTCTTGTCCAATTTTCAGACAGCAGTGTTCTAAAAATATGTTATAGCTCCGAGGCTGGAGTTTTGCTATTGAAGAACAGGATTGTTTTGTCCACTACAGAATTTTCAATGAAGACATAACTATTAAGAATTTTTTAAATGGATAAAAATAATGCAAACAAACATAGGAACAAATAAATGCTTTAATTTCTAATAATTTTAACCACCCACATGCAAATCCTCCCTGCACTTCTTTTTCATAAAAAAATAGGTTTCATTTCCTCTTTTACATCTTTAAAATAATTATATTCTTATATTTTTTTTACTTTTCTTGATTTTTTTTTCTCTTCAAGATCTTTTGACTTGATTTGTCAAATGCTTTTTGGCTAAATGTTCTATTATTCAATTGCAGCTCTCTATTTTTCCTTTTGTCTTCATGCTCACTACAGGTTAATTTATGGAACAAATTATGTATGTTGCTTTGGAAATTTTAAATACTTTAAAATTTATTCTAAATTAATATGATTAGAAAGGTATTTTTCACGGCATTCTTTTGCACTGGGTATGGGGATCCAACTATTGAAAAAATAATAGAAATTTAATTATATTACATAAACAACTTGACAGAAGTGGCACTGTGTGCGCTCTGCCTATTCCTAACTTTATATTCAAATTAGTTGCCTGTCTGCCCATAAGATTCTCCTTCCCAGCAGAATTCCCATTTATGGAGAAGAGAATAGGGAGAAAATCCTATATATTGTACACATCCTACATGTACACCGCCCTGAGTCCTTTGGGAGTAGGGCGGTATATAAATCCAATAAAATCAAAATCAAAAATCAAATCATATACAGTACAGTATATATTTACAGAAAATGGTTTCTATGCAGAGAAATTAATTTGTTTATCATGATTCTCTCTTCCAGGCCCTGATGAGAATAGCTTGCTTTAGACTTAATAATCTTAGATATAGAATATGGTTTATTTAGCAGGCACTAAAAACCATGGTTTGATATCCTTGTTCGTAATGGGAAAGAGAGAACAACTGAAATGGTACTTAGATTTATATTTTCGTTCTTTGTCCCAATGTCCATCATTTGTTAGGTTAGGATTTTTGTATCTCAAACAAACCAAAATATAAAAATGGGTATCACATAATGAACCAGGTCTGACCTTTGGCTGAGTTCATACCTCCTCTTGAACTTGATTCATTGTCTGAATCAATTGTTTTTGTTCCTCGGTTAGTTTTTCCAGTTCACGGGTCTTCTTTTTTATTTCTTCTTTCATGTCTTCTGTCACTGAATTATGAATGCTCCGTTCTTCCTTCAGCTGGAACTCAAGCTCAGTTATTTGTCTTCTGAGGCTTTGCCATTCTTTTTCCCTCTTGTGATCTTTCTCATTAACCTTCCTCTCCGCTTCATGGAGTTTCTTTTCAAGTGTCTCCATTTCAACCTTCAGTTTATTAGTAGCATTACATATCAGTAGAGGTATCTGAAAACAAATTGAACATTCAATTCTTGTCAAATAATTTTGGCAAACATACATTGGTTAAGTAGATTTAAATAGGTTTAAGTGATTCTGGAAAAAGAAAGATAAGGAAACATCACTCCATTCCATGTAAGACTTATAAAGAGCTTGTACTTAACATGAAATGAATATTAAAAAGTACTCCATAATAGTGGAATTCTTAGAGGACATAAGATTTGGGAGTTATTAAAAATGTTAAATATGAATACATAAATGAAATAAATATTACAGTAAAGCTCTGTTTTCAAATAGGTAAGTTTTCTTACAACACACAAAGAGAGAAGAACTTGCTTTTATAAATAAGTATTCTGGACAACTCTTAAAGGACTAAAGCAAAACTTGACCCATGTTGGGATTTTTTTTAGTATGGAATAAATATAACTGTTACTTCTGTTTGATGGGATTCTTAGTCCTACAAAAGATCTCTGAAGGACTCAAGAAATACTAGGAAGGAAAACTCTTTGTAATGTACTAAATATCTAAAAAGATATTTAAAAGACATTTTTTTAGATATTTAGTACATTACAAAGAGTTTTCCTTCCTAGTATTTCTTGAGTCCTTCAGAGATCTTTTGTAGGACTAAGAACCTCATCAAACAGAAGTAACAGTTATATTTATTTCATGAAATTAAATGATTCTTGAGGCTATGCATTAAAAAGCAGCTTATTTTTAGTTGCTTAAACCTTTGTATGTAGCAGTTCGTCCTGATCTTTCTGGTATTTTGCAATTAATTCCTGATGCTTTTGTTTTTCAATATCTAGTTCCATTCTGGCTTCGTCTTTGAGTCTAACAATCTCTTCTTTGTGACTGGTATGTTCTTTCACTTTATCAGTTTTAACCTAGAAAGCAAACATTTGGAGATCAGTTAAGACTCTGTTCAATTTACATACGCACAATGTTCAACGGACGTAGTGTACAATGTGACTTGTGAAAATAACGGGACTTAAGTTGGTCAAGACATGCAGACTGATCCTTATGTCTACAATTTGGATGAAAATGTAGAAATTATGCAAAAGTATACAGTATTTGATACGAATTACTTTGGAATACAAACCATAATAGCACAGAACACTATAATATTCATAAAAGCTTTAGAAAAAGAGGATTACCATCAAAAGTGTTTCATTTCTAATGCACGAAACTCTAATCAATATATATTATGTTCAATAAAGAAGAATATTTGTAGCTCAGGGTTGAAATAAGAGTTCCTTGGTGCTTTCTGGCCTTGGTTGTTTTCTTGCAGACGTTTCATTACTCAAACTAGATAACACCAGGAGCCTGGTGGAGCAGTGGACTAAAGCGCTGTTAAATAGCACTTAGCTGCCAGCTGCCTGCAATTACTGCAAGTTCAAATCTTACCAGGCTCAAGGTTGACTCAGCTTTCCATCCTTCCGAGGTAGGTAAAATGAAGACCCGGATTGTGGAGGCAATAAGCTGACTTTGTATAAAAAAAAACCACCGCTTGGGGGGGGGGAGGGGGCAAAAGCCCTACTAAGCAGGTATATACAAAAGTATGAAGGCTATTGCTTAACGCATTATAAGCCGCCCTGAGTCTCTGGAGAAGGGCGGCATATAAATCAAACCAATAAAATAAATAAATAATAAATAACATCATCAATGCTAGTCAATAGCACTGTCATAATCACTGGCACTGATGTTGTTGCCTAGTTTGAGTAATGAAATGTCTGCAAAAAAATATATATAACCAAGCTCAGCAAACACGAAGGACCCCTCAAATAAGGTGAGGTCCAAATGCAACCAGATAGTTCAAAGGAAATGTATTATATCCAGAATCTAAAATTGTATAACAAACCTACTGGTTTTCATTGTGCATTTTCTTCTATCTTGTTCCCTACTGTAAGAAATTCAAAAATGTGATGTGATTCCTGAAATGGAAGCCTAGATGAAACGATCAACTTTCTGAGTACTTTATTGCACTTTTCCAATGTATTTTAAAGATGAATTTCTTCAGCCAACATGAAATAATTATTTCATTAATTGAGCTTTCAAACGAAGTGTTACATTTTGGGATTTTTAAATCTCTGTATGAATCTCTGAACAGTTTAAAGACAGTAAAGACATTATAACAAATAATATTGTACGATATATGTGTTTATTAATAATTTGCTTATCTTTTTTTCTAAGTTTATAGTCCTCACTACACTATTACAATTTTGTGAAAAAGCTGTAATAAAATGATAAAAGTAAATGTAAGTACAGCTAAACCATATAACAATTATATTTAAATAATCACTGTCAATATTTATATAACCTGCATTGCAAAATTATATGGTTCAGTGTACAATTCTGTGAGACACACATACACATGCACACACAAACCCCTATATAGAAAGAAAGATATAAATGCTGTCTATCTAAACACTTCTAAAACACAGTGTTACTGTTCTACAGTAGACAATATTTGCTAATTCATAAGGAAAAGGGTTTTTAATGATAGTTGAAGTGTGAGTTCCTATCCAATAGAAAGAAGTCAAGTGATGCTCCAGTTGGGTTAAATACCTCCTCCAGTTGTTTATCTATCATTATTTTAGAAAATTAGAATATTTTTCTTTCATAAGAGAAAATAACTGCAAACTTGAATAGCTCTAAAATATTCAGAAAGAGCTTTAAAATATTATGGAAATTAATTATTCTAACTCTCAATAGTTTCTAGTCATGATGGCTATACAGCAGAGGTGGGTTTCAACAGGTTCTGACCAGTTCTGGAGAACCGGTAGTGGAAATTTTGAGTAGTTCAGAGAACCAGTAAATACCACTTCTGACTGGCCCCCATCTATTCTCTGCCTCCCGAGTCCCAGCTGATCGGGAAGAAATGGGGATTTTGCAGTAACCTTCCCCTGGAGTGGGGTGGGTATGGAGATTTTACAGTATCCTTCCCACCAAGCCATGCCATGCCTACCAAGCCACACCCACAGAACTGGTAGTAAAAAATTTGAAACCCACTACTGCTATACAGCTATTAGAACCGTGGTGGCATAGTGGTTAGAATGCAGTACTGCAGGCTACATCTGCTGACTGCCAGCTGCCTGCAATTTGGCAGTTCGAATCTCACCAGGCTCAAGATTGACTCAGACTTCCATCCTTCCGAGGTCGGTAAAATGAGGACCCAGATTGTTGGGGGCTGTGAAGCAGTATATAAATCTAAATGCTATTGCTATTACCCTGTTTCCCCCAAAATGAGACATCCCCTGATAATAAGCCCAATCGGGTTTGAGCGCATAGCAATAAGGCCAAGCACTTATTTCAGGGTTCAAAAAAAATATAAGACAGGGTCTTATTTTCAGGGAAACATGGTAAATACATACAGTATTTCTTAATAATTGCTGATGGGTAGTTGTTAAGTCTTTATCCCATAAGCATTCAGAACCATGGTAAGAAAATGCTACTTTAGGTAACACAATCCATCATAGATGTTACGTTCTTTTGTAAATAGTCAGATCACGTTCAATAGTACTAGTCATCCAGTAGTGGGTTTCAAATCCTGTCACTACCAGTTTGCTCATGGGCACAGAAGTGTCTGGGTGGGTGGGCGGAGCCTCCCGCCGCCGCGCCTACCGATTCGCCGCGCCTACCGATTCGCCGGGGCAAACAGGTAGCACTATAGTCATTTCCTCAGGATGAGGACAGAGGGATCAGCTAGAACATAATCTCAGTGACTAGATCTGACCTTATAACTTGGGAAATTGGCATCTATTTAATGACACATTTCTTTCCGCTGCATATTTTTCCACCCTGGCCTCATTTTTAAGTACCTTAATCATCAATCATGACATGTGGCAAAAGTGTTTATTAAGCCTTGAGCACATAGATCATAAAGGATCCTAAAGTACTCTCAAAACACTGTCAGCAGTACTGACATAAGTAGAAATGAATCTCAGAATGAAAATATTTCCCATTTAACTAACACACAAAATACATCCAATTAATAGCCATAATAATGAGCATTCTGAAAAATGTTTTTCAATTATCTTGTCCATGTTGCCTAGCAACTTCTTTCTTCTTTTTTAACGTAGTGTGTTTATAATCCAGGGCATTAAATGCCTAAACTCCACTTTAAGGAACTTAGTTTTGAAAGACATTTTTTTCCTTTCCATTTAGGATACATATTATTTGATTCCCCCCCCCCCTTTTTTAAGAACGTTTTATTCCAATGTAGTGGCACAATGACCCAAGAACAAGACAGCATCATCTCTTTAGTCTGAGAAGAGCATTTCTGGAGCGCTTGACATTCAGCACATTTTAATAATTGTCAGCAAATATAGAAGTGCTGTCTCTTATTCCTATTAGTTGGTTGCCTATGTTGAATGCCAAGCTGCATAACAGATACCAACTGTGTAAACAGACCAATTCATGATAAAATTATATCCTGTCTCTGAGAAATATGCTGAAAGGAAAAACTGGGACATCTGAGAACCAAGTATTCACAGCCTGAGGTTTAGTGACTAAGCAGAAGTAGAAATACATTTTTAAAGAAGCTAAACCAGGACAAGAAGACAAGAAGTAGGCAAGTGCAGCAAGTACAGTTGGCCATATGAACTGCACTGTCCTGCCTGCCTGCCTCTTTGGTACAACTCCTCCTCTCCCCTCCCCCAATTCCCCTTGCCTTGCAATTGAGGGGGACATAATTGCGAAAAGGCCAGTTAGGATTAAGTAGGAATTTGGTTGAACTATTTTTTTCTAGTGCAGATTGCCTTAGGTGCTAAATCCTTCCTGGCTCATCTTCTCAATGTAGGCAGGCTTCTGAGTCTAGATATCCGTGTGAAGAAACCCACAATAAGATGGCACAATTTTGCTGCTGAGCAACATCCCAGATAAACAGTTTAACTGAAGAAAAGGAAGGGCAGAGATTATGGCACTGGACTAGGATTGGGAAGATGCAAGTTTGAGTTCGTTCTCACCTGCTAAAATTCACTGGATAATTGAACTATTAATTCCATCTCAGCATAATGCATCTCACAGGGATGCATTAAGCTGTTGTTGTAGGGATAAAATGAAGAAAGATTCCCACATAAAGCACTTTGAGTTCTGAGAAAAGTGGGAAATATTAATCTATATTTTAGGTAAAATATATGAAATTTAGAATGCTGATATTTTTATATTGTACAATGCTTTTAAAAATGTAAATATCCAGAGGATTCTGTGAAATAAAATGGAAGGAAGGAAACTCTGTTACAATATATATTAATCTTAGCTTTGAGCAAAGAATACAGAAAATAATAGAGCAAAAGCTTGGATGCACTGTCTGACAACTAGGCAAGTTATAGAAAACAAATGAGCATGGTGATAACTAGAATACCTAGTATTACCTTTTCTTGCCAATTCTTTTCATTCAGCACTTTCTGCTTTAATGTTTCCTGCAGACGTTCTGTTATCTTCTGATGGGAAACCTGCACAGATTCCCTAATTGTACAAAAAAAAATCATATATAAGATGCATTCTAGCCAAAAAGATTATAAAAACAGTTCTAAATGGGATTTCTTCTCCAACTTCTAATTGCTTGTTTTAAATTTTGTTTGTGTGCGGCCGGGTCAATATTTCCCAAGGAGATGCTATAGGTATGGAAAATACTGATATAGTTGACACTGATTCTCTTCAGTTCAAGCATTTTCCCAACAGATTTCTGAAGCAGTAGAACACATTTATATCTAGAAATCCTCCCAAAATAAAAAAATACACATCAAAAGGTACCCTAATTATACAACATCTGAAGGAATTTATAGCATTATGTTATCCCACAAATAACATAAATGCAGTAATTTATGTTAATACAGTAATAGTCCTCAACTTACAACAGTTCATTTAAGTGACTGTTCAAAGTTTCAACAGCACTGAAAAATCTGACTTATGACTGTTTTTCACAGTTATGACCTTTGCAACATCCCCATGAACATGTGATCAAAATTCAGATGCTTGGCAACTGGTTCATATTTATGACCGTTGCTGTGTCCCAAGGTCATATGATCACCTTTTGAAACCTTCTGATCAGCAAAATCAATGGAAAAGCCAAATTCACTTAACAACCATGTTACTAATTTATCAACTACAGTGATTCACTTAACAACTGTGGCAAGAAACATTGTAAAATGGGGCAAAACTCACTTAACAAATGTCTCACTTAACAACAGAAAATTGGGCTTACTTCTAGTCGTAAGTCGAGAACTACCTACAGTCAGTGGTGGGTTTCAAAAAATCTTACTACTGGTTCTGTGGATGTGGCTTGGTGGCCATGGCATGGCTTGGTGGGTGTGACAGGGGAAGGTTACTGCAAAATCTCCATCAACTGAGACTCGGGAGACAGAGAATAGATGGGGGCGGGGACAGTCGAAATTTTTACTACCGGTTCTCTGAACTACTCAAAATTACCACTACCGGTTCTCCAGAACTGGTCAGAACCTGCTGAAACCCACCTCTGCCTATGATATATAGTAATTATGTCATTACAGTAACTTTCTGCTGCATTTATACACAATCAGAAGTAGTGCATAGCTGATCTAATTGTCCATTAAAATATTGTGTTAATATGTATGCACTGCATGTTGTTTCCTTCCATAACAACTTAAGGCAGCTTACAAAACTATAATTAAAACAGAAAAGTACAGTTCAAACAAATAATAAAATATTATAAAAAACATGCATTTTAAAAAAATTAAAACATTAAAGCAATTAAATACTTGTTAAAGCTTTATTTTTTAAAATGAAGGCAGCTACAAACAGGGACCTAAACTGGAGATCCAACTAAAAGAGGAGAAATAAACTGTTTCCATGCATCTCTAATCTATATTTCCTGCTTCAAAAATCAGAACACATTTACCCCAAAGCAAAACAACCTATACTGTATGCAGGTTCAGTTTAGAATGAGAAAAGAACACAGGTGATAAGATAAGCACAGCCATTTGACTTTTGCCTATGCTCCTGCTTTTAGAAAATAGTAGATGTGGGAGAGTTATCTGATTGTACATATCATATCCTGCCCAATCTCCAATTAGTACACATTGTAATTCTATTTGGGAACACTTATGAACGAAGATAATTATATTATTGGATCCCATCTATTGAAAAATAGCAATAATTATAGATTGTAAGAAGCTATATATGTTCTTGGATTAAAGAATATTGGAGAGCAAGGCAAACCTCACTAACACCTATTAAAATTGTGGATAATGACATTTGATAAGCAATATACTCAAATGCAAGCATACACATATTAGGTCTGGCATGTTACATAACATAACTGAATTAACAACAACCCCCATGCACCAATATTATTGCATTAGGTTGCAATCTTAAGAAGCTGAACCTGTTGATACAACTAGTTTAGCAGATTATGTTTGATATTTGTTTGCAAGCCTGTTTGATGATACCACTTACCAGAAAAAAGCAGCAAAGATCTCCCATAGGATAGCATATTTAGAAAAATGCACAGAAAATTATTTTTATCGTAAAATAATTATTTACTATCCCCCCCTCCAAAAAAAATAGATAGGCATGCATTACTTTCAGAGGCTTAATGTAGCTGAGAATTCATATAATGTGATGATTGTATATAGTATGAAATAAGAACTACCATTTAAATCTCACAAAATCTCTCTCTAGGGGGTGGTGCTCATCTCAATTTCTTAGCCAAGAGAGCCAGCGTTGTCCAAAGACATTTTGGTAGTCATGTAGCCAACATGTATATGCACTGAGGTTCATGGAACACTCACCTTCCCACCGAAGTGATACCTATTTATCTATTCATATTTCCATGCTTTCAAACAGCTAGATGGGTAGAAGCCGGGGCAAGTAATGGGAGGTCACCCAGTGCTCAGGTCTTGAACCCAGGCTGTTAGCTTTCCACCTGACAAGGTCAGCATCTTTAACCACTGAGCCATCACACCCCAAGTTTAAATCTCATATTACCCCTTGAATTCATATGAAATTCCATGTGAACACCTTTCAACAGTATGGGAATCCAAATTAGTATTAGTATCCAAAAGGTAGGTAAGGAAGGAAGTAAATAGCCACAGCTAAACAGCAAGTGAAATTGTGGGAAACCCAGTTCTGGTTCTTCTCCGGTTGCTCGCTCATCTGCCTGGGACAATTTGAACCCTCCCTCTTGAACATTGCTGAGTAAAAGGCAGTGACAGCTATCCTATACTTACTATACAGCCTTCTGTCAAGCTACTTGGGTAGAAGTTGAAATGTCAATGAAGTTAACATATATTAAATACTTTGGACATTTTCATTACTCCAATAACAATAGCTAGGTATGCCATATCGGAGAACATTAATTGTTCAGTCATCACAATAAAAATAAATGGAATTTTAAAAAATTGTTAACCTCTTCCATTGACCTGAATGGTACTGAAGCTTTATTAATCTCAATTAAGGCTCAACAAATTATAACTATTTGTTATAACTCTTGGCTGGTTATTGGTTAAGTATATACAGTGCAAACCTTGGAATTCAATGGGATCACTGATGAGTAAGCATGCTTGAGATTGTACATTATTTTATTGCACACTAACAACCTATTTAACTATTTATTTTAAGTAAGGAATACTGCATGTGGAAAGAAAACTTAGGAAAAACATCTGGACCTGTATCTCTGGGTAAGACAAGACATTTCTAATTACCTTTCTTGCTTAAGCATGACTATTTCTTCCTCTCGCTGTTTCAGAAGCTTGTTGATTGTTTCCAGTTCACTTTCCACAATCTTCATTTGTTTTTTAAAATTATCTTCTCTCTTTTCTTTCTCAATTGTTTCTTCCTGTAAACGCTGATACATTTGTTGGCAGGCAAGTAAAGATTGTTCTTTTTCTGTCACCGTATGAGTAAACCTAAATGTAAAACAAAAGAAATATAGTAACTGAAATATTCAGACACACATACACACACACTCTCTCTCTCTCTCTCATTTTACATGGCCCTTAACAGTAAATGGAACTGAAGTTTATGGGAAGAACTTCTCTTCATTAAAGAGATAACAGACAGGAAGCAGCAGGTGAAGCTAAGTAGAATCACATCAGATACCTGTACAATTAGACAGAGCCCCCAGAAGGCTGTGTGCTCTCGCCACTTCTCTTGTCTCTATATACCAATGACTGCAACTCAAATGATCCAACTGTTAAATTACTGAAGTTCACAGATGACACAACAGTGATCACTCTCATTCGAAACAACGATGAATCCGCATACAGACGGGAAGTTGAACAACTAGCCTCGTGGTGCAACCAGAACAATCTGGAACTGAACACACTCAAAACTGTAGAAATTGTGGTGGACATTAGGAGAAACCCTCCCATACTACCACCTCTTACAATACTAGACAACACAGTATCAACAGTAGAGACCTTCAAATTTCTAGGTTCTGCCCTATCTCAAGACCTAAAATGGACACCTAACATCAAAAACATCATCAAAAAAGCACAACAAAGAATGTTCTTTCTGCGCCAACTCAGAAAGCTCAAACCGCCCAAGGAGCTACTGATCCAGTTCTACAGAGGAATTATTGAGTCTGTCATTTGCACCTCTATAACTGTCTGGTTTGGTTCTGCAAACCCAACAAGACAGACACAGACTTCAGAGGATAATTGCAGGATAATTTTCTGCAGAGAACTGCAGCAAGAACAATTACTACCAACCTGCCTCGTGCCTGTATATTGCACAAGTCAAAAAGAGGGCTGTGAAAATATTTACAGACCCCTCGCATCCTGGACATAAACTGTTTCAACTCCTATCCTCAAAACAATGCTATAGAGCACTTCACATCAGAACAACTATAAACAAGAACAGTTTTTTCCCAAACGCCATCACTCTGCTAAACAAATAATTCCCTCAACACTGTCAAACTAGTTATTAAGTTTGCATTACTAGTAATCTTCTCATCGTTCCTATCACTCATCTCCTCCCACTTATTACTGTATGACTGTAATCTTTTTGCTGGTTTCCTAATACTATTTGATTGCTTATTTGTTCCCTATGACTATCATTAAGTGTTGTACCTTATAATTTTTGACGAATGTATCTTTTTTTTATGTACACTGAGAATGTCTGCACCAAGACATATTCCTTTTGTGTCCAATCACACTTGGCCAATGAAGAATTCTATTCTATTCTATTCTAAATAAGAGTGCAAATGAAATACAGGAAATGTAACAAAATGAGACCTAGAAATATATGTTTACAAAAATATAAATCCATGTAATTAAAATAAACTTTTAAAAGTTTAATAAATGTACAAAGAGTAGATAGAGCTATTATAACAGATTTATAATCTGAATAAATGGAAAATTAGTAAAGGAATATAACAAACAGGTTAGGAAACAGAGACTAGGAACCTAGTTTAAGAAAATTAAACAATCTTCTATGTTTAGCATTTTTAGTATCTGCAAAAGAAGAATAAAATATAACAAATAATTAAAAATCATACAATGTAAAAAAATTATGAAAACTGCTAGGAAACTGAACATAATTATTTAAGTAGAAGAAATTATAAACACCACCTGCACTTCATATATTTGTAACCATTATGACTCATACCGAGATTTAGCTATTCCAATTTCAGATGACAACTTTTGAAATTCCCTCTGATGGTCTTCACATTCTTTTGATTTCTTTCTAGAATACAGAACTTTGAATTATTAACTTTATTTCTTTTTAAAAATAAAGAAAACTTTAGTAATAAAATGGGTTAACTTTTTAATGCTTATTCTAAACCTCAGCAAAACAACACAAAGCTTAATATTGTTTTAAATACACTTTCAGCATGAGAAAACTCACTCTGTGTGCAAGCAAATAGTATATCTATGTTTCACCAATATACTAACTAGGTCAAAGGTCTTCAACCTTGGCAACTTTAAGACTTGTGGAGTTCAACTCCCAGAATTCCTCAGCCAACAAAGCAAAGCAAAGTTGCCAAGGTTGGAGACCCCTGAACTAGGTGGTTCTCAAACCAAAATCCTACTATGCAAATAACTGAGTTTAGACAATATTAATATCCAAATAACACCAAGACAAAAATCCCAACTGCTTCTTTTCACTTTTGTTTGAACTGTGCAGATGTATAGAAAAGCTAAAATAGGGATTAGTATTAAATTAGAAAAGCTTGAAAGCTATAGTCGTAGTGGTTTTTGAAAATAAGCTCTGTAATAAATTCCTCTCCTTTTTTACTGGGGGAAAACTTAACACGTGACAGAGCAAACCTCAGTAGATGTTTTAGAACACTTCAAACAAGAAAGTTAACGTATATAGTACCCTGTAATAGGTTATTCATACTACAATAAAACAGTCCATCAAGACTACAGATAAAGACGGTACCAGCATAATCAGAAAATTCTCTAAGATTGAGGGAGTGTTGGGTGTTTAAAGACTGGGACAGAGAGAGCCCTATTGGCTCTTTTTGTTATCTGATTCAATTTGTAAGTTCTTGTCTCTTTTTTCCCACAGAACCCTTAGAGAACTGCTCCAGTTGCCAGTTGGATCCATGTTCTCATTCAACAGGAATGAGTCCGATATCTCCAGTAAGCCAGAGAAGCTGGTGCTTCTATATACAGGTCCTTGACTTACAACCATAATTGGAGCCGGAGTTTCCATTGCTAAACAAAGCAGTTAAGTAGGGCATGCCTGATTTCATGAACTTTTTTGCTATGATGTGATTCATGCAGTATCTGGCTCCCCCCCCCCCCCCCCCCACAATTGACTTGGCTTATCAGAAACTGGCTGGAAAGGTCACAAATGATGATGTGACCCCAAGATCCTGCAACCATCATAAATACATGCCAGTTGCCAAGTGCACGCATTCTAATCATGTGATTATTGGGGATGCTGCAGCGATTGTAAGTACGAGGTCATAAATCACTTTTTTCTATGTCATTGTAACTTTGAATGGTGGTTAAATGAATGGCTGTAGGTCAACCATTCCCGTACTACCCGTATGCAATTTAGTAGTAGATGGAAATGGATTCTGACCCAGGTGGACCGACATATATATATTATCTATGCAAAAATTTTAATGAAATGTCCAAAGGGTATTCTACAGATAGTTCTTGTTCAGCGACCATTCATCCACTGACCGTTCAAAGTTATGATAGCACTGAAGAAAGGGACTTACAACCCATTCCTTGTAATTGCAACCCTCGCAGCATCCCTGGAGTCATGTGAACCTGATTCAGGTGCTAGTAACTGGCTTGCAGTTAGTATAGGCACAGCATCTCAGGGTCACATGATCATCATTTGCAACATTCCCTTCTGATAAGCAAAATCAATGGGGAAGACAGCCGGAGGTCACAAGTGACGATGATGCAAGCATGGAACAGTCTAACCTTGTGGGATTTGTATAACAAAGACAAATGAAATTGCCACTGCATCGTACATTGGCACCGTCATATTACATCACACTTTTACAACAGTGTTGCTTACCAATGGAGTTGTCAGTCCCAATTACCATTGTTAAGCAAGCATTTCCTGTATTTGTAAAGGCTTCTTTTAATCTAATCTGATCAGGAGTAATATAATTTTTACAATCCTTTATATAACTTTTTCCCTCCTTGATAGAAAAATGGATTGGACTAGTCAATAACATTGTCACACTGTTTTCTCCATTAATGCATCTTGTATTTATTGCTTATCTGAAAACTATGGGCATTTATTGGGAAACAGTGATAAACAGGTCTTAAGCCTTTAAATCCTGTAAATGGACTATCTGGAACTAACCAGTTGGCCACTAAAGGAAACAGGCTTGGTTTTGGCTTGATTTGGTATCGGTATGTGTATATGTGAATACTTACACATGTGATACTTTTCAAACAAAAAAGCAGAATAGAATAAATCATAAGATACACTCTGACTTTTCAATTACTGTATCATTCACTTAAATAAGTAATTACAAGTTGTTAAGCAAAAAAGGATGGTATTGTGTACGAATAAAATGAAGTGTCTTACATTACTAGTTCTTTAAAATATGTAATTTCATCGGTAGCTTTTTGGAACTTGAGTTCAGTTGCCTGTATTTCATCTGTTAAATCTGTAACAACAAATCATTGTCTATCATTTTCATTAATTTAACTATGCCTTCTGCCTCAATGGTTCAAGTCAGTTACAATATATTATAGCATGTAATATTTTATAACATGAGTTATTTATAAAAATTAGTTCCTGTATTTGTGTTAATGTTGTACTTATTGCTTAACGCATTGGAAGCCGCTTGAGTCTCCGGAGAAGGGCGGCATATAAATCAAATTAAAAAAAAAAATATTATAAGAAGCAACATAAAATTTATTGTGAATGTACAATATAATAAAAATAACCACAAATACCTCCTAAAGTTCTTATAGGAGCTAGAAACAGATATTCAGTTGTATTGCATGGCTTTTATTTTCCTTCTCCATGTCTTTTCTAAATAATGCACCAGATGATCTACCAATTCTCCAGAACAGATTTTGGAAACGTTCTGGATTAATTTTATCAAGAGTTTTAAAAAATAAGGAACAGTTTATTGTAATTTGTATACTTTGTAATTTTTATATTGATGCAATTTTCTAGAATTTCCAAGGCATTAAAAGTATTTTTGTAGCATTAGGTAATGATATAATTCATAAGAAAATGAATTACATAAAAGATAATCTCTGCAAACTGATTATCACTGGTTTTACAAATGGTTTTACAGAAACATTTGACAATTACAGTGGGCTTGTGCAAGTATTTACTGTAAATTATATAGAAAATAAATCTAGAAACTAAAGTATCAGCACACATGGCTACATAATGGTCTTACTTCCAGCTCCCTGCTGTGCATATAATGTGTGACCTGATAGCAGTGTTCCAATATCTAAGGGGCTGCTACAAAGAAGAGGGGTCAACCTATTCTCCAAAGCATCTGAAGGCAGGACAAGAAGCAATGGATAGAAACTAATCAAGGAGAGAAGTAAACTAGAATTAAGGAAAAATTTCCTGGCACTTAGAACAATTAATTAGTAGAACAACTTGCTTCTGGAAGTTTTTAAGAAGAGAGTAGACAATCATTTCTCTGAAATGGTATAGGGTCGTGATGGCGAACCTATGGCATGTGTGCCACAGGTGGCACGCAGCACCCTCTCTGTGGGCACACAAGCCACTCTAGTTCAGCTTCACTGCACATGTGCGCGTGCCTCCCGCCAGTTACCTAGTGATCAGATCTCTGCCATGCATGCGCAGGGCACATGCGAGAGGTCTCTGCCACGCATGCACAGGGGGTGGGGGCACATGCGGGGTGTGGGCGCATGCAGGGATGGGGCTTATAGGGGGCCCGTGTGCACATATGTAGGGGCGGGGCACGTTCAGCGGGCCATGCGCACATGCACAGGGGCCAGGGCGCATGCACAGGAGTTGCAAACCCACTGCATTTTGGGGGTTTGGCCATGCGCATTCACATGCACTCACACATTTTGGGCAGGGGCTCCGGGAAAGGTTAGCCATCACTGGTATAGGGTTTCCTGCCTGAGCAGGGAGTTGGGCTAGAAGACTTCCAATGTCCTTCCAACTCTGTTATTCTGTAGCCAATAGATTCTTCTAGAAGCCTCAGACTGCACATCTCCAAAACTTGCTGTTTCCCATTTTTGAAATACTTCTGACTAATTGTGACTCAACAAGTGGCAGCCTCTTGTTATTCTTGGTGGATTTCAGAAAGGCTAAGCAATGTCAGATCTAAAAAGCATTGGAATGGAAGACTGCTAAGAAATCCTTGGGTGTAAACCAAATGTAGGAGTTAAAAAAAATAAAAAGTCTGGATGGCAAATTACTTCTGCAATGATGCCAAAATTTTTTACATGGATATATGTAAATGAAATCACCAGGAATTGAGCTTAAATGAAGAAAATATTTATTGCAAGAAAATATAAAAATATGTTGCAAGGAAAAATAAAAAATACAAAACCATCCAAAATGTCAAGGCACAGTTCTGGGGCATTTACAGAGAGCGTGAAAACATTTGACAGCTGAATAGTCCAGAAATTAAGCAGCTTTATTAGCAAACATTTTATATAGGCATAAATACTTTGCTCTTGAGTAGGATTTTGAATAGGATTTTAATGGATTTTAATATATAGAACAGGTTTTATAGAAAAAATATTATAATAACTACATCAACAATAGTAGTAGAAAGACAAAGAAAATTACTGTGCAGAAAATGGCAACCAAAATAACTGGGATAAATAACTGGGATAAAGGATGCCACTCCAAATGCAGGGAGATTCAGAACTGATAAATGAAGCATTTATTTACAGAAATCATAGTACTATGCAATAGTATGCATAGTAGTGAAATATCACTAAGCAATTCTGTTTCAAGGAAAAAAATGTGGAAATTCCCCAAATCTTGCTTGATTGGTCACTGAATAATCCAAAATACTGGACTAGATGATCTAATATCTACTCTGAGATATTCTAGTATTATTTTCTTACACATTGACTGAAATCAAAACAAAAATGCTTTTTCAGGTAGTGCTTGCTGTTGTCAATCTAAACCAATTATCTCTAAGGAAGGATCACCTTACCCTTGTGGATATCTACAAACTGCTCTTATGGCTTCCAGACTAACAATTCTAATTTCAATAAGCAACTGTGAAATCCGTATTACAGAATAGGGAAATTTGGTGCAGAGTTGTAAGAGAATAAAGGGTTATACCTCTCTTATTATAATATTTTTTGTTCTACATTTCTCCATCCCCCCTCCATATTATTATTTCTACCCCTTCGTCCCCGCTCCTCCTCCTCCTCCTTGTTCAGTCTCTAATCTATGCATCTGTCTTCTTCAAATCACGGATGACCCCTGGTTCTTCATGCACATTTATCCATATAATTCTGAGCAACAGTCAGAAATGTATTTATTTATACCTTCTTCGAGGATGTTTTTTTTTTAACTTCTCAGTCTAGTCTACAGTCCTGACAATCTCTACCAGAGTAGTTCCTATCCAAAAAGCACTGAAGACTGGCTTATTTAAGCTTCTGAGTCCAGGCTCACTCTGCAAGATCCTAACACCTGCTAAATGTTATTTATTGTATTGATTTGCTTTATAAATTTATATAGCACACTTTTATTATATAAAATAAACCTAGGTGGTCAACAACACACAATAATAAAACCACAAGACTAAACTCTAGCAAACCATCAGTGCAATAACAGCACCTTCTCTAGAAAATACAAATATATATATGCTATGTTCACCTCCATCCTGACCCATACCTGAGGGAAGAACTATGTCTTCAATTACTTTTTTCATATGTTAAAATGATTTTTATGTCTATACAGAGTATTAAATTGCATTAATTTAATCCCTTCCAGCATTCTTTATACAGTACATACTTGAAAGATCTGACAATGACAAAAAGCACAACTTTAGATTATGTCAAAAATGTACTGGCAACATCTATACCATAGCTGGTCACAGTGACCCTTTTGCTACTGGCATGGGAGAGATATTACAAATTCCACACAATCACATCAAATGTAAAAATAATTTTAAAAGAACTCTTTTTACATCAAAAAGCCGACCTTCTCAGTAAACAACATTTATGAAGAAATTGCATTCAACATGTAAAGAGCAGTTATATAAAAAAGATTTCCATGCTCATTTCAATAATTGTTTCAATATGACATAATAGATAATCCAAGCGGAAGAATAAATGTGTCATCAGATTTTGTCAAACATTAGAAAATTAAGTGTTTTAAGTTGTGTAATAAAAATACATCAATGGCATTTCTTAAAATTGCACAGGAATAGAATTTAAATAATCTAAAGCCTGTAGTATTGCAAATCCCACAAGCGCTTCTAAATTTGCTTATACTGACACTTTCCACAAATTCTAACTTTGCCCAAAGTGACAATCTCCACAAGTATTGGAATCCCATCACCCATAATTCTCAGTCTTAGAGCTGTATCTACATAACTAGAGAGAGGCTATAATTATGCATCTATATTATTACGGTTCATCGCAGAGTCAGCCAGATGTTCAGACTGGATTTGGCATTTTAATCCACCTATCGAGTCCTTTCCAAGGACCTGAGATAGACAACGTAGATGTTTAATGGTGTTACAGATATCGTTGCAGGAGGTAAACTGTTCTGAGTAAAGCCATTTTTGCAACTGACTGATGGTGAATTTGTCAGTGCTGATGCAGTTCAAGTGATGCTCCAGTTGTTTTGGGATTGTACCCAAGGCACCTATTATTATTGGGACTACCTTTGCTTTCTTTTTAATAAATGTATTTGCCGCCTATCTTGCCCTGGGGTCACTCTCAGCGGGTCACAACTATTAAAAAAAATGAAGAAATTAAAAGAAAGTTTAAACAAAGTAAAAGTAAATTAGAACAAAAAATAATCAAGAAAAAGAAAATAAAGATAAATATGGTTAATTTAAAAAAAAAGGATGGACAAGTGGAGAGCAGAGAGCAGGGGGTGGAGAGGTGGAGTCTGCTATCGATCTAACAACCACCTCCAGAGTTGAACTGCCCTATTGGATCCGCAACCAACTTGCAGAGCCAGGCCTTTAGGCTCTTAGGATAGGAGGTTGGGGTCAGATCTTAGCCTGGAGGGCAGGATGTTCCAAAGGGTGGGTGCTATAGCCGAAAAGGCTCTTCTTTTGGATTCCGATAGTCAGAGTTCTTTGACCGACTGGATTTGCGGTAGGCCCCCTTTGCTGGCCCAAGTAGGGTGGGCTAGACAGGACAATGTATTACATTAATGCTACTCTCTTAACTATTATAGAGATGTTGCAGATAAATGCAAGAAAACAGATATCATCAAATCAGAAAAAGGAGGGCCCAGGAAGCCAGATAACAATCAAACAAGCATAACTTAAAATATGTAATGAAACAACATGCAAATACTTTGAAAACAATGAATGCTAGAAGTATTTGCCAAGGACATGTCTTACTTTTTTTAATATATGGTAGTTTCTTAATACATTATGGGAATGTTGTAGACATAAAATGTTTTGTTTTCAACAAGATGGAATGAAATATCAAGTAGAACATCAAAATGATTCCTGTTGGGCACAGTGCCTTCAACATTGTTATGAACTACTTAGATCTGGGTGGGGAACCATGGCCCTTTCATGACTTGTAGACTTCAACTCCCAAATAAAGAGGCAGAATGATACATCTCAATGTTTCAGTTGTATAAATGTAAGTGAGACAATTTAAACTTTAGCAGATGGTAATAAATTTCAACATGTTTTCAATAATCTAGAAAGTGGAAAAATATAATAAATTTTAATAGAGATAAATTCAAAATTTTCAACTCAAAAGCTAGTAAAGTCAGTTTGTTGTGGTGGTTAAGGCACCAGGCTAGAAAATGGAAGACTGAATTCTAATCCTGCAATAGTCATGAAAACCCAGCTGGGTGACCTTGGGCCAGTCACTCTCTCTCTCGTGTTTCTCCAAAAAGAAGGCCAGGTCTTATTTTGTTCAAAAGATAAACATAAGTCAGCAATGTAAAGAAAAATGCAATTTTCAGCTTTATCAAATTTGAAGCTTCTTTTGGAATTATGATAAAAATGTATTTTCAGCTGTCCCGATCCTACCTCTAGTGCTACGTGGACAAACTAGGTCAAATAAAGGCAGTAAGAATGATCAAAAGAAACATTAAAATGGAATGCTTAATTGTGTCAATTGATTCAATGTCAATTGATTCAATGTTAAGTCAATTGATTCAATGTTAAGCATTGAATTGAGCATTCCCAATTCAATGCTTAACATTGAATTGGGAATGCTTAATTTTGAGAACAGTGCACTGAGTTTGGGTATGATAGTATCTTTCATTTATCTGAAAAAGTATTTTGAAAATTAGATCTTGACTGACGGTCAAGATCTAATTTTCATCATTTCAGAATACAGGATATGGAACAATTAGTTCAAGTTCAAGGGAGGCAAATTCCAACCAAACGTTAGAAAAATCATCCTAATAGTAAGGGCAGATCAACAATGGAATTAATTAGGTAGTAGGCTCACTTTCACCCTTCTCGAGAAGCATTCAGGCAGAAGCTTAGTCAGAAATACTTAAAGTGCAACGCCCTGCACTGAGCAAGGAGTTGGATTTATTGGCAAATGACTGCTCCCTACTCTATTGTTCCATGGCGCCAAGCACTTAGGTCCATTCTTGTGGTAAACACCACTAACCCATGGGTAAATTCCAGCAGGTTTGTGACAAGAATTGTAAAATTCAGAAAACAGCAAAATTATTAATAAAGTATACATTTGTAAAAAATATCTCAATAATTAACTATATTGGCTGATTGGTTTAATTTTATATTTGCCTACAAACTTAAATTCAATAAAAAGGACTAAATAAGTAAAATGTCTCATATTTCAATAAAGTAGCAAAAAGACCGCAACATGTATCTAGATTAGAATAAAAATGCTAAAATTGACATTTGAAATGATCCGTTTACTTTTTGAAGTCATAGCAGATTACAGGATTGTTAAAAAGGAGTTTTTAGACTGGAATGCCAAATATCTTCCTTGCAATATGTTTTATTCCAGTCACATGCTGAAATTGACAGCAACTTGCAATTTTATCTTATCTACAGCTGCCCTTGGCATATATTTTCCGTTGAACTGATTTTCTTGTGGGTATTCAAAAACACTGGAAGCATGTATTTTCAAACAGTTTTTTTTTCATTGTTTTCATTTTAAATTTTAATTTAATTGTGTTTCCAGATCTGGGCTTTGCAATAAACAAATCTGAGTGGTTCATTAAAGTAGAAAATTCTGATATTTCTGCTTTGTATTTCACAGAACTCAACAGCCTTGAAATGAAATGTCTGTCATCCATTGATCTCAAGGCAGTCAGTAAAAGGCAGAAACTTTAAACAATGAATATTGAAAAAGTACAACAAAAATCAGAAGTGAAAAAGCAAAATCAGCTGGAAAGACAGGTTTTTCTTCTCTTACCTCATTCTACTTTTTTATTTTTTTTAGTTTGTATTATTTTTTATATTTCTAATTTTAAAATTTAGTAAAAGTATTATAAAAAAGTAATATATTTCCAAGAATTCATATAGCAAACACGTCCATCATCTGACAAAATAAAAAAGTAAAAAAGTAAAATAACAGTTAAAATAATTAATTAATTAAAAACAAAAACAAAATAAATTCAAATGGCAGACTCGATGCACTACTAGCTCTTTTTCTGATATTCTATATTTCTATGAAGAAGACAAACTTCAGACACAGCATTTTACTGTTCTGACATTTCCAATGAAACGTTCTATCATTTGAGTCCCCTTGCTAAGCTTCAGATGGAGTATGGTTGCAATGCTTTCTCATGGGCAGAGTAGCAGACCTTTAACAAAACTTCTTAGCAAGGATCAGATATATTCATAGTCTTCTGAGGGAAGCAATGATGAAATGAAGATGGCTCCATTGAGAGGATAGCCAATGACTGCAGCATAACAAGGATCCAGTGAATGGACCAGCGATCTCCCACAAAAATTCCAGACAGTAACTCCCTGCAAGGAAGTGGTCTCTGGTAGGTTGAGAGACATAAAGATAGCATTGATCTCACTTTGGTACAGCTGAAATCAAAGTAGTGCAGCCATCTTGGTTCTCTTTAATCTCATGGCTGCTTTTAGTACGATCAGCCATACTGATTGTACTGATCTGGCTTTTCTGTGTAAACTGAAAGTGAGAGGCACAATGCTGTGGTGTGTTTCTTTTCTTTTCTCTGTGATTGGGTTGTCTCAAGTTGGATGGACTCAACATGCTAATGAAGAGCTGAGTATTTTCCAGGATATCAATGGTGTGTATGATGTAGCTAGGTTAAAGCTTTTGAGACATCTAGTTGCTTATATTGCCATGCAGGGAAAGAAAAACTCAAGCTACAAAGATAAAATCAGAACTGGAACATAAAAACATAAGCAGCACAAAAATGGGAAGTTCAACTCAGGTGAAAGATTAAATTAGGCATGGCAAGAGAAACCTTCAGATCCCAGGGTTTTTGGGTTTCTTTTTTTATTATCACTTTATCATTGTTTATTATTATTGTCCCAATATTTTCATCATTGCAAGACTACATTTTTTTTTCTGCAAATTGGTGGAGTACCAGAGCTTGATAATCATTTCCGTTCTAAGGTTTTGCAATTATTCCACACTATGAGACACGGATGACTGTTTTTAAAAACAAAAACAAAAACAGAACTCTTCAGAAATTGAGGAGGATTTTCTGCCTCTAGAATCTGACAGAATTTCACTATGACAGCAGCCAAAATTTGGTAAATCTACATAAGGCTCATTGAAATCAGGCTTGGTTGTATATGTTTATAGAAGAGTTAACCATATAACTAAATTGACTGAAATAGTAGGAGCACTTTTTTTTTAGAAGGAATAATACTTCTTGTTCACATTTTTTAATTTTTCTAGTATCTTCAGTAGAAGTAAATCATTTTTAAGTTAAAGACAAACTTCACTTTAAAGACAAATTAAAATATATTTTGCCCATGAGTGGATAAAATACTTTTGGGTTTTTTGGCCTTTTTTTCTTTTCAAACATATACTATTGTTTATTTTTATTATCATTATTATTATTATTATTATTATTATTATTAGTAGTAGTAGTAGTAGTAGTATTGGTTAATCTTTAGTGAGATTCACAGCCTTTGAGGCTGGTTAATAGCTCAGCAGCTTAAGTCCTAACCAGGACCTAGGAACTGTTAACGTATCGTTGGAGGATGTAAGGTGTTCCGAGTAAGGTGGTTTTTTGTAGAGTCAAAATTATTATTATTATTGTTGTTGTTGTTATTGTTGTTGTTGTTGTTATTTGCTCCACTGCTGGTCTTGATGTCCTTCTATTTACTGAAAACAGGAGAGCATTGAGCTCTTTCTGAGGGAAAACAGAAATTCATTTTACTAATTTTCTGGTCATACTGACCTCAAAGAAGGGAAAGGCAGATTAGGAAAAAAACCAAGTTTTTTCATGCTTGAAAATTTAAAATTATTTCCGTGGGAACAAGTAGTACATCTTGATTTTCAGCTTGTCAGCCAAAACTTATAATGCAATGGCCTATTACTAAGCACATTGATAAGTTTAATGGAATGTAATTGGTAGAATCTGCCTACAGAATTACCTCATAGTTTTCATTCATTAAAACACAAGTTAGATTTTGGGATTTATTTCCCATAAAAAACAGTTAAAAGTGAAAGTAACTGCTTTTGTTAAAGCCATGCAAAAATATATTGATGGAGGGATTGCATGAATCAGTGGTTCATGTACATTTATGCACATAGTAGGAAATTTTCAGTTCCCCATTACTTCCATTATAGAATGTCTACCGCAATAATACATGTATTCAAAACATACTGTTTTTCACTTTTTAAAAAGTTAACATCTTACCTTGCATTTTCTTTTGTAATTCATTATATTTATTTTGTAATTCACTCTCCCGTAAAAGAGAAACCTGAAGTTGCTTAGCTTCCAGTGCAGCTGCATCCGACTTCAGTCTTAGGTGTTCCACTTCTTTTTGAAGGATTAGATTTTTCCTCTGACACTCACCTAAGGTTTGGTTCAAACTGGATACTTCTGAAATGTGATAAAGGCCAGGACAAAAATATAATTGTATCCATACTACAGCTTTTATAACATTTATGTACTCTGATTATATCATCCAAAAACATATTTATTTGTTGCTATACTAGTCTATAAGAAAGCAGGGTAGGTATATGTAGTTATTAAGATACTAGTATTATTTCAACTTGTCATCTAGTTAATTGAAAGAAACTAAAATAATGGATTTACTCCTAGAAACAAGGAGACATTTTCTGACAGTGAGAACAATTAATTAGTGTAATGTCTTGCCTTCAGAAGTTGCGGGTGCTTCATAGCTGCAAGTTTTAAAAAGAAAATGGACAGCCATTTGTCTGGAATGGTAGAGTGTCTCCTGTTTGAGCAGTAAATTGGACTAGAAGACCTCCAAGATCCCTTCCAACTCTGTTATTCTACATTCTATTCCCATTCCATTCCTATTCCTATCCTATTCTAAGGTTCCTTCCAACTCTTGTTATTCTGTTATTATTCAAATCTTGTCTAATTCATAGTGAAAAGCTAAACATTACAAGCAATATACGGTTGATAAAAGCCCTGTAAAGACTTTGCCGATTAATTCACTCTGCAGTCTAATACCTAGGTAATGGTCAAATATATCTCCTAATAGCATTCACTTTATGCTAAAATGTACGTTACTGTCTTGAAAAAAATTGCAAATTAATATTCATACATGTATATCTATTTTTTTTGAGAAATACTATACATGAAAAATAAAATTAACTTTCCCTGAAGTCAAACTTGACTCTTGAGTAAAATGACTCCATACTCCATATATATTTGAAAGTTAGTTTTTTTTTAAAAAATGGAAATTTTTATTAAGCACATATTAAAACATTGGACACGGTGTAACTGTCCTGGCATTATCTTTGTCATACATACTAAAATAAAAGATAAGTATCATATATACCTTACTACTTATATACATTTGGTCTATTCAGTATTTACATATATAAAGACATCATTTTTCTATCTATATTACTTATACATTTGTCTTATATCCACTTTCATTCTATTGTAATGACATACATAACCTTAATTCTCCATTCTATGAATTCTATTCAGTTCATATTTTTTGTCCCTCCTTTCCATTCCAACCATTGATAAATTTTTTTCCATAGCTCATAATATTCTGACTCGCCTTTATTTTTCAATTCCAACATCTATCCATTTCCATGCATGTCTAAATTTTTTTGATCACTTCATCTTCTAGGGGGATTTCCTTATTTTTCCGATTTTGGGCAAAGATCATTCTTGCTGCTGTTATAATATGTCTTATTAAGTCAATTACCCCTTTACTATATTTCCCATTTATAATTCCCAATAGGAATAGTTCTAGTTTATATTCTATTTCTTCACCAGTTACTTCTGCCAGCCATAAGTGATTTAAATTTTATCCCTTTATCTCTACATCAATTTGCATCTTAAAAATCCACAGAAAAATATTTGGCACATTATTTTTCAGGTTGATCCTAAACAGTTTTCCTAATATACCGTATATGTTTTTCCATTAATTTTCTCTAAGGTTATCCAGTTTTTGTGATATCTCATTATTATTTGTGTTTTCAGTGGCACTTTACATAAAAGACATTTTTCTGGGCATTTTAAATGAAAACTGTAACCTAGAATTAAGACAAATGAAATTATGTCCTGAATCATATACTGATTTGTGTACATTACATCAAAATATGATCTGAAAATATTTTTCTAATCCCTGCTCTATACAGTACAATAACAATAAATCTCAATGAGAACAACGTATCAATTCAATGTATTGCCTTGATAATAAAATACATGTGAACTCTATAACCAGTCTGAAAGTGGAACATGCTAGGAAAAACTTTGCTTTGATAATCTACCTGCCAGTCCTATTTTATTAATGGTTTTTAGTTGTAAAAATACATCTTCTTTCAGTGAAATCCATTCTTTGAGAAAACCAAGTATTTCTTCTTTAAACTTGTTTAACTCTCCCTTCATAAAGGGAATAAGATTAAAAGCTTTCTTTAGGATAAATTTATGCCGTTGCAATGTTTTCCTACCAAAAAAGAAAGAAAAAATGGTTATGATTTTAAAATCAAAATAATATTTAGAAGATATCCCTTTTGAAAGATTAAATCAATATTTAAATCAATTTTAATGTAAGGAAAATAATTTTCTAACACAAATACACAAGTTCAGGTAAATAAGTAGCAAAAGAAATACTTGCTGTTAGAGTTTCAATGAAGACTTATCTTCATTTCAAGTTGGCATAAAACAGAAGAAAATACAATCATCTATTGCAGCGACCCCCAAACATTTGGGCACCAGAGACTGATTCCGTGGAGAGAGGTTTTTCCACAGACCAGAAGGGGCCTGGTTTTGCATGGTGCCTGCATCCCTCAGATGGGCTTCAATTGTTTCCACAGCCCGGTTTCTGGCATGTCACGGACCAGAGCCAGTTTACGGAACCGGGGTTTAGGGACTGCTGATCTATGAGATTCAGTGCAGGAAATTCCTAGGCGGTATGCTTATGGTATGAACCATTAGAACTACTGCTAAATCAAGATCTTGCCTACACATTCTTAAAACATCAGAACATTGGTTTGGTCAATAAACCTCAATTTACACATTATTTCCTTGTATATACTACTATAATTTTTTAAAATACAACTTTAAAATCTACCAAGAAAACAGATTTTTCAAGTAAATGACAGACAAACAGACAATTTTACTAGAAAATAAATTCCCCCCCAAACCCTCTCATGTGAGAATTCTTACTGGACCAATTGTGACTGTCTCCATATATCATCCTTTTCTTTGTGAAAGCTTTTCAACTGTTTGTTTAAATTCTCTATTGCAGTTTCCTTATTTTCAAGTTCTGTAACTAATTCTTTTATTCTGAAAGAAATAAAATATATAATATTATCCTTTGCCTAAAAAATAATAATTAGTCTCATTAATTCCTTCCTTAGATCCCATGATACCCTTCTGTTCAAGGAAAGCCTTTTTTCTCATAGTTAGGACTATCTATCCTTAACCAAGAGGATCAGGGAATTTCTTCATCTTGCTAAATGAAGAAAAAGAGGGGGTTTCATTTTGAGCATCTATTTGCACAGAATTGTTAACGTGCTTGTAAATTAAATCTTTTACACATGTGCAAAGCATGTTATAATAACTGGAACATAACTAGTTCCTTATTGCAGGGTAAATCAAAATGACAAAGTGCAAGCAGTTTTATACTGCAGAGCACGACCAACTGGCTCGAGTCCCAATTGTAGGCGCTCCAGACATTAGAGATTGCTATGTAATATGGGTATATAGTTATTCATCCACTTCCAATTTCTGAGATTGTTAACGTATTTCACAGGATGAAGCCTGATGCTCAAATGTAAACTAGGGCTAATAAATGAATACAGTATGTTCCTTGGATATATATTTGGTTCCATTATATTTAATAAGATTTGTCCCTCAAGATTTCAGAATTCTTAATATATGTTTTATAAATTTTCTAAAATATCACATTTAATTAGAAGAGTCTTATTATCGTTATTAACATATTTTATTCTTATTAATACATTTAACCAATTATCAGCATCTTTAAATAATCAAATGATATAATAGCTTTTTATTCCTTTAAATATATGAATGTATAAAACAAGAGCCTAGACAGCTTTTAATCCAAATTAATTTTTTGACAACAGTATGTTATTCTTTAGTATATTTTTCCCCTGAAAAATTATTTTCTGCTTTTTCCTCCTTATCTTTTAGTTTTAGTTTTAATTTCTATTTTTATTACTATTTTATTTTGGTTTTATATATTTGTATATATGTATTTATAGTTTTGCTTTGATGTTGTAAGCTGCCCAGCATTGCCTTGCAGCGATGTGAGTGGCAAAACAAACAAGCAAACAAACAAATAAAAAGGGAGAATCGGTTTTTATACATTTTTATTTATGGTAGATGTTAAGAACTGTAGCTAAATTAATCACCAGGAACTTGAGTAACCAATCAGCTGCCCAGAGTCATCTTATAGGAGATGGGCAGCATAAAAATTAAATAAATAAAGTTGAAGTAAATTTACATATTATCCATACCAAAAATAATCAAGCCAAATCCAAATCTACCAAAAAATTCTTCACTGCTATGGGACAGGTCCACTCCATCCATGTCGCCAGAAACGGCATGCTCTGGATCTCGTCAGTCAAGGAATTCTGGCTGGTGGGATCCAGGAGAAGAGCCTTCTCAGCTACGGTCCCAACCCTTTCAAAAATCTTGCCCCCTGCGGTCCTTATTCGTTCAGAAGTACCTACAAAGCTAACTGAAAGATGCTTCCAGGTTGAAAGGATTTGCTGGCAATAATACTGTTGCCTTTTCTATGGCATACAGTCTAATTTAGGTCTCCTCCTCACTATTTCCTACTCTGACTATCCAGTCACCAACCAAAAGTAGCACATACGGGACCGCCTTCTGCCGCCAATTGCCTCCCACCGGCCGGTTCGCTCCCACAGAGTGGGCCTCCTCAGGGTGCCGTCAGCCAGACAATGCCGGCTGGCGACCCCCAGGGGGAGAGCCTTCTCTGTGGCAGCCCCCACCCTCTGGAATGATCTTCCTCCAGAATTGAGAATTATCTCCGACCTCCGGACATTTCGTCGGGCCCTGAAGACGCATCTTTTTCAACTTGCCGGTTTAGCCTGATCCCTGCCGTATTTTTAGAATTTTTAAAATTTTAAAATTTTTAATGTTTGTAGCGTCGTCGCATTTTAATATTTATTTGGTTTTAATTCTTAGCCTAATGTATATGTGTTTTAAGTTTTAACTTTTATGTATTGAATTTTTATTTTGGCTGTTCACCGCCCTGAGTCCGTAAGGAGAAGGGCGGTATACAAATCTAATAAATAAATAAATAAATAAATAAAATAAATTTTGCACTTACCAGTATGTTCTGTCAATTTTTCCTTGAACTTGAGATAAATTGTTTCTCAATTGTTTCTTTTTATGCATCAATAATAGTGGCATAAACTTGAATAATCATAATTTTGTTTGCAAAATCTATTACTCAGTCATTGACTATTTTATACCTATATACTGTCTTTGCTATATCCTTCCCATGAAAGATTTTTCTTTGATTTTTTTTTTTTTTGTGTGTAATCTTCTGACTTAAATTGGTATCCAGTTTAAATCCTTTTCAATTTGATGATGCATAGGACACCAATATGTATTTAACTTATTTCATCTTTCACCCTGTTAGGTTTTCCTATGTACTTGCTTCTTACATTCAATGTTTCAATTGTAGCCTTTGCAGCTTCAGATAACATCAGCAACTAATGGTCTGGAAACAAATATAACCATATCAAAAACTCAATTAGCACTCTCAAAGAGTCTCAACTCTTTCTTAGTAGTACATTGAGTGCCATCTGACTCAAGGGGCCCTTTATCTAGCAATATATTGACAATCACTTCATCTTGTCTATCCACATGGCTTCCTTGAAAAATACAGGAGTAATTTATTATTGCTTTCTCCAGTGCAATATGACATGATGCCATTGTCACTAAAATGATCATTCACCTTAGCACCTTCCTGTATTTCTGCTGATTTTCATACCTTGGGTGTTCCTACTGAAAATATAGTCTTAGCATACACTCCTGATGTACTTCAGTCGTCCACTCAGAAACATCCTCCTGCTACAATGAGGCATGTTTAAGTACTTATTAAATTTGAATCCATACTATGCTTCCTTATCTTTATTAGAGTCATTTTTTTCCATTTAATATCTGCCTGCTCTGAGATGAGTTAATTCAGGGTGGTCCAACCTCACACAGCATTAGTGCAAATAGCCTGATAATTAAAGATTTAGCAAACCAAGCTTTTCTAATTAATGCTGGGATTGGGAGAATGATATTTTAACACTACCCATCTGCAGCAGTAAACATTCTACTATTTCATAGGGTGTTTTTAAATATATATGTACACATACACCTTTTAGCATCTTTTTAATCCTTAATAATTTCATGTATCACAATAGATATTATCATGAACGATTTATAACTGATTGATAAAATTTAAAAAACCTAAATCTACAACCTCATTTTACAGTTTTGTGTTAAACGATAACACATTGAGAGACTCCTATACAACTCCTTTATCAAGATCGAGACACACAGACTCCTTCAGAAAACATTACCATGCTCAGAGCCCCCACTTCCCTTCTCCAATCCAGTGTTACTTCTGCTGAGCATCTGAAATTATTAGCGCTCCTCTGCCACCCCTCATGTTTTCATTTCAGTCTTATGTTCCTCAGTTCTCTCAGCCTTCCTTTCAACACCAGTCTCTCAAAACCCAATTCTCCAATTAAACTCTATCTTTCACTGTGTGTTTTCACTATCTTTGTAGAAAGCTGTGAGAGACCTTGGAGCTAGGTGGCTAGAGCTTCTGAAAAATGCCAGCATCTATTACTTTTAAGGCATTATAATATTTCATTTAGTAATTATTCTTAATATGCAATTCATTGTGCATATCAACTTATTTTACCAGGGGATATGATAGAAAGTAAAATATTTTCATTCTTATCTTACACTGTAATTAAATTGGCAAAGATTTTCTGTTAGTCTTGTGGCAATAGCCAAATAAAGCTATCTGTTTTGGTTTATTTCTTAGGAATTATAGCTTCAACGTAAGAAAACTGAACTATCTGGACTTCTCATATATTGGCACCTTATGCTGAGTCAGAGATCTTTTGAGATCTTTTAATTGTAAATTCATTGGATATGCAATTTGAAAGCATTTTCTGGAAACATTGTTTTACACAATTCTACTGTTACTTGCATTTACAAAAATCAGAAAACTCTAGTAAAACACAGACAAAAGAAGTAAAACAATCAAGTAGCAGACTGTTTTAAGCAGACAGGGAAAAAGTTCCTTTCCCTTAAAATAAGGGGACATGAAGTCCCCAAAGTGATGCCCAAGAGAATCAACAAGCTGTCCTGTCATTTCCATCATTTAAAAGATGAAAAACAAAATTAGAGGAACAACTTTAGTCCTATATCCAGCCTTTAAAATTTTAAATGATTAGTGCCTGCAGATCAGTTTCTCTACTGATAAGAATATAATGGAGGTGGTGGAGAATGGTAGGTAGATAATTACCAATCTGCCTCCTAGTACATAGATGTGAAATGTCCTGGGGAATGCTAGAGGTTTTCAGCCTGCTGTGCTCCACCCAACTGAGTTCCAACATTTATAGAAATCTTTGCAAAATTTTATTTTGTACTGGATAATTGATGCTTGGGAGTAGATTCCAAACCAAGCAAGTAATCCATTTCAAGGTTAGTTCCTTTTATACAGTCCTTACAAAGACATCCTTTTAAAGGAATACATTATCATTAGGTCTTGGAACTCTTACTACTCCTCCATTCCTAATACTGCTCTTTTGTTCTCTCTACAGGAATTAATAGGAATCTGCAGTTAGCTTGTTTTCTGTTTACCTCTATCCCATGGACATTGTCCTATTGGTCTGACATTTTATGTCCTGTTGGTTAGCAATTTTATTTCCATGTATTTTTATTGCCTATCACCTTTTTATAATTCTAATCTACCATTTGTTGTTGTTTCTCTGAGATTATTGTCTCCCCCTCCCTTTCTTGCTTATAAACTAGCTGCATCAAGGCTGGGAAACCCTCCTGTCTTAAATGTAGCTAAATATTATCTTATCATTATGATCAGACAAGTCATAATGGTAGCCATTTTCTGAATGGATAAATCATTCTCATAGCAGCCATTTTACAAAACTGACCACAGCATGCTCACAATATGTCAAATACATCCACTGGCCTCTGTCCTAGTTTATGATATGTATGACCTCCCACCATCAGAGCCAAGCACTACCTCCAGGA
Source organism: Masticophis lateralis (assembly GCA_030761175.1). Classification (NCBI taxonomy): domain Eukaryota; kingdom Metazoa; phylum Chordata; class Lepidosauria; order Squamata; family Colubridae; genus Masticophis; species Masticophis lateralis. Next base: position 25,070,938 of record JAUDYJ010000005.1, read on the forward strand.
TCAGATACATCATGAGCACAAGTTAGGGGGAAAAACAATCAAAGTATTATACTGTATTCATTCCTGATTTCATAAGCATCTGTTTGGTCCCTGTACAAGCAGACTATATTGTCTTTATTATTTAAGAAGGACTCTTTTGTTCCTAAGTCACAAAATAGCTAGAGAGAAAATGTGTAAATAACCTACATATATGCAGAGAATTACAATGCTTTAATGAATCAGCATTAAAATGAATTCTCCTTAAAATTTCTAACACAGCTAGTTTCTTTCGCTTGCAATTTTTTCGTCAAAATCTGAACTACGATCTTGGCTGCACTGATAATATTTAACACGTGAAATCATGAAAACATCCTAAGCTCCACGGCTAATTAATTGCAGAAGCTAAAAGGAAAAAAAGAAAGAACATGGTGATCTTTTCTGCACTTGTACATTTCGCATAAACTGTGAAGCTGAACATCTTGTTATCACAGCCAGAATATGGTTATACGCTGAACAGAGGAAAAATCAAAGAGGGTGTGTATATGAGGGGAGACAAGAATAATGAATTGGAAGCATCAGAAAAGCCAATATGCATTCTAAACTCCTGTCCCCACACAGTGTAACATATACACTGTATCCCAGGCCCTATAAGATTGTCTTCAACTTGATCCAGCCCACACCTAAATCAGTCTTAAATTGTCTTTAGATGTATTGGCTTTAAAGTAATTATTTCAACCAAAAGCTGAAGCTATCTCACTACGGCTTCAAGATATACAAACTCTATTATGCTTGCCATCTAATCCAACTAATCCAACTATTGTGAGTTTAATCAGAAGTTTCTGTTAAGAATGCTTGGAAGTACAAACAAATCTTCCATTGCTAGCCAGCTTCAACTACAGCTATTTTATCTCTTACCATCTGCCTTTTCTTTCCCAAATTCTTTTTATACCCATCACCTTTTCACTTCAATGTTTTTTGACACCAACTTCTCTCCAAGTTTCAAGTGTTATTTGAATCAAAGACCTTTGAGCTGTTTCTTGAAGAATTGGGGGAAAGTCCATAGAACATTTGTCAGGAAGCACTTGGAATTGGAATATTGAGTATTCAAGAAAACTGACCAATAACCTCTTATCTTATGTATACAAAACTTAGTCTTTTTAAATTTTCCTCTTTATATATTCATACCCTGCAATTCCTGTTTTGCATGCACACAATAGTCAATGATATGCAAATTTATGCTATTTCTCTGTTGCTTCTTCAAAGATTTTTTGATGGTATTATTTCTCTAGATTACGATATCAAAGCAAGTAAATTAAAGTTTAAAAATCAGGCAGCAACCTAACATACTCCAGGAAAAAAAAGGATTAGAAATAAGTGTTTCACTGCAAATCAAGGTTAGAAAGGCAATCCGAGGAATTATTCATAATATAATCTTACTTTACAAACATATTTTAAGGACTGCTAAAAGAATAAAGTGCTCAGTGTATTCTGAACTTTTATTGCTTATGGAATTGCAAATCTTCTCTATCATCAAAAGTTTATTTTAGAATCTGATTTGTAACTGAGTTATAACAAACAAAATAGCTGTTTGTGTAATACATTAAGCCATGGTTTACAGAATGAACTATGGTGGCTTCATTATATATGAAGCAAATTATAAAGCATGTTTTATAAATTATAATTGCCTGATTCATGCATTATATATATTAAGCTATCATTTCAGTACTAAAAATAACACATCTTATATTACGCTTGTTTCTTTAAGCAGTGAATATTGGCTTCTAAATTGTAGCTCAAACTATGACTTATTAACATGAATTCATCTGGAAATTATCCTGATGCAAGCTAAATCTGGCAAAACAGCTAAAGCATGCTTGCCCCTGAATAATATTAATAGACATATTAACTTGAAAAGCAAGAATGGCTAGTAAATTCCAACCTTTCTGTTTTTGATTCACTAGCTGCTGTGGATTGTTCAAAATCTTGACTTAGACTTTGTAGTTTTTCTTGCAATATTTTCTCCCGTTCCACACTACCCTCAAAAAACTTCATCTTCTTTTCCATTGCTTTTACTTTCTCATCCAGTAGCTTAAATTCATGAAGGATCAAATAACTGACTCCACAATATTTACACATTGTTTCATCTTGGGACATCTAAAAAAGATAAGGAACATGTACAGTGAAAAAAACCTGATCCTTTAAAAAAAATTAATAAAAGTAACTTTTTATATGGTCGGAATAATGTTCACATAGCACATTATTTCAGTGGTGGACAACCAATGTTCCAGCACGGAATCTGAAGTTAGAATTCTATAAATCAATACCATTACCTATGCTAGATGGAATTTCTAACATGTAGTTCAACGTACCTGAAAGTACAAAATACCTACCTTTGAATTATTCAATCATTTTTACCATTCTCCATGGAAATTTAGACAAAATTTACATTCTCCAAATGGGCCAAATGGATATAAATGTATGTTTTCCCCTTTAAGATTCACTTCTTAAAGTTGGTAATGATAACTGCTTTTTTGTCCAGCATCTAGCAAAGAAAGGTAATTTTCCTCTGAACTAAATTCTTCTCAGAATTCTTCAGATTCTTTTGAGCTAAAGTGAGTTATATAATAAAATCATGGTAGTGAGCTTCTGCTGCCAAATATGACTCCTCGTTTAAAGTTTAATTCAAATTGTAATCAATTAAGTGAAGGGCAGTATGAGATATATAGTATAGAGGTGATAGAAAAAGCTATCTAAAATGGACAAAAAAGCCCAATTATTAGATGTTAGTCATGACACATAGGATAGCAACAGAAAAGAGCAAGATTCAAGTAGGAGCCAAGGAGAGCCTTCTACAAAACAATCCAACTTGAGTTTATGTATTATTTGCATAACTGTCTTTTTTCTATCATGAAGAGCAAGAGCATAGCAATGCAAGTAAACATATTTGTCTCTTTTGCTCTGAATTTTATCTTCCCAACAACTCTCTTGTATCCTAATGAAAGGATATATAGACTAAAATGCAATATTAAATCCTGTCACCCAATGAGTTTCATGTCTATTTCAAGCACCTGCAGCTAAATTTCCCCACTCCTAGTTCAATACTGTAATAAATGCTGGCAGTTCTATGCCATATTCTTTTAAAATAACCAGTAGGGTAATCTAATCTATCTAACAAACTCACTGTACAACATATTAAGAAACTGATGATTTACTAAAGTGAAAAAATGATATTTGCTTTCCTTCAAAACATATTAAAAGTGCTTCTCATCAACTTATCAAAATGTATACAAAAGAAAATATAGTCGATATTATCTATTACATTTTCTTGAACAAATAAACATGTTTAGTGCACTACAATTGTGTTAATGTTATATTATACTGAAGACCTTAAACTATAAGAAGAGTAGGACAAAATAACAAAAAATGTGAATGGATATTGTGGATATTAAATAACAATGCTTCTTGAGAAAAGGAGAACAAAGATATTCAAATACTACCAAAAGGTTAAAAGGGGGGGAAATAAAGTTGGTTTGAAAAAGATAAATAATAAACATTTTTGTTGTTAGTTGTGAAGTCGTGGCCAACCCATTGTGATCCCATGGACAACGTTCCTCCAGGCCTTCCTGTCCTCTACCATCCCCCAGAGACCATTTAAGCTCATGCATACTGCTTGACTCCATCCAGCCACCTCGTTCGGTCGTCCCCTTCTTCTTTTGCCCTCAATCTTTCCCAACATTAGGCTCTTCTCCAGTGAGTCCTTCCTTCTCATTAGGTGGCCAAAGTATCTGAGTTTCATCTTCAGGATCTGGCCTTCTAAAGAGCAGTCAGGGTTAATCTCCTCTAGGACTTACCAGTTTGATCACCTTGCAGTCCAAGGGACTCACAGGAGTCTTCTCCAGCACCACAGTTCAAAAGCTTCAATTCTTTGGCGCTCAGCCTTTCTTATGGTCCAACTTTCACAGCCATACATTGCAACTGGGAAAAACATAGCCTTGACTATATGCACTTTTGTTGGCAGAGTGATGTCTCTGCGTTTTAGTATGCTATCTAGATTTGCCATAGCTTTCCTCCCCAGGAGCAAACGTCTTTTAATTTCTTGGCTGCAGTCCCCATCTGTGGTGATCTTGGACCCAGGAAAATAAAATCTGTCACTACCTCCATTTCTTCCACATCTATTTGCCAGGATAATGAACACTAATCATGTTTATTTATGAGACAAGCCATAATGTAACTAATTGGCATGTCTCACATGATATTCTAACTATTTTCTAATAAAAGTGTTTACCTGTGATATTGGATACAGGTTGCTATGCTTGCCTTTATTTCTCCTAACTCTTCTTTGCCCCATGAAGCCTGATCATAGTTACAGTGGCTCTGAAGGAAATGAAAAATTAATTCTATTTTTCCTGGCAGTAACAACCTGTGCCCAGAAATATGAAACTATCATTCAGAATAAATACCATAAGGTTCCAAAGTACTAAAATTACTTATTGAAAGAGGACAAACTGAACTGTAACATGAAGGAAAAGGAGAGACTGTTATCCTAAAAAGAACACCGTGATTTCTTACAGCACCACCACTTTTGTATTTCAAAATAAACAATTTCAGACATTCCAATGTATGTATCCACCTTCAGCAAGACACCGGACTGAATGGGGAGAAGGTTGGGCTAGCAACAATTCTATTTTGAACCTATATAAATAATCTGAAAATATTAAGTTCAACCCTGAGTAAGATACATTTTGTGTTACCAACCAGAGTAACTTTCATCTAAGAAATAGAACCATGTGCTCATCTGTATTTCTTTCAAGAACTTGTTTTGCCTTCTCTGGATGCTCATAAACTCACATAAAGCAAATGATATAGAATAATTGGAATACATTATTATCAAGATAATATTTTCCCATATATATTGTATCATACCGAAGCCAAAGTGTATCACTGTGCTATATTGAACATAATATAATTTGAAATGCTACAAAATGCTTTTTTAAAATAGAATACTTTGCCCTAGCATTTAACTCTAGCTTCTTATGATTTCTGAATAAAACTCAGTAACAGCATAGATAGACCCTCAGCTACATCACACACTAAACAGTCCAGTTTTGTCAGTGAACTATCCATAGAACAGTGCAGGAATCATGGCTACTTGACAGGTATCAGTATGATGCAAAGTGTCTGTCTCATTGCCACATTATAGGGGATGAAAATAACTATTATGATAACTATTATTCAAGTTAAATAAAAATGCAATTGTGGAAATATGACTGACCTAAGGAAACAGGGAACAGGAACCAGGGAGTGATTTCTTTAATTGCTGCACATCTGACAACTGGTAAGGGGTGACAGAAGGGATGTCATTTTGGTACCATGGTAAATTACCAGGAGTGATAAATGTTAATAGATGACTTCTTTAGAATAGTAATATATTCAATATAATATAAAACCACTGCAGTCCATTATGTTATATATTTTACAAACTATTATACATACTTTTTCTCTATAGATTCTGTTTTCAGAAGTCTATGTTGGCTTCCTCTGTACTTTAGATAAATGTTTATTTAGAATGGATTATATTATAAAAAAGAGAAGCACTGTGATATAGTGTTTAAGTTACTAGAAGCACAGAGATCCAGATTCTAATCCTCTCTTATAAACAGAAACTATTTAGATTACTTTTTGTCAATCACCAGTAGTAAAAAGAAAGAAAGAAAGCAGTGCATTGACAAGTAAAGAGCATCCAAGGATAACAACAAGAATAATTAAATAATACAGATAACAGAGAAAGAAGACTGTGTCTTTTGCTCTTAAGAGTATCAAATGCATAGAAGTTTAATAAATAAAGAAAAAATAAAATTAACGAACAGTCAAGTGGGGGAGTCATGAGAAACCAAAGAAATATATCTACCTACATGAAACAATGGTACAATAAAGAACAATACTAAAAACATCACATCATTTAATACAATCCTTTACGTAGATTATATTGTGTATGGAGGAAGAAGATTATCAAATCTTTGTTACAATCTAAATTCTATAAACCAGGGCTAACTTCAGAGACCTTGTGGCACTTAGCCTTGTAACTGCTGTTGATTCTATCATGCTGTCACTATTGACTATACATTTACTTAGAAATAAAATTGCACTCCCTGAGTTTAGGATTTCATATAAAAGCACTATTGGGTCAATTAACCATTGTGAGCCATTTATTTTCAAAGAGATGCAGAAAATGAATAGGGAACATAATTAAATACTATAAAGTCAAAAGCAGTTAAAGTTGCTCCTCTTCAAATATATAGCTTGCATATTTTGGCTCTCATTTTTGCCATGTTATTGGAATGTTATTTTCCTTTTTTTTTTTTTTTGTTATTCTCTACATTCAGCCACCTTATCTATTTGGACAACAATACTATATTTAAACTAAGTCCCATTCAAATGAAAGATAAATCTGAGTTCAAAGGAATGTTATTCACTAGTTAAGAATGCATGTGATTTGAGATTTAATTGTCTGCTCTCAGTTATCAAATAGGCTATTGTGAAAGACTTTTCAAAAACTTAGTAATGGAATCATGCCAAACAGAGTGTCATGCACTGTATATAGATAAATCTGATGGAACATCTGACAGACCCTGGGAAAGCAGAGGAAGAAACACGATTGTGGCATCTCAGCTCAACGGAAGGGGAAAGCAAGAGACTGAGAATAACTTCATCTCCATTATGCTAGATATAAGTTCAGTTTATATCTAGGCTTTCAAGATTTTGCTATATCCTCCCTCCCAAAGCTATAACAATCTGTCCAAATACCCAAATGATTCTTGTTTTTTCAGTTTCCCATCTGATTGTATTTACTGCATGAAAACATTTAATCTTATCATATGAATAGCACTTTCAGGATTCATTCAATAAATATGTATGTTGTATTATTAATGTGCTGGAATAACAAAAATACAAAATCATTAACACTTTTCTGAGTAATACTTGATCAGGTTGAAGAAATCACAAATATGACATGGTAGTAAAAGTGTAGTTGAGATTTCCATTTGGGAAATGTCTAAAACACATACCTCATTACAATTAATGGTGTGGAAATGAATTTGCCAGATTGTACATGGCAAACAAGGAGGAATTTGAAGCAATGGAACTAGACCCAATTCTGTCAAACCCAATTGCCTATCCTTTTTCAGGACCTAATGCTGTTGGAAACTCACAGCCATGAATGTGGTGCAACTTTCCACCAGTATAAATAGTATAAATAGACCTTCCAAAGCTGACACTTCTTCCCAAAACTAGCAGTGATGGGAGATAAGCATCCAAAAGTTTAGAATTTCTCTGTTTATATCTGTATAACATGTGAACATAATGTACTCTGACATCAATTCTATTAATTAACTAGCTTTTAATGCAATTAGTTAATATAATTAAAGTCATGGCACACTATGTTCATTGACTCAGTTTTCCATCTTTCCGAGACAGGTAAAACGAGGACTTAAGACTGCTGGGGGCAATATGTTAACTCTGTAAACCGTTTAGAAGGCTGTAAAGCCTGCACTGTGAAGCAGTATATTTATTTATTGGTTTGATTTATATGCTGCCCTTCTCCAGAGACTCAGGGCGTCTTACAACGTGTTAAGCAATAGCCTTCATACTTTTGTATATACCTGCTTAGTAGGGCTTTTGCCCCCTCTCTAAGCAGTGTTCTTTTTTATACAAAGTCAGCTTATTGCCCCCACAAACCGGGTCCTCATATATGTCTAAGTGCTATTGTTAAGTACTATATGCTTTTATAAAGGAAACTTCTCAGTTATAGGCCCGATATTTGTTTGTTGGTTTGTTTGTGTATGTGTGTACGTACGTACGTACGTATGTATGTATGTTCACATGCTTGTGAAGAAGGCACAGAAGAGGCTGTATTTCCTGAGAATGCTCAGGAACATAAATCTATCTCAGCATCTACTTCTGTCCTACTATCGCAGCACCATTGAGAATGTCCTGACATATGGCATTCTTGCATGGTATGGGAGCAGCTCTGTAGTGGACAAAAAAGCTCTACAGAGAATCATTAAAACTGCCCAGAATATCATCGAGCTTCAGCTTCCAGCCCTCGACGACCTCTTCAAATCTCGCTGTTTGAGGAAGTTGCATAACATTCTCAGAGACTCTCCCCATCCTGCTTAAAATCTTTGCCTTCTGTTGCCTTCTGGCAGAAGATACAGAACTATTAAAACTCGGACCACACGTTTTCTGAAGAGTTTTTATCCCAGAGCTATAATTGCACTCAACAATGAACTAAAGGGCCACCATCAGTGAGCTGTTAGACAACATTACTTGGTCTGTTGTGTGGATGCTTGGGTGGTTTAGGGGTGGGGAATTTGTGGGGGGGGGGGTGTTTGGGGATTGTTACGTGTGTTGGACCTGGTCTTTGGGTGTTAAGTGAATTTCGTTGTATGGGTATACTGAGTATACATATACAATGACAATAAAGTTGTTGTTGTTGTTGTTGTTGTTATTATTATTTTCCACAAAATCTGTTGCAGTCTGTGTTTCATTCTGTGATCTGAAAATTTTGAATGTTTTCTGAAAAAAACCTTCTCACACTCTAAAAAAAAATCATTGCTGTAATTTTATGGACACAACACCTATTCTACCCTTCTGTATAGCCAACCTCCCAGTGTCATCAAGCCCTTTAATTTCATATTTTTCTTAGTGGAAGTTATATCTGTCTGCTTCAGAATTCCTCCCCTCCCAAGATTTTTCATTTTTGTGTGCACAGGTAAATTTTTTATATACGAAAAGACATTCATTTTTCTTCAAAAAAACAACTTTTTCAACAATAGCAGAATGTGCATGAGGAAAAAACATACTAATATTAAAGTTAAGCAGAAAGAGGGAAAACTTTAAACAGGAATGTATACAAAATTGTGGCTTGATAATAGCTGCAAACCATAAACCCAATGATTTTTTCTTGCAAAATCATACCTTTCTTATTTCTTCTGGCAAAGGATACACAGGAATATGTCGATCCATTTCTTTCTATATTTAAAGAATTATCAGAGGACTGTCACAAAGCCTATTAACAAATAAACAACACAAAATAAAAATGAATTAGGGGATTCTAGAATACTGAAGTTCTTTCTTCTGTCCATGTAATAAACCAGAAAAAAATATCTTCTCATTATCTGCAGGGTTAAATGCCACATTTGTTTTCCTTCCTGAAGATGGTAAGAATTACACATGCTACAAACATAGGCTGACTGTACAACTGCAAAAGGAAATAAAGGTGGTAGAGACATAATGGTCTATCTCCAGACTATCAAAGAAGGTAGGGATTTCTTAAATTGAATACAGAAAGTACTTCCTGTGCGAGAAGGGTACCAAGAACTATCCTAAAGATACAAGAAATCCAGGCAGACAAAGCACACTTTTTTTTTACAAGTTAGGGATCCAATGTTCCCTCATGACTCTTAGATTAGTAGGTTGGCTTCTGGAACCTTGAATTCATTAATGTTAATATCTTTATTTACCTGGATTGCCACTCCCTCCTTATGTCAATGGTTCTGCTTGGATAGATTAGAACACAGGTCCTACTCAAGGATAATACCAAATAAACTAGAAATTGTGAAGCTCTTCTCTTTCTTGCTTCATATATTACTATCCTAACATTTTCTGCAAGTAACATGCCCATCATTTTCTTCCTTCAATCCTCTTTCTTTGTTCTTGGGGAAATCATGAAGAATGTGCAGAAGAGTGAAGAAAAGCATGAGGTTTTTTTCCCCCTTTGCCTTTACAAGTAACTTTTCTCAAACAGGAGAAAAAGGAGGATGTTAACTACAGACCAGTCACGGGGCTTGAACTTTGAAACAGATTAAACAGTTAGTTTGTCAGCATTTTAAAAAGAACATATTGCTTTGCAAGGTTTATAAAGCGCATGCTGCGACAAACCAATCTGAACTCTTTTTCTTATATAACTTGTTTAGTTTAATATGGGAATGTACTGAACACAGTATACCTGGCCTAAGCATGAAATTATGTTTGGTCCTAATGATGAAGCCTCGCAGTTCCAGCCAAAGAGCTATCAAGTTTTTTCCCCATAAAGCTGAAACGGGCCCTTTCATTTTACAGAGATTGGCCATTCTGTTTTAAAAGATCTCGGAGTAGAAGAAGCGGGGAAGAATTCCCCCCGTGGAAAGCTTTAACAGTCACGGGTGGGCTCAAAGGTGATTTTTCAAAAGTCAAGTGTACTCTTTTTGTTTTTCTTCCCTTGAGGAAGAAGACAGTCCACTTGCCATTTGGGCTGTGTGTGTGTGTGTGTAGGGAAACACCTTTGAGTGACAAGGATGACACGGGTGACCGAGCATCTCCACAGACAGTCACGGGTGGAGAAATAATGGCCTGACTCAAGTCAGGGTTCAAAGGCGCGCAAGGGAGCCTGATACACCGCGACCTCGTATATTCAGCCCGGGTGGGTTGGCGGATTTAGAGTGCGGGGTGAAAAGGCAACGGACACCAGCGGGAAAAGGACCCACGCGAACTCACCCCCAAACACAGCTAGCAAAACACCGCGGGCAGCAACGACAGCCGCGCAGTGTTGTCAACGCCCCACCCAGGAGTTTCTCCGCTTCTTCGTTTCCATAGCAACCAACTAAGCAAGCCCGGCGAAATCCCGGAAGTAGGGCAGACGCGAAGATCGGAAGTTATTTCTTCTGGGCTCGGCGTTTCTCTTCCGGGTTCTTTCCCGGGACGGCTCAATTCAGGCATTTGCACAGTAGAGCGGGTTCTCCAATCTTAGCAACTTTAAGACTTGTGGACTTCAAGTCCCAGAATTCCTCAGCAAAGCAAAGCTGGCTGAGGAATTCTGGGACTTGAAGTCCACAAGTCTTAAAGTTGCCAAGGTTAGAGACACCTGCGTGTCTCCAACCCCCACCCCCGTGCTTGGCGATACTTATGCGTTAGTAAGGATATGCAATCACTGTTTTTTATTATTAGTATTTATAGTAATTGATTGCAGTGAGGCTTAGCTCACTACTTGAATAGGTTATGTGATGAACTGTATTACTCAGTTTTAGAGAAGTCGCTTTTTCAATTGCCAAATTAGTGCAGGTAGCCTTCCACAGTTCGTTTATGGCTTACAGTTTATATTACTATGAAAAAGCAAAAAGTTGTGGTTTGGTGTTAATGCCTTATTTTACTGCAACAGAGGGAGTCTGAAGCCAAATCTTTTATTTCCTTTTTGCCAATCTTTCCTCACTTCTTTCCCTCTCTGTTTTCCTATTTACTTTTTTATTTTGTATCTTATCTTAATATAACCTAATAAAATGTTTAAAACTAAACAGTTCATTTAGTGACCATTTGAAGTTACAATAGCATTGAAAAATGTGATTTATGACTATGTTGCAGATCACGTGATCAAAATTCAGACAATTGGCAACAGGCTCATATTTGTGACGGTTGCAATGTTCCCAGGGTCATGTAATCCCCTTTTGCGACTTCCTGACAAAGTCAATGGGGAAGCCAGATTCACTTAACAACCGTGTTAACAACTGCTGTGGCACAAAAGATTGTAAAATGAGGCAAAATTCACTTAACAAATATTTTGCTTAGCAACAAAGATTCAGGGCTTGATTGTAGTGGTAAATTGAGGACTACCTCTAGTAGAGCTCTCTGAGTTCGGTATTAATTAGACAAATTACTAATACTGTCATTAGTATACCTCAATCATTACATCATGCTGTGATATAAATACGTATATGTTGTGCCATGTGCCATTTCAATTTTAGTAGAATGTGGAAAGGAACTAGAATGAAGAGTTTCATGATCCTTCAAAAGATGGTCTCCAAAACTACAAAGTAACTCCCATGTTCCTATATTAACACAAGGGACTGTCAAGCTTTACTAGAAAATACAAAATGTTCAGGAAATGGTATACTTGAGAGCCACAGCATAAAATAATTCTATATTGCACATCACTTCCTTTGGAATTCAAATCTGGCCAGCACACTTTGAATAGGAATATATGCAGGGAATGGGATGGAACTTTTAATTCAGAAGAAAACAACAAAAATTATACGAATGAATCTCTTTATTAAAAAGAAACAAATAGTACTGGGGATACTTTCTGACCCTCATATGACTCCTTCATGCTGTCCTTGACATTGAATTGTGTTGTTGAACTATAGAAGAAACGATCATTAGGTCATTCAATCCAATCCCTTGTTTAATGCAACAATATAATTGTCCAGAGAGTTAAAGTATAATTGTTTATACTTTCAGAAAGTGACACTAAAGTCATTTTTTTCAGGATGAAATTATATTACAGAGTTTCTATTTTAATTATACAAAAAAAAATATTGGCAATTTATGTTGTGCTTAAATAAAATGAAAACTTTTATAACTATTATATCCTCACATAGCTGATTTGTGGCACAGAGAAATGAGTGCCTTTCAACCTTCAAAGACTCTGTATAACAATTTTACTAGATACAGGTAGTCCTCAGTTTACAACCTCAATTGAGCCCAAAATTTATGTTCCTAAATGAGAAATTTGTTAAGTGAGTTTTTCTCCATTTTATGACATTTCTTGCCAGGTTTGTTAAGTGAATCATTGCAGTTGTCAAATTAGTAACGGTTGTTAAATGAATCAGGTTTCCCCATTGATTTTGCTTGTCAGATGGATGCAAAAGGGGATCACATGACTCCGGGACACTGCAATGGTCATAAATGTGAACTACCTGTCAAGCATTCAAATGTAAATCATGTGACCATGGGGATGCTGCAATGGTCGTAAGAGTGAAAAACCATCATAAGTTACTTTTTTCAGTGCCATTGTAACTTTGAACGGTCACTAAATGAACTGTTGTAAGTCGAGGACTACTTGTAGCGTGTCTATATTCATTATATGTGGTGAAAATATGTGTCTCATCTGGTTTTGCTGTGTAAATGATGGTATTCAGCTCTGAGAATAGCTTTAAAATATTGGTAAGTCTCTGATCTCTACACACTGGCATGTCAACTTGCATATACTTTCAGATGTAGGATAAGCAACTTGTTGCCTTCCACATGTTATTGAAGAACGCCCAACATTGTCATCCTTGGGCCTTTTGACTGGGTTGAGAGTTGTAGCTAAACATTTAGAAGGCCAAGTATTGTTCACTCTTAGTGTGTAGTGCATGATTAATAATACTGATTCTGCCCTGAACTACTTCAATTGGTAGAAGTCAATTGTCTAGTAAAAAACAAAATGAATCCCATAAAGCTGCTCACGATTGCTGCAGACCACGTTTGCCTTGTCCACAATGTATTTGGAGGTAATAATTGATTGTAAAGAACTTTTTTTTTCAGGAACTGTATGCACTTACTTTTTTCTCTCTCTATTTAAGAGCTTCAGATAAGCCTTCAAAGAACATTCATTTTCCCTCAATTTGCAATTTTAAAAAAATGTTTTGGGGTGTTGTGTCATGAGACATTGCAAAGTAAATACCGGTAATATTTAATTTATACATAAACTATGATCCACACAAGTCACAATTGGCTGAGTTCATGTAGAATATTACAAACCTGAATTTACAAGTCTATGTCTGGGCTGACACAAATGTGCTAAGCCAGAAACAAGGTGCAGCATAATGAAAAGTGTAAATCCATTCTAGCTAGAGCTCTTGCCTTCCTTAATATGAAAGTGCTTATCCAAGAACCTTATCAACATTGTAAAACCAAGCATATTTTATTTATTTGTTATTTATTAGTCATATTTCTATGCCGCCCGCTCTCAGAGGACTCTGGGCAGCTTACCCCAAAGACAGTATACTAAGTAGCATATTGCCCCCAACAATCTGGGTCCTCATTTTACCCAACTCAGAAGGATGGAAGGCTGAGTCAACCTTGAGCCGGTGAGATTTGATCTGCTGAACTAGCAGTCAGCTGAAGTAGCTGCAATACTGCACTCTAACGACTGCACCACCTCGGCTGTTATATAATTGTTCTAGGTTTTTAAGATACTGGAATATATTGTTGCTTTATTTATTTGTATTTTATTTTGTTTGACCCCTGAAAAAACAGCTAGACCTTCTTTTTGGAGGGTTCTAATTATTGATTCGCCTAGCGGCGATGGCACCGACAACCCCATGCAACAGGAGCCTGCTGCTGGCCCTCTTCTTCTGCAATCTGGAGCTCTGCTATTGGCTGCAGATGCCTTCCGGCAGGCATCTGAAAGCAAAATGGAGGTCAGGGCAATGCGTGCGAGTGGCAGCAAGCGGCCGCAGAAGGCTAGGCAGGTGTCAGGGTGTGCGAGGCCTGGTAAGTAGGGTGGCTCCACTGCCCCATCCCCATCCTAGCTTATTTTTTACCTGTGTGCCTCACACCACCCACTGCACGCCAGGGTGGACGGAGTCTTTATTAGGACTAATTTTGTGGGTGGGGCTTAATTTGATCACATGCACTCAAAAACGCGATAAGGCTTCTTTGGAAGATGGGTCGTCTTTTTGGAGAAACACGGTAGTCCTCAATTTACAACTACAATTGAGCCCAAAATTTCTGCTGCTGAAGCAGTTACTAAGTGAGGTTTGACCCATTTTAACAAGCATTCTTGCCACAATTGTTAAGTGAATCACTGCAGCTGTTAGTAACACAATTATTAAGTGAATCTGGCTTCTCCATTGACTTTGCTTGTCAGAAGGTCATATAAAGTCATCGCATGCCCACGGGAAACATCATAAATACAAATCAGTTGCCAGGCGTCTGAATTTTGATCGCATGACCATGGGGATGCCATAATGGTCGTAGGTGAAAAATGGTCGTCATTTTTTCAGTGCCGTTCTAACTTTGAATGGTCACTAAATAAACTGTAGTAAATTAAGGACTAATTGTAGTTGTTCCAAAAAAGGTCTTCAGGTTGGGGTCCCTTTTTATTTTTCATAGTAGCCATTCCTAGTCACAGAATACCCCAAACTGGTGTTGCTCAGATGCCATTCAAACACTGAATTGCAATGAACCAAAAAGCCATCAAATGAGAATGAAGCCTAATTATAACATTTTATTTTTTTTACTTGTGTTAACTTTTGGGCCAGGCATGCTGTCATCTCTCCTGACAGGTTTTCAGGATATTCTGTGCAGTCTAATAAGACTGTAATGTCCCGGTATGTACTTTTGGAATCCACAGCCTCTGCCATGTCTCCAGTTAAAATTGGTGATCTGGGCTTTGAGCAGGCACAGCGCTTTCAGTTACAACAGGAGGAAAAGCCAGGAAAAGAGGCATCACCTGATTATTTGAGGTTACTGAAATCAACACGCAAGCCTGATTTCACTAGAACTCTGTGACCCAGGAGCTGTCTGTTAGAGCTAGCTCAGTGCCTCTAAACTAGGACATCTGTTTACCCTGTACTTGAACTGCTTTTGCTCATCCAGCCCTGGCTGAAAGCTCACTCAGAACAAAATACAACACAGGGGATAATCCTGAGAATAAGCATTTCTGTTGTGACTCCTTCCCATGGAATTAATCCCCCCCTCCCCCATGATTATGCTTTTCTTTCATCTGAGTGATGAGTCTTTACTATCCTACCAAGGATAAGACTTGATGACATCCTGTTTTTTTGTTCAAGCCCGCCTTGCTCTTACAGCACCCTTTTAAACAGAACTGTTTTGTTATCAAGGGATGAAGTTGTCATAGGTTTTGGTGAAAAAAAACCTCAACTGGCTTGCCCCCACCCAACAACTTTCATGAGCAAAGAACTGGGCATGTGGTTCAGTATTTCTTTATAAACACCATCATAATGGTTCAGATAGAAATGTAGGTCAGTTGATTTTTGTAATCTTAAGGAATGGGAGCTCAATCTGTAAACTGATTTCAAATGCACACAGTGCATTTCAATCAGATGATATGAAAATGCTGCCCCTAGTATATTAGAAATAGTGTTAATGTCCCACCTAGAGTTGGAAATCACGCTGATAGTCAGCGTAGATAGCATTGATATACTCAATGGACCAATGGCCTGATTTAGTAGCTGGATTTGCACACTGTGCTAAGTGGATTAGTTTGGATTTCACTTCCCATATTATGCTAACTCAGCCACTGTGATTTGTGACCTTGGTCTAAGGCTTTATCCAGTTGTGGTTGTCAATAAATCATGGTTAAACAAATCGGTTTGGCAGATCTACTCAGAACAAAGCAAGTTGCACTGTTCCTGTAAGCCTACTTCTGTAAAATAATTCCGCAATGAATATACAGTACTGTGATAATTTTTTACACTGTTCAGTTCATAATTTATTAGAGATAAAGTCTGTTGCTGATTTTCTTATTTTTAACAAACTGATTATATAAAACAACTCTTGATCAAACATCTGCTCCGTTCAGAATTGCAAAAAGCCTTCAGGGAAATTAAATATTTCACAGGGACTATATAATGCACAACACATGAGCAGACTTTTTTATTAGCCCTGTGTAGGACGTAGAAAGAGAAGTCTCTGCTGAATAGTCATATGTTCCAAAACATAGTGAAAGAAAAACATTGTGTCCCAATCTTTCTAAATCATGACTCTAATAAATTCTTTAAAATGTTAAGATGAAGCCCTCTGGATTTATTTATTTTCTATTCTGTCTTCTTCAAGAAACTGAGCCATGATTTCCCCCTCCTATCTCATCTCCCTTCTCCCATTCTCTCACTACAGTAACTCTATGAGGCCATGACAGTGATGGCTAACCTTTTTGCCGTTGCATGCCAAAAGCAAGGGTCGCGCATGCACGCACGTGCCCACACCCACAATTCAATGCAACCATCCCCCACGCATGCACGCATGACCCCCCTGGGCTCCCCGTTTTTGGCATGTGATGGCATGGTGGGCCCTTTCTTTTGCCCTCCTCAGGCTCCAGAGGCTTTCTAGGAGCCTGGGGAGGGTGAAATTGGCCTTCCCCACCCCCCTGGAGGCCCTCCAGAGGCCAGAAATGGCCCGTTTGTCAACTTCCAGTGGGCCCAGAACATCCGAAAATCAGTTGGCCTGCGCGCACGTGTGCGCTGCAGCTGAGCTAGGGCAATGTTTGCGTGCCCATTGATATGGCTCCACGTGCCACCTGTGGCACGTGTGACATAGGTTCGCCATCACGGGACTATGAGATAACCACTGGCTCAAAGTCTGAACAGATTCTCAGTCATCCAGGTCATGGTTGTCCCAAAGGTGCTTTTTCAGAAGGAGAAAACTATCCTGTCAGAGCTGAAGAACTTCTTGTATGGGAAGCAAACACCTTCAAAGAAAAAATAAGGAAGTCCAGTTGCCTTCTGAAAAAGCACCTTTGGGACACTGGCTCAGTTAATTCTTCAGATAAATGGGGATCTGAACCTGAGCTGTTCCAGTCCTAGTCCAATATTACTGGGTCTATCTAATCCAACATCTAATTCCCACAGTAGCCAGTTGGATGCCTCCGTTGTGATTTTAAGCAGGGATCAAATAGCCTTCTGCTGCTATTCACTATATAATAACTTATCTTTCCTCTATCTGGTGCCTATCAAATTCGAGCCATCAGTCTGAAAAATTCTGGGAGTTGGCCTCAACCCATTAGGTTGGGAAGCATCAAGTGGTTGATTCACTCTGTGACTAATTCATGGTTTACTGTTTCCAGCCAGCCAGTGGAACTCCATGATACTATGAAAAAAAAATGCTTAAGGCACTGATCCTTCCAAGGTAATTACAAACCAAGCCAACCTGGTTTGAATGTACATCATCAGTAAGTCACCACAATTACTTTTCCCAGACTTGACAAAAAACCGCTGACGCCAAAGCAGTTTTCTAGTGAAAAACCAGAGTGGGAAGGAAAAGATCCTCACATAATTTTGTTACTTTTGTAGTAGTTCTTTCTACTACAAAGCACTATGCTAGTGCAAAACACAGAAAATGCATGCAGATTATACAGGGCAGTGAAGGGAAAAGCAGCATTGACCGGTTTCCGATCACAGCATCTTAGACCTAAAATATTGGTTTCTAGAGATATTGAGGAAGGGGGAAAGGATACAGCTTATTGGGATTGGGGGGGGGGGGGGCAAATTGAAATCAAGAAATATTATGCTGAAAATATTTGCGGTTTCTCGGTGGTTTTCAAAGCAGAATAGTTGCATTGTGCAAACATTGTTTAGGATCCCAATAATATAAGCTTCCATTCTTTGAGAAAAATCCATTTTACTTTTGTGGAAGGAGGCAAAATGGGGGGGGGGGGGCTCCTTCCACTTTGAAGAATGCATTTAATCCTGGAATCACTGTGTCAGTTTGTCATTCTGAAATATCCTAGAAGATAAAAAGATAAAACAAATCTTGTAGTGACTTTCAAAACTTCATTAGGCAGAGAAAGGTGATATTTTTAAAATAACAATAATAACAACCACCACCACCTAGGACGCTGGCAGCAACCCGTATCAACCATTAGCACCAGTCAATGGTATTTGTGATGCATTTTTGAATATTCAGTTGACTGAGTTTCATATTTAATGAATAAAGATAATAAGAATTGAAGAACTGCTAATTTTACAATGAAAAGCCCAGATTCTGTAGAGGCACTCGGGACAACACAACCTTTACACGTTCACCCTTCGGGGGCCAAAGGCAGTCAAGGGTATTTTTATGCTGCCGCTAACGAGAGGTGAGATCTGGTCAAAACAACTCCGCCTTCCGATAAACCGCCGAGACTCCGCGTTCCAGTTTCTTGCAGCGCTCCCAGGACGAACGTTCCCTGCTCGTCCCCAAACTGCCCCGCCTTGGATTAGCAATTAGGTATCTCCTGCCAAGCGCGAAACCTGCAAAGCAGCTCCGCTATAGCAACAGGAAGATGACGGCGGGGTCACTAGGACAGGGAGGGAGCGGCGAAGTGCGTGCGCTCTGCAGCGTCAACCCGCTGATCCCGTCGCAGCACGCAAGCCCGGGCGCTTAGAAGGCAGGAACAGCTGGTATTGCGTGCCAGTCGTACACGCGAGGTACTGAAGGAGTCAAGGTCCAGCACGGAAACCGCGGGCGCTTTGGCTCCGGCTCCGCCTTCCTTGTGCGTGTCAAGGCAGGCAAAGCGACTTGAGGGGTTGTCTTCCCCGGGGATCTCCGGCGCAGCTTCGCACGGTGTGATTCAACCCAGGGAGGGAAGTGGCTGACGCTGCAAGCGATAGTTGTCACGATCTGCTTCTCTTTGGAGACGCGGCCTCAAAGCAGGGCGCACAGGACGCCCTGGAAGGAAGGGAGCGCAATTGTACCGCAGGGCACGACTCGAAAGTGGGAGGCGGCAGAGAGAGAGAGAGAAAGAGAAAGAAAGAGGTCACCCTTCAGATGACGGGTCACGATCGAAGAGGACGGAGTTGACGTTGAAAAGGCTAAATTGTGACGAGGCTTTCGAGTCACAGTATTATATAGAAATGTTAGGGTGTAGTATCAAAAGATGCAGAGGCTAGCTAATCTGATCTACAGCTGTATTCGAAGGCGAAAGGGTAGAATAAATCAGGCCGGCTTAAAATTTCTACCTGTGATTAGTTTCCTTTTTCTGACTGGAAGAAAAACAACACTTTCAGCACAACACAGACTACTTGTACATATTGATTAATCTGACTTGATGCAGTCTCCATCCAGCTTGTTACATGTGCAAATCCAATCAAGAGTGTTTCCAGACCGAGTTCTACAATGACTGGGTTCACTGGCATTTTAATCATAGTTTATTGAATAAACCATAATTAGATTCACACACCATGCTTGGCCAAAGGAGCAAAGCTCACATTAAGGATGAAGTACAACAGAAGAGCTGAGTTAATGTTATCTTCCACAATTCTTTTTTCTAGTCCCCATGTTTAGTTACCCAAGAAAAATCAGGGAGTTGTCACTTCAGCCATGGTAGGCTGAAATTCAACAATTCCTTTTTCTACTGTGTATTGTTGCAGTGCATCTCTATATCTGTTGAATTTCTACCCAATTTTGAGGGGAGGGGGGTATTTCATTGTATTTTTGACAATTCTACCTACATGCAAATACTCAATTCAATAAGAAGGTCCCACTTTATTCGGTATGGGGACTTATTATCTTGGAAAGGGAAAAACAAAAGAGACATCCTTGCATTGTTCTAACAGCTCTTGTTTAAATTGTTAGAAAAATGATAGCATTTAAATAGAAAAGAACATAGGAAAGAATGTTGGAATTTAAAAGCCTCTCTCCATGGAGATTCTCAATCACCCAGGTCATGGTTGTCCCAAAGGTGCTTTTCAAAAGGCTTATTTTGTTGCTTTGCCAAGAAATTTCTTCTTCCCTCTAGAGAAGGGCATGGGCCCTCCCCACCATTGGGGTCATGTCCCCCTGATATTGTAGGTGTTTTGAGGCAAAATCTTTTCTAAGCTTTATTAAAGTTCATATGCCTCTCTTGATGTTCTCCTTCTTTAGTATCTGTTCTGCAAATTCTAACATTTAAATGGAAACAATTGGTCCTGTGAGGAGAATACTAACAGAGGGATGAATCAGGCAAAATAGGAGAAAAAGTATGCTCAGAGATAAATACCAGGATGGCTGGTTGGATGTCTCATTGACCAATGTGGGCTCCATGAGAATGGCCCAATTTGATGGCTTTCCCAGCTGGACTGGAGGACGTATTGACTGAATCTATGCAGCCTCTCACGGAGGGAGAATATGGGGAGGGGGGGGTAGGACGGTCGCTGATGAGTGGCCTCTATTGACTGTTATAAAAAACCAATCCTAGAGTTGGGAGGGAGAGGGGGAGGTAGCCCCTCTGTGTGGAAAAGATCCAGGGGAAGCAGCTGAGAACAACTGATGGAATATTATACTTGATTTTTTAGAGTATATGCTTTGTAAGAAAGTTTATGACTGTTGGCTGTACGTGAATGGGATATGAGGAGGAGCGGAAGAAGGGTTGGTGCTGTGTATGTTGTGGTTGGTTGTGTGTCAGGATCTGAGTGATTTGTTGTTGTTGTTTTGCATTTTGGTTCTAGCCAAAGGACCAAGGATATAAAGTCTGTCATGCTTCTGTGTAATGCAATTTAAAGTCTAATGAAGTATGTGCACTTGGCACTTCTTGCTCCTGCAAAAGAGGTGACAAGTTATTGCTAAATGTGTGTACTAAATGTGGTGTCCTTTTTCTTGAGGTCAAGAAAAGAAGGCAAAGGGGATTTTTGGTTGTTGTTTTTTTTAGGAGAGCCAATTTGGTCTAGAAAGCATGGGACTGTGGGTTCAAGTTCTGCCTTAGCTATGAAATCCAGGTGGATGTTTTTGGACCAGTCGTCCTCTCTCAGCCCTGGCAGGCCACTTCTGCACTGGCAGGAGGCACTGGCAGGCCACTTCTGAAAATGTTGCTGAGAAGACTGCAGAGACTGCTGCTCCTAGTTCCTAGGAGTCAAGATGGACTTAATAACATAAGAAACATCAGGGGAGAAACCCCAGCTGTTGTTTTTTTCCCAGGAAAATGTTATGAACAGTTTCCTACTTCCCTTATGGTTTTTGGGGGTTTTAGTTTTCTGGAACCAAGAATCCTGATGTAATTTTTTTTTGTAGTCTGCCAGACTTGGAGGAGTTGTAGGAAGCTTGCTTCCTGCTCTAGGACAAAAGTGATAATGAATGGGCTTTAAGCCGCTTTTCAAAATAAAGCTCAGAGTCTTTTCCTATAGCTGCTACAGTTAGGAAAAGGTAGTTGCTTCTATAAAAGGACTTAGCTGTGGCGGTGGGGTGACATCCCTTTTGTCTTCCCAGCTGCCCCATTGCTTTACCTGCTGTGCTGCCCCACAAGAGTGATTTGCATATCATCTGCCTATATACAAAAGCATTCCAGAATGGTTGGCTCAATGCTGGCTGGTGAGAGGGAAAAAGGGGTGTGTGACTTTTTAACCTGTGTTTTACCTTTACAGGCTTGTAGCTTTCATGAGAGTTAACTTAACATGACATCTTTATCCCTTAACATTACATCTGATAAGGGTGGAAAGTGGGGAGGAAAAACAATGTTTGACAATGTTTGATACAGCCTCCATGGACTGGTATGGTCTATCTGAGAAGATGGCTTGGGACATGCTAAGCAATACCCAATACTAAGGAATCACGTTCTGTTTCAATACAATGATCAGTCTCTTTTTCCCAAGAAAGCATCTTTCATCATGGAATTTGGGAGGCAATAACAATATTTTTCTCCTCCTCCATCCAACGTACACCGATCTACCTAGGGCAGATCTGGGAATGTCTCCCATACCTCCTAAAGATGGACTACCACAAATCAAAGGCAAACCTCCCCCCTTATGATGATCCACATTGATCAAAGGCATGGCTACCAGAACTTTTAGAAATCTTTTTATCAATGCACGGAATTCAGTAGCTTAGTCCTTGCGCAAGGGGGGAATGTTAGAAAAATGTTAGAATTGAAACAGAAAAGACTATAGAAAAGAAGGTTGGAAGTTAAAAGCATCTGATTTGCCCCACTCCCCCTTTATTCAGCCCTTGAACTGCCAGCAAGCCTCAGAATGAACGTACAATCTTAACATTTAGATTAGTACTTCACTAGTTCAGTGATGAAATTCAAATTGTTTTACTACAGGTTCTGTGGGCGTGGCTCGGTGGTTGTGGCTTGGTGGGTGTGGCAGGGGAAGGGTACTGCAAAATCCCCATTCCCTCCCCATTCTGAGACCAGCCAGAGGTGGTATTTGCTGGTTCTCTGAATTACTTAAAATTGAGCAAACTGCTCAAAATTTCCACTACCGGTTCTCCAGAACCTGTCAGAACCTGCTGGATTTCACCCCTGCATTAGCTCCATCAAAAAAACAGGCATCCCCTCAAGATAAGGGAAGATGCCAGACCCCTTATAATAATTCACACCTAGGGTGGATTTTCCTTCCGGATAAAAGAAATATTCAATACCTCATGATCAAAGCAGGAGGCAGGAGCACCTCAATCTGCATATCTAAACATCAAAGCCCACTTGTCATTATATATACCTCTACTAGTAGACCCCTAATGATGTAGGCTACCTTCAACCATTGTACATGGTTGAATGAATACACTACTCTTACTTCCAGCAGCTGCCCATTTGTGTTTATTCGTGACCTGGCACAGAAAATTGGACCAAGGAAATTCTTCTAACAAAATCAAAATGAAGTCCTTGCACATTTATGAATAATAATGGCCAGCTGCCCAGATCTATCTGATACTTACAGACTTTAGGTTAAAAGATTGAGCATGCTTTAATCTTTTTAATACATAAATTGCATTAATGCTAGGAAAGGTCCATGTTTTTGCTAAATGAATTTCATTAAGCTGATCTGCATTGATTTTATGAACAACTTTGATTATGTTCTTACTATGCAGTCTCCCCCTTTGTGTTTTGTGTTTTGTCAAGTGCAGATAAAAAGGGGGGGTGCATTTAGAGGCTGCAACTAATCTATAGAAGATTCAGCTCTGTGATTAGGAACAGAAGTTGAATCAGGGTATAAGGATCAGAGGGGGGAAAGGGAAACAATGTTCAAAGTATTAAGGGCTGTGGTTCTACCCTAATTGGATGGAATAGTATTTATCTAGTAATTTATATGCACTTATTTTTGCTTGCATTTTAAAGATAATTAATTTTTAGTAAAGCTGTGATTTTTATAAAGCTCTGTTTGTCTAAGTCCCCTTTTAATCAAATTGCACAGCAACATACCAAGCTGTGAGCTGCAGAAAGACAGAGAAGCTTTTCAGCATAGTCAGACTCTTAATGTTTTCTTCTTGGATCTGTTCCCTCTGTTATCAGTTGGACTGCAGTTGCATAGAAATCCTGAGCTAGAGAATGATAAAACAAGTTTCCTGACAAGGGCACAACCTATGAACAATGAATTACGTACAGCTCTGAGGAACGAGGTTCCTGCCTAGATCCAGATGGCTCCCACTCTGCTGTTGTTTCAAAAAGCTGACTCTTCACCCAGGCCTTTGGCTTCATCACACTTGCCATCTTTTATTTCTTTTATCTTTTATTTAATTTGTTGTGAGCCTCCCTGTCTCATTGAGAGTTGAGCAGCATACAAGTTTAACAAATTGTTATTAATATGGTTGGTTGCACAGTCAGCCAGATGTTTAAATTGGATTTGCATTTTTGTCCATCAATCGAGTCCTTCCCGAGGACCTAGGACAGGCAGACATAGTTGTTTAATAATAATAAAGGAATCGTCACAGGATGCAAGCTGTTCCAAACAAAACTGCTTTTTACAATTGACTGACAATAAGTTTGTCGATGCCAATGCTGTTCCAGTGGTGCTCCAGATGTTTTGGGGATTGCATCCAAACTACCTATTAGTACAACCTTTTTTTTTTGCTTTTGCCACAGTTGTACTACTTCTATTTGCAGGTCTTCATACTTCACAATTTCCTCCAGTTCTTTCTTCTCACTAGATACCGCAGTGTTCGCTATCCAGACTTTTTTCCTCTTTCTTTATAAGAAGTTCATATTAATTCCGTGGATGAAGTTGATCACGACTATCCAAAATTGCCCTGTGGCTTATTAGTTGCATAAGGAGATGTATAAAGTCTCAAGTTATTTGTCTCTCTTCTGAAGAAAATGTGCATTTAAATAATGTTGACAAAGCTGGCATGCAAAGCAGTGATGCTACACCACTTAAAGAACTCCAAGAAGTCCAAAGAGGCTTTGGGAACCAGTGGAATGAAATAGAGAGGAGAATGCCCCTTAGCTTTTATGCGGGGAATATTTCCTTCATCCTCATTACTGGAAACTGGTTCTCATTCCTATTTATTTCAAGTTTGAGGAAAACACTTTCTGATCAGCTGTGACTTCCAGCAGAGCCCTTCTTTTGGCTGCTAACATTCCCCTCTGTGGCCAAGATAACAACTTGCTCTTAAAGCCCCAGGCATTCCTCCAAGTCACACATGTTTCTTAATGCAGGGTGGCAATCCGATTCCTGCAGCAGGTTCTCCCTTCAGCCATCCTGTGCACATCAGCAACTGTCCTCGTCCATTGTATTACTGCCCACATTATTTATTTTTCAGCTTTACTTTGCACATTCAGTTCAGATGACAGCACACATCCCCCCCCCCCACCTCCCCCCCACCCGGCTTGGAGACAGGCTGCTGAGAGCTTTGCGTGCGGAACTAAAAGCTGGCCCTATGACTTGGTTAATCCTGAACTTGGCAAAAGTATTGTGGACCAAACCCCTTTGATCTCCCAAAGGGATTTGCAGCGGCAGGGGAAAGGAGGAGGCAGAGAGAAGGAAGAAGAAGCCCTTAGAGTCTGCTTTGCTGGAGGTGCCAAAATCCCTCCGATAGCTGGAGGCAATGTTTTCCTTTAAGCTCCCACTTTCTCACTGCATCCTGCATTGATGTAAGGTTTTCTTCTTCGTTTTTTTAAAACATTCAAGCAGACAACCCAGGAACTGGAGTGTGTATGGAAGCTCACAATGCTGTCTGGATTTTGTTTCAGCCGGTTAACTTTACTGCTTTGAGTAGAAACAATCCAAAATGGTTTTTGATTCTCAGCATTTTGATTATTGGTTATTTCAAAAATGGATCCGCACCGGGAGAATATAGCACAGGTAGCCCTCGACTTACAACTACAATTGGGACCAGAATTTCCGATGCTAAGCAAGGCAATTGTTAAGTGGGTCTGACCCAATGTCATGATCTTTATTTGCCAGGATTGCTAAGTGAATTATGAAGTTGTTAAGTGAATCTGGCCTCTCCCTCCTGTCTTTTGTTTGTCAGAAGCCAGATGCAAAAGTCACAAATGGCAATCCATGACCCTGGGACACTGCAACATTTTCAGTGCAATTTGCCAGTTGTCAATCACGAAAAAATTGATCACTTGACTGTGGCAGTGCTGTGACGGTTGCAAGTGCGAGGACTTATTATAAGTGATTTTTTTTCACTGCGGTCGTAACTTTGAATGGTCACTAAGTGAATGGTTGAAATTGAAGGACTACCTGTATGTGCAGGGTCTGGCCACTTGTATGTATTCTAAAGGCTCTAGTTCTGATTTCCTGATGAGGGACTGTGGTAGACTTACCATGTCTTTTGTGTTAATTTAGTTGAAGTCAGGCAAGGGCAATAATAGATTCAAACTCTGTGTCTTAAATTTAGTGACTTTTTGTTCAAGTTATTTATCAAACATAATCAAGCAAAACCAAACAAGCCTTTCACTGGTTCAGTACCAAGTAAACCCAGCCAATGTAAGAAGAGTCTAAAATGAGAAACGACCCATTTTTTTCATTCAAAAATGAAATAAATTTAAAATGAATTTCAGAGCAATAAAAAAAAATTCCCAGCCCAGAGGTTTTTACATGAAGCAACAAAGCAGATATTCCTGACATAATGAAATACATTCCATTATGAAATACATTAGTCTCCAACCGTGGCAACTTTAAGACTAGTGGACTTTAACTCCCAGAACTCCTCAGCCAGCTTTGCTTAGTCTTAAGACTTTGCAAGTCTTAAAGTTGCCAAGGTTGGAGCCCCCTGCTCCAGATGACTTTTAATAAGAGCTTACAAAATCTGATCAACATTGGTTCAACAGAGAGAGCTCCTTTGCTCTCCAAATGTTCCTGTCAGCATTATTGTCCAGCACAGAACAGAACAAACTGACTTCCACACTGGATGAGGGCCTAGTTATTTGCGGAAGCCCCGTCTGCTATGGTTCTGCCTGTCCCATAAGATCTGGCAATGTCCAGGGCCCTTCAATTAATGCCATATTTTCAGGACCCATTGGGCATGCCACCTGGAATCGTATTTACTCAAAAGATCTGTAGGGCTCCTACCCCGATATTAAAATCTCCTTCATAACCTGACTTCTGCCCCAAATTGTGCAATAGGGTATATGCTGGGCCCCTGTAGATTTTTTTAAATCTTTGTCTTCAACTCATGCATGGCTTGGGGTTTCATTGTATTAGGTTTTCCTATTTTGAATGTTATAAACCACCCAGAATCTTGTAGAGTTTGGCAGAATTATAGAAATAGCAATAGTACTTATATATACTGCTTTACAGTGCTTTACAGCCCTCTCCAAGTGGTTTACAGAGTCAGCATATTGCCCCCAATAATAATCTGGGTCCTCATTTTACCCACCTC
The DNA here is from genome assembly GCA_030761175.1 of Masticophis lateralis. Classification (NCBI taxonomy): domain Eukaryota; kingdom Metazoa; phylum Chordata; class Lepidosauria; order Squamata; family Colubridae; genus Masticophis; species Masticophis lateralis. The sequence goes on from JAUDYJ010000005.1 coordinate 25,097,947, forward strand.
GGAAAGATGGGAGGCTGAGTCAACCTTGAGCCTGGTGAGATTTGAACTGCCAAATTTCAAGCAGCCAGCAGCATAAGTAGCCTGCAGTACTGCATTCTAACCACTGTGCCACCAGGGCCAATCGATTAATCAATCATGAATATTCCTGTAGTTTTCATTTTTTTTTTTTTTTGCATTTTTGGATAAAATATTATTGAATTATTATTCAGTATTCTTTGTGGGCAGCAGCTTTTTTCCTACTTTACACATCGGGGTGGGGTCTATTTACCTTTACTACTGGTTCGCAATGGGGCCGCGCGCACTCTCTCTCTTCGCTCACATGCACACTCTTCTGCGCAAGCACAAAAGCTTCTGGACATGCACAGAAGCGTTTTGATGACATCGGAGTCGGTGGGCTTAGCCTCCCACCTGTTTTACTACCGGTTCTATAGAATCGGTGCAAACTGGGGGCAACCCACTACTGTTACACATGATATATAGTGTCTTCTAAGGCATGCTTTCACTTTAATAAAAATAAAACAAAATAGGAACAACTCACTCATACTGGTGCACACCGACCTTTCACGTTTATCAGCTGGAAGGTTCAACTCTAGGGAGCCCCCACTGGCACTTGCACAGCATCCATTCCATAACTTTAACATCAGTTCCCAATGGAAAGCCAGAAGGGTTGCTGAATGCCCAGATGGCCCCACAATAAAAGGTGCCAGGCTTTGAACTATCATATCAGCAACGAACAATCCTGAATAGGATTTGCACCTCAAACGGCATCTGCATGGACTCTTCGTATAAATGGGGCATAGTATCCTCCCCTCAGTGTGACTGCAGTTTGACTCATGTCAAACTGTAAATCACATTGTGACAGGCGTACGTGGAGGGCATATACTGTCCACTATCTGATGTTTTTTTCATATATCCAATGCTGTGCTTCAATGGTTAGATGGCCCAGCCATTTATATTTGAACATAGATCTTTTTAACATTTACATTTTATTGTGTTCTACTAATCAAGCTGAAATGTTAATATATATTGCTAGTTCTTGACTTAAATGTTTTAATCTTATTTACATGGCTCAAGTCAGATTTGGCCACTTTCTCATCTTTAGTAGCATTCCAATACAGCTGATTGGGTATCACACCTAGTTTTCAACTAGAATTACATTTCTGTGGCTGTCAAAAGTTTGTACATAATTTGGTTAATGCATCATGTATTTCACAGTATCTTATATTTTATCCAGAAGTATGATCCATTGAAGTCGGAGGGACCTATTGCAGATTAATTACAATACGACTGAAATTTATAATCCTATGATTATTTAGGGGGAAGTTTAATAAGGTCAGTGAAATTTTCCTCCGGGCATATGTGTAGGATTGCAGCATTAATCCTATTTTTACATAAACTAAAATGCTAAATATTAACAGTGGATTTTCTGTAACAGGTAGTCCTTGACTTGTGACTGTAATTGAACCTGGAACTATGGTCATAAATTGTTCTGATCATTAAGCCAGTTCTCACATGACCAACCCAGATTTGCAACTTTTTTTGTGGCAGTTAAGGAAACCATGGTCATTAAGTGAATCCAGTCATTAAGCTAACATAGCAGTTATTAAGCAAACCCATTGTTTGCAAGTAAATTGTGGTCATGTGACTGCAGAATTCTGCAAATAGTTGTAAATGTAAGCTGGTTGCCAAGCACCCGAAATGCTATCATGTGACTGCGGGGCGGGGGGGGGGGGATGGACGGAATTCAAATCCAGGACATAAGTATCTTTTTTGAGTATGTTGTAACTTTAAACAGTTGCTAAGCAATCAACTGTAAGTCAAGGACTACGGCACTGTTTCAGCACATCTCAGGATATCAACACAGGTTACCTCAACTTCTCATAATGTCCTTCTCATAGGGACATAGAATTAAAGATGATCCAAAACTGAAATATGATTTTATGATTTTAGATGAATGGACATACACATTGATCTTAGGCATACACATTTTATTACTGCAACACTTTAATTTTAGCTCAAAGATAAGGCCACCTGCTCCTATTTTATCCCCCTCCCACCTTTTATATGATTATTACTTTAACTTACATAGCAACTAAAGGGAAACACAAAACTCCACGTAAGCTTTGTGTATGTGTGCACACCTGTTGCTTTTATATGAGATTGGGAGATTTGTATCTGCCATTTAAAGCAAGATCAAATACACAGAAACAGCATATGGTCCATCATTCCTGCATTTCTGCCAGTGGAAAAGTAAAGCGTTTACTGCCATGTAAAAACATAAAAAATGCCCAGACAACAGCGATAAAATCCTTCTGTTCAACTTCCTCTTTTTCTGCAGTGAAGTTGATTCAACCATATAACTCCTCCTAAAAGATATACACATTTATTGTAACATTTCAGTTTATGAATGTGGATTGCCTAATGTTTCTGAACATTGATAGCAGTCTGCACATTCTCCTACCATAAGATCCTAGGTAACAGGACTAGATTAACTCATATTTTCAGACCCTTTCCTCCTTCCCTGTTTTGCAGGTCAGTTTAATAAATCATCACTTTAAAAGTGCTGCTTAGCACTTGTACAGTTTTACAAGGTGAAAGTTCATGTGGCATTAGGCAGGAAAGCTATATACACTCAAAAGGTTAAAATCAGCTGCCTGAAGCTTTAGAAAATGCTAACTCAGAAAGCAGGATTTCTTTCTCAAGATGGATAATATTCCTGGAATTCCCTTTAGAACAAGGGTGGAAAATCTTACGAATTCCAGATGCTTGTGGACTATCAGTCATAAATGTGTCCATGTTGGCTTAAGCTGATGTTTTGGAATCCACCCCACCCCCCAGGAATCAATTTCTGGTTCTCTCTCTCCTCCAACTAAGGGATGTATTCAAAAAAGGAGACCCCTTATTGGAATAGATAGGGGATCCTCCTGGGCTGAAATGATTTATCCAAGTTGATTGCTTTCTCGAGAATTGAAATAAACGAGATTCATTTCCCAACAGGCATGCCTTGGGTTGGCCTGCAAATTTGCTAGCGTTTAACCATGGCATAAAATTGCCGGGGGTGGGGTGGGATAGAGGAGGCACTGAATGGTGAGTAGTGTTTAGACAAGCAAGGCGAGGCTGGAGTTGCAAGCAGACGGTGCTTCCCGAATTCATTTGAGGGCAACTTTCGCCGAAAGTTTCCGATTGAGGCAAGACGCTGGTTAATTGCAAACAGGCCTTGACGCCTTAAATGCTGTTTAGCCAGATGGCGTGCAAAGAAACCAGGTCACAAATTGAGCAGCATTATCATCATTATTTTGTTGTTCTTACTACCACCATTCCCACCACCCCGGCAGGCTTCCCTTAAGTAATTCGGAGCCTTGAATGCATTAAGAGAGAAAGGAGGGAGGGAAGGGAGGGCGAGCAAGGGAAGCGCCGGGCTCTCTTTGATCGGCATTAGGAAACAAAGGCGCTCCTGCCATCTCTACGTTTGATGTTGCCCTTTGAACATATGTTTCTCCCGCGTGAGCCTCGCACGAGAAGCCGCTTTCAGGGAGGGGGAAGAAAAGGAGGAGGAGGGGACCGAGGGCAGAGAGCACGGGGGGACGCGAGAGAGGGACGCTGGGGACAAGTCCCCCTTCCATGCAGCCTTGGCTCTTCTCACGCTATCGCCGTGCGGAGTTCAGGCGAAGGGTGTCGTGCAGCTCGGCAGCCAGATCGGTTTAAATAACCGCAGCGGTGGGGTTGGGAAATGGGCTTGTCACGCAGCAGCCAGCCGGCAGCGCTGCCGGATGAGAGGAGGAGGAGGAGGAGCGGAGAACAAAGCCCGCCCGCCTGCCTCTTTCCCGCCGTCTAGGTCGGAGGGATAGAGTCATTACGCACGCGAGCGGCGCTCTGAGCGCTCGGCTTTCTTTTTCTCTCCCCCCCCCCCCCCCAAATTGAACCCAAAGGGAGCGGGGAACCACCCTCGCCCGGGGAACCTGGGAACTGTGACTCAAAGCGGTTGCGGTTCGGTATAGAGCAGAGTGTAAAACGTGAGAGGTTGCAAACGGGGGCTGGGAGGGGGCGGGCGGGATGGGAAGCGAGGCGGTGACAGCAGCCCGCAGAGAAACGAAGTGAGCGTGTGCAGCCACACAGACACGCAGGTTGCAAGAAGCTGCTGCAAGGGTTTCTGCGCCGCATGCGAAATATTTTCCCCTCCTTACCTTCTCCCGTCTTCCCCCTCCCACCCGCCAGGCCCCCGACCCGTCTTTTATCATGCAAGCAACTCACTATGTGAGCATTAAATAGGAAAAGAGTTGCAGAAATAACCGTGGCTTTGTCCCTCGCGACCGCTGAGCTCCACGTCGGTTTTGCAACTTGTGGGCTCCTTCGTTACCTAAAACTCTTAACTTGAATACTTAACAATATCAGAATGACGCTGAATTTAGCAGGATGTGTATTACAGTTGATCGCAATCAAACTACAAAGAGCTCTAGAAAGTAGGATTTTGCACTAAAGATACAAAAGGCTTTTTCCTAGGCAGGATCTGTAAGGGACCTTATCCATCTCTGTCACTGGTAGATCTTAGGAATACTAAGGTTTGACTTGAGTATTCCAGATTATCCCCCTTTTAAACCAAACTACAGATAAAATAGCAAAACGGTTTCATTTTACAGTAATGCTATTTATTATGTTGTCTAAGAATACCATGTTCTGGATTAAGGATTTTTTAAAAAATTCAAATTAATCTGTGTTTGGATTTGTGACAATATATATTGCAACATGACCAGGTTTCTGGAATTAATGTTGATGAAACATTTTAATTACTGGAAACAGAAACTGTTTCTAAACTCTTAGCTGTTGACCATAATGGGATGAGAATAGTTTATCATAACTAGGTGAAGAAACTGAGGATGTGAATGCCAGTAGTTATATGCTACAGCTTCTGCATAAGAAAATCTAGCATAGTCTGCCAGGAGTTTTGAATTACAGTCCTGTGCTAGCAGGATTCTTGGGAGTTATAGTCTCAAGATGCTTACAAGGTGCCATTTTGGGAAGGTGGCTCCAGCTACAAAACATGATGATGCAGTTCCACTGGACTTCGCCAAAAAGCCCCAGTATTGATGTATCTGGATAATTTGCAAAACTTTCTCCCAAATTTGTTACGTTATTATACAGTGGTGGGTTGCTACCAGTTCACCCCAGTTTGGGCGAACCGGTAGCAGCGGTGATGGGAGGCTCTGCCCACCCGCCCAGACATCATCAAATACGCTCTGCGCATATGCAGAAGTGGCGCACATGCGAGCATGCAAACTGGTACCAAAGGTAAATGAAACCCACCACTGAGTGGTGGTACTACAAAAAGCTGTCTACAACCTGATGCTCTTCAGGTATATTATAAGAATAGCTTCTTCAAATTGTATAGTGTATTTGGAGTGACAATGATAGAGCAGTGACTAACTATTTCCAAATGTTGAGAACATTTATCTCAACATACCTCAAGGAGCCTGGACAGCTCAGCAGACTAAAAGCATTGTTTAGCACCAGCTGTCTGCAATTACTGTAAGTTTGAATCTCACCAGGCTCAAGGTTGACTCAGCCTTCTATCCTTTCTAAGGTAGGTAAATTTAGGACCCAGTTTGTGGGGGCAATAAGCTGACTTTGTATAAATATACAAAAGTATGAAGGCTATTGTTTAACGCATTGTAAGCCGCCCTGAGTCTCCAGAGAAGGGCGGCATATAAATCAAATTTAAAAAAACAAAGCAAATCCCAGCTAACTCCATGAAAATGGCCAAATATCCATTACACAGAAAAGCAAGAGGAAAAAGGCTAGCGTTTAGATCAGTAACGGCAAACCTTGTGCACACTGAGTGCTCAAACTGCCCATGTGCAAGTGCACAGTTTGCACATGTGTGCAATCACACATGTGCAGCAGAGGCCCGAAGACTAGCTAGCGGCGGGAGGCGGGGCATCCCAACACCAGCAGCTCGGCAACAGGTAAGATATTTTTCTTTTGTGAGCTTTTGTTTTGTCATTTGCAGCGAAACAGAAGCTCACGAAAGAAAGCCAACGAAGTTCTGAGCTGGGGCAATGGCATGCGTGCCAACAGAGAGCGCTCTGCATGCCCCCTCTGACACGCATGCAATAGTTTCGCCATCACAGATTTAGATCCTGGAGCCAAAGGCAAATCTTAGGCCATTCTTCATTCTCATCTACAGTGTATTCATATTAGCCAACTTGTGTCTATGAACCTATTGCCAAGTTAATAAGGCATGGGTTGGGAGTCGGGAAGATCTAGGTTTACAGTTGTGTCAAACTAAATAATACAATGACAGCAAATAATTCTTACAGAGAGAAGGAAGGTCTTGAAGTGTTTGTTTTCTTCTGCTCAGTCTTTTACTTCCTGTTCATGCAGAACATTTAATTGAGTCGTTGTGCCATCTCTCACACAAATAACTATTTAACTATCCCAGAAAGACTTAGCCCAAGTAGATTTAGTGTTCTTTAGGATTCAACTAACAATCCACTACTTCATGAAAATTAGTTACCATGAAACTAGTTGATTTCAAGAAGGACATGATGCAAAAGTGGAACTGCTCTAGGAATTCCTTTCTCTGTCTTCGCAGGAACTGTCATATTCTCCCCAGTATAGGGGAAGGTGTAAAAAAGAGGCAGTCCCTCTAGTATGGCACCAATTACTTCATCCCAGTTTTTAAAAACAGTCCAAGACGATAAACGTTTTTTTTAAAAAAAAGGAGATGGGAAAAGAAGAGCAACTTTTCAAACTCCTTCATGGCCGCTGGAAGAACTTTTAAAAAAGTGCTGATGCAGCAAAGACATAACCATGCAACCTCACCAAGTAGAAATTAGCCATTTTGGACAGTAAAGAATGTAAATCCTTTGATGAGCCTAAATGTAGTGAAACAAAGATTGTTGACCTGTCCAAATGTCATTGAGTAATAAGTCTAAACAATGCCATTCTTAGGGCAAACAATGCCCACCACAGGTTTCCTCCGCTGTGATATGCTGTAAGTACATGTAGCAGAGTTCACAGTTGTAGCTTCCAAATATTAATGTAACTTGATAATAGTCATCTGGAATTATACTGGGAAAAGGAGTGAGGAACACTTCTTGAACATGAACCCTGGGTCCTATCTAACAAAATGAAATTCAATGGTGAGAAAAGTAAGGTTTTAAATTTAGACAAGAAAAACCAGAAGCACAGGTATAGAATAGATGGTAGGTGACTCAATAGCAGCAACTACAAGAGGTATCTAACCACTTAAATATGAGCCAGCAGTGTGCTGCAGTTGCCAAAACCAATGCAGTCTAAACTGCAATAACAGGGATAGAATCAAGATCACGTGAAGTGTTAATGCCACTTTATAATGGTTAGACAACACTTAGAATATTGCATCCAGTTTTGGTTGCCACAATATGAAAGGAAATTTTGAGGCTCTACAAAGACTGCAGAGAAGAGCAACAAAGATGTTTGGGGGCTGGAAGCTAAAAATTATGAAAATGGTTGCATGAATTGGGTATGGTTGTCTAATAAAAAGAAGGTTGACTCAGCCTTCCATCCTTTCAAGGTAGGTAAAATGAGGACCTGGATTGTGGGGGCAATAAGCTGACTTTGTATAAAAAAGAACACTGCTTAGGGGGGGCCAAAAGTCCTACTAAGCAGGTATATGCAAAAGTATGAAGGCTATTGCTTAACGCATTGTAAGCCGCTCTGAGTCTCCAGAGAAGGGCGGCATATAAATCAAACCAATGAAAGAAAAAGAAAGAAAGAAAGAAAGAAAGAAAGAAGAAAGAAAAAGAAAGAAAGAAAGAAAAAGACTAGGAATGATATAGTAGTGTTCCAATATTTGAGGGGCTGCCGCAAAGAAGTGGGGATCAATCTATTCTCCAAAGCAGCTGAAGGCAAGACAAGAAGCAATGGATGGAAACTATTCAAGAAGAGAATCAGCCTAGAACTAAGAAGAGAATAATTAACAAGTGCAGCGACTTGCATTCAGAAGTTGAGGGTGCTCCATCCCTGGAAGTTTTTAAGAAGTGATTGGACAGCCATTTGTCTGAAACAGCATAGGGTTTCCTGCTTGAGCGGTAGTTGGACTAGAAGACCTCCAAGGTCCCTTCCAACTCTGTTATTCTGTTATTTTTTGGAATATCCTTTAAAACACCAGATTGATTCTGTCTTTGATGGCCTTTCATAAAGCCCTTTAGACTTGGCTTTGAAGTAGAGCTCAGAGCTCCTGGTAATTAACAGAGCCCATCTCTTAGTTATGGTGAATGCTTGAGTTTTGTTTTCACAATCCCATTGCTATATTTTTTATTATTGGTTCGATTTATATTCTGCCCTTCTCCAGAGATTCAGGGCAGCTTACAATGCGTTAAGCAATAGCCTTCATACTTTTGTATATACCTGCTTAGTAGGGCTTTCGGTCCCCTACAATAAGTTGACTTTATACAAAGTCATCTTATTGCCCCCACAATTTGGTTCCTCATTTTACCTACCTTGAAAGGATGGAAGGCTGAGTCAACCTTGAGCTTGGTGAGATTTGAACTTGCAGTAATTGCAGGCAGCTGGTGCTACTTAACAGCATTTTAGTCTGCTGTGCCACCAAGGCTCTTGTTTCATGTTGGCTGTAGTTTTTTTTTTCTTTTGCATGTTTTTAATATTTTTAACATTGTTAGACTCCCAGAGCCATAAATTTGTATAGGTGAAGTAAATCTACACAATAAATAAGAAATGTAAACATTTTAGAAGCCTACTTTACCATTAGCCTTAATATCTAAAAGTGGATAAACTAGGATGAATATTTGGTTATTGTTTCATCTTGGAGATAGGGAGATTGAGAAGACTTTGGTTTGGTTTGATACTGTGCTCTTCTTGTCTCGTATTTTTCTTTTATTATAATATTCTTTTACTATTTTTCTTTTTTAGTTGCAAGCTACTTAAACTCATTTGCGAATTGGGCAGCATATTAAGTAAAATGCAAGAAATATGTGTTTACAAACATATTTACTCTTCAATTATGATTACTTTCTGTTGAGTATACATATTGTGTGAAACCCAACTTTGGCTTAACATGCTGTAATGTCTGAATTTGTCCTACTAATTTGCTTTATGTAACAGCAAGTTTCTTCCAGAAACTGTCCAAAATCCATAGCCAAACTAGATGCTTTTGGTTATGCTCATATGGCTCAAGTCAACATAAACCCACACAGTTTTATAGAAACTCTGTTTTTAAAAGTAATGTAAGACTCAGTGTCAGGACTCACTATTAGGCAATCTAAGAATCTGAAAGGCATGCTACAACAATTCATTTTCTCACTTCTATTGTTTTCTCCTAAAGGAAGCTTTACTCTGGCTTAGCACTTAACCCACACACAAGGTCTCCCACTGCATTTAAAGAATCACGACTCAGAGGACAGGCGGTCTTGGAGCGTGAATTGGAGGAATTAAGATAATATATCAAATCATGGCCTGGGTTCCAAGAGACCTCATTCAGAACTGCTTCCCATCAGCTACAGGATTGTCTTTTTCTCATTATAACGGAACTGTGTGCACAGAGCAGGTATCTCTCAGCTAATGTTTTCTCCTCTGGTACAAGATAAATGTACTGTGGTGTGTTATCATATTACTCTCAGGAGAGTAAGAGAGAGTAAGAACGTAACAAAGACAAAGAGGAAAGTTTTTTAATCAAACATGTTTTGTAAGTAGAAGACCGTGGAACCTTTTCAGTCCTATAAAGAAGATGATGGGTTGTTGTTGTTGTTGTTGTTGTTATTATTTTGCTTGTTGGAGAGAACAATCTTTTATGCAAGTATTCCTGCTATTTGTAAAATTTAGCAAAGATGATGTAGGATAACTATTGTACTATTTCTTCTATGTATCTATGTAGCAAATTCAGCACATTTCTTTTCAATAAGTTGCTTGGGGCCTGAAATCAGGTTGTATTTGAATCTCACCTGTGAAGTCGTGTGTTTGTGTTAAAAATGAACAAAAAAAGGAGAGTAGTATTTTGCACTAACAGTGGCATTACACTATCATAAATTGCGTTTAGGTGGGGGATAGAATTTGAAAAAAGATAAAAAATTAATCTAGCTGATTCATGTAACAAAGGATGGTGATAAAAAGAAAAAAGGGAAAATTTAAAATATCTCATGTTGTACTAACTATCCTTATTTCATCACAGAGTGAAGAGCATCTTATAACAAACAAATAAACAATTACAGGTAGTTCTTGACTTATGACCATAATTGAGCCCAACATTTCTGTTGCTAAGTGAAACATTTGTTAAGTGAATTTTGCCTCATTTCACGATCTTCCTAACCACAGTTGTTACATGAATCACTACAGTTGTTAGGTTAATTACATGGTTGTTAAGTGAATCTGGCTTCCTCATTTACTTTGCTTGTCAGACGGTCGCAAAAGGGGATCCCATGACGCCAGGACACTACAACCGTCATAAATATGAGTCAGTTGCCAAGTGTCCAAAATTTGAACACGTAACCATAGAGATGCTGCAATGGTCATAAGTGTGAAAAATGGTCATAAGTCACTTTTTTCAGGACCGTTGTAACTTTGAACGGTCACTAAATTCACTGTTATAAGTCAAGGACTACCTGTACTGCTTCTGTTTTTTCTTATCACCATGACTTGACCACTCCTGATAGTTTGCACTGTGTAATTTTTTTCACTAGATTAGATGGCAGAAAGTTACAGCTTTTTTTCAGATTTTTGCAGCCCAGATAAAATACCTTCCTTAAAAAGAATAAAAATCTTATGGTTATCCTCTCTTTAAAACCACACGTTTTCTGAATAGTTTTTATCCCAGAGCTATAACTGCACTCAACAATGAACTAAAGGGCCACCATCAGTGAACTGTTGGACAGTATTACTTGGTCTGTTGTGTGGATGTTTGGGTGGTTTTAGGGGTGGGGAATTGTGGTGGGTGGGAGTGTGTTTGGGGATTATGTGTGTGGGACCTGGTCTTTGGGTGTCAAGTAAATTTTGTTGTATGTGTATAGTGTGTATACATATACAGTGACAATAAGGTTTATTTATATATTTATTTCAAATTTTGAGAAGCCATAATCCCTGCGTCCTTTGGGAACCCTCCATGCTGAGTGAGATCCTGAGCTGCTTCTGAATACGGTAGTGCCATGGACTGTTGGGTTTGGGTAAGGAATCAATGGTGGAATGGAGAAGCCAAAATGCCTACTTATTTTATTTACTTAATTTGAAATCGTTATAGCTGCCCAGTTCCAATTGATTCATTCAGTGCTGTTATTTTTTTCTTGGGAGGTGAGGGCAGTGGTGAAATCCAAATTTTTAATACCAGTTCTGTGGGAGTGGCTTGGTGAGCATGGCAGAGGAAGGATACTGCAAAATCTCCATTTCCATCCCATCCTGGGGGAAGGATATTGCAGAGGTGGTATTTGACGGTTTTCCGAACTACTCAAAATTTCCGCTACCGGTTCTCCGAAGTGCTCAAAATTTCCATTACCAATTCTCCAGAAGCTGTCAGAACCTGCTGGATTTCACCCCTGTGTGTGGGGCAATAAAACTGTGGCTTTGGGAAGAACATTTCCCTGGTGTCTCCATCTGCAATGAGTAGCCAGGGGTTAGTCAGTAAGATGGGAAAGATCTTGCATGCTTTAAATTTGCAAAAAGCAGCCCTTACAATTTTATGACAGGGCTAGGATAGGCTGCTGTTTGAAATCCTGGACAAGGACATCTTCATCCTTCCTTGAAGCATAGGGTGGAAAGCACAACCCACAATGCACAGGCCACATCCACTCCCAAGTTCTGACCTTCCTTCTTCAGGCTATGTTGCCAACACTCACAGAACTTTAGAGTTGGAAGCAGCCAGTTAAACTTCCAAAGTCCAGACTCTTGCTGTGCTCAAAAATTAAATCATGCATTTAGCCTCTGCTTGAACATATACAGTGAAAGGGAGGTCACCACCTCTGCTTATAATTGGTTTCACTGTTGAACATACACACACACACACACACACACACACACACACACACACGGTAATTTAAAGCGTTGAAAGAATCTATAACCCAGCCAGCTACCCACCCACTCCAAAGGTATGGGGAAAGTTATAACTACTGAAGTTCTGCATCTGGTGGCCAATTATCGAAACACACATACCAAAACAAGTAAGGTTATTTTTCCCCAAAGGAGGGAAAGGTTGTCTTTCTTTGGCACAAATTATACTGAATTAGGAATACCTCTAATCTGAAGCAGTACGGAGTAGATTTAATCGTTTAAAAAACAGAGGGAAGTGTGAGAGAGAATGCTGAGCTGGGGGAGAAACTTTGAAACCCTCCCAGTAGCTGGGAGGAGAGCATATGATTTAATTAACAAAATAAAAGATAATTTGAGCAATGATTTTGATGAACTCAAAAGGAGTTAGAAATTCTAAGAAAAGCCAAAAAAAAAAAAAAAAAAGATTATTAGTGGGACATGAGGTAAGTACAGGTAGGCCTTGGTTTATGAGCACAATTGGGACCAGAATTTTGATTTGCTAAGCAATTCAGTTATTAAGCGAGTCGTCATGTCACCAGACCCAATTGTATGACCCTTTTACCATGGTCATTAAATGAAACATGATTGTTAGGTGATTTATGCAGTTGCTAACCAAATCCAGCTTTCTCACTTGACTTTGCTTGTTGGAAGCCAACTGGGATGGTCGCAAATCACAATCACATGACTAGGACAATCTTTGTAAATACAAAACTGCTTGGCAATCACCTGAATTGCAACCATGTGATGATCATAGGGGTGGTGCAACAGTTGTAACTTGAAGGAAAGATCATAACTCACTTTTTAAAATAATAAATAATTTTATTGTCATTTTATTGTCATTTGTACGTGTATACACAGTATACCCATACAACGAAATTCACTTAACATCCAAAGACCGGGTCCAACACACATAACAATCCCCAAACACACCCCACCCACCACAAATTCCCCAACCCTAAACCACCCAAACATCCACACAACAGACCAAGTAATACTATCCAACAGCTCAGTGGTGGTGGCCCTTTAGTTCATTGTTGAGTGCAATTACAGCTCTGGGATAAAAACTTCAGAAAACGTCCAAGTTTTAATTGTTCTGTATCTTCTGCCAGAAGGCAACAGTCCAAAAAGATTGTAAGCAGGATGGGAAGAGTCTCTGAGAATGTTATGCAACTTTCTCAAACAGCGAGAATACTAAGAAAGCTTTGCTAAGCAAGATGTTGCAGAATAAAGATCCCCATCAACCATGACTGATGTATAACTTCGTGAAGGATCAAATGGGCATCTTCCTTTACCATCTTCATTTCTTCCCATAAACTTAAATGTTGTCAGATTCAGATGATCACAGATAGGCTGAAATGCATCTGTTCCACATAGATAGAGCAAAGTATCATTCAAATATTGTAAGACATGAACATAGTTAAGGCTTTCCCACGGCCATCGTAACTTCAAACTCTTGTTAAAGGAACATTCTTACCTTGAGGATTATCTGAGACTTCTCAGAACATGTGGAGGAAGAAAATAATTGAGCACTGATCACTTTAATTAAAAAGAATATCGAAATTTTTGAAAGGGGGGCTGCAATACACAAAAAGTGGATGAGAAAGAAAGATGGGATGGGAAAGGACAGGAAACGCATCTTTCTCCAAGTCATCCACTCATGATTGATTGATTAAATTTATTCACCACGCATCTTGTTGTCCTACGATTCTGGGTGGCTTACCATAAAGCTATATTTTAAAAGATTAAAACAGTAAGATAATAAATACTTTGAAATTAACAAAAAAAGTAGTTAAGATGTCAGAGGTCAGTTAAATCAGTCAGATGTCAGTCAAGTAGATTGCAGGTGGGATCTTCTAATCCAATGCTATCTCCAGGATCATCCAAGCCAATTGGCAGAGCCAGGTTTTTTATTTGTTTATTTGATTTTTATCTCATCTTTATTACTTTATAAGTAACTAAAAGTGGCAAACATACTCCCTCCTATTTTCCCCCGCAACAACAACCTTGTGAGGTAGATTGGGTTGAGACAGAGTGACAGGCCCAAAGTCAGCAATCAGCTTTCATGCCTAAAGCGCGACTACAACTCATAGTCTCCTGGTTTCTAGGCCAGCACCTTAATCACTAGGCTAAACTGACAAAATAAAGCCTGTCTTTGTTTTTGATACATAACCCTAGCAATAACTGGAAGATGCTGTAAATCATAAGTGTGGGAACAGCTGTAGAGTTCTTATTGCTATACTTCCAAAATATTAGATGACACCATATTCTAACAATGAAAAATCCATTGAAATTTTATTCTCCATTGAAATAACTTTATGAAGCAATTTCTCCTCCATGAAAATCAACAGCACCTAGTATGGAAGCAATTGCATAATTTCTGAGCTCAGCAATGGTGGTAATTCATCCAGTTCATAATAAAAAGAATAAAAATGATTTGAATCCATATTTTTTATTTCCACAAGAGGTTTTGTGAGAATATATCAATGGTGGATATCGGGTATATGTTGTTTATCGAGACAGTTAAGAATTCAAGATTGAAAGAAGACCCCCAACACAGTCTCAGAATACTGAATTCTGTGTCACATGGTAATGATTTAGAAATTCATAGAGTGATACAACCTTATAATGTATGTCCTCATTACCTATTTCCTCATATGCCATCTATCAGTGGCTATTGCTTAACAATAAATGTACATCTGGAACTTGACATGTGCATTGTGTAACCTACTGAACCTCACATTTGAGTCACATATTCAGATTTGACACGTTTGAGTCACATTCAGATTTGACACATTAGAGTCGCATATTCAGATGAGCATTTTTTCAAATCCCATTCCTCTGCAGTTAGGGTTCTCAATGCATTGTGTGCTTGTCCCATTTGTCTCTCCCTTCCTTCCTTCCTTCCTTCCTTCCTTCCTTCCTTCCTTCCTTCCTTCCTTCCTTCCTTCCTTCCTTCCTTCCTTCCTTCCTTCCTTCCTTCCCAGTATGCAGAAGTTTTCATTTCACTCCATTACCCCAGTGGAGTAATTCAGAGGCATTTCACAATTGTCACTTATTTTTGGGGGTGTCCTCAGGGTACAATCAAGAAGTCAAGGGGACCTCCACAATGGTGTGATAAAAACTTTATTTTTTTATGAGCAACTCTTGTGGGCCACCATTTTGACATTTTTAAACGACACCCTATGGTTGTGATGGCGAACCTATGGCATGTGTACCAGAAGTGGCATGCAGAGCCTATTCTCCAGGCACGCCAGCCATCGCCCGTTGCTATTCCGAGTTCTGGCGCGTACATGCATGCCAGCCAGCTGGTCTTCATGCATGCGGGAATGCCGGAAACCAGAAGAGCAGCTCCCTGGCGTGCCGGGGAGCTGCTCTTCTGGTTTCTGGTGCTCCTCTGCGTGCATTCTCCCATTTCGGCACTCAGTGCCGAAAAGTTTCACCAGCACTGCCCTATGGTCAGCCACGCCTGTTCAGCATGTGAACTGCAGATTCCACCTTTGCTTCCTGTTTAGATTTCTGAACTAGTGACTGCTCTTTTTTAGTACTTAATCCTCAGTTTACGTCCATTCATTCAGTGACAGTTCAAAGTTAAAATAATACAGAAAAAATGGACTCCCCAGTCCTTAAAATTCCAAACATTTCAGCATCCCTGCATGCTTGTGATTGTGATGCCACAGCTGGCCATATCACATGATCATCATTTGTAAACTTTAAGAAAGATGGAGTTCTGAGAGATGATTCGTGTATGCACATTTACTAGCAAATAAGTGGCACTGAATATGTGAAATAGCCATTAAAGATGAAATAGCATCAGTTTTCTTCGTGATTTTTAATGGTGTTTTTTTTTAATTGGAAGACATGGAAGATGAGAACAGTCATCTTAATAGATCTTCCCTTGCCTAATGCTCCAGCCTGGCCTTGAATATACAGGGGATCCAGCCTCTGCCACATCCTTGTAATTTGCAATTTTGATCCCAGATCCTGAAACAACATTATAGCCTCTGAATCCACAAAAGGGGCATCACCATGTTGAGGATTAGGATAAAGGAGGTCATCAGCATACATTTGACTGTATTTAATTGATAAATGTTAATCCCTGTGATAGATCACTCATTCTCTCATTAGATTCTCTAAGATAGATTTTTTTCATATCACACAATATTTTTTATGAATCATGCTTGGGTATGTGTTGCCAAGCATTTCTCAGAATTTAATTATTGTGAATTTGCAGTCATGTGAATCAATCCTAAAGATCTGGCTAAGTATAGAAGACGACTTCCATCTTTCCTGAAATTCAAGTAGTCTAAACCAGTGTAGAATGGTGATGTGCAATCCCTCTGATTCTCAAGAGCAAAAGTGCTATAATGTGTGCTTCCTGAAACCTTTAGATGAAGTCACCAGAGTCTATCGAAAAATTTTCCACCGTATTATAATTTTGAATGTGACAAAAAGGAAAATAAATTAACAGTGAAATAACATTTTACTGTTTGTGCTTAACTAGGGCACAATTGTTTCTTGAAAATGGCAGTTCTCTAAACACTGCCTTCATCTTATCTCCAATCTCTAATGTTTCAGATTGATATGAGTGCAGTAGTTACAGTGTAGGAACTTCATTTCCTTTGGTTGTCTGGAGGTTGAGTCACTGGGACTGGACTTCCTTTTTTGTTCATCGACATATTTCCTCCGATCTCTGGTCAACCTCTTCCATTTCCATTCTTCTGTCTACTCCCTAAGGAACTGTTTTAACTAACCATCACTTCCCTTCTGTTGCAAAGAAA
The DNA here is from genome assembly GCA_030761175.1 of Masticophis lateralis. Taxonomy (NCBI): domain Eukaryota; kingdom Metazoa; phylum Chordata; class Lepidosauria; order Squamata; family Colubridae; genus Masticophis; species Masticophis lateralis. Next base: position 25,114,734 of record JAUDYJ010000005.1, read on the forward strand.
ACTACATGTTCTTTGTCCATTTCTTAAACACACTGGAGATCCTTTTCAATGCATGCTGTAGTTGGGCACAGAGCATATAACTTTTTCTGTGCTAGTTCTTGCATTGTGCATGCTTGACATTGTGCGTACTTTATTGTTCTGCTGACAACAGCCCCTCAAACCTCTCTTTGAAATATTACAAGTGATTCGGTCCCTTTTAGAAATCCTCATTGCTACTATCATAAATACTTCATAAATTGTGTATTTCAACTCCAATAGGGTATGGGAGCAAGGCAGCACAAAGCAGCCTAAAGATTGGTATCTAACAGAGCCCTGGAGATTGGCAGATGCTTTTTTTTAAACAACTGGTGTTGAACTAAAGAGACTGGAGGAAAGTAAAAAATAATAATAATGACCAACTGTTTTGTTTATCATGCATTGCACAGAACACTATTGTTCTGTACTCAGCAATGACTAAGAACAGATACACTTACAGTGTTATGACTGGCAGTGGGACAGTACATTTTGCTGACTCAGGTGTGGATGGATAGCACTGAAACTCAGCAGGGGGAAAGGTACATGGGGACTAATCATGCTAGCTATATCTGATACATTTATATTAAATGAAATAGTTTTTAGTTTGACCTCCAACCGAGGACCAAAACCCAGTGATCTCTGAAGAGAAAGGAAAACTGGAGTATGTTGGCTGAGACAATGTGTGCACTGGGACTTTGAGTAAGAAGCAGTTACAGAAATTGAATTTAGTTTTATGGAGGACTTCTCATGGCATCCTAAATCTGAATAGCTTTTCAAATTTTAGATTTGCCCCCCAACCCCACCCCAAGATGTGACGGTGAAGGAAATTCCTTCCTGGCTAGAAATTCCTCCAGTTCATATGCTGACTATTGCCACCTCTGTGTTGAATGTCTTAAATCATATTCTAGAGCATCAGATATGAATTACAGAATTCAATATTTATTCCTTTAAAATGATTTAGTCTGCTTTGAATTTCAAAGCACCACACAATTAAGATAGTAATTGCAATTGAGGAGTAAATCAGGGCTCCATTATGACTCACGTTCTGTAGTTTTGAGTAGAAATGAATCAGCCTTCCTCTACCTGCTGTCCTTGGAAATATGTTGGACTCCTAGTCCCATCACCCCAGTACAGTATTGACTATTTCTCCGGATGAGATATCAGTTGCATATGTGATACATTTATAATCCAGGTTGCAGAAAGGTAATCAAAATCAATCACTCCTCAGTTTCATTGTTTTGCTTTGATATTCTGTTCCTGATGACAGAAAATAATTGTTCTGGTAGATGCAAATTACTGCAGTCTCATGATGTAGTCAAGCAAATCTAAACAGGTGATAACCTGGTGCAGAAGGGCAGAACAGGGTGTGTTTTTTACTATGTGCTTTTACCGGAACTGTGACCTTCTATGTCACAGATAGAAATAAAAATTACTCAACAAAAATGGACTTGTTTCAATTTGGTTCCCAATGTCCCACTGATATTGCAGTGGGCAGCTGCAGATTCTTGTGCATATTTTACCTGTATTCTAATTAACTGGAAATGTTAGTAGCCAAATGCAAGTAATTTCTGCATAAAGAGAGAGAAAGAGATTCAGACCCTTTCCAGATATACTATAAACAATTCAGTCTATCTAGCAACCATGCTCCAAAAAGCATAGCTGGAGTAGAAAACCCTATTTCTTTGATTTGTGGTGTTTGGCCACTTAGCCACTTTGATTTCAATGTTTGGCCACTTAGCAATTATATCTTATACCGCCCAGAAATGAATAACTTACGAAAACTTGTAAAAAATACTTCAACATTTTCCTGAGATGCTTGAATGAAGTATGAGAACCAACATTTTATCAAGAAAATGAAAGGCGTAGGTTTTGATTTCTCAACTAGATCATCTTTAATTTCCCACATTTAAGAAGTAGCGTATAACATTTAGATTGATCAAATATTAATACATATTCCATCAAGTGTTTTCCTTTCTGCATATCTCATGCTAGCTGTTGTGGGTGATTCAGATCAGGTAAATAACAATAGCACTTAGACTTATATACCACTTTATAGTGCTTTACAGCCCTCTCTGGGTCCTCATTTTACCAACCTTGGAAGGATAGAAGGCTGAGTCAACCCTGAGCTGGCGAGAATCGAATTGCTGGCAGTCAGCAGGATTAGCCTGCAATATTGCATTCTAATCACTGTGCCACCACAGCTCTTTTTGTTATTGTTAACTTTGATAAATGTTAATATTAAACTCATAATAAATCAACCAACAATATTAAGCACACCTGGTCAGAATAAAGGTATAGTAAGTGTTAGATAAAGATTGTATTAGTTGCCTTAAGGGCTAGAATGGTAACAGTTGTACTTATAAATTATAATTTTATAATGAGAATTTTTTGTGCGTGAGCAATCTCATACAACTGACATTACTGAATAGTTAAATTGTGTTGGCTTTCACAAACACCATTCCTTATCTTGATGTTAATTATTTTGCTTCAGCTTTATTTCAAAGGTAAAGAAAATTCATTATATCACTTTTCAAACCTCCTCATTATCTAACTTTTCTATCTCCTAGGGACCATCCTTTCTGCTTATTTAAAACATTCCACAAAATTGTTATATAATCACTGCCTTTTGTCAACATGTCCTTAATTCTAGCCAGGACCAAGAAAACAATGACTTCCTTGGCTTCTCCTATGGACTATAAGTCACAGCGACAAATACTTTACAGCACCAATTTCATGCTCACTATAATTCCATTGTTTTAACTTACTTCAGCAGAACACCAAAGGGGCAGATCCAGCCCATTGTCTCTTTCATGATTATGACATTATGTGATGAGTGAATTCAAGGATGTAGCTAACTTAATGTGTCTTTGCTATTTGAAGCAATTAAAGTGCTAGAAATTTGTGGCATTCAAAGACGGTGTAAGATAAGTTTCCTATCTCTCTCTACCATATAATTGTCTGGATGGTTAACATCTTCTAACTCTAGCTTATACCAGTGGTGAAATCCTTTTTTTTTACTACCAGTTCTGTGAGCGTGGCTTGGTGGGTGTGGTGTGGCTTGGTGGGCACAGCAGGGGAAGAATACTGCAAAAACTCCATTCCCACCACACTCCAGGGGAAGGATACTGCAAAATCCCCATTCCCTCCCCACTCCTGGGGGGGGGGAGGATATTGCAAAAGCTCCATTCCCACCCTACTCAGGCCAGTCAGAAGTGGTATTTCCCAGTTCTCAAAAGATTTCCGCTACTGGTTCTCCGAACTGCTCAAATTTCCACTACTGGTTCTCCAAAACCTGTCAGAACCTGCTGGATTTCACCCAAGGTTTATACTTGAAGCTAATTGTTCTGACCTAGGCTTCCTGAGTCAGTAAAACATACGACTAGTCCCAAAAACCTCTTTTATTGCAACAGCTGTGAATTCTGTTCATTCACAGATGAGTCCCAAATAGTTGTAAAGAGTCCTTCGGGATAAGGCTGATAATCACCCACCTTTATCTCCCTTGATACACTGCCAAGGACTTAATTGGCAAGGCCATATGGAGTCCAGAATCAAACAGAGCTTCAGACTTTAAACTGAACAGAATTAACAATGTTGCTTCCTGCAAAGGCCCAGGTGCCTTTGCTCCTCTTTTAAGTCTTATGGGAGGGGCCAATCATCTCCAAGCCCTACTCTCGAGTCGTCCCTTTTGTTTTAACTGTTCTTGCTTTCAAGCAGCTCTGCGCATGCATGCACCGGGAACAGGCTCCCCCTGTCCCTTTGCCTCTCTGAGGTCTGGCTCTGGAGGCTCTGGAGTCAGCATGTACCTCCCAGACGGGTCTTTCTCTGCCTCCAACACAGAGTCCTCGCCCAAGCCTTCCCCAGACTGCAGGACTGGCCCATGTTCCTCCCCAATCTCCTCACTGTCCAACTCTGCTGCCAGCTCTGCAGGCTGCCGGGGGACCACAACACTAATAAAAATAATACTGCACATCTACTTTTTTTGGTGGGGGGAATCACAAATGAAATTTCTGTTTTGGGTGGGTAGCCAAGGGCTACATGTGACCACTAAAACACTATATTTGTTTATGTTTTGGCCCTGGAGCCTGGCCTAATCATCAGAACCCAGTGGCATGATTTGCTTCTGTTGTGAGGTAAGAAACAATCAAAGTTGTATAGTAGAAGCCTTAATATAGACTGTGCATGCAGACTGCTCTGCTTCTAGACTGACTGAAGCAATGTGCTATCATCTTCTTGGGTAGGTGAACCACTGGGGCTTCAGCAATGCTGGATCAATCACTGGAAGTTGGAGGTGATCACTTTCCCATTGATGGGAATTCTAGTATCTAGGCTTGATATTGTGCTTGAAAAATAACAGTAATAAAATTTAGAAGGAGGATGGGGTACTGGCTTGCTGCATATTTTTGCAGACTTCTCTTGATCAGCTGGAGGGGAGCACTGTTAGCCCTACAAGCCCAGAGAATGGCAACAGTGAGGGTACTTGCAGGATGTTATGCTAGTTTGGGGATAGGTGGAAGGTGGCTGATTAGCGATGCTCATGGTTTTTCAAAGGTTCCAAACATTTTCAACAAACTCAAAGCTGAATATCCTACTCTTGTACATCCTAAGTTGGGATGACATCTATTGCAGCCTCAACTCAAAATATTAAATTGAGATTCCCACATACACAATAATAGCTTATATTTAATATATTTCTCCTTCTTCCCCATTATTTGGGATGCCTTGGAGTGTCAAGGCATGTGCATTTTAAGACTTTGAATGAACTTCCTTCCTTCACAGGGTCCTAATTGTGACACAGATTTGTTCCAGCATCCTCTTTTTGTGCCGCAAGAATTCCCCTTCATCTGGCCCAGGAGTGGGCTGCTATAGGTTCGGCCAGGTTCGGGAGATAGCTAACATTATGGCCAGTTCAGAGAACCTCCAAATCCCACCCCTGGCTGCGGCCAACTACCCCACCTTGCCTCTCCCACTCGCCCCTCCCCTCCCAGATGTCTCCACATGGCCTGTTTTGGATGCGAGATAAGTGCAAGGCCCACTTGGAGGCTTGGGGAAGGGGAAAAACAGGTCTCCCGGAAGTTACGGAAGGCCGGAAATGGGCTCATTTTTCTGGCCTCCGGAGGGCCTCCAGAGCCCAGGGGAGACAGTTTTCACCCTCCCATAGGCTTGAGGAAAGCCTCTGGAGCTTGGGGAAGGCAAAAATGCCCACCCCCCTGTGATGCAGGAGGCCAACAAGGCCACACTCACCATAGCCACACCCACCCAGAAGCTGGACATAGAACCCATCGCTGAAATTTTTGAATCCCGCCCCGATCTGGCCCTCAACTAACTCCAGAGGCCAGTCCTTCAAGACAAAAGGGCTACACAGTGAAATGGGAGAGAGTGCTACTTGTCTCTGTCTGCTAATTCATGGCACAAGCTTCCCCAAATCTGACAACCATCTTATCATGGGTTTGTTGCAAAAATCAAATCCAGAAAGCACACACGGGTAACTGATTCAGAAGAATTCATTAACTTCTCTTTATATACAATATAACACATGAAGTAAATATGCAATACCTACAGCAGAGGAGAGAACAGTTTTCAGTTTCAAATCAGCAGACTAATCAAGACCAGTAGGGTCAGTTCTACTTACCTTTACTACCAGTTCGCAATGGGCCGCATGTGCAGAAGCTTCCTGATGATGTCGGGGTCAGTGGGCGGAACCTCTTGCCAGTTTTACTACCGGTTCTATAGAACCAGTCCGAACCGGGGGCAACCCAACACCAAAGACCAGACTAGTTTAGAGCTGCAGGGCTAAGCCATGTCCAGGGTCCAGTCTGTTTCAGTTTCCAAACAGTCCCCATTGGCTGACCTGTTACCATGCCTATTCATTGGCTGACCTTATTGCTATGCCCTATTCCAGGTCATGAATATTCTGACACATCTTTGAGCTGCTTCTGAGTATTTGAGAGGATGCTTCTCCCCAGAGTTTATTTTTCCCCCCTCCATGCTTTGATAAGGAGGGCACTCTCTAAGTTCCCTTCCTTGCAACTGTGTCATCTTGTGGGACCTAGGAAATGTACCTTGTTGGCAATGGCCCCAATTTTATGGATCACCCTTCCTCCTGAAATATCCTGATGGCCTTCAAAAAGACTGTCAAGACCTAACTGTCACAGTAACAGAGTTGTAAGGGACCTTGGAGGTCATCTAGTCCAACCCCCTGCTCACGCAGGAGAACTATACTAGGGATTCGAACTGCCGAACCGCCGACCTTTCTGATCAACAAACTCAGTGTCTTAGCCACTGAGCCACCTAGCCAGGCAACTCCTTGTTTAGGTCTTTGTGATGAATTGTGAATTTGTGATGTGTTCCAGCCCTAATTGGATGATGGTGTTATTGTTATTTGGATTGCTGTTTCATTGTGTCATTATTATTTGTAGCTGTATGTATGGCACTTCTATATTCTGACTGATTTTGCCTTTGATAAGCTGTCCAGAATCGCCTTGGTTAACTTGGATGCCCTTATAAATGTTTTAAATAAGTAAAGGGGTGTTGAACTGCCTTCTAAAATAGCATTGAACTCACATTAAGAAGCAGCCAAACTATTAGCTGATATCAAGCAATAGGCTGGAACACACCTGCACAAAACATTTGTGCAAAACCAGAATGATTTGTGACAGATGGTTAAACTCACCGCCTAATCATCTGCAAAAACTCACCTCCTCCCCAGCACTGACCCACATTAAGAAAGATGATAGATAGATGTTTTCCTGAAGGATCTTGATATTTTGGGGAGGGTGAAGAAAAAAGATGGGGCAATCCACTACCAGCCTCCATTTCTTAACATGTAACTGCAGCAATTTTTGCTGGTGTTATTGGTGGGGCATCAATCATTATGTTTTTATAATTTTATATTACTGAAGGACTGGTGGGTAGCTCTTTAATGTGCCTAGGAAGAAAAATCTTAAACCATCTTGACTGCTGTTTTACAAAAGGGCAAATACAAGTGTTTTAAATAATTCAAATCAATAAATCAGTAGTGGACCAGCAATCAAAGCATGAACAAACAGTTTTCTTCTGTTCAGGGGCTAGAGTGGTTGTATCCAAGTCACTTTAAGATGCTTTTGGCTGGTTGCCCTGGATTTGAGGTCATTAAAGGGCCAACTGCATGCCTTAATTCTTTCATATGCTTAAGGCACTCACTTGTCTCTTAAAGGTCCTCCATGAGAAAATCAGCCCAAATATTTATGGAGGGAGTGGGATGAAAGTACTTTCAAGAGCTGACATATGAGCCTTAACACACTTGGAACCCACAAGGCAACAATTTTGCTCTTTGTCACCTCCCAACTCCAACTCCCATCCTCAAAAGCAGAGCTAAAAAGTTCAGTGTATCCATTCCCAGCACCCTGAAAACTGCAATGTGAGTACAGGGAAACCATTGAATTTTTATTTTAATTATTTTATCCTATTATCAGGGCCTTGACGAGGTAAAGGAGCTTGTGTGGGTAAATGAAATTGTGGGCTCTGTCGTTAGACATGCATATCTCCAGAAGGGTCTCCCAAGGCGAACAGGCCATGATGGATACCTCAGATTAACACTGATTACATCTGCCAACCCACATTGAACCAGCATGGCAGATTATGGTCTATTCCTTCCGCATGCCAATACAATCTCAAAAACGGCCCTCATTTGCTGGAGGCCCTAAGTCAATGATGGCGAATCTTTTCAGGACCGAGTGCCCAAACTGGAATGTGCACCAGGGGTGGGTTCTACTTACCTTTACTACCGGTTCGCATTGTGCCCACGCGCACGCTCTTCTACGCGTGCGCAGATCGCCTATGATGAAGTTCAGGTCAGTGGGCAGAGCCTCCCACCAGTTTTACTACTGGTTCTTGCAAATCAGTCCGAACGGGGGGCAACCCACCACTGATGCGCACGTGCACGAGCCCCAGAAACCTGAAGGCCAGCCGGCCAGTACATATGCACGCCAGCCAGCTGGCCTTCACGCACGTTGGAGCACTGGAAACCTAAAGACCATGTGGCCACTGTGTGCATGTGCACTGGCCAGCAGGTCTTTGGGTTTCCGGGGTTCTGGCATGTGCAAAGATCAGCTGGCTGGTGCACATGAATGCAGCAGAAACCAGAAGAGCAGCTGGCAATGGCGCGTGTGCCCACAGAGAGGGCTCTGCATGCCACCACTGGCATGCGTGCCATAGATTCGCCATCATGGCCCTAGGTCAACTACCTACAGCAGTGGAAAGATTGGCCCGATGGCAAAGGATGTTAAGGTTAACCAGGTTAAATCAGGGTGACTTGGGACATAGAATGGATCGACAAGCATCAGCAAGTATTGGCGGGCCGAATTGGCAAAAAAAGCTCAGGACCAAAAGCTCAGGAAAACATGGGGAAGAGGCCTTCATTCTGCAGTGGATAGACAATGGCTAAAATGATGATGATGATTTTAATTATTTGTTTGTTTGTCACATTTCTGAATCGCCCGTCTTTTTCAAAATAATTTTTTGAGGTTGCAAGATGTCCAACAGTGGTCTGGTAATCTCATTAATCCAAATCAAACGAAAAAGAAAAGAAAAAGAAAATAGTCATCCCTCCTTCCAGTCAAAAAACACAGTAATAACAGATATGTGAAAAATGATTACAAACAGGTGCATTGCAAGGACAGGGAGTTTTAAATATAGAAAAAAAACCCTTTCATTTCCCCTCCACACACACACACACACACACACACACACACACACACACACCCGCCGAGAAGTGTTACCAGAAGAATTAGTTGAATTAACTGCCTGGAAATTGATTCAAAGGTGACAAATGGGGGAAGCCACAATCTTTGTGGGCTGGCACGATATGGGTGGGTGCAGTTTTCATACCGAGAAGAGCAGGTCTATATTGAGAAATCAGTTACTTGCCGGGTGTAAGGTGGGCTGAAGTCTGCTGGAGCTTTTCTTTTTCTGCCCCCAAACATTTGGCTGCTTTTCTGTTTCCAGTTCTCAGGCTCATGGATAATTTTAGAGATTGGCACATAGTGGTATAAATTTTATCAGCCTACTGAATGGCAGACTTGTAAAAAGCAATGAAAGAAGCCAGAATGGGAAAAACTGAGAACATTCAAGACTTAGTGGTGGGTTTCAGCAGGTTCTGACCAGTTCTGGAGAACCATTAGCGGAAATTTTGAGTAGTTTGGAGAATCGGTAAGTACCACCTCTGACTGGCCCTGCCCCCATCTATTCTCTGCCTCCCGAGTCCCAGCTGATGGAGAGGAAATGGGGATTTTGCAGTAACCTTCCCCTGGAGTGGGGAGGGAATAGAGATTTTACAGTATCCTTCCCCTGCTACACTCATCAAGCCACGCCCACCAAACCACATCTATAGAACTGGTAGTAAAAATTTTTGAAACCCACCATTGTCAAGACTACAGTACTTATTGTTTCTAAGTTCACACACTGCTCTCAGCAAGACATGGACAAGCACAGGCTCCTTCACAAAAGGGAAGGAATTTGTTGTATTGGGTGGTCCATCTCACTCAGGGTTCTCAAAATCAATGAAATTGCTTTCCTACTCCTGTGGTTTCAGAGTAGATTTTTCTAACCGAGCCAATTCCAGATTTTTAATCTCCTTTCATAGTCACTCTTGCAGAAAGAATTGTACTGATCTGAATCCTTCTCCTTTTTTCCTAGAGCTGTTTCAGGACAATATGAGATTAAAATAAAAATTGCAACCAAGATATTTTCACGATACCAACAGAAGAAAATACTTGTAGCTCAGCATTGAACTGTGGGGTCCTTGATACTCTTTGAGGTTTGTTATTTTCTTACAGGTGTTTCATTATCTGACTTGGTAACATCATCAGTGCTGATGGCTGTTTTCTAGTCAGATATTGAAACATCTGCAAGAAAACAATCAACCTCAGAGAACACCGTGGACCCCATATTTTCATTAGCACATCTAGGAATTAATCTGTTACGGTTAGGGTTTTGTCCAGTGGTGAAATCTGCCATGAGTCACCACCAGTTCACTGCCGGTGAATGCGCAGTGTGCGCCAGATGCATGCTTCATGTGGAAAAAGGAGCTGTTTGAAGGTAAGCAGAACAGCGAGGAGGAGGCAGCTGTGCCATGCAATTTAGATTTGCTAGAAAGCAGGATTTCCTGCTTTCTAGTGAATAAAAATCGCGTGGCACAGCTGATCGTCAGAAATACCGGTTCGGACCAACCAGTAGCTTTTTTTTTTACTACCGGTTCACTGAACCAGTAGATTTTATCATTACCAGTTTGTCCGAACCCGTGCGAACTGGTAGGGTTTCACCACTAGTTTCGTCCCGGGAATCTATTAGAAAAACACAACTGACTAAGGAAAAACTACAACTGTCTCAAATGATTTTGAAGATTGAGATCTAAAATTAATCCATTTAGGATAAGTTCATTGGATTGATTACTAGGGCTGGAGTGTTAATGTGACACGATAAACTCCCTTCATGATCAGCTACATGTGTATGTGCACAGGCCCATTTGAAGCATGTGCTTGTCATTGAAACAGGGCACTTCTATATCTACCAATCTTTCCAAGAAATAACCCTATAGTAAAAATCTGGGAACCTGATGCACATTTCTTCCTAACATTGCAGTATAATATGCTTTTGTTTGTCAACTTTGGTTTGCTTGTTCTGGGGTACAATGGGCTATGGGATTTCGCCCACTTCTGAGCTGAAATGCTCAGATGTCCACCCATCTTTGAGTCACCAGAAAATTATATTGGCATGAAATTGTTGGCCCTTTGATGCCTGTATTGCTTTGTTCTCAATCACCATAGTGCCCTGACTTCCTTTCAAGATAATGGGTGTGGAGATAGAAACTTTGGTGAAGAGATTTGAGCTAAGCAAGTTGTAAGCATGGGGTATAGTGTCACTCTGAGGAATTATTGGTGGTTATATTATGATTCCTTGCTTCCTATAATAATTTATCAAAACTGTTGTGGAAGTGGGAGAAGGAATTCACTTCCAAAATTCTATTCTAACTCCAAAATTCTAATCCAGGATGAAAGGAACAGAAACTTGTTTTAGTGAAGAAATCATGAATTGCATCCAGTGGAGTTTGCCTTTAGCCTTGTGACCCAAAAAAGAAGAAATATGTACACTCAGTAAATTAAGCTACAATTAAGTGTAAGCAAAGACTTAAATGATATGACTGACTTTACAGAGAGGTCTCAACTATTAAGCAAGACACGCGATTTTTATTCACTTGTTAAGTGAGTTTTGCCCCATTGGATGGATCTTTCTTGCCACAGTTGTTAAGTGAATCACTTCAGCTGTTAAGTTAGTAACACAGTTGTTAAGTGAATCTTGACTTAACATTGACTTTGCTTTTGCTTGAGTTCGCAAAAGCTGATCACATGATCATCATAACCATGCCAGTTGCCAAGGGTCTGATTTTTGATCATGTGACCATGGGATGCTGCAGTCACAAGACACTTTTTTCTGTCCCGTTGTAACTTCAAACAGTCACTAAACAAATAATTTTAACTCAAGGATTACCTGTACTTTGTGAGAAGCTGACATCAGAGATAACTCCAAATAGTTCTCATTTATTAACGATTTGTTTATTTACTATGGAAAATCACAAGCTAAATGCAATAGGTAAGCCAATTTTTTAAATTAAATATTCTAATTAAATCCACCCCAGGAACCTTCTGGGTGGGAAAATTCAAAAGTAGTATCTGTGATTCTGAAAGTATTTTGGAGGCTAATAAACACTTGGAGGCAAAACATTTCACTGTAATTTGTGTAACCTTGATTTATTTGCTTGTAATAAAGCTTTATTTGCTTGTAATAAAGCTTACATTATCTTATAGATGCATTTAATTAGGTATACTTAAGAATGAAGAAATGTTCCATGAAACAAGAAAAAGTGAAAACATCTAAAATGGATCTTTTGAGGGGAAAAAATGCTATTTAATGGAACAAAATATCCTGATTTAGGTATAAATCTGTTACAGTCTGGTGGATAATGTATTGCTCAATGATTTTTACACAAATTAAAGAATAAGGATCAAATCCCTTCTGAGCTTTGTAACAATGGGTCATTTGTTAAAGCAACTAGCATGATAGTGAAATCTTAATAATAGTGTTACCTCCAAAACATATATTTGACTGTCCAGTATCTGAAATAAGTGCCAGATTTTAAACAATTTAATATTAAGACGTATTATTTTTTTGTTTTGTTTTGGGTTTAGTTTTACGTTTTTCTTTTCCTATAAAAAGAAAATCTTGTAAATCTTGATATAGTGTTTCAATACAATGATATTTATTATACAGTATTATACTATACATAAATTCTATTGTTTAGATAACTTAGAGTATTTGAAATTTAAAAAGAGAAAGAAATATTCTACCATTATTAATTATAACTTAGGATATCAGTATTACAAGCATAAAGTGACTTTTCATATAAAATTGAATACATACCGGTATAACATTGGAAGAAAAGAAACTGCTGCAGATTACATCAAAGTATTTGTTATACAATAAAGGTCTTAAATTGGTAACTTAGTATTGATATCTCCATTGTATAATTGTATAATACGTATTTTTTCTGTTTAGTTGTGTTTGATTCTTGGAGACTGTCTGCAATTTTCTTGGCAAGTCCCTGTGGTGTTCTTGGCAAGATGTTTCAGCAATGTGTGCCACATTGCTTGAACTAATAAATAAATAAATAAATAAATTGCTACTTTCCTAGGGGCTAGCAAATGCGATTGGCCCAAGGTCACCCAGATGGCTTTGTGCTCAAGGTGGGACTAGAACTCCCAGTCTCCCGGTTTCTAGCCTGGTACCTTAACCACTACACCCACTGCTAGGTTATAAGCAATTACATTTTCCATACTGCGTGATATATTGTATTTATGGGATACAATAGAGTGGGAACCACTCTTGCTTATATTTGCTGCCATTATGTACGGTATATATGGTGTCAGTTTTGCAACTGCTACTTATTCTCCAAGTTTAGCTTCCCAATTAGATAGTATCTATTGACATTTTAGACTGCCAGTAAACAAGCTTCTAATTTCCCAAATATCCTTTTTCAGGAAAACAAATCCTATAAATAATTTTAAATGTGTCCCTCTCTTCCCCAACAGCAAAAATATTTTTGCATTGAAGCCCTGTGGCAGACTTAAATACCTGCCTTATATATTTATTTATTATTTATTTATTTATTAATCGAATTTCTATACCGCCCTTCTCCTACCGGACTCAGGGCGGTGAACAGCCAGTTTAAAACCAATAACAATATAGTAAGTTAAAATGTTCTAAAAGTCCATATAAATTTAGGCTGAAAATATATCAATAAAACACTAAAACTCTAAAAATTTAAATAATTTAAAATAATTTAAAATTTAAAATATTTAAAAATAGGAGGGATCAGGCAAGTCCGGCAAGTTGGAAGAAATGAGTCTTCAACGCCCGACGAAAGGTCCGGAGGTCAGCAATAGTTCTCAGATCTGGAGGGAGATCGTTCCAGAGGGTGGGGGCTACCACAGAGAATGCTCTCCCCCTGGGGGTCGCCAGCCGGCACTGTCTGGCTGACGGCACCCTGAGGAGGCCCTCTCTGTGGGAGCGAACCGGCCGGTGGGAGGCAATAGGTGGCAGAAGGCGGTCCCGTAAGTACCCTGGTCCTAAGCCATGGAGCGCTTTAAAGGTGATTACCAACACCTTGAAACGCACCCGGAAATCAACCGGCAACCAATGCAGCTCACGCAGGAGAGGTGTCACGTGGGAGCGCCCTGTCGCTCCCATAATCCCCCGCGCGGCCGCATTCTGTACCAGTTGAAGCCTCCGGATGCATCCCAAGGGGAGCCCCATGTAGAGAGCATTACAGTAGTCCAAGCGAGACGTGACGAGCGCCTGAGTGACTGTGCGCAGGGAGTCCCGATCTAGAAGGGGGCGCAACTGGCGTATCAGGCGGACCTGATAAAAAGCCCCCCTGGCCACAGCCGTCGTATGATCCTCTAATGACAGCCGTGGATCCAGGAGGACGCCCAAGTTGCGCACCCTTTCCGTGGGGGCCAATGATTCGCCCCCAATAACCAACGATGGAGTCAGTTGGCTATATCGGGACGCCGGCATCCACAGCCACTCAGTCTTGGAGGGGTTGAGTCGAAGCCTGTTTCTCCCCATCCAGACCCGCACAGCTTCAAGGCACTGGGACATCACTTCCACGGCATCGTTGGGGTGGTCTGGGGTGGAAATGTACAGCTGAGTATCATCAGCGTACTGATGGAATTCCACCCCAAAACCACGGATGATCTCACCCAGCGGCTTTACATAAATGTTGAACAGAAGGGGCGAGAGGACCGACCCTTGTGGCACCCCACACACTAGGCGCCTCGGGGTCGACCGCTGCCCCCCTGTCAACACCGTCTGCGACCGGTCGGAGAGGTAGGAGGAGAACCACCGCAGAACGGTGCCCCCCACCCCCAATCCCTCCAACCGGCGCAACATGATACCATGGTCGATGGTATCAAAAGCCGCTGAGAGGTCTAACAGCACCAGGATAGAGGAGTACCCCCTACCCCGGGCCCTCCAGAGATCATCCACCAACGCGACCAATGCCGTTTCGGTGCTGTAACCAGACCTGAAGCCGGACTGGAGCGGGTCTAAATAGACAGCTTCATCCAGGTACCGGGGGAGCTGCCGCGCCACCACACTCTCAACAACCTTCGCTAAAAAGGGAAGGTTGGAGACAGGACGATAATTTACCAAAACAGCCGGGTCCAGGGAGGGCTTCTTGAGGAGGGGCCTCACCACCGCCTCCTTCAAGGCAGGCGGAAGGACACCCTCACTCAAAGAAGCATTTATAATCTCCTGGAGCCAGCCTCGTGTAACCTCCCGGGAGGCCAGCACCAACCAGGAGGGACACGGGTCCAACAAACATGTGGTAGCGTTCAGTCTACCCAGGATCCTGTCCACGTCCTCAGGAGCCACAGGCTCGAACTCAGCCCAGATAACACTCTCAAGACTGGGCTCAGTCACCTCGCCCGAACTAACCCAGTCAGAGGCCAGCTCATCCCGAATCTGAGTTATTTTATCATCCAGATATTGTACAAAATCCTCAGCACGACCCTGCAAGGGGTCCTCCCGCGCTCCCAGGTGAAGGAGGGAGCGGGTCACCCTAAACAGGGCGGCTGGGCGATTATCTGATGACGCAATAAGAGCGGTGAAATAATTAGATTTCGCCGCTTTTATTGCCACTAAGTCTTAATATAAGCTCTTACTAGTGTTAAGTCGGATTCAGAGCGACTAGCCCTCCAACCACTCTCTAGGCGTCTTTTCCGGCGCTTCATCTCCCTCAGCTCCTCGGTGAACCAAGGAGATAAGTGAGTTCGGCGCCGGGTCAGAGGCCGCAAAGGCGCGACCCGGTCCAAGGCCCCACCGGCTGCCCTATCCCAGGCAGCCACCAGGTCCTCAGCCGAGTCGCGTGTCAGTGTCTCAGGGAATGGCCCAAGCTCCGTCTGGAACCTATCAGGATCCATCAGGCGCCTGGGGCGGAACCACCTAGTTGGTTCCGCCTCCCTGCGATGGGGTGTAACGGTCAGAAAGTCGAGACGAAGGAGCGAGTGGTCAGTCCATGACAAGGGTTCCACACCTATATCCCCAATATCAAGACCACTCAGCCACTGACCAGAGACAAAAACCAAGTCCAGGGTGTGTCCACCAATGTGAGTCGGGCCCTGAATTACCTGGGTCAGGTCCATGGCCGTCATGGAAGCCATGAACTCCCGAGCCATCTCAGATGTCTCGCCGATAGATGGCAGGTTGAAATCCCCCATAACTATAAGCTTGGGGGTATCAACCACCACCTCGGCTATAACATTGAGAAGTTCGGGCAGGGTCGTTGCCACGTGGCAGGGAGCCAGGTACGTGACTAACAGACCCATCTGCCCACCGGGACCCCATCTCACAAAGGCGGACTCACACCCGGCTATCTGAGGTACAGTGGCCTCCCTCGGACCCAGACCTTCCTTAATAATGACCGCTACTCCCCCACCCCTGCCCTGGGCTCTCGGCTGGTGGAATGCAAAGAAACCCGGTGGGCACATCTCCACGAGGGGAACTCCCCCCTCGTGGCCCAACCAGGTCTCGGTAATACCGGCCAGGTCCGCACCCCCCTCTTCAAGAAGATCACATATGAGGGGGGCCTTGTTTACCACGGACCTCGCATTGCACAACAACAGCCGGAGCCCCGGGTCCTGAGACTCTAAACAACCCGGGGAACAGGAATAGCTCCGGGGACCGGGGCGCGCAATCGCTCGAAGACAGCGAGTGCGCGCCCCCAACACATGATATGGTCCCCTGCTCTCGCCATATCTGCCCCTCCCACATAACGTAGTTATCACACCACCCTCAACAGAGGGCTCATTGAGAGCCCTCTTGCCTCCAGAAACTAAGCCCCCCGTGGCATCAAAGACTGTCGGGCCTGTCCCTTTCCCCCCCGGGTTTCCCCCCAAACCCACTCCCTCCCCCACCCCAGAACCCCCTAAAACACCCCTTTAAAAATTCCTTAAAAAACCCCTCAATCCCCTCTTCGCAACATGCCACCTCTCGGGGTCCCAAAACCCGTCATTAAGGTAGGCCCTCGATAGTGTGGAGGGCCAAACCCGCGAGAGGGGGGAATCTCGCAGGGCAAGAAGCGTCGACCTAGGAAGCATCCAGCAGAAGTGGGCCAAGAATAGTGGCATGGCAAAGGTCCATGATCATAGTTTGAAATAATGTCCTGAAGCAGGAACCAGATCAGACAGGAGAAAAACGCCGCTACCCTCTCACGGTAGCGGCCAAAGAGTCTCTGCATTCTGTCTCAAAGGAGGGAGTGTCCAGACCACCCTCTCACAGTGGTCCAATCAGCAGGCGTGTTGGAAAGTCCAAGGCCACTCTCTCACCGTGGCCCGGCGAATTCGTCCTGCGATGTGGCACCCCCTCAAGGTGGAAAACAGAATCGGCTCCACAGTTCCTCCCGTGAGCTGGCCTGTCTTCTAATGGCCAGCCAGCGGACGATGGAATGCTGCACGAAAGATGGTAAAAGAGGCCAGGAGTCCAAGCACAGGCAGCTAATGGAGAAGCAATCTTGATTTAAAGGGCCAGCGGTACCTATAAAGGTAGAGATGTAAAGTAAGCCTCAGGTGTTCCTACAAGGCACAAGATCTTCTGTTCCATATCAAATATGGAGCCCTACAGTTCCAATATTCTTCCAGCCAACTCATTGTGATTCACATATATACATAAACACACATTGTTACGTTAACTTGCTTCTATTTTGGGATTTCTCATAGGTATCTAATTGCTACCAAGTCTAATAATTGGATAATGGTGAGGGCTAGCCTTTGATTTTACCCACTGGATTATTTATTAGTCAAGTTTAAAAGGCCACCCAGGTCATAACAACTCTGGGTGGCATACAAGCAGTGGTGGGATTCAGCCAGTTCGCACCACTTCAGGAGAACCAGTTGTTAACTTTCTGAGCAGTTTGGCAAACTGGTTGTTGAAAGAAATCAGTAGGGCAAAGAACCGGTTGTTAAATTACTTGAATCCCACCACTGCAAACAAGCTAAATGCCTTTATAGATTTTAAAAAAAACCTACAGAAAGATTCCATGCTAACTATCTCCTATTTTTGGAATTCCAGTGAAGTTCCTAGCAGCAACTATATTCCAGCAAATATGTTTTTCTGATCTGCTAAGCAATATGTTCCACCTAAATTGATTTTTAATTGGTGGGAAGCTGACTGACCATGTCTATCTTAACAACCATGTTATAGTTGACTATAATATGTTCTCCAAATTCCAGATGTGCTCACTGGGCTAAAAAGATTGGGGAACTTCTTACTAAACATTAGTTGACTGTCATTTGCAGAATAAATAATCTGTTCAATAGCTGTAACAATAAAAGGCATTAAGAGCTATCCATAGTGTATGCATACTCTACAAAAGAGCCTATGCTCTGGAGCGATTGGGGTTGATTGAAATGTATACATTCTCTTGGCAACAGTAGATATGGTGGGTTTAGCCAATGTTTACCATTTTTGGAGGTGCTCTGGTTTAGTGGATGTCAAAAAGAAAAGAGGAGGAGAAGGAGAAAGCTGCACTATGAAAGAACTCAACATGGGTTGATACAGAACCGGGACATGGTAATATGCCTTAATGCAGATTTAGAAAGGACATAATTATATGATTTAATGAAGATTTAGGAAGAATCTCAAAAATATAATACAGCTCTGCAAAATGAGAAGATGTATTATCAGATAGCTACTGTAATGTGCCTGTTTAGTCTGCTATCCATATGCTCTCTGGTGATGGAGTACTTCAAGATTCTTGATGTTCTACTCCTCTAGTTTAAAAATTGGTCTTGGACAGCCTTACAAACAAAGAAGATCTCCAGATAAAAAGTTGTCTTCTAACAACCCTTCAAGCAGAGAGAAGACTGCTATATATTCCCCTGAAAATGCTAGGAATGGGAGGTTGTTTTGGTTCCTGACTCTACAAATAGAAAGCATAGCTTGGAGCATTGAACTCCGATGCTTTTCATTTTCCAGCTGCAATCCCTAAAGCACACTCAAACAATCCTCAGGTTGTATTTTTCATGAAATGTCAAAAATAAATGGGCATCAATAAGCCACATTAAGGAAGAAGTGCAGTTCTTGAAACTTCTGAAAGATGTTTAAGCACCTCGTGGGAAGTCTATTTCTCTATTGCTTTCAGTACTATTATCACACGTCAATAGGTCTTACATGGCTTTCTTGAGTAAAGATTTTTCAGTTTTCTGTAGAAGTTTTCATTTTCAGTCATGGTTCAAATGTGATTTTATTTTTGTAAGAACACTGGGGGTTTTTTTGACAATGCATGTCAGTCATAGATCAGTGCCACGGAAACGAAACACTTGTTTTCGGCTTTTTAAAAACGTAACAGTGGATTTAAATGTTCTCTTTAATTTGGGCCCAGGTATCTCCCAGCACTCAAAAGAGTGAGGCTTGACTGCAAAAAGAAATGAAAGAGAATTTACTTTCAATAATTAAAGAGAAAATTTCTCAGTGAAAAAGCACAGGGAATTAATTGCTAACCAAAAGTAGAATTTATACAATAGAAAAAAGTAATCAGAATTATTCTCAATACATTTTATGATTCACAACATATCACAAGGCACAACATATACAATAAGCATTGACTTATTGTAATCATAAATCACCTTGACTTATGATTACAATAAGGACTGGAACTTCTATCGTTAAGTGAAGTGGTTGGTAAGTGAGTGGCACCTAATTTTATAACCTTTTTTGCTTAGTTGTTAGGTTAATCATATGGTTAAGTAAATCTAGCCTCCCCAGTTGACTTTGCTTGTCAGCTCAGAAAGTTGTAAATGATTACATGATCCCAGGATATTGCAACAGTCATAAGTACATGCCAGTTGCAAAACATTTGCATTTTGATCACGTACCTGCGAGGATGCTTTACCAGTTATAAGTGTGAGGACCAGGTGTAAGTCAGGTTTTTTAGCTAAATGAATGATTGTAAGTTGAAGACTACCTTATCAACAAGAAATATCAATTCACTTTATTATCCATTTTAAAAAACCAATTAATTGTAGGGGACAAAACAAACATGTTTCAAATGAAGTCAAAGTTTACATGAATCAAACTGTACTGATTCAGCAAAATCCATTATACAAATATACTGTGTATGAACAAAAGTCAAGGCACATATAGAAATTTCTATATAAATTCAAACTGGTTATTTTCCTCTAAACACTTCTTTGTGCTTCTGGCACATGACCTTTGAACATGCCTAAGTAGATGTAAAAAAATTTCTGAAAAAAATGTTAATAAAATTAATAAAACACACGGTAATTGCCCTATGGGCCTAACCTTTGGCACACTCTGTATTTATTCCAATACTGAAAACTGTTGATCCAGTATCTACATAGGGGCAAACTATTGTAACCCAACACTGTCAGCAGCCCTCATACTTCTTCCCCCAGCTCCCAGTGTTGTGCTCTTCGGATGGTTGATGGTTGTAGGAGATAACATGAACCAAATCACCCATTTTACACTTCAAAACTCTAGAGCTTCCCTGTCCATATGGGCCCTGTCCCAATCTGTTTTGTAATGTGGTCCTCTGCACGCAGCCTGGGGAACCAATGTTACTAATTCATTCACATTTTTCCTTCCTAAAATCAAAGTTAATTCCTTTGGACTCAGATGTAAACCTCAATGCATTCAGACAATACGATCTTACTCCCAAGAAAAGATGCATTAGGTTACAAGTAAAGTTCTTCCTTCAGTTTCTAACCTAAATTAACAAAAAAGGGAAAAAAACCTAAACATAATTCAAGAGTGCCCCATTTTTCTGAACAACTTGTGAAATGTGGGTATGGGAAATGACATTGGTTGACTTATATTTCCTGCTCAAAAGAAGGAACCTTTAATTATGATGTCCAGAGGGTGGTGGTTTCTTTCCATTTTAGGTTAGGAAACATACATTCTTCAGTTGGCATATGTTGCTTTCAGAGTGACATAATTCATCCATGCACAACCATGAGTGGTCTAATTGCACGTAGAGGGAAAGAGGCTGCAGCAGCAGCACTTCCTGTTTGTGGAAACTGCATTTTCTGTTTTTGGTCCTTCCTATGAAACAGCAAAAAATGAGGAATTCTTGGAAAAGCTCCAAAGAGATCCTTTATTCAAACCTGCCTCATGCTTCAACTTGAAATAAGCAGTTTATTGGCTGTAGGCCTAACCCTCTTTCTGTAGTTCAACAGCTGCTTTGATCACATGAAATTTGTCTTATATGGGAAGAACTTCTCCAAGAACTGAATGAAAGATATATTTCAGGAAGCTGTACTTGGGGTGGTTCTAAGCCCAGGTAATTCTTTGTTACAAGTTCAGAATATTATGCATTCTATGTCTTTTCCTTTTTTATTTCACCATACTAAACTTATCAACCAAAAAGCAAAGTACACATACAGAATAGCAATAAAATATCAATACAATCTTACAAGGGAAAAAAAAGACATAGAAATATTATATATTGAACAACTGCACTTTGATCATAATGCTTGAGATTTTTCTTACTTCTTTCTGGGGCAAAAAACTAATTTTCAAATGTTGGCAAATAAGGTGTTACAATAACACCTCGTAACTCTTCTAACTCTTCTATGGTTCTTTGTTATCTTGGTGAGATTCAAGTACTGGGGATATAATCAAGACGAACATGTGCATATTTCACATGTAATAGTTGATCTAAAGTCACATTAACAAATCTATAATGTTAGTCCCAGATGGCACAATAATTCAACAAGAACAAACATGTCAACTCAGAAGTAAATAATCCCAATTTATTTTGAAGTATGGCCTCCCTAGCTTAATTTCTGCTTACAGCAGGACAGCACATCTAATGATAAGGAATGCTCAGAACTATAATTCAACATCTTGAGAGTTAAAAGATTCCTTATTCATGGCTTAAATGCTACTCAAGCATTAGAATATCCAGAACCTTTTCCCCTGCTAGTGGTATTTAATGATACAGGTAGTTCTTGAGCTATAACTATAATTGAGCCTGGAATTATTGTTGTAATTGTGGTCATAAGTTGAAGCATCATGTGACCAAACTCAATTTTTTTTTACATTTTTTTGCAGCAGCCTTTTAGCAAATACAGCTGAAAGAAGGGTGTGTGCGGCCATCAGAACTTAAAAAAAATGTGTCCTTAGTAACCTTTGGCAGGGAGTCCATTGTAACTTTGAACACTATTAAGTGAACAGTTGTAAATCAAGGATTACCTGAATTGGTAACTGTAAAGAGTGGAAAGAAAGCTTTAGATGTACAAATGTAGGACTGTTGTTCCAGAGCAAAGACTGCATTGTCGTTGTGTTCAGAAGCTAATATGTATAGTTACATGCACAGATGCTGATGTGTTGAGCATTCTAATATTCTAACATAGTCTAAAAACTCTACTTATTTTTTAGTAGCCACTTAGAAATATAACCGCTAGTGTTATAGGTTATTATGGTAGATATATTCATATTAGGCTATACAATTCCTATTCAATCAATGGAATTAGAAATTTCCCCTTCCCTTCCCTTCCCTTCCCTTCCCTTCCCTTCCCTTCCCTTCCCTTCCCTTCCCTTCCCTATGCATACTTGCAATGAAATAAAGATCAGCATTGTTAATAACTTCATGCACATAACAGCAGTATAGGTAGGGGTAGGCAGTTCAAATTCCACTGTAGAGCATTTTGGACATCTTTCCGGTCCACCACATTGCTACAAGAGCTAATGCTGCTTTACATTGTTGTGATATAAGGTATTATATATATCTAAATGATTATTAAATGTTCTGCATCTAGAGGAGAATGATAAGCCAGAGAGCAATAATATGTTACTAAGAAAGAGGGGAAAAATATTTAGCATGATTTTAGCCATTCAATATTGCTCACCCCATTATTTTCAGAGACTCTTGTTTTTTTTAATTTCTGAAGGGGTCCAAATGATTAATTTTGTCTCCAAAACAAAACCCTACTATATAAATTGCTGTTAATCTAGTCTTGTGGGAAACTGAAGTTAAACTAGATACCTGCTTTTTGCAAACCAGAACCAGGTTCAAGTTAGCAGAACCCACTGGGAAAGTATCCTCCTAGATCAGTGAGTGAGATCTATAGTAAATGGCAATAGCTGGACATACAAAGTCTGTTTGATAACTTTAGTACCTGTAACACGCTGGAAAATTACTACATCTGATCCAAGTCGCCAAGGAAATTGAAAATAGGATTCAGTAATAGTTGAATATCGCTAGTTAATAGTTAGTTATCGCCAAAGCCACTAGATAATCTCATGGACAGAGGACTGGTTGGAGGATGAGTCAATAGCTAGAACTGTCACATACTTCTTCTGCTCTCAAATGCCTGATGGAACTGTTTCTGCTGTCAGACTTGCACTGTATAATGGCTAGATTGGGATTTAACTCCTAAGTCATCTAAAGTCAAATCTGTCTCCTGCTTCACACACCTATATTTATTTTCCATCTGTGTTGGCGTTAAATGGATGTGGAGCTGTGTTCAGTTCAGTGGTTCAAACTCTTCTTTGGGATAACACATCAATAAATTGAAGAGAGGTATTTTAGAGGAAAAGTATTTGTGCATTCTCCAGGATATGGCATAATATACTGTATTATGAAAGGGAGAGACGATAATTTTAAACCACACTGGTTGATCTCTTCTTCCAACGGTTTGCTTAACATTGTGATTATTGCTAAAAACTGTTGGCCAAATCTCCTGGTGGAAAGTTCTTAGCTGTTCTACCACGGATTTCTTCCTTTAACCCTGCTGTGGAAAGCCTTCCTTTCTTCCATTTCCCCCCTTTTCCCCTCTTTAGGGGAACAGACCCCATAATTTTGTATGATGTGGATCCCCACTTCCTGGCTGGTGTGGAGAGGAGGGCTGAGAGACATGAGTAAAACACACCAGAGTATATACTATTCCAGGATGACCTAAAGTAATATAAAGACTATTTCAGTTGCCCAACTAAAGGAAGCAGATACCTATAATAAGCAGCATTAATATAGGAAGATACTGGAGGCAGGTAATCACCTTAACGAAAGCAACATAAGCATCATTACATACTGTGTGGGAGAAGTCAATAGTACACCACTCCTGTATTTTACTAAGAAAACCATATGGGTTTCGAGATAAAGTGATTGATGATAGGGGCCCTCAGTTTCAATGATACCAAACATGCTTCTAGTGTTTATGATGTGACTAGATTAAAACCTTCCAGGCATCTAGTTACTGATATTACCATTCAGGAAAATAAAATCTGAAACTTCAAAAGCGGAATTTTAGTGGGAACGTGGAATATGAGAAAGCACAAACCTGAGAAAGCTCAACGCAAAGATGAAATTAATTTTGTTGACCTCTTGAGTATCAACAAATTCAAGTAGATTGAAGTTGGACACTTTCAGTCAAAAAAACCATGTTTACTGCTCAGGATATGACAAATAAACAATGAACAACCCTGCTTTCATAGTACAGAAGAACACAATAAAGAGAGCCCTTGAGTATAATACAGTTAATAGCTAAATAATATCTATTAGATTTTGCAGACAACCTGTTTCTACCTGGAAACTACTTCTGGACTTTGGGCTTGAGGTAGGAAAAAAAAAGAAACTTTGATTCTGGGCTTTACTGACTAAATAGATATGGTGTTATGGAAATGGCTAGTTTAAACTACTATGTAAAACTAAAAAATTGTGGTTTGATACCCTATTCTACTGTACCAAAGAGAGTCGGAAGTCAATGCCTTTTCTTTCTTTTTGCCACTTCTTTTCCACACTTTTTCTTTCCCCTTTCCCCTTTCCCTTTCTCCTTCAATTTGCTTTTGTATTTTTTTGTATGTTATATCATAAATTAATAAAATTGTTGTAGACATTAAAAAATAGATTTTGCAGACAAACCCTTTAATATTATGACTATTCAAGTTTATGCCACAATCATTGGTGCGGGGAAATTTTTTCTGATGAGTTTTATGGCCAAATTCAATCTGAAGTGGATAAAACAAGCAAAATTGTGCTACTTCTGATGGGAAACTGGAATGCCAATGTGGGAAATAGTAAGAAAAATGCAACTGGGTTGTATGGACTATAAAACAGAAACAAAGCAAAAGAACAATTTATCAACTTCTGCTAGTCTGATGATTTCTTTATTGATAACACATTTTTTCACTCAAGCCAAACAGCACCTGCCTACATGGACATCATCAGATGGAGCACTTTGGAGTCAAACTGATTGTATTTTTGTAAAAGGAAAGGAAATATTTAGTTATAATAGCAGAGGCATGATTAAGGGCTGATTGTGGAATAGATCACAAATTGTTTTCTGTGCAAATTCCAAGTCAAGCTAGGATGGAAGGACAGAGCCAACCAGTTTCCATAAAACAATGCTGAATATATTTCTACCATTTTCAAGGACAACATGAGAAACTACAACATATTTCTGAACCTTATTGATAGGGAGCCAGAGGAATTGTGAAATTAAATCAAAAGTTATAATAATGTGTGGGGATGACCTTGGGAGACAGGGAAAAGAGAGGCACCCAAAGGCAACTAAGACCACATCAGGAATGTGGGCAGGACAAGCAGTTTAGAAGGGACCCTCCTCAGTTTCTTGAGCTTTAAAGAGAAACAGAGGACAAGAAACAAAGTTACTTTCAGATTTGCAAGATTCTGTTACTGTAACCTTACAATAAAGTAGAATTAGCTCATCTGGTCATGCTTCCTGTCTGGTCTACCTCAAAAGACTGACAAAGAAATTGTTAAAGATGAACGTGAAAAGATATTACCACAGACCCAGAAACAGAAGACAGGAAACTTGGTGTTAAAAGAAATGCTAGAAATTACCAAGAGGAGAGAAGCAAAACCAAGAAAGATTGCAGCAAGCATAGTTTAGGTACCCCATGGTTTGTGGATGTTAAACTGCACCTGTTTCTAGTTTCTTTATGGGTGGAATCCAAGGTGTCAGTTATTAAAACCTGAATGGCACAGGCCTGGTTATTCATGGGACTGCCTCACCTGAAGGAATTTGCCTTCTCCACCTGGTCTGACAGGATGGATATGTTCCAGGTCCCTTCCTTAAAGTTGGACCTTCTTGATAGCAGCCACTACTTTTTGGAACACTCATTCCTCTGAGAAGTGGCAGGACTTTATCCTCTTAGCCTTCCAAAAAACAAGCATTGGAGTAGTGTGTCACTGGAGCCCAGAAAAGTTATTGTTGGATGGGAGTGGAGGTACTTATACCAGGTTTTAAATTTTTTTTTATTGCTTTTATTATTGTTTGTAAGCCATTCACGGCTTTGCTAAGTAAGATGGATGATTATGTAAACTAGATAGATAGACAAACAGACAGTCAGTCAGATATAGATGTGGAAGAGAGAGAGAGAGAGAGAGAGAGAGAGAGAGAGAGAGAGAGAGAGAGAGAGAGAGAGAGAGAGACAGGGAGAGAGAGAGACAGAGAAAGAGGGAGGGAGGGAGGGAGGGAGGGGGAGAGGGAGATGTAAATCTCAGGAAGAAATTTAACCAGTTAGTAGAAATTGTTGCCACTGAATTAGATTATGGAAAAGAGTCCACTTGATACACTGATGAAGTATCATTTGCTCTTTTTACTAGATATTTCATCATTTATTAGATATAGGATATATGGATATGATGAATTGATGTTCCTTCCGTATCCCACATAATGAGCAATTAAATCAATTGGTTCCCAGTCTGGCATACTCTGTATTTACTGGGAATAAAATAGCCAGATCTAATGTGGGTTGTAGTTGTACCCTGTCTAGAAACGAAGGCAGAGTTAGACTTTAATTGTGGTTAACTTCAACCAAGCCTATAGAGAAGAACTGATGATTACTATTTTGTTTTTTCATATAACCTAGCCAACCCAGTAAAATGGAGATTGCCTCAACACATTAAAATATTTTAGAACAATAAGTGACTCTTAAATGTGTAATGCATGTATGTGAACAGAGCAAGTTTTGCAGGGTGTATACCAATTTTGAAGGATACAGAGTACATTTCAAAGAAGATCAACTACAGCATGCTTCTTTCTATCTATATCTCAATCACCATCACATTTCCATCCTGAAAGTAATTAGTTTTTCCCAATAATCAAAACATGTTTATAATGTTTAAGATGCCCATCAGACAAGAACAGTTGATTGCACAGTGTAGCTCAGCATTTCAGAGTCAGATTAAACAAAAGTTTCAGTAGTATTAAAGACTCTCTCCCATGACCTCCAAGGATCAGGCAGCTATACTTTGATGCATAGTATCATTATTGCATGACACTGAAAATAATGAGCAGAGAAAGAAGATGATATTAAGTCACTGTTTCTGAATCTTGCCTACTATAAGATGTGTGGAATTCAATTACCAGAATTCCATGAGTTGAAATCCATGTGTTTTACCGTGACCACGACTGAGAAACATTGTACGCATTTGTCATATGTTTATTGATAGGTTTTAGGTTTAAGTGCTTTTGCTATAGTGAGAGTGACACGCTGGCTCAGTGGCTAAGATGCTGAGCTTGTCGATCGAAAGGTCAGCAATTCAGCAGTTCGAATCCCTAATGCCATGTAACAGGGTGAATTCCTGTTACTTATCCCAGCTTCTGCCAACCTAGCAGTTCAAAAGCATGTAAAAAATGCAAGTAAAAAAAATAGGGACCACCTTTGGTGGGAAGGTAACAGCGTTCCGTGCGCTTTTGGCATTGAGTCATGCTGGCCACATGACCACGGAGACATCTTTGGACAGTACTGGCTCTTCGGCTTTGAAACGGAGATGAGCACTGCCCCCTAGAGTCGGGAACTACTAGCACACATATTTACCTTTGCTATGAGACAATAGCTTTTGAGTTTCATGGCTCTCCTGTGTTTCTTTTTTAGTTTTCACTGTTTTTGTACTTTTAATGCTATGAGTAATTTGGTCATCTCTCTCTCTACAGCTCTCTACATGGGGCTCCCCTTGAGGTGCACCCGGAGGCTCCAACTGGTGCAGAATGCGGCCGCGCGGGGGATTATGGGAGCAAGGGGGCGCTCCCATGTGACACTTCTCCTGCGTGAGCTGCATTGGCTTCCGGTGGTCTTCCGGGTGCGCTTCAAGGTGTTAGTGACCACCTTTAAAGCGCTCCATGGCATAGGGCCTGGGTACTTGCGGGACCGCCTTCTGCCACTGATAGCCTCCCACCGGCCAGTTCGCTCCCACAGAGAGGGACTCCTCAGGGTGCCGTCGGCCAGACAATGTCGGCTGGCGACACCCAGGGGGAGAGCCTTCTCTGTGGCAGCACCAGCCCTCTGGAACGATTTGCCCCCGGAGATCCGTACGATACCCGATCTCCGGGCTTTCCGCCGTGCCCTAAAAACTTTTTTATTTCGTCAAGCTGGGCTGGCGTAACCCCCCCCCCTCTTTTTTTTAAGCTTAAAGTTTTATGGGTTTTAAATTTTAATTGCCTATTGGGTTTTTAAATTTATTGGGCCAAAATTATTTAATTCTTTTATTAATATTTTAAATTTTGTATTGGAGTGTTTTTTATTCTTGGCTGTACACCGCCCTGAGTCCACTAGGAGAAGGGCGGTATATAAATTTAAATAAATAAAATAAAAAATAAATAAATCAGCAACCCAGAGTATTTCACCTACTGGCTAGATCAAAGATACAATAAAGAACAAAAGGAGACTTGCATGTGTATGCTTAGCAGTCCTTCCTTATAATACTTTTATCTGACTTTGGCACAAATGTGTCCTGGCAACCTCTTTTTTCCCACTCCAGTTCTGATATTATCTTCATCTGATTGCAAACAGATTTACATCATCCTTAGCTGCATCGGTTTTTAACAAACATTATCCCCCTTTTTTATATATTGATTTGTTTAAAATATGTGTATGGCTGTCCATCTTAAGGAACTCTCAGCAGCTCACAATAACAATAAAATCAATAAACAGTCATAGTACAGAAAAAAGTATGAAACGATAAAAAATGGCTGTGCCTTATAAAGATTTGTTAAATAGTCAAGGGGAATTGAAAACAAGGCAGGAATTAAAAGAACAAGGTACAGACGTTGATTGGTGGCCTTACATGCAAATAAAATCTAGATATAAAACAGATTGGACACAATATGAATTCCAAAGAGAGGTATATATATTAGACAAAATCCTCCAAGGTACAGAAGATAAATTAATCAAAAAAATTTACAACTATTTATTAAGATATAAATTGGAAGAGGAAGTAATTAAAGAAAATACGATAATTTGGGTAAAAAAATTCAGATACAAATTGAATTAGATAAATGGGAGAAATTATGGAACAAAAATTATAAAGTGACAATGTCTGTATCCTATGAAGAAAATCTGTAGAAAATGTTTTACAGGTGGCCACCACTTGCTACCAGCCAGATTGGCAAAGATGTTTCCCAATACTTCACCAACGTGTTGGAAATGCAAACAGCAAAAGGGAATGTATTACCACAAGTGGTGATCCTGCCACAAAGCAAAACAATATTGTAGTAGAATTAGTTCACAATTAGAAGAAATAACCAAACAACAGAGATAAGGCCAGAAACATTTTTATTATGAATACTCCCAGGGTCATACAAAAAAGAAATATAATATTTAATTATCCATATTACCACAACAGCAAGAATAATCTATGCTCAGAATTGGAAAAATGATAATATACCATCCGAAGATAATCTGATTAGAAAAGTTTTGGAATGTGCAGAAATGAACAAATTAACCAAGGAGATACAAGAAAAAGAGTAAACAGAATATTACTTAGTATGGAAGAAATGGTATGAAAGGTTGGAGGAGAGAGATAAACAGCAAGGAAAAATTAAATAATAGTCGAAATAGGAGAAGTATAATTGTAAATATGAGGAAACAAAAATTGTAGAAATGAGAGTGTGTACATGGGTATTTTTATGTATATATGTAAATAAATAAATATTGGAAGTATATATATAAAAGATATAGTAGAAATAAGGGAGGAAAAAATGTAAAACTGAAATTTTTGACTGATGCGAAACTGTTGAAACAGAAAAAGTGTTAAAGCTTTCTTTTTGTTTTTAAAAAAATGTTTAATAATTTTTTTTTTTAAAAAATGGCTGTGCCTTAATTGTCTCTTTGGGATGTCTCGCAATACACCCAACTACCCTCCTTCCATACTTTCTACCTATTCAACCCTATCTTAATACTTCAGTAACAAGACAGATCTTAATGGCCTTCTGAAAAGCTAGAAGGGTCGGGACCTGTCAAATTGCTGATAGGAGGGTGTTCTACAGAGAAGACACTCATCCAAGGTCACACTACGGAATGTGCCTACCGTATTTATTGTAGTGGGATAGGTGGATACTATTAGGGCGAGGCAGACCT
The DNA here is from genome assembly GCA_030761175.1 of Masticophis lateralis. Lineage (NCBI taxonomy): Eukaryota > Metazoa > Chordata > Lepidosauria > Squamata > Colubridae > Masticophis > Masticophis lateralis. The sequence continues at coordinate 25,144,683 of JAUDYJ010000005.1, forward strand.
ACAAATAACCAGGTCCCATGCTATGTGGGACTTTAAAGATGATAACCAGCACCTTGAATTGTACCCTGAAGAAAACTGGGAGCCAGAATGCGCAACATGGGTGAACTATGGGCGACCAATACTGTGTGCTACATTCTGCACCAGTTGTAACTTCAAAACAGTCTTCAAGGGTAGCCCCGTGTAAAGTGCATTGCAATAATCCAGCTGGGAGGTAACAAAAGAGTGAATGACTGTGAGCAAGTCCTCTGGGTCCAGGAAAGAATGGAATTGGTTCACAAGATGGATCTGTGCAAAGGTCTTCCTAACCCTTATTCCAGGTTTTGTCAAGAATAAAATCTGACATGTTTAACCAACCAGTCTGGTTAATGGTGACCTCTAAGGGCTGAGATCATCCCACTACCCATTGGACCCTTAAAAATGTGGTAGGCATGTCTCCTTCCCTCTAGTCCCTAAGCACTATCTTCTTGGGCCATTTGGTTTTGGGCAATGGGAGAATCCTGCTCTTAAAACTGGACTGCAATTTCCAGGCTTACCAGATCTCTAAGCCAAGTCCTGATTCCAAAATCTCATCAGCCTGATCAGCAGTTAAGCAATGGTGGGGTTAGGTAACTGCATGCTAAAACAACTAAGAGGTTGCTTTCTTTCTTATTGTGTTTGCCAGTTGTGGTTCAGGCTGATATGAATATAGGTCCAGTGTCTTCTGGAACAGGAGGATTCCATCTATGAGCTTTGAACACACCCAAACATGCCAAACACTTGTGTAAACCAGAACAAGTTTTGACAGATGGCTAAACCTGCTAATCTAGGCATCTATCAAAACTAACCACTTCTCCAGCATCATCATCCCATGCGAAGGAGAAGGATTGGTAGCAGCAGTGAAATCCACTTACCTTTCCTACTGGTTCAGGAAGAGGAGCGCACAGGAGTGCGTGTGCGCCTCTTCTGCACATGCACAGAGGGTCAGAAATGGGACGTAATAATGTTATGGTGGGTGGGCGGAGCCTCCTGCTGCCAGTGCTACCTGTTCACGTGAGCTGGATAGATCCAGCTGGATTTCACCGCTGATTGGTGGGTGTGCTGCCAGATGGCCAATGATACTTTGTGGGAGGGAAACAAAAGTATTTATAACATGAACACTGTCAATGAAGATAGCACCATGTCCCAGCATCCTAGCTGCAACAAGGTGGGAATCACCATCAACTTTCTGCCAGTTCAAGGATATTGGATTGCTCTTTAACTCATTTATGAGAGGAGGAAAGCCCAAGACTCAATAAAACAACACATTTTCATCCTACTTGTGTTTTAATAAAACAGCCTTAAGTTAATTTTGACAGGAAGGGAGGTGAAAAAAAAGAAAAACATGGCTTCCCTTTGCTTTGTAAATTGGACATAATGTCCCCACTTCTTCAATAATTAAGACATATTTGGGTTTAATCAAATAATGCTGCCCCCATGTCTAGGTGACCCTTATTCATTCTTATTGTGTAAGAACACTTCCCTTGATTTAATTTCCATCCTGCTGCATGGAGTGAAAAATTGTTCTGCTTCATTATCATTTTTAAACATCAGAAACCATCAATCTGTCCTATCTTAATTAGATCCCCTTAAGCTAAAAACACACCCAGCTCCTGTGGCTGGGTGTCATCCAAACCTTCTTTACAGTATCATCTAAATATTTTCTAGGGTAAGGTAACCTGATTTGTGTTGGTGCTAATAAAGACATTACTAAACTTTGGATCTGGGGATTCCACCCCCTGTCGTGGACCAATACAGCTGTATTTCATAAATACATTATGTAGGTGAGACTTTTGTAGAATAACAGATTTACAAAGCAGCTATTATTAAAATATTAAAAACTGAGCTTACAGGATCATGTTAAACTTTTTTTTTTGAATTATGTGAAAGAATCCAGCATTCTTCAGGAGGTATTTGGATGTCTATCCATCAAAATTTGGCAGCTGGTCCATTAGTTTTCCACAGATAACCCAAAGGTTATGCTGGCTCTAAAAAGATCTTATTTCTATGTCTCCTCAAAAGTTTTCTGAAGTCTCAAAACTATTTCCAAATTGTGGTGCTCATAATTGAATCCAAAGCTTGCTTAAAACTGAGAATTTTATCTTATCTGGGCCTTACAAGAATTGAAGTCTTCAGAAGGCACCAAATTGGGGGAATTTTGTTTACATTTAAAGGTTTTGAAGGTGCCTGATTAGATCATCTGGGCTAATTTTAATGCCTGCAGGTGCGATTTAGGTGGTATAATTTAGCTTTTAAAATGTTGTTGATCTCAAAAGAAAAGAGGAATAAAGCACTTGCCCTGCTATTCCGAACATGGTTTTGCAAATGATTAATTTGGGTTGCAGCACATTCATTGTTCCTAAGCTAAAATGTATAGTAAGAGACCAATGCTTGCTATTGTTCATTAAAAGGAATCAATCTCATATTTGAAAAGAGAAGCCCTAGATTTTCTTTTCCACCCAAACAGGATGTCTGTGCTACATCCATCCATCTGTGCTTTGGGGCATTCCCCCCCACTGCCCAACTGCCTTTTTGAGAACATTAAACAGGAAATTGGTGCCACTGGGTATATTCATTCTTCCCATCTTTTTTGCTTGCAAAAAATGTACAGATTTGCTGAGGCTAGACTCACTTCCTGTGGTACAATAATATTTGACTCTCTTGCTACAGGAAAAACTGCTTTCTGTTTTAACACAAAACATGTTTTTTTTTAAAAAAAAAGAAGAAGACAGAGAGATGGAGTGGGAGATGGAAAAGCTACCCTTTGGCCTATGTTGAAATAGCACCAATGTTTGTAGCATGAGAACGCACTAAAGACTGATGCTTGTTCTAAATCCAGACCAGTTCAGGCAAGCTGGTAAATTGTATCAGGAAGGCTCCACTCCTTGGCAGGGACAGACTGAAATGTTAGAATTGTGTCTGGTATTTGTCCACCAAACATAAGCAGGGAAGGGTGTGAGGCACTATGAGCCCTTTTTAATGCTGAAAGAGATCTGGAAAAACAGGGAATAGGAAATACGGGCTTCTAAATTGTTTGGTCTACCTTCTTACCTTTGGTTCTTATATTCCATCTCAACAGAAGCAATACTGTTACCAACTTGTCTGGCTATTTTGCTGCATATATAGCATGCCATCAAATGCTAATTGGCTTCTTGTTTTCTAGTTGAATTTTTCATCTGAATCAAATTCTCGGGTTGGAATAAACAAGCTCAGTTTCTTGTGATACAATGATATTGTCCATATCCTTTTGACAATACAATACAGGTAGATCCCGTTGCAACATTCTGACAAGCAAAGTCAACAGGGAAGCCAGATTCACTTAACAACCGTTGTTAAATATTCAATACAGGAGCGAAGCCGAAGTAATAGGCTTCACTCAGATCCACTGTCTAGGCAGGAAAAATAGTTTAAGACGATTGGCTAAGCCAACTGACAGCTCCCTATAAAAGGGTAAGCTGTCAGACAGATAGTTACTGGGTTATTGCTTGTTCTAATAAAGAGATGAAGTCGAAGATCTGCCTCTGTCTCTTCAATCACCCACTATTCTACAGCCTTGCTACTAATTTAACCACTGCAGTGATTCAGTTAACAAATGTGATAAGAAAAGTCGTAAAATGGGGCAAAGCTCACTTACCAACTGACTCACTTAGCAACATAAATTTTGGGCTCCATTGTGATCATAAGTTGAGGATTTCCTGTACTATGGAATTGGTTTGCTTCTTCTTAAGGGAAGGGGGTATTTCTTAGTTTGGCCAACATCCTGCTCTTCTCTAGAAATTTCTCAGAAAGTGCTGACTTAGTCTGACTCTGCCCCTAAATCTAGACAGAGTCAGCCAGCAATTGTTCCTTCTGGTTGTAGAGGTGTCTTCAGGTTACAACAATAAAAAAGTGAACCTCCAGCTGGGGTTGTTGTTGTTGTTGTTGTTGTTGTACATATAAAAAAAACAGGTGGAGTTTTGATCACCCCCATCAAATAGATTGCATTCTATTATGTTATCTTTTTTACTGATGCATTGCTTCTAAAGTTTTACCTAACCCTGCAACCTGGAAGCTAACAAGCTTATTTACAGCTTTAAAAAGAGTGAAGCAATAGAAAAGTTGACACAATAAAATAATAAAATACATTGTCTCCCAAAGCATAAAAAAGAGGCTCATAGTCTAAAATGATAAGCCATTCCAAGAAACGGGAAGCAGGAGGGGAAAAGGGAAGAGGTGGAAAGCTTATTACTCAAGGCCAGAAAAGAAATGATGGACCTTGACTGGCATCTAGCCAGGCAAGCTGTCTACCTCTCCCTTCCTGGAATTTTTGTTTAAATAGCAATGAGCAGTTCTTAGGCTGATTGGACTAGTATCATGTTCTGGCCTATAGAAACTGAGTTCTTTGTCTAGCAGGGAAGGGCAAAAGAAGGTTCTTGCACTTCCTTCTTCTTTGAATAATGGAAGAGGCCAGATTGCTTTTCCTGTTCCCAACAACAAAGGGTACAGCCTATCAATGGCCCTTAATTTCCTAACTAATGAATGGCATTAAGACATGCCATCCTTCAGATTTTCAGTCCACAACAATGTACAGTATTAGATTCTGAGGTGTCCTTGGTACTCTCTGAGCTTGGTTGTTTTCTTGCAGATGTTTCATTACACAAACGAAGTAATATCATCAGTGCTAGTTTGGGTAATCAAATGTCTGGGGGGAGGGGAACCCAAGCTCAAAAAGCACCAAGGACCCCTCATTTCAACCCTGACCTACAAATATTCTCCTTTATTAGCATTAGACTTTCTATATTGCTGACCTTTGGTGGGAAATACAACTATTGTTTCTGAAAGTGACAAATTTTCAAAAGAAATCTGATAATTTTGCCCATCTACAAAGCCTTTTTTTTTCTCCCAGTGGGAAGTCAATGGGGCAGTTGCCTCAGGATTTTCACTTAGAGAAGTCCCTGTCCAATTTAGTTTGGTAGTTGACATCATGAGGTGAATTAGCTTTTTCATTAGAGACAGTAAAGCTGCCTAGTTAAAGTAAGAATTATAAGGGATACTAATTTCAAGAGACAAAAAAATGTTATTGGAAAAAAAATCCATTAAGCTTTGAGGTGGTTAGAAGTGAGCCAAAGGGCCATTGGGCCTTTGAGTGTCTTTCAGAAGTTTCAGGCATATCATTCCTTTAATGGAGAATTAATTTGTCATCTAACCTAGTCTTTTCTAACCTCCAGCTCTCTTGAGTTTATAACTTCCTAATGAATATAAACATTAAAAGTATAATTTGTTAGAAGTGGGAATAAATTATCTTGCTTTGTTATTCTGAAAACAATGAAGAGAGCAATGATGACACAGAGAGGAAGAAATGAAAAGAATTTCAAGGCCCTTGTTTTCTAGTTAGTTTACATTCCTAATAACTCAGTTTGAGAGTTAATGAGGTGGGACTCTGTTCTCTATCATTTCTTATTATCTGCTAGAGATACAGTAGGCCAAATAAGCAGCTGAGCAAATTCTACAAGTGACAATTTTTAAAACAGCAAAACAGGACCCTAGAAGGCAACTGAAAACAAAGCTTGGACCAGAAAAAAATGACAATCACAAGTATATGGAAACACCATCACCAACAGCTTCTCCTTGGGATCAGAATGAGTAATCAGGTAGATCAAAATTTATATCAGATTTATTTATTTATTAGATTTTTATCCCGCCTTTATTATTTTATAAGTAACTCAAAAGGGCAAATATACATATACATACTATTGGTTCCGCCTTGTGTTTTCCAAACAACAACAGCCCGGTGAAGTGAGCTGAGCTGAGAAAAAGTGACTGACCCTAAGTCACCCAAGCAGATTTTCATGCCTAAAGCAGGACTAGAATTCAGTCTCCTGATTTGGGAGAGGCCAGCACCTTAACCTATTGCCCAAACTGGATCTAATTGCAAACCAACTACTTTAGTGAATATGAAATAATAATGGGTACTCCAAAATGTGATCAAAGTCTGAACTACAGAATCAAAGAAATTGGCCCTGCTATCTGTGCAATGCTCCTTCAAACGAGTCTCTTACTGTACTACCTCTTTATAATAACCTAATTACAGTTTAGCAATTTAAAGTTCCTACAATCTTTCCTTATAAAATTGAATTCAAGACTCTACAACAACCTCCAGACATTTTTTAAAAAAAACATGCTGCTCAGAACAGCTGAGTGAGCAAAAAAAAAGTATAATTACATCTCATGATCTCAATACTATTTTTATGTTCATACAGTCTAAAATTGTGATGTTGTTATTGTTATTAAGCAGTCATATGCTGACTCATATTTACTAATACTAAAAATCCCTGCTTCCTTTTCATATGTAATGCTTTTACATATATTGGATTGTCCTGAAAAGCAATTATTTTTGCTAATCTGAATTTTCCTCATATTGTAATAGCATTTTATTATTTTTTTTAATAAAAGAATATTTTTTTAGAAAAGGAAATTATGGTTTAAAACAAAATTTGAGGCTGGTAACCATGTTTTATCATGTGGAAATAATGTTGGAGTTCATTTAAAAAAATCTTTTCCAAATGATTTGTGTATGTATAATTTTAAACAAAACACTATTAATCTATTTCCCCTTAATTCAGCATACAACCAGGATGCTGAATGCAAATGTATGCTTCAACATTTGTAAGAGAGTTGCTTTTTTTCTTATAGTGATTACTCCTTTTGTTCGTTTATTATTTTGTTCATCACATTTGTATGCTTTTGCATACAAGGCTTTTAGTGGCTTCCAAGATACAAAAGAAATGGTATTGCTTTGGCCTTTGCTAACATCTGATAGTATGAGCTTTTTGAGGGAGGGTTCATGTTTTACATACAGTTCCTTTTCTTCCAGTCTTCTCATAGTTTTCAGTGTTGGGGAAAGAGAGGGAGGAGAGGTGATATCTCTTTATGTGGACGTAAATAAGTGTGTATGCAATGCATCCATATGAATGTGACACATCCTACCATTTTATGCAGGGAAGTATTGCTTGGCATATAGTTCAAACGGCTGAAAGCAGATGGTGAGACAGTTTTGTTCTCTAACAGCCTTTTCAACTGAAGAAATAGCACCCTGTGGTGTTTTTGGTTCCATAAAAAAATAGCTTCAAAATTAATAAGTGGTATAATATTATTTATTGAAAATAGCAACTAATGCAAAGATTATAGGGAACACGTGCTGACCTCCAAACTGACTTTACACTACCAGCAAGTGTTGCTATGCCCAACATTGTGAATGAAAGATTATAAGATGAACTATTACAATATTGAGTAAAACATCAGTGACTGTATTGTTAGAAGCTTGTAGGAGCACAGCCCTTATTTATTAGCACTTTCCTCTGGAAACAGCCCTAGCTTTTACTTCAGTGAATAAACAGCCATGGCAGTTATTTATTGGGAAGAAAACAGCCATCAGCAACATACAATTGAGCAGCTGAGCTTAACCAATGCTACCCATTAGTATAAATATGTTATAAATCCCTGTATTCTACAGTGAAATCTTGGAGGCTGAATACATCAATATGAAAGAAAGCAACTTGCAACAGGTTTTCTGTCAGCTTCAAGGCTGGTGCTGCATAAAATACTCTGCTCTTCATGCCCGTCTCACCAGGACTCTGATTCCACATATCTTTTGAATTGAACAGGCTCTGGGAACACCACCACTGTGCTCACACAAACTCCCCGACCTCCTTCAGACAGGTGTTAACCTCATAAGCTTACTATTTTGTTTTACTGAATGGTCTGACAAGAATCCTCCAGAAATGGCAAAAGCTGCAATTCCCATTAATAATGTCTTCAGGAACTCCAATCTATATTATTTGTTTATATCTTTCTAAATATCTATATTTGTATTTTATATCTATATTACTTTTTCAATATAGTAAAGGTACAACAAATAAAACAATAGAAAGTAAGAAAAAGAGAAAAAGAGAATGAAAATGATTATACCTTTTGCCATTATATGCCTATAATTATAGGCATAATTATGCATTATGTCTATAGAATAATTATCATCTTGTTCTTTTCCACGTCCTGTTTGTCCCTTTTAATTCCCATCTATATCTTTTCTTAATCCTTACGAAATAGTGTATATAATTTGTTTATGGTTTTGTTGTTATTGTTGTTTTAAAGACCAACATTTCATGAGCTCAACAAATCTCAGTGCTTTTGTGTGAGATATTGGGCTAGTTATTAAAGATATCTGTGAGAATTACTAGCAATCTCATAGGTCATTTTAATTTTCTTGGAGCCTTGTGATTGTGTAAGACAAAATGGTCTGAAAAGATATATTACTGGCTTTATAGTCACCTGAAGTATGCTAAAATGGTTTGTTTTTGTTTCTTCTTCTTCTTACTTTCCATTTCTTGATATGTTTTACTTGGGTTGTTTATTTTAATTTAGTTTTGCAAGTTTGTGTTTGCAAGTTTGTGTGTACCTTATTTTGAGGAATCTTTAGTGAGATAGCAGAATGATCTCTCTCTCTCTGTCTCTGTCTCCCTCTGTGTCTTTCTGTCTCGTCTGTCTCTGTCTCTACACACACACACACACACACACACACACACACACACACCGTGTATATAATGTATACACACACACACACACACACACACACACACACACACATAAAAATTCAGTGCCAGGTTTCAAGGAAAGGGGGAATGGTTTCAAGCTTCTGATATAACTGTCAAAAACAGTGTGTGCATGGACAGTGTCACTTTGCCAGCAATGCGGATATGGCCTTCTATACCTCCTCTGGTCTGGGAAGACAAGATGTTCCTAACAGTTTCATAGGTGACCTTATGCCACATTCTCTCCATTTTACTTTATCTTAAACATCTATTCGAAAAACAAGCATTCTCACGTAAGGGAATGCAAAATAAGGCACGACCTTAATCCTCCGTCCTGGCTCCTCTCTGTTCTAAAAACTGTTAGTGTATTTCTGTGTATGTGTGTGAGAGAGAGATTCTCTCTCTCTCTGTCTGTGTGTGTGTGTGTAAGAGAGAGAGAGAGAGAGAGATAATTTTTACTAATTAATTTATTTTTCACATTTCTGAACTGCCCACCTCCCTCAAAGAGTTTTTGAAAGTATTGCAGCTTCTGAAGGAGAAAACATTTTGCTCCTTGTTTTGAGTTCCTGGATCTGTTGTAGAGAATTTGAATTAAGCATACATTCATTTCACATGTTAGCAAGAGGACAACCACCAGTCCCTCTGAAAACGTCTCTGTTCCTCTCAGGACAGGCTACCCATCGGAGAGTTCTGAGAAAAGACACTTTGTGAAATTTAATCGTCTCTTCTCATCGAGACCAAAACTGTTATCTTTACACCACAGAAAAGAGAACTTCCATGCTGGTTTGGAGAAGTCACACTGTACTGTACTGTACTTGTTTGCCCTGTGCTCTGCAAGTTGATAACAAAGAACTAGTATTTCATACACTTGCTTAATTCCATAGCAGCATTGCATTATTTTCTCTCCCACATACACGTACAAGGTGTTTGGTATACACAAATGAGCAATTTTTCACCAATATCTCTTTCTTTGGGGATGAAACATTATCTTCCTTTTCTTTTTAGAAATGTGAAGCCATTATTACATGGCAGAGCAGTCTTGCACACACTGCTGGAACTGTTTTTCCACATGGATCCATAACTCCCAGATTGTTTTATTTCCATAGTTGTTTTATTAGTTGGCTTCTATTTACACCTGATGACCTGTTCCCACAGTAATAGCTCTAGGTTCATTGGGTCCATAGGCAAGATTTCCTCTAATCCGTTTCTTCCTCTTCTAGTGAACACCATCATTAATATGAAGCAATACTATGTCAGAGATATTATGGGAAATTACTATTAAAACCAGCCAGTTTGACAAGTCAGTCAATTAAAAGGCCCCAGGACAGTTTTTAGTAGGTTGAAAATTTGCTGAGGTTCTCACATGCCGATACTTCCCTTCTGTCTAAGGTTCATGCATAGATGATCTTTTGCCACTTGCATCAGAGATCTTCTGAAGGAATTACTTTATATTACTGTCTTCCCATGCACCAATGTCAGCTCCCTGACTGAAAATGTCACTGACTATGGGAACTGAAATGGACCCTTCTTTCTCTCTCGCTCTCTCTACCCGAACACTCTTTTTTATTTGATTCCTTCATTACTTCAGCAACAGTAATGAAGTCAACACCTGGAATGCTCTACCTGACTCCATTGTTACATCCTTCAAACCCCCACAGCTTCAACCTTAAACTGTCTACCGTGATCCTCACCCCATTCCTAAGAAGTCCATAAAGGGGGCATGCATAAGCGCACCAGCGTGCCTACCGTCCCTGTCCTACTGCCCCCATTTATTTGTACTCATGTCCTGTGTTCATGTCCATGTTTATACTTATACCTGTTATCTTGTACAAGTTTGACAAACTAAATAAATAAAAGAAATAGTTATTTCCTCCTGCGTGCTTCCTTTTTTATGACTACAGTAGTAACTGCTTATCATTTATAGGTAATCTTATAACGTGCTATGCAGTTCTATGGGCAGGCTTACTCAAAAGCAAGCTCACTTTTGTTCAGTGGAACTGTTTGGTTAAGTGTGCACAGAATTGCAGTTGCAATTGCATCGTAATTCGGTGTGAGGAGAAAAGGGAAAAAAGATGTGGCAAAACTGTGCCTCAAACCTCTAGAAAAGCCTTGTATTTTATTATTCATCATGCAGTATGATAAGTAGTGAAGCCAGGCAGGTTAGATACTAAATAAGTAGTTTCATTTTTCTGTCTGTACATGGTTCAGCATTCTACTTTAATTAAAATATGTAAAGGAGCCATGGCTATAGGGATACTTGATATCAGGATGTGACTGTACTCAACCAATCTTTACATTTTCATGCCTTGCTTCTCTTATTACACTAGAATGCTGAAATAAAACTGTTGATATTATTCCAGGGTAATTGTTCATACCTGCACCATGCTTGGAAATCATGCCTAGTTTCTAAGCCAAATAAATTATTAATGCAAAATCCATGACAGCTCTTTCCTGCCACTCAGTTTAAGACTAGGTCTGATATTCAAGAATGGATTCATGAAGTTCCTTTAGGACTTATTTATTTTCAGCGACTCCACTATGAAGCCCTAAATAGGGCCTGGGTACTTGCGGGACCGCCTTCTGCCACCGATAGCCTCCCACCGGCCAGTACGCTCCCACAGAGAGGGACTCCTCAGGGTGCCGTCAGCCAGGCAATGTCGGCTGGCGACACCCAGAGGGAGAGCTTTCTCTGTGGCAGCTCCAGCCCTCTGGAACTATTTGCCCCCTGAGATCCATATGATACCTGATCTCCGGGCTTTTCGCCATGCCCTAAAAACTTTTTTATTTTGTCAAGCTGGGCTGGCGTAACCCCCACTCTTTTAGTTTAAAGTGTTTATGGGTTTTAAATTTTAATTGCCTATTGGTTTTTTAAATTTTTGGGCCAAAAATTGTTTAATTCTTTTACAAATATTTTACATTTTGTATTGGAGTGCTTTTTATTCTTGGCTGTGCACCGCCCTGAGTCCACTAGGAGAAGGGCGGTATATAAATTTAATAAATAAAATAAATAAATAAATAAATAATAAATTAAATAAATAAGTCAATTAGCAATTACTTTACTTTAAAAAGAGAGGAATTTTATCCATTAGAATATATGTTATTAAAAAAGGAAAATACATACAATATTTGTGTAATATTTGTATAAATCTCTTCATACACATTCAGAAAAAAAGCATAATTTAAATATAATTCTATTATTATTTAAGCATATGGCATATCATACATGGACTAGCAATATATATTAACATTTCACCTAGATTATTAGAACACTTTAAATATTAATGTTAAAAATATCTATGTTCAAATATCAATGTCTAGGCCATTGCAACGACTGAAGTGCAATATCATTTATATAAAACAAATCAGATATTGGACTGGTATATGTCTTCAGCTTACAGACAGTCACAATGTGATCTACAGTTTGACCTGGGACCCCAAGTCACACTGAGGGGTGGATACTATGTCCCATTTATACAGAGTGTGATGGCAGACGCTGTGTGAAGTGCAAATCCTATTCAGGATTGTCCATTGCTGATGTGGCAATTCAAAGCCTAGTGCCTTTTTTGTGGGGTCTACCCAGAGATGGGTTTCAGCAGGTTCTGACCAGTTCTAGAGAACTGGTAGCAGAAATTTTGAGTAGTTCAGAGAACTGGTATGTCAGGTATAAATGCCCTACCTGCCCAGCGTACCTCACCTAACTTGGCATTATAAGGGTTAAGCCATACACATTCAGTTCCCTCCCCTTCCCATGAACACTCCTCACCTGTAGTCCCGCCTACAGGGTACTTAAGCTTGCCCCATGTGCTCCTCCTGTTGTTGATGCTGAATCCTGTAAAGAGAAACATCTGTAAATAAAAGGATGTATTGATTCAACCTTAAGGCGTCTTCGCAGTTATTGGGTTCTCCATCGATCACTCTTCACACGGTAAAGGGGGCGTGCATAAATGCACCAGCGTCCCTACCGTCCTTGTCCTACTGTCCCCATTTTTTTGCACTCATTTCTGTAAATGAGTAAAATTTCTGTAGTAAAAATTCTGACTGGCCACGCCCCCATCTATTCTCTGCCTTCTGAGTCCCAGCTGATTGGGAGGAAATGAGGATTTTGGAGTAACCTTCCCCTGGATTGGGGTGGGAATGGAGATTTTACAGTATCCTTCCCCTGCCATGCCCACCAAGCCACACCCACAGAACTGGTAGTAAAAATTTTTGAAACCCACCACTGGATCTACCTATATCTGACGTTCAGCAGGCCATTTGGTTTTCCATTGGAAATTGATGTTAAAGCTGTTGGAAGCCCCATTGGGGCTTCCTGGATTTGAGTCTTTCAGCTGATAAATGAGGAAGGTCGGCCTGCACCGATAGGAGTGAATTGTTCAGAATTTTTCTGTATTAGTAATAGCTAATATATCTTAACATTGTGATGACGATCACAGAGCCTGCTGTCCAATGTTGTGACTTGAAGATCCTTTATATTTATCCCTTATGTTTCTTCATTTTTAAATTGGACAGAATTTAAACAAAATTGCAAAGACAGCAATAATAGAAAAGGCTGACCATTATAGACATGGACTATACCAGTTTAGCATAGTGCATATATGTACTGTAGCCCAAAATATGATTTAGGAATTGAGTTTGGCTCTCATCCCCAAATAGTTGTTCATTCAAGAAACAGAATATCTTGAGGTGAAAAAGGCTGTATTTGCATTCCAATGATATGCAGAATACTATACAAAAATACCTTTTCAATCACAAAGGTACATGCTATTTTTTGAAACAACCTTTAAAAGAAGAGCATTGTGGAAGTTATATGTGGTTACTCAACAGTGAGACACTGGTGAAATGGGCACAGCAATGACTGCACTTTCTGCATTGCATGAGAAAAGTACATCTTCCTTCCCCTGTCCTTACCACTTTCTATAGAGGGATGATCAAGAGCATCCTGTCATATTGCAATACAATCTGGTTTGAAAGCATTACTGCTTCAGGCAGGAAGGCAGTGCAGAGAGTGGTGAGGATGGCAAAAAAGATTATTGGTGGCTCACTTCCTTCTATCCAGCATACAAACTATGATTGAGCAGGGTCCGCAGCTACACATCCTCTTCATGACCTGTTTTCCTTGTTATTTTCTGGGAGGAGGCTTTGTGGTATCCAAAGCAGAACATCTAAAGTCAGTCAGAGTTTTGTTCCATGTATTATGAACCTTGTGAACTCTCAACAGTGAGATATGTGTGTGTGTATATATGTGTGTGTGTGTGCACACACACATACATATGTATAGGTGTAGGTATATATAAATATATGTATATAGCATGTTGTGTATATATGTTATGTATGTGTACGAGTAGATACTTTCTGTTGAGAGCAAGCAACAGAATTTCATTTTTAATGTGTGCCGGTGTGCCCACAGTAAAATTACAATAAAGGTTATCTTATATTATTATCTCTTTGACCTATGGGCTGTCCATCCTCACAATCATCCTAAGGAAGTTCCTTAGTGTCCCTCCCATCTGTTGGTCATCTATTCAGCAGGAGTAAATTGCTTGATTATGCATGACTGGTCCAGGTGAATAAAAAACCAATGGCCAGACTCTGCTCAGCTTTTCTTTTACTTACAAGGTAATCATGACACTCAGTGAGAATGCACAAAGAATGAACAGAACAGAATGCAAGAGGGAGTTGAACTCAAAAGACAAGCCAGAAGTGATTCTTTTGCCTTTGTATGCTACATCAACTTTTTTGAATGAATCTGATGTGATTTAAACAAAAAAGTGAGAGCAATAGGTTGAGAGTGCAGATGGGTGTCCATTAGACACTGAATCTTGGAGCCACCATTGTTCTTACTGTTTGTAGTGGTGAGTTCTCACACAATAGCATCACAATGATGATAAGCCATCCTGTGTTGTGCAATCGGTTTGGAACAACGACACAGCTCTTTTTGGAATTCTGAGAAAGGCAGCAGAACTATTATTTATTTCTCTAATGTAAGAGAAGGGAGCCTTAGAAGAGCTAAAAGCTGTATTTTAAAGAAATGCTTACTGTAAACATGATCAGTGCAAGATTTATGCTCACAAACATTATTTCTGAAAAACAGAACAAATGGAATCTAAATCTTTGAAGCTGTTAAATGATTAGAGTTTGCAGAAGGGTTTCACAAGAATCCTTGGAAGGCTGGAGTTTTATGGCTCTTCTAGTCAGAAGCAGCAATAACATATTTTGACATAAGGACAGTTATTCTCTAACTATTCTTAAATCAGCATATTTTTGCAAGCTCACATTCACAGGCAATATGTTCAAAGAGGGAAACCGCAGTAGTGTTGGGAACAGCAGTTTGTCTACTCATTTTTATTTCCACTCACTGAGAACTCAAAGCTGGCTGAGATCTCTGTTGCTGATTTAGTTGTCAATGACCATCTGAGCTTCCAAAGTCTGCAGAAACCTGAGTCAGGAAGGGGTAGTGTTCAGTTCTAGGGGAAATTTATTTGGGAGTAATAGATTTACTTAGAAGTAAGCCCTTTTGTCTGGTCACTATTTCAAGGTGACCAATAGGACAGTACTGAGATTCTAAAGACAGAAGAATAGCAGCAGCAAAACTAAAGTAATATCCGACCAAGTCAGGGGTTTTTTTTTTTTTTTTTTTAACTGATTCTCCTTGGTGGTCCAAACTTGTCCTCAAAACTGCATTGCACCTGATCCTTTGGGAATACAATCTAGGACTGTTTGCTTCTTCTTCTTCTTCTTCTTCTTCTTCTTTTGCTCTTGTATACTTGCAGGTATTGTATGTGGACTCTTTTTCTGCCCTCACTGTCTTTGATCATAATTGTTTATTCTCCTTGTAAACCACCATTCAATACAGACTCAGCGTGGTTTACAACTCAATTAACAAAAACATCCATAGCAGTTAAAAATGCCGACACTAAATATAAATAAACAACCAAGAGCTAATCAAAAATCACAATACAAGGACAAGTTTTAGTCGTAATAATGAAAGGTAAACAATAATCAAACCAGATAAAATGATGTAAATAATTAAATCAATATCAGTAATTCAAAGTGAACTGAATTAAACAAACAATTCAGCCAAATGTTCTTCAGAAATATTCTGTCTTGAGTAGCTTCCAAAATGCTAGAAAGGATTATTTTAATACTACAGGAGGGTATTATACGAGATTAGAGAAATAATGTCTCTTTGACTTTATTCCCTTTACTTCATGAAATTAAGGAATGACCAAAAGCTTCTCCTGAAAAGAACAGAGCAAAGTATCACCTTTATAATAAAACAGTTTTCAGAAATAGCTAACTGAAATGTATTAGAGTTAGCAAAATCAGATTTCATATATTCACATGCCAGGTCCAAACAAATAAATCATATGTGGAGGAGTGTCCACAGGGTGTAGTAAAGAAAAAATCAAGATGGCTGCCTTGATGATGTGATGATAGCTCCAACTAGTTTTTATGTGCAAAGAATCATATTGATCTTGATAAACAAATTAAGACTTGGATTCCCAGGGCAGTATAGATTAAATTCACACCAGAGTCTATTAAAAATCTGGGAGCTAGTAAAAACTATATAAGATTGGCATACCATATTCATAATGATCAGTTATTATCAATGCTCTTGTTGCATTATGGTGTCCTTGTTGAATTTTCCATGTTATCTTCTAGGACAGGTTCACTGTGTACTGCATTAATCTATGTGAGAAATAATCAGCATTCAAGATTATCTATATGCAAGTGTGGTTACAGTATAACTTTGTGTCCCAGCCTAGACTAATAAGAGATGATTTACGTCACAGAAGGCACTTACATTTCTCAATGGTTTTAGAGGCAGTCTCAAACTACACATCGAATCTTTGGGGTGAGTTCATTCCTTCCAAAATAAGTTGAATGCCAGCCAGAAGACTATCTTCAGTCTCCTCTGTCTCCTCTGAATTGAGTGTATACTTTGGTGAAGGGGTCTCCAACTTTGGCAACTAAGACTTGTGGACTTCAACTCCCAGAATTCCTCAGCCGGCAAATTCTGGGAGTTGAAGTCCACAAGTCTTAAAGTTGCCAAGGCTGGAGACCCCTTCTTTGGTGGATCTCATTCAGCCCTTCTATTCTCTCATTTGGAAGAAAAGGAAAGATAGAGAGCTACATGTCATGAGATGACAATGATCTATTGCTCTGAGTCTCTGAATGAACTCACTGTGCAGCTTCAGACTGATGTTGAAAAGCATGTTAATAAAATGAAGGTTTAAAGTACTCCACAGAATAAACATCATGGGATGAAGTGATTATCCCACAGTACCATCCTATGAAAGCAACCTGTCAGAGAAGTGTGAAACTATCAGATAAAATAAGTGAAACTAATTATCATCCACACCTAGCTCAGATCACATCATTACATCAGTGTCCTGTGATGTGGTGCGATAGTTAAAGTATTAATCTAGTATTCAGGAACTACATGTTCAAGTCAACCCACAACTATGGAAGCTCACTGTATGACTTTTGGTTATCACTTTTCAGCCCAACATACCTCATAGAGTTTTTGTTGCCAGGTGCGGGGGTGGGGGGGGGAGGAATCTATTGCAATCCATTCGGGTCTGGAGAAACATCATCCTAATGAATCTAACATCCTTGCAGAGAGGAATGCTGATTGTAGATCTAAATCTTGCCACCATCTTTAAGACTGGGAATTTTGTGACACTGGTATATACTGTAAATAATCTAAGTAGATGAAGAACTTCACATATAGAAATTACAGGCAGTTGTTAATGGTATTGCTATTATGTTTTCTTTAAAGGGCAACAACCTTAACTGCAAAACATTATTTATTATAAAGTTCTGGTGATTCTAGCAGTTAACAAATTCTCAACTTAGGATACACCTGCTTGATGTTTATAATGCACCATGATCAGAGGTGGGTTTCAGCAGGTTCTGACCAGTTCTGGAGAACCGGTAGTGGAAATTTTGAGTAGTTTGGAGAACCGATAAATACCGCCTCTGACTGGCTCCGCCCCCATCTATTCTCTGCCTCCCAAGTCCCAGCTGATCGGGAGGAAAGGGGAATTTGCAGTAATCTTCCCCTGGAGTGGAGAGGGAATGGAGATTTTACAGTATCCTTCCCCTGCCACGCCCACCAAGCCACACCCACAGAACCAGTAGTAAAAAAATGTGAAGCCTTGCTACATTCTTCTTGGTGTGAAAGCATTATGCTATGAACAGCTATGCAATAGTTTCTGTTTAAAGGAGAGTGGGAGAGGCAGAGAAGAAAGAGAGCAGTGAAATGAATACATTTTGAATGTTCAGGTGTGATAACAAAATAAATGAAACCTTTTTTGTTATAAATAAACACAACACTGATATATTTCTCAGCAGCAGCAAATTATTCTGTATCTTTTGTGAAAATTTACCAGGGGGAAAAACTATGTGACTTGTTTTAGAAAATGAGGGCCTTTAAGCTTAGAGTGCTATTATTAGTCACAAAAGGTAGGGGGAAGGAACTCGTTCATTTCTTTTATGTAATTATGAAGTAGCTTTTCCTCTGAAATCACAAGGAATTTCTGTAATTGCTCCCATTACATTGAGATGAGAAGTTCCTGTCTGCTGATGTTCTTTATCAGAAAGTACCAGCACATGCCTTTATAGTCTATATTAGTATTCATTTCTTTCTATCAGGAACTGTACATCTAGCAATGTGTACCTTAAAAATATGAATTATTTTCTAGGAGAAGGAGAGTGGCAAGGAGAAGAGAGCAATTAAAACCCCTGTAGCCTGATTTCTATGGTCTTTAGAAGGTGATTCTCAAAGGAACAGGAAATGAGTCTGCTTTATCCCCTATTCCCATCCTTACTACTGCAAATACTAAATAAATAAAAGTGTTATTCTTAAAGCTACTTTAGGCAATGCTTATTGAACTGCAAGGAAGGTTTGGGAAACTGGCATGAGGAAAAATATTTTTCAAGTGATATAAACTGCAAGAACTTATCATCTTGGCTGCTTCTTTAATACATTCAAAGCCTTCTTTGGTACCCTAGCTCACGCTCTCTCTCTCTCTCACACACACACACATACACACAATTTATATAGGATAAATTGTGTGTGTGTGTGTGTGTGTGTGTGTGTGTATTATATTATATTATATAATATCATATGATATTATATGATATAATATAATATGATGTATAATATATGTGTTATTACATATATACACACGCACACATAATATATGTGTGCGTGTGTATATATGTATACACACAACTTATTGACTCTGAAATTTTTGTTACTAAGTGAAACATTTGTTAAGTGAGTTTTTGTCCCATTTTATGACTTTTCTTGCCACTCTTGTTAAGGGAATCCCTGCAGTTGTTAAGTTAGTCACTTGATCGTTAAGTGACTGGATTTCCCATTGACTTTGCTCATCAGTAGGTTGCAAAAGGTGATCACATGACCCCAGGACACTGCAACCAAGTATCTAAATTTCAGTGATGTGACCATGGGGATGATGCAATGGGCATGTGAGAAAAATGGTCATAAGTCACTTTTTTCAGTCCTGTTATAACTTTGAACGGTAACTAAATGAACTGTTGTAAGTCAAGGACTACCTGTATTGTATATACCTGTGATGGCAAACCTATGGCACGCGTGCCACAGGTGGCACGCGTAGCCATATCAGTGGGCATGCCAGCTGAGCTCTGGCGCATATGCGCGTGCCAGCCAGCTGATTTTCAGGCCGTCTGGGCCCACCAGAAGTAGGGAAACAGGCTGCTTCCTGCCTCCGGAGGGGTTGGGGGTGGGGTTGGGGGGTGGGGGGGGAAGGCCCATTTTTCTTTATTACCTGGCTCCAGATCCTCTCTATGCATCTACAGGGGGTGAAAACAGCCTTTCCCACTCCCTCGGAGGCCCTCCAAAGGCCTGAAACGGCCCATTTCCCAAATCCCAGTGGGACAGGAAGTGAAGTTTTTTGCTGTCCAGAGACTCTTCCGCCGACTCTCCTGGCACACAATGGCAAAAAGGTTAGTCATCACTGGTATATACATGTACAAGTAGTTCTAGACTTACAACCATTTGTTTAGAAAACATTCAAAATTATAACAACACTAAAAAAAATAACTTATGACCAGTCATCTTACTTAATAACTGTTGAAGCATTCCCTGGTCATGTGATGAAAATTCAGTCTTTTGGCAACTGACCTGTATTTATGACAGTTGAAGTTTCTTGGGGTCATGTGATCATCTTTTGCAACCTTCTGTCATGCAAAGTCAATGGGGAAGCCAGAGAGCAGTAGCACTTAGATTCACAGTGCTTTACAGCAGTTTACAGAGTCAGCATATTGTTCCCAATAATCTGGGTCCTCATTTTACCAACCTCGGAAGGATGGAAGGCTGAATCAACCCTAAGCCGGTGAGACTGCCAAACTGCTGGCAGTTTCACTTAACAACCATGTTACCAATTTAAGAACTACAGTGATTCACCTAACAACTATGGCAAAAGAGTTTGTAAAATGGGGCAAAACTCACTTAACAACTGTCTTGCTTAGGGATGGAAATGTTGGGCTCAGTTGTGATCATAAAACAAGGACTACCTGTACATACATAAATACATATCCTATATCCTATACACAGACATACACAAACAGACACATACACACTGCAGGTATAATTTTCTATGTTTCTACTATGCCTGAACAGTATTGTTCCGTTTAGGTAGGCCTTTCCTAACTTAGTTTATTTACATGGGCTGGTACAACAACTCCTATCATTACCAGCAAGCATGGTCCATGCCAGGAATTCTGAAAGCAAGTGTTCCAGAATGTCGGAGGGTGGGGGGTCAGATGTAAAAGACTGACTATATGTTGTTTCAGACAACATAACACAGAAGGCCTTCTCTTAGAAATATGTTCTTTCACACACACTGGAGGAAATAAATTTCCCTGCACTACCAGCCCACCCATAAAGCAGCAGAGTAAAAGAGGGATCTCTAGAAGCTCTATTATTATGTTTCCCACTTCATCAACTGTAAGCTGTGTAAACTTCAACTTCCAGATTTCCCCAGCCAGCAGGGATTTCTGGGAATCGAAATCCACATCTTAAAGCTGCTGTCATCTGCACCTCTATAACTGTCTGGTTTAATTCTGCAACCCAACAAGACAGACACAGACTTCAGAGGATAATTAGAACTGCAGAAAAAACAATTACTACCAACCTGCCTTCCACTGAGGATCTGTATACTGCACGAGTCAAAAAGAGGGCTGTGAAAATATTTACAGACCCCTCGCATCCTGGACATAAACTGTTTCAATTCCTACCCTCAAAACGATGCTATAGAGTACTTCGCACCAGAACAACTATAAACAAGAACAGTTTTTTCCCAAATGCCATCACTCTGCTAAACAAATAATTCCCTCAACACTGTCAAACTAGTTACTAAGTCTGCATTGCTATTAATCTTTTCATTGTTCCTATCACCCATCTCCTCCCAATTACGACTGTATGACTGTAACCTTGTTGCTGGTATCCTTATATTGACTGTTTCCTAATATGATTTGATTGCTTATTTGTTCCCTATGACTATCGTTAAGTGTTGTACCTTATAATTCTTGACGAATGTATCTTTTATTTTATGTACACTGAGACCATATGCACCAAGACAAATTCTTTGTGTATCCAATCAAAAGAATTCTGTTCTGTTCTATTCTATTCTATTCTAAGATTGGGAAACACAGCTCTGTAAGATCAGAGGAATTTTTAAAAATTATTTGATATTAGAATCTTTAATTAGAGTTATTAGAGGATGGCACCTCCGCATACAAAGCAGATGCTTTGCCACTCAGCTATGTTCTTTCCAGAAGATTAAATCCCAAATTGTCCATCCTATAAATTAAAGCTTGCATGCCATCACAGCTTCAATACAAATTATGTTGGAAATTGCAGGTTGTGTGTTCAGAATCTCACAGTATTTATAATCACATTTATAATGTCCTAAGAGGTTACTTAAGCTTAAACTTGTTTTTCTACAACTGGTGAGAAGGAAGTCATTTTCATAACACTTTTTTTAAAAAAAGGCAAAAACTCCCAACACCCAATCCTCTATGCTAACCATCCAGACGATGCATATTATTGGGATTTTCTATCAGTGCTCTGTCCAATGACAAGGAACATAAAGAGCAACAACGGGGAACAGGAGATAATAGCATTAGCTCTGATAAGAGAAGAGCACAGAACCTTTAGCTGCAAATAAGGCAACGAAAGCATGCAATAATAGCATGGACTTCATTTAATAAAAACTTTACTTCTAACTAAATACTTGCAAAAATGCTTTGCATTAAGAAAACACAGATGTCCATTTATTTTGTTTATATCTAACCTTTAGTTGAATTCAGATTGAGCAGCTCCCATTCATACAACATGCTAAACTAGGTCAAGAGCCTAGGGTATCATGTAAACACCTAATCAGCAGTGTGGGATGGAGGGAGATAGTTTTAGATCTCCATGTAGTCTTGGGACTGTTGGAGCCTAATTAACTGAACTCCAATTAACGGAGTGATACAAACAGCATCAAACAATTTGAAAACAAGAGACAGACGGCCCCTGAAAAATGGGCTTCTAAGGAGCTGGCTTTCTATCTCCTTTTTAGATTGCACCTTTCCAACCACCTAGAGGATAGCAGTGGGACAGGGGAAAAAGGGCTTCGGCTAAATTTGGTGCTGGCTCCAGTTGGGCCACGCTGGATATTGAAACATTTGCTGGGAAGGAAGCCAGAAAGTAACAGCTGCTCAGTTTCCTGTATGGCAGATGGGAAGGTAAAAAACACTGACCCTTCCTGATTCATGATTGACTGGGTCATTAGTATCATATATTGCAGGCACAGAAGTTGTATCAATTAAATATGGAGCACCGATTTGGTCCATTGTGTCATTGGAACATGGCCAAGGTACCTCTTTTTAAGGTTTCATTACCATTTGACTCAGGGGTGGGTTCTAAATTTTTTTACTACCGGTTCTGTGGACGTGGCTTATTTTGTGGGCGTAGCTTGATGGTCATGTGACAATTCTTTAGGATTTAGCAGAGGTACTGGTCTACCAGGCTTTTAACTGCTTGCAGAGTTGTACCAGTGTACTCATTTGTTTTTGGAGGCAGTGGTCTACCCTTTTATTTTTGCAGGCACTGGTCTACTCATTTGTTTTTGGAGGCACCAGTCTACCCCAAACTGCCTTTTACCACAGATCAGCTGTAGGGCGGCCCTTTGAAGCCGGCAAGAGTTTAAACAGTTTTTTCCCTTCTAGCCGATCAGGTGGGACTCAGGAGGCAGCAATAGATTGGGGGTGGGTGGGACCAATTAAAAGGTAAGAATAACATGGGGCAGGGGGGGAGGGCAGGGGGGCAGAACCGGTTCGGTTACATCATATTGTCACTGCTACCGGCTCAATGGAACCGGGAGGAACCAGGAGGAACACACCACTGATTTGACTCTACCATTTACACCTTTCTCCCACTCTGTCTCTACACTTCCCTAAGGAGAAATGACTCCCTACCTTTTCCCAAAAGAGAACTGACCAAGCTAGTGGTTCTGAACCTGTGATCCATGGACCCCTGGGGGAAATGTGATGTCATCACATGGGGCCCATGAGGTCTTGAAGAAATGTTATGATTTAAATCTTGAGTCTTGAGGGTAAGAGGCCGGGCCTCCGTGGCCACCAAAGGTATTTAAGGAGCGTCCATGATGATGAAAAGGTTGAGAACCACTGGACTAGGCTATTCCTTTGCTGCAGAGAACTCTAACAATATTTTTAACAGACTTGACCATAAGAGAATTTGGAGACCCCAACCCAGTGCAGCAACTGTGTGATACAGAGATGACAAACATATTGTAGTTTGTTCCCTTAGACCAGAGGTTTTCAAGCTTGGCAGCTTTAAGACTTGTGGACTTCAGCTCCCAGTATTCTCTAGCCAACTGGCTGGAGAATACTGGGAGTTGAAGTCCACAAGTCTTAAAGCTGCCAAGTTTGAAGACCTCTGCCTTAGACCCTAAGTATATGGAGGCTTAACTCATGTTGTCTTTAACATTTTTACTGAAATAAAAGACAATTTGGCCAACAAATCCTAGAATAAAACAGTAAAATATGAATTTCAATGATACACTGTGATTTAAACGCAACACATGAAATAATTATAATATGACTGTACCCCAAAATACCTAAAAGGCCAAGTTCCAGATTAATCCTGGAATTAATCTATCCAACTCCTTGCTAAGAATCAGCATGATCTGTTGTAATAAATATACGAAATGTATGACAGTTAAACCCTCCATTTTGACAAGCGCCTTCTCTAATAAAATAGTTTATGTATTGTATATATCCAAGCCTTGGGGGCAAGGAGAGAATCATATCTATCATTCTCAAAGCAGGTTTTAGGATCCCTAGGTCACTTTTAGGTCAGGTAAAAAGTTATCTTTAAAAACAACAGTTGTTGTTGTTATCTGGTGCAGATAGGAAGGGCATATTCCACTAGGAAAACTCAGAGAATAAAATGTCTGTTCCTCTATCTGGTGGCAGAAACTGGGTTACAGGCTGTACAAATCTGACACCTAACAACTTCATGAATGAAGGCAAATATACCTGTCCCAGGATATACCTACAATAATACATGTTGCAGGATCCAATATGGGTCGGTCACCAGGGCCAGAGGTTTAGTCTTCTGAGTTTTTGGACTCGTGCTGGAATCTTCTTCAGGGAACTTCTCTCTCACCAGAAGAGAAAGTTAAAGAGAAAGTGAGAGAGAAGTTCCCTGAGGATGGGCTCCAGCAAGAGCTCAGAAGAGCTCCAAAAGCTCAGAAGACTAAATCAAGACCAAGGCAGTGTTTCAGGACCCACACTCTTTATACTTTATATAAATGACCTTTGCGATCATATTATAAGCAGCTGCGTCCTCTTCGCTATTGGTGTAAAACTATTCAGCACCACTGACAATGCTGTTACCCTACAAAACGACTTTGACTATGTGTCAGAATGGTCAAACAATTGGCAATGCCAAATCTCAACCAACAAATACTCTGTCTTACACACTGGCAAAAAAAAAAAAATTACAACACCAAATACAAGCTGGGTGGATATGACCTCATAGACGACCCTCACTCTGTCAACGACCTTGGAGTACTCATCTCAAATGATCTAAGCCCCAGACCTTACTGTAACAGCTTTGCCAAAAAGGCATTAAGAGTTGTGAACCTAATCTTGCGAAGCTTCTTCTCCGGTAACATTGTACTGCAAATTAGGGCATACAAAACCTTTGCTAGACCAATTCTCGAATACAGTTCGTCTGCCTGGAATCCGTACTGTATATCAGATATTAATACAATTGAGACAGTCCAGAGGTACTTCACGAGAAGAGTCCTGCACTCCTCTACTCACAACAGAATACTTTATGCCAACAGGCTTGAAATTTTGGGCTTAGACAACCTAGAACTACGCCCCCTATGGTCTGACCTAAGCATAGTACACAAAATTATCTGCTACAATGCCTTACCTGTCAATGACTACTTCAGCTTCAACCACAATAATACACGAGCACACAATAGATACAAACTCAAGGTAAACCGCTCCAAACTCAATTGCAGAAAATACGACTTCAGTAACAGAGTGGTCAATGCCTGAAATACACTACCTGACTCGGTTGTTACATCCCCAAACCCCCATAATTTTAACCTTAGGCTGTCTACTGTTGACCTCACCTCATTCCTTAGAGTCTGTAAGGGGCGTGCATAGGTGCACCAGCATGCCTACCATCCCTGTTCTATGTCTCCATTTATTCATACTCATTTACTATGTTCATATTTATGTTTATACTTATATCTGTTATCTTTTACATGTTTGACAAACTAAATAAATAGATCTCTGGCCCTGATGACTGATCCATATTGGATCCTAACAACTTCATTTAATCAAATGTCTCTATGATTCATTTACTTCTGGCCAATTCCTTAAACTTTTTTAATCAGACTGATTGTTATTTATGACCAAGATAACAATAGTTTGATCCATTTAAAATAGATTTCATATTATTTAACTGCTAGACCAAAGCTTTGATAATTGTTCTGTTCTGCCCTTAATTACCTCTCTCCTTTTGACCCCTTATCAAAAAATGATAAAGATACAAGTTGCTCACTTCATTCTTTCTTCTTGACAGAAATTGGAGTAAACAATCACTCTGAATATGTCATTCAAACCATGAGAATGAAAAGATAATCTTATAATAACATATCATTTAAATCAAACATGCCTTAAGAAAATGGGAATCCCAAAATATCACATTGACCTCATATGAAACCCACAGACTGGTCAAGAGGCTACAGTCTGGATAGAATATGATGAAACAGACCAACTGGAGGTCAGCAAAGGAATGAGACAAGACTGTGCTAAATTTTTGATGTTCTTTGATGTCTAGTTGGGCAATGAAATGTCTGCAAGCAGACAACCAAACTCAGAGAGCACCAAGGACTCCACAGTTCAACCCTGAGCTACATATACTCTCTTGTATTGAAATTATATGTAAATATGTACGCAAGGAAGCTGGATTAGAAACCAAACATAATTTTAAAGCTGCAGGAAGAAACATCAAAAGTCTGAGCTGATGACATTGCTCTGATAACTGAAAATGCAAATTATCTGGAAGCTCTAATAACAAAAATCAAGATACATGGCGTAAAAATGAGGCTAATATGAAATATAAAGAAGATTGTACTTATGACAATGGGTAGAAATTAGCCTTACAACTGGTAGTGAAGACATTGAAGAGGTAGACAGCTTCTATTCTTTAGGACAGACTCAACAGTAAACTGTCAAGGAATATATTGCAAACTAGACTTTGGTAGAATAGAAATGAAAGCTCTGAAAAAGATATTCACGTGCTATGATGAGTCTATACCTAGGGTAAAATCATACAGAGGATAAATTTTCTCTTTGTTATTTTATGGATACAAAACTTGGATTTGGAGAAGCAGGCTAGAAAAAGTGTTGATAATTTTGAACTTTGGTGTTGAACGAAGACTCCTAAGAATATGTTGGCAGTGGTTTGATCTCCAAGCTTGCTGTTTGACTTCGAAACATTTCATCACCAGTCTAGGTAACATCCTCAGTGGAACTTCAGTTGAAGCATCTTGTTTCAGTTCTCTTCTGCTTTTATATAGTCTTGTGTGGTTACGCAGTCATAACCATCATCTCTATGTGGTCGTTTTCCATTAACTCTAATTCCTAAG
Source organism: Masticophis lateralis (assembly GCA_030761175.1). NCBI lineage: Eukaryota > Metazoa > Chordata > Lepidosauria > Squamata > Colubridae > Masticophis > Masticophis lateralis. The sequence continues at coordinate 25,171,498 of JAUDYJ010000005.1, forward strand.
AAGAGGGATATCCAAGAAAACAAACAAAAGGGTTGTAGAACCTATCCATAATTCTCACTGAAGGCATAAAGGGCCTGGCTCTAATTATCATATTTTGGATATATTCTGCAAAGACCCAGCTCTTTGTAGAAGCATATAAACTTGGAAAATGTAGACATAAAGACAAAAAGAGGATAACCAGCAGCAAGATGGATGGACTCAGTTATGGAAGTAATGGATGCAGATCCAGTGAAGGAGCAGGACAGATCATCCTAGAGAAAAACTATCTCTATGTTTGCTAAGGGTTAACACCACTTGTTGACACATAATCAATCAAATATGACATGGCAATTTCTGCAGATTACAGTAGTCCTTGACTCCCCAGTCACTTAATGGCCATTTGAAGTTATAGTATACTTCAAAAAAGCTACTAACAACTCATCCTCAAAGTTACAACTGCCGTTGTCCCACTCCCTACCCGCACTTCACGTGATCGCATTTCAGGAGCTAGGCAATGGCTTGATTGTTTGATTTATGATTTATGATTGTTTGCAGCATCCTCACTCAGATTACAGCAATTAGTAACTTTTTTGCTGATTTACAGCAGCAAAGGCAACCCCCCACCCCACCATTGGATATGCTGGATTTGTGTAATAACTAAGTGGTCCACTTGATGACTATGTAAGTCACTTAACAACCATGATGTCTCATTTAATGACCATCATAAAAACAGTTGTAAAATCAAGTCTGGTCACATGGTGCCTCAACATATGATCACAATGATTTATGACCAAAATCCCAGGCTCCATAATAAATTGAGGAGTCATGAGTCTCCTCCACTTATAATGATTCATAAGTCATAAGTTGAGGAGTACCTACAAATATTGTTAACGAATCAAAAGTAGATGGCAAATTTTCAAACTTGCAAAGATAAAATAAAATAACATTGAATTTTTATATTTTGTCTGTCTCAAAGGAAAACTATCTTTGACAGAGTAAATTTCAGCATAACCAGTGGTGAAATGCTACCAGTTCACACCAGTTCAGGCAAACTGGTAGTAATAAAAACTACCAGTTTGGATGAATTGGTAGTTAAAAAAAGGTAACAGTTCCTCTGAACCAGTATTTCCAACGGTCAGCTGTGCTGCGTGATTTAAAATTGCTAGAAACCAGGAAATCCTGCTTTCTAGTGAATCTAAATGGCACGGCACAGCTATTGCCCCCCTCGCTGTTCTACTTACCTTCCCAAGCCTCCTTTTTCTGCACAAAGCATGTATTTGGCGCATACTGTGTGCGCGCATGTGCGCAGCGTGTTTGGTGGGTACTGTGCATGCACATGCAGCGTGCATTTGGTGCGCGCTGTGCACGCGCGGCCAGGGAACCGGTGGCAAACCGGTTCAGATTTCACCACTGAGCACAACCATGTAAGGAAAATGATAGACCCGTAAAGTTTATGCAAAGCTATAAATCAAATCAGATTTCAACATACTCTCATTCCTTTCTTTGCTTCTTTTACTAAACTGAGTACTTTATTAAGCCCATTCAGAGTGTTTCTGAACTGCTGCTTTATCTTCGGATGACTGCACCTCATGAAAATGTATGCTTTTTAAGGAAATGTGTTAGTCAGAAAATGTGCTACTAGATTCTTTCTGATCAAAACAATTCAGCACTATGTTGTGGGGGGTAATCAGAGAGGCTTCTCTCCAGGTGTAATATTATTTTTCCAATAAAATAACACAACCTCTTCTATCTGCTGAGAAGCAATTTGTTCTGTCAGCCTTATGGCAGTGATTTATGTTCTAGGAATCTATTTACGGTAGGAAACCTCCCTACATTCTGAACTACAGAAAATCACTCTCTTTAGTTCTGCATACTTGACAGAAAAGAGAGGAAATCTCAAGAAGTGGCAGCTAATGGGTGATGGTTTTGGAGATTATATAGTGTCTGGCTAAGTTAGTACCTAGATGTGGTTACCTCCATAAATAGCAATAACATTTAGATTTATATACTGCTTCATGGTGCTTTACAGCCTTCTCTAAGCAGTTTACAGAGTCCGCATATTGTCCCTAACAATCTGGGTCCTCATTTTACCAACCTCAGAAGGATGGAAAGCTGAGTCAACCTTGAGCTGGTGAGACTTGAACTGCTGAACTTCTGGCAGTCAGCAGAATTAGCCTGTAATACTGTGTTCTAACCACTGCATCACCACTGTTGTAGGTTTAAGATGGAAGTTAACGAACTCCAACTGCCCAAAGAAAGCAATGGTAATCTGCTTTTGTAACATTTTTGAGGGAATAGAGTTAACATGGAGCCACCAACTTGAAGATATTTTCTTTTGCTTTAGGGAAAATTCTGTCACATTGCCTGTTCTTGCTTAGCAAATTTGGTATTAGCTAAATGTGGCACGGTGACCCTATTAAAAAAGGATGCAGAGGTTGCTGCCTTCACTGCCCAAGCAGCGGCTTGGTGCGTTTTCCTAAATGTCACCTCCACCCTTCTTTCATCTGACTTCAAAATCTCTACAGCGTCAGTAGACAATTAGGGAGTAGAGGGACCTTTTCAACATATCCCAGAGAAGTAACCAATAAGACATTTATATTTTGTCAGAATGGTCTGACATAGCACCCAGTTTTGAATATCCTGTGTTTAGTGCACTTCCATTATTGAAGTAAGCTTGTGTACTCAATTTCCCAGCAAAACCAACAATTTCTTCATCATGGACACCATTTGTTCTTTCAGACTGGATGAATTACAAATAATAGGGAACAAAGTAAACAAATAGGGGAAATCCTTTATTGACCAGGGTTTTTTTCCCCCCATCTAAATGCTTGCTTGTGTAAGACCCGAAAAAAAACTTTTCTTACAGTCACGCTGTGGTGCATGTTAGACTTCTGATGTGAAGCTCTGGCAGTGAGAAAAACTTTTCAATTGTGTTGGGAAGTCTGTCAGCTTCCTTTTTGTGAAAGACCAGGGAGATCTGGCTGGCTTTCATAGTTATAGGATGCTGAGAAATGCTATGAGGAAGCAAACATTAGCAAGCTGCAATAGCGCTATCAGGACTTTAATGTGGGAGGTGATAGGAGCACAACATTGCACAATTACTTCTTATCATATAAAGAAGGGACTTTCACAGAGGAAGAAAAATAATCTCCTCAAGAAAAGAGCTACAGGGTTCTGAAGGAAATCAGTGACATCTGCTTCGCAGCATGCAGATGCCATGCCAACAGTTTTTCCTGTGGAGAGGAAATGCACAAAAAGTTGTGTGTATGTTCAATCAGTGGGTACCCACCACTTCCTCCTATGCTGCCCGATACAGGTCATGCTATACGCAGCCTTTGTCTATCTAAACCATTCTTACTCCACCCTACCCTACTTTTCCTAAAAACTTTGCGAAGTCCATACTAACAGCACAAATTCTTAGATTGATGAGTTGTGTAAAAATATTAAACAGTGGTTTTTTGGGGGGTTTTTTTGTTACTTCTGCTTCTGTTTTTAGTTCTGAGGACATAAAAATGGTATTTTTATTAGCTTAATGGAAAAAAAGAAAGCTAGGCAAACATTTGGCCATCATGTCTGGATTTCATGTGAGATGGCAGACTGCTAGTTTGTTTTTCCTTGCGGCAGCCATTTTGGTCTATGCCCAGTCTCCCTAAATATCTCCATTGATCTAAGCTCGACTGTTGCTAAATGTTAAGATTCTAGCCCTCAAAGTTTTGCAGATGTTTTGCTATTCTTGTCTGTTAGGTCATACTACATGTTCTTTCTTTCTGAAGCATCAGAATTCATTATGGGTCTGTCCTTACAACAGATTTAAATGAAAAGTATACTCTGGAAGAAATATACCTAGAAGAAGTATACCCAGTATTTGAGGGGCCACCACAAAGAAGAGGGGGGGGTCAACTTATTTTCCAAAGCACCAGAAGGCAAGACAAGAATCAATGGATGGAAACTAATCAAGGAGAGAAGCAACCTGGAATTAAGGAGAAACTTCCTAACAGTGAGGACAATTAACCAATGGAACAGCTTGCCTTCAGAGCAACAGCTTACTGGAGGTTTTAAAGAAAAGACTGGACATCCACCTGTCTGAAATGGTAGGTCTCCTGCTTGAACAGGAGTTGGATTAGGAGACCTCTAAGGTTCCTTCCAGTTCTATTTTGAAGCTGAAATAGAACAGCTTGTCTAGATGCTGCTCATGTTGTAGATAATCAGCGAGACAGAATAATGCCCCAGGCCCTCTGTGATGTGGGACTGAGCAGCATGATACCTACACAAAGAGATCTCTGAAGGAGGAAAAGATAGATGTATTAGATACAAATGACATAATTTGTGTCATCTTTTCCCAGATGCCTTATGTGCCTTTAGTCCATAAAGAATCCACATTTCCATTGCAAATTATCTGCAAACTCCCAAAATGAAATAAAAAATTTAAAATTAAAGCAAACAGAACTCTCTTTAACTGACCCCTTGTAAGAAAGCTCATTGCAATTCAATATTTTTTCACCAGATTTTGCAATTTGCACCGAAGATGTTACCTATTCAGATAATGAAATGTCTAAAAACAAACAGCCAAGCTCAGCACCAAGGACTCCACAAGATTTTGGCCATTTACTGATTGGCACACAATTGCTCCTGGCTCCTACAAAAGACTCTTAAGCACAGATTGAATTTATCCAAATCAACAGCCAGTTCTTTTCAGATTTTTACTGTAACTCCTTATATCTGCAGATCAAGTTCTTTTAAGGATACTGTAGTGAGGATATCACAAGAAAAAAAATTTGTTGGCCCAGTGTTGTGATATGCAACATTAACTTTTCCATCTGTGCTGAGTATTTTCAGATTCAGAACAGTTCCTAATTCTCAGGGACACCATACTAATTTATTTTTCACTTGTTCTGTTTTCCAGATAGGTTTTTTTTAAAAGAAAGCTCCTTCCATTCATGTAACAGCAGTGTAATTGTGGAAAATTCAGCAAGTGTAGCTTTGCTCATCCCTTCAATTCCATACAGAAAAAAACTTCACTCTGAAATTCTGCTTGTCACATTGCTCTCAAACATGCAGCAGCCCTGCCAGATATAAGCCAGAGACTGATTTGACAGTCATTCTCAATGCAAAATAAAACCAACTTGTTTTGTCTGTTCTTTGTCTTCCCCAAGTGTAAATTGCAAATATTTTCACCAGCTTGCTACCACCTGCAGAATGAATACAAAACATGAGCTTTGGTATCACCAATAAAATAACAAAACATAGGGAAAAAGCATTGGAATGCCTGTTCCACCCAGAGGTGTGTGAGGTGGTGGGAGCTGGTTTCCCAAGGTTGCAGAATAACCAGAATGTTTTGCTGCTTGCAACTCATGATTGCTGGTTTGTTTCCAGTCCTGTATATTACTTAGTCCAATGTTCTGAATTTTTGCACAGAAATGCATGACTGGGTAGATGTCATCTGAATACAAATAGATGGAGAATTAGTTGCATCCGTAGTAGTGACAATCAGTCTTCACTCTTCAGACATGTTTTTGCCTGGAAAAACAATGGAAGGCTGGACTGACTTTTTTTTTTTTAATTCTAGCAATGATGTTTGCTAATCTGGATGCCTTGGTCAGTATTTCCCCTTGCCATTTGTAGAATCTCAGGGTCTTGATGCCTGTGTGGAGGCCTTTTTTTCAGCCTGTTACTCCTTTTTTTGCAGAAACATGTAACCATGGTTGTAGTTATTGTGAAAATGGCTGAGAACCAGAGTGATATAATGGTTGCATCCCAGTTCACTCTCTTCTTGCGCAGGGGTGATGCCATTGTGATTACAGGAAGAAAGGCAATTGCAGAACCAAGCCTGCAGCTGCATATCTAGGTATGTAAAGTTTAAAGTGATCAGGGGAGTTACGGAAGTGTCATTAGCCTATTCTTAATCAGTCTGTGACAGAGAAAGAAACTCATCGATGGTGTTCCAGTTTGCCAATTTAATACCATTATCAAACCGAAACCACTTACTTTGTTTCTCCTACCGTGTCTTATCTATAAAGAAGCAAGCTGGGTCCTGGGTGGATTGAAACTTTAAAAAGAAACCTAACAAGAAAAAGAAAATGATGCCACAATTAGTCCAGTTCAGCCACTTTTTGCTATTATTGTTCCTCAACAGATTGCATAGGTTATATTGTTTACCAGCTATAAATAGTCTGCTGAACATCTTGCAGGCAGCAAAACTGAAAGGAGATAGTGTATTAGCAAAGAGCTGTCACAACAATTCTGAAATAGAGAGACATGCATATGCATTATTTCTGCCTCTTGCCTGATTAAATTATAGCCTACACACCTGCAATTTGTGGTTTAAATGGCCTGATCCATTTCTCTCCGCTAATGCCTGTTATACTTGTTTGCCTGTCATGACTATCATGCTTAAAAAGCCCAGGAAAATCTTGCTGGTGTGAATATAAGCTGTCTTGGCTTGCCCGATTGACTCGTCTAGAGTGTTGTTGCTGAGACTAAATCAAAAGAGGTAATAAAAACAGCTATATTGTGGGAGTTTACTGTTGTGTGATCATGAAAGAAGGATGAGGCCAGGCAGACCAAATTAACCTGGGCTTCCACAACACAATGAATTAAGCACAGTGACTGGATTCATAATTCTCAGAACCACTCAGGATGTCTGGTTGAAAAATTGCAGCTGTGTCTACACAATAAAAACCCTGACCTTTTTTTTTTATATGTGTTGTGTGTGAATCCATACTAATCAACATCATCTGAGCTCATGCTGGTTGAATCCAGCCTGTCCCTTCAAATCTTCATTTGCAGACAAAAAGATTCACCTCCTGCAAAAGATTCACCTCCTGAAATGATGGTAAAAAGATATCATAGGATGTGATCTCCCAATATGAAGGCCTGGGAGTGGGGGGAACCCCATCCAATTTGAAGTAGTCAAAGTGGAAGACAGTTCATTTGCTTTCCTTCTATTTCTTCCTTGTACCAAGCCCTTCTGGATGCAATTCTCGCATCCTATTTCTTGAAGATATCCTAAGGCAGTGTTTTTCAACCTCAACACAATTAAGATGTGTGGACTTCAAATTCCAGAAGTTTCAAGCCAGGGGGCAAATTGTTGATGGTCAATGGTAGAAGACCACAGTGAGTGTTTTGAATAATAAGCCTTGGCATTTTTGCCTTTCAGGGCTGTAAAAAAGGATTTTATACCTCACATTGGTTTCTCTCCACAGCATTAAAGCAAAGATAAGGAAATGGTAAACTCCTGCTCAACACATATTTTCTATTAAAAAATGGATGAATGAAGGAATGAATAAAATATGATGAATTTTGCAGCTATTTTTTTTAGATTAAGTAATTTATGGAACTGGTATTTGACTGCATAGATTATTTTATAGCTCTGATGTTTCTTGTCTACTATATCTATATTGTTCAACTTCCTGAGAACTATACTGTGGCAACTAGCAAAGTTCTAAGGTAAAGGTAAAGATTCCCCTCACACATATGTGCTAGTTGTCCCCAACTCTGGGGGGTGGTGCTCATCTCTGTTTCAAAGCCGAAGAGCCAGCGCTGTCCGAAGACATCTCTGTGGTCATGTGGCTGACATAACTAAACACCAAAGGCGCACGGAACACTATTACCTTCCCACCAAAGATAGTCCCTATTTTTCTACTTGCATTTTTATGTGCTTTCAAACTGCTAGGTTGGCAGAAGCTGGGACAAGTAATGGGAGCTCACCTCATTACACAGTACTAAGGATTTGAACCACTGAACTGCTGACCTTTCACTATGACACTGAGCCACCGTGTCCCTCTTGAAGGTCTACCTTCTCTCTTTCTCTGCCATTCAATCCTTAATTAATGCTATATGAGCCTTATTGGGTATGGTTATCAGAAGGTTTAGAGTGATGTGTCATCAATATGTCATTGATGCTCAGCTCTACCACTATGCGATCAGAACCTGAAGAAACCCAGTAGGTCTTGAATCTTGGATTCAGTATGGTTTTTTTTTAATGTTTATGGTATTACAGTGAGATAATAGAATCTGCCAGAAAGCCAAACTAATCTCTACAAACTGATGCCAAAATGGTTTCATAATATGTTATTTTTAGATATAAAACAATACAAATGGTTCCCAAAAATACTGTAAAGAACTGCTATAATTCGAAAAGAATAGAAAAAAGAGAGAGAAAACTTAGGTCTTTTTGTGGATGCTTATTCAGCTAGCTGTCACTATTGATGAGCTATACCTAGTTCCCTATTCTTCCTTTCCTTCACATTCATTTTTAAGTAGGTGAACACCTTCTTAAAAAGAATGCTGAATCAGGTATCAATAAAAACTGAAACTGGTACTGTAAAAAGATACCCCTTGCAATATCTCAAGTTTTTTTTCCTCAAAGAGTTTTCTATTTTTAAATCTGTATATTGTTTTTATTGTCTACAATGCAGCTTATTTTCTATTTTAATATTTTGCTGAAGTATCTATGAAGATTCTCAGCCATCCAGGTCACCTGTCCCAAAGGTGCTTTTTCAAGAGGCAACTGGACTTCTTGTTTGCTTGAAGATGTTTCACTTCTCATCCAAGAAGCTTCTTCAGTTCTTGGATGAGAAGTGAAACATCTTCAAGCAAAAACAAGAAGTTCAGTTGCCTCTTGAAAAAGCAGTTTTGGGATGTTTTGCTGAAGTAATTCCACGGATTTATTGAACGTTCCATTATCCCGAAGTGTCTCTGCCTGTCACACTTCCCAGAGTGAAAAAAAACCATATAGGAGGAAGTTAATATACTTCTATTATTACTTTGATTTATATCTAATATTGTCTCAAGAACTCAATGCAATTTACATGGTGTCTTCTATTTTACTCCTACAACAACAATCTGTGACAGAGTTGGCTGAGAATGAGAGTACCCAGGTTCCTAATGTTTTCCTTTAATTGAAGTGTGTTCCTAGAGAAACTTCAGACCACTTGAACATTAGATGTATAATGAACAACAGGACATTTCATGCCACTGTCCACCTCTTCAAAAAGAAACAGCAAGAGCACCACACTCCAAACATGAGAATGTCCAAAATTGTTCTGGTTGGAAGAAAATTTGGAACTTTGCTGGAGAAAACAGATCTAACAAATCCATTTTTCCTCCCTATCTTTTGAATGTGATTAAGATCAAACCCATCTCTTCTCTTCATCTAATCCAATCAGACTCAAACTGACGTTCCCTGCCCCCAGACAAAATCCCTGCAGTATTTTCTAAACCAGAGACTAGAAATCTCCTCCCTAGCACACAGTATAGCCCAAGGGGAATCCTAACAAGAAATTCCAACATGAAAAGCCGCAACTCCAATCAGGCTAAGGACCTCAATATTTCAACTCCTTAACAATGGGCTTCCCCAGCTCTGCTGATGCTCCTGAAATGGTTGTTTTGACTAACAATCAAAATAACCCCAGGTGTGGACCTGCCCAGCTTCCCAAAATTGGCCAGCAATACTTCTTTTAAAATCTATGCTTTCCCATTGTTTGTGGTTTCGCCTTTTTTTAAGCAGGCACTCAAATCATCAATAAAGTTTGAGTCTTCCCCAGTGTGGTGCTTGGTACTTCTACATTTTCTGCAACAAGAAACAAATACACCTTCATTAGCTGAATGAGATCTAATAGAAAGGACATGCAAGAGAGATGGTTTAACACATTTCTAATGAAGAATTCGGGATCCTCTGGCATATCCTGAAAAAAAGGGTGGGGGATGGAAAATTTGGGAAGCCACAGCCAATTAAGGAAAGCAGAAGTGGACAGTTTATAGGCTTATACATTCCCCAGACCTTTTTGGTACTCCTCAGAAGTGCCTTCTCCATCAACACCGCTGAGTCAGCAAATGCTGAAAGAATTGGAGTGATTTTTCTCTCTTTTTCTTCAGAAGCAAGAATCAAAATAAGGACATGAAGATTCTGCTGGAAAAAAAATAAAATTGAACTTCTGCCTCAACTTTTACTTCAAAACCAAAGAAAAACCAACCCACATATCAAAATGTTCTTCCCAAAATATTTCTGTTCTGTCCCCTTTAGTAATATTGCTGCTTCACTATCATGGGAGAGTATAATGGCCATCAGAAGCTGAAGTGTGCTTCTGGCTGCAGAACTGTTACCTGCTGTTGAGCTATGTAAACTAGTGATGTGACATGGTACAAGACATTTGAGAGCCAATTTGGTCTAGTGGCTAAGGCTGTGATGGTGAACCTATGGTACGTGTGCCACAGGTGACACGCAGAGCCCTCCATCCTGGCACGCGAGCTGTCGCCCAGATCTGCTCCACTCTGCATGCAGATGCACCTCTCACCGGCCAGTTGATTTTTGGGTCTCTGCCATGCATGCCTGGGGCGGGGTGCATGTGCGAGACGCATGTGCATGTGTGGGCCACGTGTCACGTGTGCATGCATAGGGGGCCACGTGCACATGTGTGAGGGTGGGGGAGAGTGCAAGAGGGTGCAGTGTGCCTGCCCACAACCCGTTTTTGGTCCCAGGATGCTGCAGGCTATGTTTGCCATCTTGGGTTATTTGTAAAAATAATTAAGGCAGGATACAAATAAACAAATAAATTTCCATTGTCCATTAGCTGTAAACACCTGCAAAAATGAATAGATCCAAATAAATTTTATCTGGCCACTGGACTTTAAGTTTGTTTTGTTGTTCAGCAACCTTGGCCCACCAAGAAAAAGTAAGGCATTTTTTAATTAAAAGACAAAGAGATGAGATATTGAGGGGTATTTTTTATTCATTTAACACTTGTATGATGCCCTCAAAGCATTTTCTCAAATTAAAAATAGACCTCAACATACAACTGTAATCGGAACCCATTTCAGTTATACTGTATGTCATGGCATCTTGCTATATGTGTAGTTTTTCTGAAAACTGGAGATAAGCCAGTTTTCCTCAAAAACCATTGTAAAACGTGATCATGGGATGTTGCAAATGTAGCCATGTTGCTAAATATGGTCACCTGACCACAGAAGGGGCACATCTGTTGGATCTTCAAATCCAGGATATAAATCCCCCTTTTCAGGTTGTCATAACATTGAATAGTCACTAAGCAATCAGTTGTAAATTGCAGACTACCCACAAAACAGAAGGCATACAGGCAATTAAGGCAGTGGTGGGTTCTAACTGGTGTTACCACCGGTTCTCTTCATGCACGCACTTTGTGTGCAATCGCTATGCGTGTGCAAGTGAAGTGAGCACACGCACCAAACTTACGCTCCACACAAGCGCATTAGGTTTCTGCCTGGCTGAGGTGCAGCAATCCACTCTGCCACGCCTATCAGCTGGGCTAAAAATGAGAAATAAAAGTAAGTATAACCCGGGGGCAGGCAGGAGGGCCCAGCTCCCAATCAAAGAGAACCGTTCGGTGACGTCACATCATCACCACTACAGGCTCACCCGAACCGGGAGCAACCTACCACTGAATTAAGGGTACTGCAATTTAAGAATATATTTCAGAGCTATCTGCAATATCTTGTTTGGTAATGTCTGCTTCAGTATCTGGACTTCCATACAGCCTCCTCCTTCACCTCACCTCTTGACAGAAACTATGCTGTGTTTTCATTCCTCCAGCTCACATCCCTTGTGAAGCTTCTGCTTTTTACAGCTCATATTTCAGACCAAAAATCCCTTGGTCATCTACCAACAATTGCATCTGCAAAACCATTTTCAGCCTGCCAGCAGTGTAGCTTCCTGCTGTGCTGTTCCCATTTGCCATTCATTTCTGCAGCAGTTTATTTGTTAATGCATACTTATTAGTCCAAAGTTGAGGCTGCTAGCTGAAACAAGCAGCAACTCTCATGGAGAGTACACCAGTCCAGCACATGGTGTTAGGGCAAGATGGAATCAGTTTCCCAAAGCTTTTAACAAGTGTGCCATTTCTAGCTGTTGTACTGTTGAATCTGTCTCTTGTGTTCAAGAACAGGGCTGTGTAGAAAAGGAAAAAAGGGGACAGGGTGATATTTAATTCTGTTTGAATTCTATCCCTAGATAGCATGTCTCATTAGTGGGATTCACATGTCCTACTAGCAGACTAAAAATATACTTGAAAGGGCTGTAGATTTCTTACACTAGTTTGGACTCTGAAACCAGAAAAATCTGGCTTCTGTGTAGACAATGTTTACAAAATAGACCTTGCCTAGTCTTTATGTGCTTGTATAGGCATAGGGCCCTTTCACACAGCTTCTAAATGTGGCAAGTGTTCTTGTCATTGATCCAAAACTAGGTGATGGCACATTTCTCTGTGAAGGTTTTCAGAGCATCTTGGAGATCACATCACTCCTCAGTTTGTCAAACAATGCTGGGTTGTCAATTTTTGTGAAAATTATGCATTTCTTGTTGCTATTTTGTTTTGTTCTGTTTTCACCTTGGAAATAACATCTGTGCTGAATGGAGAATAGAAACTATAGCTTTCTTTTCCTGCTCTTGTACTGCTGGTTCTGCCATAATCTATTTGCTTTTAAAGGATATTGTTCTAAGATGGGTAGTTAATACAGATGACAGATAGGTTCCCTTCCAATTGATTATAAACTTTTCCTTAAATATGAACTATGCCCTAACCTGGAGGATTTTGATGAATGCAAAGAAACTATATGGATCTCAATTCAGATTATAACTAAGTAAAATTCCTTCCCAGTTGAAAGAAAATAAGATTTGTTTTCCCCTCTTGAATAGAATTCAGAGAAGGGGATATTTGCTACTTTTCATGTGATATAGTTTTCAATGCAAAATACACCACAGCTACCGTATTTTCCAATCCACTAAAGAATGCTTCACTCTTTGTAATGTTGAGATTAAGGCCATCTAATCCAACCCTTTGCCTGATGCAGAATTTCCAGAAGTAAAGCTTCCTTGACCGATAGGTGTTGAGATCATAACTGAAAGAGTTTATAGCTTAATAAAGTGGCTCAGTATAACTGTCCTATAGAATGTTCTGGCTTCTGTGGAGAGAAATGTATGGGACTAGACCTCAGTTCTACCATTTGTCACAGCTCATTTCCTTGATGGAATCTTTTATGTCCCTGCTAAGAGGCATGCAATAGGAGAAGTCATTAAGTCCTCAAGATATGCAAGAAGAACAGATAGAATATAGTTTGGTGATACAGCAGCCTGGCTCGTAATGGTATCATCTGATGCACTATTGTAGAAAACAGAAAATGCAATATGAGAACTGGGTGTTTTTCTTTTTAACTGATGGGAAATCAGGCACTCAGAAAAGTACACATACACACTGTCATTTGAGAAATGGCTCCAATACAAATACTGTGAATGAAGAGTTTGTTTATCGTAGCCAGTTGTTCCTAACAGAGGAACCCTGTACAGATATCCAATCTTTTAGAAGACTTTCATTCTAATGCCAATCACAGAATCTCATTAAGCGTTTTTTCCATCTCAGAAGCTGAAAGGTTTGGGCTTTTAGATAACTAAAAATGGTATATCCATGAAGACTTTGGGATTTGTGCTTGATTTGAGAAGACTACTTTTCCATGGTAAATGGCTTGCTTACATACCCAAGCCTAGAATGGAACAGGATTAATTTTTTACAATTAAATTGTTCAGTATGTAACATACTATTTACTTGGAAGTAAGCTCCTATGGTACTCAAATGAACATGTACAAGATTGCACTGTTAAAGGATTAAGTTTTCTTATAAGAAGGATCCATGATTTGCTTAAAACTGCTTGCTTCTAAAGCATTGGTCTCTTTGAGTGATGTCCCATGGTTTTATCTAAACAATGAGTCAGCACAAAAACTAAATTTAATGTAATGTACATTTAAATGCAGTTAAAACGAATAGAATAGAATAGAATAGAATAGAATAGAATAGAATAGAATAGAATAGAATAGAATAGAATAGAATAGAATAGAATAGAATAGAATAGAATAGAATAGAATAGAATTTTTTTATTGGTCAAGTGTGATTGGACACACAAGGAATTTGTCTTGGTACATATGCTCTCAGTGTACATAAAATAAAGTGTGCATAGGATTAAGCATTAAGCTTATAAGATGTTCAATATACATACATACATACATACATACATGCATACATACATACATACATAACATATATATACTGCTCAAAAAAATAAAGGGAACACAAGCAGAAGATATCTGAGATCTGAATGAATGAAATATTCATTCATTAATGAATGAATGAATTAAATACTTTGTTCTTTACATACAGTAGTTTATACACTGCTCAAACAACTAAAGGGAACACAAAACTACTGTATGTAATGAACAAAGTACTTAATAAGGCTATTTCATTCATTCAGATCTCGGATGTCTTCTGCTTGTGTTCCCTTTATTTTTTTGAGCAGTATATATATATATGTGTTTAGCTATAGAGAAGAGGTTCAAATATATATTCTAATAGACAACTAAAGCATATAGATTATATAAATGCTTTGCTTTAAAAGAAAAATATATTGGATCGTCCTCAAAAGAACATACCACTGTTTCCCACAGACTCTGTTTTCTAACTCTGGTAGCACTAAGGTAATTGGGGTACAAGACATTCATGTCAATTAGATATTCAAGTATAGTCCATATAAGCACTTTGTTTTGGTCATACAGAGGTTTATGAATAATTTTGTCTGAACAGAGACAACTTTTATTAGCTTTGACGATTTAATTAAAAGCAAATGAATCTTTTGGCATCTGTGTATGTGTAAATGTGTAGTTTTGTAAGATCCCACCAAAGAACATGTCAGCAATGAACTGAAATTCCATACCTCTGGTGTCCTCTAGGATTTCTCAAAAAAGGCGACATGAATAAGTTGCTATTCATGTCATAAGGGAGCATTTTAATAAGTAGGCTTTGTCATAAGAGCCAGTTTTTCCTGATAGTCAAGGCATAAGGTTAGAAATTGGCAATTTCTAATTATGCATTGAACACTAAGCCAGTTGGGTAATCATAGGCCAGTCACTTTCTCTCAGCTCTAACAATGAGGCATGGCAAACCACTTCTGAAAGAGACTTTTCCAAGAAAACCCAGTGAGCCCCTAGACATGATTGAACAGACAAAAATAAAAAATAAAATACTTTTGCAAAATATCTGTCAATAACAGTAAGGGGGGGGTATTATACGAAGGCTATCACAGTCTCTTTGATAATGTTCCTCCATATGTATATTAAGTATAAGAAGGAGAAATGTGTGTCTACTTGGCTCTATCTCCATTTTTTTTTCACATTTTACTAAGCATATTTATGGTTTTCCACCTAGTTCATGGAGATTTAAAAACATAAAAAACTTCCTTCCTTCCTTCCTTCCTTCCTTCCTTCCTTCCTTCCTTCCTTCCTTCCTTCCTTCCTTCCTTCCTTCCTTCCTTCCTTCCCATTATGGCTACAGCAGAAAAATATGAGCTAGTATTATTCTCTTCTATTTTGTTTCTGTTATTTGTATGCCCTGAGGTTGTTCAGCTTCTTTTTGAACCACAGTCTAAAACTTTGAATAAAATGCTAGCGGACCTTTTTGAAATAAAATGCACATAATGAGGACAAAGAACATGACACAGTAAATTTGATCTGAGTTAAATTGATGCATTTTAGCAATATGATAATCTTTGCACTGTAACTATGACCTAATCATCCTTTTCCTCCAACCAAATGACATATCTCTGTGCATTCAAATATTTCCAGCTTATTGGCACATCAAAAAACCAGATACCAAGATCCAGTCTTAGCAAAGCAGCCCTCAGCTGATCTTGGGCACCTGTTTGGCCTTTCTGATCTTCAAATGCTACCTTGAATTTTACCTGTTCCGGATCATGCAGCTGCTCTAGGACCATTAGACTGAAAGACTCTAGCTAAGTTTAGGCAATAAGCAATATGTAGTTTACACTGTAGGTTACATTTGTTTTCTTGATTGTGGAATCTAGATATTAACAAAGCATAAGAAGCATTTTAGAAGAAAATTTACCTGAGCAAATATCTCAGGTAATTGGAGAGAGGGAGGGAAAAAGAAACAGCCAATAAGATTATGATATGAATAGGGAGTAGATTCAATTTGTGCCAAACTTTCTAGGCCAGAGGTCTTCAAACTTGGCAGCCTTAAGACTTGTGGACTTCAACTCCCAGAATTCTCCAGGCAGCATAGTTGGCTGGAGAATTCTGAGAGTTGAAGTCCATAAGTCTTAAAGCTGCCAAGTTTGAAAACCTCTGATCTAGGCTCTCCATGCCCTCAATTAGTTATAAAGAGCATCTTGGTCAGATTTCTACATATTAATCCTTTTTTATTATTTATTTTAAATAATTAAATAGAATTGTTAAATTGTGAGACAAGTTGTCTCACGGTGAGTTGACTAAGGCAAGTCGTCCCATTCCCACCAGCTGCAGTTTTGAAATGGGGCATGCTCCTAGCCACCCCATTGAAAGAAACAAATGAATATTTGTTGAATATTTACTGAACTTAACAATAAGTTTGAATGAAGGAGCACAAGCTGAAATGACACCCAGCAAAACAGAAATGCTTTTGGTAAATTGAAAACTGAAGGATCTGAGGTTCAGCCCCTTGGGATGAAATGGCTTTCTCCCTGATGAGCAGATGGTGTGCTTGGAATTGTTCCTCCAAATCCTCAGCTGTCAATGGATATGAAAAAGATGGCTACAATTACGAGAGCTGTAGCAGAATTCTTTTTAGTGCACCAGCCATGTTCCTTCCTGAATTAAATTTAGCAACAATTATCTGCACCTTGATTACATTCTCTTGCGACAGTTTTGAGTACAAGTGTATCAGTGTGGGATTATATTTGAAAGGGGTCTGAAAATTGTTCTAAAATACAGCAGCTGGGCTGCTAAGTGGTCAAGGTAGAGGGATCACAGTATGCTTGAACTGAAAGACTCCACACTGGGTACAAGGTGTTTATTGGGAGTCATCTAAATAATTGGAATGGGCTTTTAAAGGCGTCAATGTAGGGCCTGGCTATTTAAAGGACTGCTTTTCCTGTTTCAAACCTGTCTGGTAAAGAAACATCCTTTTGGATATGCCTCTACCATTAAAAGCTCATTTTTTGGCACTTGTGGGGCAAAACCTTATCCTGCTTTATTCCTAGTTTAGAAATAAAAATCCTTTTAAAATGCGTTTGGCTCCCCCCTTTAGGAAAGTGGTAAAAATACTTCTCTTTCAATAGGCTTTTAATGGGTAAATCCATGTTTCCCACCCTTAGCAATTTTAAGATGACTGGACTTTGGTTCCTATAATTCACCAGCAAGCACACTTAAAGTTGCCAAAGTTGCAAAACACTGGTTAATATGTATTCTACTGCAAGTTTTGCACTACAAGCAGATTGGTGTGCAGGTCTTGGTGTGCCAAGCTGTACCCATTCTCAGATATCCACTGGAAGGACTATCAATGGATTTTGTGAGACTTTCTTCAGAGGATATGGGTATTGCATTGGCTCACGCTGTATATTGCTTTGTATTGAGTCTTTCTTCCAAGAGAAACAAATAGTTTCTCCCCTTTGATCTTCTGGATCACTGTCACCTGGTCTGAGAATGATTACTGTATCTTCTTACATTTGGGCAATTAATAATTCAGAACTCCAAAAATCAACTAGGCAAATACAAGTGCTTGGAGTAGGGAATAGGGGGAGAATGTGAACCAGAATGGGTTTAGTAGAGACAAGCATTTATGCAAACATCAAGCAGCCTATAGCCTACTAGAGCAGGGGTCTCAAGCCTTGGCAGCTTTAAGAGTTGTGGACTTCAACTCCCAGCTTTGCTGGCTGACGAACTCTGGGAGTTGAAGTCCACAAGTCTTAAAGTTACCAAGGTTGGAGACCCGTGTACTAGAGGGTGTTTCTCACTCGTCACCCCACTTTTTAAGGAGGTCTTTCTTCAAAAAGCAAATCAAGCAAGCTGTCAAAGAAGTTTTGAGCTCAAGACTTACATTCGTTGTATACATGATGTACAATGACAATAAGGGCTATTATTATTCTAGGAGTTCAGCTTAGTGGGAAGCATGATTTTCCCTTCTAAAAATATTTTTGGTCTTAAGACGTGGGCAGAAAGAACCTGTTCCATCATGGATGATTCTGGTTGCATCTATTTCTTAGGCACCGCATGGAAAGGGAGAGAGAGAAAGGGCCTGCTTGCTTGCCAGCTATATTTGATGGAAAAGAAAGCCATGCTGAAATGTAGCTCAGGGCACCAGCAGAGTGAGTCATTGATGAGAAGTTGTCAGGAACAAAGCTACCTTGCTGTCAGGGTATCTGTGTCAATCAAGAGAAGAATGTCCAGATCGCCTTGACCTATTCCCACAACTTTGGGGAACTGGGACAGAATGACACTTGTATAAATAATCTGAAGCCTGAGTCAAAGAAAAATTTGGCATATTAAATGTTTGAATTTGACTGCTGAGTAGTTGCTTTTATTATGTAAAGGCCCTTCAAAACTTTCAGAGGTAAATTTGTTCCAGACTTCCTTGGCAAGAGTTGCAGAGTGAGGAAGCTCCGAAATGTCTCCTTTTCTCTTTATCCTTTAGTGTTTTGTATCCATTCGCTCATGCTGTGGAGCAGGCATGGAAAGAGAGTGGGGCAGAGAAGAGAACAAAACAGAGGAGGGGAAGCAGAGGAGATTGAAATAAATAAAAAAAAAAAGGGGGGGGGGAAATGGCTGGAAGGAAATACTGTATGAATGTTCCCAAATGAGTTGTGAGTTGTTTGGATCCTGTCCAGTTTCTTTTTTTTTAAAATTAGATTTATATGCCACCCTTCTCCGGAGACTCAGGGTGGCTTACAATGTGCTAAGCAATAGCCTTCATACTTTTGTATATTTATACAAAGTCAGCTTATCGCCATCACAAACTGGGTCCTCAATTTACCTACCTTAGAAAGGATGGAAGGCTGAGTCAACCTTGAGCCTCGAATTCGCATAATTGCAGACAGCTGGGTGTTAATAACAGGCTATCTAGCCTCTCAAGCTATCTGAGGCTCCTTCTTTTGATTTATTCCATCCATTACTGACATAATGCTCCATACCACTTTTATGTTTAGCCCAAGGGATATAGGTCTATAGGGATATAGGTCTATAAGGAGATGATGGGAGTGGGAAGACATTTTCTGAACAGGAATTTGTTGGCTCTTCAAGCTAAGATGACATTACATGCATCATAGCACGATTGCACAAATGAAGCAAAATAACTATTCATGTCATTTACACAATGATGTCATGACGCTAGAGAGATAGAGAGAGGGGGGGAGGGAGGGAGGGAGGGAGAGGGAAAGGCAGGGAGGGAGGGAGAGCGAGAGAGAGCAAGAGAGCGTCTATACTTAACCCAAGGGATATAGGTGATCTATAAGGAGATGATGGGAGTGGGAAGCAAGAGACGTTTTCTGAACAGGCATCTGTTGGCTCTGCAAGCCAAGATGACATTACATGCATCATGACACGATTACACAAATGAAGCAAAATAATTATTCATGTCATTTACACAATGATGTCATGACAAGAGAGAGACAGAGAGAGAGAGAAAGAGAAAGAGAGAGAGAGAGAGACACAAATGGATATATTGTATAATTCTTTATTTATGAATACATTTAACTTTTAAATTCAAATTTTCAACCATTGGCAGCTTTATATTTATTTATTGCTTTCATCTGTGCATAGGGTTTTTCAGGGTTTTTTTTCAACTTCATGTGGGAATCTTCCCAGCACAAGAATCTATGTCTATCCCAGTATGCCAATTATCACTTCAGCTTGTGGCAGAATGTTCAGACAATGATTAAGTAACTTCAAGTTAAGAGGAATTAAGATAGCTTTGTGTATAGTTCTAAAATTCTGGATTATTGATCTAAGCATTATTTTGAAGAAGAAGCAATATGAAGATTGTAATTTGAAGAGGAAGATAATAATAAAAGTAACCTGCCCAATGGTGGTTTCAAAATGTTTTACTACCAATTCTGTGTGTGTGGCTTGGTGGGCGTGGCTTGGTGGGCATGGTAGGGAAAGGATACTGTAAAATTGCCATTCCCTCCCCACTCCAGGGGAAGGTTACTGCAAAATTCCCATTTCCTCCCAATTACCTGGGACTTGGGAAGCAAAGAATAGATGGGGATGGGACCAGTTAGAGGTGGTATTTACTGGTTCTTTGAACTACTCAAAATTTCCACTACCGGTTTTCCAGAATTGGTCAGAACCTGCTGAAACCCACCTCTGAAGCTGCCTGATACAAGGTCGGAATAATCATTATCTAACATGGCCTTCCTCAACTTGGTTTCCTTTAATGTGTTAGGACCACAGTTTGCAGGATTCCTAACCAGCATACATGTTGGGAATTCTAGATAATACACAGGGGAAAACAGGCTGGGGCGGGTTGATCTAGCTAAACGCTATTTGGACTTTAGCTGGGTCTGTACAATTGTCCTCACCGTAGCAGGCCCAAATCTGCATCCAACTTGATAAATTAAATTCTGAGGCCAATAGATTTAAAGGCCACATTAGGGGCTGATGTCAAAATCTAACTTTCTTGATTTTTTAAAACATAAATACTATTTGAAGTTCAAAGGCTTCTCTCACCTTGCTGACAACTTCGATAAGATCATAAGGTCCTCTAGTCCAGTGGTGAGTTGCTCCCGGTTTGGTCCGGTTCTATAGAACCGGTAGTAAAACTGGCTGGAGGCTCCATCCACCCGCCACGATGTCCTCATGCGTGATCTGTACATCTGCAGAAGCAAGCCTGCACAGAAGCAAGCACGAAGCAAGTGCGCATGTGATCCTGTTGCAAACCGGTAGAACTCACCCCTGCTCTAGTCCAATCCTGTGCCCAGTCAGGAATCCTCATACTAAAGATGTCCATTCTTCTTCTTCTTCTTCTTCTTCTTCTTCTTCTTCTTCTTCTTCTTCTTCTTCTTCTTCTTCTTCTTCTTCTTCTTCTTCTTCTTCTTCTTCTTCTTCTTCTTCTTCTTCTTCTTCTTCTTCTTCTTCTTCTTCTTCTTTGCAAACCTCCAATGATGAAACACCCAAACTTCAGGAGGCAGACTGTTTCATTGCTTAAGAACTCTTCTGGTCAGGAAATTCTTCTTTATTATAAGCTTGCATCTCTCACTGCATAGTTTCCATCCACTGTTACTTGTCTTCCTTCAGATACTCTGGAAGATAAATCCATACCCTTTCTGCTGTAATATCCCTTCAAGTATTGAAAATTGCTATCATGTCTTCCCTTAACCCTTTATTTTTTGGGATAAACATACCAACTTCCTTTAACCATTCTTCACAGGATTTAGCCCCAGGACCCTCATCATCTTTCTTGCCCTTCTCTGAATTTTTTCAGTTCCTCAGCAGCCTTTATACAGTAGTGATCAGAATGGGACACAGTATTCTAGATGACCAGTGCAGCAAAAACTCCATTGTCACTTCCCATGATCACAGTACTATACTTTTGTTAATGAATTCAAAAAATCCAGAACTATTGTTTTGGAAGTTGTGGCACACTGTTGATCTACTACAACACTCAGATCCTTCTTGCAGGAATTATTGCTAAACTAGGTTCCATTTTTATATACTTGCACATCTGGATCATCTTGCCTAAGTGCAGAACCATAATTTTCTTACCAATGAACACCTCTCGCTGGTAGGTGCCCACCAACCTATTAAAACACTATCAAAACCTATTTGAATTTTAAGCCTGCCTTTTGGTGTGTTACCAACCTTCTTACACCTGCTCCCCCTTCCCCCTCTCAGTTTTGTATCATCTACAGATTTTATGAGCATCCCTTCTATGCCCTCATCTTAAGTCATTTATGAAGAAGTTGAAGATTACTGGGACCGAATATTGACATGCCCCACTATATTCTTCCCTCCATATGAACATAAACTCATTAAAGGCTGTATGTTGGCTATGGTTGTTCAGCCAATTGTGAATCCATCTGGTAGTGGAACCATTCATCACATATTGTTCCAATTGATCAAGAAATATTATACAGTCAATTTTATCAAATGCCTTATTGAAATCTAATGTATGTAGCATTCCCTTCATCTACTATTATCAAAGAAAATGAAAATAGTTTTCTGGCATGACCTATTTTTAAGACTCATGATGGCTTCTAATAATCACCCTGTTCATCCAGCCTACTGCTGGATTAACATTTCTAGAATTTTCTCAGGTATCAATATCAAGCTGATATCAAGTCAATTGTCCTGGGTTAAATTTATCCTCTCTTTAGAACATCAGATCCCCAATCTTCTGATATGTCCTCTGTACGCCAGGATTTGTCAACGACTTTAGTCCTTTCCAAGGTGACATCTGCCAGTTCCTTTAATACACCAGAATGTAAAATCCATCTAGACCAGGATACTTGAATTCAATTAAATATTCTATCAGTTCCTTATTTTGACTTGCATTTCTCTTTTGCTCCCCACTGTAGATAAGGATAAGGATAAGGATAAGGATAAGGATAATTTTATTTCTATATAGCCCCTCTCCCGAAGGACTCGGGGTGGTGTACAGCCAGGTAAAAACACAATACAAATATCACAATTTAAATTTAAAAATTATTAAAAATATTAAATTTAAGGCCGAAATTAGCTAAAAACCCAGAAATTTAAGAGCTCCAAAAATTAAAACTCAATTATGAAGTTAGCCCTGCCTGTCGGAAGAGCAGGGTCTTAAGAGCACAGCAGAAGCTTCTGACAAGTAGGGCCACTTTTTCCTTGGGTGAAAATGACAGATGCAAGGTAGCAATTAAGTAGTTCAGCCTTTTCCCTGTTGACTGCTATCATCCTCCCAATTTCCCCACCCAGTGGGTCAACTGTTTCCTTAACTTTCAACTTGTTTCCACCTCCAAAAGCATAGGGAACAAAACTAATAAGCACTTAGCTTAACATGACTCATACCATAAATCTTCTTTTACAGGATCCCATCTGTTTCTGGGGAAATGTAGAAAGAAACTACAGTTAAAATCAAAGTAACAATTCATTTTTGAAAATCTCCATAGGCTTGCTTGATCAATTGCTTGCATGCTTTTTTTTGGTTTTGTTTTGTTTTGGGAAGTTCTGCAGACAATGTTACCTAAAAAGGCTATAGTAACCTCCCAGTTTAGCTACAAATAGTGGCAAATGGTTTTGTCATAACCTTTTGCTTTGACATCATTCTGTAAAATGATAAATTACCTTAGCAATAGTGGGTGGAGGTATAAAAACTTATCATTTACTGGATCTCTGTGTTCTTTGCTCTCACTTATCTAGTCTGCTGAGTTCTTTCTGTTGACAAGATAATCAAGACCACACAGTGTCAAATACGTGCACCAGAGTCGTGTTAATCTGCATGTTCAATAGCACAGGTTGTTTTGTTCCATGCATTTTTTAAAGTTATTGTTCCATTTTTCAACAGCACAATCTCTTCCTTTTCCTTACCCATGGAACACAATTTTGTTCTCCAGATCAACCCATGCAACACCCTAATATGGAATTTTTCCAACAACCTTATGAACTTTCATAATTACTGGTGGTATAAATAAGATTGGTAGAAATATACGTATGTAGAAGTTTGTATATCTGAAATATATTTAGTGTTGTCCTCTGCTTTAATTGGATTTAGTCCCAAGTAAGTGTGCATGTAGGACAGTGATCTATATAAAGTTTGGATCAGATTTGCTGTGTTAGCCCTCCTTTTCTTGAATACTCTAAAGGAGGGGTGTCAAACTCGCGACATGACAGTGGTGTCACATAATGTATTGCAACTTTTTTTCCCATCGCTAAACCGGGCATGACTCATCTGGGCCATGGGCTGCAAGTTTGACAGCCCTGCTCTAAAGAAACTGAAGAACACGATTGATTGTTAATCTGTAATTTTATAATACTAATTGGATGCTGAGCTTGTTGATCGAAAGATCGGCAGTTCAGAAGTTCGAATCCCTAGTGCTGCATAACAGGGTGAGCTCCCGTTACTTGTCCCAGTTTCTGCCAACCTAGCAGTTCGAAAGCACGTAAAAAATGCAAGTAGAAAAATAGGGACTACCTTTGGTGGGAAGGTAACAGCATTCCGTCTGCCTTTGGCATTTAGTCATGCCCGCCATATGACCACAGAGACATCTTTGGACAGCGCTGGCTCTTCGGCTTTGAAATGGAGATGAGCAATGAGCCCTAGAGTCTGGAATGACTAGCACACAGGTGAGAGGGAAACCTTTACCTTTACCTTTTTAATTCTGTTTTGTAAGCCTGCTTTGGGATTATTACATTTATCAGGAAAAACAGAGAATGAATGCTATCAATAAATAAGTAAATAGTCCCTAATTCTATTCCAAGTTCATTTTTTTTAATATTGTCAATTTTTAGCTATTAAATCTTCAGATTTGATTTAAATGGATCAAATTAAGAACATTACACCATTAGTAAAACAAAGTCATTGGATGTCAGAAAGTAATCATGAACCAAGGCACTACTTGTATAATTATCTCCTGTTTCTGAAAGATTGAAAATTAAATGCCTTCAGGTTGATCTATCTGTATTATTGATACCATATTGACCTGGGTAACAAATTCTTTTTTCAAGAGCAGTGGATAGACACCAGAAAGCTTAAATTATGATTGATCACAATTTAATAATCTCCAAACCTTGATTTTGCTCTGCAGAGCATTTCCCAGAACAAGATATGTGCCTGAATATCTAGTTTTTTGTAAGGAACAGAAATACATTTTTTTTTTAAAAAAAAGTGATTTTCTTTATTTTCCATACTTTCACAATCCACCTTTTTGTTATTATGAACCTAGGAAAATTTTTGGTCATCAGACCAACTGGACTATCTAAAAAAGAAGCAAAACATCTGGCCTTTGGAACACATTGTTAATGCATTTAGAAAAAGCAGGATAATTGAAAGAAACAAATATTTTCTAGATGGCAGGAATGGAACCTGAGAATTTGCCAAACTCTGGAAAAAGTTGGACTGTCAGAGGATGTAAAGTTTCACTGAACCTTTCAAAGATCTGGAATGTCCAAATCTTTGAAAAATGGATTGCTTTATTGAGAAGAAAGAACATATTTTCAGGAGCAATAAAAATGCAACAAAGAAGGCTTAATCATGAGTTAGGCACGTCTGCATCACATCTGCATCATGTGGTTGTCAGGCAGATTAGAGATTAGTGAAGCAGTCCATTGCCATGTAACCCAATTACAGGAAGAAGTTTAGAGCTGCTCCAAATTCATTAAAGAAAGCCAGCAATTGTACCAGTTTATATAGCCTTGGTTTTGCTTCTTGTCCAAACTCCCAGTTTTACACTTTTTAAAACAGTTTGAGTAGGTGATGCTAAAGTACTTTTCCTAAACCCTGTGGAATTATGTTCTATGAGGGCACATAAAAAGGGAGGCTAAGTTGTCTTTTTATAATATTTTATATTTAATATTAATAATAAAATATTTTAAAAAATCTTTAATATTAAAAAAATTCTTTTTGACAAGTTTTCATAGTTCTTGAACTATTTCATATGAACTATGAAATAGTCAATCATATTTGAATGTAGTGTGAGATGTAAACACAGCTTGTGAATAAATCAGTATGCCTTAAAAAGATGTGAATTAATGTGAATTAATTCCATAAATTATAATCATTATAATCACCTTACACGAAGATGGTCATCCTCTGCTACTTGTAGAGAAAGACTAAGTAAATCCAAATTTGACCTGCAATATTTTCCTACTTGTTTTTTAATCACTGACTTCTCTCCCCTTCCTCTGTTCTGTTAAAAGTTTAAGTGCAAGCAGTTCAGGCAGGGATTTGCTCTCTTGCACTTTGTAATGTGCAATACGTATTATACTGATGCTGTAAAAATCAAGGTAATAATAACAATGCATCTTAATCAATGTAAGATAGCAGACTGGTTCATATTTGATTGTAGAAATGACATATTTATTTGGATAGAGTTGCTTTAGTTGTTTAGCAAACACTTGAAGTTTCTAGTTTAACTTGATATTAGCCTTTATTCTCAGTTTCATCTCTTGGTTGCCAAAAATTCAACAGGAAAAAAAATGCATGAATCATTCTCTGTTTTCTCTTGCCTTATCCAGGGTTGGCTCCTATATATGTAGCTCCTGATTTTGCATATTCACTCAGCGGGAATTTGTAGAAGAAAAGAGGTGGGGGGGAAGACTCTTAGTGGCCCGTCTCTTTCCTTTTAACTACAGGGAATGTGCTAGTAATTTTGCAATGTTTGTGTAAACATCCTCCGTTGGGCAGTGAGTTGGATATTTGCTCATGACCTTAAATTAGGCTTTCAGTTTTGGTTTCCAAAAAAGGCAAGCCCAAATACCAACCCGTTGGCATTAATCCCAGCTCCTTGACAGCTTCAGTCTCTCAGATGCTCTGGGGACTTCATCTCTGCCAAATATATGGACAGCCCTTTAGATCTTTCCAAATTTTCCCACAAGGCTGGAAATAGCTACTGAAGTCTGGCCCACAGTGCAGCCTGTCTCCCTTGGAGGGCTCATTCCTGACGCCTGAAAGGCTAACCTTGTAGACATCTAGCAGATCCGCCTTCTTCTACCTGGCGCCTCCCAGCTGGATTTAGAAGATTGGAGATGAGATGAAAGCCTCGTTGTGGGGACGTGGCATACAAAAAGATTGCCTGGGTGGATGAGCCCCTCTCCATGTCTACCTCCATTCCCCCTCTTGAAAGCAGGTGAAAGAAAGGAGCTAGAGAGCAATCCTCCTTTTTTAAGGGACACAATGAATTCTTTTAATGCCTAGATACCAAAAGGCATAGTTAATTCTCTCTTTTTCGTTTGCATGATACTACCTAGGTTTTAGGTCATAACAGGTTCTTTTGGGGATTTGGGAGGCCTCTTTATGACCTGAAAATAATCTAATTGTGACCTGATCTTGATCTGGGTTTGAATATCATTTAGGCTCTTTAAGGGATCTTGTCAAGCATAATAGGCAAATAGAGTCATTGACTGCTAGATTGGTGGTAAATGTACAGATTTATCCATGCATCTACCACTTACATATTCAGGATTACTGGGCATTATCTCTTCCTTTCAGTAGCCTTTCAGGAAATCAGCTCTCCTTGCCAGCTATCTGGTTAATGCTGATCTAAACTGGAGGATGAAGAAAAGCAAGTTAAATTTCTGGAAAATCTGTAGGGCCAATGGGAGGGACCGGGTGAGTGGAAGAAGCATCTAAAGTTTTCTTTTTTCCACTGCTTTGTTATATATATGATTTCTCATTGCATTATCAGTGAAAAACTGGTCTGGTCTCCACTGGTCAGTTCAGTTTGATCACCTAGCTAACCAGGGAAAGTAGATAGGCCTTCTGGTACCTTTGCAGTCTGAGAATGGTGTAAGCTCAGTGATACGTGATCTTGCACGTTAATAGCAATAGGCACTATTCGTACTGAAATCCTGGTTTTCACTGTGGACCCAAGCATATTCATGAACACCATGGGACCGTGGTGGTGCAGTGGTTAGAATGCAGTATTGCATGCTAACTCTGCCCACTGCTAGGAGTTCAATCCTGACCAGCTCAAGGTTGATTCAATCTTTCATCCTTCCGAGGTTGGTAAAATGAGAAGCCAGATTGTTGGGGGCAATATGCTGACACTGTAAACTATTTAGAGGGTGCTGTAAAGCAGTACTGTGTGAAGCTGTATATAAATCTAAATGCTATTGCTATTGCTATCTGCCATTGATGACTATCAGTCCCTTGTTCTGGTGAACTTTAAAATTTAAATGTAGGGTTTAAAAAATGAATAGTAAGTGAGAATATTACCTAACAAACTACTGATTTCCAGAATCGTTTCAACTTTTAAGAATGCCCAGAGCTCTTCAGGCACACTTTGAAAATAAAGACTTATACCTCACTGTCTTGCTTCAAATGTTTCTACTTCCCCCAAAAAAGGGCAAATTAATTGGAGAGATAATCGTAGCTAATTTTTCTGCCAGTGTGGCAGAATTGATGTTCTGGAACTGGCTAGAGTAATTGTGGCAACTGTTTTGTGAATGGGGAACTTGCCTAACTAACCGTGCCAGGGCAGCCATTGGATCCTCTCAAAATGTCAAACATAGTCACTGTGCCCAAACACCTGATGATGTTTGCATAAGAGCAGGGATCTCCAAACTCGGCAACTTTAAGACTTGTGGACATCAGCTCCCAGAATTTCCCTTGTTGAGTGAAAATTCTGGGAGTTGAGGTTCACAAGCCTTCAGATTTCCAGGTTTGGAGACCCCTGCATTAGAGTGATGTATGAAACCAGTGTCACTTAACAATTGCTTACCAATCAGCAGATCTGCCTTCACTGTACAGAGCCTTTGCTTGGATTCTCGAGCAGACAGACACACCCAGTTTGGAGTATGCAAATATTTTCCAATGCTAGCAAAGACTAATGATTAACTGCTACCACTGGGTAGTTACAGTTCATCCCACCAAGCATGAGGCACGTTCATCTCCGTTTGAATGCAGAACTAGAACTTGGTGGTCATCTGATATGGAATTGCTAATTTGATAACAGGGCTGCTACATATGTTCCAGAGCTGTTGGTGTGGAAACAAACACAGACACTGTCACATTAGTACTTTACTGTCATATCTTCTTGTTGCATAAATAAATAAATAAATAATCAATCAATTAATCTGGATAAATCTCAGGACAGGTTGGTAGGAAATGTAAATTAGTTGAGATTTAGAATAAAGTATGGAATTGCCCATATGCTTTCAGCCTTTTGTAGAGCCAGTCAGTGTCCTGGTTCCAAGTAATACTCCAACTAAAGAAAACTCCGAGACTTGAGTTTCCTCAAAGCTCCATTTTATTAGAGATGTTATATTGGCAAATCTGGGAAAACCCGAATCTGAAAGCTTCCAGGTTTTCCCCACCCAAAGGAAAGTTCAAGACCCTGCCCAGCAGCCACATTCTATCACATGGTCCAATCCAAACACTGTGCCAACTGGAGATGCCTCCCAGTTCCAGCCTTTCAGGTGCAGGGCAAGATGTCCTTGACTCTCTGAGAAAGGAATGTTATTATGACTATATATCAACCTGGCTCCATACAATCCCCCCTCCCAATTTCTCACAATAATAAATGTGGCAGGCCTGAAGGCCCAATGCAAAAGATGGCTTCCAGGCCTGGCAGTCAGTCAGATTCAAAGAAATGCATAAGAGATTCATCAAGCCCACTATTACTAAACTTTTCTGTTGCCAAATCCACATCCCCATCATTTCTCATTCTTGTGGATTTCCAAAGAAAAGCAAGACACTCAGTTCATCCATTTGTTGTTCAGCTCCCCACCCATCCTCACATCGTTAAAAAGCTATGTTGGCATAAAATTTGCTATCCCTCTGCCAATCCCTGTTCTGGCTTTAAACCTTCTGTTCTGACTTGTTGTACAGGTCATGTTAACCAAAGCCAGTGGTTAAATCTAGTGGTTTGGCTGCCCTTCCATTTTCTCAGCATCAGAACCCCATAGAAAATGATGAGCTAATCACAATGATCTGGGATACGGTGGGGAGAAATGGCTAGACACATGGAGTCAGACAGTTTTCAAAGTACTGAACAGGTAGTCTGCGACTTTTTGTTTAGCGATCATTTGAAGTTAGAATGACACTGGAAACAAATGACTTACGACCTTCAAAAATGACTCATGTGACCTTCGATCACGTGACTTATGACAGTCCCATGATCAAAATCCAGGCGCTTAGCAACTGGCATATATTTAGAACAGTAGCAGTATCCCAGATCATGTACTCGCTATTGGTGACCTGCCCAGCCAGCTTCCAATGAGCAAAGTTGATGGGGGAAGCCAGATTTGCTTAACGACCATATGATTCACTTAGCAACTATGGTAATTTGGTTAAGAACCGTGGCAAAATAATAATAATAATAAATCAAGCTTAACAACTTAATAACTACCTGAGTTAGCAGTGGAAATTCTAGTCCCAGTTATGCTCATAAATCAAGGAGTACCTGTAGTGAAGTAAATGTAGTGATCCAAAGTGAGGCAGTGGGGGGGGGCGGGTTCTGCTTTTATGGGAAGTTTTTCTACAACCCTCAATTCAGGCATTAGGTTGTGGCTGATTCATAGATGGCAGAGATTGTCTAGAAAAGCAGACAAGCTTTTGCTACTTCAGTAAGCCTTTCCCAAAGTCATGGGATAGTGTGTCATTTCTTTAGATAACCCTGATTCCCCTTAGGGCTTTGGCGGAAGAACACTAAACTCGTGTTTTGCCTGCTTTTAGAAGAAGGCTGAAGTTAGGTATGAAAGCTGCCTAACAGTTGATAGGAAGGGAGGAAATTGCTTACTGCAGTCGGAGGTCTCCTTTGCATTCTAGCTCCCCACATCTCTCACTCCTATGTCTGCCATCTATTAGCTCAGATTATTTTTAAACCTACTTTAGTGCACTTTAGGTCCCCAACCAGGGGTGGGTTCTACTTACCTTTACCACCAGTTCGCAATGGGATTGTGTGCATGCACTTGCTTTGTTTGCGTATGCACCTTGCTTCTGTGCATGCGCAGATTGCTGATGATGACATCTGGGGTGGTGGGTGGGGCCTCCCGCCGGTTTCTTGTGAATCGTTCCAAACCGGGATCAACCCACCACTATCCCCAACCTTTCCGGCTCTGCAGACTAGCGATGGCGGTGGCAGAGGTGGCAGTGGCAGGGTGAAGGGATGGTTTTGGGCATGCACACTAATCCCACACATGCACAAATGGAGCTTCATGCACTCTCCCACTGCTTGCGCAGCCTGGTTCCCACTGGGCTGTGACCTGGTATTGGTCCACAGCCTGAGGCAGGGGTGAAATCCAGCAGGTTGTGACAGGTTCTGGAGAACTGGTAGCAGAAATTTCAAGTAGTTCGGAGAACTGGCAAATACCACCTCAGGCTAGCCCCAGAGTGGGCTGGGAATGGGGATTTTGAAGTATCCTTCCCCTGGAGTGGGGTGGGAATGGAGATTTTGCAGTATCCTTCCCCTGCCACGCCCACCAAGCCATGCCCACAAAACTGGTAGTTAAAAATTTTGGATTTCACCACTGGCCTGAGGGTGGGGAACCCTGCTTTAATGTATTTGTTTAAAAGTTGGTGAAGGATTGTTTCCTGACTTTCTCTCTCTCCTCCAGTCAAAGTCCCCTCCCCCATCAATTTCTCAGCTACTCTTGGGAGCCCAACTTGGGCTTTTGAGCTAGAGATGGGCTCAGGGATTCACAGGGAAGAGCTTGCTACTCAAAATACAACTGTCTCCTAAAGCTATTACCCAGGGATTGGAGGAGGGGTGGGTGTCCATGATGGCCACTGAATGCTGGACCCATCTCATTTGCCTAATGATGCTGACAGAATGATCAGCAAAAGAGGCTAGATTGTATCCATGATAATACCTGTGCTAGGATAAGGGAGGAAACTTTTTAAAAATACTGGAGCAGTTAAGGATGATAATACTCCTAAATGTGTGCTGTGAAATGAATTTGCAGGGATGTTTGAGCTATGGATCAGTGCAAATAGCAAAAACGTTTGGTGTCCTTTTCAGTTTTGTTGTATCATCTTTACTACGTAATCTTTCATCAATTACCTTTTTTAGTGTTTCAGAGACTAAAGATTGCATTCTCCTAGCTGTTTTATGGCTACAGAATTGTTTGGTTTTCTCTTCTAAAGATAGAGCTCAGATTCCAATTTCAAACCAACATCAGATTTCTCCTCCTTGCAGTCATGCCTGCAAGGGGGAGTAACAGAAATCAGAATGGGACAACTTGCCAAAGCCCTCAGAAATATCAGAAAAGATGGATGTGGTAGAGATCAAGATTAATGGCTTTCAGCTCTTAGCATTCTTCCTATCCTAAGGGTGAAATCCAGCAGGTTCTGACAGGTTCTAGAGAACCAGTAGCAGAAAGTTTGAGCAGTTCGGAAAAACCGGTAGTGGAAATTTTGAGTAGTTCAGAGAACTGGCAAATACTACCTCGGGCTGGCCCCAGAGTGGGATGGGAATGGAGATTTTTCAATATCCTTCCCCCTGGAGTTGGGTGGGAATGGAGATTTTGCTGTATCCTTCTCCTGCCACACCCACCAAGCCACGCCCACCAAACCACACCACGCCCACCAAACTGGTAGTAAAAAAGTTTGGATTTCACTACTGTCCTATCCCCTCACAGTTGACCATTGTATTAGGAGGTGCTGAATATGTTCAAAATAATTGAATATGTTCAAAATGGAATGTAAAAGAGAAGGTGGGAGAAATATCAATTTTCTGGCAATGTTGGAGCACTGCAACTTTGAAGTGTTGCAACTCAGTTATATCTATGGAGATGCTCAGTTATCCGGGTCATGGTTGTTCCAAAGGTGCTTTTTCAAAAGGAAACTGGACTTTGTTTTACCTTGAAGACATTTTGCTTCCTACCCAAGGGGCGTCTTCAATCAGAACTGAAAAGCTTTTGGATGAGAAGCAAAATATCAGTTAATTTTTGAGGAAGTGAAGTCTAGAATTTAAAGCACATCATTCCTTTTCTTTCAGCACTGGTTTCATTGTCAACGTTGAACCTAGAACATGAAAATTGAGTGAAGAGAGAATATAAAAACGTTAGGCCAGGCTGCTGAAAAATGGGCTCTTAATTCATAATTTTGAAGAACTTAATACTGTACATTGCACCAGCACTACACTGAGAAATTGCAAAAATCAAGCATTGTTAACCTGTTAGATATTCCAGTTCTCATAAGAACAGCTCAGACTTTATCAAGGGGGGGCAGGGGGAGAAGGAAAATTAATTACATGGAAGCAAATAAAAATATTTATAGAGTTGACTATTTGGAGAATTTCCTCCCCACCAAGATCTACTCTAGAGAAAATTTGAGTTTGCTCTGGAGAAAATTCTGTTGTACAATTGGCCAAAGATGTGAGAAGGGAAAGGAAGATAGATTTATCTTTAACACTCAGCTGGATGTTTAGCACCTGTAGAGAGAGAATTGGCTCAGAGCTTTGCACAATATGTCCCAATGTGCATGCTTCTACCCAGGAGGTCCTTCCTTATGGGCCACGTGGAGGAACAAGAATGGAAGAACAGTTTTACAGCATTCCCAAACTCAGTATTGCTATACCAGCCAAAAAAATAATGCTGCTAATAATATGTAAGGGTTGCAGTGAGGATTGAAGGAATAGTTGGAATACCAGAACTGTTTATTTAATCAGTTGAGTTCTAGATATTAAAAATGTTTTTGTTTCCTTCTGAGATAAATGCTTACTTCCAGGAAGAATTACAAGAATTCTTATCAATTAAACACTTCAGAATGACATTGGCACCTACTGTCATCTTTGGTTTAAAAGGCTATCCTGGACTGAGTTGGGCTCATTTGGAACGTCAGACAGATGTAAAAAATGATTGGGAGAAAAACTGATCTTTTTTCTTTGCAAAAGAAGCCTAATAGGTGTGCCAGAAGCTTGGACAATCATAGCATAATTATTATGGTATGCATATTAATAAGATGTGATATGACCTTTTGAGTCAGGGAGAGCAGTTAGCAATAGTGCTATATATACTTATATAGCGCTTTACAGTGCTTTATAACATTCTCTAAATGGTTTAGAGAGTCAGCAAATTGCCTCAACAATTTGGCTCCTCATTTTACCCACCTCAGAAGGCTCAGTCAACCTTGAGTCTGGTGAGATTTGAACTGCCAAATTGCAGGCAGCCAGCAGAAGTAGCCCACAGCACTGCACTCTAACCACTGTGCCACCGTGGCTCAGATGTTATATCACAGCAGATTTCTGTTTTGTGGCTTTGCATCTCTGTCCATTTGAGCAACCATCAACAGAATATATTAGACATTTCACAAGTTTGCAAGATACTCCAGCTGCAGCAGATTCCATGTTCTTACTATGCAGCCTTGGATCTTAGAAGTATCAGTGGAGGTTCTGCCTAGGTTTTATCAGAGGTTAGGACAATTTCCCTTTCAATCCTTCAACTAGCATAAGAATTAACATACATAATTAACATTAACATACATAACATACATCCCAACTAAAGAAATCTATGTTGAGGATCTGAGACTGTCAGCAGGATCTCGTACTAATAAAACTTTCATTGCTATCCTTGAAGTTCCATGAGGGTTTAGCTCAAGGTGCTTGTGCAGGTGGCTTACATAGATCAAACATTAAGAATAACCTTGTTTAGATCCTACTTTCTACCATTGTTGAATGCAAAATAGTCAGCATGGAATTCCCCTAGACTTTGATCAACAGAGACCCACTTATTCATATGGGATATCTGTGTTACCAGGACCACAAAATATGCTGGCTAGGAAGGTTCCATTCTGAATGGAACTCCCTGGCTGGCAGTTATGATATAGTCCTCACAAGAAAGAAAGAAGAAATGAAAGAAAGGAGGTTTTAAGAGTACACATTTCAAGAACTGATAATTTTTTTCAGGCTAAGGACTTCCCATTGTCTTTTGAGAGGTACCCTGAAGCTCTGTAAAACCAGGAGAAAGATAAATGGGCAGGGCTAGGATAAAAATGAAATGTTGATGTAATTTCAGTTTAATTAAATATTGCCCATATGATTGTTATCTGGCTAAGTTCTTACAAGACTTGAGTCATTTCCCCACTTATACAGTCTTTTGAAGTCATCCAACCACCTTTTGTGCCAAAATAAGAGTAATAAAGGTGATTTTTCTATCATCTCAACACTGCAAGTTTTTAATGGGGAATTTACCTTGATTCTGAATGAAGCCGGTTTTCTGGGTTTGCAAAATACATTACACTATAAACTAATCAAACAGGGTGGCTTTTCCCAACTTATTAACCCATAAGATACCAATCAAGATTATTCGTAACCAAGATTAGATACTGTGTTCATCCTACCATTATCTGACTCAGTTAAAAATATTAGATGAATACAGCTTTTGCATACATCATATCTTTCTTCTGTCACATTCACAATCAGTTTAATTGGATTTGGGGATACATCCAATGTGTCATGCTCTTTTCTTTTATCTTTTCTTTTATGTACACTGACAAATTCCTTTTGTGTCCAATCATACTAAAATATTCTATGCTATGCTATGCTATGCTATGCTATGCTATGCTATGCTATGCTATGCTATGCTATGCTATGCTATGCTATTTCTATTCTATTCTGTAAGCAGCACTGAGCCTCAGTGTGTAGCCCTGGCATATTGCAAGAAACTCAGTTCTTCTGCAAGTTTGAAATAACTGCTTCTTCAGCTGAGAAGCTGTACTTTTTGCTTTCAAAATTCAGAATGGTTTACACAGTTTTTTCCTTCAAACATTCAACTATTTGTGACCAGGAGCAGAATTATTGTCTCTGTGAAGTACATAACCTATGGAGTCCTATGGATAAGTGGTCATTTGATCCCAGTTAAATCCTTCATTGCTATCTATGTCCTACTCATATATTTTTTTTAAGTTTGATATTGTGGACAACCTCCAGCCTAGAAGCATTCATAAGATTTTCCTGAACTTTGTTCTAGTGGGGTTACTTTACTGCCCAGATTCCACAAATTGCTTGTTCAATAAAAAGGGTATGTTTTTTAACAGTCCACTTAGTTAAAATTTACCTTCAACCTTTTAACAACCTTAGCTGCAAGAAATATTTTCCATACCAAGGAACAGATACCACCCCCTTTTTTTTAACTTCTGTGAAAATCACGTCCTGTGAACATCGAGAAACAACCATGAAAGTTAAGTGTTTCCTTTTCTAGATATAGGTAGAGTGTGTGGAGAAATAAAGATAAGAATCTTTGCAGATGGTGGTTCATCCATCTATCACACAATCTGTTTTCTGTACAAAGGAAATGGAGGCCTATCACTTGGGCAAAGCAAAGCACAGGGTAGTGAACTGAAAAGAAAAGCAATAAAATAGAAGCCAGGTGTTCTGTGATAAGTGCTGCTGTATACGCATCTGTGGTTTTCTCAGGAAAAAAAAATCATTACAAACAAATGTCCCCAATATTCAGGAACAAATACTATCCTTAGATAAAAAGCCCATTAACAACAACAAAAGTGGCAATAATTCTAAATGGGGATTGCTTTTGGCAAGGTAACTTGAAACCTCCAAATGTTTCAGATAAGAGCTGCCATAATTCCTTCTGGCTGGCCATGTTGGTTCCATTAGATGGAGGTTAAAATTGAGAACAAGGGTACTGTTACACTGCTTATCCCTGGCATCTGGGAACGGAGGCAGTTTTATTCTATTTTATCTGAAATTTACATTACTACCCAATTCACACAAATAGGGAAGTCATCGTCTAAGTGAGAAGTCTGGGTCCCATCAAATGATATTGTCACCTGAACTATACTTATCCTATTAGAGAAAGGCTGTCAAACTCGAGGCCTGCGGCCTGGATGCATCATGCGCTGGCCATGCCCACGCCCAGTTTAGCGAAGGGGAAAAAATTTGGGACGCTGCCATGACGACGTGAGTTTGACATTCCTGTATTAGAGCATCTGGAATATAATCAGAAAAAAGTAGTACTACAACTAACTCAGTCCTGTGCCATGGTGGGTGGGTGGGTGGACTCTGTAGGGTATACCAAGCCCCTTAACCAGCTCTGAAAACTCTTTGGAGCCAGGACAGCAAAGTAGTAGTCTTACCTGAGCGCACTTACTTAAACATGCACTCAAGACTTCATTGCTGCAGTCTAGCCATGCTGCCATTATGTACTCCCTTCTAAACATTTTTGTATACATGAATAGTACAGTCTAAGTCCATCCAACAGCAAACTGAGATGGTATCATAGCAATAGTGCTTAAATTTATATATTGCTCCATAGTGCTTTACAACACTCGCTGGACAGTTTACAACGTCAGCATATTGCCCCCAACAATTTGGGTTCTCATTTTACTGACCTCAGAAAGATGGAAGGCTGAGTTAACCTTGAGCCCCTTCACGATTGAATTCTAGGCTGTGGGCAGATTTGCTTGCAATACTGCATTCTAACCACTGAGCCTGACGTAGTGCTGCCTTTATGTACTCTCATCCCAACATATGATGCAGATACACGAGTCACAACATTTGCATAAGAACCTGGTCATATATTTCAACCTCTGGCAATTTGTATGCCTGTGAATCTATCCTTTTGAATTTTGACTGCCGTTTCTGTGTTTAATAAATATGCCACTGATTGATTAGACCCCTATACCTTTTTTGTTGAGACCAGACAGATGACGAAAGTCTTACTAGAAGTTATGGTGCATACATTTCACTTGACTGTTAAGAATTCATCTCCAAGAGTTGCAGAAAGCATAATATGGCACAGCCCTTGCTAGTGTTCAATTCCATATGATCCTCAATATATAAAATATATATTGCCAAACTTATGTTTTCTTCCCTGAAATGCTTATTAAAAAAAATAAAAACCCTCCAGAGAGCAGTTGGAATGAGAAAACATTTAAGCATGTGATCCTTCAGCAGCAGCCTAAAGTGATCAGAATCCAAGAGCAGTACTATTTTATGCTGCTTGGCTCTAAGAAGCTAAGCCAGAGAATAATATAGATGCCTAAGAATGAAGAAGCCTTCTGTTGTATGTCCCAATGCCAACTTGGGTGTTGCCATCACTCGGAAGGCAGCCTGGGCGGAATCCTCATTCCAGAAATCTGTATGCCACTGAAAAGTCTCCTCTGATCCAAGCTAATCTCAATTCAATGACTGGGAACAATATAATTAGGGCCCCCATTCTTTATTATTACTTCCTGAACTCTTGAAACAGCTTAGTTTTTCAGTGAAAAGTATGCAGGCATGCAGTATGCAGGGGACAGCTGAAATACTACAATTTCCTTTCCCTCTCAATTTCTTCAGGTTTTCATTAAGAATGCGAGTTGTAATAAAAGTATATATTGGCAACAGAAGTATAATGCATATTTTATGTAATGTAACCTACCCAGAGATTTTCAGATAGGTGGAGGTAGGGCTGTAGTACAGGTAGTCCTCGACTTATAACGACAATGAAGTCCAAAATTTCTGTTGTTAATGTCTCAATTTTCTCTCATTTTACGTCCTTATTCGCCACAATTGTTAAATGAATCTCTGCAGTTGTTAAGTTAGTAATATGGTTAAATGAATTTGCTTATCCATTGACTTTGCTTATCCAAAAATCAAAAAAAAAATGTTCACATGACCTCAGGACACTGCAACTGTCATAAATATGAGTCTGTTGCCAAGCATTTGAATTTTGATCACATGATCCTGAAGATGTTACAATGGTGGTAAGTGTGAAAAATTGTCATAAGTCACTTTTTTCAGTGCCCCTGTAACTTCGAATGGTCACTAAATGGACTCTTGTGAAGTCAAGGACTATCTGTATTCAAATAAATAACAAATAAGCCATTTGGACAATGTAAACGTAAAGCAAGTAAGACAACGAAGGCCTTTCGACAATCAAAATTAATTCTCGTGCTTGTTTGTGAGTTAAGAGTGTTGAGTGAACCCAATCATCATTTGTATGCATGATAAAATGAACCATGGTTAGATATGCTGTAGGACCACAGCCACAATACTGTGTACTGCAAAACTGACTGGGTGGGGAAAGCATTAATTCTCACTTCTGAACAAATGGAAAACACCTGGCCAATGTTAGCATTATTTTAGCCTGCTTCAGTGATTATAGTGGAGCAGAAGTGAAGACTATGCTATGTTTACATATGACTGGCAGCTGGCTTGCCCTTCATTTTAAAAGTAATCTCATATATTATTTTTCTTCTGGAAAAAAATAACAAAATATAGCTATAGCTATAGCTATATAAAAACAAAGAATTCCCTACCAAAATTAGCAAGGCAGAAATTAGAAAGGAATAAGTTTTTTAAAAAGTGATATTTATGCATTGTTTCCCTAACAACTGTGAATACCATAATGTTCATAATGAGTTGAAGAGCACAAGTGAGTAGAAATAAGCAACTTTAGTATAAGGGACAACTTCAACAGCACTGGGTTGCAACCTACACTTATTTATTGTTCAGTGGGCTATTTCTGACAACAAATAATTGGTCCTATGTAAGACTAGAGACATTCTTTAAAAATAGAAATATCTGGCCCCTTGCAGTTTTCTTTTCTTCATTTAAAGGTCAAAGGCCAAGGGCCTACCCTGAGTTCCAAGAATGGAGTTTTGTTTTGAAGGGATAAGCTTTAGCCTTTTGTACCAAATTATCTAAAATATAATCAATACCTTCTTTCTGGAAGGTATGCCTTTCTTTCTCAGACCCCCTGGTTCAATGCATCTTGGCAAACCCTGTGTTTTAACATCTGCATGCCAAAAGCAGCAGCATTAATCGATGAAACGTAACAGTTGCAACCAGATAATTTAGGGCACAGCTGGAAATGCATTAGCCAAGTAGGCAAGGGACAGGTTTTGGCATCCTCAGTGCAGCTACCGGTATCTTCTTTCATTGTGAAATGACATGCTGGGGAAGATGATGAAATTGATTTATACTTAGAAAGGGTTTATTTTCCTGCCTTTTTTTTTTAAATCCAAAAGCACGTGTGAGATGTAAACCTAACAAGTTCATTGGATAGCAGCTTGACAACGAGTCCATTGTGGAAACTAGTTGCATGCCTTACTTGCATGTAAGAACTTGCTATCCAAGAAGCCTGGATAGCTCAGCAGACTAAAGCATTGTAATTAAACACCAGATGTCTGCAATTACTGCAAGTTTGAATCTCACCAGGCTCAAGGTTGACTCAGCCTTCCATCTTTCTAAGGTAGGTCAACTGAGGGCAATAAGATGACTTTGTATAAATATACAAAAACTATGAAGGCTATATGCACTGTAAGCCGCCCTGAGTCTCTGGAGAAGGGCGGCATATAAATCAATTTTTTAAAAAAAAGTCTTTCTGATAATTTCACCAGTTTCTAATGGCCCTAATTAAGAAGCAAGCAATATGTATATATAGATCCCCTACGGCTTAAGCTTCAAATTTAGCCAGGTCAGTTTGTTTTTTCATTCAGAAGCTGATGCCCTTGTGTGTTTTAACTTTAAAAAACAACATTTTGTTCTATTTCCTTTCTTCCCCAATATTTTGTCAAGCTACTACTCTTCTTGTGTTATCTAGAATGTTATTTGGCTTTTTGTTGTCTTTATCTCTTAGCCATCTCTTCTCATTCATGAAAACCCCAATTGCTGAACGCTTAAGAGGGAAAGTAGCCATGAAAAAATGGCTTTCCCTTCCTGCTATCACTATGTTTTCTGTAGCAGGAACTGAATCCTCAACCTTGTTCTTTTTAGTGAAGCAGATAATATACTGCACTTGGGCATGTTGCCAGGAGATACCTGTACAGGTGCAGAGTTGTGATGTAGCCACACCTGCCCTCCAGATACAATTCAAAGGTGAAGTAAGGGGTCAAGTACCTCCAAAAGCCCAAGAAAGAAGCCAGGTAAGAACAGCAAGAACTCAAGACAGACAAATTACAAGTTTTCAAGATATCACTGGGTCACACTATTAAGTTTTTAAAACATTAAATTTACTAACATAAATAGTGTTTATAACAAAAGGCACAGTCTTTTTTTTCTTCTCAGCTATAAACAATGGAAAATATTTACAATTTGCACAATTGGTCTTTTTAGGATTCTTTTTTGTTTTGTTTTGTTTTGTTAAAAAGGTTATTTTTTTCCCCTCCCTGTTCCTCAATACCTTTATTAAAACTTCCCCAAACTTGATTTCTTCTTCCCCAAAAAAGGGGCCCATTCTACAAACAGCAGATTAAAGTCCATTAACAACAATAATTTATCAATGGAAATTATTTTTCTCTCTGTCTCTCAGATGGTAACAGTATTACTAACTTCTTCATACTGGATAACAAAATAAGGGTAACTCTGGTCATCGTTAAAAATGACAAAAATCTGTGGTTCAAAGTAGTTGTCCACACAGGAATCATACAGATCACTGGTGATGCTGGCAGGGTTCACAGGTGGAGGTCTTCTCATGGTGTGGTTCCCTACTGTGTACTTTCCGGTCAGTACTTTTGCCAAAAACATGTAGTGGATCCCTTTGGGTGACCGCTTGGAGAAATTATGGGAGTAGCTGGCTTTCCGAGCAAAGTAGCTCCCTTGCCCGAACATGGTGGCGTGTTTCCCACATACCCGAGGGTCAAAGTTGTGCTTGCAGATACCATCTACCACGTCTTGGGAGGTCCCATGGAACAAGTGTCTTTCATTCATAATCTTGTCTAAGCCGGTCATTTTTTTAGACATGTATTCTTTTTTCCTGGAAATGAAATATAGACACAGATATGGGTATATCTTTTCAAATTTCTAAAAGCGCCTAATGGAACTTTAAAAAGAGCAAGGCATATTGTAGACCTTGGAGTTTGAGTGGTATCTCTTTGCCCGAAATAACCCTCAAAGCTGTCCATGATTCATGTCTGGAAGATTGGGTGGCTTGCTTTCTCTACTGCTTATCTGGTGCTCTTTAGCTGTCCTTAACAACTGCCCCATTGCCAATGCTTATCCTGCTTTTTTTGTGT
The DNA here is from genome assembly GCA_030761175.1 of Masticophis lateralis. Lineage (NCBI taxonomy): Eukaryota > Metazoa > Chordata > Lepidosauria > Squamata > Colubridae > Masticophis > Masticophis lateralis. The sequence continues at coordinate 25,212,849 of JAUDYJ010000005.1, forward strand.
CTGTTTTGACTCATTGCAAAATGGTACTCCCTGATCCTTGCACACTGAGAGTGTGAAAAACCAAAGAAGCAGATTGATTCAACCAAAAAAACCGGTCGATTCCACCAGTTTTCTCTACTGAATGACACCTGCCAACAAGACCAGTCATAGTCTTGCAAGCAAGAATGATTACTACAGTTTAACATCCACCACACATTTACTTAATGATTCCTGCAAAAAAGGGCAGAAAATTACTTCTGGTCATGTGGGTGCCTTGACTTATGACCACAAGGACTGTAATTCCAGGCTCAATTACAGTCATAAAATGAGGACTACTTGTAGACCTGCCTTACTTTGTAGGCTAGGAATGAGATGGAGGCAACATCATTGAGACACGGCAGAAACAAAAACGATGCCAGGCCATGTTTGTACTGTGCTTAAATGAAACCGGGGGAAACGCAATACACAACCTAATTATAAAATGCAGAAATAGTAGCATTGCAAAATCCTTTCCTGGGTCTACCACCTGCCTTTCTGCTCTTCTTAAGGGGAACCTTAATCCTGAGAAAACTTACTTGTAGTCAAATGTAACTAAGATTTAGAAAACACAATTATAAGCTGCTAATCTGTACCATTTCAGAGGGAAAGCTTTATAAGTAGAATACTTGGCTAGACATTAGCAATAATTTTTTTAAAAAAATGCTAGAAATTTCCCCCCGCCATCTCAGATGGTACTTTTTCTATCAGCATACAGTACAATATATTGAGGTGATATTCCAGGGTGAGAACAAAAGCAAATAAAATTTGATTTTGTAGCTCTATTTGTGGGATCTGCCATTGGGATTTCTGCTCTTCTCAGTTTGGGTTAGAAGCAAAAACATGGTGCCAGCTTAACAAAATGAGAGAAGCCAGGAAGCTCTATTCAAATGCAATCAGGCCAAACAAAACAGCTGTTCATCAGCAAGGCTGGTGCTTCAACAAAAGGCCCCTTTCATAGGTTGCAAAAGAGATGCAGGTTTTAGTTCAGAGGGTGACTTTCAGCAAAGCAGGAGGCACTTTTTCTGTCTAGGCTACACTCCTTCTGAACAATTTGTACACGACGATGACCATTCCTGATATTTCCCAACAGACAGCTGTTGCCTGCAGTTTCCCTCACTCCAATGTAGCTGAAGTTCTTGTTTGTGTTTCTAAGGACAAGCTCTTCACCGACATCTAGGCCAATAGTATATAAGGTGGTGCAGCAACTGGCCCCTTTAAGAAGCAAGATTTGTTTAATTTATATGCCTCCTTTGTTATTTTTATATATAACTCAAGGCAGCGAATATATCCAACACACTTTCCTCCTCCTAGTTTCCTCCCAAACAACAACCCTGGTCAAGTTGAGTTTGGCTGACTGTATGTGACCGATCTAATGTCACCTAGCAGATTTCATGAATAAGGCAGGGCTAGAAGTCACAGACTTCCGCTTTCTAGCCTGGTACCTTAATCACTAGAACATGCTGGCTCTCTTGTTGAAGGCATTGGCAAAAGAAAAAAAAAAGCTTTTCCAAGAGATGTCACTATTATTGTCCCACCTCTCCCAAAACCGTGAAATAATGAAGTTAAAAGGAGATTACTTATCTGATTTTGACTCACCTCTTATACTTCTCCCACAAAAACTGGTTCTGAACTCGCAGTATTTTCAAGATTTTATATTTGGTCTCGGGCACAGTCTTATGAAAGAGATTATAAATGGTTCTGTAGCTTTTGTCTTCCTTTGAAACAGGCACTTGGATAAAGTCCTGAGCTGGGTCCATGCTAATCCATGTTTCTGGATAGAAACTGGGAGAGGTAACAGAATTTGGGGATAAATCTTGTGATGGGATAGATTCTGTCATTGGCACTGCCAGGCTGCCACTAAGTGTCCTGGAGAAATTGGGAGAGAAATGGAAGAAAAGGATTCAATAGGATATCTGTAACATCTGTAAGCTGTTGGGGGTCCTCCATAATTTTTTTAAAAGTGGGAAGGGGTGCTGAAAGAAAAAAAGAAACACTGCTCTAACATCTCATCTTGATGCTGAACATTTTGGTCTTCTAATAAGTTATTGATTCTCTTCAGTTTTTTGTTATCTGAACTTTGATAAACATTATCTCTTCATTGAGGTTATTAATGAAAATTCTTAAAGACTGTTGTGTCTTGAACTAAATCACAAGGCATACCAGTTTGATGAAGAACCCCTGATGACGACATCATCATCATCATCATTATTATTTTAAATTTATATACCGCCCTACTCCCAAAGGACTCAGGGCGGTGAACAGTCAGATGAAGTGCATATAATACAATGTTAAAAAACATTTAGAATATAATAAATATTTTGGCCCAATAATTTAAAAGACCCAATTTAGGATAGATTTGAAACAGTTTAAAAAGGGAAGATTAGGCCAGGCCCGCCTGTTTAAATAAGAATGTTTTAAGGGCACTGCGGAAAGTGTGCAGATCCAGGATCCTCCGTAATTCCGGTGGGAGCTCGTTCCAGATGATAGGTGCCCCCACAGAGAAGGCTCTCCCCCTGGGGGCCACCAGTCAACATTTTTTGACTGACGGCACCCCGAGAAGCCCCTCTCTATGAGAGCGTACTGGTCAGTGAGAGGTTACTGGTGGCAGAAGACGGTCTTGTAAATACCCTGGTCCTATGCCATGGAGCGCTCTAAAGGTGGTAATCAGAATTTTGAAGCGCACTCGGAAGACCACTGGGAGCCAGCGCAGCTTGCACAAGACGGGAGCCACATGGGAGCGCCATATACTAGTATAGCTTTAAAGTTGGCTATGAACCCAATCAATAAATATAATCTCCATTCCACGCTTGCTAAACCATGTCATGGTAACTTTGTCAGATGTTTTGCTAGATGTATTATCTCAATAGCTTTCCCTCAACTAAGGAAGTTCTCCAACCTGAAAATAAGATTTGTTCCCAAGAAATCCATGCCGAATTCTTAACAACCTGCATAATTTTCAAGGAGGTGCTTCCAGATCTCTCTCTTTCATGATCTATTCTAGAATCTTTCCATATAGTAATGTCAGACTGATTGATAGTCCGTATCTTGTATCCTTCCTTTTCTCATTTCACAAATCAGGAATATATTTTCCTTTCCCAGATTTGTGTTATTTTGAACTCTGTTGATGCTCCTTTTATAGATTTTTGGCCAGACTATCATCAGATTACTTCTGTATCATAGAATGCAAACATCTCTGACCCAGAAAGTATTGACTCATTTAGATCAGTACATATTCTCACTTATATTTCTGTTGAGCTCAAGTTGAGAGAGATTCTGTTCCTTCAACCAGGTTTTCCTAACAGTTTGGTAGAATGATGTAAAAGAAAATCTGAAAAACCAAACCTGTGTGTTTATATGTGCATGCGATCTAAAGGAGTTAGAAAGAAGAATAGGTCAGCAAAGACAACAATGTGCAAGTAACCCAAATTTGTAGAGATGGGGTCAAGATAACTAAAATTCAGATATAAGGTACCCTGAGGAAACATTAAGAACAACTAAAAGTATTTCTTCAGATATCTTCTAAGTGTAAGAAATATGCATTTTCTTCCACTGTAGTTGCTATCATTATTCCGAATTGAGTTATTTTTAGGATTTCCCATTCCTACCCATCTTCCCTTTTTCTATTCCTTTTGCTATCATATAATCCTATTAATCCTTGTTCTGATCCGTACATATTAAAACTTGCACCTTTAATTGCATTCTGCTTAGTGTCCCATCCTAAACAGAATTTCAGCATTCATTGGTCACTTTTGCTCAAATTCACATTCTCTAGTAGCTCTTCCCTTTTGGTTAAGGTCAAACAAAGAATGGCTAATCTCTCTTGTCTCCTAGACAAGAGAAAGGTCAGGAATTTCCTGGAAGTAGAGGCCTTGGCAGAGTTTGTCTCCCAGCAAATGCTGCAGTAATTAAAAAAAAAAAAGCCCATCACAACTAATTGATGCTTGTTGAAAGATCAGCAATTTGCTCTTTAAAAATAACTACATTTTCTCTTTGGTTGGATGATCAATGGTAGACACCAACAATGAAACTATTTTTATTCCACTTATTTTAAATCTGATGCTCTCAATAGAGAGCTATAAACAGTATATGTGCTGAACTACAGCAATTTCAAATGCCTATTAACTCTTAGAAAGCAAATAATGCACCCAGAAAGAGCTAGATCCAGATGAGGTCAATTTGGTCCTTTCAAAGTCAGTGCAGTTCATGCTAAATATAAATAGTTTTTCAAAGGAATTTAAAGGGAACTTGAATGCAAATTTGACTGGATCTGGCTAACGGTGTTAAAAACAAAGCCATCCAAAGAATTAAGATTCAATTCCAAAACAAGTGTACGCCAAAGCAATTTTTTCAAAATATGGACTGTTGTGTTTCCAGAAAGTAATATTTGTACATTGCTCACTTCTACACTGAATTTTGGAATGAGGCAGTCCAACCTGCCTCATTCCAAAAAAAAAAAAAAAAATGGAATCAACTTTTAAAAACAGCTGAGAACTGGAAAGTGACTTGAAAATGGAAAGTAACCTCCTTGCAGAAAAAGGGCTCCTTGAATAATGTTTTTTCTTATTAAAATTAAATTTTTACAAGTTTTTAAAATCATTTGTGGCTGCATACTTTCATCAATTTAGCAAAAGCAAATTGTGTAAGCCTAGTGCAATTCCACCCTTATTAAAACAAAAGTTATGTTCAAGCTAGTTTGTTGCCTTTAGCAGTGAAAGCTGTGCACCTTGTACAAACCCATCGGATTAGCAGCTAGTCAAAGAAGCAGAATCATTTGAATAGAGAGGATTAATAGAAATCCACTAGAAAAAAGAGGGGAGAAAACAGGAGCGCAATTCAGTTCAGTGTTTCCACAACAGAAACCAGTGCAATTAGTATCTGCAATTAAAAGGAAGACATCTGAGCAGACTGCCAGGCAGAGTTGTTGGCATTTATACTCCAGATACGGCAAGTAATTCCATTGCTAAGCAATGTGGTCATAAGGTGTAACATCTCGTGATCACGCCAACTTATGCGAGCAGTTCAAGCTGCCCCAGTTGCTGTCATTGGGTGAATTCTGCATGGTTTGCACTGTCCTGCACTCAAGTGATCACCATCTGTGACCTCCTGTTGGCTTTTCCATTAACTTTGCTTGTTTGAAGCTGGCAGTGTAGATAGCAAACAGCAGTTCGGGTCTGTGCGATGCTGTGGTGTCATAATTCACATAATTATGAAGTTGCAATCATATGACTGTATAGATGCTGCAATGGCCACAACTGCAAGCGCTGTTCATTCAGTGCCATCGTAACTTTGAACACTCACTGAATGAGTAAACCTTGAACGAGGACTACCTGAGATATCAGAAGAACATTTAACAAAGCCACTGTCTGTTTCTATTATGTTGAGTATGTGTTTGTATGTGCATGATGGACAAATAGATTGTTTATTTGTGCAGTCTTGGTCGTTGGCAACAGCTTTCAGTGGTATGCAAGCACCAGGAGGGAAGAATACGATGTTTTGCAAAAACAAAGAGTTGGCTAACACTATGATAAGACAAAAAAAAAAAAACCATTAAAGCTACATAATCAATTTACAGATTACAGATTAACAGAGTCGCAAGGGACCTTGTAGGTCATCTAGTCCAACCTCCCACACAAGCAGGAGACCCTATACCATTTCTGACAAATGGCAGTCCAATTTCTTCCTGAAAGCCTCCAGTGACGAAACTCCCACAACTTCCAAAGATAAGCTGTTCCACTGGTTGATTGCTCTCACTGTCAGAAAATTTCTCCTTATTTCTCGGTTGAATCTCTCCTTGATCAATTTCCATCCATTATTCTTTGTCTGGCCTTTGGGTGCCTTGGAAAACAGTTTGACTCCTTCCTCTCTGTGGCAGCCCCTCAAATATTGGAAGACTGCTATCATATCTCCCCTGGTCCTTCTCTTCACTAGACTATACTGTATATTGTATACCTGTGCCACCACTCCATCATTATTACTGAGGACACCAAGAGATACATGAAAGGTTGCAATACTTACTGCAAAAATGGCATGAGAATCACACAGGAACGGAAGAGAGGCCTCTTCTTGATTTCTCTTCGAACACATGCATTTTGCTGGAAGCCATCTTTAATGTTCAAGATATAACGATTGTGCCATGTAACAAATCGGACCTCTGCCAACCCCCTGTAGTTGGCTTCTTCTATTAATCGTACTACAGGCTGTTTGAAATAAAAATAAATAATTCACTTAAATACATTTCATGTTCAACTTCTTTTTATTTTGTAGAATTACTCATCAGAATAAGCAATACTTCCCTTCTCCTTTCAAACACAGCCAAGCTTTCTTAATAATTTTAATAAAAATATAATCATACATAATGACTTGTTCATAGATAGGACAGTCCCATTCTAACCAACAATCAAAGCAACCCTAAACCACAACAACAAATTCAGTATCTAAAATTACTAAAACTAGGGAGATCAATTTGTGTTCCCTCGAAACTGAATTATAATTCTTAAGGATCTCTCACAATAGACCCTATTTCTCTGGATACTGAGAATTACATTTCCAGAACAAATGAACTGTCACATGTTAAGTATCCTTGTAAATTTGAAACAACCTGCCCAACGTTTGGCTAAAAAGTTTCACTTTCTTCATACAAGGAAGTAGATGAATAAATGAATATAATATGTAAAATCCTTTGAGCACATCCCTTATTTCTGTATTAAGAAAATTACTGTTCTCTGGACAGTACCTTCAAGCATTCAAAGCTCTTAAAACCAACCAAAGGGGCTGAGTTTGCACAATTCATTAAGCCACAAAAAGAATTCATGTTATAAGTCTAACTAAGCCTAGCATGTAGTACAAACATTAGGTCCTTAACTGACCTGATTAAACATGTTGCAGAAACCCAGCTTCCTGACTAAGTGGTAATTTCAAAGCAGACTAACACAACCAAACCCAGTATATTACCCCAATGATGGGAAAATTACCTCGGAATATTCTCTCCAGCCAAAGTGATCCCTGCAGAAATATTTCCAGACTGTATAATAGTTGGAGTCAGTACTTGTGCAGACAGGTGTAGAGAGTCTCCTCAACTGGTCAAACTCAGTTGTATCATAAAACGTCAGGGCATTCAGGTCCACTAAAAACTCCTGACCTCTGAAGGAGAAGATGACAAAAGGTTCCGTTTGTTCAGATATTGGATTGAAAGCTATATTAGCAGTACTATTTTTACAAGGGCTGCCATTTGGGACTGGAAGCCAAAGTAAACTCATTATTAAATGCATAGAAATAACTAACTATAGGCTTATCATTATTCTCCAATTCCGTAATCAACTTTCCATCCCCTGGAGCTTTAATTTAGCTTAGTTTTTCCTTCAAACAGATCTGCAAGAAGGATATTATTAATTAGAATGTTCTAAGAGTTTGTATGTAGACATATAAATCTTCCACAAGTATCCTCAGTCCTTTCATGCTTCATTCTCCCAGTAATTTTTATTTTAATAGTACTCATTATCTATTCTTTCATATCTATCTTTCTCAATTTGATCTGGAAACTGAACAGAATATGAGCAAAAACAAGAAAAAACAAAATGGGGAGATACTGTAGGACTATCAGGCCTGGGCTGAAAGCTTCTAGACAATCACTTGACAGATCATCTGAATAAAGAACTGAAGTAGTGTTTTTTTTTTTTTAAATCTCTTTGCTGCCCTTAAGTTTGCATTTTTGCAGCCCACTCTGATAATTTGAGCTATTGAGAACAAGGAATAGAAACTATGCTCCAATAAATGATACAATCATCAGCACCACCATCCAAAACAAAGACCAGGCAGAATTTAATCTGCCTTCTGTGATTACTTTGATAGAGTTTGAAAGACTAGCCCTTCTTCATCACCACTGCGATAAATCCCAGACGGAACAATATATTAGATTCTATGGAGTGATGCTGTTTCTGTATACATGCATAAGGCCAGGCACACTTGTTTTTTGTATGAATTTGGCTACTAATAATTATTTTTGGATTTAAAATATAATAATATTGTTGAACTACATCTGATAATAAAGGACTTTATGTCCTTTATGTTTTACATTACCACATATTTTATTACATTTAAATTATTTACTATAATTCTGTACACTGCCTGCAGGTACACTGCACAACAGGTGGAGATATTTTTAAATTAAAAAAAAAAAGAATGAATGAATAAACTGTTCCTTTTTCTAGAGCACAGTCCATAAACTGGGGATCTCCAAAAATGGGGAGAGAACCCATCCAAGACTAAATACAACTTTTGAGTACTTTCCAGTCTTGGCTGTGTTGGTCTCTTTGTTCTGCATTGCTATGGAAATTCTTATGATAGGCATAACTGCTTCTTTGGAGAACTCCAACAAGTGGAAGATAAGGTATTTTATGATACCACTGTTTATTTGCAGAAAGTCATTCTGTTGTAAAGCAGAAACAGGGCAAAAGCCAACTACACTGCACCATATTTTTTTGCAGTGTGTAGAGAGTTCATGGTTCAAATAACCCTTTCCGATTTCCTAATTATATGCCTTCCTCCAGGGCTAAGTTAACTTGTTTCGTTATGAGTAGTTAGTTACAGATCCATGGGTCTTACTCCTCTTCTTCATTAACCTAGGACTACTCCTACTTCCTAGTCAATTTAGATGGAGAAATACCTGAATATGACATATTTTATAAACTCACCCCATTTTGAATGAAATGTTCAAGAATTCAATCTGACAACTGCTTTTGTGAGCATGATATGTATTGATTGCCTGCACATTCCAAGGGAGCTGCAGTTTATATTGTCCTCTTACAATTTATGCTCCCAAAGCCTTAGAGGCAAAGGAAGACTTTTTTAAAAAGTTCTCTCCTCCCCCACCCAATAATATTATAGGTAGCACAGCACTCTCTCTGGGAGCTCACCTAGAAATTGTTTTAGTATAAGCAATCATTCTTTGAGTTTTCAGGAAAAAAAATATGGAGCATTTTCTAATACAGATATTCCCCAACTCTAGCTCAAAAGCATGCAAATGTGAATAGATAAATAGATACCACTGGGAAGATAACACTGTTCTGTGCACCTCGGCATATGCTGGCCACATGACCACAGAGGTTTCTTCAGACAATGCTGACTCCCTTGGCTAAGAAACAGAGATGAGCACCACCCCTAGTGTTGGGCATGATTGGACAGGATACTTTTAATTTTCTGTGAAAACTACCTGATTCAGATTTAATTCAGAACTTCATTTTGGAGAACCTAAAGTTTTGCGCTTTCAACTGACCATAGGAAAGTATAAAAGTCAAAAGGCTCTATCTTTTTTTTCCTTTTCATTTTATAAAAAAAACAACAACAACTTTGATAACATGTTCAGGCTCAAATGACCCTTCTTAGGGGGCTTTACCTACCAGATTCCAGATGGATAGCATTTCAGAGACACACTTATGTGTTTGAATCTTCCAGCCTTACAGTGAGTACCATATTTGCTAGGAAACTATTTGTTCAAATCTATAGACAACTTGATTCCCATCTCCCTTCTACAACAACCTCATAAAAGAGGGCATATCAAACTACAGCTATGGACCTTAAGATTGCCTTATAAATCGGCAACACTTTAAACTGTTTTTGCTGGATTAATTCACTGATTTCATAAGCACATTTTTTTTTCTTTGCCTATAATGTAAAAACACACAATTTTAATGGCAAGTTAAGAAGCAGAGTGTGAACATAGTGAAAGTAAGGATGAGTTATAAGAATAGAATGTATGGGGAGGTAGAGTAAATGATGGTGTAAACAGATTTAGCTATTTTTTTTTAAAAAAAGTAATCATACTGTATCTGATTTATTCTAATTGTTACTTCTAATTCCTTTTCTGTGTTTTGCATATGGTCGCTTACTTCAAAAGTATTAGGCTAGTGGCTATGCACATGTGCATCTGAAACTTCATGGTGATTTAGAAATTCAATATTCAAATGCTGTATTGCCACACAGCTCGTTTGCAATTTCCTGTACCTTCCAGATGTACTAAATGACAATTACCAGAGCATGGAGTCATGTACCAAATTTACTGCATGGATCCTTTGAAACACAGAGCTCAACCTTAGTTTTAAAAGTCCCTCGGAAAGAAAATAAGATTTAAAAATGGCTAAGGATACACAGTCTAGTTACATTGTTTTGTGGACTATAAGAAGGCTTTCCTGTTTCTTAATGAAATGGTGGTAGGGTGAGAAGAAGATTTGGAAGTGTCTTTATAAGTGGACTGGGAAGTGAAGTGGCAAAGGTTCTCTACTATTAGCTCTAAGGAGGATAACAACATTTGTCACTACAGTCACATTCGGTTCTTAGTGGTACTAAGAGACATACAACATTTCTAATTCAGTCTCTAGCACAAGAAGGAAGGGTTCAATTCAGCTTCCTTTGCAGCAGAAGGCAAAATTGTGCTAAAGTTCATCAACGCTCTTTAGAGCCTTTGCAACAGATTATAAACACACACAAACACTGTGTTGATCCTACCATCGATAGCTGAATGAAAAAGATCTGTGAGCTCTAGTAATAAAAACCAAGGAATACATTAAAAAAAAGGGAGTAAAACCAAAGGTAAAGACCAAACTAATGACAGTAAGTAGAACAACCAGCCTTAGAACTGACCAATGAAAATAATTGGAGTGGTAGATGGCGTCTATTGTTGTTCAATCATTAATAGTAAAGAAATAAACAGTCAAAAATACACTGCAGACTAGCACTTAGTAGAGCAGTCATGAATGTCTTGGGAAATGTATTCAAATGATGTGATGTGTCTCTACCTACAAAGATCAGAATTGTGTAAGCAACAACATTCCTTCTGACAGTCTATGGAAGTGAAGGTTGGTCTTTGAAGAAGCAGGAGATGAAGACTTGATTATTTCAAGATCTAGCTGTCTGGAGAAGGCTCTAAAGATGGAAAGGTGGAAAGAAAGAGAAGAAAAGCAAAGTGGATAAACTTAATTACAGTTGGGATAACTGCATCATCTGAAAAGCGGAAAGACTAAGCTAGGACAGACTGTCATAACGAAAATCTATGTGATTGCTAGGAGTTGAAAATGACTTAATGGCACCTACTCAGATAAAACTGAGATGTTTTTAAAACAATCTCCATCCCAACATTAGAAGAGGGCATCTGCTTTTAGCAAATGTGCTACTTAAAAAGGCCAGTCCACTTCTGGGAAGGCTGTGAGGAAGACATTGCCCTCTTTGTTCTTGCTCAGAACACATCTGTGCCTGGTGAAATCTCAAAAGTTCAATTAACATGTGCAGGGCTACTATTAGTAAAGAAGGTTTCAGTGTGGGTTATGGTTCCTTGCAACCTAACCTACCCATCCAATAAACCGCATATATCCTCCTCCCACAAATGAGAAGTAACACTTTGAACTCATAGATTGTAATTGCTATTCAAGAAAGGGCCCCAAAATCTGCCTAACTGGACTCTTATCGCAAGAAACTTCCTTAAGTAAAGCTTATTTCTTGTCAGCAGCTAAAACATTTCCAAATGATTTTATTAATTTGCATTTCACCAAAAAGAACTCAAGCCATTTCTGCAAGGGGTAGAGCTTGCTTAATTTCAACCACAGCATTTAATCAAAAAGGAACGGCATGGTAGCTTAGTGGTGAAGATGCTTGCCTCCCACTTGGAAGGTTGAGGGTTCAATCCTAGGTAGGAGAAATGTTTCTCTTAGGGTGCAAAGAAAACACATCTGCTGCAAATTCCACGTAGGCGTCAGGAAGGGCATCCAGCCAGTAAATGCTCAACTCCATCCAGTCACCCAGATTCTACCCCAAATAAGGACTACAGGGTCGTAAAAAGGGAGAGTTTTTTTATTTAATCAAAAGGGCTTAATCTTTTTAAAAAAAGATAATATTGGAACATGTGAATAATTGGAAGCCCACAGGAAACCCCAGAACTATTCGCTAAGCTTAGAAGTTCAAAAAAACATCCCAGAACAAAGAAACTACTGTCATATCATTGACAGGAATCCTTTTTAAATATCTCTACAAGGTCACCCAGAAGTAAAGCTAAAAGTGGCACAGCAAAGTTGCTTCTAAAAATTTTGCTGAATTGTCAGTAACTTCATATAAACATGCAAGGAACTGAGCAACACATAATCCTCCAAATGTTGAACTCAGTTCTGATTAATCTAGATATAAAACAGTCCAGCTATACCAAGTTTTTGTAAGTTAGGAACAAGCCATCTAGCTAAGGAGAACTAGACACATTAAATAGCTAGCTGCGGGTAGGCTTTACAAGGATTAACACAACAAACTATGTTCTTCCTCACAGTTTGCTGCATAGAGATTCGTACTTTTATATGCTAATTAATTCAACAATCAAGCTCACCTTGATCATTGAATTATAGTTTCCAAGAGTCAGGTTACAGCATTTGTATCCTGGCAGGAATCTAGCACCTTAACAAGACACTCATTTGAGGAATGGATCAAGCTCAAAATGATTTATAATATTAGATCGGCTGACAAGATTTATGGGTTCTTGTGTTCATCAGTTTTAATATTTTATAATATTTGCTACTGGAAGGATATGTCCCAGTACTTGGATAATTACATTTATTTAATAATTATAGATATTATATGAAATGTTAAATCAGAATGTGAGTTTGTTGAATTAATTAGTATATAAAAGAAAATGAACCTTTATCAATAATATCAATAATGATTTATTAAAACTTGTACGCCATCCAATTCTCAATAACTCTGGGTGGCTCACAAGTAGACTCAAAATCATCTATGTAACCTCAAATGAATTCTGGATTATCATCTCAATTCTGCCCTATCATAACAACACTAGAGATACGATCAGCCTACTTTACAGTGATTTGTGAAGATCAGGATTTTTGTGGATAGTACACAGGAAAGTACGACATGAAATCTGAGGGCTTGATGCCATGAAAATTGCAAAAAGTCTACATTGGTGAAAGAAGTGGTGACTTTCAGCCATTTAAAGCCTATCCAACCTCCCCAGAGTTGCCATTTGACAGGAGCATGGTGGAGCAATGGTTAGAATGCTGTAAACCAGGCTAATTCTTCTGAATGTCAGAGGTTCGATCCTCACCAGCTAAAGGTTGACTCAGCCTTCCATCCTTCCAAGGTTGATAAAAATGAGAGCCCAGATTGTTGGGGGCAATCTGCTGACTCTGTAAGACTCTGAAAGCTTAGAGAGGCTGTAAAACACTGTGAAGCGGTATATAAGTCTAAGTGCCATTGCTATTACTCCTAGTAAAAAGCATCCCTTTGCATCACATGTTGACACTGCACGAGGGCACAAAGATGAGTGCGTGGAAGAGAGCCAGACGCAGGCTGATTTCCATGCACAAGTTACACAATGGAAACTTCTGCAGACATGATTTTTCTAATCTGCATACAGGGTGTGGAAGCAGCATTCATATTCAATTAATGCCTTGCTGAGAAAGACAAGGCAGACTATAGGAGTCAGTTCACCATGCCATGAACGGCTTCCATGTACCACATTATCTTCAGCCTCCTGGCTAAAAGGCTCCTGACAGGAGACAGGAGGATACTGTGCCCCATCATTTAAGGCTTTGCTTCAGTGACTATGCCCTGATTCATCAGCACTGGTCAAGTGGTCTGTGCCCTGCAGTTATAAGGGAGGAAGGAGGAAAACCACATGCAGAAGGTTTTGCTTAATCACTCTTGGAAACTGGCTGACAAAGCTCTTTGTTCCCCTTTTGCCAAACCCTTTGTGGCTTAGCAACAGTAGCTAGGCATACACGCAAATACAACCAAAGTTAACATATAATGCAATTCCTAGTTTTAAAGTTTTAAAGTAATTCAGCAAAGGAGAGTCTGTGGAAGTCAATGCCTCCTTTCAGGATACTGAGAAAACATAAAGCAGGGCACAGAGCAATTTGCTGTATGGAACAGAGGAGAGGTTTGAGTGCCAAAATTACGCAGAAGCCGAAGAGTCTTTATCCCCTCCACGAAGACCGGGCTCGAAGAAAACAACTTCTGCAATAGGAATGGACAATTTGAAAGTTTGTTTGTGACTCTTATTTAGGTATTTAAAACATTTATGTAGCAGCCCATCTTGCAACTAACCCTTGGCAGCTTCCAATTGAAAGTTAAAACAGCATAAAAGCCATCTTAAAATTATAAAAGTGAAACAGAGTTAACATTAACAGAGTTGGAAGGGACCTTGGAGGTCATCCAATCTAACCCCCTGCTCACGCAGGAGACCCGTACTAGGGATTTGAACCGCTGATCTTTCTGATCTCAAGCTCAGTGTCTTAGCCCCTGAGCCACCTAGTCAGGAACATCATATATTTAAAACAAAAACCTGATACTAAGTCAAACCTTTGATGTGCAGCCACCTCATCTTTCTGGGGAAAACCAGTTCTTCATAGCTTTACCGAAAGCTAGGAAGTCTGCTAAAACGTTCAGGGGCAGAGTGTTCAACAGGGGAAGGAGCTCCCATGGAGAAGTCACGTTTGCCAGTTCATATCAGATGCCAATATTTAGTCAAAGAAACCAGAAGTGTGCCCATATTATCTGGCCTGGTAGGATGGGGAAACGTCCTAGGGAAAGTGGGTTCCACAGATAATCTGGCTCCTGATTCTTTCAGTTCATTGTAACTTTTAAATCACAAAGAAAGACAAAGCACTACTTAAAATATTATCAGGAAAAATACAGCCTACTAACAAAAGAAGCTTTTCGGAAGAAACCCAAAATGACCTTCACCATTTTTAAAAACAGAAAGGCCAGTTTTCAAACTCCTAACAACTCAATTACAATAAAGCCAATTTGGTTCAAGATCATTATCAGTATTCACCAATCTAAATAATTAGGTGAGTTTGTTTTAGGGCATGGATACATTCCACAATTTTGAAGAGGTATCGGGTCTTTTTGATTAAATGTCAGCTCACATTTTCCAAAATGGTGCTCCAGAACAAACTTTAAATTTAATTCAGTTAAAAGCTTCAGCTTTGTTAAAAGTTAATCAAATAAAATTTATATGTTCATTCCTATGTAGAGTATATGCAATGTTTCCCTCCTTATGTCATATTAAATAATACAATTTGGAAATATTTAAAAAGGAGCTTTCTATCCCGAAGTACTGTTACAAAGAACAAACTCCCTAAGAGTCTAAAGTAAAGGATGGATTTGCTAAGGCTTCTATAATTGAAAATTAGACTTTTGTTTATCTAAGTGATGAAAATTACCACTAAAAATATCACCTAAAATAAATTTCACCAGTTAATCCCCAGGTATGTGTTCCTAAATGAAGTGATGTTTAACATTTGATTTCTAATTACTTTTATATTGTAAGAAAAAATAAGAGACAAATGTAAAAAAACCCAAACCCACTATATAATCAACACATAATTCCATTAATCTGGGTATTTCTCTCAAAAAAGATTTAGTAATAGAACAATTTGTCCATTTTTATTAAGTGAATACACAGATCTAAACTGTTAATTTTTGCAAGTATTGTGACAAAGAATCCTGTTTAAACAGCATAAAAGTTGGTCTAAGTAGCACATCTTCCAGGGCAAAAGAAATGCATACCAAAACAGAGACAACCAATTTCTCATTGTCAATTTAAAATGGACTTGGACTTCTATCATTCTTTACTCTCCTGCTATCCCAAAAGCACTCCTATTATAGAACCATAAAAGTTATAGAAATATTAATAGTTCGCACAATCTGCATTGCTAGTTGCACAAATAAGGAAACGATAAGACTGGGGGAGACATCGCAGGTGGCAGATTGACAAAAGGCCTCAGTTCCCAAAGAGACTTATGACCACTTTTCACACTTACAACCATTGCAGCATTCCCATGGTCACATGATCAGAATTTGGATGCTTTGCAACTGGCATGTATTTATGATGGTTGCAGTGTCCCATGGTCATGTGATCACCTTTTGTGATCTTCTGACAAAATCAATGGGGAAGCCAGATTCACTTAACGACTGTGTTACTAACTTAACATTGCAGTGATTCACCTAACAACTTGCCAAGAAAGTCAAAAGTCACTTAACAACTGTCTTGTTTGGCAACAGAAATGTGGGGCTCAATCATAAGTTGAGGACTACCTGTATTGAAAGCAATTCTATTTACGAAAGAAATCCTTAGATGTAGTAAAGACTGGGCCTGGATAAAAAAACCCTTGTCCACAAAACATTTTTCTATATTTTACTTACTTATTTTACCAACTACATGAGAAAACGACATTTCCTATTTTATCTTCTGAACAATAATCCTGTGAGGAAAGTTGGGCTGATATGAAGTAACTAGTCCTGAACTATCTATGAACATCATACTCGACTTCATTACTATCCAACTGTAACTACCTGCAGGACTATTACTACTTAGGGCAATGGAAATTGATACTATTCTCCACATAGATTTCATACAAATTCTCAATATTCATTTGTAACATATAAAGGCCAAGCATATTTGATAGTGATATGCAAAGCCATTTGATTCAAAACTAATTCCTATTCCATTTTTAATGTGAAGTTATCTATTTCCAGAATTTTGGAAGTGTCCTAAACTTGAAACAAAAACTGGTTTGAGTACGAAGTACTATTTTGAGCTTGGAACACTTTTAAACATGCACAAATATTGGGAGGATGTTTTTCCCTCTTCATGGCTAACGAAACTAAAACACAGGTGGTAATCAGAACTTTCTTGGAACAATTCACTTGAATAGGCTCAACTGGATTGCTGCGTTTACCTATGCCTTCTTTTCCTGTTAGGCTGCCATGCATTTATTATCACTATACAAGGAACAGACTGACCCAGATCAAACCAGGTGACAGCTGCTTCCCCAATCTTATCATCATAGTAACAGAAGTAAATAGGAGAGTGTTGACAGTTACCTACTCCGGCCCTACCACTTCCAACATGTGCCTTTCAGTTTTCTGAGATCTATAAGGAGAGAGTCTAATCACTTTGTTTCCTGTATAAACACAGCATATGAGTTTGCAGGAACTCATAACACAGATATCCACAATCATTCAAAGCTGCTCCCATTTTAGATCTTTGGTTCTTTTAGTCTTGGCACAGCCAAAGCACCCAGCCGATGCAATTCTCAGAACCAGAGAAATCAAATTAATCTGTATTGATTCATAGAAAGTTATCTCTGTCACCGAAACAGCGTACAGGTAGTCTTCAGTTTATGACCGTAATGGAGCCAGTCCATTATGATCATAAGTCAAACTGAGTCATTGAGGGACAATTTTATAAACTTGTTTTTCCAATGACAGTCATTAATCAAATCACTATGGTCATTAAATGAAACTGTGGTCATTAAGCAAGCACAGCCCACTGTTCACTATGGAACATTTTTGCAGAAGTGAATACCAGCTTTTGGCAAAAATGGTGTAAACTGCCATCATGTGACCATAGAATGCTGCCAATAACTATAAATGAGAATTAGTTGTCAAGAACCTGAATGGGGTCACATCAGAACTGGAAGGGGGGGGGTCATCAGAACTGGGTCACAAGTACCTTTTGGAGGGTCTTTATGCTATAGTTGCTAACAGTCGTAAGTTGAGGAGTACCTATACAGATCACCCTGCATAATTTTTCAAGGTAAGTAAACTCTGTCTTCTAGGAAAATATCGGTTTTAAGTCAAAAAGCATTGACTTAAAAAGCTACAGTGCTTTTTTAAAAAGTCTGGCATCTTTTCACATCAAAATATAATCTGCAATCCATGTCAAAAGCAAAGAAAAATGCCAACAGTTTATGGCAATCTGATTCTGATCATATTATACAACAGATGCAAATAAAAATAAGTTCCATTATGTACTAGAATTTATTTTTAAATAAGCTATCGGGACACCTGGAGCTAAAGTAGCAAACACTTTGACTCAACAGGAGCAGCTTTATGTGCCTTTATATGGTGCCAGAAGTATAATCACTACATTCTGTTTTGAAAAACAGATTAGCAGAAAACCTTTGAACTTCCTGTTCCAAATGCAAGGGGGAAATTGTTTATATGGCACTGGGCCTACACATGAAAAAGAATCAGATGCAAGAATGTGAAGATGATAAAATGAACTGAACTATGCTAGTCAGCAGATGGATTTTGCCTTATGAATCCTCCTTAATATGATTTTTAAATTTAAACACACACACGGGTTTTAAAATTAACACACACACACACATAGAGGTGTTAAGTCTATTTGTTGAGGCTTTTTTATGTAATGAAGCATTCAAAATTCTACCCACAGAGTAGCACAGTCCATTCTTTTAACACATTCTCACAACACAGCAAGTTTCTCATTCTTCTTTGTAGGCATGGCTTCAGATGAGGAATAGAATATCAACAGACCATCAATCAAAACATGTTCCTCACTGAGAACCAACCCAGATTTTTTTTCAGTCCAAGCTCATAAAAAAAAAAATAAAGATATTTGTAATAATTAGAATTATTACAAGAATTAACCGTTTTAATAATTCTAAACTTTTTTAAAAAAACAAATGTAAAGTTTATTCAAAATACATGTCCTTCTAAATTTAGAAGGATCAACTTCCATGTAAATATGCATGTTATCAACTGCCAGAAGACCCCATATTACATAGTCAATAGGCTGTAAAAAGTGAAAATGTAATATGTTATATGTCTGGCAGTCCAAGGACAACCACTTGAGGCATATATAAGCAGAACTTCTATAAAAGCCTCCTAAAAATTATAAGTAAACAACAATAGAAAACAGACTTCAATAAGCATAAACTATCAATTCCAAAGAGATTGTAAGGAAGGGGAAGAGAGCTTGGGCAAGAAAAACTGAATGAATACCTCCCATTTTGTGCTCCCCCAATTCCTTATCAGTACAAAGTCCATTCTCTTCTCTCCTTTCATGGCCCCAAACATTTCTATGCTCAAAGAGGAAGTCAAGGCCACTTCACTCTACCACTTCACTCCTTGCATATTTCAAGCAAGTGATAGAACAGAGGAACAGCAGCTGTGAGGGACATCCCAAGTACAAACAAGTCCCCTTTAACTGGCATAGGCTATGGCAGCTGCTAAATACTTCTCAACCCCACATCCACCCTATCTGTACATATGGGCTATTTATTCTTTTTTACATTGCCAACAAGGCTTGGCAGCAGAAAAGAAAAAGGAATGCAATGTTGAATTTAAGTTTTAGAATAGATACAGGGGGTAAGATCAACTGAAAAGCAAGCTACTTGTAGGGCACTTTGTTCTTTAGCCTCTGGATGAGCCATTGGTCCAGAATCATGAATGGACTTAAAAGCATCAAACAATGAAGGTATTATGGATACCAAGCACAGTGATGGGTCACTGTGCCATGTAAACCATTCAAAACAAAGGGGGGAAAAACAAACAGCTACCCCCTGCAGGTTACTGCCCAAGGCTGGCTGCAGCTTGTCATCTCTTGGATACTCAGAACTGCTGAATTAGACATTTCCTTATTCCTGGCAAGCTTTGCAGATAGTCCACCGAAGTTTTAATAGCTTTAGCCAAATCAGAGTGGTAACCATGTGAACTAGGAAGCTCACAAGCTAAATGCTAAAAGAGGCAGGTTCAAAAATACCACTATCCATGTCGAGTTGCCAGGATACACAACATCCTCTGAAAAACAGAGGGAAAGTTGGAGTGTAGCGGCCACATGTAGGCTCCATGTGAAACTGGCATGGGCTTCAAAAGTTCAGATTTTCTAGACTTCAGTGGAGACTAGAAGAATCCAATGTACAAGTTTATAAAATACATTAAATTAAAACCCAGGGGAGAAAACCATAATTCATGTAAGGTACTATGCCTAAATAATGAAATCATAGTATGACTTAAATCAATAACAAAGTCCTCACAATATGCAAACAGAACAGTCAGGTATCTTAACACTGGAGTACAAACTAAACTGCATCATATACTAAGTCACAAATTAACCAATCCCATTGTATCCTAACATGTTACTTAAAAAGTTAGCTACTGGATGTATGCAAAAATAATAAAGTGGATTGGTAAAATAAGAATAATTTGGTTGTTTAAAAAGAGATTAGTGGACAGGTTTGCTCTAAAAGATATTTCATGGCAAATTCAAGGGATTGTGTTCTTCAATAAACCTCACGTGGATCCTGGAAGAAAAAGAATCCCTCAGTTTGGTGCTTGTTTTATTTATTTCGCAAAGAAGGCAATCCAACATGTTAATGTGCTCATGTGAAGAAGTAATAACCCCATGAATTCAGTTATTCATTGCATTATTCTTACCAGAAAACAGATACTTCCCCTAGGTACTAATAACCTCTCACATGGCTGGGTAGAAAGTTAGGCCATTTCTCCAGAATGAGCTGCTTTAACTCCCTAACTCTAACATCTGAGTTTTCTAGCATTTTCTAGCTTTATTGCCATAAACTTTCTATGGGTTTAACTCTGGGCTTTGACCTGATTATTCAAAAATGCTGAATTTGTTTTTCTTCATACACTAAATTTGCTCATACAAATATATTGAGACCCTTGCCTTGCACCACAAACTACTTCTGTTTCAGCATCAGCTGAAAGAAAGATAAGATGGCCTGTCAATTATTTTGATACAAAACAGAATATACACTTCCTTTAATCGTGGCATGTCCTGAGGCAGCAAAGCATTCCGAAACCATGACTGTATCACCTTTATGCTTGACAGTTGGTATGAGGTTCTTACTGCGAATGAAATGTTTAGTTTCTGACAAATGCAACAATGCCCACAGTTTAAAAAGTTTCAATTTGATTCATTTGGTTTTTAGAGCATTCCTCCAGAAATCTCAAGTAAAATACTTGGGAAGCTTCACTATCACTCCCAATCTTCTCCACATGAACTTTTCTGCTAATAATCAGTGGCAGCAATATACAAACATTCTGAAAACCTAAAAAGTGTGCAAACAGATTTTCACAGAATTGTTTCTGATGAACAGATACTAACATATTTAAGATACGTTAGTAGAATTCCACCTTTTTTCCTAAATAGAACCAACCAGGGAAGCTTGGCAGAGTACAAGGTTGGGATACGCCAATGAAAGATTCTCAGCCATCTAGGTAGAGTTGTTTGGAAGCTGAGTCATAGCAACTGGAATTCTTGTTGATTCAAAACATTTCACTGCTTATCCAAGTAGCTTCTTCAGCTGAAGAAGCTCCTTGTACAAGTAGCAAAATGTTTCAAATCAACAAGAAGTCCAGTTGCCATAACTCAACTTCCAGAGATAATTAAGTCCCTTTGGCAGTTAATAGCAGTCCCTGTAAATGCAGCAAATCCTAGGTCACCAGAATTCTCTCCATGGGCAGGTAGTCCTCGACTTACAAAAGCTTATTTAGTGACCGTTTGAAGTTACACCACCACTGGAAAAAGTGACATGACCATTTTTCACACTTACCAGCTTTGCAGCATCCCCATGTAATCAAATTCAGATATTTGGCAACTGGTTCATACTTAGGACCATTGCTACGTCCCAAGGTCATGTGATCACCTTTTGACAAGCAAAAACAATGGGGAAGGCAGATGCACTTAACAACCGTGTTGCTAACTTAGCAACTGCAGTGGTTCACTTAACAACCGTGGCAAGAAAGGTTGTAAAATGGGGAAAAACTCACTTAACCAATGTCTCAATGACAGAAATTTTGGAATTTTTAATTTTTCTTTTAATAAAATGCTTTTGGAGTAAAAATATATATCTAAAAATAGTTTTCTATTTAAGATACACTAATAATTTAGTTTATTCAGCATGAAATGGAGCTTAGTTATATACCATGAGGCTGTATATTCTGCAAAATTGGGACTGTCGGTAAGTCAACAGCAGGTCAGAGGAGGAGCTGCTGCAGGACAGAGATGACAGTTGCTCTTTAAAAATTATGATTTAAATCAAGCCTTTTTACTAGTGATTTAAATCATGATTTAAATGGACTTGATTTAAGTAAAATCCATCCTGCTCGAGATGGAAGTTGGGTTGATAAGGGTGTTCGGGTCCACTCCTCAGACATAGGAATCTATGGTTCAATTCTCATTTGAGACAGCATTTTTTTCTTGCAATTTCAGAAGGTTTTGGCTGTCCCATATACGTTTAGAGCATTTCAACAATTCTTCTTCCCACCCAGCAGGTGAGGAAGGGGAATACTGCAGAATCCAATATGTGTCAGTCATTGAGACCAAAGGTGACCGATTCAGATTGGAGCCTGCAACGTTATCCTGGGACACGTACTGTATATTTACCTTTGTTTACGACAAAGGGAAATGCTGATGGGAGAATACACTAATTTGCTGCCCTTAAATTGGTCTATATTAAAACTGAGCAGATAGTATCAGTTGCCGCCTTTTCACTGAGACAGTTCTCATCAGGGCAGCAAAATATTTAATCAGCATCCTTTCCCACTGATAGAAGGAACATACATCAATGTGAGGAAATATCCTTTGTCTATCATTGCAATGTACTTCAGTATAAAATAATACAGCTACCAGATCTAGGCTGTAAATCATGGCCGACAAAGAAACATAGAAACTGAAACTCTTTTTTGTCTTAACATAAGAACGTAAGTTGCGCTCTGGTGGATCAGACCCTCGTTCTGTTCTTCTAGTCTATGGGTGTCAAACTCGCGTCACCACGGCAATGTCATGTGACATATCGGGACTTTTCCCCCCTTTGCTAAACCAGGCGGGGATGGGGCCAGCACGTGACACATCCAGACTGCGGGCCATGCACGGCTGTGGAGTCGGGAGAATTGGGACATTTAAACTTGCTTTTTTAAAAATTCCAATCTAAATTTAGTAGGAGTCGGAGTCGGTGCATTGTTTGCCGACTCCAACTCCGACTCCAGGTACCCAAAATTTCCTCTGACTCCGGCTCCTTGACTCCGGCTCCGACTCCGACTCCACAGCCCTGAATACCCCTGTTCTAGTCAGTGGCCATAAGGAAAGCCCATTAGTCTTCCAGCAGATGACCTTGGCAATTAATGAAAATGGTAAAGTTGTGTTTTAAGATAAAAGAATGACTTGCCTCTTCAAATATTTTAAGGTTTTTTGGCAACCATCAGCAAGATGATAGGGCAGATATGCTGAATCATAACTAAGTGTAGCCCTTTTGGATCAAAACAGCTTAATAGCAAAAAAGCAAACAATTCAGTTGCATTAATCAATAAACCATCTGAACACATTTAGAAAAATAAGGGTGCAGGCTTTAAAAATTCATTAGCTTCCATCACTAATAATTATCCTAGCAGCAGTCTTAAAAATGTTTCAATGGAAAAATGTTTCAATGGAAAAGGCTTGAGTATAAAAATAAGTTTTCACATTCTTTCCTCAATGCCCAGGAAAATAATCAACATATGTAGTCTTTGACTTACGACCATTTCTTTAGTGACCATTCGAAGTTGTAACAGCCCTGAAAAAAAGTGACTTATCAGTTTTCACACTAACAACTGTCACAGCATCCCATGATCATATGATCAAAATCTGGGCACTTGGCAACTGGCATTTATTGCACTGTCCAGTGTCATGTGATTACCATTTTTAGCCTTCCCAACTGGCTTCTGACAAGCAAAGTCAATGGGGGAAGCATAATTCACATAGCGACCATACAATTCACTTAATAACTGCTGTGATTCACTTCACAACAGTGGCAAAACGGTCATAAGATGAAGTGCTCACTTAAATGTCTGGTTTAGCAACAGAAATTTTGGGTTTAACTGTGGTCATAAGTCTAGGACTACCTGTACAGTTAGAGTCTGTCGTCCCTGTTCTCTTAATTTCATCTTCTTTAAAGAATGTTTTATTTAGACAATTATTATTGTCTTGTATACTTTTTATGGCAACCTTGTTGTTTATTTGAAGTTATTTTTAATACAGTACTTTAATTGTATTTGTACCAGGAGTGAATGTAAAACAATACAAATAATTCCAGCAAAGTAGTTTTGAACACTATAACCAGTCAGAAATTCTGCATTGTAAAATGAGAGTTAAATTTTATGGAGTTGTAGGAATACAGAGAGATTAGATAAAATCTTAAAGTGCCCTGAAGACTTTTAAATTTATCCAAACCACATTGTAAAAGGTACTTTACTATTTTCCTCTGTGGAAAACAACTCTATTTAATGCCATGGTTTCTTCTATATTTTCACTTTTTCCTCTTTTCATCAATAATTTGCCCTGTATGCACATGTGCCGAGAAGCCACAATTTGGCTTTTCCCAACATCATTTCATACTCTTCCTTATATGAACACACTTTCTACATCTGAAAATTGCAACTTATAGTAGGTACAATGCATCCATTTCCTACACATATATGAACGATTTGGGAGACCAAACCAAAACTAGATTTGTTATTGTTTAACGATTTAAAGTGACATTCTGATGTAGACAAGAATAAAGTAACTTTGATCGCTGCAGAAACAACATACAAATTTTAAATCAATTTATCTTCCCTTTATAGATTTCAAAAGGAAAGCATCACATGGCAGGCAGGCCTAAAAATTAACAAGAATAGTATTTGAATTATTGATTTGAATTACCCCTCTAAAGTTTGGAGCCCTGAGACTAGAAATTTGGGCGCATTCTCTACAACATGCACATTAGACTTTCCTCAGATCCAAGCCACCCTCAATAGAGAGGTTCATTCAGCTTCTGCTTTAATGTCACAAACAGAAATTCCACAACCTTCCCAAGGCAACTGTTCACCCAGCCAACTGCTCCTACTCTTTGAGAGCCACCCTGTCCTTCCTCCTACTCCCAACACTTTCACTGTGTCAGTTAAATCACTCTGATTACTTTTCCTTCTGCGTTTGCATAAGCCTAGGATACTTCTGTGCTGACCTAGACTGGAATGTCAAGTGGGTCCTGCAAAACCAGCCCAGCTACCCCAGCAATTGCTTGGAGCAGCAGTAATTTTGTGGGTGCAACTAAGGCTTTGTTCCATCCAAGTGGATGAGAGATGAGGGCATGAACTTTTGGGTCATGTAGTGCAGCTGTTTCAAAGTATGGCAAATAGCTGTGGGTTAGAGTTATACAAAATCATTTCTCCCAGCCCTGTTTTTGCTATTGTTGATTGTTTAATAACAAGGTCAGGTGCAAGCTAATTTCTCTGGCACAGTTCCCCCAAAGCATCACAGGCACACAGATTAAAGCCAACCAGTTTTAACATTTCTCTCTAGATTCAGGTCTGAATCTAAAGAAGTACTCAAATAAATTCTACAATCAATATGGATGTAATATGTCATGATGTTAGTGAATCAGCGACAAGAGAGATTTGCAGAGGGAGCTCAAAATACTTGTTGACTTTCAAGAGGTTTATTCTGACATCCTTTGCAAGCAAATTAGAAGAGTGTTTTTCCACCTTAGCAACTTTTAAGATTTGCGTACTTCACCCTCCAGAATTTCCCAGTCAGCATGGAGAGTTGGAATTCATGCATCTTAAAGTTGCCAAGATTGAGAAGGACTGATCTAGAAAGAGGCATCCCCTGTTCTTTTCAGATGTGCAAAATATGAACAAGTGCAATGCTGATACTCTCCCACAAGCAGCTGAGTCAATAAAGCGGTTCAGCAAGGAAGACAGACATGGAATGAGCAAGCCCATGTAGTACAACGGCCAGACAGGCTAGCCACCCATTTGTGAGTTACTCTCTGGTTTCCAATAACCTTGTGTGTGTGGCTTTTTAAGTATTTGTTAACCAGTTCCAATGGGGATCCCATTAAAGACCCTCAATAATCCTGTGACTTTTTTGTTTGGATCAACAATAACTTGCCAAGACAGCTTTCCAAGAACAACACTTAAGGAGCATGACAAACAGCTGGATAAACTCAGAAGTAATGAAATAAAATATTAACATTCTTTATATAAACATTTTATCGTATTTAACACAATTGAAAATATGAATACATAGACATGCAATCCTATCACATGAACAATTTGGTTCAGTGGCCACTTCAATGGATGTGATTTCAGGGGTCTCTCTTAAGACTTCTGGGTGTGCTTTTAGAATCACATGTTTTTTTGGGGATTCATATTATGTATGAACCTCTGCTTTAAAGAAATTAGTAAGGACTGGTGTACAAGTTCTTCCACTCTGTATCTCTATCCTGTTGCCTAAAATGTAATCCAATTTTGTGCTGGTAAATATAGACAACAGACTGTTATGTTCCTCTCCCAAAGGTCTGTTAGTCTACATGTTACTTCATACACTCTTTTGTTCCTAGCACAGATTGCTCTGCTTGCATCACAGAAAATTCAAGCCTAAAGTCCTTTGGTGCTTAGCCAAGCCTGGGTGTAACCCAATCTAAAGAGTTCCCAGAGAGCTCTGTGTGCATTAGACACCCTGAGATCCTTCATTAAAGGGATCCTCCCTTTAATGGATGTTTTTGCCTCCATTAAAGGGAGGCTACAACATATAAAACATGGGTGTCAAACTCGAACGCATCATGTGACATATCACTTTTTTTTTTTTTTGCCTTTTCAGAACAGGGATGATCGTGGCCTGCGCATGGCGCATCTGGCCCGTGGGCTGCCAGTTTAGCACCCCTGATATAAAGAATGGTTGATGGAATTGGGCATGTCTAGTTTAATGAAAAAAAAAGACTAAGGGTGACATGATAGCACTGTTCCAATATCTCAGATGTTGCCACAAAGAAGAGGGAAGCTATTCTCCAAAGCACTTGAAGGCAGGACAAGGAGCAATAGATGGAAACTAATCAAGGAGAGAAGCAACCTAGAACTAAGGAGAAATTTCTTAGTTAACAGTGAGAGCAATCAATCAATCCATCCATCCATCCATCCATCCATCCAGAAGTTGTACATTTTTAAGAAGAGATTGAACAACCATTTGTCTGAAATGGTATAGTGTTTCATGCCTGAGCAAAGAGTTGGACTAGAAGACCTCCAAGGTCCCTTCCAACTCTGTTATTCTATTAATCTTTAGGGATCAACAGCTGCCTGCAACAGCTATTATAATTTCATTTAACTTTACTATTTCTTACCAATTTATCACTATTTGCAAGTATGGAAGTCAAACTTTGTTGTTTCTTACTCATGGTGATAAAGCACATTTTTGGAATCTTAATATTTTAGCAGTGTGTAAAATGGTGTGCACAGCTATTTCAACTTTTGCCTTTGTATAAATCAAACCACATTTGAAATAGTGCATGTATCTTGCTGCAACTTAGAAAGGACATTTGGAAAAAAATGTAGAAAAAAAGCAATCAACATGGTCAATTCAGCCACTGCTCTGTAAGGAAAGGTAACAACTTTGGGGCTTTTACATATGATAAAAGTGAACGCAGTTATTAATGTAGAAAATAAAAAAATGTATAAAGGAAGTTCCCATCTCACATTGAGAAAGCAATATCAATTATAGCCTAATATAAGACAAATAAGAAAACTTAATTCATTTGTTGAAAATTCCATGTGCTTCTAGAAATATATGGCAGTGGCCATCAGTAATATGACATTAAAAATCCATTTAAGAACACTGTTAGTGCATGCTCTTTAAATCTAATCAGAAAAGAAGAAAAACAGGAGACAAGCATCTGTTTGTTGATTATGGGAATCTAGTTGATCTAATTAAGGTCTGTGATCTGCCCAGAAATGTGCATGGTAGTATAGTGGTAGAGAGACTAGAAGTGAGCTAGACTAAAATGCAGACACTCACTGGAGAACTACTATCTCTCAACCCAAGTTATTTCAGAGATAGGCGAACTGGCAGGAAAGGCAAGATATTGATTTAACAAAGCAGTCAATCAAAACGTTTTAACACTGTTTCCACTCTACAGCACCACTTTTTGTTTCCAGACCAGAATTAATCATCTGCAACCAACTCAAATAGTTACTTCTACCAACACGATCAGTTTTCTTCAATTACTTGTTTGACTTTTACTTTGGTTTTAAAGAGTATCTCTTGAATTATTATTTCACTATTAATGACATTAGACAAACAACCATCCAATTAATAAACCTAGAAACAAGTCTGAATTATGTAGCAAGTCTTCAGAAAATGTTCTTTTCTACACAAAATTGTTTTCTAGGTGATGAGGGGAAGAGGGAGGGTAGGAAGCTGTTACATTTGAACCTGTTCCCCAGCACGTACTGTACATCATCTGCTCTAATCAGACATGAACTATTATGTTCTACTGCACAAATTCTGCAACTCTAGTAAGATTTTTAAGTCCTACTTTTTGTTCCACCAGCACCAATTGTATGAAAGACCTACCGGTATCTCATTTTGACCTTGTCGTTGTCTGGATTGCAGTAGAGTCTCTCCAGATGCTCCTGAGAGTCGGTAGTCACACTTTGCCACGCCTGTGTAGCGGTTCTCCTGGCTTGCCAGTGATATGGCAGGACAGTATGATGCTTGGGGCAATCACTGCCATACACGCACATGCCTTGAAGAAAGTGCACACAGATCTCAATCCCATCCTTCTGGTGGGTGTGATACTGCAACTGATTCAAAAGTTCAAACACGAGGTCAAGGGAAGCATCTTCACTTTTGTTCTGGAAAAGACCAGCTCCAAACTTATCACCTGGATTCCCATTACACTGGAGCAGGCACTGGTTGTTACTTGGGGATATCCCAGATGGGTAACCTTCAAGTATCTTGCCAGGGTATGCAAGGAGGGCAGCAGCATTAGAGGCAGCATGCAAGCAGCTATCTTGGAATGGCTCATTAGCAGGAGAGGTAATGGAGGGGAAGCTCTGCTCCTGTGCCTGGACCTCTTCTTCAAGATGTCCATCAGACAGTTGTCCCTGAACTGCTGGAGCTCCTGGCACTAAAACATTGCTATCGGGTTGTGGGCATGGAGCTGCAATTCCCAAATTCTTTTTTGTAACAGATTCACACAAGTTACTATGGCTACTATTCTGTCCCCTGGGCACGAAAATTCCATCCAAGGTGCCCGTGCCAAGCAAGCTGGTAAAGATCGGCCGCAGAGCCCTCAGGGCTTCTGAATCCAGCCTTTTCTGTATCTGTTGCTTCTTCTTAAAGCATGGCTTGATTGGTGGTATCTTTTCAGGAACGCTTGCAGGTGGAGGAAATGCCTCTGGAGGATCAGGGGGCTTTGTTTCTGGACAGGCAGCTGCCTGGACTTCACACAGAGACTCCATTTCAGTTTCCATTGGGGGGTTGTGTGTGCCTCCTGGGCCCACCCTGTTCAGAGTTACTTTCCAAGTCCTAAAGACCTACAGGTAAACAAAATAAAACTGTTATTATAGAAGGAGAAGTTGCATCACGTCTATGGTGTCAAAGAACCAGGACAACACTATTTATAATGCATTTTATTGACTCTTTCATCAAGAGATGAAAGTTAGAAAAGATGCTACCAGGTTCCCAATATAAAAAGGTAGTTAACCTCTCCCCAATTCTTGAGGCTGGACACAAAGCCTCAAACCAATTAAAAACCGAAGACCTTGTCTAGGACCCAATTAAGC
Organism: Masticophis lateralis; assembly: GCA_030761175.1. NCBI lineage: Eukaryota > Metazoa > Chordata > Lepidosauria > Squamata > Colubridae > Masticophis > Masticophis lateralis. The sequence goes on from JAUDYJ010000005.1 coordinate 25,242,267, forward strand.
CCAATAAACGTATTCAAGTTTCTCTGAATCCATAAATAGTCCAGTTCTGGAAAAGGCATTAAAACTACCTCCGCACCCACCCACCCACAATTTCCCTATTTACTTATGCAAGACAGATTGTCCTGGATTCTTAACATGTTCATGGTTTTCCTTCCTTCTCCTGATCTTTCACTGATTAATGAAGATAAAGGACAAACGTGCCTGCACCAGTTGGTTAACCCAACAACAGGAAAAGATTCATTTTCCTTCCACGGATGACCTTGCAAGTTGCCACATTCAGAATTAATGACTAGCAGCATGTGGGAATGTGAAACTCTTTTCAAAAGGCTCTTTTGAAAGAGACCTTGTGCACAGTGGCTTCGGAACTGCCAATTGTTCCTCCCTCCAAGCTTCCCGGACAGTTTCGTATTCCCACATACTGCCAGTCATTCTGTCTGAATCACATTCCACAAACCCTGGCTGTTTCTGGCTAAATGACACAGCAAATAAACATGCTGCCACCCGCAGGCGGAACCAAATACTGCAGTCGCAGAAAGAAAAGGCAAAACAGCAGCTGCACAAACACACATATGCAAAAATTAAAGTTTGGAAATGTTCTCTTCTGCCAAGAGCCTGGGGAGGGAGTTAAAATGCTTAAAAGAGATATGGGGGGGGAGGCGTAGAAGCTCTTTTGAATGGCTTCTCTGGCTTTCTAAATAAGCAGCACAAAGACTGTAGCTAGAAGCAAGAAGAAACAGGATACAAGAACACATACTAAATGTTAAGAAACATTCTCCTGCATTTTTCCCACCAGGCCTTTCTCAATTTTACAAAAGCGAATTTGCATGAACATTTGCTTTCAGAGGAGAACAGAATTTCAGTTAAACTCTCTTGGGTGGAGTATTCTTCCACTTCCTTAATTACAAGGTGGCCTAGAGTGCTGCCTTGCCTGTCGTTTTTCCAGCAGCCAACAGCTCTTGTCTCAGATTTTACAAGTGTCAATTAAATCCCCAAGGAATTCTTCCTGCTGGGATGTTCAGACTGGGGACATGTGGGCAGCCAGGCAGGTTTCAGAAGGATAGAGAACTACACCACAAAAAATGTTACCCTGCTAGCTGTACTGTATTATCATCAATCCTCTCCACAAACAGAGGAAACGACACACTCCGCTAAAATTCAAAATAAATTCTTGGGCCCCTTGTAAGATAAAAAAAGAGGAACCACTTTTGCTGGGGAAGAAATCCTGAGAAATTGCAAAGGCAGATTTGAGTATGATATGAATAATGAATCCAGCAAGCCAGTGAAGGCTCCCTATCCCTCTGTGCCAGTACAGAAAAGATGCCTCCCTTAAGACACAGAGCTGCACCAGCCAGGCTACCATACAAAAGACTAAACTGGCCATCCCATTCTACTGCCAGGCCAAACAGACAGACATTTTATTCATGCATCTTATGGACTATCTATAAAACTTTGCAAGCTTGTTTACAGGGTTTTTATTTTTATCTAATGGATGCTTTAAAGTTTTGCTTCTGCAAACAAAACAACCCATCCATTTCCCGGACCACACCTTTATTTTTCGCCAAGATATTTATACATGCCCTAAAATGAACCTTTCCATTTTATCATTAATATGAGATTACACCTGCTTTATGCCATCATAAAAAAACTCAAATCATTATACACTTTGCTTATATCAGAGCAATTCCCATAAGGAAAAATGGATACACACATACATATACACCCTGAATTAGTATGTGGGGTCATCTATCCTTAGACGAAGTAGCTTTGGAGAGGTTGCCAACCAATTTACTCTCCGTGCAAATCTTCAGGTGTCTAGCAAGTTTATGCAGCACCCAAAGATTACTCAGATGGATGAGTCCCTTTCCTGTTCACCAGCTCCTGACACGCAGCGCTTGATTCATTACACTTCCTGAAGTTTTACGATTCCAGGGTTATGCACCATCATTAAAAGGCGGCCCCTTCCTCCTTATTTTGTCTACGAGGGGATCTCATTCCAAGGAGATCAATTATTCAAGAGCGAAGAGACTGCTCCTCTCACCTAACATAGATACAAAGCGTCGAAACGGCGGTGGGCGTACGGTTTTGCTTGCATTCTTTTTCTAAGTGTTGTTTCGAATTGTGGGATTCTCTAATCCAGATTTGTCCCTGCGCCGATTATTCGGCCCGCATTAATTAACATACCATTGTTGCGTTCTTGCCAAAACAATGGAAGGGGGATTCCGAGACTCCTGGTTCTGGAAGGAGCTTAAATCTCATTCACATCTATGGGTTTTCTTTTTCCCGGAGAGTGGGACGGCAGCCGTCCCGCTTTCAGACAAGCGGCTTAAAACTTTTCTCTCTTTCTCTCTCTCTCTTTTGTCCCAGTTGCTTCCTGCCTGGGCAATGCAACCCTAACTACGAAACAAATCCTGGCCAAGCTTAAAGCGAGGCTTCTGAGGGGCTTTGGGATCCAGTCCGTGGAACGAGCCCGAAACGGCTTCCCGGGAAGACCGAACCACAGGACTCGCGTTTTGAGCCAAAAGCAGGCTGGAACAAAATGGGGAAAAAAAACAACAACCCAAAAACAAAACCCCGGCGCCCACCTTCGCCTCTACTTTCTCTCTCCTCTTCAGCGCTCCAACCCAACCCTCTCCCCAACCCCCAACCGGACCCCTTTTTGTTCCCTTCCCTTCCCTTCCCGACCCGGTGCTTCAAGAAGTCGATCCCCGACGCTCGTTTGCAATAGCGAGTGGGCATTTCTCAACTCAATCCAACCTCCAAAACCCAAGCATTTTAAAAAAAGAACTATACTCCTGCGCGTAAATCCCTTAGCTCCGTTCTGCCCGGGGCCCTGCCCCCCCCAAATAAAGTAAGCCTTTGCTGAGGAAGGGGAGAAAGAAAGGAAGGAAGGAAGAAGTTTCCTCCCACCCCACCCCCGAGTCCACGGCTTGGACTCACCTCGCTTTCCGCTGCTCGGCGGCCGGCACCAGCAGCTAAAAAAAAGGCGAAAGTCGAGTCTCCGAGCTGGAGCGGCAGCTCGCTCCCTCCCCTCCTTGGGCACCGTCCGTGCGCTCAGCGCAATCTGCTAAGGGACGGTGGCGCTCGGCGAGCTGGAGCAGCCGTTCCTACCCGTACGTGACCAAGCTCCCATTCCGGCCGCGGGGGTGGAGGGAGGCCGGCGCTCGCAGCAATTCCCAGCCAGCTCCCTCTTTCTCTCTCCTCTCGCCTCCGCCTCCTCCGAGCCCTTCCGAAGACTGCGCGGTTCACATGTTCCTGGCAGCCTGTTTTAAATACCGCTTCCTGCAAAAGCCCTCGGCCAACAGCTGCACGATCCGGGGGGAGGAGCCTTGCAGCCTGCAAAAGGGAGGGGGGCGGAGCGCTTCCCACCTTTCTTGTGTGTGTGTGTGTGTGTGTGTGTGTGTGTGAGAGAGAGAGAGAGAGAGAGAGAGAGAGAGAGAGAGTGAGCGGGGTGTGTGTGTGGAGGTTGGGATTGTGTGAGAGGAACTCCGTTCCACAGAGAGGCATTCCAGGCCGACCCTCGACCTCCTTTCCCTCAGGCCTCCCCGAGCAGGGCGGGCGGGCGGAGAGGAAGGGCCGGGCGGGCTCCCTATTTGCATACAGTTCTTGCGGCTTGGAGAAAGGGGGCGGGGGAGGGGGAAACGAGGAACACGCACGCACGAAGCCGGCAACTGGCTTGGTTGCAAAGAGCCACTTTGTTCCCAAGCCGGCAGAAGAAGAAGAAGAAGAAGAAAGGGAAGGGGAGAAGCACACTTGTACACACCTGTGCGCGTGGAGTTAAACATTCCCCCCCCCACACACCACCTTTCTTTTACAAAAAGGGCTTCTCTTTTTTTCCCCCCAAACCTTTAACCGTAAACCCGAATCGTGCTTTTGAATGCAAAAGCTGGAAACTTTGGGAGTTTCTGAGTCCTTTGGGAGAAGGGCGGTATAGAAATTCAATAAATAAAATAAATAAATAAAACTTGGATGCAAAGAGTGGAGTAGTTCTTGTCTATTCACACACACACACACACACACACAATGGTTGGGCAACAGCCTCAGGTATAAATTTCGGGTAAAACAAGAATTCCGTTTCAAGTGTCAGTTTCTGGCTCTTGAGCCGAAAAGGGAGGGAATCGGAAATGGGCGAGAATGACTGGTTGTTTGGGTGAAACTGGCCTGTGTCCTAACTTAAGTCCCTGCCCTCTTTGAGGGCTTTTAAATCAAACCGTCATTTAATATAAATTTAAAAAGAAAAAGAAAGTGAGGAACCTTAGCCAAAAAGGGTGGGGACGAAAGAGGAAACTGCGAAGTGGTTCCAGGAATACTGTCTCTTGTGAGAAAGTTTGTGAAGATACCATAATTCGTACTTGCGGGGCTCTTGCAACAAGAATTGCAACCGTGTTTGTGTGTGTGTTTCAAAAGTGAATGTGAATTATTGCTTCTCACAAACTTTCTCACATAGGTACGGCACGGTGTGCCTGTTTTAAGGCTTTACAGCTTTGACTTTGACTGGCAAGATGACTGGTTTCATTTATTGAGAAATATTGAGTTACAAGTAGAGAAAGAGTAATTTCACAAAGAAGGAAGTACAAGTGGACAGATAATAAATTTATAGATTTGGACAAGGTCATTTACACTATCAAATCCAATCTTTTGTTTAGTATAGGACTGACCTCTATTTCAATTTCACTCATCCTCCCTGCTTTTCACACCATTCATCTGAAACCATTAAATCAATATGTCCACATCTGACACAATGAACTGTAACAATCATAGACTAATCCTTTTTTTCAGTGTGGCTTTAACACAATAATAGTACAGAAACTTGTTCCAAGACACAAATCCCTATTAGGTTAACAGGAAATATAGTTAAAACTGGTGTCAAAATCTAAATCATCAATGCAAAGCTTTTTGATATAGGTAATATTCGATTTACATTTAGTGAAGTCATTTAGTGACTTCAAAGTTACAACAGCACTGAAAAAAGTAACTTATAGCTATTTTTCACATTTATGACCATTTCAGCATTCCCCATGGTCATGTGATCAAAATTCAGACACTTGACAACTGACTCCCATTTATGACGATTGCCAACGTCCTGGGACCATGTAATCTTCTGTCGAGCAAAGTCAATTTTGAAGTTAGATTCACTTAACAACAATCTTCCTTAATACCTGCAATGATTCACTTAATAACTGTCTCACTTAACAACATAAATTTTGGGCTCAATTGTGGTCGTAAATCAAAGATTACCTGTACTGCCATGAAGTAATACTATGGATCTGCGACATTGAATTTCATGTTTTTTATATCAAAGCTATCACACTAAGTTTATATTTGCCATTAAATTGGTCAGTGGGTAGTCGGGGAATAGACTGAGAATGTGACTTTTGATTCTCTTTTATCTCTCAGTGGCTATTGACTCTTCAGCCTTCATATTCTTTTGGAACACTTTTTAAAATTAGGACATCCGACTGCGTAATGAATCTTTTATGTTCATTTATTTTATTTATTAAGGAAATTTATATGGCTACCGAATTCATAGTGATTCCAAGCGGCATATAGGAATAAAATCCCCCTCCCAAAAAACCAGAAACAGTGACAAAGCAGCAAAATAAGGTAATAAATAGCAGAAAGCTTTTTTTATAAAATGTGTTTATGTACAATGAAGGCTTGCTGATTCAATATTTGAAGTTTATCAGACGTTGTAAACAAGATTTCTCAGTCATTTTGTCTTCTCAGCAGCTGCGTTTAACATATAAAAATAGAATCTTGGTTTAAAACACACGCTCACACAGGTAAAAGGGCTTTCGACAGAATATCTGAAAACAACAGTCTCCAAGAAATCTTCCCAGGAATCCAGTGACTTCTATTCTGTGGTCCACTGGAGTTACTAATTATGTGCAATCCCCTGATTTGCTGATAAGAGTAAACAATTTTATTTGGAAAGTTTGCTGATTACCCTGATCAAAGCCCAATATTCATCCTTTAGCCCCTGGTTATCTGCCTTCAGGTCTGATAACATCTTGAATTCTTCCATTTCATATATTTGCCTTTTCAGAGCTATTCGCTCCTCTTTTTCCATTTCTTGCAGAGATCGATCAACACATTTTTTCTGTCTCTGGATTACCTTCGCTAAATTGTAGTTTAAGAGCCATTAATTTGTATCATGCAATTATGCTTTCAGTTTTTCATTGTGAGCTATAATCTTCCATAAAGTTCCTAAAAATAAGTTGCATCTTCTTTTTCTAGTTTACTGGCATATAATTTGTGATTTTCCAAGTAACTGTAACCGGTTCATCCTAATACTGAGTCATAACAATCTCCAGATGACCCTCTATCATATCTTGAATGACTGTCACTCTTTGCTTCTTTTTTATTAGTTTCCTCTTCTAGAATTAGGCACATGTTCCTGTTTCATCATTATTCTAAGTCCAAAAACAAATTCCAGTGGATCTTTGTTTTTCTCTTTCTCTTAATTGTTTTTGTTCATGATTTATCTTTTCCTTTCTTTCTTGTCTTTTTTTCTCTCTAATTTTCTTTTGCTGCACTTCTTGAGTAAGCAGAAGTTATGTCTATAATGCTGTTTGCTCTATTCATTTGTCTTGAAAAATTAGAAGATGCAGCTACTAAAGCAGTTGAAGATGTATAACTACATAGTTATACATGAAGCAGTTGAAGATGTATAACTACATAGTTATACATCTATAGTTCTATAACTATGTCCATATCATAGTTCTATAACTATGATATGGTTCTTCTAAGGTTCACACATAACTTTATCATCATCCTTAGTTTCTGGTTCTTCCTTTTCTATTTGGTTTCCTTTGTCTTGTTTTTCTTTTCCTTCCTATTCTTCATTCTCTTGTTCTCTAATTCATGTAGATCAACTTCTATCATTTTTTTCCTAGCTTCCTGGACATGGGTTAATGTTACACCCTGTGTGGATGTTCTGGATTGCCTTGTTTGTCTTGATCCAGTTTTTCTTTGGGATTCCAATTCTTCTTCCTGTAGAGGAATGAGGTATGACCTGCGCCTCTCCCTGACTTCTGAAGGTGACATAGTACCGCTGGTCGTTATAGACCAGGCGGTTGTAGTACTCACTGTACTTACAACTAATGGTGTAACAGGAGCAGTCAGTGCTGTAGAAACATTGTATTCCTCAGCCCATAAACAATTTGAGATGCTTTGCATGGCTGATGCTGCTGAACCTGTGATGGCCTTTGTAGGAGTGTTTGTGCTAGAAAGCAGATTTTTCTGAACACCAGTCACAGAGATAACAGTCGATGGGGATGTAATGTTTGGAATACTAGAATTAGTCAAGTCATCTTGTCTTTTACAAAAGGAACCACTTTTATGATATCTTGAATTAAGTGATGAAGTTCCTTTGTTTCATATATTTCCTCTGCATCTTATTCCCATTTTCTTCTAGTATAAGATCCACTGCCATATTATTATACTGGCTTAAGAATTCCTATTTTCTTACTCTTCAGATTCAGAGCCAGACATGTTCTAGATATAGATATTGTAATTGTCATATAATTACGTTGTTGTTTTTGTATCTTTTTCCTTGTCTTTGTTGTCTGATGAAGAGGACAATCTAGGGCTTGGAGCTGAATACGTAACACAGTTCAATCTTTTTCCTGCTGAATTGGTTTGCTAGCTGTAATCTTTGCTAGAACCCTGTAATTTTTATTTATGCATTTATATCCCGCCTTTATTGTTTTTACAAGTAACTCAAGGTGGTGAACGTATCCAACACATCTTTTCCCTCCATTGGTGCACATGGGAGACTCAAAAAAGGTCTTAACAGAAATGGCCTTCAGATTTTTGGGAAACTCTTCAAGCACCCCCAGAAACCAAATGAATCTTGCAGAATTGATGTTAGTCCTATGAGATAGACCCTACAAGAAGCACAACCAAGAGTACTAGCTCTGTTCTTTATTGTAAGGTTATATTAACAGAAACTTGCAAGACTGAAAGTATTTCTTACTCTCTGAAAAACTAGGGAGGGTCCCTTCTGAAATGTTTTCCACACCCTCCTTCTCTTCTGTGGGTTGAGACATCTTTTATATGCCTGTTATCCTGTCTGTAACTCTTCCTAAAGTTCCCCAGGATCATTCCCACATTCCATTACAACAGATTCATCCATCTATGAACGCTCTGGCTGTAGCAGTCTTGACACACCATGTCCTCCTTTCCCATTCTGGCACAGTTGCAACGTTTTGCAGATTCTACTTGTGACCTTCTAGGTCACATCCCATCCAACTCCATTCTCAGCCAGATGAATCTGAACTCTGTCTGTGATCACCAGTCATCTCACATTGTTCATTGTGCTATTCTATTCACCTCAATTTCTGCCAATCTCTATATCCTCCCATATGTCCTTATCATCAACCACCCAACAGGCCAGTTCTTCCTGCCTGGTTAAAACACTTGCCATTCTCCTTTTATCTGAACAATAATCCCACCCAAATCAACCTTTGTCCTGATCACTAGGTCCCTGAACAAACAAAATTATATATATATATATATATAAAATGTTAAAGAATGTGATCCTCTATCTCACAATTAATCTACCCTTCTGTTGTCTGGAATGTGGATTATTGTTAGGCATCTGAGTTACACTTTCAGAATCAACTACCACTAAAGAAAGCATTCAGCTAACAATGTTATTACACTTTAATATTTTTACAGTGGAGATTTAGACAATGGAAAATATCAGTCCTTTCAGCCAAGAGATTTGTTTTATTTAGCAAACTTTTATCTGAAATGTGGAACAATATAGACACAATTAATAAGCAATCTGTAACCGTAATTATAATGAATATTACAAGCAATACAACAGAGACTAAACCATGATGCTGAGAATTAAATCGGTAGCTTGAGATAAATATTTTAAAATACTCCCACTTGATGCCTTACAAATAGTATAAAATGAATGTCACGCTCACCTCAGTCCCTCTTTTCTTTAGGAGATTAAAAAAAAGAAAGCAATCCCATGCCTGAGTACAGCTCAGAGCCTAATTTTAGCTATTATAGGAGTCGTGCTGATGTAGTCTGACTGCAGCAGTTTATTTAAACATTTTTGCTTGTCCTTGATGTTCAGCCTGGCAAAGGCTTTATAATTTCAATTTTGCTGAGCTATTTGGTCTTGAGATCAATTGATCCTTAATTCTCCTTTGTTAGTTACCCCTAGTATATTACAATTATTAATTATTTGACACAAATTTCAGCTTCTTTACACTTTGTCTCCTTGTGAATTGCTTCCAAGGATTTACACTGGAACTCCCTTATTGTTTTAGGCCTCTCTGTTAACGGCATTCCTTTCAAACAGAATAGATCTCCAGTAAGCACACATCAGTGGCCAGAGGTCAGTATCTGTTTCATTTAATATATGAGCATAAAGCACACATCAATGCATATTATACTCCCTACCCCGAATCAATGAAGATTAAAACTAAGGAGGCTTACTATGTCTTTCAATGCATGTGGCTGCCTTTGAAGGCTACATGGAAATTTTACCACTGTCCAGAATGCAGTGGTGTGGACAGTTATCAGCAAGCCTCTGTTTGTCCTCTGCTTCGCAAGCTTCACTAGTTGCCGGTTTGTGTCCAGGTGTGATTCAAGATGCTGGTTATGAGCTATAAGGCTATACACAGCATGGGGTCCACTTACTTGTAAGAGCCTTGGTGGCACAGCAGATTAAAGTGGTGTTAAATGACACCAGTTGCCTGCAATTACTGCAAGTTCGAATCTCACCAGGCTCAAGGTTGACTCAGCCTTCCATCCTTTCGAGGTAGGTAAAATGGGGATCTGGATTGTGGGGGCAATAAACTGACTTTGTAAAAAAAAGAACACCGCTGGGGGAGGGGGAAGCCCTACTAAGCAGGTATATACAAAAGTATGAAGGCTATTGCTCAATGCATTGTAAGCCGCCCTGAGTCTCCAGAGAAGGGCGGCATAAAAATTGAACCAATAAATACAATAAATAAATACCTGAAGGGCCACTACCTCCCATGGTCCCTGCCCAGGCCATTCAAGCTGACCGGGTAGGTAAGGTCCAGTTTCCTTCAATTAAACAACATCATTTATCAGGACTCGGGAAGTGCACCTTCTCTATGTGGTGCTTGCCCTCTTGAATGAGATTCCTCCTGAATCCAAAGAAGCACAAAAGACCTGACTGTTGTCCTAGGATTTGTGCTGGAATGTTTGTTATCCCCTTTGTTGGATGTCAGTTGCTAATGGGAGGTTTGGCGGGCAGGAGGTTGCTGAATTTGCCATTTTGTTCTTCTTTGAATTGGGTTCTGGTGTTTGTATGTCTGTTTTTATATTGTTTTGGTGTGTGAACCACCTAGAGGCAGCATGACCAAGCACAATAATGATTTCATTAAGCACATTGAACATACTCAGCCATAGTGTTGTAAGTGTAAGAGAAATAGGTTAAAAATATATAATGCATTTATAAATATAATGCATTTTTTTAAAAAAAATGGAATACTACAGAACAAGGATTCCGTTGCTGTCAGACAGTTAACTATTATGTGCATTATAATTAAAATAATATAATTATTATTAATTATCTGTCCCAGCTCCATTAGTTGCCTTTCTCTTTTCTTCAAACAGAGGCATCCACAAAAGCAGTCATTGGCTTTGAAAGGACAAGTGGAATTGCACAATCAAAGCCCTGGCCTTTTAATGTTATGTTATGTACATTGTATGCACCTAAAGAGACATGGTTTTGATTGCCAATTCTTTCAGTCTTTTGAAGCCAGAGACTTCAAACACAGGTTGCTGTGTATATTCCAGTAATTTCTCCTATAAATTCTCATTTTTGCTTGTCAATTTCCCTTGCAAATTTCTATTCTGTAATCAAGTTTTTAAATAAGATCATATCAGCAGATCCCAGCTTTATTGGTTGTTATGCTGTAGAGTTGGCAAACTGCTTGGAATATTTTCTTTCTTTTACAAATTTGTGTATGTAAATTTTCCTTTAGCAAAACTCTGGAATTAAGATGAATATTGTTGAGCTTTCAAAGATATTATTCTTACCAGCACAAAATAGACACTCTCACTGCACAAAATATCTGTCATAATTCCCACCCCACATTTATAGTCACTGTTCTACCCAGCCAGTGTGTATAAACAGCTGTATTTTAGAAAGAGAAAAACAAGCAGCTCATTTTCTTAGGAATTCTAATACGGTTTTTTGTCATTTCTCAGGAAAAACAGGTATAAGTGGGCAAAAGTCCACTCTATACAGTGAAATGTCCTTGTCTTGCACAGTATGGTCCGTAGGTGTGTATAAATAGGATGTAAATGCTTTTATAGCTATTGCTTAGCTTTTATGCCAAAAGGCAGAATTTTAGCTTTTAATGCCAAAAGGCAATTATGCCAAAAGGCAGAATTTCTACTAGGTGACTATTTTGCTTGCAATTTGTCTTAGGGAGAGAGAAATAAGGAAAGAGAGAGGGGAAGAGGAAAGGAAAGGGGTAATTCTGCACATATTTTTTCAGATCCATGGATTTAGACTTTGTTTTATATTGCATCATGCATGTGCAAAATGACACATATGAAAAACATTTTACATATAAGGTTAGATGTTTAATGTATCTGTTTTTGTTTTTCCTTCTCATTCAGCTGCAGCAGGTCTGACTGGGTCAGCCTAGTCACAAGGCTCCATGTGGCTATCTTAGAGCAGCTGGCTCTTTCCTTCCTTGAACTGACTCACTAGGCTGGTCAAGGAGAGAGTCATGTGGCTCATACTGGCTTCATGTTCCACTTGGTTCTTTTATGATTTTGGTCTCTCATATTGCTGCTGGATCCTGGGACTCTCCAGATGCTATTAATGGATCAATGTCTATGTGACTGAGATAGTCCCATTTCTACTGAAGCCTCCAGCCACAGAGATGGGTTGGTGATGACATATGAAACATGATCATTTGAATATAAGAGGAGTAGATGGTAAACACCATGAATTAATGAAATTGAAAAAATAGAGATAGATACTTGATAGAGAGAAGGAAATAAGCGGTCTGAATGAAGGTGGATTGATCTTCTGGAGACATGCCTGTGTATGTGTATGTGTATGTGTATGTGTATACATATACGTATACGTATACGTATATGTATATAATGGAATTTTAATATGAAGATGATTATTTTGGGAGCAGCCCTTTCAGTTTTATTAAGAATACGGTTTGGAAACTGGTCTTCTTTAATTACTGTAATTACCTCATTTCCTGCTAATTATATAAAAGCCCTTGTTATATCTCTGATAGAATCTGAGGAGGGTCTTGGACAACATGAAAATAGTTTTACTTCCCCTTTTATACTTTAATTGGTAATTTTCGTGCAAAGATGGACCTTGATAAAAATAAATTATCTATACATTTAAGCTTGGAGGTCTATGGAGATTCTCAGTCATCTAGGTCATGACTATTCAAAAGGCAACTGGACTTTCTTTGTTTTTCCTTAGAGACATTTCGCTTCTCATCCAAGAAGCTTCAAACCACAAAGAAAACAAGTCCAGTTGCCTTTTGAAAAAGCATCTTTGGGATATTTAAGTCTGCAGATACTGAAAATATTTCCTCCCAAGTATTTTCAAATGTGGGACATACCTGGCATATTTATTCAGGTCTCAAGTGTACTGTTCATCCTGTGTTGTTTATAGTAGTTACAACATAGGAAGGAATAATAAACTTGTCAACATCTTTTTTTTTATAGGGAACATGAAGGAAAGGTAACGCCTAAAGTTTTGTAATAAGCTAATGGACACATGGAACATAATATGCGTAGCTCATACTACAGTAAACCACTGTCCTCTGTTGTTTCATGAGTTTCTAATCTAGAGTATTATGTTTGGTATTTGATTGTCAATGACTTTAAGTTTTCTTTCTCACCTTAAGGGATATTTTCTAGGGACTGCTTGGTGATGCAAGGGTTAAGAACAGTAAAAACATAAAGGTTTCCCTTGTCCAGTCATATGTGACTCTAGGGGGCGGTACTCATCTCCATTTCTTAGCCTAGGGAGCCAGCGTTATCCAAAGATACTTCTGTTGTCATGTGGCCAGCATGATTATATACCGATGCATGGAATGCTGTTACTTTCCCACCAAAATGGTACCTATTTATCTATTTGCATTTGTATGCTTTCAAACTGCTAGATGGGCAGGAGCTGAGGCAAGTAATGGAGCTCACCCTGTTGCATGGCGCTTGGGTCTTGAACCCAGATTGTCAGCTTTCTAGCTGACAAGCTCAGCATTTTTAATCCCTAGGCCAGTGATGACTAATCTTTTTGCCATCCCATGCCAGGTGAGGAGTGGGTGGGGGAGGGTCGCGCGTGCCCACACTGATAATTCTATGAGCTCTGCCTGCGCATACTTGCACAACCCCCCTTCTCCCCCCCCCTTGCTTCTGGCACGTGATGGCCTGGTAGGCTCGTTTTTCTTTCTTACCTGGTTCCAGATCCTCTCTATTTATCTGGGAAGGGCAAAAACAGCCTTTCTCAATCCGTCGGAGGCCCTCCAAAGGCCTCAAATGGCCCATTTCCCAAATCCTGGTGGGACAGGAAGTGACGTTTTTTGTTGTTCCCCAGCCTCTCTAGGAGTCTCTGGAGGCTGGGGACAGCAAAAAATGTCCCTTCCTGTCCCACCGGGAGTTGGGAAATGGGCCATTTCAGGCCTCCGTGGGAAAGGTGTTTTCACCCTCCGCAGATGCATAGAGAGGATATGGAGCCAGGTAAGAAAGAAAAACGGGCCTACCCCACCCCAGCCCCTCCGGAGGCAGGAAACAGCCTGTTTCCCTACTTCTGATGGGCCCAGAAGGCTCGAAAATCAGTTGGCTGCCACACGCATGTGCGTCAGAGCTCAGCTGGCATGCCCACTGATATGGCTACATATGTCACCTGTGGCACGCGTGCCATAGGTTCGCCATCACGGCCCTAGGCCATGAAAAAAAAGGTATATTTCATCAATAATTGCAGACTTACTGAAATAAACATATTGAAAGAAATATTGTAAGGGAAGTTATCCATGTCAGAAACAAAACGGAATTAAGTGAACTGCTATTTTAGTCCCACAAAAAGGCGAACAGGAAGCATTCATGCAGAACGGTGCAGAACATCTTCCCAACTGGAGAATTGCTTTTAACTAACATTAAATGAGGCATGCATATAATTGGTTCTCCACCATGGTTGCTAGGGTACACTTTGCACTTAACTATGCCTTGCTTTACATACTTAGTGTAATCCCCTGCTTTTGCGGCTTTAACAATCTAAACGTTTTGCTCAAAGCAGGATCTGTACGTACAGCATCCTTATTAGATAGTTGTGGCAAGACTACTGTTAGCTTTTATTGATATCAACGAATCACCAGGCCTTGATGGCATCCATCCAAGGATGGATGTTATTAAGGTGCTTACAGACGAGATTGTGGACCTCCTAACTAAAATATGCAACTTGTCTACACTCTGTGGTTGAGGACTGGAAGATGGCCAACATAACTCCCATTTTTAAAGAAGGGCTCACACAGAGATGCAGGAAATTATAGACCTGTCAGCTTAACATCTTTTCTGGGGAAGATAGCAGAAACTGCTGTTAAAGATTAAATTACCAAATGTAGGGAGACACAGCCTTATTAAAGGATATTGAACATGGTTTCTGTAAGGGGAGGTGCTGTCTATTTAACACTAACTACTATAGTGTTTTGAGGATGTTAACAAAGACATGGATAAAGGCAAGCCAGCAGACATCATCTACTTAGCTTTTCAAAAAGTTTTTGATAAAATCCATCATCAAAGACTTCTTAATAAGCTTAACAACTGTGGAAGAAAAGGGCAGATCCTCTTTTGGATAAGCAACCGCTTAAGAATAGAAAACTTATTTCTATCACATTGAGAGGCATATATTATCTCACGATGGAGGGATAGAACTACTGAGATCCTGCATGGTTTTATCCTGGGATAAGTGGTTTTTAAGTTTTAAAAATTATCTGGAGTCAGGTGTGACAGGAAGAATAGCCAACTTTGCTGGTGATGCTATATTGTCCAGAGCGGTAAAAACAATAAGAGACTGCAAAGATCTCTGAAGGGATTTTGGCATGTTAGAGAAGTGGGCATCAAAATGGCAGATGTCATTTGACATGAGAAAATGTAAAATAATGCACTTTGGAGTCAAAAATCCTGCACACATCCTAGAGATTGAGAAGTTCCCGTAGGATGGGCTCCAGCATGAGCCAAAAGCTTGAAAGAACAAACCTCTGGTCCCAGTGACCACTTTTTTTTAAAAAAATTGATTTTGATATGTTGCCTTTCTCCGGAGACTCAGGGCAGTTTACAATGCTTTAAGCAATAGCCCTCATACTTTTGTATATATATACAAAGTCACCTTATTGCCCCCACAAACTGGATTCTCAATTTACCTACCTTAGAAAGGATGGAAGGCTGAGTCAACCTTGAGCCTGGTGAGATTCGAACATACAGTAATTGCAGACAGCTGGAGTTAATCACAATGCTTTTAGTCTACTGAGCTATCCAGGCTTCCTGAGAGCCTGGATAGCTCCAATTCAGATTGGATCTAATTCAGATTGGATCCAAAATCCCAATTACTCACACAAAGTAATGGGATCAGAACTGTGATCTCCAAAACAAGCAGAATAACCCCAAGAAGTAGTCTGGACTACAGCAAAAATTAAATTTGATTTCATTTCATTTATTTAGCATTAAAAAGAATGAATATAGGCAATATCATAATTCTAAATTTATTTATTTATTTTCTTTTAATTCACATTAAAAATACATTTAGGATGAACCCTAAAAACTAGACACATGGGCTTCGGGAACATGTGAATTTGGAGCTCCAAGCAGAGTATCCCTACATCCCTGTGTCCTTTTCTTTGCTTAAGTATCAGTAGAATAGCCAAGTGATCAGCTAAACTGAGTCTGCAGTCACAGAACTATACATATTCAAGTGAACCTAAGTCAAATTCATGGGGATTCACAGGATTGCAAAGGCAGATAAACCTGCATGGAGACATCAGAAGAAAAAACTGATAAAAGACAGTATTTGTAATTCATTGTTAAACTGCAGGGTTCTTGGTGCTCTCTGAGCTGGGTGGGTTTTTCAGACATTTCATTACCAAACTAGGTAATATCATTGCATCGTCTGCAAGAAAACCATCAAGCTCAGAGAGTACCAAGGACCCAACATTAGAAAAAAGGCTGTTGTCTGCAACTTTATCCCTCTGTGCTAAATTTCATGTCTTCTGAGAGCTTGTGTAATGCGGGGAAAATCAGTTCTTAGATGAGTGTAATTAATTAAATCAAGCGCATGTATAGACATATAAGCCCCAAGTCTATTATCAGAACTATCCCACAGATTTGCAATGGGACTTGTTTTTCTTTTTTGTATCTGGCATTCCCAAACTGCCCCCACCCCTTGATTTATGGGAGTGCTTCCTCCCTGTTTTAGAGTTTTATTGCTTTGGTTCTCCTTTTTGGTTTCTGAAGGAAAACAGGCCCAGGATGTAACCTAAGCTCTATTGCCTATAAGTAACTTGAGATCCTTTACCTATGAATGTGTATGCTTACATCCTACATACCTATGCATTAGTCTCTCCCGCCTTTCTGAGATTGGGTTGGGGTCTCTCAATAGTCTTTGGAGGGAATCCCATCAGCACACGCTGTTTAATAGACATTGCCGTAAGCCTTGATTATTTGCTTTGGATCCTGTGTTTGATTCCACAGCAAGTCAAGTTTATTCTCATGATTTGGACACCAGCTCTATGTTAATACAAACTGAGAATGCAATGGATGTTTGAGCAGCTCCATTACAGTGTTGGCTCATACCCTTTGCCCAGTGGTGAAATGCAATTTTTTTTTTACTACCGGTTCTGTGGGGGTGGCTTGCTGGGCATGATTTGGCTTAGTGGGCGTGCTGTGGCTTGGTGGGTGTGGCAGGGGAAGGATACTGCAAAATCTCTATTTCCACACAACTCCAGGGAAAGGATACTGCAAAATCCCCATTCCCTCCCCACTCCTGCAGGAAGGATATTGCAAAATCTCCATTCCCACCCCACTCTGGGATCAGCCAGAGGTGGTATTTGCCAGTTCTTCGAACTACTCAAAATTTCCGCTACTGGTTCTCCAGAACCTGCCAGAACGTGCTGGATTTCACCCCTGCCTGTGCCTCTAATGATGTTAGAACTAGAAACTGTCTTCTCAAAGTGTAGATTTTACAAGGAATTGTGTTCCCAAATATTTCAACCTATGACTTCCTGGCAATTCAAACCAACAGTATTTAGATTTTTTCCACCTGAAAGATAAGCATCCTGAAATAACATTTATATTTATTTATCTATCAACCAACAGAACTTTGTGATAAGTCAATATGGTATAGCACTAATGTCCACAATGCATTCCTTTCAGAATCCCTATTGGCAAAGAATTATTTTGCTCCCTCTGAGTATATCCCTCTACAGTAAAAATAGTCTGAGAACCCAGGCTGCAGCAAGTGGCATCTGTTTAATGTTACAAAAGGAGAAAATTACACAGAGTTATGTATAGTGTGATTTATTTAACTGTTCTATTATCTACATAAATTGCATAACTATGTGTGTCTATGTGTACACACACATTTGCATACAGTTTATATTGTATAAATTATATGTGTGTGTGTGTATATATATATATCTATTTGTTTTAGACTTGGACCCATTTTCACTTCATTTCAGAAACACAACTCCTGATGTTCCCCTCAAAGGTCCAGCACAGTTCACAGGAGAAGATGCTAAGAAAATGTAGGTTGTGGGAAAGAATCCAGGATGTCCACAGTTGTACTTTTGCATTTCTAACTTAGTTGGATTTGCAACAATAGGCAGATGAAGGCTTTTATTGGCATGGGACAAGATTTTGTGTAAATGACTGTACACCAAGCTGCACTAATGATGCAGCTACAAGACTGGTTCCAGCCAGAATGAGAAAGCAAATAGAGAAAGACACTTCCCCTTATTATTTTTGTTTTTATTGCAGATTACAAAGGATGATTGTTAGTTTACAAATACATACTGGGTAAGTTCCCAGTCACTCAAATGGGTGACGAATGAATGAGTCAATAAATCAATCAAACAAACAATAAAGCAAATAAAGAGGCAGGCAACCCAGCCAGCTGTTCTGTTTGGTATAGTGTATAGTGGTATAGTGAAAATTTTGGGCCAGCTGTTTTTTCTCAGCCCTAGGAAAAAAGTAATGGCAACCCCTTTTCAAAAATGCTAGTAAGAAAACTGCAGCAATGTGTTTAAGTAGTTACCAAGAGTAAAGGCTGCCCTGAAGAGGAGGGAAGGATAAATTCCTATGAATGGGGCTGCATCTTGGAAATGCTAAGCTCTTACTTTTCTAAGGAAACAATAGGCTTTGGCTTAATGGTTTTAGACCCTTATTTAGATAGTTCAGTAATTTCTGTTTCCAGATGCACAACTGACATTTCTGTCCTTCCTCATAGCAATTTCATGCCTTAGAATCCTTCTGTATCCCAAACAATTTGCAAACATTTGAATTTCTTAAAGAAATTAAATGCTGTTCATTTCTGCATTAAAATCAAACTGTGACACCATGAAACTACATTTGTTTGTTGTAATGCAGAAACCATTTATTTCAGAATATATGATGACTTTCTATGTCATCATAGACAGGAACATAATTTAAAAGTAGAATTAGAAGAGCATCTATGTACAAACATCCACATTCCTGGCTTGTCATAAATACCATCTTCTAAAAGCTTTTCCATTAAATTAAATATTGTGATAGTTGTCGCTAACCTCTCTCTCAAGCTCCCCCATTGCTTCAAAGGGGACAATGTAGGATCAGCAGTTACAGCCATCCACCATATGATATTTGATGTTACCGATGTATGAGTCTTCATGTTTCTGAATTCCTTCCCAAATCATGTGTTGTTTGTTCAAATCAGCATGGTGGTATAATTCCTTATGGGCCACGCCGTATATAGACATTAGTCCATAGGAACATATTAGTGCAAGTGTCTAGGTGTGATTTTACAGAAACTGTTATTAATTTAGATTTGGCACAAAAGCTGTTTCCTAACTGCAAGGTCATCTTTGCAGCTCACTGCATGCGTCTGCATGCATGCCAGAACATGGTGGGTTAATTAAGCAGGCTGGTGCCATTGGCAGAGATGTTTTGCGTGTGAGTCATATATTTCCACTTGATTAGTAGGTTTCAGTGAAGGTGAGACTCCAGTCCACCAATTTCAACTGAGCTGAGAATAGCATAATTCTTTGGGTCTTGGTAATTGACACTGTCCAATGAATTTATTATGCTAAGACTGACCCTGTTACCAATTGCTTCCGCAGGCTATTTGGAGAAGAAAAAACACAGGATTTGGGTATGAGGTTTTTTTTTTATTTTTAAAACATAGCAAAACAAGTAAACATAATTTAGATTTTTTTTTCAAAAGAAAATGTTTGATGTACAAAAGATCTCAAATCTTCTTAGTCTGCTAGAAAACCAGCTTACATCTGGATTTACTTCTAGAAAGCTTGCGTGAGTCTCCTTATAAGAACAGAATATACAATATATTCTTATATGTTATTATTATTATATGAAAGAGGATGTATTAATTGATGGTGCAGACAGATGTAATGAAACTCTCAAAACAACCTTTGATGCAATGATGGTTATTATTTTTTTCCTGATCCTTCCTCCAAGAAGTAGCTACATTTTCATTCTGTTTTCTCAAAAGCTGACTTGCTCACTCACTTTAAGTTACCTGTCTTGACTACCAGGACAGGTAGTCCTGGTAGTCAAGACAGCAGGAGAAAGGCTGCAGTGGATCATCTGATATGGCTCCTTTTTTTCAGAGCAGTATTTCTCAACCTCAACAGCTTTGAGATTTATTTATTTATTTATTAGAATTTGTCAAACAAAAATGAGAACAAGAATAAAAGAATAAAAATACAATGACTGGGACGATGGGCACGTTAGTGCACTTATGCACGCCCACTCTACAGACCACTTAAGTATGATGTAAGATCCACAGAAATCAATTTGTGACTGAAACTGTGAAAATTTGTAGCTGAAACAACTGAATCAGGAACTGATTCATATTAATATTAATTAATTGTAATTAATGTTACAATATTAATATATTGTAAATCGTATTATTTACAGTCAAGTTTAGAACAATTTACATTGTGATTAAAACAGAAAAAGTCATTTACAGGTAAAACACTACTATGTATAATTTTCTATGCAATATTGAGATCTGACCGCAAGTGACACATTTCTAATTTATCCAAACTGAGAATTTTCAGCCTAGTAGCGTAGGGAATTCTATAGTGTACAGAAGAGTGCAAGACTTTTCTCGTGAAATACTTCTGAACCCGCTCAATTGTACTGATGTTAGATATATGGTGAGGATTCCAAACTGCTGAATAATACTCTTAAGATTGGTTTAGCATAAGTTTTATAAGAGATGTGTTGATTTCCAAAATTCCCCAGCCAGAAGGGTTGCCTGGAAAATTCTGGGAGTTGAAATCCACACAACTTGTTTAGGTTGATACACTGCTTTGGATTATTTAGAGAAAGCATAATTTCCAGGGCAGGATGTCATAGCCACATGAGGCACAGATCATCAGTTCTGTGCTCCAATGTTTTCAGAATCATATCACTCCACTGAACTTCAGAATAATAGGAAAATACAAAAAGCAAAACAAGAAAGTGCCTTTAAGAATAGAATACGTATTCCAAGCCAGGGAGACCCAAGAGAGAGGTTGATATGTTTAAGACTGCAAAGTCCAAACAGCCATAAAAAAAGGTATATGTTTATGCAAATCTGCCAAACTCTCATTACACCCTTGGGTATTATGCTTGCTTTCTATTCAGGTACAAAAATGTTTTGTTTTAATCTGACGATAATTCAAAACCCTGCTGTGAATCTTTTAATATGGTTACTGCAAACAATCTCAATCATAACTATATGATGTCACACCTCTGTACAATAGATTACGTTTATTCCAAATATCTAGAAGGCAGCAGTCTACAATGCTTGATTTGAATAACAAGGCAAACTAGCCTACAACACTGGTTCCTACTAGAATAACAAGATTAGGTTGATTTAAATAATCATTGATTTAAAAAATCAGGAAGCAGAAATTAAGGCTACCGCATAACATCCATTTTCTTCAGTGGAAGAGTGATTTTAAAAAATTCCATGAATCAGTATCCTGGGTGGAGCTTTTTATTCATGAACAATCAGGACCAATTTATAATTCTCTTAAAACATAGCAGAGGATGACATCTGATACTAGAGAACTAAAAACGTCTCTCCAAATCATGTGGATGGGTTACAGATAAGTGTGATTGTGGTGTAGAAAGTTCAGTGAAGATCTAGACACGCCCACTCAAAAATAACGAAAAGAGCAAATTCCACTAGGAATTAGTAATGAAAATGAATTGGCCGATATGAATTGTCCAAGTACTGCTGAGATGAAACTCTGATTTGTATGTCAACCACCATAAAGAAGACCATTGGTTTTCACATCTGGCTTTGCTACCATCACTTTGGAATGTGGAAGATCCAAAGTCAGCACAGCACCAAATTAAAATCAAGAATCACACAGGAAACATACTGAGAGCAGGCAGACTTGCTAGATTCTGTATAGCCATAGAATAGATACCAATGAGTAGCCATTCTCTTACACCACGAGGAAGTGGTTGAATCTGCCAAATACAGGGAAACTGGACTATAAGTTACAAAAGTCCAGTTCAATCTCCTCTCATTATTTTTTGGATCCTATAATGAGGAAAAATGAGGCTGTCACAAAAATGTGACAGACGAATGCCAACCCTTCTTAAATCTAAGATTTATAGGACAATCGTCATCCCAGTTGCACTGTATGGCACTGAATGCTGGGCAGCAACAACAGGACCGAAAGCTATCTCCATGCCATGGAAATGCAAATGCTCCATCGGATATCAGGCATCTCCCTTGACCACATCACAAATGACACCATTCAACAACGTTTTGGTGTGGTACCAATTCTAGAGAAGATGAGAGAAGGCCAGCTCCGCTGGTATGGATATGTCCTGAGAGCAGTACCTTCCACTGTTGCCAAGACTGCCTACCAGCTAGAAGTCAATGGCCAGTGACTTCGCGGGTGCCCAAAACAGAGATGGCAATACACTATCAATAAAAAAATTCAAGCTGCGGGCCTGCACCCTGGAGACTCAGCTGACCATGCAAAGTGGCACTCAATGATCCAAAAAGTGCACTTGAGGGAATACACTAGGAAGGAGAAGAAGAATGAGGAAAAACGAGCAGCTACTTATTAAAGCAAAGATACATGTTAGAATATTATTAAATTGGATTACCAAGCCACCTCTTCTTCCTCAAGTGAAATAGTAAATGTCTGATCTTGTCCACCTTGTCAGAAGCTTGGAGAGGAATTATAAAAAGAGGGGTGGAGATGATGGGTAGGAATGGCAACCAGGAAACAAAATCTTATCAGAAAGGGCAAATACTTAAAGATAATTGTCTAAGGCGGAGGCTGACTTACGACCACAAGGGAAGGTGTGGGCATGTTTTCTGAAACTCCCCAAAGAAATCTTCAATCACACCCACAATTGATTATCTGGCTTTGCCCTCAAGCTAACGAATGACAAAGTGTGACAAATATTATATAATGTCTTAAATACTGCTATAAGAAGTAGAAAAAAATACTGGTGGAGAGAGCATTGATTTGTACCTGTCTCATTCACTAGCTTATGATAAGTGTGGCATTGTCAGAAATGATTGTGCCATGATTAAATGCAAGTGTGAATGGGGCTTAAGTGTTGAGATCTTAAAATGAATGTTTCAGAATTGGAAAAGGTTTAGAAAAGCAGAACTAAATCCATCAAGGGATTGAAACAAATATGTTGTTTGGCTGGTTTGAATTTAGAATTTAAAAGTAAATTAGGAGATATTGTAATATGTTCAAAATTAAGCACAGTACATTCTTAGAAGAAATAGTACCATGAGCATGATAAGAAATGCACACTTTTCACATTTACATATAGTATTTATTTATTTGTTGGTTTGGTGGCAAACATATCCAACACATTCAAAAATGCTTTTCCAAAAGGAAACTCTGAATTCTAGTCCCACCGTAGCCATGAAAGCCAGCTTGGTGATCTTGGGCCAGTCACTCTCTCTGCCAGAGGTGAAATACAGCAGGTTCTGACAGGTTCTGGAGAACCGGTAGCGGAAATTTTGAGTAGTTCAGAGAACCAGCAAATACCACCTCTAGCTGGTCCCAGAATGGGGTGGGAATGGAGATTTTGCAATATCCTTCTCCCAGAAGTGGAGAGGGAATGGGGATTTTGCAGTATCCTTCCTCTGGAGTGGGGTGGAAATTGAGATTTTTTTAAAAAAATTTGATTTATATGCCGCCCTTCTCCGGAGACTCAGGGTGGCTTACAATGCATTAAGCATTTTGCAGTATCCTTCACCTGCCACACCCACCACGCCACACTCTGCCCACTAAGCCACGCCCACAGAACCGGTAGTAAAAAAAATTTGGATTTCACCACTCCTCTTGGCCCAGGGTTGTTGTGGGGAAAATAGGAGGAAGAAGGTGTGTTAGATATGTGTATGGAGATTCTCAATCATCCCGGTCAGGATTGTTCCAAAGGTGCTTTTCCAAAAGGCAACTGGACTTACTCGTTTTTTTCTCCCTTGAAAACATTTAGCTTCTCACCCAAGAAGTTTCTTCAGTTCTGGACGAAAAGCAAAACATTTTCAAGGAAAAAAAACAAGAAAGTTCATGTGTCTTTTGGAAAAGCACCTTTGGAGCATCCATGACTGGGATGATTGAAAATCTCCATAGACATATCCAACACACCTTCTTCCTCCTATTTTCCCCACAACAATAAGCCTGGGCCAAGAGAGAGTAACTGGCCCAAGATCACCCAGCTGGCTTTCATGGCTACGGTGGGACTAGAACTCACAGTTTCCAGCTTTCTAATTTGCTGCCTTAACTACTAGACCAAACTGGCTCTGCTAAATAAACATTTCTAGCCAGTGACATCTGCAGGAATCGTCGTTCTTGTCAATATAATCAAACAAGTGATGCAGTGTCACTGCTCAAGCTCTGGCCCCTTTGTACATATATGCAACATCATGAAGCAGGCACAAAAGGGGTGGGACTTGTATCACCCTACCAAAGAACTTCTTTCTTTAACTTGTCACCTCTGAGGCTTCCTGGTGCAAAGTCTCTCTTCTACTAAGGGAAACATATATGACTCATTCCTTTCTAGTTGCCTCTTGGATGAGGCAAAGGAATTGCTTACCTGTGTTTATTACTGTGTAGTGCTAAAA
This sequence comes from Masticophis lateralis, assembly GCA_030761175.1. Classification (NCBI taxonomy): domain Eukaryota; kingdom Metazoa; phylum Chordata; class Lepidosauria; order Squamata; family Colubridae; genus Masticophis; species Masticophis lateralis. The sequence goes on from JAUDYJ010000005.1 coordinate 25,266,619, forward strand.
CTGACTTTTCCAATTTGGTGCCCTCCAAATGTATTAGAGAGCCAGTACGTTATAGTACAAGTAGTGCTTAATTGACAACCGTAGGTCAGCCTTATGACCTTTTTTTTTTTTGCATTGGTTGTTATGCGAATGCAGCAATCATTAAACAATTGCCATGGTTGTTAAGCAAACCCATTGTTCACTATGGGCCAGTTTTTGCTGGAAACCAGAAGTAACAGTGCAAATTGCAGTAATGTGACAGTGGGACCTTGCAAACAGCTGTAAAAGCAACCATGTGGGCTGGCTGTTTGAACTTTGGAACCAGGTCGTAAGTAGCTTTTTTTGGGGAGGGGGGGCAGGAACCTTTGTAACCGAATAGTTGCTAAGTGACTGATTATAAATTGAGGACTACCTGTAGCGTAGATTATTGGATATGGGCCTGGGAGACACAATTTCTAGTTCCCACTCAATCATGGAACTCACTAGGTATCTGTGGACCAATCATTTTTAGCTTAACTACCCCACCAGTTATTGTGGAGGTAAAGTTAAGGGGAAATTCCTTTCTACTAGGCATACCGCCTCGAATTCCCAAAGAAAAAAATTAAATATAAGTGCAATTCAATAATAATTAGAATTTACAGGCATTACTGTTGGGAATTCTTAGAACCGAAACTTCTCCCTACAAGTACAAATCAAACAAACAAAAATAAAAGGAGAAATCAATCATGCAAACTTAGAACACAGCAAAGCCTTCCTTAATTATCAACTGGAGCCTTAAGTCTGAAGTCTGGAAAGTTTCACGCATATACGTAGTACTTCTTATAGATGATTCAGTGCTTAAAGCCAAATATTTTATGTTGGCATTTTTTAATTAGATGGGTGGGAATCTATGCCCTACCTTTTCTGTCTATACATTTGCAAAGACATGTGCCAGGGTATAATTCTGTGAATTGCCATATTTCATTTTTGTGTGATAGTGAGAATATATGCATCAGATAGCTAAGACTAAATCTTAAGGTATTTTGCAACATGCAAATAATGAGAATGGGAGCAAGATCTTGTAGGACAAACCCTGCAACTCCATATAGGCAGTATAGTTGGTTTGTAATACGTGCAAGCCTATTTTTCATTATTTTAGAGCTAAGTGATGTATTATACCGATGAATGCCAGTACTATGTACAGGTGTAGGAGATGACCAGGCTGAGCCGGAGGGAGGGGTCAAACGAGTCATCAGTCATGAGTCCTTTTGCACTCACAAGAGATCTAAGTCCAATTCCACCTCGAATTCCATTGTCTCTTACCTACCTTGCTTTGACCATTAGTAGTTCATATTCTGATAGAGAGATTACATTTGTAATAAATCCTTACTGATTTGAACTGCCTGGATTTTTTAATTTCCCTGGCGCTCTGACAACAGATTGTGCAAAGCATGGGAATTATGTGTTGCCCTATATACAGTGGGGCAAAAAAGTATTTAGTCAGCCACCAATTGTGCAAGTTTTCCCACTTAAAAAGATGAGAGAGGCCTGTAATTGTCATCATAGGTAGACCTCAACTATGAGAGACAAAATGAGAAAATAAATCCAGACAATCACATTGTCTGATTTGGAAAGAATTTATTTGCAAATTATGGTGGAAAATAAGTATTTGGTCAATATAAAAAGTTCATCTCAATACTTTATTATATATCCTTTGTTGGCAATGACAGAGGTCAAATGTTGTCTGTAAGTCTTCACAAGGTTGGCACTGTTGCTGGTATGTTGGCCCATTCCTCCATGCAGATCTCCTCTAGAGCAGTGATGTTTCGGGGCTGTCACTGGGCAACATGGACTTTCAACTCCCTCCAAAGGTTTTCTATGGGGTTGAGATCTAGAGACTGGCTAGGCTACTCCAGGACCTTGAAATGCTTCTTACAAAGCCACTTCGTTGCCCAGGCGGTGTGTTTGGGATCATTGTCATGCTGAAAGACCCAGCCATGTTTCATCTTAAATGCCCTTGCTGATGGAAGGAGGTTTGCACTCAAAATCTCACAATACATGGCCCCATTCATTCTTTCCTGTACACAGATCAGTCGTCCTGGTCCCTTTGCAGAGAAACAGCCCCAAAGCATGATGTTGCCACCCCCATGCTTCACAGTAGGTATGGTGTTCTTTGGATGCAACTCAGCATTCTCTCTTCTGCAAACACAACAAGTTGTGTTTCTACCAAACAGTTCTACTTTGGTTTCATCTGACCATGTGACATTCTCCCAATCCTCTTCTGGATCATCCAAATGCTCTCTAGCAAACTTCAGATGGGCCCGGACATGTACTGGCTTAAGCAGGGGGACATGTCTGGCACTGCAGGATCTGAGTCCCTGGTGGTGTAGTGTGTTACTGATGGTAGCCTTTGTTACGTTGGTCCCAGCTCTCTGCAGGTCATTCACTAGGTCCTCCCATGTGGTTCTGGGATTTTTGCTCACCGTTCTTGTGATCATTTTGACCCCACGGGGTGAGATCTTGTGTGTAGCCCCAGATAGAGGGAGATTATCAGTGGTCTTGTATGTCTTCCATTTTCTAATTATTGATCCCACAGTTGATTTCTTCACACCAAGCTGCTTGCCTATTGCAGATTCAGTCTTCCCAGCCTGGTGCAGATCTACAATTTTGTTTCTGGTGTCTTCCGACAGCTCTTTGGTCTTCACCCTAGTGGAGTTTGGAGTGTGACTGTTTGAGGTTGTGGACAGGTGTCTTTTATACTGATAACAAGTTCAAACAGGTGCCATTAATACAGGTAATGAGTGGAGGACAGAGGAGCCTCTTAAAGAAGAAGTTACAGGTCTGTGAGAGCCAGAAATCTTGCTTGTTTGTAGATGACCAAATACTTATTTTCCACCATAATTTGCAAATGAATTCTTTCTAGATCAGACAATGTGATTGTCTGGATTTGTTTTCTCATTTTGTCTCTCATAGTTGAGGTCTACCTATGGTGACAATTACAGGCCTCTCTCATCTTTTTAAGCGGGAGAACTTGCACAATTGGTGGCTGACTAAATACTTTTTTGCCCCACTGTATATGTGAAATAGCTCTGCATTCTAGTACAAGATAGAAATAATGTTTATAAAGCTGTACTTGTTTTGCTCAGCATAATTTATTCAGGGATACACACAGTATAGAATTGTAACCATTACTATAAATTTTGAATTAGTTCTCTAAGAACTGATGGATTGCTGGATCAGAGAAAAAAAATCTGCCCTCCCTTTTTGTCTCTGGCAGTGCTTGATTACATGATTTTGGACCATGCACCAGGTGGGTTTTTATAGCTATAATTATTTGCTCTTGATCGTTCATAATTTGTGGTATGCCAAAGAACTTATTTTAAAATGCAGGCTGAGTTGTCGCTGCTGAAAACATTGATGGATTGATTGATTGATTGATTGATTGATTCATTATGTGTCAGGATCAGTTCTTAGTGATCACTTAGATAAGGGGTGTCAAACTCAATTTCATTGAGGCCACATCAGGGCTGTGGTTGATCTTGTCGGCCAGGCAGGGGTGGCCAACTGAGTGGGTGTGGCCAGCTTGATGCCACTCACTGGGCATGGCTCACTGGGTGGGCGTGGCCAGCTTGACACCACTACCCAAAGTGCTGGCATATTTCCTCTTCGCATTGGGTAGACCAAGCCCAGTGTTTTCTCTTCGCATTGGATAGGCCGGGCCAAAGTGATGAGGGTAGACTTGGCCGAAGCAATGTGAATCAGCCCCTTACATTTTCCAGGATTGCCCTGCGGGTCGGATCTGATTACATCTCTGGCCTTGAGTTTGACACCCCTGACTTAGCTAGATTTTCTGCAGGATGAGCTGTCCCTAATCTGGTCCTTCAGGTTTTCCAGGAGTGCATCCAGTGCTACTTGTGGCCGGGTCCATCTATCTTCTGCTAATTGCCCTCTTTTGCTCTTTCTTTTTCTCTAGAAACTTCACAGTACTCTACCACATTACTGGATCCCCACATCCATTGCCAAAACCACCATAGAGTTGGAGCCAATAGGGTTGGGGCCGGTCTGATCTCCAGGGGGATGATGTTCCACAGGGTGGGGTGGGTGGGGGGGGGGGTCACAGCAGAAAAGGCTCTTCAACTCTGCTAAATACATTCACTCTATTTGTATGCACTGTATTAGAGCTGGGTTTCTAAACCAGGGTTTTGTAAAACCCTAGGGTTGTGTGAGAGGTCACTAGGGCTTCCTAAGAGATCATGATTTATTTTACAAAAGCAGAGATTGAACAGAAACCACCAACCTCTACACCCTGGGTTGGCCCACCAGAACCTTTGTGGACCCCAGACAGTGGAAGAGATTGTGCAGAAGTGTACAAGCAGAGAGATAACTAAAGTAAAGCCCGAATTGAGGAGTGAGCCAAACTGAACTAACGATTGAGCAAGGAATGAGATGAAATGGAGGTGAGAGAGTGAGTGTGAGAGAGAGAGACACCCACCAAGACCTCCATGCCAGTGCTCTCCTTGCCAGCCTGCCTGCCTGCAGGTGCAGCAGCCTGCGGGGCTCCGTCTCAGGGCAAGCGCAGGAGATCTAGGGCTTGGCTTGCCCAGGCACCAGTGATAGCAAGAGCCACCCACAAAGGTGGGAGGGGAAAGGGAGAGATGAAAAAGTTTCTTTATTTTTAATTTAAGGACACTGTTAATGCATGTATACATGCCTACATATGAAATAAGTACAGGTAGTCCTCAATTTACAATAGTTCATTTAATGACCATTCAAAGTTACAACGTCACTGAAAAAAGGGACTTATAACTGTTTTTTGATCCTTACAACTATTGCAGCATCTCCATAGTCTCATGATTTACATTCAGATGCTTGGCAACTGTTTTGTATTTATGACGGTTGCAGTGTCCTGGGGTCATGTGATCATATTTTGCGACCTTCTGATAAGCAAAATTAATGAGGAAGTCAGGTTCATTTAACAACTATGTTAGTAATTTAACAACTGCAGTGATCCACTTAACAAATGTGGCAAGAAAAGCCGTAAAATGGGGCAAAACTCTTTTAACCAATTTCTCACTTAGCAACATCAGTTCTGGGCTCCACTGTGGTCATAAGTTGATAATAATTTTGTGACTTCTGCCTACATTTGAGCCTGAATGTTCAGGGTTCCCTGAGGCCTGAAAAATATTTCAAGGAGTCCTCCTAGCTCAAAAGATTGAGAAAGGTTGTTTTAGAGCAGGGGTGGGGAACGGTGGCCCCTTTATGACTTGTGGACTTCAACTCCCAGAATTCCTGAGCCAGCCTGGCTAAGGAATTCTGGGAATTGAAGTCCACAAGTCATAAAGGGGTCATTGTTCCCCATCCTTGTTTTAGATTAGAGCAGGGATCTACAACCTTAAACACTCAAAGAGCCATTTGGACCGGTTTCCCACAGAAAACAAAACACCGGGAGCCACAAAACCTGGGTGGGCGTGGCCAACTCGACCACTCATTTCCACCAGTCATGGCTGTTGTTTAGAAGAGCCAAAAATATCTGGCTCTTCAACCAGTTCTTTGATGAGAAAGAGTGAGCCCCCTCGTATCACTGAGTTTGTCATCTTTTATCTTAAATCTTTTACCTGTGATTGATTTAATTGCAAATGTTTTAATTGTTGTGAGCCACCCAGGGTCATTGAGAATTGGGTGGTATATCAACTTTGTAAATTATTACTAATGTTAGGTCCTCCTCTAGGGCTGTGTCAGAGATAGTAACAAAGATTGATAGACTGTTGGACAGACAGTTTTTAGAGACATCTGGAGAAATTGTCAGTTCATTTATGCTCTGCTCCTATACAAAAGAGTCAAGCCCCATAGCAACTTGGGACTCTACATGTCTTTAATCTCTGCATTATGGAACTGAGACTATTTGTGCCAGAAAGTAAATCTCCCTTTGTCTGGAATAGAACTTTTTGAATGCAAAGGGAAAAATTGCATCTTGAGCCTGTGTCAAATGCCCACCCTGGCCATGCCCACCCTGATCATGCCCACAATGGCCACCCCAGTTCTCCGAGGTCAAACAGAACCCTGATGTAGCCCTCAATGAAATTGAATTTGACACCCCCATTTTAAAGGATTCTTGGTAGTTGTTCTGTGAAGCAAATATCAAAGTGTAATTGGATAATTTAGACTGGAATATCCTGTGTTGCAATTTTGACAATATACCAACTCTGATCTTGAAAATACTGGAATGGATACTTTTCTTCCTAGGGCCATATGGACGGGATGCAATAGTGGTAAGGGTGGACACTGCTTTCCCCAAAACAAAAAAAAAAGCAAAACGAACACAAAGCACAGGTGTCTCTCTGTGTGTGAGTGTGTGAGTGTGTGTGTGTCTGTGAATGTGTGTCAGGATTGGAACTTAAAATGGTCTGAGTCATAACTTGGTTTCTGCTATATTAATTCTGCTTTTATATCCACTTGAGCTGACCAGGTATCTCTGCTTTTACTGTGCAGCCTTCACTATAAATTCTACTTGTTCCCAGATTCCTTTCCTTTGTTTCCTCCACCCCTGAAAATGAGTTAATTGGACCTTTTCTGTAGTTGTGCTCCAACCCACTCTGGAAATTCACTTTGTGCTAAATTTATTTGATAAATAATAAATTTGGTTCAGATCTGTTCTGGTGAGTAGACGTCCTTTCATCTTTATGCTGAAGTTTGGTTTATTTTCCCAGATTCTTAGATCAATATTTCTTGATTTTCTCCCCCCCCCCTTTTTTTTCTATGTTGCTACTCCTGTGCCTTAAAGCACTCTTGTTTGGTTTGTTTTCAGCTTTCCTGTTGAAGCATTGAGGACCTCAAAAATGAAAGAAATTTCAGAATGAAAGAAATTGCAAGTTTAATAACAGATGACCCAGTGCTGGAAACAATGTCTATCGGTCTTGCATTTTATGTTTTATACACTGCATGAAGATGACCCTGGTAGGGCCCAAAACTTCCTACCTATTTCTCCCAGCCATGAATAGCCTTATTTAGACAGCAGAAAGCTCAGCCTTTACTGTTCTTCAACCATTTTAGCTGTAGTAGCATCAAGCATGGACTTGAGGATGATGAACCTGTGATCCCCTAAATGAGGGGTATCAAACTCGCATTGTCACGGCTGTGTCACATGATGTATCGGGACTTTTCCCCCCTTTGCTAAACTGGGCGGGGCGGGGCCAGCTCGTCATGCATCTAGATCACGGGCTGCCAGTTTGACACCCTGCCCAAGATGTTGTTAAATAACTCGCATTATCCCTAGTGTTTACACCTTGAACTGCAAAACTTCAGATGGCAGTAAGGAACTAGCATCTCTTTGTTGCCATCTAGTGGTCACATGAACTTCTGAAGCCTGCATATGACACCAAATTACCTTTCACTCCAGCTTCTGTAACTGGAGGTACTGGGAGTTCTGGATGCTTTTACATTTTTCTGTCCTTGAAAAATGTTGGACACAAAACTCATCCATTCCTGTAGAGTGCAGAGGATTCAGAGAAAGTACAATAATCAAGGGCAGGAGACAGTGGTGAAATCCAATTTTTTTCACTACCGGTTTTGCGGGCGTGGCTTGGTGGGCGTGGCAGGGGAAGGATATTGCAAATTCCCCATTCTCTCCCCACTCCTGGGGGAAGGATACTGCAAAATCTCCATTCCCACCCCACTCTGGGGCTAGCCAGAGGTGGTATTTGCCTGTTCTCTGAACTGCTCAAAATTTCCACTATTCATTCTCCAGAACTGGTCAGAACCTGGTGAATTTCACCCCTGGCAGGAGAGGACTAAAATACTGTAGTTACTGTCTTCTGTCCCCCACTCCAACATTTTTTTTAAAAAAAGTCTCCTTTATCTTGGCCAGCGTGAATCTTTGACTTCGTCAATTCTTCCCTGAGGTATTTTACCTTCCAAACTCCAAGGACTGTTCTCAATGTATTCGGGCAACCTTTGGTCCCTTCGCACCTCTCTGAATACACATCTCTAAACTTAAACCAGCTGTTCTGCCTGAGCAGGAAGCAAGCCTTGTGGAGAAACATCACTTTTGAGGAGAGCAGTAATTGCCCCAAATCGTTTTACTGCCACAGAATTCCCAGTGGCTACGTGTGGCTGTGTAGAAGCAGAATGTGAGTGCTTGTGTTTTCCTTCGGCAACCTTGTAATTTAAGATGATCCGTCATGACACAAGTCAAAGGATTACAAAGCAATTTCTGAGGCTATGCCACACATAAAGATAGCAGCTGTGGCCACCATGAAGGCATGCTCTCAGTACATGTCTTTGTGCCCTCAGCAAGCTTTAATACATTCTTTTCCAAGAGCAAACTGCAGTCAAACATATGGGTTTGTTTACAGCTTGGGCATCCAAGAAAAAAGAAGTCTGCCTATATTTTTTTTTTCCATTCCGTATTGCAAGCTTTGCAAAACCATCCAACGCTGGCTGAGCATGATAGATTTCGTCCCCCACATCTGGAGAGCACCAAACTGAAGTAAGCTGCCACACGGGGTTGCTTGCACAAGATGATTTTTCTCCTTCAGACTTTTGTACTCATTAAGAAGAATAAATTCACACATTGCTTAATGATAGTCAAAACAAAACAATCTTTCGACATCTGAAGTCCATTGCTTTTTATGCATTTGCTGACTTAGAAATACTGCTAAAGCACGGTCCTGAATGCTATTAGTGAATATTAGTTAGTGATCTTAGACTGGAGCTCTCCCACACATAATTCATTTGGTATAACCATGAGAAGTTCATAGATTTGGTTTTCTTTTCAGGTTAATATGCCTGACATGTTTGAAGTCATCTTCAGAATTCTTGCTTGTAATTTTCTTGTTTGTTCCAACACAAAAAGGTGACACACATACACACTCACACCTACACCCCAGGCAGATAATATTGCAAGTATCAGTATTCTGGCCATCTACTGTACTTAAACGTGCCATAATATGCTTCCCAGAAATATTCCCAGAAATATTCTTACAGAATTCTCTTTAGCAACATTGACTGAAATAAAAGGATGAGGTTACAAGAATCCCAGCAATAGAACTTCTTCTATTTAGAACCAATATATCCCCTTAACCACATAAAGCTAAAGACCCTCTGACTTTCTTTCCAACAGTTATTCAGTGATCTGAAGTGGTAGTGGGCGTGTTCACTGACAAGAGAAAAGCTTGCAGTTGCTTATTTACATAAATCACCCAAATCTTTATTGGGCTGGGAATAAGTATTAGACCAAGCAATAGCTGACCTCCCCAGAAAAGACCGTGGGGCAGAGTGGAGGACACATGCTAAATCTTGCTGCAACTTGTTTTTCTAATGCTATAACAGGAGCAGGCTTAGAGGTCAGAGGTTCACTGGCCACCGCAGAATCTTTTTGGATTGCATAATGAGAGAACCCTGGGGAGCGGGATCTATGTAGATCTACATTTTCTTTTTAAATGTTTTGGCTCTTAGCGGGACATAGTAAATCCAGTGGTCTAAAACAAGGGGTCTCCAAACTTGGCACTTTAAGACTTGTGGACTTCAACTCCCAGAATTCCCCAGCCAGCAAGTTTAGAGACATCTATCCACCAGACAGTAGTCATTTTCACAGCCAAGCTAGCCACAAAGAAACCTGGAGGTTAGGTTCCTCCTGCAAGACTTCCAAATATGTTCTTTTCCATGTCTCTAAGGTCTTTTCTGGTTTGTTGTTTGGCATTTCAATGTCAAATAAAATGATTCCCATTTTTACCGAAAATACCTGCAGAAAGTTTCCTTAGTCTGAGGAAAGGGGGAAAAAAACTCAGAGTAACTCTATCTAAATTATACAATTGACCCAGAGAATTGCTTTGACAGACTTTCAAGATTCAGTTTCATTAGCCTACCAGCAGTAAACTTTTTCCCCCCAAAAGATCCAAGTGATTTTTGTTTCTAAGTGTGTGTCCTTCCAAAGGCTTGACAATATTTCAAGTATGGCCCAGTTAATTGGAAGACTCCTTCCTTCGGTAAATGACCGTACGGTTTAAATATTGCAAAGTTTAGGTTCATAGAGTTGCATGCAAAATAATATATTCCAAGAAAAAGCGACCACTCAGAACATTAAACTCTTCTGATACTCAGAATACAATCATTAAGTACCTGCAGCTCTTTGTTTTGTTTTATTGATAAGATTCCCGCTGCTTGAAGACAGAGCCTCTTGGTTTATTTTTCTTCTTCTTTTACACCTAACACTTCCTGCCTGGAAGGAAATATGCTGTCTGGGTGGCTTTTGTCTTCTTTGTTTAAACAGCAGAGCTCAACAGAAATAATCAGAGCATGCTGGTCAAAGGAGCTGGGGAAAGGGCTTGGCTCCTGATAAGCTCCACTGTGGTTAACAATCAAAACCATGGAGGGTGTTGAAAGGGTCCCCTGGCTCTCTCCATTTTCTGAAAAGTAGCTGAACAATAAGCTGAACATCTGTAGTACTCAGCTAGGCTTCTCAGGGTAGAAAAAGAGGTCCAAGGTCAGAGGAGGAGGTTCAATTCAACCCCCACCCCATCTCTGGTGCCTCCAGTTCCAGAACAACGCAGTATTGTTGTTCTGGAACTGGAGCCCAATGCTTAAGGTATCTATCTGTGAGATATATCGGAGGGTTTATATATACCCTTATTAGCTAATTTCATAATCATTCACTGACATATGTAATATAAACCTTAGCTTGTATTGCAACCAATGGGAAGTAAAATATATTTAAAAAGGCAAAAAGAAAAAAATTCTGGCAGAGTTTAACATGTCATTTCCTGGCTTTCTTGCACTGTGGAAGGATTTACTGTACTGAGTGGCAATTTGGTACATTCTTATCTGAGTAGTTATGTAAGGAAGGTTCTATAACCAGAATGGGTAAACTCTGGACATCCAAGTGTCAAAGAACATATTGCAAAACAACCATAATGAATGGGAAACCCTTACTATAGAGCACAGCAAACACCATGTAGAATTCCTAAGAAGAAACGCAGAGGAAGAGACCAGAGAGTTGGCTAAATCCCTTATTTCCGTTGAATCATTTCAATCTGATCAGATGAGGGATAGAAATAGCCTGCAGTGAGAACAGTTTTTAATTAAAAAAAAAAAGAGGTAGAATAGAAATCCATTTTACGTTATCATTTTTATCCATTGCCCTCTGTTTTTTAAATGTTATTTTAACAGCTTTCCTTTCTGTAATGTGACTAGAGAAAAAAACAGAAGCAAGCAATTTCAGCAAAGAAATGAACAGCATTGAAGTTGGTGTGTGAGCAAATTTAGTGTAGACTGCTAGAGTTCTTGTCTGGACCCCCCAAGTAGTGGTGGGGAGGGAAGGCTTAAGAGGTGAAGAAGAGGTTCTCTCTAAGTTGTTATTCAGGAATCGCATTGTCATTCCAGTGACATTCAGGGCTGTTTCCAGTTGCGTTAGTTCCTTTTCTCAGCTGCTTGAAACTGAACCGTGTTTGCATTTTCATTTTCTCAAACACAGCTAGCTGAACTTTGACATAACTAAAAGGGTAGATTCTAAATGACTCAGGCTGCTGCGTGAATAGTACCCAAAGCCAGGTCCTCCAGCAGATAAACTTACTGCTAAATCACTACTGTATGCAAACCAGTTGATACAGAAAGGCCGGGTGTGTTCCCGCCCCGGGAGCCAAACCTCATTCTGAAGTTATTTTGAGAGATTAGTGATCGGAACCAGAGGCCAGTTGAAAGCTGGCCTGACTCCTTGGTTTGGTTTCGTTTTAAGAGGTTTCTGGCTCTGGGCTGCAAAAGCTAGATGATAACTAGGTGGTAGATAAGAACCTACTGTGTCTCTTTGCTGTCATCTAGTGGTTGTCTGGATTTTTGCAGCCCTGGAGCGATTGACAATAGCCCCAAGGGGTTGCCTCCAGAATTGGCACCAACTATGGACACTCTATCCTGAACAGCTGAGAAATCACTGATAACTCACCTTCTCTCTTCCTTTGATAGCCCAGCAACCTAAATTCACTCCCTATCCAGAGGCAAAGGACAGGCAATTGGGTTGATAGGCAAACATATGCTGACAGTTGAAAAAAAATTGCAGATAGTCCTCTACTTATGATCCTAATCGGGCTCAACATTTCTGTTGCTAAGCGAGACGCTTGGTAAGTGAGTTTTGCCCCATTTTATGAACTTTCTTGCCAGTGTTGTTAAGTGCAGTTGTTAACATGGTTGTAAAGTGGAATCCGGCTTCCCCACTAAATGTGCTTGTTAGAAGGTCAGGAAAGGTGATCACATGACCCTGGAACATTACACAACCATCGTTAACTATGAACCAGTTGCCAAGCATCTGAATTTTGGACACAAGACCATGGGGATGCTGCAGTGATCATAATTTTGAAAAACGGCCATAAGTCACTTTTTTCAGTGCCCTTCTAATTTCGAAAAATCACTAAACAAATGGTTATAAATCTAGGACTACTTGTCTTGTACTTACATGGAAGGTTTTTAGAATTTCAAGTTGGAAACTTATCCATATTTAGGCACTCCCCTTGTCTGAAGGCTCAGCAATTAGTTGCTAACCGGTACACATATGACAATGCCCATGTGAAAAGATCTGCCAGCTGCCAATTGGAGATGTTATTTTAAAGCACTAAAAGCGCCTGTCTTTCTAAAAGTCTTGCTACTACAAATAAATGTACAGGTAGTAAAGAAGAAATGGCCTCCTTTTCACCCTCTTTTTTCTTTGGCTTCATTTTTCAACACTGGCAGCTAATGTGATAATATTAAGCCAGTTCTGACATGAGCCCCCCAAAGGGAAAGGAATGTTAATGATGCAGACATCAAAGAAACTGTTGGCGATATCAGAATATAATTCCATTGAAGGAATGGTATCATAAAATAGAACATCACGCTTACAAATAGTGTAATTGTCAGAATTTATATTTAATTTAAAAAGAATTTAATACCCCAGCCAGTTGTATGACATTTGGGGATGCAGGATGAAGTATGTCTTCCCTTTCATATTGATTTTTCTCTTTTCACTTGTTTCACATTACCATTTTTCCGGGCCTCTCTGGCTTCATTTTCCTGATCCATTCCAAATACTGTAGTCTTGCAGGTAGTTCTTGACTTACGACCATAATAGAGCCCGCAATTTTGGTTGTATATCACGACAGCTGTAAAATGGATCACCACATGATCATGTCTGCTTTTATGAGCTTTTTTGCAGGAGTCTTTTAAGTGAATGTTTAGTTTACTTTATTGTCACTGTACCTCGTACAACGAAATTAAATGCTGTCTTCAGTGTACATAATAACTATAAAAATAAACACAAACACAAATCCTTCACATTCTATACAATTGAATTGAAAATCCCTGATATTGCATTAATATTGCACTATACAGTAAAATTCAATATGGTTACTGCCCTGGGATAGAAGCTGTTTTCCAGCCTAATTGTCCTTGTTTTTATTATCCTGTACCGTCTGCCAGATGGTAATAGTTCAAAAAAAGGGTGCCCAGGATGGGATGAATCTTTAAGAATATTTTGAACTTTCTTAAGGCAGCAGGAGCTATAAAGCTCTTTCAAAGAGGGGAGAGAGCAACCAATGACCCTCTGGGCAATGACGATGTTAACCCTCTGGAGTTTTGGCAAATCATACACAGGTGCAGTAAGTTAAAATACTCTCTATGGTGCAGCGGTAGGTCACCAGCAGTTTTTCATTCAATTTTTGTTTTCTGAGAAGTCTCAGATAGTATAATCTCTGTTGGGCCCTTTTGACGATGCTGCAATGTAGGTTCTCCAGGTCAGGTCCTCTTTTATGATAACACCCAGAAACTTAAAACTGGCCACTTGCTTCTCTCAGTCTCCATTGATAAGCAAGGGCTGGATTTCTTATCTGTTCCTTCTGTAGTCCACTATAAGCTCCTTGGTCTTATTGGTGCTAAGGACCAAATTATTGTCTCCACCCCATGAAAGCAGGGAACACTGTGGTTATTAAGAGAATCCCTTGTTTACTATAGGCATTTTATTTTGCTGGAAACTGTCATAAATCACAGTCATGAGGCCACGGGACATTGCAAATGGAGGTAAATGCAGCCCAGTTGCCAAGTGCCCAAAATATGATCAAGTTCCTGGGGAGGGTGGGCACGGTGGGTATTGGACCTTTGAGTCTAGGTTGTAACTTCCCTTTTTCAGGATATGTTGTAAGCATCCAGTCATAAGTCAAGGACTGACTCATTTTTCAATTCTGGTAAACTTTACCAGGTTCCTCATACCAGGTATTGAGAGTAAAGCTTCAGTTCTTCCCAAAATATCCATTTCTGGCAAAGCATCAAAATCTGAAAAAGAATACCATTTTGTATTTTCTATTTGCACACCCAGCATCCTGTTTCTCAGCTACACAGCAGCTTTTAAATTTTAATAACTATATATTGAAGTGTTTCTTTTCATTACAAAGAATTAATAACCTAAAGTAAATGGTTCATATATTACTATAAATGGCAAAGAACAAAAAATATCCACTGTCTTCCAATGCCTATGAATGTCCCAAACATTCCCAAACATGTGGATATGTCACAGGTGAATATGCAAATTGCTAAGCATAGAGTGCCAACATTTGTTAATGCAGCAAGACTGGCAGCAATTCTGGTAGATTTGTTAACCTTCCCTGCTGCTTTTTTATTTTAATATAAAGAGGTTTACCTTAATATATAAGGTAAATATAATTTACCTTAATTTATATTGAATTTTTAACGTGTTTAATTAAAAAAAACATTGAAGCAGTTTCTAAAATATGATAACACACATAATAATAAACATACTAAAGGATAGAGTTTTATTGAAAATGATTTCTAGAATTTCTTTTTTTGATGTCCTTCCCTCTACCCTGGAATAAAGCAGCGCAAAGATCAAAAGCAGGGGTGTCAAACTCATGGGCCAGATGTGTCTGGTTAAGCCCCCACCCTGTTTAACGAAGGGGGAAAAAATCCAGATACATCACGTGACGATGCAAGTTTGACACCCGTGATCTAAAGGAATAGATAATTTATGGCTCATGGATCCAGAATTTCAAAGAATGTAGTGCCAAAATTCAGTGGCAAGTCACTCAATAAGTGTGGTAATTTTCCATTAATTTATTGTAAGAGTGAAAATCAAGTCAATCAAGTAAGGCAGGTATGCTAAATTTAGGCTTATAGCTTATTAAAAATCTCCTTGTAAAGTTACAGAATAGAGAATATAAGCCAAACACTCCAGCTGTCACTTTTTATGGTACAATTGTTTTTGCCACATTCTTGATGGTTATAGATTTTAAAAGTACGGTTTCCAACCACAGAAGGCTTCCACCCTTTATCTAAATGTACTAAACGCAATTCCAAAATTGCTTGGGAAAATGAAAAAAGGACCTTGCTTGCATTAAGACTATAAAGAATGTTCAGGTGAGAGTTTTTTGGGAAAAGGCCAGCATCATCTAAACTGACTGACTGCCTTCTGTAATTTCATGGAAATACATGGGAAAAGGCCAGTTGCATGTTCTGTGTTTTTATGCAAAGACCATGGTCCTTATTCATGATGGGATTGGTGAATATTAAGTAGTGATCCACATCCAGAAAATAAATAAGTAAATGCATTGGATTTGAAAGTACACCTAGGCAGTAACTTTAGCTCTGGCCCCACCTGGTGATCTAGAAATGAACTTGTTTTGGACAGAAAAGTGCCCAGTTCTTCACACCAAGTATAATTATTTATCAGAAAAAGCTTTCAATTTATACTGCCTGTGGGAAGGAAATTAAGTTCCCCCTTCCTTCACACATTCTTCCTTCTGTAATTCAGAATCACAAATTAGAATAGAGTCTAGACAATTATCAAAGTGCAACAAGAATCATCTAATGTAATATGGTGCAACATTCCTCTTTATCTAAAATCCCAAACCAAGATCCCTTTGACCCAGAGACCTCTTTGATAAAAACAAAAGGCTTTCCAACTCCTAAAAGTTCACCTTACTATCAAATGCTCTCCTGTAGGCCTGCAGAGTATCTGAACCATGTGAGTAATTGGCTATTGTAAATATATTTTCTTAGAATTCTTCTTGAATAGAGGGTGAGCTGGGATTCCTAGATAAAGAGAACTTGGAAAAGGTTTAGGGGTGGGCCACCTAATAAATTTTACTTCAACCAGCTGTCTGCATTCTTCCAACCCAGTTTGGAATAGATCTAATTTTCCTTCCAATATTGCTTATTCCTTTTAAAAATCTATTAGCGTGCACTTTTATACATCAGGTTCTGTATTTAGGTATTTGTTGTCTTTAGGAGTAAAGTCTCAAGAGAAAAATAAAGACAGCTTTCTTTCTGCAGAGAGCGTTCCAACTTATAGCCATCAAAGTATGTTGGATTAATTCTCATTATCCTTCAATTTAGGCTTTTGTTTTGTTGAGAACCCCATTACCTTCTGAATAATCTATAGGACAGATGATGGACCATAGGAGGAAATGCTGGATTGGCCATGGTATTTTTTTTCTTTTGCCTATCTTTACTTTCTCGGCTGCTGTGAGAAAGACAAACTGTTAATATCTCAACCCTGCAAAGTATTTGAAATTATCTGAGAGTTCATTTGGGAGAAATTCACAATAATAAATTATTTACAATAATTCTACTTTATTGTAAGGCTAAATTAGTTCAACGAGTTGTGTTTCCTGTTTGATCTGCCTCATAAGACTGATGCTGGGAATTAAGGTATTAGAAATGTAATCTTATAAAATCAAACTTCGTATTTTTCTTTGCCCTTATTAGACAACATACACCTTAATCTTGTAATGGAAGTTGCAAAAAGACTTGAAGTAACATAGGTGTATGACATTTATAGATGCTAAGTTGGCATTGAACGGTTTATCAAAGATTCTGAGTTGTCATAGAAGAATGAAGTTCTTTTTAAACCTTGTATCAACCATCTGTACATTTGGTTCATTTCCTCTTTTGTTTCAAACCAATTACAGTTTTATAACTGTAGTTTTATCATTTTAGAAATTGCCTGAGAACTTTTAACAGCATGGCACCTTCAGGAAGGCTTCAGCTTTGGCTTTCTGTCACACTTTATAAGTGTGGGCCAATCATCAATAGACTCCTGACACAGCCAATCACAGAAATGTAACACTGGTTTATTCTCCAACCATTTGCTACAATTGAAATAATGAGTAACACTCAAGCGACTGTCGATATCCGAATCACATGTCTGTAACAAAGCATCCATGCAGCCAAGTGTTTTAATAAATCAACTTAATCAATGTGAGATATTTTGTGGAATTCCTGAAATCTTCTATATTGAGCCAATTAAGGGTGAGGGTTATGCCATTGTACAAGATTGTGTGATTGTAGCCTAAAAATAAAACCTTTTTGTGATATACAGTAGATAGTTTATACATCTTTCTTGGCTGCCTTTAAAACTATTCACCTGGGAATTATTTTATTGGAAAATACTGCAAATAATCCTAAGTTTTTGTTTGAAAGGCGAAGGACAGGGGCACTTCAACTTTCCCCAAGATTTACACATGTCCTTGACTTAGAGGTGTTTCCTGTTCTCTTTGAAGCATTATCAGTTGCAGCTTTTTCTTGTAAAGTTAAATCTTTCACAAGCTAACTCTAAAGTTATATATCTGACCCTTCTTTTCAATCTCTATTTGTCATTTAGATCAGGAAGACCCAGATAAAAGAAAGGTTTGTGATTCAACTATTGTGAACTGAAGCAGTACAGGGCAACTAGAGAGATAGTAGGTCACGGGGACCCTTCCGGGAATGTAAGCATCTCAATCACATAAAACTTGGCAAGTTCAGTGACATTTCTTTCTCTCACCTTTAATATAGCTAGGAATCTTCACCGTGCCACTGGTTCTTCAAAATCCTCTTATTATTATTTTATGAAACACACACGTAGATTCAACTGTATTGATGCTATACTTTGGCATCTTAATTATGATAGAAAAGGGCCTAAGAAAAGATATGCTGCAAGCGGAATGACTTCCTCAAATTTGAGCCCCATTGCTGAAGTTTTCTTCCTTAGTCTTGACTGAAAATAAACTAATTCTAATGTTGGCAGACAACATGCAATGACAGTCATTGCTGCACATCAGTTTGGGTAGTATTTCTTTCAGCCAGTCATTATGTCTGAAAAATTCCGTTTAGAGGCAACTGTAGGCCTAGAGGCTTTTCCCAAAATGGTGGAAGCAATTTTATGATGCAACTGGATTTCTGTAGTCACTTGTCACAGCTCCTGCCAATCAAAAGCATGTAAATTCAAGTAGATTAATAGGTACCACATATAAGTATGCAGGAAGGTAACAGTGTTCCATGCTTCGCCATAAGCTCAGTGTTGCTGTGTGATGTCATCTGGCCACATGACCATGGAAACGTCTCCAGACAATGATGGCTCTTTCGCTTCAGAAACGGAGATGAGCACTGCCCCCTAAAGTCAATCATAACTAGAGTAGTAAAACCCGCAAGGACACCATTTTTACTATTGCACACATTGTGTTGCTAGCTTCCCGGACCCTTCCCCTGAAATGAACTCAGTGGGTTTTGTTAAAAACTGATTCATAAAAGGAACCTATACTTCCACAATTAAGTTGTTAGAAATCCTAAATTCCTGGTTTCCCATTAGTTTATCATCAGATATCAAGAAATAGTGATATTTTAAAAAAAAGCTTTGATCTGCAACTGGAAGAAATTTACAGTTATCAATTCTCTTAAGAAATAAGAAGATTGTTGCCCTTATTGGAGGACATGTACTTCACACAAGAAGGTACAATGAAGCTGATTTGTTACTGAATCAGACAAATTCCCTATGATTCAAATGATTCCGCCATTTTCCATCCATCTTAATCCGAGTCTGTTTGGACTACAAATGATAAAACTACTGATCCTTTGCAAATACTAATCACATGGTAATTTTTATTTGTATTCCACATTTTATCTGATGACTCAAAGTAGGATCTCATGTGGGTTTTTTTATCCCCATCATAATCCTAATAGTTGGTTGCAGAGAGAGAATGAAAATCTGAATCCATGATCCAATTCAATATCTTAGGTTATAAACTACATTCTACAGCACATCATTTATTCTTATTTAGAAATACTTTGAGCTCATCCCTAATTTTAAAAATAAGAAAAAAATATGATAGCACTCTAAAATCAATGCTCATCAATGCTTTTAATATATGAAAAAAATGTGCACACACACAAAGCTTCACATATTTCCCTACCACTTTGTTTCCTTTAACATTTATTATTATTAAGAAACTATATGGCTTATGATGTGAATGCCAGCTACACTTCCAGAAATGTCAGCCTGCTTCCAGTTTGGGAATACACATCTCCATTTCAAACAGCATCTTCATTGGGGGGGGGGGAACTCTCCCTGCCCACATAGGCAGATTCTCCCTTCTAGATAGAAAAGAAAAGCTTTGTTCTTCTAACAAAATAAGGAAAAAGGGTAAATTCCAAAGGATGCATAATTGGTCCTCTATCAAGGCACTGGAGTGAATGCAGGAATTTGAAAAGTGTACAGTGTGTTCTGTCACATGTTGATTTCCACAAAGGGCCTGTTTTTAAAACTGTCAGAGAGCCTCTTCTGGCATTGTGGAAAACAGAGAAAACCTGTCAATAGTGTTTTCACATGGATATTTCATTCTCTGGGCTTTCTGAGGGAGGGTCAGTAACAAGATTTGAGGAAGTGCCTGATGTTTTCCATTCAGATGGGCACTGTTTTGTTTTAACTCCTACCACAAGAGTCATCATTCTAGTATGCTTGACAGGTCTTTGGGAATATGTGAAAATGAAGTCCCAAGGCACTTGTGGCATATAAGACTACATAGAGAGTGATGGACCACTGACATTTCCTAGAAATGCTGAGCTGAACCTAAATAAGAGACAACACTATAATTCAACTGATTTATTTTTTTTAAAAAATACAATACACTTGTCCTTACATTTGAACACCCTCTGGCTATGGCAAGCCTAGTTAAGGATTGGAATATCCAGGGAGACAAAAAGGATAATTGAATGAAAAGAAAATTTTGAAGTTCTCTACATTCTGTAGAAATGGGTAAATGTTTTAAGTTAGAAACAGCACTAGACATACGTTCTATGTGATGTAGTCATTTAAATCTCTGAATAAGGGAATTGGATTAACCAAACTTCACTGTGTGCTTTATTTATTAAGAATCTTCAGAAAATCTGGACTATTTTGAATCTCATTCTAGTCTCTTTCTGGGTACCTTCCTTTTATTTGTAGTGGACAATGTCATGTCTTGGTCCATTCTTATAATTTTTCTTTTAAGTTCTGCTTGATCTATTTTGTTTCATCTACTTGCAATTGTATCTCTGGACTGGGACAGTTCTGTAATTTATCTTTTCCAACACTGATTATTTGCAGTTTAATATTTAGAGTTTATATAGTTTTAAGTTTGTTTTTCCTCTGTGAAGGATGATAGATGTAAATTCTACAGATGATAGTTGTCATTCTACAGTTATGATGAGATACTACCACTTAATGGTATTATGTGATATTATCACTACAAGAAATGATAGAGGGAGTTGAAGTTGCTAGAACTTTGGGCGAGAATGACTACATCATATTGAAATTCAATATGATGCAAACACAAGCAATACAATATAATCCAACCAGTGTCTTAAACTTTAAAAGAGCTTATTTTAACAAATTCAGAGTGAGCCTAAAAAAGATTCCATAGATGGAAATCCTAAAAGGGAAAACAACTCAAGAAGCGTGGGAAACTCTGAAAAAATATGATTATTAAGAGCCTAGTCCAGCACAATAACACTGAAAAAGAAAAGCAAGAAATCCAAGAAGAAACCAGCATGGTTGCAGAAATATCTAATAAACTAAAAGACAAAAAAGAACAAGATCAAAAAATGGAGAGAGGGACACATAACTAGGGCAGAATATTAGCAGATAGCCCAAATATGCAAAGATGAAGTCAGGAAAGAAAAGGTTCAGAATGAACAAAGATTTGCAACAAAAGTCAAAGATAATAATAAAATAGTTTCTTTCAACATATAAATAACAAGTAAAAGTCAAGGAACATATAAATAACAAGAAGTCAAGTAGGTCCACTAAAGAGTGAAAATGGCAAGGAAGTAACGGACAGCAAAGAGGAACTGCTTAGCTCATTCTTTGCATCAGTCTTCATGCAAAAAAACCCCAAACTATAGCCCAACCTACCAAAAATATAACCGTAAAAGACAGACTAGAAATAAAAATTAAAATAAGGAAGAAAATGGTTGACAGATATTATCTCAGAACCATTGTACATATATTTCAAAAATCTTAGAACACCAGGGTTACCTGAGGACTGGAAAAGAGCTAATGTGGTTCCCATCTTCAAAACAAACCAAAAAAAAGGGGGGGGGAGGGGAGAACCAGACCCAGGAAACTACAGATCAATCAGCCTAACATCAACACTGGAAAAGATAACAAAAAACCAGCTCTTCAAACATCTATGAGCAAATAAAATTATAACTACCCTGTTTCCCTGAAAATAAGACATCCCCTGATAATAAGCCCAATCGAGCTTTTGAGCGCATGGCAATAAGGTCAAACGCTTATTTCACGGTTCAAAAAAAATATAAGACAGGGTCTTATTTTTGGGGAAACATGGTGAACGCCAACACAGGTTTGTTAAAAACAGACCATGCCAAACCAAACTTTTTTCATTCTTTGACAAAGTGACTAAATTTGTAGACAGAAATGCTGATGACATAGTATACTTAGATTTCAGCAAGGCATTCGACAAAGTAGACCACAACCTATTTCTTGGTAAGCTAGAAAAATGTGGGATAGACAGCATCACCACCAGATGGATTTGTAAGTGGATTTGTAACCATACTCAGCAGGAAGTCCTTAATGGTATTACATATACTTAGAAGGAAGTAAGCAGTGGGGAACCACAAGGTTCTTAGGTCCAGCCAACACTCTAGAATACAAGCTCAGAATCCAAAAAGATCTTGACACACTTGACAGTGGGCCCTATCCAGCAAAATGTGAAGAAAAGCAAGGTTTTATACTTAGGCAGGAAAAACCAAAGGTACAAGTACAGATTAGGTGGCTCAAAAACAGTAACTGTGAGAGGGATCTTGGTGTCCTACCGGACGATCACTTAAATATGAGCCAGTAATATACGGCAGATCCAAAAAAAAAAAAATACAATCATTGTTGCTTTATCAGAGGCAGAGAATCAAAATCACATGTCGTATTAGTACCATTTTATAAAGACTTAGTAAGGCCACACTTGGAATACTGCATCCAGTTTTGGTTACATTACAAAATGATGTTGAGACTTTGGAAAAAGTGCAACTAAGATGATTAAATGCCTAAAGACTAAAACATGAAGAATGGTTGCAGGATTTGGATTTGGCTAGTCTAGAGAAAAGAAGGAATACTGCATCCTGGGAGTGCTAGAGGGAGCCTGTTACCTGGGGAGACATGATAGAAGTATTCCAGTATTTGAGAGCTGCCACAAAGAGGAGGGGGGCAACTTATTTTCCAAAGCACCAGAGGGCAGGGCAAGAAATAATGGTTGGAAACTAATCAAGGAGAGAAACAACCTGAAATTAAGGGAAACTTCCTAACAGTGAGGACAATTAACCAGTGGAACACAGCTTGCCCTCAGAAGTTGTGGGTGCTTCATCACTGGAGGTTTTTAAGAAGAGACTGGACAGTCACTTGTCTGAAATTGTATAGGGTTTCCTGCTTGAGCAGGGAATTGGGCTAGAAGCCCTCCAAGGTCCCTTCCAGCTCTATTCTGATTGAAGATCTAATGAAACTTAGACTCAATCAAACAAAAGTGAAACAGTCACATGCCTAAATGCTATATGACCAGAAGGTGGTGCTATAGAATTTTTCTTTTAAATTTTATCAACACAAAGACAGCACAAGTTTGTGTTTATTTATTTATTCCATACTCAAACATAGCTGCCCATCTCAATCCAATTGACTCTGTACAGTAAACAATATAACAATTAAAACCATTACAAATCATACATATAGGCAACTGAGGATTATTATAATTACATAAAAATTAACAGTGCAACCAGGTAACAGGCTCCCTCTAGCACTCCCAGGATGCAGGCTTTAGAGGCTTACAAGAGCCCAATAAGGTGGGGGGCATACTGAGCTCTGATGAAAGAATGTTCCAGAGGGTAATGCATGCCTCCTGATCCCCACGAACATGCCTTCCTGGTGGGCATCCTGGAATGCCAGCAGACATTCCTTGGCTGAGGGGACCTGTAGCATCCTCTATGTACAAAGCCAAATTGGATGGGTAGAAACTATTGGGAAAGATAGTCCTTCAAATAACCTGGCCTCAAAACATGCAGGGCTTTAAAAGGTAATAATCAGCACCAGTTATGAGACTTCTCTTACAGCCTAGGATTATAGTGAAGATGCCTCATGAAATGCCCCTGGAAGATACAGAGTCTGTAGCAGTGAAAACTACCAAGGTGCTACTCCAAACCAGGAGGCACAATCAGGTGTGAAAACACAGAGGATTTCTGGGACTGGAGGTCTGACATTTCCAGCTGATGGGTTCAACTATTCCACTGCACCTTCAACTGGGCATTCAATTATCCAAGGGAAGAAAATGTATGTCTTGCATGAGTTTTCCTAGGGCTAGGACTCCAAGCTTCCCTCTGCCCCTTCCTTCCTTCCACATACATCTCAAAAATCCCTTTTCCTGCAGTCCTCCCTCCCAAAAGCTGGAGTTTTAATTGTAATTAGATATCCTAGGGTTACCATTATTGACTATAGTAATAACCAATCCTCTTACTAAATCGAGATTCATTCATTCATTCTCTCTCTCTCTCCCTCTCATACACACGCACACACACACGTGTGACCTACCACGTGGTAATTCCAATGATTCAGCAAGAAATACGCTACTTTTAACTCTGTTTTAACGAAACATCAAACGGAAAGCCATTTTCACGGAAAGGAAGAACTTCCTGACTGTACTCTTGCATTAGAGCCCAATGTAAAGCTGCTGGGCAAGATCATCCGTGGTTTTGGGGTGGAGTACCACCGGTACGCTGATGACACCCAGCTGTACATCTCCACCTCAGACCACCCCAACGATGCCCTTGAAGTGATGTCCCGGGGCCTGGAGGCCGTTCGGATCTGGATGGGGAGGAACAGGCTCAGGCTCAAGCCATCCAAGACCGAGTGGCTGTGGTTTCCGATGTCCTGGTGCCATCGCTGACTATTGGGAGTGAGTCATTGGCCCCCACGGAAAGGGCTCGCAACTTGGGCGTCCTCCTGGATTCATGGCTGTCTTTAGAAGAGCACCTGACGGCCGTGACCAGGAGGATTTTTCATCAGGTCCGCCTGATTCGCCAGTTGCGTCCCTTTCTAGATCGTCCCTTTCTAGTCCCTTTACAGTCACTCACACCCTTGTCACCTCCTGTCTGGACTATTGTAACGCTCTCTACACGGGGTTCCCCTTGAGGAGCACTCGGAGGCTCCAACTGGCGCAGAGTGCGGCCACGCGGGTGGTTATGGGAGCGACGTGGCGCTCCCATGTAACACCTCTTCTGCGCGAGCTGCACTGGCTCCCGGTGGTCTTCCGAGTGCGCTTCAAGGTTTTGGTTATCACCTTTAAAGAGCTCCATGGCTTAGGACCTGGTTATTTATGGGACAGCCTGCTACCACCAATAGCCTGCCACCGGCCAGTACGCTCCCATAGAGAGGGGCTCCTCCGGGTGCCGTCGGCCAAACAATGTCGGCTGGCGGCCCCCAGGGGGAGAGCCTTCTCTGTGGGAGCACCTATATCTGGAACGAGCTCCCCACGGAGATACGGAGGATCCCGGACCTGCGCACCTTCCGTCGCGCGCTCAAGACTCACTTATTCCATCAAGTCTTTTCCCCTTTTAAATGGGAATTTTAATTTGTTTTAAATTATTGGGATTTTAAATTTTTCAGCCAAATTATTTAATTTCGTTTTAGTCTATTTTAAATTTTGTATTTATATGTTTTATTTTATGGCTGTACACCACCCTGAGTCCTTCGGGAGTAGGGCAGAATATAAATTTAATCAAATCAAAATCAAAGTCAGCCCTGTCCTTACAGATAATAGTTTTTGTAAAAACTGTGTATGTGTTTGTGTGTATGTCTCACCATTGACACACTTTTAAAAATGTATTTATTCAGATAAGCAAACTACTTGTTACCAATGTGCCTCACACAGCTTTGTATTGTGCTTATGGGGAGAAACAGGAGAAGGGAATCTTATGTGAGCCATTTTGAGCTCCTGAAAGGGAAGGGGGATGGGTGGAAGTGAGATATAACAATAACCTTTATTGTCATTGTACATATATACAATGAAATTAAAAATACAGGACAACATGAATAATATAGAAAGTGGTCCAGGGGTGAAATGCTCCCAATTCGGACCGGATCGTCCAATCTGGTAGCAATGGCGGTGGGTAGTTTGGAGAACTGGTAGCAAAAATCCCTGTGTGCCCCCACCCCCTCATGCTCAGCTGAGTCACATGATCATCAGGCTTTTTTTTAAAGTGTTAAATAGCACTTAGCTGCCAGCTACCTGCAATTACTGTGAGTTCAAATCTCACCAGGCTCAAGGTTGACTCAGCCTTCCATCCTTCCGAGGTAGGTAAAATGAGAATCTGGATTGTGGGGGCAATAAGCTGACTTTGTATAAAATAGAACACCGCTTAGGAGCGGCCAAAAGCCCTTCTAAGCAGGTATATACAAAAGTAAGAAGGCTATTGCTTAACGCATTGTAAGCCGCCCTGAGTCTCTGGAGAAGGGTGGCATATAAATCAAACCAATAAATAAATAAATAAATAAATGCATTTTTCTACCTCTTCCGATGAAAAAATGCTTTTAAAAGTTAAAAAAAAAAGCCTCTGATGATCGGGTGGCTCAGCTGGGATCCTCAGAGGCTTTTCAAAGCATTTTTTTCTGCAACCTCTTGGCCGAAGAGGTGGTAAAAAAATGCTTTGAAAAGTCTCTCACGATCCCAGCTGAGGTGCCTGATCGGCAGAGGGGCATTTCTTAAAAAGCCTCTCTGACGATCCCAGCTGAGTTGCCTGATGGCCAGAGGCTTTATGCTTTGAAGTTAAAAAAAAAAAAAAAGTTGGCCACGTCCACCCCATCACATTACCCCTCCCCCACCAAACCACACCCACAGAACCGGTAGTAACACATTTTACATTTCACTCTTGAAGTGGTCCTTATACAAGTAATTAGGGAGAAACCAGTCATGTGTTTCCATGTATGCATGGAGTGATTGCGGTTGTAGTTAGGAATCATGGATAAAAGCTGTTTTTAAACCTATTGTCGGGCTGGCTATGCTTCTGTGTCTTCTGACCCTGAAGACCCTACTATTTCATCAAGCCGGTCTGACTTAAATTTGTGTTACTGTATTTTCCTGCGTATAAGACTACTTTCTAACACACAAAAATCTTCTCAAAAGTCGGGGGTCATCTTATACGCCGGGTCTCATTCTCCTGTAACCAGGCAGACCAGCCCATAAGGCTCTGATGAGCCTTAAATGGCTCTGAGGAGGGTCATCTTATACGCCCAGTCGTCTTATATGCTGGAAAATACGGTAATTTTAATAGGAGTTTTTAGGGGTTTTAAATTTTACGGCCAAATAGTTTAATTATTTTATTAGTTTTAATTTTTATACGTGATTGTTTTAATATGGCTGTAAACCGCCCTGAGTCCCCTCGGGGAGAAAGGCAGTATATAAATGCAATAAAACTGAAACTGCCCCATGGTAAAAGTGAGAAAAGACACTGGCCAGGATGTGAATCATCCCTAAGTATCTTCCTTCCTCTGCTGAAACAATTTAATTGCCATAATAAATAAATCATTCCTTGGAAGGGTGCTTGTTCTGGCTGAGGGAAGCCTTTTATTGCCAATCCCTCCCGCCTGGTTCCGAATATGAGCAACCGTTTCTAAACCCAGGGCATATCTGGGCCGCGCGGGTGATTATGGGCGCAAATCGTTGCGCCCATATAACACCTCTCCTGCGCGAGCTGCACTGGCTCCCAGCGGTCTTCCGGGTGCGATTCAAGGTGTTGGTCACCACCTTTAAAGCGCTCTATGGCTTAGGACCTGGGTATTTACGAGACCGCCTGCTGCCGATAGCCTCCCACCGGCCGGTTTGCTCTCACAGAGAGGGACTCCTCAGGATGCCGTCGGTCAAATTATGTGGTCAAATTATGTCGACTGGCGACCCTCAGGGGGAGGGTCTCCTCTATGGGGGCTCCTGCCCTTTGGAATGAATTGCCCCCAGAGATATGTAAGATCCTCGGCGGTCGCGCCTTCCGCCGTGCCCTCAAGACCCTGCTGTTCCAACAGGCGGGGCTGACCATCTAAATGAATTTTAATTGGTATTTTAATTCTGGGTTTTTTTAAATTTAATTGGGCCAAACTGTTTAATAATTTTAAATTTTATATTGATGATGTTTGTGTTTTTATCTTGGCTGTCCACCGCCCTGAGTCCGAAATATAATAAAATAGAATAGATAAATAAATAAATACCTCTTTGGAAAGATACTTTTCTGAATCATCCCCTTCCTTCCTTCCTTCCCGCATCCCAGCGCCATTAGCACAGCGGCTTTTTCGACAGCAAGAGAGGCATAGACCAGGGGTTGGCAAATGTGGCCCTTTTACAACCTGTGGACTTCAACTCCCAGAACTCCTGAGACAGCTTGGCTGTCTCAGGAATTCTGGGAGTTGAAGTCCACAGGTTGTAAAAGGGCCACATTTGCCCACCCCTGACATAGACGGGTTTTAGCCCTTACGACCAAGGGACTCCAAAAGGCCGCCCTCCTCTGTGCTAAACAATTTGAAGGGTAACGCAAGGCCAGCTGGTTCCAAGCAGCTCCCACAGGCCGAGCACTGAAAACTCGCGTTTATTCCCACGTGGCGGTAGCGGCGGCGGCGGCTCAGGGCGGGATTCGAACCGGCATCTTGCCACATCCGCGCCCCGCTCCTTCAGCTCCGCCTCCGCCTTCACAAGCCCCTCCCCCCTCACAACGGAATCCTAAAACACGTCAGCAAGGACTTGACGACCCGGAAGTTTTATTAATTTGGCCAAAGGGGTTCTTCTATATATCTCCATAAATATTCTACCGAGAGTGTCCCCCCCTCCTCACATATATTTCTGGCTTTTTCCATAACCGAAGCGGAATTTTTGAAGGGGGAAAAAAACCTCTAAAGGAGAAAAAAAAAAGCCAACGAGGCGTGACATCGGAAGTACTCGCCACTGGGCGGCTGTCAGCCGGAAGAAGCCCCGCCTCTTCGCTTTGTGCGGCGTGTCCGCTTGCTGGCGAGTACGGTGGCCGCGGAGGGAGGGGTCAGCGCCGTTCTGTCTTTTGGGTTTCGCTTCGTGTCGGAGAACCGCGGCGACAGCAACGATGGCTCCCAAGGGCAGTAGCGGTGGGGCTCGTCAGCAGTCGGAAGAAGAGCTGCTCCTGCAAGATTTCAGCCGCAACCTCTCGGCCAAGTCCTCGGCGCTGTTCTTCGGCAACGCCTTCATCGTCTCGGCTATCCCGATATGTGAGTAGGGGGAGAAAGGCGCTGGGTGCTCGTCCCGTCCCCCACCCCCCAACCTTCCCTTGTCTCCTGCGGGCAGACATTCAATAGGAGGCTTGACGCCTCTTGGGGCGACCTGAAGACCGCTGCACCGGTGCCATGTCTGCCCGTCCCTGATAGAATAGAATACTTTATTGACCAAGTGTGATGGACACACAAGGAATTTGTCTTTAGTGCATAAACTTTCAGTGTACATAAAAAGAAAAGATACATTCGTCAAGAATCATAAGGTACAACACTTAAGGATAATCGTAGGAAACAAATAAGCAATCAGGAAACAATATCAATATAAATGATGGGAAATGCATCTGGGAAAGCCAGAAGAGCCTCCACGTGGATGAAATATTCCTTAGCACAGCTGGTCTGGATGGGGGGGCAGAATGAACTGAGAGGAAAGTCCCCCCCCCCCCCCCATAAAACAGCTAAGGGAAACTTGCACCTTTCCTGTTTTGGGTGCTTCTGGCTTTTAAAGTCTCTTGCAGGTTCTGCTCCTCAGATATTAATGGTGAAAGATCAGGAAATAGAATAGAGTTTTTTCTTGGCCAAGTGTGATTGGACACACAAGGAATTTGTCTTTGGTGCATATGCTCTCAGTGTACCTAAAAAGACAACTTGTCAAGAATCACAGGGCACAATACCAAGTGACAGTCATATGGTATAATAAGCAATCAAATCATACTAGGAAACAATATCAATTTAAATCGCAAGGATATAAGCAACAAGCAAGTGAGCAACAAGCAACAAGCGAAGGAGTCTGCATTGGCTGGAGGCTTGCTTTAGAATTTCAATCCCAACAGCTCTGCTTTAGAATTAAAGGTAGCCTAATGGAAGTACTTTGTAGGATGTACTATTATTACCCTATTACTATTTATGATTTAATAACTAAATATTACAGGTAGTTCTCGACTTAACGACCACGGTTGAGGCCAAAATTTCTGGTCTTAAGTGAGACATTTGTTAAGCCATTGGATAAAATGTTACCTCATTTTTACAACCTTTCTTCCCACAGTTGTTAAGTGAATCACTGCAGTTGATAAATTAGTCACCCGGTTGTTAAGTGAATTTGGCTTCCCCATTGACTTTGCTTGTCAGAAGGTCGCAAAAGGGGATCACATGAACATGGGATACAGCAACGGTCATAAATATGAACCAGTTGCCAAGTGTCTGAATTTTGATCACATGATCATGGGGATCGTAACTGTGAAAAACGGTCATAAAGTCACATTTTCCAGTTTCGTAACTTTGAACAGTCACTAAATGAACCGTTGTAAGTCGAGGACTACCTGTGTTTAAAAGCCAAAAATAGACAATGGCAAATTACTGTTTGCCAAGAAAATGGCACTGAATTCTTAAGCTGAATTCAAGAATGCCTTTATCTCCCTTTGTTCATAAAGGTATGTTCATATAGATTGTGTGTATTTACTTATAGGCAGTGTTTTTCCTTAGTCAGTCTGAAATAGTGGTTTTGGAGGTTGTACAGATAGTGATCAGAACTTTTGCTAAGCAAGGTGGTTGTTAAGTGAGTTGCACCAGATGTTATCTTTTGTTTTGCCATGGTTGTTAAATGAATCACTGCATTTGGTAAATGAATCACATAGTCATTACCGAAATGCAAATTCCCCCATTGAATTTGCTCATCAGATGTTGGCTGGGATGGTTGCCAAATGGCAGTCACAAGCCTTTGGGATGCTGTACCATCATAAACAGTGCTATGGAGTCGGAGTCGAGGAGTCGGAGTAAATTTTGGGTACCTGGGGTCGGCGTCGGAGTCGGAAGTACAAAAAACTGAGGAGTCGGAGTTGGAGCCGGAAGTACAAAAAACTGAGGAGCCGGAGTCGGAGTCAGAACATTTATCTCCCGACTCCGCAGCCCTGATCATAAATACAGGCTGGTTGCCAAGTTCATGGATTTTGATCATATGATCATGGTTATGATGTGATGGTCATAAATGCGAGGACCAGCTGCACATTGTTTTTTTCAGTCCTGTTGTAACTTTGAATTATCGCTAAATGGATGGTTATAAATTGAGACTACATATAATAACTGAAATTGTGTGAGAGGGTATTTCTAAAACAAACAAATATTTATGATTATTCCTTGCATTTAAAATCTCAGGTCTATAAAGCAAAGAAAAGCTGAACTAAGATCATTGGCAGATTGTGGCTTCACTTAGCGACTGCTTTGCTTAATGACCAAGTTGCCAATTCCAATTATGGTTGCCAAACAAGGACTACTTGTAACTGTTTTATTATAGCAAGTCAGCAAAATATATTGTGCATGCTAATAATAAAGTCATAATTATGTTTACATTTTTTCACCGTAGGGCTTTATTGGCGGATCTGGCACATGGACCTCTTTCAGTCTGCAGTACTCTACACTGTAATGACCCTTGTCAGCACCTATTTGGTTGCTTTTGCTTACAAGAATGTGAAGTTTGTTCTTAAGCACAAGTAGGTAGTAAAACTGTTTTTCTAAAAATGTACTAAACTAAAATATTCTTTCAGTTTTCTCCAGATGTATTGTTAAAAACCATTTCAAATCCGCCATGGCATATTCAAAAATATTTATAAATATTTTGCCTTGCATTTTGAAAGGTTTCTGAAGCTGCCAGTAACAGATTTACTGACAATTCTCAGCCAGTAGAATGCAAAGCTTTACAGTATTTAATTGTCAATAGAGAAATAGGTTTTGTATATTGATTATTAATGCATTTCAATAGTAATCACAGTGTTTGATGCAGTTACAAAATTGCAACTTTAACTGAAATCTTTCATGTGATTGTCCCTGAATAATGGAAATGAATATACCATTGATCCGAATGCTTTTTTTAATGAAGAATGAACATTTTCTTTAGCTATTATTTTAATATTTTAAAATTTATTGGAAAATGCACTTGACTAATAGCCAACTAGAATAACCTCCTTCATTTTCAGCTTTGTATTAAAAAATGCATCCACTTCGATCTAAATTTGTTTGATGGAACCCACTAAAGTCAGATGTTTCCAGTAATTGTCCGCTACTAGTTTACATGCTTTTCTTACTTTTTTATGATCCCAGGAACACTGTCTGGATCTGTGTGAAACAGAACCGATCAATTGATAGTTCTTTAATGACATTACTAAGCCTGGTACCTTAAACTGACTCTCATGTTCATGATCAAGTTCACCCATGGAGATAATTTTGTTGATTGTATAGAGAGGGGTAATCTTTAGAGGATGGGAGTTGCAGGAAGTACTGTATTTTTCGGAGTATAAGATGCACCTTTTCCCCCCAAAAATGAGGGTGACAATTCGAATATAGCCCCACCCAGCTTCTCAAACAGAGGTTTCAGAGGCTGAAAAAAGCATCAGAAACGAAGCTTCAGAAAAGAATCCCCCTAACAGAGCTTCAGAAAAGAAGCTCCCAAACAGAGCTTCAGTGGCTTTTTTTCTGAAGCTCTGTTTCGGAGGCTTTCAGAGGCAGGAAAAAAAAAGTTTTTTCTGAAACAGAGTTTCAGAAGTTTCAGAGGCAGAAAAGAAAGCAAAAAAAGCCAAGGCACAGAGCTCACAACCAAGGAACCTGTTGCTAAAATTCACCTCTGGGAACAGCTGATTGGGGGTATTCCGGGAGGCCAATCCACCCACCAATTAGCTTTTTTCTTATTTTCCTCCCCAAAAACTAAGGTGCGTGTTATACTCCGAAAAATATGGTATTTTTCAAAAGTGGTTTGGTCTCCAAGGTCCATAGGGAAATGTCCAGTCACATGGTTACAACAGACTTTCTTTGGCTACTGGATGGGGGAGGGGGGTTGCTTGGGCTGGGTGCTGTAAGGATTCAAACCCTGCAGTATGAAATTGATAGAAAATGGTTATATTATTTGACTGCTTTAATAAAAAGGTGGGCTGTCAATGCTTTCCTTTTTTTAGGGTAGCCCAGAAGCGGGAAGATGCTGTTTCCAAAGAAGTGACCCGCAAGCTTTCTGAAGCAGATAACAGGAAGATGTCCCGAAAGGAGAAGGATGAGAGGTAATGTTCTGCCATTAACCAATGTTATTTGCTCAGTATTTGAATTTCCTGACTCTCAAATAGAGTTCTAAAGCTGGAGGTTTCATTGGGGATCAACTTGCTGATTCTCACCATTTTGTAGCTTACTTGATTTGGAGTTGCAAACTTTATGCTTGCTAATTTGGGGCTCCTTAATGAAGCAGTGGAAGGAGAAGAGATGCCTGCTAAAACTAAGCATTAATCAATGAATGGACATTTTGGAACTGCAAAACACAGGTGGGAAAACTGCTGATTTTTTTTTTTTTTTATGAAGCAATGAGTATGTCTGGATTTATTCACTAACTAATGGTCCCTTTTGGTAGTCTAAATCTGTTATTGTCTTAAATTAAAGGTGTTTGTTGGTAGTTTTTAATCTGGTATTTGCCATTCACCATTTTATGTAATGTGCATTAGAAATGGTTTTGAAAACTTTTTTTTAAGGCTTAGTTTTCAATTTTTTTGATATTCAGTTGGCACTTGAATAATCACTGCCTTTCACAAATAAGCTGCAGATTATTTTATTTCAAAAAACTAAGGTAATACATGCTTGTTTGAAAGATGGCCAGGGACTTAGTTGGCAAGAAACCAAATCCTCTTTAAGACCTTATTTGAAAAATGGTCTCTGATGCTTGCCAACTTTAATCAGTCTGCTAGTGGTAAACACAATGTGGTAGGAGAAATTGCATTTCATTGAGTGTAGGTGTCAGATTTGGAGAAACAATTTTATAGTAATCAATTTTAGAAACTTAAAATCCACAGAAAAATCAATATAATAAAATTAGTTTTTTCACTTAGTGAAAAAATACGTTTTTTTTAGAAAAATTGCAATTTGGAGAAAAATAGTTTTGTCAGTGCCAAAGTGCTATTATGTACATCAAGATAATATTTTTTTTTTGCCTTTGCAGAATTTTGTGGAAGAAGAATGAAGTGGCAGACTATGAAGCAACAACCTTCTCTATCTTTTACAATAACACCCTCTTCCTCATCCTAATTATTGTTGCTTCCTTTTTTGTGTTGAAGAACTTCAACCCCACCGTGTATCCTCTTTCAACAAAACATAGGTCAAGTAGCTTTTTGAGTCATTTATACAAGTAAAGGGTTTCGAACCAGTAATCTATATAATTCAGATATGGGAAGAAGTGTTTAAGTTGTAATTACCATGCTAAGATTCACTCTGTCAAAAAGGCAAACGAAAAATCTCTGTAGTTCACCAGTGGACTCCTATAGTGAGTCATGAGTCAGATTCACTGGGCAAAACAATTTTTTTTCAACTGTGCAGCTCTTTAAATTGTAAATAAGAAAAGCACATGTAGAGAGCATTGAAGTATTATTTAATAGAATTAAAAGCGTCACTTCTAATTCTCCCCAATACAGATGCAAGTTGTTACCAACCTTATGCTACTTTTTTGTCTTTTTATAGCCAGCATCAATTAAGTGGAAAATAGAAGGAAGGAATGCTTACTGAAATCTACAAATGAACAGAATTGGGTCTGATGGTTATTACTCTTAATCAATATTCAAAATTATTCTAATAAGTTAAAGCAATTGGCTAAAAGTAAAACAATGGAATTTAACAATGTCAAGTACTAAAGTGAGGAGACTAAA
Source organism: Masticophis lateralis (assembly GCA_030761175.1). NCBI lineage: Eukaryota > Metazoa > Chordata > Lepidosauria > Squamata > Colubridae > Masticophis > Masticophis lateralis. The sequence continues at coordinate 25,300,777 of JAUDYJ010000005.1, forward strand.
ATAAAAGGATAGGTATAGGAAGAGGTTCCTGATTTGGTGGTAGTATTTGTGAAAACATTAATCTGGAACAATAATGAATTGCAGGTTAATGTGGCTAAACAAGTTATTTGGCTTCAAAAAGTCACTTCTAGATGAGATGGATGGCATATAAGTCAAACAAATGTAATGTAATGTAATGTTGGACTACTTCAGTAGGAATATAATTTCTCAGTCACAAGAAGTAACCATTCCTTTATTTTCTCTGGTTATACTGGACCTTGAGTATTATGATGAGTTCTAAACTCCAGAATTTAAGGTTTCATAATAGATACTTGAAAGTGATCAGGGAACTAGAAACTAAAGCCCTGTAAAAAGAGAGTGAAGGAACTGGGTGCCTTTAGAAAATGCAATGAGGGGAAAAATATAATTGTAATCTTTAAATGAAAGGAAGCCACATAGAACTTGGATGGGATGCGCCACTGGGTTTTTTTTTTATACATAACTTAAATTCCCTGATCAATTTATTTTTAAATTCAAAACATTCTGTATCGAACCGGAGTTAGGAACATAACGTGTTTCCCCGAAAATAAGAGCCCATCTTGTATTTCTTGGAACCCTGAAATAAGCACTTGGCCTTATTTTTGGGGAGGTCTTATTATTTTGGGGTGCATGGAGAAAGATGGGCCTCCTCTTGCCGTCTTACCCGATTTCCAGTTCTGTCTCCCTAACCCTAACCAGAGGAAATGATGGTTACCGGCTGAGCATGTGTTTAAATATTTTCGGGGAGGTCTTATTTTGGGGAAAGCACAGTAGAACTTGAAGAGGATGTCACATTGTCACATAGAGAAAAGTGAAGTGCTGTTTTCTCCCAGTCTGTAATGCAGTATACTGAATAATGGATTTTAAGTTGCACGAAGAGTCCTGGAATTAATTACGCATAAGGGTGGTGGGCAGACTTTCATTGGAAGTTTTCAAGCATAGACTGGGCAACAATTTCTTTTTTGTTCATTTTGATTCCTGTGCAATGCAGAAGATTGGGTTAAGTGGCCTACATGGGTGATTATTTGATGAGGTGCCATCTCACTGCCAAAGGGAATTGTTGATGGTTCCCAAGTGCCTTGATTTTTTGCATTTGATATCGGATAGTGGAATTCAAATATTTACATCTACTTGGGAGCTGTCTTTTGTAAGACATTTATTTGCAGTAAGAAGTCCTGGGAGATATATTCCATGAGCCATGGTGGTGCAGTGGTTAGAGTGCAGTACTGCAGGCTATTTCTGCTGCCTGCTGGCTGCCTGCAATTTGGCAGTTCAAATCTCACCAGGCTCAAGGTTGACTTAGCCTTCCACACTTCCGAGGTGGGTAAAATGAGGACCCAAATTGTTGAGGGCAATATGCTGACTCTAAACCGCTTAGAGAGGGCTGTAAAGCACTGTGAAGCGGTGTATAAGTCTAAGTGCTATTGCTATCTTGCTAACATTTTCCTTGACAACTGCTTTTTCAGAAATTACATCCTCTCCATCAGTGCTTCATCTGGACTGATTGCTTTATTATCTACAGGGTCAAAGTAGATAGAATTGTTTGAGTACATGAATTCATCTCTGTCTTGCCCAATCAGAAGAAGGTGGCTTTTCCATTTTCTGTACATTGGCTTTTTTTTTTTTTTTGGTACAAGATGGGATGAGAATGGGGAGCAGTTTTGTTATAAAATAATACCATGAAGATGAGGCATTCTAATTTAGGCTTGCAATGTGCTTATTCAAAAAACTTCTGACCATTTGGGAGGACATAGAGATCCAGTTGTATCATCTGAGAAGTTCAACTAGAGCTGGGATTCTTGATTAGAAGTTTTTGGGGTTTTTGTTACATTGTTATTAAAAAAAGCTTTGCTGAAAACAGTGATTGTATGCACAAGTTTGTGATAAAGATAATTCTAGACTTAAATTCTGATACCAGAATTTTGATTGCTAAGCAAGATGGTTATTAAATGAATTGTGCCCAGTTTGTTGACCTGGTTACTTTCTCCTCAAGGGTCCAGGCTTAGGCCTGCTTTACTAGACAATTGTGGCTCAGTCTCCAACTCTGCTTATATGGTTTGGGACCTGATTACTTGCCAAATTTCACTCCAAGCTAAATCTGCCTACTCAAGGGACACCAGAACGATCCTCCCCCCCATTTCTCAAAAAGGTGACTTTGAGCTGTGTATTCTCTTACCATATGAGGAGGAGGGTATGTTATGCCAGAAATAAGATCTCTACCCTCGCTTTAAACATTTTGAAACATTGTTAAGATGTGGCTGTTTTGAATACTTTGGGGGGCGGGGTGTGTGTTGAAGAGTGAAAGGGAGATTGTATTGGGATGTGCAGTGCCAGTGATTACTATTAACTACTTATTAAACATTGATATTTATTATTGATATTCAATACATTAGCTTTTGCAGGACACCAATGCTACCAACTGAAGTAGTATGAAAATATATTAAATCTTCAGATTTGTAGAAATATTAGTTTGCTAGAGGCATAAAGCCATATATCTGAGCATGACAGGTATGCAATATTCAAATCCAAAGGGGACACACTCTGTTGGCTCCTTCTCAAAGAAGCTAATTATTTTTCTGATACCAGAATTTCCATTGCTAAGCAAGGTGGTTATTAAATGAATAGTGTAGTGGTAGCTACACTCTTAAGGAAGAGTTCAGGAGGCGGTAACGCATGGTGGAAGTTGCACATGCTGGGTGCAAAGCACCTTTGCCTGCTTCAGTCCAATACAACACAAATCAGATTTGTGTGTTATCTCGAGAAGTACCAGTAAATACATTTTTTATTAATGAAGCACATAATTTTAAATCAGCATCCTGCGGCTCTTGGAGAAATAGTTTGACTTTATTTTGCAACATACACTCTCTTAGCCCTGATGGTGTAGTGGTTAGAATGCAGTATTGCAGGCTTATTCTGTCCCATAGCCTGGAGTTCAATCCTGATAGGTTCAAAGTTGATTCAGGCTTCAGTCCTTCTAAGGTCGGTAATAGGAGAACACAGATTGTTAGGGGCAATATGTTGACATTGCGAACTGCCCAAAAGGTGTTGTAAAGCATTATGGGACAGTATATAAGTCTAAATGCTATTGCTATTGCTGAATGAAAAAAAAAATAGAACAAAACAGCATTGAAATAGCACTCAATCTTGAGATTTAGTTTCTTTTCCTGCTCAAAAATCAATAGATCCAGTCATACATTTGGGGCACAAAATGCCTTTATTATGTCCAAGCTAAAGTAGAAAGCAATTCCTGGTATACAGCAATTGAATTCATTTACATAGAATACTGAAGGAAATAGAAATATTAAAAAGGGTGGATCTATTCTTTAAAATCCCAGGAGCTTGCTTTGATCACAGGATTTCCATATGAAATTTCAAAGGAACATGCTGGATGTAGAGATTGTGTCTTAGAAACCTCAGAACAATATATATGCAGGTGTTCTTTACCCCAATCCAGAAAAAACATCATAGAAGTGTTGTCTTTTCATTTCAGGAGTTCAACATATCGTGGATAAAGAACATCATTAGAGCATACTGTGTCTACTGAAATGAACAGACAATGCTGTTCTAGGTTGGAAGAGATATAATAAATTTCTGCAAACTGGACCACACAAATGGTGTTGGATAAATGTGCAAAACCATATAACTTTTGTACATAAGGGAACTGGAAGCCTTTGATCTCCATGAACATATTTTGGAGTATACAGATAACTTGTCTAAATTAAGATTCCAACTGTAAAAGGAAATATGCTGATTTATATGGCAAGAAACCTGAAATAAGATTACTAATAATGTTCAATAGCAGAAAAAGGGGAATATGTAATGCATAGTTGATACTCAGCATTTTAAAGCACTGGAGTAGTTTGGATCTTGATCATAAATTGCAGCCCTATAAATATTTAGCAAGATACGATTTTGGATCTTTTAAACTTATTGTAAAAATGCACAGGATTGCACCATCAGAACCTATATTGCAGGATGATTTTCACACAATAGAAAAATGTTACTTTCTAGTCAAAGGCAAACCCTAAAAACCCCTTAAGTGCCATTTATTCTGTTAGAATAAGGGTTCTTAGCTATCAAAGTGGACTATCACAATCCATGGAAAAACTGGCTTTTTCTGGGGGTTAATGTGCACGAAATAAAAACACCTGGTAGAGTTCATTCTGCATTGTGTTAAAGGACGGATCCAAGTTATCTGTATCCAACAAATGCAAAATACAGAAGAAAAAGAGATATAAGCATGGTTAAGAGCTTGAAATTACACAGTATTGAAGCCCGAACAGTAGCTGCCTCTCCTCAAGTACCAGGATAATTTTGGACTTAAAAGCTTAACCAGATTGGTAAGGGTCCTTGAATGAAGGACTGCATGGGAATCTAGGCTGTGGCCAGAGATTTCATACCATTTGTTTCCTTACATCTGCCAAGAAAATTGCATGTTTTTTGTCCATTTGAAGTATCATTCATGGAAACCTGTAAATAAAACCTGGGAAATGTGGCAGAACAGAGAGACACCTTTGATGCACATGGATGCCCATGTCTTTTCTTTTTTTCTTTTTTTGTACAGATTCTTAGCATATGGTGTCCTCATTTTTCAGTTTGCTTTTGCTGGCTTTAAGCCACATGGCTGCAACAGAATAATTGTGTGCAAATAAAAATAGCAGCCTTTAATACGCCACAGCAAATGCACGCATAGGATCTGCACCCCAAATTCTAGAATGCAGCCTTTGCATTCATTAGTCTGGTTTAATACTTGGCCATTTTTAATCTTCAGATGAACAGGATGACTGAAAAATCCAACCACTTACTCCTGTTAGTCTAATGCTTCAATCATAACGATCACAGATGCAATTTACAAATGGAATGGGGGAAGGAAAGGAACCGAACAAACAAACATCTGAGGATTTCATTGAACTGTGATAAAATACTTTAGTTTATCACGAACTGTGATAAAATGGCTATCAGAAAAGTATACAGCTCTACACACTATGTACATTTATTATACAGTAGCCTAGACATTGCCAAAAAGATTTTAGTAAAAGAGCAGTTAACTACAGCATTTCGATTTCCATTTCTGTAGGAACAAATCATTTTTCTCTTAATTTCACTGGCTAAGTGTTCTTCAGTGAACATCTCCATGGTATCTGTTTACTTCAGTACTTACACTTCAGAAAGCAACTTGGCTTTTTTAAAGCAATGCATTACAATCCAGCCAAAATCACATTAAAACCACGTTATTTCAATGGAATTGTACAGCAATTCCAAGCATTCTTTCTTAAAGCATTCTTGCATTGTGCTTCAAGCAAAGTTCTCAGAATGCCAGAATGGCTTATATATGAGCAATAAAAACAAGTTAGTCCTGCCTGCAGGTTTACAGTCTGAATTTTGCTTACAAGTGCTTGGCTGGAACCGATACATTTTTTAAAAAATGGATGATAGACATAGATACCAATCTCCAATTCCTCATTTTTCCCCCTGTCTTTAAACAGTAAACCTTTCTTTCAGCCCAAACCCAAACTGAACCGTTTGTCTAGAAATCAATTCTATTTAAAAATGCAAATGGCAAAACTTTGAACTTACCTATTGTTAAAGAGAGCTTGATGAATCTAAATCCCTGAATTTGTCTAAGCTTTCCACTGTATCTGGTTTTTCATTTATTGAAAAAATATATCTATACATCCTTCTTTTTATTTTCAAGTACCTAAGGCTTAGAAATCTTTGATTCTTTGTATTTTCACTGCATAAATAGGAAGAAAGAAAAATAAAGACTCAGAGGGGTTAGACTCTGTTAAGAAAATCCTGCGCAAACCCCAGTGAACTGAATGTGTCTGGGGTTTTTTTTTTGTATTTTTGTATTTTTCATTCTTTCATTAGAGTCAAATTGATCTGAGTCAAGATTAAATCCAAACTCTTAAGATTTGATATATTTTAAAAACAGTAAAGATAATTTAGTTTAGACAGATCAGCTGTGTTACTGAATTTTGGTGGAACATAACCACCTTGGAGAATCTAGTAAATTACAATTGCAGAATATTTTTTTTAAAATTGTAACTGGATAGTATCAACTCAGTACACTACTATGTATAGAGCTGTTGTTTAGCCATGCAGTCCAGACTAATCATGCAGTACATTAGGATCTGTAGTCCTTTTTGCAGAAAGGTTTGTTCCCCAAAATATTATCAATTTCGTTCACAATGTGAGTTGTCATCTTTGGAAGAACCTGCAGGCAAAGAAACACATGTACTTTAACTAGTGTTGCTCTGTGATTTTGAAACACAGATTAATTGCAAAGGAACCCAAGAAAAATTGAATTCTGTAATGCCTTTAATCTCCATACGATGTCATTCTTTTTTTGGTTTGTTCAATCCAACAGAATTTGAAGCTCAAATACTCTGGCTACCAAATGAGTAGAGAGGACTCATTGGAAATGGCCCTGATGTTGAGAAAGGTGGAAGGCAAAAGGAGAAGAGGGTGGGAGGAGATGAGATGGTTAGATAATGTCAATAACTCAACATGCATTTGGGCAAACTCTGGGAGGAGTGGAGAACAAGGGGACCTGGCCTACTATGGTCCATGGGGTCACAAAGAGTTGGACATGACTTAGCGATTGAACAACTAATCCCAAAGAAAGTCTTTGTACTTGCCTGTATGGCACCAAGATTTTCTATCAATTGGTCAGCATTGGATGATCCCAGGAGAACCGAACTCACACCTTCGTTACGAAGACACCATGCTGGGAATATGAGAAGTACCCAATGTAGCATATATTAGGCACAGCATTTTGGAGTCAGCAACGGTAACATTAAATTGGCAGACTTAATTCTCGGAATTATGAGGCCTTTCCCCTCACCATTATTTTAGTGAAACACTTCTCAACTGCCTTTCAAAATTTCAGCCTTCCCACAGGTCAGCTCCGTATCATTTCAATAAATTCATAAAAACATGCGTTATATTAAGAATGAACTCAATAATATGTTAAAAACCAAAAGCAGTATGTGTGTGTGTGTGTGTGTATAATGTTTAATGAAATTTTGAAGAAAACACATTTTAATTAAATTAAAATTAATTAATTAAAATGAAATTAAAATTAATTAATTAAAATTAATTAATTTTAATTACCTTTCACAACTACCTAAATGTCAAAGGTTTCTGGTAAATTGCAAAACTTGTAAAGTATAAGGACTATACTGCTATTGTAAAAAAAATCATATATGAAATATTTTCCTTGTAAGAATGAATGTAAATTGTCAATATTACTTACAGCTTGCCATTAATTTTTGTAGGATTTAATTAATCATGCACTTTGTGTCACTGATCTCAGGCAAATAACGTAACTTGCCACTTTGATGCAGTTTTGTATTTCATGAACATTCATGAACGTTACAATTTCATTGTAAATGCCTATCAAAGCTAGTGTTCAGTATATTTGTGGAACTAAATAAGTAGCATGCTTATTAATGGGATATTTGCGCCATACCATATCATTAACATAAATAGCAAAACAGCTTTTTCTGTGCTCGCATCTAATTAGCAAGATTCTATAACCTGGAATATTTAGTTGGATTCTGCTTTCATTTATCAGGTGAAGCATCTTTTGCTTCCTTAGTTTGCTTCTGGTGCTGTTTTCTTTTTAAACTTTGTGGCTAGGGTTTTATTTGCAACTATGGTCTAACACCTTTGGCTGGGGTGGACTTGAACTTAGGTCTCCCCAGTTCTGTAACCATTAGAATATACTTATTTCAGTTCATTTTAACTCTGGCTGAAATTCATGCTTGGATTTTAAAATTGGCTATTAAATTATTTCAACACCAAAAGTATATTTAAATTAATTGGATTCAGGCTTAAAAGAGACCATCTCAATGAATGGGATTGAAATCATGAGTAATTTAAATTTTCCTGTTTTTGATGAGCAATACTTAGCACAGTTAAATCTGGCTTTTAATGAAGAAATGGCAAGTTATTAGCATTGTGTTTGATTATTCATTTTTCATTTTCTCTTGAATGGAGAGTGTCTCTTCAATGATGATGATGAATTATGACTTATAGCTACAGCTACACCGAGCCTAAGTATTCTTCCTGCTTCAGAAATATTTGCTCTATCATACATACAGTACATATAATATACACACACATTATTAACTTAAATGTACACAATCAACATATATTTAATTGGGATTACAAAGCCCAAGCTGTCATTTTTTTCTTCTCTGCATCTTATTCTGGGACCTGGACAGCATTAACACTTTTACATAAGCGAATAAATGCCTACAAAAATAAAATGATGACATGGGGAAAATTCTGCAAGGTATCAGTGACAGCTTCTCCCTCTACATGAGAACAAGCTCATAATGTCAACACAGTTAAGCATCACTGAGCACAGAGATAAAAAAAAAAAAGGAATTGGGGGGGGGCGCGAACCCCAAATCCCTTACCGACTGCTAGCTGAGGTAGTGTACATCCAAGGCGTTCAGCAATTGGGAAAAGTTCTTTCAGCTTTGATTGTTGCTTTCTTCCTTCCTCATTCACAATTTTCTCCTTTAGCCATTGATAGCACTAGCAAATCAAAACACAGTAAAAGATAATTTAAGTGCACATGTCTGAATTTCAACTCCCAGAATTTCTACCTAGTTGCCACACTAGCTGAGAATTATATATTGACATTCGGCACGTATAAGGGGCACCACATTGGAGAAGCCTGGTTTATATCAGTCCTTAATTCTCACCATTTTGCTCATCACTGTTATTTCAAAGTTTTATCAGAAAATGTATGTACTATACATATGCAAGCTTTATCAGAAAATGGGTTTTAACCATAGTGTGACTTTTCACTGATATCATTAGTAAAGATAGTTATACTAACCGTACAATGACCAGTAATCATGAATATAATTGTTCTAACAAGAATGGTTGGAGGATGGGAGGTAAGTTTATTTCTATGTTGTATTTAACCCAATATATTTAATTCATATATTTAATCTGAGCTAAGCACAACAAAATCATATGTCTACTAATCTCTTGTGTGGAGCAGCCTATCTGCCTTAGAAGACCAAGCTGTGAAGCTGTAAAGGCTGCTTTTTAATACACCACAATAATTGTCATGCATTGGGTCATCGTTCAAAATAGCAGACAACTTTTACATTGTTGCCAAGAAAATTGTCTAGACATGGGTGAAGTATCTAGACAAGTCTGTATGTCAACTGACAAGATTTCCAGGTTAGAAGGCATGTCTTTAATTACTTGGAGGAAAATGTTGAACTTTCACAACTCAAAGTGATGACGTGGTCAGACTAGAGCCAGAAGAGTCTGGTCACTGATGGTGCCAGTTCTAAAACAGGAGTTCTTTGTTTTACAAGTACACATAAGTACTTGTAAAAGTACACATAGTTGGATGAGATGAGAGAATTAAAAAAAAAGCAAAAATGAAAATAGGAAAGAAGTATATTGAGTTGGAATGTTCTGTGAGTGGATGAATGGCCTGAAATAAGCCACTTTATATCAGTTATTTAGATGATTCAGGCATGAAATATATTGCTATGTTATGAGCTCAGCTATAATCCAATAAATGATAGGATGTTATCTAGTAGAATTAGTGGCTACCAGTAGACATTAATCTTAGACTGATACATGTATTTAATGCAGGTGCAATGATTGAAGAGTCTGAGAAAGTCTCTATTGCAAAAGGCAAAATGGTAAACTGCAACATCTAGAAACAACACAGTGCCATGAATGAGTGTTTAGAATGCAAAAACTTGCTAAATGGAAGATCCTGGAATTACAGTCAGATTCTTATTTAATAAATTTTGCTGGTCATTGACTGAATAAACATTATAGATTGACTGATCGATTGACTGAATAAATGCAATAATACAAGTGAGATGGGCAGAGTTTTGCAAAGAAAATCTGTTTATTGCTGGATCTTGCTTCAAGCAATATAGATATAAACTCTACATATGAATGTCACCAAATGAACCGTATTGGAATAAACCTAGCTATATATTAATAAATAGAAGAAGGAGAATTGAAATCCAGTCAATCAGGACATTTTGTGATTCAGATTACTAGATCAAAATATAAAGATTAAATTTAAAAGTTCAAAGAGAAGACATCTTGTCAGAATATAAGAACAATGTAAGGAACAGATTCAATATGCTTATGTGAAATTTGATAGGAAAAGAAACCCAGGGATGAAATAAGAGACAATGGGAAAACTGAGGTTTCTTCTAGAGACAAGGATACGTATTGTCCTTTGTATTTATTTATAGTAAGTAGAAAACACATTGTAGGAAAATTCTCATGGTTCTGGGGACAGTAGTAGTTCAGGACTCAGGTGAAGCTCTTGTGAGACAGGTTGCCCAGGTAGCTATGGGGCAAATACCTTCAAGGATGCCCTTGATCCTTCAGGAACTCCATTGGCATATTTTCCTGAGATAATCCCACAAGCAAGAGGAGACCAAGTCATTGCTCCAACTCCTACGAAACAATCAAAGAGTGCAGAAACATTAAAATTAACACAAACTGTTTAAAAAAACCCCCAAACAATAAAAGACCAAAAACATTTATTTAAGAACCGTTACATCTTTTTGAGGCTTAGAAAATGTTCAGTCAGGAAAGAGATAAGACACTTTTCAAAATAATGCAAAATTATAAAAATGAATATGGTTGCAATCCCACATGAGGAACCTCAAACAGGAGTTTATAAAGGAGTTGTGCAATTCATTGCCTATTTTATTGAAGAGAAATGCCAGCTCTTCTCACAGAGATTTCCTTCTTAGAAAGCAGATTTAGGATTGCACCCAGTTTGATCCGGTTAAGGCACGGTCTAGGAACCAGGAGATGTGAGTTCTATTCCTGTCTTAGGCGTGAATGTTGGCTGGGTGATTTTGGGCCAATCACTCTTTGCAATAGCAGCTAATATCTGTAGCTTGGGTGTAGAGTGAGGGTGAAGATTTGTTTTCCAAGCCTGTGGGTTGGTTTCTGAACGTTTTGTTATCAGGCTAGGTCAGGGTGAAATGCTCCCGGTTCGGACCGGATCGCCTGATCCGGTAGCGATGATGGCAGGTGGTTTGAAGAACCGGTAGCAAAAATCCCTGCGCCTCCCCCCCCCATACCCAGCTGATCCGCACGATCATCAGAGACTTTTTTTTTTTTACTTTTAAAAGCATTTTTTCTACAACCTCTTCTGATGAAAAAATGCTTTTAAAAGTAAAAGAAAAAAAGCCTCTGATGATCACGCGGCTCAGCTGGGATCATCAGAGGCTTTTCAAAGCAATTTTTCTGCAACCTCTTGGCCAAAGAGGTTGTAAAAAAATGCTTTGAAAAGTCTCTGACGATCCCAGCTGAGTTCCCTGATTGGCAGAGAGGCTTTTCAAAGCATTAGAAAAAATGGTTTGAAAAGTTAAAAAAAAAAAAAGTTGGCCACGCTCACCCAGTCACATTACCCCACCATCACCAAGCCACCAGACCCACAGAACTGGTAGTAACAAATTTTACATTTCATCCCTGGGCTAGGTATATCTTCAGTGGAGTTTAGAGGGTGTCAGTGTTCTTCTATTGACTCATGACTCACAGCTGACCCATCACAAGACCCTCACTTGACACACTCACACCTGAAGCCCTTATAAACAGAACACTGACACTGACATCCTCTAAACCAGGGGTCTCCAACCTTGGCAACTTTAAGACTTCATTGGCTGAGGAATTCTGGGAGTTGGAGTCCACAATTCTTAAAGTTGCCAAGGTTGGAGACCCCTGCTTTAAACTCCACTGAAGATGTTACCTCACCTGGTAACAAAATGTTCGGAAACCAACCCACAAGCTCAGAGAACAAACCTTCATCCTCATCCTATGCCCAAGCTACAGATATTAGCAGAGAATGAACCTCAATCATCCTCAATCACTCTTTCTCAGCCAATTCGCTTCATAGTGTGGTTACTGTGGGGAAAATAGGAGGAGGAAGGAATATTAGGTATGAGTTATTTATAAAAACAATACAGGCGGGATTGAAACAAAATCTAATCTTAGACCTTTAAAGGAGTGAGAAAATGAACATCTGTAGTTTTGCTATATGATAGAAAAAAGCTGCTGCAGTTGTGAAGAAGCCTTGCTGTCAGTTTCTTCCATGAATAGGGATAATTCTAGGCAAAGATTTATATACCTGTGATAATGATTGAACAGTAGGGGACAGGCACTGTCACTGAGTATACGCTTTGGACATAAAAAGGATTAATTTTTCATTCTTTTATGAAAGATGCTGCCCTGGTACATTACCTATCTTGTGGTATAATTCCGGCAACTGAACCTCAACTTTGTCTCTTTGGAAAAGATGATATTCTGCTTGTTCGCATACTGGTGGGATCATATTAAACTGTCTTGCTACCGAATATGCTTCCTGTTGAGAATCAGCAGCAAAAGAAAAATACATTAGCAGGGAAAATTCCTCAGGCATAAAATCACACATCAATCAAAGCCACTGTTTTTCGTTCCTCATTCAGGCGTATTTGCTAAGGATCTGACACTCTATTTACTTGGTGAATACATTAAAAATATTTTGAGCAATGAAAGAAAGCACCGCTCTGAATGATCTGATAGGGTTTTTTTTTTTAATGTACAAAAAAACTGCAGAAAGCATTCTCTCATGGGTGACGAAACATCATTTGCAAAAATTTGTGCGCATTAAGGACAAAAAGTACATTATGTGGACAATTATATGCAGTAGCTGTCAGGAATGCACTATGGCAATGTACAAATTGAAATGATAAATTAAAAAGCTACATTTTAAAAAGCAAGCGCAGCTTCAGTTGCTGCCTAACTGTGTATGAAACAGTTCTTGAATTACAAAATGATTATAGGAACATACAAATGAAGGGAAAAGGATGCATAGTGAAGATTTAGGTCTATGTCAAGTTGATCATGCATCTCACTGATGCATTGTTAATCCCTATAAACAGATGCCCTGCTGGTCATTCTTTTGGCCTTGGGGAACAAAGGAAGAATTGTAGAACGAGTCAATCTTTGGTCCAATTCCAATGGTTCTACAATTTATTCAAAAGTGATAACATTGGAGATGTAGGTACTAATCTTTCAACATTTTGATGTTTTCCCACATTGAAAATACAAAAGGAAAATATTTGATGGCAACATCGTGTACATGGCCCAAAAAAGTCAGACTATAGAAGCACAGCTGTTTCATGCCAGACTATTCTTAATGTATAATTAAATGTGAATTAATTGATTATTGTTCATTTCTAAAATGTAGATTACCATAATTTCCATGGCACTCCAGCGCGAAGTCCCCCAATACATTGTCATCCCCCGGTCAATCACATGTGTCATTGCTCGGACAATCTCTAAATCAGGAAAAAGGCAGAATTACACAACACTAATAGATAACAGCCTACTTCAGAAGCCAATATTTTCAATTTATGCAAGAGAAATGGAGTGCATATGATACTGGCCCTGCCTTCTTCCATTACAAGCATCTTTCACGTTGATGGAGAAAATCTGTAGAGAAATACTGAATTCATTTAGATGAATTGGATTACAGTGCTGTTCACAACCATGAATCTGATTACAAGGCCTATTAGTTTTTCTTCAGACCTTGCCCATGAACATAATGGGGATAGGACTATGAGATGGATTAGGACACTGTCCCTGTTAACAGGTAGTCCTTGACTTACAACAACTCATTTAGCGACCATTCAAAATTACAACGAAAAAGTGACTTATGACCATTTTTCACACTTAGGATCTTTGTAGCATCGCCAAGATCACGTGATCAAAATTCAGATGCTTGGCAACTGGTTCATACTTAAGACGGTTGCTGTGTTTGTTTTGCAAGCAAAAACAATAGGGAAGCCACTTAACAATTGTGTTATTAATTTATCAACTGCAGTGATTCACTTACCAACTGTGGCAAGAAAGGTCATAAAATGGGGCAAAACTCATTTAACAAATGTCTCACTTAACAACAGGAATTTTGGGCTCAATTGTGGTCATAAATATTCCCCTTTCTTGATCTGTCTTACCTGAGGAGCAATAAATGTTGTTCATATTACAGTGGTACAAAAACATTCAAAATAGATTGGTCTGAAAGAAGCACCCCCTCCTCAAAGCATGGAAACAGGCACATCTTCTCAAACTTTCTCAGATAAGCTCTGCATTTACAGGCAGGAAATGCTGTTTTGCATTAATGACACTTGACGCAGAAACAGTATCTATGCACTAATGGTGAGTGCCACTTACCTTTGGTTACTGGTTTGTAACTGTAACTGCACGCGCAGCACTTCTGCACATGCGCAGAACATCCGTGATGACATCCAGGTGGCTAAGCAGAGCCTCCTGCTGTCGCTGCTACCGGTTCACGGGAACTAGGGCAAACCGGTAGAAACCTACCACTGCTATCCACCCTCACGCACCCACAGGCAATCCAAGAAAACTTTATGCCAAAGTGGTTTGTTGTCTTCTATAAACATATGGATTCATGTTCCTGTATGTAGTTTACTTCTCTCATAAATGAATATCACTAACAGGTATCTCATATATATAAAGAAAAAAAGCCTAGAAACTAGTGGATTGTGATTTCACTGAACTAGGGCTGCATAAAATCTTGGTTACGTAGGTAGAACCTGGCTAAAGAAAAATACATACATATACATATATACATACACACACACACACACACACACACACACACACATATTTGTTTTCTGAGGTTTTCGCGGGTGTTTGTAGGTCTTTGGTTAATGGCCCATCATCAACAGCCCTTTGAGGTAAGCCATATCAGGAAACAGGCACTATTAGAATAACTGGAATAAACTCTCACTTATTATTGTAGGATATAACAAGCAAATGTTGAAAGCCTAACAATGATTCACTGCCATACATCCATGCCAAAGAATCAAGTCAAGGAAATCTTAAGTTTCTTTCTTATTCCTTCCTCCCTTCCTGGTTGTAAGCTGGTATTTACAGACTGGTCACCAAACATTTCTTCAATTCTAACTATGAACTTCTCTACAAGAAAGTACAGGTAGTTTTCAATTTACAACCACAATTGAGCCCGAAATTTCCATTGCAAAATAATTAAGTGAATTTTGCTCTATTTCACCATTCTTGCCCCAGCTGTTAAATGAATCACTACAGTTGTTAAGTTAGTAACACAGTTGTTAAGTGAATCTGGCTTTGCTTGTGAGAAATCACAAAAGGTGATCACATGACCCTGGACCACTGCAACCAGCATGAGCAAAGCTTCTGAATTTTGATCATGCGACCATAAGGATACTGCAATTGTCATAAGTGTGAAAAACAATCATAACACATTTCTTTAGGTGCTATTGTAAATCCAATGGTCACTAAATGAATGGCTGTAAATTGAGGACTACTTGAAATGAATTTTTGAATGGCAAAACACCTTGTGAGGTTGGAACTCTCACAAAACTTCTCCAAAGACTGCCAAAAATATTGTTCTCATGTAAAATATCATTTCATCTCATGTTGTTAGACTGAAATCTTACATGATTTGAACATGTCTTGATGTTTCAATCACAACATTAAAAAAAATAGGTAAGAAGCACTTCAAAGGATAATTGATCCCTGAAGCAGACAATATACATACCTTTCTGTTATCCTTTCCAGATCCTTACTTTTATAAAAATGAAAATAAAAATGAAAGATGATGCTTTGGCTTGCAAAGACAGATGGTAGACCATTTTTACTCCATATTGCTCCTCAAAGCTTGGAAATCAATGCCAAAAATCACAAAAAGACTATCTCACAGTTGCTTCAGCAGAAACAACAAGGGCATCAAACTGTTTAGACAAGAGGACTGGTCTCACAACTGCAAACCCTATCATTTTGAATATGTTTGTGACACTGATATACACACAAAAAGGGCTGGACTTGCATTGTGGTGCTCCATCTGCCATCTTGCCATGGACACAACGTATTAGGATGGATGATGGTCAACAGTTATTGAACTAATTATTACTTCTACTTATTTTGTTGGAGAAAAAAGAGATTAGGTTAATTTACATTTTGGGTGTTAAGTGAATTCCATTGTATTATTTATTTATTTATTTTGTCGCATGTCTATGCCACCCCACTCCCAAGGGACTCTGGGCGGCTTACAACAGAGAATAAAACAATGCAACAATATCCCATACAAAAGTTAAAAGAAGACATTAAAACATTAAAACCTTAAAACACATACACTCCAATTTGTGGCCAGCTCTCACAAGATCACTATAACGAGATCAACAGCCCCAGGCCTGCCGGAAGAGCCATGTCTTCACCGCTTTGCGGAAGTCCAATAGGGTGGGGGCAGTCTGGACTTCAGGAGGTAATTGGTTCCAGAGAGCCAGGGCAGCCACAGCGAAGGCCCTCCCCCGCAGACCCACCAGCCGACATTGTTTAACTGATGAGACCCGGAGAAGACCGACTCTGTGAGATCTTACCGGTTGCTGGGAGCTATGTGGTAGAAGGGGGTCTCGAAGATAGCCTGGCCCTGAGCCATGTAGGGCTTTAAAGGTAATAACCAACACCTTGAATTGGGCCTGGAGACTGATAGGGAGCCAATGCAGCTTGCGGAGAATTGGTGTAATGTGGGTGTATCTAGGTGCACCCACTATAACTCACGCAGTTGCATTCTGGACCAACTGTAGTCCAAGTGGACCACAGTATGGGTATACTGTGTATACAATGACAATGAAGTTATTAATTAATTAATTCCTATTAAGCAAAAAATGAAAGTGTGGCAACATCACTCGTGTGGCAAAACTATTAAAGTTTCATAACACAAGAGGGCAGCATTGTAGAAAGAGTTAAATGGGATTTTTGGTGCATAGATTTTGATTCCTCAAGTACAAGGCAACTAACCGAACTGAGGAAAATACAAGTTATACAAACACCACAGTAGTGGGTTTGTACAAATCCTGTTTATTTAGATATGCAAAAAAACATGAATGAATTTCATTTGACAAAATCATAGAGCTTGAAAGGGTTATTTAAGCTATCAAATGCAATTTATTGCCTTGCATGGGAATCCCGATTAAGCATCAGTAACAGATGGTTATATAACCTCTGTCTGTTCATTATGCCATGAAAGGGACCCACTATATCTTTGAATTATTAGATCAACCATAAAACTGCTCTCACTGTTGAGGAGTCTTCCCCCCCCCCCCCGCCCTGAATCCATGTTTCATGGATACTATCCTCTCTTTTGAAATCTGACCTATTCCTTCAATTCATTTTTATAAAACTTAGTCCCCGTGTTAGAATTTCGCCAGCTATGCTGTCTCTTATGTGACTGTTGTCTAGGCAGCATCTCTTCATCCCATCTCCCAGGGTTTTTCCCACATGCCATTACACAAGCTGAGGTTGAACCCAAACATAATTGTCTCTTTGTCCAGAGATCATTCTAGATGAGAAGGCACTTATGCTGAAGAAACAGATGGGCAACTTCAGGATCCTTTCAAATTCATAGTTACTGCTAAGTTGCCAAATGGAAGTCATGTCTGGGGAAAGTTTCCCCATCTTCCACTAATGTTCCAGTTGCAGCCCTAACTAGAATCAGAGACCTGGTGAGGGTAACCAATGTCCTAATTATCTACTGCAGTTCACTCCATTGGACTACTGGATTACTTCTGAAAACTACTCAAGATGTAACTGGTGCTACATTGTGATATCCTTTATGCTGATGGATGAAAGCCACTATGCCTGAGTTATGCTTAGTTATTGCACTAGTTGCTGAAAGGCTGTGGGATACAATTCGAAGTACTGTTTTTGACCTGTAAAAACCATAAATGTCTTGGTTCCCATGTGCTTGCAGGATTGGTTTCTCTAGGTATAAATGATTGATCCAGCCCACTTGAGTTAGCTTCTAGGTATTGACGGATTCACTTGGTACAGATATGAATGGTACAGATCCCAGTTCACATGTAATGAAGTTGGTAGGTGAAGAAAGACTTGGCTTTTCTGTGATGATATTCTCTCTTTGGACAGTAGATCAGTGTCTTTTGATGGGAGGTCATTGTCAACTTGCAAAGCATCCCTGGCCTGCTCTTGAATTGCTACAGGCAAGGGAAACTGATGAAGCAACACAGCAACAAAGACAGCAGCACATTCCAGACGTATCTTTCTCAAGGCTGTCACTCAGGGTTACCCACAGCAGCTGGAAGGGATTGATCTCTACAATCTGTTAAATGGCTCCATTGGCAAATGTGATTGATGACATACCCTGGGGGGAGGGGGGAAACAGGATCATGATTAGCGCCATAAATTACAAGGGGTCAGAGTTGGCTTCATTTGGATATGTGCCGACATGGAGCTTCTAATAAATAACTGGATTTCTTTTAAAGCTTGGCTCGAGGCTCATGAATTAACTAGGGCATCTGTCGGAATCCTGACAGTCATAACTGCTTTATTCCAAAAGATTTTTGGGAATGGATGATAGCTGGCGCTATCTTGTGTTGTCAGATGGCTAAAATGATAGCTATCATTAATTTTACTTTTTACTGAAATCATTTTATGCTTTTAATCTGTATTGTTTTCAGGTTTTTATTGTTGTAAACTACCAAGAGTCTTTCTGATTCTGGTGGCATAAATAAGTGTGAAAATGAAACCCAGATAGATGGCCCGTTACTTCAGTTTTGATTCCTTTATTAACCGGAGGTGTAGAATAGTTTTCACGGTGCTTACAGCTTTGTCCTTCAATGCCATTATGTTTGATTCTATATCTAACTAATCTACTCTATGGCCTATATTCTCGGATAGGTTGTGGGTTTCCAAGATTTCATGTCGCCTACTATCACGTTGTCATCCTTTTAACTGGAGATGCCAGAAGCTGGAGGCAAATCATGCGATTTATCACTACGCAGCAGAGTTTGAGAACTGACTTGGGAGGCATACATTGCATGATTGTAAACCTCACCCCCTCCACTGTTCTATAAATACCAGTGTGACTGATATTGAAATATGATTTTTTAAAAAAGCTAACCAATTCATTCCATGAACTTTCCATTAAAAAAGGAAAAGAAGAAAAACAAGTTTAACTTTCCCAGTTTCCTAACTGTCTTACTCATCGTCACCAGTCACCAATTGGTTGACAGCACAGAGGATTAATACAGTAGAACTTTTTTTTTTTTTTTTTTGCATCACCATGATTCTTTTTATAGTAGAGTTTGGTTTTTAATATTTAAGGCTGGGTTCCTTTAGGCATTAACCCCTTCAAAAAATTATTTGGATGAATAATCAAATATGTGTAACATATGTATATTAGTTTTTATCAGATCTTTAGTGAGGTATGTGTTAAATAGGCTGATATCTTTCAAATCACGTTCCTGTTTTTCAAAGTAACCCTAGATACTGCAATTATGGGTGTCCCCATGTTTTATGATATCCATTTTGGGCAAAAGACCCACTCCAGCAGAAGTATCTCTCCCACAAACTCTACATGTCTAACTTTCATTTCAAAGTAGTTTCAGCTTAAAGTGGGCAATCTTGGGGGTGGGGAGGAAGAAATGAGGGACTCATTTCCTTTTCTGAAGTGTGCTGAAGTCCTTCTTTAAAGGATCAGAAGGGTTAGGTAAAGGTAAAAGTTCCCTCGCACATATGTGCTAGTCGTTCCCGACTCTAGGGAGTGGTGCTCATCTCCTTTTCAAATCTGAAGAGCCAGCACTGTCTGAAGACATCATCTTGGCCATTTGGCCAGCATGACTAAACACCAAAGGTGCACGGAATGCTGTCACCTTCCCACCAAAGGTGGTCCCTATTTTTCTACTTGCATTTTTTATGTGCTTTTGAACTGCTAGGTTGGCAGAAGCTGGGACAAGTAATGGGAGTTCACCCTGTTACGCGGCACTAGGGATTTGAACCACTGCACTGCCGACCTTTTAATCGACAAGCTCAGCATCTTAGCCACTGAGCCACCACATCCCTATGCCATATACATAAGTCATAGCAGGATTAGGAATAGGTGATAAACATGCATAGTAAAAAATACACAAATAATCAATAATCACCCTATTTAGTAATAAATGTGGGAATATTAAGGGTCCCACAAGAACTTTAGTAGGCCATAAAAGGCCAGTAGGCAAACACATTGAGTGACAAATCCATTTATATAATGGAGTATATACATACATACATACATACATACATACATACTTATATGCATACATACAATTCTATAGAAGATAGAATCAGAAACTTACAATAGCAGTCTAATTTGGATCTTATAAATATTCTGGTTCTGGCTCCTTTGTTGCATCTTATTTAGTTTCTTGCTCCTGTGTTGTATCTTATTTATTCATTTTTTATTGTATTTGAAATATTTATGCAGCCACTCATTTTATACTGAACTTTTATGAAAGCGTCCCCTGGAAAGTTATAAACTATGCAATAGTGCAATAAAACAAAATAATAGTGATATATGGTTGTAAGCAGCAACCATATCTTCAAATATAGCCTGGTCAGAGACAATGGTTGACTTAAGGGTTCTAGCGTGAAAGACATCTAGAGAGAGAGTAGGATGTAAACCGTATGTTTGTGTTGTGTAAACATCTGCCACTTCAAGAGGTACATCAGACTTTTCATTACATATTGAATGTGTGAGTTCAAAAAGCAGATGGAGCTAGGAGCCATTGCAAAGAGAAAGGACGGAGAACCTCATGGGCTAAAATGGGAACTTGAAGTTCCTGCAAAGTTTAAAGCTCCTATTTTTCTTTTGAACCCCACCTCCCACCCCCAGCCAAACAAAATAAAGCAAAGCAAGTTCTGTAAAAAGCCACAAATAAAATAAGACCTACAAAGTCGATCCTCTACTAGTCTGTGAAATCTGAAAAAGGAAGGCAGATTACACATACCTGAGCTAGGCTAACCCAATTTATCCTAAAAGCAAATCAAATCTCATTGCTAAATTATTTGTTACACAGGAGAGATACTACCCAGACTCTGGTGTTTCTTGCCTCCTACCATCTCTATCCTAGAGATATGAATGATTTTTAAGGAATTTCATTCAATTATCTTAGTAGAAAACTCAACACCTGATTGTTACAGATTATCTGTTGATGAAGTTAGGCACCATAACTCTTAATTGCAGGTTTGGTGTAATCAGCACAATAAAGAAATGGCCACCCACCCATCCCAACCTCTCCTCATTAAAAAAAAGATTTATCCAAAGACTGTAACTTTGGAACTTTGTTTATCATGCATTCAGAATGACATTAAGTATAGAGTTACCATGGAAACTCTACATATGGTAGGATGGCAATGAATTAGCTCTAGGGTTTTTTTTTTTTTTTGTTAATATACATATTCTTCTGGAGAAAAGCAGGAGTTACTCCAAACAAAGAGCATTAATGATTGCAACCACAAGTTTTACATTTTTATTAGGAAGAATGCAACAGTATTTTTAACTGCAACCAATATGTTCACACAAGAATTTGTTTAAGTACACAGCTGCATGCATGTGCACACATGTACACATATGCACACATGTATATATGCTTAAACATTATGTGTAAGAGTTGGGGGATTGCCTAAGGCCATCATTTCTCCTACTCACCTTGCCTCCATTCACGGCTAGAACATGAGCCCTGATAATTTTGCCAGCAAGGCAAAGTTAGTTCCAGTATAGCACTGGATCTTTGTCATAACAGAAAGAAAATTTGGAAGTCACATAGAAAAGCTAACCAGCTGATCGACTGACTGACTGAAAATAAAGTCTCTCTGAAACTCCAGCTAGAACTGTGATGGCGAATCAATGGCATGCATGCGACAGGTGGCACTTGGAGCTATATTGTGGGCACGTGACCATTGCCCTAGCTCAGCTCCAGCAGGCATGTGTGCGCCCGCCAGCTGATTTTCAGGTCTTCCGGGCCCACAGGAAGTTGGGAAATGGCCCGTTTCTCGCCTCTGGAAGGGGGGATGCCGTTTTCACCCTCCCCAGGCTCCAGAGGCATCCAGTATGTTTACCGACATCCAGTATGCCCAGAAGGGCTGAAAATTAGCTGGCTGGCACGTGCATGCATGCTGGAGCTGAGCTAGGGCAACGCTCAGTTGAGCTAGGGAAACACATGCACGGGGGTTGGGGCACAGAGGGGCATTGAATTATGGGTGTGGGCACGCGAATGTGCAACTCCCCGCACTCCCCCTGCTTTTGGTACACAACGGTAAAAAGGTTAGCCATCACTGAGCTAAAACATAAACCAGTATAACATAAAATACATTTTGGATCCAGTATGAAAGGAATGATTCAAATAATGTACAGCCACCATATCAGGGCTGCAAAAATCCAAATAGCCAACACAGTGCAGCAAAATGGTAAAGAACACTCTTAACACTTTGCTCCCATCAAGTGGTTCCTTGGATTAGGGCAGCTCAGACATGATAAAGTATAAGTAAATTGGCTAACACTAAACTTTGTTTAAGAGAGTGTGACTGATATCAAAAAGTTAGGTTGAATAAGTTTTGATAGGAAATACCAAGACATAGGCCGAAAAGTCAAGAAAACATCCCAGAAGGTGACAGGGACATGCAGTTGTGGCTGTCTCAGTTGTCATCTAGGCAAATCCAATGTAGTTACAGCATTCTGCAGACATGTGACTGACCTTTGAGACCTCCTGCCGGCTTCCCCATTAACCTTGCTTGCCAGAAGCTGGTAGTGAAGGTTGCAAATAGTAATCTTGTGACTGCAGGAGTTGCAACATCACAACTGCAAGCCAGCTGCCAAGCCTTGAATCACTATCGTGCAACTGCAGAACTATTGTGACAGCCGCAAGGATCTGTCATAGTCCTCCTCGTTCAACGCTGCTGTAACTTCAAACCATCACTGGACAAGTGGTTGTTCCATGGGGACCATCTGAAATGTCTGCACCTTAATGTTCCATGTATATATCTTAACATGATGAAACACAGTGTTTCCAACTCTCCCCATCATCTGAGAACATCAAGACATACATCAAGATGGCGAACCTTTTTGACACTGAGTGCTCAAACTGGCGAGCACATGCATATGTGTCTATGTGCGCATGCCGGAGCACCAGAAACCCAAAGACCAGCTGGCTGGCATGCACATGATTGTTTTTTGGCTGTTTTTGGCCATTTTACAGCTGTTTTCTGGGCCATTTTCAGGGCCGTTTTTGGTCCGTTTTCTGGGTTGTTTTCAGGCTATTTTTGGACCGGTTTTGGGCCAGTTTTTGGGCACCCTGCCGCCCACGAAGACCAGCTGGCCAGAGTGCACGTGCATGCCAGAAACCAGAAGAGCAGATGGCGATGGCGCACATGCCCACACATGCCATAGGTTCACCATCACAGATCTAGACTTCTGAACCCTGAAATATTGAATCAGGCAATTCACCCAGCATTCTTTACAGGGATATAAAACTGTAAAGCTGTCTCGTCAAGGATAGGATAGGATAATGGAAGTAAGAACTATTATGTCTGAAAAAGAAAAGCAATCTGAACATAGACAAAAACTATTCTCTGGAGCTTCATTAAAAACCTACATGTACCTCTAAAACAGTACCAATTATGATGCCATTAATATTTCCCTCACACAATAGAAAATAAGACCTTACACAGATGCTCCTCTCCACTGCAAGGGAATCATAGCAACATTGCTCACATCAGCAGTCATGGAGTAGGAACATTTCCAAAAGACCGTGATGCGAGAGGTGTAATTATCACAAACACCATGTGGAGTTCTTTGCATTTTCTTCTTCATTTTCCTAATATGAGTCTGTGCAAGGTTAGCTTCCCACAAACTAGTTATTCTCCTGTCAATTTAGGATGTGAACAATGGCTTTGTCCTCCATTAGTTCTTCTTTCTGGGTCCAAGTTTGTCTTACAGCCTCTCCGCTGATACACAGTTATCACAACATCCCTGAGCTAGTCCCCTTTTTTGGTCCATGAATCCTATCATTAAGGAGGAAATCAAGAGTTGGTGCTTGAAAATAATACAAATTTAAAGAAAGGGGGAGGAGGAAATCTGAGAATGATCAAAGTCACACATACTGCTGACCAGTAGTTAATGTTAAGATGATGCAAGTTCCTGACCAACTTGCATCCTCTTAACATTACAGAAGTAAATAGTAAAATGTACATGTATTGTAAGATGGACTGAATTGAGAGACATTGATTGGCCCAAAAAACTTCCGCAAAGCAACTGAAATTTATAATATAGATACTCAGAGATATCTCCCAATCCCACTTTTTTCTGTTTGTTTTTTTTAATCATTAAGGTTTGCTCACATTTGTAATATTTCGGCTCGTTACAAAACAATATACATTTTGAGAGACTGACTTGAACATGCAATCTTTTAATTTTTCTGCAAGCTTACACAGCCTGTGTGATATGCAAGCAGTCTTGGTTTAGTGACTGCAATTGGGAATGGCAACTCGGTTGTTAAGCGAAGAAGTCACTAAGTGGCAAAAAAAATCACATAACTGCAACTGAGCCTATGATTTTATTTCAACTTTCCTTTGCTTTCTGTTATCAGAAAGATATAGCAATAGCACTTAGACTTATATGCCACTTCACAGTGCTTTACAGTTCTCTCTAAGTGGTTTACAGAGTCAGTATATTGCCTCCAACAATCTGGGTCCTCGTTTTACCAACCTCAGAAGGATGGAAGGCTGAGTCAATCTTGAGCCTGGTGAGATTCAAACTGCTGGCAGCCGGTGATCAGCAGAAGTAGTCTGCAGTACCACACTCTAACCACCACAGCTCATTGGAGATATAACTCCAAACTGCTGGGTAAGCCCAAATGGCAGAAAAATTTCCTGGAACTCAATTCACAAGAGGTCGGGTAAAGGGATAAATCTTGTAGCCCTTTTTCCTCCATCCCCACCCTCACCCTTTGAAACGCTCAGCCCACCATTGGAATAATTAGCAAGAAGAGAATTGATATTTGTATTTACATTCTTTGGAGAGGAAGGGATTACAAGACAGTAAACAGTCACACAATAGGGAATACGTACTGAAAGGAATGTGCTACTGCTGACTGTTTGCCTTAGGAGGCAAACAAAAGTCTTTAATGTGAAACTGATTAGGTCTTGTCAATTTCAGGCAACAGCTGTGAAGGCTAATTAAGGTCACAGAACTGAGCTTGTTAACTTGCAGTTAGCACATTTTAGGGAAGAGCTGTGCTAAGGAGAAAAGCAGTTCAGGAGGAGACAGCTTGTTTAGGCAATGACTCTGCTTTGCAAGGGGGGCAAAAAGAAAATGGGTCACACACAGGACAACATGTACCAACTGACTGTAATGGTGAACATGTGAACAAAGAGGGCAGGAGTGAAATCAAGCAGGTTCTGACAAGTTTTGGAGAATCGGTAGCGGAAATTTTGAGTAGTTTGGAGTACTGGCAAATACCACCTCTGGCTGGTCCCAGAGTGGGGTGGGAATGGAGATTTTGCAGTATCCTTCCCTTGCCATGCCCACCAAGCCACACCATGCCCACCAAGCCACGCCCACAGAACCAGTAGTAGTAAAAAAATTTGAATTTCACCACTGCAAGAGGGTCTACAACAACTCGCTGTGGCCGACTCGCTGTGGCCAACTTACCACAGAACAACTTACCATGGTCAGCTCGCCATGGGACAACTCACTGCAGGACAAGAGTTACACTAATGTTGAAGAAATAGTTGAATAGAAAGGATGCCAAAGGAGAGACAAAATGAAATGTGAATGACAAAAATTAAAATAATTTAAAAATATATTTTTAAAAAAGATTAAATTGAATTGTTGAATTGTCCCGCAACGAGTTGTCCCATGGCAAGTTGGCCATGGCAAGTTGTCCTGCAGTGAGTTGGCCCTGGTGAACTGGCCATGCTGAATTGGCTGTGGCGAGTTGACCGTGGCGAGTTGGTTGCAGTGAGTTGTCCCAATCCAGACCAAGAGGCAGAGATGCTGCAAAGGTCATAAGGTCATTGATTACAAAATTACTTTTCTATCACCATCATAACTGAATGGTCACTCTCCAAGGCAATTGTTAAATGAGGACCACCTGTATTGGTTAAGCACTGGATTAGGACCGAGGAGACTCAACTTCAGCATGGAAGGGTATGCTCTCTTAGATCAACAATCCCTGAGATAATCCCTAGTGTTGTGGTGATAAAAAAGAAACAAAAAGATTCTGTAGTTAGCTGCCCTGAGCTATGGGGAAAAGATAAGATTGACATCGAATAAATAAATAAAAAATGAAATGAAATAAAAGAAATTGCCTTTTTAATAGTAGTGGGATTTAATAAAAAAAGTATTCCAACAATGTGAAAAATTTACTGTGAAAAATTAACATCATTGCTGTTCAGGAGAATGGTAACTGGCTTTCCTTTTAGCAAGTTAAGGAATATATTCTTGGAAGTTCTTGTAGCATGACATTTCAACTAATGATCAAAATTTGAATTAATGAACTGTCAGGAAAGATTGAATATAAAATACAGAACAACACAAAATGAAGGGGGAACAACGTGGTCCATGGAATTTATTGTTGTTGAAATTAGACTGTGGCTTCAAAACAGAGTAGACTGGCATATCTTGTTAGCCTATATTAGTGAAATATGAGGACATCAAATCATGCCGTTCACCAAAGCATACGCCTTTAAAATTTGTTGGTCAGAAAAGGTTCTATTAGACACCTGGTTTCTTGACATGAAAAATTAAAATTATTAAAATTATTCTCTTCCTACAATAACTCCCTTTTTACGACCCTGTAATCCCTTCATTCAGGGTAAAGTTTAGGCAACTGGATGGAGCTGAGCATTTACTGGCTGGATGCCCTTCCTGACACCTTTGTGGAGTTCGCAGCAAAAATTTTCTCTTTGCACTCTGAGAAAGAAACATCTGCTGCTACCCAGAATTAAATTCTCAACCTTTTGAGTGGGAGGCAAGTGTCTTTACTGCTAGGCACCATGCCACTCCTACTCTCTTCCTACAATGAGGAAAAAGAATAGAATAGAATAGAATAGAATAGAATAGAATAGAATAGAATAGAATAGAATAGAATAGAATAGAATAGAATAGAATAGAATAGAATAGAATAGAATAACAGAGTTGGAAGGGACCTTGAAGATCTTCTAGTCCAACCCCCTGCTTAGGCAGGAAACGCAGCACCACTTCAGACAAATGGTTATCCAACATCTTCTTAAAAACTTCCAAATAGGACTAGATAATTATTAACAGGATATTTATTGTTTGCTTATTTGGAGTCTGAGCTCTTTCTTCTCTAATACTTGTTTGGTTTAGATGTTTATAGCTCACAATTACTCAGTTCTTTGAATGCATCCTAAACAAACTATAATTTTTATGTTGGTAAAAGATGAAAGTGTTTTGGCTAATTTTGTACTTCTTCTTTTTTTAATAAAGGGATTTATTTTATCTTGTTTGAATTGAGACTTGTGGCCACATGCCCATTGATGGACTTTGGGGTTTGAGAGGCAATTGAAATAATGAGTACAGTTGAGAAGACGATGCCTTTTGTCCTGCACCAATTTTCATAATAGAAAAGGAGTAGCATAACCTCATTCGTAACTTGAGAGGGTTGAACAACTGAGACCAATGCATTTTCCAAGTCAGCTTGCAGGGTAACAGGAAGGCAGTGGAAGAATTCCTAGTGGGGGTAGGATGAAAATGTAATACTTTACAAAAGACTTCTCTGTGAGATCTGCTATTTTTTTCAGAGAGCTCTTTTATATTTCACCTAAAGAAGTTCATGGTTTCCTTGTAGAATAGAGAATAACATTATTGAGGAATGAATAATGAGTGGAAGAAAAGCTGAGATGGTGACCACAAATGGCAAATTATATGCATCCTTTACTATTGATACTGCATATTTCAGTTTAACAGGAGGAAGAGTTTATTCAGTGAACTGTAAAGAAAACCTGGTAGAAGGAATTGTTCCAAATTATCTTCAACCTACAGGTTGTCCTTGCTTAACAACCAGTTGTTTGGTTAAATAATAACAACAATCATAACTTTATTGTCATTGTACGTGTATACACAGTCTACCCATACAATGAAATTCACTTAACATCCAAAGACCAGGTCCAATACACATAACAATCCTCAACCAACTCCCACCCGCCACAATTCCTCACCCTTAAACCACCCAAACATCCACATAACAGACCAAATAATGCTGTCCAACAGCTCACTGATGGTGGCCCTTTACTTCATTGTTGAGTGCAGTTATAGCTCTGGGATAAAAACTAGTCAGAAGACGTGTGGTCCATGTTTTAATTGTTCTGTGTCTTCTGCCAGAAGCCAACAGTCCAAAAAGATTGTAAGCAAAATGGGAAGAGAATAAAACATTCTAAGTTATGATGGACTGCTCCCAAAGTTACTTATGACCTAGTTCCAGAGTTCTGATGGCGCCACGCAGTCTCAATGGTCACATGACAGGTGCTTGGCAACCAGCTCACTTTTATAGCCAGTTATAGTATTCTGCAGCCACAGGACTGCAATTTATGGTTTCTTTGCCAATTCCTGCCCTTTTCAGAGGGTTTCTGACAAAAACCACCCATGAATTGACTCATTTTATGACTGCCATGTTTGCTTTATGACTACCAGATTCACTTTACAATTGCCTCAAAAAATTTTGTAGAATCAAGTCGATCGTGTGGATGCCTTGACTAATGACTGCCATGACTTACGACATAAATTCTAGGCTCCATTATTCTTGTAAGCTGTTGGCTACCTGTAACAGTGATGGCTAACATATTTGCCGTCACGTGCCAAAAGCGGGGGGAGCGTGGGGGGTCGCGGGGGCAGGTGCCCACATCCATAATTCAATGCACCCTGCCCTCCCGCGCATGCGCACATGACCCCCACACACTTCCCCCTGCTTTTGGCACATGATGGCAGGGTGGACCCGGTAGGCCCGTTTTTTCCCCTCCCCAGGCTCCAGAGACATTCTAGGAGCTGGAGAGGGCAAAAACCCCATCCCCATCCCCCCTGGAGGTCTCCCGGAGGCCAGAAATAGCCAGTTTCCCGACTCTGGTGGGACCGGAAGACGTGAAAATCAGTTGGCTGGTGCGTGCATGCGTGCTGGAGCTGAGCTAGGGCAACACTCGCGTGCCCACCAATATGGCTCCACATACCACCTGTGGCACCCGTGCCATAGGTTCGCCATCACAGACCTATAATGTCCTTAGGACTATACGGTTCCAGCAACTGTGGATGATGTACTTTTTTTTCAAAAGGCAACAACTTTGCTTTGCTTGAAAACATTTCAATTCTCATCCAAGAAGCTTCTTCAGTTCTGATTGACTGGTGGAGGATGGAAAGATTTATATTCCTTTCAGTCATATGGTCGTTAAACATTCTTTCTGAGAGTTGTTGAGGACACTCGGTGGTTTATCTGTGCCCTCAAGGTACCCTCAAGGAATATAAATCCTTCCATCCTCAACCATTCAGTCAGAATTGAAGAAGCATCTTGGATAAGAAGGGAAATGTCTTCAAGCAAAGCAAAGAAAGTCCAGTTGCCTTTTGAAAAAGCACCTTTGGCCAACCATGTCCTGGATGATTGAGAATGTCCACAGACATTCAGATAAGGGGAAGCTGTATTAGTAACAAGTAGCTTGAAATTTTGGAACTATATTCTCAAACACATCAGGAGAACAATATTTGGAGGGACATATATCGGGGAGTATGTTTCATTAAAAGAGCCAGTTTGGTGTAGTGGTTAAAGTAGGGGTGAAATGCTTCCGGTTCGGACCGGATCACCTGATCCAGTAGCGAAGGCAGCGGGTGGTTTGGAGAACCGGTAGCTGAGCCACGCAATCATCAGAGGCTTTTTTTAAAAGCATTTTTTCTACAACTTCTTCAGCTGAAAAATTGCTTTTAAAAGTTAAAAAAAAAAAAGCCTCTTGTGATCCCGCAGCTCAGCTGGGATTGTCAGAGCCTTTTAAAAGCATTTTTTTCTACAACCTCTTCGGCCAAAAGGTTGTAGAAAAAATGGTTTTTGTTGAGTTGGGCAATTGAGGAGGCAGAAGCAAGGTTGTGACAACAACTCTTTAATGTAGAGTGAGACTTCAGCAAAGGTTACAGGCAGACAGCTCTCCTTAAATACCCGGTCAGCCGGGAAGCTGACCAATCACAAGTGACCTATTATAGTTTAAATCTCCCGCCAAAACTATATACATAACAGTTTTAAAAGTAAAAAAAAAAAAGTTGGCTACGCCCATCCAGTCACATTACCCCGCCCCCACCAAGCCACACCCACAGAACCGGTAGTAACAAATTTTACATTTCACCACTGGGTTAAAGGTACCAAGCTAGAAACCAGGATGCTCTAGTCCCTCCCTTAGCCATGAAAAGCAGCTGGCTGACTTTGGGCTAGTCTTGGGAAGAAGACAACGGCAAACCACTTTTAAAAAGTGTTGTCAAGAAAACTGCAGGGACTAGTCCAGGCTATCTCCAGGAATTAAGACTAACACAAAGGACAGCCACACCCAGCCAAAAAAACAAAAAAAAAGTCTAATTAAAGTAGTGCTTACTTAGGAGTAAACAAGTATGGCAGTGTCCAGAGAAACTCTCTTTGAATTATTTTCACTTAATGGGTAACTCGGAAGGCTGTCAGAGACAGATAATATTTCAATGTGTGTTCAGTGACTCAAATAGAAGTACTTAGCCTTCAGTGCTTAGACACATAAATACTTGTCACTATAACCGAAGGCAAGAGCTGCAAAAATGCACAAGCTATGCTGACAAACATTCCCATTCCATCGCCCATTTTATGATGTGTATTTATCTTCCCTTCTGAGGATTAACAGCATGGTGGGCTTGAGCATTAGCATAAAACAAGGCTGTGCAATTGGTCAAACAGTTACAGTAAGCTGCAAATAGACGCAGAGAATGTGTGCATGAAGAGCCTGGTGGAACAGTGGACTAAAGCGCTGTTAAATAGCACTTAGCTGCCTGCAATTACTGCGAGTTCAAATCTCACCAGGCTCAAGGTTGACTCAGCCTTCCATCCTTTCGAGGTAGGTAAAATGAGGACCCGGATTGTGGGGGCAATAAACTGACTTTGTATAAAAAAGAACACTGCTTAGGGGGGGCCAAAGCAGGTATATATAAAAGTATGAAGGCTATTGCTTAACGCATTGTAAGCTGCCCTGAGTCTCCGGAGAAGGGCGGCATATAAATCGAACCAATAAAATAAAATAAATAAATAAAAAAGATGGTATAGATCAGGGGTGTCAAACTCATGTCGTCATGGTGTTGTCATGTGACGTATCGTGACTTTTCCCCCGTTTGCTAAACCAGGTATGGCCAGATGCATCATGCGCTGGGCTGCAAATTTGACATCCCTGGTATAGATCCTATCCTGATGACTAAGTACTTTAAAATATTCTTCTTGAAGGCCACTGCATATATCTTTATGTACAAATTACATTGTTCGGGGCCTTCAGAATATTTTCGGAACCAGCATTTGATTTAAAAAGTCTTTTTCAATTACTCATGCTTCAATTGCTTTCAAGGTGCCTATTGGCAGTATGAAGCACCCTAAAGAGTCACCAATTGTATTTACTAATAGGAAGATTAGATTTTTCCCAAAGTAATTATCTGTGGATTGAGGAAATCCTCTTACATTTGTTAAAAAGAAGATACGGATGTGCAGAAGAGCCCAGGGCTACCAAAGAATATGGATGGTTTTGAAAACTAATCAAACATCACACAGCCAAAACTAGCCATTGTTGGGAGTTCTGCTTTTTGGGGATGCTTAAAAGCAGAACTTTTCTAAGCCATTTCCACAGTTCGTTCTTTCCCTTTTCTGTCCTCCTTTTCAGTGAAGCTTCTCCTTCACAAAGCTTTATCCTGATTTCCCTACTCGCCGTTGTTTGTTGCTCTTAAGAAAAATGGAGGAAGCTTTGCCATTCCATATTAATAATAATATGGCAGTGGTTTTCCATTGCCATCTTCAGAATATTTTTTCAATGTTTCTCTGGTCTGTGATCTGGGATTTTTTGTGTGTGATCCATATCTATAGATATTACAAATGTTTGGTCAGTGAATATTTTCATACTATGAATTAAATCAGAACTATCTAAATCGTGCTTTATATGCCAAGATCTGAATCGCAGACAATTCTTTCCTTCAAAAGCAGGCTAGAAACAGAAAATCCCTATTCCCTTACTTTATTATGATGCATAATTGATGCAATGTTAAAACCTGAGGATTTTTTTTCATTGCAAAGGCTAAAGTTGTTCATCAAAACATATCTCCTAGATAGTAGAATACCCACTCATTTTCATTTCCCTCACTGTGGTGAGATGTGCTACATTGCAAATTAAATTACAAACTCTTTTTCATTTGTGCATATAAATTATCATATAATTATTTTAACCTAATCTAAGTCCTATGTCATTTTTTGGATAAGGGGGTTAAACAGCATGATATCCTACCTTGTATGTATATAAAGACAACACTGTTCTATGCCAAACAAAACAAAACATTTCTTAGGAAATCCAACTTCGCCCTCCTACTCTAAAAGTGTAAGAATAATAATAAAAACTAATTCCCAAATATTTCATGTTAGATTTCCTTGAATTTGTGATGCAATAATAAAGAAGAAACCCAAACACATTTCATTTTGAAGCTTATATCCAGGTGTGGCAGACATTTTATTTCCCCACTAAATAATACCATCAGTGCTGGAGTTGGGATGAAATGAGCACTGTTGGTTAGCTATTCTCACTCTTATTTGCTATCCTATCTTTATACTTGGGTGCAGGGTGGTTATTTTTGATGGATTATGTATTTGTTTTTATTGTGACTGCTGAAATCCAGATGTGGCTTGATATGGAGTACAGTATGCTACAATATGCTGTAGCAATTGTAGATTGTTGTGTGATGGGAGGATGTTGTTGGGTGCTGAGCTAAGGGGCTAATATTGGATCCTTATTTATGTCTTTCAATACATCTAGAGATATGGATAAAATTCTGTACCCCTGTTAGTCACTGCTTCGACTGAGTGAATTGTCTTGCATTTTTCAACCTGTTCTACTTTTTCCACTGCTTCCCAGTTAAGTAACACTTGAGGTTGTCTGTGTAGAGGGAGATTAGTACAGTGCAGATAATCCCAAATACAAGTCTTCATAAATACACAAAAGTAATCTAGGGACACTAAGAATAAGCAGGGAGAAGATACAGTTTAACAACTGTAAGAGATTAGCACTGCTGTAAACAGATGGGCCTGAAATTTAGCCAAACATACAACAGAAGGGAGGCCAGCCATGCCAGCAATTATTTGCATTGTCACTGGTGAGCAAGACTTGAGTCCTATGATCCCTAGGCCATCCCCATAATTCTTATTCACCTGCAAGCAACTAAAGAGGAACAATAATTCTGAAAACTGTCTCTGTAAGTGATGTTCATAGAAACACCATTAAAATGAACTGTGCACGTGCAGTTTTGATTGTCATGAATACATTTCTGTGGAAGAACAGGTAATACAAATGCCACTGAATATAATTACTCTTATCTTTGGTATGGGATTTCAAACAGCCTGAACTATGGGCAGGATTGCAGCCCTATTGTATTTCTCCCCCCGCCCCTTCATTATAACTGGTTCAGCAAAAAGGTTATATTTTGCTCCAAGTCACAAAACGTGTTAAGCTCATTATCTGCTAACAAATTTGCAGTCCTTTCCCCATCTCCAGTAAAGGCTCTCAAGCTTATCACCACAGGGCAATGTCAAGAAACATCACATCAAACCAAACATTTAAGAAATGCTATTGGTGTCTGTTTTAATTTGTACAAAAGGGATGAGTTGTACTTTACATTTTTATATTAAAACGTAATAATGCACCACAGATAGATGTTGAGAAACTAATATGCCTAATTTGGGTATTTGGTGCAGAAAAAATAATGCCATTAATTGAATGCTGTAGTCAAAGCATTTTTTTTAAAAAAAAAGATTAATCTCTAAGAAACAAATGATGACACACAAAGCAGTCCAGGGAAATAAATAATTCCCATTGTTTTTGGAAGTCATACATGAAATCACAGCATTATTGGCAAATCACTACTGCAGGGGTAACGAAGGCTTTGCAAATGATGAAAGCAAAAAGCAGTGCAATTAGCATTTCCTTTTGTTAAGGTCTGGTGATTGCATAATATATCATGGAGTATATTTTAGCCAAAGGAATATTTACTGAAAATAAACATAATCAATCAGCACCTGAGTACTATGTGCACCAAGGTAAGACAACAACAACAAAAAAATATAGCATTACCTATTACGCTAGGAGCCTCTGTTATTTTCCATTATGGTACAAAGACCAAGAAAAATGATGCTGGGTAAACCCAAGCCATCATTTCTCTTCCAAAAGCAGCCAGCAAATACACATGTCATTATTGATGAACAACAGCAAACGATCCTTAGACATGGAACTGAATGTTTAACTGACTTCCGAGCTACTAGCTCGTGCCTGAAAGAACTATGTTTCAGGTATATATTTGAGAGCAAGGACAATTAGATTTTTTTAAAGGTTGCCCAGTGTCAATCCATGTCATGGACTAACAATGGGTAACCTCTTTAAAATCTTTCTTCTAGTGTTCAAGGACTTCAGGAGGCAAGTCAGCTATGTGATGAAATCACCTCAGAGGGTATAAATGGTGCCGGGGGGTGGGGGTGGGCAGGGGAGATTGGCTTTGTCTACCACATTTCAAAGTCTGTTCTGAATAATACCTGCTTTGGCAC
Organism: Masticophis lateralis; assembly: GCA_030761175.1. NCBI lineage: Eukaryota > Metazoa > Chordata > Lepidosauria > Squamata > Colubridae > Masticophis > Masticophis lateralis. Next base: position 25,335,486 of record JAUDYJ010000005.1, read on the forward strand.
AATATTTAGAAGTAGCTATCATGAGAAGAACCTCCCACAGAATTAGCCTTTTTAATTGGAGGTCATTAATTTGATAACTGGAAATAAGAATTGCAGAAACTGTATAATATATCATACATTTTATATTTACTAGCAGCTACTGTACGCAGTTGGTGGGAGGAATGAATCAGTGGTATGACAAGCTCTGTAATATCCAGAGAAGCAATTTTTGGACGTATGTTAAAAAGCCCTTTATACATGTACATCTTCCTTGAAAAATTAAGCATTGGCTCGGCCATAATCAATTAGGCGCTAGGAACACTCAGGTGTGAAGAACATTGCAAGCAGTAATGAGATGTGAAAGTGCTAACTGCAAGAATGCTAACTAGGACAAGGAGGAACTAACAATTAGCACTGGGAACCCAAGGCTTTTAGAGATCAGCTAGAGGAATGAAAGTACTTTTGATATGGTTTCTCTCACTCTTTGTTTTAACTTAAGAATGGCACTGCATCCATTTGCTATTTCAGCAAAGCCATGCACATTAATTTGATAACCTGATCAATGAATCACTATCAAATTAACTCTATAAAGAGGGTTGGCTAATCTCCCTTACTTAAGACTTGCTTTTGCCTCCAGCACCAACTAATAACCAATTTATGTTTTATTGATGGTGCACTCGCCTTGAGTTTAAAGAAACTCAAACAGTCCTTTCAGCTGTTTTATGGTGATTTCGTGTATATATGGAAACACCTGTATCTGTCCATTTGGAGTAGTGTTTTTCAAACTTGTCCTCTTTAAGATATACAGACTTCAATTTCCATGTGATGGATGGGGAATTCTGGAAGTTGAAGTGCATACATCTCAAAGGGGACAAGTTTGAAAAACATTGATTTAGACTAGGGATGTCAAACTCGCATTGCCACGATGGTATCATGTGACATATCGAGACTTTTTCCCCCTTCGCTAAACTGGACATGCATGTGGCCAGGGCGTGACACATCTGGTTTGACAGCCCTCATTTAGATCATGCTCAATTTTTAATTTTTCACATGTAAAGTTCATTTCTCACTGGTTTTTTTTTTTTTGTCAATTTCATTAGTATGAAATCAGTATGCATTTTTGGCAGTGACTCCTAAAACTAATTTTATGCACTTTATGTGTATGGTATAAAATATGTTCCAGGTCATCTGCCTTAATTGGTTTTTAATTAGTTTTTGTCTGTTCATTGTATTTTTATGTTCTTGTTCACCACTGAAAGCATATTAGTTAAGATGAGTGGTCATCTATTTCTTAAATAAATACTGTAAATAAAATGGAACATGCCAACTACGTAAATTTGTATGATTAAATAATGGGTGGTTTTGCCATCTGTGACGGGAGCTGCACAGAAATTACAGTATCAACTTGAAATCCTAAGTCAATTAAAATACAAATCACTAAGAAAAGGAAGCATTTATGCAGTGCAAACAAAAGATGTTGAAAACTGCTCTAGCAATACTTACAGTTAAGTACAATTAAATATTATGTGGTTTACATATATACACATCCATTACTCTAAGTACAGGTCTCCTAATAAAAATATTGAAGACTCCAAAGAATCAAGACTTAAAACAGTTTCTTATATAATTTCTCTACATACTTGAGGATAACCATTTTCCTATCCTGTCATAAGCAGCATAGACATATGAGCCAAGATCAATCAAGCAAAACGTTTTTATTAAATTTATTGCTAACCTTCCATTGGAGTATTACCATCTGGTCGATTTGCAAAGACCACATCCACGTATTCAAGCTGCAGTCTCTGGAGAGAGGCTTTTAATCCTAGAAATGAAATAGGGGATCATTAGAGCCAAGCACACAACAAGAAATTTAATAGCTCAGAAGCATCATCCATCTAAGTCTTCCTCAAAGGTAAAGTGGGGAATAGGTAAAATTATATTGCCTATTAAAAAGAACCAAAACAAAAGAAGAATATTTCTCTCTTTTTGCATGGCTTTATTCTGTCTGTTTATTAGAATGAAAACTGGATTGGAGTGTGCAAGCGTTTGCCAGTCAACCCCTCATCCTCAATCCAGTTTATCCTCAAGAGGCAAGGTTTAGAAATTCATCCTGTTTTAAGCTACACTAAACAATAGGAAGCACTCTTTTCTTACATACTGAAACTCTTCAATAAGTTGCCAGATTTTATTCTACAGGGTTCAAACCCTCAACTGGAAATTGAATTCATGGATCTTTGCACTTTGAATGATTGCATATAGTGCATTAACTTTAGAAGCTATCCAGGTGCTGGCACTCAGCAGTTGCAAAAGGCACATCTAATCAAGTTCATGCAACAGTGGTATGAGTCTTAGTTTAGGATTTATTTATTTGCATATCCCCAGTCCCCAAAGTATGTTTCCACACACTTAGAAATTATTTAAGACTTTCCACAAATTGAATACTCAAAATAGAAGAATAAATTAGAATTACATATTAATTGCAATCATTTCATAATAAACATATAACTTCAATGTGGTGTATCAAAAGAAAATAGGTATCAAGATGGGATCTTCAAACTACCTTCTCCAAACTGGCTAGAATTAGGAATGATTGCAGCCTAACCATCTAGACCTGATTGCTATTATATTTCTTCTCTTATGATGATGGTAAGACACAAAGTAGTGTCTTGGATACTCCTCTTTCTTATGGAAAGTTTCATTTTAACATAAGTGAGAAGGCAGTTCCTGATGATCTCACATGGGTGTCCCAGATTTTTTTGGTTGGTTTACTTGCTCAATCTATGTCCTGCCTTTTCTCCAGAAGCTCAAGCAGACTTACATGGAAATATTCTTTCTTTATAGTACGTGTGACTAAGTTAGATACTGGTTCAAAATTATCTGATGAGTTTCCATAGCTAACAATGAACTTAAATCTGAGTCCAACAATGTAATCACTACACTACATAGGATCTATAGAATGGTTTACTACTTTGCGTAGAAAAAGAAATGTGCTACAGTGCAGTTTTGGAAAATGTGGAGGCAGAGGCAATTCAAAACATTTTGAATTCTAGTGGAAATGAGCATCTTCAAAACTGGTTTAAGCTTTCATTTAAATTTATTTCTCAGCCCTGGTCCTTCATTTGGATTACTGTACAAAAATAATGTAACTGATCATTGTAGCAGTTCACAGAGTATAAAATATAAAGCATTATTATATACAGAATAGGAATGGTGAGGTCTTGTTTTGTTTGTTGCCTGCAAACGAACCTGAGTCCTTGAAGCTTATAAATACTTGTATAAATAAATAAGCAAATACCTTCAATAATGTGTTTCCTTGAAAGTCCTCTTTCTGTTTCAGCTCTGCAAAGAAATGTACACATTATTTTCATATATTTGATTAGTATGGAAAACTATTTGTTAAAAACAATATCAAATATTTTACTAATAATAATGCCCTCGGATAAAGTATGTTACCATACATGTTGACAAGCAACTGTGGCATATGGTTTTTTTGTGGCCTGGTCTGACTGTTGTTCTGCTGCTGTGAGTCATTAAATAGAATTGGAAAAAGAGAGAAAAAGCTCAGTTTTGGCCCTTGAAAGGCAACTGTGCTGACAGGATGGCTATTGACCTGACCAGGTTGTTGAGAAGAGTTATAGAGATAGCAATACCATTGATCTAGCCTGGTATATATAGGCATTGGGGACTAGAGCCCTGGAGAGAAACCCACTTCCTCGGTTGCTAGGAGGTATGCTACTGGTTTGACCAAAACTGGAAAGAAAGAGGGGAGGAGAGAAGAAGAGGAGAAAATGGAGGAAGGAGTATTATGCATGTTTTTGCCCCTTTGATTTATTTATAAAAATCATAAAGGCAGGAACGCCTATGAGGTTCTTAGTCATCCAGGTCAGGGCTACTCAAATGTGGGTTTTTTTGTTTTTGTTTTTGTTTTGCTTTTAAGACGTTTCACTTCTCATCCAAGAAGCTTCTACAATTCTTCAGTTCTGAGAATTGAAGAAGCATCTTGGATGAGGGCTAAAATGTTTTCAAGAAAATTTTTTAAAAGTCCTATTGTCTTTTTGAAAGTATTTTTGGGCCAACAAAGATAGGAAATGAATGAATGAATGAATGAATGAATGAATGAATGAATGAATGAAGAGAAAAATTGGAAAGTAAAATTATATGTGTGTGCAGAACATTTGTTATTTCCTGGTCAGAAAAGGAGAATAAAAGTCTATAGGTGACTTCCCTGGAAGGAGGGAAGTGAAGACCCAGAGAGAGGACATCTTCACGCCAATCCCAAGATGGGAAGGAGGAGTTTCTCAGTAATTGGCTAAGCCCTGATCCTGGGGGAAGGACTGGACAGAAGATTATGAGAGAGGTTCTTCTGAAAGAAGAAAACCAGAGGTTCTTCCCCAAACAGAGTAGCAGAAGGCATTCAGCTGAGAAGATCCAGGAGAAAGTTCATGCCATGCTGAGTACATTACAGTTAAGTCCAGCCTGTTCCTTTCTTTTCATTCTTTCTCAAAAAGCCCAGGAAAGAGATGGAGAGAAAAGGACAGAAAACAGGAGAGCTAGTGTGGGAGGGGAGAGGGGAGGATAGTCTCTGGGTGGAAATGTGATACCAGATGAACACTAGGACTGTGTTGAATATACCTGTTTTAAATGCTTGTTGTAAGTAGTCTCACTATAAACAGTAAATCATAAAAACCTCCACTGTTTTGTTTTTCTGTGTCAATTGCCACCCATGCATAGCAAAATACACCTCCAGTTCAAAAGAAACCTGTCACAATTTAACTTCTCAACAGTTATTTTGCCATCTTTCTTCTTGTTTTAAAGTCATCTTGGTTTTTATCTTCAACTATTACTTGTCAGCACCTAATGGTGTCTGGTGCCTACTTCTTGGCTCGGAAGCTATCTAGGGTTGGACCAGGCTTATATTTAAAAGAAAGATTATAAGGTTTAAATTGGGGGTTGAAAAAAAAACACATCCTGGGGAAAAAAAATGGCAAGCTGCTTCCCTATTATTCTCAAGAAAATTACATGAACATATTCATGGAGTTTCCTGGAGTCAAGCTGGATTTGAAGGAGACTTTTATCTATCTATATATTTTAAAAACGTAAGATAAGCTGAAATTTAACAGGTATCAAAGTTAGCCAGATGCCCTGTTAAAATTAATCAGTAGGCATAGAAACAGCTCTTCCAGATGAATGATTCATTCAAAATTCTTTGGAAAAGAGCAGTTCACTATGGATCTTAGACATTTTTTTAAAAGTCAGAAAATTTAAACTTCCATTATATTTGGAATAAATAGCAAAGACATCTATGAAAAACCCTTCAAATTATTAACATAACAAACGTAACAAACAAATGCTTATTTATATTAATATATAGTGTGACATTAATTTAGGATGATTTTTGGTTCAAGAAGCAATAACACTTGCAAATTATAAGGCTTTCAAATAACAATTAAATCCCACCGTACTTTGTAACAAAATTCTTCATATCAATCATTTTGTCAGCATTTTGTCATCATTTTCTACTTTGGCATTGATTCAACAAAAGAATTGAAAATAAGGCCTTGTCACCCAAAAACTTAATCTAGAATTGTAGAGAAGGTGTCAGAAAGTTAAAGCCAAGGTTGGTGCCTTTATATATTCAAAAGAAAATAAAAAGAAAATAGTATATTAATTGCTCTGAAGATAGTACAGTAAGAACAGACAACAAAGGAAAATTGAAGTTTATCCATTCATATTCTAGGAAGGGCAAATGCTGTTTCAGTGTTCAGAAAGAGGAAAAAGGATACTATTGACTATCAGTTTACCAGATAACTGGGAAGATTGTAAACTGACATCTGGGAAAGTTCTCGAGCAGTTCATAATGTGTGATCTATAAACATCTTACAAACAGTGAAAGGTAATGATTAGGCATTGGCACAAAGTTGACAAGAACATATCCTAACCTAACAGACTATCTCATTTTTTATTAGTTAACTTCCTTAGTAGATTAAGGAGTTGCTTTAGGTGTAGTATAACTTGATTTCAGCAAAGCATTTGATAAAATAGTCCATCATAGCATTTGACAAAATAGCCCAGCAAACTAACTAAAATGATCTAAATAGCATTCCAATTAAATGGATTGATAGCTGAAGCAAACCTGTATTCAAAATTCATTCATTGTCATTAAACTGCAGAGACAAATGGGGAAGGGGGTGGGTGGGAGAGATTACAAGGATTAGTTCTAGATCCTCTCTCATATTTTTAATAATGATTTGAAGAGATGAAATAATTACCAAATTCATACGTAAGACAAAACTTGCACAAGGTACCTCATATAAAATTAATAAGATAAAAGTAAAATAAATATTAATAGGTTAAAGCAAAGCTTCTTGAATCTTGTGTTCCTACTATCTCCTCACATGATAAATAAAATGATGTGATTTTCCCATGAGTAAATAAATTACTGTATTTCATTCTGGTTAAGGTTGGAGAGGAGATAAATGTCACTTAATAATTATTTTTAATTTACATAAAACAGAGGTTCTCAAATATGGGAAGCAAAAACAAAGGCCAAAGTTGGAGTGTTTAAACTGCTCATGCATAGAAATGATTTGGGGAAAAAATTGGAATTAGATATTATGAAGAGAAACCCCCATTATCTGCCAAATTCAGTCCAGATCATCTTTTGATATTTGGAGTATATTCTATTAATAGCAGCAGACAATAGGAGCATAACCACAAGGGTATGTACCTGACAGATGAGGTCCCCTTTCTATATTTCCTTGAATTTAGCTTGGAAAACTAGGACATGTGTGATGCCACAATCTTTAAATGGCTCATCAGCCCACCATTTACCTCACAATGAATGTAACAAAGCAGTGATTGCCCTAAAGAGATTCTCTTAATCAAAAGCAAAACAAACAAGTGAAAAGCGTAGTATAGAATGTATGACTAAAAACTTGGTCATAGGACTTGTGAAAAAGGTCTAGGAACAGTAACTGACTGCACACTGAATATGAATCAGCCTTGTGGTGTAGCTGTAAAAAGGGTAAATGCTATTTTAGATTGCTGATTTAATATCAACAGATCCAAAGTACGAAGAATAATAGTTCTACTTTATTCTGTGTTGATCCAGCTACTGTCTTCCAGAAAAACTGAAACAGGAGCAAAAATAATCAGGGGGCTAGAAAGTTTTTGTGATGAGAAATGAAAACAGCTGGACATGTTAACTTTCAGAAGGGAGAACTACAGACAATACGTCATTCTTCAAATACCTCAAAGAATATCACAGAAAAAGTCAGGGGCTGGCTTAATTATTCCAGTGTGCAGAATATAGAGTAACAGATTCAAGGTCCAGGAAGGTGATTTTAAGTGAATGATGGGGAAAAAATCCCAATAACAGCCACAGAAAGTAGAGATGGGACAGCCATTTGTCTTGGATGCTGAAATTTTAGGAATATCTGAAGTCAAAATGGTAGGCATCCCAGGGGATCCTACACACACACAAGGACATACACAAACAGGCGGAGCTTCTATCACAGTGTGCTTTGACTGTTGTCATTGCACACCGCAGAATTAATAAGATTCAAACGACCTCTTTCAAGTTCTGGGATTCTGCCCTTCTTTCTCCTCAATAGAGTTTAGAGCAACAATACTGCCTTTAGTACATTTTAATTATTTTTCATGTGTTGAAGAAGTGTGACAGGGACAGATCTTTGTCTAAAATCCCTGTCTACAAATTCTGACATCATGCAAAAAAAAATGTGTATAGGGCAGGATTCAAATCTAAAGGTTAAAAAAAAAATAGATTTCCTGAGTTGGTAATTTTCAGCTGATATTGGGACATCTGTTCTTTTGCTTTTGTTTCATCTTTTTTGTATTTGCCATGTTGTAATATTGCATTGCTCATTAAAACACTGAGAAGTGAAATCTTTTAAGAATTGTTTGACATCTTGATGGAAAAATGAAGGCCACAATAAAAGGAACAGACGTAGGAACCATCCTAGTCATTCAGGAAGCTAGCTGAGCCTTGTGGATAATAAATGTTCCTGCATGCCTAATAAAAGGCACACCTGTGTCTGAGTGGATGTATATTTGTGTGCATGTACACATCCCTAGCGCCACGTAATGGGGTGAGCTCCCATTACTTGTCCCAGCTTCTGCCAACCTAGAAGTTTGAAAGGATGTAAAAAATGCAAGTAGAAAAATAGGGACCACTTTGGTGGGAAGGTAACAGTGCTCTATGCACCTTTGGTGTTGAGTCATGTTGGCCACATGACCATGGAGATATCTTCGGACAGCACTGGCTCTTTGGCTTTGAAACGGAGATGAGCACCGCCCCTAGAGCCAGAAACAACTAGCACGCATGTGTGGGGGAACCTTTACCTTTACCTATGCAAAAGAGATGATCCATTTAGAAAGTTTCTACCTACAAGAGTACAAAATGGAGTTGGACCTTTCTTGGGATCTGAGGGAAATCCTCTTACTTCTTCCTGCTTTCTGCAGTTCCAGAGACTTCCTAGAAATTAAAGGCAAAGCTGCATATTCTGCCTGCTTTTCTCCCTTCTATCCAAAGAAAAACAGTGTGCCGGAGAAAAAAAGAAAAGTTTGAAGCAGCTCCAGCCCAAAATGAAAAGAAGGACAGCATCTTCATTTTCCTCACTCTCCTCTGTTCCCAAATTGCGGAACAGCCAAATAAAAATGATTCTTCTGCCTGGGTAGAATCCACAAAACTTTTCCTCTTTCACAGGAGCAATGGGTGCTGAGGAAGAGAAGGAGAATAAGCATGACAAGCAGGAGATAGGGTCCTTCTGAAATATACCGTAACAAAAATCAAAGGGTTCAAATGAGCTTTTAGAGCAGCTATTTGAGAAGGCATTGGTAGGAAAAAAGGACAATGATTGATCTCATTCTTGAGACCATCCTCAAAATCTAACTCTTTTCACACATACCCTACCTAGGGGCAAATAGATTACAAATTAATAGAGTTGGAAGGGATCTTACAGATCATCTAGTCCAACCCCCTGCCCAAGCAGGAGAACCTACACCTACATCATTTCTGACAAATGGCAGTCCAATCTCTTCTTGAAAGTCTCCAGTGATGAACCTCCCACAACTCTCAAAGGCAAGCTGTTCCATTGGCTAATTGCTCTCACGGTCAGAAAATTCTCCTTATTTCTAGGTTAAATCTCTCCTTGATCAATTTCCATCCATTATTCCTTGTCTGGCCTTTGGGTGCCTTGGAAAATAGCTTGACCCCTTCCTCTCTGTAGCAGCCCCTCAAATATTGGAACACTGCTATCATGTCTCCCCTCGTCCTTCTCTTCACTAGACTATATTGTATACTGTATACCTGTGCCACCACCCCATCTATATATATAGTTTCATAGTGGCTAACTAGGCTGAAGATTTTCTTCTGATGAAGCAACTGTTGATAAAGCAACTGCCAATATAGCTTTTAGCAGAGCTGACATGCCAATCATTTTTTAAATCTTTCCTTTTAACTCTCCAATTTACTCTTGAAGTGGTATTTCTAGCAATTCCACTTCAACAATGAGGGAAGGTTCTGAAACCTCCAACCTGAAGAAATCGAGTCACCATGAAATCAAAATCACAGGCAATCCAGATGGAACATAGAGAAGCAAAACAGTGAAACTGAGGAACAGAATTAATTTAGTGCCGGTTATAAATATTTAACTACATAAATGGTGTTCAGTTTCACCCAGAGATGAACATTTCATGGATAATTTGAAGGACTCTTTCAATTTGTTCACTGAGGTCCCAGTTTAGCAGAACAACATATATGAGTAGAAATCCTGAGATTAGACTGGCCCTGATCCTGCCGACTTTTTGGAAAGCTTTGACGATTGGGGTTGGATTGATCACTGCACCATGTCAGATTCTTTGCAGCAGATTGTCATCTTGCTTCAGTTGTCATAATAGGTATTTAATTTGCATTATGATTTTAAGTGATGTTAGCCATTTCAAGTTACTCTATGGAGATGGATGGTCATATAAATTGAATTAATAATAAACATAACTTGATTAAACCAAAACTTGATAAACTTGTAAAAGGTATACAGTACTGAAGCTCTTGGCTACCTGTAGATCAATATTATAATAATATATTCTAACAATAGGCATTCTTTTAGGATGCACCTTGTCTTGTTTTTGACTAAATGAAATATTTTTTAAAAAGCAAAAGCCATTCAACTTTGAATAATTTAATCTCTAAATTATAACTCTGGTTTTGGCACTTTGAAGATAATTTTAACCAGTAAAAACTGGATGTCAGTTCTATGAGAGGGGAAAAAATCTTTCCTTTTTCATCTATCTGTATGTAAGGGAAGAAAGAGGGCAAATGAGAAAATGAGTGTACATGAGAGCAAGCTGCACTCAATTCTAATGAAAGAAAATGGTCTTGATTTGGTCTTGCTGCAGGAAATGATTTGAGCTTATGCCCATGGGTGAGCTAGATATTTTTAACCCTCTTACATTTAATAAAACGCTTTCATTTCTGCAAAAGTTATTATTCACATCTATCCTGTTCCCCAACTGATAATAAGTATTACATGGATGAGAATTCTGTTCCCCAAAGGTCTTACAGTTGAAATTATATAACTAAGAAACAGCAGAGGAAGACATGTGGTTATCATTTAATGTTCAGAACGTCTAAGATAATATGTAAAAGAGAAGATACTCTACTTGCAAAATGCTGATATTTTATTGGTGTCATTTCAGACACTCCTGGGATACTTTTAAGAAGCTGGGAAGCAAGAATCACTTGGTTTTTATAAAAAAGATATTTATTGCTAATAGAGTAATAGAATCTCAAAAGCCTACCAAAGTCAATCTCCCATGCAACTTCTACCTAGTGTGATTTAAGGTGGAGTTACTCTGAGTCTACTACTCATGCTTTTCTCCTTCACAAGACTCACAAATCTGTTCTGTAATGGTCTGGTTTCTCCCTGTAATTTCTGCTGTGTTCCCAAGGTCTGTTAGGCAATCTTCCCACTGCTTCACCTGAGACTCATTCTTCTGCTTCACCATGAAATACAGGGAGAATGATGACACCCCTTCAAGTCTATGTACTGTAGATGACCAGTCCTATCCCTTTAGCAATGGCAATGGCATTTAGACTTATATATCACTTCATAGTGCTTGTACAGTCCTCTCTAAGCAGTTTACAGAGTCAGCACATTGCCCCCAACAATCTGGGTCCTCAATTTACCCATATCGGAAGGATGGAAGGCTGAGTCAACCTTGAGCCGGTGAGATTCGATCTGCTGAACTGCAGCTAGCAGTCAGCTGAAGTAGCCTGCAGTACTGCACTCTAACCACTGCGCCACCTCAGCTCATCCCTTCCAATGCCATTGCTCCCAGCCCTAGTAGCCCATTTTGAAGCTGCCAGGGCTTGAAGAAGCTAGAAGAAGGGGTGGAGGTGGTGGTGGGGGGAAGATATCCTGCTAGACTGCAGCATCTATTGGCATACCTGAAAAGCAGGTGGTATGTGCAGGAGGTAGGTCATGGAGTGAAGTGGGAGAGCTCATGCTTCATCATGCAGCCCTTCAGCATCAATCAGCTGATTTTTCAGGCTACTTTGAAACATGGGTTTAGTGTCCTTTTGAGAGTGTGCTAAGCTCCTGTTCAGACTCCTCCTGAAGACAGATTTACTGCTCTTTCAGAAGAATGCTGCAACTGTGCTTGACTGTTGAATGAATATATGGCAAGGGTGTGGAACAGGTGCCTATTGCAGTGGGAGAGCTTTGTCTTAGTTCCTCTTACAAGTGTATCCCCAGTGCATCTGTCAGATGTGAAGGCTAATTTTAATCACTAGTTTGGGGTTCTTCTGAAAGATCTTACAACAGCTGACAGACAAGTCAGATTTCTACTAACATCTAGATGTAGACCTCAGTCAGAGGTCCACAGAAGTAAGGGAAAGGGAATGGCTCGCTTTATCATTCTACGCTACTGCTAATCTCTCCTTTTTTGTAATTTTTAAAAATTTTTTACATAAACACACACACAAACATACAATGTATTTTTGCTGAACAGAGTATTCAACCGGTTAACAAATTTAAACAATTTTATTCCTTTCAACTAAAATTACAATTTCTATATCTCCTTTTTTGCCATAACATTTATTTTCATCTATTTTGTACCAATATTACCCTTCATTTTCATCTCTAATTTTGACCAAATTCCATTTTCCCTCCTATTCTATATTAAACTCCTTCCCATTATCATCTAATTTTTATATTCATCATCAAATTAATTAATTATGTGGTGTTACAGTTATTTAATTCTTATATTAATAATAAACCCACTTATTTTATAACATACATTTCCCTAACTAATACAACCCAACATTTTAATATAAATCAATTGATTATATAGATATCTTTTTTATTTATATATGAATCAGAAGGAGAAAAAAAAACCTTAGTTGAATTTAAAAATATTCTAACTGTTATCCTCTAATCATATAGCTTTCCCCCTGTATTATTCCAAATCATCACTTAATCATTTGTACACACACCACCGTAAACCATTAAAAACATTTCAATTATTATTCCAATTATTTTTCAATTCATTTTCACCATCATATGATTTAATATTATTTCTTACTACAATTCATATTTCAATTCTAGTCATATAGATCATATTCCTCTTTCATTTCTTTCCTTTTTTCCCTTTCCCTTTTTATTTTTACCTTTTTCTTCCTCCTTTTCCCCTCTCCCCTTCTTTTCCTTTTGTGCCTTAAAATCCTGATCTCTCCTGTTTTGCCCTATATTTCCCATTGTTTCCCCTCTCTTGTCTCTTTTTTTGTTTCACCATTTTTTATCCCACTATTTATTCTAGTATTATCATTTTGTATTTCAAAGTCCTGAACTTTTCTATTTTGCCCTATATTTCCTGTTATTTTCCACCCTTTTTCTCTCTTTTTTATCTTTTCACTGTAAATCCCAGTGTAATCACTTAAGTTCTTTATATTCTTTCTGTTCCATCCTCCCTTCCTTATTTGTCTCTTTCCATCCTCTTTATTTTTTCATTGTTAATCCCAATGTAATCTCTAAAAACCTCCTTTTTATTATTACTATCCATATGTTCAGATACTTCTTCATATTTAATCACATTGTCTTTATCTTCTTTATTTTCAGCCTCTATGTCTTGTTTCATCCATCTCAGCTTTTGTGTCTTCAGATTTTAATCCTCTGTGTAACATTGTAGTTATTTCTCTTATTTCCATTTTCCATGACAAGTGCATCGATTTAATCATTTCTCTAATTTCCTGCGCCATTTTATTCTTTTTGAGTTAATATTATTCCAATTTTAAAAGTTCCATTGTATTCCTTTTTTTTCCAAAGTCAAGTTGCTTGCAGACAAAGAAATCCTCCCCAAAAGTTCTCATAGCTGTTATCTGTAAAGTTCACAATTTTCCAAAACAAAGACCAAGTTGCAATATTCCTTTTTACTCCTGAAAGTGTCTCTCTGCAATCCACAATTTCTGATTGTCTAACAAATATCCATTTTGTTTCAATCTACATTGAACAATCTTACTTCGCTTCTCTTTTTCTTTTTAGCTTTAAAAATATCAAAGTCCAGTCTGAATTTAAATAGCTCTTCTCACTTCTTTTTTCCTTTTTTCCTTTTATTTATACAACACTTCTGTTATAGGGCTTATTGTCCATTCTTTTTTGTTTTTCTTGAAATTCGAAAAAAGAAAGGGGGAAAAAAAAGGATCTTAAAAGGACCTTTAACCAATCTTGGGGCAATTTCTCTAGTTATTTAAAATTTTCCAAATTATTTCCAAATAATTTTGTTCAAAAGTCAATTTTCCATCAGGTTTTTGTCCCTTTAAGATTACACTTCAAAATCTTCGTTTCTTCCCCCTATGCTCATTAGCCACTGTTTTATGGCTAGGGGTCTTAAAGTTAAAAAGTTTTTTCCTTATTGTTGCTTCAACCATGGGTTGGCTATCACTCACCCACCTTCAAAAAACTCTGTTCCATTCATCACTCCTTCTCAATGCTTAGTCTGGTTGCCCCAGCTTCGTGACAGCCACAATGGCTGCCGTCCCCCACCGCCAAGTCATAGAGAGTTTTCTCTGACCTTCGAGGAACTTGCCTATCCTCTTGGTCTTCCGAGGTGCCTCTTCTTCTTCCCTGTCCCTACAGGACAGTTCTGGTCCGAAGACCCTCGGCAGCAGTTCGTCAGTCTGGGTTTTTGTGGAGCTCATCAGAGCCCGCTAATTCCCTGACTGTCTCGCCATGACGCTTCCGGTCGAATCCTACGCTAGTGCTAATCTAAAGATCAAATTGGAGACTTGGTGAGTTCATGAAACTTATCTAGTTTGAAGTATTCACACTCTCCTACAGCCCCCAAAAGAATGAGCCGAAGGACAATATACAGGGAGTAGGGGCAAAGGAGGATGCTTGCATGTACCAGCCTAAAGCTTCAAAAGTAACTTGGATTGAATGATAGATGAAGGAAGTCAGATTGCAACTGTAGTAAAGCTTCCATGGCTTATTTAAGGGGAAAAAAACTATTTTGAGCTGGGAACAGCCAAGAATAATATTAAATTGCCTCAGATATGCACAGGATGAGATAAAAGCAACTATATGAGGAAGAAAGGATGTTAGGACAATAGGCCATGTTTAGCTATGGTCAGGTACAAATGGAGAAATACTCCATGTTTCATTGTGATATTTCCGTGTATCCTTTTTGTCAGTATTTCAACATTTCTGGGACTCTGGACAAAGAGTCAGGTTTATGGTTTGAGTTTAAAACTGCACACTGTGTTAAATATACAATTCAGTGCCATATTTGATTCACATATTTCAATCTTCAAATGAAATATTACATTGTCAAATATGTTGCATTTGTGTTACCTTTTGAAAATAGACATGATACTGGATTGTGAAATTTAAAGTCCAAAGTTTTAGTTTAAAGTTGTATTTTGTGCAAAAATTTAACTTTAGCAAATATTCCTGGGACAAATCTAGACTTTAAGTGGTTTACAGATCATGCTAAGTCCCGGTTTTGGACAACCCAAAAAAGGGCCTTTGAAGGGAGAATGAAAAACTGGAGAGAATATGGCGTCCTTCTAATTAACAGGTCCAATAAATTTTCTTTTTCCAATATCTGATATTTTCTCCAAATACATTTACTGAGAGAATAATCAGTTTTAAAATCAAAAGGCTTGCCTATTTTTTTGGGGGGGGAGCCAAATTAATGCCTACACCAACCAAGATGTAATAAAGTAGTACCATGTCATGTTGATACTTATGATATAAGAATGTACTATATAAATACACATACAAAGCTAGAGAAATACATTATTTCCGTAGCAAAGGAAATCACAGTATACAGTACTTACTTTCCACCCCAGTAGAGCTTTGTTGTAATGACCAGACTTGATCTCCTAAACAAACAAAGCAAATGAAATTTCAGTTTTGTTCAAAACAGATTCCTTAAGAAATACCATTGTAGTTCCTGTTTTTCCTAATGCAGTCTCACCTCCTACACTGCTAATTTAGATTATGTCTCTGAACAGAAAGTCATCTAAAAATTTAGTGCAATTGCTAACAGTATGAGCTCTACATGTTAAAGTTTTAGGGTTGTTATTGAATGCTCAGTCTAATTCTTTTCTTAAGAAAACATCCATAATATGAGAGATTTGAGAAAACAGAGATACCTTATCAACATGACAATATCTAAAATACATGCCGAAGCAGCTACAGAATGTTCTCATTTATCATTGGCAATGAATTTGTACATCATTTGACAATGCCCATGGAATCCCAGAATAAAACAATACTGTAGTAATATAATGGTACAATTCAATATACATCATTCTTTCTTTTTTCAATTGTTATATATTTCTTTTTATGTTCAATGTTATATAAAAGTAGTATTAGTAATAGGAGGAAGCAGTAAGAAGCAGCAGCTGTAGCTAAAATTTCATGATTCTCTCATGAGATCTCTCAAGATCTTGGAAGTAAAACCACCTGAATCTCAAAAAATATAACAGTTCGGCCATTTGCTTGTATCAGGCACCTGAAAACATTTTTGATCTATATTATGTACTTTGGCTTTTTTCCTTCAAAAAGAGAGTCAGAAATTTCTTCCATTCTTCATTGTTTCCCTGAATTGTCGTATGACTGACAATTCAGACTGTGATCTCTCTATAAAGCACAGAGCATGTTGGGCTTTCTAAAGTTTAAAAATGTGAAAGAGAGTAAGTGAATTCCACTTCCACCTTTGTTTCAATCTGGCAAGTGTTTCTACAGATTATTATTTTTTAATTCAGTAAAAACGTAGTGGACTGGAAAAAACTACTCTGCACAAATTTGCAGCAGAAAGAAACAGATTTTTGATGGCCTTCACCTCCCTACCTGCAGTACTTTCAGATAGGCACTCTGGGGAGGATATATGTTGGTGCTGCATTTTCAAATAATTGAACTGGGATGAAGTCAATGGGCTTTAAAAAGGTAAAGCTGAAGGGTACCATTCTTTTAAAAATCTGCTTGCCCAAAGGGGAAGCAAATTCTGACAGGTACCTACATCCATGTCCCTCAGGAAAAGTGAGAGAATGGGTTTAGCCCTTAAACATCCCTCCTTTCCCTTTGTCTGAAAAAATTATAAGACTACTGTAGATAGTGTCATAAAACACTTCGTGACTACATTTCTATAAACTGATAAGAATGCCCAGACACATGCATTAAATCAGGACAAATTCAATAAAACTGGGACCTGTATAAATCTAAACAGAAACTTGGAAAAGCTAAGCGGAATGTATCTTTTATAGTTATTTAAAAGATATCTTCAAAACTTTGCCTAGCTCCATAAGGGCAAGGTATTGAAAGTATTCCAGCTTCTTAAGCAAACTGTCAATAGAGCAGTTGGTAGAAGTTGGTCTCTATGGTCTCTTACAGAAATAGGAAGCTCAGAATTAGCCAGGCAGTAGGCTTGGATGTGAGATCAGGACTGCAAAGCCTTAGAAGCACAAACTGAATTATTCTCCATTCTACAGTTAACACAAAGAGCATCTAAACAACAAGGCCTACCTCCAGCCTTTCTTTTTGATAATGTTTCCCAAAATAATTTCAGCCCTGTAAAAATAAAAAACATTTACAGATCATAAGTATTTTCAAAATTCGTTTGTTCAGGCAACCTATGCCATTCATGTGTTTCATTATTCACAATATTTGAACAGGTGTCACTTCTTTTTTGGGGGGTGAGGGAGCTGTATTGGTTGCCAATTTATTTCCAGGTGCGATTTAAGAAGCTGGTTATCACCTTTAAAGCCCTAAATGACTTGGTGTAAGGCTGTTTAAAGGACCACTTTTCCCTAGTTAGCTCTACCTGGCTCACCAGAGTGGGAAGGCAGGACATGTGATTGTCATTTATTAAATAAATACATTTGGTAGGACCAAGAAAAAGGGCCTTCTCTACAGTGGCTTCCTACTTGTGGAAGATCATTCCCCCACAGATAAAATTAGTCCCCCCACCTTGTTATTTTTCTGAAAGACCCTCTAGGTATGGTTCTGTCAGCAGCTTTGGAGACTCTGGGTTGATATTGAGCTGATGAAGTGGCTTGTTTGATTGGATTTGTCACTGCTATGGGGGAAGGAGTGGGTTTTTGATTTTGGCTTTTTATTGCCGTATATTGCCCACAGTCACAGTGTGTGTGTTCGACAGCTATATAAATTTGTTTAATAAATAATATAAATAAACATAAATCCTTATTTAATAATTTGTCATTTCATACCAAGGAAGTTTGAATAGATCATCCCTTCCCACACTTTTTAAAAAATCTAATTAATAATTTTGGTTTTGGAACAGGGCAGTAATGAAATAAACACTTTGCTGTACATGCAGCATAGACGTTTTTCATCAATTATAACTTCCTAGTTCTAATAAGTTCACCAAGGTATTATGCTATGATTTGAAGTTCTTCAGTTTGGAGACATGGAGGGAACAGAAAATTCTTTGGTTGCTGACTTGTATAAATGAAGAGGCTGCAAGCAAGGACGAAAGATTGATGCACATCTCAGCTTATGGCAGAGAAGCAATATAAATATAGATATTAAGACACATGGGAACCAATGTTTTATTTCCTCTCTCTCTATTTAACGGAATCATTTTGCTCTGTCTCCAAATGTCGCAACAGAGTTTGTGTCCATGGAGAACAAAATGTCACAATTTTTACTCAGAAAATATCATCAAATCATCTGGCCACTAAGGCAAACCAGTCTGTGGTGCCTTGAATCACTACTGCAAGATATGGGGTATTTTTTGTTGTGCTCAAACTTTTTTGTGAAATGTTAGCAGCTTTCCCCCCAGAAAATAGACTTCCAATATTCTTTTACCTATAAGTAAGCATCTACATTTTAAAGTTTGAAGTCTTTTGTTTTTGGCTTTAATGGAGATATTGAGACCAGAGATTAGTATCTAGAGTAACCCAGGTTCAGAGTCAGTATTATGCAAGCCTTGCTGCATTTGAAATCCCTAAATAAATTCAGAACACATAGAGAATTGCAGAAGTAAGACGTATGGGGAGATCCTGAGAACTGAGATAAATTCAGATAACGAGAACAAGAAGTATATCAGATGGACGGCCTATGTCTCTGTGTATATGTTTTGTCTGTGTTTATGTGGCATATGTGTTTTGTCTGTGTGTATGGGATGTGGTGGCTCAGTGGCTAAGACACTGAGCTTGTTGAGTGAAAGGTTGGCAGTTCAGCAGTTCAAGACCCTAGTGCTGCATAATGGGGTGAGCTCCTGTTACTTGTCCCAGCTTCTGCCAATCTAGCAGTTCGAAAGCACATAAAAAATGTAAGTAGAAAAATAGGGACCACCTTTGGTGGGAAGGTAACAGCGTTCCATGCGCCTTTGGCATTTAGTCATGCCAGCCACAGGACCATGGAGATATCTTTGGACAGTGCTGGCTCTTCGGCTTTGAAACGGAGATGAGCAC
Source organism: Masticophis lateralis (assembly GCA_030761175.1). NCBI lineage: Eukaryota > Metazoa > Chordata > Lepidosauria > Squamata > Colubridae > Masticophis > Masticophis lateralis. The sequence continues at coordinate 25,354,423 of JAUDYJ010000005.1, forward strand.
TGCCTGGTGGTGGGTTGCTCCCAGTTTGCACCGGTTCCCAAGAACCAGTAGTAAAAAAAATTAATACTTCAGAGAACTGGTAATAAGATTGGCTGGCCACACCCCCGAACTGGTTCCCAGCCTGGTCACCGTTCACTTACCCCACCTACTCCCAATCTATTGCTGCCTCCTGAGTCCCAGCTGACAGCTAGAGAGAAAAAAACTGTTTAAACTCTTGTCGTGGGGCTTCAAAGGGCCGCCCTACAGCTGATCAGTGTTAAAAGAAAACAAATGAGTAGACCATTGCCTGCAAAAATAGAAAAAACAGCCCCTTACAGCTTCAGCATAGGTTAATTAGCACAAGTTGATTAGATCGGCCTCCCGACTCTCAGCTGATTTGCACTCAGCTGTTTTGCGCAGGGTTCTGTTGCTAGCTGCAGAGTGCTGGAGCAGATTTTTTTTCCCCTAGCTATGCTAAAAAAATGAAACTGAAAGGAAAGCAGGGTCTTTGCTGCAATGTGACAAAATGAGGCAGAGAGAGATTTCTTTTTTTTTCCTCACCAAAAAAGGTAGGTGCAAAACTGCAAACAATGGGAAATTTAGGGCAAAAGAGGAAAGTTCAAGATTTTAAAACACAAAAGAAAAAAAGCTCTATTTAACTAGGGAATTGTAATAATTGAGATACTATTAATTGTATATCGTGTTGAAAGCAGAAATGGTTAAGTTGTGGTTTGGAGGAATATATGGGGGAAATTATTTGGTTTGTTATTATTGGTAAATATAATTAATTGATTTGTAAGAAATTGGATTGCATGGAAATAATTGGAATATTCATGTTCATATTGATTAATATACAAAAAAGATAGTTATATAACTAATTGATTTATATTAAAATGTTGAATTTGTATTAAACAACTGTATTACATAATTACTTATTTAACCAATGTGAGGATGGATATAAAAATAGATGACAATGGGAAGGGGTATAATATAGAATAGAAGGGAAAAATTGAATTTGATTAAGATTAGAGATGAGGATGAAGGGTAATATGGTTTTTAAAAAATAGATGAGGAATAAATATGGCAAAAAGGAAATATAGAAATTGTAAATTTAATTGAAATGACTAAATACTGTTTAAATTTGTGAACTGGCCAAATACTCTGTTCAAAGAAAATACATTGTATGTTTGTATGTGTGTTTCTGATTATTGCTATTTATTCATATTTGTTCTTTTTAATTATTTAAAGTTTAACAATTCATTCTTTATCTTAATATCTTTATATTTGTTTGGGGTTGGCTTTCTTCCCTTTCATCTTTTTTATTATACAGCAATCTTTCTCCTCAAACCTACCACCTCTTCCTTTTCTTTCCTTCTTACTTTCTCTTCCCCCCTTCTTCTCCTTCCTACTTCCTCTTCCTTTCTCCTCCTCCTCTCTTCCTCCCTCTCTTACCCTCACTCCTACACTAATTTCCCTTCCCTTCCTTCATCCCTCTCTATTGCTGTATCCTTTTATGCATATGAACTACTCAGAGGGCTGAAAAGTTATTTTTGACTGGTCCTCGCACTTTTGACCAGTCCTTGAACTTACGACTGTCCTCACATTTTACGTTTTTGCCCTATCTTGTCACCATGGTGAAGAGAAGCAGTTGTGAAATGAGTGACACAGTTGTTAAGAATGCTACAATGGGCATAAATGAAGACCAGTCATAAGTGCGAAGACCGGTCAAAAGTGCAAGGACCTGTCAGAAATCACTTTTTTCAGCCCTCTGGGTAGTCCTTTTGTGCATATGGACTAATCAGAGGGCTGAAAAAGTTATTTTTGACTGGTCCTCGCACTTTTGACCAGTCCTCGAACTTATGACTGACCTCACATTTTACGTTTTTGCCCTATCTTGTCACCATGGTGAAGAGAAGCAGTTGTGAAATGAGTGACATGGTTGTTAAGAATGTTGCATGGGCATAAATCTGAGGATGGTCATAAGTGTGAGGATCAGTCAAAAGTGCGAAATGACTTTTTTCAGCCCTCTGAGTAGTCCCTATACATATAGCCATGGCCATTCGGTCACATGATCAGCTAGCCATGCCCACCCAGTCACATTACCTCCAAGCCATGCCCACAAAATAAGCCACGCCCACAGAACCAGTAGTAAAAAATTTTAGAACCCACCCCTGACACTGCTCCCTAGAGTCGGGATTGACTAGCACATATGTATGAGGGGAACCTTTACCTTTACCTTATGTAAAGAAACATGGATGAAAATGGGGTAGGCATATGGACAGAATTCCCCAAGGCCACTGAGCTATTGCAGAAAACTTTGCTTTATGATGGTGTCAACTAAGACAAAGCTGTGCATGAGTTTGGCCTGGTTGTGATGCTTTCTTTCTGTTCCCCGACTTCTGCCTGCTACCATAGTCCAGCTTTGGCAGCCATCTGTCAGCAGGCCTCGAGAGAATTTACAAATAAATGACTATTTTTTATTTTTGAGCTATTTTGTGAAACAATTTGGCTCAGGCAGTTTTCACTACTGTATTAGCAGAAAGGAATTACTGTAATCCTACTAAATTGGATGAGGTGAATTTCCTATCCCTCTCATGTAATAAATGAAACAAATCCCTGGTTTTCCTATCAGAAGAACAGCTACAACAGTACATACATATACATGTATATACACCTGCACAATACTATTTGAAATAGAAGCATGTTCAAAAATGTGCAATGAAAGTCACAGGACAGAGTTTTGACTTTAATTGGTGTAAGGAATAACATAAAGAACATGATTTAAGACAGATCCCCATCAACCTAGTACTTTTCAGATGGTTTGGACTTCAGCTCACATAATCCTTAGCTAGTATAACTAGATATTATGGCAGTTTTATAAGACTAGGGAGATGACCGTGTCCCATTTTTAGATTGCCTGAAATTATTTATTTAGATGGAATTGGCAGATTAAGAGGGATAAATTGAGGGTGAAATTCTGGAATACACTGAGCTGCTACCGAAGCTAGTAGGATTTCTCCTGTAATATTTGTTAAGATGCAAAATTCCACTATATCAGTTATGTGAAATAGAGACAGAAAACTCTTCGCTAATTTTAACAAACACATTTCTTCTTGATGACATTATTTGCTCTTTTTTTAGTCCAAGAACATAGGAAGCTGACTTATACTAGACGCAGGTAGTCCTCAATTTATAACCATTCATTTAGCAGCTGTTCAAAGTTACAATGGCATGGAGAAAAGTGACTTACAGCCATTTATGACTATCACAATATCCCCACAGTCATGTGATCAAAATTTGGATGCTTGGCTACCAGTATGTATTCACATTGGTTGCAGCATCCCAGGGTCAGGTGATCGCCATTTGTGACCTTAACAACTGGCTTCTAATAAGCAAAGCCAATGGGAAAAGCCAGATGTGTGTAACAACTGCTGTGATCTGCTTAACAACTGTGGTAGAATGGGAATAAAGTCAGACATGTCTCTCATAACAACTGCCTTGCTTAGCAATAGAAATGGAAATTATGGTTCCAACTGTGGTCATAAGTTGAGAGCTACCTGTAATTATTTTCATCCATTCATCTAACCCAGTATGGTTGATACTGATAAACAGCAGGTCTCCATGTTTTCAATCAGGTGTTTTTCCGGTCCTATCCAGAGAGGCCTGCATTAAATATGGGATTATTTTTTTTTAAGTGAATTAAAGTTTATCCATTTATCTATATGGTGCGTACTTGCAAATCCATAATATTCAGTTTAGAAATAAGATCTACCTATGATGGAAGAAAGAAGCACAGATACGTACTTTCCAGCTGCATATACCTCTGCTGTGTCAAAGAGATTCACGCCACTTTCATATGCAATGGTCATTAGATGTTCAGCCACCTTTTGGAAATAGAGACATTTAATTAATCTTAGAAATATAAAAACTCTCTGTCCCCAATCGTCCAAATTTTGCAGGAATGACTCATTATGAAATAGTTTCAGAGCTTAATGCCAAATCTAGCTTAATTTTTAAATCATGGACAACAGACTGAATTTAGGATGCAGGAAAGTAGATTGCCACTATTTCTTATCAATACTCACATTTTTAGACCTGGGCTCTTTGTTCACACCTATTTCAAGTAGTTAAGTACATTAGTTTCCTAACTCAAGCTTGAAACTGCTCGTAATCACCTTCAACGCTTAAGCTTTATGTGACATACAGTGTACATTGTAATAAATACTAATAGTTAACAATTAACTGTTTATCAAATCAGCTTGCTTATGATATACATAACTTTTCAATCATGAAAATGTATTCTACAATATGTTCATTAGCATTAAGGAAATCATTAAAATCAATGTGAGTTGATTTCCCCTACATAAATGGGTATAACATTATAACTTAAAGCACTCTTTGTATAAATCTTAGGGGTCATCAGAAGTAGGAAACTAATGTGTTCTACTATGTGATAGTGATATATTATGTGTTGTGGTCAGGATTCCCTGATGGTTGTGAGTCAGGATTCCCTGATTCGCATTTCATTGTCTCTGTAGCTGGGCAGTGGGAAACAAGCAAGGCCATTGGTAGTTTCAAGTAAGGGAAAGGAAGACTCTTGAGAAGATCAGGGAGGAGTGAACCAGATATCCTGTGCTTGAATTTAAGGGTGGTAGCTAAGAGGAGGTAATGGAAAAGGCTGCATATAGGTCATTAAGAAGACAAGGAGCAAGGGGAGATATACCAATCTTGTCAACTAGCCCTGTAAGATACCTCTAGATTTTTTTTTGGCCAAAACCCAGAACAAACCTGCTCAGTTTTAAAGCATATTCTTGCTATGAGTTCCATGTTAACTTTCTTTGAAGACCAAGTCTGCCAAATTTGAACTAGGCTGCTATATTATCATAGATGAAATACAGTAGTGGCCAAAATTGTGGAAACCTTTTGGGAAAAGTGTATTTTCTAAAACTAGCTAATAACACCACATTTTTTGGGAGTAGTACCATAAAACTGTATAAAGATAATTTAATCAAGAATGTAATGCAATAACTTTTATGAAGGATTTGCTATTAGAATAGCAGTTACAGTATAAAGAAGAAAAGTGAAACATAGAAAAAATGAGATAAACAAAAATTATCACATCAGTTAATACTTGGTTAACTTTTAGCATGAATTATGGCCTTACAACGTCTTCCCATGGAGTGAACCCAAAAGGTTTCCACAATTTTGGCCACTACTGTAGTATATATTCAGTTAAGAGAAATGAGATTTTTTGTTGCTGTTATGGTCATGCTTTGCCATATCCTGTTTCAATTTATTCAGACTTCCGTGACATGGCTTTTAATTTTAATAAAAACATTAAAGTTATGTATTTATTTCTAGATTACTCAAATTCTGTTTGCTATGTTGTAATTAAATGATACATCACTCACCTCATCTGAAACTTGACTTCCAAAGGTGACCCAAGTCCCTAGAAAGAAATGGACATTTATTAACATTTAGGACATTATTTTCATAAAAAAATATATTATAATTAGGAAATTGTTCTCTATAGGATCTCCTGATGTTTTATTTGTTGAGGATCCATTATCTTACAAGAAAATATTTCAATGATACTGAATTTTAACCATTGTACTGGCTGACCAGCTCCAGCTCCCTAAACAGCTTCAACTAAGCAGGGATTCCTTCCTTTTGAACAGAAGACAAATGAAAATGCCTTGGGATTATGTGACTGTTTCCATACCAGTAGCATGGATAGCTCTGGGGTCAAAGCCAGATTTGATAAGCCTCATCTGTGTTTGGGAGCTGAACTAATTTATTTCTTACTCTTCTTTAGTTTCTCAGAAATAGCAGTAAATTTGGCATTTTTCTTTGATGTGCTCCAATTTGGCATCCATTGTAAATGGTTTTTTTCCCAACTGGGGAGAACTCTTGTCACACGCTGGCTTATGAATTTAAATGAACTATTACTCTTCCTTTTCCACCAATTCACCCATTCATTTCTGCAACTTCTCTTTCTTTGTATACATTGGAATGGATTTTTTCCCTTTCCCAATCCATCTGCTTTGGCAATCCTGAAACCAATCCCTGCTCACAGGACATGCTGACATGCCATCAATGCATCTTCACAACTTGCAAGAAGTTTGTAATGCAACAGCAGAAAAGTAGCCATGAAGCCTTTGGACATTTCAGTTTTACATTTTTTGTAGTTGATCTTCCCTTAAGGCAATGGTTTTCTAAACAAACCACAAGAGAAGTGAACAGAAATAAAGACATTGAAAACATGTTTGTGCTAAAAAACATGCTACTTTCTTATGTGTGGCAAGACAATAAGGGAATTTTTGTTATTCTAAAGTCAGTAATAGTTCAGGAACTAGAATCTGACTATATGTGACATTCTTTGTATCTTTGCCATTAAATTCAAATATGTATCATATTTCTCTTCTTTTTTACAATAGATAAATAAGGAATATAATCTATTTGCAATAAATTCCATGGAAAAAATGGAATTCTACAAATTTCATTTCCACAAAAGTGTTTATCTTATAAATTAATAAACAAGTAAAATGTCTATTTTTCTCAAAGTGAGATGCTAGCACAAGGAAACCAAGCCACTTCATCAGAATTAATTAAAATATCCACTTGTTTGAAGTGCAGATCAATTTTTATATTGAATTTTTGTAGTTATTAGCCAAGCATACAAATACAGCAAAATATGTAATACTTTTACCATATAATTATAACTTTGTTTAACTTGGTTCTAAAGAACACATTTATGATTTCTACAATTCAAGTTTGTGTAACCTGGAAGATGGCAACACCAGTGCTGAGTTCCTCCAGGTTCCACCCGGTTCCGCCAAGCTGGTAGCGGTGATGATATGACATCACCAAACCGGTTCTGCCCCCACCACCACCCCGCATTATTCTTACCTTTTATTTGGCCCCACCCCCAATCTACTGCTGCCTCCCAGCTGATGGGCTATAAGGAAAAACTGTTTAAACTCTTGCTGCGCAGCTTCAAAGGGCTGCCCTACAGCTGATCAGGCAGTTTTTACTGTAAGTTTTTACTGTTTTTTTTTTGCTGTAAGCCGCCCAGAGTCCCTAGGGAGTTGGGTGGCATGGAAATGTGACTAATAAATAAATAAATAAGTTTGTTGGTAGACCGGTGCCTGAAAAAAATAAATGGGTAGACCAGTGCCTCCAAAAATAAATGGGTAGACTGGTACAGCTCTGCAAGCAGTTAAAAGCCTGGTAGACCAGTACCTCTGCTAAATCCTAAAGAATTGTCACATGACCATCAAGCCACGTCCACAAAATAAGCCAAAAATTTTAGAACCCATCCCTGGGCAACACATACACAGATTACTTGCTCATTCCCACAGGTAAATTCTTCTGAATTGTCTTAAAGTTGCTATTTCAAAAGGCAACTGGACTTCCTTGTTTTTCCTTGAAGTTTCACCTTTCATCCATTCTTCAGTTCTGATGCTTCTTAGATGAGAAGAGAAACGTCTTCAAGGAAAAACCAAGAAAGTCCCGTTGCCTTTTGAAAAAGCACCTTTGGGAAAACCATGACCTGGATGACTGAGAATCTCCATGTACTTCTTAATTGTGTTATTCAAGTATACTTGCAAGAAAGGTTGAACAATTCTCCAATTATTTCTTTCACAATAACTCTCCCTGTTCTAAGCAAATTTATTAGGGCAGAGAACCGGTTGTTACTGATATGTGTGTGTGTGTGTGTGTGTGTGTGTGTGTGTGTGTGTCTGTGTCTGTGTCTGTGTCTGTGTGTCTGTGTGTGTCTGTGTCTGTGTGTGTCTGTGTGTGTGTGTGTTTCTATCCCTTCCCTTGTTTAATATACAATGATAACAAACTATTAGACCTTGCTGATCAGTAAAAACTGAAATAGCCTTTGTTTCTGTTCTCACCAGCAAGCTTTACAGATTGTGATATGGAAAGCAGAGTGCTGAAGTGTGAAACATTGAATTAAAGCATCACCTTTTGCACATTGTTACCTAGTTACCATGTCACTTCAATTCAGTCACAGTTACAAGGCAACCTCAAAGATGCCGAATTCAGTGTATGCATGCTCTAATATATAAGGGCTTGAACTAGGAGAATCATGAGAGAAATTTTATAAAGCACCATCTCTCAAGAGTACTATAATGAGTAACCTAATATCATTTTCCTGGCCCAGAAGACTCTCAAAATTCCACATTACCGGTAGTTCTCAACTTATAACTACAATTGAGCCCAACATTTTTGTTGCTAAGTGAGACAGTTGGTAGGTGAATTTTGCTCCATTTTACAACCTTTTTTGTTATTAAATGATAACTGCAGCACTTAAGTTAGTAACACGGTTGTTAAGTAGAACTGGCTTCCTCATTGACTTTGCTTGTCAGAAGATCACACAAGGTTATCACATAACTCTGGGACACTGTCATAAATATGAACTAATTGTCGAATATCTGAATTTCAATCATGTGACCCTGGGGATGCTGCAATGAAAAACGGTGTGAAAAACGGTCATAAGTCACTTTTTTTTCAGTGCCATTGCAACTTCAAACAGTCACTAAAAGAATGTTGTAAGTCAAGGACTGTCTGTAGTCCAGTGGTCCCAAAATGTATTTATTTTATTTTTATTTATTTTATTTTATTAAATTTATATACCACCCTACTTCTGAAGGACTCGTGGCGGTGAACAGCCACAAAGTAAAAATACATAATACAAAAGTTAAAACCATTTAAAAATACATGAAATAATTTTGGCCCAAGATGAATTTAAAAACACCCAATTTGTATAAACTTAAAAACAGATTAAAAGGGAAAGTCAAGCCAGACCAGTCTGGTAGAATAAAAATGTTTTGAGGGCGCGGCGGAAAGTGCGCAAATCTGGGATCCTCCGTATCTCCAGGGGGAACTAATTCCAGATGGCAGGTGCCTCCACAGAGAAGGCTCTCCACCTGGGGGCCGCCAGTCAACACTGTTTGGCCGACGGCACCCTGAGGAGCCCCTTTCTATGGGAGCGTACTGATCAGTGAGAGGCTACTGGTGGCAGAAGGCAGTCTCGTAAGTACCCTAAGAGTACTTACGTAAGGTCCTAAGCCATGGAGTGCTCTAAATATGGTAACCAAAACCTTGAAGTGCACCCGGAAGACCACCGGGAGCCAGTGCAGCTCGCACAGGAGGGGGGGTCACATGGGAGCGCCATGTTTGCTCCCATAACCATCTGCGCAGCTGCACTGTGGTATTTATATATCACATTTATAAAATATATTAATAGGCCAATATACGATCAGGATAAGATTATGGACATAATTAATGGAGTTAATTTAGAAAGCAATATAATCCATAGAGTTGAATAAAAATAGTGTGGTAAATAAATTAACATCTCTTTCTTCTGTGGTTCTGAGGTCAACTTATTTTCCAAAGCACAAGAGGGCAGGATAAGAAACAATGGATGGAAACTATTCAAGGAAAGAAGCAACCTAGAATTCAGGAGAAACTTCCTAACAGTGAGGACAATTAACAAGTGGGACAGCTTGCATTCAGACATTGTGGGTGCATCATCACTGGTGGTTTTTAAGAAGAGAATGGACAGCCACCTGTCTGAAATGGTATAGGGTTTCCTGCTTGAACAGGGGGCTGGACTAGAAGACCTCGAAGGTCCCTTCCAGTTCTACTCTGATTGACTGGTTTTTGTGGAATAGAATAATATAATGTATCAACTAAAATTCTGAAAGATTTCTATCGTCTCTGAAAACTTTTAATTTGAAATGTTGTTTCAAAGCTTAACCACAAGGGGACAAAGTAATTACGATTCTGCTTGTGTTTCCCACAAGAGTTGTTTTTGCATTTGAAATGAAGATATGAATTTTAACATTTATTTCTTCCAGTGACTATGGCACTCCAGATATATTGGGACAGTGTTTGAGAGAAATTTCAAACTATGGTCATACTGGTTATCTGAGGTTGGCTGAAGAAAAGAACACCAAAGATGGACAAATGGAAACGTTTGTCCAGTATTGCATATTCTCAGCTATAGTTATTTCCGACCGATATTCACATTCATTTATGGATATGTAAATTTCTATGGATTATTGTGCACAAAGTCATTTGTGGATACATTGCATTCAATTTATGCTAATATACACTTTTTTTTTCAAATTCATTTCCCTAATAGTTTTCTAAAACATTCTTATGCATATTTTTATGGGTAAAGTTTATTGCAGAATGTAAAAAGTACAAAACCTGAAGCTAATTACACTCTAACAGACATACAAATTCAGCAAGCAAAATAGCATGGCACATTAGGGTGAATTAAAGAAATTCTGCGCTATTCTACAGAAGAAAATGAAAAAAAAAAAAAACTGGAGAGGTGGTAAGAGTGATTGACAGAGCAAATGTAAAAATTACCACACAGGAATGAAGTAATACTAATAATGTTAGTTAAAATATGCACAATGCATAATTTTTCCAGCTCTAAAATATGCTTTCACAAATTCTTTAATTCTCTATGAAAGCTCTTACAATTCTTCTTTAAAGACAACTTTTTTCAGTCATTTTCATTATGTTTATTTCTATAATAACATATTAGCAAAGGAAAGAGATATATCTTAAACCAATTCAAAAGCAATTTAAGAAAAATGGTTATGAACAAGACTTTAAAGTATTTAAGTATCGAGGCAGAGGTAGAATACAAATGCTTTTATCCATAAGTTAGAATATGAAAATCCAGAGCATAAAAAGTGAGCATTGCTTCAACTAGCTATTATAAAAGGGACTCTCAAGACAAAATCAATCAATAATATTCTTGAAACAGGTGATTCTGAAGCAATATTATAGCCACAAGATGAACAATTTGCTTCACGGTCATTATCACTGCATGCAAATTGATAGCTGGGAGATTCAATTTAATTTACTTGATTTAGGCATCACACGACTCCAAATGACTCAGGCGGTTTTGGGGGTCTATCTTTATGATAGGCTGGCCTTAATTTGCAATGGCATAAATGAAACTTAATACTTATAGGCTTGGAGTGAGTAAACTAAAGTTATATTGTATAATATAATAAAAGCCTGGGGAGACAGCAACCTCTGGGGCACATAGCTTAATGACTTGTACATTGTTTTGGGTCATTATGTGCATTGCTTTTAATGTCAGCCATACTAAATGTTCTCTCCTCAGACAAGCATCTGCATTCTGCACAGATTTATGTATGATACAAATGTTTATTATAAAATATATCATATCACACACACACACACACACACACACACACACACTGTCACAGCTTGCGATTTCATCCTCGAAATAATTTAATTTCCAAGCCGTATATTTAGGAAATATTCTCTTTATTGAGAGATGCATCCAAGCCAGACAACGGTGCAGACAGTACTGGCCCCTCCATCCAAAACCCCTCCTATTCCTTCCCCAAAACTGCTGTCCATTGGCTGCCTTCCAGATACTCTCTCTTATCTGTCTCTTCAGTACCCAGGAATGTCACCCCTCCCAACATCTCCCAGGAGACTGAATTCACCGAAAGTTTTTCTAGGTGAAATGTCAAACTTTTCTCCTCCTTGCTTCTATGTCAGTTTTGGAACACTGACACACACATTATCTCTCTCTCTCTCTCTCTCTCTCTCTCTCTCTATCTATCTATCTATCTATCTAATTTAATAATTGCAACTGCTAGTAAAATATCACCAAAATTGTAGGATCGGGTCACCTTACAAGGCATAATATTCAATTTGTTTTTCCTTGAAGATATTTACCTTCTCATCCATATATTCCCCTCAATCATTTGATCATTAGCACTCTCCCTGAGAGTCACTGAGGCACTTCTGTGCTCTCAGGATCTTCCAAGTGGCCTCAACAACTCTTAGAAAGAGTGCAAGGAATATGAATTCTTCCATTCTCCACCATTCAGTCAGAACTGAAGAAGCACCTTGGACAAGAAGCAAAACATCTTCAAGGAAAAACAACAAAAGTACAATTGTCCCTTGAAAAAAGCATTTTTGGGATAACCATGACCTGGTTGACTGAGAATCTCTATAGATTTCAGCAGAAACCATAACACTGATTCAAAATGCTAAACATGATGGCTGTACTATATTTTTTAAAAGGTTGCATTTCATTCCCTCCCCATGTTCTGCGTATTCTTAAAGTCTTAACTTCACAAAGTGCATGACTCAGAATCTGGGGGTGGGCAACAATGTACGGAGCTAGTTTGGAATCATTAATGGATTAAGCATTGCTTCCTTAGAGCAGCACATAGTATAATATAGCCTTTATTGCAGTGGTGGGATTCAGCCAGTTCGCACCACTTCGGGAGAACCGGTTGTTAACTTTCTGAGCAGTTTGGCAAAGTGGTTGTTGGAAGAAATCATTAGGGCAGAGAACCGGTTGTTAAATTACTTGAATCCCACCACTGCTTTATTGTCATTGTACGTAATAGATACAATGAAATTGGTTTAGCCTCTCTGATGAAATCCATAACAGAAAATACAAAACAACACAAATAGTATAGAGAATAATCCCTATACAGGTAATTGGGGGAAAAAGACTAGTCATATGCTTCTGTATGTGCGTGGAATGATTGTGATTGTGTTTAAGAGTCTGACAGCCCATGGGTAGAAGCTGTTTTTAAACCTGTTTGTCCAGCTGGCTAAGCTTTGATGTATTCTGCCCAATGGTAGAAGCTAAAAGAGACACTGGTCAGGGTGTGAATCATCCCTAAGTATCTTCCTTACTCTGCTGAACCAGCAAGACCTGGCAATGTCATCTAGTGGTGTTAGCGGGCAAACAATGTTTTCTTGTGCCAAATTTTTCCCTTTCTGTAGTGCCTTCCTGTCCGCAACTGTTAGACCAGCATACCATACTGTTATACAATATGTGAGGACACTTTCTATTGTAGACAGATAGAAATGTAGCAAACAGTTCCCAAATAACAAATGTTTTGAAGCTTGTTGTTAAATATGTTGTTACTGAAACATTTTGGATTTAGATACCACTATAAACATTAACACTTCCAATTGATTACCAGCTGAAAGGAATGAAAAAGCCTATTAAATTTCTCACTCAAAGAACTGTCAGAGGAAGATCATATGTACATTTCTCCTTGATGAGCCACTCTTGCAGTATTTACACAGGGATTCTTAGCATCCAAGGCCACCCAGGCAACTATTTATAATAAATTTGTGGGCAAGCAGCTATTCATTTTATTCCCAAAGTTAGGATTACACAAAAGAAAGGCCTATTTTGGGCTATGTGAATGAAATGTATTTTATAAAAACAAAACATTAAAAGATGGAACAGTATTATTACCTACCAAGGTGGAATTTTTGTAAATGTAGCAAAAAGTACAAATAATTATTTCCTATATAATGAACCATTGCCGATATCGTGGTAATGACTCAATATGTCAAATATATTGAAAAAGACAACAAACTGCAAATAAAAATATTTACTAAACTTTAACGATTATGCATAGAAAAACAAGATTCCTAGTAAGCCATCTCCAAAATCATCAGCTAATAATTTTTGATTTTCAGAACTGACATGATACATCAGCTTTAGTCTTATTTTAAATATTTCCAACAAAGACAAAAATTTAAGATTTGCCATCAAAATCCTTGCAAAACAGCCTTTCCCGAACTAAATTTCTCCTCACATATAGGACTTCAACTCTAAGAATTCCCAGGCAGCACAATCCTTGGTAATGTTGATTAGGAATTCTAGTAAGCTTAAGGAATTTGAAATGTAACAAAGCATATAAAAATTAAAAATAGTAAAAATATGCAAATCGTATAAGTCATGTCCATAGGTAGTAGAGTAATTCCATCATGAAAGGTCATCTGCCAAGAAACCAATATATACTGTATATATAATCCATGGGCTGCAGTAAATTTGATTCAAGTGATTGAAGCTGGCATACTAGGTGAAACAAGGAAATAATTTGGATGCTAGAAATCTGGGTGCCTAGAGTAATAATTAGCCAAAGGCAGAAGAAAGGAATTGGCAATGTAGCTATTGAAGGGATGAATAGCTTTCAGCTTTTTAAAATCAATTCTCAACAGTAAAGGAACCAGCAGTTAGGCAATACACTACACATTAGTTCAGTAGAGTAATAAAATCCTTAGAAAAATTATTTGCTGGTGTGTCTATAATGATGTCTATAATGGTTTTCCTTGTGACATTTTAATGTATAATGGTTTCTCTGGAACAGTGAGTACAACAGAAGAAAAGGTCTGTATGCTTGTGAAAGAAAAGTACTTGTGTTGATGAAGAAGAGTGAAAACCATCTACGACATTTTTGTGTTAGAGAGCAAAGAATGATTGTTAGGCATTTGCAGTGCACCACTTGTTATTGAGATGTGGCCATTAGGAGCAAAGATAGGGAGCTCTTCATAACGTTGCTAGAAACAAAAGAAGGGACAGGAAGGGACATCAATAGCAACAATAGTTTATTATAGGTTTGGTGAGCATATATCTAACGTTACTATTTTAATTTTATTTATTTAACAAATGTAAAGTACTCTGGACAGCAAAAACATCGTACAATTATAAATATCCATTAAAATAGGGGGAAAAAACCCAACCCAAATTAAGGTACCAACAAAATCTTGCATCCTTAGATAAACACAGCACCATCAGTATTCTAGCCTCAGTGACTGGGGGGGGGGGGGGGGAGCCATTGCTTCCTGAAGGCCAATCTGATCAGGGTCATCTATATTGCTAGGGCAGGTTTTTACATCTGTCCCTAGATGAAGGGGGCCCTAAAATTCAGTCTTGAGTTTTATAAGTCTTAATCTTTGCAAATTTCTATCTTTGTAGTTATTAAACCATGTTTTTTTCTATTTGTTAACTTAGTAATGAATCTTCCCTCTCTCTGTCAAGGCCATCTTCTCTTCTCTCTAAAATATGCCATTCCAGATTTAAATCAAAGTTCCTATCTTAGTAGAAGTCAATCAGTTTTACGCAATATTGCTTTGGACAACTTTTGCCTTCATTTAATAACTAAGTAATAAAGAGTAATGTTTCATTATATCGGATGCACACACTATTTTCTGCATGAGTATTCAAAATGATACAAGAGGAATTATTCTTAATACCAAATGGATATTGTTTTTAAAACCAGACTTTCCATGGATTAGGAGATTTATATGCATATATATCTATTACTCAATATTTTAGTTTTAGAGTTTTCGGGAATAAACTGTACTCTAAGGGACATCTTTAGGAAGTCACATTAACATGTAGGAATTTTTCCTTAAACAAAATGAAGATAAAATGGGCCAAGATTTACTGGTAGATGATAAATACCTGAAGCTTCTGTGTTAGGAATTAAGAATTTCTCCTGTAATTTATAAGTCCGCAGTAAGAATATAAGTCTGCAGTAAGAATAGTGACTACCACTTATTCTGAGTTGACTTAATAACTAAAAAGTCATTTACAAATAATTTATGAACAAAGAAGTTCCAATAATAATTCAGTGGACTGACACACTCTGATCAAACTATGTGATAAATTTCCTCAAGATAAATCTGGTTTCAGGCTCTATAAGGCTTTGGGAACTGTCAGATTTGATTATTACATGTTGCTGTCATCTATGGATTCCACGGCACTGAAGTGCTTATGTCTCATAGCAACACAGTAAGATGCGCAAGCCGTGCCACATTCCTCATCACCAGAGAAGGTTTGCATAAACAGCCCCACATTTTAGAAGTAAGAGTTTCAAAGTGGTCTTTAATTTAAATGCAGTAAGTAAACATTACAGATACATTTCTGATTAGCACTTGCATAGATCTTTATCTTAGAAGCTACTGTATGTAAAAGATAAAAAATGATGAAAATGCCCTCAAATGAAGCTCAAACTACTAGTGACAACATAGACACATTTATGTAGCTTTCTCAGTAATTTTAGGAAATAAACAGTTACGAAATCATCAGAAGTCAAGCTTGAGTTGAAAGAGAATTTACTCCCATGACATCATTCATCCCGGGGTAGATTACAATAAAAATGAGAATATTACAATCAAGTATGTTTAACTGAATATAGATGCAGAAGATTATATCAGCTGACAGAAGAGGGGGATGGACAAAGAAAACATCTGAATTTGCTCTGCCTGGAGTCTTGTTTCTCACACTGCCTCCTCAATTCCTAACTATGAAGAATACATTCTTCATTCATTCATTCATTCATTCATTCTCTTATTCTCTTATTCTCATATTTATATACTGTAGCTACTCATCTCAAAATTGTGACTCCAGGATTCCAATCAATTTTATTATGTTACATTCATACTCTCACAGAAGGTAACTGGGTTGGCCACATTTATGCTAGGTGCTCTCTGAGTTGGTTATTTCCTTGCAGATGTTTCATTACCCAATTAAGTAACTCAGGAGTGAAATGTAAAATTTGTTACTACCGGTTCTGCGGGCATGGCTTGGTAGTGGTGGTGGTGGTGATAATGTGACTGGGTAGGCGTGGCCAACTTTTTTTTTTTTTTACTTTTAAAAGCATTTTTTCTACAACCTCTTCGGCCAAAGAGGTTGTAGAAAAAATGCTTTTAAAAGTTTTTTTTAAAAAGCCTCTGTTGATCACACGGCTCAGCTGGGCATGGCGGGGGCCCACAGGGATTTTTGCTACTGGTTCTCTGAACCACCTGCTGCCATCACTACTGGATCTGGTGATCTGGTCTGAACTGGGAGCATTTCATCCCTGAAGTAACTTCATCACTGCTAGTAAGTGTGGGACTTACTCCCTGTTTATATGTAGAGCTTGTCCTGTCAGTTTTGGTTGGGGTTGGCTTTGGCATGTATAGTTTTCTTCTTGGTAATTCTTTTTTTTGGGGGGGGGATATGGTTTTCTGTTTGATTATTTGTCTGATATTAATCCCTGTTTATCTTGGTGTAGGCTGTTAAAAAGAATGTATTCTGATCTTCTTTCCTGCTTAGTTTTTTTGTTGTCTTTTTTGAATGATGTGTAAATGTAGTTTATGTCTATCTGTTGATGGCTGATTTATCTGAGGACCCAGTTTGTAGGGGCAATAAGCTGACTTTGTATAAAATATACAAAAGTATGAAGGCTATTGCTTAATGCATTGTAAGCCACCCTGAGTCTCCGGAGAAGTGCGGCATATAAATCAAATAAAAAAAAAAATCTGAATACCTAGTTTCTAAGAATCCCCTAGTGTTTTTGGCCTATCCCCTAGTGTTTTGGCCTATGCTCATGGTTGCCCAGTTAAAAATATGGTTGAGTCTGTCCACGTATTATGAGATTTAAGAGTTTTCATTGCGTCTTCAGATTGCTAGCTGGTCTTCATAAATATACTCTGCTAGTCCTGCTAGTAGTTTCTGTCCTACATCATGACTGGTATAATCCTTAGACTATAATGTATGTTGCAGATGATTCCTTCTTAGGCTACCGGATCTTTTGGTTTACTTAAGATATTTGGAGGCTTTAATTCAGGGGTATCAAACTCAAGGCTTCAAAAGGCTTTGAGCCAAACTCAAAAGGTGCTTAGATCTGGCTCCCCGGGCCAACCTAGAAACAGTGGAAGACTGGCCCGTGGTGCCTCTGCCAGTGAAAATGGAGCTTGGGATGGCTGCATGTGCCCCCCCTAACTCCATTTTTGCTGGCAAAGGGTTGCAGGAGGCCGTTGCAACCAAAAAGGGAGCTTGGGAGTGTGTTTTTGCTGGCAGAGCACTTGAACCACCACAGGCACTCCCGACACAAGTGACGTTGATCTTGCCACCCCTACCTGGTCACGTCCCCCTGTCCCCCCCTCCCAAGGTCAAACACAATTCTGATGCGGCCCTCAATGAAATAGAGTTGGATACCCCTGCTTTAGTTGATATTCCGGCTGTGGGGAGAAAATACATGTTTGTTCTACATTGATAACACCACTACAATGTGAAATTTAATTTTAAAACTATTTTCTCAGTATGTTACTTTGAATTGATCAAAGAATAAACCACAGCCTAGCACTTGCAATATTTATTGGGAATAAAACTTTTAGAATGCCTAGTTAAGTATAGTCAAGCCACACATGGAAATTGTGGTCCCAACCTATTTTGAAAGTGGTACACCAGGAAAGGCTGGAATAGGCCTTGAATGTTCTCTTAACCTTTTTTTCTCCCCAAATCCTTCATGACTTGTTTTCTCACAAGTAAGATTTGAATCTATAGGTAATATGATTGCTTTTCAAATTATTCTTATTTTCATTTGTGAGAAAGTACATTTATTAAGAATTTCTTAACATGATAATTGCAGGGCAAATCATATATTCAATGCATTATAATACTGCATGGCAAGAAGAAAAGAACCAGTTGAATCTGGAAATAAATGAAGATGATGGTTGTAAAAAAAACAAGCATATGAACCACTTAGGAACATCCCCCTTTAGGAGACAATTTCTGTCTATAGAACAGTTTTGTAGAAGTACAAATCTGACTTCATGTCAGATGAAGCATTCTGCATGCACACAAATCAAATTAAATATCAAACATATATGTGTCTGACTTTTTGTTATCTAGCCAGGCATTCCTTGAAACACATTTATCCATTCAATCTGTTTTTGCCTTTTTATTTGAACAGCATTCATGTGATGAATTAGTGCCCGTCTTTCCCAAATCAATATACAGTAGGTGCAGGGGTGAAATCTACTTACCTTCCTTACCAGTTTGAAAGCGCATGAGCTGCCCATAAGCATGAATGAAGCAAGCACGTACCACGTGCACACGCATACCTTCTGCGCATGCAGAATCAGGAAGTAATGACACCCGGCGATCGCTTCTGGATCACCAAACCACAGGGAAAAACTGCTACCGGATTAGGCGATCTGGTCTGATCCGGGAGTATTTCACCCCTGAGTAGGTAGCTCAGGAATAATGAAAATTATAGTCCAATTTATGGAGAAGCCAGCAGGCTGCATCTAAGCTATAAATGGGCAAGCTGCCTAGCTCCCAACATAGACAAAGGGTGAAATCTTTTCATTGGAGACAATAAAAGTACAATATGCCTATAGAATAATACTATCACGAGTCTATTTTGATTGTCTAACAGGGAAATACAACACCACTATGATTTTATACAGAAATAATTGTCACAGTATTTTATTCAATTACTTATTTGGCATTAACATCAACAAAGTTATGCTAATTAATCACTTTCTCCAACAAATATACACAAAGACACTCTGAAACATAACATACTCACCCAATCCCAAACAAGAAACTCTTAATCCAGATTTCCCAAGGTTTCTAGAATTAAAATAAGAGTATAATTAGCATCAAACAGCAAATGAATCCAGCAAAAACCTGTTATCTTAACTTGTTACCTACCATATTTCAAGTATATGCAAATGATAGTCTGTGCTAATCATGTGTATCCAAATATAGAGCTCAGTGCCTGTACCTATTCTGAAGTTTCCCAATGCACACATCCAGATGTATAAGCAACAGCAGATGACCGGGCCGGGGTGGGGGTGGAGGGTGGAGGGAACACAATATTTAGACTTATCATATCTCATTCTCTGAAAAGGCGGTTCACATTCATTCTGGCAAGGAAGTATCTTTCATGTATTATTTACTTATGGAATAGATTTCTGTTGCCTATTAACAGTCTTCTCTGAGCAACTTATAAACAAATGAAAATACAATCAATACTTTATGTGAAGCTAAAGTATTGACTGTATTGGAGCAATGGTATAGTTTGTTTGGAGCCATGGTGGCGCAGTGGTTAGAATGCAGTATTGCAGGCTAACTCACTGTTCACTGCCATGAGTTCGATTCCTTCAATCCTGACCAACTCAAGGTTGACTCAGCTTCCCATCCTTCCAAGGCTGGTAAAATGAGGACCCAGATTGTTGGGGGCCATATGCTGACTCTGTAAATTACTTAGAGGGAGCTGTAAAGCACAACGAAGTGGTATATAAGTCTAAATGCTATTGCTATTATTTAAACTGTATTAACAAGTTGTATGAACCCTGTTAATGCAGTTTGTAAACCATGATTTATGATTTACTATCTACATGAATTATGTATTAATGGTAAGCTTATTCAGCCTATAAGGCAGTGGAGGGGAACTGAAGTATGTGGCACAACTGCCAGCAATTTGGATAGAAAGTACATAGTTTTTTGGGGGGGATTTTGTTTTTTGTGATGCTATGATTTAGTTTGCTAAAAAAAAAAAAGCTTTTCACTGAAACTAATCAGAAGGAATCAATTACAGTTGCCCCAAAATCTTATTAAAAGATTTTGTTGTGGGAAAAAATTCAGGGGAAAAAGAATATCTAGGTTTGGGACCTACTTCAAACACTACATTGAGCCGAGGTGGTGCAGTGGTTAGAGTGCTGTACTACAGCTACTTCAGCTGACTGCTAGTTCAGCAGATCAGCAGATCAAATCTCACCAGATCAAGGTTGACTCAGCCTTCCATCCTTCCAAGGTGGGTAAAATGAGGACCCAGATTGTTGGGGCCAATATGCTATTTAGTATACTGTCGATTGTTGTAAGCCGCCCAGAGTCCGTGGAGAGTGAGCGGCATAGAAATATGATTAAATAAAAAATAATAATAATACATTAAGGAAGCCTTAACCTGAAGACTAAATTACCACACTGTAGAAGAGTAACATACAGTCCTTGGAGTAATTACACATTAATATATAAACATAATTCTAACAAACAAGGAAACCCTCCAATTTCCTCCATTTCAGAAATCAAATAGAATATAAATCATTTCCAAGACTCTCTCTCAAAGACCTAGGTGAATGAAACTTGTCTTCTCCATGAGTGTGTGTCTCTTGAAAAAGCAGTCTTGGTGTCAAAGCTTGCGATTTCATCCTCGAAATAATTTAATTTCCAAGCAATATCTTAGGAAATATTCTCTTTATTGAGAGATACATCCAAGCCAGACAACGGTGCAGACAGTACTGGCCCCTCCATCCAAAACCCCTCCTATTCCTTCCCCAAAACTGCTCTCCATTGGCTGCCTTCCAGATACTCTCTCTTATCTGTCTCTACAGTACACAGGAATGTCACCCCTCCCAACATCTCCCAGGAGACTGAATTCACCGAAAGTTTTTCTAGGTGAAATGTCAAACTTTTCTCCTCCTTGCTTCTATGTCAGTTTTGGAACACTGACACTTGGGTTGTCCACTCCCTGATTTGAGACTATTTTATGTCAAGAGTCCAATAAAACTTTTCAATAGTCCCTCACTGCACTTCTACTGAGCATCCAAAGAAGGGGTCCTAAGAAGACTTGGTCCAGGTTAGCTATATCTGGAAAGAGCTTTGAGGCAACCTGGTGCTAAACCATCCAGTAATATAAAGTTAATATAACTTGAACTCACAAGGTATGAAGTAGTTGGTGCTGCATGTAGTTTCTTTGCTTGCCAGAGAAACTCAATTATTCACAGACAGCCAGACCTGGAATATGCATTTCCAGGAAGCAGAGAAGTTCTTTGTCACATGATCACCCAGTCAAATTACTATAACCTCAGATTTCCAGAAAACCTTAGGTCCTTTTAAATGTGAGGGCAGAAACTGACAAGCTGTGCACCAATGTTGAGAAAACAAAAAGTATTCCTTCCACCTTCCCAACAGCCTCAACATTAAATTTAGTGGAGTGTCTGAGAAAGAGGAAAACCACAAGAAGTGGAACAGATGCTTCAGACAGCATTATTTCTGGGAGGAAAAAAGATTAAAAAGTCTAGTAGGCATTCGTATTCGATTTTTTTTTCTTTTCTTTTTCCTGCATGTGGAAAAATTGTCTCTCTTTTGTTTGTAGAACGTAGGAAACTGTGTTTTATGTTGTCTATGCAGCATACCTCAAGCTGCTCATGGGAATATTCTTTTTCTTTCAAGCCTCTTGTGCACTGTAATATTAATTTGGAACTCTCTGCCCCATCCCTTGTTTAATGGAGGCTTTGGGACAGTAATGAGTTATTGGTAGAAGACCAGCAACATCTTATGATCTATTGGGAACATTACACTGCCTTTTGCATAGTTTCTGTTTTTAATCAAGGAGCTCTTTTACATAATCCAAACAGCTTTATAATTATCTCCTTTCCTATTGAAAGTCTGCATTTTTAAAGTACTGTTATATCCCCCCCCTTTTTTTAAAGTTGAATTTTGGTTATATCTCGTGAGTTCCTCAATCTACCAAGGAAGCACTAAATCCTCCAGAAGAATGAAGGTTGCATTGTATAATAACATTACTTTCTTTTTTCCCCTCTGCATTTTTTAATCACCAGAAAGACAGCACAGGGACAGAGAACTTTCACACCAGCACTGGAATTAGGGAAGAATGGTTCCTGGAAAACAGGTGATGGCACTGATAAAGCAAGCTACTACCCCAAAGCTGGAGCTTTGCTAGATGCAAAGACCCAAAGGTTTGTGAAAAACCTCCTGTCTGCTGTTCTATAGCATCAAGTGGGTCTACTACATGGCTTTATAAAATTTTGAAGGGCAAAAATGATAAGCTGCCAGATAGTCATGAGAGCCAGTTAAGGTGCCAGGTTAGAAACCAGGAGACTGTGAGTTCTAGTCCTATCTTAATCATGAAAGCAAACTGAGTGACCTTGGGTGAGTCACTTTTTTGCAGCCCCCCCCCCACCTCACAGGGTTTTTGTTGTGGGGAAAATAGGAGGAGGAAGCACTATTAGGTACGTTCACTGAGTTGAATTATTTATAAAAACAATAAAGGTGGGATTAAAAATGTAAAATATATTTTAAAAATCTATTCTTCAATTATCTGAAAGGCAAGAAGTTGGCAGATCCAAGGTCAATCTATGCAAAAGATAATGAATGTCCTTTCATTCAGCTTGGGTTTTTTGCAGTCTTTTTCTTCCTTTATTGAGTACTGGAGGAGAGAAGATCTTCAAGAAAAGTAATTAGGTGTTGTGGGATGGATCCAGTGTCATTAACCTGCAGATTCATTTCATTCTTAAGAAATAGGATCCTTTTATTTATGCTGATTATTAACTGAAAGTATACTACGCTTAAGGTAAAGGTTGCTCCCAATGACTCTGAACATTAATAAACACTATTAAGAGGAATAAAACGATATAATGGCACACGAGCAAGCAACATAAAACAAGCAAAATAGAGAAGAGCAAAACCAGTCCTGCACCACTTAAAGGGACCTTCAGTCATCCTCCCTAAAGACCTGAACAAGGAACCATGTTTTCAAGCCTTTTGCAAGACCAGCAGTGTGGGAGCGTCATTCCATCCTCCAGAGAGATGGAGGTACAACAGAAAGTATGTCACAAGGTTAAACTGTAAGTAGGAAGCTTAATGTTTACCTCCTTGCTTGGAGTGGTCAAAATTAGAATAAGAGTGCAAAAGGACATTTAGAGGGAAGGTCCTGACCCTCTAAATGGGTCTGGAGCTGCTGCTGGTCATTAATTAATTAATTAATTAATTAATTTGTCAGACGTACAAGATAGCAGGTATAGGTATAAACATAAACATAAACAAAGGAAGTAAGTACAGATAAATGGGGACGGTATATAGGCAGTATGCTCATGGATCAGTGGTCTGACATAGTAAACAATGACTCTGTATTTTTTTATATCCATTTTAGCCCACATTGTGACTCTAAAATAGGTATAAATATATCAACACTACAAATAATACAAGGACAACTCCTTTTAAATGTGCAGGGCAAAGCTTGTGGTGCAATGGCACATTCACTATTTTGATGAAATTCTACATATTACTTTCGAATGTACTAATTCCTGTAATGAATACGAAGTCAAGCAATACTGAACTGACCTTTACATATCTTAAAGTTCCTAAGGTTGAGAAACACTGCTTTAAACAATTACTTCTTGCTATTTATGTGTAAATCTGCACATGAGCAATCCCCACTCCAAATAACCTCAGTTAGTTTTGGTAACCTGACAGTCTTGAGAAGTGTTAGACTGAGAGTGCTATCTATATTTTCTCCTGAACTGGCAGAAAAATACCTATTTATTATCCTCATCATTTCTCTTTAGTGTGCCTCAGCAATGACACAGTAGACTGGTGCTATCTGTATTGACTTTATGTGGAATAGTTTGAGGACAGTATTTTCTGTTCCTTTTCCCTCACTTTTTAATGGGAAAAACAACCACCAAGTGATTTTTGTAACATTTGACAGGGTAGAACATAGGAACTCCATGTGTGAGTCTGAAGATTTAGCCGTCATTCAAATTAATTGAGTGAACACAGGCTTACTTGAAAATTCCACCATCATTTTTTAAAAAAATTAAAACTCCTTATATATCATTGACCTCTCAATAATCCTCCTCCTCCTCCTCCTCCTCCTCCTCCTCCTCCTCCTCCTCCATCCTCCCGACCCTAACCCAAGGGGGTGGCAGCAAATGGCAACAAGTAGTAGTCTACAAATACACAAAACATAATTCAAACAGCAATACCCTCCCCACAAATAATAAACCTAAATACTAATATGCAAAAAAAAATATTCCCATCAGTAAATGCAAAACTTTTGGGAAACCCCATTTGGGTTTTGTTGAAAACCCTTAACTGCAAGAGCTTATATTGACTAATGGCACTTATGCTGGGGTGGAATCAAATGGGGAATCTATGTCCCAAATGAGCACCAAGTATAGTTTCTCATAAAGGACATAAGGACATAAGGACCAGCCTGGATGCTTCTGTGCATAAACGTCATGCAAACATGCACACATCCTCGAGCGAACTGGTGGCAACAGATTTTGAAACCCACCCCTGGCGTAAATTACCAAAAGTTATTTTTTTAAGTGGAAGGATAATTTAGAGCTTGTTGACAAGAATATATATTTTTCTGAAAGACATAGATCCTTTTCAGGAATAGATATTATTTGGATTTTGAGGAATTTGGCTATCAAAGTTTATAAAATTGAGATATTAGCAAATACTTTTCCAGATCATAATCCAGTAAATGATTTATAAAAGAACACTTAGACCTTTCGGGTGAAAGAAAAATGAAATGCTGTTACAGAAAGAACCAATAGTGGAAGACAGTAAAAGGTTTTTTTTCTTTTTGAAAATAATTTAGATAAAGGTACTGATGTAAGAATGGTTTGGGATGTCAGTAAAGCTTTCATTAGAGGTTTTGATATAACATAACAGTGAGTTCAGAACAAACAAGAGAATATACAAGCTATTTTAGTTGAGATAAAAAGAAAAGAAGAATAAATGATATTTCCAGAGAAGATAAATGTTTCTTAAATTAAGCTTTTGCAGTGACAATTATCTATGTTAACAATGAGAAATAGAAGCAAATGAATTAGGCAAAGCAAAAAAAAATGAGTTTGCAAACAAGCCAGGGAAATGGTTGGAGAAAAGAAAACGAAAAGAAAAGAAAATGATATTAAAATTACAAGAGGGTGATCTGGCATTAACAGATAATGTGATTATGTAAAAAGCATTCCATCAATATTACTCAAAATTATACAAAGCACAATGATTAGTGAGTAATTTCGTTAAGGAATCCAGATGTGGCCTGAAACTCAGAAAATCACTAGCCAATAATTGGAAAGTTCTAGATTGAGGAGGTTTGGCCTAAAACATTGTCTTTCATGGACTTCTTTAAAAAAAATAAATTTTAGCAGCCCTCCAACTATAGAAATGTTGAAGATGTACCAAAACTGCATTTACTTTCTGCTCTCGGTAACTTCAAAGAATTGCATACAGACTAAAATTCCCAACATATTTCTTCATCATCATCATCATCATCATCATCATCATCATCATCAGTTTAGCCACTGTCTATCCACTGCAGGATGAATGCCTCTTCCTCATGTTTCCAACCAAAACAGTCCTAAGCTTTCTTTTGCCAATTGGGCCCGCAATACTTGCTGATGTCATTGATCCAACTTGTTTTAGGTCTCTTTGGCGGATGCTTTTTATCAAGTGAAATCCATTCTATGACTGCCTTGGTCCACCTGCCATCAGTTCTTCTTGCTATGTAATCAGCCCATTTCCATTTCAAGTCTTTTTCTCTCTGGATGATATCGTATATTTTCATTTGTTCTCTTATCCATGTGTGGGTCTTTCTGTCTTGTCTTGTAATGCCAAACATGCATCTTTCTTTACTCTTTGTGTCACTCTTAGCTTTTGTATTGATTGTGAGGCTAATGTCCATGTTTCACCGGCATATGTTAAAGCAGGTAGACCACACTAATTGAAAACATTTCTCCCTAGGTGTAGGGGGAGGTTGTTCTTGAAAATTATGCTTAGCTTGCCGAATGCCTGCCCACAACATTTAACACAGCATTCAATTTCTTTTATTGTATCACCTTCCACTGATATCCATTGGCCAATGTATATGTAGTGGTCAACTGGGTCTAGTTTTTCTCCAAATACAGTAAGTGGAACCCACTACTGGGTGGTAGACATAAAAAGGACAAGATCAGTTGCAAATGGTTTCTTGTTTAATCTGTGTTTGAGGCAGTAATGGTTAACAGCTTGACTTGTTCATTTCTACCCATCATGCAGATAGTTAAAGACTCAGATAATGAGAAGGGAGCTGATGGGAATTTTTTGGCATACCTTGGCATGCATCTGAGTTCTTAATAGAACAGGAGCTGATTCCACATTAGCAGATGGCATCCTTTTTCTGTATTTTTAAAGCGGAGATTTTTCCAGCAGATTGTTAATTACATCAACAATCTAAATGCATTAACACTTGTTTGTTATGTGACTGTCACACTTTTTAAATGGAAAAACAGGCATAGCATTGTAGAAGCTGATAAACATCCTAGTTTAGAGTTCTTTGTCACTGCAGTGTCTCTCTCCCTCTCTCTCTCCCTCTCTCTCTCCCTCCCTCTCTCTCTCCCTCTCTTTCTTCTTTGATAATTTATAGCCATATTGACAAAGACCAATTAGAGTTTGAATATGTTTCGGCTTCATCCATTCATGCCTTTGTGCTTCTGCATATTTCTGCTTTGTGTTTCAACAGATGGATAGGTGGGAGGGTGGAACACCTGAATTTTGCCTTTCTGCTTACCTCATGAGGGACAGCTTGTTAAATTTGGTGCTGCAGGAGTGGTTTCTTCACTTCAGTTTGAATATATTCATTGATTACAGCATTCAGGTATTAGCCATGGCGTTTCATGTCAAAGGGGTTCTAGGTTAACCTGATATTTTAACTACATCAAGGAATTCTTTATTGTCCTCGCTGCTTTGAACTGCATGACCTTGATTATTGCAGTCATTTACTTTCAAGGTTTAAGAGCTATTATTGCTCTGTTCCAGTACTGTTGCAGTACTGAGAGAGGGAAGATTAATCCTTACTGGAAACACGAGGCACGCTGAAAAGATGCTTGGATCATAGCCACTGTTCTGAACAGCTACAAAAAGGATATTAATCGTCAGTTAATGCTGAACCTTTTCAAATCTTTGATTTGGATCTGTTCTCAAAGTAGATGCAATTTAAGCATAGCCACTAAAAAGCAGCAAAGTTTTCCCCATCAGATCCGTATATATATATATATATATATATATATATATATGTATATGTATATGTATATGTATATGTATATGTATATGTGTGTGTGTGTGTGTATGTATGTATATATATATATATATATATATATATATATATATATATATATATATATATATATATATTCTTATTTTTGTAGGTTAATGTGTGTTCTTCTTTTTAAGCCTGGTTTTTCTTTCAGTGTGATAGATGAAGTATGTGTTGGACCAACCACTGCCTATCCAACACATACTTCATCTATAATGGACAAAAATACAAACAAATAGAAGGAGGACCCATGGGATCACCCCTCTCACCTGTCATTGCCAATCTCTATATGGAACACTTTGAAACCCAAGCTCTAGAAAAATCTGATCACAAACCCAAACTCTGGCTCAGATACGTAGACGACACCTTCATAATTTGGCCACATGTGAAAGAAAAACTGGACAACTTCCTCACACACCTCAACAGCCTACACCCCAAAATACAGTTCACCATGAAAACAGAAGCGAACAACCAATTTCCCTTCCTGGATGTCTTAGTCTACAGGAAATCCAATGGCTCCCTAGGACACACTATCTACCAGAAGAAAACACACGCAAACCGCGATCTGCACGCACTCTCACACCACCACCCAGCCCAGATCAACTCTTTAGCCAAGACACTCATCTACAGAACAAAATGCTTAGCTGACGAACAACACCTAAAAGCCGAACTACACACTCTCACTAACGTACTAACATCCAATGGATTCCAAAGAAATAAGATTACCAACCTAATCCAAAAAGAAACCCACACTAAAATCCAAGACAGAGAACAAGAAAACGGCAAAGCCCTCCTCCAATACATAAAAGGCACCACAGACAGAATAAGCAAAATCCTCCACAAACATAACATCAAGACAGCATTCTGCACAAACCGAAAAATATCCACCATTTTAAGGAACCCCAAAGACAAAATTGAGTTAGAAAATCAAGGAGTATATGAAATCCCATGCACCGCCTGCCCCACCACATACATCGGACAAACCAACAGAAGAATAAGTGCACGCATTGAAGAACACAAGAATTCAGTCAAAAAAGAGGAACCAACTTCTTCCCTGGTCCAACACCTTAAAGCCACAGGACATGAAATTGACTTTAAAAAGACCAGAACCATCTCCAAAACTGAACAGTTTAACAACAGAATAATCAGAGAAGCCATCGAGATAGAAAAACGCCCACACAGCATGAACAAACGAGACAATACCTCCCACCTACCAGCCATTTGGAAACCCGCCCTTATTGACAAACAAGTCCCTAACACGACGAATGACACCAGACCCACACTCACTAGAGCCACACAGGATGTCACCACCACACATCCACGCAGAGGGCAGACTCAAACCCACACTGATAATGAGGCACGACCAAGGACCAGAAGCCAGACTGCAGCTGCATGATTAGCCAATTTAAACCCCTCCAATCCATACATGAACCAGACTGACAGCCACCATGAAGAGCTCTCACGGCCACAAACACGAAGCCAAACAACAACAACAACGCAGCTCACCAGCTCAAATCTCCCTGCAACTCAGACTAAGCCGAGCACAACCAAGCCCCCACCCAAACAGAACACACCCCCAGCCAATCAGAGCACAACCAATCCCCATCTAATCAGAGCACAGCCAAGCCCCCAACCAATCAGAACACACCTCCACCCAATCAGAACACAGCCAAGCTCCCACCCAATCAGCCCACACCCCGACTAGCAGTTAAAAGGAAGAGACAGCTGCGATCTCACATTGCTCCTGGAAGCACGAAGCCAAGAACACCAGCCTGAAGATGACGAATGAGACTTCGTCGAAACGTCGCCAAGACACTTCCAATTTTTCATGGGAGAAGACCCGAATAACCAAGGACCTACATACAAACACCCACGAAAATCTCAGAAAACATTATATATATATATAATGGGTTACCTTTTAAAAACAAATTCATATAAAATAAAAGTATTTTTATATAACTTCTACTACTACATACATTTTTAAATGATTTTTGACTAGCAATTTATACACATACAGAGAAAAAGTACATATATATATACACATACACATTGACACATTTATGATTACTAAAATGTGGTTTTATGCAGACTTTCTTCTAATTCATAATATGTTTAATCGGAAAATTCCACTGCAAAATGATGTTTAAGGGATTAACTGCATTTAGGATTATCCAGGGAGCAAGTATAAAATTACTCTGTGTGTGTATGGGGTGTGTGTGAATCTTTCCTGCAATCCAAAGGTATTTTGATTTTTATTTATTTTTTTAGCAATATGGCAACTATAGCTAAGAATAAATGGAGAATATTTACCAGTTGGCATAAATATTGTTCAACTTTTTTTTTTTTGGCTTAGTAGGAATCTGTCTAATATTGTAACTGTTTAACCCATTTGTTATTTATATGTTGTGACATGTTTTTAATTTAAATTGCCCAGAATCATTTAGTTGAGATTGGCAATATAAAAATATGATGAATGAATGAATGTGAATTTAGATTTTTAGATTCTCACACATTCTCACAGAACTGTTTCAGTCTGTCTGATATCTTTAAAGCATAATTAATAACACCCAAATCCTGAAATAACTAGAAAAGAATTTGGCAGGGCATCCTTTTGAACAAATGGCAGATAAAGGTGAATTACAATTCAATTATGGAGAAATGTAACTAACAAAGAAAACGTTCACAATTTGGGGAGAAGTTTTATAGCAAGGTTTTAAACAAAGTTTGCAAACAAGCTCAGAAAATTCTTGCTTATTACTCAACACAACAGTAATGCTTAGATAAAATTTCCTTTAAGAATTTTGTTTCACCTTTTTAAATCTCTGAAAGGAAAACAAAACCAAAACATTGATCTTGATAATCACTCAGCACACCAGCACATTTGGATGATTGTGCATTCTTAATGGACATTAAATCTTACTGTCAGCTCTAAAACATTGTACACAACATTCTGCAAAAAATACCATTTGGAGGTGAAAAACATTTAGCTTCACCTTGGAAATCCTAGAAAAAACCCATTTACGCTCATTTAAAGTACATGGCAGAAACTATATTTCAAAACATGTTACTATGCATTATAAATTAAGCAATTTACAGCACGCTCATTTTTTAATATAATGAAAACAATCAGCAAATAATCTAACTCCTTCAGCTGCTAGTCACCATAATGGTGCATTATAAATTATCATAATAAAAGATCTTAGTTCAGACAAAGGGTGACTGATCAAGAATTTGTAGCTATCCAGGGGGGTCTTTTATGCCCTTTTGGAAACAAACTCTAAACCAGAAGGCCAAATAAGTTGGCCCTGTTGCAACTCTACTTCTTAAAACATTCACTGAGGAAATAGGGCAAATGCGTGTGCACAGCCCCAACCCCCCCAAAAATAATGCTCTTGTGCCCCCCGCACATGCGTTCTGCCCCTGTGCATTCACCCCTCTTTGCACATGCACAGGCATGCAGCGCAGCCCCCACATATGCGCCCCACTTACCATGCATGTGTGCAGCCCTGCACACGCAGCCCCGCACATATGGCCTGCCTCTGTGCATGCACACATGGCCCCCCACATGTTCCCCACCTGTGCACACATGTGTGCATGCCCCTCACCCCACGCATGCGTGGCAGAGACCCAAAGACCAGCTGGCTGGCAGGAGGCGCACACCAGAGGGGACACTGCATGCCATCTCTGGCACGCATGCCGTCACGGAAATAGGGATTCAGTTAAGGCAATGTTTCTCAAATTTGGCAACTTGAAGTAGTTCAACTTCCAGCAAGGCTGGCTGGGGAATTCTGGGAGTTGAAGATGGCACTTCTTTAAGCTGCCAAGGTTGAGAAACACTGGATTGCTGCGTTTCTAGGTTGAAAGGATTAACAATGACATCGTCATTGCACCGGGGATGTCCAGTTGGGGGCTCCTTTCATGACCCCATTAATTGCCTATCAAAATGGTACCTATTTATCTACTCAAGTTTGCATGTTTTTGAACTGGTAGGAGCTGGAGTGAATGACGGGAGCTCACCCCATCACACAGCAGTACTTGGGTATCAAACGCAGGCTTGCTGATTGTCAGTCAGCATTCTAACCAGGTGAGCTACCACGCTCCCTAACACTGAGTTAATGCATGCTAACCAAATAATGTCAAGTACTTAAATATTAAATATTTGCGGTGGCCCTTTTTTATTCAAAACAATATAAGCATGTTTTTAAAATTATTAAGTTGGATAAACCACTATTTAAAAAGCATATGTGGGATCATGTCCTCATAAAACACATGCATATGTACATAAACATGAAATACTGGTAATCACTCTACTCTGTTATTTATTTCATTACATTTGGTAATTATCAACACTGAGCCATGTAAGGAAAGCCATGTAAGGAACGGAAAGCATTTAATATTTAAAATAAGATGGCAATTAACTTCTGGGAGGTTAATCACTTTTAGAAGACTACAGTAAGGATGATTTGGTTACAGTTGGAGAAAGAACAATAGAGTGATGAAATGGTCCCCTATAATTTATTTATTAAAAGCATTTAAAACCACATGTTGTTAAAATCCATGGACATGTACAACAATGATTAAAACGGACAATAAATATAAAAAAGGGGGAAAGAAGTAATTAATTCCCTGGGGTAGTAAGATAAAAGGTTCCATATTTCTCTTTCTTTCTGCAGACAATTAACAAGAGAAAACTTATTTCCAATGGGAAAAAGCACTCATTCATGCAGGAGAAGGAAACTAGTGATCAGCATTTGGGAAGATTTTATTAGCGCTAGCAAAGAAAACACCGGGACCACAGCCATCCATCTCAGAATCCCAAACTACCCATAGTCTAATGAGATGAAGAAACAAGTTTGTAATTCTTCCCAATAATTAATGCTAAATATGTATTCCTTATGTAGATGATATTTATGGCATAGTAGGTGATATAGTAGTAGATCCAATCACACTTGGCCTTCTCATTCTCCTCCATTCATGGTATATTTTAAAGACCACAAAACAGTAGTAAAACAATCAAAATATGAAAAAAAGCCAACAAACTGGATTTTGTAGCAAAGCAATTTGATTTATATAAAATTATATATCTTACAACACAGTGATAAAGAATGCACATGACTTGGTTAACTATTTGCAGTTGGTCCTTGCCAATAACATCCTTCAGACCATTCATAGAGAGAAAGAAAACAAATGTATTAAATGTAAGTACATTTAGGGAATGCTCCAAGATCAGTAACCCTCAGAGGTGGTATTCAGCAGGTTCTGACCAGTTCTGGAGAACCAGTAGCGGAAATTTTGAGTAGTTCAGAGAACCGGTAAATACTACCTCTGACTGGCCCCACCCTCTATCCTCTGCTTTCCGAGTCCTAGCTGATTGGGAGGAAATGGGTATTTTGCAGTAACCTTCCCCTGGAGTGGGTGGGAATGGAGATTTTACAGTATTCTTCCCCTACCACGCCCACCAAGCCATGCCCACAGAACCAGTAGTAAAAAAATTTGAATCCCATCACTGGTAACCCTACAGTATTGCTTGAATTTTCCATTTCATCAATGATGAAAATTCTGACTGGAGAACTGGGTTGAAAGGAAAGACTGGTGTATATGTCCAGGATTATGTAGACTGATGGCGATGGTTGCCCTATTCCAGATTATTCTTCCTGCCTCAAAAGTTACTAATATAAAACTAAATACAATTAATCCTGGCATTGTTCCCTGATCCTAGATTAGCATAACAACTGCTCTATCTGAGATTGAAAAATGCTGATTTTGGGAAGCCCACAAACGGAAGATACTTGTACCAGCCATTGAATTAGTCTAACTCCCTTCTATTGTAAACAGAAAAGGAAAGAGAAAAAAGTTGAATTACAATTGCAATTATTTTCCTTTTGAGTGTGCTTTTATGTTTTTAGCAATATTCAGTAAATTGTGGGCTAATGACAGATAATGGCATAAAAATAAATAAACGAAATATTTATTAAAATCATACTGTATTTCTAAATTTACCTACACATATCATTCAACAGAAATAATTTTATACTATTTTATGTCCCCTTCTTTACATTGATACAATTTCTTCTTTTACTGGCAGAGAAGAAATGGCAAACAAATTTTGATAGGCTCAATATTCAACAGAGATTTTGGAACCCGAGCCAGCGATTTTGTAGTATAAATAGCAATAGTATTTAGACTTATATACTGCTTCACAGCGCTTTACAGCTTTCTCGAAGCAGTTTACAGAGTCAGCATATTGCTCCCAACAATCTGGGTCCTCATTTTACCCACCTCGGTAAGATGGAAGGCTGAGTCTACTTTGAGCCTGGTGAGATTTGATCTGTCAAATTCCAGGCAGCCAGCAATTAGCAGAGGTAGCCTGCAGTGCTGCACTCTTACCACTGTGCCACCATGGCTCTCTAAAGTTAATATATTCAGTGAAGGGCATATTTTCAGGTCTCAAATCCCTGCCCAGATGCATCCTTCCAACTCTTCTTTTTTTCTCAACCTTACCTCCATGGTTCTCTTTCTTTCAGACAAAAGGAAAAGGAGGAAAAAACTTTCCATTGCAAAAAAGTCACATTGACAGAAACTATAAGGAATTAATAAGTGCTATTTTTTTAATTCTGTAAACAAAACTAATGACATTTCTGTAGATGTACAGTAGAATGAAGGAACAGTTTTCTTTTCTTTTACCATTGTAACAAGGTAAAATAAAGACGAAATCAACAACAACAGGGGTCTGGATTAGTGTAAAGCAAGGGAGTACAGTATGGGAATAGGCTGCGAAAGCAAGTAGTTATGTAAACAGTTGGGAATCAAAGATAAAGAACAAGTGCTAGTAAAGAGGAACCAATTCTTAGAAAGGAATGTCAGACATTGCTTGATTGGCCACACAAAGGACCCTCAGTCAATAGATGGGAAGAGCAAGAAGCAGGGGAATGTCCAATCAGGATCTTCTGTGGTCACAATATAGACTGAATGCCACCACCACCAATCCACTGCACTCCAAACTTGAATTTTGAATGCTGCCTTTAGAAACAGGCAGGAGCACCACAGGAGACCAATATCTTAAGCTAAATTGTGGATCTGTCATGAGACCTAGTGCCACTGATAATATAAGCTGTTGAAATATACCACTGTGAATATGAATACAACCTCTTATTCATATAAATTATAAATAAATGTTCTATCATTTATTACATCTCTAAGAATAACCTAATATACATTGAATCCCTTCGTTGGAAGACCCCATAAGCGGCTAAAGTCATCCTGTAGGGGTGATGAAGAGTGGAGGCAGGTCACTGAGAGCGGTGGCTCTCCTGCTTGATCCAGGGCTAATTCCCTCTCATCCAACGACAAAGAGGAGAGGCAGCCATTATGGCTGCCATAAAGTGGGGCAGCCGAAGAAACAAAGTCTGTGCTGGAGTGATATGTGAACAGTGACTGGAACTGGGTGAAGGGATTTTTTTTTCTACTTGAAATCTACCCTAAAGAAAATAAACTCTGGAAAAGGGCTTTGAAAAGTTTGTTTAAGTGGCAAGCAATTACAGAGGGGAAACTTATAGACCCGAAATAAAAGAAAAAGAGATTAAGAAGAAAATGCCTGGAGGACTGCTGTGCTATCTATTGCTTTATATTTATTTATTCTATGACTACTGGAGCTCTAATGTTGAAAATTTAGAAGACATCAAAGAAAAGTGACTTTTAAATATCAGGAGTTATGATTGAATTTATAGCGGGGATTTAAGGAGACATTTGGAAATTTTCCTGGATTATCTAAAAAGAGCCAAATTGACTAACTGTGGGACATAAAGAACCATATTACTGTATTTCCATAAGAGCAACACCAGGACTGAGTGACTGGCTTCCAGGTCAACTTTCTGAGGGCAAAAATAATTGAGACTCTGGGGCAGTGATAGAACATTGACAGATTATTGACCGATATTTGGATTTACCAAAAAAGAAGGCAAGATGTTTCAGCAGGGGGAAATAAGTGTGTTGCATAAAAGAATTGGTGGCAATGTTTCAAAGCATTCAGGATACCATGACAAGGAACTACAGGGAGATAATGGACTTAATGAATAACATAAATGGGACGTTAGAAAGTGCTCCACAAGAGATAATGAATAATGATCAAAAAGCCCAGGAAATAGAGGAGACAATGGAGAGACCAGGGGAAAAGACAGAACTAAACAACAAACAAAACAAGAAGAGGGAGAAGGTAATAAAAACTTAGGAAGTTTTTCCAAAGCACCAGAAACTATTTTCCAAAGCACCAGAAGACAAGACAAAAAACAATAGATGAAAACTAATCAAGGACAGAAACAATTTAGAATTAAGGAGAAACTTCCTAATGGTGAGAACAATCAACCAGTAGAATAGCTTAGGTTGTGGATGCCCCATCACTGAAGGCTTTCCGGAAGAGACTGGACAGTCTGAAATGGTATAGAATCTCCTGCTTGAACAGGGGGTTGGATTTGGACTGTTATTCTGTGTTCTAAATAAGAACCAGTTCAAACTAGACCCAGATATACAGATTCAGACCTAGATATACAGATGTAGAGTTGTATATCTACAGAAGTACATTTGGTTAAAATCGCTTTGATGCTATGGTAGAGCGAGCAAAAAACTCCCCAAAAAACCAAAGCCCCAGCCAAAAGTCTATGTGTATTGTATTAATGATCAATAAAATGGTTATGGCAACTGTAGTTGAAAAATACATAAATACCTTTCACTTTTCTTGGCAATAAAATATAAATATAGTCAGTTAAATATCAATTTCTGCCTCTTCATAGCATTCAAGACCAGCTGCTTAAGATACGTATTTCATTCTCTTATTTGTCCCTTGTGTCACTGGTGCAAATACAGTTTGATTTCACAAAATTCAAGTTAAACTCGCCTCCGCCTTACCAAAAGGCACAGCTAAACAAAACTCTTGAAATGGTCAAGGGTAAGAGCCCAAGGGGAGGACTGAATACAAAATCCCTCCAGTGTATCTAAATGAGGTTAGTAAATAGAAAGATGAGCTAACTAAAAAAAATTAAAAAAATACCACGCAGTGAGAATGACACACTGTCATGCCATGATTCTCCAAGAAATTAATCAAATGTGATAAAATTCATTCAAGGAAGAAACTTTCCTCTGGGGCCAAGTGTGATGATTTGTTAGAAAGATGTGAAAATGAGATAATTATTCACAGGCAGAAAGGCCTTATTCCTCTCAGTTTTATTTCAAAGTCTTGCACATCTCAAAGGGATTTTTGGAGAGACTTTTCTTAAAACTAACTATTTCAATCAGAGAAACAGAGCACTTTTCATTTCAGCATGTTGTTTGTCCATTTATGTTCTTACAATGTATTAGAGCAGTGATGGTGAACCTTTTTGGCACCGAGTGTCTAAACCGAAACGTACATGAGCGTATGCACACCAGAGCGCCGAAAACCCAAAGACCAGCTGGCTGGCACATGCCTGCACCACGCACATGCGCACCTGGTCTTCAGGTTTCTGGCATGGTACTGGCCAATTGGTCTTAGGACATGCCAGCACACCGGCAACCCGAAAACCAGCTCGCTGGTGCACATGCATGTGCCAGAAACCAGAAGAACAGCTGTCGATGGCGCACATCCCCGCAGAGAGGGCTCTGCATGCCACCTCTGGCACATGTGCCACAGGTTCGCCATCATGGTATTACAGTAACTCAGTCCTTTCTTGTGTTCTGGAGTTATAAAAAAATATGAAGGGGACAAAATATGAGTCACTGGGAATAAGACTGCATATAAAATGTAAGAATAATAAAGGAAACAACAATAGTCAGGTGCATTTAAATATCTGCAAGTAATGCCATTTACCTGCAAGCAAGAACTAGACCGCAGAACAGACAAAGTGATAGGAAATGAAGAAGCTACAGTACTCTGGGATTTTAAAATTCAAATAGACAAGTACCTGCCACGTAACACCCCAGACTTAGCAATTGTTGATAACAAAGGCTGGACAGTGGACAATACAGTATGTGGAGACATCACAACAGAAGAGAAAGAAATTGAGAAAATCATAAAATACAAAGGCCTGCAAATAGAAGTAGAATAACTGTGGCAAAAGAAAGCAAAGGTAGTACCAAATTGAGATAGGTGCTTTGGATATAATTCCAAAACATCTAAAGAAACATTTGAGCAACATCAACATTGACAAAATTATCATCAGTCAATTGCAAAAGGCAGCTTTCCTTGGAATGGTTTACATCTTGCAATGGGACCTTTAATATTGTCAAAGAACTATCCTAGGTCCTTGGGAAAGACTTGATAG
This sequence comes from Masticophis lateralis, assembly GCA_030761175.1. Classification (NCBI taxonomy): domain Eukaryota; kingdom Metazoa; phylum Chordata; class Lepidosauria; order Squamata; family Colubridae; genus Masticophis; species Masticophis lateralis. The sequence continues at coordinate 25,392,197 of JAUDYJ010000005.1, forward strand.
ATAGATACAAATGTCAAATGCAATCTAAACATCTGGTTGACTGTGTGATGAACCAGAATAATAAATTCATTCTAAACAACTGGCTAACCATGCGACCAACCATAATAATATCTGTGCATGGAAGTGGAATGCATTTTTCAAATACTAAAGGGTTCCTGAGGACAGTGAAAAAAAGCAACACTAATGTTATATCTCTATAATCTTTTCACCCAAACAAATTAACGTAACAGAATGTACATCATAGTGGATGATCAGAGGATTGCAGTCTAAGAGACACTTTAGAGGGTCTCTTTGAAGTACTGGCAATTTGTCAAATCTAACTTGACAAAGTACTCAGATGATTCCTCTATATCAGCCTTCCTGAATTTGTGATTCTTTAGATGTGTTGGATTACTGTTTCCATGTTTCTCAATCACTATGACTATGACAGTAGTTGTGAAACACATTTGGAGACTCTTCAACTAAAGAAGACTACCCTGTGTAACACCATATCACAGAGTAAAATAAGGATGAATATCATTTTGATGGCTGAAGTTGACACTTATCTTTGTGGAGAGCCACAGTATAGTAGGTACAACCATGATTCAAGATGGGAGAAGTTGCAATACAATTACATGCATACGTATGGCCAGGGTTTTCCACTTTGAAGAGAGCTATACACTTCTTTGTTGTTGTTGTTGTTTTTAATGATGCTAATCGCAACGGGGTGAACTCCCGTTCCTTGCCCCAGCTCCTGCCCACCTAATAGTTTAAAAGTATGGAAATTCAAGTAGATTAATAGGTACCACTTTGGTGGCAAGGTAACAGCATTCCATGAGCCTCAATGTATAGTAATGCTGGTCACATGAAAAAGTCTTTGGACAATGCTGGCTCCCTCACCCAAGAAATGGAGATGAGCATTATGCCCTAGAGTTGGGCACAACTAGACAAGGGAAACCTTTACCTTTGATTCTCTTTTAGAACATTTATTATTAATTTTTGTGAATCTCTTGGCTGAAAATAAGAAGGCCCTATTTTTTCCAGTTCCAAATAGAAAGATTCTTAAGGGACCAGATGATGCTCACTGAGAAAGACTATATGACAGAAGGAATGGCACTGCAAAAAAGCAGTTTCCAACCATTCACATGAATATTATACATACCAACATGTGAAAAAATGGGCAAACTGGGCAATGGGAATATATAGATAAACATGGCAGAGAGATAAAGATAAGAGAGTTACATCTCCAGCTATATATTTCAAGCGTGTAACTCAACATTTTCAGTCAATTAATCAATCTATAATTCAATCAATCAATTTATATAAACTCAGCCAAGTGACTCTGGACAGCTTACAATTCTAAAATTGATTTTTTTAAAAATAAAACATAAAAGTCCAGAAACCATAACCAAAGCTTAAAATGTTTCATCATGTTTGGTGTTGTTACTAGGAAGAAATACCAACATGATAGCAATTTACAAATACAGGATCTTAAAAACTGTCATGCAACTATTCTTTTTTGAAAAATCAAAGCAGGACATTAGGCAAACAATTGAAATTTAAAGGCAAAAAAAATCAAAAAAAATTATTAGGCAATATTTACACAGGTAATGGGGATTGAATCTCAACAACTGGGAATGTTACAGATTTTCCTGCACTGAGCAGTAGATTGCAGTAGATGACCTCCAAATGACCTTCCAATCCATACATTCTATGATTCTAAGGTATATAATAAGATGCAGGGTGATTTCATATACATCTTGATGAATTCTCCATTTATTTTTATTCCAGCACATGACATATGCTTTGGCAGACAACTGCGCCTGTGTGTTGCTGCTTGAGTCATTCATTTTGTTGAGGAAGGTGTTAAATGGACTAATTAACATTCACACCAAACAACAACAACTGCATCTCAGAAAAATGCCCAGCTCATTAATAATTGTGATTTATATTGGTGTCATTCTGCCTGGTATACTACAATATGAGCAGTGCTCAGCCCTGTTTAGCAAAAAGGAAGTACAAACGCATTTCACATCCTGAGCTAAAGGATCAGGAAAACTTGTTTTCCTCTGATCAGAAGATTCTGCTTCTTACTGCTAATATTTTCACTTCTGTAGGTTTTTTCTTAAAGATTTTGCAGTCATAGATTACTTATTTTTTACAAATAATGTTCCTCTTCAAATTTGAATAAAACTAGATTTGTAGAAAGGTGATGGATTCTAAAGTTATCTAGCCCTTTTTACATGATAAACTACACTGCAGTTGTTTAACTAAATAAAAGTCCACATTGTAGAGGAAATATGTTTTTTAAAAGATATCTTTAAGGAAAAGAATTCATTAAAAAGTGAACCAAAAATCTGGGAATATTTGTTTTAAATATTTGGGGGCATGACAGTGTCAGCTTTCTAGCTGTATCAAAAGTCTCTGGAAACTATGGAAACAATATGTCCTTGATAATTAGACGTAGCTACATATGCTGGCAGATGTCCCCCTGCAACACATGGAAAGCATGCAAATTATAGTACAAATGCATTGTAAATCAGAAAAAGTGCCTGGTGTTTATTTGTGGCTGATCTGAATTAATCCCGCTTTATAGTTGGAATCATCATGTCCAACAATAGGGTGGTCCATTTAAGTTATTTAATTATTTCTAATCCAATTTAAGACAATTTTTTTCAGTCTGTCTCCATGCAGATGACTTGAAGTTTAGGAAGATGAACTGTATGCACCTGGAAGAGTAAGGGATAATGGGTGCAATCATAAGGGAGAGCTGTATTTCCTTTGGAAATAGTTTACAAATAAAATGAGAAGAGAATAAAATGGATCATTCATAATCCTGTTAAAGTACATATTGCAACCCAATGTATTGCTGGCAATTCTATAATTATTCTATAATGCATTTATTGTTCTTGAACCTGGGAAGTCATGGCCAAGTCACCCAATTTTACATGACATTACCCAAATCAAAGCAGAGAGCAACTGAGGACAGTCAAATTATTTGGGGGTGTGAGACTCAAAATCTCACAAACCACGTTCTTGCTCTCTAGCAGTGAAAATAAAATAATGACAAACTGTCTAATGAACAATGTGCTGTCCCTGATTGGTGATGAAATCTACTACTTGAGGCTATTACTTAAGTCTAATTAATGGAGAAGTTGGTTGAGTTCTATCATGTAATTTAATTTAAAGACCAATGAGAGATGTGAATTCAAGCTGTAATTGGAAAAGAAAACCATTTTTTTTGCAATCAGTTTAAAATATGCCTCAGAATACTTACTATGTGTGCAATGAATATGTAAGAAGAGTCATAAGAGAAAACTACAAGTAGGTCACTGAACACAATAGCATCTCCTCTTCCAATTGGTATCAATGGACATCCTTCATGTTTAGGATAATTCCCTTTTATAGTATCTGTTCACATCCTCTGAGGCTATCAGCCACAAATTTGTTGCTCCTCAAAGTCATTCATGTTGCTGAGGTTTAAAGCTCATGCAGACAAATGTACATATGCATGAATTAGAGCACACCAATGGTCTCTGTCCACTGGTCTTTGTTTTTTTATGTTATGTTTCCTGAAAGAACAGAATCAATATTTTTGGACCATTTTGAGCGTAGTGAAATGAATGTAGATCACACTCCAATGTGAAAAAAAATGTCAGCGTAATAGGGTGATGGTTTTTTTAAAAGGGGTATTTATATACATTCTTGCACCTTCTTGAAAAAAACAGGAGACAAATGTTGCCTCCCCATTCTAGGGTATTATGGACAATTTGACATAGTGTTAGGGGCTTCTAGCTACATAAGAAGCTCAAAGATGTAGTCAGTCTGGTATATTTGTTAAGGTATTCTAATCCATCATTCACAGAAGCTCACTAGGTGAACTGAGTATTCCCTCTCAACCTACCTTGTTGTGGGGGAAAAATAGGAGGAGGAAGAAACACTTTGTATGCCACTTGGAACTCCTTAATTAAAGGCAGGGTATATATTTAATAAATAAATGCATATGTGTGAACATCTGCCAGCCCGGAGGATGGGAATGAACTTGGAAAACTGACAGCTCATATTAATGAAACTGAATCCAGGCAAAAATAGAGGGTGACTTTTAAGAGGGCAAGTAAAAAAAAAATTTTTTTCTGTGTTTGTGTATGTGTGGGGTATTGTCACTGATGAACAGTAACCTAGAACCAGTAGGCAGGCACTGAAACTTTACAACAAATCATGTTTTTGTAAAGGTGAAAGTAGATGAAAAAAATATGCCTTGAACAGACCATCCATCCAGTTTTCAAATGTAGATAAAACATGAGGGCACATCTAAGATAGCAAGATAGCTATCTTAGCAAGCTACATTGAGAAGACTATAGTTATAGAGATCCAGTTTGGTCTAGTGGTTAAGGCATCAAACTAGAAACCAGGAGACCATGAGTTCTGGTCCCACCTTAGCCCTGAATCTAGCTGAGTGTCCTGAGCCAGTCAGTCTCTCTTATCCCCATCCACCTCACAAGACTGTTGTTCCTGGGTAAAAATAGAAGGAGAAAGATGTGTTGGATATATTTGTTGCCTTGAGTTATTTGAAACAATAATAAAGATGTGATATAAATAAAAAGTTCAAGTCTTCACCTGACCACAGATCTTGTTGGGTAACTTGACCATATTCTTTACTGTCATATCAACCTATCAGACACAAAGAATCAGGACCATACATTGAATTGCAATTCAGAAGATTTATTACTCATCCCTATACAAAGAATCTAGTTAACTAAAGTCCAATACTAAATTGATGCTAGGTAAGGATCATTAGAATTCAAGAGGGTTTAACTTCAAGCTGATGATGTACTTAACTCTGCCACTTCAATTCTGCCTCCTCTTCTCTTACACTATCTCATTTGATTCTTGCTGGGACATGCCTGCATACACTGCTTTGACCATTTTAAGATATAAGAACAATGAATATGCGAATCAAGGTAAAAGTAAAAGTAAACATTTCCCCTGTCCACTTGTGATCAACTTTAGGGGGCAGTGCTCATCTCTGTTTCTATCTGAGGGAGCCAGGATCATCCAAAGACATTTCTGTGGGCATGTGGCCAGCAAGACTATATACCAAGGCCACAGAGAATGCTGTTACCTTCCCACCAAAGTGGCATCTATTTATCTACTTGCATTTGCATGCTTTTAAATTGCTAGGCGGGCAGAAATGGGGGCAAGTAACAGGAGCTCAGCCCATCGTGAATGCTCAGGTCTCGAACCTGGGCTTTTAGTTTTCCAGATGACAAGTTCAGCATCTTTAACAGTTGAGCCATTGCACCAGCAATACAAATGAAGCCACCCCAATATAGTATGTCAGAGTATGAATATTCATAAACTGGAATAGATCAGCCAATGAATAGGCCTAGCAACTAAGTCAGCCAATGAGGACTGTTTGGGAGCTGAGACAGACTGGAGCCAGGGCATGTCTTAGTCTGCAGCTTCTGAGTCTGTGCAGAGAAACTGAAACTAAGAACTGTTCTCTCCTCTTGCTGGTAACTGCTACCAGATAAGAAGAATCTATATTAGTATTGTAAATTTACTTCATGCATTATTATGTATATAAAGAATTCAATGAATACTGCTGCATCAGTCTGTCTGTGTGTGCTTTCTGGATTTGATTTTTGCAACAAACTCTGATATAGAATTCTTGAATTATGTTTCCTTACAAATACAGTGTAAAATTTGGAAAGGCTTATCTAGATTAAATTAAAATTGCAGGCTAGTGTGCTATCTAGCCAAGCACCATCAAGCCAGAGACTACTCTGATTTAGACATGGTGGAAAAGAGAGCAGCTGGATCATTATATCTTTAATTGTTAAAGAGGGCATCTTAATCTTATAATTAAGCCTATTGATATGATAAATAATTACTCCACAAGTGCTAACCCACCACAAGTAGGTTAGCAAATTACTGAATGAATATGAAAAAAATAAGAACAGTTTCTGCTAGTGTTCCAGCACATCTCTGTCAGAAAGACAGAACATAATTGTTACTTATTGTAGGCTATCTGGCAATAGCTACTATGTCCCTGTTTGGAGATTTTTCATGGGTCTGATGAACTGTTATGTTAGGATAAAGATAAATTTTCCACTTGGGTGTCCAATGGACACTATTGGGCACTAGTCAGCTATCTACAGTGAAAGCCACCAACTGCTCTGACCGAACTGCTGAATTTCAAAGAAGAAGCATAGTAAATTGATCTGTCATGGTCCCCCGCTTTCTTTATTGCTTTTCCTATCACCACTTTCTTGCTTTGTTGCACCAGAGCCCTTTTTAGTTGGGTCTTTTTATTAGAAGGATTGATAAGTGCAATGTCAATTTCCCTGGTCATGCTGCTTTTTCATCAGTGCCGTGTCATTGATTGTAAGTCTCTTGCTCCTGATGTTCACTGAAGAAGCAAGAAAAGACAAGGTATTTATTGTATCTGGGGGCAAACTACTATATCAAACACATATTCATCACTAAAATGAATTGAATGCCCTACTCAATCACTCCATCTATCTACCTGTCTATCTATCCATCCATTTATCCACTACAAAATATCTTCCCATATGATTTCTTGTTGCTTTTCTTAACTATTTTGCTCCCTTCGATCTATTCATTTATTTTTATCTCTCACTCACAAAACTATATTTTGCATTCTTATATTTGGGGAATAATAACAGCAAAGATATATGAGCAATACCAGCATATTTGCTCTGCTTCCACAATGCAATACATTTAGTGTAATTCTAAAAGCACTAGACAGATATATCCAGTGGTGGGATTCAGCCAGTTCGCACCACTTTGGGAGAACCGGTTGTTAACTTTTTGAGCCGTTTGGCAAACTGGTTGTTGGAAGAAATTATTAGGGTACAGAACCAGTTGTTAAATTACTTGAATCCCACCACTGGATATATCCTAAGGCAACTTGCTTCTATTCTAACCATGATATTAAATACAGGTGGTAGTTTAATGAAACAATGACCCCTGAAGCTCATCAAAAGTTCCCATTAGTATTTCAGGGTTAAATTAAATAATCTCTTCTTTGATACATTCAGTTTGTCAAATGGGTCATATAAGAAGACAGGGAGAGATAACCAAGGTGTTTAGTAGAATTGTACAATATAGGTCAGGTACTGAAGTCACAGGCCTATTGAAATAGTTTCTTTTTTTTTATTATTATTATTTTTTTAAAATTTTTATTTATACAAATCAATACAATCAGAAACATTTTCGGTTCCATGGTGCATAAATAAATACATAAACTTTTATCTTGTCCTACATATACATATACTATTACTTCTTATAGGTAGATATATGAACATAGTAGTGCTAGATTTTATCTTAATGATTATTACACATAATAATACACAGTAATAATATATACTATCTCGTTTTTTTCCTTCTCTCCAACCACTCATACCACAGACCCCACACCCCATAATACTCCGAATCCGTTCTGTCATTGATTTCTAAGGACAATTTATTCATTTCTGCACATTCCAATATTTTCTTTATAACAAGTTCTTCTGGGGGTAGCTGTTTTTCCTTCCAGTACTGGGCAAAGGAAATCCTTGCGGCAGTCACTATGTGGATAATTAGATACTTTTTCTCTTTAACATACTCTGTTTTTAGGATTCCCAGGAGAAATGCTTTGGGGTCGAGTTCGAAATCTTCTCCTATAATTTCCATAATCCACTTTGATAATATCTTCCAATATTTTTGTGCATAATTACATGTCCACCAACAGTGGTAAAAGGTGCCCTGTTGATGGTCGCATTTCCAACAATTTGCTCTCAAATTAGGGTATATCTTCGCTATCCTTGCAGGGGCCATGTGCCACCTATAAAACATCTTATAATGATTTTCTTTATAAGTCACTGCTCTAGTCATTTTAAGGTTTTTTTCCCAAATCGTATCCCATTCATCCAGATTTATATTTTTACCAATATTTTTAGCCCAGGCCAACATCGGCTCCTTAACCACCTCCTCTACAGTGTCGTATTCCAATAAATAATTGTATAGTTTAGCTAGAATTTTCTCGTCTGAGCCCATCCAAATCTTATTGAATCCATTTATCCCTATCTCTATGCCGAATTCCTCCTTATCCTTTTTGTATCTTGAAGTAATTTGAGCATATGGCCACCAATCTATAATGATGCCTTGCTCCCTCAATTCTTCCCTAGTTTTAAGGTTCCCTCCCCCATCCAATATCTCTTTATATCTGAACATCTTCCCTATTTCCAGAACATTTGGGTATATTAATGCCTCCATGGTAGAGAGCCATCTCGGTATTTTTATGTATTGCCTCTGTCTTATCTCTCCCCATGTTTGTATGAGGGTCTCCCTTATTTTAGGTCTATGAAAGTATGTTTTGGTTCTTTTACCAGGATCCCAAAGATATGCATGCCAGCCCTTCTGGAGGTCATGTCCTTCCAGAGTTAAGAGTCTTTTATTTTGTAAAGTAGCCCAATCTTTCAGCCATACTAGATTTGCAGCTTTTTGATATGTCTCCCATTTTGGTAATCCGAATCCCCCTCTCTCCTTCTTATCCTGTAAATATCTAATTGCTATCCTTGGTTTTTTTCCTTCCCAAATGAATTTCCTAATTCTGAAGTACTGAAGTCACAGGCCTATTGAAATAGTTTCTTTCACTCTGTTTCTATAATTTATCTCTTGTAACATTGGTCTTCAGTCATCAGTTGCAAGCAAATTGTACTTTAATTTGAATTTGATGATTTCATTTAGAAATACAACTTCTCAATTATCTGTAGAGAATGGTAAACCTGTAGAGTGAAAGGCTTGAAACTTAAAACTTTGCTCCCAGAAACCCTCTGTTCTTCAGACCTTCTCCTATTTTTGGATAGCAACTTGGAAATTTCTGCTCTCACCACTTATATTCTAGGGCAAGGGGTTTCCAACCTTGGCAACTTTAAGCCTGGTGGACTTCAAAGTAAAGCAAAGCTGGCTGGGGAATTCTGGGAGTTGAAGTCCACCAGGCTTAAAGTTACCAAGGTTGGAGACTCCTGTTCTAGAGGATATTTCACCTGATAGCTACCTCCTAACTGAAGTGTGCGAGAGAGATAGAGCTCTCACAATCTGCAATGTATTTCTGGTCATTACAAAGTTCAAAATACCAAGATTGAAACAATTCAAATGATATTTTTGGCTATTTACAGGAACGTTGAGCTCTGCCCTTGGAGACAGTGCTCTTTGACAATAGATAAATAAAATCAGGGTCCTTTTCAGCAGTTCCAAGAAGATTCCACGAATACCGATTTGTGGTATGCAGATGACCCTGGGGACACAGATAAGCCTCCAAGTGGCCTCAATGACTCTAAAAAAAAGTGTTAACAATCAGATGACTGTAAAGAATATAAATACTTCCATTCTCCACCATTCAGTCAGAACTGAATAAGTTTCTTGGATGAGAAGCAAAACATCTCCAAGAAAAAACAAAGAAAGTCCAGTTGCCTTTTGAAAAATCACCTTTGGGACATTCAAAGAATAAATGCAGTCTTTGAACTGCAAAAGGTTCAGCCATGAATTTGTTCAATATACTTTTATTTTCTTTCAGGAGGCCCAGAAAAAAAATTTCCCAGCCTTAAGATTAATTTTATATATACTTTATACATAAAACATATAGTCATACCCATGTTTTTCATTTTATTCTTTCTATTTTGTGTGTGCAAAAAGCTCCTCAAAATATTTTTAATGGGCCAATTTTTCAGCTGCTAAAAGTGTGAGTCAGTACATTACACAACACTTTCTTTCACACATAAGCATACATGCTTTTACAAAAGGAACAGAGAAAAGACATGAAAACAATCCCACAATGAATTTAAATTAAGCTTCCTGTAGTTACTGCTTATAAGCATAAGAAAGCACAATTAATATACTGAAGTAATAGGTGTCTTTTTTTCTTATGAAAAAGTGCTTGTGCGATGCTATACAATTGTTCTGAAAAGGTTAATTAAAACATTTTATCATACATCTGATGTTTAAAAGCACTTATCCTGTGCTTTCTTTTAGCTGTCTTGTTTTAATTGAGTGCATTTGCAATGCAAAGTGAGATCCGGAGTATTAAAAGGAATCAGCACTGAGAAAATGTTTTTGTATGAGACTGCACCTCCTTCAAATTGCTCTGAGATAGAGATAGGTAGGTAGGTAGGTAGGTAGGTAGGTAGGTAGGTAGATAGATAGATAGATAGATAGATAGATAGATAGATAGATAGATAGATAGATAGATAGATAGATAGATAATATGTTTGGTTCATGTTGTAATGCAAACTTATCTAGCCAATACACAAGCTAAAATCCAAATTTATTCTTAAAATCTTCAATTTTTTTAGTAATTTTAGTCAAAAATTCCTTGCAAAAATATATATTTTAAGCAAAATGGGGAGAATGTTGGGGGAAATGGGAACAAAAATACATATGAATTACAGAACAGTTTTTTTTTTAAAAAAGTATAAACTATATATAAATAGGAAGGACTGGAATTGGCATATTTGCAAAAATTAGAAATTGAATGAATTGAAGGGCTAGTAAAGAACAAGATAAATTGATATTCTCAATTTGCCAAAAATTTCTTCTGCTGTATATAACCCAGACAAAATCTTTATAATTTGGTAGACTATAGCTCCCAGGTACCATTCCAACTAGCAATTAATATTACAAACATACTTTTTTTCCGAATCTAGCCATCATGGCTTCATTGCTGCAAAACAGGTTTATCAACTAGGCGAAAATGTGAAAATGTCTGGAAACCTCAATTCAGAAACAACTTTAAACTTTACATTATTCACTTGGCCTGATGTTCTTGATCCAGACACAATATATCCTAATTGTCTGTTTTAATAAAAAATATATTTCAAATCAAATCAAATCAAACCTTTATTGTAAATGCACAACATGTGTACAATGAGATTGAATGAGCCTCCTTTGATGCAACCCCCCCCCCAAAAAAAACACAGAACACATCTCAATAATTCAAAATAAAGAAAAAGAAAAAAAAATAAACAAATTTATATGGTTGCCCAACAAGTGACTCTGGGCAGGTTACAACATTAAAAATCTACACATAAATACCATAACACACACAAAATTGCATGACAGCAACAACACAATCAAATCAACCATTTGATTGGCACGGCCAGTTTAAGCCTCAGGTCTAGATATTCTATTAGCTAAAAGTGCAATACCCTTTATCACTTGAAGCCAAGATTACCATAGGCTGTCATGTCATGAAAGCTGACTCACCCAAAAAGTCAATCGTGCCAAGAATGATCAGTGGAAAAGGGGGGCGGGCACCCTAGTACCTGCTGGCTGGACACTATAAAAGATGATACTGGGCTGACCATGGTAGATCTGAAGGAGATGGTATGAGACAGAGGGGCATGGAGAGTGCTGATCCACAGAGTGGCCAAGAGTTGGACACGGCTGAATGGCTGATGATGACAATGATGCAATGACTTTGAAGAACAGAGAACTAAGTTATACACAGCTAGCTTCCAGTTTCAGGAGACACACTGGACATCTTCAAAATGTTGCTTGTCCAAATTATGAATTATCTGGTACTATTTTTGATAAGTCTAAAATTCATACAAATGAAAGAAATACGTGGGTTTCTAGCAAATGTTTCTTTTGTTGTAGGTTTTTGTTGCTGTTTTATTGTGCTAATTAAATTAAACAGTTTAAACTAAAAATAACTCAGAGAAAGAAAATCAATATAATTCTTTTCCAATTAGACTTTCTGTGCCCTATGGAACTCTCAAGCCACTGCACAGATTTTATAATTTTGTTATCATCTGAAAAATCCAACCTTCAATAGTGGCCTTGCATTTTTAAATGCACACAATGTAAAAGTTCCATTGAAACCACATAGACTTTCTCAGACAGGTCCAGTTTGCTTATTCTGCATGAAAATACTTCCCTTTAGTGTTTTTAATGTCTTTATTCAGTTTTCTTTGAAACAATACTTCCTTGTTTGTTTCACTGTTTTTTTCAACTACATAGCATCTTGCAAGATTGCAAGATGACTTTTATCATGTCTTTAGATCATGTCTTTTATCTCAGCCATATGATTCCAACATACCAAATAACTTCAAGCTTTTGTGAAATAAAGCAGTTCCCCCTATGCTGCTATTCTATTGAATGAATACATTAAATTAAAAAGGAGAAAACCAACTTAGAGCTAAGGAGAAATTTCCTAACAATGAGAACAATTAACCAGTGGAACAAGCTTGTTTCCTGACATTGTGGTTGCTCCAACAATGGAGGTTTTAAAGAAGAGACTGGGCAACCATTTGTCTGGTATAGCGCTGTGATGGCGAACCTATGGCACAGGTGCCATAGGCGGCATGCGGAGCCATATCTGAGGGCACACAAGCGTTGTCCTAGCTCAGCTCCAGCATACATGTGCCCACCAGCCAGCTGATTTTCGGGCCTTCCAGGCCCACCTGAAGTCGGGAAATGGGCTGTTTCTAGCCTCCAGAGGGCCTCCAGAGGGGTTGAAGAAGGCTGTTTTTGCCCTCCCCAGGCTCCTAGAAAGCCTCTGGAGCCTGGGGAGAGTGAAAAATGGGCCCACTGTGCCATCATGTGTCAAAAGGGGGGGAGCGTGGGGGGAGCACACACACATGCGTGGGAGGGTGGAGCATGGCTGGGCATTATATTATGGGTGTGGGCACATACATGCCCGATCCCCCAACTCTCCCCCCGCTTTTGGCATGCGACAGCAAAAAGGTTAGCCATCACTGGTATAGCGTCTCCTGCTTGAGCAAGGAGTTGGACTAGAAGACTTCCAAGATCCCTTCCAACTCTGTTATTCTGGTCCATCCCTGCTCTGGTTTGGATGAAGAAATGTGATAATGGGAACTGTTAATGGGTTTCTGGGTTTCAGTAGGCACATTTTCCAGAGCTCCCTAAAGATACTAGGAACTGAATGAAGGACTTACTGCATGTAAAGTTCTTACCAGTGAACTACAGTTCTTGTTAATTATATAAAACAAAACACCAAATGAGAGACAAACTTAGTGCATAAAGGGTCATACAGATACTTCCCATGCTTGTGAATTACTCATAGCACACAACAGCAGGGGTGGGATCCTGCCAGCTGAACAACCGGCTCACTTCACACGCACTTTGCTTGTTCTTGATGAAAATATCAGAATCATATGGCACCTTAAAGCCTGAGTTTGGATATATATATGTATGTATGTATGTATGTATGTATGTATGTATGTATGTATGTATGTATGTATGTATATTTATTTAGGCAGAAATTCAGACAGCAAACTTTATTTATTATTAATTTATTAATTAGACTTATATACCGCCCTTCTCCTTACGGACTCAAAACTTAACCAGAAGGTACCATGTTTCCCCCAAAATAAGACAGTCTTATTTTCTTTTGACCCCCAAAATAATCGCTTGGCCTTATTTTTGGGAAGGTCTTATTATTTTTGATGTACAGGAGGCAACGAGCTGTTCACCCCCCATGGCAGAAAGTGTGAGGCCGTGCACATGCTTCCTGCCATGCTTCCCAGGACTCTGCACCATGCCAGATGTCCTGTCGCTGCTGTCGCCTCCCTGTTCTTCGCTAATGGCTTTTGCAGCAGCCATTACTGTGACAGAAACAGTGTGGTGGCTAGGGTTGTGGGAACAGCCATTTAGTAAGGGCATGTGGGGTGTGTGGGACATGTTCCTCCCTCCCTTCCCCCCTCCGGCCTCGTCGCCTCACCTCGTGTTGTTTGCATGGCAAGCAACCAGACAAAATGGCAGGGATCGGCTGCTCATGCAGTTAAATATTTTTGGGGAGGGATTATTTTCGGGGGAGAGTTTATTTTAGCACATGTGCTCAAAAGCCTGATTGGCCTTATTATCTGGGGAGGTCTTATTTTCGGGGAAACAGGATAGTTGAAGAGGCATCAAGGTCTCCACTACTTTAGAGATTATTGGGAAGCATGTTGATCTGAGCAATAAATGCTACTAGCTGATCAATGATACTGCTTTTTGCTTGAAATGCCTGTATCCCTAATGCAATCATAATGACTCCTGCATACTGATGAATTTAATGTACAATTCATCTATAAAGATTAATGTACTTTGTATTATTAAGAAAATGTGTTATATGTAAGGGGGAGGGATACTGTGAAATACTGTGAAATGAAAAATATGCTACTGATAATAAAGCATTCCTCTCCAACCTAGCGAGCATGTTAACTCATTTATCAACTTGCAATTACTTAAAGACCTCAGAAATGACATCCTGTGCTATCTGCAGAAGACAAACGGTCACAACACTTTTCAAGATGGTTGTTCTTATTTAAGTTATGGATTACATGTTTGGACAAAGTGCTGACAAAGGTGAAATGGTTGAATAAATGTCACAGGATACTGCGAGAGTTTCTCTTCTTAAAGCAGATTATATGACACAATTCTCAATTACATTCAGGTAAATGAGGTTAATGGAATTCTATTTGCATTATGCCACCTATAGCAGTTTGGACGGAAGAGAGAAGTCAGGCACAATCCAGGTATAAAGTTGAATACATTTTAAGGATCTTAATAGTCTGGACAAAGGGCAGCAAGAATCACATGGAACATCTATCTTTGACTGCAGAAGGTTTTTACTTATAGCGGCAGACTATAGGGTAGACTTTTGCCTAAAACTTTGGAAACAATCAAGGTGACTTCTTTATTCTTTTTTCTGTGTGAGAAAGGTATCTTTATTCAAATCTGCCTCTAAAAAGGTATTTTAATGAGTTTTTAAACTAATGAGGGCCTTTTTATTAACATATTTTTTAAAAAGATTATATAGATTTTAAGCTGTGAAGGTATAAAACCTTTTAAAAAGGCTTTAAAAGTGTCAATTTTTTAAAAAGGGAACATTGGACAGAAAATTCAATAATGTGAACTCTTCAGAAGATGCAGCTACTTTAATGAGTTCAGGAGCTTCATTTGTAACCAGCACTTTTTAACAAGCCCTCTCTATGAATGCTTCAGACAGCTCTATTATATATTACAGGGTTAAGAAGCGGTGGCAATTATTCATTTTTAATTAATTCTAAAATATTTGAATCAGTAAAACAACTTGTGAATTACTGAAGTTTAAATTTAGAACTGTAACCAGGTAACAGAATGCACTGAAATCTGTTGTCTACATAGTATAGTTATTTTAAGGAAATGATGAGGTCTGCATACATTAAGACAGGTGGCACAGTAGACTTGTGATCCAGAGGTACTTATCGTTGACACTGACTATAAATTCACCTTATTAATAAGATAGGAAACTCATAAGAAGTGATACCGTCTTCTTACTCTTTCATAGATGCAACCATTTCAGATAGACATGAAGAAAACCATTATTTAGGATATAGGATACAGCAAAAAGAGGTTTTATGCCTGAATCTAGAATCTTTTCCTTATGGAGTGGGAAACAGCAAAAGAAGATATTTATGCCTGAATCTAGAAGTATAAGGAAAGGCCCCTGGTTGACTGATAGAAAATATACTTTTATTGTTTTCTGTCAATCTCCATAATCTCCCATTAAGACAAATGCTCTACTTCACGGATGTCAAACTCGCGACGTCACATTGTCGTCACATGATGTATCACAACTTTTTTTCCTTTTGCTAAACCAGGGGTGGGCGTGGCCAGTGTATGATGCATCTGGTCCAAGGGCCATTAGTTTCACACCACTGCTCTACCTGTTTGTATCAGTAAGTCACAGTTAAACATTCTCTATCCTGTATCCGCCAAAACTATTTTCATTCCATTTTAAGAATTATAATTTTAAAAACTTTTAAAAACATGTTTTTCCTTATCTCTCTATGTATTTTTTTTCTCATGCATCATGTCATTTGACTGTAAGCCTAGCATCATTTTTGATATCTGGAAGATATTATAGCTAAAGTAGGGGTACAAATGTTTCAAATAAATGAATTCGTCAATAGTGGAAGGTTTTAACTTGGAGTCAAGATGAGTTATTTTCTTCCTTCATTATTACCATTTGGAAGGTTTTTATTATATTGCCTTAGTGGGTATCAGGGTTCAGAAACTAAGCACAATTGGCCATGGTTAGTACAAGGACTGGGAAATTGGGCTAGATTGGAGAAGTACTGTAAAAATAAAATTAAAAAATCTCAGAACAATGGCAAACCACTTCTGTAACACTATCAAGAAAACAGAATAGACCCAGTCACCCAGAATGAAATTTGACCTGAGGGTATCTATCATTTGTTGTCCTAAATGCAACAACTGCATCAGTATTTGCTGACTCAGGAAAACTGGTGCTCATTTTTCACTGGTAAATTAGATGTTTAGTAGACATGGAGATGAGGGAGGTCTTCTTATAGTAATTTCATTATAGACAAGCAGTATACCCTAAAAAGAGTAAAATATAAATGCTGAAGGCTTATGCCAGTTATTGTGCTGGTCCATGACCATTAAAAAGATTTTATTTGATATATGCCAGTCACCTCTGATCATCATGCTCAGCTATTGACTTTTGGCCAATCATTACTTTCTCAGTTGAACTTTCCTCAACTGAAGAAATCCAATGGCAGAGATCCACATGTACTGTGAGTATGATCTCAAAAGAAAGTTTGAATTTATAGTAGCAACATATGGAATGACTAGCAATAAGGCCAAATGCCTGAGAGGCTGTCCAGAAGCAGATATAACTTGTATCTGTCTGAAGATACTGCTTGAACTATAATAATTGGACAATGCTAAAGAAGAAAGAAGAAACAATACAAAAGGAAACTCTAGCACAAATAAATATATAAATAAAAATCCCCTTATAGTAAGGCAGTACCATGGTAACTGGAATGAAGTTAACTCAAGCAACTCATGAAGAAAGATTGGTAATAACCCTGTTTCTATGGCAACATCTAGGAAATGTGTAGGGTCAGAATTCACCTTTTTGCTGAAAAATTCAATTAATATATGGGTTATCAAGTATATCAACAAAAAGTTTTTCAAAATGAAATGTATACATTTCCACAAATGAGTAATGTAATTGCAGGGATTCGGTTATATCTGTTTTGTTCACAAGTCATTGTTTGCTAGTTTTTCAGAGGCAGCTAAAAATAGTATAAGGGTGCTAAGATGTTGTGAAGATTAAAGTATTTGAGGCTTGGATGTAACAAACCGGAATTCAGATCCCTGCTCAGCCATGAATATTCTTGGATATTTTTGAGTTATTTGAATTAAAACTGGAAAAGTACTTTTAAAAAATCACTGGGTTTCTGTGAATATGAAATAATATATATATATCTGAAACAAGCTACAGGTAATCTTCATCTAATGACTTTCTGCAGTTACAACACTGTAAAAAAAGTAACTTTGCATCCAATGCCCACATTTGCAACTTGCACAGCATCTCTTTCTTCCCCATTTATGTATTCTCTTTTACCATCCATTAGAACAACGGTGCCTGACCTCTTCCCACATGCTGAGCAGAGATTGCCTAAACTAGCTATATCTTTCCAAGCTGCTTTTCTCCACAGCAGATTCTGCCCTTTAAAAAGTGCTAAGAGCAAGTTAACAAGCTTAGCTCTGAATTAATTAGGGATCTTAACAGCTGCTGCCTGAAACTGACAAGACACTAATCCATGGGTGTCAAACTTGCAGGGTCATGTTGCCGTCATGTGACATTTTGTAATGTTTTTTCCCTTCATGGAGCTGGGGTGGGCGTGGCCTGTGCAGGATGCATCCGACCCATGGGCCGCCAGTTTGACACCCCTGATTTCAGTTTCACACTATTCATTCATTCATTCATTCATTCATTCATTCATTCATTCATTCAATTTATATGTCACCCCTCCCTTTTAAAACACTCAAAAAATCACTATAAAAACACTTAAAAATTAAAAACATTGAAGACATTAAAACCCATTCACACCATTCATGGCTGGATCTTGTCAGATCACAAAACTAGATCAATGGCCCCGGTCTGCCAGAAAAGCCAGGTCTTCACCATTTTTCGGAAAGCCAATGGGGTGGGGATGGTCCAGACCTGAGGAGGTAACTGGTTCCAGAGAGCTGGGGCAGCCACAGAGAAGGCCCTCCCCCATGGGCCCATCAGCCGGAATTTTTTAGTTGACGGGACCTGGAGGAGACCAACTCTGTGGGACCTTACCAGTTGCTGGAAGCTATGCAGTAGAAGGTGGCCTCGAAGATAACCTGGCCCTGAGCCATGTAGGGCTTTAAAGGTAATAACCAATACCTTGAATTGTGACTGGAGATCAATAGGGAGCCAGTGCAGCTCGCGGAGAATTGGTGTAATGTGGGTGTACCTAGGTGCACCCACGACAGCTTGCGCGGTTGCGTTCTGGACCAACTGTAGTCTCCGAACACTTTTCAAGGGTAGCCCATATAGAGTGTGTTGCAATAATCTAACCGTGAAGTGACAAGGGCATGAGTAACTGTGAGGAGAGCCTCCTGATCCAAGTAGGGTCGCAATTTGTGTACTAGGTGAACCTGTGCAAAGGCCCCCCTAGCCACAGCTGTAAGATGTTGCTCTAATCTTAGCTGTGAGTCTAGGAGGACACCCAAATTGCGAGTCTGTTCTGAGGGGGACTATTCCCCCCCCCGAACCAAGGATGGACAATCAACATAGTCTTTAGGAGGCAATACCCACAGCGTGTCGGTCTTGTCTGGATTAAGTCTGAGCCTGTTGACTCCCATCCAGACCCTCACAGCCTCCAGGCACCGGCACATCACATCCACCACATCACTGAATTGATGTGGGGTAGAGATGTACAGGTGAGTATCATCAGCGTATTGCTGATACCTCACGCCATATCATCGGATGATCTCACCCAATATCATCGAAAGATCTCACCCAGCAGCTTCATATAGATGTTAAATAGGAGGGGAGAGAGGACCGAGCCCTGAGGCACCCTGCAAATGAGAGGCCTAGGGGTCGACCTCAGTCCTCCTACCAACACTAACTGTGTTGGTGAGAGATAGGAGGAGAACCACTGTAACACAGTGCCTCCCACTCCCAGCTCCCTTAGTCATCCCAGAAGGATATCATGGTCAATGGTATCGAAAGCCTCTGAGAGGTAAAGTAGCACCAAGATGGAGTAATGACCCCCATCTCGGGCTCGCCAGAGATCATCCATCAGCATAACCAAAGCAGTTTCCATGCTGTAGCCAGGCCTGAAGCCAGACTGAAAAAGGACTAGATAATCCATTTCCTCCAATGACCGCAGGATCTGAAGTGCCACCACTTTCTCTACAACCTTTCCCACAAAGGGTAGGTTGGAGACTGGATGAAAGTTCTTTAATTCTGCTGGATCCAGGGAAGGCTTCTTGAGGAGGGGCCTTACAACTGCTTCCTTTAACAGTTGCGGGAAGGCCCCTTCCCTCAAGGACACGTTAACTAAAGCCTGGAGCCAGCTTCGTGTCACCTCCCTGCTGGCCGAAACCAGCCAGAAGGGGCACGGGTCCAACAAACAAGTGGAGGAACTCATCGTTCCTACAGCCTTGTCCACTTCCTCAGGAGTCACAGGCTCAAACTCATTCCACACAATAGGATTAAGACCTGCCCCCGTTATCTCGGTTGGAATTGCCCAATCAGAGTCCAGGTCCATCCGAATCTGAGCAACTTTATCTGACAGAAATATCTGACTGTGGACAAGGGAATCAGGTATCTCCCCAAGCTCCTTCTGGAACCCTTCAGGGTCCATTAGGTGCCTGGGGTGGAACTACTTAATCGGTTCTGCCTCCCTGCAATGGAGGAGTAGAGTCCTGAAGTCCAACCGCAGCAGGAAATGATCTGACCATGACCAGGGAGAAGCATCTATACTCCTTAATTCCAGATCATATCTCCACTGCCCCAAGAAACACAAGGTCAAGTGTGTGTCCCCCCCCCCATGAGTCGGACCCTGAACTACTTGGGTCATGTCCATGGTTGTCATGGAAGCCATGAACTCCTGAGTCACATCTGAGGATTCGCCAAGTGACGACAAATTAAAGACTTCCAGTACCATAAGCCTGGGGAACTCCACTGCCAGCCCAGCTACCGCCTCTAGCAGCACAGGCAGGGCTCTTATAACGCAGCTGGGAGGCAGGTACATCGGTTGCCATGGCTGCCGTCCATGGGTGAGGTGTCTGAGGTGGCTCGGGAGTTCATGGCTTCTATGACGGCTATGGACCTGACCCAGCTAATTCATGGCCCTACGCATGCTGGGGGAAACACGCTGGACCTGGTTTTCATCTCTGGACAGTGGCTGAGTGATCTTGAGATAGGGGATATAGTCACCGAGCCCTTGTCATGGTCGGATCACTCTCTCCTTCACCTTGACCTTCGAACTACTGTACTCCACCGCAGGGAGGTGGAACCGTTAAGATGGTACCGCCCCAGGTGCCTGATGGAACCTGACAGGTTCCAGTTGGAGCTTGGGCCAATCCCTGAGGTTCTGGCTCACGCCTCAACTGGAGACCTAGTGGCTGCCTGGGATAGGGCTGCCGCTGGAGCTCTGGATCGAGTCGTGCCTTTGCGGCCTCTGACCTGATGCCAATCTCACCTGGCTCCTTGGATCACTGAGGAGCTCAGGGAGATGAAGCGTTGGAAAAGACGCCTAGAGAGTAGTTGGAGGGCCAGTCGTGCTGAATCTGACCGGACACTGGTAAGATCCCATATTAAGGATTACCTAGTGGCGATAAAAGCATCAAAATGTGCTCATTTTGCTGCTCTTATTGCGTCATCAGATAATCACCCGGCCGCCCTGTTTAGGGTGACCCACTCCCTGCTCCACCAGGAAGCGCAGGAGGACCCTTGGAGGGAAGAGCCGAGGATTTTGTTCAGTATCTGCATGACAAAATCACTCAAGATTTGGGAAGATCTGGACTCCGACTGGGTAGTTCCAGCGGGGACGATGGAGGCAGGTCCTGAGAATGTTATCTGGGTTAAGTTTGATCCTGTGACCCTTGAGGACGTGGACAGGACTCTCGGTAGATTGAACGCGACCACATGTTTGTTGGACCCGTGCCCCTCCTGGTTAGTGCTGGCTTCTCAGGAGGTGACACGAGGCTGGCTCCAGGGGATTATAAATGCTTCATTGAGTGAGGGTGTCTTTCCCGCTGCCTTGAAAGAGGTGGTGGTGAGACCTCTCCTCAAGAAGCCTTCCCTGGACCTGGCAGTATTGGCTAATTATCGTCCAATCTCCAACCTTCGCTTTGTTGCGAAGGTTGTTGAGAGTGTGGTCTCACAACAGCTCCCCCAGTACCTGGAAGAAACGATGTATCTAGATCCATTCCAGTCGAGCTTCAGGCCTGGGTACAGCATGGAAACGGCATTGGTCACGTTGGTTGATGATCTCTGGAGGGCTCGGGACAGGAGTGCTCCTCTGTCCTGGTCCTGTTAGATTTCTCAGCGGCTTTTGATACCATCAACCATGGTATCATGCTGCACCGGTTGGTAGAGCTGGGGGTGGGAGGCACTGTATTACGGTGGTTCTCCTCCTCTCTCTCCGACCGGTCGCAGTCTGTGTTGACAGGGAGGCAGAGGTCGACCCCGAGGTCCCTTATATGTGGGGTGCCACAAGGATCAGTCCTCTCGCCCCTTCTGTTCAACATTTATGTAAAGCTGCTGGGCGAGATCATCCGTGGTTTTGGGTGAAGTACCACCAGTATGCTGATGACACCCAGCTGTACATCTCCACTCCAGACCACCCCAACGATGCCCTTGAAGTGATGTCCCGGTGCCTGGAGGCCGTACAGATCTGGATGGGGAGGAACAGGCTCAGGCTCAACCCATCCAAGACCAAGTGGCTGTGGTTTCCAATGTCCCAATATAGTCAGCTGGTGCCATCGCTGACTATTGGGGGTGAGTTATTGGCCCCCACGGAAAGGGCTCGCAACTTGGGCATCCTCCTGGATTCACGGCTGTCTTTAGATGAGTACCTGACAGCTGTGACCGGAAGGATTTTTCATCAGGTTCGCCTGATTCGCCAGTTGCGTCCCTTTCTAGATCGGGACTCTTTGCACACAGTCACTCATGGCCTCGTCACCTCCCATCTGGACTATTGTAATGCTCTCTACATGGGGCTCCCCTTGAGGAGCACTTGGAGGCTCCAACTGGCGCAGAGTGCGGCCGCATGGGTGGTTATGGGAGCGACGTGGCACTCCCATGTAACACCTCTTCTGCGCGAGCTGCACTGGCTCCCGGTGGACTTCCGGGTGTGCTTCAAGGTTTTGGTTATCACCTTTAAAGTGCTCCATGGCTTAGGACCTGGTTATTTACGGGACCGCCTACTACCACCAATAGCCTCCCATCGGCCAGTACGCTCCCATAGAGAGGGGCTCCTCCGGGTGCCGTCGGCCAAACAATGTCGGCTGGCGGCCCTCAGGGGTAAAGCCTTCTCTGTAGGAGAACCTACCATCTGGAACGAGCTCCCCCTGGAGATACGGAGGATCCCGGACCTGCGCACCTTCTGTCGTGCGCTCAAGACTCATTTGTTCCATCAAGCCGGCCTGACCTAAGTCTTTTCCCCCTTTTAAATGGGAATTTTAATTTGTTTTAAATTATTGGGATTTTAAATTTTTCAGCCAAATTATTTAATTTCATTTTAGTCTATTTTAAATTTTGTATTTATGTGTTTTATTTTATGGCTGTACACCACCCTGAGTCCTTCGGAGTAGGGCGGTATATAAATTCAATAAAATCAAATCAAAATCAAAGCAACAAGGCCAACTGAACTCCTGAGTCCAACCTCAAGAGGAGAGACTCACACCCAACAATCTCAGGGGCAGGGATCCTGCGAGGGCAAAGACTCTTCCGGACAATAGCTGCCACCTCTGCACCCTTCCCTGGAGTCACGGCAGATGCAACATCTGGAACCCGTCTGGGCACATCTCTGAGAGGGGCACACCCCCTCCTGGCCCAGCCAAGTCTCAGTTATGCATGACAGGTCAGCTCCCTCCTCCAGGATTAAGTCCTGAATGAGGAGGGTCTTCTTAACAACAGACCTGGCATTAAACAGCAGCAGCCTGAGGCCAGAGCCCTCACATCCCGAGTCACTAGGTATTTTGTTTGGCTTTTGTTTGCCTCCTGAACCACTTTTGGCTTGCAACTGCCAGCACATTAGGCAAACAGATGGTGCTGTTGCATTCCTTTCAGTGTGTATTGCACATTGTATTGCCCTTCCTACTCTCTTTTTTTAAAAGTTTTTTATTTTTATTTTTTATCAGCATATTCAAATGTACAGACATTTGTCCATCATTAATCATTATTCATTCATCTTATTCTTTAACTTCCATTTGCTAATTAGTTGTTCAGGTCTGTTTTTCTACCACCTCCTTTCTTTATTTTAATACAACCTTTCCTTTTCTTTCCTTCTCTCTCCTCTTCTGTTTCTTTCTACTTTCCTCATTCCTCCTCTCCTTCACTTTTCTACTTCCTCTCCTCTTTCCCCTCTCCTCTCTTCTTCTTCCCTTTCTTACCCTCTCTTCTCCTCTTTCCTTCTTTCTTCCCGTCCTTTTCCCATTCTTCTTTTCTTCTCTTCTCACCTCCCAACTCTCCTCCGTCCCCCTCTTTACTCCTCTCCCCTTTTCCATTCCCTTGTTGTTTCCTTTTTCAATTCAATCTGAGATGGTATTCGAGCAGCCCCGATTTCTATTCACATACATCTTCATTTCAAGTTCCTTTTTTACTCAATTATATTTCTTCTTATATTCCTGTACATTATTAATCAATTCATGTGTTATCTGGATGTAACATTTTTGTGCCCTCATTTTTCATAATTTATCATCATTTCTTAATACATACATTTGTCTTTCCTTTTTCATTTAATTTTAATATACTACAACTTAATCATCCCAAAGTTCTTATCTTTACCATGTTTATTGTCTATACTCATTTTCTATCCATTGATAAAATTTTCCCCATATGTTATAATACTCCAACTCTTCTTTCCCTTTAATTGCCAATGTCAACCTATTCATTTCTGCACATTCCAATATTTTCTTAATTACCTATTCCTTTGTAGGAATTTTTTCTGCTTTCCAATTTTGTGCAAATACAAATCTCGCCGCCATTATTACACGTATTATCAAATATGTGTGTTCTTTACTATACTTCTCTGAAAGAATACCCAACAGGAACAATTCTGGTTTTAAATCAATAAATTGCTGTGTCATTTTCTCTAGCCATATTCTAATCTTTGCTCAATAGTTTCTCGCTTCTGGACATGTCCACCACATATGATAGCCCTGCCTACTCTCTTATAATCCTTTCTCTCCAATGAGAATTTCAATTTCTCTTCTTGCTAATTATCCAAGGCCTGGGTGAGTATTCCAAAGGATGAGGGAGAAGGGGAAAAGGGGTTGATTTGTCCTATCAGGCTTCCTTGTGAGTTGCGTTCTGGAAGTTTTCCTCACCGCTTGGGTTCATCTGGCTGTTTGGGTGCATATCCTTCTGATGTTGTAAAACAAAAGAAAGCTGAAGTAAAATCATAAGTACAGTCATTCTCACATGTTTTTCACTTAGCAACCATTTTGCTTGAAGACTAAGTCATTGGTCCCAATTGTGACCACTAAATAAGGACTACCTATATGTACACACCTTAAACATTGTAAATAAAACTATTTTTTACCAGTTTTACTCCACAGGGTTGTTAGATAAGTCGAAGTTAATTCTATAAAGGAGAAGTGGTGTTCCCATAAATATTTTCTTATAGCTAATTAGTCATAATGTTTTTTTTTTCATTTTCAAGTAAACCTGAATACTCATAGCATCTGGCTGAAGTACCTATACAAACAGAAATATCATGAGGCACATATTACATTTTCAGAGCTATTCACATCTGCTTACCATAACATACTTTACATTTTACTTAATCTTCCTAAACCATTTTCAGAATTAGCATTAGTCATCATACATGCATCATAATACCCAATAGCACACTTGACAGAATATTCCCAATGCTACAGATAATGGATGCAAACTTGATAATGCAGAACACATTTCTGCAAATATTCAAGTATATCTCTATGTAGCCTAGGTCAGAGTTCCAAAGCTAAGATTTCCCATGTAAGAATTGCTGAACCAGAACAAACTCTAGCCTGTATAAATACCACAGAGGGTTGCCTGGGAGCACAGTTTGTCTCAGAGTAACAAAGGCTTATACCTCAGAGCAAAGAGAGAAGCAAGCCTACGCAGGGACTATAAAGCAGAAAAAGCTATGTAGGAGCTATAATTAAATTCAGACTCAATTTCTGACACATTTGATTTCTAGAACAGGCAAAGGAGGCAAGAGTTAAAAAAAAACAACAGGAGCATCAGTAGGAGCATTAGTGATACTAGAATGGTCAATCTTGCTTATGTATAATTCTGCTACATCTAACCAACCTGGTCAATATAAATACAACAGGAAGCGAGAACTATAAGTCACAGATGTTAGGAAGTATCCTTGTAGTTTCATATAATAGGGCAAAGTTTCTATCACCTGAAGAAATATTCTCCTTGCATTAAGAGTCAAAACTAAAACTTAAATTTCACCTGTACTAGCCATTCTCCTACAGCTTTCTCTAACTCATTGTACTTGCATTGTACCCTCTGTTGCCCTTTTTGGTGTGATTTCTTTAATCTACACCTGGGGCTTTCTGTGGGAGCATGCTGCTGTCCGGGCTCAAAAAAGAAAAGCTTGTCTCATTGGGAGGCGCACTTCAGACAACTACATGGCTGCTGGTATTTCTTTGTATTCTGTATAGTAGGGATGAGCAATGTTTTGGCAAGAGGGCTGCAGGTTTTTATTATTTCAACATCAGCAGTAGAAAGTATGGTGATGTAATGACACCACTGGAGAGCATGGAGGCAAGTGGCTTACCATTCCAATGTTTATTCTTTTCACCTGGCAAAATCTGCTGAGGAAATGAATGAATCAGTACATATTTACTCCAGACAGAAGACAGCAGGAACTTTTTGAGATTTTCAAAGATTTCCTCACAATCTTCTGTCATTAGGTAGAAATGCTGCCTAGAACTGAAGTCCAAAATTGAGGATGTGGGATTGCCTATCCCTTTGCTAGCTCAGTTTATTCCTTTCCATTTCTGGATCAGTCTGTACTATATTAAAAGGAGAGGAGAGGAATGTATGCTTAAATTCAGGATATTTTCTTCGATGTGTTTTGATGTACATCTTGTCTAAAGAAAAGAAGAATTAGGGGTGACATGATAGCAGAATTCTAGTATTTGCCACAAAGAAGAGTGGGTCAAATTATTCTCCAAAGCACCAGAGGGCAGGACATTTTTTGAGGTAAGAACTATATTGTTAATATAAGACACAGGTGTCAAACTCACATTGCTGTCACATGACGTATCATGATGGTTTTTCCCCTTCACGGAGCTGGGGTGGGCATTAGTGCTGGGTTGCTATCAGTTCGCACCAGATCGGGTGAACTGGTAGCAGCGGTGGGAGGCTCCACCTACCTGCCCAGACACTTCTGTGCATGCCCAGAAGCTTCTGTGCATGCCCAGAAGTGCTGTGTGTGCATGAGCGCACACAAGCAAACCGGTAGCAATGGGATTTGGAACCCACCCCTGGTGGGCATGGCCTGCACGTAATGCATCCACCCCTTGGGCCACCAGTTTGACACCCCTGATCTAAGACAATATGGATTTTCACTGTGTTCTAATCAATGTGTTAGGATCAGTGGTTCTCAACCATTTCTTCTCCACATACCCCCTTTAAATACCTTTTGTGGACATGGACCATGGCCACAGATTCTCATGACTTAACTCAAGATTTAAATCATAACATTTCTTCAAGCATTTGTGGACCCCCCCTCCCCCGTGACATCATTGTGCCCACCCCCCAGGGACAGACCACAGGTTGAGAACCATTGTGTTAGATTAATAAACATACATTCCATTGGTTGACAAAAAATGGACCCAAAAAACTTCAGCTTTCTGGAAAAAGGGAAAAGAGAAACATTATAGCTATGCTATATTGGCTATGCATTCTGCAAAAAGAAGAGGTGACTTAGTTTTCTCTTGTTAATCTGATTTTAGTGACAGTCACAGAATTCACCTAATGCCCTCACAAGCACAGGATAAAACTTGTGAAAGAAAAGATAAACACATTTTAATGGTTGCTTTAAAACAAACCCACCACAACAACATATGCCGTTGGTTACAAAATGCCATAAGGAATTCACTAGCATAGTATTTCCAACCATCTGTTCATTTAATGTTCTCTTCCTTTTGACAAAGAAAAAAAATAAATGAAAACACTACGGTAGCAAGAAACATTTTTTTTTTTAAATAGCATGTTTGTATATTTTATTATGGGCGAATAATTGAAATAGGAATAGTTTTGCTCAAAAATTCACAAAATATACTTATCCCATATTTTCAGAAACCTTGAAGTAGGATTTAGTTATACAATAGTTAACACTTTGTTGAATTAATCTCTTTCCTGAGTTAGCAAAATTATGGTTACTATTTCCAGGCTGCCAATGTTCAGACAAAGATTTCTTTGCTATCATCTCCCAAGTTTCAAGAATTCTGTGTTCCTAATATTGTAGACTTAGGACAATGTATTAAACAACAAATTAAAGAATAGGTAGGATTTTCACAATACAATAACACTCCAGCCCTCAAATATACTGACAAAACCAGTGATGTTAATCCTAACTCAGCATTTGATGCAAATGGATGGAGTCTTTAAGATTTTTTAAAAAAATCTCCTTTATTATTATTTTTTTATATAAATAACTCAAGGCAGCAAACCTATTTAATGCTTCTTTCTCCATCTATTTTCCCTACAATAACAACTTGCAAGGTGGGTTGGGCTGAAAGAAAGTGACTGGCTCAAACTTAGTCATCTCACTTTTTAGAATGACCTGGGTAAATTTGGGGAATTAACTCATTGCTGTCTGTTATTCTTTTGACAACAAGGCTTTTCAAATCTTCTCTTTGGAATATCTATGCTTGGTGTGCAAGTGGTTCTAATTCATTCTTGGCATTACTCAGGAAAAATACACCCTGGAATTCTGCACAGCAGCTGCTGATCGGAACTGATAAAATGGAACAATATAATAGAGCATAGACTAGCAGGGTTACAAGGGACCTTGAAGGTCTTCTAGTCCAACCCACTGCTTGAACAGATGACTTTACACCATTCCAGACAAATGGTTGTGCAATATCTTCTTGAAAACCTCTGGTGATGGAATGCAAGCCATCTTCTGGATGCAAGACTTCCCACTGATTAATTATTCTCATTGTCAGGAAATTTCTCTTTAATTCTAGGTTCAATCTCTATTTGATAATCTTGCACCCATTACTTCTTGTCCTGCCCTTAGTTGGCCAAATAAGTTGATCCCCTCTTCTCTGTGATAGCCCCTCAAGTATTGGAAGACTGCTATCATGTTATCCTTAGTTTTTCTCTTCTTTGGACTAGACACATCTAGTTCCCATAACCTTTCATCATACGATTTAACTTCCAGATCCCTTATCATCTTTGTTGCTCTTCTCTGCACTCTAGAAAGAGTCTCAGCATCTTGTTTGTATCATAGTGACCAGAAGTGGATGCAATACTCCACATGTGACCTTACCAGTGCAGTATAAAGTGGTAATATCACTTATTACTATCCCTCTGTTGAGGCAGCCTAGGATTTCATTGGCTTGTCTGACAGCTGCAGCCACTGCTGACCCATACTTAAGTGGTTGTCCACTAGAATACCTAGGTCAGGTGTTGGTAACCTTAAACACTCAAAGAGTCACAAAGGTCCTAACCAGAAGCCCCCCATTCAATTCTGGAGATGACCAGAAGGCTGGTTCCCGCACCATAGAGTCTCCTCCTAGCGTGGCTTCTTTTCCTTTTACCGACTGGTGACAGGGAGCTGCAGCAGAGGGATGAAAGAGCCACATGCAGCTCCAGAGCTGCGGTTTGCTGACTCTTGACCTAGATCCCTCTCACAATCACTATTGTTGAGTCAGATACTTGTGCTTTTGGTTTTTCTTGCCTAAGTGTAAAACCTTAGTTTTATCAGGACTGAATTGCATTTTGTTGGACAGGCCTAGCGTTCAGTCAAGATCCTTCTGTAGCTTGAGTCTATCTTCTGAAGTGTATTTTCCCCCAGCTCGGTATGGTCTTCAAAGGACTAATATCCTTTTCTCAAAGAATTTTGCAATCTGGATTTCTTTGTATGGAGAGAGAGGTTTTTAAAAGCAAATTCCTAATGTTTCACTAAATTATAATCCCCAGAGTTCATCGTGAGTCTTTAATTGAGACTAAATTTCTGTAATGTATATTTAAATGAAAGACACCACATAAACATCTTACAAGATATCTGCCAATGCAAGGCTTGCAAAAACAAAACAAAACATAAAACCAAAATCTTCCACTACTTATTTGTAGCCCTACTCTGTCATACAGTTCCTCTCCCTTCAATTAAGTTTTGAAAGGACTATTAATTTTCAAATGAAATATTAAGATTAATGCACAGGGTGAAATAAGAATCCACTGAAGATAATTAAAGGAGCAAATGGACTTCTATTGCAGTTACAAGCTAGGCAGTTGTATTTGACAGTCAGTCTGAAAGCACGTTTAAACTCCCTGCTACCCAATTAGCCAATTCATGTCAGGAACAGTCAAAATATCTGATTATGTTCAACCAGCAGAATAGAAGATGTAAAAGACATAAAGACATAAAAAGCTTTCTTTCAATATACAAAGAGGTCATATAGAAGATGAAACGGTCTTGTCCTCTGGATGGCATGGCAGAAAATATCTCTGTTAAAGAAAGACTCTCACGCCAACCTTACTTAATCCTAACTCTTACCCTACTGAGGACTGAAAGAGATTGTCTGGGGATAGGGGGCATAGCTTCCCTGTTACTATTTCAGCAGAGGAGATTGCAATCATTCTGCAAATTCTATGTCGGATGCAGAGTTAATCAGTTGATCTCCAAGGTAACTTCCAGTGTTATGAAAACAATATTTTACTGGTCCCTTGGGTCTTACAATTTTTTTATTTAACTGCATGGAGAATGCAGTTCACTTGCCCCACCTTCAGTATTTCAGGTTATGCTTCAGTATATTTATGGAAATCAATCAAAGATAAGATTATAGTTAAAAGATGGAGAAGGAGGGAACAGGATGCATAGGGGTAGGGCAGGGATGGGATTGCTTCTTAATTCATCAACCACCTCCAGTGTGATACTCCCTCATTGTTGGGTTGATAGGAACAGAGAAATTGTATTTTAAGTGAGTTAACCCAGTCAGTGATTTCCCAATCTAACATGTGGGTCAGTACACAATTTTAATATTAATTTTTATACATTGTTTTATTTATCAATTATATTGCATTGTACAGCGCTCAGAACCCCTCTTTGACAGAGATGGGTGGTTTAGAAATATGAGATATAAATAAATGTGATAACGATGGAATTTGATGTCATTATATGGGATGACGATTACTGTGGTTCCCCGAAAATAAGCCCTCCCCGGAAAATATGACCTTCCCTGAAAATAAGCCTTGCCCCAAAAATAAGCCCTCCCTGGAAATATTTAGACGCATGTGCAGCCGTCCCTGCCATTTCCTCTGGTTAGGATTAGGGAGACAGAGCTAGAAATCAGGTAAGATGGCAAGAGGAGCTCTGTCTCGCTCCACGTGCCCCAAAATAATAAGACTTCCCTGAAAATAAGGCCAAGTGCTTATTTCCGGGTTAAAAAAATATAAGACAGGGTCTTATTTTCGGGAAAACACAGTACTTGTGTGAACCTTTTAATAAATAATGGATAGTGGATTGGACAAATTCATAAGAACCAGATTATCTACAGCAGGTAATCTTTATGAATATTATTTACTTCTTGGATCCTAGTAAGTTTCCTTTATACATCAACTTCTACTTGAAAGCAGGAGTAGAAAGATGTTGACTTCTCTACTTAATGGTTAGTAGTATCTTGAACACATAGTCTGTGACCAACTATTGTGTCACAAAATGCTGGATGAAGAAAGTGGTTTACCTGAGTCTTAAAAGGAATTTGTGTTATAATAATGCCTTTTATCCCTTTTGTTATTTTCCAATTCAAAAGTTGACAATGTGATGGGAGGGAAAAAGAAAAGAAAAGAAAAAAGCATATTGTATTTGGAGAAAGAAACTACAGTGTTGTTCTACTACATATATTTCAAAAAAGCATGAATTACATAAATATCAATTGTATTTCAATTATAAACTCTAACATTACCACCTGAAGTGAAAAGGTACAAAATCAAAATGATCTTGATAAATCTAAACGCTGAATGTTTAGAAAACAGTTTTTTCAGAAACAATTGCTCATTTAAACTATGCACTATAGCAAGTTAGCACCCACCCCTCTCCTAGAAAAATGAAATATTCTAGGAAATATTAAAAAGGCAGAATATTTCTCCTAAAAGAGAAATATAATTCTTAAAACAGAAACTCAGACCCAGCTCCCTGCCCCCAGCAGATACTTTGGTTATTTACAAAACAAACGGCTGGGCCAGTTTATCTACAACACAAAAGACATGGCCCTCAGGACATGATAGGATTAGCCCTCACACAAGATCCAAACCAGGACAAAGCCATTAAGCCATAATAGAAATTGTCCAAAGCCCCTTCGTTACATCATCTTCCCGCAAGATTCAACCAGGCCTGGGACACAGCCTACAAAGTTAGCTAAGACCCCCTGGGAGTCTGACAGCCAATGGGATACATTTCTTGTACAGGAACAGGAAACTCCAAGGCAGGGCCCAAGGGAGTGTATAAATATATCCTTCTCTCCACTACATGTGCTCTTTTTTACCCAGGACCCAAAAACCCC
Source organism: Masticophis lateralis (assembly GCA_030761175.1). Classification (NCBI taxonomy): domain Eukaryota; kingdom Metazoa; phylum Chordata; class Lepidosauria; order Squamata; family Colubridae; genus Masticophis; species Masticophis lateralis. The sequence continues at coordinate 25,423,985 of JAUDYJ010000005.1, forward strand.
ATTAAACCATCTTTCCAAGCAGTCTCCATGTTTCCCGCACAATATAATTCCTTTCAACATATTCCAGTAAATGGAACATGGCTGTACAAAAAGTTTTAGGAGAGATGGGGAAAATGTACTGTGCATCTGAATGGCTTAATCAAGGTTAAGATGACTCCCTCGCCTCAAGTAATAAATGGATCGTTAAAATTCACATCTTTTGATCCCATTATTCTGCAACAAATGCATACTCATTGCCAGGTTCAAAAATAACCTATGCATATTAACTAAGGCTGGGTTAACGATAGAAAAACAAATGTGTTGAAAGCAGAATTGAAAATATTACTAGCTTTTTTTCATTCTAGACATTATGTTGAAACCGCACAAATCGGAAGAATGAAGGCCGAAGAACCTGATCATTGGCTACTTGGGTTTTTTTTTTTAAAAAAAAGGATTCTGGAGCTAATGAACATCCTTACTTCCTAACAATACTATCTGTGAATATGAGCATCATTCCTCTGTTTTTAAGAGGACCAGCCTGTAATATATTAAATTAGTTCTATATTATATTAATTAAAGTAAATGGACTTAATGTATTGTAATATCCATGTCTTCCTTTAAAAACCTCATAGATAAGTGTGAACCTCTGAATGGGCTCAGATCCAATCCAGGGTTTTGGGCTACTGAATGTCTGCATAGCAGACTATCTTGCTTCTGAAGATGTCAGCCGCAGTTGCTAGCAGAATGTCAGGCAATCTGTTGTCTACACCATGGTTACTAAACCTTGAAGCCCAACAGTATTAAACAGATACTGACCATAAAAGCTTATACCAGCATATTAATCTTCTGAACTAATGTATCTGTCTGTCATACAGTTTTGTATTTTGTGACTTCTGAACTGCCTTGAGGAGTAACCAATATAGACTGAAATACAGTGATCCAATAAAACAAAACACTTCCTGTTGGTTTCTTTTTAGAAACTTTGCTATCCTGTTTGCATGAAAAGGGAAAAAAAAAACCCCAATGTTTACAAGTTAAAAATTATATTAAATGCAAAATGATTTTCTCCTACTTTATTTTTCCCGTTAGCATCATCTCTAAGGACAGTGCAATAGATTTGACAATGACCACACTATAAAAGCTAAATTAAAAAATGTAAGACCTGCTGACATAACATGATGGAGAATCAATGTCTAATTAAGATCTAGATGACCACTAGACACCAGAGAGACATAAATGTTGATCTCAGGAATGGTATGGAACTTTACCCCAATATCTCTCCACATTCATGGAGTTACCAAAGGAACAATGGTGAAGATGCCATCTTGCTCTTTACAGGAAATTATCTTAGGTTGCCCATAGTTGGTGTTCTTGTTTAGTTAGTTAGTTAGACAGAGAGACAGACAGAGAGACAGATCTTGAGCCTATTGATTTGATTTAATTCTACTTTTTAGTTCTATTCCCATAATTTATTAGTTTTTTTCCTTGGTTATTTCTGTTATGACCACATTTTTGTTTTTATCTGCTTGTTTTAATCTTATTATTATTTTGGAATTTACTGTATTATGAATATTTAAATTGTATTTATTTCACATATTCTCTGTCAAAATGTAACTTTTGTCAGCAAAATCATAGAAGTTAACATTATCAACTAGCACCTCTGGGACAATCTGTGCTTTTACAATGACAGGATCATTGTGATTGTTTAAATAAATTACTAAACCAAGGAACAAGTTAACTAATGCCACTGTCAAGGAAATAAGGAAGAACATATGGTAAGTATTTTGTCTTCTCTTTTTTGATGTGCCTTAGGAAAATATTGATTTCAATTAATTATCATTTTTCATGTTTGAACCACAATATGTTATTAAACCCGAAGCAAATCAAAATCTTGAACTGAGTTTGGAATACAGTTTAAGATCCTTACTTGTTCTGAATCTGATAACCATGATTTTTTTTTAAAAAGAGGATGTCAAATGGGTTTGAACTGGAAGCTTCCACATTTCATGATATGAATCACAAAAAGAGAAGAGAAGGGAAGATTTACACAGAGAAAAAATAATATATATTTCTGCGTAACAAACTAAAATCAATTCACAAAGTCAAGTAGTAGAAAACAGAGTTTTATTGTAGATCTCTTGTTATTGCCATCAAATATTGACCCAAAATTTATCAGATGTCATTGTCAATCAGATATTGACAGCTAGCAAAAATACTCCTCCTCGGTATCAAAATTGCTCCACCTGGGTGTCAAAATTGCTATTACAAATTGCTGATTATTTATACATACCAAGAAAATTAAGCAAATATTCTTAAACTACATTTTATAAGAATAATTAGATAAAGAGTATAAAGTCAAGTCTTCAAATCAAGACTGACTCATAATGACTCAATAGACATATAGTTTTCCTGGCAGTGCTGTGAAGATGATTTGTCATTGGACATTCTTCTGGATGTTTTTTTATATCCCAGCCTAACCTTTAGCAATAGCAACAGCAATAGCAATAGCACTTATTTGCCACTTCATTGTGCTTTAAGCCCTCTCTAAGCGGTTTACAGAGTCAGTATATTGCGCCTAACAATCTGGGTCCTCGTTTTACCAACCTCAGAAAGATGGAAGGCTGAGTCAATCTTTCTGAGTCAGGATCCAACTCCCGGCTGTGGGCAGAGTTAGCCTGCAGTACTACATTCTAACCACTGCACCACCACAGCTCCTAGTCTTAAGTCCGAAATTTCCTGGTTAAATCTATTTTGCTTTTTTGAGATAAAGTGAATGCTGTACCTACTTGAGCTTTCTCTGCATGTATTGATATCATATCAACTTTTGACTCAAAAGGTACTTGAAAGGTACTGAGGGAAATGCAAATATAAAGTGGGTTAATATGGAATAACCTGAGAAGCAAAGGGAGCATTCATCCCAGTTAGGCTTTTGTGAGTAGCAACATGGTGGTTCTTTTCTTTTAGAATATCCACAACATGCTCTTAACATACCAAGTATCCATCAGCAAAAGTAATTGAGAACCCCCTAAAATCAACAAATTAATTTAGATACATTTAAAAATGGATCCTGGATATGCAGGAAATTTAGAAACTAATATCGTAAATTATTTTTATATTTAAAAATACACATGAATTCAAATAGTGATGTTATTTCAGGAATTCCCATATTATATAAGAACATAGAGCAAATAGCATTTACTGTACCAGATTAGATATCATTACAATGTCCCCCTGTAGGGGAAATTAGGCTACCATGTAGAGAACATGGCTTGAGTAATCAGTAGTAGCAGAAGCTGGAATGATAAACTGCTCTGCAAATATATTATGCTGGCATGAGATTAATGTCCTGGATCATAAAAAATGCTTTATGCAGTGCATAGAGAAGTAAAAAAATAGCACTGAGTGTTGGTAGATTTAGGGAAAATTCTGTCCAGAAATTCTGTCCAGAAATGTTAAATTGAGGCTGTCAAAGTCCTATCCCAGTTCCTGGAGGCTATGTGGGTCTAGATTGAAAGAAACTAACTCAACTCACTGCTATTAAGATCAAATTATTGTAGATATTGAGGCTACCTAGACCTGGAGATCGTCCATTTTTACTCTTTGAAGGGGTTGTACTCTGAGTGTTCTGGCTCCTGCATGACAACTAGGGCCAAGAAGGCTTTTGCACAGCTCTGTCTGGTGCACCAGTTGAGTCTTTTATTTCACCAAGAGTCCTCTTGGACAGATATCCAATATCCTTGTCACCTTATGGCTCAATTTTTGCAACCAGCTACATATGCGGTGGAATTCCCAGAAGAGAAGAGTAGCATTCCAGGGGGCAAAGAGGCAGTGGAGCTCGGAAAGTATGGTCAGCAGAAAAAGGGCTAAATGGCTCCTCCCTAAGAGTTCCCAGAGTATATACGGTAGCATATAGTTATGCAAGTAGTTGCTTTACTCTGGCAAGGTCCTGTCTATAGTTGAGGAACAATAAAGGAACCTACTCAGAAATAACTCCATGTATCATTCTTGATTCTTGAGGCCCAACATTATATAAGGTAGTCTAGAATAGATGAAATCTTGGAAGCTGCAATTGATCCAGAACACAGCGACATGGACAAGCGTTACCAAGTAGCTTTACCAATCGCGAGCATGCCATTGTATGCCAACATTACAGGTAGTCCTCAACTTACAACAGTCCATTGAGTGACTGTTCAAAGTTACAATGGCACTGAAAAGAGTTATGACTCTTTTTCACACTTGTGACCTTTGTAGCTCCCCATGATCATGTGATCAAAATTCAGATGTTTGGCAACTGACTCATACTGTGGACTTTCTGTTGACAGTTGCTGTGTCCCAAAGTCATGTGATCACATTTTGCAACCTTTAGACAAACAAAATCAATGAGGAAGCCAGATTCACTTGACAGCCATGTTACTAACTTAAGTGTGATGATTCACTTAACAAGTGTGGCAAAAAAGGTTGTAAAATGGGACAAAATTTATTTAACAAATGTCTCACTTAACAACATAAATTTTGGACTCAATTGTGGTCATAAGTCAAGGACTACCTGTATATCACTACTTTGTGAGTTTGCCAGTATGCTACTGGGTGAGATTCAAGGTACTGGTTGCAGTCTAAATAGCTCTATTATAGAGGTGAGTTATTTGAGGGACCACCTATCTCCCAAGGCTTCTGTTTGAATGGTAGGAGCTGACAGAAGGAATAAACTTCAAGTCACCTTGGTCAATCACGATTCAAGCAATGTACCTTTTCAGTGCTGGCATCTGATCCCTGCTGAGATCCAGGTAAGTTCCATACTGATGGTGTTCCAGTGTAACTCAAAGCTTATTCTTCTAAGCTTTGAGTTACAGTGAATGAAGCTGCTTTCTGGATATGTTTGTGTATAGTCTGCATATACTTTTTAATGTTGGTAGTTATGTATAGAAATGCAGTATACCAAGAGATATTGCAAAACTGTGTTGCAGTATTTTGGATAAAACTTCAAGCAAAAATTAGTGTGTTTAAAAATGTCCCCAACATTCATATTCATTTTATGCAACTTTACAAAAATGTTCAAATTTGAACAACTGAGCTTGGCAGATTCCCCAAAATTAAAAGCTGACAGAAGCAGAAACTAATATGGTCACAAAAGGGAAGCTAAAGTTGATAGATTTCCAATGCTTTTTGCAGAAAGCAGTTAAGACAATTAAAGCCTGATTCAGACTCTCAAGATCTGTGATAAATAAATAGACTGTTAAAGGGGCTTTCAAGTATTTTTCTTCTTTTTGATTTCTGAATGTTGGGGCAATAACGATACTAACAGGGATTCATCATCTGACTCTGATGGCAGCAAGACTGTGCCCACAGGCTGGAATGGTACCATTTTTTCCTCACAGTAAGATCCACAAGATTTTTTAATGATATTACAACTGGAACTCCAGGATGGCAAGCATATATTGAATGTGGAAAGATAATATCTTAGTGATATATTCCATTTCCTCCCTATGAGATACTCATAATTCTTTCCCAATGATTTGTCTTTCTCTATATCATGCTACCTACCGGTTATTGAATTGGCATAAAATTGTATTTTTATAATAGTCAAATTCTGTCATCATAAAATTTGTTTTTCTCTTTACTCACTCCTATCCTACTCTATGGCTTCTCTTCTGGTTTACCATGAATTCTAGATAGGTAACGCACATTAAATAAACCAATTGGCTAAACCCAGGGATTTTGCTGCTTCCCTCCTTTCTGAAACTTATGAGCTTATGAGAAAACAATCTGCCAATCACAGCGATGGTATGAGTAACAGATGGTTTTGACAAATGGTTAGATTTGTGGGTTTAGACATCTGTCAAAACTCATTCCCAGCTTTGCCTATAGAAATCTGCACTTGAATAACTGATCAGCCAGATGGTACCAGGCCATTTTCAAAGAGAACTACACCCACACAGCTACTTGGTTTTGAATGACCTAAGCCCTCCCATTTTATAGATGTTCCCTCAGCTGTTTCATCAAGACAGCCTAACTCTTTCAAATTTGGCATTTCCTGGAGACTCTCAAATAGCTTAATGAAGTGACAAGTACAAGAATGGTTTGAAAAAACTGGACTTTCTCATTTCCCAAAACTGAACGACCCTGGAGGAGTATGCTCAAGGACTAGAGAGGAGGGGGCACTCACAACAGCCTGAAGTGATCAGTATGTTTTAAACTAATCTCCCATTCTGAAGTCAGCTGACTCAGCCACCACTAACATTTATAGTGAATCATGGTAGATTATCCATAAAACATGGAAGATTGTCCATTCTGCTGGTTGCTGGCTACTTTATCATGGTATAGCTAACCATAACTTAAACCTATCTCCTTCAGCCCATGCTTCAGCCAAGTATGGGATGAATCAACAACACAGGCGAGTGGTAAAAGAAATATATTCCTAGAGACTGTTTATGGTATAGTAAAATTCAAATGGGAAAAATTCTACCTAAATTCTATCATTGTCAAGAAGAGCTGCTTTGAAGAGGAAGCATATTGTCCTTCTAATTTACAATGTTACTATTTCAAATACTTTCCATTTTTTTAAAGTTTTTCCCATAAATGTCATATCACTCACACCTGAACTTCTTTAAGACATCTGAATGGCAATTGTTGGAAAATGCTTCAATCATAAAAGTACAATCCTTATGCCCATAGATGCCAGAGTCATATGCACAACAAATTAATCATCCTTTGGAGACAAAATAGACATCTCAGTGCACATGTGGATGATTCCATCCCATCATGGATTTTGTCCTATCCTAAGAATACAATGAAAAGTTTTAGTCTTCTTCGGACCTACTTCAAAATTCATAATGAATTGAGAGCCAAGTTAATTGGAGCAAGGTCAACTAATCCATTATGAACTTTTCCACATTGGTTAAATGAAGAGTCATAAGAATTCCAGCAGCATTCTCGCATTCAGAGCTAAGTTGCTCTAATTTTGAAGATACCATAAGACATAAAACTAATAAACTTTATTTGGAAATCTTTTATCACAGACAACCAACCCATTCTTCAATTTTCAACTCTTGTCATAACAACAACAAAAAAGATCTCTATAAACCAGACAAAGAGTCAAAGTATCAAAACTACTCTTCGTAAAGAACTGTAAATGATCAAATGTCACCAGGAAAAATTCTAAGTGAGACATGAGGGCAATACGGTAATTCTCTTCCATTGGTGCTACGCAGTATTTACAGGTTTCCATTAATTTGTCTAGTTTCTACAAAACACGCAGAAAATAATTTTTTCTCATCAAATAGAATAAGAACTGATAGTAAAAGGGTGCAAGAGAATTTTTCCATGCAACATAAGTTATGCTGTAGCAGAGGAAATGGTGTTTGCAAAAATGAAGTGCCAGAGAAGTGAGAAAAGCCATTAGCACACATTTAAAATTCCCTGGATATGACGCCTGCGTGATGCTTCTGTCCCCACTGCTTGCATTCACTAGACATTTTGCTTTGAATATTTCAGCAGCAAGCGATAGGGCACACCTATCTCAAAGATGTCACTGCTTTAAGTTTAAGGTGAGTCTGTTATTAGAGTCTATGTGCACTTCACTAAACAAATAGGATTTCCTAAAGCTTTTAGTACGAGGCAAATATTATCAAATAGACTCAAGCTGCATGAACTGTTAAATATCCCACCTTGTCTACAATAGGAATTCTAATTATAAAATATACAACTTGTCATATCTTCCAAGGAGTCCGACTTTCAGTATGACTTTTGGACTTCAGAGAAAACCTTGAATGAGCATACTACGGTACCAGGAAAGAGTTATGTATAAAAGATTTGTCAGATCATTAGATTTTTAGTGGTGATGCCTGATTAGTTTAGTTGCTAGGGCAACTGTATTTTCTATTTTTGTACTGGTTCTACAGCTGACAGCAACAACATATAACTATTACAAGTTACTTTTCAAGATACTGATCCACATTGACTTTTCTGCATGTTCAGAAATACAAAAATTGTCCAGAATGTCTTTGGGTTAATCCCGGTGGGGTTTTTTTTAATGTCCTTGTTTGTTAACATTCATAAGGTGAAGAAGATTATGCATAATGCATACACATAACACAAAGATGTGAAACATACATACAGCCAATACAGATACAATGAAACCACTAAATATTTGCGCTATTGCTTTGACAGAAATGTCAACATTACTGTGTAATTTATATATAGCATTAACCACTGACTTGAAATAAATTCAAGGAAATTAAGATTTTGTGGTTGGTGCAAATATTGTGACTGTAGCCAATAAATCAATGGAGGCATATTAGCAAGATGCAGAAAAGAGCAGAAAAAACCCTCATTGACCTACATTGCTGGCTTCTAAAACAGAATCAAAGTTTGCAAATTTAAAATGTGGTTTGTGAAACTGAACACAGAAATGTGTCCCATGTAATTCCCTCTTGACAGAACACTATATATGAAAGGTAATAAAGTTGGTGAATACCGTAAATTATGATATGTCAACTAGTTGCAGCATTTCCTGTTGTAACTTTGTTTTAGTCTAATTTTTATAGTTATACAATACTTTGGTTTTATTCCTAAAAAATGCTTCTGGGCATGAGGTTGTGCAGTTGTAGTGCTTGTCTTTTATTCCTAAAAAATGCTTCTGTAGTGCTTGACTGTGTGCAGTTGTAGTGTTTGTCTTCAACTCTTTGAACTAGACATATATTTTCAAGGAATCATGTGGTAGCTACAAAGCTGTGTGATCCTGGAAAAAGACGTGGTTGGGCCCAAGCTCCCTTTTTGCTGGCAGAGGGTTGCAGGAAGCCGTCGCATAAGCCCGTTTTTGCTGGCAGAGCGCTCGGTCTGCCACAGGCACCCCCAACATGAGTGATATCTATCTGGCCACTCCCCCTGCCTCCCTGGAGGTCAAACACAACTCTGATGCAGCCCTCAATGAAATCAAGTTTGCACCCTACTTTAAATGATTTGCAGGGAGTTGCTATATCCATACTTACTCCCACATTATCCAGAATGCTGGATAATGCTACACACCTGTATTGATATATATAAGTTGGGTGAAGGAATGTGTGAAATTCATGGACCTATATTTTCACCCAGAAGCATGAATATGTACACATATACACTATACTGAACATAGTGAGATACACTTGAAACTCTTAAGACACTTCTGTAGTCAATGTATATGGAGATTTTCTGTCATCCTGGTTATGGTTGTCCCAAAGGGCTTTTTCAAAAGGCTACTGGATTTTCTTTGTTTTTACTTGAAGATGTTTCGCTTCTCATCTAAGAATTTTCTTCAGAACTGAAGAAGCTTCTTGGATGAGAAGCAAAACATTTTCAAGGAAAAACAAAATCCAGTTACCTTTTGAAAAAGCATCTTTGGGTGTAGTCAATGTAGTACCATTAACTATTCAATCAAAGGTTAATTATTGGTATACGAAAGCTAAACAGGCCCCTTGGGCAGACACAGATAAAAATTTAAACAGTGGCTAATCTTCTAGAAATAGCCAAGAAAATGACATTTCATGGAAATTGCCCTTCTTCTGAATTAATAATTAAAAAACTGTAATTAGAACTTGGAGGATTTGCCAACAGATATCTATTATTTGTTGAAAGAAGTTCATTGTATTTGTTCAGTTGAAGGGATACTGTGACAGCCTACACTGAGCCATGATGTCCTGAAGGGTGTTCAGGCTTTGTATCTGTTTGCTGATAAGGAGAAGCTGAAAGCAATTCAATAGTTAATTTCTCATGGGAAGATGTTCTTCTGGAGAAGGAGTGATTGAGCTGGCATCAGAAGTAGAATCTTAAATTACAACAGGAAACCTAGGAAGAACAACAAGGAGTAGAGGGAGAAATGGAATAGAATATATATAGTATCTGGCAACTAAAATGGACCTAGATAGCAGTGACTGTTTTAGATTGATGGGTGTAATAAAGAATGGAGATGGCTGATAATCCTAAATTTAACTGGGTAGTGCTAGACTACCAAAGCTTTGTCTATGGAGATTTTCAATCATCCTGGACATGGCTTTCCCAAAGATGCTTTTCAAAAGGCAACTGGATGTTCTTGTTATTTTTTTCCCCTTCAAAATGTTTCGTTTCTCATCCAAGAAGTTTCTTCAATTCTGAGAAGCATTTTCAAGGGGGGGGGGGGGGATCCAAGAAAGTCCAGTTACCTTTTGAAAAGCATTTTTGAGATGACTGAAGCTTTTTGTTTTGTTTCCAGGATTTATTTCAAGCGAGTGCGAATGCTTCTGAACTAAGAGCATTCTCTGATCCAGAAAAAATGTGTCAGACAAAGAGGGTAAGAAGACAGCTCAGGGGCTTCTTGGCCTGTCATAGCTTTGGGGCTGCAGGAAGCCTGAACATCAATGGGAAGCCCAGACCCAGTCAATCTCAACCGTGTGGCCCAAAGGGACTTCTTGGCATGTCATAGCTCTGGACTGCAACACCTCCTGAACCTCAACACAACACAAAGCCTTTACAGCACAAAACTCAGCCCCAGCTCAGCTCAGCACAGCAATGGGGTGCTGTGGGATTGGTGCTGCAAGAGCCAATCCCTTGGGCCACAATACGATGCCTTTCATAGCATGAAACCCAGTCAATGCATGTCTCCAGCAGCACAGCACAGAAGGATTTATAACTGCCATCTTTCTTAGGTTTCGCAAAGAAACTGGCATGTACAATATGGAGTAAAACCCTAATGTGGCTAGCAGCTGCCTTGTGAAGGTCCAGGTTGGGTCCATGTTTGGTTAGGACAGGGGTCTGCAACCTTAAACACTCAAAGAGCCATTTGGACCCATTTCCCACAGAAAAGAAAATACCGGGAGCCACAATACACTCCCGTGCCTGACTATTTCTTGAGCAGCCATAAAACTGGCATATGTAGTTGAATTAAATTTCTTTTCTTGGATTTATCCATGGTTGGCCTACCAGGGGTTGAAAAGTTCAATAAATCACATGCTGGTGAGAGTCACATATTGGCGGTTGTGACATATATTTTGAGTGACAGGGAGCCGCAGCAGAGAGGTGAAAGAGCCACATATGGTTCCAGAGCTGCAGGTTGCTGACCTCTGGGTTAGGAGCAGGAAAAAGAAGATAGTAAAGATCAGCTCGGGTGGCATAGACAGGGAAAGATAGGCACGTGAGGGAACTTAAAGAGACACTAAACTAAAGTAATAAGTGCAAGCAAGCTGCCAATCAACTCAATTCTGATCATGGCCACGGGGATGCTACAATAGCCATAACTTCAGGTTATGGAGTTATAAGAATAAATAAAGGCAATCCTGAAGTACATTACGCAGAATTTTCTTTAAAGGCAAGATACATAAATGTAAATGAACAAATAAATAAATGTCAGCTCAGCTGCAAATGAAGGTAATTAAGCTTTTAATTCCGCTATTAAAAACAGAGAAAACTTATAAATATTAAATAGTTTTAATAGTGTATGGTGTGTGTGTGTGTGCATAACTTTTTGCATTTTGTTAGCTGCCTTTGGAGAACAGAAAGCAAAGGAAAAATCAATAGATAAAGGAAAAATAAATCAATCTTTCTTTCCTTTGATGGTGCTCCTAATTTATAATACTTTATGATATTTCTGGTATTTCAGTTTAAAGACAGGTTCCTACAGAGTTGTTGTGAAAGGTGGATATGATTTATGGGAACTTAGGCAATCTGAATTGAATATTCCAGAATCCAATGGTGCCCATTTCTAAACTTCTAGGTGCTTTTAATGTTCTTGTAACCAAAGGTTACCTGAATTTTTATCAATTTCTACTCACTCTTGAAACTTTGATATATATACATATACGTATACCTATATGTATATGTATACATATACGTATACGTATACATATACGTATACATACATACATACATACATACATACATACATATATGTAGGTCTTTGGTTATTCGGGTCTTCTCCCGCGTAGAATTGGAAGTATCTTGGCGACGTTTCGACAAAGTCTCATTCGTCATCTTCAGGCTGGTGTTCTCAGCTTCGTGCTCCCAGGAGCAATGTGAGATTGCAGCTGACCCTTCCTTTTAACTGCTAGTGGGGGTGGGAGCTGATTGGGTGGGAGCTTGGCTGTGTTCTGATTGGGTGGAGGTGTGTTCTGATTGGTTAGGGGCATGGCTGTGCTCTGATTGGATGGGGGGTTGGTTGTGCTCTGATTGGCTGGGGGGGTGTTCTGTTTGGGTGGGGGCTTGGTTGTGCTCGGCTTAGTCTGAGTTGAAGGGGGATTTGAGCTGGTGAGCTGCGTTGTTGTTTGGCTTCGTGTTTGTGGTCGTGAGAGCTTTTCATGGAGGGTGTTGGTCTGATTCATGTATGGATTGGAGGGGTTAAAAGTGGCTAATGATGCAGCTGTGGTCTGGCTTCTGGTCCTTGGTCGTGTTTCATTATCAGTGTGGGTTTGAGTCTGCTTTCTGCGTGGACGTGTGGTGGTGACATCCTGTGTGGCTCTAGTGAGTGTGGGTCTGGTGTCATTCATCGTGTTAGGGACTCGTTTGTCAATAAGGGCGGGTTTCCAAATGGCTGGCAGGCGGGAGGTATCGTCTCGTTTGTTCATGCTGTGTGGGCGTTTTTCTATCTCGATGGCTTCTCTGATTATTCTGTCATTAAAGTGTTCAGTTTTGGCGATAGTTCTGGTCTTTTTAAAGTCAATTTCATGTCCTGTGGCTTTAAAATGTTGGACCAGGGAAGAAGTTGGTTCCTCTTTTTTGATTGAGTTTTTGTGTTCTTCAATGCGTGCACTTATTCTTCTGTTGGTTTGTCCGATGTATGTGGTGGGGCAGGCGGTGCATGGGATTTCATATACTCCTTGATTTTCTAACTCAATTTTGTCTTTGAAACACGACCAAGGACCAGAAGCCAGACCACAGCTGCATCATTAGCCACTTTTAACCCCTCCAATCCATACATGAATCAGACCAACACCCTCCATGAAAAGCTCTCATGACCACAAACACGAAGCCAAACAACAACGCAGCTCACCAGCTCAAATCCCCCTGCAACTCAGACTAAGCCGAGCACAACCAAGCCCCCACCCAAACAGAACACACCTCCAGCCAATCAGAGCACAACCAACCCCCCATCCAATCAGAGCACAGCCATGCCCCTAACCAATCAGAACACACCTCCACCCAATCAGAACACAGCCAAGCTCCCACCCTATCAGCTCACACCCCCACTAGCAGTTAAAAGGAAGGGTCAGCTGCAATCTCACATTGCTCCTGGGAGCACGAAGCCGAGAACACCAGCCTGAAGATGACGAATGAGACTTCATCGAAACGTCACCAAGATACTTCCAATTCTACGCGGGAGAAGACCCGAATAACCAAAGACCTACATACAAACACCCGCAAAAACCTCAGAAAACATATATATATATATATATATATATATATATATATATATATATATATATATATATATATATATATATATATATATATATATATATATATGCAATTGTATATCAATGTTTCCATGGTAAAGTAAATCATTGCTCTGATTCTTGTTCACTTTTTTAAAAAAGGAAACTGTAACGCAATCTTATTAAATTAGCATAGCAAGATCATATGCATATTTAAGAAGGAACACTGCCTCTAGATGCTGAAGATGATTTCGTCTTATTTTGTGTTAAAAAAATATGACCAATACTGCCAAGTTATGGTCCTTTCTCATAGAGTGGTACCCATACCAAAATTCATTGTTACTGCAAAAACTTACAGTACTTCCAAGACCAACAAAGGCCAAGGGTATACATGATTAGCTGTTATAAATAAACAGAAGAAAAAGTTCTTTTTTTCAAATATCTAGAATCCCAGGAATTTTCAAGTTGGTCCATTCTATTTCCCGAACCAGAAAAAAAATAAATTGAGTTCCAAGACTGCTATTTTAATTTTGTGAACATTGATACTAATGGAACATTATATTTGCTCAAAATGGAGGCACAAGCAGATGTGCTAATTCAGCAAAAATATATTGGGCATATAGCAAAAAATATCCATGCTTTTGTAATTAAATTAATACAATTTCTACTTATCTCAGCACTTTTTAAAAATTATGTTACACTGCTGGAACCATGAGTCAAGTTTTAAAAAAAAAATAAAGAAAGAAGTACAGCAGAGAATTAAACAGGAGATTAATTAGCCTGGGATTGTAATGTTTGGCTATTTATAATCATGCACCTGTTTCAGCTTTTAGTGTAATGATGAATTACTAATATACATATAAGGGTAGTCATTTATCAAGTGATAATCAGTTGGCGTGTATACATAGAGACATAAGAAGCTGAAAAGAATATTATCATGTATTATTACAATGTTAATGCTTTAGTTCCCAATATTTTTGGTTAGAGGTTTTATTGTAATAAGCATGACTTATTTCTTACAATAACAGTTAGGATGTAAGAATTTAGTGTCACTTATTATATGAGGATTTTGAACTAGCAACATGTAGCCTTTGAAGCAATTGTGGAAACTAATCAAGGAGAGGAGCAACCTAGAATTAAGGAGAAATTTCCTGTCAGTTAGAACAATTAATCACTGGAACAACTTGCAACCAGAAGTTGTAAATGCTCCAACACTGGAAGTTTTTAAGAAGAGATTGGACAACCATTCGTCTGAAATGGTATAGGGCTTACTGCCTAAGCAGCGGGTTGGACTAGAAGATCTCCAAGGTCTCTTCCAACTATTCTACTCTACTCTACTCTACTCTACTCTACCCTACCCTACCCTACCCTACCCTACCCTACCCTACTCTATTCTATTCTATTCTATTCTATTCTTCCTCAACAAAAGAGTTCTTAGACTTCCAAAACTATGGAAGAAGTCACGGGAAATATAGGTATCTATGATTCTCCAGATAAGAACATCTCCAAAGGACCTTTATCATCATGACCTATGGTGAAGGATGTAGAGAGTTAGATTTTATTAATGTCCTGGAAGTAACAGGTCTACCAAATGTGATACAGGATATCAAGATTTCAAAACTATGTAAGAGGTAGAATTTTAAAACAATGTGATTCAGCACAGACCTTGAGATTTGGAGGGGAAAAAAAGCCAGAGATTGTTAGCTCCAAAAATGGAAGACTGATAAAGCAGATGAGCTGCCTGATTTAGCTGAATATTTATATTATTGGACAGTCAGGAAAGGAATATTTTTCAAAGGGGTAGATAAAAGGCTCTAGGAAATGCCTAATGCAGCACTGAGACTTGAAAAGTTTTCTTTCGGGAGAAAATGTACTCTTGATGATCCTGTGTCATTGTAACAAACTGGACCAGTTTTTGGATTAATCATTTATTTTATATGAATGATCTTAAAGATGCATAAATAAATGAACAGCAGATTATCAATTGAAAAATAAGTCAAAATAAAGATAAGGAGGCCCTCAAGGCAAACATGACAGATAGTGACCAGATAGTAAAGGTTCCCCTCGCACATATGTGCTAGTCGTTCCCAACTCTAGGAGGCAGTGCTCATCTCTGTTTCAAAACCGAAGAGCCAGAGTTGTCCAAAGACATCTCCGTGGTCATGTGGCCGACATGACTAAACACTAAAGGTGCACAGAACACTGTTATCTTTCCACCAAATGTGGTCCCTATTTTTCTACTTGCATTTTTTACATGCTTTCAAACTGCTCGGTTGACAGAAGCTGGGACAAGTAATGGGAGCTCACCCCGTTACGTGGCACTAGGGATTCAAACTACTGAACTGCTGACCTTTCGATCGACAAGCTCAGCATCTTAGCCATTGAGCCACCATGTTCCTATATCCTTTCTGGAAGAGACGCCAAATGGTAATGAAAGACTTTCTGCAGCATATTGTATTTCTTCAACCGCCACACACAACAAGAAAGAAGATCATGATGCTTTCTATAGTCTTTTAAATTGATGACTATTAAGCAAGTTCTATCAATGTTGTGATTATTTAGACATTTGGAGATGCAATCTTGACCTACTAAATCTCTTTGCAAACTAATGAAACAAATGAATTTGGGGAGACAGGTGCTGTAATGCTGCATTTGCACATTGCTGCTGCAGCATGTTTATTTTTGCCAGCCAAGATGGATCAGAACCAAATTTCTCTGACATCATGTCCTGCAGGATGAGGTGCTTCAACTTCTGCATTGCTGGGTTTGTTCCACTGAATTATAATGCTCTTTTTATTGTATTTTTCTTTTACTGAAAGACGCTCAAATGTTTGCCTGAGGATATGAGAACTAAAAGTAAGCATTGAGCCTAGAACCCATAACCCTCTGTATTGATAATTTGGCCTCCTATTTCTGTATGATGAATGAGGTGGTCTAAATTGGAGTTGTACTGCACACATTGAAAAAGAGAATCCCAGCTCATATAAAGAATTTTACTAATGATCAAATGTGGATAGAATGAACAGTTTTACAAACCTGCATTCAACGTAACAATGCTGAAGCTACAGGAAAGAGGGTAGATACCCCTCTTGCCCATATTTTTATCTTTTGCTATTTGTCCTAGCTGCAGACAGCCAAGAAGCCAAGCAGAGCAAATGAAATATAAATAGGACTAGTGTCTCGGAATATTAGCACCTTGGAGAGTTCTCTACAAATTGTCCAAAGCAGACAAAAATTCATAGAAAAAGCTTCGGTTCCTAAATCAGTCTTTACCGTATTTAATCCTGATCAAAACAACACTGAAAGGGCCTGATAGCTTCAATGCTACTTGCTGCTGACTTTGAATTTAAAGGTTCCTGCACTTTCTGAAGCTTAGATTTATGGATGGTTGCTGAGATCTAAAGTTCTCAGCCCACATTCTCAGGTTGAAAGATATACTGAGGGCTTTGCCTAAAATAGGGTGACCTGGATTTTTATGAATCTTCTTCAGAATCTTACTGGGCTTATTATTCTTGGGACAGAATATAAATTTTAAAAAAGTTAAATTCCATCCACTTAATGCTTAATTTAGATGTACTGCTTTTGATCACTTATTATATCTCATTTTCACCTGTGTCCAGACAATTCAGCCTAAATAAAACTTAGTTTCCAGTTCAAAGATTCAGAGTAAAACAAGAATATTAAGTTAAGGCAAAAAAAAAAAAGTCTTTATATCCACTCTTTTTCCAGTTGAGTTGGTCTGCTTAATAGAGGTTAAAATATATAAAGACACCTATTAAATCCTTTCTTTTTTGCAAACAAGAATTTCTACAGGGTTAAAGCACTAAGTATATTTAGTGGAAACAATCAGTACAATTTTGTCCTATTCTAACAGCAGCCAAGACATTTAATTGTTATTAGTTAGTGATATCATTTTCCAAATTATGAAATGAAAATACAAATAGCAATAGCACTTAGACTTATATACTGCATTATATTCCAGCCAGGGGTGGGTTTCACTTACCTTTGCTATTTGTTTGCTCATGCATGCATGTTCGCAATGATATGACAAAGTCGCAACAATGGTACACTGAAAGATCTGCAAGGAATACCATTTGCCTATAAGCAAGAACCAGTGGGATGACAAAACAGACAAAATAATAGAAAATTAAAACCTAAAGAGCTTGGGAACTTTAGAATTCAGGCAGAAAAGCACCTGCCAAATAATTCTTCAGACTTAACAACTGTTGATAAGAAAGAAAGAAAGAAAAAGTCTGGATAGTAGACACTACAGTACCTGGAGACAGCAGAAGAGAAAAGAAAAAACTGGAAAAGATAACAAAACACAAAGACTTGCAAACAGAAACAGAATGATGTGGGAAAAGAAGATAGTAACAATAGTAATAGGTGTCTTGGGTACAATCTCAAAACATTTGAAGCACCACTTGAACTCCATTGGTATTGACAAAATCACCAATACTCAGTTGCAAAATAGCTTAAACTTGTGACTACACTTTTAACACTATCAAAGAACAACATCTGTCTATCCCTTGGGAAAGACTTGATAGGTTGATTAAAATGCCAAGTCCAATCTAAACATCTGGCTGACTGTTCAACTAACCATAATAAATGCTCCAGAAACTGCTAATATACCGTATCTGCAATTTCATCAGAAATTGCTTAGTATATAACTGAATCTTGCTTTGAACTGGTTCCCTGCTTTTGATTATATAATTAACTTATTTGAGAGATGAACTGCATGAACATAATAATCCACTGAAAATCTTTCAGTTTGGGATATTCAAAGCACTGAGTAGCAAGATGTAAATTGCACCTGCAGAGTGATGGGTGACATCAGAGTCAGGATTATAATTTGAAAGTTCATAGATTTCAAACAAAAAGATTTGTTGACTCATTTACTAAAGTCGATCTAATAATCTCCTTTTAACAGCAAGAGCCATATGGAAGGTGATTTCAGTGAGCAGTGAAATGAGATTTCCCTATATTCTACTGGACTATCGGGGGCAAGCATTTAATATGCATAAGTAATGAACTCCAGACAGATGCTTGCAATCAGTTCAAACAAAACTCACAAAGAAATCACAGATGATGACTAGCTTTATGGATCTAATGAAGGAGGTTCAGATTCACAAAAAACATCTGTCATAATTGGACCTTTAAATGTAACTCAAATTCACTGCTATGCTAAGATGATATCTTAGTACAGCAAACATTTTTTTTAAAAAAACTGGTGAGTGCTCCCTAATCAATATTTAATCAAACTCAAGGCCTGGAGGCCGGATCCGGCCCACGGGGTGCTTAGATCTGGCCCACGAAGCTGCTCTTAGAACAGTGAAGGACCGGCCCACGATGCAGGAAGCCCTCCTGAGCTCCATTTTTCCTGGCAGAGGGTTGCAGGAGGCCGTTGCAGCCAAAAACGGAGCCCATTTTTGCTGACAGAGCGCTTGGGCCACCACAGGCGCTCCCAACACAAGTGACATTAAGCTGGCCATGCCCACCCTGGCCATCTCCACCCCAGCCAGCCCCCCCACCCAGGTCAAACAAACCCTCATGCAGCCCTCAATGAAATAGAGACTCCTGCTCTATGCTATCACATCTCTCCTCTTCCTAAAGAGGAATGCAAAAGCATATAGGGAATGGTTGCTGGAATTGGGTATGTCTGGTTTAATGAAGAGGAACTAGGGATGACATGATAGTGGTGTTCCACTATTTGCTATTCTCCAAAGCACCTGAAGGCAGGACAAGAAGCAATGGATGGAAACTAATCAAGGAGAGAAGCAAACTAGAACTAAGGAGAAATTTCCTGACAATTGGAACAATAAATCAGAGGAACAACTTGCCTCCAGAAGTTGTAAATGCTCCAACAGATTTTGGAGATTTTAAGAAGGGATTGGATAACCATTTGCCTGAGATAATATGGGGTTTCCTGCCTAAGCAGGGACTGGAAGACTAAAAGACCTCCAAGATCCCTTCTATTCTATTCCATTCCATTCCATTCCATTCCATTCTAAATTTTTTTCCTTTAATAATGTTTGGGGCTTTTGCAAGCTTTTGGATTTTCAAATTCTTACCACCCTCTGCATAATCTGTGATTTTTTTTTATTACATAGGTAATTTGTATCTAAAAATATACATTTTAAGTAAAACGTTTTCATTCTCTTTTTAGTAACACAATTCAAATACAATTCAAATATTTTTGTGCAAAATGTTAGTGGTTACTCTAGTTTAGAACACTTACGATGTGGGGCTATAACCTTTGAGGGAACCATGGATCTTCAAAGCTGCACCATCTCCTCTTTACTTTACGTAATCTGGCCAAGTGGTTTTAAATAAAGCAAGCTATTTCAGTTATTGCCAGATGCTCTGATGCACAAACAAGGAAAGGGAGATATATATATATATATATATACATACATACATACATACATACACACACACACACACACACACACACACACATACATATACACATCTTGATATACATAGGAAAATCCCTGACATAAAGAAATATACACATAAAGACCTACAAAAACAAAATAATATATATATTATTTTCAATGAATACCAAAAGCATGGACATGGCGGAAAAAGAAGAGAAAGAAAATTATTCTCCCAAAATCCACAACCTATCTACCCATGAAAATAAGCCTGAGCAGGAAAATATTTGCTTTATAACTTCAGAAAAAAACATATCATAATGGTATCTACTTAAGTCAAAAGGAGACATCAGAAATTAAGATCCAGAACTCCATTTGCTGTAGATTTCTTTCAGTGGTTCACAGTATAAAGAACATCATTGCTATTAGGTAAAGTTGAAAAGTGAGGTATACTTAGCTTGAAGAGGAGAAAAGAGGAAATTCAAAAAAGAATTTGGCTTGGCATCAAGAACAGCTTGATGCCATTACTAAGTGGCCAACAGTGAAATAGATTGATTTTGAAGATGTATGAATTTATTGTTGCTTCTGTTTTAAGAAACTTAATCGTGATCTAACTAAGATGCTGAAACAAATTGAGTGTATATTAGTGGAAGAATACCGTTTCCTTCTACGGTATGATGATAATTTAAAAACTCAAATATCTGCCTTTTTTCCAATTTGCCAAGAAAATTAATGATGTGTTACATCTCCAGATCAAATGTGACTTATTCATATGAAGGGGCCTTCATGTTTTATCTCAGACGGACAGTAGCATCTTCAAAGTAGCCACGCCAGAGTTATATACAATTGCACACATTCTCAAAGCTGTCCCTCCAATTATAAAGCATGTTCAGAAATAATTTGGAACATCCACATCATATATCAGTTTTTGCTTTTACCATTGCCAGAGGGAATGGTGTTGCTGAGCTCTGCCATTAAATATGAGTAGCTTGTGAAATGATTGGTGAAATGTTAGCAGGTAGCTACAAGTGAATAGTCTTTCGGGCAGGTGAATAGTCTTCCGGACTGGGAGGCTAAGCAAAATGGAACCTAATTAGTGCTTTAATAAGAGACCATTAAAACAGGGTCTGTAGACAAGACTGGAAAGCAAAGCAAATGTCCTAAGGTAAATAGTGACAAATCTTTCCCCTATGACTACCAAGAAATCTGAATGGAAGTGTTGACAAAGTTATCAGGATCCAGCTTGACTCAGAAAATTCCATGCTCATGGATTGATGTTCTCTCCTGTGAATATATCATTGAGTCAGAAGGGCAATATTTGAGGTACTAGGGTTATACTCAGCTCCAAAAAACCTTACTGTACCGCAAAGGTTGTTGCCAAGCTCTTTAAAATTGGACAGATGGGGAAAATCATCATATACAGTGGACTATAAGAACATTACAGGACATGGTAGCTCAATGGCTAAGACGCTGAACTTGGTGATCAGAAAGGTCGGCAGTCTGGAGGTTCGAATCCCTAGCGCCGCATAACAGGGTGAGCACCTGTTACTTGCCCCAGCTTCTGCCAACCAAGCAGTTCAAAAGCATGTAAAAATGCAAGTAGAAAATAGGGACCACCTTGGTGGGAAGGTCACAGCATTCCATGCACCTTCGGCATATAGTAATGCTGGCCACATGACCACAGAATTGTCATCAGACACCGTTAGCTCTTTGGCTTAGAAACGGAGATGAGCACCGTCCCCTGGAGTCGGTAACAACTAGCACATATGTGCAAAGGGAACCTTTACCTTTACCTTGTAAGCACATTACTATTTATTTATTTATTTATTTATTTATTTATTTATTTATTTATTTATTTATTAAATTTCTATATCGCCCTTCTCCTTCCGGACTCAGGGCGGTGAACAGCCAATTTAAAACCAATACAAACACAAAAAAGCTAAAACGTACTAAAACCAATATAAATTTAGGCTGAAATGTAAAACCAAATAAAACTCTAAAACTCTAAAAAGTTTAAAAAATAGTTTTAAAAAAAAACTATCTGCATGTACCTTTCATTAAATGACATGGATTGCATTCACTACATTTCAAGGGTGGGTTTTGGCATACCAATAATGCTCCTTGGAGAAAAAAGTTTCACATTCCTGCATTTTGTATTCTGCAAATTTCAGAATTATGGGTGAATTTTTTTTAAAAAAAATTCATTGCTAGTGTAGATTAATGGATCAATTAGTTTTACTTTATCCAGTGTGATTTTTTTATCTGACTTCAAGTTATTTCCCTTGTTAATGAAGACACATACTTGTTTTGAAATGCTTTAAAAAAGCCAAACCAATGGAACACTATGCTTTCCTAGAATATTTTTTTTTCTCTAAATATTCTAAGAGGTCAAATAGGTGACTATTATATCTTAGAAGTTTGGATTTTGATTGGACAAAGTTCTCATTCAGATTTTCAGACTACTAATTGTATTTCTAAATGTCTGCTGGGTCTTTGCCATTATGGAGTTCAGTGTATTAGGCTTTTAAACATGTAGACATGAATAAGTAGTGCCTTTTAGCAAGATTAGATAATCTTAGATCTTGTGCAAAGTGATCCTCTTTTTTTTTTTTTAGAATTAATAACAGCTCACATATAAAAGACAATATTAGGTGATTATTTCCTCTTATTTCCTCTTTTCATTTCAATTGATATAGATATAAATTTATATATTAAACTGTATTTATGTTTGGAAGAAAAATAATGTTGATTTGTACATTCAGACATAGACTCTTTTTTGTTGTTATTTACCAAACATATTGCAGGCAATAAAAGAAACAAGTTATGACATTTTGATTAACTGAATATCGGACCTAAAATTTCATCATGAATGTATATACCATAATGCATTCATATCTGAAATGTAGTTTGAAAAATTTATATTTGCTCACCTACTTCATCTCTCAAGTAATCACTATTCTTTTTTACCTGTCACATGGCAATAGAACGATTAGGTTAGCAATTTTAACAAATAATTTACCATAGCTCATTTGTATTTCTATACGTTGACTCAAAAATCTTTCCTATCATGTCAGTACTAACCTGCATTTTAAGAAAACAAATGGGGCACAATATTTCATTATGAATTCTTCAGCTACTCTTCTCTAAATGTACTTAATCACACAGTCACATTTTTAAAAGATATTTTTGACACTGATCAATTGATTTTTTGTTTGTTTGTTTGTTCCTAAGCATCTCATGGAGAGCAGAAAAAAAAATACAAACATAGCTATATCCAATATCCACAGAGCAATGAAACTGTGGACCAGAACAACGCAAATAGAAATATTCTTCAAGTATTCAGAGCTCTGAGCTTGGTTGTTTTCTTGCAAACGTTTCATTACGCAAACTAAGTAACATTTTTAGAGCTCCAAATCAGTTTCCTTTTGTCCAACCAGTACTATATTCAAATTCAAAGATGCTGATTTAAAGGAATCTGAGTAGGTCTCTGTGCAGAGTGGCAATAAAAAAAAAGCCACTGTTACTTAACAGCTCTCAAATGATTCATCAAAATTAGGGGATGGAACGAAGCAAATTTTCCCATTGTCCTAGTAAAAAGCTTTTAAGTAATCCACATATATTGGTGGAGACATTCAGCTACAAATCTAAATGCTCCAATTCACATCTTTGCCTACAAATGAACTAACAAACTATCTTAGACAAGCCACTCACTCTCAACCTCATGGGGGGGGGGGGGTTAAAAAAATCACAATTGTTCATGTGAAACATTTTTACTTTTGAATGAGGCAACATGCAAACTTTGTTGATATGGCTAGAAAACAGAAGACACAGAAGAGCTTTAATTTAAACGAATGATTCAGGAAAGTATAAAATAAGCACCTATTTCTTAAAAAAAATACTACACGGTATCAAATTTTGATGAAATCAAATTTTGTGAAAGTTAGCTAGTCTGATGGTACATAATGCAAATATTACTTAACTCAAGCTAGTCTTACAGATACAGAAGCTGCGCTGTGAATTTTTTAAAAAATGAATTCAATGATGATTGAGAACTGTGAGTTTAAAAATTATGACTTAAAATGCATGTATTTTTATATAAACTGTGATTTATAAAGTGCCTTTTTCCAAAGTTATTCCAATCTACCCTTATATTAAGGTAAACATGGAGCACCTTGATTCATGCATTATGTTTGTAAAAGTTACAGCAAGCAAAAAGAAGCTTTTTCTGTGATGATTGTTGCTGTGTTAGTCATTGTCACTGAAGAATCACCCACGAGGATTCCTGTTAGGTTACTTAAACAAAAAGAATCTTTACACCATTTCTGAATCAGTGCTGCACCTGTATGATCACCCTACACTGGAACTCCTGCTGAGGCAATTTATTTCTTGTTCCACAGAATATGTGGGTTGATCTGTTTCCTACTCACATCCACATCCTGGGATCAACACAGCTTCTCCACCTTTCCATAGCAGACTAGTCACTCATAGTGCTATTATTCCACAGCTCTTTAAAATGTAACAAAGAGAAAATGCAAAGGGATAGCTCTGATATTTCTGGGACAAACTGCATTAGACAAATGTACACGGCAGGAAAAAAAAGATAAACGGTGGGAACTGAGTGTGATTCAAAACTACTCTTTTCAGCACTTCTCAATATTGGGAGGTTACTGTATTTGCAGTATTGCTTCATTATTTTTATTATTTTAAAGTAGTAAAATGTACAAATTATAATTACATTTGTTTAAAAGGTTTCAATAGCCACTAGAAAAGGATGATGAAGAGTCGCATTATCGCTCTCATGATAGTGTAATTGAATTTGTGAATTACATTTTCTTTTAAAAGGTTATATTATCCATTTATGTAGTGGTTTAAGAATCAGAAGCCCACTTTGTGTGGGTTTTATGGTTTTCTATATATTGTGTTTGGGGATTGTTACATGTGTTGGACCTAGTCTTTGGGTTTTTCCTAATCATTTATTCAGAGTACTTTTTTCCTTTTTCCTTTATTTTCTCTTTCAAGTCAAACATTTTCTAGTATCTTTAGGTACAACACAGCATCTAAGTGCATTCAAACTGTTTCAAGGGTAAATTGGAAATTGTTGTTGTTGTTGTTGTTGTTGTACATGTATACACATTATACCCATACAACGAAATTCATTCAACACCCAAAGACCAGGTCCAACACACATAACAATCCTCAAACACACTCCCACCCACCACAATACTCCACCCCTAAACCACCCAAACATCCACACAACAGACCAAGTAATGTTGTCCAACAGCTCACTGATGGTGGCCCTTTAGTTCATTGTTCAGTGCAATTATAGCTCTGGGATAAAAACTATTCAGAAAATGTGTGGTCCAAGTTTTAATTGTTCTGTATCTTCTGCCAGAAGGCAACAGCCCAAAAAGATTGTAAGCAAGATGGGAAGAATCTCTGAGAATGTTATGCAACTTCCTCAAACAGCAAGACTCGAAGATGTCATCCAGGGCTGGTAGCTGGAGCCTGATGATATTCTGGGTAGTTTTAATGATTCTCTGTAGAGCTTTTCTGTCCGCTACAGAGCTGCTCCCATACCATGCAAGAATGCCATATGTCAGGACACTCTCAATGGTGCTGTGATGGTAGGACAGAAGTAGAAGCTGAGGTATTTATCTTCCTGAGCATTCTCAGGAAGCACAGCCTCTTCTGTGTCTTCTTCACAAGCATGTTAACATTCATAGTCCATGAGAGGCCCTCTGAGATATAAATGCCCAGAAATTTAAAACTATCAACCCTCTCCACCTCCTCACCATTTATGTACAATGGTAAATGTATATCTCTCTTCCTCCTGAAGTCAATTATATGTTATTTAGTTTTTTTGGTCTTAAGTGTAAGATTATTTTCTTTACACCACAATATCAGCCCTTATACTTCCTTTCTATAAGCAGACTCATTGTTCTTATTAATGAGTCCCACCACTGCCATGTCATCCATAAATTTAATAATTGTGTTGGTGTTATACAATAAGATGCAGTCATGTATATACAAGGAATAAAGGATAAGGTTTATATATAAATAAAATATTATAAAATAGGATAAGGTTCCAACAAGATAGTCCCTGAATGATGACATTATATCCTTTATATCTGATTTTCATCTGGCTGCAGGAGCAACTGATTTTTTTCCTCTTCATTGTTGGCCTAAGAGATCTCATTATCAAAGATATTATCCTACTTTGCCACACCCACAATCCATGTTCATAATATCAGTGAAGCTTTTTAATGACATAGTGGTGGTAGTGCAGTGTTTAGAATGTAGTACTGCAGGCAAACTCTGTCCACAGCCAGACGTTCAATCCTGACCGGCTCAAGATTGACTCAGTCTTCCATCCTTCCGAGCTGAGTAAAATGAGGATCCAGATTGTTGAGGGAAATATGCTGACATTTGTAAACTACTTGGAGAGTACAATAAACCCCTATGGAGCAGTATACAAATCTAAGTACTATTCCTATAGTTGTATTCTGTTAAGATTGAAGCAGCAGAGCTATGGCCTGCATGACAAGTTGTGGGACAAATGCAATTATATCCTCCAATGCCTTATCATTTCTCTGATCTCCTGGCATCTATCAGCACACTCCACTCAAAGAAAAGGCTATTCTTAATATCCTAGTTATCTCTGGTGTAACAGAATTTGTCAGTACCAATAAACTGAGGTAACAATATTATGATTTTTTTCCCCCACAGAAGGATCCAGAACAGAATGACCCCACTAAACATGGAGGTGTTTATAAATGAGTCATGAATGGATATGCTGATAGAACAATACTTTAAAAAATAGTTTATTAAGAGGATATTAATTGAAGGAGGAGAGAATATATTGCATTAACTTAGTTTTCTTTTGAATAAAATAGTTGGAAAAACTATACTTTCCAATCTCTGCCACACATTTCAAAACAAGTATTTTTTTTCAAATATTTGCAGCACTAAAGGTACTCAAAGGTAAAATAGACTTTGAGCATACAGACCATTTTAGAGCCACAAATTATATGAATCATAACGTGAATACAGCTAGGGCACAAATATTTTCACTAACCTGTCAGACTACTGTCATCTCACACAGAATAAAATTCAAGACTCTTTCAGGTTTAATGCCACTTTAGACAAGGCAAAAAAAGTGCAGAACTGAAGTTTGATTCCTCAGTGAAGACAAGAGGTGTATATACCTGGTAAGGTGCAATGCCTGTGAACTGCTTCCCCACTCAATATTTATCAATGCTACGAGGCATCCTGCTACGTTATCTGTATGTTATCTGTAGTACAACCCAGAAGCGACTGCAGCATCTTTGACTTGCTCAGGTGCGAGGCCCAAATCTCATGAATATTCATATACTGTAAGAAATGGGTTGAGTAATTTCGCAACAATCCATGTTATTGTGGAATGCAGTTGCATACTGATTGGTTTCTTTAGAGGTCCCTAAATATATCCATATCACAATGAGTTGAATACATTTCAATACAACTCGGCTGCCTCTGATAATCGGGAATACTTTTAATAGTTGCTCATTAAGTGGAGGAAGTACATTAATGCATGTAATTATATACAATACATATAGTAAATGTATAAAGGTAACGGTAAAGGTAACGGTAAAGGTTCCCCTCGCACATATGTGCTAGTCGTTCCTGACTCTAGGGGGTGGCGCTCATCTCTGTTTCAAAGCCGAAGAGCCAGCGCTGTCCGAAGTCATCTCCGTGGTCATGTGGCTGGCATGACTAAACCGCAAAGGCCCACGGAACACTGTTACCTTCCCACCAAAGGTGGTCCCTATTTTTCTACTTGTATTTTTTACCTGCTTTTGAACTGCTAAGTTGGCAGAAGCTGGGACAAGTAACAGGAGCTCACCCCATTACGCGGTGCTAGGGATTCAAACTGCCAACCTTTCTCAGTGAAAAGCTCAGTGTCTTAACCAGTGAGCCACTGCATCCCACAGTAAATGTATATGCACATATAAAAACTTGGAAGCATTTTTATCATGGGTTCAGGGTCTGGTTTTTTTTTTCAGATCAACTGATTGTTGATCCATTGGTTGAGACAGGACCAGTTGACTGAGCAGTTGTCACTTAAGACAGAGTGACTGGCCCAACACCACCCAGCTGGCTTTCATGTCTAAGGCAGGACTAGAATTTAGTCTCTGGGTTTCTAGCCTTAACTAGAAGCCTTAACTACTAGACTAGACCAAATTGGCTCTCAGCACACAGTAAAATATAGATATTTTTAAAAACAATATATTAACCCAATCTTTTCCTTCTGTCTCAGTTACATTAAATTGCTTTCCAACTCAGACTTCTAATCATATAAAGATAAAATGCACCTAGAAATCAGCTTAGGAGGAATAAAAGTTTGTGACAGATAATCTTAAATAGAAAAAAAAGATCTTCTCTACTAAATCTAGTAGTGCTTTGAATTCATTGGTGTGTAAACTGCATTAAAACTAGAAGTAATATTTTTCTCTTGCTTATCTATGATCTGGTGCAAAACTCTGCTATTAATGATCCTCTTATTCCTGTCACTGCATCTCCTATTTGCTCAACCTTTGTATTATACAGTAATTATCTCGTGTGTGGCCTTTATATAAAAACACTGACAGAGATGTTCCTTTCAGGAAGGAAGCTGTTCAAAAGATGCCTGCCAGATGTAGGAGGCAAAATAGTGTAAAAAAAAAAAATAAAAGAGTAAAATAATGAGTCAAAAAAAAAACAACCCACCATTCTGCTGAAAAGTGTTATCTAAAAAGTCTTATATATATTTAGGATTTTTTTCTTTAGCAGGAACCAAAATATACTTTTATCATAACATTCTAATGACATTTAATTTTCAAGGCAATAATGCAACTGAAGGCTTTGGAAAAGCAGGGATCTTTGGTATCATAAGACAGCCTTTAGCACCAAAGCTGGTTGTCTAATAATTTTACTTATCAAAAGGTACACATTTATCATGATTCTGTAATACATATGACTAAGTCTTTTCCACCTGGACATTCATATATTCTCCAACCCCTACGAAGGTCTTGGATCTTTTTACAATAACTTGTATATATTTTTGAGCTACTCTTCATCAGAAAGTTTAGAGAATTTTTTAAATATAAAATCAAGCTTCTTAGGATACCAAATGCCAAACTCCAATTATAGAGCAATTACTAAATGCAAAATTAATATCTGTCCCAAACTCATCCTAAAGAATTGAAGGATCTCAGTTCCTTTTATTCTCAAAATTCTTTTGGTATGCTGAACAAGTCAAGAATAAGCAAGTAGACAAAGATTGCATAGTGATCACAAACTTTCATTTCAATTAATTCTAGAAACAAAGCAAGGGCAGATAAGATAATAAGTATTGTCTATATAACGAAGTCTGATTGACAATCTTAGTATGACACTTTTTGTCTTGACTTTCCAAGCAGTCATCTATAGCCCATACTGATTTCATGAATACTTGAAATTTTTTTCAATCTGATTCCTTCCAGATGTCTCCATTCACATTCCAAGATAGGGAATACAACCAAAGTTGATAGTTGATCTATAAAATTTAAACTGAAGAAAGACTCAGCATGGGGATGAATATGTCTAATATATTTTCCTGATATGCATATGAGCTATACATGGATGTTTCCTTTTTTAAAAAAAGTTTTTTTTATTAAATATGGATAAAAATGGATAGGCTGACTTTAGAACTCAAAGACAAGGGTGAAACGGAATATTATGAAATCTGGAGTAAAATGTATCAATGGTTGGAGAGGAGGAAGAATGTCGGGATAAAGGAATATTAATAAATTGAGAGTTTGAACATTTTGATGCTAGTACCCTGTGCGAGGTAGGAATGGTATTGGTATTGAAGTAATCTTCACAGATGAAAGAATATATGTGTTTGAAATGTGATAGACTGTACATACTTATATATCGAAGACGAATTGAATTTGTTATAAGGTAAAACTTGATGGAAATGTTTAAACCAGAAAAGTCACACCATGTCCAATGTTTTTAATTGTATATATTTAATTTGATGTTTTTTATACATGGATGTTAGAACTTAGAATTACCAATAGAACCTAATTGTGGGAAAGTCTGAGGAATTATTTCTTTATTCAATGAATAAGCTTGGAAATTCACTGCCATTGAATATAATGCTACCAATTTATATAATTTTAAAATGGGATTAGATAACTGGACTAGCAATCACTAATAATCTTGAGCATTGTATATAGTGTCTTGAATAACTACAATTAATGGACATCAACATGGAAGAGGATTTTCTTTGGATTGTGACTGAAGTTTCCAGATTGCTGATTGGTCACAATGTGATACCAAATGTTGAACTAGATAAGGATGCATTTTGATCCAGCAAAGCTCTTGTGTTCTTGCAAATGTTCAGGTGATTTTGTCCTTCTATATCTCATAGCATTTCTTTGACCAAAGGGTATTCTTATTTATTTTATGTCTTTATTTTTAGCTTCAGTGGAGGAGCAGCTTGTGAGTGGTATATAGACATCCTTCATACATTTCTAAGGCTAGTTAAAGAATCCTGAACAATGAGATTTATAACATGGTCATTATTGTTATTTAGGATATAAACAAACGAATTTAAAAGGTGAAGGTTAAAATTAATAAGAAGTGAAAATGTATTGTAGTTCATGCCAGGATATTCAAAGTATGAAAGGAAGATATTATTGTGTAATATCACATAATCAGCAGTAATTCACTGGAGATTTATTTTAAAACTTTTTACCATGTTTCCAAAACTTGAAAAAAACATAATGTAGTACAACTTATAAGAAAAAGATAGATGGTTTTCAGAACACTCTGTAAATAACTACAAAGTATCTTTGGAAAATGAACTGTCTCTTAAAGGAGAAGAAAGTTAGAACCTAACTTTGACAAGTCTAGAGGTAGTGATATTCCCACTCTTAAACAAAAACGTACTACTTCAAGATGAATGGTACAAAGAACCAAGGAGTTGGGTCCTGGTCAAGGATGTAAATGGAAGGCCATCATCAGATGAATTGTAGAACTCTTAAGAACTTACCTGATGAATCAGACCACTGACTCATTTATTTCAACACTATCAAAACTGACTTTCAATCCTTTTCCAGGATTTTAACTTGACATTTTTCAAGCTCTACATGGAGATGGCAAGGAATATATCATACTACATGATAGACTGCATGAACTTTACAACTGAGAATATTTGGAGTTAGAGAGAAACGAAAAGATCTCTCTTCTCACAGAAGATCTATTGATTATTCTAGCAGTTAAGGCACCAGTTTAGAAATCAGAAGACCCTAAATTCTAGTCCCATGAAAGTCAGTTGCACGACCTTGAACCTGTCACTCTCTTTCAGCCCGCCCGCCCCAACAAGGTGGTTGTTGTGCGGAAAATAGGAGAGAAGTATGTTGAATATGTTCACCACCTTGTGTTACTTACAAAAATAATACAGGAGAGTTATAAACAAACAAACAAACAAATTGGAAATGGATGGGATATCTTTTTGCTGCCTTCTATCCTACATAACATCCTACCTCTACTAGCAACATAAAATATATAGGCAAACCTAACTGAAGTGATCTGGAAAAGATGAAAGACCCTTTATATATAGTGCCGGCAAAATTCATTACCTCTTACATCTCGTCTAAAAATAATGATCAATTCATAAAAAAATTTTGATTCTCTTGATGACTTGGTTTAACTTATGTCTTAGATTTACTTCCAGCTTTTCCCCATGAGAAATCCCTAAGATGAGATCCATGTCTAATTTTCCCCATAACAGCCTGATCATGTAGGATGGAATAAAAGAGTGTGACCGCATGAAAGTCTGCTAAGGACTTTCCACAGCTGAAGGTGGATTTGAACTCAGGGTTTTTCCTGCTGTAATCCAGCACCTTAACTTCTTCCACTGTAAATTGTGCTTTTCATTGGAAATGCATGCATTGAATTATAAGAACAAGAAAGCTTTCGCTATCTTGGTCAGTTTTATCAACTAAGCCTAGAGCTGCAATACTTTGCATATTCTTCTGTTTGTAAAGCTCAAAGTAAAGAGGATCTACTTCTGGACAAGCCTGCATAAGGAACACTGACTTTCTTTACTCAGTGGAATTAATACTTATGTTTAGAGTTTACCTTCAATACCATTCACAATGTTACTGCAGTAAATTCAGCAGGTGATCTGATGACTAAGCAACAACTCTGCTTATGATAGGTGTGGGAATAAGTGCTTGTGTTCTCTTGTATTCAAGAGCTAACCATTCAAATGCCAAATAAATGACTTCTCAAAGGAGTCATTCTGACTACACCATTAAAAATAGCTGTTCATTTTATCAAGTTTTTTAAAAATCTTGTTTTAAAATCAGGATAAAATACAGTGAATCTCAGAATTCAGTCAGCAACCATCTTCACTGCCTTCTTTTTGGCTTCTTTTGTGGAAAAATAACACTTCTGCAGAAACATTTATTACTTTACTGTATTATGCAATTTACTTCACATTTTTCTCAAAGCAAATCCTTCCCTGTTGCAGATAGGAAATTCATTATGAGCCTCTCAGTAGTAATTAGAATACAAAAGGGAAATGAGTGGTATATAAAGTTAATAAATAAATACGCAAAAAGAGTATCCAACTGAATTTAACAGATATTGCTTTCCTGAACCCAGGAGGTGCCTTGAGAGGCAAACTTTCTCCTGAACAGATCCTCAAGAGTGATTCAGTAATCCGAATTCCCTAATTACAAATGAAATCTCTATTCACTAGTAAAATTACAAAAATCACCAAAACTTATTTGGGGCTGCAAAGACCAAAATCCCAGTTAATGGGAGGCAGCCAGCACTAAAACCAGTATTACCACAAATTTGGAACCCAATGCTCAAGATTTCTAAAGGATTTAAACTTTTTTTGGGTGACTTCATTTCTTAAAAAAAAAAAGGATTCTAGGGTTTGTTTCTTGTTCGGGGGGGGGGGGGAACGAACTTTATATGTCAATAACTTTGTATGTCAGTAACAATCTTTGGGGTGCACGGGATGGTGAAGGGTGGGGGGGGGAGAAATACCCCGAGATGTGACCTAAAAGATCCGCCATACCTGTATTTCATGCCTGTCAGCTTTGCAGTGGATTCTTTTAAGGAAATGTGATGCTGGGGGGTAAAGGTTCCCAAACTACGAGCGATAATTGCCACTGTCCGGAATTTTGCTCTGGCCGCATTGACCGCATTTGGAGCGGCGGAGGTCTGTTTGCTGATCATCCTGTCTTCCCCATTCCGATTCTTGAGGTTATGATCCGTGCACGCTATGGAGACTTGCATGGTTCTCTCTCGCGAAGCTTTCCTTTCCAAATTGGGGAAGAAGGAGGGGGAAGAAAGAAAAAAAAACTTCGCCTGCTTGAGAGGCTAGGACTGCAGGAGCCGAAGACCTCCGTCCCCGGCACAGTTCAACGAGGCCTCCCGAGGCGTGCTCCAACAAAAGTGTACAGGGGGCTGCTAGTGGTGCAGCAACAACCTACAAGGCAGAGCGAGCGCGGGACTTCCCAAAGCACAAAATGAAAACGGCAGAGGATGAGCTTTACAATCGCTTTCCCCCCCTTCCTCCTCCTTCGCGAACCTTTCTTTTGTGTGTGTGTGTCCCCTCAGTGTTTAGGCAGAAAAACCTTCCATTTGGTCCACCGCTTCGGCAAAAAACCTCACGCCTGCACCTTTCCAGGGAAGGTAAAGCGGCGGCATCTAATCTTCTCGCCTGTAACGCAGGGCTCAAATCAGCGCAGGCAACACCCGCAAGATGAATCGCGGAGCCTCGCCGGACCACGAAAGCGTGTCCATGCAGAACTCGAGAGGAGTCTTGACACCGCTTTAATCCCGCCCCGCTCCCCGAAGACTACGAAACCCCCCTCCCTCCTTCCCTCTAGCCTCCGTCGGCATCTACGAAAGGCCACGCCTCCTCCGGATCCCCCTCCGTTCCCCCGGGCGGCAGGATTTAAACCCTTGGCTGGAAGCGGAGCTCGGTTTCTGCACCCAACTGGAGGCTCCGATGCGGTTCCGTCGCGGGACGTGCAACGCGCACCCCTCCCCCGTTTTTTTTTTTTAAAGAAGGGTACAGGAAAGCGCGCGAGGGCGCCGGGTTTTTTCTTCCCTTTTGTGCGCGGCAGCCTCTGTGGAGAGGCGCTTTGCGGGGCTGCCGACACCGCGGAAACGACACTCTCTCTCACACACACACACACACGCAAGAATAAATGGAGGCGAAAGCGCGCGGTGTGTGTGTGTATGTGTGTGTTGTGGGAGGGGAGAAAGAAAGAACTATCAGGCTGCGCGCTGACGAATTAATTCGTTAATCCCTCGCGCCGGGCAGGCTGAGGTGCTGGAAAGCCTGCTCGCGTTTATGAAGAGCGCGGGATTAAGCATCCCGTTCGCGCAAACGCGTTGTTGCGACTCAGACCCTTCACACGGTTTTTTTGAGTGTAGTCGGGCCGTTTACTGTAAGAACCAGGCAAATCCCAAAAGTTGGCACAAAGCGGGCGGGCGCGCGCCCGCGCGCACTCGAACCATAGTCGGAGCGCGCGAAACCTCGTGGCGGCCTGTCGCTCAGAGTTCAGCTTGTGGCATGCTTCGCCAATGGCTCGAAAAGCAAAACAACTCTTAAACCCGAACACTAGTGAGGGAACTGGAGAGCGTGAAGTGTCTCTCGTGGGTTCCCAGGTAAACGAAGGTAGCGCCGCCCACTTTCTTTTCAGCACCAAATATAGTGGGTTAATTCGCGTTTCACTCCAACGACGGGCGAGAGGTTTTTTGGGGAGCGGGTGGGTGAGTTTGAGCACCTTGGAGAACTGGCTGTGGTCAGTGCGCTGGCCACATTTCTTTAAACCACAATTTACTAATTCTAATTCTCTGGGTTGTCCAGAAAACTAACCCACACCAGCTGGAGACATTCTTGCCCACTTTCACACAGGACTAGGAGGTCTGAAGCAGCAGACCTTCAGGAATATGTTCAAGCAGTTTATGGATCTCATTCAGCTGTAACATCCCAAGAGCTATTACTATGGATGACCTCAGTGTGGGCCAAGAGCCAAACAATCTTGAAAAGAGGTCCAGTGATGTTTATTTTGCTCAAGTGGCAGAAGAATATGGTAATTTAAAGCCCTGAAGCTCAACATAGATAGGTTTCACTATTGGAAGATTTTGCAGGGAAAGGGAAAAGGGAAAGAGAAGAAAAAAAGAAATGATGGACAAGGAAAATAAAATCTGAAAAGATGCTTTGTTGAAGAAATCCTGCACCAGACTACTCCAGGGAGATTAAGGAATACCTCCTGGTTCTTTTGTGGGAATGAAGATGGAAGGACCATGTTCCTAAAGAATTTAAATATTTGGTGTAGTAATTAAAGTACTGGTCTAGAATCTGGGAGGCTGAAAATTCTTGTCAACCTTAGGCATGAAAGCTGGCTGGATGACTTTGAGCCAGTCACTCTTTCTCAGCCCAACCCACCACACAAGGTTGTGGTGAAAATAGATGGAGGAAGAAGTTTTGGATATGTTTGCCACTTTCAGCTATTTATAAAAGTAATAAAAATGGCTATAAATACATACATAAATAAAAGTCCTAACCGTACCCATGCTATAGGCATATCTCCTTTTTGAACTTTGGTACCCAACATTACTGCCATGGAAACTACATAAAAGCCACATGGTATTGATGGGGAAGTTTGCGGTCTATAGGTTGTATTTTAGTACCTCTGGGTTAAATGAACCCGATTTATGACAGCATAAATCAAATGTTTTAGGTTTGGAGGGATCTATGGCTTCAGGGAAATATATTTTCATTTGCAGACAATCCCAACTTTACTTCAAGGCATCTCCAATTAAAAAAGAGGCAGCTGACCAGGTGACAATAATCTTGAGGGACAAATAATTTACCTGGAATAAAAATGTCTTCGGCTGCCAATGTAAAAGTTTGGATGAGGAAGTTGGATGTAAATATCCGTGAGTCCTTGGTAAATATTAAGGATTGTTTAATATTTTTTTCTTCAGCAAATATTTTCTTTTTTTTTTTCTGCCACATTTGTGAACTTGAAGTGACTTTAGTAAAAATATGTAAAATCTCTTTCATATCCTAATTCCTCATGATTTCCTGCAAGGGTCTGTATAATTTCATTGGCAACAAACTTGAAGGGATTTGCATCCTATACTTTGGGGATACCTTTTCCCACTTCCTAATCTAGCCTACAATTCTGGTTTTCTTAAAAGGATTATTAGTTGCTTGACAAAAAATAGTTTTTTAAATGATAAATGGGATAAGAGAAAATTAAAATAATGAAAATGCAATAGTTAATAATATCTAAAACCAGACTGAAAAACTTAAAAAAAACCTCCCAGCCCTATTAAAATTATCAGATTACATAAATGAGCTAAAATAGCTCAGCTTTTTTTTTTTTAAAAAGATCAAACTTTTGCTTAAGATATAAAACAATTTTAGATTGCAGACAAAAGAATATTATGGCCTATGTGAGGTAATTTTTGAGAGACAGCTTGCTGTAATGATTAAAAGTTTCAGATTAGGAGAGTATGAGTTCTAGTTTTGCCTAGTTTTGCCTTAGCCATCAAATGATCTTGGGCCATTCATTTCCTCTCAAGTCTGGGAAATATAATGGTAAAACCTTTCTGAAAATGTTGCCATTTTATTCACTTGTTCAGGCTGTCAATGGCAATGAAAACGGATCCACAGATATAAAATATGTACACAAAGTGGCATTGTGTAATCCCTCTTCTGCTTGGTTCAGTATATACTATAAGTACTTTATGCATTTTGATTTGGTATATGCTTATATCTAAGTGCAGTACAAAAGCTATTTTTTAAAAAAATCTGTTCCTAAATTTTATTCTCAGCAGATGGCAGCACATAGTTAATTTTCTCTGGATGAAGAAACTAAGGAGAATTGGATCCAGTTACTATTTGGATGGGAGATGCAAATCTCTAGAAATGCAGAGTATAAGTACTCTGTAAGGCCAAAAGCATTGTAAAACTATTTGCATTTTAATGCCGAGAAACTTATAGATACATCCACAACCCAGTAGAAGTTGAGTTCAACTTAACTTTTGACTTATTTATTTATTTATTTATTAAATAAATAAATAACTTTACCCTTGTCTTAACAACTAGTCTGATGAAGACTCCTTAAGATTCCAACTGTCCCTTACAAGTGGTCCTCTACTTACAACAGTCCACTTAGTGACCATTCAAAATTACAACAGCGTTGAAAAAAGTGATTATGACCATTTTTCACACTTATTGCAGGATCCCCATGGTCACATGATCAAAATTTGGATGCTTGGCAACTGGTTCATACTTGCAACGGTTGCAGTGTCCTGGGGTCACGTCAGTGGTGAAATGCAAAATTTGTTATTATTGATTCTGTGGGCGTGGCTTGATGGGGTAATGTGACTGGGTGGGCGTGGCCAACTTTTTTTTTTACTTTTTTAAAGCATTTTTTTACAACCTATTTGGGTGAATAGGTTGTAAAAAAATGCTTTTAAGAGGTAAAAAAAGGCTCTGACAATCGTGTGGCACTTCTGTGATCGTCAGAGCCTTTTTTTTTACCTTTTAAAAGCAGGAAGTAACGCCACCCGGGCGGGTGGGCGGAGCCTCACACCGCCATCACTACCAGTTCTCCGAACCACCTGCCACAATCGCTACCGGATCACCCAATCTGGTCCAAACTGGGAGTATTGCACCCCTGGGTCACATGATTACCTTTTGCAACCTTCTGACAAGCAAAGTGAATGGGGAAACCAGATTCACTAAACAACCGGGTTACTAATTTATCAACTGCAGTGATTCACTTAACAACTGTGGCAAGAAAGATCATAAAGTAGGGCAAAACTCATTTAACAACTGTCTCACTTAGCAACAAATATTTTGTCTTCAGTTGCAGTCTTAAGTCAAGACCACAACTGTACTGTACCTGTACTATCTTGAGATATTTGTATTGATTTTGTTTCCTGTGTTAACATGTTGCCTGATCACAGATTTTTGCATTTTTTGAGTTTCCAGAGGGACTCATGCATGTGCACAGGTGTGCATTCATATGTGTGTATCTGCATGTTTTCTAATGTATGCATATCTAAGAAAGCTTATGCTTGTCCATGGGGGAATGATTGTATTCTTGCTTTCAAAGGTTCTGTCAGAAGTGAAATAGGTAAAAACAAAAGCAGAAGTAGGATATTCTTGATCTGTGGAATCTGGTAGGATCCTTTCCAACTAACACGCTTTATTAAAAGGGATAAGCTTTCATGAGCTGCAGCTCAGTTTATCAGATGCTTTTGATGCACAGCTTGTGGTATGCTTGCACACTATAGGAATGTATGCATCAGCAAATGTTGTCAGAAAATTTCAAAATTGGGTCATAAATAGCTTTGGGAGGGGAGCAAAGGATCTTGTAATTTTGAACAATTGCTAAGTGACTACATGTACCACAAGAAGCTACAATTCAACCCTGCACTCTTAAATAATATTTACCAGTTTCCTTTCTTAGATAAGGTTCTTGAGACTATAGATAAATTACAACTACAAACAAATTATTTTGTCCTTTTCCTGGAAGCTTCAATATAAATATGATAATCAAATTTATATCTGTACTCTCAAGCCAAACTGGAAGTCTTGACCCAGGAACTAAATGTATTGAAGTGGTGCAATGACACTTGCTAAAACCCAGGAGTCTTCTGGAACAATTAACACTTCACCAATTGCTCTTGACAAAGTGTCATTACCTGTAAAGGAACATGCATACAATGTAGGGTTCTTCTGGAACAGCAGGTCAAGACTATGGCCAAGCAGCTTTCAGCCAGTTTCAACTAGTCTGAATTGCTATCTTTCCTGGCTCAGAAGAGATCGAAAACAGTAATTCATACCAATGGTAGGTTGCTACCATTCACCCTGGATCAGGCAAACTGGTAGTGGCGGCAGGAGGCTCCACCCACCTGCCCGGATGCTTCTGCGCATGTGCTCGCAGTTGCGCCCATAAACAAACCAGTAGCAACAGGTTTTGAAACCCATGAGTCATGCCCTTATCATCTTGCAGTTAGACTTTTAACAATTTGGTAGGGTTATTCTTGAAGATGATGCAAAAGCTGCAGTTACAAAATGCAGCTGCCCACCTACTGACTGGTACAAAACAATTGAATACAATAAAATCTATTTTGTGAGAACTGCTTATAGATGTATTGGATGCTTGGGGCCCAATTCAAACTTGAAGAAACTTAGATTTTCTTGGTTCTAGTTCCATCCCATAACTATTAAGGGCCGTGATGGTGCAGTGGTTAGAATGCAGTACTGCAGGCTACTTCTACTTTCTGCCAGAGGCCTGCAATTTGGCAGTTCAGATCTCACCAGGCTCAAGTTTGACTCAGCCTTCCATCCTTCCGATACTGCATTGGTAAAATGAGGACCCAGATTATTGTTGGGGGCAATATGCTGATTCTTGAACCTGGTTAGAGAGTGCTATAAAGCACTATGGAGCAGTATATAAAGTGCTGCTGCTATTGTTATTATGCCATGCTGGCTTTCATTGCATTTTTAGCAGGTATGAAATAGGCCTAAGGACCTTGAATAAATACATATTTTTTTAAAAAAAACAATTTTGGTTTTCTAACTACAGAAGCTGCTTAATGTTCATAAAGAACAGCTGCTTTTAGAGCCATGGTAATTCTTACCATGGTAACAGCTGCTTTACCAATGGGCACTGAGAATAACTACAAAGATGGGACGAATATAGTAATAAAAACCGTACTGAATCGCCAAGAATTGTTCAAATGTCATTTTTAATAGATGATCTCCTCTATCCTTTCTAACCTTTCTATGATATTTAAGTTTTTGAAATTCGCTTCCCTTCCCCACGGACTGAATATTCATTGGTTTCACCTGAATAAAAGCATACCCACACAACCTCAGGAGAGAGATTGGGATCCAACTGTGAATAATGCTATTTCTCAGTTCTCTTAAATGATTTGAAAAGATCACATTCCCCTTTGATTGCAAGCTGGAACAAATAGTGTTTTTTTATATTATTTCCTGGACTGCTGTCTAATATACGAGGCATATATTTTAGTGTTTGTATCAGAGGTGGGTTTCAGCAGGTTCTGACCAGTTCTGGAGAACCAGTAGCAGAAATTTTGAGTACTTTGGAGAACCGGTAGTAAAAATTCTGACTGGCCCCGCCCCCATCTATTCTCTGCCTCCCAAGTCCCAGCTGATTGGGAGGAAATGGGGATTTTGCAGTATCCTTCCTCTGCCACGCCCACCAAGCCACACCCATCAAGCCATGCCACACCACGCCCACTAAGCTATACCCATAGAACCGGTAGTAAAAAAATTTGAAACCCACCACTGGTTTGTATGAACTGAGTTGGGGAAGGAGGATGTATGGCTAACAAAGGTAGTCATTTCAATTCTTCTTTCAAATGTTTATTCAGAATACTGTATGCAAGATCCGTAATATTTAGAGAAGACCTGAAGGGCATACCTTTAAATCAACACCAGCCCACTATTAGAATATGTAATGATCATTCAAATTGGTCAAAGCTTTTAAATAATAGTTACCACATTCATATAGAATATAAAATACCACGAAGAATATCCTAATTTTGAGATTTTTCATAAAATCATATATTTGCATTGCATAATCTTTTACATAAAATTTATGTAAAATTAACACTTGCTACATTAAACACATGTTTCCCTGACTATTATGGAGAAGAAAAAGTTAATTTTACTTGACAATTGTGTCAAGGTAAACATCCCAACTTTTGGAGGATAAGTAGCTTTCATACCTAAGGGAGATCTAAAAGTTACAGTCTCTTATTTTCTTAGCTAGCACCTGAACCATTAGACCATAGTGACTGTATTCAGTGGCATTACTCAAATTAAGAAATACTTAATGCTTACAATAATGTATGTAATATCTAAAAGTATAACTTTATGTATCACATGAAATCAGATTGGAATGGGGCAGGGTTGGTGATGTTAATGGGTGTTTCCCAAACCAAGCCACTGAAAAGTTTAAATCAGTAAATTTCTACCTGGTTTTCTTTCTATCTTCTACTCTGTGCAGCTGTATTGTCTGTGCCCACTGCAACAGATATCCATCTCCAAGGTGTCATAGAAGGGAGTTGAATTTCTCTCATGCGGATTTTCTTTGATAATATTTATCCATAGAGTATCAGAATCAAGGGCATGGGAAAATGTAGAAGAGCAAGAGATACCTGAAACTGATGTGATGTAAAGAAAGTAAAGAGAGAGAAAGAAACAAGGTGCGGGAATAAGAAATTAAGATATGTAAGTGCCCAAACAAATGTGTTTTGTTCCATAGCTCCATGCTTGGGGCTGGAAAGAAAGCAAAACCTGATTCTCCAGCGATGGTTAGCCAACATGGTACTTCAAGCCAATGTTTGTCACCCTTGACTGCTGGAAGATATATGGATTTCAACTCCCTGAATTGTCCAGCCCCACTGTTTTCAGTTGGATCCCAGGAAAGAGAGGAGCAATGGCAACAACCAAAATTTGACACAGGTCTTTTGCCATATATGATTGATTGATTGATTGATTGATTGATTGATTATTTATTTATTTATTTATTTATTTATTTATTTATTTATTTATTTATTTATTTATTTATTTAGACTTATATACCGCCCTTCTTCTTGCGGACTCAGGGCGGTGAACAGCCAAATAAAAACAAAGTACACAAAAGTTAAAATATTATAAAAAGAGCAAATATAAATTTAGCTGATAATTAAAACAAATTAATTTAAAATAGATATCAAACTCTAAAAACTCTAAAAAATTTAGGAGAGATCATGCTAAGCCAGCAAGCTGAAAGAGATATGTTTTTAAAGCCCGACGAAAAGTCCGGAGGTCGAAGATGGTTCTCAACTCTGGAGGAAGATCATTCCAGAGGGTGGGAGCTGCCACAGAGAAGGCTCTCCCCCTGGGGGTCGCCAGCCGGCATTGTCTGGCTGACAGCACCCTGAGAAGGCCCTCTCTGTGGGAGTGAACCAGCCGGTAGGAGACAATTGGTGGCAGAAGGCGGTCCTGTAAGTACCCTGGTCCTAAGCCATGGAGCGCTTTAAAGGTGATTACCAACACCTTGAAATGAATCCGGTAGTCCACCGGCAGCCAATGCAGCTCTCGTAGGAGAGGTGTCACATGGGAGTGCCTTGTCGCTCCCATAATCCCCCGTGCGGCCGCATTTTGCACCAGTTGGAGCCTCCGGCTGCATCCCAAGGGGAACCCCATGTAGAGAGCATTACAATAGTCCAGGCAAGAAGTGACAAGAGCCTGAGTGACTGTGCGTAGGGAGTCCCGATCTAGAAAGGGCCGCAACTGGCGTATCAGGCAAACCTGATAGAAAGCCCCCCTGGCCACAGCTGTCATATGATCCTCTAAAGACAGCCATGGGCCCAGGAGGATGCCCAAGTTGTGCACCCTTTCCATGGGGGCCAATGATTCGCCCCCAATAACCAGCAATGGTGTCAGCTGGCTATATCGGGATGCTGGCAGTCACAGCCACTCGGTCTTGGAGGGGTTGAGTCGAAGCCTGTTTCTCCCCATCCAGACCCGCACAGCTTCAAGGCACTGGGACATCACTTCCACGGCATCGTTGGGGTGGTCTGGGGTGGAGATGTACAGCTGAGTATCATCAGCGTACTGATGGAACTCCACCCCAAAACCATGGATGATCTCACCCAGCGGCTTTACATAAAT
Organism: Masticophis lateralis; assembly: GCA_030761175.1. Taxonomy (NCBI): domain Eukaryota; kingdom Metazoa; phylum Chordata; class Lepidosauria; order Squamata; family Colubridae; genus Masticophis; species Masticophis lateralis. The sequence continues at coordinate 25,466,470 of JAUDYJ010000005.1, forward strand.
GTTGACCAGGAGAGGCAAGAGGACCGACCCTTGTGGCACCCGACACACTAGGCGCCTCGGGGTCGACCGCTGCCCCCCTGTCAACACGGATTGTGACCGGTCGGAGAGGTAGGAGGAGAATCACCATAAATCGGTGCCCCCCACCTCCCAATCCCTCCAACCAGCGCAACATGATACCATGGTCAATGGTATCAAAAGCCACTGAGAGGTCTAACAAAACCAGGATAGAGGAGTACCCTCTACTCCGGGCCCTCCAGAGATCATCCACCAATGCGACCAATGCCGTTTCGGTGCTGTATCCAGACCTGAAGCTGGACTGGAGTGGGTCTAAATAGATAGCTTCATCCAGGTACCGGGGAACTGCCACGCTACCACACTCTCAACAACCTTCGCAAGGAAGTGAAGGTTGGAGACTGAACGGTAATTTGCCAAAACAGCTGGATCCAGAGAAGGCTTCTTGAGGAGGGGCCTCACCACCGCCTCCTTCAAGGTGGCCGGTAGGGCATCCTCACTCAAAGAAGCGTTAATAATCTCCTGGAGTCAGTCTCGTGTAACCTCCTGGGAAGCCAGCACCAACCAGGAGGGACACGGGTCCAATAAACATGTGGTTGCGTTCAGTCTTCCCAGAATCCTGTCCACGTCCTCGGGAGCCACAGGATCGAACTCAGCCCAGATAACGCTCTCAAGACCTGCCTCAGTCACCTCGTCTGAACTAACCCAGTCAGCGGCCAAATCTTCCCGAATCTGAGTTATTTTATCATCCAGATATTGAACAAAATCCTCAGCTCGTCCCTGCAAGGGATCCTCCCATGCTCCCGAGTGGAGGAGGGAGCGGGTCACCCTGAACAGGGCGGCTGGGCAATTATCTGATGACGCGATAAGAGCGGCAAAATAATTGGACTTTGCCGCTTTTATCGCCACTATGTAAGTCTTAATATGAGCTCTTACTAGTGTCAAGTGAGATTCAGAACGACTGGCCCTCCAACCGCTCTCCAGGCGTCTTTTCTGGCACTTCATCTCCCTCAATTCCTCAGTAAACCAAGGAGCTAAGTGAGTTTGGCGCCGGGTCAGAGGCCGCAAAGGCACAATGCAGTCCAAGGCCCCGCCGGCCGCCCTATCCCAGGCAGCCACCAGGTCCTCGGCCGAGTCGTGTGTCAGTATCTCAGGAAATGGCCCAAGCTCCGTCTGGAACCTATCAGGATCCATCAGGCGCCTGGGGCGGAACCACCTGGTCGGTTCCGCCTCCCTGTGGCGAGGTGCCGCGGTCAGAAAGTCAAGTCGAAGGAGCGAGTGGTCAGTCCATGACAAGGGTTCAACACCTATATCCCAATGTCAAGACCACTCAACCACTGACCAGAGACAAAAACTAGATCCAGGGTGTGTCCACCAATGTGAGTCGGGCCCTGAATTACCTGGGTCAGGTTCATGGCCGTCATGGAAGCCATGAACTCCTGAGCCATCTCAGATGTTTCACCGATAGATGGCAGATTGAAATCCCCCATGACCATAAGCCTGGGGGTACCAATCACCACCTCGGCTACAACATTGAGAATCTCGGGCAGGGTCGTTGCCATGTGACAGGGAGCCAGGTATGTGACTAACAGACCCATCTGCCCACCACGACTCCACCTCACAAAGATGGACTCACACCCGGCTATCTGAGGTACAATGGCCTCCTTCGGATTAAGACCTTCCTTAATAATGACCGCTACTCCCCCACCCCTACCCTGAGCTCTCGGCTGATGGAATGCAAGGAAGCCTGGTGGGCACATCTCCATGAGGGGAACTCCACCCTCATGGCCCAACCAGGTCTCCGTAATACCAGCCAGGTCCGCACCCCCCTTTTGAAGGAGGTCACATATGAGGGGGAGCCTTATTTACCACGGACCTAGCATTGCATAACAACAGCCGGAGCCTTGAGTCCTGAGACTCTGAACAACCTGGGGAACGGGAATAGCTCAGGGGACTGGGGCACGCAATCGCTCGGAGACAGCGAGTGCGTGCCCCCACCACATGATATGGTCCCCCGCTCTCGCCATATCTGCCCCTCCCACACAACGTATTTATAGCACGACCCTCGACAGAGGGCTCTCTAGGAGCCCTCTTGCCTCCAGAGTCTACACCTCCCATGGCACCACAAACTGCTGGGCCTGTCCCTCTCCCCCGCGGGTTCTCCCCCAAACCCGCTCCCTCCCCCGCCCTGGAGCCCCTTAAAAATCTAATTAAAAAGATCTTTAAAAACCGCTCAATCCCCATTTTGCAACATGCCACCTCTCGGGGTCCCAAAACCCGTCATTAAGGTAGGCCCTTGATAGCATGGAAGGCCAAGCCTGCGAGAGGGGGGAATCTCGCAGGGCAAGAAGCATAGACCTAGAGTACATCCAACATGAATACAAACAGAGAAGACAGTAAGGCAGGGCTCGGGTCCACAATAATAGTTCAAAATATCCAGGAGCAGGGCCAGGTCAATCGGGAGAATCACCGCTACCTTCTCACGGTAGCGGCTAGGAGTTTCTGCATTCTGTCTAACTGAGGGGATGTCCAGACCACCCTCTCACAGTGGCCCACTGTAATAGTCAGGTAAGTTGGAAAGTCCATGGCCACTCTCTCACAGTGGCCCAGCCATATTTGTCCTGAAAGGTGTGGCATGCCCTCAGGGTAGGTAGCAATAGAGAACCGGCTCCAAAAGTCCTCCCGTGAACTGCCCTGTTCTCCAGTATGGCCAGCCAGCGAGATGATAAATGGAGCCAAGTTTGAAAAACAACTCTGGAGATTAGCAGGCAGATAGTGGGGAGAGCAAAGATAGTTCGAGGGCCAACGGAGGACAGGTGGGGTGGGGGGGATGACTCCAACAGGGTGTAGAGGATGGCCCCCAGATTGTAAGTCCACTTAGTCAGTGGAAGGAACCCTCACTACCAACAGTAGCCATAGGGGGCCAACCCAGTTGGAGCCATTTAGGTCTTCACCTCCTGGCGGGAGCCCCCAAAAGATAGAAACCCCCATCGACCACCAGCAGGTCCGCTAGCCCGCTAGCCAGCTGGGGCCCCACTGGAGCCGTCAGCATCCTCGCTGCCAAAACACAAGCCGCCTCCTCGCCGGGATCTTAGTCCTCCTCCAGCCGCCCTCTACCACCACCAGGGCACCTGCAGTCCAGCGTACAGGCCACCCCAGCGACCAACGCAGCCAGCGGCTCCAGTGATTCCCCGGCCAAGCAAAACTCATGGGCCTGCGGTCCCAGCAGCCATCCACTGTCGCAACCGCCATCTCGCTGCCGCCGCTCGCCATCTCGCCGCCGCTGCCGCTTGCCACCATCTCCCGCGGCGCCTCTCGACTCTCCTGATCGGCGGCAACCTCTGGAGGACCCGCTGGGGGCTACAAGCCTACCAGCATAATGGCCATATGTTCCGCTGGCTGGGCGGGGGGGTTGCCGATGGTCTGCAACCCCCGCAGACCTCCTAAAACAGCCAGCCAAAGCCTATCTCCTCACGGCGTCCTGGATGCGGCCGCCATCTTGGGCATGCACAGTAGATAGAATAATATTCCAGAAGAATAAGATGTTCTGCTATGAACAGTCAATGCTGCTTTGCCTTATCTCTACATGAAAGAATTGGCAATGATCTGCAGACTGTTCCACTCTTGTGAGCATTTGGAAAAGAAAATTGGACTACACAAACTCTGAAGCATGTGACAGCTGTAATCACAGTTCTAAAAATGTTACATGCCAGTGCAGTCCTGTTCCTGCATTTGCTCAGCACAACACACATTAAAATTTAATACTGCCAATTTGCTAAGATAGTACTTACTGTGTTGGTTTTCGGGGTTTTTTTTATTGCAGTTTATTCCCACCTATTTTACTCTATTTGGACTTTGTAGCAGCAGCAATGATAACATTCAAGAAAATTCATCAGTGTTTATTGTTTCCTCTGAAATATTTGGCAAAAATGGCAAAAAGGCCATAATTATTAATAGTTACGTTTTTTAAAAACTGATTTTTAAATGTATGCATCTTAAAAACTTGCATCAGGGAAATTTATGTACCAGCAGCAAAAAAGGATCAGCCATTTGCATTAAAAGGACAAGATTTTCAGGAAATTCAGGTGAAAAATGTAAAAAATGCCCTCTAGTCCAGTTTTACTGCTGATAACAGTAGTATCTGTTATCTATAAAATAGATAAAAACAGTAGTATCTGTTATATATATAAAAATAAATTCAAAGCTCTGGTAGGAAAAAAGCTCTATTTTGCCAATTAGGCCGCAATACTTGCTGATGTAAAATGTTACTAAGACAGACTAGAATATGGTTCTATTAACATAGTATTTTCATAGTATCTTTGTTAGCTACTTACATCTCTCTTTCATTCCCTTTTCAGACAGTTTGCATGGCAACAACATGCCATCTCCATGTAATTAACAGTACTGAAGACCAAATTGTTTTTCATTGTTGCTCTCTATTGCAACAATGTTTGCATTAGAGGTGTTTTAGGACAGATAATTGGCACTCCCAGTACTGGGCTCTATGTCTGAACTGACAGACAGGTTGAAACTGATTAAAATTACAATAGACAGAATATAGATCACCATCATAAGCTGTAAGAGAGCCAATAGGAGGAAAAATGTGCATAAGGTAACCAAGGAAAAATAATAGGCATCTTAGAATTGAAATTTAATTTCAGCACTAAAACTAAAGTGCTGAAAAATAAAGAGTCTTGGCTTGGTTTCAGCGATATTTAATTGGATCGGCTAAACTTTATATGTTGATTTACTTTTATCTCTTTATTTAAGTATTCCTTATTTTATTAATTTGCATGCTTTAATGAATTTTTATTCATTGATGAGTTTTTCTTGCCAACCATTTCAAGATTTTTTAAACCAGTGTACAAGCAAAAACATAAATAAACCTTTTGCAAGATACCTCTTCCAACAAGGAGTTATATTAAGCATCTAATCTGAGTTGGTCACCGCGATGGGGCAGAGGTTTAGTCTTCTGAGCTTTCAGGGAACTTCTGTCTAACAGAATGTGTGCTTTGGGCTATTTTATGCATAGTATTCATATGGCTGAACAAGAGCGTAACGGTCCTCTCTGGTGAAAGAAGTGGCAAATGTGCAAAATGTTACACTCAAGTGAAAGCTTCTGAGATCCTGCAGTTAAGAAGTACCTAGAGGACAAAGTGTTTGAACATGATCTATGACAAAGTTCAGCATCAAGTTAAAACAAAGCAGAGATCATTGGCAGGTGCTACAAAATAAGATCAGGCAAAACACCATTTTCTCATTCTTTAGAAATGAAACTATAACCATTGGGTTATAGAAGTTATTAGAAAGTGACACCAATCATTTTCTCAGTTTTGAAGAGGCAGAAGAATGAGTGCTCCACTGCTTCATTATTTCACTTTGGTTTTTAGAAATGTTTTTAGAAATAATTTTTATTTCTTCTTCCCCTTGTAGTTTTAATGATAATATTTGATAATTTTTCAGGGCTCTTGTACCTAATCTCCGAATTTCAACATGCTCAATTTCTTGTTATCTGCAGTTTAATTCAGATTGCAATTGCATATGGAATATAATATGAATAACAAAGTCCACTCCAAAAATTAAAACCCAATTTATTACATCTGGGGAATATCAGGCTCTATCTTTTGTTATTTCCCATCTGATATACTACAGTTTAAAGAGCACCAGATGTTTAAAGCTAATTAAAAGCATAACTTAACTTCAACAAATTGATAACCAATAAAATTGCAATATAAATAGAATATATAATTGGTTGTAATACATAAACATTACTTCAACACTCTGAAGCCTTTTTTTTTTGTAATGAGTCATTTGTATTACAGCCATATTTGACACTAGGCAAAATAATAAAAGAATTTAATTGTTAGATAGGAGGTACTTTAATAAACAGTTTTATAAATTAACAATGAATTATGAAAATGCTATAAGACAAATCAGTCCCATTTGTTGTGGAATAAAAAAAGACATGCATAATTGATTCTGAAATGTTTCACCAATAACACTATTATTTTATAGGCTTTTCTCAGAATCTCATCTCAGCAGAGTAGAAATTAAACCACGGAATAAATATGGTGGAGGCCATTTGCTCAGATCATAAATAAAACAAAATGAAAATACCTGAAAATAGTTTCTCACTGAAAGTTTATTATTAACACTGAATATTAAATTCAGTGGGTTCATTTCTCAGGTAATTACATACTTTGTTGTCATTATTAAAAACTGTAAAATAGTAGCTCAGAGCATTGTAGTCTATAGCAACTCCATCTAGTGTCCCTACCTAGGTACCATTTTCAGTGAAACACAATTATACTGTACTCTTTCAGTTAAGTAATGGAATGACAACCTGCAACCTACAGATCCACAACCACAATTGGGAGTTAAATTTCTATTGCTTAGCAAGGTGGTTGCTAAGTGAGTCACACTTGATGTTATCACCTTTTTGCCATGGTTGTTAAGTGAATGACTTCAGTTGTTAAGTTGTTATGACTTCAGTTAATCACACATTCATTAAACAAACCAGTTTTCCTTATTGACTTCCCCTATCAGAAGCTGGCTGGAAAGGTTAAAATGGTGATCACAGGACCCTGGGCTGCTGCAGCCTTTATAAATATATGTTGGATGTCACGTGCACAAATTTTGATCATGAGCAAGGGTCATGTGGTCATAAGTGTGAGTATCAGTCCTAAGTCACTTTCTCAGAGTTATTGTGACTTCAAACTGTCATTAATGGATGGCTGTTTGTCAAAGACTACCTATGACAGCAGTAAGGATATGATTCAAACATATATTGTAATCAATCATGTGACTCAAAATCATGTGGTCCTCTATGCAGATCTCTATGTGCTTTTGACACACAAAACAAGTGTGTTTTGATAAGGAGAACGAAAATGGCAAGAACTACTTTATCTAAAAAATACCTGGCCAAATTGAGTACCACTATGTTGTGAAGTAGACTGAAAACCATGAACTGATTCTTATCCTGTATGTTATTCTTAGCAGCTGGGTAGACCCCATTGGTTTCCATTATTATCCTTCCATCTGTTATGAAAAGTCCAAGGTCAGGAATTAGCAGGCATAAGGGAGATAAGAAATATAGTTTAATGTATCAAGAAGGAAATCTAGAAGTTTCAGGCCACATTATTATAAGGGGACATGGTGGCTCAGTGGCTAAGACACTGAGCTTATCAATCGAAAGGTCAGCAGTTCAGCAGTTCAAATCCCTAGTGCCACGCAACAAGGTGAGCTCCCGTTACTTTTCCCAGCTTCTGCCAACCTAGCAGTTCAAAATCATGTAAAAAATGCAAGTAGAAAAATAGGGGCCACCTTTGGTGGGAAGATAACAGTGTTCCATGTGCCTTTGGTGTTTAATCATGCCAGCCACATGACCACAGAAACGTTTTTGGACAGCGCTTGCTCTTTGGTTTTGAAACGGAGATGAGCACCGCCCCCTAGAGTTGGGAATGACTAGCAAACATGTGTGAGGTGAACCTTTACCTTACCAGTCCTTATGCATACTTATCTATTTACCTTCCTTTTCAAAGGAAAATCCCATTTTTGTTGCAAACTAACACACTTCTATTAATTACACAAGCCCATTTGAAATTTTAAGATCATGGCTATAATTGAACTGTTCCTAGTTGAAAAATGGCAGAGGTACTGGACATGCACAACTACAAAATATCCTTGTCAGAATGCAGATCGATAAAATTGATCTCCTTTGCCCTTTATTTGTTTCTATAAAGTCATAACTTCCCTTGGTCATTTTTTCTGGACAAAAAAACAGCATAGTACTGTTAAAATGCAATGACTTTTTTTCATTTTCTAGAGAGTTAAATATATTTTGATAAATAGAGACTAAGTAGAAACTCATGCCAGCTGTTGGTTCATTCTTTTAAATAAATGATCAAACTAACAAATATGCTTTTATTTCTTGTTTGTTTAAGTCAAGTGAAATTGGAAACTTGCAGGCAACCCACAGAATTCCATAGGCACATAAATATGTTACCTATTTCAGATGCCTAACACACTTGCAGTTAAGATGGTTGCAAATATCAACTAAGGACTTAAAATATATTGCCCTCTTCTGGCCAGAATATGAGATTTGTTTTGTTCTCATGGGTTAAAGCAATCAGAAACAGGTAACTAATTCTGGAAAATAGGAATTTGTAATACTATGAAGATCCAAAGGAGAATATTCCAAAAGTATTGCTTTTGTATCTTTCTATGTAATAGGCAAAAATATCTTACATAGAAACGGTAGTCAACAACCCCTTGGCTGTAAGATGATAGGACTGACATGATGTCACTTGATTTCTAGGTGGACCTTCCCCATTTTTCATTCTCTAAAGTAGCCCTGTTCAATATGCAAGCAGTCTCAGCTCCCACAGAGATATGGATAATCCTTGATTTACAACCATTCATTTGGTGACTGTTCATAGTTACAATTGCACTGAAAAAAGTGAAGTATGGCCATTTTTCACACTTACGACCATTGCACTTCCCCATGGTCATGAGATCAAAATTTGGTGCTGGGCAACTGGCATGTATTTATGATAGTTGCACTGTTCCAGGATCGTGTGATTACTACTTGTAGCCTTCCCAGCTGGCTTACGACAATCAAAGTCAAAAGAGAGAGCCAGATTCACTTAATGACTTCAAAGAATTGTTTCACAAGTTTCACAGGTCATAAAATGAGGCACTTAACAACTGCCTTGCTTACAACAGAAATTTAGGGCACAACTGTGATCGTAAGACAAGGACTATCTGTATTGGCTGAGAACGCTTGGAGCTAACATTCCTTGACTAAGGGAAGGTGAAAAGCTGAAAAGATAAAACATTTTCAAATCCTAAAGTGAAATGGAAGGGATTATATATCCTTAGTGGGGGATACATAAGTGGTTTGTGGGTATTCCTTCCTGCAAAAAAATATTAAGTGAGGAGGAAGGAGTTTGTAGCCTATATCGTTTCCTATTCTGTTGTGTAATCTTGTTGTGAAGCTAACTTGCTTTCAGAGGATTCTAGATTGTCAACTGCATATTCCATACTCTGCAGAGTCCACATTTGTCTGCTGAGACTTCTAAGGAAGATAAGATACTTTAGCATACAGCAAAAAGAGTCACTCTACTTCCCCCAGATTCCTTCTTCTGAGAAGAACAGCTTTTCTTTTTTCAAACTAGGGCAGTCTGAACTCCAGAAGAAAAAGAGCAAAAGACATGTATGAATGTTGGAGAGAAGGGAGAAACTTTTTCTGCCTCTGATGAAATAGAAAAGATCTCCAAGGAGTAGGGACAACTTCATGGGAACAAGGAAAAGTGCATTAGCTTCAAACAAAGTATAGGTATATGTTTTACTTAAAAATTGCAATTGGTGCTTTATTTTATTTTGTGTGTGTGTGTTTGTGTATGTTAAAATCTATGTTGTGGTATTTATGATTTATATGTTTAGGCCTCTTTGAATAGATTTGAACAGGTTATTATGGGCAAACCAATATCTTGTATCTGCCCAGATACTTTTATAATTTTATATAAAAATTTTATATAATTTTATAATTGCTTAGGGCAATTCCACTCTTCATCTTAAGTTGCCTGTCTCTACATGCTTCTCTCAAGATAATTTCAGAAATCCCAGCCTGGATTTCAGTGGATTGGCAACAGGGCCAGTCTGATACTCAGTGCAGTGCAGACTATACGCACAACAAGGTCTGGTTGTTTTTCCACTTTTTGCCCTTCTCATCCATGCAAGAAAGACAAACACCTCTAGCTTGTTCCTCTGGGGATTGGTCCAGTGCTTTCCCTTTCCTTTTAGGAATTATTCCTCCTCTCCGGTCCATACAACTTTCAGTTTGCACCCATGGATTTCACCCATTATCTCCTTTGACAGTGCTTCAGTATTGGTTTTTGTTTCTATTCCCCCCCCCTCCGCCCCAAGGGTGCTCTGAGGCTATAATAATTAGAGCAATAGAGAACAAGATGCTCTTTCCTTCCTACCTTCCTCTGCAGTATCAAGAAAACTGTGTAACAAGAAAGAACTAGTAATTTAGCTTTGCAGGACAAAGTAACAACATTCCTACATGGGAAGGAAAAGGAAAAGGAAAAGGAAAAGGAAAAGGAAAAGGGAAAGGAAAGGAAAGGAAAGGAAAGGAAAGGAAAGGAAAGGAAAGGAAAGGAAAGGAAAGAAGGAAAGGAAAGAAGGAAAGGAAAGGAAATTATTCAGTATTGTGGACAATCGTGGTAAAACAAGATGAGAATGCTTCACCCTGCCATGGTGAAAATCTTGGAAGAAAGGCTAAATGGAGCATAAACCTGTAAGTTGAGGATGGTTCATTGACTTCATAGGCCATTGTTGCATGAATTGCAAGATTATAAACAAACAGCAGCTGCTGACCAGCACAGAGCATAGTAACCTGATTGCCCAGGATGAAGTGGTTGTCCAGAGCAAAACCAAACTTTGAGGGTAAGAGTTAGGGGATAGAGCTGTTGCTAGAATAGAATAAAGCTTTGAAGACCATCTACTTTGAAGTAGCTCAAGAGAGAAAACAGCTATTTTGAAACAAAGAGGAGAGTGAGAGGAGGAGGATGTCATCCATTCCCTCATTCAGGACCTGGTCAGTGTCCTGTACTGATAATGAGCCAAACAGAAAATCCAGAACTAGCTTTAGTTGCTCTTTCTGGTTGTTAGAATTTATTTATCTTCATCATCTTGTTTCTTTGTTCCTGCTAAAAATTCATAGGCTGTGTGTGAGTTGGAGGGGTATCTTATGTTTCCCCCGCACAGGATTAAGGCACCTTGAAAATAGGCAGTAACAGAAATAACTATCAAGCAATTCTGTCAATGCAAGAAGATGGGGCAGGGGGTGAAAAACCAGTTTCTGGAGGTAGCAGACTGACTCCTCCAGTGTCAGACACAAGGAACCAGAACAAATCTGTAATAGGCTGAAGTAGTTACTTTATTACAATAGCCCATATTACAAGAATTTCACCAAACTGTCTGCATTCTTTGGGAACCAATAAGACTTTCCTAGTCTGGTCTATGATATTTCCTCCCCTGGAGTGATTCCATATTGGCATGCTTCTTAATTCCTTCTTCCCATTCAGCTACTGCTTCCACTACATCCAAACTTTAATGCAGTTACGTACAGGAATAATAGAAAATGGACTAACTATGATAGATGGATGGATAGATAGATAGATAGATAGATAATTTTATTTCTATACCGCCCTTCTCCCAAAGGACTCAGGGCGGTGCACAGCCAAGTAAAAGCACAATACAAACATCATAATTTAAATTTAAAAATTATTAAAATTATTACATTTTTGGCCAAAATTAGTTAAAAACCCCAAAATTTTAAAAACTCCAAATTTATAACACAATTACAAAGATAGCCCTGCCTGTCGGAAGAGCAGGGTCTTGAGGGCACAGCGAAAAACTCGGAGGTCAGAGATCATGCGTATTTCTGGGGGCAGTTCGTTCCAAAGGGCAAGGGCTCCCACAGAGAAGGCTTTCCCCCTGGGTGTCACCAGTTTACATAGTTTGGCCAACGGCACCCTGAGGAGTCCCTCTCTGTGGGAGCGAATTGGTCGATGGGAGGCTATCGGTGGCAGAAGGCGGTCTCGTAGATACCCAGGTCCTGCGCCATGGAGCACTTTAAGGATGGTAACCAACACCTTGAATCGCACCCGGAAGATCACTGGGGGCCAGTGCAGCTCGCGCAGGAGAGGTACCCATAATCACCTGTGCGGCCGCATTCTGGACCCGTTGGAGCTTCCGAGTTCTCTTCAAGGGGAGCCCCATGTAGAAAGCATTACAGTATACTGTTTCCTTGACCCCCTAGCCCTATTTCACTTATGAACTCCCATGATAATCTAAAGAAAAGATTCCCCCCCCCCCCCACTTTTTAAAGGCAGAAGAGTTCTTTTTTAAGTCAAGCCATATGTTTGAAGAGCAATTCTACAGAGTTCACTTTTAGGTTTTGGTGACAAGGCACGGTGGGGAAGATAACACTTTCTTAAAATTAGTTTTAGAGTGTGGGACAAAGTTTGCATCCCTCCCCTTAAAATATATTGACAGGTTCTCCCTCTCAAAATGTATGCGTGTTGTATTCAGTCATTAAATAATAAGTGATAACTACAGAGCAACAGATCCAAAATCTGTTTTTTTTTTAATGCTAAATTCAAATCCTTAGGCCAGAATGGGCCCCACTCAGCTATACAGATATATTTTTATGAGAAAAATATTTGCTAATTACTGCTTAATGTGCCTCAGCGGGTGGCAGCAGCTAGCTGACATTAGTAGATCTCAAAAAACTGAACAGAATGAAATTGTTTTATACTTGGATCGGATACAAGCATGAATTTCTAAGTCTGTAGCTAAACCAAAAAGTTTTTTTAAAAAAATATTCTCAGAACAAAGCCGTTGAAAAGAATATTCACTTTATTGCCAAAAAACCCACAAACAAACCCTACAGTATTTGAGTTGAAGTTGAAGAAGACAATTTCAAGTGACATCACTGGAACAGAGAAGGATGTTATGAACATCACTCTTATTATTTTTCTGCTTTTATTGCGTCTGCAGAGAACCACCCAGCTGCCCTGTTTAGGGTGACCCACTCCCTCCTTCATATGGGAGCACGGGAAGATCCTTGCAGGAGAGGGCTGAGGATTTTGTGCAATTCCTGCAGGACAAAATTGCTCAGATTTGGGAAGGCTTGGACTCCAATTGGGTAGATCCAGAGCGGGTGACAGAGGTGGGTCTTGAGAGTGTTATCTGGGAGGAATTTGACTCTGTGACTCCCGAGGACGTGGACAGGATTCTGGGTAGGTTGAGCTCTGCCACATGTTTATTGGACCCATGTCGCTCCTGGTTGGTGCTGGTCTCCCGATCGGTTACACATGGCTGGCTCCAGAGGATTATAAACACTTCTTTGAGTGAGGGTTTCCTCCCCTCCACCCTTAAAGAGGCAGTGGTGAAGCCTCTCCTCAAGAAGCCCTCTCTGGACCCAGCGGTATTAGCGAACTATCGTCCAGTCGCCAACCTCCACTTTGTGGCGAAAGTTGTTGAGAGTGTGGTGGCACAACAACTTCCCCAGTACCTAGATGAAGCTGTCTATCTAGATCCGTTCCAGTCGGTTTTCAGGCCAGGATACAGCACAGAAACAGCATTGGTCACATTGGTTGATGATCTCTGGAGGGCTCGGAACAGGGATTTCTCCTCCTATTGGACCTCTCAGCAGCTTTTGATACCATTGACCATGGTATCATGCTGTGCCGGCTGGAGGGGTTAGGAGTGGGGGGCACTGTGTTGCGGTGGTTCTCCTCCTTCCTCTCCAGTCGGATGCAGTCTGTGTTGGCAGGGGACAGAGATCGACCTCGAGGCACCTTATTTATGGGGTGCTGCAAGGGTTGGTCCTCTCGCCCCTTTTGTTCAACATTTATGTGAAGCCACTGGGGGAGATCATCCATGGTTTTACGGTGAAGTGTCATCTGTATGCTGATGATACTCAGCTGTACATCTCCACCCCAGACCACCCCAATGATGCCCTTAACGTGATGTCTCATTGTCTGGAGGCCGGCAGATCTGGATCGGGAGAAACAGGCTCAGACTCAACCCCTCAAAGACTGAGTGGCTATGGCTCCCGTCGTCCCATTGCTGGCTATCAGTGAAACTTTACCCCCCTCGGAGAGGGCTAACAACCTGGGTGTCTTCCTGAATGCACAGCTGTCTTTAGAAGACCATATGACAGCTGTGGCCAGGTGGGCTTTTTATCAGGTTCGTCTAATTTACCAGTTGAGTCCCTTTCTGGACCGGAATGCCCTGTGCACGGTTACTCATGCCCTCGTCACATCCTGTCTGGATTACTGTAACACTCTCTACATGGGGCTCCCCTTGAAGGGCACCCGGAAGCTCCAATTGGTCCAGAATGTGGCCCCGTGGGTGATTATGGGTGCGACTCGACACACCCATGTGACACCTCTCCTGCGCGAGCTGCACTGGCTCCAAGTGGACTTCCGGGTGCGGTTCAAGGTGTTGGTTACCATCTTTAAAGTGCTCCATGGCTTAGTTTTTAATTGACAGGGCCAAATTTATTTAATCTTGTTTTAAATTGGTTTTTAAATTTTGTATGGTTCTTTGTATTATCATGGATGTAGACCGCCCTGAGTCCTTCGGAAGAAGGGCAGTATGAAAATCTAATAAATACAAAATACAAATAAATAATTGTAAACAAATCAAGCAGAGTTGTTTTCACACAGTTCTGCTAATAGAATAAGGCACGGTCTTTTCATTAATCAAAGAGTCAATCTCTACCACCAATAATTACATTAAAAGCTCCTAGTGCTATTTTGCATGTGAAATCTTTAATTATTAGATATTATTGTGTGGGAGAGAGCTATAGAGTTTAGGAGTTTTAAATTATTCGATCCCAATCATATAATACACCAAAGACTTAACATTAAAAAGTAAGGTGCTTGCTGAGTCATTTTCAACCCACAATCTGGATATGGAAAAAACATAAAAACATAGCAGTCATAGTTGTGTGTGATATGCATAATACTGTGTATATTTTATTCCCAGCAGATAAAATTATCTTCCATGAGGTAATGCTATATTTCAGGAAGAATTATCTTTATAAATGCCCAAAACATTTCAATGTATATTGATATGGCATTTTGAGACACTCATTTTCTTGCTACTCATATTCCCCAAATTTACTCATATCCCTAAGGACAAGACTAAAGTAGAACTGCTCTATATAGACTGAATGGGATCCATACATATACATTAAATATATGAAAATATTATGGAATTTATTTGCATGGGCCTATGCCCTGAAACTTTTAAAAACTTAGTGTGTCCCAGATCATAGAGAAGATACTAATTGCTCTGCAAAAACAAGAAAATGTCTTATTTCATTAAATTCCAAATATCTGGAAATTGTCTATGAAGAACTTTTGATCTCTCATGCTTGGACAGTGATCTAAAATATTATCATGTGATCCCCCAACTTAAATTGTGGATCAGATATTAAAAGTTACCTCATAAAAAATTGTCACCTCCCAGACTTTGAATCTTTAGTTGCAAAAAAGAAAAAAAGTGGATGATACAATTCAGTGTAGTCAAGATTTGTCTTGTTGAAGTTGTAGACATTTTTACATTGCTAAAAACCAGGGGTCTCCAAACTTGGCAACTTTAAGACTTGTGGACTTCAACTCCCAGAATTCCTCAGCCAGCAAAGCTTGTGAAGACTTGTGAACTTGAAGTCCACAAGTCTTAAAGTTGTCAAGTTTGGAGAACCCTGCTGTAAACAATACAGTGCATTGTAGCAATGCAATTTTGCGGGTTTCCCTCTCTGTTTCTCTTTCTATCTGTTCGTAAATTCAATAAATTTGCTTTACTAAGATTTTTATATTTTGAGTTGCATTCATATTGTCTGGATTTTTAAGAAAAGGTCTTTTGCAGTTGAAAGAGAGCAATATATTTTTTATATACAAAACCACTGAATGTTTTATTGATTCATACAACCAAAATAGCTTGCTAAATTTAGATTTTTTTAAAAAGATATGTATTGTTACTGTATCATATCTGCTGCTGAGAATTTCACATTAATACTGAACGCTCATTGCTATTAAGTATAGCATGTAAGAAAAGCCCTACTGTATTTCATACTAGATAATTTAGTATGGAAAATAATGCATTTTTAATTAGATACCCTTATAAAATACTCAGGTTGGTTTCTTTAGGCAACAGGTACAGTATTTTTCCTCTTGTATTCTTTCAGACATTTTCAGAACTGAACTTACTGGCAACAGGAAGTTTATTTTATTTATTTATTTTATTCAATTTATATACCGCCCTTTTCCTGTTGGACTCAGGGCGGTGAACAGCCAAGAATAAAAATATACCCGTACAAAATCTAAAAATTATTAAAAGAATTACACAAATTTGGCCCGAAATTTAAAAATATCCCAACCTAAAATCCATTAACACTTTAAAACTAAAAGGTTAAAATAGGTTAAAAGGTTAAAAGTGGTTAAAAAAGGGGGATTACGCCAGCCCTGCTTGATGGAAAAGAAAAGTTTTTAGGGCATGGCAAAAGGCCCGGAGATCTGATATCCTTCGTATCTCCGGTGGCAGATCGTTCCAGAGGGCAGGTGTTGCCACAGAGAAGGCTCTTCCCCTGGGGGGTCGCCAGCCAACATTGCCTGGCTGACGGCACCTTGAGGAGTCCCTCTCTGTGGGAGCGTACTGGTGGGTGGGAGGCTATTGGAGGCAGAAGTTGTTAAATGGTTATCATATTTTCTTCCTTTCTTCTTTGCACTGAGATAATTTGCTTTGAGGGAATATGAATGGCAGTGCAGCTAAGGCAGAAACTTATAGCAAGTTCCTAGCGATTTCCAAGTTTGCTTCCTCCAATTTATTGCAAAAGTTATTGCAAACTTGCAAAAGTTTGACACTGTTAATTGAAAATGTGGTGCATTTAGATACAAAATCGTATGGAATATTTGAAGTATTTTCAGTATTTATGAACAGTACTGTTCATTCATTTTGCAGGAGAAAAAGCAGAATCATTCATTTTCATGAGTAGAAAACACAGCAACTCAAAATTGGATTTAAAAACAATTCTTTTAGGTAAACTGAGCCTACCACTTTAATATACGTAAGTAGTCCTCAATTTAAGGCCATAATTGGGACCAGATTTTCTGTTGCTAAGTAAGTTGCATCCATGTTATGCTCTTTTTTGCCATAGTTGTTAAGAATCTCTGTAGTTATTAAGTGAATCACGTGGTCATTAAGAAAAATCAGCTCCCCCCATTTAATTTGCTTAACAGAAGCAGACTGGGAAGTCCACAAGTGGCAGTTACATGACCCTGCAAGAATACACGCCACTTTCCTACTGCCCAAATTTTGATCACATGACCATTGGGATGCTGCAATGGTCATAAGTGTGAAGTGTGAATTCAAAGTTACAACAGCACTGAAAAAAGCGACCTATGACCATTTTTCACACTTATGACTATTGCAGCACCCCCATGGTCACATGATTTGCATTGGATGCTTGCCAACTGACTCACATTTATGACAGTTGTGCATCCCCTTGTGATCCCCTTTTTGCAACCTTCTGACAAGCAAAATCAATGGGGAAACCAGATTCACTTCACAACCGTGTTACTAATTTAACAACTGCAGTGATCCGCTTAACAAATGTGGTGAGAAAAGTCATAAAATGGCGCAAAACTCACTTAACAATTTTCTTACTTAGAGATATAAATTTTGGGCTCAATTGTGGTCACAGGTTGAGGACTATCTGTACTTTTTTCAGTGCCATTGTAAATTCAAATGATCGCTACATGAATAGTTGTGAGTTGAAGACTACCTACAGCTGGAGGTTGAGGAAGTCTTTGGGTATCCCTTACTGAAAGTGAAAGAGGGAAGTACAAATATTGGACCAGTGCTCAGTATTTTAAAGTAAACTTATGTTGGAAGGTATTGCCAACTCAAGCCAACCATGAAAGAGACATTGGCTTCTTAGAAGAAAGACTATGGAAAATCTAAACAAACTAGCAACATGAAGAGACATGACATAATTAAAAATACCTATTTGCAGGACTATTACTTTCCATAAGATAGGGCTTTGAAAAGTTGGAACATCAGAAAAGCTGAGTAAAGAAAAATTGATGGCTTTTAATTGTGTTTCTGGAGAAAATTGTTCAGAATGGTCCTTGGTCCACAGGAAGAATAAATCATTCAGTAACAGATAAAATAAAACCAGACTGCTCACTGGAAACACAAATAACCAAATTAAAGCTTAAATATCATGGAAATGTACATAGGAAGGCAAGAATCATGGGAAAAGACCATGATGCTTGGGAAAATAGAAGGCAATTAAAAGAGATATGTGGCTCAATAGTATTAGGGATGACCATGAAAGAATCAAAAAAAGCAGTTATTGGCAGATATTCCAGCAAACAGATGACCATTCAGTCACAAAGTAGAAGCAACCAAATAGTAACAATTTTCATGAAGATAGTCAGAAAAAAGTTTTAAAGACGGGCAAAAGATATTGGAAAGGAAGTGTTATTACCATAATTAACCCCATATGTTCTGGAATGACAATTGTGGTGTTTATTATATACACCAAATTATAATTAAATTAAATTAAATTTTATGACTCTATTCTCCTTTTTTTATGGTGTACAGTTACATATGTGGAAGATAATTACAGTCCTACTAATCGCCTACTAAAGTATGTTTTTGGAGTTCTCTAATCCATTGGTTTTCAACTGAATTTAAAATGTATGTACTTCAACTCCCAGAATCCCTTAGCCAGCACATCAAGCAAGCTGGAGTATTCTGCTAGCTGTAAGTTGGCTGGAAAATTTTGAGAGCTGAAGATGGCACATCTTAAAGATGCCAAGATTGAAAAACACTGTTCTTCAGACTGATTGAAGGCATAGCATTAATCAACTCATAGCATTCCCTGCCTGAACTCTATTATTTCAGGTTATTGCTGCTGATTACAAGTAAACTTCAGATTGGTTTGTGGGGGGTTAGAAAGGAAAACAATAATGGTGTTCAAGTTCCCACAGAAAGAAAAAAATAGACATTGAAGACTTGGCACTCATTGATTTCAGGAAAGTGGAAAGAATAGAAGTGCAAGCAATAGAACTGTAATACATTGGAGTAAAGATCAGATTACTAAAGTGTTTAACTGCAAAACAGTTTTCCTCAATTAAAAATTGAATGAACCCTAAAATAAATATATGCCTGAAAAGTATGGCGTGCCAAATTAAAAATAAGTCAGAACTTCACCCAGATAAATATAATAAAACCAAAACATTACTGATTACCAACTAGATAAAATCCAATGAGATTAATTTTATTAATGTATTAGCACATCAATTCTCCGATATATGTCAATTTATCATTCCCATTTCAGCTTTTAGAGTTGATATAATAGTCAACGCATAGAAAAAAGGGCCTCCAATAAATTCTGTTCTCCGTGGTCAATTATTCAGATCAAGCTGCTTAAGAGCACCAGCGTGCCTACTGTCCCTGTCCTAATGTTTATTTGTATCTATTTTATGAATCCAATCCGTGTTTATACTTATTACCTAATACATTCTTGACAAATAAATAAATAAATAAATAAATAAGCTAGTCTTCAAAGCACCTGAGGGTAGGACAAGAAGCAATGGGTGGAAACTAATGAAAGAGAGAAGCAACTTAGAACTAAGGAGAAATTTCCTGACAGAACAATTAATCAGTGGAAAAACTTGTCTCCAAAAGTTGTGGGTGGGTTCTACTCACATTTACTACCGGTTCTCAATGGGGCCACGCATAAGCAGAAGCATTCTGATGATGTCGAGGTCGGTGGGCGGAGCCTCCCTACAGTTTTACTAACAGTTCTATAGAACCCGTCCGAACTGGGGGTAACCCACCACTGATTCACATAGCTTTTCTATAAATACACAGTCCATAATCCAGCAGCGCGATTATCTATTATAATTAGAATATTAACAGTAATATTAATATTCTACCATATTGGAGCACTGATGCTCTTCTGTCTCACTCCTGCACTTTTTCCTCTTCCTCCAAATCCTCAGGTTGAATCTGTATTCAGGATGACTAAGGACATTTCCAAGTTGTCATTATCACACTTTCTCAAAACCTTAGAGCTCCATTTACAAAAGTCCATGATTATGTTCACTTGCAACCATTGCCAGAACAGACAACCTACATTTTTCAAAGAACTCAAAAGAAAGAAAACAAACCAGCCTCTATCCAATACCTTTTCCCTCCCTCCCTCCCCCCCTCCCTCCCCATCCTGCTCCCATTCCTGATTCTTCACTGTATTAGTTGCCTGGGGGATCGGGGAGAAAATAAGTTGATCTGCAAACAATCCTTGAAGTCTGATTTAAGTACCTATCATGTCTTCCTGGGTAGTTTTCTTTGAATATTGCAAGCCTGAACAAAGATACAGAGTTCTTGCTTTCATTGGCACAACCCCATGAACAAATGTAGTTCAGAACAAATGCTTGTCTTTTCCCTCTTTCCTTTGTAACTGCATTTCTCTGGCCTTCTTCCTACACATCTGGGCATCGTTCCAACTCAGCACTAGTTTATATTTCTAACCGGTTGAATCAGGCTTGGAATCTTTCCCAGGGACCCAAGCTTGCTTTTTCTTACAAGAGGAGGCTGACAACCTAATAATGACCTTTCCTATTTCAAACCTTATATTTTCTTCCTCTTGCTGCAAATTCTTGTTTATCAGCACTAGAGCATTGAGGCAGCTTCATTGTCACGATTTGGTCACATGATTCTTGTTATTTAGAATTTTTCCTAACTATTCTTGACTGCTCAGTTCCGTCCATCCAATTGATAGAACAGCCTTATCAACAATGACTCAAAGTATAGTTGGTTTAAAAACATCACAGAAAACAAATACAGCTAAATGCAATAATAACAGAGTGCTGAGGGTTAGATTTTTTTTTAAAGAAGTCTGCAATATCACAGGCTGCTCTGGGCCAAGGTTTCTTCAAAACACCAAATTTTTGAAGGATAGTGAGGTTCAGATAAGCCATATAGAGGGAGTGTTTTATTTCAGAAACCAGGGGCAGCAGTAGGGAAGGATGTCCTATTCCACAAGACTATTGCCTATTTTCCAAAGCACCAGAACTCAAGACAAAAAACAATGGGTGGAAACTAAACAAGGAGAGAAGCAACCTAGAAGTAAGGAGAGATATCCTAACAGTGAGGACAATCAACCAGTGGAACAGTTTGCCTTCAGAAGTTGTGGATACTCCATCACTAGAGGCTTTTAAGAAGAAACTGGGCAGCCATTTGTCTGAAATGTTATAGGGTCATCTGCTTGAGCAGATGATTGGACTAGAAGACTTCTAAGGTCCCTTCCAACTCTGTTATTATGTTAAAAATAAGTATGCCCAGTTGCCTTCCCTGTCACACCTTACAGGCTGGGCAGAAGACAATGAAAATTGAATTGCACCCAGAAGTCAATTGGCAGCTAGTGCAGCTTGCGAATTACAGGAATCAATTGGAAATACCAAATTCTGTACCAGCTGTAGAGGATTCCTATGTAGAGTGCATTGCAGTAGTCCAAATAAAATGTGAGTAGGGAGAGAAATAAAGGTTTTTATCGCTTGCCACCACCTCTTGTTACCACTAGTTATTAATGGCTTTGACAGGCTGGGCTGGGTTGATAACTGCTAGAGCTTCTTCACAAATGGACCTTTGAGCTTCCTTCCTCTGCTGAGTTTACTTTTGCTCAGCCAGAATTTGTGAACAGATGTTTCTATGACGTTATCAGTATCAGTTGTTGGAATATCAATAGCTGCCTCAGAGTCTTAATTTCAAGTTCAAACAATTCCTAGCTCTAGGCTCCTACTCTCTCTTTTACTATCTACTTGAAAAGCTGCTTCATATTTTTATTGTAGGCCCAAAATAGAAGCTGGCATCTGTTTGCAAACATGACTGGAAAAATCCAACATTCCAAGTGCATAGCAACTCTTCCAAATGCAATTAAATTAGATTTAATTAAAAGGATCAAAATGTGTTTTGGCTAGATAAATGGTTTCCATGTTTGTAACAATGAACCTTTTTCTTAGCCTTTCCCCCTGCCAGGACAGTCAAAATGATTTTCTGCATACCAAATTTTCTGATATGTATATAGTTCCTTTTTATTACAGTATTCTACTTTTTATTTTATTTATTTATTAATCAAATTAAGTTTACATAGGTGGCCATGTCTCCTAAACTCCCATAACTCCTCCTAGTTGAAGGAATTTCAGTATTAGAGACAATGGAAGTCTTGCTCTCAGTTTCTAGAAGGTAGGAGAATGTTGTTGTCATGCTAGAGTTGTCTGAACGAAATTTAGATGCCTTTCACATTTTGATAATAAAGAAAAAAAACTTTTATTTGTTAGAACAACGTCTTCACGGACTCATATGCAGCCAGGAAATGACCTCTGCTCCATCATCCCTCCCTTTCCTGGCTTGCTTCCTTATCCTATTGGTCATTATCTAAATCACTCTACGGCACTCTCTCTCTTAATAATCTCACAGGAATTTAACCCCCTCTTTACTATGTCAGCACTGAGAAGCTGACATCCGGCCCCTCTCCCTTCATTCTTCAGCAAAACTTGCACAAGATAAAACAACAGATCTAATACCATTACCCTGTCTGAGACTGTGTCCCACCCCCTCCCGGCCTGTCTGGATGATCTGCATGGAATTTAGCTATAAGGCGGTCAGCTTGAATGATGCTTCTGATGATGGGTAACCCTTCCACTTAATTAAGTATTGGAGGCGGCCTCTGTGCCACCTCGAATCGAGAATTCGCTGTACTTCATAATGAGTTTGGCCCCCAATGATCAAGGGCCCTGGGGGATCACGTGGCACCGGCCTTAAAGTTGACCCCACCACAGGCTTCAGAAGACTACTGTGAAAAACGGGGTGTATCCTTCCTAGTAACCGGGGCAACTGCAATTGTACCGTGACCGGGTTGATTATTTTTACTATAGGAAATGGTCCTATAAATTTCGGGCCCAATTTCCTAGTTGGGAGTTTGAGTCTCAAGTACTTGGTGGAGAGGTAGACCTTCTCTCCTACTCGGAACGGTCTTTGAGGGGCTCGGTGCTTATCTGCTTGCTTCTTATAAGCCTGTGCCGCCTTGTCTAATGCCTTTTTGACGTTCTCCCAGGATTCTCTTAGCATCACCATCCAATCGTTCAAACTGACTGAAGAAGGGGGTTCCCTGGGATATTCTGGCATGGGGACAAAATCCATACCGCTCACTACCTTGAATGGGGTTAGTCCTGTACTACTGTGAACAGCATTGTTGTACGCAACCTCCGCAAAAGATAGGAGGTCCGCCCAGTTCGACTGTTGGTAGTCTACATAGCACCTCAAGTACTGCTCTATCATGGCATTCAGTCTCTCCGCCCCGCCATTGGTGCTCAGGTGAAATGCTGAGCTGAGACCTTGGGATGATCCTATGGATCGTAGGAATTCCCTCCAAAATTTCGCTGTGAACTGGACACCTCGGTCGGAGATGATTCTTCTGGGTACTCCATGCAAGCGGTAGATGTGTTTCACAAACAGCTTGGCCAATTGGCGGGCTGAGGGTAGCCCACTACAGGGTATGAAATGTGCCTGTTTGGAGAATAAGTCTATTACAGTCCAGATCACTGTGTTTCCGCCACTCTTCGGCAGCTCTACTATAAAGTCCATTGCAATCTCCTCCCATGGTCTTGTCGGTTCAGCTACTGGCTGCAGTAACCCAGGAGGTTTTCCTGGTCGGGTTTTCATCGTGGCACAGATGGTGCAGCTCTTCACATAGCTGTCCACGTCTTTCCTCATGTGAGGCCACCAAAATTGTCTTCGTACTAAGTGCAGAGTCTTTAGAAAACCGAAATGGCCTGCTGGTCTAACATCGTGGCTCCTTTTGAGGACTAGGGTGCGTAGAGTTTCTGGGACGTAAAGTTTCGTCCCTTTCCATGCTACGTCGTTCCTCCTTGTCAAGAGATGCTGATTGTCTTGGAACCAGGGGTCCGCCAATGTCTCTGTTTTGAGCCGTGTCGTCAGGTCACCCGCTGGTTGGCCCTGCTGGTCGCGATGCTGGCGTCTGGTGGTTACTTGACCCACTCCTTGAGGCGAGGGGATGATGGCATTCACCACCTGCTCCCGTTCACTGTTGTACTGGGGCATTCGGGAGAGGGCATCGGCCAGAAAATTCTTCCCCCCTGGGATGTGTTTCAGCTCGAAGTTGAACCGATTGAAGTATTGGGCCCATCGGACTTGTCTGGGTGATAATTTCCGCGGGGTCCTAAGGGCCTCCAGATTTTTATGGTCAGTCCAAACCTCGAACGGTGTTTGGTTTCCTTCTAGCAGATGTCACCAGGTCAACAGCGCCCACCTCACTGCAAACGCTTCCTTTTCCCATGCTGCCCAACGTCTCTCTGTGTCGGTGAATTTGCGGGAAGTGTAAGCACAGGGCTGAAGGTTCCCTTGGCTGTTCTTTTGGAGTAGAACCGCTCCCACTGCCACGTCGCTGGCATCTGTTTGGATGACGAAAGACTGGTTGGGGTCAGGATGTTTCAAGACTGGTTCTTTTGCAAACATTTCTTTTAGTGTTTCGAAGGCTTGTAGGCAGGCCGCGCTCCACTGTAGAGGCTGTCCTGGGCGAGGTTTTGTTGCTAAGAGGTCGGTTAGAGGTTTGGCAATTTTTGCAAAAGAGGGGATAAATTGTCTGTAGAAGTTCGCGAACCCCAAGAAGCTTTGCAGTTGTCTGCGGGTGTGTGGGGGGCGCCAGTCAAGGACCGATTGTACTTTGGCTGGGTCCATTTCTATCCCCTCATTGGACACTCAGTAACCTAAGTAGTCTAGCCGTGACTGGTGGAACTCGCATTTCGACAGTTTGACATAGAGGTTCGCTTTCAGCAGTTTTTCGAGCACCTGGCGGACGAGGGGTATGTGTTCGTCTATGGTTTCTGTGTAAATGAGAATGTCGTCCAGGTAGACGAGGACCCCCTTATAAAGGTGATCATGTAAAACTTCATTTATCAGTTGCATGAACACCGCCGGTGCTCCCTGTAGTCCGAAAGGCATCACTTTAAATTGAAAACTTCCTAGGGGGCAATTAAATGCTGTCTTCCACTCGTCTCCTTCCTTGATGCGTATGCGGTAGTAGGCTTCACGAAGGTCTAGTTTGGTAAAAACCTTCCCTTTGGCCAAGTGAGCTAGCATGTCTTTCATGAGGGGGAGGGGGTATAAATTGTGCACGGAGACATAGTTTATCCCGCGAAAATTGACCACCAGACGCATGGAGCCGTCTTTCTTCTCCCTGAAGAAAACTGGTGCCGCTACCCGTGGTTTGGCTGGTTTGATAAAACCCCTTTGTAGGTTCTTGTCTATGTACTTTCGCAGTTCTTGCATTTCACGGGGTGTCATGGCGTACAATTTAGGTTTTCGTAGTTTCGAACCAGGGATGATTTCGATAGCGCAATCGGCGTCGCGGTGGGGTGGTAGTACGTCACACTCGGTCTCGCTAAATACTTCTGCCAAGTCTTGGTACTCTTTTGGGATCTGGTTCTGGCCGTGGGAGGTGCTGGAGGTGGCCGCCAGTTGCTCTGTTGTCCCTTTACAGGGTGGGTTGGGCACCTGTGTTGGAGGCGTCTTTTGTCCCTCTAGAGGGAGGGGTTGGACCCCCTGGGTGGGAGGAGGGGCCGTTTTCTCTGGTTGTGGTGGCAGGGGGTGGGGTCCCCTTGCTATCCTCAGTCTGCGGGTCCCTTCTTGCCACCAGATGGTGGGGCCCCACTTGTCCAGCCAGGAGAGTCCCAGTATGACTGGGTTGGTCATCTTGGGGGCTATTATGAACCGAATTATTTCCCAGTGATCCGCTAGCTCCAGCTTCACCGGCTCAGTCAAATGTGTGGCATCCGCCCCCCTAGTAGGGATCCATCAACTTGCTGAAAACGGATTGGGTGGCTGAGCCTTTTAGCCTGGATCCCCAGTTTTAGGACTGTGGGTAGGTTAATCAGGCACCTCGTGCAACCCGAATCTACTAAGGCTTGAAAAGTCCCCTGGATTCCTGTTTTTGGGGCTGTTAGGCATATGGGGAAAAGAAAAGGGTGGATGGGTGCGTTCACCATTGGGTCGTTTTCACCATCGTCATCGCCCTCATACAGTTCGGGGGGTCAATTCGCATTGTCGGAGCTCCCCCTATTTTCAGTCAGATGGGCAAAAACTTCTGCAGTCGGGGAAAGTCTTAATGGTGCCTTGGTGGTGTGCCCGGGTCCTCGTTCCAGTCGTACCTTGGCCGGGGGCCCTGTTTTTGGCCCCGGGGTTCCACACACTGCTGCCAAATGCCCAACTCCCCCACACCTGTAGCACCTCGGTGGACTCTGTGGGGTGGATGGCCTCTGGGTGGCCCGTGATGCTGTAGTTTCTGGTCTGATAGACGGTTCCTGGTCCAGCTGGGTTTTCTCCTTTGCCTGTGGTTGTTTTAGCATGTTGTTGGCACGTAGCCCTCTCTCAACTTGCGTCGCTACCCGGAACCAGTCAGACAGTCGGTTCGGAATATCTCGATAAGCAGTCACTTGGGCGATTTGCTTATCTAAGCTTGTTCTAAAGAAGTATACTAGCAGTCGTTCAGGCAAAGGAGGTAAAGTCCCAACAACTTTCCTGAACTCACGGATATGTTCTTGGACAGGCTTCCCCCTCTGCATTAGGTGCCTGAGCTCATCTTCTACATAGGGATTGTCCCCTGTTTCTTCGAAACGGGCTCGCAGCAGTTGTAAGAAACCATCTGCATCTTGCAGTTGGGGGGCCCTGTATTCGTACTGGGCCACTGACCAGCTCCTTGCTTCTCCCTCCAGACCTTCTGCGATGGCACTGACCAGGGCCCTGGGGAAAGGGTAAAGGTGTGCGTAGCGCTCGATGTAAATCTCAGCTGCATCGAGAAATTGAGCTAGCAGGTCTGGATCCCCATCAAATTTCCCTCTGAATCGGGGTGGTTCCACCCTCAGTGGCCTCTCCTCCCATTGCGGAGGTCTGTGAGCCTGCCCACGGTGCCTTTGGGCTTCTTCATCATCTCCCATTTGGGTGCAGGGGAGTGATGCCGTGGCTAGGCTGGGTTGCTTGCTGAGCAGGGAGGGAAGCCCTGCGTGCATTTTGGAGCTTTCTTCTCTCATCTTTTTTTTTTTCCTTGTGTGTGTGTGTGGGGGGGGGCTATGCTGCCATTTGGAGAGCCATAGAATCTTCCCCCCTTACCTGCCACTTGATTGGAGTCCAGCAAAAAGGCATCATAATTTTTTCCTTTTTCTGAGGCAAACCTCCGGTGGAGATACTTTTCTTCATGGCCTCAGATAAGGTTGCTAGGGGCGACATCAGAAGGTCTGCCAACGCAGTAGATTAGGAATGCATAAATATTTTTAGAAGAAAAGTCTTTGAAGAGAGCATTTCTTTTTGTTTTAGAAATCATTATTACATTTTCCTGGCTGTCTGTCACGCTAGAGTTGTCTGAACGAAATTTAGATGCCTTTCACATTTTGATAATAAAGAAAAAAAACTTTTATTTGTTAGAACAACGTCTTCACGGACTCATATGCAGCCAGGAAATGACCTCTGCTCCATCATCCCTCCCTTTCCTGGCTTGCTTCCTTATCCTATTGGTCATTATCTAAATCACTCTACGGCACTCTCTCTCTTAATAATCTCACAGGAATTTAACCCCCTCTTTACTATGTCAGCACTGAGAAGCTGACATCTGTCTTCTCTCCACTTCTAGTCCACCACGAATGTGTTCCCTTTTTGTATTTTGAAGACCTACAATTTCTATTCCGAGCCATCTGAAATTTCTTTCAGCAGCTAATCCATAATATATCATTCTAATTCAGTGACATCTCCAGGCTCTAATTGTACCTGGAAACATTGTTTGATATTATTATTATCTCTTTTATTCATTAAACATGAAACTCAGTCAACTGAACATTTAAAAAGGTATCACAAATATAATAATAATCATTGTTGTTGTTGTCCGTTACATTGTCAGACAGATGTTCAGACTAGATTTGGCATTTTTGTCTACCCATCGAGTCGTTTCCAAAGTCCTGGGATAGACAGATGTGGATTTTTGATGGTGTTACAGGTTTGTTGCAGGATATAAGCCCTTCTGAGTAAAGCTGCCTTTTGCAGTGGACTGATGGTGTTCAAATGGTGCTCCAGTTGCTTTGAAATTGTACCCAAGGCACCTATTATTATTGATACTACCCCTGCTTTCTTTTGCCACAATCATTCTAAATCTAATTGCAGATCTTTGCATTTTGTTATCTTCTCCACTTCTTTCTCTTCTCTTCTGTTCTCTCCAGCTACTGCCGCATCCACTATCCAAACTTTTTTTGTCTTTATTGACAATTGTTAAGTCTGGGTTATTATTGCTAAAAAAAACAAAATGTCTATCTAATCCAGTGATGGGATTCAAGCAATTTAACAACTGGTTCTCTGCCCTAATGATTTCTTCCAACAACTAGTTTGCCAACAACTAGTTTGCTCAGAAAGTTAACAACCGGTTCTCCCGAAGTGGTGTGAACTGGCTAAATCCCACCACTGATCTAATCTGACTGCTAAAATCAGAATCACACAAGCCATGATATTCCCTATAACGCTGTATGGAATCATAAGTTGAATTTTGAAGAAGCAGGATAGGGAAGAGTATTTATGTCTTTACATTTTGGTTTTGGAGAAGACTCCTTCGAAGGCTATGGATTCAAAGCAAACCATTGGAGCATCAAACAAATGAACCCAGAGTTCTCACTTGAGACACAAATCACCAGGCTCCAGATATCTTACTTACTCCATTATGCAAAGGCCCAGTTCTCTAGAAAAGACACTAATGCTGGGAAAGGTGAAAGGAAAGAAGAGAAGAAAATAACCAGCAAAGTAGATGGTCTCAGATATGGTGGCAATAATACACAATTGAGAGACTTGAAAGAACATGCTAGGAATAGATCTATCTAAGATCTATCTGTGGTCAACAGGAGTAAAAAAAATGACCTGTGGGCACATAATTAGTAAATCTGACTGCCATAAATCTATTGGTCAAAATCCAGTGAGTGCCTTCCAGTTCTTAATGATCTATTGCTTCCATACTATTTTCAGTTTAATCTAATGCATATCTATTCAGTAATGAACCCAATGAATTACTGCGGTTTGTGATCATAAAAGCATGCTCAGGGCTGCAGCCTCAGTTTCTGGCCAGCTATAAGTTCTATTATAGGAAATAGCTCCATGGTTGGGAGAGTGCTGCTTATTTCTTAGCCATGCTGGATTTGCTAGGAAACAATGATTTATGATAATTGTTTCCTAGCCATTGTTTTTATATTTTGAAAGCAAGCTGAGTCAGCATACTTTTTATAGAGCCAAATCATGAGCTTTGTATAGAGTTAAATCAAGATTAATTGAAATCAATCTTTATTGATTTCAGTAAAGTATCAGTACATTATGATTTCTTGCAAATACAGAACTAGACAGACAATGGAAAGTAGATCCAACTCCAATATTGTGATGTCTTAAAATTTAATCCTATGGATTCACATTATAAAGTGCTTGATTTTCCTGCGTAGGTATTTCAAGGTCACCAGCAAAATGGACTGTACTGTGTACTATTCTTTTCTTAGTATTTCTAAGAGAGTGATGCAGAGACTGAGCAGAAGTCCCTTTGAATAGGGAGATAATTTATTTTTGATAGTGGTAATCAGCCCTGAGATATCAATTCAAGAAGCTAAAGAATAATGTTGGTAAGAGTTACTGAAATGGAGAAGGCTTGGAAGCAGATCATTTTGAGGAAGGAGATCCATGTCTTATCAAATTGTCTTTTTATTATTATTTTTTTAAAGTTAAAGTCTTCCTAAAGTTGAGCTTTCCTTTTGGTGACTGCATGAACACATGACAAGTAGGATGTCTTGGAGAAAGCAAAAGCGATAAGGTTATCTGATTTCTATATTTTGCTTTGTTGGAAAAAAAAGCCTCTTTGAATTTGTTGTGATTAAAACATTTGTCTCAAGTTATGACATTAATATTGACCAGTTAATGTTGAACTGCATGAAATTGTTCCAAAGGGAAAAAAATGCTTTATTAAAAGCACCCTCTTTTCATCATTACGGCAGTTAGAAGAAAACGTCTGTTTCCAGCAAATCAAGTAAACCAACATTTTCATATTGATTGAATTTTCCAGCTCAATTAGAACACTTTTTGACTAGCAGGGCAATCCTAGGTAAGAGGTAACTTAAGTCGAGTTCAGTGGGGTTTGAATCTCAGAAATTTTGTGATGGAGCACAGTCTCAGTCATTCATAATCCCACAACCCCAAAGCCAATTTGTAACAACAAAGCTGATAAGAGAAGAGTCCATCATTACAGAGTTAGCTAATGTAATTAACCTTCAAACAAAACAAAATATACTTTGAACAGCTATCACAGCATAATCACAGAGTATAACAGCTGTAATTCATTTGTGGATTCCAAAATCATCACTGCAAATATTTTTTTCAAGGCACATCCTACAAGAGCTTACCTGTGAGGCATGCCACTGGTATGAGCTACCGTATATTCACAGGATAATTCACAGATTTTTAGGTACCAGTTCATTTCCAGTTGGTGCAAAAGGGCCAGAATTCTGGCCCTTTGTTTCATCTGCCCATAAATACTGTATCTGTTCTCCTTTTCTAAGGAGACCTTTTCAAGGTTCTGTTGCTTCTTTAACTCTGGATTCTTTTTCTTCATTATCCCACCAGTCCGGACTGCAAACATCCTTGCTCTTTGTCCATACAAGTGGCAAACACCATTTAAGGTTCAAGTCATATCAACTGATTTCTTTTTTTCCAGCAGTCACTTTTATCCTGCTACAGTCTTAACCTGGTCACAAAACTGTAATCAGATACATCTACAGAGTTAAACTAGAAAGCAGAGTAGTAAGGTTTCTATAGCTGCATCTGGTAGCAGCTTTTGTACTTTTTAACCGTATCAGTGGTTTTTGTTTTGTTTTTTGTTTTTTTAAAAAAAGCACTCTTGGGAACTCTGATAGAGTATATGTGATTTCTTGGTGTGGTGGTGGTAGGAATATATGAACAGATTTAGAGATTTTTAATTACTATTTCATAAATTTTATGAGTTAATCCTGGATACATTACAAATTACATTATAAATTACACAAAACAAAAGGAAAAATGGGTCAGCCAAGAGTTGTCACTTTAGGTACCAATGATCATGCTCAATTGCCATACCTCCAGAAGAATATGTGATGATCCAGTTTTCTGAAGAATACCCTGGAGTTGACAAAAGAAGAGGAAGGAGAGAGAATAGGATGATCAGCAGCAAGATGAATGGTTACACTAGCAAAGGGTGATCCATGGGAAGACTTAAGGAGCAGGTTAGGATTGTGCTGGAGAAAATCTACTTAGTGGTCACTAATAGTCAGTGCAGAGTTGATGGCACATTATCAATCAATAAGCAAGGTTGTATTATTAGGAGCTCACCAAATTGTTTTGGCACTTTCTGTGCATATTGGCTACAGAAAAGAGAAAGAGCGAGAAGGCGTAACTAACCAATACAGTTCTCTTCTGAATTCCAGTTCATCACCTTTTCAAACAGCAATATTCTTTATTAAAGATACTGATTTTATAAATTGAATGAACCTCAAGTATGGAAGTTTGTACATGAAAATGGAGCGTGAAAACAAGTCCAGATATTAATAAAGCTAAAAAAAGATACAACATGATTATTATATCCAGCTAACATAGAAAGTAATTCTGCCCTGAATATGCTGGAATAGTAATATTAAAAGAATAGGTTTTATACATGAATCCAGAAAAAGACACAAAATATTATATATACCGTATATGAAATATAAATTGATGTTTCAAAGAATAGATGAATACATTGTTATAAAAATAAGAAAATGAAAGAATGAATATGGGAAATTGCATAAACTACTATTGTAGTCTATAGGATTACATTTAGAGAATGGTAATATCAAAACTTGAGGTATTAAAAACTCAAGCCATTAAAAACTATTAATATACCCTTGGATTAAGTATTTGGGTCATTCTGAGTTTTATCATGTTTCCTTGACATAATGTTTCCTTAGATCCATTGTTTAATCTCTCCAAAGTGTTATTAAAATGTCGACATTTTAAAAAGAAAAGATAAAGAAACTGAATTATTTTATGACTCTGGATCATTTTCAGATTTTTCTTCATCATCTATCTTTCCCTGTTTTATTATAAGGATCTTTCTTTTTCTCATTTCAGGATGTAATAGAATACAATACATAACTCTGGAGGAATCTTGTGTCTTAAGTGAAATCTTTCCATGTTCATAATAAGTTAAGTGAATGAATCAGCAACATTTGAGAAAACTCCTG
The DNA here is from genome assembly GCA_030761175.1 of Masticophis lateralis. Classification (NCBI taxonomy): domain Eukaryota; kingdom Metazoa; phylum Chordata; class Lepidosauria; order Squamata; family Colubridae; genus Masticophis; species Masticophis lateralis. The sequence goes on from JAUDYJ010000005.1 coordinate 25,498,410, forward strand.
TATTTATGTATAGGTGAATTGAATATAATATAAAGATGTGTATATATGTATAATCAGAATGTATTATATTATTATAATAATATAATTATTATAGTATTACTAGAATTGTTAAAATTTATGAAAAGGCAAATATTGAATAGTAAATTACAAAAGCAGAATATACATGCTGATACGGAAAACTGTAAAATTATATCACAATGTGTTTTTTATTTGTTTGTATTTATATTTGTTCTCTTTTTTTCTCTTTTTTCTTTTGTACTTGTGTTTTTTAAAGTTGGGAAATGTTCAGTAAAAACTATTTCATATAGGTGAATTAATTTTGGTTCTTTAATGTCGAACCATAACTAATTTAGAAGCTGCACAAATCTGAAATAATCTAAATTCCTTAAGCAGAACAGGGAATCTTTATTATAGTCTTCTCCCTCCCCCAAACAAAATGGCTATGAAAAAGGTCAATATGCAGATATCTCCTTTTGTTTAGCCAAGGGAGCCAGCATTGTCCAAAGACACTTCTATGATTATGGGGCCAGCATGACTATACGCCAGGATGCATGGAATGCTGTTACCTTCCCACCAAAGTGGTATCTATTTATCTACTTGCATTTGCATACTTTGGCACTGCTGTTAGGTGGGCAGGAGCTGGGGCAAGTAACTGGAGCTCACCCCGTTGCATGGCACTCAGATCTTTCCAGCTGACAAGCTCAAGGTTTTTAACCGCTGAGCCATTGCACCTCAAGAAATGCATATACCAAAAGCCTATAAATAAAAAAATAAAAATAAAGTACAATGAAATAACTTGAAAACAAACTTAAATATAATAGTAGTGGAAATAGTCAAGCGTATAAATGATATTTTAAATGAATTGTGGCTTTAAGTGCTTGGCACAGCTTCTGATGTAGACCTTTCTTAGTAAAAAGGCAAAATTACAGATGCGCGCTAAAATATTAAGTAAACATAATAGCAACTAATTTTAATTCAAAACAGTCACAATTCTGGGATTTCATAAAAGGTGACTGTAAAGGGAAATGTTACCTGAACGTACCTATTTATTCAGGTAATTGTACAGCATGCATTCAATCAAAAACATTTTGCCTTTCAAGGTAATCCCAAACCAACCTATGATAAATGTAGAATTAAAATACTGCCAATGACTCTGAATTAGAAGACTGATGCAATATTCTTTAAATATTAATAGCAGCCTTCTTCAACAGTTCAACTAGGTTTCCATAGCCAGTTCAGTTTACTTACCGTAAGAGAATCAACTATAGCCAAATAGTTAATTAATGTTGAAGACTAAAAAGTAAGTAAAGCACTTTTTTTAGGGCATTCCATTCTAGAACAAAATTCACTTTTGGTTTACAGAATATGTTCCAAAACTTTTGCAAACTTCACAATAGATGTGAATAGTGTTCACTCAACTGGAAAGAGCAATATCAGGGCAATGCTCCAGGGCAGGATAAGTGGATAAATGTGTAAATGCAATTAAAGCAAAATAAAAGAAAACCTTGTCAAAGATGAATCAAATGTCTTCATAGGCATGAAGACAAGAATTGCATATTTTTGAAATGGAAAATGGGAGAAAGCAAATAATTTCATCATTTAGCCATAAAATCCATGAAATTAATCCAATAATTTAACATTTTTAACAGGTTTTTGCTGATTCTTCAGCAATTACACTTTGTTTGATATCAATAAATCTAACTCTAATGATCCCTCAATCACTCCAATCAAAAGTCAGGCAACATCTTCTAATTATTTAGATTTGGTTTCTAATATTTTCCTTATTATGGCATTATAGGTAGTCCTTGACTTACAATAGTTCATTTAGTGACCATTCGAAGTTACAACAGCACTGAAAAAAGTTATTTAGGACCATTTTTCATACTTACGACCACTGCAGTATCCCCTATGATGTGATCATGTGATCAAAATTCAGACATTTGGCAACTGACTCATATTTATTATGGTTGCAGTGTCCCAGGTCATGTGACACTGGGACTACACTGGATTTTGGGTGATAATGTGGTAATCCACCTTGTCCTTGTTATCACAAAGAGGCTGTTTCATCAATCCTCAATCCTGTTTAACCAAGTGACAATTCCATTGACCCATAACTTTAAGAGCAGTGCTTTTTCTCCTACCACAACTATTTATTTTGAGTGTTGTCAGACTAGGATTTGAAAATAAAGCTAGGATTGCCCTCTACTGGTGTGGAAATCATATTTGCAATTTAGCCCTCAGAATAAAATAATGTATTTCACATGACATAGAACCTGGGGAATATTTTGTTTAATTGTTTGATTCATCCCCTCATTTTCCTTCAAGATTAGAAGTTGGCTTTACATTGAAGTCCCTCTTGTGTCCACATAGCTAGAACCATTGTTTTTTCTTCACAAAAAGAACATGTTGATACGGTAGGCATCAATGCAATGTTCTTTTCCTTCCTGGATTTTGATCAAGAAATGATGCTATTTCTCTTCTGATATCATTATAATCTCAAGCTTTGCAGGATTGGTCTTGCTTTGCAGGGTTGGGCATGATTTTGGGACTGAGCACAGTAAAGTGCTTTGGAGACTGCAGGAGAACTCATGGATCACCTGAAGAAATTACATCTTTCTCTAAGATCATGTAGCTGCTGGCCTGTGGCTGCCACATAAGCCTAGGAATACATATGTGAAGACTTTGGACAAGAACACGCATCCACTAGGAGAGAAAGCAAGGGAGAAGTGATGAAATCTTGGTTGTGACACAAACTCTACTCCTCAGGTATATGTGTGCAATATTACAATACAAATACAAAAGAGTGGAGCTTGCCCTGCGGCATCATGGCTTATGTTTTATTACTTTGGCATCTTCTCACACCATACTTAGATGGGGAGGGAAGGAAGGAAGGAAGGAAGGAAGGAAGGAAGGAAGGAAGGAAGGAAGGAAGGAAGGAAGGAAGGAAGGAAGGAAAGGAAAGGAAAGGAAAGGAAAGGAAAGGAAAGGAAAGGAAAGGAAAGGAAAGGAAAGGAAAGGAAAGGAAAGGAAAGGAGGAAAAGAGGCTAGTGACTAAAAATATCAATCCTGAAATGACTGCTCAAATTTCTGGAATCCATCCCCTTTCCATCCCCAATGTTTGGTATAGTGGCTAAATTATATCTTTTGCTTTCAATCTAATTAATTGAAAACTAGTGATGTCACAAAGCTCTGGCAGTATGCTCCTCTATATTTCAAAAGTGGTGATCTTTGACCCACTTAGTCTGATGATCTGCTTGCTAGAGCCAATAGTAAAGAAATCTGACTAGGTTAAGCATATCGTGGGAACAAAACCACAGTGTCTCATCTGAACTGTGGAATATTTAGTTTCTTCAGTATCATCTGCTAGCAAGAAGATATATCAAAGAGTGGGCAATTCAAGGTATCTGTCCTAAATCTAAATGGCATGGTTCTTTTGTCAAATTATTTAGATTCATCCATTTAATTTGAGCTATCAGTCACTGAATTCTAAATTCATTGTATTATTGATTGCTAATACTCTGATTTGATGAATTTATTACCTACCCAGTTCTGCTGCAATCTTAATAAGAAAACCTTATTTTTCCATCCTAGCATCCTGAGTGTAACAGGGTTAATTTACATATCTGCAAACCTCTTTCATGTGTCTTCCACCTAAGACTGAAAACATGCTGGGGTATCAAGTTTCTCAGATATGCTAGAAATCTTCCTTTCCTATCTCAATAAGTTTCTTTTTCTGTTTTCTTTAAAAGAATCTTGTCTGATAAAGAGTTCTTGAACACTTGAAAGTTTACAGTATTTTGTAATCTTGGATCAGTCTAATAAAAGTTTTAAATGAGTGAAGGGTTAGATTTATTTTCATCAAACAGATTGTTTGCTCACCTGTAACTTTCAATATAAACCCAATCTATGTATCATATGCACAAAGGGTCAGCAACCAATGGCCTGTAAGCCATATCTGACCCACCACCTGAAATGATTTGGGCTGTAGCTCCCCAAAAATACATGTGTCATATCCATTTGGCTCATTGTAGCTCAGATCTCTTGATGTTTTTTCCTCCTCTGTAATGATATGTGGGAATGAAATTGGAAGATAAAAGGAAGAGCCACAGACTAGACAATCATCATGCAAAAGGAACCTGGGAAACACTTCAAAAGGGACCCTCCCTAGTTTTCTGGAAAGTAAAAGTAAAGGAAGAGAGAAATGCTTTTACACTTGCAAGATTCTAGTATTGTAACCTTACAATAAAGGTAATGTTAGCATAATACTTGTAATTTGTGCTTCTTGTCTGGATTACCTCAAAGAGCTGACATCCTTTCTCTGTAAGCATTTCTTTCCTCAACCACAAGAGGCACCCTAAGACTGCAGAACTTGTCTTCATTTTTCCCTCTGGCCATGCCCTCTCTATGGTTTTCCCAGAGGAGCCCTTCTAAATGCCAATGTATTTGTGCAAAAGAAAGGGAGATAGCAGCCCACCATCCATTCACAGACATGAACTTTGGCCCCTATACCAAAGTTACCAACTTCTGATTATAAAGGCCAAACACAGATAAGGTAAAGGTAAAGGTTTTCTTCACACATGTGTGCTAGTCATTCCCGACTCTAGAGGGTGGTGCTCATCTTTGTTTCAAGGCTGAAGAGCCAGCGCTGTCCGAAGATGTCCCCATGGTCATGTGACCAGTATGACTAAACGACAAAGGCACACAGAATGCTGTTACCTTCCCACCAAAGGTGGTCCCTATTTTTCTACTTGCATTTTTTAATGTGCTTTTGATCTGCTAGGTTGGCAGCGGTGGCTCAATGGCTAAGACGCTGAGCTTGTCGATCAAAAAGGTCGGCAATTCAGTGGTTTGAATCCCTAGTGCTGCATAACTTCTGCATAGCTTCTGCCAAACTAGCAGTTTGAAACCATGTAAAAAATGCAAGTAGAAAAATAGGGACCACCTTTGGTGGGAAAGTAACAGTGTTCCGTGTGCCTTTGGCATTTAGTCATACTGGCCACATGACCACGGAGATGTCTTCGGACAGCGTTGTCTCTTTGGCTTTGAAACAAAGATGAGCACCACTCTCTAGAATCAGGAATGACTAACACACATGTGCAAGGGGAACCTTTACCTTTAAACACACATCGACATGCATTAATCTTAATTGCTTTCCATGTGGTAGAGCTTGTGTATGCCTGAACCCAATATTCTTTCCTCCACTGATCTACCATAAATTAACATCATCTTCATGTAGACAACTATGTTTAATTGCTGTTGCTTGAAATTTCCAGGTACCGGGAGAGGGTCAAGCACAGTTCTCTTAGTGTCCAAATGAGTTCAAGGTGGCAGAAGAAAACATGAGTACTATGAGCATTAATCAACCTAAGGCCTTATTTTAGAAGAAACAACATAGAACAGTTTAACAGTTTTGTGCAACGCAGATGTTCGGAGTAGCAATACTGCTTGAATTATCAGGCAAACAGAATACAACAAAACAAAGTAAAATAAAGTAGAAACCATGATAACAACTCAAAGTCCGTGGCTCTAAGAAAACAAGAGAGTAAGCTGCCTCTGTGACTTGGGCAAAACTAAATCCATTTGTTTTAGCCAAGAATATAACCTTGGCTTTCCAAGTCTGTGCCAATGTGCTTCATATTTCAGCTTCCCCATAATAGGGACAGATTAGACTTCAGTTTGTCAAATGGAAGAAAACGGAGTCTTCCAATTTCAAGGTGAAACAAACACGGGGCTAGTGTTGCTGCCTTGGTCTCAGAGGAGCAACGGTTATTAACTGTAACAGCTCAAACAACTAACTTTTCCCTTGTGAAAAAGGGAGTTCTGTATTTTTCTTGTTACAAGCAGTCCTGAACAAACTAGACAGCGTGTGACTGCAGTAGTGTCTCTGTCATTTGAGTATGGGAGAAAAGCTTTTCCTAATTCCATCTTGTTAGGATTTCATTTGCATTCTTGTAAAAGTGTCTGTGTGTGTGAGAGAGAGAGAGGGAGAGAGGGGGGGGAAGGGAGAGGCAGGGAGAGAGGGAGAGAGACAGATGGAGAGGGAGGTGGGAGGGAAGGAGTGGGCTACAGAGAGGGAGAGAGAGAGAGATGGCTGGTTTTCCCAAGCAGCATCTTCTGGTTTTCCTGGTAACGAGACAATCAAGTTATCAATTTTCATAGTAACTGTGCATTCATAAATGTAAAATAATCTACTGGATGCAACCAGGCTCTTAATTTAAGTAGTATAATCATACATCCCACATTGCAAAGACAAGGTATTCTTTTTCTACTACTACTGCTATGATAATAATGACAACACTTCCAAATGGTTCTCTAATAGTGTTGAAGCTTTGATTTTTCCCATTAGAACAGATATTAGCAGGGTTTTTTTCATGCTCTTCCTGTTTTTCTTCTTTCTTCAAGTCAGTCTTGATCCTGGCAACTACATGGGCTAGTCCCTGTTTCTTGACAAGGGAAGAACTTTTTCAGAAGAGCTTTGTCATTGTCTTCTTATGGCTGAGTGCATGACTCATAGTCATCTAATTGGTTCCAAATCTAAGATGCAGGATTGGAATTTACCGTGACCTGCTTTCTAGCCCATAACCTTAAACTAGATATGTATTTAATATAATATATTCTCAATTTCATTCTGTTCAAGAAGTGAAATGAACTTGGATTCTTTCCTTCCGTAGATTTTTGATTTTTTTTTAATTGTTTTAGATGTGGAAGGTAAATCACCTTGCTAAACAATTTCAGGCTTCCAATTATGGAAAAGTAATATTTCATTATATATTACAGAAAAAGAGTAACTCTGTGGCATTGAGGGGAAGTTTTAAGTTTTGAAGGGTCTATAAAGACAATCAAAATTCTGAAATTCATTCTGGTGAAAGAATATTACCTAACCACTTACGTTAATATTTCTAGAGTAATATTCATCCCCACAGTCCCCAAAAGAATGCGCAGGCAATTAATAACAGAAGATAATTCAAATCCAACCAGTGAGGTGACATCCTTGGCCTTTAGCAAGTCACTTGCTTAAATGGTGCCCAATTCTTTGTGGATGATCTAACTAATATTTCTATATTACCAGGAGAGACAGAGAGGAAGAGAAATAAAAGAGCATTCAATGAAGATTTTAAGAAGCCAGGTGCATGCTTCTTCAGACAGAAGAAGCTACTTAGGTAAGCAGTGAAATCAGTGGTGAAATCCAAATTTTTTTTACTACCGGTTCTGTGGGCATGGCTTGGTGGGCAGGGTGTGGCTTGGTGGGCATGGCTTGGTGGGTGTAGCAGGAGAAAGATAGTGCAAAATCTCCATTCCCACCCCACTCTGGGGCCAGCCAGAGATCGTATTTGCCAGTTCTCTGAACTGCTCAAAATTTCCACTACCGGTTCTCCAGAACCTGTCAAAACCTGCTGGATTTCACCCCTGAATGAAATGTTTCAAACTAAAAAATAAATAAGCCAGTTGCCATGACTCAGCTTCCAGACAGGTGCATGCTAATGTTATTACAAATGAAAGCCACTATACTTTTCCCAGGATAATGTTGCATGATCCAATCTGGATCAGTCACCAGGACCAGAGGTTTAGTTTTCCAAGCTTTCAGATTTATGCTGGAGCTCATCCTCAGGGAACATCTCTCTCACCAGAATGTGTGAGAGAGAAGTTTTCTAAGGATGGGCTCCAGCATGACTCCGAAAACTCAGAAGACTAAACCTCTGGTCCTTGTGACCAGTTCAGATTCTTGGATCCAGCTAATGTTATTGTTAAAGGTATGCTGTTTCAAATTCATCTTGCTTCCTTTTTAATACAGACAATTACATTTTAACTTCCTCAGCCCTATTACATCCATAACATTTTCTGGGTTTGAAGATTCAGCTGATTTATTTCAGGCTCAGCAGTATATCTGCTATTTCAACAAATTTCCTTGCATTATTGCAGCCCTGCAAAGCTGTGGGTGAACCATTGTCTTTCACTCCTGTTTCGCAAGGTCTTTTCAAAGCAGTAGATAAATGATGGCTTGGTAGCTCTGGCTCCCATCGGTTGCTCAGTTTGTGGTTTTGATTCTGTACAACCAAACAAATGCTAATAACACAAACACAATTACTGAATGGAAGTCAATAGTAATGATTTTTATATTTTGTAGAGTGGAGCATAGAGATTTCTCTTACCTTAGGGCTTGTGATAACTTGGGATGAGACACTGACTAAATGCTGTTGTTTGTCTTTAGTCAAATGAAAAGAACATTGATCAGCTCCTTTGTATTATTCAGAGCTAATACTATTGTGGGCTGCTTAAAACTGCTTTTGAAAGACTGAATCATCAAAATGGTGATAGTCTAATAGCAATAGACATATATCGCTTCACAGTGCTTTACAACCCTCTCTAAGTGGTTTACAGAGTCAGCCTATTGCCCCCAACAGTCTGGATCCTCATTTTACCGATCTCGGAAGGATGGAAGACTGAGCCTGGTGAGATTCAAACTGCCAAATTGCAGGTAGCCGGCAGTCAGCAGAAGTAGCCTGCAGTACTGCATTCTAACTTGTGCGCCACCATGGCTCCCTACTGATAGTGCCTTCCATGTTCGCAATCCTACAGTAGAACAACGTTCCAACCACATAAATTGGTGGCGGCTACCACAATGGGAGTACAATCTACAGCTCTGGTAGCTAAACTTTAGAAGATGCTGAAAAGGGCAATACAAATAATCAGCACACTGAAGCAATTTTCTCCAGGAAAGAAGGAAGGAGAGACAAATACCTGCGCTAAGGTTTGTATTGGAAAAACAGTAGGAAGTGCAAAATAGATGCAGAGCTCATTAGCATGCACCATTAACTTAAACACAATGAAAAGAAATGGCCTTCAAGAACGAACTGAAAATATACTAGAATTAGACTCACATTTTACTGCTGATTATTTATTGATAATTGATTTGTGAGTGATGGTAATCTGCAGCATTGGCTTGCATCACTAAATTTTGTGTTATTTTGTTCCTAAGTGAGAAGAGACTGAAAATCATTACCTAGATGATAATAAAAAACTGTACTTGCTTTGGCACATTGAAAATATATCATGACTTTTACCGTCTCATGCTTTATCACCTCATCTAGCAGGCAGCAAGCTGTTTATAAATGGGAAACTTGGGTTATCTCAAAACTGACACTCTAAAAAGTTAGAGTGATCTCATTAAAGCCGTTCCGTTGATTATTATAGTAATTGACAGGGTGTTGCACTTGGGATCCCAGTGGGATTTCTGTGCTTTACGGAAAGACCAATGCAATCAGCCGCAACAGAATCAGTTTGAAGAAAAAAACAATTAGTCCATTTCTGCATGAAATAAAAGGGAAGGGGCACTGCTGAAGGAAAGTGAGTAAATCAACAACCTAAAAGCCTATTCTGTTAACTGTTTCCTGCAACGTTAGCCAGATCCTCATTCAGAACTGTGGGTGTAAGTGATCAGGAATAGTTGTTGCAATAATCAACTGAAAACAAATTAAGAGGTTTCCTTTCCATTAAAAGCATACAATGGGGCTTCACTTCCCTGCAGGATAGCTTGAGGCTTTTCCAGACTGCACAGCTGCTAAAATTAAATCCTATGATTTTGGCCCAGTGCCTGGGTTTTGGTAGGGTTTTCACTACTGCTTTTTATAAAAACCTAATCTACCTACCTGCAAGGTAGATCAGACTAGGAGGCCAAAATGGTGCAAGCTAATGCCATTTTATTGTAAGATCATAGCAATACAACATTCCAAATCTGAATGCACTTCCCTCCTCCCTCTCTTTATCTTTGTGAGAACTAGGAAGGGCTTTTGTCTGAGATGCTTTCTCATGTTATAGATCTGGCCTGGACTCACATTTCTTTTATCTGACTGTCATCTTCCTTGCAGCTTTTCATCCTGTGCTCAGGATTATTCCTTCTGTGTATTACAGATTTTTTTCCCCTGACCCTTCAGAAGCTCTATATGCAATTTAGGACACATTTAATCAAGTTTGATAGATATGTCACTTGTTTTCAATAGGCAAAACATAAAAATAAAACAAAGTAGATGCAGCAGAGAAATCCTTATTGAAAGTATAGAACACTCAATGTCCATGGAGATTCTCAGTCATCCATGTCATGGTTACCCCAAAGGTGCTTTTTAAAAAGGCAACTAGGCTTTGTTTTTCCTTGAAGACCTTTTGCTTCTCATCCAAGAAGTTTTTTCAATTCTGAAGAAGCTTCTTGGATGACAAGCAAAACGTCTTCAAGATAAAACAAAGTTTATCTTGCCTTTTGAAAAAGCACCTTTGGGATAGAGAACACTCACTTAACAAAGTTAATACGCTGCCAGGAATTAAAAATTCAATAAGTGGGCCTAATATGTGGACGATACTCCAGAAATAGGAAGGTGCCAGAGAAAAGACCATGTGCTGTTCATACAGCACCCAAATCTTCTATGTGGCACAGAGGCTCTGATGCTAATGGAAAAGCATGACCGAATAATCTAAACTTCTATACCTCATTTCTATAAAACATAGCCAACCATTCAGGAAATTCTACACATTTCATTTAATCTGATGAAAACTAAATCTGTGTTAATTGTTTGTACTTTCCCTTGGGAGACAATTCCATTTTCCCAAATCTCACGCTGTATCTGCCAGATTAGATTATTTTATCTAATCTGTGTTTTCCAGTTTTAGCAATTTATAGATGAGTGAGCTTTGGCATCTAGAATTCTCAGCAATGATCGTAATGGCCAGAGAATTACAAAAATTGAAGACTGTGGATGGAAAGTGTCAGTGTCTGGAAACCCTGCTCTAGATTAACTAGGATTAGATCAACCTCCAGGTCAGTTTAAGTGGCTTCAGGATCCCTTTTATAAACATTAAAGATAAGTGCTATAGTTATGAAAAGGCCTTTCCAGATATTTACCTACCCTGTTTTCCCCAAAATAAGACATCCCCTAATAATAAGCATAATCAGGCTTTTGAGAGCATGGCAATAAGGCCAAGCACTTATTTCAGGGTTCAAAAAAATACAAAACAGGGTCTAATTTTTGAGGAAACACAATAGTATAAAATCTATGTTTTAAATTTTGATTTTCTTTTTTTTTTTAAGTAGCTTTATATTGTTTAAGATGCGGCATTAGGCTGCTGCTATGATGACGGGATTATGATGGTGATGGAATTATGCTGCTACAGAGGAATTATTGAGTCTGTCATCTGCACAGACATCTGCACTGTCTGGTTTGGTTCTGCAACCCAACAAAACAGACACAGACTTCAGAAGATAATTAGAACTGCAGAAAAAACAATTACTACCAACCTGCCTTCCATTGAAAACCTATATATCACACAAGTCAAAAAGAGGGCTGTGAAAATATTTACAGACCCCTCGCATCCTGGACATAAACTGTTTCAACTCCTACCCTCAAAATGACACTGTAGAGTACTGCACACCAGAACTACTAGACACAAGAACATTTTTTTCCCAAACGCCATCACTCTGCTAAACAAATTATTCCCTCAACACTGTCAAACTATTCACTAAGTCTGCATTACTATTTCTATTAATCTTCTCATCATTCCTATCACCCATCTCCTCCCATTATAACTGCACGACTGTAACTTTGCTGCTGATATCCTTACGATTTATTGTGATTGTTTCCTAGTATGATTGTTTCCTAATATTATGTGTTGTACCTTTTGATTCTTGAAGACTGTATCTTGTCTTTTTATGTATACTGAGAGCATATGCCCAAAGACAAATCCCTTCTATGTCCAGTCTCACTTGGCCAATAAAAATTCTATTCTATTCTATTCTATTCTGTTCTGTTCTGTTCTGTTCTGTTCTGTTCTGTTCTGTTCTGTTCTATGATGATGGCATTAGGTTTTCCTACTTATTTTGTTATACATTTTGATGTTGCAAATTTAAAAATTACAACTGACCATGTCTAGTGAGCCTGGAACGCTGGCAAGAAGGAAGCTGGAAAACCAGGAGAGAAAGGGACGGTCCCTTGCTGTGTTGGTAGCAGGAAAAACAAGGTGAACATACAAAGAACAATTGATCTTTATTGATTTGACATAGAAACTACAGAAGCCCCGTGAACAGCTAGAGCATTCAATTACATGAACTGCAGTAGACCAAAATGCCATAATTAACAGCAAAGCACTCCATAGAATAAATAACAACCCTATCGTGTCACACTCCCAGAATGCTGTTAGAAACTTTATGCTAGAGCTGAATCACTAATGTCTTTCGCCAAGCTTCCACTGAGATCAAGAACACAAGTGTCACATTTCGGGGTATATCTGAGGTCAAGAAACAGAATACTGCCCCTTGAGGCCATCTGGTACTGTCAGCAAATTTCCCCTGTGTATGCTTAAAGCACATGGCTAAAGCAGATGCTCAAGGCTTAAAACACTTTTGCCTAAGAACTTGTGTTAATGAAGCATGGCAAATAGAGAGCCTTCATATCCCACCTGCTGTAAAAGCAAATTTACTTAATCCTTTTGTTACTTGCTGATGATTTAGTAGTGGATCTTAAAGATACAAAAAGGAGGGTAGATATACGTGATTATTTCTAAGAAGAAAACGCTGTACAAATGCTGGAGTTTCTGTATGATGCATGTCACTATTTTGTTCCTACAAAACAATCCTTTTGTGGTGGGCACAATCCCACCCCCCCAAACCTGCCTTGTATAGCATAAAAACTCTGCAGAATAATCATTTGCTTAAACGGAAAATAAAGAATCAAGGGCAGTGATTCCCAAGGTTCATTTACAGGTTATCAGAGACTATAGAAGATTAACACATTTGAATTCAGTGTTCTGTATCATAACGATTTTCCACGAGGTATAAAGCTGCAGCATTAGAGACACAAGCTTTGTTCCTTTAAGATATTTGTAGTGGTTTTTTCTTTGTATTGTCTAAACACTAAAAAGCAGAAAACTGATGAGAAAACCCCCAATTGAATCCTTAATCGTTAGGCTTTCAACCTTTGGCTAACCTAATATTTTTTATTTCATCGCCTTGAATGACAAACTTGATGTTTCTACACACATACACAAACACAGGTGACTGATGGGAACAGCTCATTGTCTGTACATTTTTTCTTAGATTATTGATTCCTTTTTGCCCAGCCAGCACTCCACACACATAAACAGCACTGTATTTCTAATAGCGTCTTCATTCCAATTTATGGAGTCATTACCAAATACACCTCAACCATTGTAAAAATTATTCCATATTATGAATATGGAATAATTGCAATGTACTGCAATTAGAAAAAGAAATAGAAACCAGATGCCAGTAATGTTACATAGATAATTGTGATACTATCTGGGAAAGATTTTTATTGCGCTAAGGCTTGCTGCCAAGGGAACAGGCAGATAAAAGACAGCATAGCCTGCAAATGGATAGTGGGTGAGGCAAGAAGCTAGGAAGAGACCCTCCCTAATTTCACAGGTAGTAAGGAAGATGGGGGTGCAGGATTGTACTTTCAGACTTGCAAGATTATGACAATGTAGGTATCAGTGGTAACAGCCACTCGGATAAACCAAGTAAGAATCACAACCAGATGAACTAATTCTACTTTGTTGTAAAGCTACATTGATAGAATCTTGCAAGTCTGAAAATAATATACAATTCTATCCTATTCATTCATATTGGCAAATCAGGATATCAAGGTATCACCACATAGAAAGAAGCTGGGATTTTCTGTTCCTTTTCTGCAGAGGAACTTTTATTTTTACAGATGGGTCAAGCATATCAGGCATTTGTCACACCTTTTTTGCACTTTCTTGTCACCATTTTTCAAATTTTTTCTCTGATTTTCAGTGGCATAATCCTGGGGCTCCTTGGTCCTGCAAAAAAATGAATCTTGGGTTCTGCATGAAGTCCACAAGTGATCAATCTCTGATCTAGTGAGGGAGCAATAGAAATGAACTAGAAAGAAAAGTATCAAAGCTTAATTAATAAAAAAGATGCATACAATATATACTTCTCCAATAAGCATAAATGGCAACAGTGAAATAAATATTTTTTCCCTGGTTCTTAGGAAGAAGTGAAAATTCTGCTTCCGTTATGAAAAAAAAAATGGCTAAGAAATACCTTATCCTTCTGCTTGATAAAAGAAACACTTATTTCACAAGTTAAGGTAAGGTAAGGTAAAGTCTCCCTTGAGTCTGGCTTGTATTATTGCCAAGAAGTTAACAAGGAGACCATCAGCCTTTTCTCACTAATTGCAGCAGATGCATCCCTAGCAATCTTTTGTGCCCTGTTTTTTTGATGGCGCCTTCATTCATTTCCAAGCCTCCATAGGAGGCAGACATAAGTCATTTTTTGCTACTCTGGTTTTAAAATTATAGGTTCCCTTATATCACAACAAAAGAATTTTGCAATGGATACAACCTGGCAAATCCTGCATAAGTTTGTATTTGGTTGATGGAAGAGCCAAGGTGCGGCAGTGGTTAGAGTGCAGCACTGCAGGCTACTTCAGCTGACTGCCAGCTGACTGCAATTTGGTAGTTCAAATCTCACTGGCTCAAGGTTGACTCAGTCTTCCATCCTTCTGAGGTCGGTAAAATTGGAGGCAATATGCTGGCTCTGTAAACCGTTTAGAGAGGGCTGTAAAAGCACTATGAAGCAGTATATAAGTCTAAGTGCTATTGCTATTTGGTACCCAAAATCTAAAACAAATCTATCTCATTCTAATACATTCTCAATACTCTCACATTATGTATATAAAAACATATTTTAATTGTATGAGAGTTTATCAAAGGAACCATTCTTCTGGAATAGTGGTAAATCTATATCCAGAAAGGAGAATGATTACTCAATGAGGGTTCTTCTATTTGACTTATTTGTGCTCCTATACCATTATGTCTGTTCATTAGCAGAGCTGATCAATTTCTGGTTTAGCTGCACTACATCTCAAATTGTATTTTAGTAACAATGAATCAGGGAGCTTGCACACAAACTAGTCTTCCATTCAATAGGAAATCACATGTCTCCCCCTTCCCTATTTTTTGTTCAGCCAGGTCTCCCTGCCCACAGAAATTACATATTGTTCTATATTACCTGTTTAACAAAAGAAGAGGGGTTAGTGTCTTGATGACTTTCCCATCAAATATTCCAATATTTTGGCAAATCATTACAAAAATTATGAAATAAAGGCATTGAGCCACAGTGTTAGAGCGCAGTACTACAGCCTATTTCTGCTGACTGCCAGCTGACTGCAATTTGGTAGTTCAAATCTCACCAGGCTCAAGGTTGACTCAGCCTTCCATCCTTCTGAAGTGGGTAAAATGAGAACCCAAATTGTTGGGGGCAATATGCTGACTTTGTAAAATGCTTAGAGAGGGCTGTAAAGCACTTATAAAGCAGTATATAAGTCTAAGTGCTAGAGCTAGTGCTATTAATAAAACACTGGGGTTTGGGTTCTCTGGTCAACTGAAGAGAGTGATAGTTGCTCACCATTTTAAAGCAGATGGCAATGAAAAAATGCCTACAAATTATCTTCAAACAACTTTTGAGGAATTTGAAATTGCAAATAGGGTGATAATATGGAACTGAATTGTCTTTGGTGCACAGAGTAAGATTAGCATAAAATACAATATGAAGCATCTGTAAATAATTAGATTTATTGGAAAATATTTGTGTCATACAATTAGTTGATATTATGTTGAATTGATTACTTTTTACAAGGACATGCCACTGACTGTATTATGTTAAGATGATGATATCATATGTAGTGCTGTAGTGCTGTATTCTATCAAACTTAGAATTTATATTTTAGACTTTGATAAGTTTAATAAAATCTTTTTTTTTTACAAAAAAGAAAATTGTGTGAACTTCAATTTATGAAATGATTCCTTGTTTACTCCTTCCCCCTCTGTCACTACCACCCCAAAGAGCCCTACATCAAAAATTGTGGAGCTAGAATGGAATGGAAAAAATCAGCCTCAGTTGTGCAAGCAGAAATTAGAAGTTGCATACGATTTGATCCTGGCTAAATATGAATGAAAATTTCCTTAAAAGAGTTCCACATTACTTCCTCTGCAAGCAAATAAATATGCTTTATGTATTCTATTCCCCAAGAAGCCACTTTGACATGGACCAGATGATAGGGCTGGCAGGAGCTACAAAGTCCTAATCCTCAAGAACTGTGGAAACTGTGTTAATTTCACTGGTGCAAGAGGCAGAGGTTGGTGGAGCACTCTTGTCATTGGTGACAGCCCTGCCACCCACAATTTCTTCTGTATTTCTGGCAGGCTTCAACAAAATAATATAACATTTGGGCACAAATATGCACCCTAGCAAACCAAAACTGGATGCCAGAATGGCAAATATCTCCACAGCTACCTTGAATTTCCCTCTTGTGCTTAAATAAGCAGGAACAAAAGATATCCAGACAATGAAGAAAACCAGCATTCCAAATGTAACAAACTTGGCTTCATTGAAGTTATTGGGAAGCTTCCGGGCCACAAAAGCCGTGAGAAAGCACTGGATGGCGAGAAACACATCAAAGCCAAACATAATGCACAAGTACATTATTGAACCCTCATTGCATTCAAAAATAATTCTCTGGATTGTGAACTGGGTGTTTTTAAACATACTTGGAGGGCTAAAATAAAGGTAAGCAGTACAGATGCCCACTTCACTTAGAACAGAGACAACTACCACCACTTTTTGGAAAATTGGCCCAACTGACATCCGGGCTTTCTCAGCCACTTTTGAATTTCTGGCCAAATGAGTCAGAAAGAGCATCACTGTCTTTCCTAACACACAAGACAGGCAAACAGAAAAAGCCAAGGCCAAGGACACTTGGCGAGATTGGCATGACCAATCTTCTGGCTTCCCCACAAACAGAATAGAAGTCAACAAGGTTGCGATGAGAGAAAACTGGATGAGGAAGCTGAGCTCACGGTCATTGGCTTTCACCAGAGGCGTTTTCCTGAACTTGACGTAGACTCCGGTCACAGAGAGAATGACACACGCGCCAAATACAGAGAGGAAAATCAATGTTATTCCTAAAGCTTCTCCATAAGCCAAGAATTCCACTTCCTTATGATTACATTTGCTTCTCTGCTTATTGGACCAATAATCTTCAGGACATGTTGTACATTCCCTTGCGTCTGGAGAAAAAACCACAACAATGATACTTGGAAAATGCTACAGGGTTACTTTTATGCCAAAGCTTTAAAAGGTGAATTCAGTCCCGGATATATAAAATAACTGTCCCCAAGCATTCTCCAATCAAGTTTGACTACTGCCCTGATTACTCCCTAACCATGTAGTCTTCTACAGCTGGCACTTGTCAGAACACATATGGAGGCCCAAATTGAAGAAAGACATTATGAAGAAAATTTAAAGGTACTTTGAATAATTGCATAGCCTGTTTCCATCATTACGGATACCTATGCATCAATGACTAAGTAGACATTTTTCAGAACACAGCATTTTCAGGCAGACCTGAAGTTCAGTATTACTATTGTTCTAAAAATTAAACACAGTTCAGATTAGGGATAATCATCATGAGTAGCCAGAATCCAGCATAATTTATATCTACAATAACTCTGGATTCCTAATTAAAGATGTTAAAAATTAAAGTTATTAAGAGATTGAACAACCATTTGACTGAAATGATATAAGGCAGTGATAGCTAACCTTTTTGGATCACATGCCAAAAGTGTGGGGGGGGAGCATGAGGGGGGTGTCACACACGTGCGTGCCCACACCCATAATTCTATGTGCCCCACCCCAGGGCATGTGCACAACCCTCTTCCCGCTCCTCCAGCTTTTGGCACATGATGGCAGAGTGGGCCTGGTAGGCCTGTTTTTTGCCCTTCTCAGCTCCAGAGGCTTGCTAAGAGCCTGGGGAGGGTGAAAACGGCCTTCCCCATCCCTTGGAGGCCCTCCAGAGACCAGAAACAGCTTGTTTGCTGACTTCTGGGCAAATTGGCCATTTCAGACCTCCAGAGGGCCTCCAGAGGGCCTCCAGGGGAGTGGGGAAGGCTGTTTTCACCTTCCCCAGCTCCTAGAAAGGCTCTGGAGCCTGGGGAAAGCAAAAAACTGGCCTTCCAGTCCCACCGGAAGCTGGCAAATGGGCCGTTTCCAGCCTCTGGAAGACCTCTTGGGGGACTATTTTCGCCCTCCCCAGTCTCTTAGAAAGGCTCTGGAGCCTGGGGAGAGAGAAAAATGGGCCTTCCCCCCACAGGCCCTCCGGAGGTAGGAAACAGCCTGTTTTCCTACTTCTGGTGGGCCCAAAAAGCTGGCCGGCCTGCACATGCACGCCGGAGCTGAGCTTGCGTGCCCACAGATATGGCTCTGCGTTCCACCTGTGGCATGCATGCCATAGGTTCACCATCACAGATATAGGGTCTCCTGCTTGAGCAGGGGGTTGGACTAGAAGACCTCCAAAGTCCCTAGTGGCTCTATTATTCTGTTATGTTGTAATATTCTAGATTACAGAATTGAAAATATAAAAGGTCCAGCTTGGTAGAATTGGCTAAGACTTTGAAGAGTCTTGGTCAATTCTCTAATCTATCAAGTCCTTGCAACCAGTTTCCATTTCTCAGGCTAGCCTGGCCTAATGTACAAAATTCTAGTGAAAAGAAAATTGAGATTGGGAACCACCATGAACTATTTGAAGGAAGGATGGATTTAAAAGGAGGAGAAAAAAGAGGGGGAAATATACAAAATTTAAATAATAATGGTTTTTAAAGTTTCCCCATGAAAGATATGTTTGAAAACTTCCATATAAACTATGCTGAGCTCCCAATTTCAAGGAGGAGAAATAATTCAATAATACATAGTGACAAAGTTCTGGGGTGAGGTTTTGATAACAGTTAACAATGCAATTGCAACTTTAATTATTTCCGTAATTAATGCAAGGCATTTTGATGAATTGGGGGGCATATTTTAAAATATCAGAGGGCATATTCTAAAGTATTAATTTAAATAGTTTCAAAATTATTTTTTCCTCAGTGCCACAAAATAAATCTGTTTACCTCAAAATGATGCCTCCTACAGGCAACGTTCACATTGTCCAAACACAAGAATATTAGGAAAGGAGTCTCCTTATCAATCTAATTGTTAAATTAATACTTTTTTACTTCATGTGTATTCAGTTAATTACAGCAGTTCTAGTATGGATAACCTATATTTTTAGTAAGTATATGACTGTTCTATTTTTTTAAGTTGTATATTAAAAAAATTAATGTAGTAATTAAATGTGGTCTTAAAATATGCCTGACACATTTCATTCTTGCCAAAATGTTTATTTATTTGCTATTTTCTCACAAAAATCCAATAAGACATTCATCTGATATTTTATCTCATTTATCAATAAACTTTCTCCATTTATTATCTTATCTACTGTATATATAACTTTCTTTCCCTATTCTTTTAGGATAGATTTTATGGTGTGACTATCTACATCTGATTTAGTTAAAATAGAACTGAATTCAACAGAAAAAGAAACCAGAAAAATATTAGCATTCTAGCACAATTATGTGTTGAGTAAGGACAATCTCGTTGTTTTAGCTGATATGATTCTAGATCAGCGATGGACCATTTTTGATAGCCTAGGGCTATATGGACAATTTTGTTTTGGCTGAGTCATAAGGTATATGATGCCATATCATCGTGTGATCAAGAATACACTATAGGAGGGAGTTGGGTGTATGCCTATTTTAGGATTTAAAACATTTTAACATTAGATTATAATAATCCTTAAACATTCAATTCTGACCTTAATGAGAAGGAAATTTCAACTTTAGTTCTGAAGTCAGACCTGCTTTGAAGGTTGAAGCAGATTGAAACAGAATAGTCCAAGGTCACAACATTTTTCCTTGAAATGTTTTGCAAATATCTAACACATACTACATTTTCATGTGTTTTCTACTTCAAACTACTATGAAACCAAGTTTCAGTTTTCAGCAATCACAATCAGATCCCAAGTACATTTTTCCTGTGTCTATGGCGGGATTGCTTCCTATTAATTCAAGTGATAAGTGTTCATACCTGTGGAATTACTGAACTGTCCTTCTGCACACGGTATACAATCGTAACAGCATGAAGGTTTCCCTTGCAAGATCCCCTTTCGGTACCCAGGTTGGCAATTATTATTGCATGCTGAGCGTGGTCGCTGAAAGCATAGAAGAGGCATTATATTTCTTATAAAATAAAGATGCGTTTGAACCTGAAATAAAATCCACTTTTTGGCTAGAGAATTATGGTTCCATCTATATCTCAAGTAGGATTTTAAGAGTCTCTCATCAATACTGTAATCTCAGAAGTTGTATAATATGCAAATATGGAAATCTGCAGCCAACGAGGACTTGAAACAACAGTATGTGCAGCATGGACCTAAAAAGTCAATACTGATAAGAATAAGTCTGTTTTCTAATGGAACAACATGCTAGTAAGCGTGATGACAGAACATCTCTGACAAAATAAGGCATTGTTGTTACTGTTAATAGTAACAATGGAAGGGAAGAAATGAGGAATCTGATTAGAAGTATAGAATTAGGTCTGAAATAACTATTTTCATTATCATCTTTTCGACTTGCTTACTTGGGTAATGGTAATGACTTTTCTATAACTGCATTATTTCTGCAATGATGCTCATAAAACTCTGCCGTTATATCTTTACTAGCTGGATGCCCGTGCTTCACTGTGAAACTATGTGTATAAATTGACGCTTAAAGCCTGAAATGGGCGGTTTATAAATTGAAATAATAATAATAATAATAATGTAGAATGTGTAACTCCGTAGCATCAGAGTGTATTATTATAAGGCAACTGGCAGTTGGAACAAAGGGGGAGGGGGAGTAGACTGTCCCAGCCTGCAGGTCTGATGAGTCATGTGCTGGCCACGTCCACATCCAGTTTAGCAAAGGGGCAGCATCAGAGTGTGTTCATATATGGCAACTGGCACTTGGAACCAAGTTCTTTTCAGGTGGAGATGGGGAGTAGAATGTCTAGCTCCTTAGCATCAGATCGTGTTAATATAAGGCATCTGGCAGGTGGGACAGAGTTCCTTTCTGGAGGGGAGGAGTTCCTTTCTGGAGGGGAGGAGGGGAGGAGTTCCTTTCTGGAGGGGAGGAGGAATAGAACATCTGGAGGGGAGGAGGAATAGAACATCTAACTGCTTAGCATCAGCATATGTGAATATAATACTGTATATGAAATACTAATGATCTGATGGTCATTTTGAAAAATCCTTTCTTAGTGACTACCTAGAAGCCAAGAGGAACATACATGCCAAATTTCAAGCTTGTAGGCTTTACAGTTCTGGAGATTTCGTGATGAGTGAGTGGTATTTGGCCTATATATTAATATATAGATTATCCCTCTGGGCCAGTGGTGTGTTGCTCCTGGTTCGGCCAGTTTGGCCGAGCTGGTAGTGGTGACGATGTGATCGTGTGCACGAAGTAACACCGGTTGGAACCCACCACTGCTCTAGGCATTAGTAACACTTTTACATGGGAACTTAGGCTTTTCATGAATCCAAAGCAGGGTGAGTGACCATCAACTTCAGTTACCCAGTGCATTGATCCAAGTAATGTCTATTTCTTTTTCCTTCAGAAATTAATATTTTTATACAACTTTTGCTTCTGAAGCATCTTTGTATTAAAGAGCAATTACAGTACCCACCCAGTATAAAGTTTGCCCATGGTTGCTATGACATGAGATAACACGCATTTGAGATATGTGTTGTCTATCAGTGTGGCAAATATGTGATTTTGTCATACACATGTATGAGTGCAAGCTATCAAAATTTCAATTTTAATTACAGATTAAACTTTCCAAATTTGAATACTCCATAAAAATCACAAATATGCAGCACCAGTACACAGAACAATATTGCAAATGTATAAGTTTACAGTAGAACATTAAACGACAAATAGATTTGCAAAATTATTCACTTACTGATCGTTGTGGGTTGTTCCAAAATATTGAATCATTAAATATATGAAATTCTTTATTTTCTGCATTTGTCTGGTTAAAAGTTCCAACTTTCACAAAGTTTATTGCTCCAGTTTCATTCATCTGCCAATTTAGAATGTCATATGGTGTATAGACATCCCCATTGCTATCAATGTGTACTTTCTCATCAAGAATTGTAAATTTCATCTTTTGCTTCATGTAGTACATTAACTGTGAACCAATAGGAAAAGATTACAACGCAATACAATACAATAGAGTCAGTGGTGAAATTCAAAAATTTTCCCTACCGGTTCTGTAGGCGTAGCTTGGTGGGCGTTGCTTGGGGGGGGTGTCATGTGACTGAGTGGGCATGGCCAACTTGACATCACTCATGTCACCTCACCTGACCTCTCCCCTCCCAGCCACTCCGTGTCACAAATGGCAGGAAAATGGGGAGGGGAATTTTCCTGCCTACCATTCTTCCCTCAGTCTGTGCTGAGCTTGAGGAATGGATAACAGGCAGGAAAATCCCCCTCCCCATTTTTCTGCCTTTCACGAAAACTGCTCCATTCCCAGCGTTCAGCATTGCAATCCTGGGATATGCTAAAGGTTCGGAATGGAGCCTTTTTCACAATACAATACAAACAGTACAGATAACTGTAATGCTGCTAGATTTTTTTAAAATGATGGTCCACAAATGTCAACTGGTATTCAACAGTTTATACATTTTATGCAAATTAAATAGAGTAATTGGATCCAGCCATTGAAAAAGATAATTTAAAATACTCAATTTAAAAATGCTAATATAGTATGTAAAAACCTGAATGGAGACTGGTTATTTGACATATAAAGAAACATGTGAACCTTCCTTCCATGGAGATAAGAAGCTCTATTTTCTGGGCTACCACTTTATCTCTAGTTGTGTCCTCTTTGAAAGATGAGTTTTATTTATTTCTTGATTTGTTTGGTTGCTCAGTTTCTCCAGCCACTACGTGTGCAAACTCTATGTGTGCAGCTTACAAGGATTAAATACAGTATAAAACACTACACTACAAACAAAAGTTTAAAACAATGTAGACACAGCCATGCAAGGGGAAAACACACTAAGCCATTAATAAAGACTGATGCAAATTAAATAGTCATTCATATTATACCATGGCCCACCACCTGAGGAAAGAGATTTTCATACTCTTTTTAAAAGGGCAGTAGGGCCAAGGGTAGGTGAATCTCAAGAGGAACATTGTTTCAGAAGGCACAACAAAAAAGACATGCCTCCTGGGTTGCAAATATGATAACATTTAACAGATAGGACCCAAAGAATGCCAAACCTATTGAATCATATTGGGTGGGTAGACACACCTTAGGGTTAGATTATCATACAGATATCCAAACCCTTATACTACTACAGTTTGTGTAGCAATGATTTTACAAGGCAATACCAAACAGGACCATCACTACATGTTACTGCATTCAAAGACAGACCCATGTAGAACATGTATGTGAGGTTCTGACAAGTTCTGGAGAACCGGTAGTGAACATTTTGAGTAGTTTGGAGAAGCGGTAGTAAAAATTCTGATTGGCCCCACCCCCATCTATTCTCTGCCTCCCAAGTCCCAGCGGATTGGAAGGAAATGGAGATTTTGCAGTAACCTTCCCCTGCCACACCCACCATGCCAGACTCACAGAACCGGTAGTAAAAAATTTTGAAACCCACCACTGGATAAAAGGGTATGTCCTGTTTGACTACCCTAGAAGGATACTGTTTTAAGATTACCCTTGAAAAATGTTTTCTTTGATAAAAAAACCAGTGGATAGATTGTTCAATAGTACTTATACAGAGAAATCTGAATCAGTTGAGCAATTGTTTATAGGCACAATTTAGGATATCATTAAACAGCTTAAGACCTTACTATCTGAAGACCTCCTTTTCCATTATGAACTGTCCAGTTGCTTTGATCTGCAGGAAAGCCATTTAGAAGATCCTTCCACTGTGATTGAAAGGACTGAAATTTACATCATGTTACAATTTCTAAGAAACCTTTATAAAATGATCTACGGTTGGTATATGACAACAGAAAAATTTCATAGGATACTTCAAATTTATGTTGGGAGCATGGAACACATGAAGGGTCATTTTATCATTCATCATATCAAACAGAGCCGAGGTGGCGCAGTGGTTAGGGTGAAGTACTGCAGCTACTTCAGCTGACTACTAGTTCAGCAGATTAGCAGAACAAATCTCATCGACTCAGCCTTCCATCCTTCCGAGGTGAGTAAAATGAATTGTTGGGGGCAATATGCTAATGCTAATGCAATATACTGTTATGCAATATACTATATGCTAACTTTGTAAACCGCTCAGAGAGGGCTGTAAAGCACTATGAAGCAGTATAGAAGTCTAACTAATTAATAAATAAATAATAAATAAAACATGCTAGAAAGTTCAAATACATACACTAATATAAAGAAATTTAAAAACTGATATCCAACTGAAACTAGAGCTTTTCTTGCTGGATTAAAGGACAAACAATAAGAAAAGACTTATGGATAACTGTTTTTGTACATGGCAAGATTACCATAGCAAGATTATTATGCATACGAGAAGACTCTGAAATACCTACAATGAAAAATGGCTGGTGAAGTTGACAGAATTTGCATAGATGGCAAAACTGACTTGTTTAGGTTTTGAAAGAACAGTATCTATATTTTTCAGTGACTGAAACCCTTTATGGACTTTTTGCTGAAAATAGAAAAGTGTACTTGGAATTTTTGCCTTTGATGATTAGAAAGAGTAGATTTTGGAAAGACGGGAACTATGATGTAAACATAGAGAGAGAGGATAAAATATGAATGCATTTGTAACTGCTATAAGGAAGTTAGTTCTTTATACTGTATATGGATATATTGTCGTTTTTCTATTTTTCTCCTTTCTATTTCATTTCTTTATTTTTTTTCTCACTTGTCTTCTTTTTTTCCTTAATTTTCTTTATCCCCTTAAAAGTTTTTTATTCTGTAAAAAAGTTTAATTAAAAAAAATGAAATAGAAGATGATTCTAGTATCAGTGGATTATCTATTTAGTTTGAAGAATTAATTTGAGTTCCTTCCAGCCTACAGAATGTACTGCCTTTTGAGTTTTGCCTGGTTTATCTCTTTCAGGGTTTAGAAAATATATTAAAATACATTTTATTGGATTATTTTAGTGCTAATTTGTAAAACGTAACATCTGCTTTAAATTTCACAAGAACCGGTAGTAAAACCGGTGGGAGGCTCCACCCACTGACATGGACGTCATCAGGAAGTTTCTGTGCATGCGCAGAAGCGTGCTTGGTCCCGTTGCGAACTGGTAGTAAAGGTAAGTAGAACCCACCCTTGATTATAATATAAATTATTTTGAAGACTTCCATTTTGGAACTAACATTATTGTTTTAGTTCTAGCATCATAAGACAGTTTCCTATTCTTCAGAGCTGGGGACAGAGCAGATAATGCACATATTATATATGCAGAAAAGCTCAAGTTCAATCATCTACATCTACAGGCATAATAGAAGGAAGCCCTTCCTGAAAAAATCTGAGTATTATGCCAATCAGTTAAGGTGTTTACTGCAGGGGAAGACCCAGGTCACATTTAGCAGAAAGCAACTGTGTTCCTATGAAAAACTCATCTATCCTTTCAGCATAATCTCTCCTGTGGGTCTACGTTTTACGATGGCAAAAAAAAAAAAAAAAGGGAGGTCAATCTTATAGATTCACGAAGTAATATTTACTAGTGTTTCATCTTTCTGAATAATATTTTAAAAGAAAGCTTTATATATTGCTTGAATAAATATACATCAAGCAGCCAAAAATAATATCAGAAATAGAACATTAACTGGGCAGATGACAAGAGGGAACAACATGAAGAGCTATCCCACCCCCAGAATAGAATAGGAGCAAAATGTAGTTAGATGCGAAAAAGTCTGGCACTAAGTTCTTGCCTTGTTGTTGTTGCAGGTCCATTTTGGCAGTCTGCAAAAAAAGAATACTGGCAAGAAGTGAAATTACTTCTTGTTTCATGATGAAAATATCCTGGGGCAATTGATTGATAGCCTTGGCTATCACTCCAATGGAAAAATGTTCAAGGGACAGCTCTGTATGATTTCAAGCAACTGTTCATCATGATCTTCTAAACAGAGTTTAAAGTAACTCCTTATAGCAATAACCTAAATCAGGGGTCTCCAACCTTGGCAACTTTGAGACTTGTGGACTTCAACTCCCAGAATTCCTCAACCAGATTAGATATAAATAAAGACAGATGGGTCTTTATTCTGTCTTTTATTTTTCTGGAGCTATTTAAATCAGGGGTCTCCAACCTTGGCAATATTAAGACTTGTGAACTTCAACTCTCAGAATTCTGGGAGTTGAAGTCCACAAGTCTTAAAGTTGCCAAAGTTGGAGACCCCTGACCTAAATAATTGTTTCTCAACCTTAGCAACTTTATGGACTTAAAGTCTATACATCTTAAAACTCTCAATGTTGAAAAGCATTGATCTAAACAGACTGTAAAGTGTGAGGTTCATTCTCCAAGCTTGTGGGTTGGTTTCTGAATATTTTGTTACCAGGCTAACATCTTCAATGGAATTTAGGGAATGTCAGTGTTAGCGTTGTACTACTTATAAGGTTTCATGTGGTCAGTAGGTCTTGCGATGGGAGGGTCACATCAGGTGAAGGTCTTGTGATGATCTTGTGATGGGATTTGTGATGAGTCAGGTGTAGATCACATCAGGTGAGGGTCGTGTGATGGGAAAGTCACGTCAGGGGAGAGTCATTGGGAGGAGAAGTGCTGGTTGGGGAGATTGTGTGGGTTGGTTGAGGGACAGTACCATTGCTGGTTGGTTGTGTGATTGGTTTAAATTCTCAGGACCTTCTGACCACATGAAGCAAAAGACAAATTCAGACACATGTTCCAATATGTAGTAAAAAAGAAAGGTGTGTACCCATACGAATCCCAGTTTTTGCTGAGGATTTTAATAACATCTTCTTTTGACTTTCAGCACCCTCTAAGATAGTCAGGAGAGGGCCTTTTTTATTATTACTGTGGTAACTTGGCTCTGAAATTGCTTCAGAGATGTTCAGCTGGTCTCTTACTACCACCTTTTGAGATAATCAATTTTATCTAGGCACGGTATTTCAAGATCTGGAACCATTGTAATGACTCATTTTATTTGTTTACATGTTTATTTGTCCACAGCTGCTGCGATGTTTGTCAGAATAACAAAAGCCACATTGTGCTACAAGCTCCATCTTTTTTGAGGGTACATGCAACTTCATGATGTGTAGGAAAGGAATGGAGTTTGCATTAGGACACCAAAATTATGTTTTATTATGGTCTTCTGCCCCCTTAGTTTTCCATCTCCAGAGGAAAACAAACTATTCTTATGACATTGAGTAAAGAACCAGATGAAAAACAGGAGAATTTTTCTACACAACACAAAAATATTTAGCATTTGGGGGATCTATAGTTATTGTTCCCAAATTTATACATACCTGCCAGGGTTCAAACTCATCTATGGTGGCACATTTTGGCCCAGACACAAAAGGTCCGCTATCATTGCTACACATGCGCAATTGGTCAAGGCCATAAGCAACAGCATAAACTGCTTTGTAGACGTTATATGTTATTCTAAGTTCCGAAACATCCAAATATGTATTGTTAAGGTCTTCAAGTTTCTCCTTTCCAGTGCATAACTTAGGTGAGGAAAAATCAACAATGTTCTCATGACCAGTCACATTTTTCCGGTTGTCTGTATTATATGATATGTTGACACCAGGCCAGGTGCAATTGAATGCTGACTGCCAAAATTCGATTGTCATATCATTGGTATCCTTATTTGGGTTTACTTCTAGAAGAAATTCCCGGAAGCCTGGAATTTCACCCCTTCGTATCCCAAAGCCAATTGCCCCACCAAGAAGTGGAAAATATTCAGGTTTAGCAATTAAGGCTGAAGTGACCCATGCCTCACTTGCTATCCACGTTTTGCTAGTGATATTACTAATCATAAGCTCTTCAACTAGTGGATGGAAGTCAATATCAGAAGAGTAAACCACAATGACCGTAGCGTTGGTCTTTTTTACAATGTCAACAACTGCTTTGATCTTTTCCCTGTTATATATTTTAGGAATTGTTTCTGAGAAGGCAATGCAGATATAGGTTTTCTCAACAGCTTCTTTAAAAGCTTTGACACCATATTTCCCATAATCATCATCGGCAGCAATGGTTCCAATCCATCTCCAACCAAAATGGTGAATTAAATAAGCCATCCCCTGTGACTGTACCTTATCACTTGGAATGGTGCGGAGATAGGTTGGGAACTGATATTTATCAGACAGAAGTGAGGAAGAGGAGGCATATCCAACCTAAGAAAGGAATAAAGAGAAAGAACAAACAGATCGCATAAACTGTTATGTGTGACCTCAAGGGCTAGGAGTTCTTGAGTTAGATTCTTAGCACATTTGATTCTATCAACCCATCTGCCATGGAAAGACTTCCTTGCTAGTTTTCTAGAAAGGGCAAATTTTCTAGAAATCCTTATCTTAGGAATTAGTTCAGCATTTCCACTGAAAAGTTTCAGGTGAAAAGTGCAGGAAATACGACACTATCCCTGAGTTCCTGGAGAAACAATATAGTCTAAATCAGGGGTGGGCTGCTGGAGGTTGGCAGGGGTTTGGGAGAACCTCTAGCTAAGATTCTGTGCAGTTTGAAGAACTTTCAAATCCCACTCCTAGCTGGCCCCGCCTACCCTGTTCGCTCCTACCAGGAGTCCCCACACGGCCCATTTTGGATGCAGGTAAGTGTAGGGTGCACGTGGAGGCTCGGGGAAGGTGAAAAACAGGCCTACTGGAAGTTCAGGAAGGTCAGAAATGGGGCCATTTCTGGCCTCCAAAGGGCCTACGGAGCCTGTGGAGGCCATTTTCGCCCTCGCAGAGGCTCAAGGAAAGCCTCCAGAACCCAGGGAAGGCAAAGAACACTCCCCCCACAAACACCATGGTGCAGGAGGCTGACTAGGCCATGCCCACCATGGCCACATTCACCAGCAACCAGGCAGAGAACCCCTTGCTAAAATTTTTGAAGCCACCCCTGGTCTAAATGGACAAAGTGGAGCTGCAAATCTGCTTCGTAGATTGTTTTCCTATGCTTTGTTAAGAAGGCCAGCAAATATTATATCAGAGAATGCAGGAACAGGGTACATACAGATAAATCAGCATCCATTTAAGTGAGGCATGCATGCATGCCAGTCGTGCAAATGGAGCTGTGTATGCTTGCCAGCCACTCATGTGTACCCATCCCTCTCTTCCTCCCCGCTCCCCACCAGTCTGCAAAGCCGGAAACATTGGGGAACTCTGTTTTAAGGGACTGGCAAGATGTCAACCACTGTTTCTCTCCTTAAAATCCCTTCAAATGCAAAAAGCAATCTATCATTTGGTGCCATATTCAATGGTAGCACAGAAGTAATTCTGCGCTTTTAAAAGCTCTTTGTAACAATGTGATGGCAATTTCTGGAGGGCACTCAAGATTCCCATGGGCAAAATGCTGCCTGGAGGCCTAAGGTTGAGCGCCTACACTCTGGACAATGGACTTTCTCCTCCATTCTTGACCTGGCAATGAAATAAACTGTCATGAAATTTGCTGCCTCACTGAAGATTCCTATTCTATTTCTGATGTCACTCCCATAGAAGAGAATACATGTAATTCAGGGCTGAACTGAGAAACCACTCTCTGAGCTTGGTTGTTTGCTTGCAGATGTCTCGTTACCCAACTAGGGAACATCATCAGTGCTGGTAAGCATGGTGTTTTCTCCCTGTTAAATCTATCTTCCTTACTAAGGCAAGATGATGGCAACATCATGGAGAACATGAGAATAAAATATGTTGCCAGGACATACTTGCACCATAGTTAGTTATAAGTGGGGGGGAAAGTTTTGGTAGCGTTCAGATATAGATATATGTGAATTATATCAGATCTAATAGCAGTGCCTATTAGATCTTAGTCTGATTTTGCCTTATTACCATCTCCTTTGCCTTGTTGTTGCTGCTGCTGTTGTTGTTGTTATTATTACCTTGTAGAAGGTAAAACATCTGAATTACCAAATGCTATTGGTTCTGAACTGTTTAGAACCAAACTTGAACTAATTATGGGAGAGTGCTATCCCACTATAGTGGGATCCTTGTAGCTGTTCTAATATATAAAATATTCCATTTTCCATGGAAACCTAATCACTTTCAGATTGTTCACAAAGTGAAAACTTCTGGGCTGGTGTTGGAGAAGAATGATTCTAGCTATGATTCCACTGCTCCCCTACCAGATGCATCCTCCTGACAAATAACATTTATGGGATTTATTGTACCTGAGGGAAGTAGTAAAGCCCAAGGATTCTTGAGGAAGCAATGGAAAGAGTCGATCCACCGGCTCCAATAATTGCGGCTAAAGGAGCACCAGTACTGCATCGGAAGACAGGAGTGGTTTCATTTTGACCAGTGAGGAATGCCAAAGAATTCTCCACTGTCTTGGACATTGTAAAGCATGTGTCATAGATTTGATAGCCGAGAGTTATGTTTGGTAGAATATCTTCTCTTTTATTAATATCGTTGATGGCATGTATCATGGCTTTGACCCAACGGTAACCTCGAAAATTAAACCTGCAGAGTAAAAAGAAGTTGAATGCATGCAATCAGGTCAGTATGTTAGGACAAAATGACACCTTCCATATTTATCACATGTTATTCAACTAACAAGTATATTGTTTTGAAGACTCCTCTTTATAGCTCATACATTGAATAATCCACAACTTGTAGATTCTACGTGGCTACTCTCCTGAGGTCTTTTGAAGATTCCATGGGGTTTGAGAGGGTTAACGAGAGAAATAGATGCCTTAATATCTTGTTCCTCACTCTTGTGTGAAGATACCAGCTCTATATAATTCAAGTAAGAGAGGGCAGATTGCAATCCCATAGTTCTATGGAAGCCCCCAACTCATCTTGTCATTGCACACCTTATCATGCTAATTGGCACAAAATTGTGATGTAGTTTCCCACCAGTCTATTGTAAAAAACAGGCAGAAATAAGCATACATCCCCCAAAAAGCTTAACACAATTCAAAAACTGCCCCCCCCCCCGAACTACTGGTTCTGTGGGTGTGGCGTGGCTTGATGGGCTTGGCAGGGGAAGGGTACTGTAAAATCCCTATTCCTATCCCACTCCTGGGGGAAGGATATTGGAAAATCTCCATTCCCACCCCATTCTGGGGCCAGCTAGAGGTGGTATTTGCCAGTTCTCCAAACTACTCAAAATTTCCACTACCGATTCTCCAGAACCTGTCAGAATCTGCTGAATTTCACCCCCGTCCCCCCCAACCCAAACAATAGGGGGAAAAATCAGTGATCTTGGTTTGCTAGCTTATCTTTACAATTTGTGGAACCCCAGTGATAATCCAAGCTGTCAAACCATTTAGAATTTTGGTCGCATCTGAGATATAGCATTGTTCTTAGTGTACATCAGAGACCCAAAACAGTAATTATATAAAGTTTTATATCACATCATGTTTTATGTTTGCATTCTAACATAATTGACCTTACATCTTGCTGTTCTACTTTTCTCATATTTCTTATGCTGATGTGACAGACCACATCCAAGAATTGAATAGTTTCTTGGATGTAATACCAGATATGTTTGTCACATAATGGAAATAAAATTGTCCAATGTACCAAAACACATTTATTGGCTCATAAACAAATAATACAGCCCAAGAATATCCTGCATTCTTCCCTCAAAAGGAAGAAAAACACAAAATATACCTCTCTTTACAGATGTATTTGAGAATAAGGCTGCCCAAATTCCTGACTATGTAAATGTGTTTACAATTTTGAAACTTGGGATGTACTTTTAAAAGAAGCACATTAGAGCAAGATATATATAATAAATATACATAATAACATAATATTCTTCATATAAAATTATATTTATAATATATATTTTAAATCTAAAATAACAGGAGAAGGTAGGAATATTAAATACGTTTGCCGCCTTATTTGTAAAAATAATAAAGGTGGGATTTTAAAAATCTAAATAACTAATTTAGCTTATGTATATCTGTGAGCTATTTAGATGACGCATTATTTAGAATCATAACAAATATAAATTTTCTAGTATTTTTTAAAAAAAATGAATTCAGAAAAACCTGTAACTCTGACATTGCAACACCGACACAATGCAGATTGCACTATTAGTCCAGCATGCTAGCTTTCAGAATTGTGTTATCTTCGGGAGTGTGGGGGGGAGGGGCTGGGGGGAGAGCAAGAAAATATAAATAAGAATTGATCATGATGATGAAGAAGATAATGAAGATGATCTAGCTATAGTTATTGTGGGCCATGTTCCTCTCTTGGAAGGCACCTGCTATCTGAAGAGCAATCTCATCCAAGTTCAATTTAAATTACATAAAAAAAAAAGAGCAGGAGAAGCTTTAAGCTGCCCATGAACAGGAAAAATAGTAAAAACTGCAGATAAAGAAACAAGCCTTCTTGTTGTCCCAAAGATGCGTTTCCAAGATGCAACTGGATTTTCTGGTTTTTCTTTGAAGACATTTCGCTTCTCATCTAGTGGTAGAATCCAAATTTTTTTACTACCAGTTCTGTGGGTGTGGCTTGGTGGGCGTGGCTTGGTGGGCATGACAGGGGAAGGATATTGCAAAATCTCTATTCCCACCCCACTCCAGGGAAAGGATACTGCAAAATCCCCATTTCCTCCACACTCTGGGGCCAGCCAGAGTTGGTTTTTGCCGGTTCTCCGAACTACTCAAAATTTCTGCTACCGGTTTTCCAGAGCCTGTTAGAATCTACTGAATAGCACCCCTGTTCTCATCCAAGAAGCTTTTCCAGTTGCCTCTTGGAAAAGCACCTTTGGGATAACCATGACCTGGATGACTGAGAATCTCCATAGACATAAGCCTTCTGATCATAATTTTACTTTGTCGGAAGAGATGTCTTCAGTTTTATTTAATGTGATTATAATAAATGCCACAATTGAATCTCTGCATATAAATTAGCATGCAAAAATGCTTAAACAGAATGGGGTGATGTTGGGGGGAAAAGTGGCCCTCTTACAAGTAATGTGGCAAGGCTTTTTGCCTCTAATGTCATATCAGCTGTTAGCATGTGCGTTGTCTTTCTTCCTCTAATCTCCCACTGCTTGAAAACTCGGGAAGGTAATTAATCCTACTGTAGATTATGGTCTCTTTCTAATTAAGGAAAACACAAAGGAAATTTAGCTGTGTTTGTTGCTCTTTGTGCTCTCATTATGAAGTTTTCAGGTCAGGTTCACAAAGAGTGAGGAATGTTTTTCTGTTCTTGACATGAGAACCCCCAGCATTTCCCGAGGTACTTGCAGGACCTTCTCCTACCGGCCTCCCACCGTCCTGTGCGTTCTCATAGAACTGCCCTCCTCCGGGTGCCGTCGGCCAGACAATGTTGGCTGGTGACCCCCAGGATGAGGGCGTTCTCTGTGGCCACACCGACCCTCTGGAATGGGTTACCCACTGAGCTCTGGACGTCTCCCAATCTCCGCACTTTCCACGCTGGCCTGAAGACATGGCTTTTTCATCAAATTCCCTGACTGATTATGGGGTTTTAACTTGGGGATTTTAAATTTGGACTTGTTTTTAGTATTTTTACTGTTGTTGTTTTTATTGTGTGAGCCAACCCAAGTCCTATGGGAGAAGGGCAACATATAAGTTTTATAAATAAATAAATAAATAAATAAATAAATAAATAAATAAATAAATTTCCCACATTAAGTCACAGAGAAGGCCCTCCCTCACAGGCCCGCCAGCTGGCATTGTTTAGCTGATGGGACCCTAAGGAGACCAACTCTGTGGGATCTTATTGGTCGCTGGGAGCTATGCGGTAGAAGGCAGTCTCGAAGATACCCTGGCCCTGAGCCATGTAGGGCTTTAAAGGTAATAATCAACACCTTGAATTGTGACCGAAGACTAATAGGGAGCCAGTGCAGCTCGCAGAGAATTGGTATAATGTGGGTGTACCTCGGTGCACCCTCGACAGTTCTCGCGGCTGCGTTCTGGACCAACTGTAGTCTCCAAACACTTTTCAAGGGTAGCCCCATGTACAGCGCGTTGCAATAATCTAACCGTGAGATGACAAGGGCATGAGTGACTGTGAAGAGAGCCTCCTGATCCAAGTAGGGCCGCAATTGGTGCACCAGGCAAACCTGTGAAAAGGTCCCCCTAGCCACAGCTGACATAAATTGCTCTAATCTTAGCTGTGAGTCTAGGACACCCAAATTGCAAGCCCGTTCTGAGGGGGACAATATTCCCCCTCCCTTTCCCGTAGCTCCAGTCAGCTTCGCTGTGGCAACCCTGAAAACTCTCAAAGATGGGTTGAGATAAAGTACTTTGAGGCCTAAGAGATCCTGAGCTCCTGGAGCAGGGGAGTTATAAACTGGATATATAAATAAACATTGAAAACAAACAAACATCGCTAATAGAATTGCCATCACTGCATCATCCTGCCCAGGGGTGGGTTCTACTTACCTTTACTACCGGTTTGCAACCGGGCCCGCGCACACTCTTCTGCGCAAGTGCAGAAGAATTTTGATGACATCAGGGTCAGTGGCTGGAGCCTCCCACCAGTTTTACTACCAGTTTTATAGAACTGGTGCAAACTGGGGGCAACCCACCACTGATCCTGCCCATTTCTGCCACAAAGGGCTAGGAACCAGTTGCTGTAGTGGTTAAGATTTTAGCCTAGAAAACAAGAGACCATGAGTCCTTAGGTACGAAAGCTGGCTGGGTGACTTTATAAAGTAATAAAGATATGTGTGCGGGGAGCTAATAAATAAACATCCTGCCTATACTCGTAAATTTTGATTAAGAGAACAAGTAGCAAAAACTGCTTGTGAACGTCGTCCTACTTTTGGAAGCTCAGCTATACTTGTAAGGAGAGGCAAACATTCAGAATCTTTACTATGAAATATCTTTGACGCATCATATAAATGAATACATTTAGCTAGAAGCAATAAGCATCCATAAACTTTTGGGAATTAATTTGCCATCTGATAATTTTTTAATATGTTACAATAAGACTGGAAAATGCAGATTGTGACACAATTTGAAACCCAAATGTTTTGAAATGGTTTCTAACTGTTTGATAATTAGAATGAATTTGAAGCTTTCAAAATATTAATGATCTGGATAATCTGCTTTAGAACACACATATAGGTAGTCCTCGATTTATGGCCACAATTAAGTCCAGAATTTCCATGGCTAAGCATGGCAGTTGTTAAATGAATCACATGGTCATTAAGCAAATCTAGCTTTCCCTCCTTGACTTTGCTTGTTAGAAGTCAGTTGGAAGGTCACAATTGGCAATTGCTTGACCCTGGAATGCTGCAACTGTTGTAAATACATGTTGGTTGCCGAGCAACTGAATTTTGATTATGTGACTGGAGATTCTGTGATGGTCATGAGTGCAAGGACTGGTTGTAAGTCTCTTTTTTTCATTGCTGTTGTATTTAGTTATTTATTTATTGGTTCAATTTATATGCCGCCCTTCTCTGGAGACTCAGGGCCACTTACAATGCGTTAAGCAATAGCCTTCATACTTTTGTATATACCTGCTTAGTAGGGCTTTCACCCCACCCCCACCCCAAGTGGTGTTCTTTTTTATACAAAGTCAGTTTATTGCCCCCGCAATCCGGGTCCTCATTTTACCTACCTCAAAAGGATGGAAGGCTGAGTCAACCTTGAGCCTGGTGAGATTCGAACTTGCAGTAATTGCAGGCAGCTGGTGTTACTTAAAGCACTTTAATCTGCTGCACCACCAAGGCTCTTTAACTTTGTAGTTAGTTGTAACTTTGAATGGTCACTAAACAAATGGTTGTAAATTGAGGATTGCCTGTGGTATCTTCTTTCATACACACAATATCAGAAATGAATTGGGACTCTGTATACATTTTCCTCCCTAGCCTTTTTTTTGGTTGGGGGGGGAGGAAAAGGATCAGAGGAACTGGGGAAATGATAACATCATACATACTGTAGATCAGAGGTGATATTCAGCAGGTTCTGACCAGTTCTAGAGAACCGGTAGCGGAAATTATGAGGAGTTCGGAGAACCAGTAAATACTACCTCTGACTGGCCCTGCCCCCATCTATTCTCTGCCTCCCGAGTCCCAGCTGATTGGGAGGAAATGAGGATTTTGCAGTAACCTTCCCCTGCCACGCCCACCAAGCCATGCCACACTCACCAAGCCACGCCCACAGAACTGGTAGTATAAATTTTTGAATCCCACCACTGCTGTAGATGCCCAACTTTCCTGTAGCTTCCTTCCAATATAGGTTGCGCGTGTACTGTATGTTTATCCTCTCTGAGATGATCAACCTCACTACTAATATCTGCACTGCCTTCTGTATTTTGTTTGAATAAATCAATCTGCTTCCTTCCATGCTGTTCCAAATGTCCAAATGTTTGCTGGCTTAGAAAAGTTGTGATGACTATGTGGTAATCAGGCCAGCCTCACAATTAGTGCTTTTGCTGATGGCCATCAATTTGGGGAAGTATCCCAACCGAAAATTCTCAAGTAGTCTAGGTAAAAGCCTGCTGTTGTGGTCCGCCAGCAGCCTGCGGAGCTGGCAGCGGAGTCTGACAGCGATGAGGCTGAGGAAGAACATGGGCCAGTCCTGGAGGCTGGGGAAGGCCCAGATGAGGGCTCAGCGTCAGAGACAGAGATGGGGCCAGGGCCATCGGGAAGTGATGTGCGGACTTTGGAGCCTCCAGAGGCTGACAGTAGAGAGGCAGAGGAACAGGAGGAGCCTATTCCTAGTGCACATATGAGAAGAGCTGCCAGAAGGCAGGAGCAGCTAAAGCAGAGAGGACGACTCAGGAGTAGGGCCAAGAAATGATTGGCCCCTCCCATAAGGCTTAAAAGACCAGCAACGGCTCTTGGTCTCTTTGCCAGAAAACAACGTTACAAGAATTGCTTCTTGTTTCACTGTATTCATTTCTTGTTGGCGTCTTCTGCTTATGAACTTTTGCCAAGAAAAGCCTTTGGCAGTTTGCCTAATTATCCCAAGGTCGATGATAAACTGAGGAATGGTGTTTTGCAGAATTTGCTTTAATTTAGTTTGGACTACGCTGATTATGAGTTAATTCTCAACTGTTCTAATAAAGTCTGTTTGTTTTTGAACTGTTTGTATTTAATACTAACTACTTGGGCCTGGGTCACAACACCTGCTTTGTGGAAAGAAAACTGAGAAACTTGTCAGAATATGAATATTCATGGACAGGAATAGATCAGCCAATGGGGACTGAATGGAGACATGGTAACAAGGTCAGTCAATGAATAGGCATGGTAACAGGCTTAGCCAATGAAGGCTGTTTAGGAACAGAAACTTAAACTAGAAGTCTGGGCATGGCTTAGGCAACTGAGTCTGTGCAGAAGCTTAACTGCCCTGTATAGAGGAGGGTGTCTTTGTATTAAGCTCTGTGCTCAGCTCTGAAATGAAACAAGCCTGAACTAGTCTGCTCTGCTGAAATGAAACTAACTGTTCTCTCCTGCCTTGTGTTTTGCTTGTATTTGCTACTACTTTGAAGAAGAATCTATATTGGTATTGTACATTTATCTTCATGTATTATTATGTATATAAAGAAATTAATGAATCCTCCTGTATCAGTTTGACTGTGTGTGCTTTCTGGATTTAATTTCTGCAACAAACTCTGACAAAACTGAAGGGAGAATTTGATGAAGTATTAGTCTAAACTGCATTTTGGTTAGAATTGCAAAGTTAAAAATACTGATGAAAATATCTGGTGGTGATACGTGAAAAGTGGGGTGATGCAGCAAAACTCTTGAAGGCTATTATGGTGGCTTCGCCTCCAGAGAAACAGTAGAATACAAATCAATAAATCAGTCTCTTAAATGCCCTGACAACAACTCTGCTAGTTTGGATCAAACTGGGAATGTTAAAAGTCTGTATTTTGTACTTTGAAACTAGAAAGCTGAGCTCTTGCTTGGAAATTAAAGCACGTACAATAAATACAAGGAGAAGTCTTAAGTGTCATTTCAAAGTTCCATTCAAACTGTCCAGTTCTGAAGAATACACATATTTGTTGCTGGTCACTGACAGACAGAAAAAAAGAAAGAAACTTATAAACAAGTTTCTGGCAATTATTCACCAATCAGAATATAACATGAATATAGTTCTGTTGCAATAAAATACTGCAACCACAGTTCAAGTTCAACCAATGTAAATAAAGAGTAAATGAGTAAACAAATAGTAAATCTACTGCCAGTATTATCTCAGTGGAAAGGCTCACACACCCACACAGAGATATTATTTTTTTTCCTGGAGAATTTATGTGTCTGCCAATATATTTCAACATGTGATATTCTTTCCAGCCAGATTATTAGCACAATTATTTGTGGATTGCCTGCTATCCTGCATTTCTCAGGATAGCACAAACTGAAAAAATTCTAAGCAGGGAGGGGAAAGAGCAGATCACATTTTCACCTTTAATCATAGAAACTTTGGGCAGTGGTGGAAAATGAAATTCAAATTTGGGGATGCTGTTAAAAAAGTAGAGTGAGTTTTTAAAAAAATCACCAATACAATCATTTTAGTATTATGTTGTAATGCTTCCATTGATGTTTTCCTAGGACAGGGGTCTGCCAGCTTAAACACTCAAAGAGCCATTTGGACCCATTTCCTACAGAAAAGAAAGCACTGGGAGCCACAAAACCTGGGTGTGCATGGCCAACTCGACATCACTCACTTGACCCCCTAGCCACGCCTACCCAGCCGGTCATTAGGGCAGAGAACTGGTTGTTAAAAAACACAAGGAACCACAAAACCCTTTTGACATTTCTCCCACCATCCCTCCCCCTCCCTCTCTCTGTATCTTTTGTGTCTCTGCCCCGGCTGCTTCTCCATCCCTCACTGTCGCCTTAACCTTCTCAAGCCAGGCGAGGCGTGACTGGGAGGGGAGGGTGAGGGGCGGGGCCAGCCAGTGGTGGGATCACCCGACAAGGAGCCACAGCAGAGGACCCAAAGAGTGGCATGTGGCTCCGTGGCCACAGGTTGCTGACACCCATCCTAGGGCATTTTCATCCCACAAATTCCCACAAACACCTCCAGCCTTGCAAAAATCTCCTCACCTCTACTTCAAATAAAATGAACAAATTACTGTGGTACTAGTTACACAAGCCCAGCTCATATTTTCAGTGCAGATGGCTGACTTAAACTAAATATCCTAAGCTGATATGTAAAATACCATCATTTTTATATGTAAAGTCCACTGTGAACCATTAAGGTGAATAAGCAGCAATTGGGACCTTCTGAAAGGTGGAAAATTTCTGTGACTGTGGCATTGGGGGGATGAAGATTTATATTTTGTTCAGTTCTAAGCAGGAAGTATTAGGAACAAGTGACTATCTAATGATGGAAATGAGATAACTCTTAATCCAGGACCTGGAAAATAGGGTGAGGTAAGAGATAAAACATCTCCTCACGCGTTCCTCACAGCAGTGATGCAAATTCCCCATCTCACCTCCTCTTGCTTAATCAAGCAAGAAAAGATAAGTTGAGGAATTGCAATTTGCCAAAGAAATGGTTCTTTGATTTCACTCTTGAGAAGGCATCTCCCAGGTATTTGGACAGTATCTACTCTTCTGGTATTTTGGAAAACTCTTAAAACCAGTGGTGAAATCCAATTTTTTTTACTGCCGGTTCTGTGGGCATGGCTTGGTGGGCGTGGCAGGGGAAGGATATTGCAAAATTTCCATTCCCACCCTACTCTGGGGCCAGCCAGAGGTGGTATTTGCCGGTTCTCCAAACTACTCAAAATTTCCACTACCCGTTCTCCAGAACCTGTCAGAACCTGCCAGAACCTGCTGGATTTCACCCCTGCTTAAAACCCAGTTCTGTTTCTAGGCTTATGTGGGTGTATCTCATTGGTTAAGCTTCTGTTTTACTTCTCATTTTTTTGTATCATCCGTTGTTCTACTTGTTGTAGCCTGGACACCCTGTGTTTGTGGGGTTTAATTATTTACTTCTTATAGATTGTGTAAGCCATCCAGAATTTTCTACAATAGGCAGCTATATTGAAGTAGATGAAATGAAATGAGATCTTATTACTATGCCCTAATTTGTAACCTATTTTTGAGGGGGGGGGAGGAAAAAGAAGTGTCCCCAAACAGTCAAAGATGATCTAGATTATTTGCACTGGTTCAAATCCATGTATATTAATGTTGTGGAAACAGACTAATTTTTGTTCCTCTTAATGAATAACATGCTTGGTTCTCTCAATCAAAATAGACAATATGGAGTCCTCCATTTTTTTTTCCAACTCCTATTTGTCATTGTCATTTCTCAAGGATGTTATGAATATTTTAACAGCTACCCTACTTTCTGTGACTGCAAATACTGCATCTTGAGAAGTTTTCACAGAAAATCAGTGTCCCTAATATTATACTTATGTTCCAAGTAAGCCAGGTGTAAAGTTGACTTTATTATGTGATGAACATTTGAATTTAGAAATCAGCAAGACAGTACAAGGCAAAGAGAAAAATGTTAACTTTGGAAATGGTAATTCAGCACCAGAGGAGAGAAAGCTAGGGATGAATAGCATTGGTCCCAATCAACATAATTGCTTACTCTATTCTGTGATTAGTTAACAGTTCCAGCTGCTAGAAACTCCAAAAGACAATACAGTAAAGATAAACTATGCCTGGTTCCAGGAAGTTTTTCTTTGGATTCCAGTTTATTTGGCTAAACAAAGGCTAGTAGCCAAGCACTATGAAAGTTCGGCTTGCAACATATGGTTTTCCTCTTATCCATATACGTGTGTTTCTAGTCTCTTCTAGAAGTTCTATTGAACTTCTGTTTTCATACAAATTCAGGCAACTGTGGTTTGTATCAACTGCATCCCAACGTTTTTAAGCCAAAAAATCAATTGGTTGTATGAAAGAAGGATTGGAGAAAGAAAGTCGACAGGGTTAGTAAATCAGCCTGACAGAACAAGGAAGAATCTGGAGGTTTGTAGAAACTTGAGAATAGAGCTAGATTTTTGATGTCAGAACACATTATGCTTGTGGTATAAATGGAAACTATTTTTTGAATGCTGAGAGCAAGGGTTTCCTAGTTCTGAACCAAACAAGGTGTTCAACCTGTCTATGAAAAATAGTTTATTAAAATAAGCAGTATTAGAAACCCACAACTACCATGAGATGTTCAGCACTATTGCAAATAACCTGGTGACTTAAACATAACCCTAAACAGATTGAGATCACCTCCTTGTTCTGTATGTGTACTGTCATGCTGATATATGGGATATCATTTTTACATTATTTGTAACCATTGCTTGATTTTTATCACATCTCTATGAATGATTGGGAGAAAAAACCCTCCAAAGGTAAATGGGCAACACCGTTCATCCATGAGGCATATACTGGAATAACTTGCATATAAAGTATATCTAAGTCACTTCAGAATCAAGATTGTAACACAAGACTTTAAACTTGCCAGCAGATGACAACTACACCAAAATTTCCTCTAAAGCAATCAGTCAAGGCAATCAGAGATATTGCTTTAAAAAAATATTACATGAAAACAGTGGTATTCAAAACAAGGTTTTAAGAAATCTTTTTCTTAAAAAATGTATATGTATGTTTTTGCTATTCTGCAAATGTTAGAAGAATGCCAAGGGAATTGGAGCTAGTGCTACTTTCCCTAAATTTTTATGGCTAATGTGACCCCCTAGTAGGTAAAGAAAGCACGTAGTTGAATCACTCAAAGTGAAACTGTTAGCCCTAATTGCTTTTGCAAGTAGAAGATCCCAAAGTTGATTTGTTACCATATTTGGTTAAGAATATTTCATTATTGATGAAAATATTTCAGCTGAATACAGTAGTTGAGAATGCTATACACTGTACATGAAAACAAGATTCACCAGCTAGACCAGTCATGTTCATATGAAGCTGTATATCCTGCTCTTCACAGTAATCAACCAGATACTAAGTAAGAAGTAAGAGAACTTGAAGGCAACTGTACATGTTGGAGTTTGTTTCACCCAGCACATCTAATTACATTATACACTTAACTATACTCCATGTCCGCCACCAAAACCTTTCTTTATTATAGTACAGCTGGGTTTCTAGCAATAGGCTCACAATTTTATGGGCATGCACGAAGTTTGCAGTGCATTCCACAAAGCAGGCCAATATAAACTGTTGAACACTCTTTGAAAGTCAATAAATACAATGACTATTTATTTTCCTTATCAAATTGTCTTTTCCATGGATTGTCTGCTGGTGAAAATCTAGTCACAACATCCTAAATTTGAGTGGAAATAACTCCTAGTTGTCTATTTCCACTGTTTCCAGAAGTAGAGATTCTCATGAGGACATTTCCAATGATAGCAAGAAAGTTTATGTCTCTGTAACCGTTACTTTTTATCAAAACAGGGATTATAATTGCTTGTGTTTATACAGAATGGCTCTTCTTTGAGTATTAAATGAGTCATATCAAAGAATTAGTCACTGGGTCTAGTTGAACTTCATCAATTTTGAATTCCTCAACTGTTATTCCAGCTGTTCTATGTGCTTTATCATTTTCAGTAGCTTTATTACTATTTTTACTTCACCTCAACATTCAAGGTACAATTTTCTGAGTGTGGATGAACAATGGATCTACTGGTAATCGCCACAGTTCTCCATGATTGCACAGTTACTAGAAGAATTATCTCAATCTTTGAAGTCATTCATGCAAAGATCGTATAAATATCCATTAGTTATTTACACTTAGGCATCTGAGACAGGCAAAGAGTATATGGAGTTTGCTTAGCCTTCTCTACTTTCAACCATGGTATTCAGGTGTGTCTCATGATCTGCTTTTGGCTTATGGCAAACCTCATGGTTGAATTGTCTATATTGAGCTTCGCTTATTTGCCTTGATTTATCAAGTCTGTGTACTAGATGGAGTACTAACTCCACCTGCAGGAGAAACTACAGCAGATCTCAAGTCATGTTGTCCCCCCCCCCCCCAATATTTGTAGATCAGGGTTGAAATGAGGGGTCCTTGGTGATGATATCACTTAGTTTGGGTAATGAAACATCTGCAAGAAAACAACCAAACTCGGACAGTACCAAGTCCAGATAAAGCAGGAGGGCTGGTTCCCCTGGTAAGTATTGTAAAACCATAAATGTTTTCATGGAATTGGACAAACCAAACACAGAAGATAAAAACCAGCATTGAAATCCAATTTTTTTTTTTACTACAGGTTCTGTGGGTGTGGCTTGGTGGGCATGGTGTGACTTGGTGGGCGTGGCTTGGTGGGCATGGCAGGGAAAGGATACTGCAAAATCTCCATTCCCACCCCACTCCAGGGGAAGGATACTGCAAAATCCCCATTCCCTCCCCACTCCTGGGGGAAGGATATTGCAAAAACTCCATTCCCATCCAACTCTGGGTTCAGCCAGAGGTGGTATTTGCCGGTTCTCTGAGCTACTCAAAATTTCTGCTGCCAGTTCTTCAGAACCTTTCAGAACCTGCTGGATTTCACCCCTGATAAAACCAATTTACTATGATTGCAACTAAGCCTGTGCTACATATATTCTTCTCTACTGGAATGCAGCCTGTAAAATTTTATTTGAATTAAATATAATAATAATAATAATAATAATAATAATAATAATAATAATAATAATAATAATAATTTTATTTCTATACCGCTCAAGGAAATAACTTCAGCCAAGTACATTCGGCGAATTCGTAAGATATTAATGTCCAAACTGAGTGGAGGAAACATCATAAAAGCCATAAATACCTGGGCTATACCTGTGATTCGATACTCTGCAGGAATAATTGACTGGACCCAGATGGAGTTAGACAAGTTGGACAGAAAAACAAGGAAGCTTATGACAATGAATCATGCCTTGCACCCTAAAAGTGATGTTGACCGATTATATTTACCAAGAGCAGAGGGTGGTCGAGGACTCCTACAAGTAAAGCAGACTGTGGAAGAAGAAAAATGCAGCTTGAATGATTACATCCAGAAAAGTGAAGAACCAATGATTAAGGAAGTAAATAAAGGAGGCCTTTTAAAGACAACTAAAACAAAAGCAGAATATAAGAAAGAAGTAATTGAGCAACAAGCTGAAAATTGGTCAAAGCTCTGCATGGCCAATACTTGAAAAGTATTGAAGGCAAAGATGACCAGAAACTAACTTGGAACTGGTTAAGATCAGGAGTACTGAAAAAAGAAACGCTGCCAAAAGCTTTATTTTGGCAGCTCAAGAACAAGCCCTAGCCACAAACTGCATGAAGACAAAAATTCAACATGTTACCACCAACAGCAAATGCCGCCTCTGTAATGAGAAAGATGAGACAGTCAACCACCTGATCAGTGGATGCAGCAAAAGTTCACAAACCGACTACCTACAACGCCATGACCGTGTTCCTAAAATCATTCACTGGAAATTGTGCCAGAAGTTTGGATTTGAGTACAGCAAAAACCACTGGGAACATCAGGTTGAGAAAGTTCTAGAGAATGAGAAACTCAAGATCTTATGGGACTTTAGGATTCAGACTGACAGGCACTTGGTCCACA
The DNA here is from genome assembly GCA_030761175.1 of Masticophis lateralis. NCBI lineage: Eukaryota > Metazoa > Chordata > Lepidosauria > Squamata > Colubridae > Masticophis > Masticophis lateralis. Next base: position 25,542,953 of record JAUDYJ010000005.1, read on the forward strand.
ACACACCTGACATAACGGTAGTTGAAAAGAAAAAAGTATGGTTCATTGACATTGCAATACCTGGTGATGCACGGATTGAAGATAAGCAGCAAGAAAAAATCACAAAGTACCGGGACTTGCAAATCGAAGTTGAGCGACTATGGAAAAAGAAATCATGTGTTGTTCCGATTGTAATTGGAGCCCTTGGAGCAATACCCAAAGAGCTACCCCGCTATTTAGAAATTCTAAATTTACCGGACTTGAACATTTTGACTCTACAAAAAACCACCTTACTCGGAACAGCTTACATCCTCCGACGATACCTTAACAGTTCCTAGGTCCTTGGTTAGGACTCGAGCTGCTGAGCTATTAACCAGCCTCAAAGACTGTGAATCTCACTACAGATTAAATAATAATAATAATAATAATAATAATAATAATAATAATAATAATAATAATAATAATTTTATTACTATACCGCTCCTCTCCCGAAGGCCTCGGGGTGGTGCACAGTCTAATTAAAAGCACAAGACAAACAACAATTTAAAAATTAAAAATATTAAATAATTTGGCTCAATATAAAACCCCAAATTTAAAAATCCCAGATTAAAACCAATTTAAAAATCTTCACATCGATAGCCCGGCCTGGCGGAACAAAAAGGTTTTGAGGGCACAGCGGAATACACGGAGGTCAGTGATCTTACGTAATTCTGGGGGCAGTTCATTCTAGAGAGTAGGAGCTCCCACAGAGAAGGCCCTCCCCCTATAATATACTATAGGAATCTACTCATAGCGTTGGGATGAGTCACTTAAGCCATCAAATCCAATTCTGTAATTTGCATCCTTAATTATAATTTTCTAAGTAAAGTACCCCACCCACATGGTTGCCTAATCTTGGTTGAAACAAACGGAACACATCTAGCAATAGCACTTATATACCGCTTCACAGTGCTTTACAGCCTGCTCTAAGCAGTTTACAGAGTCAGTATATTGGCCCCAACAATCTGGGTCCTCATTTTACCAACCTCAGAAGGATGGAAGGCTGTGTCAACCTTGAGCCGGTCAAGATTGCGCTGCCGGTAGTCAGCAGAGTTAGTCTGCAATTCTACATCCAATCACTGTGCCACCAGGGCTCTAGTGAAGAAGACCTCCCTCTCTCCCTTGCTAATTAGTTCATTTATCAATTTTACCTGTTCTCTTAAGGTAGGGATGTCAAACTCAGGTTGTCACAGCAGTGTCACATGATGTATTGGGACTATTTTCCCCTTTGCTAAAACGGGTATGGGTGTGGCCAATGCATGTATCTGGCCCGCAGTCTGGGAGTTTGACAGCCCTGTCTTGAGGTGCAAAGTAAGACTTTAAGGCTGTTTAAGGATCCTACAATGTAATATAATAAATTTATATAGCCCTCCTCTCATGTTTGGATGGCTAATAATTAACAACAAAATAAATGCTAAAACCTTTTTTTTTTAAATAGCATAGAATATTTGCTAACAGACATTCAAATCATGATATGGGCTTACCCACACTATTAGGTTTCCAGAATATATGACTAACACAGGTTTTTAGTGCCTTATAAAACGCCAGCAGGGTTGAGGCAAGTCTAATTCCAGGAGGGATGACATTCTGGAACGCAGGTGGGAAGGCAGAAAGGCTCTTTTTCTTGAGTCCTAAGCATGGCATTTTTTCATAGCCAAGATCTGGTGCATGCTTCTCCAGCTGGATTTAACAGAATGGATAGTCACCACTGGGGGGAGATGGTCCCATCAGTAACTTGACCTCAAGCCATGTTGGCTTTAAAGGCAACCACCATCAATTTATTATTTTAATCCTTTTGTTCATGTAATTCCCTATGGGGTTATTGTTATTGTGTTATCAATTAGAATAAAACATAGAACAATCAAGGATGTCCCTTTTCTTCTCTACTGCTTAATTTGGTATTAGAACCCTTGGTATTGGCTACCCTGTTTCCCTGAAAATAAGGCCCAACCAGAAAATAAGTCCTAGCATGATTTTTCAGGACGTTCATAATATAAGCCCCAGTTAAGATTGTCAGCCAGATGGATGCATTTAGTACCATATTTCCCCCAAAACAAGACCTACTCAGAAAATAAGCCCTTATGCGTCTTTTGGAGCAAAAATTAATATAAGACCCTGTCTTATTTTCAGGGAAACACGGTCTTAAGACAAACATGAAATTAATTTCTTAACTGAAATTAAGCAATTTGCTCATCTGAATTTAAATATCAGGTCTCATTGCCCATCTCACTATCCAAAGCAACTCTGTTGGCTTATGCTGTTATATGCAGTTTATATATACCTTTTCTTAAATTTACCAAAGTGACACAGTTACATGATAAATGTTTTGAATATACAAATATTATACCAATCAATCAGATTCTGATGATTATAGGGAACAAATTAAGTTTTGTATATTGTCCAGAAGCAATTAAATATTATTTAAGATTTAAATTATTAAATTATTATCCCTAGGAGAAGACCCTGGATGAAATATTTCAAAGGTCCCACCCAGATGAAAGAGATTAAGGGATGGATGAAAATACCCCCTAGGTTTGTGGGAAAGAATTAATACTGAAATATATATATACAGTAGCAAGCACACAGATATACACTTGGAAATCAGTGTCTACATTGGTTTCACTTACATACTTTAAAACAGGTTGGTAAATTAATGGTTAAATTTGATACTGGAAGAAGCAAATGCCCATGATCTCACTGTTAAAGATACAGCTCTGCTATGAAGATATCACTTTGAATTCTCTTGATAACTTTGGTCTTATTTATTCACCTCAATCATGCACTGGAATGGAAATTAAGTTGATTAGTTACCATTGTTACATTAATTTGAGAGTTACTATTTAACAGCAAGTTCTTGGTTCTAACATGCGTATCAGTAGGAATTTGATTACTTTTCCAGCACCAAAGGCTGCCAGACATATCTGGATCTTACTGGGCAGAAAATTCAAGTTGATTCTTTATTTTAATGAGAAACTGACATTGTTGAGCAATTGTAACCATGTCATTGTTCCATTGGTGGTTCCCATAACCACATCAGCACATGTCATTCCAATCAAACTTGCATTCTTTTCTATGTTGGTCCACAGTTATTTCTATGCCATTTGAATATTATCTAGTCTCTCATAAGTCACTTATATAAACTTGGCTCTCATTAAGTATTGGTATATTCAGGCGTCTTGGTGGGCTCTGTCAGAAAAGTCACCTCCAACGATGTTTCTTTTACCTTTTCCCTACGGTAGAGTTGAAGCATTCCTTCTCTATTTCAGTCATCCTAAAGTTATATCAGTATGAATTTTGCTGTCCCAACTGTTGGTCCCTAACTTGTTTATAAATTAACTTTGTTTCAAGATACTAAAGTAATTGACTTCCCTCCAAGGTGAAACAAAGATGACAAAGCATAATGCTTTTACAAGTTTTGAGGTTACTTCTGAACATTATTGGTATAAAAAAGAATATCACAGCTGATGACATTAGGCTCAGAACAACTAAATACAAGTTAAGTCTGTCTCACTCTTGCTTGGAAATGAGATGAAGAATATCTTGGGGGCATTCAAAGATAGTGTTTGAAGTAGGCCTTGCCAGGTGCCCCATGATACCGAGACCAAGAGTTGGGTTCAGGAGAGAACAAAGAGATTGTTTCATATCTCTTTGAAGAGTAACAGTAACAGTAACAGAGTTGGATAATAGGACCAAGTATCTATGGTACATCTGAAAACTGGCTCTTTCTCTGTGCTAGGGTGGATGGACTACTGGATGCAGGTCCAGTGTCCTCCATGCATGAGGCTCCCCTTTTCCTCCTTCCTTCTCCACCATCATTCCAACCACCATTTAATTGATAGCAAAAAGAACGTCAAAATATCAGTGTTCCTACTTGGGAAATTGCAAGAAAAAAGGGGTTATTAAGATGTATAGGATGGATTGAGAAAATAGAAGACCACCAAGAAGTCAAAACATGTGACTAAGAAGCTGGTGAAGGGATGGAGCATCCAAAAATGTATGACTTTCTTGCCTAAGACCTCCTCAACTTCCACAGCAGCCCTGCCTCCTTCACTGCTCTAAAGTATTTGTCTTGGGCTGTGGCAACAAACTGGTGTCATTTCTGACTGAGAACAACACTCGTTGTCTGACATAATTACTTTTCCCAAACAACAGTAAAAAAGAAGTACCTTACCCCTCACATTTTGGTGAATTTGGAGGTGTACTTGTTGGATCTTCTTCAAGGATGGTCCTGAAGTGTATTGGGAACATGCCTCCTATAACGTGCATGGCTTCCTCAGCATCTACATAGCCACGTAAATCAAATTTCCCCAGGAGTCGGCATTCTTCCTCTGGCTTCTTTGGAGGGTCTGAAGTTACTGCGGTGGGCACATGCTCCAGTATGAAGACAAATAATCCTATGCACAATACCCACAATTTTCGGCTGGCCATTTTAACTCCGAGCTGCTGGAAGAAAATAATAGCTGTTTTGAAAAAAAAAAAAAACAGAGGCTTTTATGAGGCTCTCTCATGTTTATGACTCGCCAGCCTATAAAGGAACAGGTGAATTCTCCAGAGACAGAGAAGTTGATTCTTCTTTGCTGCACAGCTGTCAAGATGCAGACTCACGGCTGAAGAAAGGAAAAAGTCCATATCTTTTCAAAAGGAAAAGAAAACATGCCTTCTTTTTTCCTTTATTTTATTCAAAACTGAATCACTTGAACTATGTCATGTGTTTTGCATATCCTGTAAATAAGTGGGTGTGTGGATTGTGATCTCTGTTGTTTATATATCAATATTTTTGTTCGGATATTGATCATTAATAATATAGACTATAGTAATCATTAATGTATACCATTCTTTTGAGGTATCACCCAAAAATATTACTTGGTAAGGTCAAGAATCCTTATAGGCTTTACTCCTATATTTACTCATAGGAGAATTAGATATAGATTAACCTAGCATCTTAGTTTCATCTGTCATGAAGAAAGTTCTCTCTCTTTTATTCATAATGCTTAAGATGTCTTCAACCAAAGTTACATGCCTGGGCTTCAGCAATCTGTATCTTGGTAACTGTCTTTTAGTGCCATATTTTGCTTTAAGTGTGGATAAGGCCATTGATAGGTTTGTCTATGACAATGTATTGCACAATTTATTATTAAGTTATAACTCACCTTTCATTCAGGAATTCAAAGCTGTGTACACAGTGCTTCCCTTTTTTGCTTTTCTCTCACCTCGGGAATTAGAGGATGGACTGACTCACAGTGCCAGGTTCAAGTAACCCAGTTAACTTCTGAAGCTGGGGGGTGGACCAAAAGCTGGGTTCTTCCTGTATGGGCAGTCTTGCCATCCTTTATAGCAGGGGTGTCCAATCTTGGCAAATTTAAGTCTTATGAACTAATTTCCAGAATTCCCCAGCCAGCATTGCTCTAGAGGATTTCATTTTGCTTTACTTACTGGAGTAATGTCGAACACCAAGAGAATATTCAGAATTTCAAGAAATTTGAACAATGTTAGAGAATGACTGTGATGATGATTAGGAGACAGGCAACTAAGTTTGAAGAAGGGAAATTGAAGGAATTGGATATATTTACCCTTGAGAAAAGATGACTGCAGAAGATTCAGCAGCCTTCTTCCAAAATCTAAAAAGATGCAGAAGATCAAGAGAAGGTCCCCTCTTGTTCTAGATGCAGGACATGGAATCCAGTAATAAATTTAAGTTACAGGAAGACAGATTTCATTAATACAGTAGGAAAAAAAGAACAGTTCAATAGTGGAACCAACTATTTAGAAGCCTGTTGGTTCAGCGCCCCCCCCCCCCCCGCCGCTTCACTACAGGGATGATTTATTATCCAAAAGTAACAATTAAATTTTAACAAAATTGAGGCTACCTACTTATTGTCTAGGATACTTTACTTTGGATTCTTCCACAGAGCAAAATCTTGAGCTGCTAGCCTAAATGTTCCTCCCAACTCTATGATCCTATCGTAATAATGTTAATGTTAATTTTATTTCTATACCGCCCTTCTCCCGAAGGACTTGCGGTGGTGTACAGCCAGGTAAAAACACACAATACATAGACATTACAATTTAAAGTTTAAAAATTATTAAAAATTATTAAATAATTTCAGCTGAGATTAATTAAAACCCAAAGATTTAAAACTCCAATTAAAATTCATTTATATTGACAGCCCTGCCTGCTGGAACAACAGGTCTTGAGGGCACAGTGAAAAACATGGAGGTCAGAGATCTTGCATATTTCCGGGGGCAGTTCGTTCCAAAGGGCAGGAGCTCCCACAGAGAAGGCTCTCCCCCTGGTGTCGCAAGCCGACATAATTTGGCCGACAGCACCCTGAGAAGTCCCTCTCTGTGGGAGCGGACTGGCCGGTGGCAGAAGACGGTCTTGTAGGGATAAATGGGATATGATTGAGATTTTTAAAAGATATAATGATATGGAGAAATTACATACAGAAATATTTTTTTTTCCGTCTCATGATTGACTGGAAGAAAATGCTTCTTCCCACAATGTGTAGGCAATATGTAAAATTTGCTGTGTAAAGGGATGCAGGAATTTTCACATTTTTGAATCCATCTATAAACTAAAATTTGGTTTCTATGAAATTTAAGACAAAGGTTTCCCCTGTCCAGTTGTGTCTGATTCTAGGACATGGTGCTCATCTCTGTTTCTTGGCCAAGGGAGCCAGCATTGTCTGAAGACATTTCCATGGTCATATGACCAGCATGGCTATACATCAAAGGCACACAGAGTACTGGTACCTTCCCACCAAAGTGGGAAGAGTCTTTATCTACTCACATTCGCATACTTTTGAATTGCTATGTTGGCAGGGGCATGTAATGGCTGCTCACCCTCTTGTGCAACACTCAGGTCTTGAACCCTGGCTGTCAGCTCTCCAACTGACAAGCTCAGCATTTTTAACTGCTGAGCCATCACACACTAAATGTGACAAATTTCACATGATGACCATCCATTGTGGAAAGAAATGCAGTCAACATGTGAAATTTGCTGTGGCAAGAAATGCAGGAATTTTCACATTTTTGAATCTACCCACAAATTTAAATTTGGTTTTTATGAAATGTACAGTTCTTTAATTTTTTTAATTGATTCTAAAAGAATCATACAAAGAAATAGCAAAGAAAAGTCTGCACAAAAATACTGGTGAAAGTATTCACCAGTATGAGTGAATATCGAGTACCTGGATATTTCTTCAAAAAAAAAAAATACTTGTGAAAAACTGTGTTCATTAAGCATATGGTATCCAAAATGCACAGGAGAAATGAACAAAAAGGGGGATTTCAATGCCATTTGGTTCTTCAACAGATCTCAAGAGAGAAACAAAGCACAGAAATGAAAAATATAAATATTTGTTTACTTCAACAAGCCACAGTTGAAATAGTTTTAAATTATTTAAAATTTAGGAGTATTTCATAAATTAATAGGGAGTAGACCTATGTTGCTATAAATCAAGAGGACTTTATTTCAGTGAGAGACCATTATTTCCAAACGTATTGTTTTGGGATTTAAGTTTGAGAAAGTCACAGCAGGAAATTATTCAGCAGATGTGCTTTGTTCTAGATGGTATGTATGGGGATAGCCCATAAGGATCTTATTAGCCTGGGATTCTTCTGGAACTGACATTGATGTTGACAGCCATATAACTATCGGGATATTCTTTTATCAGTTGGGTTAATAAAGTAAGTAGGTTCCTTAGTAGGAAATCTATTCCATCAAGACCATTGTTATGGTCCGCCAGCAGCCTGCAGAGCTGACAGTAATGAGGCTGAGAAAGAACATGGACCAGTCCTGGAGGCTGGGAAAAGCCCGGATGAGGGCTCTGCATCAGAGGCAGAGATGGGGCCAGGGCCATCAGGGAGTGATGTGCTGACTTTTGAGCCTTCAGAGGCAGAGGAACAGGAGGAGCCTGTTCCTAGTACACATTTGAGAAAAGCTGCCAGAAGGCAGGAGCAGATAAAGCAGAGATGATGACTCGGGAGTAGGGCCAAGAGATGATTGGCCCCTCCCATAAGGCTTAAAAGACCAGCAACGTTTCTTGGCCTCTTTGCCAGAAAATAACCATTGAGAGAATTGCTTCTTCCTTGGCTGTAGTTATTTCTTCTGTTCCTGAACTTTTGCCAAGAAAAGTCTTTGGCAGTTGCCTAATTATCGCAAGGTCGATGATAAACTAAAGACTAGTATTTTAAGGACTTTGCTTTCATTTCATTTACAATACGCTGAGAATGAGTTAATTCTCAGCTGTTTTAATAAAATCTGTTTGTTTTTTGGAACTGTTTGCATTTAATATCAACTATGTAGGCCTGGGTCACAACATCCATTAACATGTTAGGTAAAGGTTCCCCTCACACATATGTGCTAGCCGTTCCCAATTCTAGGGGGCGGTGCTCATCTCTATTTCAAAGCCGAAGAGCTAGAACTGTCAGAAGACATCTCCGTGGTCATGTGGCCGGCATGACTAACTGCCAAAGGTGCACGGAACACTGTTACCTTCCCACCAAAGGTGGTCCCTATTTTTCTACTTGCATTTTTTACATGCTTTCGAACTGCTAGGTTGGCAGAACCTGGGACAAATGACGGGCTCACCCTGTTACACGGCACTAGGGATTTGAACTGCTGAACTGCCGACCTTTTGATCAACAAGCTCAGCATCTTAGCCACTGAACCACTGCCTCCCTCTCCATTAACATGTTAGTAGTTTACTAATCCATTTTTCATTTTTTAAATTTCTTGTTTCTCATGACTTTTTAAGTCATAAAAGCCACTCAAGAAAGTGGAATATATATCCTTAAAAAATAAATAATAAATGGGAACAAAAAGTCACTGAAAGGGATATGAATAGCATTGGAGGGCATGACTCTGCCATGGGGTGTCTGCTTCTTTTAATAAAACAGACGGGTTAAGCATCTGGGAAGCATAGAGACCTATTTTGTGCTTATTGTTACTTTTAAGTGATATGCAAAAAATGATGCTACCAACATGTGATGATATTAATATATCCTTCCTGGAGAGATAGAAATGGTCTTCCTGCTCTATTTCTGGATTCCCAAGGGAATTTCAGTTGGCTACTTCAACTATCCACTCAGTCTTGCAGCAAAAACCCTCTATTTATTCCTCTCCCCGTTTGTAAAATAAGGTCTCCTTCAAACTGATTTTGATGCCTTGTGACTTCAGTAGATTTTGGGGCAACCCCACAGAGCCTGGCTAGAGAATTTTGGCAGTTTAATTTCACCTACCTTAAAGATGCTAAGGTTGAGGAATACTATTCTAGATTTCTCTTTTAACTTTGCCATCTCATTTACAATCCTGGATTTTCTAAGTGGCCTTCTACCATAGCATGGATAACCACAGACTATGGTAAAAATAAATAAATAATCAAACTGACTTTGATATGATAGTTTGATTAAAGATTTACTTGGTTTTTACACAATGCATGAATTGCAGAGATATGATACGTGATATGATACAATGTCACAATTACCATCTTTACCACACATTGCAAATTCGTCTGCATATAATTATTAACTAGCTCTGGCCTGGCCTTATTTCCCATCCCCACAACAGGAAGATGTAGCCACTTGTCTTTCATTTGGCTACTACAGAAGAAACTAGATCCATATGTTAGTGAACATTCTTATAGCCTTAATTTTGACAATGCATAAAAAGGCAACATTTTTCACCCACATCCATTTTATGTCCATTTTATGGACGCAAGCATATTGGTGGCCTGGTATTGTTAGAGGAATAAATGGCTGTATCTTCTCTCTAATTTTCAACTTGACCATTGTAGGGCCATTTGGTCATTGCTGCTACCAGATGCACAACTGATGGCAGCTTATTTATCAGCTGTCTGGTCAACTAAGTGAAACTTTTCCCTCTATATTCCAATGGCTAGTTGTATATTTTAATAATAATATGCTTTACTGTCATTGTACATCAAGTATACAATGAAATGGGCTTAGCCTCTACTGGTGTAATCCATAACAGAAAATACAAGACAACATGAATAGTACCATTAATCAATGGTTATATGTTTGTGTGAGAAAAAAAAAATCTTAGGTTAACCTACTTGGCTGGGTTGTTGTGAGGTAGAAATGGGATTGCACTTCTGTGATTCATCGAGCATCCTTCGGGTAAATGTTTGTTTAAAAAATGATGCAAACATTGTATGACTTGCCACTACTTGTCTTTACCTTTTAGCAACATGAAACACCTGAACCCAGAGGGTTACAAAAGCCAGAGCGAAGCATCAGGGGATTCAGCTGGCAAAGACAGAAACCTGGGCTTATTTCTTAGCATAGTTTTGATTCTACCTGAAAGGAATGTTCTTTAGAATTATTATCTGCTTTACTTGTTTTAAAGAAATGTTTTTCAACCTTGGCAACTTTTAAGATGTGTAGATTTCAACTCTCAGAATTCCCAAACCAATGCATCATCTGGGGAATTCTGGAATTTGAAGTCCACACATCTTAAAAGTTGCCCAGATTGAAAAACACTATTTCAAAGAATGGGATAAGAGAATACAACCAGTGGTACAACCAGCCAGTTCACACCACTTCAGGAAAACCAGTTGTTAACTTTCTGAACAGATTGACAAACTGGTTGTTGGAAGAAATCATTAGGGCAGAGAACCAGTTGTTAAATTACTTGAATCCCACCACTGGATACAACCCTTTCCCCCAGATAGGTACCCTTCAGATTTGCTTAAAATTGAGAATTCCTAGTTACATGATATGAATTATGGGAACTGTAGTGTTTGCACATCTTGAGGACATGAGAGAAAGGAAGCAGCAGAAATCTAGCTCATGTGGATGCTATGGACTTGTAGGCAACCTGAACCAATTCACCAAGAAATCAATATAAACAACAGATTGCTTCATAATGTAATATTGCATTCTGTCAGAAACCCAAAGCAGGCTAGCTAAATAAGATTGGTGGGACTAAGATAATGATTGCTTCTGAAACAGGATCTGCTCACATTGTGTTCAGCCTTCTGACCACTACACCCTCTCTAGTCACTAAGTTGAATTACTAAATGGCACTGCATTGTGCAACATTTGAAGAGTTTCATGATTTTGGACTATGCTGTTTTATTGAATTCAGTGGCACCTGTTGCAAGATATTTATGTATCTTCATTCTTGAAAATCCTTTTAGGATGGCAGAAAAAAGCTAGACTAGGTATATGCATTGTGCTAGGTCCTGATCATGGTTATTTTTAAGTTATTTCATAAACAATTGGTTGGGTCACCCAATATGATGTTCCTGGAATATGTAATAATATTTAATTTCACATATTAAGAATGGAGGGCAGGGATTGATGGCTATTCTGCCATCAGCTTTGCTAACGTGATCCCATTTTTCAATTTGAATGTGTAGCAATGAAAAATTAAAATCTCAATACTTTTTTAAACCTTTAGACCTTTTTATATGCAGGGGGAAAGGCTTTTGTTTACTGTCATTTAATTTGATTTTCATGGGGTTTTAATAGTCAAACTGAGACTTTTTAAATTAGAATCTTACCTGAGATTTCAGTGTATGACTATTGCAATGTTTGGACATTTCTATCATACATATATCATTCCTTTTAATACAGATCTCTTGTGAGGAATGCCAAAAGGCTTGTAGCTAAGATTTGGCAGCTAAAATGAAATTATCAGTAGTGATGTATTTATATGAATCCCCACTTTTATAAAAGAGCAAGTGTGTTTATAAAGATCTAAGAAAGCAATAATTGAGGATATTTAGTTAGTATAGAATGCCCAACTTCAGGACAAAATGAAAAATGGCATGGGGAAGAGATGGGATTAAGGATAAAATATACTGCTTTCAAGATTTCCAGGTTTTCTGGGATGTTATTTCTTCCTAAGCAGTGAAGGTCTACTGCAGAGTTTGTTGAAACTCTTCGTTGGACATTTATCATTTTCCTGGTTCACAAAATTATATTTCTTCATATTGTGGCTTGCTGGTCTTAATATATTTTACTTCCATAACTATAAAACACAAGCTTTGTGTTTTCTATGATATCAGTTGTAATTTGCTCAATAAACTATGGCTAAAACAAATCATAATTTAGTATTGTTTGCAAAACAGAGCATTGATTTGGTGAGTTGTAGAACCAGTTGCACAAAATGGAGTTTTCTGAGAAAGAGATATCAGCACAGATTTCTCTTTACATTTATTATTCTGATAGTTGTGATAGCTGCAAACAAGCACAAAACATCTAATAAGATTAGTATTCATTTTTTATTCTACATTTGGAACACTGGGGGGCAGTAAGGAATGGTGGTAAGGCATAAACGTATTGTTCATAATTCATATCACAATTATGTGCAGCAACTGGTGTTACATAGCCACAGTCAAAGCGGTTTAAAACGATGCACTGCTTAAGGTCTTTGAAAAGATCACCAGAGAAAGTAAAACCAATATGTGAGATTTTTGTTCTTCCCCAGTCATATTTGAACAGAGCAACTTAGAATGATATTATGTCTGGCAGTTTAGTCTATACCTGCATTCATGTTTTGAATAAATGTTATTACATTCTTTAGTAAATAAAACAGAGATAAAAGAGATAAAATAACCCAAGCAAACTTTTTTTTTTACATTTTACGATGTTCATGTTCTGTGTCAGAGCGGCAATCAGCCCCGTTACCTTGCGTGGGGTAATTGCCCTCATTTTGAGTTGGATCGTGGCTTTTATCCTGTTGCACACTTTGATCAATAAGACCGAAGAAACATCTAATTAAACTCATATTTATTATAAGAAAATAAAAACATCTCACTATCTAAAACAGATTACATGTTGGCAAAGAATCTCCAGCCTGACCTTAGCTGGCTGGAGAACAAAGGAAAGTTTCTAGAAGAAGTACAAAAGAATGCAATGACATGCGTAGTAGGTGCTGTAGGTGCTGATAAGGAGTATGACTACGGTCAGTCTGATAGTCCAGAAATATTAGCTCTGCTGGTAAATATAAAAACGCAGTGACACCCCTTCTTTTGCCAGTTGAGCGAACATCAGGTATATCATCAGATAAGGCACATCTTCTTACGCAGATACTCGTGTTGAGCTGCTGGAAGCGGTTTGTTGAGCATGTCTGCAATCTGATCATGTGTAGATACATACTGCAATTTTACAAAACCTTGTTTCACTAATTGTTTGATATTTCTATAACGGATGTCAATGTGTCTGGACCTAGAACCTGTGAAATGTGATTCAGAAATATAAACCACCGATTCATTGTCTTCCATCACTGTGATTGGTCGGATCGGATGTGTCCAGATATCTGTGACCAAAGCATCAAACCACGTTAAAGAATTACATGCATCTGAAACACAAGCATATTCAGCTTCAGTAGAAGAACAAGAAACAAAATTCTGTTTACGCACTTGCCAATAAACAGGACATCCATTTAAGAACATTATATAACCTGAAGTACTTTTACGTGATTTCTTATCACTTGCCCAATCAGAATCTGCATAACAACTTAATTCTGCATAATCAGTGTGTGTTGGTTCTAACAATAACTTCATGTGTTTAGTGTGCTTTAGGTATTTCAATAATTTCTTAATACATGACCAATGAAACTGTTTTGCCTTACCTACGTGTCGAGATAAGAGATTAACACTGAGTGCAATGTCTGGTCTTGTCCAACTACTAATGTATAACAGTGATCCAATAACTGAACGATAAAGTGTTTGATCCTCGAACTCAGGACTTGGTTCATGTGTCAAGTTGTGAAAATCTGTTTGCATGGGTGTCTTTGTTGTGTTAGCATCCTTCATGTTGCAATGATGTAAAACTTGTTCAATTTTATCTTCTTGTGAAAGACTAAACCCCTTCTGTGTTTTTTCAATGTGAACACCTAAATAAGTGCTAATATGACCTAAAGTTTTCAATGTGAAGTATTTCTGCAAAGCTTTGGCAAAAATCTCACTCATTTGCTTATTTGGACCAATGTAAACAATGTCATCAACATAAACAAGAACTATCTCATATGCATTGTTAGATCTTTTTGTGAACACGCACTCATCAGTTTCGGACTTAATAAAGCCCATTGAATTTAGTTTGTCAGTAAGACATAAGTACCACATTAAACCAGACTGTTTCAGACCATAAAGACTTTTGTTCAGGAACCAGGTATCCCCTTCTTGCTGTCGGAATCCTGGAGGACCTCTCACGTAGATTTCTTCATCTAGGTCAGCATGTAGATAAGCGGTGTCAACATCAAACTGAAAAACTTCTAAACCAAGGATAGTTGCAGTGGCTAAAGCAATTTTTACACTTTCAGTTCTGACTGTCGGTGAGTAGGTATTTGTGTAGTCCTCAGGATAACGTTGAGCGAAACCCTGAGCTACAAGTCTGGCCTTGTACAATGACTCACCATTTGGCTTCTTTTTGATTCTATAGACCCATCGAGTGCCAATGACCTTTTTCTTTGCTGGAGATTTTGCAGGTGTAAACACCTTAAGTTTCTTTAGACTGTCCATTTCAGCTTGCATTGCATCATACCACTTCTCTTGCTCTGAATCAGGAAGATGTTTGATTTGTGTGAAGTTATCGGGAGGAAGTGTAACATTACAAATCAAAGGCAACGGTGCTTTTGTCAGTTGCCACGAATATCGCTGTGGAGGGATTCCCTTTGTGGCTCTCTTGGAACGCCTCGGAACAGTCGTCCATTCTTCTTCCGTTTCGTCCTCGTCTTCATCATCGTCGCTAGCATCAGCATCCGCGGCTTGCGAAGACGGAACATCATGTTGGGAAGAACTGGTGGGTGGAACATTTGCCTGTGAATCTTGGTCATCAGGCTGCGTGGCATCAGTAACTTCATCTTTAGGAAAATAAACTCCAGGATCATTGGAATGAATCCTGGACCAGTCAGCATCTTCCTCAAAATCAGCAGATTGGGAAGTCACTAGTCTACGATTAGAGTCAATAAATTTGCTCCATTTTGAATTGTCATCAAAACCCATAAATCTCAGTCTCTTTGCTGCTGGACCTCCTTTCCTTCTTTGATCTAAGGGAATGTTCACCATGGCGTATGAACCAAAAATACGGAGGTTCTTGAGATCTGGCTTGTAGCCATACATCATGAAGAAAGGAGTTTGATTTATCGCACTGCTCCAAGTACGGTTGATGATGTAATTTGCATATTTAAGAGCTTCACCCCAGTATGGGTTACTGAGGTTGGCATCTTCTAAAAGACAACGCATCATGGTTTGCAGAACCCCTTGTCTTCTCTCTACAACTCCGTTATGAGGGGGAGTATAAGGAGCCGAAGTCTGATGAAGAATTCCATTCTTACGCATCCAGTCCTGGAAACGCTGAGACATGAACTCGGCACCACGATCACTCTGGATTCTGGCGATGTTTACTCCATGTTGGGTAGAGACGAGGGCTGCAAAGTCTTTAAAGATCTGAAAGGTCTCAGATTTTTCTCTCATAGGATATACATATCCATATCTAGAATAATTATCAACAATTGTTAAAAAATATTTTCTACCACCAATTGTTGGCGGAAATGGACCAACTATGTCAGTGTGTACCAAATCAAAAATGCGTGTTGACAGGCGTGTAGCGCGTTTTGGAATGGCTGCTGCTTTGGATTTGGCTTTCTTGCAGACAGCACAATCCAGAAACACCTTACACCCCTTTAGATCCAAACCTTTTGCGAACTCCGGCATTTTTCTAAGAACCCGGAAGCTGGCATGTCCCAATCTTCTATGCCACTTATGGATGCACCTGGAATGCAAAGGTTTACCAGTTAGTGAATTTGCAACATTAACAGTTTTATGAGGAACCTCAGGCTTGCTCTGAGCAACCTGTTTCTCAATTTTCTTTTTGTTGGCTTTAGGAGCCTTCGGAGTAGCAACAGGATCTCTCACTGGGACGTCTCTCTCTGGGCCTGTGCTCTCCTCTTTTGGAGTTTTTATACTTGCCTGTGCTTGCGGTTTAGCTTTTGGTTTTAAGTAATAAACACCACCAATTAACATGGTTTCAGCAACAATATCTCCATCTTTAACTATGTAACTTGCTTTCTCGAGGTGGTGAACCTGGAACTTTAAAACTCTAGACAAGTGAGCTTGACTAAGCAAACTAAAAGTTGCTGTTGGTATGTAGCAGACATCAGGAATGAATGCATTGAGCTCTTCAACATAAACAGTTCCTTTTCCTTTGACCTGACAAGGATGATTGGAAAAAGAATAAAGTTCACGTAGTTCAGGTTCAGGCTCGTGCATCTCTGTGAAAAGTTCTTTTCTATAAGTAACATGGAAAGCTGCACCACTGTCCAAAGTCCACAAAAGCCGTCTGTCGTACTCTGGATGAGGTTGTGGATCGTTGGTTAAAGCCAATGTGGCGAGTGGAGCTTGCGAATCACGCCTTGGACCACGACGACCTTGTCTACCACCTCTGCCTCTGCCTCTGGAGTCTGTTCCTCTGGGCTGGTACGTGACGGGAGCTGGAACTCGTTGGGGACAATCCCGGGTTGCATGTCCCACACGGTTGCAGATGTTGCATCTTGGCATCCTTGGAGCATAGGTCCTTCCTCGGAAGGGACGCCTAGCTGGAGCTCTTGATGCGGGTGGTCCTCTCAAATGTGGTGTGGCTAACATCAGTGATTCTTCTTCAATTAAGAGTCTGCACACATTGTCCACTGTGCGTTGAGCAATAGGCACTTGGTTAATCTTTGTAATGGCATCTTTCCATTCATAGTTCAAAGAGTTAATGATAATGCTGATCATTTGAATATCTTCAATACGATAGCCCCTTTCTCTCAATTCTTTCCTCATACCTTTCAGTTTGGTCAAATGTCCTCCAATTTGTTCACCAGGTTTCAATTTCGAACCATGGAATTCAGACATGAGCAAACATGAAGACTCAATTGAGACAGGCCTGTAGCAATTTTCTAATTGGACCCAAATTTGTTGGGCTGTTGCATCAGGCGGAAAAGTAACCTGCAGTTCAGTATCCATGGACATCAATAATGTTGTGCAGGCTTTAGTCTCTAAGTCTCTTATTTCAGGTGTCCATGGTTGGACAGGAGGGTTAAACACCATACGATGTGTGCCTTCTCTGCGTAGCAAAAGTCCAACCTCACTGACCCAGGCCTTGTAATTCTGCCCTGACATCTTTAATTTTGACTCACCAGCCAGTGGAGCAACAGAGTATGCCTGTTGAGGAATAGGCATTTGAGGTGCTGGCTGTGGGGGCAAAGGCACTTGTTGTGCTGGAGGTGGACCAGGGGCTGGCCCTGGTTGCACAGCTGGAGGCATGTGTGCATGAGCTTGTACCTGTGGCATTTGAGCTGCAATATTAAAATGACCTGCTGGAGATGCAGTCATTTGCCTTTGCTGCATTAAGCGTTGTGTTCCATCTAAAAAGACCCCAGCACCACCAGGGGGTGTTGAAAATTGAGCCTGTGGAGACACTTGTGGCATTGCAGTTTGAATCTCTGAGTGAGTTAAGGACATATCTGACAAAGTCTGTTGCAATGCCTGTAATCGCTCTCTCAGATCATGATGCATTTCAGCTTTCTCTTGTAAATTACTTTGGCCGGCAGATGATGCTGCAACTTTTGTTGTAGGCAGCTCAGATAATCTTTCTGTCTGCGTGGCGTTTGTAATTTGAGAATAATGTGGCAAATGTGACGTGTGCACAATTCTCTGTTCTGATTTGCCTGACACAATATCCACCAGGGGGTGTGTCTTTGGCTCTGAGAGAGAAGAAGGCAATATGGCGGCTTTTGAGATTTCATGAACGTGGGATTCTCTCTTATCTAGCTCAAGCCTAGATAAAGCCATTTTTGCCTCGGATAGCTCACATTCAAAAATTTCTATCTGGTCACGATAGTTTCTTATAGCTTGCTCATGAGGAGAGACTTTGAAGGTTTGAGAGGAATAATAAAATGTTTCTCCCTCTGCGTGGGAGGAAAAAGGCTTTGCCGTTTGTGGAAATTTTGGCTTGGCCCCAAGCATTTCAAAATCAGAAGTTTGAGAGCATGCATAAGTAGAAGGTTGAGTTACTGACCTCGGTCGTAGTACTTCACCTTCAAAAGCAGCTTTTCTGTTATTTTCCTCCTGAAGCTTTGTTAAGAGCATTTTTTCTGATTCTTCTGCTTCTAGCTGAGTGGCAGATGCAAGAGGCTGAAATCTTGAGGATCTTTCCATATCATCCTCATCTGAAGAAAATAAGAAGGGCTTCATTTTGCCCTTTTCCTTCATTTTTCCTTTTTTCTTCTTTCTCGGCATCTTAGACGTTAATTGTTTAGTGTTCCGCAGTCACTAAATCAACTATCTGTCTAATTAGTCTAGACGGTCATGATCAAAAGTAACAAACCAGGAATAGCCATAAATCAACCATCCTCTGCTACCATTGTCAGAGCGGCAATCAGCCCCGTTACCTTGCGTGGGGTAATTGCCCTCATTTTGAGTTGGATCGTGGCTT
This sequence comes from Masticophis lateralis, assembly GCA_030761175.1. Lineage (NCBI taxonomy): Eukaryota > Metazoa > Chordata > Lepidosauria > Squamata > Colubridae > Masticophis > Masticophis lateralis. The sequence continues at coordinate 25,561,418 of JAUDYJ010000005.1, forward strand.
TTATCCTGTTGCACACTTTGATCAATAAGACCGAAGAAACATCTAATTAAACTCATATTTATTGTAAGAAAATAAAAACATCTCACTATCTAAAACAGATTACATGTTGGCAAAGAATCTCCAGCCTGACCTTAGCTGGCTGGAGAACAAAGGAAAGTTTCTAGAAGAAGTACAAAAGAATGCAATGACATGCGTAGTAGGTGCTGTAGGTGCTGATAAGGAGTATGACTACGGTCAGTCTGATAGTCCAGAAATATTAGCTCTGCTGGTAAATATAAAAACGCAGTGACATTCTGAATATTTTAATGTATGTAAAATATAGCCAGGAACTGATCTTATTTACTTTTCAAAAAATACATTAGAACTGCAGAAAAAACGATTACTACCAACCTGCCTTCCATTGAGAACCTGTATACCGCACGAGTCAAAAAGGGGGCTGTGAAATATTTATAGACCCCTCGCATCCTGGACATAAACTGTTTCAACTCCTACCCTCAAAACAATGCTATAGAGCACTGCATATCAGAACAACTAGACACAAGAACAGTTTTTTCCCGAACACCATCACTCTGCTAAAGAAATATTTCCCTCAACACTGTCAAACTAGTTACTAAGTCTGCATTACTATTAATCTTCTCATCGTTCCTATCACCCATCTCCTCCCACTTAAGACTGTATGACTGTAACCTTGTTGCTAGTATCCTTAAGATTTATATTCACTGGTTCCCTATGACTATCATTAAGTGTTGTACCTTATGATTCTTGATGAATGTATCTTTTCTTTCATGTACTCTGAGAGCGTATGCACCAAGACAAATTCCTTGCGTGTCCAATCACACTTGGCCAATAAAAAATTCTATTCTATTCTATTTGCAAACTGTTATACAAAGTGATGAAAAAAAATCACTTTGAATATTTTGAAATGACTTAATTGGTGCCCATATTTCATTCTGATTCAATAGGCTTGGTTTTAACCTACTCCCACCCATCCCTGGAGCATGCTAAATTTTATGAATGATGTAGGAATTTCTTTATAGGGGGTTATATTCAAAGAACAAGCCATTCCTTGTCTCTCATGACTTATGTTGGAAATGCTGCAGTCTAGGAAGAACAGTATCATTTTTTTTCTTTCTCCACATTATAATTGACATCTACTATATGATAAAATATCTTTCCACCTGCAGATATAATTCTTTGTCTATAGAGTTGAGTGAATAGATTCTCTTATGAATTCATAAGAGATTGCAAATTAACATAGGAATGAAGAATGAATTTTCACAATGGCAGAGTGTCAAGAGAACAAAGATTTACCCTCAAGAATAATTTACTCAGAAGTGTTTTAAAAATGAGATGAATAATAAAGTGATATCTAATATATCAACTACTTAGCCACTGCCAAAGAGGAAAGAGATATCTATACCATTTGCGGTTGCTTTTGTTCACTATATTTGGTGGACAGTAACAAAGTCACTGTAGATCAGGGATATCAAACTCAAGGCTGGATCTGGCCCATGGGGTGCTTAGATCTGGCCCACAGGGCCGTCCTGGAAACAGCAAAGGATCAGCCCACAATACTTCTGCCAGTGAAAATGGGCTCCTGAGCTCCGTTTTTGGCTGTGACGGCCTCCTGCAACCCTCTGTCAGAAAAAACAGAGCTCTGTTTTCACTGGCAGAGGGTTTCAGGAGGCCGTCGCAGGCAAAAATGGAGCTTGGGAGCCCATTTTCACTGGCAGAGCCCTCAGGCCACCACAGGTGCCTCTGATATGAGTGATGTGGAGCTGGCCACGCCCACCTCATCATGCCCCCCCAGCCCCCCGAGGTTAAGCACAACCCTTATGCAGCCCTCAATGAAATTGAGTTTGACCCATCTGCTGTACATCTATTCTGTTCACTATGAAAATTGTAACTTTTATAAACTACTTCAAAATCATTAATTATCTCCTTTTAATCTCTTACTTTAAAATCCTGATTTGGCCAGCTCTTCAAATAGAAGTCAGTAAAGCCGAGGCATTGATATGGGCAAAATCATGGATAACATTAGATTATTCTGATTGGTGCGAAGATAGGAGGCTTATAGTCTGTAGAGACTATACAGGTCATGGTTGTCCCAAAAGTCCTTTTTCAGGAGCCAATGGGATTTTCCTGTTTTTTCTTTGAAGACATTTCACTTCTCATCCCAGAAGCTTCTTCCGCTCTGACAGGATCCTTTTATTCCCCACTATCCTGTTAGAGCAGAAAAAGCTTCTTGGATGAGAAGCAAAACATCTTCAAAGAAAAAACAAGAAAGTTCACTTGCCTCCTGAAAAAGCACCTTTGGGATAGAAGATTTATAGATACTAATTGTTGGGTAAACGGGAAAACAATATCAATATAAATAAAATACAAAGGGTCAAAACTTCATAAAATACCTCAAGATGACAACTAGAGCAAATCGCAGAAGAGTGAAGACTGTCCTCTTGTTCATTTTAAAAAAGATTTTCATGGGTTGGCCATTTATTTATTTATGAATATTTATATGGCCACCCAATTCACTTTCAGTGACTCTGGGTGGCATACAAAGATATTATTTTATTTTTATATTGTATTTTAATGAGCCCCGTTTTCTTGTTTTCTTTCAGAAAAATGGATAAAGCTGGGTTTTGTGATTTGTCTGAATCCTTAAAATTGAAGATGTAATATTTGTCTGCTATAATCTCTGGTCAAGATCAGGTCAAAATGAACTCCATTTCCGTTTCATCAAGGACATGAAATAATACATAATACATTGTACAATCAAGAAGAGATAAATTTAATATTTCAACCTTTCTGTAAAAACCTTGACTGGAACTCATGGATGTCCAGGTGATGGCTTAGTTTTCTCTAAGTCATCTGAAGTTCTCTGAATTTAGTTTGCTTTTGAAAATGAGTAGATGCAATTATAGAATTTTTCTCCAGAGAACTTAGATATATTATGTAGCATGTTATGATACGTTTCCTGTCACCAGGAGATCATTTAATAAGGACTTATTAAGAACTACAGCATGCTTTAGTTTTATTAGAAACCTTCATCACTGAACAGTTTTAATCTGCCAGTAACATAATTTTTTATTTCAACAAAGGGAGATAATAGATTAAGCTTTAGTAAAGCATCTGAAGCTGCAGGAAAGACAAATTGCTCAGGGAACCCCTATATATCTTTAAAGAATCAACACTAGATTGTTACAAATTATGAAATTATATCTTACTCCCTTGCTTCTCATTTTTTAAATTTGAGCCTTGATAGAGTAATCCTGTACATAAGCCCTAAATAATACCAGTTAGTAAGATTTGATTCAAAATTATGGCTTGGGTTGGGGTCAGTGTGATTGATCATCTGCCCAGTTTATTTGATTTAATTTTTCAAAGCTTCAATCCATTGTGTTTAAAAAATAATGTGGCTATATTTGCCTTAACATAATGTGTGAATTCAGCTAATCCTGATCTGTTTAATAAACGTTTATTTAATCTAAATAAGAACACACACATTATGTGATTCTAGCTTGACAACATGGTGACCCAAAATACTGAATCATAATATGGTTGATTTTTAACTTAGCACATTGCATGGATCCAGGTTTATCCAATTAGACCTGATTAAACAACCCATGGCTTTATATAATATGTGAATCAGATTTAGATCCCTCAGAGTTAGCTATAATCCTATCTTTAGTTCTTTTGACAATATATAAGCTTTACATGTGAGGAGAAACAGATGAGTTTATTATAGCTGAGTAATTTATCCCTCTCTCCATCTGCTGGACTACTTTAATCAGTCATCTCAATTTATCTCTAACCAGAAGCAAGAAGGAAGGACTAAGTAGAAGTTAGCTGTCTTGTGGCTTTGTAAGACTGAGGTTACTCAGTAACTAATCTGGAAATTTGCAGAGGCAAGAGGTGGTGAAGTAGGGGATGATCTTATTAAAAAAAAGCACTGTTGCACCATTTAAGGACACGGTTATGCATATTCTGAACATGGCTATACAAGGGCATCTACATGAGTATCAAAGAAAGGCAAGAAAATGACTGACTGTAATTAAAAATCTGGTCCATTTTTTACATATATTGTAAATGTAATGCATGTCAACAGGGCAAGATGTTGAGCATTCAAGTGGGTCGCCATTTTGATTTTCTTGACATTCTATATAACTTTTAATAGATTGGTTTTGTTCTGTCAGTCCAGTGAGTGGTGAAGAATCCAAGTCTTTGTTAGGCTACTGCAGATAAAAAGGCTGGATTTTCGTACCTCTTTTTGCATGCTATTATCTCTGCCTGAAGCCAACGTAGGAAATAAAAGTTTATTCAACTATACTGTTTCTTTTTGTTTGTTCTTCTGTGTAACTTTAGTCTTCTATTTGGGACCAGCTACTGGAGGAAGAACCTATGTGGCTAAATTTAAAGTCTTAAGACATTAATTCTACTTCTGTTAATCCTTTATAAGAACTCAGAATCAGCAACATCCTCTCTTGTAGAAATGGGACAAATAAAATTAATAATGGCATTTTTCAGAATTAAAGCTAACTAGCATGCATGGTTCCTTTCTACAAATAATCATAGTCATGTTGAATAAAGAACTGCTCATCAGGTTCTTCCCCAACAGATTACAACCTTTAAAAACAAGGGTGAAGAAACTACAACTGTTCAGATGTTGGAGAGAAATACCAGGACATCCATCCTTGCCATCCACAATGGCAAGGGAAGAATGTAGGTAATAAACCAGTTGAGGCTTGGAGAATGCTAAAAAGAACTGCACAGAGTCACTTTTTATGGAATAGGTGGCTATATAAATTCAATTAATAAATAAAAAGAAACCTGGATCCCTTTCTCCACATGAATATACAAAACTATAACTGAAGTGGGTTTTTGGGGACATCTGAGAGAATGAATTTGGAAGTGATTTAAGAGAAGAGTGACTGTTTCAAAGATAAGGTTCATTAATCAAACCAAAAACCAAAACAACTTATGTGAAATTCAGAATGACTTTAAAAACTATCCTAAGATATTTAATGTTCCAGATCAGGAATTCAGTTCTAACACCTAACACCTCAATTCAATGTCCTGGTTTACTTTTTGAAATAATAAACCAGAAGAAAGGCTAACTGTGTTTCTTCATGGCATACATTTAAGTATTATGCAATTTAACACAGGCTTCCCCTCACGACAACAGAACTATCTTGCCAAAAAAATATTTAAAGACAAATCAGCTAGATGTTGGAAATGCCATCAAAAGCCAGGATCTTATTACCATATGTGGTGGACATGTTCAGAAGCTAGAGTATATTGGAACAGAATTAAGATCTGGTTAGAGGAAATGACCCAACAACATATTGATTTAAAACCGGAGCTGTTCCTACTGGGTATCCTACCAGAGAAAATTAGTAAAGAAAATGTATATTTGATTATTCATATAATAACTGCAGCGAGGATAGTATTTGCACAAAGATGGAAAGCAGAAAAAATCCCTTTGGAAGGGGAAGTAATTAAAAAAATTTTAGACTGCAGAAATGAATAGATTAACCTTGATGATTAAAGAGAGAGAAGATACGGAATATTTTAAGATACTGTATGGAGGAAATTTTATGACTGGATAGAAAAAAGAAATAGATAAAGATTTTGATAATGAGATAGGAGAATATTATATTAAATGTATTGTATTTGGGGGGAAATATTGTAATAAAGAAATGGAAATTATAAGGGAAGAAATGAAGACAGGAGTAATTAAAAAGAAGTTACTGAAGAAACACCGAGATGACACACAGAAGGAATGATGTATTATGTGTTTGTGTAAAAAAATTTATTTATATATAAGTTGAGGATCTATTACAATATATCATCCAGAACTTATGTGGTGGTCATTGAACACTTTGGCATTATTGGATAATACATGTGACATATTCAAGCAATTTATCTATCTCACCTTAATTTTATAAATAACTCAAAGTGATAAACTAACTTAATGCTCTTTTCTTCTTCCATTTCCCTCACATCATCCCTGAGGTGTGTGGCCTGAGAGCACTAGCACTTAGACTTATATACCACTTCACAGTGCTTTACTGCCCTAAGTGATTTACAGAGTCAGCATATTGCCCCCAACAATCTGGGTCCTCATTTTACCCACCTCGGAAGTCTGGAAAGCTGAGTCAACCTTGAGCCTGGTGAGATTTGAACTGCCAAATTGCAGGCAGTGCTGCACTCTAACCACTGCGCAACTGTGGCTCTTGACTTATGGTCACACAGCCAGCTTTCATGCCTAAAGTGAGACTAGACTCACAACTCCTGTTTCTACCCTGGTGCCTTAACCACTAAATTGGCTCTACAGCTAGTCCTCGATTTACAGTTCATTTAGTGATTGTTCAAAGTTACACCACCAGTGAAAAAGTGACTTATGAGAGTTTTTCACTTATGACCATTGCAGCATCCCCATAGTCATGTGATCAAAATTCAGATGGTTGGTAACCGACTCATATTTATGAGGGCTGCAATGTTCTGGGGTCATGTGATCACCTTTCATAACCTTCTGACAAAGTCAGTGGGGAAACCAGATTCACTTAACCACCGTGTTACTAATTTAACAATTGGTGAGTCACTTAACAACTGTGGCAAGTTAAGTCACAAAATGAGGCAAAATTCACTTAACAAATATCTTACTTAGCAATAGAAATTTTGGGTTGAATTGTGTTCATAAATTGAGGATTACCTGTACTGGAAGTTAATACTTACACAGCGATTATTATCCAGGTTCATGCTGCATTTATTTAACAGCGGTTCCTGAACAAACCCAATGCCAGATTCTGTTGGTGCAACCTTATAATAAAAGTGGTACTACTGTAGTATTTATGATTTTGGTTTCCTAGTTTGGACTACCTCAAAGGGTTGACAATAATCTTGTGAAACTGAAAGCACTTCCTATCCTCTGCCTTTACTTCCCAGAGAACTACGGAGGGTTCCTTTTGAGTTTTCTCCATCCCCATCCCTTGTTTGGACTCAGACTGTTGTATAGATTGCAATTCTTCCTCCTGTCCCTCAGAGTTATTCACACAGCCCATTATGCGTAGAAACACAATTATTTCCCAAGGTATTTGTAATTTGTTAATTCCTCAGTTTGTTTTTGTACTATATCCATGTGGTGGTGGGGTTTTTTTTGTTTTGGTAGATTCAATAAATAAATAGAGATAAACTATTTCTTCGTAGTAGTTCCATGGCAAATCTGCTCAAGCAATATGGATGACTACTTGTATTTCCATCCCAACTATAACAGTGAACCAGCCTGTCAGCAGTCCGAGTAACACAACCATTGAAAGCCGAAATCCAAGGCAGGTAGATTCCTCAAAGAACATGTTTATTGGATACATCATATTGGCACAGCCGGTGAAAACTAACTCTACAAGTTCCAGCAGTTTTCACTTAATTAAACGAGTAAAACTCCCGCCTCCCAGATGTCACCTGTCACATAGTCCAATGAATACAGCTGGCAGGCTCCTCTCCTCCTTCACCAGCCACCTGTTACAATGACCTTGGTTCCCACAGGAAAACTTTTTATTTTGACTGTTATCTGGGCTATCTACTTCCCCTCTCTTCCGCCCCCCACCCCCCTCAGGCTTCGTGGCAACTATGAGGCAGCAAAAGATGGCTTCAGCCAGATTCACTCCAGAGTTGACACAGTCCTTATTAAATCACATCACACCACACACTGACATATTTGTGCTTCGTTTAAAATATTCCAGCATTTCAATATTCAAAGAAGTTCCTCTTCATCCCCTTTGACTATACTGATCTGACCAGCAGGACCAACATCTCCCCATTTTGCGTTGCCTTCTCAAATGAGAATGAGGCATGAAAGAAAGTTACATTTTGAGAAGACTGCACCCAGACACGCACAGGTTGAACAGGACAGCCTTAGAAGCTAGACTGATGTTTCCACCCATTAGTATCTTATTCAGATGAGCCCTCCTTTTCAAACAGGTTGAAATTACAACTTTCAAAACTTCTACCAGTGTCCAAAATCTGATTTAGAACGAAAGAACACAAAGAAAAAAGAATGCATCATAAAGAATGGTGACAGAAAATAAATCACAGAAGTATCCAAATGGGTTCACTTTTATTTGAGGATAAAAATTAAGGCTGACAGTACTTTTATCATTTACAGTTTTTTTTTAACTGAGTGTTTTAGGAATAATTCCCTACACAATTGCCTTTGAAAACAGTTGACATGTCTTACTGAAGACCAGAGGGTAAACAAATCTAGCAAGGGCATCTGCATTCATAAGCTACAGGTTACACATTTCCTCCTGGACCACAAGCCTGTTTTCTGCAGCTGGTTTTGATTACGGGAATCAATACTATGAAATACATTCAAGAATTGGAAGCCTGGCCATTTAAGTGTACTCCACATTCCGTTGCCAGCATAAACTGAATCCCAGTATGGGTTTAAGAGAAAGGAATAATTTTCTGTATTATACTAGTCATGCACAAAGAGTCCTTTTCTGTACAACACTGATGTCTTCATTTAAACAATTTACTTTTGCACCTTTATATCTGTTTATTTTTGTCTCTAGTATAATATTCCTTATAAATGTTTCCAAACTCCATTTTATTCATGTATCCATCTTAAAAATAAATCCACTGTTATCTTAACAGAACAAAACTTAATAAATTTACTAATCTAAAACCCATAGAATTTGACAATGTGTGCATATCTATAGTAAATGAATATGAAAACAAAAACATTTTAATTCCAACTGCAAACTTCATTACTTTTAAACTCTGACTCATCTGACTGTAACTAAACTACTTTTTCCCAGGCTATACCTTAATTATGGTAAGTCTGAAATTTAAGCCAGCTTAAAACAAACATTGAAAACAGCTGAAATGTTGCTGCCCAAGCCCCAAATATAAAGACACACATATAGATCTGGAAACATCCCTTGAACTTGAATGACTAGGAAGCAGTCCCTTAATCATTTCTGAATTTCTATTCCCCAACCAAGACAGGGAATGAAGTTGTTACTACTCAAAAGATGCTACAGATATGACATTTACTCAGAACATTTCCTAGGGAATAATTTGGATACAGATCATGGATTGTAGGTAGATTGGACATTATGAACACTATTGCTACTCTTTGTAGTGTTACTATAAGATCTCCATGAGAACAATCTTGAAGAAATAGTAAATAATTATGTGGCACACTAAACTAGCTGGTACAGCAGGGGAAGCCTGCAATTTAATCCAATGGAATAGATTAACAGGTCATTCTGAGCGCGTGGCCAACATCATTCTTTCAATATTACTTTCTTCTTCTGCATTGTTTTAGGCAAAATCTCATAGTTTGTATTGATTTGCAATGCACTGGGAGGTATCCAGAATGAGTCACAAAAGCTATGGCACGACGTGTAGAAGAGTCAACTTATAGTAACTTGGTATTTCCTCTGTTCTAGTTTCCCAAACAAAATACTAAAGAAAGTGTTTTATTTTGATTCAGGCTCAATACACTGGATGTAAACTATAGTCACCTTTTTAACTTAGTGGTAACCTTTTCATTGAATGGTGTTAATAAAACAACTCATTCATTCTCAAGTTTACCAAGATGGTTCTAAATATAAATCATATAGAAATCTAGCTAATATTTAAACACAGCTTGGTAAAAGTTTTGAAATGCAGCATTCCCCTGCTTTTATTAGGAAGTCTCACATAAAACAGAAAGCCAAAAGATCTGACTAAAGTAAAAGTGTAAAAAAGAAAACAAGAGCATAATCCAGCAATTTTTATGGCTGTTGTGACAATTGTCACTTTGCTTTTCCCCAAGCAGTGAGCTTTCAATTTTTATAGATAATTCATGTTTATCTTGTAGCCGATTAGCTGATTTAATGTATATTAAATATTGATAGTAACTACATAGTATGGGAAGACATATGATTTAACATCCTTAAAAAGTTATTTGTTCTGAAAATATTAAAAAGTGGGGAATGGGGATGGTGGGGTGGGGTAGAATATAATTCTTATTTGGATATATTTCTTGAATACATCAACACTTATTGCCATGAGCTTAAAATGCCAAATGATATGGAACAGGTACTACAATTTACAGAAAATAAATATACATTAGTCTACAATTCAACAATACTCACTACTCCATTTGGCAAAATATTTATTTATAATAAATCTGTTTCAAAAGCAGTTGGTCACTTTTTTTCATTTTACATTATTAATAGCTCTAACAATGGGGTCGGTGAATGTAAATAAATTGTCTCTTTTTACACAGTATACAAAAAAAAAAAGAGACATTGAAATGACATTTAACAGTAAATACACAAAAAACAGGAAGAGGCTGTAAGACAAAAAAGGCAAAGAAAGCAATATGATTCTGTCTGCACGTAGGCAATGCTGCCGTAAATTATTTACCCGTACATGTCCTCAGCCCCATTGAGCTGACTTCCCCCACCCTCATCAGCGCTCTTAATTTGCAGATTATGTTCCAGGAGAGAAAACAGTAATCACATAAGATGTAGCAGCCGCTCCAGTCACTCTTTTCACAGTACTGCATGTCAACACTGGGAATGGTTTCTGATATAATTTAAAACTGCATACAGTACTTTCAAAGGGGAGGGAAGTAATTACTCCCATTCAGTCGTTCCTGGGGGTTTTGAAGTCAAGTCATACATCACCCGGGAGATGCCAGGAATCTTCTTAATCTCGGTCACCATCTTCAACACAACCTATGTTTAAACAGCCAGCAAGAAAGAGACGTCAATGTACATAAATGACAGCATGTCCCCAGTTGGAAGAAGGGATATGAAAGAGAAGAGAGAGACCAAATAGGATGGCCGATTAGTATGGAATCAATTAATTCAAATGTTCTGCCTCATCTTCCAGAACAGAATGGAAGAAGCCAAGATGTCCATGTTTTTATAATGTATTGATCTGCAAAAGGGGAAATGATTTGCAGAGGAAAAACGGGCATCTAACTTTGGTCTTTCCTTCCTGTGAGATTTGTGTTTCATTCTTTGCAGATGGTAGCCGTGACTAAAAGGGCCTTTGCACACCTTTGAGTTGTACATCAGTTGCATCCATTCCAGGACCAGGAGCTCTGCTGACTGTAATTCATGCTCTCATAACCTTCGATTTGGACTTATGCAATGGGACTGCCTTTGAAGAGCCTTGAAAGCTTCAGAAGGTATAGAACGCAGCTGCATGGGTTGTAAAAGGTGCTACTCAGCACAGATAACAACACTGCTTCAGGGCTGCATTTGTTACTAGAGTTTTTCTAGTAGCAATTCTAGGTGCTGGTTGACACCTTTAAAATCCTTCGTGGCTTGGGACCAAGCTACCAGAGGGACAGTCTTCTATCACTTGTCCCTACCCTTCTAATTTGGTCCAGAAGATGAGCACATTCTGGGTCACATCAGCCAAGGAATGCCAGTAGAGAAGACTAGGAGACATGTTTTCTCTGCCATAGGGTGTGACTTCTGGAACATTCACCCTCCAGAGATTAGATGACCCAGATCCTGATGGCTTTTTGGAAGACCTTGAAGACCTGGGTATATGCCTAGGCCTGGGGAGCCTAATGTGTGAAGGTCCCATTTTCTGGTTATGGTGACACTGACGTATTATAATATATCTTGGCTGCTATTTGTATTTAATTTCTTTTTGTATTGTGTTTTAACTTATTTGTTTTATGATTGTTTGCTGCCCAGAGCCACTAGTTTGAGATGTATGACTAAATAAATCAAATGAATAAATAAATAAATAAGTAAGTATTGGTATACATTTAGAAACAGGAAACTTTAATTTTCTAAATGGCATTTACCTCTTCTGGTATCTCATTGCCAGGAGTCGCTGCAATGCCAGTCATGAAATCACTTGTAATGAAAGTTCGAATAACCACTGATCTTTGACAGGATGGTTGTTTCTGCAGGGGATCGCGATCAAAATGCAATGGTGTTAAGATGATTGGCATCTGGCTGATTTTTCCAGAATAACCTTGAATAAAGGAACAAAAATCAAGAAAGTATGTATTGGCTAAAAGGCAGCACTTAGAAAATCTCAGATTTGTAGGCTAGCATTGGGAAATGACATACAATGAAATGCCTAGAAGATAATGGCAAAAATTCTTCCTGTGAACACTCATATTGATCTGTCTAGGAAGCCGCCAAAAGTTGGGTTTGATTCAGCAAATATTGTATTTATATTGGCTTATAGAAAAAAAATACTATTATGTGGAGATAATGGGGTCAACATGGAAAGGAAATTTAAGGGAGGACTAATGGAATACCTATTTTTTTTCTTTGCACAGAGATCATACAAAACAAATATCAACTTCTTTAATTTCGTCTGTTTCAATACACACAGCACTTTACAACAACAAAGGAGTTAGATTCTCTATTCTACTAAGTTTTCATAAAATATTTGCTGGCACAGATGTTGCAAATGCAAAGCACCACACAAAAGAAAATTATCACACTAACCAGATTCCCTGAGAATATTATGAGCCTCAAAATCAGCCTGCCGCAATGTGCTGAGAACTCCCGTCGTCAAGAATGTGGGAGTAACATCAGTGGGAGGTTCTTTGACTGGTGGCCCAAACACATAGACAACCCTAAGGAGACGGAGAGAAAATCTATTAGACAAAGTGCTCTCTGTGTTTGCTGGAGGTAGGCAACCTTTTGGGGTGGGAGGTATCTTTGGATATTTCTCAGTATGTATGAGATATAATCTCAAAATGCTATGGGAAATCTGCCTATTCACAGATTTGTGAACCTTTGTGTGCCAAGGTTATTTTTTTTAAAAAAGGCAAAGGTTTCCCTTGTCCTGTTGTGTCTGGGATGCTGCTCATCTTCATTTCCTAGCCAAGGAAGAGCCAGCGTTGTCCGAAGATGCTTCTGTGGTCATGTGGCCGGCATGATTATACGCCAAGGCACATAAAATGCTATTACTTTCCCACCAAAATGGTGTTTATTTATCTACTTGCATTTGCATGCTTTGGAGATTGGAAGGAGCTGGGGCAAGAACGGGATCTCACCCAGTCATGTCATGCTTGGATCTCAAACTGCTGACCTTCAGGTCAACAAGCCTAGCTTCTAAGTTAAGTCTTCTGGGACAAAGACACCTGCAAATAAATCTGATGGCCAGAAGTTGGTGATTTAGCCTAAAGTATGCCAGATAGATAAGATGGATGGATGGATGGATGGATGGATGGATGGATGGATGGATGGAGAGAGAGAGAGAGAAAGTCACAGGGAACAGGGAACCTGCTGAGCAATGTGCTAAATAAAGTATCTAGGGAAATGGTGATGCCTGATGACATTATGTTGCCTATCCCTATATTAATCAATAATGCACAGAATTGGCTAAATATATCTTTGTTTAAACAATGTATCTAAAAGTTATGATAACTTTGATTAAGATTACACGTAGTTCCAAACCATTAATCATGCAAAGCTTATATGCAGCTCCAGTAAATCAAAGAGTCATGTTTTCAATAAAAGCTCATGTATTTTTGTATCTCATTTTGAAAATACACTTGCTTTCAGAAAGGAAATAATTTATGCTTCTTTCTTGTCTCACTTTAAAGCTTCTGCTAAAAAAACAGCCATGCTTCCAATTCACAGGATTAGTCTTGCTTAGTTTTTTGCATACCAGAAGTGATACATTTATAATGTTAAATATAAAAACAACACCCTTCCATCACTAACAATTACATGACCTATACCTATAAAACATAAAATTACAATAATTCAATAAAGCACCAACAAAGCTGCATAATAGCACAAACAAAGGCTATGGATTGAGTCATGGAATTATGTTATAAATCAGGAGCTAGGTTTTCAATTCTTCCAGTTATCAGTATTTTAAAAGGAATATAGGAAAAGTAAAGTATTTTTCTAGTGTTTTCCTCTGCTTCTTACACATACATTTTTCCCCAGTGACTCATAGTGAATTACTAACCAGCAGCTAAATTACAAAGTAGTAAAGATCTATGTATTGATGGGCATATTACCGATTTATGTTGTGACACATCCGTGGTATGAGTCTGGCTAGGAACATAAGGGACTCCCAAGGTGGAGCACCTTTACTGGAGATTCCACATACATAGCTATAAGAACGACCATCGCCCTATGAAGCAACAACACAAGAACACAACATTTAAGCATTTGAAACTATGTCTACTGGAATCAATAACTCACGTCAAAGAAGTGCTTGGATAATGTGAGATACTCTCACATAAGCCTATCCCTAGATAAGCTGTCTCTTGAATTTTTATCCAAAATACCATGAAAAATGCACTACCTACAATCAAGCCAGCCCTCAAAATCTTCATATTTTTTTTAATGTTTATGCACTGTTGTGCACATTTCTTATAGTAGTTTGATTAAAACTTCAAGAGTTGGCTTATCTGGAGATGGGTCTATACGTGACTAATATATAGGATACGTAAGTCCTTTAAAAAAGTACTACCTTACATACTCGTGGATAAGCCCATCCCCAGATAAGTCAAGTACAATTTTGGGGGTGTATTTTGGTACCTTAAAATCTCAGCTTATCTGCGAGTAGATATGGTAGTTACCTGTTGGATATGCAGCTCAGCCACTTTTTACAGCCAAGTTCACACTCTTGAAATGTGAAGGCAAACACTTGAACAATGGTACATCATTTCTTGATTTTCAGTAGAAAATTATTTAATTGATTTCAAGTGTGAAGCCTCTAATAGAATTAATGCACCTACAAAACACATTTTAAAAGCCCTCAAACCTGGAAAAAAGAGGAAAAAGCAGGTCAAAAATTCTAATTTCCCCTTCTTAGGCAACATCTTAGTGCCACAGCCCTATTGGGCATGGTTGATGATAACTAAAGAAATAACTGTAAGATGTTGTCCTAAGCTGCAAAAATATTCCTTGCTTGTAGAGACAGATGCATTACTTTCAGCTGCAGTAAGAAAAGCAATGTATTACACTAGATGGGAGAATTTCTGTAATTCAGTCATGTTGGCTAGAAAGTCTGAAGTTAGAAGTTCTCACACATATGGAAGGCAGTAGGCTGGAAAAGTCTGGGCTCCTTGAGTCTTAATTCTTAATGTTTGTGTATTGCACAATGATAGAATGTGGAATGATAGAAACTGGAATTTTCCACTATCCTGTCCCAGAAGCCCTTCTGGTCATCAAATTCAAATATCAGTGCTGAAAGGATATAACTTACAGAGATGCTCAAATCATAATCCACATTTTACAAAGACAATTTTTTTAAAAACACAGAATGCTGTAAATAGACCATAAGATTACAGTGGTGATCGTTCTCTTGCATAATCTCCAGGGAGATAAACAATACATTTAAAAATTAAAATTACAAATGGCAAGACTCTACAAAAATATAACTTCACGAACATAGCCTGGAGGATTGACGAAAATTGAAATTCAAAACAATGTTTTAACTTAAAAAAATAAGACTTTAGCACAACATAGAAATAAAAAAATAAAAAAGGCCTAGTCTAAATCCCTGGCTAAATGTTTCAATTTATTTCTACATACCAAATTATGAAGCGAAAGTTCCTCTTTACATATTTAATGAAATGAATGGTGCTTATCTCACAATGGTCATTCTGAAAAGTACATAAAACTTAAAACAAAAATCACAATGGGAAACCTATGGTATCCAAAGTTAAAACAGTAATCCCCAATCACTATATATACAGACACACAAAAAACCTCATAAACAGGAGCAGACCTCACCTAACCTCCTGGTCTGAAAACCTGGAGAAAAAGCCAAATGCTCAGAGCCTTACACAAGACCAATAGGGTTGAGGCTATCCAGATTTCCAGGAAGGGGAGTTTCATAGGGTTGCAATTATTTGATCTTTCCTTTCAAACAGAGGCTATGGAGATCAATGATATTCCCATGCCTTGGTCCATAGATACAGAACTTGGCAGAATTCTGCCAAGTTCCGTATCTCTCTCTCAAAACAGGAAAAAAAATATATTTCTATCTGCAGCTGAGAGAAGAACTGATCTGGACATCTATCTCTTCTACCAATGCCTGATATGAGTGGATGGCTGGCAAACATTTATAACAGCTTGATAATCCTACTGTATGCCATACATCCAATTATTCCAGTGGTGGGTTGCCCCCCGTTTGGACCGGTTCACAAGAACCAGTAGTAAAACCGGCAGGAGACCACGTCCACCACCCCGGATGTAGTCATCAGCGATCTGCACATGCGCAGAAGCTTGTATGCGCAATCCTGTTGCAAACCGGTAGTAAAGATAAGTAGAACCCGCCCCTGCACTATTCCCAGATTTTGCAAAGCGACCTTTTAGATACATTGTATTTTTTTTCTTGACTATGCTTAATGGCTTCTCTTTCACTTTATGGTTACTTTTCAACTTTTTTCTCCTTCCTGATGAGATTTGATTTAGAACTGAATTTTAAAAAACCCTTGCAACATATGTTGTTTTCCCTATTTTATATATTTTTGCCATAGATCCAGCTTCACCAACCTGGACTCCCACTGTTTTGATTGGCAGCAAAAAGGCGTTTAATGAATGCAGACTTGTGATCTCCATCAATTTCTCCTGGTCTTCTTCAGGTGTACATGCTTTGACCCTCTGTAGCAGAGTGTGAGGCTAGACAACAAAATAGTTAATTCTAAGTATTATAAAAGGTTAGTTGGCTATGCATCTCTAGCAAACACAACAGTTGAACTTAAAAGTTATGAAGAATCATAGTATAAAGGAGGATAAGGGATTAATTTTAATATACTTAAATAAAGAATCTCTCTGGGAGCTACTTTGAAAATAGGAACAAATGCTAACATGTAACGGGTAGAAGCTTTTTCAGGCCTTTGATGTGCATAGAAATAGCTATGATTTAATTTGAAACAATTAGATATAGTTACCATGAGTTCCTACGTATATAGCATATTTGTTAAGTAATTGATTTCATGGACCCTGCTCCATGAAATTCTTAAGACTTTTAAAAGTTGTATCAAAATCCTTCAAAGGATTAATGTATTGTATGCATGTATTGTAAGCCACCCAGAGTCATTTCATTACAAGCTGGGCAGCAAATAAATTTAATAAATAAATAAATATAGCAGTATGCCTGATATAAACACATTAAAAATGTAATTCAACATCAACATTTAGAAAGATGTGGCAGTATAGTTATGGATTCTAGGAATCATATGCAGTTATGGGTGTTCTTTTTGTGTATTTTTTTACTTAAATAGTGATGACTACATAGAAAAAGTGATAGCCAATGTAACGCAACTAGATAAAAAAAACTGTAAGAAATAAAAATAAAAACACGGGGCAAAAATTGAGGAAATACCAGAAGGGATAGAAGAAAAAGGCCTGAAAAACATTTCAATCAGTCCTTAAATTATTTGAGATGTTGCTTCTAAGATTTAATCAAATTCTAGCACAAATATAAGCACAATGGAAAAAAAAAAGAAAAAGTAAAAAATAATTTATATTTAATATTATTTTGTTATTTTGGATTAGTAACTAGTATTACCTTTTTAACACTTGCAGAAAAGTCTGCTATGATTTTCAAAATGTTATTAGTTTCAGGGAAATCTTTACAAACGTATGGTTCTTCAGCACATATTACTCTAATGGCAAGGCCAGGACCTAAAAGGCAAAAATGGAAGACTCTAATATCATCTGTACCAATGTGAAGATGTTTCAGAAATATAATGTGACAGCAACTAAGAGTATGGTAACCATCATTCTCAGAAACAATTCAGCAAAGAGTTTGCAAATCTATGAACATACCTATCATGTCTGAAATGCAGACAGAAATACTGTTGAGAACGCCCACTAAAATGAGATAGGAAGAGTGCTGTATATCCAGCTTTCTTTCAAATACTACTTCTCCCTTACTCCCTTACTCTCCTTCTGGTCCTGTTGTTTTGTCCCGTCCCGTCCCCATTTTCCTCCATGTAGTTCTGCTTACCTTTCTTTTTACACTTATAAGTTAATTGTGGAATTAGGAGAGGAAAAAAGAAACGGAGGGGTTTCAATTCCCACTTGAACCTACATGGCCCTTTGAAACTTCTTAGAATCAAAGATTCTATTATTCTAAGTGTTTATAAATGTAATTAATTTTATACCTGGGAATGGATGTCTTGAAACTAGTTCTTCAGGCAAACCAAGCTCTCTCCCAAGCACTCTTACTTCATCCTTATGGAAATCTTTCAGTGGTTCTATTACTTTTCCCTGTAAGGGAAAACAGCATGATTTACATTAGAAAACTCATTTTTAAACAGCATGTACTTAATAAAAAATGCTAATGCATTACTATTAAGATTATCATTTCGATTTTGCTCCTACAATCCCAAAGAAATATCAGAAGAAGCAAAAATAGTGAAGTGATTCAAAGAACTCTATTTATTGTTGTAACACCAATATGCATATACCTATATGCATTTAATGCATTTAGAGTCACACTCAATAGAATTAGCACAATATATTTATTTTATTTATTTTAAGCAGAAAATAAATTTTAATCTATTTGTAAGATTGAATCTAAAATTGCTTGTGTTTTCATTAGAACAGTAGGATGCCTCATTTTCTGTGGGCTATATAGTATACAAATATTTTTGGATTGCAGTTTAATTCCTCCTACCTTGTTTCCCCCAAAATAAGACACCCCCGGATAATAAGCCCAATCAGGCTTTTGAGTGCATGGCAATAAGGCCAAGCACTTTTTTCAGAATTCAAAAATATATAAGACAGGGTGTTATTTTTGGGGAAACATAGTATGTGAAAGTACTAAATGGCAAAAACAATTATTTAACTAGCAAAACCTTAAACCCTCAATACTACTTGATGAGCAATTAGAAAAAAAAAATGACCAGAGTTTACCAGTGTTAAACTATTTCTCCCAAAAAGTGAAAAGTCAGATGTAGTGTTCTATTTACCTCTTCCCGTAACTTTCTGATGAGTTCTGTGTCATTGTGGTGGGTCTTGATGACTTCTGCTTTGCCACTAGCAATAACTGAGGCACTTTCAATGAGATCAGGCCTCAATGTTCCTTGGGCAAGGAAGACCTCTTCTGGTTTCAGATTCAGTTCTCCAATAACTTCATTAGCAATCTAGACATGGAGTTGAGAAAGAGAAAGATCTTAGATAATACTTTACAAGTAAGTTATAAACTGCATATTTTCAGGAATGGCAACTATGCCAATATAATTTTCTCTTATTTGAGACCAGGAATTCCATTGCTGAGCAACGCAGTCATGAGGTGTGACATCTCATGACCGTGCTTAGAATGGTCTTGTCCCCACTGCTATCATTGGGCAAATCCCACATAAAATGTCTAGAATCACGATTGCTATTTGCAATCTTGTGCCAGTTTCTTCATTGACTTTGTCTGTTGGAAACCTGCTGTGAAGTTTACAAATGATGATCAGGATGTGACTGCAGGATGCTGCAACATTGTGACTGCAAGCCGGTATTATAATAATCATCATGGAGCTATAGGGATGCAGCAAACGGCCACAATTATGAGCACCCATGGTAAATACTCCTTGCTCAGCACTGTTGTTAATTTAAGCAGTTGCTCAATGAATGAATATTGAGGGAAGACTACCTGTTTAGTAAGTGATAGCCATATTAGTACCAGGCAGTGTTCTGGATACACAGGCAAAAAGTGGTGTTGGAAATCTTGGGAGTACACATATAAGATCTGTCAGTAACTCTAAACATAATATGTGCCTTTTCCAAGCTAACAAGTTGATGCCTGGAGGTATGCGAACAAGTTACACATTCTAAAGTCTAAAGCATTGCACAGTTTAATTCATATGCAGTTTTGTCACTTACTGTTAGTCCTTTGTGGTGAACAAGCCCAGGTAACAGGAGCCACTAGAGATTTGGGAATGTTCCTTAACACAGTTAATGTAATACAACAGAAACTTTAAAGCTTCTCAAAGCCCCTTTCTACTTAAATTTACAACTAACATAATCAAGGTGGAGTTGTTTTTGAGTTTCTTTCCTACACTTTCCACTTTCCTAAGATTAAAATGTTTTTTCTAACTAATGGCATGGCATTCCCCTTTCCCTTCTCTGTACAAACTGACATTCCATCGCACTTTGCAACAAACCAAATTCTAATTACAACAACAATTTGCTCTTTAATAGTCCACTGTCTGCATAAGAAATGTTACCAAAGTTAGGAACTCCACAGCATTGGGAGAAAACAATGAAACTGACTGGGATTATGGTTATGTTCATTTTTTTTATCCATAATGTTTTATTACATCATTTCTTTGTGAATAGTTTTTTGTATACTTGTATATAATAGATTTTAGCTTAATACTTTGTTCATTATGTTCCTATTACACTTCTATCACATTTTTATTATACAAAACTGTTTAACATTTTAAACTGGGCTGGAAATAGCTGCATCATAACAATTTGTTCTTGCTGCAAGAGAAACCTTAATACTTTCACAGCAATGAAAGTATGAAATTTATGAAACATGAATTGTAGACAATTTCAAAGAAGCCCAAAGCAAAAATGATTAGCATGGCACAACTGAATTATAATATGGTTATTTTCAGCATACATGAAATAAAATGAATGATAGGTGACCTCTACTGGACAAAACTGTGGCTTTCCTTAAAAGTCAGTTTTGTTTCACTATTATTAAAAGCTTATTGCTAAAAGAGTGCACAAGCCTGAAGGGGAAAAAAGGGGTATGGATTTATTGAATTCCTGCCTGAATTATGGCAGGATAAGTCCTACTAGTATTAGGGCAGACAGTAATCACCAAAATGGTGAGAAAGGCCAGATAAACTATAGCACAGTTTTTACCATGACATTTGTATTTGCTTTACCCTATGATTTATGTATAAACAACATAGGATATGCAAATGAGGTATTATGAATTAGTAGTTTGATCCTTTCAAGTATTCCATCACAGCAAGACTATTTAGTAATTTGGGTCAGTTTCCAAAAATATTTGTGACAGATATGCTAGCTGATTCAAGTACTGTATATATCCCTAAGAGCAAATTCATATAAACTATTACACAGTTGCCACAAAAACTGAAGAACTGATTCGCTTCAGATATCTGAAAACCAGAGACAGACGATACCAATGCGTCTATACACGAAGTACCTTCACAAAAGTGTCACCGATAATCTTGCGTTTCTCCTCAGGACTTGTAGTCATATTCAGTGTTTTACTGATCCTTTTTCGAGGAGTTCTGTCTTCTTCAGAAATGGGTAAAGTTGTTGTACCATTGTAGAACCAATGAGCTGCATTTACCACTATATAACATACAGGATATTGTTGTTAGTAACATTGCTAAAATATTTTGAAAACAAATATTCTAACATTTTTCCCATTTCATGGACTCAGCACTGAAACATTAATTCGAGCTCCTTCTCCCTCTCCCTCTCCCTCTCTCTCTCTCTCACACACACACACCAAGCTGTATTAAATTACAACCTTGTTGCCAGGCTAAAACCTTTATATTTCAACTAATGTAACAGAAAACTAAACCAAACCCTTTCTTCCATCGCAATGTAATAAATCACCTAGACAGCACCAAGATATTTCAATTTCTTAATGCATAATGTAAGAACATAAACAGTATCCTGCTTGTATGGATCTGTGGCCCATCCACACCAGTGTCTGTTCTCACAGTGTCCAACCAATTGCACAAGGGAGCCTACTAGCCTCTCAACAGAAGGCCTTCAAAGGAAGTCACTGCCACCAAGGCCAGGGGTAGGCAACTATGGCCCTTTTATGACTTGTGGACTTCAACTCCCAGAATTCCTGAGCCAGCCATGTTAGCTCAGGAATACTGGGAATTGAAGTCCACAAGTCATAAAAGGGCCATAGTTGCCCACCTCTGACCAACACTAATAGCCACTGATCCCCATGAGTTCCATGAATTAGCCCAATCCTTTTTTGAAGCCAGCCAAGCTTGAACCACATCTTATGGTAGCGAATTCCAAAATTTAATTATGTGTTGTGCAAAAGAACAAAGGTAATCAAAGATTTTTACTAAATTAACTCAGACACCTGCCTTGAGTACAGTCATGGTAGGCAGGGAGACAACCAAGGATATCAGGAGTTGGCAGCTGAGAGATTCTTGTTGGTACAATTTTTGCTGGAGGCCTTCCCCTGTCACTCAAAAGGTCCTATTCTGGAACCACTGAAGAAAGTATTAAGCCAATGATTCCATCGAAAAGGCTGGCAGATGAGTGATAAGAACAGGGAAAGATTAAAAAATTGGAGCTCCAACTTTTGAAGTATTCAAAAAGTGTCATAATAAGGAAAAATAAGCTGTAGTTTCTCCATAGTTTCCAAGGTACAGCACAAGTTCCTTCAGGAAAGCAGTAACGATCTTCTTTCTTAGCCAGGTGGTTTTAACCTTCAGTAATTGAGTGTGATTTTAACGACAAAAATTTAATAACATTTATGTTTTATTCTTTATTACTGGCTGCCTTGAGTGCTGACTGGATAGAAGGCAACATTCTTATGAACAGAATAAGAAAAGCAATATAAAAATGCTGAGATATCTGCCAAACGATTTCGTGATAACTTGCATGATGATGATAAGATTATCTAGCCAATATATAAAATGTTTGCAAATATATTTTCCAAGAAAAGTCTAAAATTCTGAAGGATTCTTATTTTCCAAAACCAAAAAAATATTTAAAAAATGAAGTGATCTATCCATCACTTAAATTTTAAAAAGGCAGAAGTTAAATATTCTTAAAGTCAACAGAAATATTAGAAAGAGAGGAATACCTTTGACTTGAATTCCCAATTTTTTTAGTGCCTCCTCCACTGATTGACTTTCTCTCTTGCGCATGAATCCATTATCTATGTGCACTGCTATCACCTGGTCTTGATTTAAAGCACGGTTCAGTAAAGCTGTGCACACTGTAGAATCTACACCTCCACTTAGTAAAACCTGAATGGGTTAAATGGAAACAGAAATAATTAAATTCACTTTCCCCATCTAGTAACTTTTAGAATTTTTAAACTACGGGTCCCAGAATTCCTAACCACTATCTATGTAAGCTGAAATCTAACATATACAAGGGAACACAGAGTGAAAAGGCTGCAATAAATACATTTAATGGACAGAACAGTATGATCAAGCATAGCATTATCTTTGCTTTTTCAGTTTTCACTATTTCTATTATACAGTCGGATATTTGTAGCATCTAGCTTCATTTCTGTAATTTAACTCTAGACAGGACTTCTCTATTAAAGTGTTGAAATGTTGGCATCTCCCCAACCTCCAATTTTGCACTGTATCATTGCCACATTTTTTGTTTTGTGGCTGAAAAAAATTCCTCTTTCCCATTTCATTCCATACAATGATATCATTGTTCAGAAAACAAAAAAGTCTTAACAAAAATATGAAAACTGAATCTGATAATCGGATACCATCTGTAACAGGAATGGCTATGGATTAAACTTCAAACCTTACCAGGACTTTTGATGATCCTACTTTCTCCTTAATTTCACGAATGCATTCCATTTCTCTGTTCTGAACTGTGAAGGTACCGCTGCATCCGGCAATGTCGAAAAGGAAGTTTTTCAGCATTAGTTTTCCATTCACCGTAAGACTAACTTCAGGATGGAACTGCGCTCCGTACAGTTTTTTTGATTCATTTGCTATAGCTTGGGTGTTATTAAAAACAAAAGATGTAATAGTTTTAGCTCTAAGAAAAAGAAAGCTTAAAAAAAACTCTTGTTTTTTTTAAAAAAAACAGATCTACACGAAAAAGATATCAAAATATTATTAAAGTTAAGAATCTACTATATCTCCTTTTCCCAACCCGATACCCCCCTGATATAGTGAGACATATTTTTTGTAAAAAATGTTAATATCTTATCGCTGAACCATTTTCTTGGAAATGAATTACAAATTAAATCTATATACACTACAAATTAAAGTTACAACTTTAGGACTTTTAAAGTTTTAAAACCACAATTTATTGCACTATATGCAAATCACTGAAAATATATTTTACAAACCAAAATCCTATTCAAGCCAGCACTGAAATATAATCAAAATCTACTGAAAATTGATAACGTGGAAAATATGGTACCTGCTACAACATTTCCAGATTGAGCAACAACTTTGAATCCATCTGCTACTTTATCTACGCTGTCTCCATGAGTAAGGAGCACAACTTCTTCCTTTTGAAGTCCCCTAAATTGAAACAGGATCACAAAATAAAGAATCTAATATCTTTAAAAGGCATCAACTTAAAACAATCAAGAGGAAACATTAGACATCAAGAAAATTTCCAGAACATTAATATTTTCCAGGTTTGAAACTGACTATTAAACACAGTTCTGTGGAATTCATAAGATATCCAATTTAATTTCAGCTTCATAATTCATTACCAAAAGTTTTTCTTACCTGAATAATGAACAAGTGTTATCTAACGTAATATTGAAGACACCATCTTCTCTGACATCCTTTTTGTGTACTGTACCACCAAATACCTTATTCATCATCTGCCAAAAAGAGAAAAGCAAGTTACTAGTCTGGTAGTAAATTACAACATTCAGCTACTGTTGGCTACCCTTTCCCTTTGCTTAGCTCTTTTTTTTAAACCAAGAATCAGAAAACTTATTCGGGATATCAGAACTGCTTATTGCTTATCAATGCAAGTAATTTGTACATTTAATTACTATGAGGTTAGTAATTCCATCAGTTCTCAATGGGCCACAGACTGAAACTGGTGCAAAGCCTCGAGATTGGGGACCCTGCTTTACAGTAATAGAGAAGCTAGTTGGTTCTCCTCTAACCTTAAATATGCCTAATTCTTAAATGCTGCAGAATACAAAAGCCACGAAGAAAGAAAACCTAACTCAGGCATCATCTACCATTGTTATGCTCTGCTGCAGTAGTGAAATCCACATTTCTTTACTACTGGTACTGTGGGCATGGCAAGGGAAGGATACTGCGAAATCTCCATTCTCACCCCACTCCAGGGGAAGGATACTACAAAATCCCCATTCCCTCCCCACTCCAGGGGGAAGGATATTACAAAATCTCCATTCCCAATCCACTCCAGGGGAAGGATATTGCAAAATCTCCATTCCCAGCCCATTCCAGGGGAAGGATATTACAAAATCTCCATTCCCTTCCCACTGTGGGATCAGCCAGATGTAGTATTTGCTAGTTCTCCGAAATACTCAAAATTTCTGCTACCGGTTCTCCAGAACCTGTCAAAACCTGCTGGACTTCACCCCTGCTCTGCTGTCACCTTCCTACTGACATGTAACTTGCAAGTAAATTCTAAACAGTACAAGAGCTATTTAAATAATAAATATTTGCTCCCACTTCTTTCGAAATTCACTTCATAAATCATCTTGATGCTAATTCTTTAAGAACCAGGAATATATCCAGTCATTTTTAAGTTTATAACCTTAAGCACTATATTACATCTCTTTCAATTCAGATTGCAGGTAGAAATTCACAATTACTCATCTTCAGTAAGAGTATTTTGCCTATATCTATAAGTAGATATTTAGTTCCTACATAAATCATGCTTTCTGTATGAAATAGCAATCACGTAATTCACCTGGGGTTTACTATTTCCTTGCTTCTTTGTGGGACTTTAAGATTGCTTATGAATCTATATAGCTGAAAATGGGTTTCCGACCAATAATAAAAATGATGTAGATACATGTCCGCACTAGGCTCATTGCATTGTGATGCCACATTTCAAGAGCCAATCTTTTTGTTGCGTCTATTATACAGCAACAGCAATATAAGATATTACCACTGCATTTTTTTTATATTACAGTGTTCAAAGAGATGTAAAAAACTCTATTATTATTCCTTCCATAGTAGATGATTATCTGTCCTACTTGGGCTACCAATAGACTAGTATTTTTATCTTGGCTTGCAGACTCACAAACAGATTTCTTCTTGCGCATTTAGACATGACAATGGCAGTCAGCAATTTAAAAGCTTGCTTTATTATTATTTCACACTGCACTGTGTTTGATCTTGCATGAAACCTTGCTATTTGAGGGAGTTCTATTTTGACATGGCATTTATTACGCTTGACTGTTTCTGTATTGTTACAACACATTTTAAGCAGTGGTATTTCATTTTGCTGAGATGAATAGAATCAGCAGGCAGCCTACCAGAAGCTTGCTCAGACTCAGTCCTGGGATTGGTAGAATTTGGGGGAGTTTTGTACCAGTGCAGAACAGTTTTCATTTCCCAGAACAAACATGCTTAGGTATTTATGAACGCCACCTTCTGTTTTCCTCAAATCTAGTCAAGATTGTTCAGGGCTAATAATGCATAAATTAATGTTTCCATGTCAGGTTCTCTTGACCTCTTTTTGGTCTCACTGAAACAATGTTTTTCTTTTCACTTAACTTTCTCTCTCTATGGCTACTTTGCAGATCAGAATATTTATTTTCACACATTTGCTGTTTCTTTTTAATTTAGATTTATTGAGAAATTTATATAAAGTAAAAAACAAATCAAAAGAAAAAAGGTACAGGAAAAGAAAAACCAAAGTTATGAAATATGACTTGTAACTTTTAACATATTGTCAAAGAAATTATCTCCCCTCCCTCTTATCCAGAAACCCCTTCAACCCCATATTAAATTCTCAACTTTTCCAATCATTAAATCCATATCATTTATTTTATTTACTTTTCTTCTTTTAGCTAAAGGTCTACAAAAGATTTTCAGTTTTCAAAAAAGCACTTGTTGTTTTCTGTCTGACCAAAAAGGTCAGTTTTAACATTTGCATTAATTCTGACAGTTTTACACTTCAATCCTCCATTGTGAGAATTTCAATACTCTTGCGCTCTGTTCGATTCATCCATTCACATAAATATCTCCAGTTCCAATCCTTAACTTCAACATTTGTTCTAACGTATACACAAACTTTACTCTTTCTCTTTTCATTGATAAATATTGAACTTCAAGTTTTCTTAACAGTTTGTCTTAGTGTTTAATACGTTGTAGCCCTACTGTTCTACCTAGACTGTAACTTTTTTCCAATGTTTGTAAAATCTATAGATTTTCACTTTCTGAAATCCTTATTCATACCGTGATTCTATGCCTATTACAATATTTCTGATTATCACTTTGCCTCTCTCCACTTATACGTTATCTCTATTTTCAAAATTTCTAAGGTACTTTTTAACAAGACTCTGTTTACCATATTTTTTTGTTCCATAAGACACACTTTTTTCCTCCCAAAAGTGGGTGGAAATGTCTGTGCGTCTGATGGAGCGATTATGTGCGACAGGCAGCAGTGACGAATGGTGACAGCAATCCCCACTGCCTGGAACAGTTAATTGGCGGTATTCCGATCCAACAGTCGATCAGCTTCTTGGAGGCGAAGGCTCCAGCGTTCCCCAGCAGAGGCAGCAGACATGGAGGAGGCAGGCTGTTTGCTGCAAGGATACTAGCCAGACGAATACCAGATGGACGCTGGGAGGCAGATTTTTTTCTTCTTGTTTTCCTCCTCTAAACCTAGGTGCGTCTTATTGTCAGGAGTGTCTTATGGAGCAAAAAATACAGTATATATTTTTCTGCTTTTCCCTTTGCTCAATTCCTGTGTTGTCTCATATTAAATCTAAGTGCTTCTGATCTGCACATTCTTTTAGTCTTGATCCGTGTCTTCACTGTTTTATTTCTAGAGGAAATTCTTTATTTACAACCACTCATTTAAAGTTTAAAGTTATATGAGAGTGCTGAAAAAAGTATCCTTGCACTTACGAGCATCAGTGTCCATGAAGACATCTGATTGCTCTTGGCAACCAACATTTATTTACAACTGTCTCTGGACAGTGGTTGAGAGATCTTGATATAGGGGACATAGTCATCGAACCCTTGTCATGGTCAGATCATTCTTTCCTTCGTTTTGACTTTCGAACCGCAATACCCCGCCGCAGGGAGGCGGAGCCGGTAAGATGGTTCTGCCCAGGCGCCTGATGGAACCTGATAGGTTCCAGATGGAGCTTGGGCCATTCCCTGAGGCTCTGGCACATGCCTCGGCCGGAGACCTGGTGGCCGCCTGGGATAGGGCGGCCGCCGGAGCTCTGGATCGGGTTGTGCCTTTGCGGCCTCTGACCCGACGTCGATCTCACTTGGCTCCTTGGTTTACTGAGGAACTGAGGGAGTTGAAGCGCCAGAAAAGACGCCTAGAGAGTAGTTGGAGGGCCAGTCTTTCTGAATCTGACCGGACACTGGTAAGATCCCATATCAGGACTTACCTAGTGGCGATAAAAGCAGCGAAATGTAGCTATTTTGCTGCTCTTATTGCGTCATCAGATAACCGCCCGGCTGCCCTGTTTAGGGTGACCCGCTCCCTGCTCCACCAGGAAGCGCGGGAGGACCCCTTGGAGGGTAGAGCCGAGGATTTTGTTCAATATCTGCATGACAAAATCACTCAGATTCGGAAAGATTTGGACTCCGACTGGGTGGTCTCGGGGGAAGGGACCGGGGCAGGTCTTGAGAATGTTATCTGGGCTGAGTTTGATCCTGTGACCCCTGAGGATGTGAACAGGATACTGGGTGGACTGAACGCGACCACGTGTTTATTGGACCCGTGTCCTTCCTGGTTAGTGCTGGCTTCCCGGGAAGTGACACAAGGCTGGCTCCAGGGGATTGTAAAGGCTTCATTGGGGGAGGGTGTCTTCCCTGCCGCCTTGAAAGAGGCGGTAGTGAGGCCTCTCCTCAAGAAGCCTTCCCTGGACCCGGCAATGTTGGTAAATTATCGTCCGGTCTCCAACCTTCGCTTTGTGGCGAAGGT
Source organism: Masticophis lateralis (assembly GCA_030761175.1). Taxonomy (NCBI): domain Eukaryota; kingdom Metazoa; phylum Chordata; class Lepidosauria; order Squamata; family Colubridae; genus Masticophis; species Masticophis lateralis. The sequence goes on from JAUDYJ010000005.1 coordinate 25,590,202, forward strand.
TGTTGAGAGCGTGGTTGTGAAACAGTTTCCCCGGCACCTGGATGAAGCGACGTATCTAGATCCGTTCCAGTCGGGTTTCAGGCCCGGGTACAGCACGGAAACGGCATTGGTCGCGTTGGTTGATGATCTCTGGAGGGCTCGGGACAGGGGGTGTTCCTCTGTCCTGGTCCTGTTAGACCTCTCAGCGGCTTTTGATACCATCGGCCATGGTATCATGCTGCACCGGTTGGTAGAGATGGGGGTGGGAGGCACTGTGTTGCGGTGGTTCTCCTCCTATCTCTCCGACCGGTCGCAGTCTGTGTTGGCAGGGGGGCAGAGGTTGACCCCGAGGCCCCTTATATGTGGGGTGCCACAAGGATCAGTCCTCTCGCCCCTTCTGTTCAACATTTATGTGAAGCCGCTGGGCGAGATCATCTGTGGTTTTGGAGTGAAGTACCATCAGTACGCTGATGACACTCAGCTGTACATCTCCACCCCAGACCACCCCAACGATGCCCTTGAAGTGATGTCCCGGTGCCTGGAGGCCGTGCGGATCAGGATGGGAAGGAACAGGCTCAGGCTCAACCCATCCAAGACCGAGTGGCTGTGGTTTCCGACGTCCCAATATAGTCAGTTGGCGCCATCACTGACTATTGGGGGAGAATCAGTGGCCCCCACGGAGAGGGTTCGCAACTTGGGCGTCCTCCTGGATTCACGGCTGTCCTTGGAAGGGCACCTGACGGCCGTGGCCGGGAGGATTTTCTATCAGGTTCGCCTGATCCGCCAGTTGCGTCCCTTTCTGGATCGGGACTCCTTGCTCACGGTCACTCACGCCCTTGTCACTTCCCGTCTAGACTACTGTAATGCTCTCTACATGGGGTTCCCCCTGAGGAGCACCCGGAGGCTCCAACTGGCGCAGAGTGTGGCCGCGCAGGTGGTGGTGGGAGCGACATGGCGTTCCCATGTGACACCTCTCCTGCGCGAGCTGCACTGGCTGCCGGTGGTCTTCCGGGTGCGCTTCAAGGTTTTGGTTACTACCTTTAAAGCGCTCCATGGCTTAGGACCTGGGTACTTGCAGGACCGCCTACTACCACCAATAGCCTCCCACCGGCCAGTACGCTCTCATAGAGAGGGGCTCCTCCGGGTGCCGTCAGCCAAACAATGTCGGCTGGCAGCCCCCAGGGGGAGAGCTTTCTCTGTGGGCGCACCTACTATCTGGAACGAGCTCCCCCCGGAGATACGGAGGATCCCGGATCTGCCCACCTTCCGCCGCGCTCTTAAGACTTTTTTATTTCGCCAGGCGGGCCTGGCCTAACCACTCTCCATTTTTAGTGTTAAATTTTAATCTGTTTTAAATTATTTGGGTTGTTTTAATTCTGTCTGGGCCAATTTATTTAATCTGTTTTTAGTTGGTTTTAAATTTTGTATTTATGTATTTTTTATTGTTGGCTGTATACCGCCCTGAGTCCTTCGGGAGTAGGGCGGTATATAAATCCAATAAAATCAAATCAAAATCAAATCAAACTATTGCTGCATCCTGGGGTCACTTGATCACGATTTGCAATCTTTCCAACCAGCATCTGACAAGAAAAGTCAACTGGGGAGGGGGAGCCAGATTTGCCTAATAACTGTATGATTTGTTTAATGACCATGGCAAAAATGATAATAAAATTGGGCATGACTCATTTAATTGCATTGCTTAGCGACAGAAGCTCCGGTCCCAACTGTGGTTGTATATCAAGACTGACTATATTCTTCTTGTCTCGCTAATGATCACATAGTATTTTTAAAACTCAGCTTCTATTGTTTTCTTGTGCTATGTCTTCTCTAATCATCTTCCCATACGTAGAACTCTCTTAGCAAATAACCACTTTGAGTTCAACTAATAAATGATCAAAAACATTTCTTTTATCCTTTATACTTCATGGCTGGTAATGTCTTAGATTGGGCAGGTTAACTTCTCATAAAACAATACTATCTCTTTTATTTGTTTTTATTTTAGTTGACCCCAACTACTACAACTGTTTAACTGATCCCAGCTAATATAAATTTTCTTTCCAGACTACTCCCATTTTTAAACCTATGCCATTGGATCACTTGTTTCATTTACAGGATCTTGTCAGTTTTAAATTCTTCTATATATAATACTAGAGAAGAAGGATCATTCTGAAAAAACATCTCTCTGTGGTGGAGGGAGTTGCAAGAACATTTGGATATGCAAACTGTACCATCATCATAATTGCTAATTAATGTATTGAAATGCTACAAATAATATCAAGGCTACAATGACATACCACTCATTTATTAGAAAGGCCAAACCATAGCAATCCCATTTTCAAAAATGATGCCTGTTTTATTATTCTCCATAGTGATGGCCTCAAAAAGCTCATGAATCAGTTCCCAGCAGGCTTCTGCACATGAAGAACAACAGATTGGCCTGCAAAACTTCCATGCACAGATTGCATTAGGGACTGTGCTATTAGTAACAAGCATAGAACAAGACACGTACTTTTTTAAAAAGCTCATTTTAGTCTACTTCTAAATAATATTTTCATATATTGCATGAGTACAAATTAGAATAGTTATTTATTTATTTATTTATTTATTTATATTTCAATTTATAAACTGCCCTTCTCCTTGCGGACTCAGGGCGGTGAACAGCCAGAATAAAACATGGTACACAAAAGTTAAAAACAATTAAAAATTATTAAATATTATTTGGCCAAGAATTAAAACAACCCAATTTAAAATCAAATTCAAATTTAAAAACGGAGGATAGGCTCAGGCTAACCCAGCTAGATGGAATAAATGGGTTTTAAGGGCCCGACGAAAGGTCCAGAGATCTGGAATCCTGCGTATCTCCGGGGGTAGGTCATTCCAGAGGACGGGCGCCGCCACAGAGAAGGCTCTCCCCCTGGGGGTCGCCAGCCGACACTGTCTGGCCGATGGCACCCGGAGGAGGCCCTCTCTGTGCGAGCGTACTGGCCGGTGGGAGGCTATTGGCGGCAGAAGGCGGTCCCGCAAGTACCCAGGTCCTAAGCCATGGAGCGCTTTAAAGGTGGTCACCAACACCTTGAAGCGCACCCGGAAGACCACCGGGAGCCAGTGCAGCTCGCGCAGGAGAGGTGTCACGTGGGAGCGCCATGTCGCTCCCATAATTCCCCGCGCGGCCGCATTCTGGACCAGTTGGAGCCTCCGGGTGCACCTCAAGGGGAGCCCCATGTAGAGAGCGTTGCAGTAATCCAAGCGGGAAGTCACGAGAGCATGGGTGACTGTGCGTAGGGAGTCCCGATCTAGAAAGGGACGCAACTGGCGTATCAGGCGAACCTGATAAAAAGCCCCCCTTGCCACGGCCGTCATGTGTTCTTCTAAAGACAGCCGTGCGTCCAGGAGGACGCCCAAGTTGCGAGCCCTCTCCGTGGGGGCCAATGTCTCGCCTCCAATAGTCAGCGATGGCGTCAGCTGGCTATATCGGGATGCCGGCAGCCACAGCCACTCAGTCTTGGAGGGGTTTAGTCGGAGCCTGTTTCTCCCCATCCAGACCCGCACAGCTTCCAGACACCGGGACATCACTTCAACGGCATCGTTGGGGTGGCCTGGGGTGGAGATGTACAGCTGGGTGTCGTCAGCGTACTGATGGAACTCCACACCAAAGCCACGGATGATCTCACCCAGCGGCTTTACATAAATGTTGAACAGAAGGGGCGAGAGGACCGACCCCTGCGGCACCCCACAAACAAGGCGCCTCGGAGTCGACCGCTGCCCCCATCAACACAGATTGCGACCGGTCAGAGAGATAGGAGGAGAACCACCGTAGAACGGTGCCCCCCACCCCCAATCCCTCCAACCGGCACAACATGATACCATGGTCGATGGTATCAAAAGCCGCTGAGAGATCTAATAGGACCAGGATAGAGGAACATCCCCTATCCCGTGCCCTCCAGAAATCATCCACCAACGCGACCAATGCCGTTTCCGTGCTGTGCCCAGGCCGGAAGCCGGACTGGAGCTGATCTAGATAGACAGCTTCATCCAGGAACCGGGGAAGCTGCCATGCAACCACACTCTCAACAACCTTCGCAACAAAGCGAAGGTTGGAGACTGGACGGTAATTGGCCAAAACAGCCGGGTCCAGAGAGGGCTTTTTGAGGAGGGGTCTCACCACCGCTTCTTTCAAAGCGGCCGGCAGAACACCCTCACTCAAAGAAGCGTTAACAATCTTCTGGAGCCAGCCTCGTGTAACCTCCTGGGAGGCCAGCACCAACCAGGAGGGACACGGGTCCAATAAACATGTGGTTGCATTCAGCCGTCCCAGGATCCTGTCCATGTCCTCGGGAGCCACAGAGTCGAACTCCTCCCAAACCACACCCCCAAGATCTGCCTCGATTATCCCATCCGGATCTACCCAGTCAGAGGCCAGACCTTCCCGGATCTGAGCGATTTTGTCATACAGATACTGGACAAAGTCCTCAGCTCGACCCTGCAAGGGGTCATCCCGAGCTCCCGGTTGAAGGAGGGAGCGGGTCACCCTGAACAGGGCGGCTGGGCGATTATCTGATGACGCGATAAGAGCGGAAAAGTAGCTAGACTTTGCCGCTTTTATCGCCACTAGGTAGGTCTTAATATGAGACCTCACCAGTGTTCGGTCAGATTCGGAACGGCTGGTCCTCCAACCACTCTCCAGGCGTCTTTTCCGTTATTTGGCATTAGGCAAACAAACAGCAAAAACCCCATAGAATCAGAAATATTTGTAGAAATGTTAAATAGCACCTGCATGCCATAGCAGATTCCAAGGACTGGTTTTCCTATTGTAAAAATTGCGGGGTCAAACCAGGGAGCATCTTCTGCATAAACAGAATTTGGTCCTCCAGAAATGATGATGGCTCTATAAAGGAAAGAGACAATTTATAAAAACAAAGATGTTGAAATTAAGTATTTTAATAAACATATATCATTCTAAATCTGCACAAAACTTTGATAAAGGCAATGCTGCATGTATATATGATATCTTACATCTATTAAAATAGCAAACTATTATTAATCAGAATAAATTCTTTTTAAAAAATCAAAAGAAGAACAAAACAAGAAGCATCACACAAAACCTAAAATGTGGCATATTTAAATTGGGAATTTTTCCTTTAAGCTTGTTTTAGCATTCAGCAAAATCTAAGTTTCTAGAGCAGAGTTGTTGTTTTTCAGCCATACAAGAAAAATTCATTCTCACTGATACTCATTAACCCTATACAGAACTGCCAATAATATGAAACATCCCAACTTCTCTGAAAATGCAAAAGGCAAACAATATGTATATTAAAAACTATTAACTTCTCCATTAAAACAAATATAATGGAATATCATTGCCTCTCTATATTGTTATGGTTCTGCTAAAGCCCATTACTTCCCAACAACTTCTCCTAAGAAAATCCTTCAAAACAATTGGCTAACAAAAAATATTTTGAGAGAATCAACAGTACATTATAGTATGCTTGAACTGTGCAAAGGCCTTCTCTGTGGCTGCGTTGGGACCAGTAACCCTCTTCTGGATAATTTCTGAATTATTTCAATCCTAAATTACCTTCACAACTACTGAAAATCTAATGAGGATACGATGGATTTTGAAAAAATATTCAATAATATAAAAAGAATTAAAGCAACCATAGTAGTGAAAACCAAATCATAAAACACTTTCCATTAGCTTAATAAACATTTTAAAATTTAAAGTACTTCCAGAGATTCCTATTTAGACTTTATGCCCTGTCAGAAACAAGGAGAAAGATAATTCCAATATTACAGTATATTCCAATGTTAGAACAAATTTTGTAACTGTGAATGAATTTTCAGTAGGGCATTTTCACTTGTAGAACAATGGATATAAGAGCATTTCCTGGCATTATTTTCTTTTGGATCCCGGTGAAGTTTAGGAGGATAGATAGGCTAATAGCAATACAGTTTAATAAATAATGACTTGTAGCGGACGTCAGGGGGGAGATGGGGAGGGAAGGGGTTGGGGTTGAGGGAGGATGGGAGGGGTTGGGTAGGGGGACTGGGGAGGGGGGGTGAAAATGAAAAAATTTCTGTATTGTAAAACTTTTTCAATAAAAAAAATAAATAAATAAATAATGGTTTGGGAAATCTCAATTTCTTTCAACTGATGTTTACTTTTCCCCATTTACTATTCTGATAAATCTATGCTTTGTCATTGCTGAAAGCATTCCATGAATTGGCAAGCACCCAGCAATCATTCTGAAAACTCTTCACATTATGTTCTCCAATCTATCAACACACCTGCCATATCAGAAAGCTTTGGACCCTTTAAACAAAGTAGCAGAATTATTTTCAAGCTACACACTTTAGAGAAGAGAGACGCTATTGGGATGACTTTATATATTCATGCTCTTAGGCACAAGCTGTGGTCAGTGCCCTGCATTATTATTTATTTATTGGATTTATATACCGTCCTTCTCCTTGCGGACTCAGGGCGGTGAACAGCCAGATAAAAATACAGTATACAAAAGTTAAAAATCTTAAAACCCATATAAACTTTGGCTGACAATTAAAAACAGTTTAAATATTAAAATACAACAACCCTAAAACACTAAAAATATTAAAATTCAACGGGGATCAGGCTAGACCGGCAAGCTGGAAAAGATACGTTTTCAGGGTCCGACGAAACGTCCGGAGGTCGGGGATCGTTCTCAGTTACTGATGTATCTCGGGATACATCAGTTATGATGTATACTTTAATATAGTCATTGACCATAGTTTATATTTAAGTTAGAGTCAGTGGCTACAAGTAGAATACAAGTCAGCAGTTACAAGAGCCACGGTGGCGGAGTGGTTAGAGTGCAGTACTGCAGGCTAGTTCGGCTGCCTGCAATTTGGCAGTTCAAATCTCATGAGACTCAAGATTGACTCAGCCTTCCAGATTGGTCACATAGCTGCCTTGATTTATGACTACCATGACTTAAGATGGAAATTCCAGGGTCTATTAGATTCATAAACTGAGGACTATCTATATACTAATGTTACTTTTCCATCAAACATGAACAAATCATGATTATATTCAGTGACTAATGGAACTGAAAAGCAACATAAATATTCCCTTAGGAGAGCAAACATACATCTACACAGAAAGTATCATTTTCCTTTTATATAATACTGCTTCCAAATCAAAGAAACAAAACATACCCACGTATATTTGCCAACACTGAACTCTTTTTATCCACTAAAAATAAATTTGAAGCAATGTAGGGAAATCAATAGCCCTCCTCAGGTATCTTATAAAATTTGACACATGCTACCTCCATTTGAGGGCAGGGAAATAATTGTTCCTCATACTGACCTTCCTGAATTCAATAAAACTGGGCTAGAACAACTTTTGTATCCTTGAAGGCACTTCAGATAGTTGAGGACCATCAAAAATCAATTATTTTAAGAGCCTCTGTAGACAGAGCCCTCCATTATAACTAGTCGGACTGTCTATGTAAAGGGTGATATAAGAAATCAGGACTGGCCTACTCATCCTTGTTTTCTTTGAATCTGGGTAATTTGTTCCATTTTATGTAACCCTGAAGGTTTATGTTGTCATGGCAAGCCTATTTCTGGCCATGCTAGAGCACCACTTACTTGCCAATGTTTGCTCCTGCTAAGACTAAGGAAGCTGCATGTTTAAAGCAACCATACGGAGAAACAGAACTGTTCCTGTCACCCCAATTGGAAACTTCAGGAACCATTTGACACTTTACTGAAGGACAAAATACTGTATGTGTGCCCCACCATTCAAAGTGAGGAGTCTTCCTGTTCAATAGAAATTTTACTTTGACTACAAAGGCCAACTTTTAGAGGTCAGTACCATGACCAAGGACCCAGTTTGTGGGGGCAATAAGCTGACTTTGTATAAATATACGAAAGTATGAAGGCTATTGCTTAACGCATTGTAAGCTGCCCTGAGTCTTCGGAGAAGGGCAGCATATAAATCAAATTAAACAAACAAACAAAAAAACAACAACAAGACTTAAGAGCAAATTATAACATTTGTTTTTCCTATTTCATTTATAGCTCTCTGCTACAAGACAGTGAACAGGCTTAAAGTCCAACTTTTATCTTGTAATAATCTGTGCCCCATTGGGCAATTTCCTTACCTAAACAGAGAAACAGAATGACCAAGAGTGGGCAAAAAAGTAGTGGGAGTAGGAATGAGTACTCCCCATTGGGTATTTTTGTGAGAATCTGACAGAAACCAACCAACAAAATCAAACAACCTACCTTCCTTTCTACCTCTCCTCTCCCTTTTCCCTTCCCTTCCCTTCCCTTCCCTTCCCTTCCCTTCCCTTCCCTGAGATTGGCTGCAAAACGGTAATTGAAAATGAAGACCATGTGACTGTAGCAACAGCCAGTACACTGAAGCAGCCGCAACTTCCAAAAATTTCATTCTCTCGGGAGTCACTAGACTTGGAGCTTGGATACGTTGTGTAAGTTAGGCCATATGAGATATTTTGGTTCAAAAATTGTTGCCTTATGACGTATAGTTTGATCCAATTAAAGAATGAGAAGAGTTTAAAAGATCACAAGAATTTTAGTCTTATATAGATATGCAAACTTTATCAGTAAATGCATTCATTCATGTGGTCTTTGATGTTCAGGTACTAAAGAAGTTAGATGCATTGGTTGCTTTGTTAAAATGTTAATTAATGATAGGGAAAAGGATGGAGAAATATTTAAGTTGTACAAATTCTTGTATACATTTAGTGGGTAGTATGTGGTCTGTGGTAAGGAATGAAAAAGGGCCTGGTGGCTCAGCAGACTAAAGCATTGTGATTAACATCAGCTGTCTGCAATTACTGTAAGTTCAAATCTCACCAGGCTCAAGGTTGACTCAGTCTTCCATCCTTTCTAAGGTAGGTAAAATGAGGACCCAGTTTGTGGGGGCAATAAGCTGACTTTGCATAAATATACAAAAGTATGAAGGCTATTGCTTAATGCTTTGTAAGCCGCCCTGACTCTCTGGAGAAGGGCGGCATATAAATCAATTTTTTAAAAAAAAAAAGTAAAAACAGCTCTAATAAGAGAGTGTTTTGTTCATTTTGTTAAGGAAACTGAGAGGAAAAGTAATTTGAATGTGACAGAAATGGATGCTTAAGAGGTGTATTAATGTAATAATAAGAGACAGGTTCATAAAATCATAGAATTGTAGAGCTTAAAGAGGTTACATGGATCATCGAGAACAGAGCTGTACAACATGCAGCCTGTCAAGCAGCCTCATCCTGCAGGTATTTGTTGAAAACTCAAATTACTGCCTCAAAATGTCACTGCCACCAGGAGGGATATGTTGTATAGTTTTTGTTGCCATTTCTGCCTTGAAAGACATGCTACAGGGCACCTGCAATGATTCCAGGTCTCAACTGGAGAGATTGGTAGCTGCATCACTGCTGCCATGCCTCTAGCCATCAAGCAACTGATTGGCTCACCAGTTATTCTTTTGTGCTCCACAATTATTTTTAATGCAGCAAATGTCCTTCCCCATCTAAGAGCTGCGCTGGCTTAATCTAGATCAATGCTGTGCATCATGCAAAATAATTATACCAACCATAATAGGTGGCTATCCAGCCTCTTCCTTAAAACCTCCACAGATGAAGAACCCACAGTCTCCATAAATAGATTATCTACTGCTGTATAGATCAGGAAATTCTCCTTATACTTAGATGAAATCTAGATAGCTGCTACTTATTATTTCTATTCTTAGCTTCTCAGGTCATGGAGGGAAAATCTTCCCTATATCTCCTTTTTATATAACCGAGAATTCAGAAACAAATAGATGCTCTGTGAATGCTGATTTAACACAATGGTGAGTGGTCAGGGTGTAAATATTTTGAAAAGGTTTGGCAATACAGAGAATGAATAAGCATTTAATTGAAAGGGAGAAGAAAAAGACTGAGAAAGCTGTATTTGGATGGAGTTCAAGAGATCTTAAAAAGAGAAACTCAAAGACTTTTTCCACATGGTGGAAACAAGGATAGTTTGTAAGGATATAAAGTATGAACTTATAGCAGTGATGGCTAACCTTTTTGCCATTGCGTGCCAGGAGAGATGGGGGTGGGGGAGATTCGTGCATGCGCGTGCCTCTCTGGGAGTCTCTGGAGGCTGGGGACAGCAAAAAAGTCACTTCCTGTCCCACTGGGAGTTGGGAAATGGGCCGTTTCAGGCCTCCGAGGGAGTGGGAAAGGCTGTTTTCACCCTCCCAGATGCATATAGAGGATCTGGAGCCAGGTGAGAAAGAAAAACGGGCCTTCCCCACCCCCCATATGCCCTCTGGAGGCAGGAAACAGCCTGATTCCCTACTTCTGGTGGGCCCAGGAGGCCTGAAAATCAGCTGGCTAGCGTGAGCATGCACACTGGAGCTGAGCTGGCGTGCCCACTGATATGGCTACACTTGCCACCTGTGGCACATGTGCCATAGGTTCATCATCACGGAACTATAGTAAAAGATATTGGTGCCATTTAGTTTTAGCTCTCTTTATTTTCATCTTTTATCACTTCCATTGGTTTATTATTTCTTATTCCTTTTCCATACTCCACATGTTGCTTATCAAGCAGGGAATGGTAAGATGGGTATGTTTCTATGTATTCATAACATTAAAACAAAATGTTATAAAATATTTCATTTGATAGAATTCAACTGATTTTAGCATGTTGATGATACTCAGCTTCATCAGTCTGCTCCACACTATCTCTGCTTCTCATGTAAATGTTTTCAGTTACTACTTAATAGAATGTACACAAAGTGTTGGAGCTGAAAAGAACCAAAAATCCTATCACTAGTTGGCCCCCAAATACCTCTTGAATTCGGGAACTTTAAAAGGCCACAGGACCAAGTGTCTTATAGGCAAATTATGGGGCTTTTCATCTTGGAATGACATTTTAGTAGTTAACTATTAACCATCCTGTGTCTTTTAGGCTGGTATTTCAATGTCCTCTTTTTCATCTCTTTTTAAAGGAGTAATCATCCAGATTACTCAAATGTCACTGCCAATTTCCCTTGACAGCAGAATGCTGAAATAGACAAGCTTTTAGTTTGATCCATCCATATAGCCTGGGATACATACCACATATATTTTCTCAAATATGAGAACCAGGAGTTCACTGCCTGAACTAATAGAGCAACATTTGATTCCATGAAATCTTGGGTGCCAAGATTTCATCCAAAAATCCCTTCTAAAATCTGCCATTAATTTCAGTGTGATGCAATAGGAAATAGATAAATGTATGAGACTAATTAATGTAATTTACATTTTTCATTTAAATGGAATTAGACCAGAGCTGGGCATTTTATGGCCCCTAGGTCACATTCTTTGGCTGTCCCTGTCCTGCCCATGTGATTTCAACTGGAAGTTATAAAATGAAATGTAATAAGCGCTGTGGGAGGCAGAAGCAGAATCTAAGTGTACTCCTTTATTTGGCTAAGGAGAGAAAGAACTTTTCTGCGATTATAGCAGAATGGTGGCTGGGCTGAGGCGAAGTGAGGTGAGGTGAGGCGAAGTGAGGTTTCTCCTCCCTTAATTTATGGGCGCTGATAGCAGAATGAAGTTTAATCTATTGGTTTGGCCTTCCACTGCAGTTCCAGTGTGTCATGGGCTCTTAGGGAAAATTAATCATTCACCTCGCAATTAGATAGTCTTCTGTTTGATAAGGATCTGAGTATTTATATTTTCTAATCTTACTCACTTTGGTAGAGTTTAAGATTCCTGCATACAAATTAAAAGCTGAAACATAATCTTCTTCAGATTATTTGGCCTTTTACAGTTGAAGGATATAAGCTGTAACTTTCTGATCTCATAGATGAAACAAAACTGTTAATGGAGCATACATACAACTAATATAAGGGTCAATCTTACCGGAATCCTTGTTCTTTAATTGCAAAAGCAGGCGTTTCCAAAGGAAAAATCTCTGACTGGACAAACAGTTCTCTGACCCGGCGATCTATGACTTTTCCGTACTGAGCTCCAGCATCGAGTATCACAACAGCTCCTTCATAGCGGCATACCCCATCTTTGAGATCTTCTCCAGCATTCTCCAGCTATGAACAGGATGTATAAGAGTCTTATTGGGACAAGCAGATAAGCATAAAGTATGTCTTTTCAAAATAGCAATAGCTGCTAAGTTAAACTATTAGATGTTTATTACAAGTTTACTTGTAGCCTATTGATATGAGAAGAACATATATTAAATTCTAAATTAAAAGAAAGCTAACATGTATAGTAGGGCTGGTTGGCACTACACTAAACAATAAAACATGATTGGGTTCACTACTCAATGAGCATATTTATTTATTTATTTATTTATTTATTATTGATTGATTGATTGATTGATTTATTATTTATTTATTATTTATTTATTTATTTATTACATGTATTTATATGCCACCCTTCTCCCGAAGGACTCAGGGTGGTGAACACAAGTTAAAAAACATGAACAATAAAATCCCATTTTAAACCAAACAACTAATTAATAATAAATAATAAAACCCAGAATCAGAGTCATATTACAGTTTAATGTGAAATTATGAACTAAATCATAAAAAAATTCACCATAACGTTTTCCACAAGGTTTCATATATCATGCTAAGATTTTATTAACGATATTTCATTCAATAAAGTAGTGTTCTTTTTGAGTGAACCTATAGCTAAACCGGATTAAAGTCTATGTTCATATATCACACCAAGCCATGTTTTAATCATTAAACCGTAACAGCATTCTTTGTTTTGAATAAACATATGATTTAACATGATGCGTAAATCCTTACCTATGGCTGTATATCATACTAAATCATGTTTTAATTATAATTTTTAAATAAGCCATTGAGTTATGGTTTAAAGTAAGACATAAGCCATGGTTTTTTAAGATAAAATGGTTAGGTTCATGGATCAAAGGCTTACTAAATAACCTAAGGACAACTCACAAATTATCACCAGCAGTAAAACACAAGTATTTCTAACAAAAGTTTTCATTTTGCGCATAACAGAAAGCAGACAACTTGAGCTGGCTATACCTGTGCTTATACTGTGTCATAGAAAGGTAATGTAAGAGAAAGAAATGCCCAGAAGATGGTTTGTACTGAGTTCACATCCGTGTACAATAAATATACAGTTAAGTAACAAATGTATATTTCCATAATTCCTATATAAAGGATAAAATGCCATTATGTTTCAAGAACTTTGTTTGAAAATTCTTCTCTGTCTTTCTACAAAATCTAAAATAAAATCTAAATGCTGGTATATCTCCTCAATGTATTCTTTTTGGATGGGATTATTTATTTATTTATTTATTTATTTATTATTTATTTATTTATTTATTTATAATTAATTAATTAATTAATTAATTAATTATTATTTATTTATTTATTTTTTATTTATTTTTTATTTATTTATTTATTTATTACTTATTTTTATTTATTTATTTATTTATTTATTTATTTATTTATTTTTTATTTATTATTTATTATTTATTTATTTTAAAAATTTATATTGCCACGTATTCGCCCATGGCGATTCAAGGCGGTTTACAGAATATAAAACCACATTTAAAACAATAAAAAGTAACAAAAAGAATCAAATAAATTAATATAGTACAATATAACAAAATCACACGCACCCCACCTCGGTGATAGATCACACGAGCCATTTAATGGGCTTCAATCCCGCTTTGGGTTCCCCAGGCCCACTGGCAGAACCAGGTCTTTGGTGCCTTTCAGAAGAGTATTAGAATGGGGGCCATTCTAATCTCTGGGGGAATGACGTTCCATTGAGAGAGAGCCACCACAGAGAAGGCCCTTCTTCTGGGTTCCACCAGGTATAATTCCCTCGGGGATGGGACCCGCAATATTCCTTGCCTCCCCGCTCTGATGGGTCAGGTAGATGTGACCGGAAATAAACGGTCCCTCAGATATCCTGGCTCCAAGCAATGAAGGGCTTTAAAGCTGATAACCAGCACCTTGAATTCCACCCGGATTTAATAAAACATATTTTATTTATTCTTCAATAATAACTGCAATTTTTTAAAAAGGCACTTCCAGAATTTCTACAAGATGCAATTTAATTAATTTCTCCCCCTAGACAATAGGTAAATTTCAACTAAATGATTGCTGTTAGGGTTTCTGTAAGTAAGTCAATATTGGTATTGATGAGAATGACAGAGAGAGAGGGAGAAATAATGCAAGCAGACCATGCTGTGAACTATGGACTATGCAGACTTTCCCCAACCTGGATGCCTTTCTCAACAAGTATGATCAATTATCAGAATTTTGGCAACTGAAGTCTCCAAATTATGCAATGGCATTCTTGAAGACAAACGTTATCACATTAACCGTTCTATCCCCTCCCACCCCTACAGAGTTAGTGAAGTATGCCTAAAAACAAATTTGTAGAATTCTGACTGAAAGGTTATTAGAATTTAAGATGCATACAAGTTATTAAGCTTTAAATAATAGAATTGACAGTTGGTTTTTGGATATGGTAGGTGTGCAGTATGATGGAAGGAAAGCATGAGGTAAAAAAATAGAATATTTCTTGAACATTTTAGTATTGAGCGAAGAATAAGACAAGGATATGTGATGCACATTAGGAATATAATGAATTTATGAATAAATACATAAGGGACAAACATCAGAGGGATTTTGTTTGTGGATATGAAAATGCACACAAAATTATATTATTGGCCGAGAATCTGAATGATTTCAATTACTGTAATTTCTTACTCTTATTACTTACTGTAATAAGAAATATGGATCTGAAAATAAATATATTGAAGACCAAGTTATGTTTGGCAAGATCTGTAGATTATACATAAATGGTAAATGAATATAAATAAGTGAATTTAATCTATTTTGGCAGAATGTTTATTAAAAATGGAAAAATAGATTTTAAAAAATCAAAATTTACCAATATTGATAAAGAGTGTATCATTTGATGTAAGGAATGAAGTTTTGTCAAAGGAAGAGAAACAGCTGCTTGAAAAGCATGCATTTCCACCAAATCACAAAGCTGTCTTTATTCCAAACTTTTTCAAATTGGAAATACTTATTTTTCTCTATATACATGTTTAACAAAGGTGCCTGCATGTAGAACAGACTCCATATTTGAAATCTGTCACCAATTTTAAATAGTATTTTACTAGAATATTCATGTCAGATTAATCACATAATGATGTCAGATTGTTGTAATAGGGATATGATTACTGTATTAATTAAATGTTAAGGCAATCTTAAATGTAAGGATATACTAGGCTGCAACTAAGACAAAAAATAACAGAATTAGCTATAACAATAGTCCAAAAATACAGTTATTACTTTCATTCAGTATACCCATCATTACATATTGAAGTTTTAAAAAAAACTGTTTTATTGTATGCCACCAAAAGTCTCATTTGTGAGATGGACAGCTATGTACATTTGTCAAATAAATAAATACATATCTACAGGCATATGAGGTTTGTACTAGATAAGCACAAAATCAGATTTTTAGGAAAACAGTGAAGGGGTTATTTTATTTCTCTACTTTTAATCATGGAACAAGTGATTCATAAGTACTGAGCTGAATCTCCAACCAGAGACGTAAGGTTAAAGATTAGGTAGAGCAGTGCTGGCATATAGCAGATGCTTCAGATTTCCAGGATGTACTTTAAAAAACAACAAACAAATAGGAATTACAAGTATGATGAAGCAGAATTAGACAATAAAGGAAAGAGTTTGTTCTGAGAAGCAGAATAGTCTGAATCCCCCCCCCCCCCATAAATCTGTTCCTAACTTTCCTAAGGTCCAAACTTTCCTAGGACAGCAATATAATTTGGAGTGGTAGTATAGCCTCATATAGCTTATTTTTCTATCCTATTATTTGCTTTTCTATTCGATCCAATCATTCAGTTGTTTCTAATTCATTGTGGCTCAATAGAAAAGAATTTGCTAGGAAGTACCTCCTTGAGTTCTTATA
Source organism: Masticophis lateralis (assembly GCA_030761175.1). Lineage (NCBI taxonomy): Eukaryota > Metazoa > Chordata > Lepidosauria > Squamata > Colubridae > Masticophis > Masticophis lateralis. The sequence continues at coordinate 25,606,161 of JAUDYJ010000005.1, forward strand.
ACCTAATAGCCATGATTGTAACTAAATATTTTATTTTCTTGAATCCTTTCTGCCTTTGATTATTCTAAGATTTCCTGTTTCCACACTAGGTATTCAAAATATCTGTTTTATCTTCATTACTATTATTTTTAGTGAGCAACCTGGCTTGATCTCCTCGAGCATTGAATGATTTATGGCTCCATTCACTCAATGAATTCTCAACCATGTTCTCCAGCAGCAAAATTCCAGAGCATTAATAGTTGTCATTGGAAATAATAGTTTTCATTCTATGTCAGGAGTGTTAAACACAAGGTCCACAGGCTGGATTTGGCCCACGATATGGTCAGATCTGGACCATAGGGCCATCGTGAAAAATGTAAGGGGCCAGCCAGCATCACTTCAGCCCAGTGTACCCGCGTCACTTTGGCCCAGTCTACCCAATGCGAAGAGGAAACATGCCAGCAGTTTGGGAAGTGGTGTAAAGCTGGCCACGTTCACCCAGTCAGCTACACCACCCAGTGAGTGGTGTCAAGATGGCCACACCTACCCAGTCAGCGCCCCAAGGTCAACCACAGCCCTGATGCAGGCCCTCATTAAAATTGAGTTTGACGTAACAGCGGCCAGGTTGGCATTTGCACAACACTGGAAAGAGAAAGATCTGCCACCAGAAAATTATATAATTAAGAAAATATTGGATTGCGCAAAGATGTGCAAGTTAACATATGAAATTAATGATGAAGATAACTCAGTTTTCTATTCTGTCTGGGAAAGATGGTATAAATGGATAAACGAGAAAATGAAAAAGGGAATTTAAAAAGGTAGTGATATGATAAGAGATTGTTACCAAGAGATACCTATGTGATTATTGTAAATATGTATGAACGCTGCTCCTCTGATGTAAACAGCATGGACAAATTTTATACATTTATTGTTTGAAATCAATAAAGTTTATTTAAAAAAAAATAAAATGGACGTTGACTTACCTGAACGTCCCTTTTCAGGGCGCTGCGTACACTATCCAAGAATGGGTTAATCCTCAGCCTTTGGCAAACAACTGAGAGAACCAATTAAAAACTTTTCCCTTTCCCCATGTATAGCCACACCCCCTAGTCCCGTGATGCCCCAGTCGGAACGAAGGCATAGCAAATACAATAGCCATTGGGTGAAACAGAACATAACTTTTATTCTTAACAACCCCCGAGGGGGGAAACCAACAGTAAACATAAGGAACTGGGCATGGCCCTGGCAGTCAGCCCCACTACAGGGCAGGTTTGGATAGTGTACGCAGTCAACGTCCATTTTCCAGAGCGCTGCTCCCACTATCCAAGAATGGGATGTACCCAAGCTTAACTCACCGGGCGGGTGGCTGACTGCCTAGCGTGTCCTCCCCAGCTTGGACTTGCTGGAGAACTCTGTGACCAAAGGACGCTTCTGCTGAGGCGTAAACATCTATCTTATAGTGTTGGATGAATGGTGATAAGGATGACCAGGTTGCTGCTCTGCAAATGTCCGTTACTGAAGCTTGCGTCGCCCAGGCTGCAGATGTGGCCGCGCTTCTAGTGGAGTGTGGAGTGATCTTGCCTGGTCTCGGTTTGGAGTTTAGTTCATATGCCAAGGCAATACAGGCCTTGATCCATCTGCTCACTGTGGATGCGGAAATCTTCTGTCCTAGAGAAGATGGGTTGAAGGAGACGATAAGAGCCTCTGTGCGCCAGAATGATGCCGTCCTGCGTAGGTAACAGCGTAGGGCGCGGCGAACATCGAGGGTGTGCCAGCATTTCTCTCTGTCGTCTCGCGGCGCTGGGCAGAAGTCTGGTAGTACGAGTTCCTGTGCCCGGTGGAACCAGGAGTTCACCTTTGGGATGAAGGCTGGGTCCAGGCGGAGGATCACCGTGGAGTCCCGGAAGATGCATAAGTCTTTGCGGATGGAGAGCGCCGCTATCTCCGAGACTCTTCTGGCTGATGTGATAGCCAGCAGGAAGGTGACCTTGAACGACAGGTGTTTGAGGCTACTGACCCCAGCGGTTCAAAGGGCGGCCCGGTCAGGGTCCTCAAAACCAAAGAGGGGTCCCAGGAAGGGTAACGATGAACTGTCGGGGGACACAGGTTTGTCGCCCCGTGGAGGAATTCCCTGACCCGTGGGTGGTGGGAGAGTGATCGGTACGGGGCACAGGACAGCACCGTTGACAGGGCCGCTGTCTGTCGTTTCAGGGTAGCTGGTGCCAGGCCTTTTTCCAGGCCTGCTTGCAGAAACAGTAGCACTTCCCGGACTGAAGCTGACGTGGGATCTACATGATGTTGGGCGGCCCAGAGACAAAAGGCTCGCCAGGTTGCCTCGTAGATGCGAGTTGTCGAGGGTCGCCTGGCTGCTTGGATGGTATTAACAACACCGTCTGGCAGGTTGTCCTTTTTTAAGATTACCCTTTCAAATGCCAGACGGCTAACTGGAGCCACTGAGGTTCTGGGTGGAAGACCTCCCCTTGGCATAGGACCACCTGGTGTGGGGGAATCACCCACGGCTGGACCACTGAGAGGGCCACGAGGTCGGCGTACTACGATCTTCTGGGCCAGTTTGGAGCCACCAGAAGCAGCTCGGCTCTCTCCAGCAGCAGCTTCCTGACTACTCGAGGTATGAGGGGAGTCGGAGGAAAGGCGTATAGAAGTCCCTCTGGCCAGTGGCAGTGAAGAGTGTCGTGTGCCTCCGCCTGAGGAGCTGGGTAGCGGGAGAAGAAGCGGGGAAGCTGGGCATTGGTCGGCGAGGCGAACAGGTCCACTACCAGGGTCCCGAACCTGGTTGAAATTTCTTGGAACAGGCTGGGGTGGAGCTGCCATTCTGCTTGATCTATGGTCTCCCGACTTAGCCAGTCTGCTCTGACGTTGGTCGAGCCCGAAATGTGATCTGCTTTGATTGAGAGCAGATTCTTCTCCACCCAGTCGAATAGGCTTTCGGATTCCCTCATCAGGGCCTACGACCTTGTGCCCCCCTCTCTGTTGACGTGCGCTTTGGCAGAGATGTTGTCTGTCCGAACCAGCACGTGCTTCCCCAGGACTGCGTCGTGGAAGTGTTGTAGGGCCAATCTTATTGCCCGAAGTTCCAGCAGGTTGATGCTGCAACGTTGTTCCTGTCTGGACCACTGTCCTTGCGCCACCAGATTGTGAAGGTGTGCGCCCCACCCCTGAAGACTTGCGTCTGTGGTGAGGACCAGTCTGTCTGGCTCCAGAAACTCCGAGCCCTTGAGGAGGGAGTGGGATGTCCACCAGCAGAGGGACTTGCGGACTTGCGCGGTGAGACAAAACTTCCGCTTCGAATTCGCTTTCCCCGCTCGCTGGAAGGGCAGGAGGAACCACTGTAGTGCTCTGGAGTGTCTGCGATACCGTAGCAGGAGACCATCTTGCCGAGCAGACATGCGAGCTGAATTAGAGGTGCCTTCCTTAGCATCAGTAGTTCTTGGGCTAGGTTCTGGATGCTGTGAATTCTTTCTTGAGACAGGGAGACCTGGCCCCTGGCCGAGTCTATTATCGCCCCCAGGTGGAGAATCTGCGTGGTGGCCTGGAAGTGGCTTTTCTCGAAATTGATGGTAAAGCCATGGTCCTGGAATACTCTCAGGACCTCCTCCATGTCCCTGGAGGCCTGATCCGGTGATGTTGAAAGGATCAGAATGTCGTCCAAGTAGCACAGGACCCTCACCGGGATCGCACGAAGCTTTGCTGCTACTACCGCTACCAGCTTGGTGAAGGTGCGCAGTGCTGACGACAGGCCGAAGGGCATGGCTCGGTATTGGAAATGCCTGCCCGCGTACTCGAGTCTCAGGAACTGACGGTGGTTGGGATGAACGGGAATGTGAAGGTATGCCTCCCGGAGATCTACGGATTGTAGAAGATCCCCTTGTCGAACCCTGGCCAGGATCGAGCGGAGGGAATGCATTTTGAACCTGCGGTAGCGAACCGACAAGTTCAGTTGTTTTAGATTTAGGATGCCTCTCCAGCCCCCGGAGCTCTTGGGGACCAGAAACAGGCTCGAGTAGAATCCCAGCCCTTGTTGGCCCAGTGGGACCGGTTCTATAGCCCTGACCTCCAATAGGTGGTTGATCTCTTGCCGCATCAAGGACTGGAGTTCCTTGGACTGGGGGATAGGGCAACGCACAAAACGACGGGGTGGAGGCCCCAAAAAGTCTATAGAGGAAGGAAGGAAATCGTGCGGATTACCCAGGCATCCGAAGTCAAGTGGGCCCATTGTTGGTGGAAGAGGTGGAGTCTTCCCCCTATGGGGCCCACTGGCCTGGAGTCACTTCCCCCTCTTGTTTGCTCGGAAGCCAGACCCCCAGTAAGGTCGTTTGGACTGCTGGTTTCGTCCCCGGTCTCTGAACTGTTGTCTGTCATGGAATCTCTCACTGCCATGAAATTGAGGGCGGTGGGAGGAGGGCCCCCTGGGCCCTGCGCCAGGGCGAAAGGGCGGCTGGAGAGGGTATGGGGAGAATCTGCGCTCTCTCCGACGATAGGCTGTCGGGAGCACTTTTCTCTTATCCTTGTCTTCCACTAAGACTGGGTCCAGGGCTGCTCCAAACAGGTCTGGGGCTTTGTATGGGGCTGTGGCTAGTTTCCACTTTGCCTTCAGGTCCGCCTTCCAGGGTCGTAGCCAAAAGAGGCGTCTGGCCGAGATGGTGGACGCTAAAGCCCACGAGGCGAACTTGGCTGAGTTCAACGAGGCATCAGCAGCGTACTCGGTAGCCGCAATTATTTTGTGAATGTCCTGGCGCAGCCTGGTATCATCCAGGGGCAGTCTTTCTTGCATTTGTCGTAGCCAGATTAATGCTACCCTGTTAAAAAATGAGGTGGCCGTAGTCGTCCTAATCGCCCAGCCAGCCGTCTGGTGTGTTTTGCGGAATGCCCCCTCCATTCTCTTGTCTTCTGCCTTGAGGCCATCCAAGGCATCAGTGGAGACAAGAGAGGCTGACGATAGTGCTGCCACTGGTTGATCTATGGATGGGAGCACGAGGAGGTCCTCCAGCTCCGGGGCCGTGCAGTAGTTTCCTGTCCAGGCTGCTAGGTGTTGTAGAAGAACCCGGCTGCCCCCAGGGATTTTGAATGACGTCTGTGAACAGCTGTGGACATGGAATGCAATCTTTCTCTGGCCTGGATGACTTAAACAGTGCATCATGAGGCCCCGCCGAAGACGGAGGCAATGGGGGGCCCACATCCCCCGGCACTCCCAACTGGGTGGTGAGACGGGCCTTATGCAACAACGATTTGAATAGGGCTGGACGGAAGAGCCCCGTGAAGGCTGGGGTGTCAGGAGCCAGCCCTTCGTCCTCTGAAAATTCCATGTCCTCCGGATGGTCTGACTCCTCCGAAGATGAGGAGTGCTCTTGCGAGGGGTGAGGCTGCAGTGGCGGGTTAGGATGAGACCCTCGAGCCTGTGGTGTACACGTCTGTTGCTGGGCAGCATGTTGCCACGCTGTGGCCAGGAAGGACGAGAAGGCCAAAGAGAGCATCGCCTGAAAGTCCAGAGGATTGGGCAGGGGCGGTCTCCCTTGTGCTGGCCTGGCTGCTGCTGTTGGGGTGAATGACTCTTCAACCGCCCTATGTTGTTGAGGTGGGGACCTCGCCCCTGCCCACTGTGGTGACCTTGCAGGGTTCTCTTCTTGTCTTGCTGGGGTTAGCCCCGGATTAGCTTGGGGCGGTGTGCCCGGGGTTCTGGCCAGTTCTGCCAGGTCTGAAATTGCCAGCTCATCCTCCCTGGGCGGTGAAGGATTTGCTGCCCTCTGAGCCTTAGCGCACTGACGTTCCAAAGCCTTGTGGCGTCTTAGTGCGTCTCTGTCCATTGCAGTGGATGGCTTCTCTGCTCTGGACTTGTGGCCCTGGGGTTCAGATCGTTTAGATGATTTACTCTTCCTTCTAGACTTGGCCCCCGTGCGTGCGGACTCAGATCTAATTCTAAATCGGAAGATAGAGGAGATTCTGCCATATCTGCTTAAGGCTAGTCCTCCTAGGAGAGACCAGAAGCCCAGACTTAGCTTAGTCTGCATTAGGGGTTTTACGGCTCCCCCCCTTTTTTGGCGGTTCCGCTCAGCGCTGGCCTGTGAAGAGGCCTGTGTAGGCGCTATGTTTGAGGCAGAGAGAGGTAGTCCTAGCCGTGCCTGGCTTGGAGGACTCCTAGTATGGCCGCTACCACGTGGCGTGGTTTGGAGGGCGCTGGCCGGGGCAGCGGGCTTATGCTGGCGGCCCAAAGGTCCGACCAGGTGCCGCGCTCTCTGCAGAAATCTCCAGCTGGGCCTTGAGGGCCAGGCGAGCTGCGGTCTTGCACTGGAGGCCCGAGGGTCCAGCCAGATGCTGCACTGTTGTTGCTGCTCTTGGGGGCCTTGCTAAGCTGGAGAAGGCGGTGCAGGGCTCTGTAGCTGGTTCAGGAGCCCCCCCCCCGTGTTTTTCTGTAGCGTAGGTGCTGCTGGGGCGGCGACCTGCTCAGATTAATGGCCGCCTTGTTTCTGTAGTGCAGGGGGGTAGAGAAGCGGCTGGCTGAGAAGCCGAGCTTCGCCGGTGCTTTGCTTAGCCCCTCCCGGGGCGTTTCTGTAGCGTAGGGGGCGCTGGCGGCTGTGGCGCCACGTGGGATGGCCACTGCAGCGCTGGATCAGGCGGCTCCCCCCTTCGCTTTCTTCGTCTGCCCTGGGCTCCGGCAGACAAAAAAACGCAAAAAACGCTGAAAACGGCGTTTCTCCTGTAAGCGGCAGCGTTAGCAAGCCGCTTGCTCAAAGAGGTGCGTGGGCGGCTCGGGGGAATCCTCCGCCCAGCTGATGAGCGCTCTGATCACGTGGCGCTCAAGCAAGTAACAGAAAGCCTCCTCGAAACAACTAATCAAAAATAAAATAAAACTAAGAGCCCCTAGTAAGGGGAAAGGAAAGGGAAAGAATTAAATTAAACTAAGGTTGGGAGCCCCTTTAAGGAATCAGATAGGAAAAGGAAAAAACCAGCAGGCTTTACCTTAAAGAGCAGGAGCTCCAGGGAAACACTCAGCGTTTGCCAACAACTGAGAGAAGACTGGGGCATCACGGGACTAGGGGGTGTGGCTATACATGGGGAAAGGGAAAAGTTTTTAATTGGTTCTCTCAGTTGTTTGCCAAAGGCTGAGGATTAACCCATTCTTGGATAGTGGGAGCAGCGCTCTGGAAAATTGAGTTTGACACCCCTATTCTATGTGAATAACGTTGTCTAATTAAGTTGTCTAATACAGGATAATATATACCGTGCCAACAAAAGTGCCTATAATCAAGGCTATGGTTTTCCCAATTGCAATGTATGGCTGCGAAAGTTGGACCATAAGAAAGGCTGAGCACCAAAGAATTGAGGCCTTTGAACTATGGTGCCGGAGAAGACTCCTGCGAGTCCCTTGGATCGCAAGACAATCAAACCGGTCAGTCCTAGGGGAGATCAACCCTGACTGCTCTTTAGAAGGCCAGATCCTGAAGATGAAACTCAAATACTTTGGCCACCTAACGAGAAGGAAGGACTCACTGGAGAAGAGCCTAATGCTGGGAAAGATTGAGGACAAAAGAAGAAAGGGACGACAGAACGAGGTGGCTGGATGGAGTCACTGATGCAGTAGGCACGAGCTTAAATGGACTCCAGAGGATGATAAAGGACAGGAAGGCCTGGAGGAACGTTGTGTATGGGGTCATGATGGGTCGGACACGACTTCCCAACTAACAATAACAAATATAGGAGAGCATGAAGAATAAAGTTCAACACTACAGTAGGGTTTTTTTGTATTGAAAGTGACTATGCTTTTGGTTTCTGGACAAGATGGATATCAGGTTCTTATTAGAAACGTTTTGAGGATGAACTTTTACAACCTTTACAAAACACAGTGAATTCTATCCGACAGGAAGAAAAGATGCCAGAGAGCTGGAAAGCAGCCAATATACCATTAATACCTAAAAAGAACAAGATTTTACTTTTAACAAGAAACTGTAGGTCCATATCATTATTTAATAATGACAAGATGTTTACAATGATTCTAGCTAATAGACTGAAAATAATTTTGCAAGAATTTATTCATGAAGATCAATGTGGCTTTTTATCTAAAAGACAGTTAAAGGACATCAGAAACATGTTGGACATTTTGGAATAATTGAAAGAACATAATGAAAAACAAGCCTGATTGATTTTCTTAGATGTTGGGAAAGCCTTTGACAATTTGATCTGGGATTTCTTCTTCAACATTTTGGAAGATATGAATTTTAACGAGTAGTTTATAAAATTGATAAGATCAATTTACACTTCACAGAAAGCACAAATAATTGGTCATGGAAATCTATCAAAACTCTACCTCTGAGTTACAAAAAAAGAACAAGACATGGACAGCCATTATCTCCTCTCTTCTTTATTTTGGTTCTTGAAATACTGAATACAGGTAAGAGGATTGAAGAAATAAAGATTAAAAAAGGAATATACAAGTTAAGTGCTTTTGCAGATAACTTGGTGTTGGTTCTGGAAGATCCTTTAAAAGGAATTGAAATATTAATGGACAAAGTAAAAGAACTTGGTGTATTAGCAGGTTTCAGGATTAATAAACAGAAGGCAAAGATGTTAAAAATATGAAACTAGAAGATCAAACAGAATTGATGAATAAAATGGGTGTTAAGATTGAGAAGAGGTAAAATATCTGAGTATCCCTATGACAAATATGAATGCTGTGTTATTTTTTAAAAAACTGTTAAGACTTGGAGTGAAAAAAGACATGTGAAGGTAGGAGAAACTACAACTGTCATTACTGAGGACAATTTATGATGATAATTAATATCTTGTCTGGAATGATTATTTTGTTTCAGACAATACCTGTTGTTACAAGGGACACACCATTTAAACAGTGGTAGAAGGACATATTAGTCTGATTATTCAACATTTCAGTTCATAGACTGTATTATGTCAGAAGGTAATTCTGTTTTTATAATAGAATGTGACATTCTAGAGTTAGAAGAAACTTTGGGATTACACGTAGTCAGGAAAACAAAATATCTAGGAATTTGGATAACCACAAGATGCTCCTCACTAAAGGAAGACAATTATACCCCTTTATTTAAAAAAGTGAAACAGGATTTAGATAGATGGAAGAGAATAAAACTGTCACTTATATGTAAGATAGCCGCAATTAAGATGACTATTCTCCCCAAAATTTTATTCCTATGTCAAAACATACCAGTGATCTTAGACAAAAAAAATTTTTCAGATCTAAATAAAAATGTCAGGGAATTCCTATGGGAAGGAAAGAAGTCGAGGATCTCACTTAAGATACTTCAGGGAAAACGAAATATGGGAGGTTTTGGACTCCCAGATTGGGAAACATATTACAAAGCAGCCAAGCTAGTTTGGATGAGAGTGGGCCACATTGGAAAACAAGAGAATTTTAACCCTAGAAGGCCATGACCTACAGAAAGGGTGGCATGCATATTTGTGAGATCCAGTAAATAAAAACAAAACCTATTTTCATAGGCACGAGATAAGGGAGTCCCTACTACAAACATGGGTGGGAATTAGACAGTGATACTACGCCAAAATCCCCAATTGGCTCTCCACCATGGAGGCTTTGATTTATCCACAGATGGGGAATGGGAAAAATGTGCACATATAAAGACATATTAGACGGAGCAAGGAATCTCAAATCAATTGACACCCTTAGAGACCAAAGTATTAATTTAGATTGGTGGACTTATTTACAAATTAAATCAAGATATCAGAAGGATAAGGAAGAATATGGTGTAGAAGTAAGATATAATGGATTAGATAAAATTTTAATGGGGGTGGGGAAAAAAATTCTAGCTAAATTATACAACTATTTACTAGATGAAGATAGAGCGGAAGAGATAGTCAAAAACCAATTGAGCATATGGGAAAAAAATATTGGACATAGCCTAAATTTTAATGAATGGGAAGAGGCCTGGAACAAAAATTATAAACCGACCAGAGCCACAACATATAAGGAAAATCAGTACAAGATGCTCCATAGGTGGTATTTAGCACCTGCCAGACTAGCCAAGATGTTCCCAATATGCACTCAAATTGTTGGAAATGTGGTCATGGTCATGGCACCTTCTATCATATGTGATGGACATGCCCCGAGGTGAAAAGATTCTGGAACAGAATTTGAAGCAGTTTACAAGAAATAATTGAAGAAGAAATTGATTTGTCTCCGGAAATATTTCTCCTGGGAATAATCAGGAAGGGGTATGGAAAGGAAAAGATTCACCTGATAATACATATAACCACAGCAGCCAGATTGGCCTACGCACAATTTTCGAAAGAGAAAACCCTGCCACCAGAAGAATTAATAATTAAAAAATTTTTAGCTAAGAAAATAGTAATAAAGCGTTCAAGTGACACCAGATATATTCTATGTACATATGTATGAACACTGCACATCTGATATTAGTAGAAATATGATGTTCTGTATATGTATATTAAACTTAATATATTTTTTTAAAAAAAGAATGTGACACAAAAATGTATCCTCTGCTGCTTAGCCTTATGCAAGAACTAACTCACTACATTTATTCACTCAAGCAACAATGATTTTTAAAATTCTGGCTTAATACCAAAACATAACAATTCCTCATGTTTTCAGTAAGGGTTCATGAATACACTTTTATCACTGAATTATTGGGGAAAGAAAAATCCTTTCTATCCAGCAATCCAGTACTATCCTGCATATCCCTTGGTAGTGGGGACCCTTCAAAGCATTTGTGAGGCATGCAAACAGTTCAACTGGATATCTTATGTAAGTCTTCCTTCATAATTAATTTTCTTCACCACCACTTAATCTTATCAACAGTGAATATCCAGTTTTGAAAATGGTGAGCAGAACCTTTCATAGCAACAGAAATCAAAGATAAGAGATTATCAAGTGTAATAAAGAAGAAAAAAATTGAAACAGAAAATTATTAAGAATCCCATAAATTCTCAACCATCTCTTCCTTAGGGCAAGTATGATTCACAAATATGAAGCTGATCAACTCAACCCAGAGTTACTGGTTTCAGACAGCAGGGTTTATATCTGTAATCTTACAACTGCTTTTCCAAAAGAATAAGTGGCATTAGGAAATCAAATCATATCTTTATGTTAATCTATATTTTTACACTGGATCTTAATTTAGCCTTTTCATTTCCCTGTAATATTAAGAAGCCTTTAGATATGCACTTACTATACTATTATTGTGACGGCCAATACAGAGCTTTTTAAATGGAAATAAAGTTATAGGTGCTAAAGTTATCAGTGGCTGATTAGTAAAGATCAGAGCCAACTTCAGAACTGTTTCACAGGAAACAACGAGAATGCCACCACCTACATGTCAAATTTGTAAGAAATTGATGAGGTTCTGATTGTCCACGTGACAAACAAGATGCAAGGCAAGACATCTTCTAATTCAGGAGGCTCTTAAAATGTTTGTGGTACTTGTTTGCAAACTCTACTTGTATGCATAACTACTACTTGGCTAATTTATTCATTGGCCAACAATATAAAACAGTAGAAGTAAACAAAATTATAAATAACATAAATAGCAGCAGGAACCCAAGCTTTTATTTCACTGATAAATTGGTGGGTCTAATTACGGTTTTGAGATCTATATCAGTGTCACAAAGAGTGTAGAAGGAGGAAGGACACTTTTGATTCTGTTTTTAGTGATGTTAGCTATGTTAAATTGCCTTGATTTGGCTCTAGGCATTTCAGAATTATTTTAGAAACTGAATTCTGAAGTTTATGACAGCCAGAGTGAAATGAAATCCTTCCACATGTGTGTGGGTAGTTTTTGCTAAAGCATTTTTTCAAACAATACCAATTTTGAAGGAAAAAGGCAAAATCCTTCCACTTTTGCAACCCTATTGAAAGCAGAAACTTGTGATATGGACTGGTGGAATGATCTTGGAATATACCGTATTCCTTGGAGTATAAGACACACTTTCCCCCCTAAAAGTGGGTGAAGTTTTTGGTGAGTCTTATAGACCAATACAGGCCTGTTTTTGGCCTCCCAAACCCTCCACACATCCAGTTTTCTCCCTCCCCAGCTCCAGAAGCACACTGCAGGCAAAAAACGGGCACGTTTTTGGCCAAAATGGAACATGTGGATGATTTGGGAGGCCAAAAATGGGCCTATTTTTGGCCTGCAAAGTGCTTCTGGGGGCCTGGGAGGGCGAAAACAGGAAATGCGGAGGTCAAAAACTATTTTTTTTCTTGTTTTCGTCCTCTAAATCTAGGTGCGTCTTATAGTCCAGTGCATTTTATAATCTGAAAAATATTTATCATTACATGCCTTAATCACTATTTGGACAGAAAAGCAAGCTAGAGATCCTCTGTAAAATAATATGTTTTTTAAAATAGAGGTACTTACATGAAGCTGCTAACAAGAATTTTACTTATTCTAAGAAGAAATTGTTGATTGTTCAATCTCACCCCATAGAAATGTTATTTAAGTCATGGTTAGTCATATGCCTTCATCCTAAATGCATCCACAGAAAACTATAATAGAATTATGTAATGAACAATCTCAGATGCATACAAAATTAGATAAAAGGGGAAATTATTAAGAAGCTAGGAACATGTTGGCATTTTGAATCAGAGAACTTGATTCATTAAAGAACATTATGGTAGTCAAAAGAAGAAATGAAATTACAAGAAGTCCTTTTTATCCACTTTCAAGCTATCAGGTTGTGTGGCTTAATTTAAATCACAAGCGCCTGGACTGAAAGAAATCATTTCATTCATGATAAATCTGATGTTTTCCATGGCTGATCAACCAAATAAACTAATTACATGAAAGAATGTTTAAGTCACATATAACGTACTTTGTTAATGGGTTTAAAGAAATATGTAGGAAATTTTTACAGACAATAAATATATAGCGTTTTTATGGACTATAAATAAATAAATCAATCAAAAGGGCTATATGGCGTTGTCTTATGCAAGTCTAAATTCTTTGCTTTGGTTCTAAAATTCTCAAAACATAGGTCTGGTTTAGCAGATGCTATTGACACAGCTGCACTAAGAAAGAACAGATGTGAGCTAGGCATTCAAAGCAAGTAGTGGGAAAGATAGCAAACAAACCAACCAACACATACTGGAGCTAAAACTGCTTGACTTTGCAATATTTCCATTGCCGATTTATCATCCTACGTTATTTACTGAAAAGTAGATATTTTAAGTGAATTTAAATGTCATTTCAGCAGCAGTGGGGACAATGTCTCTGAGTGTAAAAGTCATGAAGTAGAGTGCCCCTGTAGATATGGAACTTTTCTTTTAAATGTCAGCCAGAGAACTGTCATCCTCCTACTACAATATACTCAGAAATACTGTGGAACTCCAAATGGATGAGCTAGGCAAGCAGATCCCTGGCATTAACAGAAGCCTGTTCCATATGTCTTAAGAAACTACCTATTAGGGGTGAAAATTTAGATGCATCTTATACACCGAATGTAGCCCTGCCCACCCACTGGCCCCCACCCTTTGGCCTGTGCCTCGCAGCAGTTACCTCCTTACAAGCAAACAGCAAGAAAAAACAGCTCCTTTCAGCTTCACCATAGACTAATTAGCACAAGTTGATTAGATCGGCCTCCCAACTCTCAGGTGATTTGCTCTCAGCTGTTTGCTTCCCTGCTGCTTGCTTCAAGGAAGAAAATTGCTGGAGCAGATTTTTTTTCTCTTGTGCTAAACAAGCTAAGCTGAAAATGAAACTGAAAGTAAAGCAGGCTGTTTACTGTTTGGTGCAAGGAGGCAAAATTAGGCAGAGGCAGAGGGAGATTACTTTTTCTTCTTTTTCCTCACCAAAAAAGGTAGGTGCAAACAATGGGAAATTTAGGGCAAAAGAGGAGAGTTTAAGATTTTAAACACAAAAGAAAAAAAGGAGAAAGAAAAAAGCAAAAATAAAAATGGGAAGGGAGAAAAGGAAAAAGAAATGAAAGAGAAAAATGTTGTACATATTTAGAATTGAAATATGAATAGTAGTAAGAAATAAATGGGCAATCATGATTGTAAAAATGAAATTAATAATAATTGGAATATTTGTCTCTGTATTTTTGAAATCTAGACAATGATAAGTTTTTCTTTTTAAATTTTTTTAAAAATATGAATAAGTATAAACTGTAACAATTGAAATACTTTAATGGTATATAGTGGTGAAAGTAAAAAGGATTAAATTATAGCTTGGATAACAGCTAGAACATTTTTAAATTTAATTAGGGAAATTGTAATGATTGAAATATTTTTAATTATATATTATGAAGAAAGTAGAAATGATTAAGTTGTGATTTGGAGGATTATATGGGCAAAACTATGTGGGTTATTGGGAGAGTTTAAGATGTGAAAATGAGTAATATAAGAGGGGGAAATTATTTGGTTTATTATTATTGGTAGATATAATTAATTTGTAAGAAATTGGATTGCATGGAAATAATTGGAATATTCATGTTCATATTGATTATACAAAAAATAGTTATATAACTAATTGATTTATATTAAAATGTTGAATTTGTATTAAACAATTGTAATATTACATAATTAACCAATGTGAGGATGGATATAAAAATAGATGACAATGGGAAGGGGTATAATATAGAATAGAAGGGAAAAATTGAATTTGATTAAGATTAGAGATGAGGATGAAGGGTAACATTGGTTTTTGAAAAAAATAGATGAGGAATAAATATGGAAATATAGGAAAAGGAAATATAGGAAATTGTAAAAAGGAAATATAGAAATTGTAAATTTAATTGAAATGACTAAACACTGTTTAAATTTGTGAACCAGCCAAATACTCTGCTCAAAGAAAATGCATTGTATGTTTGTATGTGTGTTTGTCTAAAAAATTTTAAAAAAAACTTTTTTAAAAGAACACCAAAAAAGGTAGATGCGTCTTATACTCCGGTGCATCTTATATGCTGAAAAATATGGTATATGATCACTCAGTCCAGTCCAGTGTTCTGTTATCCCCTATGCTTTCCCCCTTGAAAACTTTAAGAATATATACCAGGGGCATCCATAAAGGGCAAGTGATGACATGACAGATATTGTGGCTTATACCAGACACCTATGGTACACATATTATGGGAGTCTTTTTGCTTCTGACCTAATATAATATGTGATTCTAGTCCTTTGCTATAAGAGAAGCAAAAAGTTGGTATTTTGGAGAAAACTAAATCATTACCACAGCAAGTCAAAAAGTCTAGAATTTAGTTTCGGAATAAATCACAAGTAAGTAGAATCCACAAACTAAGCCATAAAACTTGATTTACCAGTGACAATATTTGAATTCAGACAAATCACTTTTGGCTTAACATTTTCAATGACTCCCTCACTAAAAGCTATGAATGAGTGAAGATGAAAAACCATCTTACATTCTTACTAAGTTAAATAAATCAGATAGGCTTAGAGAAATAGTTTCTTCTTTTTTTTAATTGTGAAATCTTTAGAAATCTTTAGAAAATACCAGCATGAGACTGGGATATAAGCATAAGAATCTTAAACTCAGGATCATGGATAGCAGTCCTCCAAGGTCCCTTCCAACTCTGTTACTCTGTTCTGTTCAATTGGGGGGTGCTCCAACATTGGAGGCTTTTAAAAAGATACTGGACAGCCATTTGTCTGAAATGGTAGAGAGTCTCCGGTTTGAGCAGCGGGGTTGGATTAGAAGAGCCCCAAGATCCCTTCCACCTTTGTTACTCTGTTCTGTTATCACTATCACACCAGATGTATGTATATTGCAAATGCATTTAAAATATATTAGAATGTATTCATATTTTCAGAAAGTTGGAGAAAGAAAGTCTGCATTCCTATAGAGTTAAATATTCAACCCATCTGATTTCAATGCTCCTGTCACTACTGTATCAGAATGGACCACTGTAATGAACTTTATATGGGACTGCCTTGCAAAACTGCTGAGAAACAGCAATTGGTACAGAATGTAACAGTTCACATGCTGACAAGTAATAGTCACTACAAGCATATAATAGCAATTTTATGGGTGCTGGTTTTAAAGCCTTACATGGCCTGACTTGAAAATATCTTCAGATTGCCTCTTCCAGATAGAACCAATACACTCAATCAGATGGGGAAGATCGGGGTTGCCTCAATTTACAGGCTGAGATGAAACAGTTGAGGGTCTAAAGGCAGCGTTTTTCCATGGTGGTCCCCACCTTATAATAGAACTTTTTTTTTCAGTGTTTGGGAGGTACCCTTTCTTAAATCATTATTTATTACATTCATATAATGATTATTTCCTCCAGGAAGGGCTTGAAGATGTTCTGCTGGGCATTTGAAGTATAACAATATTAACTATAATTGTGGGCCAGAAGCATGGTTTTTATCCTGTATTATATTAAACTGCTGTTCTGATATTTTTGGTACATTATTATTGTTTGTTTAAACCACAGAGAGTTTATCTGAAATTTATGGAATAAATGTAGTAAATAAATAATGCATTTACTCAGGACTATCTAACTTTCCTAAAGATCAGGCTATAAGTAAGCTAATGTGTACTTAGACTAAAAAATAACTGTGTGGTCTGGAAAAACTGTTTCTGCAAAAAGCAGGAAAGACACTACTCCTGCCCCCTCTGTAAAGCATAGAGCCAAATCTAATCTCAAGATGTATACTAAAAGTGAGTAATTTAAAGATGTAGTTTAATGCATTTAAGATGCACATTTAAGATCAGAAAAGCTAAACAACTACTAAGAATTCCTTTTCTTTTTGCAAAATGACCATCCACGAATAAAGTGAAATTCTGTGGTGAATACAGAACTCTATAACACTGGCAAGGTGCTTAAATAAATAAATAAGGTGCTTAAAAGGAATACGTAACACCAAGTAAGACAAGTATCTTCTCCCTACAGTGGCTCTCAATACCAATGTTGTGGTTTGAGAATTATTCTTGCCATCATCTGAAATTCTTACATCAAGTTTGTTTTCCATAAAGAGCCAAGAAAATACATATAAAACATTTATGTTGTCAGCTCCGTAAGAGATTTTTAAAGAGACATTGATTTTAACACTAGCAGAATGACTCCTCTTTTTGACATAGCCATATTCCCAGTTACAATTTAAAATCATATAAACTAGTCTGCATGTAGCAAAAGAACATTTATAATGCTGGGTTTAGAGGGAAACATCTAATTCTAGTTGCAAATATTATTTGTATCACAAGCCAGAAAAATATATGTAACTTCAAAAATATACTACAAAGAACACAGGAGCCTCAGAATTCATTCTAAATAAAATGCATTAAAAAAAAGATGTAGCTTGCTATTTTATCCACCATCATTCATTCTGGTACTCTAATGCTTTTGTGACTAAATCAAATCTCATTAACTCAAGAGTTTTGAATCAAGTTAACTAACAATAGATAACTTTGTTGTCATTTTTTACTGTGAGCACACTGGCCCACATTAAAAATAAAATTACATCATTCATGTTATGTTAGCCCCCACCACCCAATGATTTTCTCATAAAAAGTTCTTATGATGAGGTTTTGAATCTGTGCAAAACAAACCTGCATTTGGCTGGCAGAGTTTACTTCTTTTTGACTTTGATCTAATGGCACTCAGACATAACAGATTTTGTAAACTCTGGAAATGGCAGTGTTTGGGGAGATAAAGAGATCTGTGATATACTGTAACTGTTAAAATCCAACTGTGAAAAAAGTTTTTCTTTTCATTAACATGAACAAACATGTTTTGAGTTTTATCTTATTTCATTAAGCTATATCAAACAAGCAAGGAGGCAACTGCAGCACCAAAGATACCCAATACCAAAACATTTTCTTTTTTCAAGGTGAGAACCTTGAAAACACTGAACTAAGAAAACTATGCTTCAAAGACCAAGTATACGTTTAAACTTAATATGTGTGCATTGGGGAAGAGTCCAGGGCGATCCCTTGATTACCTCAATAAACAAAAGTTTAAGAAGCGTGAGGAAAACTGACATGCTTTTCTGGACTTGCCTAAAACCCGAGAACTTCATACCAGCATTCTTTGAAAAAGAAGAATTTACTGGTTTAGTTTGTAGATACGAGGAGGAACTAATTTATAACTTCAACTGAGGAGGGAGAAAATAAGGCTCTAAAAAGGCAGGCAGGCAGGCAGGGGCACCCGTAACAAACAGTCAGCGCCTGAAGTAAGTAGCAACGATTCGAAAGTGAGACTTATCTCTCCATTTCCTTACTCTTCCCGCCACCCACCCAGCCACCCTCGCCTTTTCTCTTTCTCTCCAGCCAGGCGCAAAAAGGGGAGAGAAGGGCCACGAGGTTGCCAAGCGTGTTTGGAGCAGCCTCAAGCCACGCGGGACCGCGGGGAGTGGGGGGGGAAGCAGCGGGAATGTATATGCCCAAAGGGGAAAGGACCACCACCGAGCGGCAGACTTCCAGGCCGGGCGCTCTCCTTCTCTTTCTCCCCGGTGCCCGGGGTTTGGGGAGGTGGGGAGAGCCAAATGCCAGTCACCCTTCTTCGTGCCTCTCCTTCCTCATCCCTCCGCCCTCTTTCCCATGTGCCCGGCATGAAGCCTCCTCCTGCCAAGGAGGGGGGGGGGGGGAGAGAAGGGCCAGAAGGAAATGCCGCCGCTGGGATTGGGGATTGGAAAGCGGGGGGGGGGGGGGGGACGCGCGAAAGGAAAGCCTGCTGCTGTTGCAGACGAAACCCGGGGAGGGGGGGGGGAGGAAGCAAGTCTGCCCTTGCCACCGGCTCCCGCCTCTTCTCCCACGCACAAAGCTCCCGGAGGAAGGTGGCAGGCCAGGGAAGGCACCGCGCGCTTCGCTGCGAGGCTGGCTTTCCCCCCACCGCCCGCCCGCCTGATCGCCTTCTCCCCTCTCATCTTGCCGTCCCTTCAGCCGGCGCGGCACTGACCTTGGCTTCTCCATTGCACAGAGCCATAGAGCCGGCCGGAGACAAACACCCAGACTGGGGTGGGGGTGGGGGTGGACGAGAAGGACGAGCGAGCTCTCCGCGCCCCTTCCTCCGCCTGAGCCGAACCCAGCAGGGCGAGAGTCGAAGCTGCCGCGGACGAGCCGCTAACGCCGCTGCTGGTTCTGGTCTCCGCCGCCGAGATGAGCTAATCCCGCCGCCCGCCCCGAGAAGACGCGCCTCCCGCAAGGAGGAGCCCGGTCCCCGCGACCCGCCTTCTTCGGGGCCGACCGGGCGTGCGAGAGAGAGAGAGACAGGGAGAGAGTACGGCTGGCGGCCGCGCGCGGAGCCCGCCTACTGACGACCGACCGAGGCGCCACAGAGAAGGAGGGAAATGAATACATAATACGCTGCTTCCTGGAAGCCTTTTTCAGCGGGAAAGGCGAAAGGAGGAGGAGGAGCAGAATAAACATTTTGTTTTGTTCGTTCAAGGGGGATCCTGGAAGGAGCAGCCGCGGTGTGAAGAAGCAAAGACACCCAGCGCTCTCCTTAACTCCCTATCCCGTTTCCAAAAGGCTCCTAAAACGGGCCTGAAAAATAACGAGTACCCGTGATTGGAACTGTCAAAGAGACTGGGACATGCCACAAGAAGCCTTGCATCTTTCCAGTGGCTGCAATATTCTGCACTCAGTTGAATAACGGGGTACTTTTTTTTTCCTGAGTAACCATGAGGAGAAGCGGGAAAGAGGAATGCCTGTAAAAATTTAATTCCCCAACTTCTCAGGTCTTTCTTTTGTCAGGGTCAGATGTTTTCCCTCTCCGATTCAACTATTTTGTTCTCTTAAGGTAGAAGTTTCCCTAAGTACAGTGGAAGCTGGGCATAGCATAGAAACTAATGCAAAAGAAACAGTTCTGAATTTAAACTCCTAACTTTCTTCTGATTTAGGGAAATCATCTCAAAAATTATTACTATGTTTTTTCCCCTTCAGATAAGCAGTAGAATAGACCAAAAGTAGGACTTAGCTACGGTATTGGTCAATACCACCTTACCAGTTAATTGATCAGGAAACTTATCAAATCTCTTATGAAATTTGTGACTAAGCCATTGAACTTTGCAGGCCAGACCTGATTTCTAGCACTTGCTATTTTAAAAGCAGGAAGCAGAACTGGTATGTAAATTATTAAATATATAGAAAAAGTATTTAATCATAAAAGTATTTAAAAATTTTCACCTCAAAATTTCCATCCCTCTCATGTAATACCATCAGATACATTTATTTAATAAAATAAATAAAATTTATTTGCTACCCGTCTCGCTGTAAGGTTCACTGTGACCTGCTCCCAAATACCACAAAATAAATAAAATGGGTTGCCTGCATCAAAACAAAATAGAAAGGCCCTGCCCCACTGCTGAACCCAAGGGCCTTTACCTATTCTTCAATTGCCAGCATAATTTATTTGTCCCCCATTATTTTTCCAGTTTTTCCAGTCTTTTGACTTCCCTTCAGTGGAAGAGCAGAAGATGTTATGGCTTTATTAACTGTAGGTAAATGCCGTCAGCTAAAGAGGGAATAGTCTGATTGATACCAAACTTTGGTCACTCAAGCTGGGGATGAGATGACATGGCAGAAGATGTTGATAGAATATGGGCATATTTATCTTGAAATAGATGTAAGTGGTGGCGTATCCTAAGGTAACCTTTCCCTGTGCCCTCCAAGGGGGCAGTGGTCAACCAGAGGCAAATGACAACAGCAATAGTGTACTTCAAGCTCCACTCCTTATATAGAAGTGTTGTGACATCACATATACCTACAAAAAGAGTAAAACTTGTGGTACAGTGGCATTACTCTGCTTTTATCATTTGGACAAAAGTTTTGGATCCTATAGATGCCTCTACATAAGTTTCAAAAACTAATCTCTAGTCAATCTGATAAACAGAACTTCAAGTTATTTGAAGTTAACATTATCATCATCAATGGGAAACATGTGAAAATTGGGACCTCACCCAATGAATTCAATATGCAGTATCCCAGACTGCATTTCACCTCCTGAAATGCATAAATGTATAAAAATACATTACCTTAGATGCTATCCATTTAAATAAGAAAAAAGAAACCATATTTTTGGTACTAGTGTAAGGGCAATCTGGTTGTCTCTCTGATGATGTGCCTTAGAATCAACAGTTTGATTGCTTTTCAAAGGTAAAGTGGCAAAGATCTAATGTGGCATAATGGATTGTACCACTTCATAATAGGGGTGGGTGGGTAGGAAAGATGCTGGTTGAAAGGTTCTATTCTTAGGAAGAAAAACAAGAAAAATAATTATTCATAAGTCTAAAAGCAGTATTGTATAGGAAAGAATGATGAATGACCTTCACAGAAATGCTAAATTTTCATTAATAGAGATGGACATGGCACCAAACTAATAATTCAGGATTCATTTCACATGGTTTACCAGGCTGAAATGAGTTTAGCTAGTTTATGGTATCAGTACAGTATATAGAAGATAGTATAAGGCATTGCTGTTTTTGTTTTTTTTAGGTTGGTGGATCTCAGGTATTCTTAAGGGAGTGCTGGCAAACTTTCCTTAACACTTCATGGAGTCCCACTAACAGCTCTCCTGATTACCTTGTGCTTCACATCAATAGCAATAGCAATAGCACTTAAACTTATATACCGCTTTACAGTGCTTTACAGCCTGCTCTAAGTGGTTTACAGAGTCAACATATTGCCCTCAACAATTTGGGTGCTCATTTTACCCACCTCGAAAGGATGGAAGGCTGAGTCAACCTTGAGCCTGGTGAGATTTGAACTGCCAAATTGCAATGTTCATCAAAAGTAACATGGGTATTTATACACTACTCCTAATGTCTGCCTGCAGATTTAAGGGACAATTTCCTACTGCCCCAATATGGTCCCAGTCTGCCAGCCAAATATGAAAAGTGATTTTCAAACTACTGTAGATAGTTTGAAAAGGTAAAAGGTTTGGTAGGTAAACAGGAGAATGTGTTCTCTAGTAGGGAACAATCTGTACGTGCAACAGGTCGGTGTGTGGCAAGGTTCAATGTAGTGTGCAAATATACCCAAATGGTATTTGCATCATTATCGCTTCTTTCACAATTCTCTGCATGTTCAGTCTGAGAGTTGATTTTTGTGGCTATTAATCCCCATTTTCAACTTCCACGTTTTGCTTTAGCAACAATAGATTTTATATGTTCACTAATACGGGAATATCTGAACCTGAGGTGAAGATCTAACAAGATTTCCAATAATCAATATGCCTGTATAGGTGTACTAGCATGTGCCTAAAGCCTATTCCTTCCTTTAACTGAATGCAAAAAAGAAAGATAAAAAAATTTACTTGATATGAAGGATGAAGCTAGAATAAGCTTAGAAGTCAAAAAACAGACAATCAATGGAATATTACTCCCACTTTCTGAATGCATGTTTGTTAAAGTGATGATAAATTTATTATGATGTGGCAGAACCATTAGGTGGTTCATTTAAGTAAAACTTAGTGCGCTGGTTCCATGTGCCATGCAAATGCAATCAGGGAGAGCATCAGGTTGGAAGCACACTTTCCTTTTTTCCCCTAGCAGCTGTCCTTAGAAAAAGCTGTTTTTCCTATCTGGGAATCAGATTGGAAGCAATATTGGAATTTAAGAATTGGCAGCCCCAGAAGACATTCACAACCACCTCTCCTCTTCCTTGTCACGATAGACCATGACTGGAGATCAGTGATAGGTAATTGTGAAAGTGTCTTTTGCAATATTCACTTTAAGATAGGAATATATCTGTATAGTTGTATTTTCAGCTCATGTAAACCTATTCAAAAGTACATAAAAATAATTCAATAGCTTTGACTTCAGCAGGTTTGATGTTTAACAAATTTGATTCAGTTTTGATTAACTTGGCAAGTTAACAAGGATGAAGTTCAAGGTTGTGTGATTGTTTCTGAGTAATTCTACTTTTTCAAAATTCACTGAGCTTAGTAAAAGAAAACAGATGTTTCCAGCTGCAGTCACCCAAGAATAGAATAGAATAGAATAGAATAGAATAGAATAGAATAGAATAGAATAGAATAGAATAGAATAGAATAGAATAGAATAGAATAGAATAGAATTCTTTATTGGCCAAGTGTGATTGGACAAACAAGGAATTTGTCTTGGTGCATATGTTCTTGGTGTACATAAAAGAAAAATACATTCGTCAAGAATCATAAGGTACAACACTTAATGATAGTCATAGGGAACAAATAAGTAATCAAATCGTATTAGGAAATAGTCAATATAAATCTTAAGGATATCAGCAACAAGTTTACAGTCATACAGTCATAAGTGGGAGGAGATGGGTGATAGGAACGATGAGAAGATTAATCACAATGCAGACTTAGTAACTAGTTTGACAGTGTTGAGGGAATTATTTGTTTAGCAGAGTGTTGGCGTTTGGGAGTCTAGTTGTTCTGGTGTGCAGTGCTCTACAGTGTCGTTTTGAGGGTAGGAGTTGAAACAGTTTATGTCCAGGATGCGAGGGGTCTGTAAATATTTTCACAGCTCTCTTTTTGACTCGTGCAGTATACACGTCCTCAATGGAAGGCAGGTTGGTAGTAACTGTTTTTGCTGCAGTTCTAATTATCCTCTGAAGTCTGTGTCAGTCTTGTTGGATTGCAGAACCAAATCAGACAGTTTTAGAGGTGCAGATGATAGATTCAATAATTCCTCTGTAGAACTGGATCAGCAGCTCCCTGGGCAGTTTGAGCTTTCTGAGTTGGTGCAGAAAGAACATTCTTTGTTGTGCTTTTTTGATGACGTTTTTGATGTTAGGCGTAGCTATAAAGGTTGAGTTCTGGAAAAAGCCCTTCCTGCCCCAGAATATTCTCAGGATATGCCTTATTCCAACTTATTTCTAGATCTAGACTAGAATATCAGAAAAGTTTTAACTCAATCTTCATTGATAAGGTTTTTCCTCTGTTATTATTAAGAACTCTGTACAGCTCTACATTTTCTAGCAGACATAAAGACTTTAGATAATTACATTTAAGAAGGCTTACATGCAAACAATTCTTCCTTCCATGATATGTCCTCAGATTTAACTCCTGGGCCTTTTCATATATCCTTTTTTTCTCAATGGCCATGTTGCTGCTGGATTTATTTTTCATTTACTTCATAGCCAAATCCGATTCATGCTTTTATGTGACTACGGTTTTTCCTACTTTACTATTTTTCTGCCTCATTCTCAAATAAGTCCTGGGAATTTATAGCAATATAACAACAACTATAAATACATTGTTATTATTACTGCTCCCCTAAAATAACCGATGATCTCAACTATTAAATATTTCTTAAACAGCACTGTTTTCACTGCCTTCTTAAATGTGGGGAGGGAGAATATTATGGGATCTCTGTAGGAAAACTTTTTCAAACTTGAAAATGAAACACTTCCTTATCCTCCCACCCATCCAAAAGCTCACAGAGATGGCACTCAGCATCTCCACATAGAATGTATAGATCAGACAGGTACTGTCTACTTGAAGCAGAAAGTCATGCACATATAGTATCTAGGTGTCAGAGCGGCAATCAGCCCCGTTACCTTGCGTGGGGTAATTGCCTTCATTTTGAGTTGGATCGTGGCTTTTATCCTGTTGCATACTTTGATCAATAAAACCGAAGAAACATCTTCTAATCAAACTCATATTTATTATAAGAAAATAAAAACATCTCACTATCTAAAGTAGATTACATGTTGGCAAAGAATCCCCAGCCTGACCTTAGCTGGCTGGAGAACAAAGGAAAGTTTCTAGAAGAAGTACAAAAGAATGCAATGACATGCGTAGTAGGTGCTGTAGGTGCTGATAAGGAATATGACTACGGTGAGTCTGATAGTCCAGAAATATTAGCTCTGCTGGTAAATATAAAAACGCAGTGACACCCCTTCTTTTGCCAGTTGAGCGAACATCAGGAACATCATCAGATAAGGCACATCTTCTTACGCAGATACTCGTGTTGAGCTGCTGGAAGCAGTTTGTTGAGCATGTCTGCAATCTGATCATGTGTAGATACATACTGCAATTTTACAAAACCTTATTTCACTAATTGTTTGATATTTCTATAATGGATGTCAATGTGTCTGGACCTAGAACCTGTGAAATGTGATTCAGAAATATAAACCACCGATTCATTGTTTTCCATCACTGTGATTGGTCGGATCGGACGTGTCCAGATATCTGTGACCAAAGCATCAAACCACGTTAGAGAATTACATGCATCTGAAACACAAGCATATTCAGCTTCAGTAGAAGAACAAGAAACAAAATTCTGTTTTCGTACTTGCCAATAAACAGGACATCCATTTAAGAACATCATATAACCAGAAGTACTTTTACGTGATTTCTTATCACTTGCCCAATCAGAATCTGCATAACAACTTAATTCTGCATAATCAGTGTGTGTTGGTTCTAACAATAACTTCATGTGTTTAGTGTGCTTTAGGTATTTCAGTAATTTCTTAATACATGACCAATGAAACTGTTTTGCCTTACCTACGTGTCGAGACAAGAGATTAACACTGAGTGCAATGTCTGGTCTAGTCCAACTACTAATGTATAACAGTGATCCAATAACTGAACGATAAAGTGTTTGATCCTCGAATTCAGGACTTGGTTCATGTGTCAAGTTGTGAAAATCTGTTTGCATGGGTGTCTTTGTTGTGTTAGCATCCTTCATGTTGCAATGATGCAAAACTTGTTCAATTTTATCTTCTTGTGAAAAACTAAACCCCTTCTGTGTTTTTTCAATCTGAACACCTAAATAAGTGCTAATATGACCTAAAGATTTCAATGTGAAGTATTTCTGCAAAACTTTGGCAAAAATCTCACTCATCTGCTTATTTGGACCAATGTAAACAATATCATCGACATAAACAAGAACTATCTCATATGCATTGTTAGATCTTTTTGTGAACACGCACTCATCAGTTTCGGACTTAATAAAGCCCATTGAATTTAGTTTGTCAGTTAGACATAAGTACCACATTAAACCAGACTGTTTCAGACCATAAAGACTTTTGTTTAGGAACCAGGTACCCCCTTCTTGCTGTTGGAATCCTGGAGGACCTCTCACGTAGATTTCTTCATCTAGGTCAGCATGTAGATAAGCGGTGTCAACATCAAACTGGAAAACTTCTAAACCAAGGATAGTTGCAGTGGCTAAAGCAATTTTTACACTTTCAGTTCTGACTGTCGGTGAGTAGGTATTTGTGTAGTCCTCAGGATAACGTTGAGCGAAACCCTGAGCTACAAGTCTGGCCTTGTACAATGACTCACCATTTGGCTTCTTTTTGATTCTGTAGACCCATCGAGTGCCAATGACCTTTTTCTTTGCTGGAGGTTTTGCAGGCATAAACACCTTAAGTTTCTTAGACTGTCCATTTCAGCTTGCATTGCGTCATACCACTTCTCTTGCTCTGAATCGGGAAGATGTTTGATTTGTGTGAAGTTATCGGGAGGAAGTGTAACATTACAAATCAAAGGCAAGGGTGCTTTTGTCAGTTGCCACGAATATCGCTGTGGAGGAATTCCCTTTGTGGTTCTCTTGGAATGTCTCGGAACAGTTGTCCATTCTTCTTCCATTTCGTCCTCGTCTTCATCATCGTCGCTAGCATCAGCATCCGCGGCTTGCGAAGACGGAACATCATGTTTGGAAGAACTGGTGAGTGGAACATTTGCCTGTGAATCTTGGTCATCAGGCTGCATGGCATCGGTAACTTCATCTTTAGGAAAATAAACTCCAGGATCATTGGAATGAATACTGGACCAGTCAGCATCTTCCTCAAAATTAGCAGATTGGGAAGTCACTAGTCTACGATTAGAGTCAATAAATTTGCTCCATTTTGAATTGTCATCAAAACCCATAAATCTCAGTCTCTTTGCTGCTGGACCTCCTTTCCTTCTTTGATCTAAGGGACTGTTCACCATGGCGTACGAACCAAAAATACGGAGATTCTTGAGATCTGGCTTGTAGCCATACATCATGAAGAAAGGAGTTTGATTTATCGCACTGCTCCAAGTACGGTTGATGATGTAATTTGCATATTTAAGAGCTTCACCCCAGTATGGGTTACTGAGGTTGGCGTCTTCTAAAAGACAACGCATCATGGTTTGCAGGACCCCTTGTCTTCTCTCTACAACTCCGTTATGAGGGGGAGTATAAGGAGCTGAAGTCTGATGAAGAATTCCATTCTTACGCATCCAGTCCTGGAAACGCTGAGACATGAACTCGGCACCACGATCACTCTGGATTCTGGCGATGTTTACTCCGTGTTGGGTAGAGACGAGGGCTGCAAAGTCTTTAAAGATCTGAAAAGTCTCGGATTTTTCTCTCATTGGATATACATATCCATATCTAGAATAATTATCAACAATTGTTAAAAAATATTTTCTACCACCAATTGTTGGCGGAAATGGACCAACTATGTCAGTGTGTACCAAATCAAAAATACGTGTTGACAGGCGTGTAGCGCGTTTTGGAATGGCTGCTGCTTTGGATTTGGCTTTCTTGCAAACAGCACAATCCAGAAACACCCTACACCCCTTTAGATCCAAACCTTTTGCGAACTCTGGCATTTTTCTAAGAACCCGGAAGCTGGCATGTCCCAATCTTCTATGCCACTTATGGATGCACCTGGAATGCAAAGGTTTACCAGTTAGTGAATTTGCAACATTAACAGTTTTATGAGGAACCTCAGGCTTGCTCTGAGCAATCTGTTTCTCAATTTTCTTTTTGTTGGCTTTAGGAGCCTTCGGAGTAGCAACAGGATCTCTCACTGGGACGTCTCTCTCTGGGCCTGTGCTCTCCTCTTTTGGAGTTTGTATACTTGCCTGTGCTTGCGATTTAGATTTTGGTTTTAAGTAATAAACACCACCAATTAACATGGTTTCAGCAACAATATCTCCATCTTTAACTATGTAACTTGCTTTCTCGAGATGGTGAACCTGGAACTTTAAAACTCTAGACAAGTGAGCCTGACTAAGCAAACTAAAAGTTGCAGTCGGTATGTAGCAGACATCAGGAATGAATGCATTGAGCTCTTCAACATAAACAGTTCCTTTTCCTTTGACCTGACAAGGATGAATGGAAAAAGAATAAAGTTCACGTAGTTCAGGTTCAGGCTCGTGCATCTCTGTGAAAAGTTCTTTTCTGTAAGTAACATGGAAAGCTGCACCACTGTCCAAAGTCCACAAAAGCCGTCTGTCGTACTCTGGATGAGGTTGTGGATCGTTGGTTAAAGCCAATGTGGCAAGTGGAGCTTGCGAATCACATCTTGGACCACGACGACCTTGTCTACCGCCTCTGCCTCTGCCTCTGGAGTCTGTTCCTCTGGGCTGGTATGTGACGGGAGCTGGAACTCGTTGGGGACAATCCCAGGTGGCATGTCCCACACGGTTGCAGATGTTGCATCTTGGCATCCTTGGAGCATAGGTCCTTCCTCGGAAGGGACGCCTAGCTGGAGCTCTTGATGCGGGTGGTCCTCTCAAGTGTGGTGTGGCTAACATCAGTGCCTCCTCTTCAATTAAGAGTCTGCACACATTGTCCACTGTGCGTTGAGCAATAGGCACTTGGTTAATCTTTGTAATGGCATCTTTCCATTCATAGTTCAAAGAGTTAATGATAATGCTGATCATTTGAATATCTTCAATAAGATAGCCCCTTTCTCTCAATTCTTTCCTCATACCTTTCAGTTTGGTCAAATGTCCTCCAATTTGTTCACCAGGTTTCAATTTCGAACCATGGAATTCAGACATGAGCAAACATGAAGACTCAATTGAGACAGGCCTGTAGCAATTTTTCAATTGGACCCAAATTTGTTGGGCTGTTGCATCAGGCGGAAAAGTAACCTGCAGTTCAGTATCCATGGACATCAACAATGTTGTGCAGGATTTAGTCTCTAAGTCTCTTATTTCAGGTGTCCATGGTTGGACAGGAGGGTTAAACACCATACGATGTGTGCCTTCTCTGCGTAGCAAAAGTCCAACCTCACTGACCCAGGCCTTGTAATTCTGCCCTGACATCTTTAATTTTGACTCACCAGCCAGTGGAGCAACAGAGTATGCCTGTTGAGGAATAGGCATTTGAGGTGCTGGCTGTGGGGACAAAGGCACTTGTTGTGCTGGAGGTGGACCAGGAGCTGACCCTGGTTGTACAGCTGGAGGCACGTGTGCATGAGCTTGTAGCTGTGGCATTTGAGCTGCAATATTAAAATGACCTGCTGGAGATGCAGTCATTTGCCTTTGCTGCATTAAGCGTTGTGTTCCATCTAAAAAGACCCCAGCACCACCAGGGGGTGCTGAAAAATGAGCCTGTGGAGACACTTGTGGCATTGCAGTTTGAATCTCTGAGTGAGTTAAGGACATATCTGACAAAGTCTGTTGCAATGCCTGTAATCGCTCTCTCAGATCATGATGCATTTCAGCTTTCTCTTGTAAATTACTTTGGCCGGCAGATGATGCTGCAACTTTAGTTGTAGGCAGCTCAGATAATCTTTCTGTCTGCATGGCGTTTGTAATTTGAGAATAATGTGGCAAATGTGACGTGTGCACAACTCTCTGTTCTGATTTGCCTGACACAATATCCACCAGGGGGTGTGCCTTTGGCTCTGAGGGAGAAGAAGGCAAAATGGCGGTTTTTGAGATTTCATGAACGTGGGATTCTCTCTTATCTGGCTCAAGCCTAGATAAAGCCATTTTTGCCTCGGATAGCTCACGTTCAAAAATTTCTATCTGGTCACGATAGTTTCTTATAGCTTGCTCATGAGGAGAGACTTTGAAGGTTTGAGATGGATAATAAAATGTTTCTCCCTCTACGTGGGAGGAAAAAGGCTTTGCCGTTTGTGGAAGTTTTGGCTTGGCCCCAAGCATTTCAAAATCAGAAGTTTGAGAGCATGCATAAGTAGAAGGTTGAGTTACTGACCTCGGTCGTAGTGCTTCGCCTTCAAAAGCAGCTTTTCTGTTATTTTCCTCCTGAAGCTTCGTTAAGAGCATTTTGTCTGATTCTTCTGCTTCTCCCACGGTTTCTTTTTCTTCCAGCTGAGTGACTGGTGCCAGTGGATCGAAAGAGATCAAATCATTTGTAGAGAGAACTCTAAGTTTAGTTTGTTCTTCTCCTGCTTCTAACTGAGTGGCAGATGCGAGAGGCTGAAATCTGGAAGATCTTTCTATATCATCCTTATCTGAAGAAGATAAGAAGGGCTTCATTTTGCCCTTTTCTTTCATTTTTCCTTTTTTCTTCTTTCTTGGCATCTTAGAAGTTAATTGTTTAGTGTTCCGCAGTCACTAAATCAACTATCTGTCTAATTAGCCTAGACGGTCATGATCAAAAGTAACAAGTCAGGAATAGCCATAAATTAACCATCCTCTGCTACCATTGTCAGAGCGGCAATCAGCCCCGTTACCTTGCGTGGGGTAATTGCCCTCATTTTGAGTTGGATCGTGGCTTTTATCCTGTTGCATACTTTGATCAATAAAACCGAAGAAACATCTTCTAATCAAACTCATATTTATTATAAGAAAATAAAAACATCTCACTATCTAAAATAGATTACATGTTGGCAAAGAATCCCCAGCCTGACCTTAGCTGGCTGGAGAACAAAGGAAAGTTTCTAGAAGAAGTACAAAAGAATGCAATGACATGCGTAGTAGGTGCTGTAGGTGCTGATAAGGAATATGACTACGGTGAGTCTGATAGTCCAGAAATATTAGCTCTGTGGTAAATATAAAAACGCAGTGACACTAGGCACCAAACCATGTATGGCTTTAGAGACCAAAACCATTTCAAATTACTCCTGGAAGCCAGAAATTATGGTAGAGTGGCCTTCACCAGCAGTGAGTAGGCTGCTGCATTTTGTACCATGTGCTGTGATTGCTGGAGGCTGTAGGGGTCTGAATGGGCAACCAAAGGCTTTAGCTGTACCCAGGCAAGATGGACTGGCTATGAGTTCAAGGGACTTCAAGATCCAGTTGTTTATCATTGTTAAAGCTGGATGGGGTTGCACTATCCCAGATAGATCCCATGTCAACTTGATGGTTCTCCTGGACTTACAGCTCCTGCTCAAAGAGCAGGTGGCAGTTGTGGCTAGGTGGGTCACTCATGCCCTTGGATGGATTACTGCAACACACTATACATGAGGAAGAATATGCTTGAAGAGTATTCAGAAGCTATAGCTGGTGCAGAATGTAGTGGTCCATACAGTCCTTAGAACTTAAGGCTGAACATGTAACACCATTACTATGCGAGCTGCATTGAATACCAGTTTGTTTCCAGATCCAATTCAAGATGTTGGCTGTTATCTTTAAAGCTGCCCAGAGTCACCTTACAGGGCAGATGGGTGACATAAAAAAATAAAAAGGAAAGAGAGAGAGAAGGAAGGAAGGAAGGAAGGAAGGAAGGAAGGAAGGAAGGAAGGAAGGAAGGAAGGGAAATCAGCTTTTGTGGCCTAGAGGTGGCTCACAATCAGGAGGTTGTGAGTTCGATGCTAGGTAGAGGTAGATGTAGGGTCTCCTGCTTGGGCAGCGGTTGGACTAGATGACCTGCAAGATCCCTTCCTGCTCTGTTAATCTGAAAAAGCAGAGTGTTGCAGGGGCTATAAATGGCCATAAATGTGGTCTAGTTGCCTAGTGCCTAAAATGCAATGATGTGACCCAGTGGGCAGCAGTTGACAGACCTTTGAATCCAGGTCATAGGGAGCCCTGGAATGGTCCATTATAACTTGAGCGATTGTTAAGCAACCAGTTGTAAATTGAGGATTTCTGGTGCAGAATCAAGCAGCTTCTTCAGAGACAATTCTAAGGCCAGAATGCAGAGAAGAGACTTGTGCTAGACAATTACCCAGACTTGCATGTTTGTGAATACAATATGGGCAAACTAGTATGATTTGGGTTGCTTTTTGTCACTTCTTCCCCGGTTTCCTTTCTTTAGTAAATTGTCAAACGCTACTAAATAGAGGCTAAGTGTTCTTTGTGATAGTAATTTTGCTCACCTGTCATTCTGTCTGCCCACTCTATAGTTCTAGCTGCTACTTGTGATACTGGGAAACCTCCAATGTGGCAATTGAACATAATTCATTTTTTTAAAAATTTGGAGATAAACATATAGTTCACTGGTGAAACCAGCTTTGCATATATGAATTTGCCGTATCTTGCCTCTGCTTTTGAAGGACATCATATATCTATCTAGGACAGTGATGGCTAACATTTTTGCCATCACGTGCCAAAAGTGTAGGGAGCATTGGGGGGGGTTGCACGCATGCGTGCCCACACCCATGATTCAATGCCTCCCCCACACCCTGCACCCCCATGCATGTGCACGCGACCTCCCCGTGCTACCTCCGCTTTTGGCACGTGACGGCAAAAAGGTTAACGGTGGGCTCAGTAGTCCCATTTTTCATCCTCCCCAGGCCCCAGAGACTTTCTTGGAGCCTGGGGAGGGTAAAAACAGCCTTCTGCACTCCTCCGAGAGGCCCTCCAGAGGCTGGAAACGCCCCGTTTCCTGACTTCCAGTGGGCCCAGAAGGCCCAAAAATCAGCTGGCTGGTGCGCACATGCACGCTGGAGCTGAGCTAGGGCAATGCTCACGTGCCCACAGATATGGCTCCACATGCCACCTGTGGCAGGTTCGCCGTCACGGGTCTAGGATATTAGAGAGTCTTTGCCAGTAAGAAGATAGGACTTGGCTGATATGTTACATTAAATTATAATGCATATACTTGTGTTTGCTCCATAGACTGTGTCAATCTATTCATAGCGATATGCACACCAGTTTCAGAGGTGTGCTGCTGCCAGTTTGCACCAGTTTGGGCATACCAGTAGTTAATATTATGCGCAGATCGGCGAACCAGCAAATGCCACCACTGGCTTGCCCCTTCCTTTCCCTCTCCACCCCACCCCTCCCAGTCACTCCTTATCTTGCCTTGCCTGTCTTGGCTGGTAGCTAGTCATCCCTGTGGCCCAGCTACTCTCTAGCTCCTTGCCCACTTGCCTGCCTTCGACACGGCCTAGAGAGAGGCAGAGGAACAAGAGGAGCCTGTTCCTAGTGCATGTATGAGAAGAGCTGCCAGAAGGCAGGAGCAGATAAAGCAGAGAGGATGACTCGGGAGTAAGGCCAAGAGATGATTGGCTCCTCCCATAAGGCTTAAAAGACCAGCAACGACTCTTGGCCTCTTTGTCGGAAAACGGACGTTGTCTTACCTGAACGTCCATTTTCTGGGTGCTGCGGATACACTCCATAGCTGGGATCAATCCTCCTTTCTGACAACAACTGAGAGAACTTTTTAATTATTCCTACGTCACTCTGTGCTCTAGCTCCACCCCCTTTTCCCTTTACCTCCTCAGTCTTGAACGAAGGAGCAGTACAGCATATGATACAACTCAATTTTATTAAACAACAAGAACCAAGAACAACAAAGGCAGGAAGCCCAGTAAGGGAGGGAATGGAGTGTATCCGCAGCACCCAGAAAATGGACGTTCAGGTAAGACAACGTCCGTTTTCCAGTGTGCTGCGTCTACACTCCATAGCTGGGACATACCCAAGCCTAAACCCCAGGGCCGGGAAGCTGACTGCCCACCGAAGGTGTCCCAACCACACTCTGCAAGACCCTCCGGCCAAAGGACGCCTCCGCGGAGGCGTAAGCATCGATCCTATAATGTCGGATGAAAGGCGACAGAGAGGTCCAGGTAGCAGCTCCGCAGATGTCCAATACAGATGCCTGAGTCGCCCAAGCCGCCGACACAGCAGCACTCCTCGTCGAATGAGCCAAAATCCTTGCAGGAACTGGACAGGCCTGTTGCTGGTATGCCAAGGAAATGCAGGCCTTAATCCACCGACCCACCGTAGCCGACGAGATCTTCTGGCCCATGGACGCCGGATGGAAAGACACGAGCAGCGCCTCCGATCTCCGAAACGAGGCCGTACGACGGATGTAGCGCCTCAAGGCTCTGCGAACGTCCAGAGTATGCCACTGGATCTCGCGCTGATGTCTCGGATTAGGACAAAAATCTGGAAGAACTATTTCCTGAGAACGATGAAACCAGGAGTTAACTTTGGGAGTAAATGCTGGATCCAGCCGTAGAACCACCGTGTTGGCGTGAAAGATACACAAGTCCTTCCTGACCGACAAGGCCGCTAACTCCGACACACGGCGAGCCGATGTAATTGCCAGTAGAAAAGCAACTTTATAGGACAAGAACTTCAGTGACACTGAACCCAAGGGTTCGAACGGGGGAGCCGTTAAGGCCTGTAACACCAGTGGCAGGTCCCAGGAAGGATATCTATGAACAGTAGGGGGACGGATGTTGGTAGCCCCATGCAGAAAATCTCGCACCCACGGGTGATGAGACAAGGACCGGTACGGTGGGCAAGAAATGACCGTAGACAAGGCCGCTACCTGACGCCTCAGGGTGGCCGGGCCCAAGCCTTTCGCCAATCCGGCCTGAAGGAAATCCAAAACATCTTGGATAACCGCAGAAGTCGGGTCCACATGCTTGGTCGCTGCCCAGCGACAAAACGCCTTCCAAGTTGCCTCGTAAATTCTCGTGGTGGAGGGACGACGAGACGCCTGCATAGTCCCGATCACATCCTCGGACAACCTACTCTTCCTCAAGAGGACCCGCTCAAACGCCACGCGGCCAACTGGAGCCACTGTGGCTCTGGATGAAAAATGGCCCCTTGGCACAGCACGATCCGGTGAGGCGGGATGATCCACGGCTTGTCGACGGAGAACTCGACGAGATCTGCGAACCAGGGCCGGCGGGGCCAATTGGGAGCTATCAGTACCAGCTCTGCACGTTCCGCCACTAACTTCCGCACCACCTGTTGGATCAGAACGACTGGTGGGAAGGCATACAGCAGTCCCCGCGGCCAACGACACCGGAGCGCGTCCACGCCTTCCGCCGCTGGGCTGGGATAGCGCGACATGAAGCGAGGAAGCTGGGCATTGGAGGGGCTGGCGAATAGATCGATCACAGGAGTCCCGAATCTGAGGGTCAGCTCCCGAAACAACCGAGGGTGAAGCTGCCATTCTGCTGGGTCGATCAGCTCTCTGCTTAGCCAGTCTGCCTGGACGTTCGCCACCCCGGAAATATGGTCCGCCCGGATCGACAGAAGATGACGCTCTGCCCAGTTGAACAGGCCCTCGGATTCGAACATCAGGGCTCGAGACCTCGTTCCTCCTTCCTTGTTCACATGTGCCTTCGCGGACGTGTTGTCCGTGAGGATCAACACGTGGCGTCCCTGGACCTCCGACTTGAAGTGAAGGAGAGCCAGGCGGATCGCCCGCAGCTCGAGAAGGTTGATGTTGTGCCGCTGCTCCGACCGGGACCACCTGCCTTGGGCTATCTTGTTTGCCATGTGGCCCCCCCAACCGTGTAGGCTGGCATCCGTGGTAATCACCACGCGGTCCAGGTCCAGAAATTGGCTGCCCCGAAGGATGGCAGAGGACATCCACCAGCGAAGAGACAGGCGGACCTGAGGAGGCAGGAACACTTTCCTTGACGAGGTCGCGCAGCCTCTCCGCTGGTACGGCAGGAGTAGCCACTGCAACTGTCGGGAGTGTCTGCGTGCCCACGGAACGATGTGTATGCAGGACACGAGCTTCCCCAGCAGCTGAGACAGAGTCGCCAGGGGCACTGACCTCAGGGACAAGACCGTGTTCACCAACGCCGAGACATTCTGTATCCTCTCCGGGGACAGGAACACCTGGCCTCTTGCTGAGTCTATCACGGACCCAAGATGTAAGATGGACGTCGATGGAACGAGGTGACTCTTCTCCAAGTTCACCGTGAAGCCGTGTGTGCGGAAAGCGTGGAGCACCAACTCTCTGTCCCGAGCAGCTCGCTCCCGGGACGACGACAGGATCAACACATCGTCGAGGTAGCAGAGCAGACGCACTGGAACAGTATGAAGCGAGGCCGCTAGGGCTGCTACCAGCTTGGTAAAGACCCTGGGAGCAGAGGAGAGTCCAAACGGCATGGCACAATATTGGTAGTGAGTCCCAGCAAATTCGAACCGCAGGTAGCGACGATGTGACGGGTGCACTGGAACGTGGAGGTAGGCCTCCCGAAGGTCCACTGATTGCATCCAGTCTCCCTGGCGCACTGAAGCTAGAATGGAACGTAGCGAGTGCATTTTGAAGCGTCGATACAGAACAGCCAAATTCAGTTGCTTTAAATTGAGAATGCCCCTGACCCCTCCGGAGCTCTTCGGCACCAGGAACAGGATGGAGTAAAAACCGGTCCCCTGCTGGTTCAACGGGACCCGTTCTATGGCCTTGATTTCTAACAGGTGAGTGATCTCTGCCGCCATGAGACGAACTTCTCGTGCGGAACGTGGAACGGGACACTTGACAAACCGGTTTGGGGGTCGGGAAACGAACTCTATATGAAGGCCGTCGGAGACCGTGCGGCGAATCCAAACATCCGAGGTCGACAATGCCCATTGACTGTGGAAGTCCCGGAGGCGACCCCCCACCGGGCCTTCCGGCGGTGAGTCATTTACCCCTTCGATAGGGTCTGGAACCTGCCCCACGGAACGGGCGCTTCGAGGGGACCTGCGCCCTGCCCCTGTCACGGAAACGTTGTCTGTCTGAAGGACGTTCGGCAGGATGGAATGAAGGGCGGTAGGCCGAGGCCCCCCCAGGTCCGGCATAGCTCCGAAAGGACTGGCGTTGTGAATACGGATGAAACCGCCTGTCCTGCCTACGAAAGGTCGATGGAAGGACCTTCCGCTTGTCCTTATCCTCCACCAGGAGAGGCTCCAACGCGGGCCCAAACAGTGAGGATCCCTTATAGGGAGCAGACGCCAGCTTCCACTTGGTTTTGATGTCCGCCTTCCATGGACGAAGCCAGAACAATCGACGGGCCGTTACGGAGGAAGCCAAGGCTCTAGAGACAAACTTAACCGAGTTCAGGGAGGCGTCGGCAGAGTACTCGGTGGCCGCAATGATTTTATTCACATCTTGATGTAAGCGTGTCTCTTCTGGAGGGAGACGCTCCTGAAGCTGACGCAGCCAGATTAGTGAGGCTCGGTTGAAGAACGATGTAGCCGTAGCGGTCCTGACCGCCCAGGCCACCGCCTGATGCGACTTACGCAAGGCCAGCTCCATCCTCCGGTCCTCCGCCTTCAGGGCATCTAGCGGGTCGGACGAAACCACCGAATGAGAGGTGAGATTCGCCACCGGGGCATCCACAGATGGCAGGTCCAGAAGAGCTTCCAATTCGGGAGCGGAACAGTACAATTTCTTGTCCAGGTTGTTGGGCGCAGTCAGAGAGCCCGGCTGGGCCCACGGGGCCTGGAGCACATCAGTGAACAACTGGGGACAAGGCACAAAATCTTTTTCACGTTTGGCCTGTTTGAACAATGCATCGTGTGGGCCAGCTTCAGGCTGAGACGGAGGGAGTTGCGCCCCCACCGATCCCAGGTTTGTTGTTAAACGAGCCTTGTGTAGTAGAGACTTAAACAATGATGGGCGAAACAGGCCCGAGAAGGCAGGGGTATCAGGAAGCAGGCCCTCATCTTCCGAAAACTCGAGATCCTCCGGAAACGTCTCCTCCTCTGAACCGTCTGAGGAATCTGACACCTGCCGAAGCGGGGACCTTGACCTGTGCGCCCTGCGCGCGGAAGAGGACTCCAGCCGCCCCCCTCCCGACGGGGCCTGAACTGGTTGCTGCACTCCGGCCGCCATGATAGTGGCCAGGGCAGAAGACAGCATGGACTGGAAATCGACCTGTGGGCTCGTGGAAACCGGATCCACTGGGCGCAGGCCCGCCGCTGTGGGCGTAAAGGTAGCTGACGGTGCTTGTCTGGCGGGCGGCCTTGGGAGGTCCGCCCCTGCAGTAGAGACATCGGGCATAGATTGAGACACCCTTTTACTCATGGCCAGAGGAGCGGGGGACATCTGGCCAGACGTCCCTGCCTCGAGATCTGTAGCCATGGCCTGGACTCTGCTTGCCTCCGGGCGCATCAGGAATGCCGCTGCCAACCTGGCCTTCTCGAATTGTTTCTCAAACGCCTTATGACGGCGGAGGGCGTCCCTGTCCTCTCCCCCTGACTTCTGCGGGAGGCGTGATTGATGGCTGGAGCTAGCCGACCTCTTATCCCTCTTTTTCTTATGTGATCTTGTTGATCTAACAGGGCTGACCTCCTGCTCGAGGTCAGATGATAGAGAGGAATCAGCCATGAACGGGAGATAAAGGGTATCCCAAAGGATATAATGCTCCCTCCTAGTTTGCTCAGTGCGTACTTTTGGCTTAACTCAGGTCAGCCTTGCACAGCTTGCACTGCTTTGTGCTGCTTTGCTGTGCTAGCGTTGCTTGTATTGTTTTGTTTTATTTTGCTTTGCTTTGCTTTGAAATGCTTTGCCTTGCGTTGCTATGCTGTGCTTTGCTTTGCTTTAGTAAGCCTTGCTTTGCTTTGCTTTGCTTTGCTTAGCTTTGCTTTGCTTAGCTTTGCTTTGTTTGCTTTTGCTTGCTTTACTTTGCTGTGCTTTGCAATGCAATGCTTGCTTTGCTTTGCTATACTATACTATGCTAAGGTTCGTTTCGTTTTGCTGTGTTTTGCTTTTGCTTTGCTTTGCTTTGCTTTGCTTTGCTTTGCTCTGTATAGCTTTGTTTTGCCTTGCTTTGCAAAGCTTTGCTTTGTTATGTTATGCTCTGTTTGGCTGCTAAGTTCAGTTTTACTTTGCTTCACTTGCTTGCTGCACTTGTTTGCTGTGCCTGTGTGCCTTACTGGCTTTGCACAGAAATGCTAGCAAGGTTTAACCAGCTGCGCTTTGCTTGCAGACTACCAACAGCTGCAGCCCTTGCTTAGACTACCCCCCCCCCTTGAAGGGGCGGTGCAGAAGTTTAATTGGGCAGCCGCCCTTTTCTCTAACTCCGTGGGGCAAGGCAGCCGCCTCCCCCAGAAGTGAGTTATAAGATTCCTTGGTGCACTGACCACTGGGGAAAGGCCAGGAGCACCTAAAGGTACAAGCAACTTCAATTGTTAAGGCCAGCAAGAAAAGCGCGCGGCTGAGGGCAACAGGGGCGGTGACCACGCCCCCCAAAATGGCGGCCGCGCCTACTCGCAAGGAAGCTAGCCGCGCCTGCCACGAGTGGCCAGGCCGCAGGCTGCAGCAACGGAGCGGCGGCGATGATCCCAGCCGCCCCCCCCCCAGCACACAGAAGCGCTCCTTGCCGCCGATCACGAGCGCACAGGCTGGCGGTGCTTTTCCGCGGCCCCGCCCGCAGTTCCCTGACGGGACGGAGGCCGGAGTAGCTGGCGAGCTGGCTGCAAGCCTCCGGTGGCGAAGGAGGCGTCTGCAGGTGAAAGGCGCCCCTTTTAATTGCTTGGCACGACGGAGAGCCTTTGAAGTGAAAGGGGTGAGGCGGGGGCTACGACGGCTAACCGCCCGGCCCCCCCTCCACCAGCAGCAACTTTTGAGCCGGATCCGCCCCGCAGGGCCAGAAACCGGGCGCTGTGAATGTGAGGCACAACTCGACCTGACCAGCAGGCACGAAATTGGCAACACAGCAGGCAAGCAGTTAATGAAAGGGAAAAATTAAAACACAGAAGGGAAACTAACTTAACCCGAAATAAAAGGGGGTGAAGAAACTAATCAAAAATAAATAAAGGCCTAACGCACTAACCTAGAGCACAGGAAAATCCACCCAGTCTGTCAGCAACTGAGAGAAAGACTGGGGAGGTAAAGGGAAAAGGGGGTGGAGCTAGAGCACAGAGTGACGTAGGAATAATTAAAAAGTTCTCTCAGTTGTTGTCAGAAAGGAGGATTGATCCCAGCTATGGAGTGTAGACGCAGCACACTGGAAAACGTTGATAAACTTGGTTCTTATCTTGCTCAGTGTCCTCTGCTTCTGAACTTTTGCCAAGGGAAGTCTTTGGCAGTTTACCTAATTATCCCAAGGTCAGAGATAAACTAAAGACTGGTGTTTTAAGGACTTTGCTTTCATTTCATTTAGAATACACTGAGAATGAGTTAATTCTCAGTTGTTTTTAAAAATGTTTGTTTTTAGAACTGTTTTGCATTTAATATCAATTATGTGGGCCTGCAAAGACTCCTGCACTAGGGCCGAGACTGCTGCTTCTCTGCAGTGCACGCATGCAACTCCGGGACATCGCCTGCCCACCCGCCCAGAGCGCCACTGCCAGGTGCTTGCCCCATTGGGGATCTGAAGGGCAGAGCCCTCAGGCTGGCAGAGGTGCATGGAAACTCTGAGCTCACTTTTGGGATGGATCAGTTCATCCAAGCCGGGCTTTGCTTCCCAGGAAGGACTCTTCTTCACACGGGATCACCCAGCAGCGAGGAGGAAGAGGGAGAAGGGGGTTGCTGCTAGCAAAGAAAACAGTGTTTCTGGGATGAGGGGAGCCTGTAAAAGAAAAGGCAACTTGCAAGAGCAGAGGCAGGACAGGAAAGCAAATGAGTGAGTGAACATTTGGCCTGCCGGGTGGCCTCTTTATTCCCTCTCGTTCCCAAGGCAGTGGGGTAGCACCTGTCTCCTCACGCCAGTGCTCCT
Organism: Masticophis lateralis; assembly: GCA_030761175.1. NCBI lineage: Eukaryota > Metazoa > Chordata > Lepidosauria > Squamata > Colubridae > Masticophis > Masticophis lateralis. The sequence continues at coordinate 25,646,558 of JAUDYJ010000005.1, forward strand.
GGTGAGAACCTTCTTGCCAGGAGCGCTGCCCTTGTTCAGATTCCCCACCTCCCTCTGGCAGCCCTTGGCTGAGTGCAGCTGCCCCACCAACCAACAGCAGCTCTGACGACACGCCCCCCCCCAAATCTTTCATCTTGAAATGTTTCTTGAAAGTCACCCCAAAGGGGTGAGCAAAGTAGGCTCCTTATCCTACATTCTCATTAGGGGTAGTCCTCAATTTATGGCCACAACAGCCAAAATTTCCATTGCTAAGCAAGATTTAAATGAGTTTTGCTCCATTTTGTGATTTTCCTTGCCACCATTAAGTGAAGTTCAGTAGTAGTAAATAAATAGAAATTGTGTCTTGTTGAGGCAGGGAGGCGGGGCCAGGCATGTGAGTGATGTCAAGTTGGCCATGCCCACCCAGCCACGCCCACCCAGCCAGTCATTGGGACAGAGAACTGGTTAAAAAATTTGCAGCCCACCACTGACCACTTTGTATGGGTGCATAAAGTATGGATATTACATAATTACAATTCCCAGCAGCTCCAACCTGAGTACTCAATAGTAAGGATGGCAGAGGACTATAGTTCAGGCATATCTGAAGGTCTTCATATTGTACACTTATGGCTAGTATATTGTGAGAATTCAGCTGCTTGGAGTTTCTTCAGTAACCGTAGCTAAATTAACCAGTTCTGAGTTATCTGAGTCATTTTAAGACATGTTACAAGAGGAAAGAAGAGGTTTGACAACCTTCATGATTGATTACAGCATGAGGCTGAAAAGAAAAGTTCTTCAAAGGAGATAATTTTTAACAAGGTTATCATTCACATTTTTCAAAAATGGACAGGTCTTGTTTCTTTTCTCTGAATTGGAGAGTCTTGTCAAATCTTTCCTGCATGCAGAAACATAGAGCTGGGGGGGAGGAGGGGGGAGAGGCCAGCTGGGCAGCACAGTAGTCTTTAATGTGCCCCACGGTTGTGGTTTTTTTGTGGTACCAGATAGGGGAAAAAAGGCAGGGGGAGAAAAGAGAGAACTTGGAAGTTAGCAAAAGAAAAATGAGATGAGAACAATAAATTGACAAATTGGCTTTATAGTTTTTTCATTATAGTTTCTAGTTTCAAAATCTTATTTCAAATTTATCTGAACCCTTAATACCTTTCTAATTTCCTAAAATTTGAACTCTGACTATATAAACATAGTAACTGAATTCCTAGCTAGTTAAAAAAGACTCGTTACCAGGCACATATTACCACGTGGTGGATATATGCAAAAGCAAAGATATATTGGACAAAAATACATACATGGTTAGAAAAAATGTTAAAGCTGCATATAGATTATAAAACAGAATATTTTTGTTAGATATAGTACCAGAAAAGTATGATAAGGGGAATTTGTATTTAATACTACATATTTTGACAGCAGCAAGAATTGTATACGCACAGTATTTGAAAAATTAGGAAACACTGGGAAAAGATGTAATTAAAAATTATTAGACTGTGCAGAAATAGGTAGACTGACATTAAAGTTAAAAGAAAAAGATGATTTTTGAATACTCTACGGGACTTGTTTTATAAATGGTTAGATAATAGAGGTTGAAATTAGGAGCTGGAAAAGTATTATTATGTAAACAAATTGACCCAGACAATACACTGTTCACAAAGCACTTATGTATGTTAAATAAAATTGTATAATTAAACTGTTTAAAAAAATTGTTTTTATTAGTTGCTTGCTTCTGTATCTTGAGTCAAGCTTTCCTGTGAGAGTGTCTTCTTCAAGAAAGAAGATTATTGCAAAGGACCAAAGAACAATTACTTGATACTTGGAAGTCAGCAATTTTATGTTTGAGTTAAGAATTATTGGAGGAGTGCCATCCTCCGGCTGGAGAGACTGTGTTATCTGTCAAAGATTCCAAGGCAACTTTTCCAAACCACAACAATGCTAAAAAGGTGAACAGTGCAATGTCACATCACAACTTAAATTTTAACCTTCAGTAAAGCATTGAAAGTTGTGGAGTTTTTTGCTGGTTCCCTTAAGCCCCACTCTCCTTATGGATGTCCACATGTCTTTGGCCAGTAATAGAAACACTCCCTGTATCATTTCACGAAGATTCTTAACTGACTTGTTTCTATATCCCACCTACATCTTATGTGAATCCAGCCTTTTTTGATATTGCTGTGGAGGTTTTTGCTCATGGGAAATTGATAAACATTATGTCTCTGTTATACTCAAACACCCCTGTGTAACATTGATTTCATGTTACATAAATTGCTATTGTGCGCTTTAAAAAGGATGACTTCAGAGTATTGAGTAAAATAAACAATCAAATAAGAATGCCTTGTTTTTTTTAAAAAAACTATGCCTCCTTGAGATCATAGATTTTTTTAAGGTTATCAGAATTTATATAGAACATCCAATAACAAAAAATACTTGAAACTAAAATATCAAATGCCTTCTAACATGGAGAAAATCAATCAGGATCTAATTATATTTGCAATCTCACTAGAGTGATCATGACTGGATAATATTTTACCATGCTGGAAGTGGCTGTTGAATTGATGAGACTCCCACCTCCCCTCCCCTTGCTCTCTGCTTTCCACCTGTCCATCTTTTCATCATATTGATGTATTCTCATTGAGTTCCTTTTCATTGTTTATTTCATTGTTCTTTTATTTTACTTCTCTTCTGTTTACACTCCTTTCATTTTCTTCCTTTTTGATATTGTAAGCTCCCTCCCTAGACAAGCCCCATGTCAAGATAGGCGGCAAATTTAACAAATGAGTAACAAATTTATCAAGAAGCATCATATTAATTCAGGATAGGCAGTGGACAGCTCAGCAGAACTTGTGATGTCGATTCAGTGACATCCTTCCTAGGTTGTCAGGATATAGTTAAACTCATTTTACGTACATATGTATGTGTGCCTTTGACTTCTGGTGACTACTTGACCTAGTCTGGGGAATTTTCTTGGCAAGATTTTCAGAAGTGCTTTTCCATTACCTGTTTTAAGATATTAAAATATCTTGTCCTCAAATGCATGGATCCAAGAGGTGTATTATATGACATCTGAGGAAGAAATTCTAGCACATAACTCTTCCCTTTTGTAGCATAAAAACAACTATATATTAAATAACTAGTATTTGACTGCCTAGTTATGATACAGAAAGCCAACTACTTCATACAGGAACTTCACTCTGCCTAATTACAGCACTGACCCCCAATTTCTTATATAGTTTCATTTTATACATATAAATATTTTATCTTTAAAATATAAGCACCTTGGTATATAGCATTCCTTTTATATCTACCTTAGAATGGCAATTACATGTTTGACAAAACAGGGTTTTTTGAGTATATCTTTTAAATTGTCACTGTTATGGTATGATTGTAATAATCTGTTCAATATCTCCCTTCTCCTTGTGTACCGATATGCTTTTATATATCTATGTATTGTTTATATTTAGAAGACAGTCTCTTTGTTAGTGCTTGTGATCAAGGATTATTTAAAATATTCTTATAACTCACTATTTTCAAACTTGGCTTAAGATGTGTGAAAGTCAACTACCAGAATTGCCCAGCAGCATGAAAAACAACAAAATCGATATCATTTCCCATATGTGAAAGAAATGTTTTTAGAAAACTACAATTCTGTCTTCCAAATTAGGATTTTAATTCTCTCTGAGTCTCACTGAACTCAGCAAGACTTACCCCCAGTTATGTGGATAGGTATAAATTTGTTCTGACAGTTATTTAGCAATTCGCACTGGAGAATTGACTAGTCACAAAATTAATGTCTGATCCTTTTCTTTCATATTAATGTATTCTGGAAACAAAAGCCATGCAAGTTAGCAAATGCAGCACTCTTTACTGAGAACCCAATTTCCATACCTAACATGAAATATGGAAATTGTGTACAGTGGCTTATTTCATAGCTTAATTAATCACTATATTGTTTCACTTCAGAAATTACATTTGATTTATATTACGGCAGCCTTCTCTAAGAGTAATATTTTTGGATAGTTTAACTTAGAAGGAAGTCCTAATCCAAACACCTGATATGGCTCTTATTTACAGATTTAAATTAAATGGTTAAACTGTTATCTGAGCTTTATCTTTCTTTACATAATAAACAGACTAGCTTCATATAAACTGCTAAATCAGAGTGTGTTGTATTAACCCAGAAGACACGTATAACAAAGATAAGCCTCTTACATTCAAACATAAATTCTATTTATTCCGATAGTGCTTAACTCCTGGAAAAATGCAAAATATATTGTACTTCCTTCCAAATAAGGCATGGCACATTTACCAGTAGTTAACAATCATGCTGTACTCAGTTAACTCGGATTCTCTAAACTAGTTTCAAGCAACTCTAGCAACTTTAATATATGTAGATTTCAATTCCCCAGGTGGCATACTAGTTGGTGAAATCTGGGAATTGAAGTCCACACTCTTAAAGTTGTGTTCCTACAAGATACTACACTGAAGCATGATAGTCTACTTTGTGGTTTAACATATTGCCCAAGTACAAACTGTCTCTCTGCAATTCTAAACAGATTGGTGAAGAAAGTGGGAATCAAAACTATAAATACAATCTCAAAACAAGTGGTGAATACAGCCTAGTTGATTAAATGCAACAGTGGAATGACTTTATCATGATTCTGGAGAAAGACACAAGAGCTTATGCACACCTGTGAATAAGCCCTAGTGGAATGACTCAATGGAACTTGCTTCTATAACATATATTTAAAAAGCTGTAAGATAGTATTCCATATCCAGTGCTCTCAGGAACTGCCTGAAATTCCCATCCTCCATAGACAAGGGCTACTGCTTGATAAGGAGTATTTCAGTTCAGCACCTCCTGAGGAAATTTGCTATGACTGCTTTAACAAAACAAAATTAAGCTAGCAGGTTGCAATATCACCCCCAAAAAAAGCAATGTACTAAGAAATCATTTCTTCATTTGTTAAAATGATAGGAGTATAAATCATCAGGATTACTGATCACTGAAATGTGTTTTTTTCCAGAAAGTACTCAATGCTGTAATAAATGTGTCGTCTTTAAAGCTCCATAAGACTTTAATCTTTGTTGGGTTCGAGCAGTTCCATTCATTGTGAAAAACATCAAAACAGACATTCAAGGGTTGATTTCAGTGAAGTGGCTATATTCAAATGACCTGTTTATCCACAATTATTTTGCCCAATGTTAATTTAAAAGTTTTCTGAATTCGTGCTGCAAACTGGACCAAAAAAATCAACCACGCAGTCTGGATTTGCAACATAATTTGAGCCATTTCTTGAACATTTTTTCTCAGGATCCCTTTCTACTTTTAAAAATTAAGGAGGACCCCAAAAGAACTTTTGTTGTATTGGCTATAATTAGTGATATTTACTGTATTAAAAATTTAAACTGATTCATTTGCTGCCCCAGTAGTTTGACAGGATTTTAATATTGTATTATTTTCCACCAAGGCTGCCAGACAGAAGAACAACCATAGCACAAGAGAAGAGAGTACTCCGCAAAGCCATAGTTGCAAATGCTGCAACAATGGTGCCCACATGTCTGCCCGACATACAGCAGAACATTTGGTGCCCATATAGGCCTTACCAACCACTTGCGGACATATCATGGATAGCCCACAACCTGTTGGATGTCAAGGTCCTCTTCGAACACGATGGACAAACATCACCATCATCATCATTTTTCAACATAGGCTGGCACATAATTGTGATTTGGAGGACCCCTGAGGGAAATCCCAAGGTCCTAGACCACACTAAGAAACACTGCTCTAGACTAGCTAAATGAGTTAGCCAGCCAGTCACTTGTGTGGCATGCATGACAACAACTAAATTGCCAATTTGGCACCTAAATCTACAGAATAACAGAGTTGGAAAGGACCTTGGAGATCTTCTAGTCGAACACTCTGTTTAAGCAGGAAACCCTATACCATTTCAGGCAAATGTTTGTCCAATCTCTTCTTAAATATCTCTAGTGTTGGAGTACCCACAACTTTTGGAGGAAAGCTGTTCCACTGATTAATTGCTCTGTAAGGAAAGTATTCCTTAATTCTAGGTTGGTTGTCTCCTTGATTAGTTTCCATCCGTTGCTTCCTGCTTTGCCTTCAAATGCTTCGCAGAATAGGTTCACATACACACACACCCCTCTTCTTTGCGGCAGGTAGCCACAAAATCTATGTTAGGTGTCTAGCATAACTTTAGGACACCCTATCCTTCCTGTTCCCATTGCCAACATGCAACAGGATGGGCCAGTGTTTCTCAACCTCAGCAGCTTTACAACTCCCAGAATTCCCCAGCCAACATGAAGCCCATTCATCTTAAAAAGCTACTGAGGCTGAGGAACAACACTGGAGTAGAAGAGACGTAAAGTCCGCTCTAATACCTCTTCCCTGTGTCGAGGGACGCCTCTCCTCCCTCTTACATTCATGACTCGTAACTTCAACGGGAACCGGAAGCGTAACTGCAATTTCATTGAAACGCGCCGCTCTCCTTTAACCGGCAGGAGCCGCTGCCATTTATTATTTCTCGCTTTCCTCTCTCGGACCTTTCTCTGATAGGGCAGTTCTTTCGTGACGAAATCCCCCCTTTCGGCCAATGGCGTTAGACCACGGCGGTGCGGAACTTTTATTGCTTTGGCGGCCTCTTCTGCGTTGGTTTGGGTTTCCAGGTAGGACCCTTTTATGGGTCGGACTCAGTCAGGCTGGTTAAAAGGATTATTAGCCAATGAGTTGGAAACCGGTGGAGGCGAAGGGAGTTTTGTGGCGGGGACCGCGGACGGACAGAGTCCCCGTAGGCCGGCCGGCATTCCCGCAGGTCACCGAAAGGAGGCCCATCTCTTCCCGATGCCGAAGGGGGAGAGACGAATCTCACTTGTTCTCCTCTTCTCGTCGTGGTGAGGGAACCTGCCCGCTCGACCGGCGGAACTAAAGGGAGGCCGCCGCAGGGAATCTGCCGGGAGGAGATTGACCTGGGACCCTCTCGCCATCTGCACTAGGGAAAAGGCTCTTCGGTGGGGAAGACCACCGGCCGGTCCCCTCGGCTTCTGAAGCAAAGCAGCGCTGGATTACGTGTGTGACATGTCTCCAGTCATCTCCTCTAAGGATAATAGCCGGCATCGCCGGCCAGGCAACTACCAGAACGCCCTGGATGCGATGCAGAGTAAGTCTGCTCCTCTAGATTTCTATGAAGATGGCCCTGTGGACGCAGTCGGAAAAGATGACAGGGAGCCGCTGCTTCAGGAGCTACATATCCAGCCTACGGAGCCTCCCCAGGACTATAGAGCAGAGTTTGGCAATATCTTGCTCCTTCTCTTCCTGTATGTGCTGCAAGGGATTCCTTTGGGGCTTGCTGGCAGCATCCCCCTCATCTTGCAAAGCAAGAATGTCAGCTACAAGGACCAGGCTTTCTTTAGTTTTGTCTTCTGGCCTTTCAGTCTGAAGTTGCTTTGGGCTCCCTTGGTGGACGCTGTATACTTCAGGAACTTTGGTCGCCGAAAGTCTTGGCTTGTGCCTACTCAGTACATTATAGGTCTTTTTATGATGTACTTGTCTGTGCGGGTGGATTCTCTGCTTGGGGAGGCCGATGGCCAAAGCCCAGATGTGGTGGCCCTTACTGTGACCTTCTTCCTCTTTGAATTCCTAGCAGCCACTCAGGACATAGCTGTAGATGGCTGGGCATTGACTATGTTATCACGAGAAAATGTGGGCTACGCATCCACTTGTAATTCCGTGGGTCAGACGGCTGGCTACTTCTTGGGAAATGTCTTGTTCCTGGCTCTTGAATCATCTTCTTTCTGCAACAAGTATTTACGCTTTCAGCCACAAGCCAAAGGAATTGTTACACTTTCAGGTAAACGTTGGGTACAGAATCTTATGGTTTTTAAGGCTTTTGTGTCCATTTCAAATTAGAAAATTTCATATATAAATACGGTCATAGGTTCATTTCTGAGCCTATTTAATTTATATTGCTGCCCATCTCATGACAATATATATACGAGCATTGTCTATTTTGCACAATATCTTTTTATAGAATGACTTGAAGAACAATGTAATACTTAGTTTTCAGTGTTTCCATATCTATTCAGCTTTGAAAATACAAAGTGTGACATCTAACACATGCTTTTGTATTAGCATATTTACTAAGAATGTTATTTTATAAAAAATCTGGCATGTGGCACTTCATGCCAGATGGCATTTCTTTATTTGAATAGAGTATTCTGATTGGTTATATCATAGCTGAAATGTTTTCACTCATTTATGAAGCTACATCAGGCTAGTTTATCCTTGTCCAAACTTACCAATTATATCAGTGAAAAAGGCAAAACTTCCCATACATATGGCCTAGAAAAAGAAACCAAATAGCACATGTTACATTTATCCTACAGATAAAAATCCACAAATTTTAGAGCTTTCTTAGAACTATTCTTCAGGGGAGAAGCATTATTTTCTTAAAATTAGTTGGTTCCAGTTTTTCCTGACCAATGTAATTTGTATAATGGATAACTAGGAGGTTTTTATTCAATTAGAATATATTATTTCTCCAAATTGACATTCTAGAAAATGGAAGGGTGTCTTTTCATCTTTTTGAAGCTGATAGCTGGATTGAGAAGCAAGTTTTGTTCCTTCATCCATGACATTAGTGTGCACAGAATTGTTATTCATAAAGTTTAAGTCACAGTTCTGTTTAACTGATCTAACCCCCTGCCCCATACAGTTCAGTATACAAGGTAGATATACTTGAAATACTTGAGCCTGTGCTTTAGATTTTTTGAATGGGATATTAGAAATCCAAGCATGTAATTTAGCACAAATGTTTACTACTAATTAATTTTATTAAATATGTATTAATAATAATTCTTATTGATAAATGAGCATCCAGAGAGAAAGAAAAAAGAGTTTGGCTGAAGAAATCGGGGGAGGCACTTTTATGGTTTGTTGTTCATTAGAGCAATATAAAATAGAAGATAATTGTTCTCATCGCTTGCAGCTGATATGCCATATTTATTTTCCTTTCTGAAGATGATAAAGACTGTACATTTTACAAGTGTGGGTTGATTGGCCTCCGGGAAATGAAAGTAAAAAAGGCAAAGGTAAAACTTGCTCACTTACCAGGCATGATAGGGAATTTTTGAATTGTACATAGGAACAAACTCTGGCAGGACAAGGGCCAGAAAACAGAGGAATGCCAAGTGGCAGGGAAGGAGGTAGATAAATGTGACACAAAAGTCCATGTCTCTTGGGTACAGCTTTTATGCTTGTATGGTTGTTAGAAGACTTTCCAGGGTTTCCTTGTGGGTTTCTGGACTCTTGGGGGAATGGCAGCTGTTATAAGCCTCCAAGACCGAGGAAGAAGATAGTTCAGATTCTACGAATGAAAGGATTCCTGCCTTTGTCCTAGACTTAAAGGAAGGGAGGTGGATATTGGAAACTTCCTGCTGAGAGCGATTGAAGTAGCAATCTGTCAACTGGATTCTCTTTGAAGACAATGTGTCTTTCTAGGGATACATTTGGAATGTGAAGGAAAGATGTTGAAGACTCTGATACGTCCAGTAAGAAATATTTCTTTCTTCATTCATGTGGAAACAAATGAAACAGCCAGATGCAGCACTGAAAACATGTAGGGTAGTATGAATATTGGGCAGGAGGATGAAGAAGTTGAGGCACAGGTGATGTTTTCTTTCTCCTTTCCATTGGTGGACGTGGTCTAATGAGAGAGAGAGAAGACTACTGGAAGTAAACAATGGAATATTCAGATGATGCCAATGGAAATGGTTTAGACTCTAAACAATGGGAAACTTTGCCACATTGAGGGACTCCTGGCAAGAGAAAATTGAAAGTGAAGATGTTTGGAAGGTATCTTGAAAGCCTGATAATGAGCCATATATAGAATGTGTAACCATCCAATAAGCACATAAATCAGGAAGGTCAAGTTACATTTCTGTACAGAATATGGGAAACAAGAACTAGAAATGTTATTGCTGGAATGAATATTGCTGGAAAATAATGTAGTATTAATGAAATTGAACTCATGGTATTCAAAGACTTAGTAATATAAATTATGTCAAAGGAAAAAGCTAGACTAATATGTGTGTATATGTGTATGCCATCATCTGAAGGAATATTGAGATCCAGATAATTGAGCATGGAAAAATTGAAAAAAGAGCCAGCTTTTTACACTGTATGAATAAATGAATGAGTGAAATCTGATGCTGATCAATAGGGAAGAACTGATTGGAAAAGTAAAAACAATAGAATTTTGGGAGTATGTAACCATGCCATTTTCCTTTAATATTATGGTAAGAAAATTTGCACCACAGTCATACACCTTAGAGTTCAAGATAGCCAATTTCAGTAAGATTACAGAAGTAGCGATTCCCATGGTCAGAAATTGTCATGTCCAAAGAAGCACAGCTTGAAAATAAGATATGGATGTATAATAGAGTACTCAGTTTCAAAAGGGGGGTGGGGTGGAAATAGGGGCAGCTTAGGAAACTTGTGGATAGCATAGGTGGCTTTTGAATAGGGAAGGGAGGATGGGTGAATCGCCAAGGAGTGTATCAACAGGGAACTATATGCAAAGAAAGATAAGAAAGCATAAAGTACAAAATGAGATTTAGGTTTGCAAGGAAATCAAAAGGAACAAAATGGGCTTATTTGGGTCTGTTGTAAATAAAAGAAAGGGACAGGTCCACTGTTAGAATGAGTAATAGGAAGTAAGAGGTAATAGAGCCACCCCTTTTTTACAATTAATTTTTTAAAAGTGGTAACTCAAAATAAGAAAAAATATGGTTAAAAGCTGGCTACTAGGAATGTTTCAGTTCTCCATGACCAGATTGATGATACCCAAGTTCTCAAATATTTATAGATGTTATCCCAGAGTCCTTTTGTGGTTAGTGGGTATAATGAAGAAGGGTTGTTTTTGTCTTTAGAAGAAAGGATCCAGCTAACTGAATTTGTGAGGCAGGGTGAAGCATTTCATTTATCAGAGAAGAAGCAACACAGTCTGAATGGGAAAGATTTGGGAAGAAAGTATTTCAAATATATTTCCTTTATAATTAGCCTACTACAGTCAAGGGTGGGAATTTTTAACAGTTTGTAAGATTCTGAATGTATCCCAGACTAGCATTAATAATACCATCCTGAAATCCATGTTCTTGCTTCTTTAGTTTTTCCAGCTGTTTTTTACAACTCTGGAATGATGCTGATAACTGGGCAAAATTGAAACAGATTGCTAAGCAGTCTGTGAGCATTTAGAAAATAATGCATTGCTTTACAGGAGTCAGCGTGGGTCAGTCATGAATAAATCATTGCCAAGCTAACCGAGTCCTTTTGATAGAGGGATTAGTGATTTGACCATGGAAATGCAGTAAATTAGGATTAGGTTAGAATTTTTCCACTTAGCCATTTTAATTAAATGATCTGTCACAATACAGTGTTTAGTGGTACACAACATATTTGATAATTGGACAAAACATAGTGATATATAAAACTTCTATTGTTATAGAAATAATTATATAAATACAGAATTACATAAACCTATATGGGTACTTCTGCCAAACTACCGTACTAGATTTGCATATTTTCTTAACCCTGTCAAATCTGTCTACTTTTGATATACCTTCATCAATTTGTATACTTCCTCATTGTAGTAACTGTACTGTACAACCGGTGTATGTGTTATGCTTAACAAACAAACCCATTGTAACCTCAACAGAGTGAAATTTAAATCTCTTACTTTGTAAGGAAAGAAAATAATATCAAATGTCAAGGAAAATCCAAACAAAGATAGTGATGTTATACAGGTAGATCCAGTTACTCATGGGAGTTACATTTCAACATTCAACTGCAGATAATGTAACTGCTGAAATTGGAATGCTAGATATAAGAGCCCCAGAAAATGATTGAAAAATCAAAAAAATTCACCATGCAAATAAAAAACAAAAATAAGGATAATGTATTTTGACCACTTCAAATTTTTTGCTCTCATATATTATTTTATTTTGGCTATAAAATAAGGCAGGGATGAACAAAAAGGAATGAATAACTAGCATTTCTGCATATTTTAAATACTCTATTTAAAAATAATAATGATTGTAGAATAAAATGAAGAATAAAAAAATAGTGTTCCTTCATTCTACTGGTGAAATGAGCAGCACCATCTCCAAATAAGGATCAAATAATGGCACATTATCCCTCTTTTTCCTCCTCAAAATTATGGGAAGTGTTATATTGCATTGTGAAGATGACCAGTCACAAAGTAGCTATAGCTGTATTTGCAAAGAAGGAGATAATTATGCTTCATAGAGCTCAGAGTGTACAAGATTCGTGATCCGCTCAATTTAATCTCCTGTTGTAGATGAATAAGTGACTGCTCAAGCATTTTTACATTCAGTTCTATCTGTGGGATATCATTATTGCAAAAGGTATCCTAATCTCCGTGCTGTTCATGATGCTTCAGAAGTTATTGACTGATGGAGAATGCTAAGTTTTCAGTGGGACCCAGCATTGTCCTGAAAGTGCAACAAGTGTAGAATAATCTTAGTCAAACAGATTATATTGTATGACAAGATCTAACCTGGTTTCTTAACTGATTTCTTAACCAACACATTAAATTGACTCTCATCTAAGTGAATTATACCCTTGAATAAAAAAGTTTGTTAAGTGCAGGGAACTTCTGTAAGATACATGTCCATATTTGGGTGATACATTATTTTATATGGTTCAAGTCTAGTCGTAGTATCTGTAAAACTTGGTATTTATTCTGTGCTTAAAATATAGTGGCTTGCCCCTGTCTGGTTTCTTTAGATATGTTCCACTATAATTTCATAAGACTCAAAGAGTTTGCAGAAAAGGCTGTCCTAAAAGGTCATTAATGAAAAATTTGGATTATGAATATCGTTTCAGATTTCCTCTTTTTCTGGGGTGCTGTTTTTTTAATAACTACTACATTGGTTGCGCTTTTGAAAAAGGAAAACAAGGCAATAGCACCATCAAAAGAAGAGACAAAAGGAATCATGGATACATACAAGCTGCTTTTCTCAATAATCAAAATGCCATCTGTCCTTACATTTTGTGCTCTGATCTTAACAGCAAAAGTGAGTAAATAATTTGTACAGTAGTTTTCAGTTGGGAATTTGAGCCATTTTTGCAAAAGGTTATTTATCTATATACTTATGCGTCAGTCTTATTAAATCATTATGAGTCAGATGACCACTAGACAACATGAACGTTGTAAGGGAGTCTTTGACTTATGATGGCATTTGGAACTGGAATTTCTGTCACAAAGTGATGAAGAGTCTTGGTGGTGCAGTGGACTAAACTGCTGCTGTTAAAGTAGTACTTAGCTACCAGCTGCCTGCAATTACTGCGAGTTCAATTCTCACCAGGCTCAAGGTTGACTCAGCCTTCCATCCTTTTGAGGTAGGTAAAATGACCCAGTTTATGGGGGCAATAAGCTGACTTTGTATAAAATAGAACACCGCTCGGGGTGGGGGGGCAAAAAGCCCTACTAAGCAGGTATATACAAAAGTATGAAGGCTATTGCTTAATGCATTATAAGCCGCCCTGAGTCTCCGGAGAAGGGCGACATATATAAATCGAACTAATAAATTTATAGAGTGCCATGACATCACTTGGCGATGGCAATTCCTGCAGTTCTGGCTCCCATCATTAACTGAAACTTGTGATCATTAGGTGAGGCAACTTCCTGCTGGCTTCCCACAAACAAAACTGGTGGGGAAGTTGACAGGATGTAGTAAGTCCTAGACTGGCAGGCAGGTAAGTGGCTTCTGCTGGATGGGGGAAAGAGTACAAGGAAGACAGAGTGAAGTTTAGGGAGGGTATTAAGAGTGAGAGGGATTGCATGAGACATACAACAAAGGAATGGGGAGTAGGCACAAAGTCTGGAAAGAAAGAACGTCTGAGAGACACATTGAGGGAGTTCATAAAGTGCATTGAGGGTCAGGAAGTGTAAGGGAATGTGTGAGAGGCATGGTGAAGGTTGGGGGTGGTGCATGAAGGTCAGGGATGGTGCGCAAAGTATGGGTGAGGGAGATTTGCCCCAGCAACTTACAACTTTCCCTGACAGCTTCTCCATTAATTTTCTGCAGAAGCCAGCAGGGAAGGTTGCAAATGGTGATCACAGGATCATGGGGTGTTGCAACCACTTGTAAGTGCAAACCGGGTGCTAAATGCTCAGATCACAATGAATTTACAATGGTGATGCTAGGACTATCATTCGTTCAGCACCATTGTTACTCCAGTCACTGATAGGTGACTCATAGGTCAAGTATGGTAACCCTAACATTGTGCCAGGTTACAAATTACACCTTACAAAGGTATATGCTCTAACAGGAGTGTTCTAGTACAGGAGTCATGGTTGCTTGGGGAAGCATTTTTTATAATCTCATGTGGTACTTATTTTTTATTTTAAAAGAAACAAGCTTTGTAATTATTAGTTTGCATAGCAAGGAATACCTGCTTGATCTTTCTATGTTGCTGAATAATTTTTAAAGCATATTTTAAGAATATCTATAGATACTAATGGGAAAACAAAGTGATTTAAAAATCATGTCTGAGTACATTTTTTGTTGCATAACGGTATATAGGATATATAAGATTTTTTTTGAGCCAAATCAATAGTTTTATAAATTTCACATTATTGACTTGAACCAGGGTACAAGTTTCTTCTAAATCAACAGTGGTTTACCTCCCTATCAGGCTGGTGAAAAAAGCAAGACCCAAGTTATAAAATTAGTTATCAAGACAAATTTGAGAAAAGCTTAAAATTAATAATCTTAGAAAAAATTAACAAGATTTTATGTTGCAGGTTGGTTTCTCAGCAGCAGATGCTGTAACAGGTCTCAAACTGATAGAAGAAGGTGTGCCTAAGGAACATTTGGCTCTGCTTGCTGTTCCAATGGTTCCATTGCAAATCATACTGCCCCTGATCATCAGCAAATACACAGCAGGGCCAAAGCCCTTGAATACGTTTTATAAGGCCATGCCATTCAGGTAAAATGTTTAGACTGATAAATATCGCACTACCTCTTTACATGGAATTGTATTATTATATTTATTAAAAGCTAGATATACAGGTGAAACTTGAAAACTTAGAATATCGTGCAAAAGTTCATTTATTTCAGTAATGCAACTTCAATATTTTCAATATTCTAGGCTCAAAGTGTCCCACTCTAATTAGCTAATTAAGCCATAACACCTGCAAAGGGTTCCTGAGCCTTTAAATGGTCTCTCAGTCTGGTTCAGTAGGAATCACAATCATGGGAAAGACTGCTGACCTGACAGTTGTGCAGAATACCATCATTGACACCCTCCATAAGGAGGGAAAGCCTCAAAAGGTAATTGCAAAAGAAGTTGGATGTTCCCAAAGTGCTATATCAAAGCACATTGATAGAAAGTTATGTGGAAGGGAAAAGTGTGGAAGAAAAAGATGCACAAGCAGCAGGGATGACCACAGCCTGGAGAGGATTGTCAGGAAAAGGCCATTCAAAAGTGTTGGGGACTTACACAAGGAGTGGACTGAGGCTGGAGTTAGTGCATCAAGAGCTACCACACACAGACAGATCCTGGACACAGGCTTCAAATGTCGTATTCCTCTTGTTAAGCTGCTCCTGAACAATAAACGACGTCAGAAGCGTCTTACCTGGGCTAAAGACAAAAAGAACTGGTCTGTTGCTCAGTGGTCCAAAGTCCTCTTTTCTGATGAGACCAATTTTTGTATCTCATTTGGAAAACAAGGACCTAGAGTCTGGAGGAAGAATGGAGAGGCACACACTGCAAGATGCTTGAAGTGCAGTGTGAAGTTTCCACAGTCTGTGTTGATTTGGGGAGCCATGTCATCTGCTGGTGTTGGTCCACTGTGGTTCATTAAGTCCAGGGTCAACGCAGCCGTCTACCAGGAGATTTTGGAGCACTTCATGCTTCCTTCCACAGACGAGCTTTAAGGGGATGCTGACTTCATTTTCCAGCAGGACTTGGCACCTGCCCACACTGCCAAAGTACCAACCTGGTTCAATGACCATGGGATTATTGTGCTTGATTGGCCAGCAAACTCGCCTGACCTGAACCCATAGAGAATCTATGGGGCATTGCCAAGAGAAAGATGAAAGACATGAGACCGAATAATGCAGAAGAGCTGAAGGCCTCTATTGAAGCATCCTGGTCTTCCATAACACCTCAACAGTGCCACAGGCTGATAGAATCCATGCCACGCCGCATTGAGGCAGTAATTAATGCAAAAGGGGCCCAAACCAAGTACTGAGTACATATGTATATTTATACCTTTCAGAGGTCTGATATTGTTCTATGTACAATCCTTGTTTTATTGATTTCATGTAATATTTTAATTTTCTGAGATAGTGAATTTGGGGTTTTCATGAGCTGTAAGCCATAATCATCAAAATTATGACAAATCAAGGCTTGAACTATCTCGCTTTGCATGTAATGAGTATCTCATATATTAGTTTCACCTTTTAAGTTGCATTACTGAAATAAATGAACTTTTGCATGATATTCTAATTTTCGAGTTTCACCTGTATACCTCAAGAACAGGAGCAGCAGGTCTGAGGCTTATGTTAATTCTTTAAGGACATATCATTTCCCTTCTACCTTTTACTAATCAAGAAATAACATTGTGTTCACACATAGTAGCAAATCTCAACTGTACGTAATTCTGTCTTCCCTAGGAATAAGGATCGTGCAGAACTCAATTGGTTCTATGCTGGCTGGGGAATAGTAGGAGTTGAAGTCCACACATCTTAAAATTGCAAAGTGAGAAACCCTGAACTAACCAAATAAGAATGGGTCTCACCTTGGTATTTTTTATTTTGTACAGAACGAGAATCCCTCCATTTCCTCTCTAAACCAAATCAGACTTAGACAAGCCATATTTTTTAACTTTATCTTGCTATTTCCTTAACAAGCCTTAAGCACACATAACACTACACAAAGTATAAATGAAACTGTCAAAGCAAGATATGTAAGGATGTTTCCTGTTAAAATGTATCAGTTTTATGTTATTTGTAGAAGTGAAATTTATTTAAGCAATTTTTTACTTGATATCAGCCAAGTGCATCCGTGTCTTCATGTTTCTCAATTCACATATGTTAAATAGCACACCAGAAGCTGACCCTTTTGTTAGTGAATTAAAATGACCTCCCACTCATAACTTCGATCTAAAACTTGTGAAAATCAGATAGTCATATGGCTTCTGTATATCACAGAAACAGTTTTGTAATTAATTAAAAGTATTCTCATCTTTTTGTTGTAGGCTTCTGTTTGGATTAGAATTTGCTCTCCTGTTTTGGTGGACTCCCAGAGTAAAGTATGAAGGAGGATTTCCAATCTATTTCTACATGATATTATTGCTGAGTTATGCCTTACATCAGGTAAGGTTGCATACATGGGTGGAGTTATTAGTTCAGTTTAAGTATGATTGCTTAAAGATCCTAGATCTTTAATGAATGGATTATTGAAAGCAGTAGCATCTCTGTTTAGCCTCACATGGAAACCTGAAAAATGCTGGGTTGTAGTCTTCTTTAATGAATACTGCATTTGTGGAGATTCAAAACATTTTTCAGAATAACTTTTGAGATGTGTATAGCTTATACATACGTGTATATATGCATGCAGATGTATATATATGTATGTGTTTACAGTATATATGTATGTATACACAGGTGTACACACAGTGGAATTTCATTTTGATTGACTAATTGGGTGGAGAGGTGGCCATTAATTGTTGAAGAGTTATGTGATTCATAGCAATTTTTTGTAATGTAATCATTTCATTATGCAAGGAACAATCCTGGTGGAGCTTATTAACAACCAGAATCTTGCAAGGTTCTTTTAACTCAGTGGGATAGGAATGAGATGCATTGGAATCTGTTATATGTGCCCTCAGGAGCAAAAAAAAAAAAAAAGGTTCTTATCCCAGTTCTAGAAGATAGAGCAGGATATTAATATTTTGAATAAAAATCATATCATGCCTTGGTGCTTATTGTCTTCCAGGTTACTGTATACAGCATGTATGTTGCTATAATGGCTTTCAATGCCAAAGTTAGTGACCCACTCATTGGAGGAACGTACATGACACTGCTCAACACGGTATCCAATCTGGGAGGAAACTGGCCAGCCACAGTAGCTTTGTGGCTTGTGGACCCACTTACAGTGAAGCAATGTGTTGGAATTCAAGGTCACAGCTGTGGGACTTCAGCTGCTGCAGAAGTAAGTTTGGTGCAAAACAGATTCCCCATCTTAACAATAACATGGTGATACTAGATTTCCAGACTGATTTTTTAAATTTAAATCAGATTATGAGCCCCTTTAGAAACTTTTTAATAAATTGTTAGTTAGAATTTGCACCTTGCTTACTAGTGAGGTACTTCTCCTTTGTCTTACTAGATACCATGTTTCATTGGCCCACCTAGAGTGTTTTTGCTCTGCTAATAATTCAATTGCAGCACAATGATTAAAACTTATTTTCTTGAACAGTCTCTTCTACTTTGGCTGCAATCCACATTTTTAAAAAATTCTTCTCCTTAACTGTGAACATAATAGCTGCATTTGGATAATCACAAATTGACGTGATTACTCAGGATTACATGCAGCCATTGTGAACACTATGTAATTTAAACCATGCATTGCATCAGAATAGTACTTACAAATTGGACATCTTGCATTGATCGTAATTTCCTGTTTACTCCAAACTAGAAAGTTGTGATTAAAGATTCTAGAAGAAGCTAACATATTAAGCCAAATTTGGCTGATATCCAAACTTTTTCAGAAGCCATGAATAATACTTTTACAGGCTAGGAAAAAATATCATGAAAAAAGTCTATTTGTGTGGTTGCTAAAAGTGAACACTTAAATTGATGGCACATTATCAAAAACAATATAAAAGTATCATTTATAGATGACATCAGTGTGCCTGGCTGAAACATTCATTCATTCATTCATTCATTCATTCATTCATTCATTCATTCATTCATTCATTCATTTTTTATAGTTGCCCATCTCAGTCAATAACTCTAGGCAGTTTATGAGTCAATAAATATATTACAGTTAAACACTAAAAAATTTTATAGGAATAAAAAAAACAATAATTTGTGTGGAGAACAAAATAATAAAATCAAATACAGGTAATCCTCGATTTACAACAGTTCAGTTAGTGACCATTCAGATTTATGACAGTTGTAGCATCCCTTTGGTCATCTGATCAAAATTCAGATGCTTGGCAACTGATTAAATTTATGATGATTACAACGCCCTGGGGCCTCAGAAAGGCTATTTTTCACAGCCTGTAAATCACTTCTGGCCGTTATAAAATATCACACTCCCTTCAATGACTGTCATTCATGTGAATGACTGAAATGCCATTCACATGACTGCATTTCAGGCACTTAGAAATGAGCACTTATGACCAGTTGCAGCATCCTATTATCATATGACTGATTATTTTCTGCCAGTTTTTGCGAAAACACCCCCCCCCCCAACATTTGGGAGAATGAATTCACTTAACTGCATGACTGCTTAATGACGGCATGATTCGGACTTACAACTGCATGATTTGCTTAGCGACTGCTATAAAAAACGGTAAAAAGAGTCCAGTCACGTACGGTAGGTACCTGGACTTATGATCGAAATGAATTAGGACCAAAATTCAAGTCTCAATAGTGATTGTAAATTGAGCGCTACCTGTAATTAGTTAATTTCATTGAACCGATTTGTAATTATAGTATTGTTTTGTTTTTGTGTTTTGTACCATACCATGAGGAAAGCTTATGATCAGGGTAACCATTTTAGGCCATCAAAACAAAACTCCTGTTCATTAAAAAAAAAATCCAAATTAAAACATCCCTAACTATTCAAGATTGTGGGTTGTCAACAAATATTTTTAAATATTTTATGTACTTTTTAAATTAAAGTAATGGAAGTTACACATTCAGAAAAATGTTTAAATGTGTTACAAATATCAAAAGCAGATTTCCTGATATACTTATCACTTGTTCCCTATCCCACCCCCCTCCCTCTCTTCTGGTTTTCTGTATTACAGCTTTGCTCAAAAGAAGGTGGATCTTGTGCTATTACTCTGGATGGTTATTATGTGGAATCCATAACATGCGTAGTATTGGGATTTGCTTGGTGGTTGTTTCTTGGGCCCAGATTGAAAAGGCTTCAGGATGAGCAACCTGCGTCATGGAAATGCAGAAGAATCAGTTAATGAAAATGAAATATCACAAAAGACTGGCTAAAATTGCTATAGCTTTGTCATATAACAAATATACAAGAGAATAAGTATACACATCTAAAAATGGTCAATTTATACATGCCAAATGACTTTACAAAAGCTAAAGTCAAGTTAAGTACTGTATGGATCAATTATAAAGTTTGCCCTTCTTATCCAAAATTATCCTTAAAGTTGTTTTTTTAAAAATTACTTTATAAAAACCTTTAAAATTTGTTACTATTCTGCTAAATTACAGTTGTTGCCTTCCTTTTATGCCCTTAAAGTTACCTTTGAAGAAAAATAAATCTGCCTTTAAAGGAACTTACAATAATTTTGATTTATAATAAACATTGGATCTACATGGTTAAAATGCTTTAGAAAGAAAAAAAGTTTTATATATATATGTTTTATATTGCTTACTGTAATTCTAAATAGGTCAAAACAATGAGGATAAAAGATTCTATCTTTTTTTTTGCCTTGCTCCTATGAAATTTAGTTTTATAAAAAAAATAATATATTTATAATACGCTTTTTTTTCTTTTAAAGTTTAGATTTGGTACAGTACTAATAGTTTACAGCATAAATAGCCCCAAGCCACAGAGGCATATAAATTGGTTCTGAAGTTTTTCAAAATACTAGAATTGGATATAAAATCGGTGACAACAGTTTGCACATGAAAAATCAAACTTTATGAAGAATGGAACATACTTTTTTTTTTTTTTGGCGTATGGGACCCAAATAGGACTAAGCAGAATATTTAGTGCCTTCTGGAAACAAGTTATGTAAGGTGGCGATCAAATATCTGTACTGTTAAATTTTAGAACGTAAGTGTCATTCTCATAAAATATACCCATTTCTGCTGATGTCAGGAATCTAAGTAATTGTTTCAATGAACATTAGAGGAAATTTTTTAGACTCTAATGATGTACAATATAATGTATATCATATGGAAATGGGCTCTGTATAGCATTTGATGTATTGTATACATCTTTCATATGAACATTTATTCAAAAATAAAATGGTGTCATACTTTTGACACTAGGGTGAAATATTGAAGCACTCATATCAAGGGATATATACTGTCTCAGTTTTATTGGTTATTTCAATAAGTCGGTTCTTTCTGAAATTGATGTTTTTGATTCCATGTGAATCTTTATGATTTACACTGTTTTGTTTGAAGCTCTTTTCAGAGTGTGAATAAATTTTAAACCTCTTAATATTTATGTTAGAAAATATCTTTTTTAAAACACACACAGATGTGTGTTCCAATTAAATGAATAGGAAATACTTCCAAGAAAATAAAAATAGTGTTAGTTTTCAAATACATTTAACCTTATCAACAGGGGGAAGATAACCTTTTGTGTTTGGTTGACACTTCTCTTAGAATTTGCGATAGAAATTCTGACATGCTGCTCTGAAATAGTGACAACATATTATTTAAATAATATAGATCACAAGAACTATCAAATTTGGAAACTTGAATGAAAACTCCATAGTGCTCACAATAAAGAGACGTCATTAATGTTTTACAACAACCTGAATAGGATTTTCTTAAATTTGATTTATCCTTACTGCATAGATTAGCACAAATACAATAACCATAATTAATGGTTTTAATAAATATAGTGAATATGTTAGAATATGAAGGCCAGGGATAGGTGGCTGGAGATGAGACGAGAAAAGGAGAAATATTTAAAAGAATTCTTCCCAGGATTTCCTTCTTCCAGATAAGAGTTCTGTTAAAATATTAGTTGTTTCTAGGCCTTTTCAGCAGGGGGCAGGGCTTTCTTCTAGAAAAATCTATGTAACGAGGAGTATTCACCATAAATGATGAAATAGCCTTTTTATGTTTTCCTATTCTGTATTACTGTTAATACAATGTGCCAAAATAAATAAATAAATAAAGGTTATCCGTTTAAACAAAACTCTGGCAATGTAAAATAAATGATGTAAATTGATAAAATTCAGAATCAATAGAAAAGTTGACGTTTCTAAGAATATGAGATTTGAAATATCACCTGAATTATAAAAGTTGACATTAAAAAAATTGTGCTCAAGGAGACTGTGGGTGATGTTTCTCAAACAGCATTCTCCTTTCCACAAGCATTAAATTCACTTTTGAAATGCAAAAATAAGTTTAAAATAATTACTGCATTTTAGTTTTGACAGCCAAATCTAAATCCATGTCATGTGCCGCTGTTTAAAAAAACCACCCCAGCTTGTGAGATACGGCATTGGTTCCCCCTTCCTATCCTAGGGCTTTTATATATGTTGTATATAGTTGGTTTAGATCTTAGTACACAATCAGAATATGTCCCAGGTATGTTCCACATAGATACAAATTAAGCAATTATTTCTAAATAGTGTTTTCAAGGCTTTTTACAAATACAAAAACACACAAATATATTCAAATTTCAAGGGAGGCTTACTATAAGCCCCTCTTCTAAGAGTCATGGGTTAAAGCTTTTTAAATGTTACTTTTAGGAACTAATGTGATGTACCACAGTGTCCCCAAATCTTTCAAATATAACCTGGGTAATATTTCTATTTTTGCTGTAGGAAAATACCTAAACATACTATAGGCTATCTATCATAAGTTAAAGACATGTTTTTGTGTTTTTAACCTGAATCAATATTAAATGAGAATTAAGTATCTATAGGCCCTAAAAGCTGAGTTGGGGAGGGGAGGGAGGCTTTGTGCTAGTTAATATAATTTCTGTGCGGACTCCAAATGAAGTAAGATGGTTGAGAAATATTCTGATGGTTTTTCACCAGTTTGATTAAATAAGTTGCTACATCTAATAATTTCATTTTTCAGAATGAGAAAACACTGATAACTTTGAAAATGGAACAATCAAATATAATTACCTCATTAAAAGGAGAACATGTGATCTTAAAATTCAAAATCAGTGATTTTTAAAATAGCAATATTGTATCAAAGGTAAAACTTGTAAAAAATGATGTTGAATTTTGATGAGAATGTTATTTGGTAATTCAGGCTTAATTTTTTATCATTTGCAATTTAATCAGCAGTCTGCCACTGTTTCTTCTGGTTTGCATTATTAAGATTTATAAAACTAGGGTATGGTTTGTTTGGATTAGTTACCCATGCCATACTTTTATTCTGCCTTGATATGATGATGAACTTATTCTCTTCAAAGTTTAATCAAACATGACTTTAAAAATAGTGGGCACTATATTATTTCCCTTGGTTTGGATAGCTTAAAATAACTTAAGGGAAAATGGAATACAATCAAATCTATTTCCATATAATTTTATGAGTAGTAAATGCTTGTTGAAAAAAAGCATTCTCAAATGTTTAAAAAATATTTTTAGTTATGAACAGTTTAATGATGGGTAGTAACTCTGAAAATATTTTGACTATAATACAGGATGGAAAAGTAATATAATGTATATTTTGGAAAATTGCTAATTTATTTATTTATTTATTTATTTATTAGATTTCTATACCACCCTTCTCTTAGCGGACTCAGGGCGGTGAACAGCCAATTAAAAAACCAGTACACAAACATTTAAAAACATACTAAAACCAATATAAATTAGGCTGAAAGTATAAAACCGAATGAAAACTCTAAAAAGTTAAAATTTACAAATATTTAAAAAATAGAAGGGATCAGGCAAGTCCGGCAAGTTGAAAGAGGTGAGTCTTCAGAGCTCAAATTGAGCTTTGAGAGGATTCTTCAGTGGACCATAAAATCAGAAAATGTCATTTAAAAGCACATTAAAAATGTTTTGAACAAACTGTTAAGCACCTTGAAGAAACTTCTGCCCGTTTTAAGATAAAAAATGGTTCACTTCAAAAATAAATTCATGATAATTTACCTAAAATGTTTACTGGATTCTTTAAAATATTTAAAGCTATAGCCTTAAATCTTGTTAATAAGCATGAGAACAGAGTACAATTTTCTTGGTGCAAGTGCTTTTATGAAAATGTCACATTACAAAGCCTTGAAAGCTCTTTTTGCTTATTTCAATAAAGCAATATCAACTTTTAATTTTTTTTCTGCATTGATACACTAAACAGGAAAGTTGTGCTACAAACATTGCTTTGTAACTGAAAAGCAGTGAATACTTTGCCCAGTTTCTTGATTCTGCAATTTCTTTCCAAATTTCCAAAGTAATTTCTGCTTCTGAAATTACTGAAAGGTTATCACAAAGAAATGTAAAATAATGACTATTTTTTTCTCCAAAACTTAAGAAACTTGAAAAAAATTGGAGAGGAAAGGTTCTCCTCCCCTTTGACTATTTTTAAATATATCTATGAGGTTATAATTCCAGAGATTCCTAGAACTCCATTATGAAATACTGTAACAGCAAGAAGAAAGAGGATAGCAACTGAATATTTTAAATGCTAATTAAAATTGGAAACATTTTATTTTGTAGATCTTCTGAAAAAGAATTGTCTACCAACTTTTAGAAGATTGCTAGAGGGATGCATGGTCAGTTTTCCTCCAAGATTTGCAGCAGCCTTTGAAATGTTTAAAATAATGACTGCAAAATCTTGCATCTTGTTATTTATTTCCCCCCTCACTTTCAAAATGATAGAACGCAGTGGAAGAACTCTGGAGAAAACACAACAGGACAGGCTTTATTAAAAAAACCCAACAACTGGATTCAGGTCTATGGTGAATTCTCAGTCCTCCAGGTCACGGTTGTCCCAAAGGTGCTTTTTGTAAAAGCAACTGGACTTTGTTTTGTTTTCCTGGAAGACGTTTCACTTCTCATCCAAGAAGCTTCTTCCGTTCTGAAGAAGGATTGAAATATTGTAAAACGGAAGAAGCTTCTCGGATGGGAAGCAAAACGTCTTCAAGAAAGAAAGTGGGGGGGAAGCCCAGTTGCCTTTTGAAAAAGCACCTTCGGGACAGCTGGATTCGGGATCACACGCGGGAGGGCTTGTGCGGCGCGAGGCTCTCCACCCAGCAGCGGAAGAAACGCTCGATGTGCAGCTGCGCCTTCAACGCAAAAGCGTCTCCAAAAGGCCTTCGGGTGCAGAGACGCAGCTCTTCCCAGCGACCAAAAAGCGGCGCTGTTGTTGCTGCTGCAAGGCCCGAGGGAGCCGCGGCGTAAGGAAGCGACGGGGCCGCGACGGTTATAGGCGACCATGGCCGGGCAGCGGGGCGGAGAGCCGCCGAATTATGTCGCTCGTCTTTCCGAGTGGGCGGATGCGCATCTCACCTTCGTCCGGGTAAGCGCCGGGAATCGGTTTGGACGAAGCGGAGGGCTCGTCGTGCGTCGTTTTTGGGCTGTGCTGCGCCACTGGCTGAGGGCGGAAGCGAGGCTGCCTAGAGCAAAAAATAATTTATAGTAATGTCTTAGTATAGTATATAGTAAAGGGGTAGAGCTTTCGTAGATGCAGAGTTTCCTTGCGCTTTTCCTTCGTATCCTGTAGCCTTCAATCTCCTCGGCCTTAAAATTCTATAAAGTGAGACCATGGCCATCAGTTCTGGGTTTAAATGACAACCATTGTGGTCTTTTAGCACCTGGTTTATCGCTCTGTGTCTTCTTCACACATCAAACGTTCTAGAGATAGAAGAAAACGGGTGTGGGTGTTGTTTTGAATGAACGGTTTAATTGCATAGAAGTAAACAGTCCTGTGTTCCAAAATTTATTATGAATAACATAAATATAATTTCTTATCTGGAATCCAGTTGTTGCAGGTTTTTAATAAAGTCTGTCCTGTTGTGTTGTGCATAGCACCGATTATAAATGAGTCCGCTGCTAAGCTTAAGATAATTAAATATTTCCTGATGCAGGTAAGCGGCTTTGTTTTGTATCTATGAAACTCAACCAGCAGGGCCCAAGGAAAGATAGGGGAGTTGCAGTCCAAAACATCTGGAGGATACCGGGTTGCCACTTCTAGCCATAAATAAATTTGAATCCCTCAAATTCCCATATATTAATTACTCAACAGGTAAGACTCAGAGGTACTTTGCTGGTGAAAGGTGAAGAGGTTAAAAATTAAGTTTTTAAAACTTTGTGAATGATATAGTGCAGTAAAGAAGTCTGTAAATGAAGATTTGTCTTGGAGAAAAGGGCAGAGGTATCTGCTGAGGACAAATGAGGAAAGCATTGTTCCGTTATAACCTCTGCCCTTTGTATATACATAGTGATGTTGTATTGGCATATAAAGGCAAAATAAAGATTGCTACATTGATTCCGTGGATACATTCTAGAGATAGAAGAAAACAGGTGTGTGTGTTGTTTTGAAGGTTTAATAGCATAGAAGAAAACAGTCCTGTGTTCCAAAGTTATTGTGAATAACAAATACATAATTTCTATCTGGAAAATGTGTCTTGAGATGTCTTAAACTGAATAACAGTTCCTTGGTGCATTATGTATCCTTTTATTATGTACTGTAATTTGCAGAAGGCCCAGCTATCATTGTCAAAAAGTTGAAGTTGTAGTTGAAAAATTCTGGGAGGCATCAGATTCCTAAACTGAATTCAAGAAATAAATTCTATGCATTTGCTGAATTCAAGGCATTTAGACAGAAAAAAAACTATGATTGCAACATTATATTTTTCAGACTGAAATCTTAGTGTAAGAAATTTGAACATTTATAGCAATATAAATTAGGTTTATGAAAAGGTCTCAAAATTGATTGCTTGAAGAAGTCTTCCTTTATGATAAAATAACAAAGTAACAGTGATATTTACATATTTTAAAATTAGATTGTAGAAGTTAGGAAGCTGGTGTATAAACATGAGGTAATAATAATGGCATTAATCAAAATGGGTTCAATTTCTGATAACTTCAGTGTCATAGTCATGTAGTTTGCAACAGTACAGGCAGTCCTCAACTTACAACTATTCATTTAGTGACTCTGAAATTAACGGCACTGAAAAAAGTGACTTATGACCAGTCCTTGCACTTATGACCAGTGCAGCATCCCCATGGTCACATGATCTAAATTCAGAAGCTTGGCATCTGGTGTGTATTTATGATGGTTGCAGCACCATAGGATTATATGATTGATACTTGCAAATTTGTAAGCCAACTTCAAAGTTAGTGAGGGAAGACAGATTTGCTTAATGACTGCATGTTTCATTTAATTACAATGATTCCCCTAATAAGAGCCTTGGTGGCGCAGGAGCTTAAGTGGTTCTAAAGTGACACCAGCTGCCTGCAATTACTGCAAGTTCGAATCTCACCAGGCTCAAGGTTGATTCAGCCTTCCATCCTTTCAAGGTAGGTAAAATGAGGACCTAGGTTGTGGGGGCAATAAACTGACTTTGTATAAAAAAGAACACCCCCTAGGGGGGGCTGAAAGCCCTACTAAGCAGGTATATACAAAAGTATGAAGGCTATTGCTATTGTTTAACGCATTGTAAGCCGCCCTGAGTCTCTGGAGAAAGGCGGCATATAAATAATTTTTTTTAAAAAAAAAAACATTCCTGGCAAAAAAAGGTTATAAAACCAGACACAAGTCAGCTTAGCAACAAAAATTCTGGTCTGAATTGTGGTCATAAGTCAAGGACTACCTGCATAGCAGTTTGTCATTACAATTTTGAGGATTCCCCCCCCCCCCCCGTTCCCTCATTTAGTTTACCATGTATCATTTCCATGCAAGTTCTAAACTAGTCCAACCCTGCTTACTTTTTTTTGAGGTCAACCAAGGTCAGTGGAAACAGTATTAATTACTGAATTTCAAGGTACAGAAGAGATACACAAAAGATACTTTCTATTTGCTTGCGCCAAGCTTTTGTAAGTGGCGGCATCTTCAAAAGGGCTTTCCTGCAAGTTATGGGATCCCCTGGAGAACCCGATCCTAAGCCAGAACACACAATATGAATCCCCAGAATTGCAGACAACTCTTGAAAACCTTGTTTATGACCACTAATGTCTCTAGAAGTGTTTTCAAATAGTGATTTTTAACAATGAAATATTTGACAGAGAAGGAACTATATTAACTAATTTAACCTTTAAATAATGGAAGAAAACCAAATATAGTTTTTGTTGTGATATCATGCATTAATTTGCAGTTTCTATGTGCCACTCCGATGCCACAAATATCCCTCAGTCTGCAACAATTGCATACCGTGCCCAACATAACTTAAGGTTTTAAAGATTTCAAGCAATACTTTGAATGGACTCTATAAAATGGAAACCAACATAACATGATATGTACAACATACATATAGTTTACTAGTTGCATTTTGCACAGATTAAAGCTTTTGGGTAACTCACAATACATAATGTAGTTGCGTGCTTTTATTTAGAACTATAGAGTGCTTTGGTTCAATCTCCAAAATGTTATAGAGCAGCGATCTCCAACCTTTTTGACTCTAAGGTCTGGTTTCGCAGAAGCCAATTTTTCCACGGACCAGAGGGCAAGTGGTTTCACTCACTCGCCTGATCACATTACCAGTCAGTGGCCATGGGATTGGGGATCCCTGTTCTAGAGCATGAAATAACACAAAATGTATGTTGTACGCATACTTAAAGCAGCAGCCACTTTTCTCAAGATTACACTGCAGATAAAGAGACATTTTCAAATTCAAAGCATCCATTGTACATCAGATCTTAAAGTACTGGTAGTCCTCAACTTATGACCACAATTGAACCCAGAATTTCTGTTGCGAAGTGAGATAATTGTTAAGTGAATTTTGCTCCATTTCTTGCCTCAGTTGTTAAGTGAATCACTGCAGTTGTTATGTTAGTAACACCGGTTGTTAAATGAGTCTGGCTTCCCCCATTGACTTGTCAGAAAGTCGCAAAAGGTGATCACATGACCCCAGGACACTGCAACCCTCATAAATATAACCAGTTGCCAAGCATCCAAATTTTGATCACATGATCATGAGGATGCTGCAACCGTCTTAAGTGTGAAAAACGGTCATAAGTCACTTTTTTCCGTGCCTTTGTAACTTTAAGCCATCACTAAATGAACTGTTGTAAGTTGGGGACTACCAATACTCCTCATCTGAAATTCTTCATACTCAGAATTGTCTAGTTCCAAATTTGCAGAATCATTTCAATTTAATAAAGGATTAAAATCATAAACCTATAAAGT
Organism: Masticophis lateralis; assembly: GCA_030761175.1. Classification (NCBI taxonomy): domain Eukaryota; kingdom Metazoa; phylum Chordata; class Lepidosauria; order Squamata; family Colubridae; genus Masticophis; species Masticophis lateralis. Next base: position 25,675,832 of record JAUDYJ010000005.1, read on the forward strand.
TTGCAGTTTTTGTGACTTAGTTTTTTTAAAATAAGATACATTTGTGACTACTGTTATATATTCCATTTTTAGGCAGCAGTTGGTATTAAAAATATACATATTATATCTTGTAGATCATATTCATAAAACAGATTAGGTCTCACGCCGTGAGATGGAAATACATGTTTTTGAAATAATTTATGGGGTTTTTTTCCCTAGAACATAAGTACTGGATTGGCAATAGCTGGAGTGATTGTACTTGCAAAGAGTATCAAATTGGTAAGTTACATTTTGAGTATAAATATATCAAATTGGTAAGTTACATTTTGAGTATAAATATATATTGAGTATATATATTTAATTTTAGAAAGCACATACTGTTTTATCCAATAAATTGGAACAATAAGTTAATAATGAACATGCTGCTTGTTCATTTACAACTTGCAGCCAAGTCTTGTTTTAATGTAGCCTGTTTTGTTTCAAATAAATACCAAAAAGTTTTATTACTTATCATTAAATGAGGGCTACCTGTTTTGTTTTTTCAAAGCAAGATAGAAAGGAGATGTATATTGCTTTGAGTCTTGTTTGCCTTTTTGGCAGGATTTAAAAACTATCAACCATTATAGTATATAGGTTTTAGGGATCTCACTTTATTCATTTGGGCTCGGAGGCCATCTTCTAAAACACAGAATGTTGCTGACTGAAATAATGGCACAGAGATTTTTCATTATTTATTATTATTATTATTATTATTATTATTATTATTATTATTATTATTATTATTATTATTATTACATTAGATTTATATGCCGCTCTTCTCCGGAGACTCAGGGCGGCTAACAATGCGTTAAGCAATAACCTTCATACTTTTGTATATTTTTTATACAAAGTCAGCTTATTCCCCCCACAAACTGGGTCTTCAATTTACCTACCTTAGAAAGGATGGAAGGCTGAGTCAGCCTTGAGCCTCGAACTTGCAATAATTGCAGACAGCTGAACGTTAATAACAGGCTGCTTAGCCTGTTGAGCTATCTGAGGCTCTGTGATTAATGATCCTATTGGATGGGTTTTTCTAAATAAGGAACTTGCAAAATCTTTCACTAATGAATGTAAGAATAGAAAGCCCTTAAATATTTGCAGCGTTTATACTAGCAATCACAACCTTAATGTATTGCTGTTGTACATATGAACACTGAACTCAGCTTCTGTGTACTTGAGGGTCTTAATTTATAATGAAAAACTTCGTTACCATAAATATTCCCAAATTTTATTTTCTTGTTTATTTTAAAATTTGCTTGTTACTTTTTTAAAAAAGTTGTTTTAGACCTTGAAATGCCATAATTTCAAGTACATTTCTTGGAATTATGTTACTCAGTTTATTTACAGACCTTCACACATTACTTTCAAGGGCTTCTATGTTGGCGAAGAGGCCTTGTAAGAGGACAAGAGAGACATTGTACAAATAATTTAAATCCTAGTGTTCTAACCTTCATATAATAGGGGTGGAATGTTATATGAATAGCATATCCCAAGGACCAGTCTGGTAGGAAATACTAATTGTATACAACTCCTTTCTTCTTGTTCTTACTTCTTTTAAAGCAGGGTTTTGACTGAAGAGACCACCTAAGTTTATTTCCCTATAAAGTATGAAATCTTTCTATATTAAGTAAAATTCAGGGTGATGTTTTAAAAGTTTTCTATAAAGTATGTTTTATTTGGGTATAAATTGTATTTTATTTCAAAGTGTTCATTTAGATAAAAATTGCATGTTTAAAGTGTCTTTCTTGAAACCATTGATTTCAATCTTCATAGCACTTTATAGAGTGAAAATTAGTAATAAAAGGAGCTTTTCATAGTACAATGGATTTATACTGAAAATTTCGACCAAATTAAACTAATAATGATTTTGCTGTTATTATATGTATTCATATACTATTCATATATGTTGTATAATTACATATTTAATTTTATAAAGGAATGAATATATAATACATTGATTTTTTTTATCCTGCCTTTATTATTTTCATAAATAACTCGGAGTGAGAACATACTGAATACATCTATCTTCTATTGTCCTCAAAACAACAACCCTGTGAAGTGGGTAGGACTGAAAGAGAATGAGCGGTCCAAAGTCATCCAGCTAGTCTTCTTGCCTAAGGCAGGACTAGAACTTCCAGTCTCCTGGTTTCTAGCCTTCTGCATGAACCAAGTGACTAGACCAAATACCATATGCACACATTTTTATTCTTATAATATTTGTTTAGGCACTGTTTATATTATTTTTTCTTATGAATAGACAGCCAAATTCACAAATGCTTTGGAAATACCTCCGGAATTTATAGACAAGAATGTTAAGCTACGTGGACTATTACGTCGAATAACTGAACAAGGATTAGAAATTGAACATGTACCTATTACCCTTCCAATCATTTCTTCTCTGCAGAAAAGATGTAAGTAAGACGGGTACCTTCATAGCGGCAAAGTTAATTTTTTTACAGGTTTGAAACATTTTTAGAGGTTTGAATTTAAAGAATTCTAAACATGAGTGAGTGGCCATCTTTAGAAAACTCATATGAAAAGCAAATGCAATCTATATTTTACCATGAACTTGTACGCAGTGGTGAAATGTAAAATTTGTTACTACAGGTTCTGTGGGCGTGGCTTGGTGAGGGTTAATGTAATTCGGTGGGCATGGCCAACTTTTTTTTTTTACTTTTAAAAGCATTTTTTTTACAACCTCTTTGGCCTAGCCCTTTGGTGTTTAAGTTAAGGAGGTGTTACATAATGGGGCAGTGGAAGCTGTTCACAAAAACACTAAAACCATTGATAGAGAGTTGGATGGGAATAAAGATAGGCATGTTCATGTACTCAAGTCAACCATGAGAATGACTTGAGTCAAATGAGACAATGTATTTCAGCCTGAAATCCCACAGTGACTTTACAAGTAGTTCTTGTTTAGTGACTACTTCACTTAGCAACAATTTACACTTATAGTAAGGATGAAAAAGTAACTTTATGATCAGTGCTTGTATTTACATTGGCAAATCTGTAAAGCAGAGGAAAGCTGAAGATCATAAGCACAGTCACAATTTCACTTAGTGACCACGTCACTTAATGACCAAGTTGCCTGTCCCAATTGTGGTCAGTAGATGAGGACTACCTGTAAGAAGATAAAATGAAGGCATACTTGATTTGAGCTTCTGGAGAGAGAAAAAATGAGATAAAACAGCAAGAAAAATAAAGTGTTTATTTTAGTAGGTTTTAACCCCTCCAGAGTAAACTATTATTTAGGCCTCTCTAACTTACCTTGACTCTAAAACTCAAAGTGGTTTACATGGAATCTTCTTTCATTTTATCCCTACAACAATAGCCATGTGAAATTGGTTGGGCTGGGAGAGAGCAATGGGTTCAAAATCACATATAGAATTCCCATGGCTACGGGCAGACTTCAACTTTGTTCAGTCCTAATCCAAACACACAACATTACGCTGCTATGCTACACCATGCTGGCTATCCTTGACTGCTACTGAAGCACCATATTAGGCTGGGTAAGAAAAAGGTTAAATGCAGACTATGGATGAGGTTAAAAAAAAACAACAACTGGAGGCAGAGATTAAGGTTCAGACTCCTTTGAATGGAGTAAATTAAAGAGTATATTCATAATCTTGGAATACTCTATTCTTTAGCTGTCACTGGAATCACTGGTGGTAGCTGTTGTGAGAAGTGCCTTTGTACAGTTATATGTGGTATGCCAACTACATCCCTTTCCCAGCCTCATCAGTTTTGACAGTGATTATTTATGCCTTGACTACATCCATGTTGACTGCTGCAGTGTACTCCTGTAGAAAATAAGGAAAATGATCTTGACAGAATTAGGCAAGATCCAAAATAAGTGGCTCAGACAGAACTTCCCTAATTCACTGGATTGTAAGAAGGAGAAGGAGGTACTGCACAAATAAACTTATAAAATTCTGTTATGATAGCCTCTCCATAAAGTATCTTTAATCTTCCTTTGGAGCTCATTCATGATCTGGTCTATCTGACCTATGAAAATGTCCCATGAGATGGGACAACCAATGAATTTTCCATGACATGGAAATATGCAGAAGTTGTAGTTATGTAAAATATATCAACTAGATTGTTAAATGGGGTATATTATGTCTACATTAAAAGAAACACTGTGCTACTTGCCAGATGTTAGCTGGAGACAGTTTAAAATGCTGGTATTGACTTTTGAAGGCTTAAACGGTTTAGAGTATGAGTTTAAGGACTGTTCCTTTTGTTACGGTTGTCAAGTTGTTAAGATTAGCAGGAGAGGTCCTTTTGAAGAAGCCTTCACTGTCAGAAGCTCGGATTTCTGGGTGTGTGAGAAGGGAAAGTTGCATTTGCTTTCTGCTTTTTCTTTGTTTAGGAAATAGATAAAGATGTGGAGTGGGTCTGGGGAGGTTGTTAGATTTGTTAGGCAGCTTTAATGTTTATTTTATTGTATTTTATGTTTTGTTAGCTGTGTTGAGTGCTCACCAGAGCTGAAGAGCAAGTTTTGAATCAAATAAAATCTCTTCAATGTTCTCTTACTTCAAAAAACAAAAACCTATTTTTATCCTGTATTTTTATACTAACAGTAATTGAAGCAATATATACAAAATATATATTTTAAAATTAATAAAAACTAATACTAAAATACAGAGCCTACATCTTTCAGATCTGCTTTGTAGATTACCTGAATCGATTTCAGTTTACAATAAATGCACATTACTTAACACTTTCTATACTCACTTGAAGTAGGTATTTATAATTACTTTCCGTTGTCATCAACACCACACTGTGAATTCAAAGCCCGTAGTGTACCAATTCTTTGTCATTTCTGTCATTCCATGATTTAGAAAAAGAAGACAGATGTGCAAATTATTCTGTGCACTAGTTTCTCCATGCATGGAACAGTCACTTTTGGAGTTTTTTAGCTTTCTTCAATCACAGAAAATATTAACAGCTCTAACAATAAGACTTTGTCTCCTAGACTCTTTCATTTAAATCTTGGAGAGCAAAATTCTAGTTTACCTTCCCCTTTAATTCTTTAGATCAATGACCTAAATGAGGTGTTTTTACTAATATTTAAATAAAACAACAATGCATGTATATCATTTTAGGGCATTCAAATGGTTTGTTGCTTGTCAGGCTTGCTGGTGTGGAGTTAACAACAGATGGAGTAATCTGGTTAAAAGAAGAAATGAAACCTTCACAAATGATTTGGTTCCAGCTTTTGGGCAGAAAAGAATCAGCACTTGATTGCTTCGTAATAGTAAATAAGGTAATAGAAGAGTTCCATAAATGCAAACAATTAAGAGTGCTTAGTGTAAAATAATTTATGCTGAATTCAGTGACTTTTACTCCCAAGTAAAAACTTACAGCAAGGTCATGCATCAATTCTGGATTCAGAAATGCTGGCTGATGTTATGCAATGCCTAGACAAATGTTTGGCAAACTATTTATTGTATTGGAGGTGGAGAGAGAAGAGGTTGGTGCTTAAGGAGACTTTATTGCTGGTCTTAGCCTATGGCAGCTGCCCTCCAACATGTTAGGAGTGCAATTCCCTGGAATTTCCAATCAACATAGCCAAAAGTTGTGAATCTAGAAATAGTAGCCCCAGTGCATCCAGAAGTAAAGGTAGTTTTCAACTCACAACGACAGTTGAGATCAGAATCTCTGTTATTAATCAAGGTGTTTGTTAAGTGAGTCACACTCAATTTACAATCTTTTTTTGCTACAGTTGTTAAGTGAATCACTTCAATTATTAAACGAATCATGCAGTCATTAAGCCAATCCAACTTTCTTCCTTGATTTTGCTTGTTGGAAGCCAGCTGGGAAGTTTGCAAATGGGGATCATATGATCCCAGGATTCTTCAACTGTCACATGCCGGTTACCAAGTGCCCAAATGTCAATCATGACCAATAGGATATACTGAAGGTTACAGATGCAAGGACTATTATAAGTCACTCTTCACTACTGTTGTAACTTTGAATGGTCACTAAATGGTTGTAAATCGAGGACTACCTGTATTCAGGTTGGACAATGATGGCATTACTTAAGAAAATTAATACGGCTGCCCAAGTCACTTGAGTAATTCAGCTTTAATGTTTGTTCCTTACTGGAATGGACACAGTATGTAGTACTGTAATATGTTAATTATATGTTTTATGCAAAATTTTAATGTCTTTTTTGACCAGGGGAGATTTTCCAGTATTTGTCTAAATGAAGAGATCTTGCGACGGGGGCTTGGCAAGACAGTTCGTATTGAAGGGTTGGCTCATGAATCCCGGATATACTGGAAGCTTCACAAGAGGCTACTTCAAGCAGAAATGAAAGCTGTGAAAAAAAAGAAAGGAATCTGGAAAGAAGAGACATTCATCGAAAAGCTCAAAGAACACATAAGCAATTATAAGTTTATCCAAAAATTAAAGCAGTTTGCAACATGGTTGAGAATCCGGCTATGAAAACAATTGCTTGGAGGACCCTAAATGGAGCAGAGAGTAGCATTGTGTTAGCTTCTGTGAAAACGATGTAACTAAGTTGTTAAGAAGATGAAAACATCTGATGCCTATGTCTTAAGAAAATGTGCATATACAATACACGTAATTATTGTTAAAAGTTTTTAATCTAAGATTTTTCACAAGGAAGAACACTCTTTATGCTGTCTAACTCTCCCAGAGGAAAAAGCACAAAATATAATGTGAAGATAAAGTAAATGTGGAATTACTGGTGATATATTTTACAAAGATGGCATGCAATAGGGGGAAAAAAAAAAGCAAGGACTGGTCTCCATTATTACATTTTGTGCAAAAAATTGGTCAGCTTTTTTATGACAGGGCAGCCATAATGCTAATGTTTGACCTTTGGCAACATGCTTCTAGATGCTGAATTTGGCTTCATTTGGGAGACTGCTTTCTGGATTCAGTTTATAACGGCAGCATTATTTAATGCTCTTGTGACAAATGGTCCGATTTAGGTTCATACTGGCACTGGTTGAAGATGATTAGCTAATAATTATATAAATTAGCCCCATAAACATTGTGGATTTTATGCTGTCTGTTCTAGAGTTGGTTCTTAATGGATATCAAGATACTATATTCTATAAATATCAAAGTGTAGCAATTGCAATTCTTGCTGCTATAACTATACCAAGTTTCTTTCAGAAAAGGTAGCAATTATACCAGCCAAACTATCTTATCTGTACATGCTATATTGTCTCTGTGGTCTGTGTCCGTGTGTCTTCATTCCTTTGTTCTGTTCATTTCTCTTTACTTTGTGATGCTACATTGAAGAATTAAATGCAGCTGCCTGTATAATAATTTGTTTATCGAAGAGAATAGCTAATTTCAGAGTGACCAATGTGTTCAAGAGTCAGTATTACTGCTTACGTTTTATAGACCTCCTAACACTTTAAGGGACGAAGAAGGAAGTGACACTGAAATTATGGACTTGTGCTCAAGGCAAGTTTGTGTTGGATTTGAATGTAAAGATTAATTGACCTGATCATAAGATATGATCACATGAATAGATTTACTTTGGTAGAATATTATGTATTACTTTGTGTTCTGAACCACTTATTTATATGCTTAACTAGCACTTGATAACATTTTGAATGGTCTTGCTAATAGGTAATATATATAGAGAATATAGGTAATATATAGAGAGTAGGTAATATATAGAGAGAATATATCTACATTGACAATTAAATCTTATAGAAATAATTTTTTTTGCTGATCTGTATTGTCTTAAAATTAGATCAATACAAAGCAGTATGTATTCCTTAAATATCAATATATGAAATACAGTTCTTCAATCCCCCTAATATTGTTATTTTTCCTTGTAACTTTAGCTATACCGGTAGTAATTTTGATATTAGTAGAAAGACAATTCTGCCTGCATTCACACTCCAAATTAAATAAAGTAGGGTTAGATAATTTTGTGTAAAATTGGACTTTGTGAGTTATGAACTGTTTGATGGTTTAGTACAGTATGTAAAGTTAGCTTGTGGCTTATTCAACAAACTCTGCATAAGGGATCTGTGCTCAACTAGCTTTCTCTTGTGGTTAAAGGCACCAGGCTAGAAAATGAGAGATCGTGAGTTCTAGTCCTGTTTTAGACATGAGAGCCAGTTAGGTGACATTTTGGGCCAGTCACTCTCCAGTCACTGAGACAGAGAGAGTGACTACTTCAAGGTCACCTAGCTGATTTTGTTCCTGGGGCAGGACTAAAACTCACAATCTCCAGTTAACCACTATACCCGAGTGGCTCTCTTGGGTATAATATGCCCAATGCATTTTTCATTGTCTTTAGGTATAAGGTTATCTCATTCTTCTCATAGAATATGTGTGTTATTCAGTTAAAAAACACCCTTCAGATGACTTAAACGGGTGCGTTCTACTTACCTTTACTACCGGTTCGCAACAGGGCCACGTGTGTGCTCTTCTGCGCATGCGCGCAGAAGTGTTCTGATGACATCAGGGTCAGTGGGCAGAGCCTCTCGCTGGTTTTACTACCAGTTCTATAGAACCAGTCTGAACCGGGGGCAACCCACCACTGGACTTAAAGAGATCTTATGAGTATTAAAAACCTGCCTTAAGGATGGAACCAGGTATTACGATCTGTAGATTTATTTTCCAGACCCACAGCTCTGTGAATTGCTAGCATAACTTCCATCACAAATTTAACTTCCTAATAATTTTAAATACAGTCCTGTTGTTCTACTTGATTTAAAGCATAGCTTTTAAAAAGTGCATTTTATATTGAAGAATGACATTAAATCCTGATTTCTATCTTCAAGATTTTATCCTGCTCACTTCATTCAGTATGATCCCACTGGCTGGTATTATAGGCTGAGAAATAGTAGCAAAATTATATCTGGGGGATAAATGAGATTCGTTTGGGCATGTTGCTTTTATATTACAAATCTTTAGTAGAACAATAATGCTATAAAACTTCAGCAGGGAATGCTTTTCTCTTTCTCTCCATTTATGAAGGGTCCAGCTCCCCAACCATGTCACTTCCAATTATCTTTGGATAAAGTTTCTTCAGCTGGAGCCCATGATGCTTTGCTTTGAAATTGCAGGCTCTTCAGCCGAATTGAATAACATCAATGGGGTGTTTCTATGGTTTCAGCCAGGCCAAAACTGGACAGTGATGAAAAGGTGAAACTTAAGCTGGCTGCTCCTAGAGGTCACCGTTCCCCCATTCCAGCCTCCCTTCAAGTTGTCTGCAAAGCTAATGCATCAGATTGACAATAATTCCTTTTTCAACCCCTAAAGAAAAGAGTGCCACTTCCAAAACCTGTACTCTTTCTTAGATGCAAGACTGCTTTGCATATATTAAACATAAGAGCTGATGAGATCTGCCGGTTAAGAATCACTCAGATCTGACTGCAACTGAACTTCTTTCTGCTGTAGCCTCAGGCGCACATAATGACTGCTCATTGTACTAACATTTAATTGGTTCGTTTAGTTTTAGTTTGTCTTGGTTTATGTGTCATAGGAACCAGTCATGAGTGATAAATCATAATCTCTATGGTTTAAAGGTGGTTCATTTAGTTAAATCATGGTTTAGGGTCATGTGGGAACCAGACAGTAAAACAGAAGTAGAGCAGAGGTGTTAAACTCAAGGCCAGGGGGGCGGATCTGGCCTGCAGGACAGCCCTGGAAATAGCAAAGGACTGGCCCATGGTGCTTCTACCAATGAAAAAGGGCTCCCGAGATTTGTTTTGGGCTGCCACTGCCTCCTGCAACCCTCTGCCAGTGAAAACGGAGCTTGGGTGGCGCTCTGTTTTCACTGGCAGAGGGTTGCAGGAAGCTGTGGCAGCCAAAAACAAATCTCGGGAGCCCTTTTCATTGGCAGAGTGCTTGGGTCCCCACAGGCGCCCCCGGCAGGAGTGATGTTGACCTGGCCACGCCCACCATGGCCCCTCCAAAGTCAAACACAACCCTGATGCGGCCCTCAATGAAATCAAGTTTGACACCCCTGAAGTAGAGTCCTTTTGCAGCCAGAAGACACATTTAAAATACAATCAAACGGAAAACAATTTTCCAAGAAATACAGAGAGTGACATGGTAATATCTCTAGAAGAGACATGGCTAATAATTTTGTCCAATACTTTCTTTGATTCAGGATGTGGTATTAAAGCAAATGTGTTAGCCTACTATAGGCTTCTTTAATCCTGTTAAATTAAAAAAAAAATACTGCACACCGACCATCTGTGATTTGCCACCAAATTTCATTATGTAATTTGGAAAACTAGGGATCACAAAAATGGGATTGGGGCTTTGCCGTTTATAGGTTTCCCTCCTAGACTCCTGGGACATCTTTCAGAGAAAATAAGTCTAGCTTTGCTTCTCTGTGGATTTAGATAAACCACTTAAGATTGCCTTATGTCGCTATTTCTCAGCCTTAGCAACTTGCTAGGGAATTCTGGGAGTTGAAGTCCACAAGTCTTACAGCTGCTGAGATTAAGAAACACTGCCTTATGCCATTGCAAATTAGAATCACCATTAAAATGTTGTTTCCAACATAATACAAGGGGAAATACTTATAGGAATATCTCATATAAACTGAAGAAACAGGCATTTTTTCTTAATTTGTCATGTAAATTAATAGAGCAATTGACAAGGGCAGGATGAAGCAGCTCTTTTCTAGCCATGGTTGTGCTTTGGTTTAAAAGAGAGCACTTTCTTCACTAAAGAGAGATCCCACGCATGTAAAGCAGCAGTTACATAAACAATACACCCCAAACTTTCTTGCCTCTTTCTTATTGGAGGAGAATTTGAAATAGGTGAATGAAAGCAGCTTGGTTCTCCCAGCAGACTTTGAACCAGCAAACAATAGAGGCAGGTTGAATTGGACAGGCAAGAATAATCTGGAATTCCTGGTGCTGGATTATACCAATCCTGGGCTTCTTAAAATGAAAGTGGATAGCAGTGGCTCTGCAGCATTTTTAAAATGCATATGAAATAGGAATTTGCAGCAAATGATATAGGACACATACCCTAGTGGATCTACACTAAGAGATTAATGCTGTCCTGTGTATTCTGATTTTTTTTTAAAAAAAATACCATTGTTTTCAATGTGGATTGTTTTTTTCCAAAATGAATATAATAGTTTAGTGACATTTTCATAAACTAGGTCCAAAGATTTTGCACTTAATTTAGTGACGAGGTAGCCTAAGTGTGCATGTAGAGTCTTGTGTTACAGTTTTTTTCTTCTTGATGTCTTGCACTTTAATTATTTAGTTATTTAACATAATTATAAAGCCTCTCTTCTCACAATTTGCACAATGCACAATCAATATTAAAAATACAGTACAAAACCAAGAATAATTGAAAAAAATCAAAGATAACACATACTCAAGGCTGGCAGTGAATGTATATACAAATGCACCTACCACAGAATGGACTCCCCTGCATTTCAGTCCAGAGTGTTGGAGAAAAGCCAGTTTTTTGTGGTTCCACAGAAGACTAATATGGTAAAAGGGAAACAGAAGGATTTCATTTTAGGATGGGCAGACAAACAGATTGCAAAGGAATGGAGGCTGTATAGTAATTACTTTACCCTTCTGTTCAATTGTGTTCTCAGACTGTTTGGAGAAGTTCCTGCAGTTTCCTTGACAGGGTTTTTCAGAAGTGGTTTGCCCTTGTCTCCTTCCTAGAGCTAAGAAAAAGTGACTGGCCCAAGATCCCCCAGTTGGCTTTGTGCCCAAGGTGGGACTGGAACTCACAGTCTCCCAGTTTCTGGTCAATCCCTTAACCACTACACTTTCCTGGCTCTCTATACCAATAATATCAGTAGCTTTATCTGTTTTACAGTATGAAAGGAGATTCAGAAACACCAACAAAGGCACTGTCAGTGGGTATGAAGTACGAAAACAAGATTTCTTGGAGAACAGAACTTGCCAGAAACTGGAAGACAAATTTAGACACAGTATTACCTTTTAAAATGAACTGTAATAATAAGCAAACAAAACAATACAAAGATACTCTGTATGCTCTGGGTAGAAGTTGCTTTTTTTTTTGCTTTGGTTTATTTACCTCCTACATTGTTCATCATGGCATTCATGCTGCCTGTGAATCTTATTCTTGCAACTGAATGAGGCAAATTAATTGGAGGAATTGGTTTGAATTGCACAACAATGTAAACTATGCATTTGTTGTTCATGGTTTATCAACTAAGTCACAGTAGCTGAGTTCACAGAATTCATTAACCTATCATTTAAAATGTTTAAACCACAATCAATGAATTCACAGGACACACTCAGCCAAACCAAACAATCTTTGGGATGACTTAGTGAGCTCACTAAATGAAGATTTGAAGCTGTTTATTTAGAGCTATTCCCTGTCTAATATTGATCCACTACATCAAACTGATTGGTTTTGAAGAATGCTGATTTTGGTCTGCAAGTATGTAGTAAAGCAAAAACTATAAAGCCGTTAGATTAGTTTAAGGGAGTTCCAGAAAATGGAATGGGTTAGCAGCATTATAAAGAATTGTTAAATTGTATCACTTACAACCAAGGTCAATGTGATTCTGATGTACTATTAGCTTGGACAGGACTAGTAATGTCCCGGGGCCTGGAAGTGGTATGGACCTGGATGGGGAGAAACAGTCTTCGGCTCAACCCTGCCAAGACCGAGTGGCTCTGGGTACTGGCATCTCGGCTCGCACAAAATATTCCATCTCTGGTTATAAGGGGTGAAGTGTTACCCCCTGTAGATGGGGCGCGTAATCTGGGCGTCCTCCTGGATTCACAGTTAAACTTGGAAGATCATGTTATGACCATGACCAGGGGGGCATTTGCTTAGGTTCGCCTGGTGCACCAGTTGCACCCTTATTTGGACTGAGATGCCCTACGCATGGTCACTCATGCGCTCATCACCTCCCGTATTGACTACTGCAATGCTCTCTACATGGGGCTGCCCTTGAAAACCACTCGGAGGCTTCAGCTGGTACAGAATGCGGCCACGCGGTAGTGATGGGAATGTCGGGACACTCCCAACACTCCCATCACTACACCTCTCCTGCGCAACTTGTTACACCTCTCCTGCGCAACTTGCATTGGTTGCCGGTTGCCCTCCGGGTGAGATTGAAGGTGCTGGTGATCACCTATAAAGCCCTAAATGGCTTAGGCCTAGGATACTTGGTGGACCATTTGCAGCCAGCAACAGCTTCCCATTGCCCGGTCTACTTTCACAGGGAGGGCCTATTCAGGGTGCCGTCGGCCAGACAGTGTCAGCGGGCAACCCCTAGGGAGAGAGCTTTCTCTGTGGGCGCACCCACCCTTTGGAATCAACTCCCTCTGGAGCTCCAGGTGGCCCCCGATCTTCGCTCCTTCCGCTGTGGGCTGAAAACGTGGCTATTTCATCTAGCCACCTTAGACTGAGGGGATTTTTAATAGAACTTGATGGGGTTTTATTGGATTTTTGTCAATTTTATCTTGGACTTTGTTTTTAATGGTTTCTTTTCTTTGTTTATTGTTGTGAGCTGCCCTGAGTCCTGTGGAGATAGGGAAGCATATAAATCCTATTAAATAAATAAAATAAATCACAGTCTCCTTGGTGTCCTAACCACTAGACTAAACTGGCTCATAAATATACATGTATGTATAAGCAATGTATAAGCATGCCAAGTAATTATACATTCATGTGAAAAAAAATTCTAGAGATGCCTTAAAGCAATTTGTATTAACATTACTGCAATATACTCATTAGTGAATAATAGTAGAGTTATTGATGTCACACATAGCCTTTTATGTCTCATTTCTTCCATTTATTTTTCTTTACTGAGGTTAGTGGCCCAGTTAGCTAGACAGCTAGTGTGGTGTAGTGTAGTGGTTAAAGGTGCTGGGCTAGGAAAACCTAGGTTCTATTCCCCGTAGGCACAAAAGCCAGCTGAATCTTGGGCCAGTTATTTCTTCTCAGCCCAAATACGCATCAGACTGTACAACTGGCTGGCTGAAACACAAAAACAAACAAAATTGGTCCATCACGTACTGATACCTTTGCTGTGTGAATTAAATGTGTGTGGTGCAAAATAGGTGGACTTTGCAGTTGTGCGGGTCAAACCCTAAGAGAAGCAATAATAATAATATCCCAATAAAGGGTAACCTGAAAGAGTTTTTACATCCCACAACAAAGGCATTAGATAAATGTTTATTAGATGCAACCTTTCAAAATATCCCAATATTTTTATTAAAAGCCTGTTATACAGGCATCTAATAAACATTTATGTTATACAGTGGTGGGTTTGTACCGATTCTACCCAGTTCAGGTGAAACGGTAGTGGTGTCAGGACGCTCCGCCTACCCGCCCTGATGTCATCACAGATGCTCTGCACATGTGCAGAAGGTTCTATGCATGTGCAGACATGGCGCATGTGAGCAAAGTGAGCGCACTCGCACTCACATTTGCAAACCGGTAGCAAAGGTTATTGAATCCCACTACTGCTGTCATAAAATATATTGTCATTGTCATCATCAGCCATTCAATTGTATTCAACCTTTAGCCAGCCTATGAATCTGCATGGTCCATGCCCCTCTGTCTCACACTGCCCCCTTCAAGTCCACCATGGTCATCCTGGAGTTATCTTCTTTAGTACCCTTCTTTAGCAGGTAATGAAAAAATATTGGGGAGGGAGAAAAAAGTAGTAGTAATGAAGCCACAAGATCCTTATAAGTATGCATAAAAAAATGAATTCACAAGATACATTGAGGAAAAAATACAGAAGCCATATGTTTTCAAAACCCAGGTTCACACATTAGATGCTCATGTTAAACAGGTCTTTCCTAGGTACTATTTATTCTTCCTGGGTCCTAAAGTCTAGGATTTGTGGAGTTTGTTGAACCTCCACAAGGACAGGATTCCAGTGTGGAGACAACAGTTAAAAAGCCCATTTCCAGTGTTCTATCAGATGACAGTCTTGTAAAGATGAGACATGAAGGAAATTGGCTCTGTTGTATCTGATTAGATGGGGAGATGAATAGAGGAAGTGGTGGTCTTCAATCAACAGAGACATCCAGATTACATGCAGATGAGATATAATCTACTTGTTATTACAGTATAAGCATGGTTGCATGACAGTTATGATTAAAAGTCAAGGAATTCATGGAGTTCAGTTATACAATATATTGTAACTTTTGTATTTTCACAACTTACTAAACCATATCTTACATGCACTAGGTTTGTGAGATACAGCCAGGCTAAAATCAGGTTGATAAACCTGTTGTATCTCAAGTGTGTGAGTTCAAATAAAGATTTTGGGCTGATTTGACTGATTTAGGAAGCCAACCCTAAAATAAGTAATACACAACTGCATTTCCCCGAGTGCCTATTTTTTGTGGCTCGCAGCTTTAAAATATTCATGACATTTTCAGGTTTGACGGGAGGGATTGGGGCTTTTAATCAGATTTGAGCCCAAACTCCCAACCAGGCACCATACGCTATCAAGCGATTTAATCCCCAGCAGTTTGCAGAAGCCATTCCGGATTCCATAAAACGCGCTCCGAGTTTTTCTCCTCGCCTCCGCGCCGTTGGGGGTGGCTCGCTGTGCGTTTGAATGAGAAAGCAGGTTGTGGCGGCAGCTGAAAGAGCTGGGCTGGGGGGGCGGCCGGAGTCTTTGCCGCCTGGTGCGCGAAAGTCTTCAAAACCATTTGAGGCTCAGCAGCAGGAGCAGGAAAACGAGAGAGAGAAGAAGAAGAGAAGAAAAAGAAAGAAAAGAAAAAAAGGCGCAAAGAAAGGTTGAAGCAAGAAACCTGGAAAGGTGGGTATGAAAAGAGCGGGGGGCTGCTGGACTTCTGGGATAATCAGGAAAGGTTGCAAGGGAACTTTAGCAAAGCTTTCCCCAACCGGGCGCCCTCCAGATATGTTTGCGTTTCCTAACCCACCCCCAATGCCTGGGAAGTACGAGAATGGGAACTACTCAATACACGTTTGGAGGGCTTGGGCGCGGGGGGTGGGGGGGGGAGAACGACAATTGTTTCAGAGGGGAGCCGGGTGGTCTCGCGGCATCTAGAAAGGAAGAGTAGGACATCCTTTGTGCTCCTGGGAAACCTCGCAGGCAAAAAAACAAAAAAAACAAAACCCCTAACGGGTTGTGGCGCTAGTCGCCTCTTCCTTCGCAGTGCCAAGGGTGCTACCTTGCAAAGGTTGGAAGGGAGGAGGGGGGAAGGGAGCGATTCCTCAGGCGGCGCACCTGCACGTGTCCCGTTGGGATGGCGAAGAACTCCGCTCAATTTTTAGAGCCCTCCTTTCCAACTGCGTGGAGCCCCTTAACCCTCGTGATGAGCCCACCGTCGGCGCTGGTGATGAGAGAGAAAAGCCTCTCGCCTGCGAGGGAGACTCGCTCAGCCTCTGGTCATTCTCCGGTCTCGTACCTTCCAACAAATAAGGCTTCCTTATTTGTATTCCTTAGGGTTGTTCTTTCCTTAGTCTCCGGTCCAACGCCCGTTCCCTGGGAAGTATTGTAAAATCTCTGGCGGGCCACCGAGACCTCAAGGAAAGGGTGCTTTGGGTTTGCAGTCTGCAAAGTCGTGGAAAGTATTGGAGATTTGCGTTTCCAGCTGGGGTGGTGGGCCGTGGGGGTGCTTTTCCTTGACCATTTCTCTTATCCTTTTAGAAAAGACAAAAAGCCGGGGAGGGGGCGGAAGAAAAGGGAGGGGATTGTGGAGGCTGCTTATTATCTTCCATCTGTTTACTGAGATCTCCTCTCTTTCCTCCTAGTCGCTAAGTAGCCTCATGTGGATTCACTCCCCTCAGAAAACTAGCCTCCGTTGTTCAATCATTCCCTTCCCCATCTCCCCAAACTTATTGATGGGGGTGGGTGGGGGGGAGAAGAAATGTGACTGAGAGCTCCCTTTGTTGTCTTAAGTAAACCAGCTTCTGCAGAGACATTGGCTGCATTAGGCAACAAGCAAAAGGAGCTGGTGTGTTGATTAGCTGTATTAAAAATTAGGCACAACATTCTCTACAGATGCCTCTTTTCTTATTGGCTTGGGTTTAGCGTTTGTTGAAGTTTTGGATCTTTCTGTGTTTTTAAAATTTGTTTAGCCCCCCCTTAATGCTGGTGTGAAGCTGAAGGGGAGGGCCCTTGTATTTGAACTCAGAAATAAAACAATGCACAGGTTTTTGAGCACTCAAGGAATTTTTCAGGCAGGATGAAGGCCTGATTAAATGGGAATCGCTTATTTCCAGGAGTGGTTGATGATTGATATCAGTTTGATCCAAGTTACTAAAAGCTAACTTTTGGAATAGTGAATCCTGAGTTTTGAACTCTAATGTGAGAGGCTGAATTTAAATTCCCCTTTCTGATACTGTATCATGAATGATTAGAAAAACAGCTTTTAGCCCTGGTTGTACTATAAGGTAGGCATAAAAAGTTGTCTCGGGATAGCTGATAAAAATTCATGCTGAAAAGCACTAAGAACATTGAAAAGAAAGAAAGCAAACATTTAATGTAATATTCATCTTATTTACTCAGAATTTAAGTCCCTTGATCTTTAGGGGACTTAGTTGTGAGTACCTGGTAATAAATAATGTATCCAGAACTTTGATGAGCCGAAAGCTTTGTATAACTAATATTATTAAATACTTAAAAGACATTTTATTTAAGGTGATGTCATGATCGTAAAGGCAGCTTTGGTGTAGTGAAAAATTTAATGGAGTGAATATAAACCAGGGGTGTCAAACTTGTGGCATCACGTTGTCGTCATGTGACGGATTGTGACTTTTTCCCCCTTCACTAAATCGGGAGTGGGCATGACGCATCCGGCCCACTGGCTGTGAGTTTGACACCCCTGATATAAACCATAGATCTCTGCACAAGTTATATAATTGTACATGTGCAGATCCACATTAACTTCATTAGGATTTAGGAATACAGTAGAACCTCTGGTCATAACCATAATTTGTTCCATAATGTTGGTTGCAAGCCAATTTGGTCATGACCTGAATCTAATTTTGGAAATTTGGCACTTATAAAAAAATGGCGCGGAAGGGGAAATTGGCCGCAAAAAAAAAAAGTGATTTTTTTGGTCAGAACCTGATTTGGTCGTGGTCAGAAGTGTTCGTGACCAGAGGTTCTACTGCATAAGCACTACTTCGTATGTCTTAGATTTCCTAAATATCAATTGATGTCTGGTCCAGTTTAAATCCATCTGACAGTACAAAAGATTTAGTGTGCATATTGTTCCTCTAAATAATGAAATATTGCTAAAACATGGCACACCGTAGCTATAGTGATTCATGTACTTCTCCTCATGGTTAAACTACTGCAGTGCACTTTATATGGGGCTGTCCTTGAGGAGGACTGAAAAGTTACAGTTGGTTCAGAATGCAGTGAGTGGCCTGGCTGCTGGCAGAAGAGGGTAGATTCGGCAGCATCATAGTTACCTTAAGATAGCTGCACTGGCTACATCTCCCAACTCTAGTTCAAGATGCTGGCTTTAATTTTTACCTTTGTACTCGCAGGATTAACTCTCTCCATCAGGACCATCCTGCCTTGTGCATTCATCCTGAGATAGGTTGAACATGCAAGGCAGGATGTGAGGTTAAAAATATGGTTGCTGTAGACCCTTTTTTCTTTATGGTGGCCCCCATGACATGGAATGCCTTGTCACCTGAGATGAGGGAAGCAGAGTAGCAAAAACCAACTTATTCCAGTGGGCTTTGGGTACAGACTTTGGACTTGAACTACACACGCAAATTTTATTATGTGAATTATGTTTACATAAACTGCCTTGAATTATGGTTTAGCAATTGATTGATTATGTGCCACCAAGTTGTTTTCAACTCCTAGTAACTACATAGACAGACACTGCAGTAGATGGTGGACCACTCAGATAGTGTTGCAATAGATAGATATCTAAATAGCTTCTGGGTAGAAAAAAGACACGTACATTGTGAGTATGGTGGCTTTTCAAGTATCTCTACCAAAATAGGAATGTATATATTTATATGTGGTGTATTTGCTTTTTCCTGTATAAGAAGTTGATTATAAGTAAAATAGATGAGTGCAATTCTATACAAGCTTATTTCCTTGGAAGGAAAGTTGTCTCAGTTCAGTTGGCTTGCTGTTTAGGTAGGTGCACATAAGATGATAACTTTTTTTTTACTAGCAAGTGTTTAATTTTTTTTACAGTATTGAATATTTTTTTAAAAAAATGAGCCCTTAAATTTCAATTTTTTTTTTTCTGTGAAGACAACTTGATCCTAAATGGGCAGAAGAAGTGTTGCTGAATTAAATGGGAGTTTGGGATAAACATACTGAAGAAAGTAATAGGTCATTATTAGAAGCTCCTTCTTTCTCTGCTATCTTATCTCTGACAGTGTGTGACAAAAGATGGCAGGTAAGTGGGGCTGACACTTCTCAGTCGGTTCTGTTTTGATATTAGATGAAGTTATATCCAAACAATGCCAGCAGCGGTGGGTTTGATTGAATGCTCTTGATCCCAAAGGTAACTCAGAGTCTGGATGCCACATCCAGCTTCTTATCTCCTGCAACAGTGTTAAATGTGTTAAATAAATAGATTGTCCTACCGGGCAGGCAGAGTAAAGGGTTAACCTCTTACGAGTTGGTTGATTGCTTTTCCTCTTCACCTCCTATCTTACTACTTTACTCTCTTAAAGCACTGGCACACTGACAGAGGCTCCAGGAATCTGCTGGAAAGCCCTGTTTCCTCATCTTTTCAAAACAGCCTCCTTGCTCCCTTCCCTGCTAACTGTACTTGTTGGTTAACAGCATTACATTTAGTCCCTGTCAATACGGTTAATGTCTAGGGTCAACCGTTTTTATAGTTCTGGGGAGCTTAGCCTAGCTTTGTCTTTCAAGCAGCCAGGCATGCACTTATCAAACCAGACCAACATTTGTTGGTCTCTCTCCTTTTCCTTCCACCCATTTTCACTAATCAACATAGATTCTTCTTCATGGGCATTTGGTCCTGGTAATGATTTCTTGGCTGTGAAAACGGACAGCATTTTTTATTGTTTGAGCAACTGTGGATACCATAAGGCAGTTTTGGCTTGAACACATGGCGTTCCAGTTAACTCGTTATTTTCTTTCCACTGCACTGTGTCACTTTTATCCGCAACGTTTTATTAACATATGGGAGGAAACTGTGTAAGGTTTCTAACACTGCGAAAAACTGTTTTTTAAAATTTTATATCAATTTCCTTAATTTGAAATGGACTTCATGTCTCTTGAACTGATTCTAGTCATAATCGCCCAGTTTCTCAGAACAATAGGATTATGTAGGCCACTAGAAATACAGTAAACCTGTTAGGATTGGAACCAACTTTCTAGTCATATTTGTTTAGAGTGTTTAGAGTTGTTGAGTTAAGAATGCAATTCTGTGCTTACCTATCTAGGAATGATTTTTTTAAAAAATTTGATTTATATGCCATATTATATTCCAGAATTCATTGAGACTTACTTCCAAGTAATGTTTTCTTCCTTAAAAGCCCTTTGAAACAAAACCCGAAATCCACTATATATATTAGGTCCATTATAATGGACCAAAAATTTAGAAAAGAAGGTCTAAACTTTTGAATTCTGCAGAGCCTTTCATCAGGTTAGGTGAGGAGGACACATTTTATTTAAATCAAATTGGTTAGCCTGATTCCTATAGTATTTTATCATTTTAGAGTTTTATTTTAATATGAAGTTAGTTTTAATTCTATGGCCATTTGTATTGTTATTTTATGAAATTTTAACTTTTGTATGTTTGTTTTTTAATTGGCTGTGCACCGCCCTGAGTCCGTAAGGAGAAGGGCGGTATATAAATCCAAATAAAGTAAAGTAAAGTAAAGTTAAAACAATAGTCTGTACTTTGTTATCTAAATGACAATGTGTTTATTGTCCAGAGGATTTTGTAATTCCTAGCCTCCTTGTTTTTTTATATAATCTGAACAAATCTTCTTTAATTTTCAGCAAGAGGTGTAGTTTTTATTTTCAAAAACTACCCATAAGATAAAGCAATTATTTAGTAAGATTTTTTCCGGTGACAGTTGTGATAAAAAGTATGATGAAATGATGGCCCTAGACATAAATGAGGGATTGAATGCATTGAAATTATTAATAGCTGTATCAGCTCTTGGGTCAGTTTTCACTGTGGATGCTTAGATAATATTTTTGCCATGAAAGAACCAACAGGAGCTTTAAATAGTCCCCCATTACTTCAGAATTTCCTTGCATTTCATTCCTGTATACTTTTAGAGTGATTTTTGCTGCCACAGATGTTAATTTGATTTGTCATTTCTATATTGGCAAGTAAAACAACAAATAATTAGAAATTATTTGATTGATCTTTCAACCACACATTTTGCAAAACACTTTACAAAGAATGCAACATCTGATATAAAGAAAAAAATAAAATTGTATTTTATCCATTCTGAGCTAGCTAATAAAGAGGTGGGGGGAGCAAGAGTTTGGTGGAGAAGCAGGATTTTTTTAAAAGGCCAGGTGTTGTGGTCATGAGGTCACTGACCTTTAAAAAGCTTTCTGCTTCTTTCCCATTCCCTCCCTTCTATGTCCCATCACCTAGGTACACCCACATTACACCAATTCTCCGTGAGCTGCACTGGCTCCCTATTGGTCTCCGGGACACAATTCAAGGTGTTGGTTATTACCTTTAAAGCCCTACATGGCTCAGGGCCAGGGTATCTTCGAGACCGCCTTCTACCGCATAGCTCCCAGCGACCGGTAAGATCCTACAGAGTTGGTCTCCTTCGGGTCCCGTCAGCTAAACAATGCCAGCTGGTGGGCCCATGGGGGAGGGCCTCCTCTGTGGCTGCCCCAGCTCTCTGGAACCAGTTACCTCCTGAAGTCCAGATCATCCCCACCCTATTGGCCTTCCAAAAAGCGGTGAAGACCTGGCTTTTCCAGCAGGCCTGGGGCCGTTGATCTCGCTCTTGCGATCTGGTGAGATCCGGCCACGAATGGTGTGAATGAGTTTTAATGTTTTAATGTTTTTAATTTTTAAATGTTTTTTATTAGGATTTTAAATGTATTATGAGCCACCCTGAGTCTTCGGAGGGGGGCGGCATATAAATTGAATTAAATTGAAATTGAAATTGAAATGTGTGATAGGCGTGATAATGTGGAAAATTTCACACACTTTGGTGGCATTTGGATTGGTCCTGAAAAAGTTTTTGTTGAACAGTGAATTAGGAGGCTTTTATGTCTTAAATTTTGTACAGTAACATAGCAAGAGCAAGAGCACTTAGACTTATATACCGCTTCACAGGTGCTTTACAGTCTGCTCTAAGTTATTTACAGAGTCAGCATATTGCCCCCAACAATTTGGGTCCTCATTTTACTCACCTCAGAAGGATGGAAGGCTGAGTCAACCTTGAGCCACTGAGATTTGACTTGCCAAATTGCCGGCAGCCGGCAGTCAGCAGAAGTAGCCTGCAGTACTGCACTCTAACCACTAGGCCACAGTGGCTCATAACTTGATGACTAACATTAACCTTAGAGAATTAACTTGCTGTAAGTCTTGAAGTTAAAACCCTCCTTCTAATAATTATAGGATTTTATTTTCATCGATAGTAAGGAATCATGCTCATTGGCAAAATAAGCTTGGTAGGAGAATTAATGTGAATGTATTGAAAGTGCTGACTAATATAAAAATTGCAATAGTGCCCATATAGTGATACACACTGTATTATTAAAATTGTAGAATTACTTTCTTTGTTAATTAGTTTAGAATATCTCAGGACTCCCCCTCCCCCACCTCAATGCAAAAGTTTACTTTCCCATGCAAGCAAGAAAAATGCAAGAATTGCAGAACTATGCTTATTCCAGGAGTTGAGTTTGAATCTGAAATATTAAAAGTGATCTCCTCTATGAGTTTAAAGAAGAATAATTATTCCTACATTGTTTTTCAGGAGCAAAATTATTGTTGGCTGTTGATATTAAAGAAGAATATGGTGCAGCAGATTTTTTTTATTTGTAGATTTTAATTCCACCACTATTATTTTTATAAATAACTGCAGGTGGCAAACATACCTAATACTCTTTCCTCCCCCCATTTTCCCATAACAACAACCCTATAATGTGAGTTAAACTGAAAGTGAGAGTCACTGACCTTCATGCTTAAGGTGAAACTAGAACTCACAGTCTCCTGGTTTTTAGCCTGGAGCCCTAACCACTATATCAAGCTGGCTCTTTAAAAAAACAATTGAGTATTTCCCAAAGAGAGGTCCATTGCTAGAACACTGTTGTCAAGAAACTTTATTCTTGGCTTCTTCACTATGAACCAATCATAAAAATTATGACACAAACAGGGTATCTCCAGCTGATCTTAAAATATAAGTTGGCTAGTATTGAGGGAGGTAATTCATTAATTGATGAGAACTGCTGTAACAAAAATAACGCCAATATTGTGGGAGCTACCTGGCCTACAGATGTTCAAGATACTGGGTATTATCTATAAACTCTTTGTGGTCGAATCTTGTTATTTTTATTGCAGATAGAATCTGCCCATCTGGTATGTACCAAGTGAGAGGTGTGGTTGCAGATTCCACTCCCCACTTTTCCCAAAAAGTTAAGTGGTGGAAGCCCAGAAGCAGGTAGCTTGGCTGCAGCCCACTTACTTTGGAATGGTCTCTTCTTTATCTAGGAAAGCTAGGCATTCTTGTAGAGACCTTGAATAGAGACGCCTTTGAAGATGGATTTTATGAACTGTGGCTGTTGTGTTTTTTTGAGACATAAACTGCCTAGGCTTGATGGATGAGGTAACGTAGCTATATACAAGAACATACCAAGTTCCCAAGCCTAAAAACATGTAGATCTTTGTTATTTTTGAGATCCAACTGACATAACATTAAATTGCAGAATATTTTCTGTGATGGAAATGATCTTGGGACTGAACTTATCCTGACAACTGTGGATTCAAACAGAAAACATGACACCTTGGCGAAACATTTAACATTAAAAGAGACTGAGATCACCTGTGCTTTACTTATGAAACTGATATGTATTTCTCCATATTACAGAATAATAGATGATATGGAAGTACATTTTTTTGCCTACATGGTACAACTTTCTGCTGCAGTTAATTGGAATCAAAAGTAAAAGTGCATTTTATTTTAGAGATTTATTTAATGAAAAAATATACATATCGATGTTTCATTTGTGAAAGCAAAGTTTAGGTGACTTTACACAGCCTATTTTAGTATTTCCCTAGAAATGTTGTCCCTTTTGGGTATGAGAGATCATTTGATATAGATTAAATGGTAAATTTATTTTGAGCATCAGTTATAATGAGTGAACCCTTCATGTGTCAGTGAGCAATGGCTGACTTTGGAAAGATAACATGAGGATTCCAATTTATACCCAAGGTCATCTATTGAATGTATAGCTTGGCCACATGATTTTTCTCTGGAAAACATTAACTCTCTATTGATTGACTGTTAATGCATAATGTCATTTTAGTAGATGTGCTTTCCGCAAATTGGTACCATCCTGATTTGTTGGATTATAGACTGCAACATCACCACCCAACATGGCATCATATATACTTCTCTGAGCTGCTCTAGACAAGATGTCACATTTTGATTGATCCTAGAGTGGAGTACTGTCTCCTTATTTCTAATCAGATTAGTATGAGGACACAATTGTGTTTCTAACAAATCAATCATTACTGGAACAGTTTTGGTTTCCCACAGGAGGTTAGGGAAGTTAAGCCAATAATTTTTTGGTTTGTCAGAACGGATGTAAAAATTTGACATAAGACACAAGTCAACTATCATATACTGGAATTGCAGGAATGCCAAACAACTGTTGAAAAATGAGCCATCTAATTTATTTATAAAACACACTAGCAACCTACTCACCCTCCTGTACCTTGCTACTTTGGTCTTTTTTGTTGTCCAACATTTTAAGCCTAAAGTAACTGTAGCTAGCTTCCATCTTGGTCCTCTGTCTAGAATACCAGTAGAAATATGTAGGCCTTCTGCCATCATTCAGTCTTTATTTTGTTTGAACTTTTTAGTTGAAGTGACAAGAAGTTGCACAGTAGCTAGAACAAGAAGACATGTTTAGAGACTGGATCCCCAGTGGGTTTTAGAAGGCATAATTCCAAGGGACTATTGATTTGGATCATGTTGCTGCAGGAAAACTGTGGCAAGGGAGGATGAAAGCAGCAATGCAGAATAGCAATAGGACTTAGACTTATATACCTCTTCATATTGCTTTTACAGCCCTCTCTAAGTGGTTTACAGAGTCAGCATATTGCCCTCAACAATCTGGGTCCTCATTTTACCCACCTTGGAAGGATGGAAGGCTGAGTCAACCTTGAGCCAGTGAGATTTGAACTGCTGAACTGCAGCTAGCAATCAGCTGAAGTAGCCTGCACTACTGTACTCTAACCACTGGGCCACCTCAACTCTATTGTTTTTGCATGTAAGTTGACTGTTGAAGATCCTGAAGAAAATCTATTACCTGCTAATATAATATCATAATAATGCAGGTTGGTGATTGGATTGACACATTGCATTGGGCCATTAAATGTTTGGTTTTGGTTTTGACCAGATCCTAGCCATTAGAGTGTATAAATCTTGCAGCATTATTTATTGACTGATTCAATAAATTGTTATTAAGTGATGTCTTAGTGCAATGTGTGAATCAAGATTATTTACTATGTAGGATAAACAGGAGATTTATTATTATAATTCCATCCTGTTCTCTTTCCCCTTATATCTATTTTACCACTTAATTCTTAGGAAATTTATTTTAATCCTCATTCTACTCTTTATTCTACTTTGGCACTTTTATTTTTAGGAATAAAATGTTGGATTTTCATTTGATTATGTAATACTCTAAAGAATTGGGTTTTTTATTTTTTTGCAATAACAAAGCAACATTATAATTGTGACTTGATGTCAAGCCCCATCAGACTGTCATTCTCAGACAACAAGAACCATATTGGATGTCTGGAAAGATGTGTATTGGTAATAAGGTATTGTAACAGACTCTTGGAAGCCTGTCAAAGAAATTCTTCAGACAATTTATATCTAATTAATTAAAGCAGATTTACTTTAAGTGTCTTTTTCATGTTTCCTTTCTCCCCTAGACAATGAATAATCATCATCTCCTCCTCCTCCTTCTCCTCCTGATTTGTATCGGTTTCCATCTCAATTTTATCTCATCTAAGCAATTCTGCCTGGCTCACAACGTCAAAAACTAATATACAAACATATAAAAACTGTTCATAATCCATTTAAAATAGTCCAATTCGCTTCTTATCTTGTTTCCAGTACAGTTCCACATTCTGTCATATTTGATAGCTGCATCTACTTGGCCTGGATTACACCCCACTCTCATCTCTCTCATCTCTCTCTCTCTCTCTTCTCTAGCGCTCAAGATCCTATTGTGTCATTCTGCTGCATCTCTAGATCAAGTCACCATCTAAAAACAGTTGTAATGTAATCAAGTTTTTTCTGGCATGCCTTTCTCCATGAAAAAAACAGTTGCAGTATTGAAACTATGGCTAACAACTTGAGGGAGAAAAAGAAAGCCAGATGGCTTGCTTGTCAGCATTCACTTATGCCATTACCCAGCTGGCAAGCAATTTAGAGGGAAAAAAATGACAGCATGATCACATGTTCCTAAAGGATGGATGGAGGGACGCTAGGGAGGCAAAAACATGGAAAGGGAGAGACTTACAGCTGTCATTTTTAAAAACCAATAAGGAGGGAGGTTTGTATCTACCACCTGGTGTGTTGAGGTTTCTCTAAGAAGGATAGTAGAGAAGGTTGACTCTCTCCTGGGGAAGTGCAAAAGAAATGGTCAATCTCAGGTTTAGAAATCTGGTTGTTATATAATCCAGATATTGCAGGTTTTCAACCTGGTATAATTTTTCCACATGGCAAGTAAAACATAATGTATTTGTAATTTATAAAAAAAGAATAAAATTAATTTGGGGATGTACGGTAAGGATTATTTTCAGAAATGACTTACTGTATAAAGAAGCACTCTTGGCAGTTAATCTTACGGGTAGGAAAAAAGCTGAATAATATACACACAGTCTATATTGATAATGTGTAATCACTTTGGAATTGATTAACATGGCCTTTGCAATTAACATAGTCTAAATATAGATCTGAGAGCTTCTGGGGAAGAACAGTTTCTCCCAGGCCATCTCAAGATGAAACATGGGGCATTAAACATTTAAATTGTCTGTAGAATTCATTTCAGTGTCCAATTTAATTAAAGATTGGGTCAGTGCTCTCTTATAGTCCTTAGCATAATTGCTTTCTAGGTTGAAGAGACAAACTGAACTGTGACGATCTGCTGTTCTGATCCAACAGCAAAGCTAAGGAGATCCATGTGTGGTGCCATATATGCTGTCTTCACATAATTGTCATAGATTATCTCTCAGTGAAGGAATGGAAATGACTGGTGGTAGGCAATGGAGAAAAGAGGCAAGTTAAGAAGTTGGCAAAGTGTAAGTGGCCCAGGCAAGCTAAGATGGGAATGAATGGTACATTATGATTACTAGGACTACAGAGGAGATACATCATTCTAAACTAGGTATCTCCATTGCACTTGTTTTGAAAGAAAAGCTTGGAAATGTTCTCTCATTGAGACTTCCTGGTCGAACATGGCAAATGAACACATCTCCACAAACAATAACACAGAATAACACAGAGACCAACAGCCGGGAGATATGCTTGAACTAATGGAGCTTCTCCATATAAGAAGCCATGAAATTGCCAACATGAACTCTGGGGGAAGGAGCTCCTTGTGAAGCGGTTTGGTGGGTCTGGAGCAGGGACAGGTTTCAAAACCTGTCGCTACCGGTTCGCTCGGGGGCATTTGCTCACGCGACACTTCTGCACATGCACAGAAGTATCCAGACAGGTGGGTGGAGCCTTCCACCGCCACTACCAGTTTGCCCGATCCGGGGCAAACTGGTAGCAACCCACCACCGATCTGGAGGGACCCTTCAGCCAGCCTGCAAGGAGAGCACTAGGAACCATGGAAGAAGTTACAGCCTCATGCAAAAGCCTTTTGGAAGGATACTGGGTTTGCCCAACCCACTTTCTAAATCATGCATTAAAGGAGCAAATTTTAAGTGTAAAGAGTTTTTCCAGAACAGTGGAACACCCAAAGCCTCCTTTCCCCAGGCCCATTTGATCTAGGAAAGATTAATTTAAAAAGAAAGGAACCAATTATAAAGAGTTTAAAAGAATCAAACGCAAAAAGACTTAACTGGATTTTGGAATAAAAAACTGACTAAAGGGACAGTTAAATGTGGAATATGCCATTTAAGATATTTTTTGAATTTTGTAAACAGGTAATATATATATATCTCTGAATGAGAAAGAAGAATGTTTAAATTAGCTAATAGAGATGATTGACTATATTAAACAAAGAAGTAGAAAAAAGAGTGAATCATGAAATTCTGAGATGACCATGTATAGAATTATGACATGTTGAAAGTAATCCATAAATTGCAGGGGTCTCCAATCTTGGTAACTTTAAGACTTCTGGACTTCAATTCCCAGCAAGCTGGCTGAGCAATTCTGGGACTTGAAGTCCACAAGTCTTAAAGTTACCAAGATTGGAGACCCCTGCCATAAAGTATTATGACACATGTTATATAAAAAAAACCCACCTATTTTTACTCCCTTTTTATGGATTACAAAGTTGAATAAATAAAAATGGTTATCACTAGAAGGAGTGAACGTTTTAGAAAGGAGGAGAGGATTGATGGGCCAATCCAGAAGAATATATTCTTTGTGACAGATAGTACATAGAGGAGAACTCTATTTCATTCTCTAGCACAATAATCATATGTATATAAAATTGAAGCACACACAATAGAAGATAAAGTAACTACTTTTTTAGAGTACTGAAAACTTTTAGCTGAAAATGAAAAAAGCTAAAATGATTTTTAGATTGAACAATTAAGACAGTGTTGAACAAGGGATTAAAGGGATCCTGGTTGTATTTAAGGAGGAAAAACAATTGTGATAGTAGTTGTAATGAAAATCATAAGTCACTAATTATCTTTTTTCCCTTTTGTTTTAACAGTATTGTTTCCTGCACTACTTTTTTTCTTTTTTCTTCCTTCCTTCCTTTTATATATTTTTTCTTTTATTCAAGTAAAAATTCTCTATAAAAAAGGAAAGGTTCTGTCATTGCTTCCATTTTGAATGGATAACTCCTCCCCAGTTTTGGAATGAAAAGCCAAAGAAAGAGAACTCAAAGAAATATTATCTGAAAAATGTAGGAATAAGGAGAACTATGTACAGATGGTTGTCAATATGGAGGAGTTCACCTTCAGAAACTATTATTATCCATGTTTCTTTCTTTCTATCTTTCATCATGAACAGTCAAGTCAATTTTTCGGATTATATGCACATATTATAGTAAGCTTTTCTTTAAAGTGGATTTGAAAGTATTTTTCTAAGATGACCTATCACCCCACCCATCCAGCACACTACCAGTGTCATTTATTCTTGGGACTCCAAATAGCCCAAATGGTGTTTTATGCCCATCCTATAATTTTAATGTATTAATTTCTGTATCTAAAAATGCATATGGCAGGACATTGCCATGACAGGTTTTTTTGCAGACATACATTTGTGGCCAAAATTGTGGAAACCTTTTGGGAAAAGTGTATTTTTGAGGTTTGATGGCTAATAACACTTTTTTTTTTTTTTTTGAGATAATCGTATTCCACTGCTGGAATGGCCTGGGAATAGCCCAGACCTTAACCCAATTGAAAATCTATGAGATCAACTAAAGAAACTTGTTAGTCAGAAGTGACCCAGCAATAAAACCCAGTTAATAGAAGCAATCATTCGATCTTGCTTTCACATGATAACAGCTGCAGAACTAAAAGACTTGGTTCATTCCATGGGAAGACATTGTAAAGCTGTAATTCATGCTAAAGGTTACCCAATTATTAACTGACATGGTAATAATTTTTGTATATCTCGTTTTTTCTGTGTGTTTCACTTTTCTTCTTTATACTGTAACTGCTATTCTAATAGCACAGTGTTTCCCAAACTTGGTTATTTTAAGGTACATGGACTTCAACTCCTAGAATTCCCCAGACAGTATGGCTGGTTGAGGAATGCTGGGAGCTGAAGTCCATACATCTTCAAAGGGTCAAGTTTGGGAAACACTGTAATAGCAAATTCTTCATAAAAGTTATTGCCTTACATTCTCAATTAAATTATCTTTCCAATGGTATATAATTTTATGGTACTACTTTCCCCAAAAAGTGGTGTTATTAGCTAGTTTTAGAAAGTACACTTTTCTCAAAAGGTTTCCACAATTTCGTCCACTACTGTAGAAGTGACTCTGAGGACCACCAAGGGAGTTTGAAGCCGTGCAGCTCTGGGAAATGTATGACTTCAGTTGCTATGCCTCTCTGAAACTCTTTTTCCAGTGGAAATTGAGGCAAGAACACCATTATTATTATTTTTTTGCACTTTGCCTTAAAATAGCAAGATTGGAATAGATTTCTAGTAAGAATTAAGAGAAATGTCAATGGTAAAAGCTCTAATAATGGAATATGGTGCATTGCAGATCCTATATTTAGTAGTAGGTTAGACTAGGTGACCGCCAAGCTACTTTATAACACAGTGATTCTATATAAAATGAAGCTATTCATCTACATTATTAGAAATCAGTGTCTTACATTTCATCCATTCAGAAGCTTTTGCCTCCCTGCTTTCCCTGGGGAAATGTAATAATATACAAATTGCTTTAGTGATTACACTAGAATGGCCAAGGCTGAAAAAGTAATGCTGGAAATGTTTAGAATGAAATTATATTTTTAGTTTGTACTGATGTTGGCCCCCAAATGTAATTTCTTTCTTTGAATGGATTTCACTAGATAGTTTTTCTTAATGATTCTCTGTGCATTGCCAACACTTTTTCCTTCCTTTGCAGAGTAAACAGCCTTTGACATCAAGAAGAAAGTTTCTGAAAATGAGTTACTGGAACTTGGACAAAAGAAATTGTCTTCAGTACTGCAGACATTTTTTGGTGGACAATAGTGTTTTTCATGGTAAGATGTATATTATCGCTTCAGGTTTTTTGTTGTCTCCATTTACTTACTTCCATTTAAGTACATCTGAAATTACACTGTGGTGCCTCCTGAATCAATGGCTCCTATTTATTCTTATTTATCTCTTATTAAGCCATATAAAAGCTGAATTAAGTTTTGAAAGTGGATTACTTGTTTATTCATTGGCTGCATTTTGTGCAAATTGTAACGGCAACCAACAAAATGTATGCATTCTGTGGAAATCTTTAAATTACTTATTCAGGTCCCAGTGTTTCTTTTGTGTTAGCTATAGATGTGTTTGCTGAAGTCTATCCTGTCAATTCCAAAATGAATTGCTTTGATATATATAGTACGCCCTTCTCAGTTAGGGTCCAGGTTGGAATGTACTAATTTCTATGATTTTACACTACTGCAAATTTTTATTGTCATTCTTGAGTAAAATAAAAGAAAACATAATGGGATCAAAATGCATTTAAGGATACTTTTTTCAAGATTCAATAGGTTTACAAATATGTCATTCTATCTATTTGATGTGCTGCTTATAGTTCTCTCTTACTACTGTTCAGTTTGCTATTTTAGAATGCATCTATTATTTCACTTCTGGATTTTAAACAGTCATTTAATAATATAACAACTCTTTAGAAACTTGCTGGACATACACTTTTGAAGTCAAAATGTGCAGTTAACCTGCCTAAGTGAAAATCTATGGTTTGAGTCATACTTAAGAGTAGACTACTCAAGATAGAAACATTCCTAATTTCTTTTTATATACCATTAATTGCAGTATAATGATAGATTGATCTTGACAGCAACAATGGGTAGGGGAGATTCTTTCCATCCTGTTTTTAAAAATCACTGCACATCCCTTGGTCAACTGAGTAGGAAAACAAACAACAATCCTATTATGCTAATGGGGTCAATATTCTATTATAATTAAATGAATATAAGTCTAAATGCACTTACATTTATATGAATGTGCTTCTCAAAGTCCATTTTTGCACTCTTGTCCTTTAAAACTATACTATATAACATACTATATGTACTATACGTCAGGGGCAAAGAATCAGTCAGCATTATATGTTAAGTTCTAGTTAAGAAGATTTATTGCTCATGCCTATATACAAGAATCTAATTAATTGTCAACATTGAATTGGCACTAGATAAGAGTCAACAGAATTCAAGGAGGATTGGACTTGGATTGGTTGTGGGAACATAATGGCTCCAGACTGATTCTTCACTACATGATACTACATATCAATCTTGTACATTTTTTTTAAAAAAAGGCAACACAGTCCTAAAGGAAAAACAGTCCTAAAATGAGCAGCTTGTATAACTGTGGTGGTTCTATAAAAAGTACCTGAGTAAATAAAGGAAGATACATTAATGAATCCTGCTCAAGGTCAAATTTTAAACTATTTATGGTAAGAATCCAGGACTTGCAAGCACAAGCAAAAACTGAATTTATTGCTTGGACTTAAATCTACGGAGTAACTCACTAGAGGGCAGCATATGATTTGAAATGAACAATATCATTTACAAATTTTTTCAGTTTACAGCCTGAAACCATATGCAATTAGCATTCTCTGGTCTCAGGATACTATTATTAAGGATTATTTTATTTAAAATTGTATAATTTCAAAGAATGTGATGTTTATAAATGGAGAAAAATAATTACTAAAGTTATATAAATTAAGCTCAGTATACCAATGAAGCATATTGAATTATTGTCTGATATGAAAAAGAATAACCTTAACCTTTTGACCTTAATGCCAAAATTTCCACTGTACTATGATTTTTAATGCTTAAAAAAATGAAAAGAAACAAAAATTAAGTTGAGGAAAAAATCCCTACTAAAATAGTGTAGATAAATATTTGCTTTCTGACTTCCAACTTCTGTATATTCCAACTAATTTACATTGCTTATAATCATAAATTTTAGAAACCATAGTCTAAATATTTGTATTTGCCATGATATATAGTATACATGGAAATCATTTTTGCCTAAATTTAAACTCTCTCTCTCTCTGTGTATATAAATATAAGTTCCCAGTCAGATTTAAATTGTTAAAATTCTCTGAAAGATGCTATGTATCAGTGGTGGGCTTTTAAATTTTTTTACTACTGGTTCTGTGGGCATGGCTTGGTGGGCATGGCATGGCTTGGTGAGTGTGGCTTGGTGGCGTGGCAAGGGAAGGATACTGTAAAATCTCCATTCCCACCCACTCCAGGGGAAGGTTATTGCAAAGTCCTCATTTCCTCATGATCAGCTGGGATTCGGGAGGCAGAGAATAGATGGGGGCGGGGCCAGTCAGAGGTGGTATTTACTGGTTCTCTGAACTACTCAAAATTTCTGCTACCGCTTCTCTAGAACTGGTCAGAACCTGCTGAAACCCACCTCTGCTATGTATGTGTTGGGGCATTACTAATACAGGTGAGCAATAGTTAAAAAGGTGAAAATTGTCTTTGGACCTTGGATTGATTGATTGATTGTCAGATTTGTATGCCACCCTTCTCCTGTAGGACTCAGAGCGACTCACAACAATAAAAACAACCCGACAATGAAAAATTGATTGAAATCCTTTTTTTTTTTTTTTTTTTTTACAATTCCTGTTTCAAGTTCAAGTTCCTATATCACTTGAATTTATCATGAGATATGATGCTACTTTGGACCAGTTCATGGAAACCATTGAAATCAATGGTTAGTAGTCTTGATGGCCGTGTGACTGCTACTATAAAAACAAAATGGTGGATTAGAAGAGAAAGGGGTTTAATCCAGCAGGTGTTACTTATGTTCTTAGGACTCTACAGCTCAACTTCTTGCAGGCCTTAACTTTGATTCTACATGAAGTTCTGGGCTGGAAGATACTTTGATGCTAGAAATGCCTGGTTTTGTTGCAGTTTATTTTCAGTGGTTTTCTGCTAGCTGTATAGTAAAACTAGAAATCAAAGCCCTGGCCAAAGACTGTTGATTCATTCAGAAATGCTGAAAAAAGCACAAGCCTAAAGTGCTACAACTTGAAGTAACAAGAGAGAAGCAATGTGCTCTCATTCATTTTTGTCTCCCAATTATATAAATTGTGGTTTCAAAGAAAGCTGGTTTAGAGAAGTCAGAAGAATTAAAGAGAAGAGCACTATCAGAGCTGTCAGACCTGGTAATCCAGATAAGAAGTACAAACCATGAGTACTAACACTACATTCATTGTAAAGTCACAGTAACTGAATCTTGCAAGACTGAAAGCATTTATCTTCTCCTTAGCTTTAACTTTCCAGGAAAATTTCTGAGATGCTTCCTGTATCTCTTTTCTTCTGTGGGCTAAGATACTTTTTGCACAAAGCTTGTCTATGTTGCAGCACTTCCTTTTATCTGCTAAAGTAATTCCCACAGACCATTACAAGCACTTTAATGCTCTTCTTCTTTTCTCCCTCATAATTACTGCAGAACGTGACTTCATTCTGTTTTCCCATGCAAGTGGTATGCTGATGGCTTTTGGCAGGGATAGCTGAAACTTACATCAACTGGCATTGCAGATCGTGGTTTCTGAATAAAGTATAATTCAATAGGCTAACACAATGTACTGAAATTTAATTCATGAATTTTAACTTAGTGTATGGTGTAAATCTAGTCTATTATGATTTATTCATTTAAGGAAACTATGGTTTAGTTTAGAGGTCTGCAACCTTAAACACTCCAAGAACCATTTGGACCCGTTTCCCACAGAAAAGAAAACACAGGGAGCCGCAAAACCTGGGTGGGTTCAATGTCACTCTCACCCAGTCACATGACCCCCACCCCACCCCCAGCCACACCTGCCCAGGTTTCATGGCAGGGAGCAGCAGGAAAGGGGTCCCAAAGAGCTGCATGCGGCTCTGGGGCCATGGGTTGCCAACACCTGGTTTAGTTTGTATGTGAACCACAGATTATTTGCATAAACTGATCTTGATTTGAATCTGTTTGTGTCTTATTTTGATGTATAGAAATGTCCTTGGCAAAAGGTATATGTCTTTGCCATAGAATTTTATTCAAGTCAGTTAAATGTTACATCTTTTCAAATCTTCTATTGCTGACTTGATCCAATGATGTGACCTAGAGAAATTTGGATCCCCGAGCTTGTGCTCTCCAGATGTTGGGAATGCAGCTGCCAGGTAGATCTGTAGCCCAACACAGATGGAACATATCAAATTGAAAAAAAAAATCTGCTTCAATCATTATTTTTGTATGGATGTAAGTACTTGCTTGCTGTTAACAATAATAGTTTTTTACGCAATTGTTGTGTTTCCTTTGGGTTAAAAAGGATAGGTTATTTAATTTTTTGCCTATCTGTTCTCTGTTTCATTTTTTTTTTTTTGCAGCAGAAACCTGATTTCATGTTAATTTTGATATGAATGTAAAAAGAAGCAAAAAACTAATATCCATAGCTGAAGCTAGAATTACAATTGGCATGTATTAATTCAAATTCTTATCATCTTGGAAGCATAATATTCACCAGGTTGATGGCAGAAGTAGAGAAGACTGCAGATATTAATGATTAGCATCTCATTTTTTATTGCATGAGAGTAAAACATGGAAAGTTTTTGAAAGCAACTAGGGTGGATTAAGGGGATTTAAAAAAATTTTTAGTGGTCTGCCAGTTAGCTGAAAATCTGGAACTTTTCTATATTTTCAAAACATTGCTACTGCTCTCTTATGAGAGGTTGGTGTGTTTGTATACATGGAGAAATAAGAAAATTAGAAGTTTGGGTTTTTTCTCATAGTAAGTAGATAATAAGGACAAGTTCTCTCATTAGAGATTACAGGTGGATTTAAATAATAGGAAGGTGGATTCCAACTGAAGGTTAAAAAAAGGATTAACAGAAAAAGCAGTTTGAGAATGGATGCAATAAACCAGAGAAGTAATGAGTTCCCCTTCACTGAATAGTTTCACCTAGAGGTTAGTCTCCCATCTGTCTGAGATGCTTTAATTTGGATTCTTTAGCAAAAGATGGAAAAATGATCCAAATACCTCAGCCATATGATTCTTTAATTCTACTAAGAATGACTTCTCAATCATATAGTAAGAAAGTCTTGAAAGCTGTTATCATTGGGAGGGATTACTTCCCTCCCAATTACAATGCTATTCTCTAAAATTAAATTTTTTTAGTCCATAATCTTCTAAAGAGAAAGTGTGTTATAGAATTCTATCGGGACTTGAAATGTATATGTACTGTATGACTTATAATATGTGTGAACTCATTCCCTGCTGAATAGTAGCCAGTGGCAAATTGCCTCTGTACCAGAATATGTTAATAATTTTAAAATCTGCTAATTGGCTACAGAGAACGTCTCCACTAGTCTTAATCATGTAACAGAAATATTCAGCTCCCTGCTATGAACAGGCTTCTGGGCAACAATTTTGCAGGCCCAGAATGTCTGGCGGTTGCTAAGTTGCAGATGGCTGATCTGTTTGTTTGAATATTAATTTCTTTAGAACAATAGATTTAGAACCTAATAATTAATAACATTTTGAGTTGCAACTTAACTTGTTTTTATATGAGCCTAATGACGCTTGGTTGATATATTTTTTTCAGTCTCGGTTTCATGAGATCTATCCTAACATTAAGGGGAAAGAGGATGTGATATTTCCAGACAGCCAAATTTGTTTTATTGATTCTGGGATTTTTGGGTGCGGAGAGCAGGGCTGGAAACATAATTGTGAACATTTTTGATTGACAAATTTTACAAAATAGTCCTGAATTCACTTTGCTGAAGATGGTCTTCCTCTTTTGATCCCTTCCTTGGATGCATCAGTATTGAATGAACTGAGCAATATTAGGATGTCATGTTAAATCAGTCATGCTCAGGCATGCCACCTGCTGTTTTTCTGGTTATTGGAATTAACTACAGTATATCACTGTACAGGTAGTCCTCAACCTATGACTACAATTGAAATTTATCTTGCTAAGTGAGAAATTTGTTAATTTTTCACTTGAAATTCCAGTTTTGCCCCATTTTATGACTTTTCTTGCCACATTTGTTAAGTGAATCACTGTAGTTCTTAAATTAGTAACAGGGTTGTGAAATGAGTCTGCTTTCCCCATTGACGTTTCTTGTCAGAAGGTCACAAAAAAGAGTCATACAACTCTGGAACACTGCAACCATCATAAATGTGAGTCAGTTGTCAAACATCCAAATGTAAAACATGTGACCGTAGGGATGCTGCAGTGGTCACAAGTGTGAAAAATGGTTATCAGTCACTTTTTTCAGTGCCGTTGTATTTTTAAATCATCACTAAATGACAGCTTGGAACGTGACAGAACTGTTGTAAGTTGAGGATTACTTGTAGTTGATTTAAACTATCAATAGTTTGTGTTGTAGATCTTGTTGTTTTATATGTGGGTACCTTATATAAGAGAATCCAAATGATGAGTCACAACCTTTGGATCTCTGTAGGCATCCTGAGCTTTGTGCTTCTTTTACACCTTGCAGAAAGATGATGATTCCTTTACAGGAAGCCAGCCCATCTGGGGTGCCTGCTAGGGACAGGTAGGCTCAGCACCAGGCCCCAGGAAAATATGCCCCTGGAAGAAGTGTAAAATGAGACTAGGAAAGTAAGCCTCAGCCATCGCTGGATCCTCTTGTGCAGCATCATGTAGTGGGTTGGAGCTGTTGAAGGAGCCATTGCTAAAAGCACAAAGGCTGCTGAAGGAAAGATCTGGCTATAGGCATATAATAATACGCAGGAATGACTTTGGCCAACAGAGGGAAGTGCAGCAGACTAGACAATAGTCAAGAAAGAGGCAGTTAAGCCCACAGAATATGCACAGATGCACACAGTAAGCTCTCACAAAGGAACCTCCTTAGTTTCTTGCATGCAAAGGTGTGTGAGGGAGAGGTATACTTTCAGACTTACAAGATTCTGTAATTTTACAATAAAGTTAGAGCTAATACTTCTAGGTGTGCTTCTTGCCTGGGCTACCTTCAAGACTGATATTGATGTTCAGACTGATCTTGTAGGTCTGAAAGTCTGCAACTTTCCGCTCCTGTCATCTTCATAGTCCAATAAATTAGGGAGGGTCCCTTCTGTGGTATTTATCATTTATCATGGACTCAGTTCACTTATATGACCATGGTCTGCAGATCATTCCCACATGCCATCACAAGAATTGTGTTCTGACAGCAATCCAACATTGAATGTGCAAGCTTAGGTTGCACAGTAACAGCTGGATTATTGCCAGATTGCATCTCTGCCCTGCTTGACAAGTGTCTTGTCAGAGCATCTTGACAATTTTATTCTATCGTTGGAAGGTTACATAAATTCATTTATTATTTTATGGGTCATGAGAACACAATTTCTGAGAAACCCCTTTCTAATGAGTTTGGATTGGTGGAATCATTTGAAATTTGAAGAGTATATTGTCCAGCCAGTACTCTTTTCAAAGATGAGAGGGTGACAAAGAAGAGATTAATAAAAGAGGAGCTTTGCAAGGAATTTAAGACTCGGGAAAGAATACACTGACTGCTTTCTCCAGAAAATAAACATCAAGATAAACTTAATACTTGTGAAGGAAGCAGACCAGGGGTAGGTTCTATTTTTTTTACTACCGGTTCTGTGGGCGTGGCTTATTTTGTGGGCGTGGCTTGGAGGTCATGTGACTGGGTGGGCATGGCTAGCTGGTCATGTGACCGGGTGGCCATGGCTATGTGTATAGGGACTACTCAGAGGGCTGAAAAGTCATTTCTGACAGGTCCTTGTACTTTTGACTGGTCCTCACACTTATGACCATCCTCACACACATCCTCATGGGGGCATGGCCAGCCAATCTTATTACCGGTTCTCCGAACTATTACATTTTTTTACTACCAGTTCTTGCAATCCGGTGCAAACCGGGAGCAACCCACCACTGAAGCAGATTCACCAAGCTTTAAAAGAGTATAATATAGTATTTTTTTCTTTAGGACTAACAGTTCATAAAGCAGAGTTCAAATTAATTCAAAGTTACTAACAATAGGTCCTATGGAGGTAGAAAATTAGCAGGGGAGGGATGTTTTTCAGTTTACTGAATAAATGTAATTTGAGGGCATAATCCGTGACATTTTGCTTTGCTCAATAGGCTTTTGGCAATCTGAGAGCAAGTTTGTTCCCTTGAAATCAAATTGTCTAAACTAGAGGTGCTCAGATAACTGGGGAGATATGTAGTTGAGACAAATTATGTAATAACGTTATCCGCCTTCCTAATATGAGTTGCCTGAACTCTGAAATGGACAGCAAATATATTGGATAAATAAAATAAATAAATGATAGCTCTACTATCTGCAGTTTATGACTATTTGTTCAGTGCCTATTTGAAATTACAGTGGTGCTAAATCAAAAGAGTTACAGCTCCTGCTCAAAGTTATGGCCATTGCAGTGGTGCTTTGGTTATGTAATAAAAAATTGGATTCATGGCATACATGCCCTTGGGTAAACTCTTGTAGAGCTGCTAAAAGCCCTATGTGAACAGGCTTCAGGAAAGAAGGCCTGGTGGGACAAGAGTTTCCTCAGATAGGCCGCATGGCTTCTCCACAGCTGGAGAAAACCACCTGAAGATAAGCAATGTGAGGTTGATCCTTGGGAGTGCTGAGTGATGGGGGCAATCACGCAGTTGCCCAAGGCTTCCACACTTTAGAGAACAGTGTAAAGTAGCCTTTGTGAGTGGCATTAGGGCTGAAGTAGAAGCCCGAGGCAGGGGCAGTTGGATGAGACTACTGAAGGCCCTGGGCCTCTACTTCAGGCTAGGTCCTGTGGTTGAATACTGCTGTGCAGGGCAGCCTAGATGAAGGAGGGAGATAGGCAGGTGGGGGGTTGCAGTTCCCTCACCTTCTGAGGCATCCCTGTGTTCTGCTTAATGACCTGCATGATCTCTTAATGATTGCAACTGGGAATACCAGTTGGGTGGTCATTAAGTGAAGTGGTCATGTGGGTGCCTTGACTTAAAACCAAAATGATGTGCAACTTCAATTCCAGTCTCAATTCTGGTCATAAAAACCATCTGCATTGCTGTCTGGGAGAATGACATAGCCCTGAATTATCCTCAGCTTCTCAAGAAAAAGTCATTCCTGTTACTTCAATCTTTTCATTCAATCTTTTAAACTGGAAATGACTAAGACAGATGTCAGGACTGTAATTTTCTGCAATTGAGAGTAGCCTCCTCTCCTACATCTGTAGAGTGCAAGGAAAAATAAATTTGGCTGGATACTGCCTGCCAGAACAGATTTACTGACTGGATAACATATTCTTCAGTGGAATGAGAGAATGCTTCTGAATATTACCGGCAGGGGCCAGCAAATATCTTAAAAAGAAGAATGTTACCATACACAAAAACCTGGTTGAGCACTAAATAAATACACAGTCTGTGCTTGTTAAACTCAAACATTTTATGACTGAAAAATTGCCTGAAGATCCTTTTTTTATTCTCTAATGTTATTAGAAAAAATGTTCCTATCGCTCTTTGCATGATATGAATATTCTGATCTGCTTGGATGAACAAATTTCTAGTCACAGACATTCAGATTGCCATAGTAGTTATCTGCTTCTCCAGGGACATTCTGTCTGCCCTGAAGGTAAAATTGTCGTACATATCAACCAGAGAGAAAGAGAGATCAAATAATTTTGTCACTGTTTTCCTAACGGGGTCCTTCAGAACACATACAGCAGTGGCGGTGAACCTTTTACTTACCGAGTGTCGAACAGGAACGCACGCTCGCATGCCATCTGCGATAATGCACGGCTCCTTCCCATGTGCTGCATGCACAACTGCACCATTTGTGCATGCGCACAGCTTTCGCACATGCCCCCACCATGTGCTGTGCGTGCAATCACACCATCGTATACATGCAGCTTTCGCACATGGGCACTAGCATACACTGCATGCGCAATCTCACAGCTTTCACACATGCAATGCATGCATGCAAATGCTCTCTGCACATGTGTGCACTGTGCACTAGTCATCTCGCACACATGTGGAAACACATGCATGCGCAGGAGAGCTCCGAAGATTAGCTGGGTTCCCTGAATTGCATGCATGAGCACCAGCTGGGGCGTGTGCGCAGTGCAGTTTCAGGTGAGCTTGGCGATGGCTTGCGTGCCCGGAAAAATGGATCTGTGTGCCACTTCCGGAACACATCCCATAGGTTCACCAATACGGGCATACAGTATTCTTCCATATGCTCCACACCTTGCAGTGCATGGATTAGATAAATTTGGGTGTGCCTCACTTCTCTTTAAAATTAATGCAAACAAAATTTGTGTGTGGAAATTGCCTATGAAAGGCCCTTCTTGGCTGAAAGATAAAGTGCCTGCTATTAACAACTAGATTTTTTTCATAGTTCAACTATACTTTGGTTTTTATGTTTCTGTTTGCACTCTAGGCCTTCTGTTAGAAGGTTTTCTTTTGTATTCTTTTAGTTTTTATTACTTGCAGTCATCCAGCATGATAACATTCTTGTATTGATTTGTCTATGGTAAATATTTAGATTAACAAAACAGGGAAGACAGGAAGAATATAGCTTTGGAATTCTTTCCAATCCTTTAAGACTCGGCTCTAAGTCACATGGCTGGGAAGGAGGAAAAAAGCATTTGCCTCATATTCGCCTCACTTCCAATACGGAAGTCGTGATCATCAGTCTCTGCTTTCATGGGCACCAAGAATCTTGCTTACTGGTCATGTACAGGTAGTGCTAGACATACGACTGTAATGGAGCCTTCCCATTATGGTTGTCTGTCATGACAGTTGTAAAATGGGTCAGTCACTTGACCAATTGGATTTTATGAATTTTTTTTGGCCGGTACTTAATGCTTGCAATTGTTAAATAAATGGCATGGTCATTAAGCAAACTAATGTTTTGCTATGGGTGCTGTTTTGCTGAAAACTGGAAGTGCCAGTCTTTGTAAAACACAGTCACATAATTGTAGGATGCTGCAAATGGCTATAAATGTGGCCTTATTACTGAATGCTTGAAGTTTGGCCATTAGATTGTGGAGGAGGCCTTTGGAACTTTAAATCTGGGTTGTAATTGTCTTTTTTGGATCAGCTGTAACTTCAAATAGTTGCTAAGCGACCAGTCTTAAGTCAAAGACTAAGTTGGGTTAAGTGGACAGTTTCAGTGCACAGAAAGTTGCCCACCCAAATCTGGATCACTTTGCTGCCAATTGGAGTGTTATGTGTTTTGTCCTCTTGCATATTATAATAGGTTGGCTTCTGGGCTGCCTTATACATGCAGGAAATTTTACAAATTTTGGGGACCATCTAAGATGAGACAGTTTTTATTTCTTTACCTCCTCAGCTTAGAGACTAGTTCTTCCTTGCAATCTTGTACAGTATGTTCAGTACAGTAAATTAGGATTGCAAACTTTCCTGGCATGTCTCTTTCTATGAAGAAAATATATATTTTTTTCTTTAAACCTATGTCATTACTAATTTTATTAAATTTCTATGACGCCCATCTCACTATTGAGTTAATCATGAATTTATTATTAATTTTCATTGAGTCACAGAAAATACATCTCATTAAA
This sequence comes from Masticophis lateralis, assembly GCA_030761175.1. Classification (NCBI taxonomy): domain Eukaryota; kingdom Metazoa; phylum Chordata; class Lepidosauria; order Squamata; family Colubridae; genus Masticophis; species Masticophis lateralis. Next base: position 25,718,400 of record JAUDYJ010000005.1, read on the forward strand.
ACATTTGCATTTTAAAAAATCGAAGCTAAAAAAACCCAAAAATGATAGCTAGGTTTCATTTATTTTTTTGTAAAATTCAAATATTCTTGAGAAATTGTCATTTAAATTTACAACAATAAGAAAAATGTCATTTTCGAGGAGTAGAATGTTAATGCATTGTATTGATTGAATATTGAAGAGCTCATCATTACTCAAACTTAGCTTTACCAAGGTGAAAACTACTCTCGCATTAAGCAGTGAATTTATAAGTCATAATATTTAGTTTGCTCAATGCTATGTGCAAACCAAACCAAACTTACTGCTCCTTCACATGATTTTTGAACCAGGAATTAACTATTAAGAAAAAGGCCATCAAATCCAATAATGGAAGGAATAGAATAGAATAGAATAGAATAGAATAGAATAGAATAGAATAGAATAGAATAGAATAGAATAGAATAGAGATTTCATATGAAGAAATTGACAGTTGCATCTAGGGGCTATTATATTAGAATTTTGTCTTGACCTTTACAGAATGCTGGTAACTGGAACTAGTCAATGATTTTGGACTCATTGAACTATATCCCATAATGTAGATTTTCCCCTTCCCTTCTATAGAATTAAGTGAAAACTACAAAGTACAAAGCTGGTCTCCATTTCCGGTAGGTTTTTTTTAAAGTAATCTACATATATTAATCTACCACTTATGGTGTTTATAATTGTTTATTTCTGTTCTATTAGAAATATGTCTCTGTATGTTAATTCTTGGGCTTAGTTTTGTCAGGAAGACTATGTGGACAGATGCACATTTCAAACCTATACATCATATTTATTTTTAGTAATCTATCTCTCAATAAGCATTGGGAAGAAGGAACCCAACTTCCTGGCTTATTGTTCCTCTTAACAACTGTCATTCCCTCTTCAGGCACTTTTCTTATGGACGCTGATTATGGATACATTCTTCTGGATTGAACAAAACAGCAATTGTCCTGTCGTAGTTTCTCTTTTCTATACCTAAATTTTCCTAAAATATTTGGAATGTTCCAAACTTTATTTTAATTTAGTATTTAATTTATAGGTATAAATTTAAAATGTTATAGAATCTTCTGCGGCATACAGCATGTTTCACCTTTGATGGGTTTATGACCATCTGTATGGTAACACCAAGGATTAAGGAGGGTGTGGCTATGGCAGACTCATTATAACAATATCAGAATAATTGGATTTGATTCCTACTGGCTGAAAATGTGTAGGTGTAGGTGTACCACAAATTGTTAGCTTCCATCATTATTAGCGTGCCATTGTATTTTAATTTATTAATTTAACATATTTTCTTAATGTATTTTAACTTATTATACATTCCAAAACAAATGGAGTAGCCAACTCTGAAGTGAGCCTGGCTGAAGCCACCTTTTGCTGCTTCATACTGCCATGAACTGTGAGCCGGGAAAGGAAGAGGGAAGAAGAGAGACTGGCTACTAGTCAAAACAAAGATTAACAGAGTTGGAAGGGACCTTATAGGTCATCTAGTCCAACCCCCTGCTCAAGCAGGAGACCCTGCACCATTTCTGACAAATGACAGTCCAATCTTTTCTTGAAAGTCTCAAGTGATGAAGCTCCCACAACTTCCGAAGGCAAGCTGTTCCACTGGTTGATTGTACTCACTGTCAGAAAGTTCCTCCTCATTCCTAGGTTGAATCTCTCCTTGGTCAGTTTCCATCCATTATTCCTTATCTGGCCTTCAGGTGTTTTGGAAAACAGCTTGACCCCTTCCTCTCTGTGGCAGCCCCTCAAGTGTTGGAAGACGGCTATCATGACTCCTGTGGTCCTTCTCTTCACTAGACTAGCCATGCCCAGTTCCTGTAACTGTTCTTCGTGTTTTAGTCTCCTGTCCCTTCATCATCCTGGTTGCTCTCCTCTGCACTTTTTCTAGAGTCTCAACATCTTTTTTATAGTGTGGTGACCAAAACTGGATGCAGTACTCTAGGTATGGTCTTACTAGGGCTTTATAGAGTGGTATTAGTATCTCATTTGATCTTGATTGTATCCCTCTGTTAATGCAATTTAGGATTGTGTTGGCTTTTTTAGCTGCCGCTGCACACTGCTCGCTCATATTTAGCTGATTGTCCACTAAGATTCCAAGATCCCTCTCACAGTCACTGCTATTAAGCCTGATTTCCCCCAGTTTATATGTGTGCGTTTGGTTTTTCTTACTAAGCGTAAGACTTTTAGAGTTGGTTTTCAGTAGCTGTGCTGGTATGATGTATCCAATAAACATGTTCTTTGAGGAATCGACCTGCCTCGGAGTTCTGCTTTTGGTGGATGTGTTACTTGGAACGTTGACACAAAGAAGAAGGCCTGGACCTCCTTCCAACCTTGTGTTTCTCTGCATTTCTTTTAGCAGAGTTCTACGTGAAGCCCTTAGCTCAGCTCTTTGAGTAGATGGAAGAAAAGGAAATACAAACAATTTGTTATAATAACATTCTCTAACAAAATATCCTCCCTCCCCACTGTGTTGAAATTACAACTCAAAGAATTATTAGTTAGGAGAAACTTCTTCCATTAGGAAGGTGGTTTTATATTACGTGAAGAAAGAATTGCTGTCTATCATTTTAATCATTCTTGTTTTGAAGAATTATGGAAGCAATTATGTCATTTTCCTGTTCCCTATTAGCCAAAGTAATAGTGAGAGATGTTGTGAGAGATTCATACATAGTTTGTATGTCTCTGCCAGGTGAGTTTTTCCTGTTTTCTTTTTTTCTGCCTAAGGTGCCCACATGTTCTGTGAGAAAAATTCCCCATCTCTGTCACTTAATTAAATCCAGTTTCAAGTACAAGAAATTAAAGAAAGTCATTGCAGGTAGCTACATTAAACTAAGTAATTTAGACACGTCCAGAATGTTTTAAAACTAATTTGAAATGTTTATATATGTAAAGATCTATATCAATTCATCTGCGAAATGGATCTGTTGATTTTTAAAATTGGCTGCCATTTACTTTTGAAGTTCTCAACATTTTACAAAAGATTTTGGTATATAAAAAAGTCATTTCTCTAATTACATTAATTAATGTATGCTGTGCACATATTAATTGGAAATATGGAGTTATTATTCTGAAAAGTTCACCTGCTGTTTTTAACATTGCAAATCTATTTTACAAATCCAGGATCATTCTTTGTTAAATTCATCACTCTTAATAGAGTAAGAGGGGAAGAAGGCAAAGAATTGTGTGTTGTCTCTTTTCTAAGGAAGAAGTTAAGTTAAAACTGTAAAGGCATTGTGTCTTGATTTAACAAATGAAATCTATCATTTTGCTGATGCTTGGTTGTGAATGTTAAATATTGAAAAGCTGTGTGAAATACTAGGTGTCACATAATGTGAAATTGAGTGGAATTTGATTATCTCTAGGTCATAAAAGTAGTGAATTCATTTAATCATTCGTTCTGGCTCTTCCAGTGTCAGAGGCAGAAAAAGCAAAAGGGTTAAACAAAAACTTCAAAATTACTAATCTAGGTGGGGGACCCCTATTGGGAAAGGTTGCTGGGTAATCTCAGAAAAGCACCCAGAAAAAAATATTGCTTTGCTTTTGCTGATTTATATAAACCTCAAAGAGATGTGAGACAGCTCACTGCACCAGTTGGCTCTAGCTCAAATGCAATTTTTTTTTCCTGGAATCATGTGACCAATGCACACGTGAACTTAGTGTTGCGGCTTCTTTAGGGAAGCATCGAGATGTGCTCCAAAAGCCTCCAGGCCCTCTTTGTGTCATTCTCCCAAAATAGTTGTTGAGATGAGACGCTTCCTTTCTTATAAAGTATCTGCTGTAGTGATCATGACTAGACATACAATTCCTGCACTAGAGGGAAAAGTACTGTAATGAAGCCATTCCCACTTAAAGTCTCCAAGCTCCCCAGTGTCTTTCAAACTCTTGCCTGTTTTTTTTTTTAGTTTGGGGGTGGGGGAGTAGATAAACTTAAAGTCCTATGTTGCATTCACCTATCATTTTTTTCTTGGAAAAATGCATATGAAGCTCACCTTAATTTTTTTTTTCATTAAGAAATTCTGTCTCACACAAATATCTGAAGAAATAAATGGAAGTTGGGTCAAATAGAGAGCCTAGCAGGTGTTTAATTTAATTTAATTATCAGACTTATATGCTGCCCTTTCTCTGCGAGGACTCAGGGCGGCTCACAACAATAATAACACCAGTCCAGATTAAAATTTCAGACAATAAAAACTAAAATTCCCATTAAAATCCCATTCAGTCCAGGCCAGCCTGGCGAAACAACCATGTTTTAAGGTCACAGCAGAAAGAGCGAAGGTCACGGGCTACCTGGAGTTCCAAGGGGAGCTGATTCCAGAGCATAGGTGTGCCTACAGAGAAGGCTCGCTCTCTAGGGGCTATCAGCCGACATTGCCTTGTCGACAGGACCCCAAGTAGGCCTTCTCTGACCGCACCGGGTGATGGTGAGCTGTTGCTGGCCTCAGGTGTTCTGCCAAATACCCTGGGCCTAAGCCATGTAGGGCTTTATAGGTAATCACCAGTTACAGATGTGGTAGTTCCCAGCTACATCTGAAGTCAGAAATTCCACGTTGCCCTTTATTAACATAGTTTTTGATAAGTCACAATTTACCGTCATCCTGAGACAGAAACGTACCGTATTTTCTGGCGTATAAGACGACTGGGCGTATAAGACGACCCCCAACTTTTCCTGTAAAAATATAAGGTTTGGGCTATACTTGCTGTATAAGACGACCCCTCTTCCAACGCACACCAAATAAAAATTAAAAAACATCAACTGGCTCACCCACAATGTAAAAGCAGCTGTGCTAGACCCAAAATGGCCCCTGCAATAAGCAGGAACCTCACACAGCCACAAAAAGCCCAAAAAAACAACTTTTACATTGTGGGTTTACACACACAAAATTCCACATACAGCTTTGTGAGATTTTGTGTGTTTGTGTAGTTAGAGTGAAACACTACAGAAACACATTAAATCTCAGAAAGTTGCACACATTTTATTTTTATTTTTATTTTTATTTTTATTATTTGAAAGCTAAATTTAAAACTTCCTAGCCTAAAACTTAGACCTAGCCTTTAAATGGCTAGGTCCAAAAAAGAACAACTAAAAAACCCCCCAATTAACTATTTTTTTTAAACCTCCCAAAGGGGGAAAAAACCTTATCCAATAGAACAGGGGTCTCCAACCTTGGCAACTTTAAGACTTGTAGACTTCAACTCCCAGAATTCCTCAGCCAGCTTTGCTTTGCTGGCTGAGTATTTCTGGGAGTTGAAGTCCACAAGTTGCTTGCATCAGCAAGCAACTAAATCTCCCTGCCTGCAATCAAGCAGGCAGGGAGATTTAGTTGTTTGCTGATGCAATGGATTGCAGGCAAGGCAAGGCAAGGCAAGCGTTGCGGCTAGCAGCTAAGGTAAGCAAGCTGGAGGTGGGGGGGGGGATTTTTGCTACGGAGCAATTAGCAGGCAAAAATTAGCAGCTGGGATGGCCAGCGTTGTGTAAAAGAAAAGTTTTTCCCTTTTACGCAGCGCTTGGCCATCCAAGCTCTGGCGATCCCAGCTGAGTTGCCTACTAATCTCAGCTGGGATGGCCAGCGTTGTGTAAAAGGAAAGTTTTTCCCTTTTACACAGCGCTTGGCCATCCAAGCTCTGGCGATCCCAGCTGAGTTGCCTGCTAATCTGAGCTGGGATGGCCAGCGTTGTGTAAAAGGAAAGTTTTTCCCTTTTACATGGGGCTTGCGTGTAACTCAGCTGATTAGCAACTCAGCAGGCAATTCAGCTTGGCTCCTTAGAGCCATTTAAGGCTGGTCAAAGCCTTTCCGGCTGGTCTGCCTGGTTACAGGAGACCGACACCCGGCGTACAAGACGACCCCCAACTTTTGAGAAGATTTTTGTGTGTTAGAAAGTCGTCTTATACGCCGGAAAATACGGTATATACATCCACAGTTAGGTCAAAAAGCAATCAATTATGTAAAATACAAACAAACAATATTAGAAAGGAATGGATGAAAATCATATAGGATACTGGCCTCTGTAAACTCATTGTGTAGAAAACTGCAAATCAAATCAAGGCAGTATATGGGAAGAATGCTACTATTCTGGTTTGTATATAGAGGGACCAACGAACCATCTATTAAAACCTGCTTTGAGAAATAGTGCTTTAGGATGATTGCCTATAGTGAGATATATAGAAAAGCTTGTGGTTAAACCCACAAATATCTGTGTGGTATTTTTGTTCCACTAAGCTATAACTTTATCTCCTATGGTTTGTTGAAGCTGTATTTCTACAAAATCAAGGTTATGAGTTTTAAAATGTATCCTTCTATGCATAAATATGATTATGGCCATAATTGATGGCTTAAACTAAAGAAAAAAGATAGCTTGAGGAGATGTCAAGATGAGTTGTACTCAAATTGAGTTGAATCTCATAATTATGAGGGTCAAATAATTGAAGAAGGTGAAACTATGGTACTATAGGTAAGTAGAAAAAAAAATGAAACAGTTGTAAGAAATGAAGGAACAAAGAGTCACAAGGAAAGAGTTATGGTTTGTGTGCCTTTTAGGCAAAAACTGTTAGATGGTTTGGAGGCGCTTCTAGTTGATCAGAATCATGAATAAGTTATATGTGTAATAGGATAAGAAAAATGGAAACGCTCAATATAAATTAGACATGAGAAATTACTATCTTAGAGCTTTGTGAAGTGGCAACAAAGGTGTTCATCAATGCAAAGTTTTCTTGTCCAAGGTGAGTACATTTAGTGCTATCCAGAATAAATATCTGAAATAAATTATCTGAATTGTGATAGAAGCCCTCCCTTCTATTCATTTCTAAATATGGAAATGTTTGTGAAAACAAAATAATTAGTATTTTATGCAAATGGGTGCGGAGACGCTGTTGATAGACGCTTTTGAAGATTTGCTTAAAAATCAGATGCGTCTACAGAGGGCATTGCCTAGTCAATTTAACCTTTTTAATGATGCCAACCAGGGTACATTTTCCTTTTATCTCTTCCATTCATCATCCAGTTGCCTCTTCACATTGTCTATATCACAGGTGTCAAACTCGCCGCATCACATTGCCATCACATGACGTTTCACGACCTTTTCCCCTTTGCAGAGCTGGGGTTTGGCATGGCCTGCCTGCTTCCTTTTTTCTTCCTTATATTGTGTAGTTTCTCAACTATACCGTCCTCCCTCCTTCCCTCCCTTCTGGAAGGAGGGAAAAAGTAGCCATGCATTTCTAAATATTGGTTGTTTTTTATCCTGTGTCTATATTTTTTGGCTCCTGTATGTGGTTTCTGGTAGTGTATAGGCACAGAGGTATATACATGCATTATATATAGGGGCAATGGTGGGTTTGGACTGGTTCTGTAGAACTGGTAGTAAAACCAGTGGGAGGCTCCGCCTACTGACCCCAATGTCATCAGGAAGCTTCTGCACACGTGAGTGAAGCGAGCATGCATGTGCGGCCCTGTTGCAAACCAATAGTAAAGGTAAGTAGAAACCATCCCTGCATAGGAGTGTCATAGGCACATTTATTTGGCAGGGCTGATGGGATTTCTAGGATAGGTTTAGCTAAAATTGGAAACATTGGACTGAAAATATGAGGCAGATGGCCATTTTGCAGGATTATTGTCTATGTTCAGTGTCCCTCCTCCTTCTCCTCTTTCTTGAAGGAAGGGGGTTCCTTTCAAGTAAAAAGAGACTATATCAGCCGGATAAAGCTGGATACTTCAGAACGAATAATGTTTCTAATCTCTGCCTCTATTATTTTTAAAAAATTAGGACAGTGTAAGGATGCAGGAGACTAGCATGTGCATGTCTGGTGGTCCCCAGAGTATCTTAACATGGGCTATTTATTAGTATCATCTTCATTCAGCAAGGCTCTGGAAGATGGGATTGAGGGAGGGTTTTTTAATGCATCTAATCCTTATAGTGTTGTCAACACCCTGCAAAAACAGAGACAAGAACCAGAAGTATCTTAAATCAGTGAAGTATCTTGATCTGGTCAAAGAGTTATATGGAGAAGATGTGTAGAGGTGCTAGACTCTCATCTAATGTGATGTATTAATTATTTTCAAAGGAGCTTGACTCTTGTATTGGACTGTGCAAGGATTGATATCCTGTTTAAATGCAAGCGATCAACTGATATGCTAATAGACTGTCTTCTGGTGTTTGCCGCTTTCATACAGCAGCTTTCTCTAAATCCGGAAATGAAAAAAAGAAACACCCCAGAATGGCAGGTCATGCACTTCAAAGATCTGCATTTATGAGGAACAATATATTCCGTATGTGTATTTGTGGAGTCAAAGAGTTGAATCGGTGTAATTCTCTGTCAAGATGTTGCCTACATTGTGGGCAAATACATGTTCACATTTCTCCAACATGAAACCTGTTGAATTTTTGTCGTCTTCATTCAGGGATCCTATCCTCCAAGCAAAACACGGTGAACTTAATGATGCCCTCGCAATTCCCATTCAGAGTTTAAAGCAGCATGAAGCGCTGCCTAATTACAAACAGTAATCAAATTATTTGTTACTCCTGATATATTCCCAGTAGGGCTATCAGGGCATTGACTGCTCACCTCTGTGTTGTAAATACAACTCTTGGAGTGACAGTCTCGCTTTCCTTCCACTTTATGAATTCCCTCGGCCAGAGATGCTGAGACAGATGAGGGTGGGAAATGGATTCAGCTTTCTTTTCATCTTCGGCAATCATCCTGCGTCAGTCCCCCCCTCCCCACAGAGCCCCTTTGAATAACCAGAAGGTGATTGTGGTTTATTCTTTCTGGTGCACCGTGGATTTGCTCTTGACGTTTCAAGACTAGCTTCCCCACAATGTTTCCTGCACATTTGGTGCCTTGAGGATTTTAAGCACTGCACTGTGCATGCATGTCTCATACCAAAAGTGGTCCTGCATTTCCACAAGAGCAGCTGCAGAAAGCAGAGCCTTCCAGGTTTCTGATCAGACTGGGAATTCTTTCTCTTTTTCCCATTTGTAGCTTGGAGCAAAGTTGTTCAGGATCACTTTGTGGATTTCTCTAATGATCCTGAAGCCATGCTGTGGATAACATGATTACATTATGTTTCACAGTGGGGAGGATTGTCAAAGTTCTTCAATACTTGTAAGGATGGCATTGCAAATGTATTAACCCTGGACATGCGAGTGAATCTGGGCTTTGCTTCAGGAATAATTCTGATTCTGTTGATCCATAATGACTATCAGTAAACAAATGAATGGCAGACCTTGAAGTATATAAAAACCTTAGCCCAGAAAAAGGTAAGGATTCTAAAAATCTTGTAGAGACCTTATGCCTGATTCTAAAGATATTACGCATATCTATACATCTTTAGAACAACAACATACATGCTTGCTTAAAACTTGTTCTTTATGTGTTTTTAAGTTGCTGTCTAACATTTGTCATCTGACTGAGTATTGTGTTCCAATGTATGTACATTTGATCATGGTAGTGAGTTGTGAAATTATTGACAGTATGGTTTAATACTTTAAGGATTGGATATCTTTAGATATTTCCTTTTGTTTGACATAGGGATAAATCTAAAGATCTCCACGTGCAAATAGCAGACACTTCTGTTCATAGTCACCAGGTTGTTGTTGTTTTTTTCCTTTCCCTGCAAGATGCGGCATTCCCTTTCCTCTTAACAAACCTCTTTGGAGGATCAAGGGAGTCTCTGGTGTCTGGTAGAGAGTGGCATTTAAGCTGCAGTCTTAAGGAAAAGCTCTGAATCTTCCCAAAATCCAGACAAAAGTGCCTTTCAGGCTGCATTAAATGTAGTACTATATAAGATAAAAGGGTATAAGGTTCCAGCCACTCTCATGCTCTGCCTTATTTGTTCATTCTTATTTATTCAACTTTTTCTATTTGGTAAGATATAGGTAATTTAATTTTAAAAGTACATTGTGATAAGGCACTAATATTATATCTGATTCTACTTACTATCCATAATACAGATTCCATTACTGCTTCTTGGTAAAGACAAGGTATGGAATTTGGGGCTATTGGGAAATCACACTTTCACAACTAGAATCTGAGACAATGTTTTTTCCCATTAAAGTTACCTAACAAGTCTCTTTGGCTGCAGGGGGAGAAAGAAACTGAGTTCTGATATCAAATGAACATGATGCTGCTGAGGCTTGTTGAAAATACAACTTTTCAAATGTTCTTCCTTGGTTTTGTTTCAGCTTCCATTCCACCGTTGTTTTTTTCTTCTTCTTAAAAATAAAACAAATCTAAAGTTCTGTCCAGATACAAAGAATGAATAATATATCATGTGCTATGAGAAATGGTTTGGGATTGATGTTTTTTGTAGTGTTGCCACAATAGCCTTGCACAAGGTTGTTGTTGGGAAAATAAAAGTTGGAAATGTTAGGAATATATGTTGCCTTGTGTTGAAGAAAAATAAAGATGGGATAAATAATAATAATACAGTAATAAAGATGAATGGTTCAGGTTCGTTTTTCTATTCTGTGGAAGAAAACTACTCCCTATGTAACATATGAATTAACATGTAATGCTGTAACATGTAATTGTATATTACTGCTGTCCAGTAATAAGCAGTGTGTTTTGCATGCCAGCTTTGGCTACAGACTTTTTTAGATAAAGAATCTTGCTTATTAGGAATTAAGATTTGTTGTCTGTTGAATAAGAAAGAATCAAGTAGAAGACGAAGGAAGATTTGGGTCATATTAAAGTCACATGTCCTAATTATTATTCATAACACTCGAATTTAGAAGGGCACACGTAATGCACTTTACACTTCTGGAGAAAGCAATGGCCAATGATCTCTACATCTGAGCATCCTTTCATCTAGGTACTCATGGTGGATGAGAACATCTTTGGGATTCCTCTTTTTCAATCTTCTCTTTCTTTATCTTCACTTTATTACTGAGTGACTAACCTCTATGCCTCTCCAATCATTCAGCATATTCTGAATGACTTACATTCCCTTCTAGACTTGAACGGGGTTATTCCTCAAATAGATAGGGTCAGCAAAGTGGATAGTAATCTGATTCAACTTGATTTTTTTCTTTTCTAATTGACATTCTCTTTTCCATCATGTCATCCTGATACTGATGACTAGTACATAAGTGAAGGATGGGGCTGGAAGCCTAACGGACATTACTGGTACCTACTTTTTAAAAAAGTTTTTAAAATTTTTTTTAGACAAACACAGATACAAACACAATGTGTTTTCTTGAACAGAGTATTTGGCCAATTCACAAATTTAAACAGTGTTTAGTCATTACAGTTAAATTTACAATTTCTATATTTCTTTTTTGCCATATTTATTTCTCATCTATTTTTTTTAAAAAAGAACCAATATTACCCTTCATTCTCATCTCTAATCTTAACCAAATTAATTTTTTTCATTCTGTTCTATGTTATACCCCTTCCCATTGCCATCTATTTTTATATCTATCCTCAAATTAGTTAATTATGTAGTATTACAATTGTTCAATTCTAATAAAAATAATAAACCCACTTATTTTATAACATGCATTTTTTTGATAATACATATTATGATGATTAATATAAATCAGTTAGATATCTAATTACCTCTTTTTTCTTTATATATTAATATGAACATGAATATTCCAATTATTTCCATTTTCATGTAATCCAATTTCTTATAAATCAATTAGTTATGTTTACATGATAATAATAAAACAAAAAGTTTTCCCCATATGTTCCTCCAAACCACAACTTAACCATTTCTGCTTTCACCACAATATACAATTTAAAGTATTTCAGTTATTACAATTTCCCTAGTTAAATTAAGCTTTCCCCATATATTACTCATTTTCAAATCTTAAACTCTCCTAAATAAATCAAATAGTTTTCTCCATATGTTCCTCAAAACCAACTTAATCATTTTTGCTTTCATCACAATATACAATTAATATTTCAATCATTACAGTTTCCCTAATTAAATTTAAAAATGTTCTAGCTGTTATTGTCTGATCATAAAGCTTTCCTAATATATTACTCAAAGCCACAATTTAGTCCTTTCTACTTTCACCACCACCATATACCATTAAAGGTATTTCAATTATTACAGCTTAAACTTATTCATATTTCTAAAATAAAACCCTTATTGTCTAAATTTCAAAGATACAAATAAAAATATTCCCATTATTATTCATTTCATCTTTGCAATCATATAATTTCCCCTTTATTTCTAATTACAATTCATATTTCAATTCTAAATATATATAGCATATTTCTCTTTCATTTCATTTTCTTTTTCTCTCTTCCCATTTTTATTTTTGCCTTTTTCTTCCCCCTTTTTTCTTTTGTGCTTTAAAATCTTGAACTCTCCTATTTTGCCCTAAATTTCCAATTGTTTCCCATCTCTTTTCTCTTTTTCTTATCTCCCCACTGTTTATCCCTCTGTTTATCCTAGTGTAATCATTCTGTATTTCACAGTCCTGTACTGTTCTATTTTGCCCTGCATTTCCTGTTGTTTTCCATTCTTTTCCTCTATTTTTTTATCTTTTCACTGTTAATCCCAGGGTAATCATTTAAGTTTTTTATGTTCTTTCTATTCCACCTTTCTTTCCGTTTTTTTGTCTCTGTCCTTTCAATTTTTTCCATTGTTAATCTCAATGTAATCTCTAGAAACCTTCTTTTTATTATTACTATGCACATATTCAATTAATTTTCCAAAATTAATCTCATTGTCTTTATCATCTTCTTTATTTCCAGTCTCTGTGTCTTGGTTCTCTCTTTTTGTTTCCTTGTCAGCTTGAGCATGTTCTATCTCAATTTTGAGGTCCTCAAGTTTTGATTCTCCATGTAACATTGTAATTATTCCACTTATTTCTGCTTTCTATGATGAGTACATCATTTCCATCATTTCTCTAATTTCCTGCCCCATTTTATTCTTTCTGTGTTGATATTGTTCGTTTTAAACGTTTCGTTGTTTTCCCCTTTTTCCCAAAGTCAAGCCACTTGCAGACAAAGCAATCTTCCCCAAAAGTTCTCACGACTGTTATCACTAATACAGTTCAAAATTTTCCAAAAGAAAAGTTCCAAATTGCAATGATCTTTTTTCTCCTGAAAATGTCTCTCTACAATCCACAATTTCTCTTAGTTGTTTAACAAAATATCCATTTTGTATCAATTCACTTTAACAATCTTTACTAGCTTCTTTTTAACTTTGAAAATACCAAATCAATTTTATAGTCCAGTCCAAATTGAACAATACGTTTCCCCTCTTTTTTCCCCCTCTTTTATTTATCTTTAGATATACAGCACTTCTGTTGCAGAGCTTGATGTCTAAATCTCTTTTGTTTTTGTTTTTTCCATTCAAGAAAAAGGATCTATTTATTTTCTTTCCAATCCTTTAACCACTTTCGGGGTTACTTCTTCTAATTTTTAAAATTTCCAAATAGTTTTATTCAAAAGTCAATTTTCTTTTCGGGTTTTGTATCCCTTTAAATTCAGCTTACATCCTCTTTTCTCCCCCCCCCCCAATGTCCATTAGCCACTATTTTTACATGAGTTTTTTTTCAGGTTTAAAAATTTTTTGTTGTTATTTCTTGACAGCTGCAATAGCTGCCACCCCCACCGCCAAATCGGAGAGAGATTCCTCTGACCTTCGAGGAACTTGCCTGTTCCTCTTGGTCTTTGAGGTGCCTCTCCTTCTTCCCCGTCCCTACAGGATGGTTCCAGTCCAAAGATCCCTTGGCATGAGTTTGTCAGTCCAGGTTTTCGCGGAGGTCATCGGAGCCCACTAATTCCCCAACTATCTCGCTGCGACACTTCCGGTCGAATCACTGGTATCTACTTTTATGCATAAAATTCCCTTCTGGACTGAGGAACCAAAATTATAATTACTAACTGATGCCATAGATTTATTGATAATCATACAGCTGATCATTATATTTGTTTCTAGCAACCTGGTAAGAACATTTGACCAATACTGGCTTGCTTTGCTTACTAAATGTAGTTTAATTTTTATTTAGGGGAGGGGAGATTTATATATCACATTATTTATTTTATTTTCCACTTTTTTCCAGGAGCTCAAGGTAGTTGAGTGGGTATTTTTTACTCATTTTATCTTCCTAATGATGATCATTTGAGGTAGGCTGTGCTGAGAAACAGAATGATTATCATCATAAAAGGACTCTCTGTAGATAAGGATGGACTTGAATCTATATTTTTTGTGTTCTAATCCATTATTTTAGCAATTGTACCATATTACATCTGTGGCCTAAGATAGCCCCACCTGTTCAACACAGTACAGTAGAACCTCTGGTCATGAACACTTCTGACTTCGGCCAAATCAACCTCAAATTATTATTTTTTTGCCATTTTTTTGTAAGTGCCAAATTTCCAAAATTAGGTTCAGGTCACAACCAAATTGGTTTGTGACCAAAGTTGCGGAACAAATTATGGTCGTGACCAGAGGTTCTACTGAATTGGTAAAAGTATTCCTGTATGAATGTTCTATGTTCATTCAACAAAACATGTTTTCTGCTCACTAAACAGCTAATACTGATATACAACTTTTTCTTGCTAGCAATATTTCCTAATGACTTTGAAGGGTTCTATTTCCTAGATTACGCAGGTTAGCTTTGGTTAGCTAAGATGAAAAGGACAATTATGAAAGAGAACCTTTGAAGGAAAAGGTTAGTTGGATTAAATTACTGTATAAAAACACTGCCAGATTTTTAGAAAATCTGAGAAAGCGCTTCCTGAAACCATATTCCCTGCCTGACATGTTAAAAATCAGATATATGTACAGAAGTGCTGCATTTCATCTTACTTATACAAATAAAAGTATTGGGCAGGGTTATACGCTTTGTAATGATTGTTTTAAAGTAGTGCAGAATGAGGGGATTACATAGCTCTAATGTAGCTATGACTATCAGATTTTAAAAAAAAGAATTAAAAAAAATTATACTTTCTAATAAGGAAGAATATATAATGGCTAACCCCACTGGTTTGGATCAGTGGTGGGTTGCCCCCGGTTTGCACCAGTTCTATAGAACTGGTAGTAAAACCAGTGGGAGGCTCCACCCACCGACCTTGACATCATCAAAATGCTTCTGTGTATGCACAGAAGTGCGCATGTGCACAAGTGAAGTGAACGCACACACGTGGCCCCGTTGCAAACCGGTAGTAAAGATAAGTAAAATCCATCCCTGGTTTGGGTTTACAGTGCTACCAGGAATTTTATAAACCTGTGATTTACAACCAACTGTGGCTTACTCAAACAGTAGTAGGGCAGAGCTTGGCTTTGTAGGAACATATCTTTACTGTAGCTTTCAACTGACAGCCCTCAAATGCCTGACCATACTTGCCCTATTACCTGTAACTCCTTTAAGACAGATGTATTAACAGTTAGAAGGCATTCTTCTCTTTACTAGTGAAAGACCAAGAGAATGTTTGATTGATGCCCGATGTTATGTTCCATCAGAGACCAATTCCTCATCTGTTTCTTTTCTTTTTTCATGTAACTTACATTACAGTTGAAATGAAAAGAAAGAAAAAAAAGGAGTTCTTTGTTCAACTGCCTTGTTGTACTGCATATATATATATATATAGATGTAGAATCTAGAAACTGCAGAGGTCTTGATCATGTCACAAATTATAGAGCAGAGATGTCTCTCAGGTAGATGAAAACAGCAGACCCAATCATCCATTTGCCTCCTTTGATTTGTCCTTTTTAAAAAATAAATGAACTCTCTAGTCCTCGTGATTGAAAAGAAATATTGAAAAAGGAACACAGAGAGTTGGTTCCTTGATCAATGACTTGAGCAAGTCACATTGGAAGACAGAAATTTTAGAATGCTTAGATAATTCCTTGTTTCCCTCTGTGACATTATGACAGTTCACCCCGCGATAAAAATGTTCCACACTTTATCTTCCCATTTTCTCTGCAAATCTAATAATGCTTCAGAAGCTCATTCATGGCATTTGCTGGCTGGAAAGTCTTCAGGTGCTATGCAAATGCATTTTCATTAGGTATTTCAATAACATGTAACCTTAGCTGGCCTGGTATTGTCAATCTCAGCCATTTCTTCACAGCCTGCTGTGTGTTTCCCTCTTATTCTCTCTCCTAAGGTGATGGTGATTGTTGTTTTATTTTACTTAATAACCCTTTTGGGAAGAAATATGTGTTTATTGTTGCTTTTGGAAATTGGCCAGACTAATGGCCAAAGTTGCCAAGTTGGTTAATATTGGTAACTGAATAATTATTTGCTATCAAGTAATTTTCAATTTCTAGCAACCAAATAGACAAATGTTCTCCATGAATATCTATCCTTAAATTATTCTTTTAAGTCTCCCGATGGTATACTGGTTGCAACTAGGATTAAGTCCACCTTGCTGCTGGTCATCCTCTTCTTTTTTCTTCTACCTTTCCCGGTATTAGGGCAGAGCAAACTCAAGGCCAAGGAGAAGGGCTGAACCGTATAGAACTGCAATCACACATCTCTTGGTCTAAAAGAAAATGATATTGTTTCCAAATCATTCCTTAAGCCTGTAGAGGTTATTCATATTTCAAAAAATGTACTTCTTACATTGGACTAAAAAATTGTTCTCTTAACTATTCTCATTCAGTTTGATGGAACACAGGTAACTTTCTTTCCTTGATCAAGAAATTAACATTCTTTCAATGTTAATCTTGGTGGGGAGTGGATTTTTCTTCATGTAAAGGTGGCCAAGCAGGGGTGAAATGCTCCCGGTTCGGACCAGATCGCCCGATCTGGTAGCAATGGTAGCGGGTGATTTGGACAACCGGTAGCAAAAATCCCTGCTCCCCCCCACCAATGCCCAGCTAAGCTGCGCGATCATCAGAGCTTTTTAAAAAAACTTTTAAAAGCATTTTTTCTACAACCTCTTCGGCCAATAAAATGCTTTTAAAAGTAAAAAAAAAAGCCTCTGATGATCGTGCAGCTCAGTTGTGATCATCAGAGGCTTTTAAAAGCATTTTTTTCTTCAACCTCTTAAGGTTGTAGAAAAAATGTTTTTAAAAGTAAAAAAAAAAAAAGTTGGCCATGCCCACCCAGTCACATTAAACCCCCCACCAAGTCTCGCCCACAGAACTGGTAGTAACAAATTTTACATTTCACCACTGTGGCCAAGAGCTATATAAAGTGAATGTAAACTTGAAGCTAGTCATTCTACAGCTTTCCTAGATTACCAAATTTTAAATAAACCCAAGAATCCATAATGGAGATAAACTCTTTGGGCACTAAGTTTTTCCGATCAGGTAGGAAGATCAGTTAGGGTTGCACAGTGGAGAATCCACCAGCACGGTGGTACCTTGCAATAATACCATCTCAAAACATTAAGCAAAAGACATTCTAAAGTTCCCTAAGGAGAAAATAGAAAAACAGAAGCCCAAATCCATTTTATTAGTGGGGCTGTTAGTGGGGCTACGGGGGTGTAGATTCCGGGGGTAAGGGGTACATTGAAGTTCACTCTGCAGAGGGCCTTTCTATCAATACGCTGAGTGGGAGGGGCAGATATGGTGAGTGCAGGGGACCATATCATGTGAGGGGGCGCGCACTTGCTATCTCCGAGCGATGGTGCGCCCCGGTCCCCAAAGCCCTTCTCGCTCCCCAGGTTGCGCAGACTCTCAGGGCCCGAGTCTCCGGCTGTTGTTGTGCAATGCCAGGTCCGTGGTAAATAAAGCCCCCCTCATCTGTGATCTTGTCCAGGAGGGGGGAGCGGACCTGGCAGGTATTACGGAGACCTGGTTGGGCCAGGAGGGGGGAGTCCCCCTTGTGGATATGTGCCCTCCAGGCTTCCATGCATTCCATCAGCCGAGAGCTCAGGGCAGGGGCGGGGGGGGTGGCGGTTATCATAAAAGAGAGTCTTGATCCGAGGGAGTCCACTGTGGGGTCGCGGAGTTCAGATGGGTCTGCTGCTTACGTACCTGGCTCCCTGCCACGTAGCAACAGCCCTGCCTGAGCTACTCAACATGATAGCCGAGGTGGCGGTTGATACCCCCAGACTTTTGGTCTTGGGGGATTTTAACCTGCCATCTGCTGGTGAAACGTCTGAGGCGGGAGTTCATGGCTTCCATGACGGCCATGGACCTGACTCAGTTAATTCACGCCCCCACTCACACGGGCGGACACACCCTGGACTTAGTTTTTGTCTCTGGTCAGTGGTCGAGTGGTTTTGATATAGGGGATATAGTCATCGAACCCTTGTCATGGTCGGACCACTCTCTCCTTCGACTAGACTTTCTAACCGCTACACTCCGCCGCAGGGAGGCGGAACCGATTAGGTGGTTCTGCCCCAGGCGCCTGATGGAACCTGATAGGTTCCAGATGGAGCTTGGGCCATTTCCTGAGACTCTAGCTCATGATTCGGCTGAAGACCTGGTGGCCGCCTGGGATAGAGCGGCCGCCGGGGCTTTGGACCGCATCGTGCCTTTGTGGCCTCTGACCCGGCGCCGAACTCAGCCAGCTCCTTGGTTTACTGAGGAGCTGAGGGAGATGAAGCGCCGGAAAAGACGCCTGGAGAGCGGTTAGAGGGCCAGCCGTTCCGAATCTGACTGAACACTGGTGAGGTCTCATATTAAGACCTACCTAGTGGCGATAAAAGCAGCAAAGTCTAGCTACTTTTCCGCTCTTATCGCGTCATCAGATAATCGCCCAGCCGCCCTGTTTAGGGTGACCCGCTCCCTCCTTCAACTTGGGATGACCCCTTGCAGGGTCGAGCTGAGGACTTTGTCCAGTATCTGCATGACAAAATCGCTCAGATCCGGGAAGGTCTGGCCTCTGACTGGGTAGATCCGGACGGGATAATCGAGGCAGATCTTGGGGGTGTGGTTTGGGAGGAGTTCGACTCTGTGGCTCCCGAGGACATGGACAGGATCCTGGGACGGCTGAATGCAACCACATGTTTATTGGACCCGTGTCCCTCCTGGTTGGTGCTGGCCTCCCGGGAGGTTACACAAGGCTGGCTCCAGAAGATTGTTAACGCTTCTTTGAATGAGGGTGTTCTGCCAGCCGCTTTGAAAGAAGCGGTGGTGAGACCCCTCCTCAAAAAGCCCTCTCTGGACCCGGCTGTTTTGGCCAATTACCGTCCAGTCTCCAACCTTCACTTTGTTGCGAAGGTTGTTGAGAGTGTGGTTGCACCGCAGCTTCCCCGGTTCCTGGATGAAGCTGTCTATCTAGATCCGCTCCAGTCCGGCTTCTGGCCTGGGCACAGCACGGAAACGGCATTGGTCGCGTTGGTGGATGATCTCTGGAGGGCACGGGATAGGGGCTGTTCCTCTATCCTGGTCCTATTAGATCTCTCAGTGGCTTTTGATACCATCGACCATGGTATCATGTTGCGCCGGTTGGAGGGGTTGGGGGTGGGGGGCACCGTTCTACGGTGGTTCTCCTCCTATCTCTCTGACCGGTCGCAATCTGTGTTGACGGGGGCAGCGGTCGACTCCGAGGCACTTTGTTTGTGGGGTGCCGCAGGGGTCAGTCCTCTCGCCCCTTCTGTTCAACATTTATGTAAAGCCGCTGGGTGAGATCATCCGTGGCTTTGGGGTGGAATTCCATCAGTACGCTGACGACACCCAGCTGTACATCTCCACCCCAGGCCACCCCAACGATGCCGTTGAAGTGATGTCCCGGTGTCTGGAAGCTGTGCGGGTCTGGATGGGGAGAAACAGGCTCCGACTAAACCCCTCCAAGACTCAGTGGCTGTGGCTGCCGGCGTCCCGATATAGCCAGCTGACGCCATCGCTGACTATTGGAGGCGAGACATTGGCCCCCACGGAGAGGGCTCGCAACTTGGGCGTCCTCCTGGATGCACGGCTGTCTTTAGAAGAACACATGACGGCCGTGGCCAGGGGGGCTTTTTATCAGGTTCGCCTGATACGCCAGTTGCGTCCCTTTCTAGATCGGGACTCCCTACGCACAGTCACCCATGCTCTCGTGACTTCCCGCCTGGACTACTGCAACGCTCTCTACATGGGGCTCCCCTTGGGGTGCACCCGGAGGCTCCAACTGGTCCAGAATGCGGCCGCGCGGGGAATTATGGGAGCGACGTGGCGCTCCCACGTGACACTTCTCCTGCGCGAGCTGCACTGGCTCCCGGTGGTCTTCCGGGTGTGCTTCAAGGTGTTGGTGATCACCTTTAAAGCGCTCCATGGCTTAGGACCTGGGTACTTGCAGGACCGCCTTCTGCCGCCAATAGCCTCCCACCGGCCAGTACGCTCGCACAGAGAGGGCCTCCTCCAGGTGCCGACGGCCAGACAGTGTCAGCTGGCGACCCCCAGGGGGAGAGCCTTCTCTGTGGCAGCGCCCGCCCTCTGGAATGACCTACCCCCGGAGATACGCAGGATTCCAGATCTCCGGACCTTTCGTTGGGCCCTTAAAACCCATTTGTTCCATCTAGCTGGGCTAGCTTGATCCCATCCTCCGTTTTTAAATTTGACATTGATTTTAAATTGGATTGTTTTAATTCTCGGCTGAATAATATTTAATAATTTTTAATTGTTTTTAACTTTTGTATACCATGTTTTATTCTGGCTGTTCACCGCCCTGAGTCTGCAAGGAGAAGGGCGGTTTATAAATTGAAATAATAAATAAATAATAATAAATAAATTTCTTTTCTGCAAATTTTTCTGTAGGGAAAAATGGGAAGAAAACTTTAATATTCTGCATAAATACTGTTCATGCTATTTTCTTTTTCTCAGATAGACAGTTCTTTAGATTTGGAAAACATATTCTAGAATTCTTCACTTATGATAATAAACAGAAGATTCGAGGATGAGGGTTATTAAGTTGTCTGTACTGCTGCTATTAATAAAATTTGGAGAAACCTTTATTTCATTTTGGTGAGCAAAATACGAAGGAGCAACCAAAAAAATGAATCCTGCCAAAATTAAAAGAAGTTAATCTCATATAAGTGATTATGAGCAAGATGCAAGGGCCTCAAACATTCTGTCTTCAGCTTTACCCTCCTTTACCATAATTAACCAATTGTACATGGTTAGTACATTATTAAAATTGGCAGAGATGATTGTAAGTTTGATGCATTTTGATGCATTTTCTGAAAGACACGTAAATCTCATGTTAACATGAAGAAGGGTGGGGTGCATTTAGATTGTTCAGGACTAAGAGCTTGTCTTAGGCAGCCGTAAAATCAAAAGAGGAATTTGTACTAATTAGCTTTAATTAATTTAAAAAGTATTATCAAGTTTTAGGTTTTAATTATAATTGTGTAACCTAACAGGCATTTGTATTCTAATATCAGTTTCATTTTCCTTTCTTGGGTAGAAGGTCGCAAATGAATTTAATTCTTTGAGGACAATCATAGGAACTAGGCTAAAGTGCAATGAATCTGGGAACATTCAACTGTTTGGAGTGATGAAAAGAAAAAGCTGATGTTTTGATTCCAGAGATGGATAATGGAAAAGGTCCAGCTGTTTTTAATTGAACAGAATGAATGGTTTTAATGCTTCAAATAAGGACATTATCTATACACTGATATATGGATGTTATTTCTTTGCCATTTTTATGTTCGTATGTCATTTGTATAATCTAACTATTATCACAACTAGGAAACACATCTTGCATTAATACCATCTAACACTAGTATGTTTTGGTTTCAGCCCCAAAAAGAAGAAAATCTAATACTTCTTTTTGTGTGAGCTGCCTTTTACAATCAAACCAAGGCCCTGTTGTCAGGGCTTTGCCCATACAATCAAATTATGCCAGTGCCTTGTCATTTTCACATTTTATAAAATCAATTTCCAGACTTAATTCAAGAGATAGTAAACCTTTAAAGACTGAAATGATTTGGAATTGGATAATCTGAGTCATCTAACCTTTGTACACTTAACTGGACACTAAATTCATCTCTTCCATGTGAATATGCACCAAAGAGGAACAGACATGGGTTATTAACAAGGAGAACATTTACAGTGAGAATATTTTGGATTGTACTTTTCCAAATACCCAATTTATTTTCACTCAGAGTTTGGAGGGGAAAAAAA
This sequence comes from Masticophis lateralis, assembly GCA_030761175.1. NCBI lineage: Eukaryota > Metazoa > Chordata > Lepidosauria > Squamata > Colubridae > Masticophis > Masticophis lateralis. The sequence continues at coordinate 25,740,383 of JAUDYJ010000005.1, forward strand.
AGGTTGTGGGAAGAGTTGGGCTGTCTGGCCCCAAACATATTATCTTTAAGTTGACAACACAATGCTTGTGGATGTTCTCATACTGACATGGGCTTATTAAGTACTGTTATTTACATGTTTTGTTTTTAAATAAGATTTTTTAAAAAAAGTTTTTGTGGCTGAAACATTGTGAATTCTCTGTGTTTGCTCATGGCACTTTCTGGCAAAGAAATGTATTTTGGGGGGGGGCAGGGTGTCTCCAATGGTGGGTTTCTCCTGGTTCAGCCCTGTTCAGCAGAGCCAGTAGCAGTGACGATATGACATCATCAAACCGGTTTTGCCCCCCCACCCCCCTGATTATTCTTTCCTTTTATTTGGCCCCATCTCCAATCTATTGCTGCCTCCTGAGTCTCAGCTGATGGCTAGAGAGGAAAAAAAACTGTTTAAACTCTTGCTGCAGGGCTTCAAAGGGCCACCCTACAGCTGATCAGTGTTAAAAGAAAACAAATGAGTAGACAGGTGCCTGCAAAAATAAATGGATAGACCCAGTAGTGGGATTCTACTTCGGTAGAACTGGTTGTTAAATAGTTAAGGAGTTAAGTAGTTCGGAGAACCGGTTGTGAAAAGAAATCTCCTTTTGTTTTTTTCCACTTTACAGGTTAATCCTGTAAGGATTAATTACAACATTTGGTGTTGTTTCCTAGCCTAATCTTTATTACAAAAACTGCCTCTCCCTCTCTGGCAGTATGCCTAGACTAACTGTCATTTCCAGTTCCGGAGGCTATTTTTTTGCTTGACTTTCTTAAAGGGGAAGGGTTGTTTTAAGCTTTTTACACCACTGTTGGGAGGAAATACTCCCCTGTTGGAGTTCTTCCAGCCAGGGTGCAATCATCAGCACTTTGAAGAAATAATTGAATCCTTTTGTGCATATGGACTACTTAGAGGGCTGAAAAAGTTATTTTTGACTGGTCCTCACACTTTTGACCAGTCCTCGAACTTACGACTGTCCTCACATTTTACGTTTTCTGCCCTATCTTGTCACCATGGTGAAGAGAAGCCGTTGTGAAATGAGTGACATGGTTGTTAAGAATGTTGCATGGGCATGAATGTGAGGATGGTCATAAGTGCGAGGACCAGTTAAAAGTGTGGGGACCTGTCAGAAATGACTTTTTTCAGCCCTCTGAGTAGTCCCTATACACATAGCCATGGCCACCCAGTCACATGACCGGCTAGCCACACCCACCCAGTCACATGACCTCCAAGCCACGCCCACAAAATAAGCCACGCCCACATAACTGGTAGTAAAAAATTTTAGAACCCAACCCTGGGTGTCTCAAAATTTACAAGATGGCAGACATATTGTGATTTAAGCTTTGCCCCTTTGATATGTGGATATTTCATGAACCAAAAGGGTAGGGGTTGAATATGATAGCGTGACCACTATCTTGAACATTTTGTCTTCTCACATTTGACAAATATGTCCAAATATGTAGAGGGAGTGGAAGCAGCAGCAGAGTTTTAATATCGCTTCCCGTGTCACCTTCATGTCCCATACCCCGTGCAGGACTGGAGCTTCACAGGCCTGATATTGCAGTAATTCACTAATGTGCAGATTGTTTTGTATGGGTAACTATTATTTCCAGGCTGCTCTGAGATAGCAGAAAAACCCGCTCCTTAATTGAAGGAGAGGGGAGAGCTTCTGGGGATGAGGTTGAGCCACCTGAGTCGCCCCAGGAACTTCTTCTTTGTCCTGGGGAAGGCTCAGAGCGATGGCTCCCTATCCACCCCCAGAGTATGCTCCGCGCCGAGAGGGATCTCCGCTAATTAGTTAATTAGCTGAGCCAGACGTCGTGAGCAACACCACGACTGAATTGACAACAGAAAAAAGCTGAAAGAAAGAAGGCAAGTCTAATGCAAGTATGATTTTTTTTATTGATTTTTTGGAGGAAGGAAAAGAAAAGGGAAGGAGAGGATGAAGAGTGAAAGTACTTTTAAGATGGCGACGGGCTCTGTTGGAAGAAAAATGAGAGCAGAAAGTGAAAGCAGTGCTTACTGCTGAGAGATTTTAAAAGAAACATTTTTATATTGAGAAGAATTAAAGAAACAAAGGTTGATTTAAATAGATTTTTTCTGTTTTTTTTTTAATTGAAGTAAGAAGAACCTTCTTGGTCTTTTTTAAAAGTAAAGTAAAGTAAAGTAAAGTAAAGAGTAAAGAGTAAAGAGTAAAGAGTAAAGTAAAAGTAAAGTAGACTCCTAAACCTAAAGGAAGGGGGGGGGGCTCCCTCATGAGTCAGTTGAAGGATAAATCAGAAATGACTCATCTCCAGGGATCTGTAGATGAGGATTTAAAGGATTTTATAACAAGATCTCTAGTGAGTGTTGTTGAGAAGATAAAAAGTTCACAGAAGAATCTTGAGGAGTTGGTTTCTGGGAAATATGATAAATTAAATCAAACTATCACCAAAGTAGTTTCGGATCTTTCAAGTGTGGTGGTCGAAATGGGGAAGAAAGTGACTGAGATCAGCAGTAAGTTTGACTCCCAGATGCAAGAAATACAAGAAAAATTTGTGGAAGCTGAGGCTAAAAATCAGAACAAACTAGAAGAGAAGAGAAAGAAGAGGACCTAGGCCAAGTGATGGCAGAAATAATTGCTGAAGTGCTGCAGCAAGACAAACTTGAAATTATTAAAGAATTAGATGAGGTCTATAGGGTCCAGACCAACTACGCAAGGAGAAATAAACTGCCTAGGGAGGTACATATCCGATTTGCTAGAAAAAAAGGTGAGGGATACCTTCTATAGTATGACAAGAGAGGAACAGGTGACATATAAGGGGAAAGAGATAATAGTATTAAAACAGATCCCAAGGAGGGTAAGAGAAGTTAGGAAAGAGTACAGTTTCTTGGCTACCCAACTGAATAAAAGAAATATTCTGTTTAGGTGGATCTTGCCGGAAGGAATGATAATTACGTGGCAAGGAAATAAAATTAGGATAGACAGTCTGGTAGCTGCTCAAGAGTTTTTAGATCAGTTAAGAGCAAGTGAGGAGGATCAAAGTAGTAAGGAGGAATTGGAAGTGATAACACCAGAAGAAGAAGTTACCCAGCAGAAAAAAGAGAAAGAAAGAACACCGGAGAGGAGGAGGGGGGAAGATAAGAATAGTAAAGAAATAATAAAAAACCAAAGACCACAAAGAGCTACACGAGCTAATAAGTAAATGAATAATATTAAAGATAAAGAAATGGAAGATTGGAGATTGATTTCGATCAACGTAAATGGCTTAAACGATAATAAAAAGAAGAAAAACTTTTTTACAAAATTAGTCAAATTAAATGCGGATATAGTGTGCCTCCAAGAGGTACACACTAAAAAGGAAAACCAAAAATATTTAGAAAATAAGAAACTAGGAAATCTTTTCACCTCTTTAGCCGAAAAAAAGAAACGAGGAGTAGCATTGTATGTAAAGAAAGACATAAAAGCAGAATTAAAATATGCAGACTCAAAGGGTAGGATCCTAATGGTAGAAGTAATGAGAGGCAATTGTCCAATCCTATTAACAGTGATCTATGCACCGAATGAAAAATTGGGAGATTTCTATAAAAAATTAGGGGAAAGATTAAGTTTAATGAATAACAATAATATTTGTATAATTGGGGATTTTAACGGGGTAATAAACTCGGACAAAGATTATAAAGGGCCCAAGGATAAAAAGAAAAAAGGAAAACTATACCTAGATCATTTTTTGATTTGACAGAAGAGTTTAACCCTAGTAGATATTTGGCGCACTCTGCACCCACATAAGAAGCAATATACATATTTTTCGAACCCCAAAAAGTCATGGTCCAGAATAGATATGATGTGGGTAAGCAGAAGTATAGGATTGGACATAATGTCAATAGAAATTACACCAAACGTATGGGCTGATCACAACCCACTAGAAGTGAAATGGAAAAGAACCTACAAGAGGGAAAATGCAAGATGGAGACTGAATAGCCAATTCTTAAAGGATAAGCAAAATATAGAGAAAGTTAAACGAGAATTAAAACTCTTTTTTGAAGAAAATGAAAAAGAACCAACCTCCCGAGCAATTATTTGGGACACAATGAAAGCTTATCTGAGGGGTCTGGCGATAGCATATGGCGCATATAGGAATAAAGAAAGAAGAAAGAGGCAGAAGGCTTTGATAGATGAATTAGGAAATGCTGAGAAGGAACTGCAACAAAACCCAGACAATAAGCAAGCCAAAGAAAATTGGATGGTAGTACGACATAAACTAAATATTATTGATCAGGAGGAGCTGGCGTACAAAATGAAAAGAACTAAACAATATTATTTCGAAAACGCAAATAAGCCGGGTAGATGGCTATCTTATAGATTAAAAAAAGAAAAAGAGAAAGGGATTATACATCAATTGGAAGATCTGGAGGGTTGGATTATTAATAAGGAAAAAGATAAATTAAAGCTTGCTCAGGAATACTATGCCTCCCTGTATGCAGAAGAACAAGTCCCTACAGAGAAGGTGACCCAGTACTTGGCAAAGGAAAACCTCCCAAAGATAGGGGAAGAAGAGAAAGAAATGCTAAATAAAGAAATAACTATGGCAAAGTTGAGAATTGCAATATCTAAGATTAAAAAGAATAAGTCCCCAGGACCGGATGGATTCCCAGGAGAATTGTACAAAAACGTAGATCTGGAAGAAATCCTATTACCAAAACTATTGGAAATTTACAATGAGGCCTTAATAGAATCTAAAATACCAGAATCATGGAGAGAGGCATACATTACGCTCCTCCAAAAAGATGGAGAAGATCCAAATTTAATAAAAAACTATAGACCGATCTCCTTGCTCAATACGGACTATAAAATTTATATGAGCATCATAGCAGAAAGACTAAAGAAAATCTTGAACAATCTAATACATAGCAATCAAAATGGATTCCTCCCTAGGAGACATATCAGGAATAATACAAGGATGATAATAGATGTATTGGAGTATTATGAGGAACACCCGAATAAAGAAATGGCACTGGTCTTTGTTGATGCCCAAAAGGCGTTCGACAACCTGAATTGGCAATTTATGAAACAATAAATTATCCAAATGGAATTCGGACCAAATTTTACCAATACTATATTTACAATATACAAGAAACAATGTGCCAACATCTTAATGAATGGAGGACTATCAGAAGCATTTCAAATTAGAAAAGGCGTTAGACAAGGGTGCCCTCTGTCCCCCCTTCTATTTATCTTAGCCTTAGAAGTCCTTTTGAGGAAGATAAGGAATAATAATGAAATTAAGGGATTGAGTATTAGAAAAGAGTTGTATAAGGCCCAGGCATTTGCTGATGACGTGGCCTTAATTATGGAAGAACCATTAGAATCAGGCATTAGAATTCTGGAAGAATTAGGCAATTATAGAGAGGTAGCAGGTTTTAAATTAAATAAATCCAAAACTAAATTAGTAACCAAAAATATGACAGAGGCACGAAAGAAAATGTTGGAAGAAGTAATGGAAATACAAATTGTTAAGAAGGTAAAATATCTAGGGGTTTGGATTTCAGCAAAGTGCTCAGCCCTCACGGAGGATAACTATGTGCCATTAATCAGGAACATAAAACAGGATTTGGAAAAATGGGGAAGATTGCAAATATCACTTTTAGGCAGAATTGCAGCAATAAAAATGAGCATTTTACCTAAATTATTATACTTATTCCAAACTGTCCCTGTCAAACTGGACAAAAAATTCTTTTTAGAACTCAATGCAATAATTAGAAAATTCATTTGGGAAGGAAAAAAACCAAGGATAGCAATTAGAAATTTACAGGATAAGAAGGAGAGAGGGGGATTCGGATTACCAAAATGGGAGACATATCAAAAAGCTGCAAATTTAGTATGGCTGAAAGATTGGGCTACTTTACAAAATAAAAGACTCCTAACTCTGGAAGGACATGACCTCCAGAAGGGCTGGCATGCATATCTTTGGGATCCTGGAAAAAGAACCAAAACATACTTTCATAGACATAAAATAAGGGAGACCCTCATACAAACATGGGGAGAGATAAGACAGAGGCAATACATAAAAATCCCGAGATGGCTCTCCACCATGGAGGCATTAATATACCCAAATGTTCTGGAAATAGGAAAGATGTTCAGATATAAAGAGATATTGGATGGGGGAGGGAACCTTAAAACTAGGGAAGAATTGAGGGAGCAAGGCATCATTATAGATTGGTGGCCATATGCTCAAATTACTTCAAGATATAAAAAGGATAAGGAGGAATTCGGCATAGAGATAGGGACAAATGGATTTGATAAGATTTGGATGGGCTCAGACGAGAAAATTCTAGCTAAACTATACAATTATTTATTGGAATACGATACTGTAGAGGAGGTGGTTAAGGAGCCGATGTTGGCCTGGGCTAAAAATATTGGTAAAAATATAAATCTGGATGAATGGGATACGATTTGGAAAAAAAACCTTAAAATGACCAGAGCAGTGACTTACAAAGAGAATCATTATAAGATGTTTTATAGGTGGCACATGGCCCTTGCAAGGATAGCGAAGATATACCCTAATTTGAGAGCAAATTGTTGGAAATGTGACCATCAACAGGGCACCTTTTACCACTGTTGGTGGACATGTAATTATGCACAAAAATATTGGAAGACGTTATTAAAGTGGATTATGGAAATTATAGGAGAAGATTTCGAACTCGACCCCAAAGCATTTCTCCTGGGAATCTTAAAAACAGAGTATGTTAAAGAGAAAAAGTATCTAATTATCCATATAGTGACTGCCGCAAGGATTTCCTTTGCCCAGTACTGGAAGGAAAAACAGCTACCTCCAGAAGAACTTGTTATAAAGAAAATATTGGAATGTACAGAAATGAATAAATTGTCCTTAGAAATCAATGACAGAACAGATTCGGAGTATTATGGGGTGTGGGGTTTGTGGTACGAGTGGTTGGAGAGAAGGAAAAAAACGAGATAGTATATATAATTATTGTGTATTATTATGTGTAATAATCATTAAGATAAAATCTAGCACTATTATATCCATATATCTACCTATAAGAAGTAATAGTATATGTATACGTATGACAAGATAAAAGTTTATGTATTTATTTATGCACCATGGAACCGAAAATGTTACTTATTGTATTGTTGATTTGCATAAATAAAAAAAAAAAGAAAGAAAGATCCGAGATTACTTTGGTAATAGTTTGACTTAATTGGTCATACTTCCCAGAAACAAACTCCTCAAGATTCTTCTGTGAATTTTTTATTTTGTCAACAACGCTCACTAAAGAACTTGTTATGAAATCTTTTAAGTCCCCCTCTGCCAATCCATGCAGATGAATCATTTCAGCTTTGTCCTTCAGCTGGCTCATGGTCATACTTCTGACTTATTATTTACTTCTTTTTTAAAAAAGAAATTCTTCTTACTTCAATAAAAAAGACAGGAAAAGTCTGTTTAAATCAGTCTTTGTTTCTTTATTTTTTTTCACTATCAAAATATTTCTTTTAAAATCTCTCAGCACTAAGCTCTGCTTTCATTTTCCACTCTCAATTTTTCTTCAGACAGAGCTGGTCGCCATCTTAAGAACACTTTCACTATTCATTCTCTCTTTCCCTTTTCTTTCCCTCCTCCTCCAGAAAATCAATAAGAAAAACCATACTTGCATTCTTCTTTTCTGAAGACTCCTTATTCAGCTTGTTTAGGTTGTCAATCAGTCGTGGTGTTGCTCATGACGTCTGGCTCTCGGCGCGGAGCATTCTCTGGGGGTGGATAGGGAGCCATTGCCCTGAGCCCTCCCCAGGACAGGAAAAAAAATCCTGGGGCGATTTAGGGGGCTCAACCTCACCCCCAGAAGCTCTCCCCGCTCTTTCAATTAAAGAGCAGGTTTTTCGAGCCGCCTGCCTGCTGTGAGGCGGCTCTTTACGCGCTGGGAGGCCGGCGGTCATAAAGAGACCGCCGACAACGCGGAGGCGCCACCGGAAGTCTGAGATAGCTAGTTTTTAATGTCAGGATACAAATTTCAGTGCTTAAATGGGGTTAATAACTGCCTACTTTAGAAGTCAGTTGCACTGAATAAAAACCAGAAAGCAGGATGGCCATAAGAGCTTTGAAGCATGATTATTTTCACTGACTGTAAATGGAGTTGTGACTATGAATAGGGTTTCTGAATAGTTCTGACTTTCTTCATCTCAACAATTCAGAAACTTGTGGTCCTTGTTCAAAATTAATGAATTCACAACCAGAGGAAAAATAGAATGATGTTAAGAAAAATGCCTACAAACCCATGATAGAAAAATGATTTGACAATAAAAAATTGTTACACAACACTGAATTTTCTAGGAGAAAATTGCTGGAAAAGATGTGTTTTTGTGTACTGGTTTATTCAGTACATAAACTGATGAGACCAGTGTTTCTGAACCTTGGCAATTTTAAGATGGATGGACTTCAACTGTTGGAATCCCCTAACCAGCTTACTAAATTTGTCAAGGTTGAGAAACATTGGATGAGGCAATCGTCTGAAAAAAATACCGGTACAAGTGAATATGGAAATAAAATAAAATGCATCTGATTGCTGATACTGTATCTAGGAACAGGTATACTAATTTATCATTTGGGGCTATTTCCAAGCTTTGAGTTTCATAAATATCTATTTCTGATAATTGTCTACTAGGCTTCCTATTGCTGGCCTGCTGTTTTTATTCAGCAGTCTTCTATTTTTCTATTATTTGGGGTCATCTCTGAGCTTTGAGTTTCAAAAATATCAATTTCTGATAATTGCCTTCCATACCTGCTATTGCGGTGCCTGCTGTTTTCATTCACTATTCTACCTGCCCTTTCCCATTTAGAGCAGTGTTTCTCACTCTTGGCAACTCTTAAAACCAACTCCCAGAATTGCGTCGCCAGCCAAAATTCTGGAAATTGAAGTCCACATATCTTAGGACTTTCCCACCTTCAGAAACACTGCTTCAAAGAAATGGAATGGAGTTTATAACCATGACATATGTGGGATGTGCTGTGGTTTGGATCAGAAGCAAGTAGTGTGCAATGTGCATTGTATTGGGTGTGGCCATGTTGCTAGCATCTCCTTACCTCAAATATGTATTTTCCTTGGATGCAAGCCCAGGAAAAGATTCAGCTTCTTTCAGAAGATGCCAACAAGTATAGCATGCATGTTCCTACCTGTTCCATAGCATTTTTTTTGCTTCAACACAAATTATTTGTCACTGATCTGAGCCTACTGCCGCAAGGAAAGAGACCACTCCACAAGTACAGTAACCTTCCTTTACTCAGTAACAGACTTGGCATGAGGTGATGCAAATTGAGTCAGCATTACAGCCTTCCACCCTCCAGCTGATTATGAGGGCTTGGCTTACCCCACCCTTGGAGAATGTTTGCTCCTGCAAGGAATCAAATTCTCCCTTCATCGGCAGGCCCTGGACTTCTTGGCTCCACGATGGCCTCCAGTGTTGCAGTTTCTTGCCATGATCTCTCATTCTAATCCCTTCATGAATTCTTGTGACACACCCATTGTCCCACACCCATCCGTGGTGACCCTTCCCTCCTCCCTCATGTAGCAACTCCAAAATGGCGCATAGGGCCCTGGCCTCAATAGTTGCCATCTTGGATGTTGATATTATTCTTACTACCAGTATAGATACTGTACATATCTATTTCTATTCCTTTTTCGTGTAAGCAACTTTATGAGTCACATTTAGAAGTACATTCTAATACCTTTTCATGTTGGATTTCTCTGTTCTCTTCTGAAATTCTTCTATTTTCTCCCTACTTTTTTCTCCATCCCTATCCTTAAGATGCACTCTTGACACTATTAAACAGTGAATGATCACCCTTTCAGAATATTTCATTACCATCATATCCTTCATGAATCTCTCAATCTTTTTTTTAATAATCTATGAAGTCAACCATGCTTTTGGATTATATTCATTTTTTTGCCATGTGTCTATGAATACAGGCACTATAGTCCTTGACTTACAACACTATGTTTAGTGACTGTTCAAAGTTACAATGACACTTTAAAAAGATGACTTATGACCATTTTTCACATTTAAGACCATTGCAGCATCCCCATGATCATGTGATCAAAATTTGGTTGCTTGGCAATTGATTCATATTTATGACAGCTGCAGTGTCCTGATCAGATTTTGAGAGCTTTTGACAAGCAAAGTCAATGGGAAAGCCAGATTCCCTTAACAACCGTGTTACTAACTTCATAACCGCAGTGGCTTACTTAACAACTGTGGCAAGAAAGGTCGTAAAATGGGGCAAAACTCACTTAACAAATGTCTCATTTAGCAACATAAATTTTGTGCTCAGTTGTGGTTGTAAATTGAGGACTACCTGTAATTTCATGCTTAAACCACATATTCAAAAGAAACACAACTTTTTCTCACCAGTCATCACTCTCCATTCTTCAATCTCTTAATCAAAATCCCTTCCCTTTCTCTTAATGTCCCAGGCACAGAATATACGTTTCTCTTTCTTTAATTTCATTCATATCATCCAAGTTCACCATTTATTCTTACTACTTTCCAGTACATGAATTTCTATTTGTTTTAGTTATTACCAAATGGATCTAAATGTATTGATTTCCACTGCTTTGGCCAAATAAAGTTTTTCGCTAACACTTTCCATAATATAGAGAAGGAATAGAAGGGTAGGAGTACAGTAGGCCTTAATCGTAAGCATATCAAATGCAACATTTTCTGCTAACAGAAGAATAATAACAGATTTGGCACTTTTTAGTTAATATATCAATAGATACCCAATGCATGCAAGCATGTTTATTTTATTTGATGCAAGCTGAAATACTCTAATTTAGAAACTAGTTTGTAAGCCAACATATTTCTGTCTGCGTTCCATCAATCAAGAGGTTTAGGAGTCTAATGACACACACCCATTTTAATTTGATGCTGAATCAAATTACAAATCAAATGGTTTTTTTGTTTTTTGTTTTGCTAATAACATTCTCTCAATCTCCTGGAAAACCCACATTGTCCCAACGTTGTGATCAATCATTTCCCCCTCTGAATATAGCACAGGAAGGGGGAGAATGGCTTCTATTCTTTCTGTACATGGAAACAGATGTATGATTGAGGAACTGGCTTTAAATCAGATTTCTGGAGCAAGCATTACATTACAATGTGCTTTTCATTTTTTCCCTTTGCTTGAAAAGAGATGGGGAAACATTTAAATTTTAAATATTTGAGAGGAAACATTCTATAGTGACCCAAATAAAAGTGGAAGGTATAAGGATGCAATGGCCCATCCTATCTTGATGAAATTGCCTGATCTGAGAAATGACTGCATTTCCACTCACACTAGTAATACTATTACTAAATTTGCAGATGAGATAACAGTGGTGGGATTGATCTCTGGGCAGGGGGGGATGAGTCTGCTTATCAAGATGAGGTGGAATGGTTGCTTTCATGGTGTGGAGACAATAACTTGGTCCTTAACACCAATAATACCAAGGAGCGTATAGTGGACTATAGAAGGAATAGATCTGACATCCAGCCCTTGCTTATCAATGGAGACCAAGTGGAGCAAGTGGCCAGTTTTAAGTTTCTGAGTGTTATCATAAAAGAGAACCTGACCTGGGGCACTCACATTGCAGCACTGGTTAAAAGGGCCCAGCAGAGATTATACTACCTGAGACTTTTCAGAAAACAACAACTGAATGAAAAACTGCTAGTGGCCTTCTAACACTGAACCATAAAGAGTATTTTAACTTACTGCATCTGTGTATGGTTTGCCAATTGCACAGTGGCAGATAATACAGCACTCCAGAGGGTCAACGTCATTGCCCAGAGGATCATTGGTTGCCCACTCCCCTCCTTGGAACAGCTTTATAGCTCCCACTGCCTTAAGAAAGTTCAAAACTTTCTTAAAGATCCATCTCATCCTGGGCACCCTTTTTTTGAACTATTACCATCTGGCAGACAGTACAGGTCAATATAAACAAAAACAAATAGGCTGAAAAACATTATATCCCAGGGCAATAACCATATTGAATTCTACGGTACAGTGCAATATTGGGTTTTCAATTTCAATTATATAGAATGTAAAGGATGTATGTTTGTGTTTTTATTTTTATAGTTATCATGTACACTGAAGACGGCATTTAATTTCATTGTACCATGTGCAATGACAATAAAATAAACTATACTATTTTGCTGCTTTGTCACTGCTCTGTGACAATCCTTTTGGAGCAAGGTGATTGACACTGATCTCTATGAAGTTGCAGATACTTTTCGAGGACATTGATTATTTTGCTTTTTTTAGTTTGGATTTAAGCCTATTTTTGGAGGCAAAATCACTGTATTTATCTAATAGACAACATCCTGAAAAAGGCAGAAAAGGCCTGAATCTTGATCCTTCTTGCTCTGCAAATGCTTTTAATATTGGATGCTATCTAACATTGAACATTGGGCACTATCTAACAAAATGAAATTCAGTGAAAAAAGTAAGCTTCTACATTTAGGGAAGAAAAACAAAAGGCACAGGTACCGTATATGTGGCACCTTGCTCAATAGTAGTAACTGTGAGAGGGATTTTGGAGTCCTAGTGGACAACCATTTAAATATGACTCAGCAGTGTATCAACAACACAGTTCAGGGCTGCATAAACAGAGGGATAGAATCAAGATCACGTGAAGTGTTAATACCACTTTATAATGCCTTGGTAAGGCCACACTTGGAATATTGCATTCAGTTTTGGTCGCCATGATGTTGAAAAGATGTTGAGACTCTAGAAAGAGTGCAGAGAAGAGCAACAAAGATGATTAGGGGCTGGATGCTAAAACATATGAAGAACGGTTGCAGGAACTGGGTATGTCTAGTTTGATGAAAAAAAGGACTAGGTAAGACATGATAGCAGTGTTCCAATATCTCAGGGGTTGCCACAAAGAAGAGGGAGTCAAACTATTCTCCAAAGCACCTGAGGGTAGAATAAGAAGCAATGGGTGGAAACTAATCAAGGACAGAAACAATTTAGAACTAAGGAGAAATTTCCTGACAGAACAATTAATAAGTGAAACAACTTGCCTGCAGAAGTTGTGAATGCTCCAACACTGGAAATTTTTAAGATGTTGGATAATCATTTGTCTGAAGTGGTGTAGGGTTTCCTGCCTGGGCAGGAGGTTGGATTAGAAAACCTCCAAGGTCCTTTCCAACTCTGTTATTCTATTTCTATTCTATTTCTATTTCCCAAAATGGTAACCTTGATGAATCAGTTGGTGTCTTGGTTCTTTCTTGCAGGGATAGTCCCAGTGACCTTAAAACCAGGTTGCTAAATTTATACCTTTTAGGATTATATGATGATAAGAGAATAAGAGATAAACTATCCAAATTGACTGAGTCAACAAGCTAAGCCTGAGAACAAAACCCAAAACCAAATCAAACCAAACCAAACTGATTAAGCTCAGCATGCTGGCGCAAATGCAATCACCAAGCCTGTAATAGTTTCAGCAAAGCTTATTATGTAAGTACAGCCAGAGAGAATTACTGGGTGGCATGTTTTTGTACCCTAGAACCTACATTACTTGCTCTCCAAAACCATTATGAAGTTTGGAGTGGGGTAGGAGAGTCATCAGAAATGTTTATGCTAAGTATTTACTCTAAATGCCTTATATTGATTTGTAATGGGAAAGGGAGATAATTGATAATAACAATACATTTGTCATCAATTCACTGATGATATTCAGCTCCACTTCTCCATAGGATTTAAATAAGAAAAGGCAGTGCATATTCTGAACCAGGCTAGATTTAATGATGAATTAGATGGGAGCCAATAAACCGACACTGAATCCTGATAACAATGGCTTTTTGATAGGTGGGAGATGTATATTCTAATGAGATTGCAATCTCTCTGAATAATAGGAATCTTTGGTGGTGCTTCTAAAGTCTTCTCTAAGTAACCCCTGTGATTATGAGTGCTCTTGTGCTGCCATATGAAAGCCAAAGTGTGGTTGAGTAGGGCTTCTAAGCTGAAGTAATTGCTCATCAGCTTCTGAGCCAGTTATGGGTGTTCCCTTTTGATATGCAATATTCATAACAACATGGGAGCAGGCTACCTGAAGGTTGCCAAGGACTGCAAATACCTTCTTGGAAGGGATGCCTTCATTTTGGAATATTTTTATTTAGAGGAATTTAAAATACTCTACTTCCTGAATTTTGTGGGGACTTATTGAAGTTTTATTTCTTTACCCAAACTTTCTCACAATGAATGATATTAGAAATAGTTTATATTTTGGTTTTTTCCCTTCATTCTATTGCTTTTAAATCAAACATGTACTTTCATGCTACTTTAATAGGTTGTTTAAATTTTTTATTTTAATTTTCATTTGCATACCAGTTTAAGATTTGCAATCATGGGAACTGGCAGAGAAATTTAAGAATAAATCAAATCAAAACAAAGCATGATAGTAACAAAAGAATGAGTGGGAAGGAACTAAAATGCAGTAGAAATTGGATGATGAAATGATACTTGTGTTTCTTTCTATATAACTCCATTCCTTATAACTTGATCTTCCTTTCGTTATTATCGAAAGAGTATGTGAAAGAATGCCTGCCTGCACTGAAGTGCAGTTTGACCCAGAAAATAAACAGGTGGAAGTAACTTAATTCACAGTTATAACAAGTTGAAGTATAATTATTACCTGTCAGTAGAGGCTTCATAATGCATAATCTATGTGTTGAATTGCTTAGGGCTATTGAAACAAGTGAATTAAGTAGTTTACTAGGGTGAAAGCTTGACTATAAACACACAAAATTTTTGTTCTTAGAATATACAACCACATGTTCATATTAATATAACTAATGTGTCTGTGTGTGGAGGGTGGCAATGTGAGCATAATATATGCAAAGATCTGCAGCTTTCCCCAATAACTTGCTGCCCTCTGGCTGGGTTTCCTGCTTGCACCAGTACTCTTTCAAAGTCTGCATAAATGAGAAGTACGGTAGAATTGACCTTATGCGATTTGATTTAATTCCTGATTTAATAGCCAGCATGGAACCTCTTAATTAGGCAAGTAGATACTTTTCTCTTTTTTTTCTTTGAATCCTTAGGATGCCTCAGTGAGAATTCTGTGTTTGACAAATCAAGAAAAAACCTTTAATAGTTCAAAATCCTCACACTCTTGAATTAACTTGCATGAATTATGGAGAATTCAGTGTAAGACAGTCGTAATTTTCTTGTTTTTGCATCTAAAACCAAAGTTTTAGATGGGAAAGCTGAAAGGGAAATTGTTTCTGGGAGAGAAAGATGAAAAAGAGGGAAAAATATTTTTGTTATAAAAATGGATGTTTGTATAGGATCCTACCAGAAATCCAGAGATGTTTTCAATCCTTATGCAGCATACAAATTATCTGGTTTGCAAGTGATGCAAGCCCTGGCTTCATTGATACTGAAAGATACAAACTAATTTTTACTTTAAAAAACTCATGAGGGGGATCCTGATAGCTTAACAACAAATTATTCTGCTTCTTTTGAACCCTGAAGAATATTTCAGTTGAGTTAGATCCCATCAGTTGATGATTTTGTTGTATGTTTTCCACTTGACAGCATATGCTGTCTATTTTGCTGCATCACATACCACAGTTGAAAAAGTATAAGATTACTACCCTCATATCCTTTCAGTGTAGGTGGGACCTATTAGTATCTATGGAGTATTGCATGGGCTTTCCTATTACATTATTTCTATGAGAAGGAACAATACTCAGGTAAATGGTAGCCATGTAGCTCCCTCTTTACTTGTACACTATACACCTGTGATGGCAAACCTATGGCACGCCAGCTCAGCTCTGGCATGCATGCGCACACCAGCCAGCTGATTTTTGGGACTTCTGGGCCCAGCAGATGTAGGGAAACAGGTTGTTTCCTGCCTCCGGAGGGCCTGGGGGTGGATGGGGAAGAGCATTTGGGGAGGCTCTAGAGGCTGGGGATAGCAAAAAAGTCACTTCCTGTTCAACCGGGAGTTGGGAAATGGGCCATTTCAGGCCTCCGGAGGGCCTCCGAAGGGGTGGGGAAGGCTGTTTTTGCCCTCTCCAGATGGATAGAGAGGATCTGGAGCCAGGTGAAAAAAAAAAAAAAACGGGCCTAGCGGGCCATCGCGTGCCAGGAGTGGGGGAGGAGGGGGGTTGCGCACGCATGCACAGGGTGGGACGCATAGAATTATGGGTGTGGGCATGTGCGCAAACCTCCCTGCCCCCCCGGCACAAAATGGCAAATAGGTTAGCCATTACTGCTATAGACTATCATGAGAACAAACTGCAGTGTCATAGCTCAGTCATAAATGGGGGATTTGATGTATGTGATTTCCTCTCCCCCTGGCCCCCCAGACCCAGTACCAATCTTCCTAGAGAATGCCCAAGTATCCAACTGCTATCATGTCTAATATATGCCATATCAAATGCTTAGTTTAGATATGCAAACCATATTTAAATCCTGTTAGGCACTGTATTTTGTCCATTTCTGGTTGTTTTTGATAGTGTTTTAATTTCTCTTCCTCTGTGTTCCCTGCAGGGACATGAACAAAAGTGGCCAAGGAATGTTTTGTTCTAAGCTCAGAGAAAGCATCTCCTCTTGGAATGTTCTGTCTAAAGATTTTTACTGCATTTCAGAAAACATAAACTGTTAATGATGGGACTGTTGCCTATTCTGAAATAACAATGCTTGAAATGTTTTGAGTGTTCTTCCATAAGAGTAATAGGAACATAAGAGAAGCCCTTGCTCCCATGTTTGTCTTCCTAGGTACAATATGGAATGTTTCTTATCCTCCAAGCTACAGAAACATTGGCTTGGGGAATTTCAAAAAACACCACAGAGGAGAAGCAATATTTTGGCATATAGTACTTTTGCAGCCTCGCCTGGCTGCATAAACAAGTGATCCTAACAAGCAACAGCCGACGAACCATAAAATAGCAGCATAAAATTTCCTACCCTAGTTATTTATTTGTAACATCTTCCTAATATGTGTGCAGAACACCCATTTGCATTTGGCAACCTGCCTAAAAGGAAAACAAATATGTGAAACAGCAGATTTTTAACAATAAATTTAACACCCTGAATGAAAAGAAAAAACACGATCAATAGAGGACACGTAGGGAGAACTACATAAAACCGAGGGAGACGGACAGGTCAAAAGTGTGAAAAATAAGTAAAAAAAAATAAAAATATCAATCCAATATTCTTAAACTTTTCCTTAGCAGATAGCAATAGCACTTAGCATTTAGATTTATATGCTGCTTCATATTGCTTTACAGCACTCTTTAAGTGGTTTACAGAGTCAGCATATTGCCTCCAAACACTCTGAGTCCTCATTTTACCGACCTCGGAAAAATGGAAGGCTGAGTCAACCTTGAGCCAATTAGGATCCAACTCCTAGAGTGATCAGTGAGTTAGCCTGCAGTACTGCATTCTAATCACTGCACCATCTCACCCCTTAATATGTAATAATGTGTTACATAATATTGATTAAGCAGAGAGCAGTTCCTTCTTATGTCCTAAATGGTTTTTCTCAATCTCTGACAGTCTTTAAGCAACTTTTCTTTGCCTTTAACATTTTCCCTCCACTTGTTCCATTAAAGGGACTTGGCTCAGTGGCTAAGATGCTGAGCTTGTTGATTGAAAGGTTGGCAGTTCAGCGGTTTGAATCCCTAGCGCCGCGTAACGGGGTGAGTTAGAGGCAAAAGGAAGGAGTACAAAGTTGGTTACTTTGCTTCTTTTTCTTTCTCCTCCTCCTCCTCCTCTTCTTCCTCTTCCTCTTCTTCTTCCTCCTCCCCCTCCCCTCCCTTTCCTCCCCCTCCCCCTCCTTCTTTTTTTTAAAGGACCTTAACTAAATCCTCAGAGTAAGGAAAACTGACAATAGATCTCAGATATTATCCCAGTTACTATTTAGTGCCAGTGTAAAGTCCTTTGCAAACTTCTCACACTTTCCCAAAAGATTCGCTAGCCTGCCCTGGCGCAAAATTATAAGTCGCTTTATAAAAGGCTGTTAAATGGCTTTCCATTAATATCATAAGGTGCAACTAGAACTGCCAGTTTTTCAGTTTCTAGCCTGATACGCCCAATATTACACCAAACTGGTTCTTATATCCTCCAGAGTTTGTCCAACTAGGTTCATGGACAAAATTTCCTATCACTAGAAAATTCCCAAAGTGTCTTTTGGAGTGTGTGTGTGTGTGTGAGCGAGCGAGCGAGAGAGAGAGAGAGAGAGAGAGAGAGAATATAGAAATAAGATTAATATTCATCTGAAATCAGAATTTTCTTGCTGGGACTAATGGACAGATAACTAAATAGGACTAATGGTGAATTGTTTTGTACATGATAAATTGTACGAGATTATTCTGTGCAGAAAGATGGAAGGATGCTGAACTAGCCACAATGGTTGGTGAAGATGACCAAATTTCCAGAGATGGCAAAATTTGATTAGAAAATGAAAATTTGAAAGTTTGATTAGGGAAAAGACAACAACTATATTTGTTAGTGACTGTAAATCCTTTATGGACTTTTTGGTGAAAAGACGGAAAAAAATAACTTGTGCTTTGTGGGCTTCTTAGAAAGAGTAGGATATGGAAATAAAGGAGCCATGATGCAACTTTGGATGAAACATAAATATATTTATAACTGCTGTAAAAAAGATTGGAAGCCACTCCTTTATATATTTTTTCTTCTTCCTTTGGACTTTTTCATTTTTTTCTAATTATCTCTGTTTTCCTTTAAATTTCTATTATCTTTACTTTGTAAAAAAAAACTCCTTTAATAAAAATTAATTAAAAAGTAAGGTATTTAGAGATGACTATCTTAATTGGTCTGTCTTCTGTTCCCACAAAATCTCAGGTTCAACCTATAAACATAGCTGTATAGCATTTAAGAAAAACAACTTTGAATCTCTCTCTCTCTCTCCCTCTCCCTCCCTCCCTCCTCCCTCCCTCCCTCCCTCTCTCTCTCTCTCTCTCTCTCTCTTCTACATTTACTAAATTACTGACTTACTAAGTTAACAATGTACTAAATTGTTCATTGGCATTTATCACAGGCTAAATTTGCTGCAGATACAACTCTGATACTTCCAGAAGCCTAATACAATAGTACCACACTGAAGTCAACCCTCATATTGTCATGATAATACATATACATAACTGGGTCTACAAATGATACTGAAGAATAGGTATACAGCAGGAGTATCTGTTGCAGGAATGACTTTCTGAATGACATCTGTTGAGATTCGATGGGATTGGAATTTCAAAATACCATGTTTAAAATGAATTTTCTGGGTTGCGGAATTTATGTACTTTTGACCATTGTTTATGTCTTTAACAAACTGCATGGAGTTCATCTTTGAGGGGATCATGATAGTAATACATTGTTTGCCTAATACAATATGCTGAAATAAAATGCAAGTGTACCTATTTTTAAATGCTTCGGGCTAGGCATGATTCAAAGAGAAACATAAGCTGCTTAAAAGCAAGCTTTATGCTTGAAACGTTCAATGCAATTCATAATGCCAAGTGCCTTACCCAGGCAATGGCAGGAGGTTAAAGACTTCATTTTACACAAGGATAAATGACAAATGAAAGATGGCATTAGCACAGATTAGGGTGCTTTTTGAAAACATGCCATGTGTGTCCTACTGCTCAGGCTTGCAATATAGCAATCCCAATCCAACAGCTTTTGATTTTCTCTGTACTAAAGCATTGTTTATCAGGTGGGATAAAGATTGTTGGACGTTTGACCAACTTTCAAGCCATCTTCTGGACTCTTCTTCCTCCAATGGCTTCGGTTCTAGCATCGGAGATCTATCTTGTAGTGGGAAGTGTAGCAACTTCACAAGGATGCTGCCTGAGCCAAATGAGTTGGTATCTTTTTTAGAGTTTCACTGTGAAGGTGTTGGTTTCTGAATAGAGATCCATAAACTGCCTAGGGGGGATATCAGGGAATAAGGGCTGTCGCAATAAGGGCTGTTGATTCTGAACTAGATATTTCTGTTTTGCTGACATTCAGTTCTGTTTTAATTTTAAGAAATTATCGGAAATGCTCTTCTAGATTAACTCAGACATGTTGTCAAACTGATACCATTTAAATGGCAATTGATGTTTTATTGCAGTTACTTTTTATGTGATTTGTGTTTTGACAGTGAAATTTAACTACTGTGCAAAATCTTTTCTGATGGTAAAGGCTGTGTAGAGACTTTGAATAAAGTTTCTTTGTGATTGTAGTACTGTGCAGTAATGTGTTGAAAACACCTTTATTCAAATTATCTCATGCAGTTGCTTCAGAAATGCTTCTCTCTCTCTCTCTCTCTCTCTCTCTCTCTCTCTCTCTCTCTCTCTGTGAGTCCATGCACAGCTACCCAGCTGTGAAAAATTATTGGAAAGCATGTTTTTCAAAAAGTTTATACAGTCATACTTAAATAAGTGTAAGGACCCAATCTTATATATGTTTATTTTAAAATATGTTATACTTAATGTAAGTATAAAGTCCAGTGCCTGTTTGTTTGGAAGTAAGACTTACGATGTTCAGCGAGGTTTACTAAAAATAAGTATACAATCACCCAACAGCTTCGCTTTCTTTCTTACTTAATAGTCTGTTGTCCACAAGAATATAACAATTTTCTATGATTTTGGATTGTTTCAAGAACTTGTAGTTAGACATTTGATTGGTGGCTTTTGTTAATGCATTGTTTTATCAGAAATATAGCTAGAACAGGGTTTGGATTGATTTTCTGAGAGCTCAGTTTAGAATCTTTGTGACTTATGTTACAAAAACATTAGTTCTTTCATTTGTGTGTGTGTATTTGATAGGGAAAAAAAGTCCACCAATCCAAAAATATAAATGTATGTTTTATGGTATTTGCAAAGCATGTCGAATGAGTTCACAGAGACCTCTGAAATCTTGTGAAATACAAAAGTTGATTCTTTCCTGCTGATAGAATGATAGTGTCAGATTTTATTTTATTTTTTAGTAAATGCAGGGAAGATTGAAGGGGGAAGTCCTATTGTGTAAGTAGACATTGTAAATTGTTGGTTCTTCTGGAATCTGGCAACCCACTATAGATTAATATATGTAGTGTAAGTGCTGTTATATATGCTATGTCCATATGATGAACTTTATGCATTCTCATCCTGGACTGTATTGCTTTGAATATCTGTCCCTATGCAGAATTTTTATATTTATTCAGAGGTAATTTTATAGGTACACATTTTATTTTCTTATGAGTGTGCAGAGAATGTTGGAATCAGATGACTTATAAATATTGGTAATAACACAAGTATTAAATGCTAATCAGTTTCTGAAATGTTAATTGAAAGTTCAGTTGATCCCTTTGTCTTGTTATTTATTCATTAGGATAGTATATTACAAGGCTGTACATTTCTTTGTATATTTTTGATCCTGACAATGCCTGAACAACACTGATACACAATTTCAAACTGTTGTTTGAACCATACAGTAAAGCTCAATATACCACTGAATTTATCACTGGATGTATTTTCTTTCTTTCTTACTTCTTCCGAATTCTTCCTCATGATTTGATTTGTTCCTCTCCTATCATAGGTTTCAATTTATTCATATTTGAGAGTATGTAATTTGCCAATGAATATGAATAAGCTTCTTTACTGTTAACATTCCTTTGAGTGGATCAAAGAAAAATTCTGAATTATATTACTTCTTTTATGGGCTTTCATCGTTCTCTCATAAAATCTTACAAAGTCTCAACAGTGAAATTGTGTCACTGTGTTACACAATTAATATCTGTTTTTTGATATCTGAAAATTGTAAAACTTTTTCAATGCTCATGATGGTGTTGACCTCCTAAAAATGTTACTGACTTGTAGTTTGCAATGGGCCTGGTGGGTCAGCAGACTAAAGCATTATGATTAGCATCAGCTGTCTACAATTACTGTAAGTTCAAATGTCACCAGGCTCAAGGTTGACTCAGCCCTCCATCCTTTCTAAGGTAGGTAAAATGAGGACCCAGTTTGTGGGGGCAATAAGCTGACTTTGTATAAATATACAAAAGTATGAAGGCTATTGCTTAAAGCATTGTAAACTACCCTGAGTCTCCGGAGAAGGGTGGCATATAAATCAATTTTTTTTAAAAAAAACCACATGAAATAATTCTGACCAATTCTGATAAAAACAATTGATCAATGGAACCATGGAAATGGGTCAAAAGAAAGTAGGCAATGAGATAAGTGGATCTACATAGACAGAAGGAAAGGAAATAATATCCCCATGTATTGAAGTATGCTTCATGCATGTTCATATATTCATGAATGAGTACAAAATTCACTTGCGAGCTGAAAATGACACACTGCGGGGTTTCATTCCAGATTTTTCTTCTCCTCTGATCTTAAAGCTTTGGGAAAATATTATATACCCAAATTGTACAGTGATCAGATGCTTATGAAAATGAAAGATATGTGTTAGAAAAAATATATTTTCAAAATGTTTTGTTTTTTATATTCCGTTTAAAAAGACCCACATAAATCTAGTATCACACGTATTTATAATTATTTGCCTATTTTTCTTCATGCAAAATGAAGATTGAAAGAGTTATGTAGTAGCTATTTTATAGATAATTATTGCAGTAATTATGCAGCAGAGTAAATTAGGGATGCTGGTTAAATAAAATTGTTGCATTTTTTCATCCTCTAGTTGAAAGATGTATGAGTGTTATGCAATCTGGGACTCAGATGATTAAACTCAAGCATGGAGCCAAAGGGTTAGTGCGACTTTTTTATCTTGATGAGCACAGGACGTGCATCAGATGGAGGCCATCCAGGAAAAGTGAAAAGGCAAAAAGTAAGTTCTTTTGAAGTTATTATTTACTTTGCATGTCTTATGATATACTTTTGTTCTGCCCCAGCTTCGGATTCCTAAGGACTGTGATAGACACCAACGGTCTTTATCAAAGTTATAACATACCAAGAATAAATGAAGTTTTGCAAAGGTTGGCAACCAGCCCAGAAGACAAGATACGATAAGACACTCACTCTTCAAAAATTCTCTTTAATAATTACACATTGTTTTCAGCAAGAAATTATTAATTGCGTGCGACTTAAATAGGCTAAGGGAGTGGCCAATTATCCTCAAACCTTACTGTTGAAGAGACCTCCTCCTCCTGAGTAGCTATTTCTGCCTTTTGGCAGCCCTGCGTGCTCGAGCATTGAGGAGAGGCTCCTCCACTTCACACTCTCCACTTGAAGGAGCCTCTGGAGGTTCTGAAGGCCCAGGCTGAGTCTCTGCTTCTGGCACCAAATCCTCTTCAGCCTCCTCGCTGCCCGATGTGATCAGCTATGATCCGCAGAGGCCGCTGGCGGGCCACAACAGCTTTTTAATTTGCAAGAGCACATGTTTTATGCTTATTAAAAATGGGTGCCAGCTGTTCCCCACAGCATTAGTCTGTCACTAGAAATTATTGTGACTAAGCTCGGTGTCAGTATTAGTGTTGTTAGTTGCGAAGTCGTGTCCGACCCATTGCAACCCCATGGACAACATTCCTCCAGGCCTTCCAATCCTCTACCATCCCCTGAGACCATTTAAGCTCACACTAACTGCTTCAGTGACTCCATCCAGCCACCTCATTCTCTGTCATCCCTTTCTTCTTTTGCCCTCAATCTTTCCCAGCATTAGACTCTTCTCCAGTGAGCCCTTCCTTCTCATTAGGTGGCCAAAGTATTTGAGATCTTCAGGATCTGGCCTTCTAAAGAGCATTCAGGGTTAATCTCCTCTAGGACTGACCAGTTTGATTGCCTTGCAGTCCAAGGGACTAGCAGGAGTCTTCTCCAGCACCATAGTTCAAAGGCCTCAATTCTTTGACACTCAGTCTTCCTTATGGTCCAATTTCTGGTGCCAGTATTAACTACATCAAATTAAGACTGGTAGACATAGGAAAGAGAACACTTAATCTCTAGTTCTCTTCTGATTCTTTGTTCATAGGCTAAAAAAATGAGAATATAAAATATACATGAGATTATAATGTAAAATACATTCTATATTTTCATCTGTACAGGTAGTCCTCAATTTACAACAGTTTGTATAGTGACCAAAGTTGCAATGGCACTGAAAAAAAGTGACTTATGACAATTTTTCATACTTACGACTATTGCAGCTTCTCCATGATCATGTGATCAAAACTCAGACATTGGCAAATGGTTAATATTTATAAGGGTTGCCTGGGATGTCCTGGGATCCTCTAATCATTTTTTGTGACTTTCGGATGAACAGAGTCAATGGAGAAGTCAGATTCACTTAGCAACAGTCTTAATAACTTAAGAAGTATAGGGCTTCACTTAAAAACTGTGGCAAGAAAGGTTGTAAAATGGGGCAAAACTCACTTAACAATTGTCTTGCTTAACAACAGAAATTTTGCACTTAGTTGGGCTTGTAAGTCAAGGACTACCTGTATTTCAAAGGGAGTCATGCTTAACTCATCTCTTTTTTACATTATTTTGGTGAATAAGCAAAATTCCTTTTGTGAGGGTGGGGTAAGAATTCCCTATTAGCTTTCATGTCTTTGGAGCAGGGGTGAAATGCTCCCGGTTCGGACCGGATTGCCTGATCCAGTAGCAATGGAGGCGGGTGGTTTGGAGAACTGGTAGCAAAAATCCCTTCCCCCCCCATGCCCAGTTGAGCCGCGCAATCATCAGAGGCTTTTTTTCTTTTAAATGGCTCTGACGATCCCAGCTGAGTTGCCTGATTGGCAATCAGGCAACTCAGTTTGGATCATCAGAGCCTTTTGAAAGCATTTTTTAATAATCTCTTTGCCGAAGAGGTTGTAGAAAAAATGGTTTTAAAAGTTTTTTAAAAAATTGGCCACACCCACCCAGTCACATTACACTCCCCCTCACCAAACCACTCCCACAGAACTGGTAGTAACAAATTTTAGATTTCACCATTGCTTTGGAGTCATATAATAAGAAGGCATTTATAATTGCTGCTACAATTTTATTACAATTTAACTCTTTCATAGATTTTTTTTTTTTAAATTGAAGGTGCAAAAAGTTTCCTACATGAGTAAGGTCAAAGACTTAATGTCACTCTTTTGTATTTTGGGGAGTTATTTTGGGTGGATTTTATGGGGCAAGAATGGGATCAGGCTTAAGGCTACTTTCAGAATTCAATCCTTGACATGAAATGCAAAGCCACATCTGAGGTTTACAGAAGTTGTGCATTTCTGAATTTATTGTAGATAACTTAGTTCCTAGATTAATTTATTAATGTAAAATGGAATATTGCAATTAGCTATAATATGATAAACCAGATTATACCATTTTATTATTGTTTTCACAGTCATAATTGATTCTATCTATAAAGTCACTGAAGGTCGGCAATCAGAAATATTCTATCGCCATGCAGAGGGCAACTTTGATCCAAGCTGTTGTTTTACAATTTACCATGGCAACCATATGGAATCATTGGATCTGATAACGTCTAACTCAGAGGAAGCACGTACCTGGATCACTGGGCTGAAATATTTGATGGCTGGGATAAGTGACGAGGACTCTCTTGCTAAAAGACAGAGAACACACGATCAATATCCTTTCAAAGCATTCTATTCTGGAACAATATAGTGATTCTGATTGATTCGTCTTTATTTATTTATTAATAATTTTTATGCCACCTTTATTATTTCGTAGGTAATTCAAGGTGATGAAATACATAATATTTTCCCTCCTTTCTTCCTCTCCTATGAGCTGAGCTGGTCTGAGAGAGACTGACTCGGGGCCTAACATTATCTATCTAGCTTTCATGCCTAATGTGGGATTAGAACTCAAAATTATTTATTGCACGTACAACAGAGGTGGGTTTCAACAGGTTCTGACAAGTTCTGGAGAACTGGTAGTAGAAATTTTGAATAGTTCAGAGAACTGGTAGTAAAAATTCTGACTGGCTCTGCCCCCATCTATTCTCTGCCTCCCAAATCCCAGCTGATTGGGAATAGGGATTTTGCAGTAACCTTCCCCTGGAGTGGGGTGGGAATGGAGATTTAACAGTATCCTTCCCCTGCCACACCCCCAAGCCATGCCATGCCCCCAAGCCACACTCACAGAACTGCTGGTAAAATTTTTTGAAACGCACCACTGATGTACAAGGTCTATTTTCAGTGTCAATTCTCATTATGGGCACTTATAGAGTAACAACATGGTTCAACCTTTTAAATCCACCAGCTATTACAAAATAGCTAAATGGGCTCCAATTATAATAACTGGTTCCAAGAAAGGGAATAATCCTTTGTAGTGTTTTTTTTCCTTAAGGTGCTTAAAAATGATGTGGAAGCATTTCTGTAGATTTTTCACGAGCACAGCACTTCCCTGCTGCATATAAAACAAACATTTATTTATTTCCAAACTTTTACGTTAGTCTAAAAATATAACAGGGTTGCTTTAAGGAGTTGACTTATTAAAGTTAATGCAGCTCATATCGCAACTGTCTGAAGGCTTTCGCCCTCTAGATTGCAGCAGAAATGTGGAAAAAAATGGGGTACCTTAATGAATAACAGAAGTGCTGATCAATTGTTCTAATTGGCTCCCATCTGTTCGTAATCAAATGTTGTAGTCTTTAATGATTCATTAGAAAGAAGCAGCAATTTAGTTTCTAACTGGTGAGCCTGATCAACTCTATTCATATGAAACTATGACCTCTCTTAATTTTGTATTGATTGACCCCTTTGGAGGAAATGTGTAATTCTTACCCTCTGCTATAATTTCTGTTTATTTATTTGGCTGGTTTTATTTGCCTTCATAGCACGCAGAATTGGAGCAATCAGCCTGGTGATTCTGCTTTGTTTTTTCCTGTTAATCATGGCAAGAACATAAAACAGAAACATAGAGTAATAGTGTACAGTTCTTTTCAAAGTTCTCTGTGGACAAAGTGGCTTAGTATTTTAATCACATGGTGTCTTTAGACACGGTGTGGTCTCTACTCAGGTGGTTTTATGAGATAGTAAAATGCCACTTACTTTCTGTTGAGTTATTTATTCATTGAATATTTTGTACTTTACTCACATATTATAATCTATTTGCCAATTCTGCAAATACACTAAAAAAAAAAAAACATAACCGAACATGCAATTCAATTTAGAACAAACAAGCAGCAATCATTAAATCAGGATTACAAACACCAGAGTTTCTGTCAGAGACAAATTACTGTATGTATGAAAGAGAAAGGGTGTGAAAACATGGTAATTTTGGGAATCCTGTTTAATTAAAGACCAAATAAACCTGAGGTGTCATACTTGCGGTCCATGGGCTGGATGCACCACGCGCTGGCCACACCCACACCTGGTTTAGTGAAGGGGAAAAAAGCCATGATACATCACGTGATGATGCCATGACAAAGCAAATTTGACACCCCTTGAGTAAAGTAACCTAAGGACAGATCTCTAGAGACAAAGCTAAAAGTACTCTGGAAAAGTATTTTTTTCCCCCAGTGAGGATATTGGATGATGAAGTGGTTTGATTTGTTCCAAGTTACCGAGCTAAAAAGAAAAGAATGCCAAATATGCTCATTTCTGAATTTCAGCTCTTGTTATCATAAGGCAGAGAAACATTTGCCATCATTTTATGGCTAATTACTCCATAAATTACTTATGTAATTTCTATCTTTCCGGCTTTTGGAGGCTTCACATGGCTGCCTTGCATTTGGTTATGCAGAAGTATTTCTTCAAGCCTTGTTTGCATGATCAGTTCTGGCAGATGGATGACTGCACGGAGAAATGGGCCCTGTAGCATCTCCAGCTGGAGTGAGGATATAATGGCAGACACTAAAGGGTATGGATTCCTAGCAAAAATGCCTCTGTTCCATTTGTCAGAAGTGAACAGGGAGCAACTGAAGGAAAAAAAAAGCACTAGAATTAATGGGTTATTAAATTATGGAAGAAGAACCAAACCAGATGGAACAGGATTGGTCCATGGAGAACTATTTCTTTAAAATAAATGACGGCCCAGAGAGGGGAAAGAAGCTAAATTGGGTCAATTTTAAAGAGAAGAAGTTTAAGCACTTATGGTTCAGATCAAAATAATTTCCTGGGCATTTATTTGCAATAGAAAGAATATCCTCGCTAGTCATAGAAATATTTTGAATGTATCTTCCTTTTATTGTGATCAGAAAAGCTCTGTGTGAGGGAAGGGGAATTCATATTTGGACAATAGTGAAGCCAAAGAATTTCTCCCAGTATTATGAAAAGGTGGCGGTGTGGGAAACAGTTGCAGTCAAAGACTAAGCTGTGATACTCAGCATGGCAATGTTGTTCTACTATCAGTACTGTTTCTAGTACTAGTTGGATCATCCTTGTAGTCCCCCATTCTGCTCCAGAAGAATGGAAGACAATGTCTTTCTAATCAAATATTCAGATCTGGGGAGCTTCTGTGGATCTGAGGTTGATACTTGATGGAGTCTGAACATCAACCTAGGAAGGGAGTTTTTATGAATTGATGAGGCCACTATAACAAATATAGTATCTCTATATAACATAATCTTGCTAGTATTATATCATCAACTTCAGTTTTGTATCTCTAAGGTCTTATTTTAAATATGCATCATTTCAAATTTATCTTAAGACAATGGACGTCT
Organism: Masticophis lateralis; assembly: GCA_030761175.1. Taxonomy (NCBI): domain Eukaryota; kingdom Metazoa; phylum Chordata; class Lepidosauria; order Squamata; family Colubridae; genus Masticophis; species Masticophis lateralis. The sequence continues at coordinate 25,768,972 of JAUDYJ010000005.1, forward strand.
TTCCAAAAGTGGGCTGCCACAAGGAGAGGTCCAACCAATATGTTGGTTTTTAATTAACTTTGGTTTTAGTTATTGTGTAATAAGTAAGTTGCAGCCTTCTTTCTAACCCTCCCAAATCCTGAATAGGAATTTTGAAAACTAGTTTTAAAGTTTTTGTAGGGTACGCACTTTGGAACTGGTTAAGTACTAGATACTGTATATTCTATTGCATCATAATTTAAAGCAGCACTATTAGTGACTTCATATCTTCTTTATTTCTCATTCATATGTGTATTTGTGCATATTATGTCCTACTTTAAAAAGAAACAAGCTGATTCCTTCTGTGCTGTACACTCTTACCATTATGTGCTGATTTATGTAATCTTTCTTTACACTTTTGCTTTTTTCTCAATAATGTAAAAGTGTATCCCAATATTTTGATAAAGAGATTTTATACTTTCCTTAATATGTCTCCACTTGGGTGAAGCAGACCTTTCAGGAAGCTGATAAGAATGGTGATGGTTTGCTGAATATTGAAGAGATTCATCAGTTGATGCATAAACTGAATGTCAACCTACCCAGAAGAAAAGTAAGACAAATGTTTCAGGTGAGCTTTCTTTCTTTTTCTATCTATAAATATAGATATTAGTCTCTCTAAAGAGAAATCTAAAGTTACAAGTACGATAGTTGTCAGCTGATGACCCCAATTGAAACTGTAATTTATGACACTAAACTATATTGTTCTAAAGCAACATGTCACATGATCACATCACTTAGCAACCACAACTGCAATCCCAGCTGCTGTCACCAAAAATTATGGGTTATTAATTGCAGGGATTTCTAGGTGAGAAACATGAAGATGCTTCATGGGGGATAGAGAATGTGATAGAATGTGCACCTGGAGAAGAGGCAGTATGTTCCATTAAAACCCAAATTAAGAGACTGCATAGTCCCAAAGTGGATGGGAGAAGGGAGAAGAGATTTAGAGTAGCCACACCTAGAAATTTCTCAGTATATATCTTATTAGATTAGAGTTATAGCTTTAATTCAGCAAGATTCTGTCCATCAGGTGCAAGTAAATAAAGGATTGGAGCAAGTCATCTTTGGTCCTGGGGCTTTGCTTTGGTTCTTTCACTGAGTCATCTTTGGTCCTGGGTGTTCTGACCTAGCCTTCCTGAGTCAGTAAAACACACGAGTAGTCCCAAAAACCTGTTTTATTTTAACAGCTGTGAATTCTGTTCATTCACAGATGAGTCCCAAATAGTTGTAAAGAGTCCTTCGGGATAAGGCTGATAATCACCCACCTTTATCTCCCTTGATACGCTGCCAAAGACCTAATTGGCAAAGCCATATGGAGTCCAGAATCAAACAGAGCTTCAGACTTTAAACTGCACAGAATTAATGTTGCTTCCTCTTCTTTTAAGTCTTTTTTCCTTCTGCTATTGTTTTTTTATTGAAAATTTTATAAAAATACAAATATAAAAAATATAGACCCCTCCCCCCTCCCCCCTTCAACCCCCCCTCCCTCCCCCCTTCAACCCCCCCTCCCCCCCCAGACTTCCCAGAGTGAAATACAGGGTTTTTCTTTTTCCACAAAAAAGGTAAACTAATCATTGACCTATCCAATTTCTAATTTACAAACACCATCAAATCTTAACTCCAATATAATAAAAAATTACAACTCTATAGTTCTTCTTCATTCATACGCAACTTGATGTCTTCTTATATGGTATTTATTCCAAATGTAATCAATCCATTTCCTCCACTCCAAAATGAATTTTTCTTGCGTATGGTCTTTCAAATATGCTGAGATTTTGGCCATCTCAGCTAAGTTCATTACTTTTACAATCCATTCTTCTACAGTGGGCAAAGAGTCTTTCTTCCAGTATTGTGCAACCAGCAGTCTAGCTGCTGTTATTAAATTTAAAATCAACTTTGTCTCCAGTAACGTACAATCATTTATGATACCCAATAAAAACAATTGTGGTGTAAATTCCAACCTTTTTTTCAAAATATTTTGCATTACCCACCAAATCTTTATCCAAAATGCCTTGACCTTCTTACAAGTCCACCAAATATGAAAATAGGTTGCATCTTCACAATCACACCGCCAACATTTAGCTTGTACATTAGAATACATACATGACAACTTTTTTGGGTCTAAATGCCATCTATAAAACATCTTATAAAAGTTTTCTCTCAAATTTTGTGCTTGAGTAAATTTAACATTTCTGACCCAAATCTTTTCCCATGTTTCCATCATTATTGGTTCTTGAAAGTTTCTAGCCCATTTAATCATACAGTCTTTAACCAACTCTGTTTCAGAAATTATCTCTAATAATACATTGTATAATCTTTAGTATGCATAATACCCTGGTCCCTAATTTGCTTTACCAGGTTTTCTTCATTTTCCATAACACCTATTTTTTGATCCTCCCTCCACCTTGCTCTTCTTTTAAGTCTTATGGGAGGGGCCAATCATCTCCAAGCCCTACTCCTGAGTCGTCCCCTTTGTTTTAACTGTTCTTGCCTTCTTACAGCTCTGCACATGTGTGCACTGAGAACAGGCTCTCCCTGTTTCTCTGCCTCGCTAAGGTCCGACTCTGGAGGCTCCAGAGGTAGCACATACCTCCCAGATGGCCCTTTCTCTGCCTCTGACACAGAGCCTTCATCCAAGCCTTTCCCAGACTCCAGGACTGGCCCATGTTCCTCCCCAGCCTCCTTACTATCCGACTCTGCTGCCAGCTCCGCAGGCTGCTGGCGGACCACAACACTGGGGCTAAAATTGAGGTGGCAGCTGGCTGAGTTTGCTGAAGGCCCAGGTCTTCTACTTTGGCCTCAGTATTGGCACTGCTCTGCTGAGTGTTTCTATACAAGGTGGCCAAAAAGGGCATTGATTGGGGGCAGGGGGATAGTTGGGTGTGGAATTGCAGGAGCCCTATGCTTATAGGTGCCAAACATCCAAATCTTGATCATGGGGGACCATGATCATGAGGGACACCTCATTAGCCATACCTTTGGGCCCAGATGCCCATTTTTTCAGCATCGATACAATTGCAAATGGTTGCTGAATGAATAATTGTAAATTGAGGGCTACCTGTATCAATGAAGTTAAATGGAGAGTTAGTACAATATATTTGTTTGTTCGTGGAGGAAAGACCAAGGGGAAAACTCATCAAGGCATGTTGTATTGGCATCTGGCTCTTGTTGGATTGGTAACACATCTCACAATAGCCCACCCTCAAGGATTTATTATATTGAGATAACTGCAGATGGTATACTTATTTACCAAGCATATTAAGAGGCTGGTGATTAAGCATGGTATCAATTTTGCTAGCTTGGGTTAAATGACAAATTTATTGCTCTAACAGCTTTATTGGGTCACCTCAAGTTTTGGGATTATGAGACGGCAAGAAAAAAACTTCTCATATTTCATCTTTATATTATTTTATACATTTTTTCAAGTTTCCTACATTTTCTTTTCCCCCTAATTAAATTTCAGACTCATACTGTTTCATTGTAGGGATATTCATCCAGCTGCTTAAACATTGTACAATAGTTTCTTTTTTAAAAGTATTTTCCAGCTTTTATCTCATCTGTTTTGAGGGATGTTAATCGGAATGTAGAAAATTCCAAGTTTTGTTGCAAGACAGATTTGTGAAAAGGCATTCAGAGATTGAAAATATAATTTAGTTAATGCTTCTTCTAATGATTTCCAATGTGAAGTTTACCTTTTTCAGAATAGCTGCACCCAAAACAAACTTTGATTATCCATTATATTATATTATAGCTTTCAATGATCAGTTTAAATGAAACCAGAATTTCACATTCATCCCTTGAGGCCTGTCTCCTGAAAGAGATTCTGTGAATTTTTTGGGCTCTGTTTCTTGGCAACTGCATTATGGGTCCTACAGAGTTCAAATTCATTCAAAGTATTGACATTTATATGTGACCAGGAGGGTAGCTTCTCTGGAAATAAAGGGTGAGGGTGTCATAATGTCTTAATAACATGAAACTTTATTCTCTTTTTAAACCATTCTTGTGAAATTCTACATGTCCCACAAGAACAGGAGAATGGATTGAGTCAGAGCAAATACATTTAAGTTGAGTCCAGATAATAACAGAATAACAGAATTAGGAGGGACCTTGAAATACTTGTAGTCCAATGCCTTGCTGAAGCAGGAAACCCTATACCATTTCAGACAAATGTTATAATACAGAATATGTATACAGAATACAGAAGTATGTTTAGTTTCAAAATTTTGCCCCACTGAAAATGGATTAATCTGTTACATGGGGAATGCATCATATGTAAGATACCCTGGTATGCATTACTAAAATATTTCATTATTGCCACTGGATACATAAATAACTTCAGAATAGAAGTGTGACTTTTATTAGTTCAAAAAGATGTACAGTTTTCAGCCTTATTTGGTCAGGAATTGTGAGGCATCTCCTAGCCTAGCCTAGCAGTCCCCAACTGTACTGATGCAATGAATTTTGTATAAAGCTACCTTTGAAGAGAGTGTTCAAAGGCTTCAGCCAATCTGAAACAGAACTGCTAGCTCTGATCATATTTCCTGATATGATCATATGATTCGATAACTTTGGTATTTGCACTGGCTGCCAATCCATTTCTAGAATCATTTCAAAGTGTTGATGATTTTCATCTTCCAAGCTTGAGCCTAGCCTATAGAAACAGCTAAAGGTACACTTTACTTTTGTGTGTTGTAACCAATTAATTGTGCCACCTTAATTAAGTTTAAATTCAAATCAATATTATGTATGTTCATATTAAAATTGGCAGTGTTTCGGTGGCCTGTTCAACCATGGGCCCATGCAGTTGTGGGACTGGAGGTTGGGAATCCCAAATCTAAAAAGACATTTCTTCCTCTTTCTCCTCAACTCTCTAGAATGGATTAAGTATTAGTTGACTGAGCAGATGAATGAAGTTAAAATTGGGAAGATAGCTTAAATGTATTTGTTAGTTTACTTTATTAAATATATTTTAATCACACTTCAGTCAAAATGACTCTTAGTGTCTAATATAGAACAAATATAATATAAAATATGTCCAGTGAGTGAGCCTTCTCAGTTATGGCCATCAATATTATTTTCCACCAGTTTAGAATTTAATGATTTTTAGGAGATGACAACTATTTCCCTTCCCTTCCCCCTAAGATTTGTTGTGTTCGTTTGAAAATACACACTTAAGTCTGTTTTGGTCCTGATTACACAGTGGATATGTATTCCTGCAAAAAAAAAAAAAATGGAGGTATTTAGGTTTTATAAATTAAAACCTAATTTAGATAAAAAAATTAAGTCTTGCTAAATGATGTGATAGTTAAGCAAGAGATCATGTGGCTGCAACAGACTTACAGCCTTACTTCTGAGGTGATGACTAAGCAAATCACCCATGGTCATTAAGTGAGACATCATGTAACCATGATTTTACTGCTAGCTTATCTATTGATTCTGCTTTTGGAAGCTGACTGAGGAGTAGGCAAATGATGTCTATGGGACACTGCACAGTTCTAAATGACCACCAAGTTACAAAGTGCCCAAATTTTAATCAAATGACTGCAGAAATTTTGTAATATTCATAAGTGTGAAGATTGATTGTTATTTTTTTACACTGCTACAACTTCAAATGCTCAATAAACAGGGCAATCGTTAAGCGAGGACTATCTGTAATGAAACTATAGCTGCGTCTAACTATTGCACTAGACTATTTTTAATGTGATATGAGGGAAATAAGGGAAACCTCAGGTTTCCCTTATTTCCCTCATATCACATTAAAAATTCCAATGTTGCCTTTCCTTCTCTGAAGCTCTTATTTCAAGTTATAATTAATGGTTAACATGTCATTAAAACTCTAAACTCAAGGTCTTGTGATCAATGGTTTCTTAGAACAAGTTAGCTTCATAATATATTATGAATTTGGCTTGTTTCAAGCCTCTATTAACATTGAATGAACTAGTACACTACAGCAGGGGTGTCAAATATGCGTCGTCATGTCGGCATCATGTGTTGTATCAAGACTTCCCTCCCCCTCTTTGCTAAACCAGGCTGGGCGGGGCCAGCATGTGAGTTTGACGCCCCTGCACTACATCTAACAGAAGAAATGGTCACATAATTCTGTTTTCAAAATAACTGCAGGGTAACAGAGTTGACATATATGTGGTGAATTTCTTGAAAGATTTTCTTACACATTCTTGAAAGCAGCAGTTCCAATTAGTCCTTTCTGTTCCATATACGCACTGCTGTAGTGTGATTGGCTCTTTCATGCAATTGATCCAATAGCAGCCCACATACATACCATAGATACAGTCTGACTCACAATAGCTTCTATATAGGAGCCTTGGTGGAGCTGTGGACTAAAGTGCTGTTAAATAGCACTTAGCTGCCATCTGCCTGCAATTACTGCAAGTTCAAATCTCACCAGGCTCAAGGTTGATTCAGCTTTCCATCCTTTTGAGGTAGGTCAAATGAGGACCCGGATTGTGGGGGCAATAAGCTGACTTTGTATAAAAAAGAACACCACTTGGGGGGGCCAAAAGCCCTACTAAGCTGGTATGTACAAAAGTATGAAGGCTATTGCTTAATGCATTGTAAGCCGCCCTGAGTCTCCGGAGAAGGGCGACATATAAATTGAACAAATAAATAAATAAACAAATAAATAAATAATACAAATGATGTTCATCCACTTTAAACCTACTGGCTTTATTTGAATCCATACAGAATCAGCAAATGTAGCATGAGCCAGAACTACATGCAATCTAGATTATGTATAATCTGATTACAAATAGCTCTAATTTAATGTGAAAACACTTTACTAGGCAGAATTAAAAATACTATTACTAAAAGGATGCTACAGAGATTCTCTGGCATACCTCCTTTAAAGCTTACAACTAGTTGATTAATATTTAGCAGTGTAAGTAGACTTTCTTTTGAGTCCATTATTATGTGGATTTAGCAACAGAGATAATTATTTTAAAAGACCATTGTGAATATTGTGCACATCTGAAGCAAATCCTCTTAAGTATATACTATATTTACAAAACCAAAATCATGATAAGTGACTCTTCTTTGAGGACAAATCCTCATCACAGTAAAAAGGGAGGAGTTAGTAGTTGAACTTGTTCCTGATATGCAGTGTTGAAAATCATCTGGCTCCAAGATCAGGAGATACTGCTGTTCTTATTATAAATGAATAAATATCAGTCTGTCTTCAGTGCTATTAAAAGATTTTATTCATCTCAATTGGTTTATCCAGACATTTTGTAAACACTTACAGGATTATATTATATTCTAATCAGTTTGTATGGGTCAGGTTGCATTTACACTACCATAAAATAGCCATATTGAAATCTTGACAAATAGAAAAACTTTGGCAAACATAGTGTGTCATTCCCAGCCACCTCTTGCATTCTCCATTTTTTTAAAAAAAAAAAAATTAGGCCTACATTTACATTTAGCAAGGATTAATATCCATTGAACTCAGTAGAAATTAGCTTGAAATAAACATATTTTTTAACCATAATGTAAAGTTGCAAACCTTCACTCTATACACATGGATCTACACAGGGGTGAGGATTTACTTTGGAGTGAGGATCTACTTTTAATTGAGTGTGCTTAGCAATACATTGGAATTAGATAATTTACTGTTTAGATTCTTGAAGTGTCTTGTAAGATATCAGAACTGAAACCTAAAATCTGCAATTGCAACTAGTAGATTTATATAGTGTCAGCTAAACCAAACTATAAGATATCAACATGATGACAAATGCAAGATAAAGCCATCATGCAAATGTCATAATTATGTGCTTACTGATGCCCATATTTATATACCCCAAGAATCATTTTAACATCTAGTATTAATGATAACAAGCATTGGGATAGTACAATAGCACACTCACTAATGAATGCAAATATACATATCCCAGGATAACGTTACAAGATCCAAGCTAGAGAGATCCAAGCCCTGAAGATGGACTCCAGCACAAGTCCAAAAGCTCAGAAGACTAAACCTCTGGTCCCGGTGACCTACCCAGATTTGATCCGATAACACATTCATTTGTTGTGCCAGTTAAAATGCATAAGGAATTGACAACTAATATAAAGTTCCTTAAGATCAAATGATGCACGCAAATAAGCTATATTATCTTTGGGAATACCCTGTTTATTTATGTTAGTTCTGTAATTGCTGTAGGCAAAGCAAAAAAGTGAATGGCTGTGAATCATAGACATTTGGAGAAAACTACCCTGTTTCCCTGAAAATAAGACCCAACCAGAAAATAAGCCCTAGCATGATTTTCCAGGATGCTTCTAATATAAGCCCTACCCCAAAAATAAATCCCAGTTAAGATCATCATCAGATGTTTAATTTAGTACCGTATTTCCCCCAGAATAAGACCTAACCAGAAAATAAGCCTTCATGCGTCTTCATGCAAAAATTAATATAAGATCTGGTCTTATTTTGGGGAAAACATGGTAATGATTTTTTAAGTCTTTTGGCTTCTCACTTAGTGCTGGCATACCATTACTGCTTAGGTCTGGTGGGAAAAGCTGCTTTCTTGAAAACATTTAATGCAATTTGCTGAAACCTTAAAACATTCTTCCGTATTGAATTGTATGTTGACACATGGAGTGGCTGTTTGCCAAGGCAGAATGTAATCTAGGAATGGCAAAGGTTGTGAAGAGTGATGCTTAGAGGCAGCAGATTGAACTGGACATCTTACTATAAACCAATGTTATTGTTTCCAACTTGATGATAATTACAAGTAGATGGACAATTAAGGAATAACTGGTATAACAATAATTAGGGTATAACCCAGTGGTGGGTTTCAAAATATTTTACTACCAGTTCTGTGGGTGTGGGCGTGGCATGGCTTAGTGGGTGTGGCTTGGTGGGCATGGCAAGGGAAAGTTACTGCAAAATCCCCATTTCCTCCTGATCAGTTGGGACTTGGGAGGCAGAGAATAGATGGGGGTGGGGCCAGTCAGAGGTGGTTCTCCAAACTACTCAAATTATCTGTAATTATCTACTTGTAATTATCATCAAGTTAGAAACAATAACATTGGTTTATAGTAAGATGTCCAGTTCAACCTGCTGCCTCTAAGCATCACTCTTCACAATCTTTGCCATTTCTGCTACCGGTTCTCCAGAACTGGTCAGAACCTGCTAAAACCCACCTCTGGTTTTACACCTCTGTAAAACTCAGTGCCTGACAAATATGAAGTCATGAGACTGTTGATATGATAGATACAGAAATGAAGTCTTTTGACTGTTTTATGCTTTGAAAAGAAATTGCAGTTAAAATCAGCTCAGTCTGATGCCTGAAATAGTGATTGGAATGCAATTTTTCAAATTCCTAGGTGGAATGGGATGAAACTACTATTCTTGGGATTTCAGTCCCAGATTGGGGAAGTGTTAGTAGTGAATCTAAATTGAGCTATTTGGGATTTCACAGATGTATTTTCTTTCTATGAGTATTGTATCTAGCTACCACACATAATTGGTTATGATTTTTCCTTAGGAGGCTGATACAGATGAGAACCAGGGAACTTTAAACTTTGAAGAGTTTTCTGTGTTTTATAAGATGATGTCATTACGGCGTGACCTATACTTGCTGCTTTTGAGCTATAGTGATAAGAAAGACCACCTCACTGTTGAAGATTTTACTCAGTTTTTGAAGATAGAGCAGAAGGTAAGATGCAAAACAAAAATGATTAACACTCCAAATCATAACGAAATGTCCCCATTTGCCTTTTGCATTCTGTTGCTTTTATCTTGAAAACATTTATCAAAAAAACAATTATCTAATACTTGGACCCTTGAAAATATTGACATCTATACTTGTGAACAGTGAGACCAGAAAACGTTTTATGAATTGGAGCGGCATAGGTTTCATTTCTTTTACTTTGAGCACTATTTTATTTTCTATATTTTCTGTAGACCCTTACGTAACTCGAAAGTGTCACAACTCATATCTACACATTTCCAGAATGCAAAGATTTTGTTTGAAGCTGAGAGTCTAAAGAATTTAATTATTTATTATTCAAGAAATAATTTAGCCACTGGAACTCATTTTCTCCCATCAGATGTATAGTGTTGACAAATCCCTTCTGTTTGTCTGTCTCTAAATAGAAAAAAAATAATTGCTTGCTTCACACAGTGAGGTTTCCCAGAAAGAGAGAATGTTACTAATTTATAGCAAAAGAAGAACGATATAGTAAAAGAAGAACAGGAAGTTTCTGCTCCTACTGAACTATGGATGCAACTCATTGTTTATAATGTCAAACAGTCTAGAAATCATGAAAATCAGAATAAGATTTACAAAGCAACTGCTGCTTTAGAGCCCCTGATGCCATATATTCATTGCACTATATTCACCTATCCAAAACCTGCACTTGAAGACCATGCTTGTCTCCTCTATCATCTGCAGTTAGGCTGGATATTACTAGAGTGACAGTTCTTGGACAGACTATATGAATACTATGCCAGAAAAAACACTTAGATCGGTGCTTTTTGGTACTAGAGGAAGCACTTTTTAATTTATTGGAGTATTTAAAAAGTTTTTATTGCTGTTTTGTTGTGTATTTATGACTTATACTGGGTTTGCTAGATTGATCAGCTTGGGCTGCCACTTCAATGATATCTATTATTGTGTAAGTAGTACTGCCACCTCCTTTGCTTTAAAGAGACCTTATACATGTACCAGGTAAGTGATGATCAAATGGTTTTCCCATTATGTTAGCAGCTGGAATCACCATAGCATGTGAGAAGATAACTTGTATTAGATTCACAATATGGATTTAAAGGAGACCACATGCTTTTCTTCTTCTTTATTATTAGTGTCATGTTCATGGTGTGGAAGGACAAAAGCTAAAATATCAGTTTTGAAGCATCCAGAAAGAAAGATTATAGGCTTTGGGTATAGCTCAAGGCCAAAGCCAATATTGACACCTGTTATAAATAATTGGTATTTTGTTTCATTGGTGTGTCAGCTTTGGCTGGTCATCTGTTATTCTTTACCAATGCATTTGTCAGCTGTAATATGCCCAGCTTCTCTATCCCTGTCACTATTCATAGGGCTTATCACGTATATTCATGCAAGACTGTTATATGGTGTCCATTACTTCACTCTGGATCAATGACTTTGAAAAACACCTGCTGTCCATTCAAAAGATTGCAAACGTGCTCAGCATTATGATTTCCTTTCAGGAGACAAGTTGAGCTTTGAAGTTGAAATGAGTAATAAAAATATATATGAGACACACAGAAGAGCAGTGAACCTAAGCAGTTCAGTAACAGAATGTCAGTGATACATATTGACCAGCACAATTTAGCCCTATGAGGGTTACTTTATAAAGCCAGGGTAGATGAAGGTCAGGTTCAGATGATGTACTTAATCTGGGGTTTTTTTTTTTTTTGGTCCATGTTCTAGACTACCTGCTAATAGCAATCACACTTTGGTGGCTTAGAACCACAAACAATTGTCTGTATATATTGCAGTATACTTTTTTTTTGCATCTGTTTTTTGTTGTTTGTTTGTTTAGAACATGGGTGTCAAACTCAAGGCCCAGTGGCTAGTTCCCGGCCCATGGGGTGCTTAGATCTGGCCTGCCGGGCCACCCTAGAAACAGTAAGGACTGGCCCACCGTGCCTCTGCCAGGGAAAACGGGCTCCTGAGTTCCGTTTTCTGCTGTGATGGTCTCCTGCAACCTTCTGCCCCAAGCACCACTTTCGTTGCAGGAGGCCATCATAGCAGAAAACGGAGCTTCGGAGCCTGTTTTCACTGGCAGAGTGCTTGGGCCACCACAGGCACTTCAACATGAGTGACACCACCCTGGCCCCCTGAGGTCAAACACAACCCTGATGCAGCCTTCAATGAAATTGAGTTCGACACCCCTGGTTTGGAACATCACCCATCTATATAAGCACAAACCTTAAGTTAACATAAACTATATCAAGGGTCTGCAACCTTAAATATTCAAAGAGCCATTTGGACCCATTTCCCCCAGAAAAGAAAACACCGGGAGCCACAAAACCCTTCCTGTGCCTGACTATTTCTTGAGCGACCACAAAACTAGCATATGTAGTTGAATTAAACATTCTGTTTTCTCCTGAGACTTTTCTTTTCTTGGATTTATCCATCGTTGAAAAGCTCAATAAATTGCGTGCTGGCGGGTGATGCACATTGTAATTGTGATGCATATTTTGAGTGACAGGGAGCCGCAGCAGAGAGGTGAAAGAGCCACATGCGGCTTCAGAGCCGCAGGTTGCTGACCTCTGACCTATACTGTGATTATGTCACGATGAACTTAGTGTGCTCATATCACTTCATCAGATGTGCTGGATGAACACTGAAAGTGAATTCCACTGTTGATATTAGGCTGAGGCTGCAAATAAATGCTTTGTTTTATGCTGAAGAATAGACTCTGAAGGACATTGTATTCTGAAGTCTTTTCAATTCAAATTCAATTCAATTCAATTCAAACCTTTATTGTCAGAGTACAATATGTGTACAATGAGATTGGCTAAGCCTCCCTTCAAGTCTTTCATTACTTCTAGAATTTTAGCAAATTTGGAAGGATAAATGTACCTCCTCATTCATGAACTGATAGAGAGGAAGGAAGACAAAGGTGTTACATCCAGTGCCCTGAGAAATCATCGCTCCTTAAACAAGCTTCTCTGATTGGCTTGGAAAATGAATGAACATAAACTAGAAAACTCCTTTCAAAGAACAAAGAAACATGTTTTGATACAATAGAATTTCTAGCCCAACGACAGCATTCATCAGACTGACAGCCATTTTCTGAAATGGTATGGGGTTTTCTGGCTGAGCAGGGGTTTGGACCAAAAAACTACAAAGTCCCTTCTAACTCTGTTATTCAGTTATAGATGAGGACACTGAAATCATGGATAGGGACTTGGTGGGAATTAGTCTCTCCTTGCTATTTGCTCCTACACGTTTTTCTTTTTTTGTTCACTTTCTGAATGCATTTTATTGCAGTTTTTAATTTTAATTTTGAGTCGTTTTATCTTATATGTTGCCCAAGGAGCCACTGTTATAAGGTGGCTTATAAATTGAATGAATTAATAGATTACACTGATACTGTTTCAAAGGTGCTTTTTCAAAAGGCAACTTGTCTGTTTTTTCCTTGAGGAAGAAGAAGACATTTTGCTTCTCATCCAGGAAGCTTCATCGATTCTGGCAGGAGATGATGGAAGAGTTGATTCATTCTGCCAGAACCGATTAAGCTTCTTGGATAAGAAGTTAAATATCTTCTTCTTCCTCAAGGGAAGACAGTAAGGAACACTCTTGATAAAGAACTTTATTTTATTCTTGGAGATTTCACACTTTATTTATTATTTATTTATTTTATTAAATTTATACACCGCCCTACTCTCGAAGGACTCAAGGCGGTGAACAGCCAAAGATAAAATACACATAGTACAAACATTAAAAAATCAAAAATTAAAAAATACATTAAATACCTTGGCCCAAAACAAATTTAAAAGACCCCAATTTATAAAACAAATTTAAAAGCAATTTAAAAGGGAGGTTAGGCCAGATCAGCTTGCTGGAATAAGAATGTTTTGAGGGCACAGTGGAAAGTGCGCAAATCAGGGATCATCCGTATCTCCGGGGGGAGCTCGTTCCAGATGGCAGGTGCCCCCACAGAGAAGGCTCTCTTCCTGGGGGCTGCCAGTCGACATTGTTTGACCGACGGCCCTGAGAAGACCCTGAGATGCTACTGGTGGCAGAAGGCGGTCTCGTAGGTACCCCGGTCCTAAGCCATGGAGCGCTCTAAAGGTGGTAACCAAAACCTTGAAGCACACCTGGAAGACCACCAGGAGCCAATGCAGCTCGCGCAGGAGGGGAGTCACATGGGAGCACCACGTCGCTCCTGTAACTTTGCTGTTCATCTAAGAAAATTAAGTTTAGCTTTGATACCTATGTAGTGCCAGTGTTATTTCATAGCGATTACACTGTAAGTGGGAGGAATCACTGATGCTCTCTGAGCTTGGTTGTTTGCTTGCAGACATTTTGGTACCAGACCAGGTAATATATTCAGTGTTAGAAAAGAATGGACTTTGCTCCCTGTTTTTATACATTAGCTCTCATTGTTGGTGGGATGTTGTTTTCTTCTTAACAGATCCTTAATTAGATTGTTGTTTACTTCTTCATTGTTTATCTGGTGTTAATCCTTGCTTATCTGGTTGTTGATTGTTGGTGAGGAGGTGCTCTGGTCTTTTGTTTTGTTATTTTATTGTCTCTTGAATGGTATGCAGATGTTGTTTATCTCTGTGTGTCTGTTGATGTCAGATTTGTCTGAGTGCTATGCCTCCAGGAATTCCCTACTGTTTCTGGATTGAGATTGATTTAGGGTGCTCACAATTTCCCAGCTGAAACTGTGGTTAGTTCTGTCCATGTGTTGTGAAATTAAGCAATTTTCATGATGTCTTCTGAGAGCTAGTTGCTAGGTGGTGTTCATGGATGTGCTGTACTGGTCTTCTGTATGTCTGTCTCCTATATTGCGGCTGTTATAGTCTTTAGATGATTTCTATTTTTTTTTCTTGGGCTATTGAGCCTTTTGATTTACTTAAGATAGTTTGGAGAGCTTTAGGTGGTTTGTGTGACCAGACTTTTCCCTCTAACACTGATAGGGTAAGATACGAAATATAAATAGACCCCACTCCCTTTTACCACTAAAGATGTAATCCAGCTTAATAACAAAATATCTGCAAGCAAGCAACCAAACTCAGAGAACATCAAGGACTCTACAGTTCACACTAAGATGCAGTTATTCTCTTCTCCTGGTATTATGAGTGTGTAATTTGCAATGCACTGGAAAGTGTAATTGATGTTATCTCATGAGCTGAGTTGAAAAGTGATAAGCACAGTCTCACTAAACTGGGACAATTGTATCTAATGTTGCTTATGATCTAGATTACATGAATAACATTCGGGTTTCCCCAATTTCCGCAGGAGAATGCGTACCCATGCAAAACTGTTTATGTCTATGCTGGGTGACACAGCTATATATAGTTCTTTCCTTTGCATATACATGTGGAAACATCTGTTGCAGAACTACAGATCTATGCTTTTTTTTTTTTTTTTGCTTATTGTCTTTATTGTACCATAAATCCTGTGGAAAAAATACAGTTTGGACCAGAGAGATGCATGATTTTAATTATGTTCACTGTTTAACTGCAGTATTTAAAGCATAGTTGTGATGCTTACAAAAACAACATATATAATTTTTAAGTCACTACTGTAAAAGATCATTGAAAAAATCATGACAGTTGTAGTTACAGTTGACTGCACACCAAGTATGACCATGGGATTTTAAACTTTGACATATAGGTCACTTTTTCTCAGAAAACAAACAAAAATATGTATCAATTTTGTCTTTGGTGCAGATGAATAATGTGACAACAGAGTATTGTTTAGACATCATAAGAAAATTCGAGGTTTCAGAAGAAAACAAGAACCAGAATGTTCTGGGAATAGAAGGTAATATATTTTAGCATTTCAGTTCCTTTGGATGTTATTTCTTCATTGCTGTTACAGATCAAAATTTTTAGCAGCACTTTCTTCATTGAGGCTTAATACAGCCTCCTGCAATACCGACATTCTCTAGATCCATTGGATTTCAGTTCCATCATGTTGATCATCCTTGTCTATTCTAGCTGGTGATTGCAGAGATTGTACTTCGTAAACAAATGAAGAGCACTGCTTTGAGAAAGATTAGATTAATATGTCAGTATGTAAATGAGAGGTCAGTCTATTAGCATTTTAATTAATAATGGAAAACATAAATGAGACTATGAATAATGCAGAATGTGATGCTGTTATGAGACAGAGTTTGTTTCTCCATTGAAATTCATTTCTAGTCTTATTCTTTAGAATGGTATTTTAGATTTAATTAGAAACAAGGAGAGAAAACAATGTAAGTGACTGCTGGTTGAAGTAGTATTTAAGCAGAACAAAAAGGGTTATAATTAATTTTCTCTATTTCAAGACTTAACATAAAAAAATGAACAATGCCAGTGTCTGCCAGATGGAGAAAATAGGCTTTAATTTACATAGTATCAGTTCAAATTAAAGTTGTCTTGAGCTCAGTATCTATAGCCTTGCAAAAGTCACTTTCTGTCAACCTCCACTTCCTAGCTGTTAAACTGGAATTATAGTATCCAAATGCTATAAAGGTTATTTTGCATTGAAAGCTGCAAAGCACTCTATAAATAACAAATGCTATAGTTTATAATTTTGCCTTCTTTAAATAAATGGCAAATAATACTATTGAGTTGTTCTCACATTTAGTGAATATGCTTAGAAATTATATCAGAAATATTGGCCTGATGAACCTAGAAATGGAGAAGGGACACAATCATTTGAAAAAACTACTTTGCTAGCAATTCATATCAGGGTGTCTGTTTGGAGTGAAGTATGATATTACCCATGACTTGAAAATATACTATCTCAAGTTCACTTCAGGGGTGGGTTCTACTTACCTTTACTACTGGTTTGCAATGGGAGCGCACACACAGTCTTCTGCACATGGGCAGATCACCAAATATGACATCAGTATGGGTGGGCAGAGCCTCCCACCATTTTTACTACCGGTTCTCAAGTACCAGACAGAACCGGAAGCAATCCACCACTGGTTCACTTCCCCCAGGATTTAAATTGATAGATTGGCATATGGATTTAGCAGTGATCCAAAATATTTTCCCTCATGTTTGGAGTTGTAGCATTCCTTTTAGTGTCGGAGGCATCATGTAAGGTGCTTCCAGTTTGAAAGAATTAGCCAATGACATCACTGTTGCCTGGGAGATACCTGTAAAGACTTCTTTCAAGGAGCTGGAGAAAATGATGGGAGCTTTCCCCACCATGCAGGAGCACTCAAGTCTCGAACACACGCTTGCTAACCTCCAACCTCAGTGTCCTAACCATGTGAGCCATCACACTTCAGCTGTAGCATTGAAACTGAGGGAGGGGAAAAAATACAGACTAAGGTTTGGTGTTAATCTGAGTATGAGCTTGTTGTGAGTGAATTTGGATGAGAAAAGCCAGTTGAGCGTTTAGAGAAGCAGGTTCAAATAATTCTCAGGAAACATTTTGTTGAACAGAGAAGGATGGTCCAAGATAATTATTTCTTGCAGAATCAAGAGGAGCTTCCTTTCAGTATTATATGAAGAAATCTCGGTAACAGCCCTATCACTGAGCAACATATTTTGGGATTTACACAAATTATTAGTTGTTGTTCTAAGTTGCAAAATGGTGTCCGACCCATCGCGACCCCACAGACAACATTCCTCCAGGCTTTCCTGTCCCCTGGAGTCCATTTAAGCTCACACCGACTGCTTCAGTGACTCCATCCAGCCACCTCATTCTCTGTGGTCCCCTTTTTCTTTTGCCCTCAATCCTTCCCAGCATTAGGTTCTTCTCCAGTGAGTTCTTCCTTCTCATTAAGTGGCCAAAGTATTTCAGTTTCATCTTCAGGATCTGGCCTTCTAAAGAGCAGTCAGGATCTCCTCTAGGAGTGACTGGTTTGATTGCCTTGCAATTATTAGTTACACTGTAATAAAAAAAAAAAAACAACTAACCCAAGTTAGAATACTGTCTACTTTGTATTGGGTTTAAAGGAATGCCAACAACATCAAAATGTCTCAGGCTGACCAGCAATGCCTGTAGCAGGTCAAAAAAATGATGACATGATGTAGTCCTGTCCTTTCCAACTTGCATCATTGCATCTGATATAAGAAAGTAGGTCACAGGTTTACATCATGATACACATTCCATCCCATCTCTCCTGCTCTATGTCAGGTTTTCAGGCCGTCTTCAAATAAATTGCATCTCAAATGCAAGATGCATTTATCCTAGTGCTGACACTCTATGCAGCTGACCCTGAAGGGCATTCCTTTTGAACATATTTATAATTATTTAATTTTCTGTTCATCCAATTTTGTAAAGGCCAAACCCAAACAAAATTTTCATGGGTGCACCTGTCATCTGGAAAATTATTTGACTAATAAGATACTGCCTATACCCATTTTAGCTTCCTAATGCAAACACTTGGATTATTATAGGTGAAACAGTGTGGATTGACTGCTTGGTTAGTATGTAGACTCAGACCTTTTAAATATCTCATTAGTATTTCATCTTGTGCTTGGGATAAAGATCAGAAGTTTAACATTGTTAAACTCAGCGTTGTTTTAAGCAGCGTTAGGAAGCAGTGAAACATTTTTTAAAAGATGAAAATTAATTTTGATGGTAGTTAAGTAAGTTACCATACTAAGGATGATGACCTGTTTTTGTGGAATGAATGAAATCAATGAATGAATGAATAAAATATATGGATGGATGGATAGATAGATGGAACTAGACAGTGTGGGCCATCTTGCCTGAAACTGCACATCAAAATTGACAAAACAAAGCTCTCCAGGGCCTTTGTAAGACTTTCTTTTTTTCTTTTCATCACAAACATCCTTTCTGGTAGGCTGGAGAAAACAATCTGAAAAGAAGGTTAATATATAAGCTAAGCATTTTGGAACCTCCAAAGCCTTACTGATTTTTTCTTTTGTTGCTCTACTTGAGTTTCTCTCTCTTCTTGTATTCTTATTTTCCATTAAAAAAGACCAAAAGCTAAGATTCTATTTG
Organism: Masticophis lateralis; assembly: GCA_030761175.1. NCBI lineage: Eukaryota > Metazoa > Chordata > Lepidosauria > Squamata > Colubridae > Masticophis > Masticophis lateralis. The sequence continues at coordinate 25,787,628 of JAUDYJ010000005.1, forward strand.
ACTAGAATAATTTCTATACTCAGTTTGAACGGGGGAAAACTTTTCTTTAAACCTGCCCAGTCTTTTGTGAATTCTTTATTGGCCAAGTGTGATTGGACACACAAGGAATTTGTCTTTGGTGCATATGCTCTCAGTGTACATAAAACGACAAGATACATTCGTCAAGAATCATAAGGTCCGACACTTAATGATAGTCATAGGGTACAAAGAAGCAATCAAATCATACTAGGAAACAATATGAATTGTAAGGATACAAGCAACAAGTTACAGTTATACAGTCATAAATGGGAGCAGATAGGTGATAGGAACAATGAGAAGATTAATAGTAATAGTAATGCAGATTTAGTGACAGTGTTGAGGGAATTATTTGTTTAGTAGAGTGATGACGTTTGGGAAAAAACTGTTCTTGTCTCTAGTTGTTCTGGTGTGCAGTGCTCTATAGTGTCATTTTGAGGGTAGGAGTTGAAACAGTTTATGTCCAGGATGTGAGGGATCTGTAGATATTTTCACAGCCCTCTTTTTGAATCAGTAGCTCCTTGGGCAGTTTGAGCTTCCTGAGTTGGTGCAGAAAGAACATTCTTTGTTGTGCTTTGTTGTTATTTTAAATTAGTTTTGTGTATCATCTGTGTGACATTGCTATGTTCATAATGAGCCATCTTATATTTCAATGTTAAAGGACTAGGAAATTTGGAGAAACAAATGTATGTCTATTGGTTTGACATGTTTAATTAAAAATTATTTCTTCAAAGAGATTCGCTAATCCTTGCAATTGAAGGGAAATTCCATCATGTGACTCTTTGTGCAAGTCCCTCAATGATGAAATGAATAGGACATGAATGGGAACAGAAGAGAAGTGAGCAATGTTCAGCTCTGGAGTGGTTTCCCTTTCTATATCTACCAGCTATGCTGAAAGGAAATATGGTTTTTCTTGAGGTTGTATGAAGACCTTATGGGTTCTGGAAAAGATGGGTCTGATTAAAGGAGATGTTACCACATTGGTGATGATGCAGCTGTGTTGCACCACCCTGTCACCCACCACCTCGGTGGCTGCTTAACTCAATTGTATTACATTTCTGATCTTGAATGACTAATAAGAGACCCTAGTAAAAGGGATATCTCCTTTAAGGAACTGCCAACAGCTACAGAGACCATCCCACTTTGGATCCAAAGCATTTCCATCTGCCTGCTTTTAGAATGGAACAACCAATGTACAGTATACTTCAGATCAATAGTCATAATTTATGACACTTGCCACAATTCTGCTGTGTTTTCAAATCCTTGAAATGCTGTCAAATAAATTCCAATTCTAAAATAGCTATTGCTCTTGCCTTGTAAGATTCAGGTCTTAACAGACCATAGACAAGACAAGGAAAGCATTTCAGCATTGAATATGCCTTGGATGAATTTGGATGTGTATATAAAAGTTTTGGCTTATTTATTGAAGGAATGGAAGTGATTAGTGATTTAAGATTATGCATCAAAATGTATGAAGCATTAAGGCAAGTGATCTCAACAGTAACCATTTGGGGAATGCTAGAATGACATTTGAAAGAAAGTATCTGAGTGATGATTCTTGAATAGTTTCTATTTTATGTTGTTACTCCTTCATGAATGGCCTAAATTTGTGTGCTTAATATACAACTTTTCCATATTTTGCTATTTTCTCTAATTTTACAGGTTTTACCAATTTTATGTGCAGTCCGGCCTGTGATGTGTTCAATCCACTGCACAGCGAGGTACATCAGGATATGGAGCAACCTCTTTGCAACTATTTTATTGCTTCTTCCCACAACACATATCTAACTGGAGACCAGCTTCTGTCTCAGTCTAAAGTAGAGATGTATGCCCGAGTCTTACAAGATGGCTGCCGATGTCTTGAAGGTGTATTCTTTATTTCACTTGGTGGTCTATTGCTGTGGAGTTTCCACTATTACACTGAATATGTAACATTAGATCCTTCCAGACAGGAATTCCATGTATGTGCATGCACATCCACTTACTCTGTTCTATGCCTGTTCTCAAAGCATACAAAATATTTAATGGAGAATATGACCAACTGCTAGTAATTTATGCTTCTGTATAAATAAATATTTGAAAATACAGCACAAAAATTAATCCTTTGTTCCATATAGCTCTAAATAAAAGGTAGGTTAGTATTCTCACTTGTACTTCTGAGGTACTTTTCTTTCCAGCAAAACTGTTGCTGTTATTGTGCGATAATAATAGCTTGTCAGCTTTAATCATTTGCCAGCATGAGCTTTATGGATTATGAAAGATGAGACTTGATGCATGTAATAAGAGAATGTCCACTTGTTGAATAGCATTTTCAAATGCCAAATATATGCTTGAGGCATTGATCTTCTCTCATTCTGTTGACTTGGAAGGGAAAATAATCAGCAAAATATTCATTTAACATATAATGTTCTTGTCTTGATAGTTGATTGCTGGGATGGCCCAGATGGAGAACCAGTTGTGCATCATGGTTACACCCTTACTTCCAAAATACCTTTTAAAGATGTAATAGATGTAATAAACAAAAATGCCTTTACTAAGAATGAGTAAGTACAGTACATTCAGTATGTAAACAATACCTTCTGGTCTGTGTATTTTATGCAATATTGTAATCAATTAAAAGAGAGTTGTGCAAATCTTTTCTCATTACTGTGTTTGTAAATAATATGGTAACACACTTAATTGATAACAGATTTTTTCTTCAAAATTACAGCAAATTTTATTTCTCAATCATATTTCTTTCCATTTTAATAACAGACGAGTCCGATTTATTGTGTTGTACTTACGAGATAGTTGCTAAGTGAGTTTTGCCCCATTGTATGAATTTGTGCCGCAATTGTTAAGCGAACCACTGCAGTTGTTAAGTTATAAACATGGTTGTTAAGTGACTGACTCCCCCTTTTGCTCATCAGAAGGTTGCAAAACTTATCACATGACCCTGAGGTCCTACAACTGACATAAATACATGCAGGTTGCCAAGGGTCTGAATTTTTATCATGTGACCATGGGGATACTGCAATGGCCGTAAGTGTGAAAAAGTCATGAGTCACTTTGATCAGTGTTATTGTAACTTCAAACAGTCACTAAACAAATGGTTGTAAGTCCAGGAGTAATAGAAATGAAGGCAGATGGGGAAGAACATGGAGCTATGTACTGCTTTCTTTCTTCCTATATTATCCATGATTATCAAACATGATTTTATACAAAAATGAAATGATGCCAAACCCCTGTTCAGTGCACTTATTCAAATTCAAGTATCTCAGATGGAGGATGGTTTAGCCTACTCAGTCAAGAAGAAACAACTACTTTTTGAGCTACTTGATTGAGCTCTTACAGTTAGGGGTTTTTTCTATCAAATAGGAATCTGCTTTAGTGAAAATCCATTATTCCTTGTCCTACGGTATGGAAGGTAAAGAGAAGAAATCTTGATGTTCTGTATGACATTCTTTTAGAAATTTGACAAATCTATAGTTCCCTGGATCTTTCAACTCTCCTTTTTTGAAGATGGGGAAGATATGTCTTCCTCAAGTCATCTGGCACTATCACTACTCCAGGATTTTTCAGAACTAATATATAAAAGTTTTGCTAGTCCTGTATTAAGATTTCTTCAGTATTAGAGGATGTAACTCTTCAGCCTTCTGAAATTTAAATTAATTCAAAATAAATATACATTATTTGACTACATGTTGGTCATTCTCTACTAGTAATGCTTGTCCTTTATCTTTCTTCTCATAATTATTTGTTGCAACATATATCTCCTTGTTGAAGCCAAAAGAGGAGTTGAATAATTTTTCCTTTTCTTTCTTACCCATTAGTATCTTCTTGCCCTCAGTGAGCAACTAGTAGATTGATTGCTTTATTTAGGAACTCCCTATTCATAGAAATTACAAAATAGTGTTGCCCTGCAGTGGTTTTAATATTTTCAAAATGATTTCCCTCTCATTTTTAGGTTTCCAATTATATTGTCTATTGAAAATCACTGTAATGTTCAACAGCAAAAGAAAATTGCCCAGTACCTCAAGGAGATTTTTGGTGACAAGCTAGATTTGACCTCTGTGAAAATCGGGGATCTCAAGCAACTTCCAAGTCCTCAGAGTTTAAAAGGCAAAATTCTAGTCAAGGTAAACAGTGACAAAGATAGCCTGCTGGAAAACTGCAATTTCAATCTTATATCTAGCTTTGTTTTTCTTTTCAAATTCTGTCTACAGATAAGACATCTCCTCCAGAATCATGTTGAGTGTGTAGGGGTATGTGTGCGTGTGCATGTGTAACTATAATAACTAAATAACTGAATGTTAAAATGGAAGGGATCCTAGGGTTCTTCTGTTAACCTGAAGACCCAAATAGTGTCTGTAAAGTGTCAAGGACCATTCTCAAAAGTGAGCAATACCATGGTCTATTTTGGAGGGTTTTAAGGAGCAAATCTTAAGCGTACGCAAGTCTCTAGATACTCATTTAGGAGATTCTTAAATCTCTAGTCCTGAAAATGCAAAAGAAAGAAAAGAATTGATATTTTTAACCTATTCCTTATCAGGAAATCTTTGAAGGAGGGTTAGGCACCAGAATGATACTGAAGGGCTATGTATGCCCCAGGCCATACACATCATTTTACATCTATGATCGAGTTCAATATCCTTTCTCTGTTATATGTAGGAAATACATATCCATATTCTGCTGAATATCACTATTGAAGGAGATACCATCACCACTCAATGTAATATATCTCCCTGTTGAATAAGTTATATGACAAAAAATTTCCCAAAGTTTAGTTAAAAAACATTCTGCTTCTGTACAATTTCCTTTTCATATTCTATTTCCACTCTTCAAAACATTACACAATAGATCTTTTTTTCCTGTAGGTAAAACAGAAGACGTGAGTAGATAGAAGACTTTCACATATTTGAAGCTAGTTGTTAATACTTAATTACTTCATTATTAATTTCTCATGATCCTCTCATCTCCAGATTAATACTTTTATTTAGGTAAAGTTGAATTGCCAGTGCAACAGATCCCCAACATGAATGTTTTTGACAACATTTAATCAAAGTGTTTATTCAAAATAAGTGAATTTCTGTATTATTTAATACAGTGTTTGGGATGCATAGAATGTATTGGTTATTATTTATACTTGAATATACTTAATTTATATATTTGTGGGGTGCCACAGGGGTCGGTCCTCTCACCTCTTTTGTTCAACATTTATGTGAAGCCGCTGGGTGAGCTCATCCGTGGTTTGGGAGTGCAATGCCATCTTTACGCTGATGATACTCAGCTTTACATCTCCACCCCAGACCACCCCAATGATGCCCTTGCAGTGATGTCCCAGTGCCTCGAAGCCGTGCGGATCTGGATGGGGAAGAACAGGCTCCAACTCAACCCTTCCAAGATTGAATGGCTTTGGATGCCGGCATCCCGATATAGTCAGCTGATACCATCGCTGACTATTGGTGGCGAGTCATTAGCCCCCACAGAGAGGGCTCGCAACTTAGGTGTCCTCCTGGACACACGGTTGTCTTTAGAAGAGCATATGACAGCCGTGGCCAGGGGTGCTTTTTATCGGGTTCGCCTGATTCGCCAGTTGCGACCCTTTCTAGATCGGGACTCCTTACGCACAGTCACTCATGCCCTCATCACTTCCCGTCTGGACTATTGTAATGCTCTCTACATGGGGTTCCCCTTGAAGTGCACACGGAAGCTCCAACTGGTCCAGAATGCAGCTGCGCGGGTGATATTGGGAGTGACATGGCGCTCACATGTGACACCACTCCTACGCGAGCTGCACTGGCTTCCAGTGGTCTTCCGGGTGCGCTTCAAGGTGTTGGTTCTTACCTTCAAACTCCTCCATGGCTTAGGACCTGGGTATCTACGAGACCACCTTCTGCAACCGATAACCTCCCACCAACCAGTACGCTCCCACAGGGTAGGCCTTCTCAGGGTGCCATCACTAAAGCAATGCCGACTAGTGGTTCCCAGAGAAAGAGCCTTTTCTGTTGGGGCACCTACCCTTTGGAACAGGTTACCCCCAGGGATACAAATGATCCCAGATCTTCGTACTTTACGTCGTGCACTTAAGACCTTTCTTTTTCACCAAGCCGGTCTGGCATAAATCTTTTCTAATTTTGTAAATCTTTATGCTGAAGATTCTTAACTGTCGAGCCAAACTGACTTAATTATTTATATTCACATTCTATATGTATGTCATTTTAACTGTTCACCGCCCTGAGTCCTTCGGGAGAAGGGCGGTATAGAAATTAAATAAATAAATAAATAAATAAATAAATAAATAAATAAATAAATAAATAAATAAATAAATAAATAAATAAATAAATATACAGTATGAAATCTGTATATAATGATTGACAATGATGATGGTCTATGCACATACCCACTGGAAAAAAAACAGTAAAGATTTTCCACTATTCCAGGCCACCTGTAGCTTCCTTGTTTGACTCTTAGATTAACCAGTTATCAACATCCTTGTAGTAGCTTTCTCCAACTCTGCAGATATGGATGCTTCAGCTTCCAGAATTCTCAACAATGGACAATGTCCTTTTGGAATTTCAGGCAAAAAACGCCACTCCTATTTTAGGATACCCAAACTCTGGTGGAAAGCAGAACCACCAAACTGTCACGCTTTATCTTTTGTGGAAGAGAGTTTTATATTTCTTCTGAATTCTGTCTTGTGGGAGTGAGATATCTATATCTGATGACTTTCTAACACTACAATCTTTCCATGAGCTGCTGCCCTTTGATACTTCTAAAGAAGAGGCTTTAGTGGGGTTAAATGGAACTTTATAGACTCAGTGAACCCCAAGCCAGATCTGTACTTCCTGAATGTGTCTTTCATTTGACTGGGTGCATTTCTATTTCATGTGATTCTGCTCAGTACAAGTACTATTGCTGTGCTGATAAAAAGATGACATAAAATAAATAAATAAGGGGGACAGTATCTTCTGTAGAACAGTACGTTTTTATTGGAATTTGGAACTAATCAAAATTGGATGAGTCAGATCAGCGCATCTTGTAACAAGCAGGTTTAATTTCCTGAAGATCAATCTCAGTCATACTTTTTATTAACAAAATGCTTTGCCAAATCTCAGTTAATCAGCTCCTGTAAGTAACACACTGCTGCCTTAAATAACACTACTAAGTTTGCAAGCTACATGTACAAACCGCTTTTTAAAGTAGCCATAACTGCTTCTCTGATGGAAAAGGACACTTAAATCTGTCATTGTTCATAACTGAACAATGATAGATTTAAGTGTCCTTTTCTAAGACAAAAGCTTAATACATGAAAAATGAAATAATTTAGAGTTCTGGCACATAATTTTCAGTTAGCCATTTATTTGTCTCAAATAGCCTATAATACAAATGAGATTATGCATATGAAGATACATAGTGTAACTTATTTCCTTTCCCTCACTGTTTTATTTTATACAATTGATTGATTTCTAGGATGTTTGTGTAATATAATCCTTGTTAGAATATCTAATTAAGTTTCTTGGGGTAGCATATAAAAGGTACAATAAAAATGCAGCTTAATATAAAAAAATGTAGCTGAGATTATAGTTGGATGAGTTACGTAGGCCACCAAATTCAACTCCTTGCTCAGTATAGGAATCGATAATAAAGTATTTCCAATGAGCATAGGAAACTCATACCCTATAGATATGGCTTAAACCTTTAGCATCCCCCAATGTCAGAAGTCTTTCACAGTGATTAGTTTTGGGTGTCAGTCTGAGGAGTCATTTAAAAATCTGGGAAAATAATAAACTTTTACCTTGCCATTGAAAAGATTATACACTACAAGAGGTATGCATTTCTACGGTAGGAGCCATTCTGCAAATGTGCCATTAATGAAAATGCAACTCTTTGTATGCGCATGACAAATGTTTCTCTAAAGAGGTGTGCAGAAAGTGATTTAACAAGTTTAACAGATTTAACAGAATAACAGAGTTGGAAGGGACCTTGATAGTCTTCTAGTCCAACTCCCTGTCCAAGCAGGAAACCCTGTACCATTTCAGACAATACCCTTTCTTAAAAACCTTCAATGTTGGAGCACCCACAATTTCTGGAGGCTATTTTTTCCACTGAGTAATTGTTCTGATTTTTCAGAGTAATCTGAAGATCCAGATAAGTATATATAGGAGCCTTTGAAGCCATGTTAACACAGTGACAGTTTGAGATTGGCCCATGAATGGATTGAAGTTGTTCATAACATTTAGCCATTTAATTTCATTTAGCAGCTTTGGTGCTCTATTACACAGGTGTCAAACTCGATTGAGTCACGTGATGTATCGTGATTTTTTTTTTTTGCCTTTGCGGAACCAGGGTGGGCATGGCCTGCGTGTGATGCATCCGGCCCCCTGGCTGCCAGTTTGACACCCCTGCTCTATTAGATGTAGAGTTTTCTGGTGATTGATTACTGTATATAATTTTTCTGCCTTGTGCTTAAAACTGTTTTGATTGATGGCAGTATCTCACCTACCTTTATCAGTTACATGCTTGTAAGTTACTTTATCAGCCTTGGCAGTTGAGTAGGGCTTTAGATATGAAATTTCTGTGAATTCAGTTGTTGCAGAGAAGTTGAACCAAGCCAGCAGAAAGCATTGAGAGAAAACTGCATGATTGGATTCATTAGTCATTAGGAATTAAACTTAAGGCAACCTTTGCCTTTTATATCTGACCTGGGTGGAAGCAGTTTACCTACATTCAGGCAAAAGTTTTGGAAAAGTTGTTTATTACTCACACTGACATGTTACTCACCCTGTCACTTTGTGAACACTAAGCCAAATAGCGGCTGATTAGAGCACACATTTCTAACAGACTATTATCCTGCTCATTCATGCTGTTGAAATGGAATCATTTTCATCCAGTTTTTCATTTAGACAACTATGCCCCTCCAGTTTCTAATCCTGATAAATGTATTTCCAAGATCGTATGTTTAGGAAGTTCTGCATTAAAAATTTTGAATGAAGAGTAGCCAAAGATCATATCTGTGAGGCTTGGCTTCTGAAAGGCTACTTCAGCATGTGACTAATGTACCATTCGGAGCCATTTTGATGGAAGTGCAGAAGGCACTTTTAGCTAATAATGATTTCTTAGGTCACCTTTAAATCCCATAGTAAAAAGTGCTGCAAATCACCAGTATGTTACAGGGAGCTGCATGGTCTGTGTACCTCCTTAATGGTCTTCTTTTTCATTGCCTATATGGGCTGTCAGAGGCCACCACTTGTCTTTGTCTCTTCAGTATTAACCTTAACCTTCTCATAGCACAGAACAAAAAAGCCCAACAAAGATTAGTAGGAAAGAGCCACCCATTCTTTTCTCAAAAGACAAGCTGTTACAAAGGGCTGTTCAGGGAGGATCAGGTTGTGGCGGTGGAAAAGAATTTTCTGAAGAGCTAAGCTCTCCATGAATTTCTTCTTAAAGGCTTTCTTAGTCTTGTTGGCTGTTAAATCCTGGCATCCTTTTCAATAATTGTGGAAAAGAAATATGGGGAGTCTAGAACTATAAATCAAGGCTAAATTATAATTTTATCATTATGCCTATCATGGGTTCTTTTCAACTACATCCATTATTAAGTCCTAAAATGAAGTGCAATCATTTGATGGAAACTTAATGTTAAACCACTTGTTGTTGCCTTAACCAACAAGTATTAAGAAACTATGATTGAGCAAGATCCTATCAAGAGGTGCTTGTGAAGACACCTATTTATTACAGATACAGTGCAGATGTAGGAATAGTCTATTAGTAAAACAAAGTATATAAAGTACACATCTAGAAGTGTATAAAGTTATGTGCCTGAGCAATGAGAGAGATATACTTTGTCAAATGTGTCAGCTTGTTCTTTAATGAAAAACAAGATTGTGGCCACTAATTAGAAAGTTTTTAAAAATAGGATTAGATAAATTAATGGAAGATAAAAGATTATTTGTCATTAATGGCTATATATTGAATTCAGACTATGAAATTATATTCATCTTTTGCTAATGAATTTCCCAGGAGGCATCTGACTCAAATACACATCCCTGGATCTGATCTATTTTTGGTCTGATTCAACAAGCCTATTGTTATACTATGCTGTTAAGCATGCGAGTATGTGATATCCCATGCTCAATTAGAGGTCCTAGAAACAGCTGTTCTATATGCCATGGAGAATATGTAACTTGGATTAGATGGGAAGAGATTCTGAAAATGTGATTGAAAAACTAGCATAGACAAAAGTTGGTATCTTCAGTCTCTTAAAGTTATGTTCTGGGACAAAAATCTATTTTGAATCTACAGGATCATTCATTATTAAGTGGAGGATTACTTTGAATATATATATATATATATATACGTATATCAGAAAAAGTGAAGGGTCTGGTTTTTTTTTATTTAGATAGAATAGATAGATAGATAGAATTCTTTATTGACCAAGTGTGATTGGACACTTAACAGACACTTAACAGATAACAGAGAGTAGGAGAACATTGAAAAATTCATTATTTTAAAGCTACTGGAATAAAACTGGACATTAGTACCTGCTCTATTGTAATTTTCTAAGTAATAATTTCATATGATGCTACTGTACATATCATTGGATCTGCTTAGATTTCTAATGTACATTTATCATAAGCTATTATTTTTTTGCTGAACAAGTAAGAGTTGAATTTCATATCAGAAATTAAATATTTTTTAAAAAATGTATTATTTTCATTTGCAGGGTAAAAAACTCCCATATAGTCTTGGTGCAGATGCTGAAGAAGGAGAGGTTTCTGATGAAGACAGTGCTGATGAAATTGAAGATGACTGCAAGTTAAATTTTTCTTATGTAAGTCCATATACTACATCTAGTAGAAGGGTGTCAACAAACTGAGACTTTTTTTTTCTCCTTTGCTAAACTGGGTGTAGGCGTGGCCAGTTTGTGTCGCATCTGGCCTGTGGGCCGGAAGTTTGACAGCCCCGATCTAGTATGTTTTCTGATGGAGGCTTAAATCTAGATTTTCCCACACTGCCACAATAGTAATTAGATTGATGTAATGTTCCTATTATCCCTTAATGTATGGCATATAAAGTAGGTGTGGCCAGAATCAAAGTTCACTTTAATTTAATGAAGTGACTTTGAAGTTAGTGACTTCCTAGATAAGCCCGAGTAGGGTTTGTTGTTGGTGGTGGTTGGTTTTTTTGCAGCAAGGTGGAAGTGACCTATAATTACTTTTCTGGAATGCTTTTTCAATTTACCAGTCTATTCTAACAGCTATAGGATTTCCTGTTGGTCTTTTATCCAAAGGGTTAGATCTGACTCTGCTTGCACAAGATACCCTGATTAAGTTATCTTTCTCAGATCCTTGAGAAGGATTCGATAGGTGGATAAAAATGCCAAACTGAATCTGAACATCTCATTGACTGTGTGACCAACCACAATAATTCATGAAATACCTATCATAAATATTATCAGAGTGCTGAATAATAAGCAGAAGTATAAATTATACCACTACTTATTTTTTTCAGCAACCTGCGCTGTCTTCCCCATCAAAATTTAAATTGTAAACCTCTTGAGGGAGAGACCTGTCTTTGATAGAGCTATATAAAATGTGGATATTTGATTTGATTTTATAAAATAGTGACGTGCCCTTTGGTCGATGAAGTCTAGATTACATGAAGATGGAAGCAGCCATGGACATATACATTTATACTTTATTATTTGCATTTGCATCTCCATCTCTGACTTCATCCTACCCTAATTTCATAGTCCAGGGTAAAATGAATCACTTTCTTGGATTTCTAATTTATACTTCCAGATAAAATTCTACTGAATACTATACAAGTCTAAATGCTCACATTGCTGTGTGCATTTATTTTCTATGTCTTTTCTGTAACATTTTGGTTGAGCTGTGTGTTTCCCATAAGTGGTTCTTAAATGTCATGTGTAGGTAAAGAGAAACCTTAGTGTAGACAGGAGCTCTGCTGCTGAAAAATCCCAAAGGGAAGTGTTCTTTTATGAATGCCATTGCATTAAGGAGATGGTGGGAAGATAAGAAGGCTGCAGACCGCTTGGGAGGCATTTGTACAGAGAAAGGTAAAAGAATTCATATTCTTCCCTTGGCCACCTTATAACAGAAGAAATGCAAGACTATCACCCTCCACCCTAAGAATTTCTCCAAAATTCTCTTTTCTTTGCAAGAATGTCAAATTCTCTTTGGTCAAGTGGAATGATAATTTATAGGGGAAACTTTAGTTTTTACTTGGCACTCATAAAAAGCAATTTGTGATAGACTGCTGCATATTTAGATTATATCCAAAGGAAATGAAATGGTCAAGGACAGGGGTTACCGTCCCAACCAGTTTGGAAGTGCACGTGCGTGCGGACCCTCTGCACATGTGCAAACCCTTCTGCGCATGTGCAGAGGGTAAAAAACAGATTCCTTCCTGGTTAAAACCAGGAAGTAATGATGACCAGGCGGGTGGGCGGAGCCTTACACCGCCATCACTACTGGTTCTCCGAACCACCAGCTGTCATCGCTACCGGTTCAGCCAAACTGATCCAAACTGGGAGCATTTCACCTCTGGTCAAGGAGATTTTCTGTCTTTTATATCAGCAGTTGCTATCTCAAATATTCTGTATATGGAACAAAAAAGTTAAATTATTTTCTTGCTCTAACTTACTTCAGAAGAAAGGCAATAGAATATATAAGAAAGAATCTGTTTAAATGGGTCAATTTCCCAACTCTATTTGCCTTTTGTTAAAAAAAAATCTGTTAACAATTTGTATTGCTGCGTATTGATCTCTTTCAGAGCAACGGCACAACAGAGCATCAGATAGAGTCTTTTATAAGGAAAAAACTTGAATCCTTACTCAAAGAGTCTCAAATCAGAGACAAAGAAGACACTGATAGCTTCACTGTGAGGGCACTTTTAAAAGCAACACATGAGGGCTTAAATGTGAACTTTAAACCGGTAAGACGTTTTTCTTATTCTTCTGGGAATATCTATCGCTGCTATTCTGACATATACTTATAATTGATAAGCAGAAGTCACAATAAAATAGCTGCCCTTTCATTCATCATGTATTTATATGTATCCTGCCTTTTTATTTTTACAAATAAGTCAAGGCAAACATACCCAAATCACATTCCTCCTTCTATTTTCCCCAGAACAACAACAATGTGAGATGAGTTGGGCTGAGAGACTGTAACTGGCCCAAGGTCACCCAACTAGGCAGGATTACAATTCACAACCACCTACTTTCTAGCTTGGTGTCTTAACCATTGGAACAAACTACATACAAGAAAGATGACACTTACTTTAAAAAGGGAGAAGTGATCATTATTTCCACTGTTTCTCCCAAATAAAGAACTTTTGCTGCAAGAGAAAGATAAAATCAAAAGAGTTGGACTTCATTTCTTTTAACTGCACTGTTTTGTGCAGAAGATTGGACAAGGTGACATAAATCTATGATTCTATTTTTTATTTCCCAGAAACCAGAACTAGCTTTTTTTTTAAAAAAATCGTATTATTTTGAATACCAAAATGGTGAGTTTGTATATTGTGCAAATGGCTATTTAATCTTTTTTGAAATCTTGAAAGTTTCCAATGATGGAGCCCCACAACTTTAAAAGGCAGGCTGTTCCTTTGCTTTAAGAGCTTTTGGATTTTCCTTATTTCAAGTTTGGATCTGTCACACTAAAACATCCACCTACTGGTTCAAATGCTCTGGAGAATACATCCACACACTCTTTCTTGGACTTTCAGTATTGTTATTCTTTCATTCACTGAAAGTATTGTTGTTTCAGTGTGAATATATCCTTCGGTCACATGTATATGTGCTTTTCTCTTTTATACTCTTATTTTTATATGCTTGGTGCCACCTTCGACTTTCCAAGTAGTGTGTGAAGAATGTAGGTGACTTGACTGGGAGTATGTATTAGTAATGAAATTCCCACATTGTATTTTCATCATAAACTGTAAATGATTATCTGGAATTAATGGTTAGTATAAAAAGTTTGGCTAAGTCTAGAAAATGGGCAGGGAAAAATCATTGGTTGTTCTTCACCAAAAAGTGAATGGATCATAGATTCCTGTTGTAGGCCACATATTGTATAATGGAAACAACTTGCACTGTGAATAGCTGAGGGAATGTATCTCAGTGCCTTTTTCAGCTCTGTATGAATGCATGTTCTGACAGAAACACTGGATCCTGTCACATATCATCAAGCTGTTGACCCTAGGGAGTCTCTTTTGCGTGAATCTCAGATGGGCTAGAACTATGACTCCAGTTCTGTTTTCTTGCCTTTCCTATTTATCTGAGAATGTCAAATGATAGGATTGGTTGATTTGTCCTTCTGGATAATAGTCGGTTTGACTTGATTTAAGTGTCTGAGTACAAAAAAATGTTTTGGGAGCATTAGCTGTCTGTAGGTAATTTTATTTACTGAATGTATCTACAATTTACAAATATACCCTGTTTCCCCTAAAATAAGACCTCCCCTGATAATAAGCCCAAACGGGCTTTTAAGTGCATGCACTAAAATAAGCCTCCCCTGAAAATAAGGGTCTTATTTGCAGGGAAACATGGTATAGCAAATTAAATAATATACAGAATCTTTATTTTTGTGCATAATAATATAGCATATAGTTGTTTATGCAATAAAATGAAGATTTACTAGTACCAGTTATGACTACTCTTATTGCTGTACTCAACCTGATTTGTTACACTGTTGTTTTTTTGCCTTGGGATTGAAAAGTACAAGAATGCACAGTTTTCAGACAGTTGAAATCCTAGTATAATCTAATATCTACTAAAATTACCTTAAAATTATAAAGTCTCATTTGGAATAAATATTATTATTCATAATATCTGGCTTTTGATCAGGGGTGAAATGCTCTGAAGTCTGCTACTGGTTTGCTTCATGTGTGCTTTGTGTGTGCATGCATGCCAAACATGCACTTTACATGCATGCGCACCACAGGTGCTAAGAAGCCTTTTCTGAGTCTGCAAAGATAAGTAGAACAGTGAGGGGGGAACAGCTGTGCCACACGAATATAAATAACGCAGCACAGTTGATTGTCACACAGCTGATCGTCGGAACTTTTTTTTTTTTACTTTTTAAAGCATTTTTTACTACCGGTTTGGGCAAACCGGCCCGAACTGGTAGCATTTCACCACTGCTGTTGATGCTTTGTGCTTCCTCCTACAACTATACTGTAAGCCTTGATTTAAGGGATATGTGATTGATCTACAATACTCAGCTAATAACTTTTGAGAAGATACTAATGAAATGAATATGAAATAGTTTTGACTACATTACATATTTTCATTTCCATGGGTATTACTAAGATAACCCAACACAATAAAACAACCAAGCATTGGCTTCTTAATGAGCTTATTAGGAAGCTATTATTAAGAGTCACACAACTGGACTTGGAACTCAACTTGGAACTCAAGCTTATGCCATCAAAGAGACAATCGGAGATCAAAAACTCACCAAGGCCAAAAAACCATATCTTAAAAGAAAAGGAACTAAAATTATTATCCATATAAGTAGATTAATGGGAAGAACGGTTCTTTGGGGACAGGAAAAATATTTAGAAGGTGTGGGTAAAGTGGAATTCAAATCAGATGTGATGGATATGAGACAAAGATGAAGTCTCAATAGATTTTAAAATTATTCTTGTGAGTAAGTGAGAATTCTTTGCAGTTAGTATCTGGGTTTTTTTTTTTTTTACTCTTTATGTTCTGTTAGTATAAGCCAGAGATGAGATTAAGTTTGAAAATTAGCTTTAAGGCAAGAAATACAAGAAAGGAAATAAGTTCTATTCTAAATAGATTTTGGTACAGTTCTAATAGCCCAGGCAAGATTGTTCTTTCTCTACATTGTCTATAGTGTCCAAAACCATCACTATCCAAATGCAGTGTGATCTTCTGCAACACACACAAAACACACACAAATACATACAACTAATTAAATTAGAAAATGATTTTGATGAATTAATTGTTTTTCCACAGAATTCAGGTTTGAAGGACACTAGCAAAAAATCCCACAGTAAGCTCATGGGCACCTTTGGTAAACATAAGGTAAGGAGTGGTCTGACTATGTATCCTTTTCCCCTGACCCCCACCTCTGTACTAGCCAACTAAATCAGCATTTCTCAATCTTGTGAACTTGAAGATAGGTGGACACATGCCAGCTGAGGAATTTTGAGTTAAATCTATACATCTTAAATTTGACAAGGTTAAGAAATACTGATGGGCCTAAAGAAAAGCTGCAGCTTCAAAAAGTATATTTGTTTATGATTGAGGAGTTAGGGTTAAATGTTAGCCTACTGACAGGATCCAAAATCTGTCTGGTAATTTAAAATGTGAATTTGATGAAACTGATAGATTTCTAACTATTCTATGATGTGATTATTAGGTAAAACTTTAGTTCAAACATTTTTGAAAAACAGAACATTTTCTTTAATGACCTTAGAGAAATGAGAGAGTTTTCATGACACATTAAGGGTTAAATATTTAGATTTTATTACCTTGTAACGATAAAGATTTTCCAGTGATTTTGTACTGGAAATTGTGAGTATATCAAAATCTCCTCTTTGTTTTTTTTTTTAAATGTTGGTTTGAATGATTTTTCACAAAGTGGTAAAAGAATCATCTAGCCTGAAGGTGTTTCTTATAAAAATATCTGTAACTATCCTCCAGACTGATTTTCAGCAGATGCCCTTTTAAAAGGTAGCACGGGTAAAATGTTACATTTTTTTTTAGACTTTTGCTAGTGGTAGTCATTCTTATGTCACTACTGTCTTAATCAATATAGCTCCCATCTTCAAAATATTGAAGCTTGAGAATAGACAAATTTATAAGCCTGCTGACAGGGAATACGAAGTGTTTAGACAGAGGAAAGAGGAAGGAGAACATACAGTTAGTTAAACATCTGCGCTGCAAAGTGGGTTTGTTTTGTTTTGTCTATCTTTCTCCTAAAGTAGCTTGTGGCACACAAATTACCAAGTTGCTGATCAAAGTACATCAGCAAACTCTCACAAAAGTTAAAAAATCATGAAAAGTTGCCTAGGATTTACCATGGAGTAATAGTCCATGATTATATTAAGATAAACGTATCAACCCATTTTGTATAATTGAGGACATTGTTAAGTAAGACTTTGACTTCTCAAACAGAAGGCAACTAAATCCAAGTCCAAACCTCACAGCACATCCGATGATGAAGACTCTCAACAAAATGTGTCTGGAAAAGAATCTGGACAATTATACAGGTTAGTAACAATACTCACATCCCGTTTTTTTGTAAAATATTAAATAGAGGCCATACATTAAAGTGCAGTTGTCTTGCAATACATGTAGCGATTACTTTTTAAGAAATGAAGAATTACAGCAATACACTGCAAGGCAGAATATGGATCTATTCAGTTGTAAATGAAATAGAAGCCATTAATGCTTCATGTCTTAACTCATTATGTAATATATAAGCTATGATTGTTTCATGTATGTTTGCGTTGAAGAAGCTTCCTATTTATCTTGCCTATGTCAAGCTTTAAAACCAATAAGAAAGATATACTGAGGTTTTTCTAAGCAGTTTTCTTTATTGCTACTCTTTTATAAACAAAGTATTGCCAAACCAAAGCAGAAACCACTTGCACATTAAACATACTATATACTCTGTGAACTCCTGGGGATGAGCTGTCTTAACTCTTCATCCAAGGCAAGCTACCTACACTTTGCTATTTTTTTGCTTTTCTGAAATGCCCTCCCTCCCTTCTGGGAATCTGGACCATGTTCCACCACACCTTCCCAAAATAAGGTAACTGATGTGTGTCCAACTTTCTTTATTTTTATTGTATACAACTAAATAGAAGGCATGCACATGTAAAGGTTTAGGGTTGAAATCAAAAAATAAATTGGAGTCCCTGAAAACTGTTCCATCCTTCAACGCATCTCTTTTTTCTCTTTGCCTTTTTCCTCTTCTTTTTCTGTTCCCCTTTTTGCACATCAGAAAGAATGATAGGCTTACCACACTGATGGGAAAAATAATTCATTACAGAGAGATCAATTTATACTTCCATTTACCTTTTGAAAAATCCTTTCTTTTTCCAGCCGCTTGGCTCGGCGGAGGAAAACGATGAAGCTGTGCCGTGACCTTTCTGATCTAGTGGTGTACACAAACTCTGTAGCAGCTCAAGACTTAATTGATGATGGTAAGGTTGTGTGTAATTTATATTAAGGAACATATTAGTATTGTGTGCTTAATAGCAATAGCATAGCACTTCAAGCATTTCAAGGTGTTAGTTACCATCTTCAAAGCGCTCCATGGCTTAGGACCGGGATATTTACAGGACCGCCTTCTGCCAATGAATACCTCCCACCGCCCGATACACTCTCACAGAGAGGGCCTCCTCAGAGTGCTGTCTGCCAGACAATGCCGACGGGCGGCCCCCAGGGGGAGAGCATTCTCTGTGGGAGCCCCAGCCCTATGGAATGAACTACCCCCAGATATAAGAAAGATTCCTGACCTCCGTGCCTTCCGAGGAGCCCTGAAGACCCTACTATTTCATCAAGCCGGTCTGACTTAAATTTGTGTTAATTTTAATAGGGGTTTTTAGGGGTTTTAAATTTTACGGCCAAATAGTTTAATTATTTTATTAGTTTTAATTTTTATACGTGATTGTTTTAATATGGCTGTAAACCACCCTGAGTCCCCTCGGGGAGAAGGGCGGTATATAAATGCAATAAAACTGAAACTGAAACTGAAACTTAGACTTATAGACCGCTCTACAGTATTTTATAGCGCTCTCTAAGTGGTTTACAGAGTCAGCATATTGCCCCCAATCATCTGGGTGCTCATTTTACCAACCTTGGAAGGATGGAAGGCTGAGTCAATCAGGATTAAACTCCTGGTAGTGGACAGTTAGCCTACAATACTGCATCCTTATCACTGAGCCACCACACTCCTTAAGTGTGTATGTGTATGTGTGGGTGTGTTTATTATTGTATATGGAAACCTGTGAAAAAGTTTCTTGATATGATGTGAAGGCATTTAATAATTCTATCACATCAGTATCTTCATTCATGCAAGCAGAGGATAAATGAGGCTTCCAGTGTTTGTTTGAAGGATTAAATCCAAAAAACATTTTCTGTAGTTATTATAGTCCTATAGATAATACTTGCCTCAGGGGCTAACATCTGTCTGATCATGTTTGGTCTTGAAAGAATTGGACCTTTTAATACTTGTATAGGATTCCTTCAGAGATCAGGATTGCAGGCTAGATAGGAGGTTGTGGGTGGGTGGGTGGGGGAAGACATCAGTTTACTCATTTCAGAATTGTTTAGAATATTATACATCTTATCCCCAGCCTTATAAAATGTGAATGAAGATTATTGGGTTGGAATATAAGATATGCTCAATTTATGAGATCTCCCAGAGCAATGGCTAACTAATGTTGGAATCTTTAAAAAAGAAAATCATGCAGTATTCATGACAAAATGAAGAAAAAGTATTGTTTGAACCTGAATTTAATAAATCTTTTTCACTCGTTGTGAAGCATTCGGGGATGCCAGTATGGGCCAAAGTTGACATACAAGTGACATTGTAATGCTGTGATGTTGCAACAGGTATAAGCAGAATTTGGGCCGTTAATGAGAATATTTGTGATTTCTGCAATAAATTAAATTGATTTCAAATATGTCATACTTTAATTCCCATATACTCTAGCAAGCGTCCCTCATGGGAATTTTAATACAAGGCATTCTGAGTAGAGTGCATTAAGAAATGTCAATCTTAATAAGAATGTTTGAGAAATTATGATTGTTATTGTCAAAGAGATGGCAGAATAGTAAAATGGGTCAAATAGATATCAATTATATTCAGAGGTGGGTTTCGTATATTTTTACCACTGGTTCGCCGCACACCGAAAATGTGAGCGCACGCTCGCTTCACACGTGTGCCTTCCATGCATGTGCTTTACTTGTGTGTGCGGCTTAGAAAACATGGCTAAATAGGATGGCATAGCTCTGGGGCAAGTTGGCAGGCCCACCCGTGGTCGCCACTACCGGTTCTCAGGCTTTAAGTTGATTTAAAAAGCTAGCCTGTACATTTGATATAATAATAGACAATTTTAGAAAACATTCTAATTGGCTACAAATTCTGCAACTTTTGCAATGTGCCATTTTCTTCTGGTATAAAATTAATAGAAGTTATAATCCCAGGGTTGGCATGGCAGAGGTAGAAAACAAAGAAAAATACCATTGAACTGCATAAAAAGATGTCTTTAGAAAGAGGATTAAGTGGGTGGATTTATATGATGGCATCTACTGCTTGTGACAAAACTACCTATGACTCAGTTTATACTTGTTAATACTTGTCTATTGGTAATTCATCTCTGAGAATTGTTTAAAGTGTTTGTTTTCCTTCCAGCATGTCTCTGGTATCTTCTTGCTTGTTTTTCTTTGACTTTAAAGTTTTATCTCATTTGCAATCCCTCCAGGCTTCTACCCAGCTCCGCCACTCAGCTTTTCTCTGGAATAAATATTTGATAAGCAATGTCACTGCATAGGTCTCAGCATGTATAGATACTGATATCTATCTTTCCACTCAGCAGCCCATCCAAGAGAGTGTTTGGTGTAGCTTTTTAACATCAGAATATCTATCCTCCTATAAAACAGATGACATACATAAGTAATTATACTTTAACAATCTTCTGCAAAGAATTTGCCATCTGGATTTAGGCCTGATGGGATATCGGATGACGACTGAGGTTGAAATCATACTGAACTTGATAAGCACTAGTAGAGCAAATGAAAAAGTGCTAGCAGGCTATTCTGTGGAACAGAGTTGGGGGGGATCTTGTAATGACACTTCTTATTTTGTCATGAGGCAAGTGTGTCTTCTGCAATTTGTCAAATTTGAGCCTCACTTAAAAAAAAAGAGTCAGCATTCAGGGTTTTCATTCCCCTCAAAGATCACCAGAGGGATATATTGGGTTGTGATTACATTCCAATTTCTGTGAGAACTTTTAAAGTAAACCATGCATTGCTTACCTATCTCTGTTGGCCCAAGTGTCAATTACTTCTGATTGCAAAGATAGAGCTAAAATTCTGCTTGTAGCATTTAGTAAACTCTCAAATGTGTAGACATAAGGTTTCATTTCTTTAATTACTCCTCTGACTTAACTTCAGCCAATCTACATTATTACTTAAATAATTCAGGGGAGCCACAGGTGATTGTGATGTGAAAAATTAGTTATCTTGGTTTAAATTATGAAGCTTTTTGAAGTACAGACTTCCCATACCTTTGGGATTAAAACCATCTGTTTTACTGAATTGTTTTTGAATGGTTTGATTATGTACCTTTTGGATATTCTTCACAGCCTTATATTGAAAGCCAGGAAGGCCTTTTAAATTAATGCTGTGAGAAGAATGACTCCTCATCCAAAATTCACTGAAATTCTTCATTTTGATAAACTGTTTAGTATTCAGAAATTTAAGGGAAGAAGTAGTAATTATGTCATGGTTTGAAAATGTCCACATAAATATTTATGTATGTGAAACTAAATTTATTTTGTACCTTTGTTGCTACTGGGAACAGTCATACAACAGTCCTGGCAGATCAGCATGGAATACTGAAAGAGGACTTATTGCTTGTTGCCTTGACAAATAGATTGTAGCATTCACCTTCCTCTGTTGTTTAGAGACGGCAAACAGTGCACTACATTCATTTGCCCCAAATGGTGGCACTAATTAGTCAATCTCATGTTGCCATCATATTCACAGTGGGATCCCTGAGACGACTCTTCCTTCCAGAGTCACTTTGGATAGTAAGATAGGCAGTAAATAAATTTAATAAATAAATAAAGAATCCCAAAGCCATTGTAAATTAACATATGGTCCTAAGCCACGAATAACAAAAAATACAAAATACTCTATAAAAGAATATCTGCACACAATACATAGTCTTGTGGATGCATTGCATAGCCCAGTCTTATATTTGTAGGAAGCCTTTCCTAAATTTGAGAATTTTTAGTACCAGGGGCAAAATGGCACAGCTAATATTTAACATTACACTATGTTGTTAGAAGAAGGCTATAATATAGAATCATAAAGTTGGAAGGGATCTTGGAGGTCTTCTTTTTATCTCCCTGCCCAATACAGTAATCTTCATACCGTTCTGGACAAATGCTGTCTTATCTTTCTTTCAAAACCCCCAGAGATACCCAGGGGTGGGATTCAGCTGCTTCAGACAGGTTCAAGCAAACTGGATGCTAATTTTACAAGTGGTTCGCCGAACCGGTAGTTGCAAGGACTGGCTGGCTCCGCCCACACCTCCCCTCCTAGGAGTCTCCATGTGGCCCATTTTGGATGCCACAGAGAGGCACTGGGAGGCCGAAAAATGAGACTTCCAGAAGTCTGGAAATGGGTGCATTTCCAGTCTCCAGCAGGCTTCCGGAGCCCGGGAAGTCCATTTTCACTTCCCAGAGGCTCGAGGAAAGCCTCCAGAGCCTGGGGAGGGTGAAAAACGGGCCTCCCAGAAGTTCCAGAAGTCCAAAAATGGCCCCGTTTCCGGCCTCCGGAGGGCCTCTGGAGCCTGGGGAAGGCCGTTTTCGCCCTCCTGGAGGTTCAAGGAAAGCCTCCAGAGCTTGGGGAGGGTGAAAACGCCCCCCCCCATGGTGCAGGAGGCAAAGTAGGCCATGCCCACCATGGCCATGCCTACCTAGCAACCAGGCAGAGAACCAGTTGCTAAAATTTTTGAATCCCACTCCTGGAGATATTCATGACTCTAGGAGGCAGACTCTTCCATCACTTAATAGCACTCACAATTAGGAAATTCTTTCTTACTTAGTTTTGGACTCTCACTGTAAAATCTACTCCCTCTTCCCCGTGTTATCCCTTCATATATTGGAAGACTGCTATTATGTTGCCCCTTACCCTTCTCTTATTTAAGCTAAATCTACCAATTTCTTTTAACCACTCATCATAGAATTTCACCCCCAAGCCTCTTGCCATTTTTGATGCTTTTATCCGAATCTTTTCTATTTCCTCAGGGTTTTTTATGTATTGTGGTGACCAGAACTGGGCGTAGTAATCCAGATGTGGTCTCCCTAGTGCAGTATAGAGAAATTATTACTTTCCATGTTCAGCACCATTGATACAATCTAGATTTACATTGGTCCTTTTTAATGATATGTATACATATCAAATTGTTAATTAGACTTTAAGGATTATTTTTTTCAGTGTTTGAAAGCCTATTTTCATTTCCTTGGTGAAAATTTAATTCACTGCTAAATTTAAAGATCATTTTACATTTTTCTATTCTGAACCAGAAAAAAATAATAAAGGATATTTAGCATGTTTGTAATAGTGGCGTAACTAATGTCTTTTCTTTGGAAGCCCTACAAATACAAACTAAAGCTGTCCTGTCTATGCCTTTTCCTGTTAATTATTTTAACATGCAGGATCAGTGGGGAATGTATTATCCTTCAGTGAGACAAGAGCTCATCAGGTGATCCAGCAGAAATCAGAGCAGTTCATCCTTTATAACCAGGAGCAGCTCACTAGAATCTATCCATCTGCCTACCGGATTGACTCTAGCAACTTTAACCCTATACCATATTGGAATGTTGGATGCCAGCTTGGTGAGTGATGCATGATATTGTCAGTTATGTAGTGCCTAAACTTTTCTTTATCCCATGGACATGGCATCTATTAATTATCTACCTACATTCATTCCATATGTGAGGTAGTTTACATAGTACAAAAAATATAGATGTACAAAGATGTATTTAGAAGATTGCTTCTTTTGCTCCATTAAGAGAGTTAGTAGTTGTGGATTAACAGTATCAAATCTATTACTGATCTGCTGTTTCCTTGGAACCAATGCACTTCAGAACTTCTACAGTGGACTGAATCAGCAATGGGAAGTTCTTTGATGAATTGTTTTATGTCTTCCTTCTTTAGCAGCAGGCAGTAAAGGGGAACAGATTACCTGATGCCCATCATTGTTTGTTCTTGAGTCAAGTCAGACTTGACTATCCTAATATCCTCCACTAAGTGTTGTATCTTACGATTCTTGACGAATCTATCTTTTCTTTTATGTACACCGGGAGCATATGCACCAAGACAAATTCTTTGTGTGTCCAATCACGCTTGGCCAATAAAAATTTCTGTTCTATTCTATATCCTCCACTACATTTGGACTATATTTTTCAGAATGGCCAATAAGCTTGATGAAAGGAATTCAGTCCTATCTGGAAGTTTTGGAAGGGGCAAGATGAAGAAGGCTGGAGGCCACTGACTACCACATGTTTAGTATCTTCTACTGCTGAAACTAATTTAGTTTGGTTCTAATCCTATAAGTATAAAGCCATATAATCATATGATTATAGCCAATAAATTTCATAATTAATATAAAGATCTGCTTTTTCAACAGTGGCATTAAATTACCAGACTGAAGGGCGGGTGATGCAGTTAAACCAAGCCAAGTTCAGGATGAATGGCAACTGTGGTTACATCCTGAAACCGCAACAGATGTGCAAAGGTAATACAAGGCAGTACACTGAATATATTTATGTTCCTATACATCCATTTATTAAAGACATTTTGGTTATTATTAAAATATGACACATGTTTGGAGAAAGCTAATAACATTGAACGGGTTAGTTTGGAAACTTTGATCAGCAAGATATAATGAAATATTCATATTTCAATAAGAGAGTTAAATGAAAAATGTAGCTAAGCTACGCTTTTGCAAACATATGAAACATTTAATACAGTTGTTGATATGGATCTGTCTAATGAATTGTATTCGCTTACTTGCTGTCATTTTGTATTTGTTGTATTTTGTTGGACAACAAAAATAGTGAAATGCCCCAAATTTATTATTATTTTTGTCTAGAATAAAGTTGACATATTAAATTCTCAACTTTATTCTTTCTTTTAATCTTCACGGTGGGTTTTTCTCAAATGTACAGAAAACAAGTTGTATTTCTTAAGATTATACATTTCCATATTTTTTCTATCCATAGGCACTTTTAATCCATATTCTGGAGATCCTCTTCCTGCTTGTCCTAAAAAGCAACTTATACTCAAAATCATCAGTGGTCAACAACTACCAAAACCCCCAGATTCCATGTTAGGAGACAGAGGAGAGGTAAACTATTTTGGTGATAGAGTTAATTTAGTTCACTTATGGGAGAAGAGATTCATTAATGACCTGAAACAAGGATGTTATGATATGTTTCTAATCTGCATATGAAGGATGATAGATAGATGATAGATAGATAGATAGATAGATAGATAGAATTGTTATAGTCAATAATTACTCCATAAAGATCATAGCATATGTAAAACTAATAATTAAATAAGCATGTCAGTTTATGTATTTTAATAAAATGATCAATGTGCTTTGCTGTGATATGCTGTGATAAAATGATATGTGCTCCGCATGAGAGAGCAACATCCAGCAAAGACTGCAGTCAATTGGATTGATCACATGATCAGAGAAAAAGAGGAATACCAAAAAAAAAAAAAAAAAAACCTTGACACCAATTTCAGGAAGACCTGAAAAACAGCAACCTTAAATGGAAGGATGGGGAGAATGGAGCTGTGGATTGAGAATGTTGGAGTACACCAGTAGCCCAATGTGTTACTTAAGACAGGATGAAAAAAAACCCAAACTACCAGCCATATGACACATATCTGAATTTATGTCATTTAAAGCTGTTCCTTAATTTATAATAAATTTTTTGTTAATGTATTCTTGCTAAAAATGAATTCTAAAATATATTTGGCATTTCATATTAATAATCTAAGTGCACACATAACACAAAAACGTTATACTTGGGAGTTTGCAAGATTTAATTTGTGATTTTTATAGTTGAATAATTTTCTGAATGCAAAGGGAAATTATTTGGTTTAAATATAAACTACACTATTCCTCTACAGAATTATTGAACATTATTTTGCTTTTTAACTGTTCTTCGGTTTGTAACTATGTTTATTTTCATTCTTCCTGCTGATTTAAATAATAGCAATACGAAGAAAGGAGAATTGATTTATTAAAAAACAATCCTTTATTCAGAAATATGTGTGAGGCCTATATAGGACTTAGGTAAATATTTTAAAAATGGTTATATAGTAAAAGTTCACTATCAGAAAATTAAAAAGTACAAGTAATTATTGTGGGGGAGTTTTTTTTTTTAAAAAGCAAAGATTATGATCAACAGACAATTATTGGAAACACTGTTGGACTGAAATAAAAAGCTTTAGTTAATTTGTTGGTTCAATTGACAGTGATTCTTTAATTGTTCCATGTTTCTAGAACCACAGATTTTATTAGTACAATTTTTCCAGCCATTTAGTATGCCATGATAATCGCCTAATAATGCTAATAATGCTATATTTGCATCCACATTTGTGGATGCAAATATAGCATTATTAGCATTATTTGTACTAAATCCAATATGGACTATTTCAGCTTGGCAGTTGCTTTGCAAATTGTCAAGGTAACCTTTTTCTTCAATAAATCTAATTTCAAGTTCTTTAAATTGTCATATCAGAAAGGTAAAGCAAGGGCAAGAGACTCTAATTACAAGTCCCATCATTATTGATATCAATCATATTGACTAAAGCTGATTTTACTCCACCAACATTTAAATGGATGTAGGTTTCCCATACCTAAAATAAGCCACGTATTTAAAATTCTGATTACAGCTTTCTCAATATTGTGAATTTATATTTGCCTGAATAAAATCTATGCTTGCTTCAAAACATATAGTTAGCAAAATTCCAGCGGCTGATTCTCATTTCATCATTTAAATTCAGATTCAACATTTACTATGAATGTCTGAGCTGTGATGTAATACCACTATAATCTAATGCAATAGTTTACTCTGTCTTTAAAACCTGTGGATGCAGTATAAGAAAGATGGGATATTTTCTTTAGATGTTTATGAACAGGTCTCAAGCAGATTTTGTGTTTCTAAAAATGTCTCACGCAGATAATCGATCCATTTGTTGAAGTTGAAATTATTGGGTTACCAGCTGATTGTTGCAAAGACCAAACCAGAGTTGTAGATGATAATGGTAAGAGATAAACCTTGCAGATTTTCAGTTTCTCACCAAAAACTCTGTTGGCAAAATTCAGCCATTTTGCTTCTCAATTTTGATGTCATGATCTCTTGGCACACCGAGGTCAATAAATGAGGGCTAAAGGGTGCCCACCTGTGTTTTAAAATGGAAGGTTTAGAACAGGGGTGTCAAACTCAAGACCAGAGGGCCTCATCCAGCCCAGAAGGTGCTTAGATCTGGCCCGTGGGGCCACCCTAGAAACAGTGAAAGACTGGCCTGTGGTGCCTTTGCCAGTGAAAATGAGCTCCTGAGCTATGTTTCTGTCTGTGATGGCATCCTACAACCCTCTGCCGGCGAAAACAGGCCCTCCTGAGTTCCGTTTTCACTGACAGAGGGTTGCAGGAGGCATTTGCAGCTGGAAATGAAGCTCGGGAGCCTTTTTGCTGGCAGAGCACTTATGCTGCCACAGGCGCCCCTGACATGAGTGACATCAAGCAGGGCATGCCCACTCTGGCCACATACACCCCATCCCATGAGGTCAAACACAAGCCTGATGTGGCCATCCATGAAATCGAGTTTGACACCCATTGTTTAGAACATGTACAGGAGGGAAGAGGGAGTATTTAAATATTAGTTCTCCAAGCAGGATACAGTTGTCAGAGAAAAGAGATTGGTTAAAAATGGTCTTTCAGTTAGGGTATGGAATGGCCTTGTTTCCCAGCCTAGCTCTCTCTTCTTTGCCATCTGTTCTGGGGCTGAAGCTGCAGAGATTCTGACTTGAAAGTCTCAGGTTCTAGAAACTTTGATCTTGATGGATTAGGCTGTAGTTTAGACCCGACAATAATGTGGGAGGTTGGATGCTATTAGATAAATGAATGGAACAGTTGGTCAGTCAGTCAAAATTCAGCCAGTGGGGTTAATGGAATGCTAATGCATTTGGCTTGTCATTCCTTCTTGGTGTTGGAAGCAAAACATGAATGTATTTGGTTACATACTTAGTCAAAGACAGTGTTTAGGATTTTTTAATGTTAATATGAAATTATAATGTTCAATTATATATAATTTAATTTAAAATAAAACAAACTTATGTATATACAGTATAATTGTGTTTGCAAGCAATTTAAATTAAAATACCTAAAGCAGAAATACCATTTTTGTATGTCATAAGGTTTTATCTATTTGTACAGAATCAGATCTTCATTAAATAAAATTCCTCTTAGATTTGGCATGTAGATGACTTGTAAATTGAGCTGTAAATCAAAAATAATACATATTCTTTCTGATTAATGCTACCTTAACATTTGCTGTATATTTTGCTCCTCACAGGATTCAACCCTGTTTGGGAAGAAAGCCTGACTTTCACTATCCACATGCCTGAAATAGCTTTGGTCCGATTTCTAGTGTGGGATCATGACCCCATTGGCCGAGATTTTGTGGGGCAAAGAACTGTGGCTTTTAGCAGTTTGATGCCTGGTGAGCATTTCTCTCTTTTCTTTAGCTGCTTCACTAGCAGGTGAAATGAATATCTTTTCACAATCTGTAGTGTGGGAAAGTCCAATTATGTCCCTCATATCTCTTGAGTACTTGAGAGGAAGAAAGTTATGTAGAGCAAACAAAGAAAAACCATTACCCTTGCTGAGATGGAAAACTAAACCTAGGAAGGACTAACCCTGTGAGCTGATTGGAGTGAAATATAGTGCAGTCTTTTAAGCCATTTAAGATTGGGATTGCAGATCTATTGATAATATTCTTTAGTAAAGTATATTAATTGGATAAATCTTGAACAATGTAGTCCCTAAGCAGACAGTAGCGGAATCCCTTAATGATTATAGACCAGTAGCTTTAACATCTGTTGTCATGAAATGTTTTGAGAGGCTGGTGTTAAACTATATTAAGGCTAGTCTTCCATCTACTTTGGACCCATACCAATTTGCATATAGGGGTAATAGATAAACTGACAATGCTATGTCTCTTGTTGTCCATACTGGATTAAATCATTTGGAACAACAGGAGACATATGCAAGGCTGTTATTTGTGGATATAGCTCTGCCTTTAACACCATTTTACCCAATAGATTGTTTTTTAAAATGTCCAATTTGGGTATAAATCAAAGGATTTGTTTGTGGATAAGGGATTTTCTGACAGATAGGCGACAGTCAGTAAGGATGGGATCTCTACTCTGATACTAAGCACAGGAGCCTCCCAGGGTTGTGTGCTAAGCCCTTTCCTTTATTCCTTGTACACACATGACTGCACTCCATAACGCAATTAAATTTGCAGATGACACAACAGTGGTGGGGCTCATTACAGGAAGGGAGTACAAGGGCTGACATTGTGGTGTAATGAAAATAATCTCACACTTAACACCACAAAACTAAAGAATTTATAATTGACTTCAGGAGGAAGAGAGATGTACATTTACCATTGTACATAAATGGTGAGGAGATAGAGAGGATGGGTAGCTTTAAATTTCTGGGCATTTATATCTCGGAGGACTTCTCATGGACTATGAATGCTAACATGCTTGTGAAGAAGGCACAAAAGAGGCTGTAATTCCTGAGAATGCTCTATCTCAGACAGAAGTAGATGCTGAGATATAAATCCATCTCAGCATCTACTTCTGTCCTACTATCGCAGCACCATTGAGAATGTCCTGACCTACAGCATTCTTGCATGGTATGGGAGCAGCTCTGTAGTGGACAAACAAGCCCTACAGAGAATCATTAAAACTGCCCAGAATATCACCGGACTCCAGCTACCAGCCTGGACCATATCTTTGAATCTCGCTGTTTGAGAAAGTTGCATAACATTCTCAAAGACTCTTCCCATCCTGCTTACAATCTTTTTGGACTGTTGCCTTCTGGCAGAAGATACAAAACAATTAAAACTCGGACCACACATTTTCTGAATAGTTTTTATCCCAGAGCTATAATTGCACTCAACAATGAACTAAACGACCACTATCAGTGAGCTGTTGGACAGTATTACTTGGTCTGTTATGTGGATGTTTGTGGGTTTAGTGGTGGAGAATTGTGGTGGGTGGGAGTGTGTTTGAGGATTGTTATGTGTTTTGGACCTGGTCTTTGAGTGTTAAGTGAATTTTGTTATATGGGTATACTGTATATACACGTACAATAACAATAAAGTTATTTATTTATTTATTTATTTATTTATTTATTTATTTATTTATTTATTTATTTATTTATTTATTTATTTATTTAATAAAATAATCTAAATTGTCCTTTCTCTTCTGATTTGTAAAATCAGTGCAGAAGTCTTTCTAACCAGAATTCCTTGTATAGTTTAGTTCAGACTATTGTGGCATAGTTATTAGAATAGTGGACTAGGCACAGAAGCACACTAGATGACTTTGGACAATCTTTCTCAAGTCAATCTACCTCACAAGTTTGTTGGGGTGGAAAAATAGGAAAGGACTCCATGTATGCTGCCTTGTGTGGAATGATATATCTCTAACAACTAAAACAAATATTTAAGCTTAACCGCTATATTTTTGCACTTATTCCCTTGCCTTGTACTATTAAATATGCTGTCTGGAGGTTGTACAATAGCATTTAGAAAATAGAAGAACCACGTACCAGTTTACAGGAATAATCTGCATCAGATTGCAGGTTTTCCAGCACTTATCTTTCAATTCTCTGCAACAAGTTGAAAATGGAAACATTTTGTTTCCTTATAGTACAAATAGTTCTATGCTGTATTCAATTTTGGAGAGTTTAATCTCATTAATTCAGGTCAAACT
Organism: Masticophis lateralis; assembly: GCA_030761175.1. Lineage (NCBI taxonomy): Eukaryota > Metazoa > Chordata > Lepidosauria > Squamata > Colubridae > Masticophis > Masticophis lateralis. The sequence continues at coordinate 25,818,452 of JAUDYJ010000005.1, forward strand.
TAATCAGAATAAAAAAGTGGTTGAAACTCCTGATTGTTACTTTAGCTAAAACATACTTTTCCAATTGTACGGTGGTTTGTTTTTTAAAAAAAGACACTTTCACACTCTCACATGTACACGATGAGTCTGAAGTTTTTCTTAGTTCATTTGTTTCCACTATCTAGTCATCGTTTGTGTCCTTTATTAGTTTGCCATTGCTGGATTCCTACACCATGCTATATACAAAATATGCTCTGGTCATATAGTGTGTGATGCTGAAACCAACAAATTATGTTATGGCTTCATTTGATGCACTAGCTTCATTCCATATGCAAAGATAGTGACTGAGTTCACAGTAACCCTGAACCAAAAAACTGCCCAACCTTCATAAATGAAAACAAATATACGTGTCCCAGGATAATGTTGCAGGATCCAATCTAGGTCGGTCACCGGGACCAGAGGTTTAGTCTGAGCTTTTGGACTCATGCTGGAGCTCATCTTCATGGAACGTCTCTCTATCAGAATGTGTAGCCAACCTTCTTTTAATCTAGTCTAGCATCCTGTGTGAACTATTCTATGTATAATATTGTAGGATAGCATCTGAACTATGAAACATACCATTTAACATTATTGATGATGTTCATCTTCACCAGGTTATCGTCATGTTTACTTAGAAGGACTGACTGAAGCATCAATTTTTGTCCATATAACCATCAATGAAATTTATGGAAAGGTAAGAGATAAGTATTCAGTTCTACATACTGAACAGTTAACATTAGCATTTGATAATGAAAGAGCAGTTGTTGATTAATCACAGATTTAAGCTACAACTTCATCCTTCTGGTTTCAAAGTGCAAATGTCTGAAGAATGTTCAAGTTTTGAGATACATTTTCTTTCACTAGTGCCATATCTCCAGATATGTTTCTGGAGGGCATCAGACTTAAGTTTCAAAACCACGAATTGTGATTTGTGCTTATAATGGAAGTAAATGACATTAATTGCATCTTAATAGATGTACTTTCCTTAGATATGAAATAATTTATTATTTTGCTGCTGGGAAATTACTGTGTCCAAATATTTATTAGAACATTTCTTTCCTGCCTACTTTTTCTTATCACACCCATCTCTTTCTTTAAAAAGTTAAACTGATCCCTCCCATTTTGGGATTAGTAAGCAAAATTAGGGGGAGGCCAGTGGTGGGTTTCAATTTTTTTTACTACCGGTTCTGTGGGTGTGGTTTGGTGGGTGTGGCATGGCATGGCATGGCATGGCTTGGTGGGTATGATTTGGTGAGCATGACATGGGAAGGATACTGTAAAATCTTCATTCCCACTCCACTCCAGGGGATGGTTACTGCAAAATCCCCATTTCCTCCTGATCAACTGGGACTCCAGAGGCAGAGAATAGATGGGGGTGAGGCCAGTCAGAGGTGGTATTTACCGGTCTCTGAACTACTCACAATTTCCGCTACCAGTTCTTCAGAACTGGTCAGAACATACTGAAACCCACCTCTGGGGGAGGCCTAATAACTGGGGTGATTTAGCACTCATTTCTCATTGAACTGCAAAAACACTTCTTCAATGGAATTTGTTTCTTTTACTGGTAATTGCTTTGTGCTTAGTTTGAATCAATTTTAAAGCAAAGCTGCTGCTGTTCTCTTATGTTTCTGAATTTGGAAATTTTTAAAACTTAGTTTAAGTTTTAAAATGGCAAATAATTTATTTTTTGCAAACTGCTTTTTTCTCAATTTCTGTTATGGAGGAATATTTTGGTTGCTTGGGGGGCCATAGAACAATAGAGAGGCTCGTTTCATATCATGCAGATAGTCCTCTGTTCAATTTTTGGCATTTCTAAGTGAGCTACAAAAGACTCCCATCTGAAACACTGGTCAATTGAGGGCATTATTTTGCAAATAAGGAATTGAAATGACTTCGATATTTTCTGTGTCCCCGGCAACAGTGTTTAAGGTACTTGAGTTACTATCATTGCAAAGCAGTTGCAAGCAATTGCATTTATGAAAGACAGCGTAAGCTATTCACTGTCTTTGCTGACTATATTTAGGAAAGTTCAGTAATTCTGAACTCTGATTCTCAGACTAGAGGTTCACAGGCTGTAAATCAAAGTGAACTTCAGGATTCTTTGTCACGTTTTCTTTGGTGCAGCCACAAGAAGATTGGATCTTTTGATTTATTACTTTTAAATAGATTCAGCTGATCCTCCTAACTGTGGGTTCAGTAAAGGGTTACCATTGTATCTGAATTCAACCTATGATTTGGGAATAACTGACTTTTCCATTTAGCTTCATGATCTTGATGCCTAAATATGCCGTTTTAATTGTTCCAAGCAACTTTATTTTTAGTGATTCAAGAGGAAAGAAGAAAAAGAGATTCCCTAGTCTATAGGGGCAATAATTGTACCACGTTTCAGCCAATTTTAGTTTCATAAACTGATAAAAAATACTTTCTAGCACTACAATGTGCAAAAGAGGCACTCTCCAATTTGATAAAATCAAATTTTGCACAGTACATTTTCTAGGATGAGCTCATTAATCCATTTTACATCTTGCTTCATTGAACAGCCTAGTTCACTAAATTAACTCAGTGCTGATGTTAATAATCATTGCCCTCCTTTTCCCTTGTTTCTCCCTTATCTGCTTAAAAATCGGAGACAGCGCTCTTATTTTCTTGTTTTGAGGAGCTTTTCTTCCTTTTGCTTGGTGCACCTCCCTGTATTATTGCTCCATGAATCTAGAATTCTGATTCTTGACTTGGATCATTATTCAAAGAAGTACAAAATAGATGGGTATTTCAAACCTGAGGAAATGTTCAGAAATCTTCTCCCCTAAAGCCTCTCATTCTCTGTTAGAATGCTTGCTGGTCTACTTACCTTCAAATGGCTCCTTTTTCCACATGAAGTGTGCGTTTCGGTGTGCACTGTGCATGTGCTCATGCAGCGTGCGTTTGGTGTGTAGTATGCATGCGTGTCCAGGGTGCATTAGGTGCGCTCTGCATCATGTGTGCACAATATGCATTTGGCATGCATTGTACATGCATGCGCACAGCACACATTTAGTGTGCATGCATGGGCAGTGAACCAGTGGCAACCCGTGGAGGATTTCACCACTGCTTTGAAGTGCTACCCATTAGCTATTAACAACCATGCCAGGGATTGCTAGGGATGTTGCTACTTTGCAAAGGAATCTCTGACTTGGTCCTTCGTGAGTTGTTGCCTTTATTTTCTGACAGTAATTGATAGAGGTGGGAGAGGAAGAGAGCCGTTTGATCTATGTTTCTTTAAAGGAAATTTTCCCAGGAAGTAGAAATCTTAGCAGGAAGGCTGTACAGGTAGTCCTCGACTTACTGCAATTTAGTCCAAAATTTCTGTTGCTAAGTGAGACATTTGTTAAGTGAGTCTTGCCCCATTTTACAACTTTTCTTCCCATTGTTCTTAAGTGAATTACTGCAGTTGTTAAGTTAGTAGCATGTTAGTTAAGTGAATGCGGCTTCCCCATTGGCTTTGCTTGTCTGAAGGATGCAAAAGGGGATCACATATCGTGTTTTCCCAAAAATAAGACTGGGTCTTATATTAAATTTTGCTCCAAAAAACACATTATGACTTATTTTCTGGTTAGGTCTTATTTTGGGGAAAATATGGTACTAAATGCATCCATTTGGCTGACAGTCTTAACTGGGGCTTATTTTGGGGGCAGGTATTATATTATGAGCATCTTGAAAAATCATGCTAGGACTTATTTTCCAGTTGGGTCTTATTTTCGGGGAAACAAGATAGTCCTGGGACACTGCAACTGTCATAAATAGTCAGTTGCCAAGCATCTGAATTTTGAGCATATGACCACAGAGATGCCATAAGTGTGAAAAATGGTCATAAGTGCCATTGTAATTTTTAACAGTCACCAAATGAACTTAGTGAGGACTACCTGTATCAGGTTAGTGTTACATTCAGCTGGACTTGTCCACCTGTAGGAAGCAGTGGAATGTCAAATGCAGCTCTGCCATTTATCTGTAATAATAATTTACTATAATGTATGTATTTTCTTGTGATTCAGATGAAGAAATTGAGTTCGACATTTTTGCTTTTTTTTTTTTTTTGCCTTTCAGTGGAGTCCTTTAATCCTCAATCCCAGTTATACTATCATGCATTTTCTAGGAGCCACAAAGGTAGCTTTTAATTTAGCATGCAATTTTGCATTAGCTGGGTGCCTTTAACCCCCCCCTCCCTTTTTGGAGGCTTTCTGAATTGCATGATCTATTACTGCCATAGTGCTTTATTTCTCATCAAGCAATTGAAAGTTTGTGCTGCTGCTTTGAAGGTCCCGTGTGATAAAAATACATGCTTTTGGGCCAGGCTAGCTTCTCACCCAAGGAAATGTCTTGCGAGCTTGTCATATGCAATTAGGAAGTGTCTTGTAAAACCTCTTGCTTCAAGGCAGGCTGCCTCTTTTTTTTCTTATACATGCATGAACTCATGGTGAGCTTCACCTTTTTTTAATCAGTTTGATGTGGACTTGCTTCATTTGATGGCTTTCCTTGATTTGCTTGGGATTTTCTTATCAGTCGCTGCTCAGATATTCTTATCGGTCATTGCTCGGATAATGTGTGCAAATACAGCAATGTAGAAGTTCCTTTATGTAAAACAGGCTATTTCTCTCCCCCCCCCCCCAAATCCCAAATCTCTACATCTTTTCTCCGCTCTCGTTTTCTTTTTCTTTTTTCCAGAACAAGCAACTAATAGGACTCCGAGGGCTTTTTAATAAGAACTCCAAACATAATTCAGTGGAAAACAATACTAATTATATCCGAAAAAGGTCACTCGGGGACCGAATCCTTCGACGCACAGCCAGTGCTCCAGCAAAGGGCAGGAAAAAAAGCAAAATGGGCTTTCAAGAAACCACTGACCTTAAGGAAAGTGTATCTGACACGTTGGACTTGAAAGAGAAGGAAGGAGGTTTCAGGCAAACAAGCAGAAGTTTACAATTGCGTCCCATCTCCATGCCAGTTGAAAAATATCTCCTGGCAGGATTGCCACCACCAGACCAGGATGCTAGAGTTGTTGAAGTTACCAAAAGTGAAAGTACATCTGGTGAGTTACCCACTATGAGGCTTTGAGGATAATAATTTTGACCTTTTGATCAAATCAGTTCTGTGCTTGTTGCTTGAAAATTAGTCTAATAGGATGTATTGACATATATACATCAACACTGTACCTTATTGTATACCTAACATGCTATTTCCTTTTGAAACAAGGCACGTGGGCCAGAAAAGTGGTGAGTAGCAAGCAAAATAAATTAAATTCAAGATAAGAATGGAAATGTCACTAATTTTAATTCACAACAACTTTGTTTATTGTACCTCTCCGTACTTTTCTATCCTTGCAAACCATTTTTGTTTCCACTGTATCAATTCATTGCTTTTTGTTCTGTAAACTTCTTATTCCTTTTGAAAGTTTCATTAACTCCATGCAATCACTACAATCTTCTTTTTCTCCTCCTTCTTCTTACTACTCACTCTTTCATATATTTGTTTTGAAATATGACCCTCATTCATTCTCTATATTTATTTATTTATTTGTTTGTTTGTTTGTTTGTTTGCTTATTATATTTCTATACCGCCTTTCTCCCAGGATTCAAGGCGGTGTACAGTCAAGAAAAAATAAAAGATACATAAACATCATAAAATTGATAATTAAAATTATAACATAATTTAGCCCAAATTAAATAAAATCCATAATTATATTTTAATCATTCCCAGTTAACATACTTAGCCCCGCCTGATTGAACATCAGGGTCTTGAGGGCACAGCGGAAAGCATGGAGATTAGGGATGTTTCGTATATCAGGGAGCAGTTCATTCCAAAGGGTTAGAGCCCTTACAGAGAAGGCCCTCCCCCTGGGAGTCGCCAGTTGGCACAATTTGACTGACGATACCCTGAGTAGTCCCTCCCTGTGAGAACGAACTGGTCAGTGGGAGGCTATTGGTGGCAAAAGACGGTCTTGTAAGTACCCAGGCCCTAAGCCAAATTGCCTAATTGCACTTCTATATTAGTCCTTCTCTTTTCTAATCAATCCACATTCATTCATTACCTATTCATTCTTGACTCCATATCTTTTTAAATATGCCATTTCCACTGCATTCAACTTGTTTTTATATCCCTACTCCCATATCTAACTCTCAATTCCATATAAAATAATGGATGTATGTTCCACATATACCTCCATTATCCACTACTATCCATTATCTTTTTACCAGCATTTGTATGTCTTAAAATTTTTCCATTTTCTGATTTCTCCCAAAGTATACAAATTCATCTATCTGTTCTAATTTTTCTCCTTCATGTACTTAAACAACGGGCAATTGCATAAAATTGTTACCCCGTTTTATATGTCAATTGTAGCTATGTTTGTCAACATTAATTTTCAGATCCATATTTCCTTTTACATTATATAGCCTAGCTAATATTCAGTACAAATCATTCAAAGTGTCAGCCAATAACATGATTATCTGCGTATACGTTTGCAGCTCTCAGCAACACCCCTCTGTTTTTACCACAAACACTAGGTTTTTCATGTGTTGAGGTCAAATCTTCAACAGAAGAAGCAGTTTCTATTTAATCTATTTATTGTAGATTAATCCATCGATGCTTCAGTCAAGGAATATCATTAATTCTTGTTTTATTCTCTGCTCGGTGTTGAACCAATGTTTTATTCTCACACGTTTTACTTCTATCATAGATTGCTTTTATCACAGCAATAAACTTGCACCTCCATATCAATGCCAAGTATTGGTAATTCACAGCCGCTATAAAGAGCAGTCTGCTTTATAACCTTGAAAGTCTAGACTATATTTTAAATCATATTAGAAGTAAAGGGAAAAGAAAATATTTGTATATTATTAGCAGTACAGGAATCGTGCTGATGTGTAGAGTGCAAGTTTTGGGTGTATAATTGAAGAGTTCTGATAAATATGCCTCTTGTTGCAGATGGTGTTTTAACAGAGCTATTTTATTCTGTCTTTGTTTGTCATGCTCCTTTGTAGTACAAATCTGAATAGGAATACAGCTGAAGGTAATTCCACATGTCTAGATTATGATACCTCATTGACTTTCTTTATACAAATATTACATCATGACTGCAGTGATGTAATAAAGCATTGAAGAAAAACTTCAGTGAAATGCCTCCCACTGTATATTTTTTCCATTTCAGCACATCACATGGATAATTTATAGTAAATACACACTCACATAATTAATTTTTTTTCCACAACTGTGATTGAGTTTACATTCTTCATTTCTCTGTGGATAAACTAATCATAAGCAAGTAAGATAATATTTATAACACATTTTTTGTTTTTGTTTTCTGTTTGAATTGATTTAGCAGAAAGCAGAAACAATACAAGTGAGGATTGTACAAATGCGAAGAAAACCATCACCTCTTCTGAGAAAAAAACATCTTTTACATACCTGCTTAAGAAAGATGTACCCAAGTCTGGTACATGTGACACACTTTGTCCTGATGAAAAAGGAGAAAGCCTAAACTTTGCAATTGGGATAGCTGAAACCTATTTCTCCACTGAGTATTGGAAAAGTAATCTTCCCAATGAATTTGTTCATGTAAAGGAAGACTTTGAAAGAAAAAAACATGAAGACATAGGCTGCATGGATCCAAAGACATTGGAGATAACTGCACTTTGCAAAGAAAAGCGGAAAATAGCAGATGAAAAAGCTAATATGGAATCCCACCCAATTTTAAATACAACAATAACTAATGTGTGTGGCTTTAATGGTACACCAACTATCCCAGATAGTGACATTTGTTGTCTGATTAATGAGGTCTCTCTAGCTGATGAGAGAGAAAGGGATAATTCTATCTCGAAGCTGATAGAACAAATTGATGTCACAAGTGACCAAACTGACTTAACTCTTATTTCAAGTCCGTCTGATATTAATAAAGAGAACAATAATCTAAAGTCCATACATCTACCATGTACATCACTGAATGAACAAAGTGTCATTTTGGATGGTAAGTCCTTAAACTTAAAATCAGCTGGATCAGCTTGTTCAACTAGTTCGAGACTGGAAAATACCATAATATCCACCCCTAAGACAACAGGGTGTTCTCTGTACACAATTATTCATGAGGCTTCTCTTTCTCCAGTTTCTCAGTCTGCATTAATGAATACACTTGTTTGCAAAGATACAACCAAGGAGGCAAAGGACAGTTGCATAAATGAGGGTGCCAAACACACTTCCTGTATTTCACCTGTCACCACGCAGAAAGCAAACTCTAAAAGAAAATGTGGAACAAGCTGGGAATTTTGCAGCAATAGCAACTCCTATACTTCTGACAAACAGAATACCATTGTTGTCCCAGTCACTTGTGCAAATTCTACAGGTAGTAGCCTAATGGAAATTGATGGGGAATTACAAGACCTCTTGATAACTGCTTTTGAATATAAGATAGAAGATATGAGCCAAGTTGCTTCTCCTCTGAAACTTAAGCAGAGTCAGGATACACTATACTATAACAAAACTATACGTGAACCCCTAAAGGGCACGGACTTTCACAGTGAAAACCTAGCTGAAGATTTAAAGTTCAACAATGATAAGAATCAGTATTTTCCATACCCATGTCAGCAGACATTCGAACTTTTGTACAATAATTGTTTGCAAATTTCAGATGCCCAAAATGAATTGTTAAACATCCCTCCATCAAACAGCATCAATGCTGCTCTTAAGCCCAAAAATGTTCTGCCTTCACCCTTTCCTGGAGCTCAAAAGCAACAGAGCCCTTGTAAATCAAAAAGTCTTGGTGACTTAACCTCGGAAGATATCTCATGCAATTTTGAGAGCAAGTACAAATACATTAGTAGAGGTTTTATTACATCTGGTATGAGAGACAACATGGTGGCCACTCTGAAGGCCAAGAAACCATCAACTACAGACATTCTGACTGAACAACTGCGGAAACTTGTGTCTTTTGATCAAGAAGAGAGTTGCCAGTCATTTTGTTCTAAACAAAATGATGACTGCCCAAAAATGCTGGTCAGAAAACTGTCATCTAGAAGTCAGAGTAGAGTGAGAAATATTGCTAGCCGTGCCAAGGAACGACAAGAAGCCAATAAACAAAAGCCTTCTAATATTAGCAGTAATGTAACAGACATAGTCCTTCGAAATAAGCCCCCAGTACCACCTCATATCATCAACAGGCATTCTACTGGATCTTATATAGCAAGCTATCTAGATAACTTCAACCCAGATGACCTAGAACGCAGAGGGGTCCCAGAAGGTGCCTGCTCATCTTTGCATTTGGGGTACAATGACCGGTTTTGTACAGATGACTCCCTTTTAGAGACCAAGCCAAATGAAGATGACAAACCAGAAATCTATTTTCTCCTAAGACTATAAATTGTAAAAATGTATATCTTCATTGTTTACAAGCGTTGAATGAAGGATTATCAGTAAACAGTGCGTCCATTAGGCTTTCAATTACTCAGAAATATTTTTTTTGTAATTAATTAGTGTGTCGCATTCTGATAAATGTTTATGTAAATAGTTGTGGCAATATGTCATGTATTTGTTTTCATTTTGAGAATTTCTACACATTTGTTGCTTTCTACATGAAATGAATTCTCCTATCCAGTCTACAACTGTATGCAACAGAATTTGGTATAGCTATGAAATGTTACGTTTGCTGCATTTTTGAACTACTACAGATTTTTAGAGTTAATTATTATCCATCATATAATTCTCTTCCTGAAGAATTACATTTTTTAATTTAATGCATTTTCCAGATAAAACAAAATGTAAGATATACTAAATTTAAATTTCCTACCTTCTATATTTATTAGATAATAAAAATTTCCTACACTGAGAGGAATAGAACATTCTTTCATAAAGCGCAGAAACTTTCATTTTTACAAATTGTGTAATGTTTATTTTTATTAATTTGTTGGATTGTGTATCCCATTCCTTCTTCTGTTGCTGCTGCTGTATTTATTTCAACTAGACTCCCAAGAAATCCAGTTCTTCCCTTAATTGTTTTCAGCAATACAAGTGTGATTTAGTGTGATTAAGGAGTTATGTGACTTGTTTTCGTATCATTTCTTTGTAGATATTTGATTGTTTTGATACCGCTGTGTTAGAGCACAGTAAATCGTGGATATTGTCCCAAAGAATATCTCTGGAGTGATGTAAAGATTCGTGCTTCTTTCATTGGCTGTTTAAGTGGTGGTGTGATGTCCAAGAGATCAGGAGTTCAATTGTTTTTTGGTGTTGATAATGAGATTAAAAAGAAGATCCAGCAAAGCAGTTGACAAAGTTGCTTTGCAAGGCCTTGTTATGCAAGCAAAGCACCCCTGCTCAAAGCATTAAAGCAGCTGCATCCTCTAGCACAGGGGTGTCAAACTTGTGGCCCATGGGCTGGATGCATCACACGCTAGCTACGCCCACCCCCATTTTAGCAAAGGGGAAAAAGGTCACAATACATCATGTGATGACAATGTGATACTGTGTGTTTGACATCCCTGCTCTAGTAGGTTCACACACTAACTTTGAAGACAGGATCCAGCTATCTCTACAGGGCAGTCTGAGTTGAAATATTGTCACTGTTGCATTTATACCTTCAAACAACTAGATAGTGAGCATCCCAGTGGATGTGGCTGCTTTACCCTTTAGGTTGAAATACCTTATTCATGTTAATACTCTTGGCACAGCTTGATTGAAGTTTGGTGGTTTTTTAGAAGTAGCTCCCTGTTCTTAAAGGACATGTTTATAGTTTACAACTATATAAAGGTATGGCTACAATTATGTGACCCACAGAAAACCACCATTGCAATTTCAATTTAAAATTCCATGCTAATTAAATAATCTGTTCCCAGAAGTCAGTACAGATATAATATTCAATTGCCTAGTAACAGCATGCTACAAGTTCTTCCTATATTGTTCTTACCTTTATCAATATAAAATGTTCCATCTGAGATAGCTATATTTGATGTGAAGCAGAATTAGCCAATTGTTGAAATTGGAATTTGATAAAAAATTCTAGTTTTCTAGTTCCTGATTACTAAAATACTGTATGGGGAAGAGTCTATAAGAATGAATGTTATGTCTTCCCAAACTTTTCTGTGAGCAGTTTGTATTTCCTTTGAACTTTTGACTTAAAGAAATTTTGCTTTTCATGTATTTATTTTCTGTATTTGGCTATGAGTGTACTTAAAATGCAGTAGCAAAGTGGTATGCAATAACATAACTTCACACATAGAAACAAAAAAGCTTTATCTTGCGGTGGATTTGAGACAAGGGCTTTTTCTAGTTAATGCTAAGAGTGGAAGGAGAGTCATCGTGAAATCACCTCAATATTATGTAGCAATGTTTTAGCAGCTTCATCTGCATTGTGTAATGAGAAATCTTGTTCAATGTACAAGGTATGTACACCTCTTTGTAATATAGGATATTATTTGTATTCATGAAAGGGAAACCTTAAATAAATTTGTAATACCCAAATATATGCTTCTGAGCTATGAAGTAGAGTAATGCTGTCAAGTAAATGAAAGTTTATAGTGGGAAGGCAGTTGTTATTTACAGACCTTTATTCTTGGAAAATACTATTTCCGATTCTTACAAAATGGGTATTAATGTAACTTTTTGAAGTCTATTTGTGCGTGTCTGTATTTATATACTTAAATTGAAGCTTGGGAACTATTGCAATATCCCTGCATATTATTTATATTTTAACATGTCTGTGAGGCAAACTATAGTCCACAAGGCAAAGTCAAGTAGAAGACAAAAGGCAGTTCTCAGGGCAAGGCAGAGCAAGGTAAAAGGCACAACTCAAAGCTAAGGGAATGTACCTCAAAACAAAAAACTGTTCTTGGCAAAGACAAATTCCCCATGGCTTCTCCTTAAGGCAATCTACTCCAACTGTTCCTTGTAAGGAGGGATGTGGCAACCTTTTCCTGACTGGCCTTGCAGCCCTTCTCTGAACTTGCCTATACTCTTCTCCCCATGCCCTTGGATCAGTGGGGGAGGCAGCTGTTCCTAATCAAGGGGAGCTGCTGCCTATCAGCACCACTGCCTGTCAGCAGCCAATTCTCCCCTTTGAGAGCAGACAGCTCTCTGGTTGACCACCTCCCCCAATGCTTGAGAACCTGGGACAGCATCATCCTCACCCCCGGCCACTTCAAACATGCCCAAGGAGCCATGCCATCCCCATCGGATGGTCCCAGTTCCAACTCCTCTTCCTCCTTCAAACCCTGCTCTGATGGGACCATGAGAGAAAGAATACTTTTTGCTAAAGTGGCAGGTTTGTGACTGAGTACAGTCTGCGAAAACTTGCATAATAGGCAACGGCTCAATTTAGAAAAAATACCGTATTTTTTGTAGTATAAGATGCACCTTTTTCCTCCCTAAAAGAGGTTGAAAATTTGGGTGTGTCTTATATTCTGAATGTAGCTTTTTCAAAGCTTTTTTAAAAGATCTAATGAGGTGCTAATGAGGCACTAGCAAGCCATCTTCCCAGCTTTGCCTGCTCCCTCAACTCTGTGCTTTAACGAGGCTCTAGTGAGTGAAGCAATCTCCAGGCTTTGCTCCGACTCTCAGCTGTTCTTTAGAAGGTTTTTTTTTTTCAGTCCTAACTAGCACTAACCGAGTGAAGCAATCTCCCTCCATGCTTTGCCTGCTTTTCTCATTGCTGCTTCCTCTCAGCTGTGCCTTAGAAGCTGTTTTTTATCCCCAAGCAAGGGATAAAAAACCAGCAAACTAATCTGCTGAAGCTGACCAGACTAAGGATGCTAGCCAGATGAATACCTGGTAGGCAGATTCCCCCCCCCCCCCATTTTCCTCCCCAAAAACTAAGCTGCATCTTATACTCCGATGTGTCTTATACGCTGAAAAATACGGTAAGCACCTGAAAGTCCAACTCTGAAATATTACTTTTACGAAGAGGAAATTAATTTTAATAGAAGAACATTTATGGCTGTTTCTGGCCATTTATGGTTTCAAATGGAACTTTTACTCCTGCAAGGCTGTAATTATGCAGGTAGAATACCATTTTAATGTAGCTGTTAATGTATTTCCATCATTTTGTTTTTAATAGATTCTCCTTTTAAAGCATATCATGTCTACTTTCGTACCGGTAAATGCAATTTTGTTTTAGAAAATTGCAATGCATCATTGTTGATTACTATTTATGTTCTATATAACATTACCGTACCCTTTTTATCATTAAAAAATAAATGAAACCAAACACACACTTAAAAGTAGAGAAGACTTCAAAAACATGAAGCAAGAAGGCTGGACTAGATCCAGGAAGGCAAGGCAACATTTTTAAAAAAGTATAATTATTAGGGTAAAATGTCTAACAGAATTTAAAAGAGCAGCTGCATTTTGGCTTTTCAAAAAAAAAAAAAAAAGGTAAAATTTACACTTGGGGAAGAAAGATAAAATAGAGACTAAATGTGAAGGAGCAGTCACTGGGGACATTGAGTGTAAATAATATATAAATCTGTCAAAATAGGCCAGTGAAGATTTTCTTCTCTTGTCTAGCACAGAGAATGGATTGCTTGCAACTAAAGAGACCAGAAGAGAAAAGACCAGGACACCTGATGAAAAGCCTTTTTTCTACCTTCTGTCTGGAAATAAAAAAGGACATAAAGTTTCAAAGCAAAGCTAATTTTGAGAAGAGCATAGTGCAACAAAAACCTAAGTTGACAATCTGGAAGTAATATAATTAAATAAATGAAATAAAATGTTTAGGCAGAGTACTTGACCATACTGAAATCAGGACACAATGCCAAATACTAGTAATTCAAGAGGAAAATTCTGAAGGTATATTCCTCAAAATTCAAGTACAGTAAGCATACATTTTATTCAGTAACATATCACATACTAAAGAAATTATGACGATGACAGGTTACTAAACTGAACATCATTATCCTGACAACAAATGAAACCCAGGTAAGTAGAACTGATTAACTAATAGATCCAATTGGTCTTCTACAACTTGGTGCAAAGAAAATTGTATAGCATTTATTTTTTCATCAATTCCAGATCTTTTTTTAAAAAAATTGTAATTAAAATTGTAGCACTTAGCTCTTTATTATCTTGGGAAAGATCACAGAGATTTTTCTCTTTCCTCTCTTGGTAAGGCAGAATTATCTGATGGAAACAGAATATGACAAAAGCAATAAATATATACAATTGCAGACTAAATCATACAGCTATGCATTTGCCTATAACAGATATGAAATTGTTAGGGGAAAATTGATTAGAAAACTAGGATAGAGAATATGTATATCATTTGACATCTCTCACAAACTGAAAATAAAGATGTGTTGCACATCACAATTAACTTCTAAACATCCTATTTTGATGGGATCTGGTATGCATCATGAAAAGAATAGTAGGAGAACAGACTCTGGAATGACAGGTTTGGTTATGGCTTGAGTTCTTATTACTTGCAGGCCTGTTTAATTCACATAAAATCTGTCCTCCTTTTTGTAGTAATCAAGAAGGCAGGCTGTGAATTCCTCCCCTCCATCCTGTTGGTTTGGAAATAACCCTCAATAGTAGCTCACAAACTCTGGAATAGTTTCCCTCAATTTAGACTGCCCCTTTTTCTGCTAATTCCTTAGAACAACTGTCCTTTTCCCATTTTCCAACAAGTCTTCAGAACAAAAGATCCAATTTAAATGCAGGCAGTTGGTCAGAGAGAATATGGAGTTAGTTTGATTATAAGACTTTTAGAATTTCTGTATTTGTTTTACTTGTCTTTGTGGCATGTTTTATTCTATGAGCCACCTAGACTTTTTGTTAGAATAGACATATGTTTATTTTGTATTTATTTTTTTAAAAGTTTTAAAATATACTAATGAGGATTTTTAATTTAATTTTACAATTTTAAAACAAGTCAATTGACCGGAATTTCAAGATTCCGTTATTAAAACCAGTCTTGGTAAAGCTTCCTCTATTTACAACCGCAATTGAGATAAAAATTTCTGTTGCTGAGCAAGACCGCTATTGTGAATGTTCCTTCATTCTACAACTTTTCCTGCCACACTTGTTAAGTGGGTCACTGTAGTTTTTAGTAAGACTGTTGTTAAGTGAATCTGGCTTCCCCATTGACTTTGCTTGTCGGCCAGAAGCTTCCATGCTGCCACCTTCTCATGTGTGGAAAGTAGGAGGGGGGATTTAGTAGAGGGGTTGTCTTTAGACATAGTAGCATTCTTCCTGTCGGGCAAGGTCAGGCTGATTCTGCATTTGGAGAAGGAGTGGTCAGAGCGCTGTCTCGAGATGGGATGGGTGGTGATTGGAGCATGAGATTGACTGAGGGGATGAGTAACTTTGAGTAACGAAATGAATGATGATAACTCAAGGACTACCTGCATTTATAACTTTTCTGTGGAGTTGACTTCCTGATCTAGTCTATCTAGTGGGGCTAGCATCAATCTTGCAAGTCTGATTGCACTGTACCTATTCTTCTTAAATTCCAGTAAATCAGGGCGGCATCTTAACAGCTTCTGAATGTTATTTCATTTCTCTGGATTTAAAAAATTGTTCCGCCTCTTTTGCCTAAATAATTGTTCTTGCATACTCCACCAAGTCCTCTTCCTTACTTTCTATAATAATTAGCAGTGGGAACTGAGGGGGAGGATGGTGCTATTAAAACATGTTTATTTCTAGGGAGTCTACACTAATGTATGAACAATTATTCATCTGTGTGTTTCCTTGTTGGTTCATGCTAACTTGTGTAATAAAATAAAACACATAATATTTCCACTTTGTGCCTTTTTGTTCTATAAAGGACAAATCCTATAATTTTTAAGATGTTCCAAACCTAACCCTATAAAGCAACTTCTTAAAGATTATCTGTTACTCTGGAAAAATGAAACACTTTTGTGAGCTCAAAAAGCAATTAGATTGAATGGGATGCAGCAGATTTTGTTCCTTCTGAATTTTTTGCTCTTTGTACCTTTCAGAGTCTTAGCCCTCCTGCTGAAGCAAACAAAACTTGACCGAAATGCAATTCCCTTCAGGTCTTTCTATTCAGAAAGGAAAACAATGTGCTGCCAAAAACTTCCTATCTGATTTTTGAAAAAAAAACCATAGATTGAGAAAGTCCTGTACTGAATGTCCTTCTAACAGCAAAAAAATAGGAGCTTCTTCCTCTGTCGTGATTACTCACACATTAGTTACTTCTGCCCCCCCCCCCAAGGCTATATTGGCAACAACAACAAAAAGCTGTGACTGTCCAGATGTTGCTAAATTTCAATTCCCAAGATTCTCAGCTAATATACAGGTAGTCCTTGACCTACAACTATTTGTTTAGTGAAGTTACAATGGCACTGAAAAAGTAAATTGTGACTGTTTCTCACACAATTGTTGCCGTAACCTTGTGGTCACAGGATCAAAATTCAGATGCTTGGCAACTGGCATGTATTTAGGATGATTGCAGTGTCCCGGGGTCACGTGATCCCTTTTGCGACCACCTGGCAAGCAAAGTCAACTGGGAAGTCAGATTCACTTAACAACTGTGTCAAGAAAGATTGTAAAATGAGGCAAAACTCACTTAACTGTCTTGCTTAGCAACAGAAACTTTGATCTCCGTTGTGGTCGTAAGTCAAGGACTACCTGTAATCAATGGTAAGAAATGCTGAAAGGTGTTGAATAACCTCTGAATGCCCATGGCTTCCATTCCACTAGAATGACCTTACTGGAAGGCTTCTGATTTTGTCACTAATTTTGCAAGTAACATTTACAAGACACGTTGATAAAAAGTGGCTCAAAATGGGTTGTGGTTCTGTTTCTCATTTAATGTATATATTTATTGAAATCAAACTATAGAATAACCACCAACGTCAAGAATAGAAGTGCCAGATAGAATTCACCAGGTTAATTTTCCTTTTTGAGGGAATACACTTTAGGGTCATGTAGACATCTGAATTTGAAGAGCACTGTATGACTTTCTGCATACATGGGTGCATTCATAAAGCAGTACTTGCCTATACATTAGAAGCCAGGTTTAACTTTAGACATCAAATTTTTGTATCTCGATTTTCTTTTCTTTTCTTCTTTTTGTTCTTTTTTGGTTATTACATTTCTATGGGATCAATATCTTTATTGTCATGATTTTTTATTTTTGGGGTGCTTATTTGATTATCTCATATTATTTATTCAGAAATGCTGTCATTCCCAGGAACCAGCCTAGGTTTTTTGTGAATAAGTAATATTGGACTAATCTCAGCTCTCCTTGATGATGGGTAATTGGTTTGGTAGACAAATAGAATGTGTTTAATTTAGTTCATCCTGATTTCAGTGAAATATTTGGCAAACCTGTCATGAAATCAAGCATATTTTTCTGGATGGAACACAAGGAACCGACTCCACCTGAAATAGACAATTTCATAGATGACAATGACCTAAGCCATAAAGAGCTTTCTGAATCATCACTCAATCTTTGAAATATACTCAGAAAGCTATTGACAGCACCCACAAAAGAAATGTCACTAAGGCCTCAAACTGTGTTTTCATATAGATGTTTAATAAGATGGAGAAGAGAGCTTTAGTATCCAAATACAACTCCAATGCACTTTTACCACTCCTAAATGGAACTGCCCACTCAAAAAAGGAGTGGAACCAGTCAAGAGAGTGACTTAAACACAAAATACTGTGTTGTCTCAGTGGGTAGTGGTACTAATAAACTTGATCTAAAAGCCTATTAAGAACCTAACCAAAGTCAGTCCTAGTTAATAAAAGTTTGGAAATCTTTGTGTAATTTCAGGGCTATCATGTAGGCTGGGGGAAAAAAAACACCAAACATCAAAGCAGAGCATGAAGGAAAACCAGAACATGAAGGAAAACTATAACACTGCCAAGAAAACTGATGGATAGAGAAATCCAGATATTAGCCTCTGAAGCATCTTTCATTTATTCCTATCCTCCATCCATTCTTTTTCTCTTTTCATGTGAGAGACATCTCAACATTTCTTATCCTACAGCTGCAAATGTGTACATCTCTTAAGCTTCTACTACAAAACATTAGTGCAAAATTGTACATGAAAATCATCATCTTTTATTTTGTATGCAATTTAAATATCTACTGTGTTTCCCCGAAAATAAGACCCTGTCTTATATTTTTTTGAACTCTGAAATAAGCGCTTGGCCTTATTGCCATGCGCTCGAAAGCCCAATTGGGCATATTATCAGGAGATGTCTTATTTTGGGGGAAACGGTACTTTTGTATCCAACCTTTTATTATGAAGCTTGATGAATTGATGATGCTCAGAAATGCTTCTTGGTCTTTATTATGGTTGTGTACAAGGCAACTGATTTTACTGATTACTGTTATGCTTCAATATGAAAAATCTGGAAAAAAGGGGGAAACACCCAAATTACTTAATGGCATTATCCATTATGCCCCCTATTTGATGAAGAAATGAATAATCAGAAAAGTCAGTGACTTGACTTATTGAGGCAGAATTACTTGACTTCTCAGTATTTCAGAACAACTTTAAAGTTTGACTCATATCCTCATGATCAGAGTGTATCTATGCTGAAGACAGAAAGCACTGAAAATTGGAAACATTAATGACTTTGAACTGAACACAGGCACAATCTTACTTGGAACTGAATCACAGAAATCAATACGTCTTAAGAATAATGAAATAAGAGTTTTGGAGTTGTCTTGAGACAGTCATATCATATCTACTGAAAGGAATGAAAAGACTTCCAATTATTTTATCGTCTTTTTTTCTCTCTAAGGGAAAAAAAGGCTGCTAGTATAATATAAAAAATAACTGAATCGAAAGATAAATAATTTGGAAAAGGGTATAATATTATTAATAGACAAATATGAACAATTTTAGCCAAATATCTCACTCATGTACCTCTTCCAACAAGCACTATATTAATCACTTACAAATAAATAAAGGGCTATACTACTGTTCCATACTGTGTTTGTTTTAACTATTATTTCTGAAATAAGATATACTGGTTTGGTTCATCAACAAAACACTGTAAAACTCAATGCCTATTTGGCACTTCATGACAAGCCTAGCCAAACACGAATCTTAATATTTAACCGTAATATGTTGTATTATTTCAGAAATTGAAATAATGCAACAACCACATCATATTTCCTCTTATTCTGCATATTACCTCTAAAGATACAGAAAAAGGCAACAGTTTGAAGTCTGGAGATTATTAAAATGTTGTCTAGCAAAGTTTAAATGTCTTTTGCGCAATTTCTTTGATGAGCATTTGTTTGTTCCTTTCCGTCAGCAGTAGTGGAAGAAAAAAAAATTTTTTTTGAATCAAGTTTTATTAGGTTTTTTTTTCTCCTGACACACACCTGCATATTTTATGAAACAGAGTATTGACCATATCATATCATATTCAGCTTGTCATATCCAAATACATTTTACTTGGTTACAATTTCTGCCAAAATATTCTTTTTCCATATTTTTAAATCAAATCTTAATATTTCTATTCTTGTTTATATAAACAGCATCTTCTTTCACCCTCAAGTTCTATTTTCTCCATTTTTAGTCATATATATTCTCTTTTAATTTTTAATAATTCATTCTTTATCCTAGTATATTTAAAAATGTTTGGGGATGCCTTTCTTCCATTTCATCTTTTTTGTTTTACAGCAATCTTTCTTCTCTTTCTCTTCTCTTTCCTCTACCTCCCTTCTTTTATCCTTCCTACCTTCTTCCATCCTCTCCTACTCCTTCTCTACTTCCCCTTCGTTTCTCCCCCTCTTCCTTTCTTCCTCCCTACCTAACCTTCTTTCCTACTCTTCTTTCCCCTCCCTTTCTTCTCTCCTCTTCCCCTTCTTCTATTCCTCTCTCTCCTTCTCCCTTCCTATGGAAGAAAATTTATAGTGTATAGTGTTACTGTAGTTATTCTGAACTGCTCTAATTAAACAAAAGCTTAGGAATTTTAACAGCAATCCTACAGCCTGTTAAAACCAGTAAATTTTTGGATATCCTTGAGGCTTTTGTTAAAAAAAATTCTTTTTTTAAAAAAATGGCCAAAATACATAATCAAGTATAAATGCATATGCTACATCAAACGTTGGATAAATATGCTTTTTGAGCAGAAGACATGAAAAGGTTCTCTTAAATTCAGATCAGCTAATCTTAGCCATTGTATGGCCACAGATGAAATTACATGCAAAGTATATTTTCTTCTGCTGGGTTTTAATCTTTTTTATTTCATAAAGATTCTTTTTTTTTTCTTTTCACATTCTTCCTAGGAGGGAAATTAAACAGGTTATTGAAATAAACATCATAGAAAAGTATTTATGGAACCTGGGAGTAAATCAAAATTAGGTACCTGCTAAAGGGAGAATTTGTTCCAAATAATAAAGTTGGGAAAATAAAAATCTGAGTTTGAAAAAGGTATAAAAAGCTGTGGAGCCGATTTACAAGATTCCTCTGATATAGGCAAATGCATACACTTGGATGGAGGAGTAAAGGCTTTGCTTGAGAGGAAAGCTAGTATAAGAAAGAATTATAAGAAGGAAGGAAAGGAAGTGGTTAGCTGAGTAGGAGGCAGCTGGGTGAGATAAAGGGATTTGGAACAATGTTTTCCAATTAAGAGAAAGATAGACAAGCTACTCATGAATAAGTGGTAAAAAGGAAAACCATGAAGCTTTTCTACCTCTACCATTATGTCTCCAGCTGGTGTTTCATTTTTCACAGTTAACAAGGAGGTTGACAGCTTGCAGAGGGCAAGAGAGCTGAATCAGTAGGTCATCTGGCCAAGGAGGGGATAGGAAGTATGCTAAAGTTCACCAACTGGGAAGGCCTAGAAGGGTTGGCTGGGGAAAGAGAACAAGAATAGATTTAGACAAGCCAGCAGGAGGGCATTCCAAGAGGGGTTAATAAACAACCAAAGGGAGAGTGAAACAAAAGCAGCTGTGAGGAGCAGGGAGAGGTGGTTTGTTTTACCACATATTTACTTGCTTTTGAAGTGTGTGATCTCTTTAAGGAGGCTGGTCCTTAAATTAAGGAAATGCCGACTCTGAGTAAACTTTACAGCCTTATGGCCCCTTTATAACCTGTGGACTTCAACTCCCAGAATTCCTGAGCCAGCTTGGGTGTCTCAGGAATTCTGGGAGTTGAAGTCCACAGGTTGTAAAATGGCCACAGTTGCCCACCCCTGCTTTTTACAGCATATGCTGAGGTGGGTTATTCCCACTATTATTGTTTAAAATTACTCTTGAACGCATCTCTAGGTAGTTCTCAATTTACAACCATTTGTTTAGCACTATTCAAAGTTACAATGGCACTAACTTATGACCATCGACCCAAGACCATCACATTTTGATCATGATATCATGTGATCAAAAGTTGGGTGCTTGGCAACTGGCATGTATTTACCATGGTTGCAGTATACTGGGATTATATGATCACCATTTAGGACTTTCCCTGTTGACTTCTGACAACCAAAGTTGATGGGGGGGGGGGGGGGGGAAGCCTGATTCACTTAACAACCATGTGATTCACTTAACTACAGAAAATTCACTTAACAAATGTGGCAAAAGGGGTAAAATTGGGTGCAACTCATTTAACAACCAACAATACTTAGCAATGGATATTCTGGCCTCAATTGTAGTCATAAATCAAGGACTACCTGTAATATTGTCTATATGGTGGATATTTAATTAAAATTCTGGGTATACTACATAAACACAAATACATACATATACACACATACACATATATATCTTTGGAAATAGGGATGTTTACCTGTTAAATGTTTAAGAAGTGTATCGCTGTAAGAATAAGATCATAGTTGTGTAAATATAGTGAGCAATATACAGCGCAATAATAGATAATTTAAGCCTCTGAAATTATTTTTGTATTGAGTAAATGCATTCAGGCAGTCTTTTCCAATTTTGGGTCATCTAGACTCATTCCAAGAATGCAAGACCAAAATGTCTGGAGGCCATCAACTTCTTATATGATTTAATTATTTAAAATGTTTATACTTTGGTCATTTTACCATCAAAGGATAAAATAGCACAATAGAAATGGTAGGAACAGAAACCAATGGAAGCAGAAACAGAAAAACTGGCACCACAACTAAATTTCTGTGAAGCAACCTACAATACTTTCTTCCAATGCTGACCCCACCTCTGTCCCAACATTTAGGATAAAAGCCATCTCTGATGTTTTTCTGAAATTTAAAAAGGTGGGGACTGGACCTTTGGTTGGTTTGGATCTTAGCTAATTTAACTTTGCTGTTTGCCAAAGAAGTTAATATCCTTCTTGATTGTATGGTTTACAGCTGTCAGAAGAGCTGCTATCATATCAGGTACAACTTCCAAACTGATCAATTACATTTACAATTCAACTGAGTTTATTAAATCATGCCTGTAAGACAATAAGAAAAAAAGATTTCAAACCTGGCACATTTCATGATCAATAAGCAGTGGTGGGATTCAGGTAATTTAATAACTGGGTCTCTGCCCTAATGATTTCTTCCAACAACCAGTGTGCCAAACTGCTCAGAAAGTTAAAGAGCGGTTCTCCCGAAGTGGTGCGAACTGGCTGAATCCCACCACTGCCAATAAGACTAAGACAGCAAGAATCCAGACAGCATTTCAATTTCAGGAAAGGAACTGAGAAGTATGTTGAAGAGACAGCTTCCACCACCAAACCTGATTGCTATGGACTTGTGATATTAATCACTAATAAATGGTCTTCCTATAATACCTCTTCTGATTTTCTTCTAGAATCCTCTTGGCGTTTTTGTTACAAATGAAAATATTCCAGGTATTCTACTGGGACATTTATTTTTTTCAGCATGCTTCAAGGATCTCCATTTTTTGGAGAACCATGATCTCTTAAATATTCAAGATACTCCATAATGAACACCATGAGGCTCTGATAAATGGGTTCCTGCTTTCTTCATAAAGCTAATCTCCTGGGTGTATAAATAAGCTGCCAAAATTGCTAAACAAGTGGCTAGGATAACAGTAGCCAGGTTTACAAGATTTTCACTAATAATTCTGCCATTGGTGTGAAATAATATGCTCTAGCTGTCAAATCCATTTGTTCAATTGCCCAATTCCTTGCATACAAATTAGTCCGTCTCATACATACACGAAGGTTGCTTTCAGACAAAGATTTGATAGCTTAAATGCAATTGGAGTGGTATAATAATAGACAGCTACACAAAACTTTTCATTTATTAAAAATACTTGTGACTGAATTGGGGAAGAAAAGTCTGCGTAAGGGGAAGAGATTTGCATCCTAGCTATAATTTTTTGGAAATTTGACCATATATATAAACCAAGGGGCTTTGGGTGCTATTTAAGAGAAAATAAAGAACCATCTGTAGGAAGGTATTCTCTTCCATTTCCAGGATTCTCCAGTCAAAACTTTACTTCAAAGAACAGAGAAATGTTGCAACCAATAGTTAAATTATCTGGAGAGGAGATAGTCAGATAAATGTATTATTTCAATGGTGGGTTAGAAGATTTTTTTTTAATAATAATAGCAATAGCAATAGCACTTACACTTATATACTGCTTTACAGTGCTTCTAAGCGGTTTATGGAGTCATATTGCCCCCAACAATTTGGGTCCTCATTTTACCCACCTTGGAAGGATGGAAGGCTGAGTCAACATTGAGCCTGGTGAGATTTGCCTGCCAAATTGCAGGCAGCTGGCAGTCAGCAGAAGTAACTTGCAGTACTGCACTCTAACCACTGTGCCACTGTGGCTCATATTTCATAATGCATGTATTTCATGATACAGAGGTAAATAATAGCTTCTGAAAACTTCTTGAAAAGATCTTTGTGTCATTTGCTCCTCTTTTATATATAGTACTTTGTTTATTTGGTATGAATTAATTAGTTTGATCATTTTTTCAATACTGCTTTTTTAAGTTTTTTAAAAAAATGTTGCATGTGCTGCTAAACCATAAAACAACTGACTAAGGTTCACCATATTGTACAAGCTGAGATAAATTGCTTAATGTTACTCAGTGACTATATGCTTAGACTATAATCACCCATCATTTTATTAATGCACCACAATAGATGAATTTATACAATCTACTCAGCCAAATTTGAAGAAACCACATCATGGTTTTGCAGGGTGGTCAAGTGCAACCAGTAGTACAGACCATACATTACAGATTACATATTAACAGAGTTTGAAGGGACCTTGTAAATCATCTAGTCCAACCCCCCACCCAAGCAGGAGACCCTACACCATTTCTGACAAATGGCTGTCCAATCTCTTCTTGAAAACCTCCAGTGATGAAGCTTCCACAACTTCTGAAGGCAAGATGTTCCAATGGTTGATTGTTGTCACTGTCAGAAACTTATTTCTAGGTTGAATCTCTCCTTGATCAGTTTCCATCCACCCTCTCCTCTCTGTGGCAGGCCCTCAAATATTGGAAGATTGCTATTTATTTTATTTTATTTTATTTTATTATTTTATTTTATTTTATTTTATTTTATTTTATTTTATTTTATTTTATTATTTTATTTTATTTTATTTTATTTTTTTATTTTATTTTATTTTATTATTTTATTATTTTATTTTATTTTATTTTATTTTATTTTATTTTATATTTTATTTTATTTATTTTATTTTATTTTATTTTATTTTATTTTATTATTTATTTATTTTATATACCACCCTTCTCCTGAGGGACTCAGGGCGGTGTACAGCCAACTTAAAACACAGAAATATAAAATTTAAAACAATTTTAAAAAATATTAAAATATATTTGAATTTGAATTGTTATTTCAAAATTTAAAATAACAATATTTAATGGGGAATTGCATTTTTAATCGACTGCTATCATGTCTCCCCTGGTCCTTCTCTTCACTAGACTAGCCATTCCCAGTTCCTGTAACTGTTTTTCATATGTTTTAGTCTCCAGTCCCCTAATCATCCTGGTGCTCTTCTCTGTGCTCTTTCTACAGTCTCAACATCTTTTTTATAGTGTAGTGACTAAAACTGGATGCAGTACTCAAGGTGTAGTCTTACTAATGCTTTATAGAGTGATATTAGTACCTCACTTGATCTTGATTGTATCCTTCTGTTAATGCAATTTAGGATTTTGTTGGTTTTTTTGGCTGCCAAAACACACTGCTGGCTCATATTTAGCTGATTGTCCACAAAGACTCCAAGATCCCTGTCACAGTTACTGCTATTAAGCCTGGTTTCACCCAGTCTATAAGTGTACTTTTGGTTTTTCTTGATTCAGACCAAGCTTTATATCAGATGTCCCAGCACACTGAGAAATTACCTGCTGGAAAATGTGATCTCTTTTCTCAGTCTAATCCATAAACAAGGAAGAAAGACTCATTGTTCATGCATCAGAATCCATTGTCCTCATCATCATCTTGAACCAACTTCACGCTTACTCTAAAGCTATACAATTCTCTCCAAAGCATGATATCACATGGACTTTGGAATCAGAATACAGAGACAACATAGTTTATGGTGGACAAGTATTCCTAGAGCTATTTTGCCTATTAAGTGTGTTCTCAAAATCCCAGATGTGGTTACTAGCCCAAAAAACTGCTATCTCTGGTTGAACATGTTCTGCAAGCACAGTCAACAAAATATCTAAAAAATTTAATGACTATTAAATCACTCAACAAACTTATTTTAATAAAGAGAATGTCTCAACTACTTTGCTTGTAAACAATCATTATATATTTAGGTTTTTTTGCATACACAAAGGATTTTGTCCTCTCCCTTGTTGAATTGTACTTGATATAAAATCTAGTTTCCAGTTTTGAGTCATTATGGAAGAGGAACAAGTATTACCGCATGAGACTGAGCAGATTTGAAAGTGAAACAAAACATGGCAGGCTACAAGAATGTTATGGCAAACAATATGCAAACAAATCTTAATAATTAAAAGGGGTAGAGAAGCAACAAACCAAAAGAGTGACCTACATAACTTTCCTATATTGGATTTACAAAAGAGACTACAAAAATTCTTCTTTGAAGAATTTTTCTGAGAAGGGGCAAAGAAAAAATGGAAAGAAGTCAAGTTCTAGGACTTATTTGAAAGGATTAAAGATTAAAATTCGTAAAAGTAAAAGAAAGGAATAGAAAGTTGGTGTATTTATTCAAGGCCAGAGTAGAAGTGTGGTAGTATCAGATAACTCTTAATAGACTTTTGCTGATCAGGACTGAATGACAAGGTTTTAAGGATTTGTTTATCGATAAGAGATGGGACATGGGAAGAAGAAATCACTTGTATTTTAAGTGAAAATGGCAAAAGTTACTAAAATTGATTATATTTTTGAGGAATGGGAAGTCATTTCTGTATATGTTTCTTTTCTTTTTTTTTACTATAATCTTAATTTTTCTCTATTTTCTATCATGTTTTCCATTTTTTTATTTTTCTGCACTTTTTATTTTTTTATTTTTTGCTTATATTGTTTTTTATCTTTTTAATTCTAATGTTTAATAAAATTAATGTTAAAAAAATAAGAATCAGTTTTGTTTCCAACTGAAAAAAAGAGTTAAGATGCCAGCACTGAGAAGCCCATGACACACGAGATGACATTGTTTAATAGAAGGGATCTGGAGCATGTTCTGTCTCCTAGATCTGGTGGGTGGGCAGAAACAATAAGAGAAAGGTTATCTCACAAGTAGCCTGGCCCTATGACACTGGAGCAGAGCCTAATGCTGGGAACGATTGAGGGCAAAAGAAGAAGGGGACGATAGAGAATGAGGTGGCTGGATGGAGTCACTGAAGCAGTCGGTGTGAAATTAAATGGACTCCAGGGGATGGTAGAGGACAGGAAGGCCTGGAGGAATGTTGTCCATGGGATTGCGATGGGTCGGACACGGCTTTGTGATTAACCACAACAACAATGATGATATGAAGAACTTCATAGGTAATCATCACCACCTTGGATTGCATCCAAAAGTGTTATGTATATAGTTTTTGCGGGAGATTTAAACAACAATAGGTCACTGAGAAACAACCTGAAGAAGAGCTACCTACAGCGGATTCAGCCAGGCTGACGAGCTGTACACAGCAGAACTATCATGATGTCTGCGTTCATACCACCAAAACCTTTTGACCCGGCCAGAGAGAAGTGGAGGTCAATCCCACCTTCATTGCCAATGTTGAGTTGGACGATTGAGGAGGCAGAAGCAAGGTACTGACAAAAGCTCTTTAATGTAGAGTGAGACTTCAGCAAAGGTTACAGGCAAACAGCCCTCCTTATATACCCGCCCAGCTGGGCAGCTGACCAATCACAAGTGACCTATTGTTGTTTAAATCTCCTGCAAAAACTATATATATTACACTTTTGGGTGCAATCCAAGGTAGTGATGATTATCTATGAAGTCCTTACACAGGGCAGCCATGTATGCGCTGATCGGCTCTCCTTCACTCTGTACTCGTTGCCGGAACTTGTAGCGCTGCACAAACTTGGATGGTACTAGGGCGTAGTGTGCCTTGAGCAAGGCTTGTAGCACTTCCCATGAGACGGTCTGGACCAGAGTCGGTTTCGAGAGTGACTCTGCCATGTCAAAGACCTCCAGCCCGCAGTGGCTCAGGAACAGGGCCCTCTTTTGGTTCCGCGGGGCGCCCTGCATGTCGCTGGCTTCCAAGGCACACTCTCGGAACCTACTCTGGTCCAGACCAATCAGCACATACATGGCTGCCCTGTGTAAGGCTGTGATGCACTGTGAATACCGCAGTGTGTCAATGACACGCTCCTGCAGCAACTAATCTGTGGAGTGAGAGATATACGCTTACAGAGAAGGTTGCTCGCGAGACAGAACCTGAGCTACCCATTGCTCTCGACAAACCCAGGGCACACGAGTCATCAACCAAGCTGCAGAGACACTGCAACAACCAGCTAATCAAGCAAGGGGTGTTAGTCCCAGTAGATCATGCCAAGTGGGAGGCCCTAATAGTGACCTCGATCAAATCAGATGGGTCTGTGTGCATCTGCATGGACTACAAATGCACATTAAACAAGGCTCTTCAGCAGAGCGCATACCCTGTCCCAATTGTGCATCATTTGCTCCACTCACTGGGCCCTGGCAAGATTTTCGCAAAACTTGATCTTGCACAGGCATATCAGCAACTGCTGGTAGATGGTGCTACTGCAGAAGCACAGACTATAATCATCCACAGAGGTGCATTCAAATGTACCAGACTACAATTCGGAGTCAGCATAACCCCCGGACTTTTCCAAAGTACTATGGAGCGTCTGTTACAGGGATTGCCAGGGATGGTACCCTACTTTGATGATGTACTCATTAGTGCAACAGACAAAAAACAGCTAGGGGACAGACTCAGGTGAGTTTTGACCAAATTCAGGGAGACTGGACTTTGCGTAAAATGAAATAAGTGCATGATTGCAGTCCCCTCTGTGGAATTCCTCGGGTACCAGGTGGACGGGTCGAAAATACATCCCACTGAGAGCAAGATAAGGGGCATCCAGAATGTGCCCACACCAAAAAACAAATTGGAGCTACAGGCTTTCTTGGGTCTCCTCAACTTTTACGCCATATTCCTACGAGAGAAGGCAACAGTCGCTGAGCTTCTACAATGGTTACTGGCCAAAAATGCACCTTGGGTCTGGGGGAAGGCTGAAGCTGCCACATTCAATGCAGTGAAAATAATTCTATCTGCGGACAGTTTCCTGATTCATCATAATGCGACGCTACTGCTAGTTCTAGTCTGCAATGCGTCCCCTTTTGGCGTGGGAGCTGTCTTGAGCCATAGACTACCGAATGGGCTAGAGTCACCAATCACCTACTACTCTCGGACTCTGTACAGCGTGGAATGGAATTAGAGCCAACTGGACAGGGAAGCCCTCACAGCAGTGTCGGGGGTCAAGAAATTTCACGAATATTTATTTGGCCGACATTTCAAATTGGTCAGGGACCATCGTCCACTTTTGGGCCTCCTGGCTGGGGATTGACCCACCACTGCTGCTTTGTCTCCATGCATGACATGGCGGACCATCTTCCTGGCAGCTTACTCCTACCAACATGTCCACCTCCCAGGATTGAGTTTGGGACATGCTGATGCCCTCAGCCGCTGTCCGCTACCAGACCTTTTAGAAGATCCAACCCTGGAAGCACCAGTTCTCCTTATTGATGTTTTGGACTCAAGGCCTCTCACTTCAACGGAAGTAGCAAGATTCTCAGCTAAAGACCATATGCTGAGAACTGTCATGAGTTGGGTCATGAGGGATTGGCCAGCAAAGACTGAGGGTGGGGAATTCAAAGCATTTGTTACCAAATGAACTGTCTATGCAAGGAGGTTGCTTGTTATGGGGTGACCACGTCATTGTACCCTTATGCTTAAGGGAAAAGGTTTTAAGGATGTTACATGAAGGGTACCCTGGGATTATATGCATGAAGGGTCTAGCTAGAAGCTACGTATGGTGGCCCCAAATGGATAACAACATCGCCGAGTGGGTGGGGAAGTGTAACCCCTGTCAAGAATCCAGGCCAGATCCCCCCTCAGCACCGGTCAGGGAATGGGAGCGTCCCCAGGACCTCTGGTCAAGGATACTGTAGATTTTGCAGGGCCATTTCACAGCCAAACCTTTATGGTGATCGTTGACGCCTTTTCAAAATGGCTCAAGATCATTGTCATGCAATCCATGACTGCTGAAGCAGTCATAAAAGCACTACGGAAACTCTTTGCCACCCACGGATTGTGCAATACCCTAGTATTGGATAACGGGCCCCAATTCACTGCAACACAATTCAAGGGGTACTTGGCAGAATTAGGCATCTGGCATGCACTCTTGGCCCATTTCCTCCGGCCAGTAATGGATTGGCTGAGAGATTTGTAAGAACAGCCAAAGAGGCACTGGCACTGCTGGACGTGGGAGACTGGCAGGCCCGAATAGACAAATTCCTAGGAGTCCAAAATGCCACCCCTTGTACAGCCACGAGGTGCAGTCCAGCTGAATTCCTCATGGGTAGGAAGCTCAGATGTACCTTAGACCGATTACACCCCAACTACTCCCTGGACGGGTTTAGAGGGGCCAACCAGAAGTTACGGGGGTTTCAGATAAGAACATCAGTGTTCTCAAGGAACTACTCAGAGGGTCCCCTATGGGTGGCCGTGATCTCTGACATCAAGGGCCCAAAGTCAGACACAGTGGACATGGGAGATGGAAGGATCTGGCGTAGACACATTGATCAACTTAGAAAGAGGTTGGCCAGACAGCCAGAAATGTATTCAGAAATGCCAGGCTCTGACTACCAAGGTTTTCCCACAACAGCTAACTCAAGCCCGAGAAGGTCGGAAGATTTAGCTGCAGACTCCTGGATCCAGCGCCGCCCCAGTGAGATGCCTCTTCCAGCCAAAGACTCCAATGCCCCCAACGAAGTCCAGGAGGTTCCATTGGCGGAGCCGGGAGAAACAAAAGGTCCCTCCGACTGTCTCGACGCCACGTCTCAGACTGAGCTGCACAAGTCAACTAGGGCCTGGACACACTCTGGTCACCTGCGCGATTTTGTATGCAAATGCCTTCTGGGAGGGGAAGGGTGTTATGTATATAGTTTTGGCAGGAGATTTAAACAACAATAGGTCACTTGTGATTGGTCAGCTGCCCGGCTGCCCGGGTATATAAGGAAGGCTATTTGCCTGTAACCTTTGCTAAAGTCTCACTCTACATTAAAGAGCTTTTGTCACTACCTTGCTTCTATCTCCTCAATCGCCCAACTCAACAAAAAGGTTACCAGGATCCCAATCTGAACAGAAGGTGCTATGGTATGAGGCACCATGATCAAGACCTCCTAGTCCTGGTATGGGCATAATTAGTACACAAGAGGAACCCGTGCAAAAACCTTTCTGCCCATGTCACCTGTTCAATGAGCAGGAGCTGAAAGTCCAGGAAAACCCCCAGATTGTGCACCAGGTTTTAACCTAAAGGAGAGAAGGTTAAGAGATGGTATGAAAGCAGCCCTTCAAAATTTGAGGGACTGTTACAGAAAGGAAGATGCAGATTTATTATTCTGAAGACAGGCTAGGACCTGGGTAGGAGGATAGGAAGGACCATTGGTTAGAGGCTTTGCAGCCTATCTCCTGGAATCATATTGTGCCAATTTTTCAAACCAAGGTTGTTGAGGCAATTGGACTACAAGATTTCAAAAGCAATTTATTCAGCAATACCATCCGGTCTCAGTCATTAAATTAATAAATAGAAAAATCAAATGGCATGGAATTTGACAGAGGATAAAAAGCAATGTGCTCCAAATTTTAGACTGCATGAGCGTGCTAGAGATTTTACATGGATTTCACAATGGATTATCTCTTCTTACAGTTCTGTGCTTTATGTATACATATACGTGCAGTGTG
Organism: Masticophis lateralis; assembly: GCA_030761175.1. NCBI lineage: Eukaryota > Metazoa > Chordata > Lepidosauria > Squamata > Colubridae > Masticophis > Masticophis lateralis. The sequence continues at coordinate 25,849,780 of JAUDYJ010000005.1, forward strand.
GCACACATAGAAATAAGAGATCATGCAGTTCTCAGTAACCTATTGAATGTTTGGAATAAATACAAATCTGTATTTTCTCTCCTCTTGCTATGTTATTCAATGGTTATTTTTTATAAAGGTGAAAGATCCAAGACGTAATAATTTATTCAGATGGCAAGGTATTATTAACAGGACAAAAACAAAATTTATCAAATCTCAATGCTATTCTACACTTGATTAGTTTCAATATCTTCAATAAGCTATTTGGCAGTAATAGAATCGCTGAAATAAGGGGCAATATTGAGATGTTTGACTGAATTTGACAGTCTTAAAGCATGTCCTACTGACAATTTGTTAAGCATAATTTATAATATTAGTGAACTATGACTAAGAATCCAAAAAAAATAGAGACTGTGTAGTTGAATTAGTGCAGAATAGGAGTATAGTTATAGAGTTTCAAACTATGAGAATTTTAGTGAAAGAAGAATATTAAATTTACTTTGAACATTATCGTCAGAGAATTGGTATAATATAGTTTATCACAGGTATACTACTGCAATATTGATGATGATGATGATGATGATGATGATGATGATGACGACGACAACAACAACACAACATGCCAGATATCATGGTTGTCAAAGGCTGAAGCATACAATTTATTGATATTACTGTAGCAGGAGACTCCAGAGTTGAAAAAGCACTGGATAAAATTACAAAATATCGCAACTGGCCATCAAAACTGCACAATTATGGATGAAACATATAACAGTGATACCCATTTTCATCGGGGCACTTGGTACCATGTCCAAGAATTTTATAAAACACAAAAACTGCACTACTCGGAACATCGTACATTTTAAGAAGAAACTTGGTTGATACCTAGGATGCTGATAGCAACCTGTATCAACCATTAGCATCGGTCAATAATATTTGTAATACATTTTTAAATGTTCAGTTGACTGAGTTTCATGTTTAATGAATAAAAGAGATAATAATAATAACTGACAACAATAATAATTCTAAAACATATTTAGAATGTAGTAAATAGATTGAAATTTTCTCTTTCTTTCTTTCTTTCTTTCTTTCTTTCTTTCTTTCTTTCTTTTTCTTCCTTCCTTCCTTCCTTCCTTCCTTCCTTCCTTCCTTTCTTTCTTTCTTTCTTTCTATTTTTATACCGTCCCTCTCCTGCAGGACTCAGGGCAGTGTACAGCCAAAGTAAAAATACAGAACACCATGAATTTTAAAAAGTTTAAAAGAATTAAATAATTTGGCCCAGTTTTTTTAAAAAAACCCAGAATTAAAATACCCAATTAAAATTCACTTAAGTGGTCAGCCCCGCCTGTTGGAATAGTAGGGTCTTGAGGGCACAGCGAAAGGTACGGAGGTCGAGGATCCTGCGTATCTCTGGGGGCAATTCATTCCAAAGGGTGGGAGCCCTCACAGAGAAGGCTCTCCCTCTGGGGGTCGCCAGTCAACATAATTTGACCGACGGCACCCTGAGGAGTCCCTCTCTGTGAGAGTGTACTGGCTGGTGGGAGGCTATCGGTGGCAGAAGGCGATCTCATAGATACCAAAGTCCTAAGCCATGGAGCACTTTAAAGGTGGTGACCAATACCTTGAATCCCACACGGAAGACCACTGGGAGCCAGTGCAGCTTGCGTAGGAGAGGTGTTACATGGGTGTGTCGAGCCACACCCATAATCACCCATGCAGCCGCGTTCTGGACCATATGATGTCAATAGTGTGTAGCCTAACAATATTGGAAAATGATTTGCTACAGAATGGAACAAATTTTGAAAGCTACAAATCCTTTGCAACCTAAGCTACTTCATTAAATTTTACCAAACCATGCACCTCTTCAAAATATATTGAATTTGCATTGTATATGTCAGTGGCAGCAAGGAGTTTATAGGCATTCTGGGACTTAGGATCTTTCACTTAACGATAGTTCAAACCAGGGATGGGTTCTACTTACCTTTGCTACCGCTTCGCAACAGGGCCATGCACGTGCTCTTGCTTCACTTGTGCACGCACGCTCTTCTGCGCAAACGCAGAAGCATTTTCATAATGGCAAGGGTCAGTGGGTGGGGGCCTCTCGCTGGTTTTACTACCGGTTCTATAGAACTGGTGAGAACCAGGGGCAATCCACCACTGGTTCAAACTAACAACTGTCTCCAAAAAAAGCCAGTTATGATTTAAATTCAGACTTATGACCGTTGCCCATCTCCATGCTAATGTGATTGCAGTTGGCAACCAGCTCACATTTACATCTGATTGGAGCATCTTGCAGTCACATGATTGGAATTCACAACTGGAAAAACTGCCAGTTGTTAATTTGGATTCACACAACTGTGTGACTCAGTTTATGACAATGGTGCTTCAACTTATGACCACAATAAAAATGGTTGTAAAATCATATCAAATCATATGATGACTCAACTTATGACCACAATGACTTACATCAGAAATTCTGGTCCTAGTTGTGGTTGTAAATCAAGAACTACCTGTATATGCCATATGGGAAAAGACCTTCTTTGTAAAAATAACTACATGAATTGTGGGAGTATGTCACGCCATCTAATATAAGTTCTAAATAAAAAAGTAGATCTGAATTTAATTCAAAATTGAAATCATTTTTGGATTGCAGTTCATACATGGAATTGTGCCACACTCGACATTTCATTTTTAGAGCTCATATTTTCACTCACGGTATAATTTGTATTGTTAGTAGAATGCATTATTTATGACTGTAGTTAGACAATGCCATATGTTTCTGAATGGTTTAGATTTAATGCTAAATTAAGGACTCAATTAATCCTGTGTTGATATAGACTTTATATCAGGGGTGAAGTCCAGTAGGTTCTGACAGGTTCTGGAAAACTGGTAGTGGAAAATTTGAGCAGTTTGAAGAACCGGTAGCGGAAATTTTGAATAGTTTGGAGAACTGGCAAATATCATCTCAGGCTGGCCCCAGAGTGGGGTGGGAATGGAGATTTTGTAATATCCTTCCCACAGGAATGGGGAGGGAATGGGGATTTTGCAGTATCCTTCCCCTGGAGTGGGGTGGGAATTGAGATTTAGCAGTATCCTTCCCCTGCCATACCCACCAAGCCAGGCTCACCAAGCCACACCACACCCACCAAGCCACGCTCACAGAATCGGTAGTAAAAGAATTTGGAGTTCACCACTGCTTTATATGGATCCTGTATTGACATAAATATATATTATATGGATTTATTTTTTATTTAGGTCTTTTCCTTTTTTAAAAAACCATCAACAATAATGTGCATTATTTTTTCAGTACATAACAAATATAGTATTTTTTCCAATTGGTTTTGTAGTTGTCCGTATTCCATCATTAAAAATAATTTCAAAGATTAAATACCAACAAAACAACAGCCCTTAAAAGTCAAGTTCATTAAAAACAAAAAAGGTAAGAGGCAAGTGTGAGTCTCATTCTGGAACTTGTGTTATTCTTTAAATACTTAGAGGAAGGGACATAAATTTAGCTGTTGTATCAAGAATATAGCATCTACCCACCCATACTTCAGTTGGGAGAAATAAATTATGTTGAATGCTGACAGCTTAAAAAAAGATTAAAGACTGGCACGAGAGCACTCTGGATTGCATTTAAAACAGAAGATTGTTGTTTCAATACAATTTGCATAAAGGTCTCCTCCCTTTTAAACAATGTACAATTTCCTGATACTAGCAGCAGATTACTGAGTGCATTGTAAGAGTTTGCACACCAGCTTTTTTAAAAAGGTAAAATCTCATTTGAATTGAGCTCAACATCTAGTCATTTTAGGAGCCTCCTGCCATTGCCTTCTTCTGCCTTCCTGGTTTTAACTAATGAAAAAAGGAGTATCTTGACTAGATGGTAAGTTTATTGAAGATGTGAGCGCATCATTGCTATTTTTGCACAATTCTTGGAATGTTTTGTAATTGCATTTGAATTTGTACTTTTGAAATTTACATGTTCAAAAAATCTTTTTAACATGTGTGTCCAGGACTAAAAAAATATTACTTAGGATTTAATAGACTCTTTTCTCTATGTTTCTGCCTGTAGGTTTGGGAAAATGAACTGGAAAGTGATTTCTTCTATCATAGCAATATGCATCACCATCATTGTTATCTTAGTTTTGGCTTTCCGAAATAGAGGAGAAAAATATATGGGTTGTCAGAGTTCTTCCCAAGGGCAAGGGGAAGGAGGTCAGGATGTTGCCAGCCAGGTATTTCGAGACTTAACTCCAGAAGAGATGATGCAAGTAAAAAAGTATTTACAATCCAATCTGGGAGTGCGAATAGTAGGTGCATCAAAAGCCAAGCCATCAGACAACTGCATCTTTTCCATCACTTTGCAGCTCCCTCCCAAAGCAGCGGTGCTACAATTCCTAGATTATCAAGGGGTCAAGCCTGCACGGGAAGCTCTGGTTGTGGTTCATTTTGGAAATCAGCCAGTCCCGAATGTCACTGAATTTGTAGTAGGTCCTCTTCCAAAGCCAACGTATCATCAAGATGTTACATTGCAGAAGTATGGAAAGATGTTGCCTTATTACCAAAGGTTTCCTTTGTTGACTGATGTGATTGCACTATATAAAATGTTGCTGCTGAAGGAATATCTAAAGGCTCCAAATTTCATGAGAAAAGTCCTTAATTATCCAGCAAAAGTTTTCATGTTCACTTTTGCATTTCCAACGGGGCTAAAATCAGGAGATCGCAAAATCTGGCTAAATCACTTACAGTTTGTTCCTGGCAGCTATTTGCATCCACTTGGATTTGAGCTCCAAGTGAATTTTAGCAGCCTGGATCATTCTCAGTGGAATGTGATAAAAGTATTTTATAATGGACAATATTTTGAGGGCATGAAAGATCTCGAAAAGCAATTCAATATGGGAAAGGTTAAAGTAAACAAGATTAAACCAGCCGCTCGTGACGGGGGATATTCATCACTGAAGCAGAGGGTGCCACCACAAGGACCAAGTCCTTTGCATTATGAACCTCGTGGAGCACGCTATAGAATTCGGGATAACCATGTTACCTTCATGTCTTGGAGTTTGGCTTTTGGAATTGATAACAACAGAGGACCACGTATCTTTGATGTCAGATTTAGAGGAGAGAGAATAGTCTATGAGTTAAGTTTACAAGATGCAAGTATTATCTATGGCTCCAATAGTCCTACAATGATGTCAGTCAGATCCATGGACATGGTCTTTGGATTTGGGAGTAGAATGTACACACTCACACCGGGGGTGGATTGCCCTTACTTAGCTACTTACCTGGATTTGCACACTTTTCATATTACTTCATCCCCTCAGACCCATAAAAAGGCCATGTGCATCTTTGAACAGAATTCTGAGTTGCCTCTGAGACGTCATTTTGAAAGCATCCAGCCTCCATTTTACGGAGGGTTGTCTGACTCATGTCTGGTTATCAGATTCATATCTGCACTTGGTAACTATAACTATATCTGGAACTTTGCTTTTCATCAAAATGGAGCTGTTAGTGTCCATGTTCTTGCCACCGGATACATTCAAACTGCTTTTTTCTTTGAGGATGCCACAGATTTTGGCAATAGAGTTCAAGAGTTGGTATCGGGATCAATTCACACCCACAATATCAATTTCAAAGTGGATATGGACATTGGTGGTGAGTGGCAGCTTCATTTGTGATATTTTAAAAATGCCAGTGATTTCTAAGCCTGTCATAACTTATTGTACAGTGTTTTTTTTGGAAACGTTTGCATCCCTTTTTTGAGGTGAATGTAGTTTTGATTATGTGACAAAAGTCTCATGTTTCAGTTTGAATTGCTAATATTTTCTGTATCTAGCCGATTTTTTAAGGTTTGGAGAGTTAGTGAGATAAACTGTTCCACATGTTTTTCTACCTCTCTAGGGATTAAGTTTTAATTTCTTAACTTTATTTGCTTGAATAAAAAGTATCTGCCTGGATGACAATTTAAGTATTAAGTATTGTATAGAATCCAGAATGTAGAATCCAGAAGAATGTATGTTCTGACTGACATTTATTAAAAACTGAGCCTGTTTTAAGTCCTTACTCCAGAGAGATATTATCCTCTCACTTCTTGGATGGTTTACTTGAAGAACTATCTGGGAACAACACTTTTCATACGCATCTGTGCCACAGAAAGCTGCTTCTTTATCGTGGCTGACAATAGATCTGCAAGAAACAGCTAGTTTTTCCTCTGTAAACATTCTGCATTTATCTTTCCAGAAAACTAATAAATGTTTTCTTCTATAGTCAGGAATTTTTTTCTGATGCTAGCCCAAACTTCCTTCCTTGTAATGTTAACCCACTAATTCTGATTCTAACCTCTGGGGCAATAGATATGAGGTCTGTTGCCTCTATTGTGTGGCTACTTTGAAGATTGATACATATCTTCCATTAGTTGTTTTTTCTGTAAACTAAATAAACCCAGATATTTTAATAATTCCTCATAGGGTTTAGTTTCCAGAACTTTTAGTACCTTAGTAACCACCCTCTGAACATATTCCAGATTATTTCGCCCCAAACTGTGGTGTCTGACCAGACCAAAATAGATAAACAATTATTTCTTATGTTATGGAGTCTATGCTCCTGTTAATACATCCCAAAATAGCATTTGGATTTTTAATATCTGCATTATAATGTTGGCTCAGGGCTAACTTGTTGTCAAAGATACCCAGATCCCTTTGGCACGTACTAATGCCAAGTTCATTCCTCTCCATTCTACCTTTATGCCATACAATTGTCCTACCTAGCAGAACTTTACATTTCTTTAAAATTCATTCTATTCCCTTCTCCCTACTGCTTGAAACATTCTAGAGATCTTTGAATTTTCTTTCATATAACATGTTAGCAGTTACATCTGTGGGGTAATAAAAGCAGGACTAGTAGTATTTCTTGAATAAAAAGTGAAGTGAAAATGCACTCTTGGCTTCTGAATTATCTTCAGTTCTTTGATTTGGATTCTCCTCTAGAACCCCCTACATTTTGAGGCCAAATTAACTCTACTCAGTGAATTACCTCTTTTATTAGTTCATTTTCACCTTGAGGAATAACATTTTAAAGAAACTCAGCAAAAACCATCTCCCCAAAATATCTTGTTTTTGTCTCCAAAGTAACTTGTTGTTCATTGAAAATGCCAGATTGTGAAAGAAAAGTGGAGTAGTATGTGAAATAGTTTAGAATGAATGAGGGTGGATGAGGGATGCAAATCCCATTGTGTCATTGTACATGTTCAATATTTTCTCCCTGTAATACCGTCAAAACTGAAGAAGACTAACCATAGACAAATATGACTCTCCTTCCTACGATGTCTGAAATACAATGGTAATTAAATGATACCAAACCAGTAAACTTTATTATACCAAATGTTATTAAACTTTTGTCTTTATGTTATTTTGACAACTTGCTATTTAATGTCTATTCTACTTTTAATTAGCATCTACTATCCTAAAAATACGAGTTCCAGATATAGCTATAAAAGAAGAAACAGACATCGTGATCTTCAGAACTTAAAATATATTATCCACTTAGCTTTCATTAGTTTCTGCTAACATCGCCAGAGTGTAAAAAACTACCATTGAAGAGATATTCGCCTTTATGCATCATTGATCAATTTGGCCATTGTGTATATGATAGGCCCATCCCATCCAATTGATCAATGATGCATAAAGCCGAATATCTCTTCAATGGTAGTTTTTTACACTCTGACGATGTTAGCAGAGGCTAACGAAAGCTAAGTGGATAATATATTTTAAGTTCTGGAGATTGCAATGTCTGTTTCTTCTTTTATAGCTACACCTGGAACTCATATTTTTAGGATAGTTCGATACACACACACACACACACACACACACACACACACAGCTCCATTTCTGTTTCACTCTGCAGACAAATGCAGCAAGAGAAATCTGATCTATACAGCTAACCAAAAACTAATGAATGTATTTGCTTTCCTTTTAAGGTGTGAGCAATATGCTGGTTGGCAATGACATGGCTTTTGAGACACTGCAGGCCCCTTGGAGCCCAGAACATAAGATCTATCGAATGAAGAAGGTGAGGAAAGTGTTCAATACTGAGAACCAAGCCGCATTCCGCCTCCGTGATGCCATGCCCAACTACATTTATTTTGCTGCCAATAACAGTAACAATAAGTGGGGCCATGAAAAAGGCTACCGGATTCAGATAGTCAGCTTTTCTGGAGACCATCTATCAGAATCTGATCCAATGGAGCCAGGCTTCAGTTGGGGCAGGTATGTCATCAATTTCTACCAATCAAAATTTCTTAGGCTGATGACTATTTACTTGTAGTAGTATAAAATGCCTTCTGGATTCTTCTGGGTTCTACCGAAACTCTTGGTAGTGCTAAGAATGTCTGGGTAATGACTTATTCTTCTCCAAGAAATGTAGCTCTGGAACATGTAAAGAAATACAGGTTGATCTCAGTTAACAATAGTAATTGAGACCAATTCCTATCGCTAAGCGATGAGATTGTAAAGTGTGATGTCATGTTATCGCATTGTTTAGCAATGGCATTCCTAGCAGTCTCTTTTGCCACTGTCTATTAAGCAAGGACCTCCTGGCAATTTCCTGCTGTCTGCCAGCAACCAAAGAAAGTGAGGAAGCCAGCAGAAAGTCTCGAGTCCCTGATGGTCAATACGAAGTTGCAAGTTTCAGGTGACTCACAAGCTGGTTGGTAGGTAGGTAAGTGGCTGCTTCCAGGGGTAGAAAGGTGTGCAGGTGACTGGTGCTATGTGAGCATAATGGGACTGGGAAGGCTGCTGCTTAGTGGGGGAGACTTACCTCAGTGACTCATGAGCTTCCCTATCAGCTTCTCAATTGACTCTGCTTGGAGGAAGCCGGCAAGGTAGGTTGCAAATGGTGATCATTTGACTGCAGGATGCTGCAACTGTTGTAAATGTGAGCTGGTAACTAAGAGTCCAGATTGCAATCAGATGACTGTGAGGGTCCAGAAATTCACGGTCCAGTAGTTAAGTACTATAGGTACTAATGACCACTACTGAGTCCAAAATTTCTGTTGCTAAATGAGTCATTCAGTTCAGTGGTGAAATCCATTTTTTTTTTACTACTGGTTCTGTTGGCGTGGCTTGGTGGGCATGGACCACCAAGCATGGCTTGGACATGGCTTGGTGGGTGTGGCAGGGGTGGGATACTGCAAAATCTCCATTCGCATCCCACTCTGAGGCCAGTCAGAGACGGTATTTGCTGGTTCTCTGAACTACTCAAAATTTCTGCTATCGGTTCTCCAGAACCTGTCAGAACCTGCTGGATTTCATCCCTGATTCAGTTGCTAGGCAAGACAGTTGTTAAATGAGTTTTTCTCTATTTTACGACCTTTCTTGCCACAGTTGTTAAGTAAATCATTTGCTCATTCAGCAGATTTGGCTTCTCCCCATTGACTTTGCTTATCAGAAGCCAGCTGGGAAGGTTGCAAATTGTGATCACATGACTCTGAGACACTGCAACTGTCATAAATACATGCCAGTTGCCAAGCGTTTGAATTTTGATCACAGTGGATGCTACAATGGTTGTTAAATATGAAAACCAGTCATGGCTCACTTTTTTCCCCAGTGGTGGTATAACTACAAAAAGTCACTGAACAAATGGTTGTAAGTCAAAGCTTATCTGTACTGTATTCCTTCAGTTAGAGGCTTCAACTTTCTCTTACAAGAATTTTATCCTTTCTTTCCATGCTGTTTTCCATGACCCCATATGAAAGAGTAACTCATGTACTTTTAAAAGAAAATAAACGATAAGTCCAATTTACCACAATGTCACTGTTGCTTTGCTTTTCAGGTACAAGTTAGCTGTCACAAAGCGGAAGGAGAAGGAGCCGACCAGTAACAGTGTCTACAGCCAAATGGATCCGTGGAATCCTCCGGTTGCCTTTTCCGACTTCATAAACAATGAGACCATTGTCAATGAGGTGAGTCACGAGGATCTAACATAGCGAGGAAAACTATGTTTTCCCACTCTTCAGTTTTACTGATTTTTCACTGTCAGAAGGCAGAGCAATTAAAAATGGAACCCCAATATATCCGGATGAGCAGAGGTCAGGCTGGAAGAAGAAGCAAAAATCATGCAGGATGTGAGCAAATGCTATCAATGGTTGTAATGCTTTGTGAGAAAGACCTTGGAAGATGAGGCAAAAAGATGCTGCTTAGGAATGAAAGCATCCCTTGTGCCCAGTTTACAGCTAGACTTTGCAACTGAAGCCTCACTATTCCCCTCACCTAACAGGATCGCTTATAAGAGGAAGCTTACCTACCTATTTTCTCCAATGTCCAACAAGAGAAGGTCCATCCTGAGCTTCTTGCCCTGCCCTGCCCTGCCCTGCCCTGCCCTGCCCTGTGATGACGTAGAACAAGGCACAGAGGCAACACAGTTAGCTGTTAGTTCGAAGCCCTCTTTTATTGCTCCAACTTTCCCCCAAATGCTCCCATGTTTCTGGCAAGTCCCAGAGCAAAGTGATCACACACACACACACATCTCCAGCAGCCTCTGGCTGCAAGTAGTCCAGCACAATGCTATGAGCACAAAGCTGCAAGTTTGACTGTCCAAGTTTGAGACCAAAGTAGTGCAATGGAGTGAGCTGGCCCCAGCTCCTGTCCACCTAGCAGTTCAAAAGCATGCAAATGTGAGTAGATTAATAGGTACCACTTCAGTGGGAAAGTGCCAGCATTCCATGTGGCTATGGCTTATAACCATGCTGGTCACATGACCATGAAAAATATCTTCAGACAATGCTGGCTCCCTCAGCCAAGAAACAGACATGAGCACATTGTGCTCTAGAGTTGGACATGACTGGAAAAGGAAAACTTTTTACCTTTTTGTGAGCTACCCCTCAAACATTTTCAAAGCTGTTTACAATGAAATGCAAACAAAGAAAAAAATGAGTTTAGAAAAAATGCCATTAGCACGCTGTCATTTGAAGAGATCATATATAAACCATAAGTACTGAAAAAATTAATTTAGTCTCTATCAGAAATAAACAGATTAAAAAAAAACAACTTTCATTTTTTTCCTAAATATATATATATAATACAATGGTTTAGTTTAAAAAAAGAGATGGCTCACAAGTTTTAAAAATTGCCTTCTTCTAAGTTATGTAGTTATATTTACTCCTTGCTTATAAAGACACCCTGTAATTAATTCTTTTTATGCTGGAGAATAATTATGCCGGATAATAATATGCCTCCTATTCCCCCAACAGAGTATAGTCATTGAAAGTGAGATGGGAAGGTATACAATCATGACAAACAAACAGAGCCCAGATGAATTTTTGAACTTTAATTTGGAAAAAAAATGTTTTGCTGCTGTTTTAAAAGGCAACTAATTAGAAATGTTAGGTTATCTCTGAAGAGAGATTGGGCAAAGAAATGCATTATGAGAAAACATTTTAAAACAGTTTCTTGATATTCTAATCACAAATGCAGAGAGGGCATTTTCAGTGAAAATTCAGTGGCAAAGGGTACTGAAAACGTTTCTCACTATCAATTTGTAAAAAAAATCTATTTTTTCTTTACCACACTCCATTCTGAGAAATAATCCTGACAGGAAAAGAGTAACGATCTTTGGGAAATTTGCTCAGAAAAAAATTGGCTGCTTCTGATTTTCCAGCATAGCCTTCCTGTCTGTATGCACTTGAAACCATACTAAAATTATTATTATTTTATTTATTATTTATTTTAAAGGTATCATGAGATGGATTCATATTTATCATTAAACAAAATTGTTTTTTAGTATCATTCCTTTTGTGGATGAAAAAAGGAATAGTCTCCTCAGATTTGCAATGATCACTACATACTGCCTCTGAGAAGAAAATTGTGTCTTTATTATTTATTTATTTAGTTTGTCAAACATGTATAAGAATACAAGTGTGAGTATAAACATAACATATAAACATATAAGTATAAACAGTTATCAGTATATACATAATAAATGAGTACAAATAAATGGGAACAGTAGGACAGGGACGGTAGGCACGCTGGGTTCTATGGGGTATGCATGTCCCACAGGTGGGTTCTACTTACCTTTACTACTGGTTCGCATCATGCCCGTGCATGCTCGCTGGCTACACTCGTGCATACGCTCTTCTGTGCATGCGCAGATCACCTATGATTATGGTCTGTGGGCGGAGCCTCCCTCCAGTTTTACTACTGGTTCTTGTGAACTGGTCCGAACCAAAGGCAACCCACCACTGGCAAGTCCCCTTATAGACGTCTTAGGAATGGGGTGAGGTCCATGGTAGACAGTTTAAGGTTAAGGTTTTGGGGGTTTGAGGATGTAACAACAGAGTCAGGTAGTGAGTTCCAGGCATTGACCACTCTGTTGCTAAAATCGTATTTTCTACAATCGAGTTTGCAGCAGTTTACTTTGAATTTGTTTGCTCGTGTATTATTGAGGTTGAAGCTGAAGTAATCATTGACAAGTAGGACATTGTAGCAGACAATTTTGTGTATTAAACTTAGGTCAGACCGTAGGCAGCATAATTCTAGGTTGTCCAGGTCCAAAATTTCAAACCTGGTGGCATAAGGTATTCTATTGCAAGCAGATGAGTGGAGTACTCTTCTCATGAAATACCTCTGGACTCGCTCAATTGTATTAATGTCCATTATACAGAGCAGATTCCAGGCAGATGAGCTGTATTCGAGAATTGGTCTGGCAAAGATTTTGTGTGTCCTAGTTTGCGGAACAATGTTACCAGAGAAGATGCTTTGCAAACTTAAGTTAATAACTCTTAATGCCTTTTTGGCAATGCTGTTACGGTGAGCTCTGGGACTTAGATCTTTTGAAATGAGTACTCCTAGGTCCTTGACAGAGTGATGGTTGTCTACAGGGTTGTATCCACCCAGTTTGTATTTGGTGTTCTGATTTTGGTTGCCAATGTGTAAGATATTGTGCTATCACATTATTCCATTTGATCAGATCATACTGATCCTTCTTTCAGCAAACACCGAGTCTTATTGAGCATTTAACAGGACATTTTTTAAAAATTATTTTTCTTTCACAGGATCTGGTTGCCTGGATCAATGCTGGCTTTCTACATATTCCACATTCTGAGGATGTGCCCAACACTGCAACTGTTGGGAATGTGATTGGTTTCTTCTTGAAACCATACAATTATTTTGATGATGACCCTTCCATGTATTCTCCAGACAATGTTTACTTCGACAACCAGCAGGATCCCACTTCCTGCGAGATCAACCAACTTGCATGTCTGTCAAAAACTGCTTCATGTTTGCCCAATTTCCCCTCTTTCACTTATGAGGGCTTTGAAAACCTAACAACTTTCTAATATCTTTTAGTTTTTGACAGATGGATTGGATGCAGGAAATGTGGATTGGAAAGCACTGTGACACATATAAGTCAGCTGGGACTCGGGAGGCAAAGAATAGATTGGGGTGGGGCCTGTCAGAGGTGATGTTCCTTCTAAATTGAATTTTGGATTACATTGTAGGCATGTCTGTCCACACAGATGTGCAGACTCTTCTCATGATACATCTGCATAAAGTTCATTTTACAGACAGTTTATTATTTTTCCTTGTTACATTGTGAACTTCTCACTATGCAGAGATATATGCATCATATGCACCAAAGACTAATTCCTTGTGTGTCCAATCGCACTTGGTCAATAAAGAATTGACCAAGAAGCCTGGATAGCTCTGCAGACTAAGCACCCTAATTATCATCCAGCTGTCTGCAATTACTCCATGTTCTCACCAGGCTCAAGGTTGACTCAGCCTTCCATCCTTTCTAAGGTAGGTAAATTGAGGGGGCAATAAGCTGACTTTGTATAAATATACAAAAGTATGAAGGCTATTGCTTAACACATTGTAAGCCACCCTGAGTTCTCGGAGAAGGGTGGCATATAAATCAAATTAAAAAAAAAATCTATTTGTTTCTATCAATGTGACTTTTTATCTAAAAGACAACTATGAGAAAACATTAGAAATGTTTTGAATATTTGGAAGTATTTGTAGTGGAAAACACAGGCAGAGTCTGGGGATGGAGACAAGAGAGTAATTAGCATGGATTTGCTAACATTCCTACAAGTGGTCTAACTCCAAACCCTCTTGAATTCTATTAACTCTTTTCTAGTGCAAAAGTAGTGTTGACAGTTAGTTGACTAGATTCTTGTCTTGATATTATAACAAGCAGCCTTGATATTCTTAGATGCAGAGAAGAGCTTTGACTTGAATTGGGATTTATTATTTTGAGTTCTGGAACATATGAATCTTGGAGCCCATTTTATTAAATGGATAATATCAATTTATACTTCACAGAAAAAATGAAAAAATGTTAATGGAGAACCAATAAAACTTTGTGAAATTCAAAAAGGGACAAGACAAGGATGCCTTCTGTCTCCATTCTTATTCAACTGAGTCTTTGAGGTACTGAAAAAAAAATAAAATAAGACAATATGAGAAAGTCAAGGCAATGAAGATTTTTTTAAAAAGGAAAGTGATAAATTAAGGGCATTTGCAGATTACCTGGTGTCAGTTTTGGAAGATCTGCTAGTGAAACTAGAAACATTAATGGGAAAAGACAGAATTTAAAATATAATTGTGCACTTGGAGATGAACATGTAATTGCCAAAATGTATAAACTGTTGTTGAAATTTGAAACAGAGGAAGAAATTAAAGGATATATAATTAAAGTGGCTAAGCATATTGTTTATAATATACCTGATAGATCAATGGAAAAATATGTGGCTAAAAGGATTGAAATTTACATTATGTTATGATTTTAAAGACAATTTGAATAAAATGATATATTGTTGGTATGTTACACCACATTCCACCAAATGTACAAAGTCATTTCAGATGTATCTTGAAAATGTGAACAACATGAAGGAACAACTTGGTGAACATGTAAAAAAGCTAAAAAAAGGAAAAAGAGAAAGAGAAAGAGATGCTTGTCCAGTTGAGGAGATCTTACACAGAGCAAGTGTGCAAGTGTGTATTCTCTCTCTCTCTCTCTCTCTCTCTCTCTCTCTCTCTCTCTCTCTCTCTCTTCCTCTCCCTCTCCCTCTCCCTCTCCCTCTCTCTTTCTCTTTCTCTTTCTCTTTCTCTTTCTCTTTCTCTCTCTAATTTATTGCCACACATTGCACACCACTTGGCTCTTCTGCTCCTTTACATCTAAAAGAGGCATAATCCAAAATGACTGACTGACAATTTCAGCAACAAATAGTCACATCCTCTTCCTTGACCAATGCTACCATTATCCAACCTCATCCATCGCAATTATGAAACATTTTTGTTCCTAAAAAAAAATAAACAGTTTGCTCTTGGCTCTATTGCATTATACCCCTGACTTTAATCTTTATAGTTGAATATGAAGCATTACTTTTAAGTGATAAATAAGTTTATTCACATTTCTGTATCATGTAAGGTCATAAATAAAACACTTTTGCATTTAACACTGTTAGCATGCATAACCTGACCAACCTGGAGCTGGACTAACTTCCATAATTCTTATTAAATTAAGCTATTGGAGTTCAAACCATCTGAAATTCCAGCATACAAAAGATTGATAAATGGTGAATTCATTATAAAGTTATCTTGATAGAGTCACAGCACTTCAAATTCATATCTTCAGAATACCTTTTCAAGAACAGGCTTTCAAAAGAATTTCTATTAACACCATTGCTGGTAGGCATCCTCAATTTCTGGTTATCATCATAACATTTCTCTAGAAATTAAGTCCTATAATTTCCAGCCTTAATATCCAGCCATATCCTGAATCTATGTTAGGTATAACTAAGCTACTGAAATATATTGCCCCCAAAGTAAGCAATTTAGGGTGACATTTAATTTCTAATGAGCTGAGCTTATTAGCTAAAATGATGTGATTCTTTATAGATTGCCTGGCAGGACTATGAGCTAATCTTTCTGCCACTCCAAATTCAGATTCATTGAACAAAACATCAGCAGTTTAGGGAAATAAAGCAAAAGACAGGTATCTTACTGGAGGAAGAGGCACAACAGCAGCTGGCTTGTATGTAAATTTGTAATTTGCTATTTCTCCAAGCAGCAGTAGTCATTATTGTTTTAATGGATACATGTCAGTTCGGCAGATATTTTTGTTACTGTTTTATTGAAAACCAAATTGTCATTCTAGAAAAAAAAGTCAGATAAGATTGAAATACTTAGGTCTACAAGATTTTATAATGTATTATTTCACAAGTGTCAAGATAAATCAATCATCAGACTTCATGTCAGGTCCCACAGGTAATCCTAGTTGATTTTTTAAAAACAAACATTTTGGTATCTTTATAATTCTCAGGCTGTCATACTATACAATTCTGCTCAAGCCTATTAAGAATCTTGTATTTATGGTATAAACATGTCCATATCTCTTGCACATTCTGAATGAGCAGAAATTAGTAAATCTGCATAAATTTATATTACAATTAAATCAGCATGAAACCTTATTATGCAAATTTTGAGAAAAATAGCAAAATAACAAAGATAAAAAAAGTTCTGATTAATTTAGTGAGTGAGGAATTAATACCATTTTCAAAGTGCAGAAGGTTGGTTTTAGCTGGCTAGCATTGCTTACTGAGGTCTTGTTAAAATGAAAGGAAATAATGTATAATAATGTGCATGTGTTGTGCATGGTTATTTAAATTTTGGAATTTGAAAAAAAGGATAAGAGAGATAGTGGTTTTGTACTTGGCTTGGTCTAGTATGCGTGTCAAACTAGCAGCCCACGGGCTGGATATGTCATGTGCAGGCCACACCCACTCCAGCTCTGCCAGGACAAAAAACGTTGTGATACGTCACGATCCGGCCTGTGACACGATCGACTTTGACACCCGTGGTCTAGGGTGATTAGTTTCCCAAATGAAATTATTGTTGCGTATCATCTGCATACTGATGTCATTTCATCCCGTGCTGATAAACATCTTCACTCAGCAGCTTCCTGTAGATATTAAAGAAAAGTGGGGAGAGTGCTGAGCCTTGAGGCACTCATATAAAATGATGCTAACCAAACCAGTTAAAATCAGCCCTGCAGGAAGAAGGGAAACCACTGCAAAACAGTGCCCTCTGCTCTTGCCCCACTAAGCTGATCCAGAAGGACATTAGGGTTGATGGTGCATAATCAACATATAAAGCTCTAACTCTCTCTTGCTCTCTATGTGCCATTTTTTTAAAAAAAATATTCTATTTTTCCTTCCAAGGACTTCAGCTTTTCAATTTAACATGTTGACCCAAAAAACATTTAAAATAATAAAAGCACACCTATATTTTATTAATATGATCAGGTCTTTTACTGTCCTCTGCTGGTAGCAATTTAATATATTTAGTAAATTGCCCTTCAGTCTGATAATAGAGCTGTATTCTTGCACTACCATATTTCTGGAATGCGTTGTTTTCCCTCCCAGTAAATTACATATACTGAATCACATTTATCATCATCATGAATTTTAATTAAATGGGCCCTAATCTGGAGTGATCAATAAGGAAACTTATTTCTTATGATTTTTTAAAAACGAAACAACTCCAGGATTACAGATTTGGGGTAGGTGATGTTTCATTTACATATATAATTGACAAGTCACAGATGGTATTATGAAGAGATAAAGATGAGCATTTTAATGCAAATGTTAATTTCATATATTATCTGTATGAAATACATACATAATGCATGTATGTTTCATACATTATCTATGCCCTTCCTGGTTTTTCAAAAAGAACAAGACTAGAAGGTCTTAACCAGGGATGGGCTGCTGGGTGTTCGCAGGGGTTTGGGAGAACCTGTAGCTAAGATTCTGTGCAGTTTGGAGAACCTCCAAATCTCACTTCTGGCTGGCCCCAGCCATCCCACCCCTCCCCTCCCAGGAGTCCCCATGTGGCCTGTTTTGGATGAAGGTAAGTGCAGGGCGCGCATGGAGACTTGGGGAGGGCAAAAAATGGGCTTACTGGAAGTTCAGGAAGTCCAGCCTCCAGAGGGCCTCCAGAGCCTGGGGAAGCTGTTTTCATGCTCTGGAGGCTCGAGGAAAGCTTCTGGAGCCTGGGGAGGGCAAACCCTCCCCATGGTGCAGGAGTCCAACTAGGCCATGCCCACCATGGACACGCCCACCCAGGAACCAGGCAGAGAACCTTTTGCTAAAATTTTTGAAGGCCATCCCTGGTCTTAACTCTAAATGGTTGATACCTTAAAAATGATAGCTTGTGTCCCAAAAACTCCTAATACCAATGCTATAATATTTTAATCAATACCAATGCTATCACAAGAATTGTGATATGTAGAGTAAGTAATGGACAGAAGCCAGTCAAATAAACTTTAACGAGGACAAATATTCTTCATCCAAGTAGGAAAAATCAAATGAATGCAAATAGGGTGGAGATATAGGATCAAGCACACTGGGCAGTAATATATGTGAGAAAGATCTAGTGGTCTTTTGGATCATAAACTGAATATAAGCTAGGACTTGATACATTAAAAAAAGAACAAATATAATTATGAGGTGCATCAACAGCATAACATATACAGTAAAGTAAACATCAAGAAAAGTCATCACTCCTCTTCATTCTGCATTGGTCCGATTGCTTCTGGAATACTGCATTCCCTTCTGGGCACCACATTTTAGGAAAAATATAGGCAAACTAGAGCATGAGTTCAGGAAAGCAACCAAGAAGGTCAAGATGATAAGAAGTCTCGAAAGGAAAGAAAAGAAAGAAACAATGAGGAATGGTAAGAAATATTGAGAATGAAAAGACAATAGCACTAGCGTTAGCACTTAGACTTACAATACCTTACAGCCCTCTCTAAGCGGTTTACAGAGTCAGCATATTTTCCCCAACAATCTGGATCCTCATTTTACTGGCCTTGGAAAGATGGAAGGCTGAGTCAACCTTGAACAGGTAAGATGATGGGGCAAACTTGTTCAATGTTGTTCCTAAATATAAGACAAAGAAAAATGGCACTACAAAGATGCAGATTTGGATTGGAAAACAGGACTATTTTCTAACAGATATTTTGAAGGGTGTAAGGAGCTCATTGAGAGATGGATTAGGGTTAAGGTTCTCTTCTCTTCATGGAAGATTTTAAATCTGTGTCTGAATGACCTTCAGCTAGGGATGCTTTGATAGTGGATTCCTGCACTAAGATTGGACTTGATGATCTCCAAATTCCCGTCTAAAACTTTCATTCTATGAGTCTATGAATTGGGTAGATTTTTGATGTTATGTATAAAATGTATGTATGCTATGTATAAAAGAAGGATCATTGCCAATTGTTCCTGCTATTAGTTTGACAGTATAAATTATACAGTATAAATTACAGTATAAATTATACTGTCAAACTAATTATAAATAGTTATAAATTAATTGACAATATAAAAACAATTATTTTTCTTGTGCTGGAAAAAACTTCCCTTGAATTGTGAAGGGAAAGGAGAACTCATTTCTTAAGGATAGCACTTCTCATTATCAGGGATTACAGAAAAAGTACTATCTATGTAGAACCCCAGCAACTTTTAGGGATCTGAATAAAAAGCAAGCTAGAAATTTATGACCCAAACATCTCTCATGTTATGACAGTGTTTCTCAGTGTTGGCAGCTTGAAGATGTTTGAAATTCAACTGTCAGAATTCCCAAACTCCCACCTTGGCTGGTTGGAGAATTCTGGGAGTTGAAGTCCACTTTATGGTATTACCAAAAGAGACAAACTTTCAGTCTCTGAATTTCATTGATACCAGAGACCAGCATGATAATCAGGTAATGTAAACATTGTTTCCCAAGAATTATTCTGAGGTAAGATAGGCAGCCTATAAATGTTATAAACACACAAACAAACGTATGGCTGGTTATAAGTCCCTTCCTTCAGCCCAGTCATACTTTCCAAGGGTCGCTGAACAAAAGTTTGTAATTCAAGGACTACTATCACTGGATGATCTGTTACGTTATTTCAACAAATTATCTTTTGTAATTTCATCAATTTTCATCTTAACAGGAATATTTTAGGAGATTTTTGAGCGTATATTAGTATACATGATAATATTTAAGTCTATTTAAATGTCCCTGTTATGATAGGTAATGGATTTGTGTGTCTTTACCCAAATAAAAACCTCTTTTACTCAATTTTAGGTAATTTACACAACTTTGGGAAGCATTGGGTAATGAATAGGACATAGAACATAGAATAACAGAGTTAGAAGAGACCTTGGAGGTCTTCTAGTCCAACCCTCTCCTCAGCAGGAGACCCTATACCTGTGATGGTGAACCTATGGCACGCAAGCCAGAGATGGCACACAGAGCTCTCTCTGTGGGTACATGCGCTGTCGCCAGCTACTCTTCTGGTTTATGGCACACACATGTGAGCCAGCCAGCTGATCTTCATGGGCACCGAAGAGCCAGAAAATAACCAGAAAACGGCTTGAAAACCAGCCAAAACACAGGCTGTTTTTCAAGCCATTTACAGGCTGTTTTCCCGGCCATTTACATGCTGTTTACAGGCCATTTTTGGCCTGGAAAAATGGCCTGTAAATGGCCCCAAAAACGGACATAAAACAGGCATGCATGCACCTGTCAGCTGGTCTTTAGGTTTCACACGCATTCCGGTTTGGCACTCTGTGCTGAAAAAGTTTGCCATCACTGCCCTATACCATTCCAGACCAGTGGTTGTCTAGCCCCTTCTTAAAAGCCAGGGATACCAGGCTTTTACCTGGGATAAAGCACTTCTAAAGGCAAGGCTGAAGGCAAGAGAAGTTAATTGTTTTCACCATTAGGATATTTTTCCTTAGTTCTAGGTTGCTTCTCTCCTTGATTTCTTTCCATGCATTATTTCTTGTCTTGCTTTCTGGTGCTTTGGAAAATAGATTGACCCCCTCTCATCTTTGTGGTAGCCCCTCAAATATTGAAACACTGCTATCATCTCTCCCCTAGTCCTTCTTTTCATTAGATTAGACAAACCCAATTCCTGCAACCATTCTTCATAAGTTTTAGCCTCTAGCTCCCTAATCATCCTTGTTGGTCTTCTTACTACTCTTTCCAGTGTCTCAACATGTTTTTTATATAGTGGTGACAAAAATTGAAAGCAGTATTCCAAGTATGGTCTTACTAAGGCTTTGTAAAGCGGTACTAATACTTTGTGTGATCTTGATTCTATCCATCTATTAATAGAATCATGAATGAAGCTTTAATTTTTATCATCGTAACTATTAACTTTCTTTTTCCCAGATTTTCATTGGTTTGTGATCAAATGCTTTTTCCATTTTCATCTAAATCAAACTGTGCTGATACTATTTCACTGTTATTTCATTGTATTTTTTGCTGATTCGGGTGAAACATCTTGGCTCATTAAGTGAATTTGCTGTCAGGTTCTGCTTTTGCATTCAGTTTTTTTCTTTCTACATTGAAAAAGAAAAACTCATTTTGGGTTTGGAAATAAATGGAAAATACACAGCCAATGAAACTTAGACAACAAGCCTCTTCTAGATTGTCAGACAATTAAGAACCAACAGCCTGATAACTTCAAAGGCTCCAGTAAATGCCGTAAGTGTTTAAGCAGATATTTCTTCTACCACCAACCTGCTTTTAATGTTGTTATCAGTCAATTCTAAAATCCTGAAACAAATCCTATGAATGATCGTTCTTATATTGGCACCAAGCAGGCATTTAAGCCCTCAACTTCTCTTGCAACCTGAGAAGCTCCAAACTTCCCAGAAGTCTACACATACTCAAATAGCTTTGACAACTCAACATCTTTGCCAGAAGCCATGGATGAGGCTACCATAAGATCTTCTCAACATTCTAAGCATACTTACTGGCCCTCAAAAACAGGGAAGATGTCAAGAATGAAGCCACTGAATTGTCAAAAATGTAATAATGTGTATGTTTTTCACTTCAACAAGAAGTCCCTCACATATTTATAAATGAAATCAGAGCAATATTTAAGAAACAGCTGAGGGCAGACATTGGTTAAGAAATTTTAGGAATTAAACTGTGTTTTGTATTTAAATTCCATGACTAAATAGTATTTACCTTTTTTATTAATTATTTGTTTTTTATCCTATCTTACTATAAATCTTGCTGGGATCTTCTCCTTCACCCCTACCACAAAGAACAGAAGGTTGGACTATATGGACTGAAAGATCCCTTTTGGTTCTATGAATCTGTAATTTGGCTTTATTTCATCTTCATCATATAATTTAACTCATAATTAAAAGAGGTTCTTCTGACTTGCCTGAAGCTGTTGTTAGATTTGGGGAAGAGGAACTCTTTTCACAGTCATTTGTGCCCTAGTTACTTCCTTATTTAACTAGTGCAATGCATCCTACATAGAGCTGCCCTTGAAGACTATACAGAAGCTTCAACTGATGCAGAATAGAGGGGCCGTGGCAGTTATATGTGCTTCTAGAATAGCAATGTTACATCTCTTCCCCCAAGAAGATGCTGATTTTAATCTTTAAAACCCTTCATGGCATGGGACTGGGTTATCTGAGGGACCACCTTTCTTTGATTATCTGCCGGTCCTATCAGGTCTAGCAGAGAAGGTATGCTGTGGCTTCTGTCAATGAGGGATCTATGCTAGGTGAGTCCAAGGAGGCAGGCCATCTCTGCAGTGGCACCTGCCTTATAAAGCATCCTCCCCCACAAAGCAAGGTGAGATCCACCACTGTTAATGTTCAGAAGGTCTTTAAAGACTTGGCTTTGTAATCAGGTCTGGGGGTACCAGGGAACCTGTGAAGTGTTACAATGACTCTGTAACTGTGGCTGATACATTCTCACCTGCACTATGTGATGTTATTTTCTTAATAATGACTGTTTTGTATTTTTAATTATGATTGTTTTAATGTATTTATTGTTTTAATTAATTGTTTTGACCATTGACTTTTTGATGTATCCATATAAAGTAGCCATATGAAATTGATAAAGATAAATAAATGCTAAAATCAGAAGATTGCAAAATGTAGGTGAGTCGTTTTCAGAAAATCATTGGCTATTATTTGCATCCAGTTGGGGTTTAAGAACAAGTGTTTGCACACTGCATACAAATACCCTGGTTTTTCCCTATTGGTGTTGTAATTGTTTGAATTCCACTACTAAAAATAATTTTAACAGTAGAATAAATACTGACCAAAGAACAGTCCTTAAAGGGCCAGGTTCGTTAAAAAAAAAAAGGATAAGAGGAAATCAAAGTGTGATTCTGATTCTGGAACTTATGTTATCTTTTAACTATTTGGACAAAGAGACATAAATTTACCTGGTGTATATAGAAAGTAGCATCTAGCCCAACCATTCTACAATTGGGAGAAATGGATTATGTTAAACACTGACAACTTGAAAAAATGATTAAAGGGTAGCACAAGAGCTTTCTTAAGATCCCTGGATTGCATTTTTTCAAAATAGAAGATTATAATTTAAAGACACATTTGCATAAGAGGTTTTCTCCCTTTATTTATTTTATTTTATTTTATTTTATTAATCATATTTCTATGCCACCCACTCTCCGAGGACTCTGGGTGGCTTACAACAATCGACAGTATACTAAATAGCATATTGCCCCCAACAATCTGGGTCCTCATTTTACCCACCTCGGAAGGATGGAAGGTTGAGTCAACCTTGAGACGGTGAGATTTGATCTGCCGATCTGCTGAACTAGCAGTCAGTTGAAGTAGCTGCAGTACAGTACTTTGACCACTACGCCACCTCGGCTCTTATAACCTATGTATAATTTCTTGTGCAAAACATCTAAACATTGATTTAGAAGTGTCCAGCCATTGCCTTTTTCTGACTTCTCGGTTTTAGCTAATGAAAAAAGGAGTATCCTGACTAGATGGTAAAATTATTGAAAATGTGAATATATGATTGCTTATGTGTTTTGTATCAGGGCAACCTGGTCTACCAAAATATGGGATGGAGCATACTGCTTCCGCTTTCACCTTTCAGCCCCAATCCAGGAGCCTTCGCAGTCGGTTGCTTTTGCGATAAATTATTTTTGTGTTAAATTTATATTTACCAGCAGAGAAGTAAAGGGAGGCTAGTATAGATCTATTTCAAGCTATTTAGCTCTTGTCAGCTAGCTGGTTCACCCAGTTTGAATTTCAGAAGTATACGGCTAGCTGACAAGAGCTAAACAGCTTGAAATAGATCTATACTTGTCTCCCTTTATTTCTTTGTCGGTAAATATAAATTTAACATATGATTGCTTATCTTTGCACAATTTCTGGAGTATTTTGTAAATGCAAGGAATTTATACTTTTGAAATGTTCATGCTCAACACGTATCTTTAATATTAGTGTTTAGAATTAAAAATTGATAATTTGGGATTTAACAAACTGTTTTCTCTATGTTTTGTCAATAGGTTTAGAAAAATGAATTCAAAAGTGATGTATTTTCTTGTAGCAATAGGCATCACCATCATTATTATTTTAGCCTTGAATTTCCGAAATGCAGGGGAAAAACCCACAAATTGTGAGAGTTCTTCCCAGACAAAGGAGCAAGAGGAAGGTGGTCAGGATTGTGGCAGCCAGGTATTTCAAGATTTAACCCCAGAAGAGATAATGCAAGTAAAGAGATATTTACAGTCCAACCTGGGAGTGCCATTGGTGGAGGCGCCTCAAGCCAAGCCATCAGACAATTGTATCTATTTTATCACTTTGCAGCTGCCTCCCAAAGCACAAGTATTACAATTCTTAGATCATCAAGGTTCTAAACCAGCCCGGGAAGCTCTGGCTGTGGTCCATTTTGGAAATCAGGTGGACCCCAATGTGACAGAATTTGTGGTGGGTCCACTTCCAGAACCAACCTATCATCAAGATATCACGGCACAAAAATATGGACAGAAACTGTTTTATTCTCAAAGATTTGTTTTGGCAAATGAGTTTAATGAAATTAATGAATTTTTAAAGGACGAATATCCGAAGGCTCCAAATTTCATGCAAGAGGTTCTAAATTACAATGGAAGCAATATTCAGTACATTCATCAATTGCCACCAGGACTTAAATCAGGAGATCGCAAAATGTGGGTGAGTCATTTCCAGAATGTGACTGGCTATTATTTGCATCCAGTTGGCTTTGAGGTCCAAGTGGATCATAGTAGCTTGGATGTTTCTGAGTGGAAGGTAATAAAAGTGTTTTATAATGGACAATACTTTGAAGATATGGAGGACCTTGAGAGACAATTCAATATGGGAAACATTAGAGTAGACAAGGTTAAAAAAGCCCCTCTTGATGGGGACTACTCTTCACTGAAGCAGAGGGTACCACCAAAAGAGCCAGGCCCTTTGCAGTATGAACCTCATGGACCACGCTACAGGATTCAGAATAATCAAGTCACATTTCTGAACTGGAGATTTGCATTTGGAATTGATGCAAGCAGGGGTCCACGTATCTTTGATGTCAGGTTTAATGGAGAAAGGATAATGTATGAGTTAAGTTTGCAAGAAGCAAGTGCTATCTATGGCTCCAACAATCCTACTTCCATGTTGATCAGATACATGAATGTGGGTTTTGGACTTGGATCATTTATCTTTCCACTTACCCAGGGAGTAGATTGTCCTTATTTATCCAGTTACTTGGACTGGCACTTTTTTTACGATAGTTCATTACCTGTTAGCCATAAAAATGCTATCTGCATCTTTGAGCAGAATGCTGAATTACCCATACGAAGACATTATGAAAGCATCCAGTCTCCTTTTTATGGAGGGTTGGCAGATTCAAATCTGGTGTTCCGAACCATATCTTCAGTTGGCAACTACAACTATGTCTGGGATTTTATTTTCCACCAAAATGGAGCTGTTGGTGTTTGGGTCCATGTCAGTGGGTACATTCAAACTTCATTTTACTTTGGTGATGCCAGCGACTTTGGCAATAGAGTCCAAGAAAGGGTGCTTGGAATAATTCTCACCCACAATATTCATTTCAAGGTGGATTTGGATATTGGTGGTAAGTAGGAAAAATGTCTGCAAATTTTCAAAGAAATGTATTGGTTTACTCCTTTCTTAGAATTTTTATAATGACTGTAAAAATTATAATGAAGAAAGATTCAAAAGTATGCTTACTGTTCTTAGTAATGTTCTTTAAAATTTTGGAGAAGATAGAGTTTTTTTTAAAAAAAATTAAGAATATTTATTTCATTATTGGTCTGCTATGAAAACTTAATTCAAGTACAATATGCACTGTCATAATAAGAAAATATGATCAACATATTTTCTCAACAAAATATCATGACATTTAATTTATTGCAATTATGTCTTCATACATTTCGGGGGCTAAATCTGGAATTTTTTTTTTAATTTGATTTATATGCCGCCCTTCTCTGGAGACTTTGTATATATTTTATACAAAGTCAGCTTATTGCCCCCACAAACTGGGTCCTCAATTTACCTACCTTAGAAAGGATGGAAGGCTGAGTCAACCTTGAGCCTGGTGAGATTCGAACTTACTAATTGCAGACAGCTGGAGTTAAATTACAATGCATTAGTCTGCTGAGCTATCCAGGCTCTTTAGTTGATTTTTACGTGCTTTTGCGACTAAAGCACATAAAAATCAGGACAGATAATACCAAAAATCCTTTATAGATTAATTAGAATACAGCGTAACAGAGATGGGAGGGACCTTGGAGGTCTGCTCACGCAGGAAACCCTGTACCATGTCAAACAAATGGTTGTCTAATTTCTTCTTAAAACTTCCAAATGTCCTCATTCTCATCCCTGAGTCTTTAAATTTTTTTTTTTTAAAAATGATGTCATAAAATGGGTCATTGGTGTTCTCTGTTTAGTGTTTTAGTTTTAAAGAATAAGCTCTGAGGTAATAATAATAAAATAATAATGACTGATCATACTGTACTATTATACTGTATACTGTAGTATGTACATACTGTACTTACTACAGTATACTACACATACTGTAGTAAACTTCAGCCAGTTTGGTGTAGTGGTTAAGGCACCATGAAAGCCTAGAGGGTGATTGGGCACACAAGGAATTTGTCTTGGTGCATATGCTTTCAGTGTACATAAAGAAAAGATATGTTCATCAAGAATCATAAGGTATAACACTTAATGATAGTCATAGGGTACAAATAAGCAATCAGGAAACAATATCAATATAAGTCAAAAGGATACAAGCAACAAAATTACAGTCATACAGTCATAAGTGGAAGAAGATGGGTTGTGGGAATGATGAGAAGATTAATAGTAGTGCAGACTTAGTAAATAGTTTGACAGTGTTGAGGGAATTATTTGTTTAGCAGAGTGATGGCATTCGGGAAAAAACTGTTCTTGTGTCTAGTTGTTGTGGTGTGCAGTGCTCTATAGCGTTGTTTTGAAGGTAGGAGTTGAAACAATTTATGTCCAGGATGTGAGAGATCTATAAATATTTTCACAGCCCTCTTTTTGACTCATGCAGTGTACAGGTCCTCAATGGAAGGCAGGTTGGTAGCAATTGTTTTTTCTGCAGTTCTAATTATCCTCTGAAGTCTGTGTTTGTCTTGTTGGGTCCAGGACCAAACCAGACAGTTATAGAGGAACAGATGACAGACTCAATAATTCCTCTGTAGAACTGGATCAGCAGCTCCTTGGGCAGTTTGAGCTTTCTGAGTTGGCGCAGAAAGAACATTCTTTGTTGTACTTTTTTGATGACATTTTTGATGTTAGCTATCCATTTTAGATCTTGTGATATGGTAGAACCTAGAAATTTGAAGGTCTCTACTGTTGATACTGTGTTGTCTAGTATTGTGAGAGGTGGAAGTATGGAAGAGTTTCTCCTAAAGTCTACCATTCTAGTTTTGAATGTGTTCAGTTCCAAATTGCTCCGGTCACCACAAGGCTAGTTGTTCAACCTCCCATCTGTATGCAGATTCATCATTGTCTCGAATGAGACTGATCACTGTTGTGTCATCTGAGAACTTCAGTAGTTTAACAGATGGATCATTAGAGATGCAGTCATTGGTATACAGAGAGAAGTGGGGAGAGCACACAGCCTTGGGGAGCCCCTGTGCTAATTGTACAGGTATCTGATACGATTCTGCTTAGCTTCACCTGCTGCTTCCTGTTTGTTAGGAAGCTTATGATCCACTTAATAAACCATTAACCCTAAATGTTTCACTCTCTAATTCAGTTTTATCATTTTTGGTTTAGGACATTGTTCAGATGGTGCTATTTAATGAACCAGCTGCTGTTTATTAAAATTGCAAAGGTTTTTATTTCACACTGAGTTACATTGTTCATATTCAGTCTGGAAAACTAATCCTGCATATCCTTGTCACAATTTCATCTCCATGTCAGCAAAGTTTTAGGATATAAATAACATTGATTTTAAGAAGCTGAATATACAACAGGAATAATTTGATTTATTATTAATTGCTCAGATTCTAATTTCTATACTGATTTTCTTTCTGAGGTGTGGAAAATACCTTGGTTGGCAATGACATGGCTTTTGAAACTACACAGGCCCCTTGGAGCCTAGAAGATAAGATCCATCGGATGAAGATGGTGAGGAAAGTTTTGGACACTGAGAACAAGGCGATATTCCGTCTCCATGACAACATACCCAGATACATTTATTTTGCATCCAACTGCACAAACAAGTGGGGCCATGAGCAAGGCTATCGGATCCAGATGGTCAGCTTTTCTGGAGATCAACTGCCAGAGTCAGATCCAATGGAGCCAGGCCTCAGCTGGGGTCGGTAAGTGACTATTTCTAAGTGCAGAAGTAAAATGGATTCACCTATATCTTTGGCTTCCAGGAACTTGAATAAGATTTATTCATTTTAAAGCAGAGGTGGGTTTCAGAAGGTTCTGACCAGTTCTGGAGAACCAGTAGCAGAAATTTTGAGTAGTTCAGAGAACCTGTAAATATCACATCTGACTGGCCCCACCCCCATCTATTCTTTGCATCCCAAGTCCTGGCTAATCAGGAGGAAATGGGGATTTTACAGAAACCTTCCCCTGGAATGGGAAGAGAATGGAGATTTTATAGTATCCTTCCCCTGTCACACCCATCAAGCCATGCCCACCAAGCCACACCCACAGAACTGGTAATAAAAATTTTTTGAAACCCACTACTGTTTTAAAGAAATGTATATATCCTTCTCTTGGCTTCTGTTAGGTGTCATTGCAGATGATAAGTTTAAAAAGTCTGAATATTGATAAAATATTTGCTAGGAAAAATCTTTCCAATTGCAGTGCTTAACAATAGAGTATAAATGGAACAAAGTGCTATCCAAACTCTGCAGAATTTCTTCTTGGTAATATTCCTCACTACCATTCATGACATATGTTTCAAGTCCCAGAACTTCTTTTTATTAAAAATTCATTATTGGCTTGTATAGAAATACGTAATTCCTTTGACAAATATAACATGTTTGGGTTGTAATCTATAATCACATTTAAAAGAATAGTTAATAGTTAAAAACAGATCTCAGTCTGACAGCTATTATTGAGCTTGATCTATGAAAAATCCTACAGATCCAGAAGTTTCCAGATTCATGGAAATAAACGTAGGTTTATAGAAATAAGATTGAGAGATTGAGTTTTAGTAAATCTAAGTGATACAAACGAAAGGTAAAACTGTGGCCTGAAATACATTTTTAATTTTTCCTATTATCCTAGCTCTAACCATATCTGGAGTAGACCAAGCTTTTGGAGGCCAGGCATAATTGACTCCCTTATCTGTTTTCTATAACAGACTTTACAAGGAGCCTAGATAGCTCAGCAGACTAACGCATTGTAATTAACTCCAGCTGTCTGCAATTACTGTAAATTCGAATCTCACCAGGCTCAAGGTTGACTCAGCCTTCCATCCTTTCTAAGGTAAGTAAATTGAGGACCCAGTTTGTGGGGGCAATAAGCTGACTTTGTATAAAATATACAAAAGTATGAAGGCTATTGCTTAATACATTGTAAGCCTCCCTGAGTCTCCGGAGAAGGGCAGCATATAAATCAATTTTTTTAAAAAAAAAGTCTCCTTCAACAACATTGAAAATTTCAAATTGCTCTGGTTGAGTATTGAAGAAACCCAAGCCATATTATCGTAAATTTGTACTCTTGCACTTCTGGATCAAATCTGAGATGCTCCTGATAAACTTTAACATCCTGAATTTGGGGTCAGTATATTTAATGGACCACCTACCAGGATGGAGATCCATGCTAGGTTGGCAGAGATCACCACAGTGGTCTTGGGATTCTGCAACACATCTACGGAATTACACATGGCAATTCAAGTGTAAAATCAACTGAAAACTCATTTGTAGTTTAATAATGAGTTACAACAATGATAGTCCTTATATTTTTATAGTTAAGCAATCATGGAATAGCATCCTGTCATTATATTGTCTTTCAAGAACTATGCTTGGAACAGTAATCTCTTAAGATCTTAAGAAGAAAAATCATAAATCTTAATAATTAATAAGAAATAAGAAATGCAAGTCCTTTTGTTTTTCCTTTTAGTTACAAACTGGCTGTTACCAAGAGGAAGGAAAATGAATCTTTCAGCACCACTGTCTACAATCAGGTTGACCCATGGAAACCTCCTGTGGTCTTTGCTGACTTCATAAACAATGAGAGCATTGTCAATGAGGTAGGTGAAGATGGACCCTACCTACCATTGAAGTATTTTGTAGCTTATTATCCCACAATTCTGTAGAATGGATATAAGGTCTTTGCTAACAATATTGTACTCCCAGTTTTCCATTTCTACACATCCCTAAATCTGAGTAGACAAACAAAAAATCATATTGTCATATTGCCCCCGCTGTTTTGCTTAAAAAACTTAGTTTCTTTCAATCCATTCCTGTGCTACCTTCCTGTTTAACAGATCTTTTCCCTAAGTTAGCACAATAATGTTATCCCTTTTCCTTTCACAGGATCTGGTTGCTTGGATCAATATTGGCTTTCTCCATATTCCACATTCTGAGGATATACCCAATACTGCAACCTTTGGGAATGTGGTGGGTTTCTTCTTGAGACCCTACAATTATTTTGATGATGACCCTTCCATGTGTTCTCCAGAAAGTGTTTTCTTCCTCGGTCAACAGGATCCCAATACCTGTGAGATCAATCAATAACATTTGGCAAAAATAGCTTCATTATTGCTCATTTCCCTCTTCCCTCACTTATGGGTTTTTTCAAACTTGACAACTTTCTAATGTCTTTTAGTTTTTGACAGTGAATTTGAATGTGGAAATAAACAATAAATTTGTACCACAGTCAGCTAACACCTGGGGGCTTCTGCACAGTATTTTTGAAATCAGAATTTTAGACTCTGTGTATATATTACATTGTATCTCAATAATACTTTTGGTTTTTGCTTAGAAATTCATGGATATAATTTATTTTACTTGCTAGTGTTCTACAATTTTCTTTTTCTTTCTCTCTTCTTCCTTCTGCATAATTAATGGGCATTTTTTCTAATTATCGTTACCCTTTTTCTGTTTTATAAGATACCTTTAAGAAGAAGATAAACTCAGTTGGCATTATGGACTAGATGACTCCAAGGTCCCTTCCAACTCTGTTACTGTTACTATGACAAATATGAACTGAACGTTATTTGAAAATGATTGTTTAAAGACATGGAATAAAGTTTTAAGGGATGTTTAGATGGGAGAAACTATAGTTGATTTTGATGGGAAGCATTTTTATACCTAGTTACCAATACAACACCTGTTTTAACAATTCATGCACCATTTAAACTATGGCAGAAAACCATAATTTAAATAGCAGGGAATTTCTTTGGCACGGGAATAAAACATGATTACATAATGTTATAAGACATGAAGAAAAGAGGGGGACTGGGTTTAACTGATTTGAAATTGCATTTTGTTGTTTGGTTTTGAAAAAAAGAGTGCATGTTGCTGAGAAATAGAAGGCTTCTGGAGTCAGAAGGTCATGATGTGAAATTTTGGATAGTATGGCTACTTGTGCTACAATAAAGTTAGTGCTTTTATGGAAAATCTAAATGGATTTCGTATATGAATTTATCATCTATTTTTAAAAAGTATTTATGTTAAAAAATTAAAACCATCTTTAATATTCTTGATGCTACATATACAGCGACACATCACTGCAGGAGGGATGCTCCTGGCATTATCAAAGGAAATATTGGTTCCCCCCCACCCGCTCTCCCAATTAGAAATTTTCCCTGGAGTCTGCCTGCCTGGAAAATTTTTGTCCAATTTCTCACATTCCTTTTAAGGTGAAAAGGTGATTACACAGCAGCTCCTAGAGATCCCAGATAAAACTGATTATCTGGACTCCATTCAGTAAGGTTTCAGGCCTGGTTGTAGGAGAAAAAACCCTGTATTTTGTGCTTGAAGAGGATCTCTTGGGAGAGCAGGAAGTTGTCTAATCATCTCGCATTTGAATTACTGAAATATGCTCTACATGGAACTACCTTTGAAGAATATTTGGAAGCTACAGCTGTTACAGAATGCAGAGGCATGGATAGTTCTGGAGGCTGTTAGGGTGGTGCATGTATACTGTTATGCAAGCTGCATTGGTTGCTGGGTTGCTGTTGAGTCCAAGTCAAAGTATTAGTTATTGCTTCCATAGCCTTCACGGCATGGGGTGAGGTTATTTGAGGAACCATCTCACCATAATGAGATTGGTTCATTCTATTCTCTTGGGTTCTGTGAACTCTAACAGCCAAGGAATTTAGCTTAGCATGGAGAAGAGATTCTCTATCATGCCAAGTGCTATCTCTATCATGCCAAGTGATAAAGTGCTCTCTGGAGCACTTTGTAACTGTGATGAGATCGGTGTCCACTTTCTGGCCTTCCTTATTCTTCTTCTTGTGCCATATTGTGCACGACAAACTACTGTTGAAACTAAGTTCTTATAGCATCCCCGGATCCCTGCACATGTGGATTGCCACATTCCTGTCCAACAGGCAAAAATTGTCAAATAAGGAGGGCCCAATCAAATCCGGCACCTGTTAGGCACCATTTTAGGACCCACACTCTTTCTGCTTTACATCAATGACTTATAAGATTATATTAAAAGCAGCTGTGTCCGCTTCACTGATGACGTGAAATTATTTAACACAACTGACAAGGCTGCTATCCTACAAAGCGACATTAACTATGTGTCAGAATGGTCGTATATTGGCAACTCAAAATCTCAACTAATAAATGCTCTGTCCTGCAAATTGGCAAAAAAAAAAAAAAAAAAAAAAAAAAAAAATCAGAACACCAAATACAAGCTGGGTGGACCCTTACTTTGTCAAGGATCTAGGAGTACTCAACATAAACAATCTAAGCCCCAGAACCCACTGTTACAGCATTCCCAAAAAGGCATTAAGAGTTGTTAACCTAATCTTGCAAAGCTTCTTCTCCGGTAACATTGTATTGCTAACTAGAGCATACAAAACCTTTGCCAGACCAATTCTTGAATACAGCTCATCTGCCTGGAATCCACACCATATATCGGATATTAACATGATTGAGAGGGTCCAGTGGTATTTCATGAAAAGGGTACTCCACTCCTCTACTCACAATAGAATCTCTTATGCCACCAACTTGAAATTGTGGGCTTGGACTATCTGGAACTGTGCCACCTGCAGTCTGATCTAAGCATAATACACAAAATTGTCTGCTACAACGTCTTACCTGTCAATTTCTTCAGCTTCAACCACAATAATACAGGAGCAAACAATTGATAAAAACTCAAAGTAAACCACTCCAAATTTGATTGTAGAAAATAGGACTTCAGCAACAGAGTGGTCAACGCCTGGAATGCTCTACCCGACTCTGTTGTTACAGCCTCAAACCCTCACAGTTTCAACCTCAAACTGTCTACCATGGACCTCACCCCATTCCTAAGAGGTCTGGAAAGGGGGCATGCATAAATGCACCAGCATGCCTACTGTTCTTGTCTTTCTTCCCCATTTATCTGTACTTACTTCCTTTGTTTATGTCTATGTTTATATCTATACCTGCTATCTTGTACATGTTTGACAATCAAAATAAATAAAATAAATACATATCCATCATCAGACGTTGGCAATCACGTTGGCAATCCTATTTTTATCAATAGCCGCACGAAAAAGTGCTGCTGAGCCTTCCAGAAAGGCCTTAGAACCTGCTCTTTCTTTGTTTTATCAATGGTTAGATAATAAAGGTAGAAATTAGAAGTTGGAAGAATACTATTATATACAAGTAAAGAATACTATTATTATTATCATTATGTATACGTAAAATGACCCAGACAATAAACTGCTTGCTAAATACTTATATATGTTAAATAAAAGTGTATAAATAAATAAAAAACTTTGCTCTTTCAGTTGGCTTGAGGCCCTGATAGGGTATGCTATGCTGGAGGTGATTGGTTGAGTACAGACAAAAGCCCAATCGTGTACTATCCATGCTCGTTTAACCTTTATTAATGGCTGCTAATTTTAATTATTTTAATTATTTTATTTTTATGTTTTTATGCAACTGTAAGCTGCCACTCAGGATAGTGATACGGGTGGCATGTAAATTAAATAAATACTGTTGGTCAGAAAAAACAAATTCAGGACGCAAAGAGAATGAGGTGACTTCAGAGCTCCAAATTTTAGACTGTATGATCATGCTAGAGGTTTAACATGATTTTCATAATGGATAATCTCTTCTTAATCTTCTCTCTTTTATCTCATGATATATCAGAATTGACACATAGAAATAAACCACCTCTAAGAGATCATGCAGTCCAAAATTTCATTTCTAGAACTCATATTTTAACTTTTGTATAATTAGTGGAATGCATTACTTATTATTTAGATTGTAATAAGAAAATTCAATATGTGTCCAAATCATTTAAATTTAATGATAAATTTCAGGTTTGAATCAATCCTGTGTTAATATAAATATATATTATATATACCTTGCTCTTTAATTATTCCACTTTATTTGTTTTAATTATCAGGATGATGTAAGCTTTCCCCACATTAAATAACTTTTTTTTTCCTATTGGTGTTCTATTAATTTGTATTCCACTTCTAAAAAGAATTTTAACAACAAATTTAATACCAACAAAATAACAGTTCTTAAAAACAAGGTTCATTTTTAAAAAAGCAATTAAAGGCAATAAAAATGAGAGTCTGGTTTTGGAACTTACATCATCCTTTAAATACTAGAATAAAGAAATATACATTTACCTATTGCACAAAGAAGGTAGCATCTAGCCCAACCATTTTTCAATTTGGAGAATTATGTTGAATTATGACAACTTGAAAAATGGTTAAAGGTTGGGAAATGAGGTTTCTCAAGCTCTCTAAATTGCATTTGTCAAGACAGAAGTTTACAGTTTAAAGATACATTTGCATAAGAGACCTCCTCCCTTTTAACCTATGTATAATTTCCTTGGTCTCAACTTTTAATCTGTTTAGAAGTGTCCAACCAGTGTCTTGGTCTGAATCTACGTATCTTTGATGTTGGGTTTAATGGAGAAAAGATAATCTATGAGTTAAGTTTGCAAGAAGCAAGCTCTATCTATGGCTCCAACAGTCCTGCTTCCATGTTGACCAGATACATGAATGCCAGTTTAGGACTTGGATCCCATATCTTTCCACTCACGGAGGGTCTGGATTGTCCTTATTTATCCAGTAATTTGGATTCGAACTTTTTTCATGATACTTCATTACCTGTTAGCCATAAAAATGCTATCTGCATCTTTGAGCAGAATGCTGAGGTACCCATATGATGACATTATGAAAGTATCCAGTCTCCTTTTTATGGAGGGTTGGCAGATTCAGATCTGGTGTTTCAGACTATATCTACAGTTGAAAACTATGACTATATCTGGGATTTTATTTTCCACCAAAATGGAGTTGTTGGTGTTCAGGTCCATGCTAGTGGGTGCATTATATCTGATTTTTACTTTGGTAATGGCAGAGACTTGGCAATAGAGTCCAAGAGTGGGTGCTGGGTCCAATTCATACCCATAATATTCATTTCAAGGTGGATTTGGATATTGGTGGTAAGTAGAAAAAATGTTTGCCACTTGTGTGGAAATTATATAGGTTTTCTGCCTCAATTTGGCTTTTTCAGAATTGTTCTAATGGTTACTATTCTCTTAGTAATGTTTTTGAATTTCAATTTAGGAGAAGTGTTTCTTTTAATACAGAATATTTATTTCACTGTCTTGTCACAAAACATAGGAGGACAAAGGGGGACAGAAAAGGAGAAGGAAGGAAGATGGAAAGAGAGGGGGTGAGCAGAGAAAAAGTGAATTGGAGAAGGAGACAGCACAATGAAGTGGAGAAGGAGGCAAAGTAAGCAGAGAAAGTGGTGAAGAGAGAAAGGAGGTGGCAGAAGATATTATCAGCTTGCCCTGATGCCAACCCACCACATGGCCCATGCATGTGAGCAAGCCAGTGACCTAAGGAGAGCCAGACATGCCAGAGGATGAACAAGACGGGCTAGGCAAGAGGTGAGCTGAGTGAGCAGAAGTGCACACACCAGTGACTTAGGTGGGCTGACAGCCAGAGTGAGCTACAGAGAGAGGGACATTGAGACTCTTGGTCTCAATGTCTTGGTGATTTAGAACAGGGAAGAATCTAATTGCCTGGAGAAAGGGAACAGAGGGACCCAGACTCTAGTGGTCCTTTGTGATGACCTGGGTATGGCACAGAGGTAACACAGGCAGCTGGCAGTTCAAACCACCCCTTTATTTATTCAAACTTCCCCAAATGCTCCCACATTTCTGGCAAGTCCCAGAGCAAAGTGATCTCTCTCTCTCTCTCTCTCTCTCCCTCCCTCCCTCCCTCCCTCCCTCCCTCCCTCCCTCCCTCCCTCCCTCTCTCTCTCTCTCTCTCTCTCTCTCTCTCTCTCTCTCTCTCACACACACACACACACACACACACACACACACACCTCAAACACCCTCTGGCTGCAAATAGTCCAACCCAACACTGTGAGCACCATGGCTGCAAAGTAAGAAATCCAGCAGGGTAAGTTAAGGAATCTAGGAAGCAAAGGAGCAAGGCAAATAATCTAGAAATCCAGAAAGAATGCAAGAAATCCAGGAAAATTCAAATGTTGACACTCAACATTCCACGAATTCAGTGTTTGGCCCTGAGAAATGCCCCTCCCCAGAGCATCTTCTTAAGTCTCAGTCCCCAAATGTGCCTTGTGAAGAGGGGCAGGGTGCTCTCCTCCCAAGTAGTCAGGTCAGTCTGTGCTGTTCTTGCCTTCTCTCTCTCTGTGTGCTCAAGGATCAGGAAGGGGTGGTTCTTTATCATTGCCTGATCATCGTCTGTCTCTCATGTTCACTGCTTAACCTCTCCTGGTCATCCTGACCCCATTCCTACCTGCCTACAAGCAGTCCCAATCCTAAAAAGTCCTGGCCTGACTGGGCCTGCTCCTCCTCATTTGCCTCCAAAGCCAACGAAGCTGCCTCCTCGATTTCCATCAGATCCCATTTCAGCCCATCTTTCTTTGCAGATTCAGGCTCCAACGGGGGCATGACACCATTGCACGGGGCAGCACTATATTAACATTGCCAAACAATAGCATTTATTTATTTATTTATTATTTATTTATTTATTAAATTTATATACCGCCCTACTCCCGGACGGGACTCAGGGCGGTGAACAGCCAGAATAAGATATAACAAATACAAAAGTTAAAAAATCATTAAAAACGAATTAAATAATTTGGCTCAACAGTTTAAAAGTCCAATTATGATTATAAAATTTAAAAACCCAAAAAAGGAGGTTAAGCCAGCCCAGCTAGTTCAAATAAGAATGTTTTCAAGGCGCGGCAAAAAGTACCCAGGTCATGTAGATTTCTTATCTCGGGGGGGAGCTCGTTCCAGATGGTAGGAGCCCCCACAGAGAAGGCTCTCCCCCTGGGGGTCGCCAGTCGACACTGTTTGACCGACGGCACCCTGAGGAGACCCTCTCTATGGGAGCGGACTGGTCGGTGAGAGGCTGTTTGTGGCAGAAGGCGGTCCCGAAGATACCCTGGTCCTAAGCCATGGAGCGCTTTGAAGATGGTCACCAAAACCTTGAACCGCACCCGGAAGACCACTGGAAGCCAGTGCAGCTTGCGCAGGAGGGGAGTCACATGGGAGCGCCACGTCGCTCCCATCACCACCCGTGCGGCCGCATTCTGGACCAGTTGGAGCCTCCGGGTGCTCCTCAAGGGGAGCCCCATGTAGAGAGCATTACAGTAGTCCAGGCAGGAGGTGACGAGGGCATGAGTGACCGTGCGTAACGCATCCCGATCTAGAAAGGGACGCAACTGGCGAATCAGGCGAACCTGATAAAAACTCCTCCCAGCCATGGCCGC
Organism: Masticophis lateralis; assembly: GCA_030761175.1. Classification (NCBI taxonomy): domain Eukaryota; kingdom Metazoa; phylum Chordata; class Lepidosauria; order Squamata; family Colubridae; genus Masticophis; species Masticophis lateralis. The sequence goes on from JAUDYJ010000005.1 coordinate 25,888,009, forward strand.
CATATGCCCTTCTAAAGACAGCCGTGAGTCCAGGAGGACGCCCAAGTTGCGAACCCCATCCGTGGGGGCTAATGACTTGCCCCCAATAGTCAGAGATGGCACCAACTGACTATATCGGGATGTCGGAAACCACAGCCACTCGGTCTTGGAAGGGTTGAGCCTGAGTCTGTTCCTCCCCATCCAGATCCGTACGGCCTCCAGGCACCGGGACATCACTTTGAGGGCATCATTGGGGTGGTTTGGGGTGGAGATGTACAACTGAGTGTCGTCAGCGTACTGATGGTACTTCACCCCAAAACCACGGATGATCTCACCCAGCGGCTTCATATAAATGTTGAACAGAAGGGGCGAGAGGACCGATCCTTGCGGCACCCCACATACAAGGGGCCTCGGGGTCGACCTCTGCCCCCCTGACAACACAGACTGCGACCGGTTGGAGAGAAAGGAGGAGAACCACCGCAACACAGTGCCCCCCACTCCCAGCCCCTCCAACCGGTGCAGCATGATACCATGGTCGATGGTATCAAAAGCCGCTGAGAGGTCTAATAGGACCAGGACAGAGGAGCAACCCCTGTCCCGAGCCCTCCAGAGATCATCTACCAACGCGACCAATGCCGTCTCTGTGCTGTACCCGGACCTGAAGCCCGACTGGAACGGATCTAGATAGGTCGATTCATCCAGGTACTGAGGCAGTTGTCGCGCCACCACACTCTCAACAACCTTCGCAACAAAGCGAAGGTTGGAGACGGGATGATAATTACAATAGAACTTAGACTTATATACCACTTTACAGTGCTTTACACCCTCTCTAAGCAATTTACAGAGTCGGGATCCTCAATTTATCGATCTCAGGAGGATGGAAGGGTGAATCAGCCATTGAGAATCAAATTGCCAAAGTCATTGAGAATCAAATTGCCAAAGTTCTGGCAGCCAGCAGTCAGCAGAAGTAGCCTGCAGTACTGCATTCTAACCACTGTGCCACCACTTAACAAACATTATTTCATAGCACAGGTAATCTCTGACTTACAACAGTTTGTTTAGTGATCATACAATGTTATGACAGCATTGAAAACAGTGACTTATGACTATTTTTAACACTCATGAATACTGTTGCATCTCCATTGTCTTGTGATCAAAATTCAGACACTTGGTAACTGATTCATATTTATGATGATTGCGGTATCCAGGGTTCATGTATTCACCTTTTGCGACTCTCTGCGTGATCTCCTTTTGCGATTCTCTGACACGCAAAATAAATGGGGAAGCCAGATTCACTTACTAAGTTAACACCTGCAGTGATTAACAACTGTGGCAAGAAGGGTCATAAAATGGGACAAAATTCAGTTAAAAATTGTCCCGCTTAGTGATAGAAATTTTGGGCTCAATCAAAGTTGTAAGTCGAGGACTACCTGCAGTTGTTAGGTCCAATTATATATTCCTATTCTTTTCTCTCTGTTACATAGATGCATTCTATCTGCCATATTTTTTTCTAGCATGGACTCATTTTAAATGCTGCTGCTTTCTGCTCAATGAGCCCATAAAACTCTTTTGCTAATACCACAAAGGGAATGCTATTATTGTGTTTATAAGCATTCCTTTCATGAAGTTCCCATATTTCTTGATAGACACACAACTTATCACCCTTTTTTTTGCCTGCTTTGCATCCACTTTATTGCTGAAAATTGTTGGTGTGGTTTTTTCGCATGCTGATGCAGCAAACACATGAACATGGAAATGAAAATTCTAACTCAAGGTCCCTTCTGAAGTAGAGAAGACGAATATATAGAAAATCCTTCTTTACTAATATGTAAAGATAGTGTCAGGGAAAAGGGTGGGATTGTGTTACTTGAATGGCAAGAATCTATTTAAAAGACCTGAAATTTACAAGTCCCCAGCTTGTTTCAGCTAGTAAATAAAGGGGAATGCATAAAACTCCATGAATGATTAGTTCTAATGAACAATTAACCAAAATATTTCACTTATGTAAAATCTCCAGTTCAGTTTTATCATTTTACGTCATTTTCAGATGGTGTTATTTAATGAGTTGCTATTTATTAAAATTGCAAATTGTTTTCTCACAATGAATTACGGTGTTGATACTCAGCCTGACAAACTAATTATGCATACTCTTATTACAACTTCATATCTAGGTCAGCAAAACATGAAAGTAGAAACAATCTTTATTTTTAAGAAGATGAAAATGCAATAGAAGTGGTCTGGTCCATCAACAGTTGCTTAAGTACTAGTTGTTGTACTTGTTTTCTTTCTGAGGTGTGGAAAATACCCTGGTTGGCAATGACATGGCTTTTGAGACCATACAGGCCCCTTGGAGCCCAGAACATAACATCCATCGATGAGGAAAATTTTGGACACCGAGAACAAGGTGGCATTCTGTCTCCATGATGACATGCCCAAATATATTTATTTTGCATCCCACCAAACAAACAAGTGGGGCCACAAGCAAGGCTGCCAGATCCAGATGGTCAGCTTTTCTGGAGACCATCTGCTAGAGTAAGATCCAATGGAGCCAGGCCTCAGCTGGGGCCGGTAAGTGACTGATTTCTAAGTACAAAGTAAAATACATTTACCCATGTCTTTGGGAACAAGGCAGGAACTTTCAAATTTATTCATTTTAAAGACATCTATATAGCCATCTCTCACTTTTGTTAGTCACTGCTGTAGATGTGGTTAAAAAGTCTGGATAATGATCAAATATTTACTAAAGAAAACTTTTCCATTTGTGTGGAACATATAAAAGAAAAAAAGCACTGTTCAAACTGCAAAAAAAAAAATTTTTTAGCTCATATTCTTCACTAGCAATCACAAAATTCACTCTTGGATTACATAGAAAGAAACAGTTTCTTTTATAAATATAGTATGTTTGGGTTATGATCAGTGGTGAAATCCCAATTTTTTTTTCTACCGGTTCTGTGGGCGTGGCTTGGTGGGCGTGGCAGGGAAGGATATTGCAAAATCTCCATTCCCACCCCACTTTGGGACCAGCCAGAGGTGGTATTTGCCAGTTCTCCGAACAACTCAAAATTTCTGCTACCGGTTCTCCGAACTGCTCAAAATTTCCACTACCGGTTCTCCAGAACCTGTCAGAACCTGCTGGATTTTACCTCTGGTTATGATCATAATCATTATCGGAAAAGTAGTTAAAAGACTTCGATGCTATAATGTTCCATTCCTGGGAACTTAATCTAAGACAAAATGCTACAGATCATTGGAGGTTAATACTATCTAGCAAAATGAGCCTTGCAATCTTTTGCTTTTCTCCAACATGTCCCAAAAAGGCAAGGAAATCCTGAACCAGATCCGTTTTGAGATGCACGGACATAAAAATTAAATTTATAGGGAAAAAAATATATGAGAGAATTGCATTTAGCAATTCCAAACAGTATCAAGTAAAGGTAAAGTTGTGGCCTGAAAAACATTTTAAGTTTATATTAGCTATAATCATATCTGGAGTAGAAAGATTTGTCTATTGGTAGCCATGCATAATTTTCTCCCTTAACTGATTTTTGCAATGCCGTCCAATGGTCCCCTTCAGAAACACTGCTGGTTACAGCATATCTTTCCAATTGTTCTGGTTGAGTATCGAAGAAATCTGAGCCATATTATTTTAAATGTGCACTCTTAGTATTTCTGAACCTAATTTGAAGTGCTAAACTGAAATTTAATTTCCTATGTGGTTTGGGATGAGTATATTTAATCAACTCCCTGCCAGGATGGAAACACATGACACCTGCTAGTGGTTCTCCACAGTGATTTAGTAGTTTTGCAACTCATCTATGGAATTACATATGGCAGTTCAAGCTTAAAATCATCTCAAATTTCATAACTATTTTAGTAATGAGTTAGAACAACGTTTGTCCCTATGTTTTTATATCTTTCAAGTCAAGGATTAAGGCGCCTGGAATCTAGGTTAACAAGCAGTTGTTGCCAATGAAGAATCCTGAGCTCTCTGCTCTTATTAAATACAAGGAACTCCAATGTTGCTTATTTGGAAAGACAAGACAATCATTGGCAACAATTCTTACAAGGAGCCTTGCAGAGCTGGGGTGGGTTCTACTTACCTTTACTACCGGTTCGCAGCGGGGCCGCACGCACTCTCTTCTGCGCAAGTGCAGAAGTTTCTGCGCATGTGCAGAAGCGTTTTGATGATGTCGGGATCGGCGGGCGGAGCCTCCCGCTGGTTTTACTACTGGTTCTATAGAACCGGTGCGAACCGGGGCAATCCACTATTGTTGCAGAGTATCCTTGCTCTGCTCTCCTTTGCACATGGTGAGCATTTGCACTGACAGGTGCACAGGGAGTGGCATCTCAGACTCCTCTTTTTCTGAGACAGGTGGCAGCTGTGTCTCTTGGATGTCAGACGGCATAACCTTCTTTGCCTGCAGCTGCTCAGGATTGCCTGGAAGCTCTGGGATTGGCTGCTCTCTGTTGGTTTCCTTATAAGAGTCTGAGCTAGCCATGATAATAAACAGGTTTTCCAACCTTTCTGAAATGCATCTAGGAAAGCTTAACCCCGAATGAAGGGGGGGGGGGGAGGGAAAGAACTGCATAACTGAAGACCTTCATCTTGAAGTGTCTGCAAATGAAATGTGGCAAAAGGAGAAAAGGAAATGGAAAGAAGCTCCTGTCTTGTTATATGAACAAAACCATACCAAGAAAGAAAAAGATGTTGGCCAATAATGAGCTGCTAATCATAGGAGATTAAATACAAGGTCTGTAAATACAGACTTTGTAAGGATTTTCAGATAAACTGCCGGTGTGAGAAGTTTGTACTGATTGCAATCAAATATTTCTGCTCTTTGGCACTGATCATGTACAATTGTACTGATACAGCCCAATTATGGCGGAGAAATTAATAGAGAGTTCATTATTTCCCACTATAGAATATGAAACTCAGTTGCAATTCAAAATACCATTGGATTACATAAGTATCAGCCACAGGTGAATCTGGATATCCTTCTGAAACAATAATCAAACCAGAAAAAGAAGCTAGGGGACATTTATGAGGAAATGTGTATAGAATTACTCTTAAATTACATTAATGTGTTGCAAAGTTCATCTATACCCAGTAAGTATTTATTAGAAACAAAGGAGAACATACGTTAATATGGAGAGTCTCAGTCTTCCACGTCATGTTTGTCTCAAAGGTGCTTTTTCCAGAGACAACTGAACTTGTTTTTCTTTGAAGACATTTTGCTTCTCATCCTAGAAACGTCTTCAGCTCTGACTAGATGGTGGGGAAAGGATTTATAGGAATAGGAATATAAATCCTTCCATTCCCCACCATCCAGTCAGAGCTGAAGGAGCTTCTTGGATGAGATATGACACATCTTCAAAGAAAAACAAGGAAGTCCAGTTGCCTCTTGAAAAAGCACCTTTATAGAAGGAGATGTGTGGTTCTTTCAATAGGAGTGTGGTTACAGCTGGCTATTGAGTTCCATGCATTCTTTTTGACTGAACATATCAGTCAAAATATGTGTCGTGTGATGATCCCTTCTGTTTTCTATGAATAGCATCCCGTTTGTAATTTAAGGTACCTGTGCAAAAGAAAGGGGAGAGATAAACAGCAGAGATATAAAAGACAAGTTATTGGTGGAAATTGTATCACTTGGTATGCACAACTGATATTTTAAACTTTTTTTTACAAAAAGTCAGGTTTTGAATATTTTTAAGACTGAGTTTGAAGTAGAATTGGGAATTGGAATTGCTAAAATATATAAACTCTCATTAAAATTTGAAACAGAAAAACAACATGCCTATATAATAAAGTGGACTAAAATGGTTATAATATTTATAATATATTACAATATTCAGATGAAACATTGTGAAACATAGATGGTTGAAAGAACTGCAATTTCTATTATGTTAAAATTTTAAGGAAAAAATATAAAATGGTGTATCATTTGTATGTCAGCAGAAAAATTATCTGGAATGTATAGAAGAACCTCAAATTAATGTTGGAAAAGTGAACAACAAGAAGCAACATTTTACCATATTTGTAAACTTACAAAAAAACCAGAAAGCTTTGGATTCAAATTTGTACAGTAATTTAGAAGATTTAAAAGATTACTATACAATTAATTCTGGAGGTTTTTTTTGGGGGGGGGGGGGACTGATAAGCAAACGGTTGGGGTAAAAATCATGGAATTTTGTTTTTATGACAAGATTATTATATGCACAAAGATGGGAAGTTTCTTTATTTCCATTATAGAGGAATGGTTGGTAGAACCTGGTGAAATGGCCAAACTGACTTCTTTGTTTGCAGAAAAGACAATATTTAAGATTGTAAAAAGGTAAAAATGATTTTCTCTTTTGGGGTTTGTGGACAGTTGGAGAAAAATCACAGAATTTTGCTTTATACATGAAACTGTACTGAAACTATTGTTGTTGTTTTTTAAATTTGATTTATATTGTATGCACAAAGATAGAAAGATTTGGTATTACCCACAATGTAAGAACGGTTGGTGAAGAAGATGGAAGTTACTGAGATGGCTAAATTAACTTTGATAAAAGAAAAGACAATATCTTTTCTTCTCACTTTATATTAGTTTCTATTAACTTTTACCTTTTAAGTTTGAAATAAAATGTGTATTATATTTATGTTTCAATATATTTCACACATTTATTATAAATTATGTTTGAAGTGGATTCTTGCAGATAAATATATATATGTATCTATAATTATATACATTTTAATTGAAGACTACAGTATTATGTTACTCAAATCTTAAAGTATCCACTTCTAAAATGTTTGAGTTAGCTATGAATATATCCAGAAAAAATATGACATATTTCAAATCTTCAAATCTTCCCAGGAAGAAGAACCCCTTGTTATCAAATTATTTTTAATTATGCACTTCTTATAAATAAATCAAGTGACCTGAAATGTTGATGATGCAACATTTAACAGAATAACAAAAAACAAAACAAAAAAAATCCAATGACAAATAATTAAAAAATCCCACTCATATGAGAGTGGGTTTCTTTCATCTATTTAATTTCTTACATTTCTGCCCAAACGTTCTTTCTTAATTAAAATTGCTGAAAGTGTAAAACCCTTTACTTTGTACAACTCAAGTCGGTTGTGATCTACTTTGTTGAATGCCTTACTGAGGTTCAAGTATGCTATGCCTTAGAACAGTGATGGCTAACCTTTTGCCATCGCGTGCCAAAAGCAGGGGGAGAGTGACGGGTACATGAGACCACATCCATAATTCAATGCACCCCATCCTCCTGCACATGTGCACGTGACCACCCCCCCACTTCCCCCTGCTTTTGGCACATGGCGGCACAGTGGGCCTGGTAGGCCCATTTTTTCCCCCTCCCCAGGCTCCAGAGGCTTTCTAGGAGCCTGGGGAGGGCAAAAACAGCCTTCCCCATCACCCTGGAGGTCTTCTGGAGGCCAGAAACAGCCAGTTTCCCAACTTCCAGTGGGACCGGACGGCCTGAAAATCAGTTGGCCGGTGCACGCATGCGTGCTGGAGCTGAGCTAGGGCAACATTTGCGTACCCACCAATATGGCTCCGCGTGCCATCTGTGGCACTTGTCACGGCCCTAGAATTTCACTGGTCCATTAATTTATTCACTTTGTCAAAAAATGCAATACAATTTAATTGGCATGATTTGCTTATAAGAAACCCATGTTGGCTTCTGTTTCCTTAATCTATTTAGCATTAGCAATCAATTGATTCATTTTTAAATCCATATTTTTCTTCCATGCTCCTAATCTTGAATGGATAAAATGGGGTTTTTTTTTGTTGGAAAATCTTCCATATAAATTTTTAAGTCAAAGGTTCCTTCTTTTGTTTTCCAAAGTGACATAATTAAATAACAATAGCACCCTCTACTGACCACAAAGCAATATTGTCAGTAAGACTGCCATGGAACTAATTGACACAGTGAATATTCAATTAACAACTGTTTACAGTTGTCTATACTCTCCCCAGAGAGATAGAGAAGAAGAAGAAGAAGAAGAAGAAGAAGAAGAAGAAGAAGAAGAAGAAGAAGAAGAAGAAGAAGAAGAAGAAGAAGAAGAAGAAGAAGAAGAAGAAGAAGAAGAGGCAGATATTTTAAAAATAATAACATTTCTTAAAGAGAAATAGAGTTCAAATCCAGAAAAACACATTTTTTTTTATTTTAAAAATCCAATCCAACTTCCAAAATAATTCAAGCAAAAATAAATTTAGAAATATTGGAAATCATCAAGAGGAAAAATATACTTTGTCAAAAGATTTGTTACCTAGCAAAAATACAACAAAAAACACTGTTTGAACAATGAGGAAGCCAAGACTATTTGTCCTATTTGGACTGCACCACAGCACCGGACATGATATTCCTCCTTTCTCTTACTTGGTACTTCACCATTTGATCGCAAAGCCCCTTCCACCTCTTCTTGTCAACTCAGACTATCCAGAAGACATGTGGAATGATTCCTCCAGCTCCCCTTAAAATTTAAGGAGCTTTCCAGGCTTCAGATCCTGCCTGAACCATTAATCAACTGGATGTTGGTACAGAACAAAGTCTACATATGTGTTACTTTGACATATTCCCTCATGGTAAGTGCAAAACACCAAGGGATTTCACTCAATATTTGCCATCTTATATCTAGATAACCTTCTGATGCAATGAAAAAAAATCACCTGGAAAAAGTTAGATTCATGAAGTTGGTGGACATTTAAGAGTAAATGCACTATAGAACTGGTTTTAAATTAAATTTATATGAATACGTTGCAAAGTTCTTCTCTTCTATTACCTGTGAATATTTATTAGGAGACAAGAAAGTGATGTGTGGTTCTTCCAGTGGGAGGTGTGGCTAGCTATTGAGACTTACACATACACTTGTATGTACAGTGCTTGTAGAGTCACGTGATGATCCCTTGGGTTTTTTATGAATCACATCCCATTACTTCTGCAAAAGAAAGGGAAGAGGTAAGTAGCAGTGGTAGTAAAGACTATTTATTGGTAATTTGCAACTAGTGAAGTCTTTCAGGCAACTTTTATGAAAGACACATGAGGTGAATTTCTTGAATGCAAGAGTATTACAGGGACTAACCGCTGGCCTCTTGGAGACACAAGTGCTGCTTTGCTGTAGATTTTCAATCCAGGTTAGAGAATTATTTATCTATATAGTATTATTTTATGCCATTGTAAGTTGCCCAGAGTTACTCTGGTTAGTGATATGGGTGGCATATAAATTAAATAAATACTGTTGGTGAGAGGAAAAAAAATCTGGACTCAAGAAAATGAGGTGACTTCACAGCTCCAAATTTTAGACTGTCTGATCATGCTAGAGGTTTAACATGAGTTTCATAATGGATGATCTCTTCTTATGCTTCTGTCGTTTATCTTGTGAAGTATCTGAATATTTGGAATAAATATAGGAAAATAATAATCTGGGCTTTCTCCACCTTGCTACATTATTCAATGGTTATTTACATAAACATGAAGGATCCAAGAATTTTCCTCAGGCGAGAGATAATCATTTATTCTGATTTGTTCTACATTTGATTAGTTTCAGTATCTTCAACAAGCTTTTTGGTAGTAACATAACTGCTGAATCAAGGAGGAATATTGAGTTGTTTGATTGAATGTGACAGTTTTACTAGTCATAATTTATAATTGGAAGAAGAATATTAAATTCAGAACATTATGCTCAGAGAGAATTGATATAATATATTTTATCTTTGGTATATCACTCTAGTCCTGATGCTAAAATGAATAATTCTTCCTCTAAAAACATTTGAAATGTAGTCAGCAGATTGGAGGCTTCCTTTTCCGTGTGGTGGTAATGCTGCAGAGCCCAAACATATAATAAAATGATTTACTTTAGAACAAATTTTGAAAGTTGCAAACCCATTGTAATCAGGGATGTTGGATGAGTTGTTTTCAAACCGTAGACATTTTCAAAACATACTGAACTAGCACTGTATATTTATTAAAAATAAGTTTAACAGTAGATTAAATACCAACCAAACAACTTCCTTTAAAAGCTGGGTTCATTAAAAAAAAAAGTTAAGAGGCAATCAAAGGCAATCAAGTGAGAGTCTTGTCCTACTTATGTTATTCTTTAAGTATTTGGATGAGGAGACATTTAGTTGTTGTACAAAGAAGTTAGCATCTAGTCCAAACATATTTCAGTTCGGAGAATTAAGTTAGATGCTGACAAGTTGAAAAATAACTAAAGGCTGGCAAACAAGGTTTATGGAGCTTTCTAGATTGCATTTCCTCAAAACAGAAGGTTATAAAAACACATTTGCATAAAAGATCTCCTCCTTTTTAACCTATGTATAATTGACTTGCTCTTAAGTTCCAGTCAGTTTAGAAGTGTCCAACCAGTGTTTTCCTCTGAGTTCTTGGTTTAAGTTAATGAAAACAGGAATATCATGTCTAGATGGTAAGTTTCCTGAATTTGTGACTGTATCATTGCTATCTTTAAACAATTTCTGGGGTGTTTTGTAAATGCAAGGGAAATTGTAGCTCTGAAATTTACATGTCTTGTTATTTGTGTCCAGGATTATAAACATATAATTTAGAATTTCATGAATTCTTCTTTATGTTTTTGTCTATAGGTTGAGAAAATGAATCCCAAAGTGATTTATTCTCTCATAGCAATATGCATCACTATCATTTTCATCTTAGTTGTGGTTTTCTGTACTAGAGGACAAAAACACACACGTTGTGAGAGTTCTTCCCAAAAAAAGGAACAAGAGGAAGGTGGTCAGGATGCTGGCAGCCAAGTATTTCAAGATTTAACCCCAGAAGAGATAATGCAAGTAAAGAGGTATTTACAGTCCAACCTGGGAGTGCCACTGGTAGAGACACCTCAAGCCAAGCCATCAGATAACTGCATTTATTCAATAACCTTACAGCTCCCTCCCAAAGCACAAGTATTACAATTCTTAGATCATCAAGGACCTCAGCCACCACGAGAAGCTTTGGCTGTGATTCATTTTGGAAATCAGGTGGAGCCCAATGTGACAGAATATCTGGTGGGTCCACTCCCTGAACCAACATATTATCAAGATATCACAGTAGAAAAATATGGAAGGGAATTGCCTTATTCTCAAAGGATGGTTTTGACAAATGAGTTTCATGAAATCCGTGGTTTCTTAGAGAGAAATGAATACATGAAGGCTCCAAATTTCATGCAAAAAGTTCTAAATTACAATGGAAGCAATCTTCAGTACAATTATCAATTACCATTAGGGCTGAAATCAGAAGATCGGAAAACGTGGGTGAGTCATTTTCAGAATGTGATTGGCTTCTATTTGCATCCAGTTGGCTTTGAGGTCCAAGTGGATCATAGTAGCTTGGATGTTTCTGAATGGAAGTTAATAAAAGTGTTTTATAATGGACAATACTTTGAAGATATGGAAGACCTTGAGAAACAATTCAATATGGGAAAGGTTAGAGTAGACAAGGTTAAAGAAGCCCCTCTTGATGGGGACTACTCTTCACTAAAGCAGAGGGTACCACCAAAAGATCCAGGCCCTTTGCAGTATGAACCTCGTGGACCACGCTATAGGATTCACAATAATCATGTTACTTTTCTGAATTGGAGTTTTGCATTTGGAATTGATGCAAGCAGGGGTCCACGTATCTTTGATGTCAGGTTTAATGGAGAAAGGATAATCTATGAGTTAAGTTTGCAAGAAGCAAGTGCTATCTATGGCTCCAACAGTCCTACTTCCATGTTGACCAGATACATGGATGCCAGCTTTGGACTTGGATCCCATATCTTTCCAACTACCCGAGGACTCGATTGTCCTTATTTATCCAGTTATTTAGACTGGCACTTTTTTTATGATAGTTCATTACCTGTTAGCCGTAAAATGGCTATCTGCTTCTTTGAGCAGAATACTGAGTTACCCATACGACGACATTTTGAAAGCATCCAGCCTCCTTTTTACGGAGGGTTGGCAGATTCAAGTTTGGTATTCCGAACCATATCTACAGTTGATAATTATGACTATATCTGGGATTTTATTTTCTATCAAAGTGGAGCTGTTAGTGTTCGAGTCCATGCCACTGGGTACATTTTATCTGATTTTTACTTTGGTGATGCTGAAGACTTTGGCAATAGAATCCAAGAAAAAGTGCTGGGAACAATTCATACCCATAATATTCATTTCAAGGTGGATTTGGATATTGGTGGTAAGTAGGAAAAATGTTTGTATCTTGCATGGTTGTTATAGGCTCTTTGCCTTTATTTGCTTTCTCAGAATTGTTCCAATGACTGTCAGAACTATAATGAAGACAAACACAAGAATATGGTTACTATTTTCCTAATAATGTTTTTGAACTTCAATTGAGAAGTGAGGTTTTTTAATTAATAATATTTATTTCACTGCCTTGTCACAAAACTAATTCAAGTCCATAATAACAAGAAAATATAATTAGACATGAGTTGTGTAATTATGTCTTCATATATTTTGGCGGTTTGAACATGTAGTTTTAGAATCAGCATTTTTGTAATTCTTAAAAGATGTCAACGAATTTGCATTATACTTAAAGCTGAATCTGTACATTGGTTGTTTTTCAGGTAGCTCTAGAACTGAATTCTGGTTTCAGAGCCAAGAAATAAAATAAAAAAACTTTAATAGATTATTTCCCAACCCCCACCCCTGAGAATTTAAATTAAAAATGGTATAGAGATTCTCCATCATCCAAATCATGCTTGGTCTGGCTTAACCTCCTTTTTATATTGGGTTTTAAATATTTTTATATAATTGGATTTTAAATTATTTTCTAGCCTCATTGTTTAATTTGTTTTAAACGATTTTTAACTTTTGTATTCTATTGTATCTTATCTTGGCTGTTCACCGCCCTGAGTCCCATCTGGGAGTAGGGTGGTATACAAATTTGAATAAATAAATAAAATAATAAATAAATAATGCTTGTCTCAAAGATGCTTTTCCAAAAGGCAACAGGACTTTCTTAGTTTTTTTTTCTTGAAAACATTTGACTTCTCATCCAAGAAGCTTCTTAGATCCAGACTTCATGGCTTGAGTTCCCTCAGCTTCATTTCCTTTCTGTTGTTCAACTCTCATAATGTTAATAGGGATGGATATGGATATGTGTCTTTAAAAGTCTCCACTGAAATTTGTCATCAGAAAAAATGTTGGATGATGACTTCTTCAGGTGCAAAAGGCTTAAATCATGTCCATCTAGGTTAGGAGATTCTCTAGGTAGTTTGATTGGATTTGAAGATTTAGTTGAAAGTCTGAAAATATTTTTTGAAAATCTTCATATTTGTGCCACCAACTAGAACAAACATAAATGTAACATTTTCAAACTAACATTATGTCATAATACTTGTTAGGTCCAATTCTATTTCTATTTCTTTCTCTCTGTTACATAGACACATTCTCCCTGTCATATTCTTTGTAACTCATTTAACTCATTTTAAATGCTGCTGCTTTCTAGACAGTGATCCCATAAAACTATATCGCTAGTACCACAATGTGGATGCTCTTACTGAATTTATAAATACCCCTTTCATGAAATTCCTGTTTTTCTTGATCGGGTTGGACATTTATTTATTTATTTATTATTTATTACTTAAATTTTTATACCGCCCTTCTCCCAAGGGACTCAGGGCGGTGCACAACCACAGTAAAACAACATATATTACAAAATTTACAAACAGATTAAAACATATTAAATAATTTGGCCTTATATTAAAAACTCAAAAACTAAAACACCCACTAAAATTCGTTATTTAGCCAGCCCAGCCTGTTGAAACAGTAAGGTCCTAAGGGCACAGGGAAAGGTACATAGGTCGGGCATCATACGTATCTCCATGTTGTGGCCCCGTCCTCTGAGCCTATCCCATTGGAGGAAGGAAGCTCTGAGCAGGAGGAAGAGGAGCCAGCCAGATCTCCCAGCCCCCCCCTCTGGCACCGTCTCAGGTGCCAGCTGAAAGAGAGCCAAGTAGTGGGGAAACAGGTGTCTCAGATGAGAGTGAGGGAGAGACGTCATTCCTGGACGCACGCCAAAGAAGGCGAGAGAAAAGATTACTGCAGCTGCGGCGACGTATGAGGAAATAGACCTGAGTCACTGGATTGGAGTCACAGGATCAATGAGTCACTGGACCACACTCAGAGCCTATATAAAACAGGACGGTGGGTCAAGATGTTTGTGACGAACAAACAAAACAAACATAGCAACCTCGTAGTCTTGGAAGCTAGATGAATGGCAAAGCTACGTAGGTGATTTTCTTTTTGTGTAAACTAATAAAGTCCTTGGCAGACGGTGTGCATATCACTGCCAAGGTTGAGATAAGAACTGTGGAGTGTGCCAAGTGATTCTTAACCCTCGACTGGCTGTGTTTTTGTGGGTCTCTGAAGGGGGGGACAGATCACTCCGGGGGCAATTCATTCCAGAGGGTGGGTGCCCCCATGGAGAAGGCTCTCCCCCTAGGTGTTGCTAGTTGACATTGTTTGACCGACAGCACCCTGAGGAGTCCCTCTCTGTGGGAGTGTATTGGCCGGTGGGAGGCCATCGGTGGCAGAAGGCAATCTCGTAAGTATCCAGGTCCTAAGCCATGGAGCACTTTAAAGATGGTAACCAACACCTTGAATCACACCCGGAAGACCACCGGGAGCCAGTGCAGCTCGCGCAGGAGAGGTGTTACATGGGTGCGCCGCGTCGCTCCCATAATCATCTGTGTGGCCGCATTCTGTACCAGTTGGAGCCTCCGAGTGCTCTTCAAGGGGAGCCCCATGTAGAAAGCATTACAGTAGTCCAGACGGGAAGTGACGAGGGCATGGGTTATTGTGCGCAAGGGCATCCTATTGCCCTTTTTTTGTCTACTCTGCACCCACCTTATTGCAGAAAATTGGTAGTGTGGTTTTCTTGCATACTGATGCAGCAAACACATGAACACACTGCTCATATTTCGCCTAAAAAACTAATTACACATACTCTTATCATAATTTCATCTCTGGGTCAGCAAAAGATTAATGTAGAAGCAACTTTGATTTTAAGAAGCTGAATGTACAACAGCAATAGACTGATCCATCAGCAGTTGCTCAAGTGCTAATTGTTGTACTTGTTTTCTTTCTGAGGTGTGGAAAATACCCTGGTTGGCAATGACATGGCTTTTGAGACCATACAGGCCCCTTGGAGCCCAGAAGATGAGATCTATCGAATGAAGATGGTGAGAGAAATTTTGGACACTGAGAATAAGGCAGCGTTCCATCTCCATGATGACATGCCCAGATACCTTTATTTTTCATCCAACTGCACAAACAAGTGGGGCCATGATCAAGGCTATCGAATCCAGATCGTCAGCTTTCCTGGAGACCATTTGCTAGAGTCAGATCCAATGGAACCAGGTCTCAGCTGGGGTCGGTAAGTGATTATTTCTAAGTGCAAAAGTAAAATAGATTCACCCACGTCTTTGGGTTTCAGGAGCTTGAATAAGATAGGCAGGAACTGCCAAATTTATTCATTTTAAAGAGGCAGATTTTTTAAAATCTATTTAAAGAATGTAAATATTTCAAATATTTGCTAAGGAAAACTTTTCCATTTCCAAGACTTAACTGTGGAATATACATTATAAAGGAAAAAAGTGCTATTCAAACTGTGCAGAATTTCTTTTGCATAGAACAGGGTTGTCAAACTCAAGGCCCGGGGGCCGAATCTGGCCCACAGGGTGCTTAGATCTGGCTACCGGGCCACCCTGGATATAGCAAAAGACTGGTCTGTGGTGCCTCTGCCAGCAAAAATGGAGCTTGGGAGCCCTTTTTCTCTGGTATAGTGCTCAGTCCACCACAGGTGTCCCTGACATAAGTGATGTCAAGCTGGCCACACCCACCCTGGCCACTCCCACTCTGGCCCCTCGTGGTCAAACACAACCCTGATGCGGCCCTCAATGAAATCGAGTTTTACACTCCTGGCATAGAGTGAAACAGATCCTTTGACAAAAATGTAGTATTTTGGGGTTATGATCTATAATCATAAATGGAAGAGTAGTTAAAATACTTTCCACATTACAATGTTCCATTTTGGGGAAATTAATCTCAATCTGAGAGGTATTCTTAAACTTGACCTAAGACAAATGCTACAGATTATTGGAAGTTAATACTATCTAGTACTAAAATGAGTCTCACAATCTTTTCTCCAATGTTTCCCAAAAAACCTCAAGAAAATCCTGAACCAGATCAGTTTTGAGATGTACAGAAATAAAATTTAAATGTATTAGGGGAAAAAGAGAGAATGGCATTTATCAAATACAAACAATATAAAGATAAAATTGTGGCCTTAAATACTTTAAGTTCATATCAGCTACAGTATAATCATATCCAGAGCATATAGACCCGTGTATTGGTGGCCATGTATATTTTTATCACTTATCTGATATTTGTAATACCCTCCTACAAGTCCCCTTCAGAAACATTGTTGGTTTCAATGTGTCTTTTCAATTGTACTGGTTGAGCATTGAAGAAATCCAAGCCATATTATTGTAAATTTGTACCCAGCTATATCTGAAGTCAGAAGAACTGGCTACTGGTGAAAATTTCAAATTGCTTTGGTTGACTATTGAAGAAACCCAAGCCATGTTATTGTAAATTTGTATTCTTGCACTTCTGGACCAAATCTGAGATGCTCCTGGTAAACTTGAATCTCCTGAATTTGAGGTCAGTATATTTAATGAACTATCTACCAGGATGGAGATCCATGATACCTGCTAGGTTGGCAGAGATCACCACAGTGGTTTTGGGATTCTGCAACTCATCTATGAAAGTACATATGGCAGTTCAAGTGTAAAATCAACTCAAAACTCATTTGTAGTTTAATAATGAGTTACAACAATGATTGTCCCTATATTTTTATAGTTGAACTGTCACGGAATAGCATCCTGTAATTATATTATCTTTCAAGACTGGAACAGTCATTTCTGAAAATCTTAAGAAGATAAATAATAATAAGGAATATATCTCAATCTCTGCAATTCTTCTTGTTTTGCCTTATAAGTTACAAACTGGCTGTTACCAAGAGGAAGGAAAATGAACCATTCAGCACCACTGCCTACAATCAGGTTGACCCATGGAATCCTCCCGTGGCCTTTGCTGACTTCATAAACAATGAGAGCATTGTCAATGAGGTAAGTGAAGATGGACCCCACCTAGTAGTGAAGCATCTTGCAGGTTATTATCCCACAATCTGGTGCTGTCCAAATGCATTGGAGTTGAACTTACTTGGAAGACATCAGATTATGAAGATAGCCAATTGGACTGTTACCCAAAATTTACTCTGGAAGTAGGCACATGTGGCTAAGAGTTTTAGCAGCAGTTTCCCTTTAGGGAAAAAAGGAACAGTCATGGTGATCTTTATGATGCTTGTTCAGAGGACAGCTTAAGTTCTCACATACTGGGATCAGCTTTCCTGTTTGCATATTTGTTACTTGCGTAATTTGATCTTGGAAACTATGCATGGGATGTATGCCTTACCTTTTGCATTTTTAATGGATTTTTAGTATCAAAGTTGATAAAGTTTTGCAGAATGGATATAAGGTCTTTGGTAATAATTTTCTACTCCAGTTTTCCATTTCTACACATCCCCAATTCTGAATAGGCAAGCAAAAAGTTATATTATCAGATTTACCCCCCCCCCCCCCGATTTTACTACATCATCTGCTGTTTTACTTAATAAATTTAGCTTCACTGAATCCATTGCTGTACTACTTTCCTATTTAACAGATCTTTTTCCTAAGGTAGTACAATAATATTGTCCCTTTTCCTTTCATAGGATCTGGTTGCCTGGATCAACACTGGCTTTCTCCATATTCCACAGGCTGAAGATGTACCCACTACTGCAGCCCTTGGGAATGTAGTTGGTTTCTTCTTGAGACCCTACAATTATTTTGATGATGATCCTTCCATATATTCTCCAGACAGTATTTACTTCCACCACAAGATGAACTTCCTTTCCTGTGAGGCCAACCAACTTGCATGTCTGGCAAAATTAGCTTCATGTCTGCCTATTTTCCCCCTTTTTACTTATGAAGGTTTTCAAAACATAACTCTCTAATGTCTTGTACTTTTTGACAGGTGAGATAGAAATTGGAAACAATGAGTCTGCATTACTGGCAGCTAATACTTTTTTCTAATGCTGCTTCTTTCTGCAGCATTAATGGATTTTTTTTTCTATTAGTCCACTTTCTTCAGGAAACCATGAAATGGAATTATCTGGGGATTAAGAAGATGGTTGTAGAACTTTCTTTGCTATAGGAAAGAAAGCATGCATGATTCACATTTTTAATTTGACAGAGGACATAGAGAAAGATATATGCTCTCATTTATTGGCTATAATCCTCCCTTCCTTTTACAATATTAAAACACTGATGTTAGAACTGAAAATTAGCTTTCTGATCCACTGAGTAGAGGACAACAGGGGTGTCTTTGGTGAGAAAGATCATAAAATGCACAGTGATGTCCTTTTTGTGACCTAGTAGTAATCCCATATCTTCTAAGATATGGGATTACTTAGAAGTAATATTTCTGAAGAAGATATTAGAGAGGAGAAATTATTGATGTCTTGGGAAGTTTGTTGGGTACGGTTGGGGTGGTGAGGAATGATATGGAGACAAATATGAATAAAGTGTCTAGAATAAATTCAACACTTATAAGAAAAATAAATTTTCCAAGAGATGTTTTGAACTCGGTCTGCTTTGATCAGACCCTTCTGTGATAGTGCACCTTAGTGTCCCGCCTGTCCCTGAGGCAAAGAAAACAAGGAAACTTCATGAAACCACCTTGAAGGCCATCAGGAATGACACCATTTTGAAGTTTCCAATGACCTCCCAGCCATAATTATCATACTTTAAGGCCAGAGGTGGGCTGCTGCTGGTTTGGACTGGTTCAGAAGAACTGGTACTTCTGGCCAGCAGTTAGGCCTGGCCACCCATCCTGATGCTATCCCGTCCTATATAATTGCCATTTTTTCGATGTCATGCACATGCGCGGAAGGCTTGCGTGAACATTTTCGGTTCTGGGAGAACCGGTTGCTACAGTATATGATGCTCATCTCTGTTCAAGGCACTCAGCAACATTTTGACACTGTTGTAATGGTGTAGCACTCTTTGAGGTGCATAGAATGAGCCACAGGGAGAGACGGATACATGTTCCTGTTATGAAGCAGCATGGCTTTGAGCCTCCTAGATGAACTGTTTATGTATATGTGCCAATCCCCATTGACTCCTATAGCCTTGAATGGACTGGCCACATTGTAGCAAAAGCACAGCCCACCTTGCCAACTGAAGAAGATGTTGGTGATGCTTTCTCTGATCTGTGACTTGTACATTTTCATCCAACAAGTTCCACTCCTTGGGCCTAGAGGACAGAAGCTCAGCATGGGACTTGGTAAGACCAAGTTCTCTGATCAGATCATTGAGGTCTTTGTGGTTGGGAAAGTATGGCTTCCTCTCCTCAGATGCATCTGTGAAATTGTAATTGTATCTCCAATATCTTTCTTGCTGTTTAACTTACTTCTTGCTCCTGAAGATGGCAGGACTGAGCTCAGTGCAGTGTTGTACCTTGGCGGTGGATGAAGGAATGGCTGGATACATGATAGTAAACAGTCCACCATGCAGAAGTAGCAGTTGCTTGAGAGGTCAGTTGGTTCCTGTCTAATTCTTGGGATAATAAATTTAATGGCCCTCTTTTCATCCCTGTACCAGCTGGTAAACATAGCAGATAGATAGACAGATAGATAGATAGATAGATAGATAGATAGATAGATAGATAGATAGATAGATAGATAATATTACACACATTACCTATTATTGTGCAAGATATTACTATATGGCAAAAAATGTATATTGTAGCCTGCATTTTTCTAGAATATTGAAAACTTCTTAATTACAACTCTTAAACTGTAATAAACCACTGAAATTTCATCTAGCGAGCAGCAATTTGTTCACCTTACCTTCAAGAGTTTTCTTGCAGTGTTGATATGTGAAATGAGGTGCCCAGGGCTTGTTTTGATCCCCTACAGACATGCCAAAGTATATTTTGTAGGCCCCACACAGCTTAACATATACTTTCACAGAATATCTTGTTGTGATAAATTGTCCACACATGTAGCAAAATGTATCTGCTGGGTGCAAGCACCTTCTTGATACCATTTAAATGAAATACTGCTATTCACTATTCTCGTATTCAGCAATTAGACAAACTAAAAGGTTGGTTAAAGGCATCTGTACTTTTATACTTCTATGGATACTACAGGATAGTCCAAAAAACTGCTAGAAAGATCTAAAAGATTCCAGAAAGTTCTAGAAAAGTCTGGCTAATTCTAGAAACTTCTGGGCAATTCTCACAGTTCAAGAATATTCAGGAAGTATACTCAGCATTGAATGTGAATCGAGAATGTTCTCAAAAATGGATTAATTTCAAAATATCATTGTCCTGATCACAGAAGCAAAGTTTTTGTGGAACAATAGCTATTTTCTATTTATTTTAGGCAAAAGGGATTAGAAAAACACAATTTGTACCAAGGAACAAAAATTAAATTGAAATTTGTTATGTAGTGTTATAGAAATAAGAGAGTAAAGTTGCATCCATAGAATAAGAGGTAAATTAATATTGTACTTATGTTTATAGTAATTTACATGATCAAAAGCTACTTACTGTGTCTTTTCTTTTACTTTATCTTCTTTGTACTTTTAATTTCTTGTCAATTTCTTTCCTTTGTTTTTCTCACTTTTTATAAGTTTTTAATCTCCTGTTTAAAAGTATGTATGTATGGTAGTATTTTGCTCTGGATTGAAGACTTTATTGTGGAATGTGCTATTTTACTGACCAAACCTCAAAGTATCCACTTCAGAAACATTTGGGTTATCTATAAAGATATCCATGGTATATGGTATATTTCAAGTTTTCCCAGGATAAGGAATCCCTGTTATATTATCTAGAGTTATGTCTCTTTCAGAAGTAAGGCATGTGAATTGGCATATGGATGATGGGAAATTTGTCTTCCCCCTGCCAAAACCCCTCAAATAATGGAAAGAGGTTTCTTTCATCTACGTGCCTAATTTGATGCCTTTCTGTCCAACCTTGTTTTCTCAATTAAAACTGCTGAAAGTGTAAAACTCTTTGGAAGGACTCTGCCATGTAGGCAAGCACTGATTAGGTCCAGGTCTGGTTGACTTCTCAAAAATATTGTTGGACTTTAGTTGTGGATACCTCTGGCAGGGTGGGAAGATCCAGAGAAATCCAGCCAATTATTGGTATGAAGACTAAATCAGAACTGTGGGGTGAATTTATGGATGGAATAGAATGAACCAGGGTCCCAAAGTAACAAAATTTCAGTACCGCAAAATGTGGTTGCAGCAGGAGTCTTGTAACCCAGAAAGCCCTTTTGTATCTTTCTCTGACACAGGATAATCCAATAGGAGGCCTAAATAGATAAGGTAAAGGTAAAGGTTCCCCTCGCACATATGTGATAGTCGTTCCTGACTCTAGGGAGCAATGCTCATCTCCATTTCAAAGCTGAAGAACCAACACTGTCCAAAGACGTCTCCATGGTCATGTGGCCATGACTAAATGCCAAAGGTGCACGGAACACTGTTATCTTCCCACCAAAGGTGGTCCCTATTTTTCTATTTACATATTTACATGTTTCGAACTGCAAGGTTGGCAGAAGCTGGGACAAGTAACGGGAGCTCACCTGTTACACCTGGTGAAGTGAGAACTAAATAAAGAGAGGGCCAAAATATGGCTTCTCGGCTCATGCCTCTGCATGAAAATTTTCCAGTGAAACAGACCAAAATAGGAAGATCATTTTATTACCATTTTTTCCAGAATGTTCTGATTAGAAAGAATTCCTTTCATTCAAAGGATTCCTTTCATTCAAAGAAGGTACTTTGAAGAAGGAGCCTGGATAGCTCAGCAGACTAAAAAGCATTGTGATTAACTCCAGCTGTCTGCAATTACTGTAAATTCGAATCTCACCAGGCTCAAGGTTGACTCAGCCTTCCATCCTTTCTAAGGTAGGTAAATTGAGGACCCAGTTTGTGGGGGCAATAAGCTGACTTTGTATAAATATACAAAAGTATGAAGGCTATTGCTTAACACATTGTAAGCTGCCCTGAGTCTCCGGAGAAGGGCGGCATATAAATCAAATTAAAATAAAAAACTTTGATTCTCAGCTTTTAGTTCTTTTTATAGTTAACACATCAAAGGAATTTATAAAAATTGATTGAACAGGACAAAAGGAACTTTCCCTTTGCATAGGGAAGCAGTTACATGCAGTCAAACATATGAACAACACAGATGTTCATTTAAATGAAATCTGACAAAAGCATGGGTGTAAAATTTAAGGTGTTAATGAGGGGAAAAAGTCACACGGTTGTTTGAAATTCACAGAGAGAAGAACCAGGTACCAATTAGCACTAACAAGCTTTCTCTTATCAGAAGACCAACTCCAGGCATCTTATTAAAGCAAACATGGTCCCATGCTGTCCTGACCTGGGGAACAAAAGCAGTTTTTATCTTTTCAGTTTAGGAATGTTAGAAGCTATCAACCAATCCATTCTACATTCCAATCTGCAATGGTTTGATAAATCATTAACATCATTTAAAAAATGAGAAAAATAATAAAAATACAAAATAACTGTGTTAGCAAGTACACCAATACTACAAAGTTCATGTTAGTACTACAAAGTCCATCCTGAGTGGCCCTTAAAAGTCAGACCAAGCAAGCAAACATACATTTTTATCATTATTTTTAACAGCCCTCTCCATCAGAATGCAACAATGAAAATAAACATGTGGCATAATATCTGCATAATCGCAATGCAAATATACAGTTATTAAAGCTAAAGTTAACTAATAAGATTTAGTGTACCAAAAATTTCTACTGCCATTCTTAGCATATGATTACAACCACTTCCTTCCCAGTTCCTCCTGTTTCATTGGATAAAAATATCAATCCAAACACTCACAAACACACAGGGAGGCCTGGAAACTTCACTAGGAACTTTTCAAGCAAATGAGCAAGGGAGAAAGCAAAAGTGCATGCAAATACACAAGCATGTACACACATAGAAGAGAAATCAAATCCCTCAGAAGTCCTGCAAGCCTGCCTTGAAAGAGACTCCAAATCCAAAACAGCAGATACAGCTGTGGTCAGGAGAAGTTCTAATGTCCAATTGTTTGTCACCAGCCAATCCAGGTCCAGAATCACAGTCACAAGCTTTCAAGTCAAGGATTAAGGCACCTGGAATCTAGGTTAACAAGCAATTGTTGCCAATGAAGAATCCTGAGCTCTCTGCTCTTATTCTATATAAGGAATTCTGATGTTGTTTATTTGGAAAGATAAGACTCCTTTCTTGAATGGAGTCTTGAAGAGCACCTTAACTCTACTCTCCTTTGCACATAGTAAGCACTTGCACTGGCAGGGTGTGGCATCTCAGACTCTCATCTTCTGAGACAGGTGTCTCCTGGATGGCAGACGGCATAACCTCCTTTGCCTGCAGCTGCTCAGGATTGCCTGGAAGTTCTGGGATTGGCTGCTTTCTGTTGGTTTCCTTGTAAGAGTCTGAGCTAGCCATGATAATAAAGAGTTTTTCCATCCCCTCTGAAATGCATTTATGGATGTGTGAACCAATGGTGGGTTTCACAATTTTTTACTACTGGTTCTGTGGGTGTGGCTTGGTGGATGTCACATGGCTTGGTGGGTGTGGCTTGGTGGGCATGGTAGTGAAAGGATACTGTAAAATCTCCATTCCTTCCTCTCTCCAGGGGAAGGTTACTGCAAAATCCCCATTTCCTTCTGATCAGCTGGGACTTGGGAGGCAGAGAATAGATGGGGGCATGGCCAGTCAGAGGTGGTATTTACCGGTTCTCCAAACTACTCAAAATTTCCGCTACTGGTTTTCCAGAACAAAACTATACCAAGAAAGGAACTGAAGTTAGCAGAAATGAACTAATTACAGATATGTAAATACAGGCTTGTGTAAAGATTTCAGATAAACTGCCAGCAAGGGGATTTTAAGCACTGATCATGAACAATTCTATTGACAACTAAACAGGTGAAATTAATATAGAGAATGTTTTTTCCTTTTACAAAGTTCATCATTCCCCACTATGGGATATCAATTTCACTTGCAAATCAAAATAACCATTGGATTTCATATATGTTGGCTATACATGTTTCAAGATATCCTTCAGAAACAGTAAACCCAACTACCCAATAAAAGAAGTTGGGGACATTTATGAGGAAATGTGTATAGAACTGCTCTTAAATTACATCAGTATGAATGTGTTGCAATCTATAACCAGTGGATATTTATTAGGAAAGAAGGAGAAGATGTGTGGTTTTTCCAGAGGGACTGTGGCTACAACTAGCTATTGAACCCCACACATCCTTCCTAAGGTAAAGGTAAAGGTTCCCCTTGCACATATGTGCTGGTCATTCCTGACTCTACAGGGTGGTGCTCATCTCCATTTCAAAGCCGAAGAGCCAGCGCTGTCTGAAGACATTTCAGTGGTCATGTGGCTGGCATGAGTAAATGCCAAAGGTACACGGAACACTGTTACCTTCCCACCAAAGGTGGTCCCTATTTTTCTACTTGCATTTTTTACGAGCTTTTGAACTGCTAGGTTGGCAGAAGCTGGGACAAGTAACGGGAGCTCACCCCATTACATGACACTAGGGATTCGAACTGCTCAACTGCCGACCTTTTGATTGACAAGCTCAGCATCTTAACCACTGAGCCACCATGTCCCTTCAACATCCTTCCTAAATGAAGTGAATTTGTGGAGTCATGTAATGATTCCTTGTGTTTACAAATGATTCCATTTGTAATTTAAGATACTTGTGCAAAAGAAAGAAGAGATATAAGCAGCAGAGGTAGTAAAGACAAATTATGGTGATTTGTAACTCATGGAGTCTTATACAGCATCTTTTATAAAAAGCACTATTCTTTTCCAACAACTATTTTGTTTGTTAGGCATGTTCTCAAAATCTCAGATGTCACCAGCCTAAAAAGATGCTGTTTCTGGTTTGGCATGTTCTTCAAACACAGTTAATGAAATATCTAAACATTTTTATCTAACGATCAAATCATTCAGCAAATTTTTTTAATGAAGGGAATGCCTGAACAACTGTCGCTTTGCATTTATTTTTCTGCTTATGCAGATGATTCTCCCTTTTTCCTTGCTGGGTTATACATGATATAAAATCTGCTTGTTCCAGTTTTGAGTCATTATTGAAGAAGAACTGCACAAGACTGAGACTGACCTGAAAGTGGATTAAAAATTACAGGCTACAAGAATATATGGAAACTGATGATATATAGGGCATACAAATGAAGCCTTAATAATTAAAAGGGATATACAAGCAACAAACCTGCATAACTTTCCTATATTGGATTTACAAAAAAGACTTCTTAAAGCTTTGAAGAATTTTTTAAGAAGGGCCAAAGAAAAAATGAAAAGAAATCAAGTTCTATGAAGAGATTAAAGTTTATGATTGTTAAAAGTAAAAAGAAGCAATATAAGGTCAGTATATTTGGTCAAAGTTAAAGATGAAGTGCTATTTTCTCTGGTGACAGTGCAACTTTTGCTGATCATAAAAGTTCAGCAAAATAATGAATGACAGGATTTAAGGATTTGTTTATACATAAGAGATGGAATATGGGGAAAAGATATTGTATTTTAAGAGAAGGCAATAAGATACTAAACTTGGTTGTATTTGGCATGAGGAAGGAGACATCTTTACTTTTTTTCTTTACTGTAATCTTAGTATTTCTTTTCTATCCTATTTTTTTAATTGATGCACTTCCTTTTTATTCTTTCCTTTTAAATTTAACATTAAATTAATTTATGTTTATCTTTTTAATTGTAATATTTAATAAAATTACTATTTTAAAAAGGAAATAAGAATCAGTCCTGTAATAGGAGTTTTGTTTCCAAGTGAACTTAATTATTTCCCTGATACTTAGAAGAAGTGGGGCCATCACTGAGAAGGCATGACTTAGAGACCCATGAGATAATATTGTTTAATAGAAGGTACCCAGAGCATGTCCTCTCTTCTTGATCTGGTGGGTGGGCAGAAACTACAGTGGAAAAGTGCTCTGATGAATAGTTTTGCCCTATGCCATGGAGACATTTGTAGGTGATCATCCGCATCTTGAATTGCACCCAGAAGCCTATTGGGAATCAGCTCAGCAGCTAATTGAGCAGTAATGTTACACATTATAGTAATCCAAACAGAAGGTATTAAAGATATGAGACACTGTGATCAAGGCATCGTAGTCCAGGCATGAGTGCAATTGCTACACAAGAGGAACTTTTGCAAATGTCTCTCTGGCCATGGCTGCAGACAGCTAATTGATCAGGAGCTTGGAGTCCAGGAGGATCCACAGATTGTGCACCAACACTAGCCTAAAGATTGTTATGACTCAGGCCTAAGTAAGTAGTAGGAAAAATCAGTCAGTGAAAAAACAATCAAACTTTATTTGAACAGCTAAGAATTACTTCATTCCCAATGTCATTCAACTAAATTAAAGCAAATTCCTCCCAACACAAATTCCTCCCTCCTATCACAAACCTTGGTCCAAATAGGCAAACTGCCAAAGGCTTTTCTTGGCAAACGTTCAGAAGTCACAGATACAAAAATAAATACAAGATGTAGACTAAGAAGAAGACGAAGCTACCAACATTTTCCAGCAAAGCCCAAATACCGTTGCTGGTCTGTTTTAAGCTTTATGGGAGGGGCCAATCATCTCTTGGCCCATTCCTGACTTGTCCTCTTTGCTTGAGCTGCTCTTGCCTTCTGGCAATTCTTCTCATGTGTGCATTAGAAACAGGCTCCTCCTGTTCCTTTGTCTCATTCCTATCAGTCTCTGGAGGCTCTGGACTCCGCACCTCACTCCCCGATGGCCCTGGCCCCATCTCAGCCTCTGACACAGAGCCCTCATCTGGGCCTTCCCCAGCCTCCAGGACTGGCCCATGTTCGTCCTCAGCCTCATCACTGTCCAACTCCATTGCCAGCTCCGCAGGCTGCTGGTGGACCACAACATAGGGTGAGAAGGCTAAGAGGTGGCATGATAGTTGTGTTTCAACATTTGAAGGATTGTTATAGAAAGGAAGGTGAGGAGTTATTATCCTGAAGACAGGGTAGGAGGGACAACGAATAGAAGCTCTGCAGAGAGTGATCCAAACAGAAGATAAGGAATAATTTCCTCAGGGAGTAATTTTGTCAGAGAGTAACAACTTGCCTCTTGGAATCTTAATTCAAGGTTAGAGAATTATTTCTCTGGGCAGTTGGACCTGAAGGCCACCAAGCATCTTTAACTCATATAATTTTGTCTAGCTCAACCATGGCTTTGTTTAAGTTTCACATTTTATCAGTGTAATACTGCTATATATTACTTATGTGAATATAGAATTTTTCATTTTAGTTCTATCAAGTCTAGGGCTCATGAAAATAATAATTGTATGTAACTTAAATCAAATTTTACACTCTATTACTAAAGAATGAATTTGGAATATGAATTCATCTTCTATTTTTTAAACTTCTTCAAATAAATTACTCAGCCTAGGAAATCTTTAATATTCTGATGCTACATATACAGGAATACTAGTTGCCTGAAAATAATTGTAGGGCCCAGAAGGCTGCAGGGAACCTGCTAGGCCCAAACGGGGTGGGGTGGGGGGTTGCATGCACATGCATGGGGGAGCATGGGGGGTCATGCACACATGCGCAGGGGAGCATTGCATTATGAGGTCCAGCACATGCGCATGCTTTTGGCACATGGCAAGAAAAAGGTTAGCCATAACTGTTCTAGAGTGTTTTGTAAATGCAAGAAATGTATCCTTTTGAAACTTACATGCTTAACAAGTGTCTTTAATATTTGTGTCCAGGATTAAAAATATAAAATTTATGAATTTAACAAATTATATTCTCTATGTTTTATCCATAGGTTTTAGAAAATGAAGTTGAAAGTGATTTATTCTCTCATAGCAATAGGCATCACAATCATTATTATTTTAGTCTTGAGTTTCCGAAATAGAGGAGAAAAACCAACAGAATGTGAGAATTCTTCCCAGAAAAAAGAACAAGAGGAAGGTGATCAGGATGCTGGCAGTCAAGTATTTCAAGATTTAACCCCAGAAGAGATAATGCAAGTAAAGAGATATTTACACTCCAACCTGGGAGTGCCACTGGTGGAGACGCCTCGAGCCAAGCCATCAGACAACTGCATTTATTTCATATCTTTGCAGCTCCCTCCCAAAGCACAAGTATTACAATTCTTAGATCATCAAGGACCTCAGCCACCACGAGAAGCTCTGGCTGGGGTCCATTTTGGAAATCAGGTGGAGCCCAATGTGACAGAATATCTGGTGGGTCCACTTCCAGAACCAACCTATCATCAAGATGTCACAGTAGAAAAATATGGAAGGGAATTGCCTTATTCTCAAAGGATGGTTTTGACAAATGAGTTTCGTGAAATCCGTAATTTCTTAAAGAGAAATGAATACCTGAAGGCTCCAAATTTCATGCAAAAAGTTCTAAATTACACTGGAAGCAATCTTCAGTATAGCACTCAAATGCCACCAGGGCTAAAATCAGGAGATCGCAAAATGTGGGTGAGTCATTTCCAGAATGTGACTGGCTATTATTTGCATCCAGTTGGCTTTGAGGTCCAAGTGGATCATAGTAGCTTGGATGTTTCTGAGTGGAAGGTAATAAAAGTGTTTTATAATGGACAATACTTTGAAGATATGGAGGACCTTGACATACAATTCAATATGGGAAAGGTTAGAGTAGACAAGGTTAAAGAAGCACCTCTTGATGGGGGCTATTCTTCACTGAAGCAGAGGGTACCACCAAAAGATCCAGGCCCTTTGAGGTATGAACCTCGTGGACCACGCTATAGGATTCACAATAATAATGTCATTTTTTTGAGCTGGAGTTTTGCATTTGGAATTGATGCAAGCAGGGGTCCACGTATCTTTGATGTCAGGTTTAATGGAGAAAGGATAATCTATGAGTTAAGTTTGCAAGAAGCAAGTGCTATCTATGGCTCCAACAGTCCTAAATCCATGTTGATCAGATACATGGATGCCAGCTTTGGACTTGGATCCAATATCTCACCACTCGTCATGGGTCTGGATTGTCCTTATTTATCCAGTTATTTAGACTGGCATTTTTTTTATGATAGTTCATTACCTGTTAGCCGTAAAAAGGCTATCTGCATCTTTGAGCAGAATGCTGAGTTACCCATACGACGACATTATGAAAGCATCCAGCCTCCTTTTTACGGAGGGTTGGCAGATTCAAGTCTGGTGTTTCGGACTATATCTACAGTTGGCAACTATGACTATGTCTGGGATTTTATTTTCTACCAAAATGGAGCTGTTGGTGTTCGAGTCCATGCCAGTGGGTACATTCAAACTTCATTTTACTTTGGTGATGCCAAAGACTTTGGCAACAGAGTCCAAGAAAGAGTGCTTGGAATAATTCATACCCATAATATTCATTTCAAGGTGGATATGGATATTGGTGGTAAGTAGGAAAAATGTTTGTAACTTTCAAGGAAATTATAGGTTCTTTGTCTCAATTTGTTTTCTTACAATTATTTTAATGATTGTAACTACTACAATAAAGGAAAACTCAACAATATCCTTCCAACAGGTGAGGAACATAAGTATTATTTTTGTAATGTTCTTTAACACTTTAGGTGTTGAGATTGTTTAAAATCATTTTTTTTCATAATTGTGATTTTCTTTTTTTATTTATTGGTCCATTCTATGGTCTGTTGGTCCATGGAATAAAGTTTTTTGTTAATCAAGGATATTTATTTCATTATTGGTTTCTA
Organism: Masticophis lateralis; assembly: GCA_030761175.1. NCBI lineage: Eukaryota > Metazoa > Chordata > Lepidosauria > Squamata > Colubridae > Masticophis > Masticophis lateralis. Next base: position 25,917,863 of record JAUDYJ010000005.1, read on the forward strand.
ACAAAACTTAATTTAAATACAATATACATTGTCAGAATAAGATAAAATCAGTGACTACTCAGCAAAATATGATGGCATCAAACTCTAATAATTATATCTTCATATATTTCTGGGACTTGTGCTTGTGAAAGGGTTCTAAAATCAGCACTTTTGAAATACTTGCAGATATCAACAATATTGTACAAGTAGTCCTTGACTTACAACATGTTGTTCATTTAGTGACTGTTCAAAGTTACAATGATACTGAAAAAAGTAACTGATGACCATTTTTCACACTTACAAGTGTGTTCTGGGATCATGTGATCACTTTTGCAAACCTCTGACAAACAAAGTCAATGGGGAAACCAGATTCACTTAACAACCATGTTACTAACTTAATAACTGCAGTGATTCACTTTACAACTGTGGCAAATAAGGTTGTAAAATTCACCTAACTGTCTCACTTACCAATGGAAATTTTAGGTTCAATTGTAGTCAAAAGTTGAGATCTATCTGTACTCCCATTTAAAGTTACATTTGTAAATTGGTTCTCAGATGGAGTCAGAACTGGTGGGTGGTTTCACGACAGAGGAAAAAAAACTAAAAATCGTTTAAAGAGTATTTTCTCACCCATTTGTTTCTAAGCCAGCAAAATTTGTTCTCATAGGGAGGGATTACTCAGGGTACCGTCAGTCAAATTGATGGTACCCCAGGGGGAGGGCCTTCTCTGTAAGGGCTCCAACCCTTCGGAATGAACTGCCCCCTGATATATGAAACATCCCTAATCTCCGTTTCCGCTGTGCCCTCAAGACCCTGATGTTCAATCAGGCGGGGCTAAACATGTTAACTGGAAATGATTAAAATATTATCTAATTCTGGGTTTTATTTAAGTTGGGCTAAACTATGTTATAATTTTAATTATCAATTTTATGAAGTTTATGTATCTTTTATTTTTTCTTGACTGTACACCGCCTTGAGTCCTGAGGGAGAAAGGCAGTATAGAAATATAATTAATTAATAAATAAATAAATAAATAAATAAATAAATAAATAAATAAATAAATAAATAAATAAATAGCAACTAACTTGATGTGATTTGTTCAGATTGCCCCAGGAGTTGTTGAAACAGATCTACAAAGGAATTATTGAGTCTGCCTATAAATGTCTGGTTTGGTATAGCAACCTAACAGGACAGGTACAGACTTCAACAGATAGTTAGGACTGCAGAAAAAACAACCAGCCTAACTTCCATTGAGAACCTCTATATTTTATGGGTCAGAAGGAGGGCTGAGAAAATAGTATATGTAAACATTTTTATAAGTTTCATGTATTTCCTATTAAGATAAGGCACACATTGTGTGGCCCTTATTTAATCTCGCTGATCTTCATTAATGAAAATTGGAAGTGTGGGTTTTTTGCATGCTAATGCAAAAACTATATAAAAATGGTTGTGTAAGCCCAAAAATATGGTTACCATAGCTTTAAGAAACAACAAAAGTCCACAAGACATGTTTTATAAATCTTCTCATATGTGACCTTACCAATTCCCTGACCAATGTATTCCTCAAATTACTCCAAAATAATATGTACAATCCTGTGTCTTCAATAGTACACTCAGTCATGTGCTGCATGCTGGCAAAAACATTCAGATTTGAACGTCACAATGAGTTTCAAAAAGGCTTGTTAAATCTGGGGTGTTATGTGACAGGTATCTGTCTGTCTGAATTCTGTTCTTCATTTTATCTTTCTTGTAGGGCCAGTTTGGTCTCTCCACTAGTTTGTAAGTCTCCCTGGTATACTGGCTTCCGTGCATTTTCATTGCTGTCCTTTATATATTTTTCCAATGCTCTTTTTTCTTTTTCAACCATCTGATGTACTTGCAATTTTTCACACCCACCCATTATTTTTGATAGGTAGAGTATACTACTCTAGTCTACTCTGTAGTCTTTGTTTACTCTGCATACTGAATACTGGAGAGACTAAACAGGCTTACAAAAAGATCAAATGAAGAAGAGAAAGGAGGTATGGGAAGACAAAGCATTACATGGGCAATACCTTAAAAAGATAGCAGGGAAAACAGATAACAAGACCTGTCAAATGGCTAAGAGCAAGAAAGTTGAAGAAAGAGCGCTGGGGACTAATTCTGGCTGCACAAGAGCAAGCCTCAACAACAAATGCGTAAAAAGCCATAACTGAGAAGACAGCAAATGCTGTCTCTGCAAAGAAGCTGAAGAAAAAGCAGACCACCTGGTTAGCTGCTGCAGGAAGATCACCTAGTCTGACTACAAGCAACAGCACGACAAAGTAGCAACAATACTACATTGGAAGATCTGCAAGAAATATCATTTGCCTGCAAGCACGAACTGGTGGGACATAAAATAGACAATCATAGAAAATGAAGAAGCTAACTTGCTCTGGGACTTTAGAATTCAACTAGACAGGTACGTGTTACATAACACCCCAGAATTAACAATTATCAATCAGAAAGAAAGAAAAGTCTGGACATGGTAATATCTGGAGACAGCAGAATAGAAGAGAATGAACTGGAGAAGGTTACAAAATACAAAGACTGCAAATAGAAATAGAACAATTGTGGAAGAAGCAAGCAAATGTGGTCCCAATAGTCATTTGCACCTTGGGTGCAATCCCAAAACAACTAGAGCACCAATAGAACACCATAGGCATTGACAAATTATCAATTAATTGCAAAAAGTAGCTTTATTTGAATAACTTCCATTTTGCAATGACATCTGTAACACCATCAAACATCCAGATCTACCTATGCCAGTTACTTGGAAAGAACTCAATAGGTAGACAAAAATGCCAAATGCAGTCTCAACATCTGACTGACTATGTGACAAACAATAATAATAACAACATAATGGTCCTCAATTAAATTCTAGGCAAAGTTCCTTCTCAAGTAGAGATGATGAATGTGCAGAAAAACCCTCTTTGCTAATATATAAAGGCATTGTCATGGAAAGATGTGAGATTGTGTTACCTAGTTTGCAAATATATATTTAAAAGATGGGAAGCTAATCTGTTCCCACCTTGTTTCAAGTACATATTAGCAAATAAATAAAGGAGATTGAATAACCTCACAGAGTTCTAATAAACTGTTCTAATAAACTATTACTTGAAATATCTCATTTATACCAAACCTTTAATGCAGCTTTATCATTTTTGTATTTTTTTGTTTATTAATATTTGCAGTGATTTTTTTACACTGAGTTACTTGGATCATATTAAGTCTAGAAAATTAATTATGCATACACATAATAATTTCATCCCTTTGTCAGCAAACATTTATTGTATAAACAATTTGATTTTAAGAAACTGAAAATGCAACAAGAATGTTTTCATTTATCAACAGCTACTCAAAGTACTGATTGTTCTACTTCTTTTCTTTCTAAGGTGTGAAAAATACCCTGGTTGGCAATGACATGGCTTTTGAGACCTTGCAGGCTCCTTGGAGCCCAGAAAATAAGATCCATCAAATGAAAATGGTTAGGAAAGTTTTGGACACGGAGAACAAAGCAGCATTCCGTCTCCATGAGGAGGAGCCCAGATACATTTATTTTGCATCCAACTGCACCAATAAGTGGGGCCACAAGCATGGCTATCGGATCCAGACGGTCAGCTTTTCTGGAGACCATTTGCCAGAGTCAGATCCAATGGAGCCAGGCCTAAGCTGGGGTCGGTAAGTAACTGATTTCTAAGTGTAAAAGTAAAATGGATTCACCCATGTTTTTCGGTTTCAGCACCTTGGATTAGATAGGCAGGAATAACCAATTTTAATCTTAAAGAAATCTATATTACCATCTCTCTGCTTCTTTAGCCAATTGTAGATGATGAGATACTGGATGTGGCTGTCCAAGGTCATTCTCACACCTGGTCAGAGGAAAGTGGAGTGATGCTACCCAGCTGCTAGCCCGTACTGTAATTGGACCATATGATTGAAAGTTTTTCTACTTTCTGAAAACAATCAATAACATGGTCCAATCACAGTATGGACTGGCAGCCGGATAGCATCACTCTGCCTTCCTCCGACCCAGGGGTGGATTCTAAATTTTTTTACTACCGGTTCTGTGGGCATGGCTTATTTTGTGGGCGTGGCTTGGAGGTCATGTGACTGGGTAGGCATGGCTATGTGTATAGGGACTATTCAGAGGGCTGAAAAAAGTCATTTCTGACAGGTCCTCGCACTTTTGACTGGTCCTTACACTTATGACTATCCTCACATTTATGCCCATGCAACATTCTTAACAATCATGTCACTCATTTCACAACTGCTTCTCTTCACCGTGGTGATAAAATAGGGCAAAAAACGTAAAATGTGAGGACAGTTGTAAATTCGAGGACTGGTCAAAAGTGTGAGGACCAGTCAAAATTAACTTTTTCAGCCCTCTTAGTAGTCCATATGCACAAAAGGATACAGCAATAGAGAGGGATGAAGGAAGGAGAAGAGAGATGGAAGAAGGAAGGAGAGAGAGAGGGAAGGAAGGAAGAGAAGGGAGGAAGGAAGGGAAGGGAAATTAGAGTAGGAGTGAGGGTAAGAAAAGGAGGAAGAGAGGAGGAGAAGAGGAAAGGAAGAGGAAGTAGGGAGGAGAAGAAGAGGGGGGAAGAGAAAGAAAGAAGGAAAGAAAAGAGAGAGGTGGTAGATTTGAGGAGAAAGATTGCTGTACAATAAAAAAGAAGAAAGGGAAGAAAGCCAACACCAAACAAAAATAAAGATAATAAGATAAAGATTGAATTGTTAAATTTTAAAGAATAAAAGAGAACAAATATGAATAAATAGCAATGATTAGAAACATACACATACAAACATACAATGTATTTTCTTTGAACAGAGTATTTGGCCGGTTCACAAATTTAAATAGTGTTTAGTTTTTTAATTAAAATTACAATTTCTATATTTCCTTTTTGCCATATTTATTAATCATCTGTTTTTTTAAAAAAACCAATCTTACCCTTCATCCTCATCGCTAATTTTAATCAAATTCAATTTTTCCTTTCTATTCTATATTATACCCCTTCCCATTGTCATCTATTTTTATATCCATCCTCACATTGGTTAATTATGTATTAATTATGTAATATTACAGTTGTTTAATACAAATTCAACATTTTAATATAAATCAATTAGTTATATAACTGTCTTTTTTGTATATTAATCAATGTGAACATGAATATTCCAATTATTTCTATGCAATCCAATTTCTTACAAATCAATTAATTATATTTACCAATAATAATAAACCAAATAATTTCTCCCATATATTCCTCCAAACCACAATTTAACCATTTCTACTTTCAACATAATATACAATTAAAAGTATCTCAATTATTACAATTCCCTAGTTAAATAGAGCTTTTTTTCTTTTGTGTTTTAAAATCTTGAACTCTCCTCTTTTGCCCTAAATTTCCCATTGTTTGCACCTACCTTTTTTGGTGAAGAAAAAGAAAAAGAAATCTCTCTCTGCCTCATTTTGTCACATTGCAGCAAAGACCCTGCTTTACTTTCAGTTTCGTTTTTTCAGCATAGCTAGGGGAAAAAATCTACTCCAGCACTCTTTGCAGCTATCAACAGAGCCCTGCGCAAAACAGCTGAGAGGAAATCAGCTGAGAGTCGGGAAGCCGATCTAATCAACTTGTGCTAATTAACCTATGCTGAAGCTGAAAGGGGCTGTTTTTTCTATTTTTGCAGGCACCAGTTTACTCATTTGTTTTCTTTTAAGACTGATCAGCTGTAGGGTGGCCCTTTGAAGCTCCGCGGCAAGAGTTTAAACAGTTTTTTTTCCCTCTAGCCATCAGCTGTGACTCAGGAGGCAGCAATAGATTGGGAGTGGGTGGGGTAAGCGACCGGTGACCAGGCCGGGAACCTGTTTGGGGGCATGGCCAGCCAATCTTATTACCGGTTCTCCGAACTATTAAAATTTTTTACTACCGGTTCTTGCGAACCGATGCGAACTGGGAGCAACCCACCACTGCTCTGACCAGGTGTGAGAATGTCCTTGGTTACCAAGAGGAAATATGTTGTTTTAGCTACAGGTTCCCCTCTATCTCAATTGTTGTTGTTAGATGTGAAGTCGTGTCTGACCCATCGCAACCCCATGGACAATGTTCCTCCAGGCCTTCCTGTCCTCTACCATCCCCAGGAGTACATTTAAGCTCACACCTATTGTTTCAGTGACTCCATCCAGCCACCTCATTCTCTGTCGTCCCATTCTTCTTTTGCTCTCAATCGTTCCCAGCATTAGGTTCTTCTCCAGTGGGTCCTTCTTTCTCATTAGGTGGCCAAAGTATTTGACTTTCATCTTTAGGATCTGGCCTTCTAAAAAGCAGTCTGGGTTGATCTCCTCTAGGACTGACCAGTTTGATTGCTTTGCAGTCCAAAGGACTCACAAGAGTTTTCTCCAGCATCAAAATTCAAACTATCTCAATTATCCCCTCCCTATCCCTCAGCTCCAGTATGGCAACACTGAAGCAGTCAAAAATGGCTTCAGTCAGGTCAGCTTCAGGGCTGAACCTGGAAGTGTTTAAAAAGTGATAATATCCAAATATTTGCTAAAAAAGACACTTCCAGTCTTAAGACATAACAATAGAGCATATAAAAGAACAAAATGGTATCCAAACTCTGCAGAATTTCTTCAAGCTCACATTTCTCACTATTAATCATGACAGGTCATTTAAGTCCCTGGAACTTGGTTTTATTAACAATTCACTACTTGATTGTGTAGTAAGAAACAGTTCCTTTGACAAGTTTTGTATGTTCGGGCTTTGATCTGCAGTCATGTTTGGAAGAATAGTAATTACAATGTTCCATTTTTAGGAAATTATTCTCAGTCTGAGAGCTCTTCTTGAGCTTGATCTAAAACAAATGCTACAGATTATTGGAAAATCTAGCAAAAATGGGTCTTACAATCTTTCATTTACTCCAACATTTCCCAAAGTGACGAAGAAAACCCCGAATTAGATATGTTTTGAGATTGATGGAAGCAACTTTAAATTTAGACAAAAACTATTGAGAGGTTGAACTTTTAGTAAATGTAAACAATATAAATTAAAGATAGAATTGTGAAGTACATTTTTGAAATCATCCTATTATTCAGCGGTGAAATCTACTTACCTTCACTATCACTTCGGGTGCGCTCCCACACTGGAGTGCCTCTTCCTGCATATGTACAGAATCTTCTGTGCATGTGCAGATGGTTAAAAAATGGGACGTAATGACGTCCTGGCAAGTGGGTGGACCCTCCTGCTGCCAGCGCTACTGGTTCGGCAAGCCGGGTAGAACTGGGGGGATTTCACCGCTGTCATTATTCCAGCTATAGCCATATCTGGGGTAGAAATATCTGACTATTGGTAGCCATGTGTGTCTTTCAAATTGCTCTGATTGAATAGTTAAAGAATCCAAGCCTTGCTATTATAAATTTTTACATTTGCACGTCTGAGCCTAATTTGAGGTGCTGATTATAAAATGTTCTTTTATAATAAATGATAACAAAAATTTCTCTATATTTTATAGTGGGCAGTCATGGAATAGAAATCTGTCATTATATTGCTCTTCAAGAATTATTCCTTGAACCATAAATTCTTTAAGATCTTTAAGAAGAAACGTAATAATTACTAAACCTCCATCTCTGCAACTCTTCTTCTTTTGCCTTATAAGTTATAAGTTGGCTGTTACCAAGAGGAAGGAAAATGAACCATTCAGCACCACTGCCTACAATCAGGTTGACCCATGGAATCCTCCCGTGGCCTTTGCTGACTTCATAAACAATGAGAGCATTGTCAATGAGGTAAGTGAAGATGAATTCAACCTAGCACTGAAGCACCTTGCAGATTGCTGGTTGCTGTCCAAATGCATTGGAATTGAAGTCAAACATATTTGGAAGACATCAGAATAGGAAGGTAGCCTATTGGGCTGTCACCTGTATTCCGGAAGGAGGCTAATGCTGCTAAAGGTTTTAGAAGCACTTTCCCTTAAGAAAAGAACAGATTTAGTGATCATTCAAATGACTACTCAGAGGACAACTTAAATTTTCCTGTATCAGGCCTCAGTTCTTCTGTTTGCATTCTTGTTAGCTGAGGTAATGTGACCTTGGAAAATACACTGAGCCAAATTTGTATGCATGGGTTTTATGCCTTACTGTTTGCATTTGTTTTTTTAATGGCTTTTTTAATACCATGACTGATAAAAATTTTGCAGAATGGATAAAAGGGCTTTGCTAACAATCTTGTACTCCCAGTTTTCCATTTGTACGTATCCCAAATTCTGACTAGGCAAGCATAAAACTATGCTGTCAGATTATCCCAGTTTTTACTACATCTGCTGCTTTAAGCTTGGTTTCTCTGAATATGCTCCTCTATTGTTTTCTATTTAGTAGATGTAGTATCTAAGATATCACAATGATCTTGCCCCTTTTCCTTTCATAGGATCTGGTTGCCTGGATCAATGCTGGTTTTCTCCATATTCCACATGCTGAAGACATACCCAATACTGCAACCCTTGGGAATGTGGTTGGTTTCTTCTTGAGACCCTACAATTATTTTGATGACGACCCTTCCATGTATTCTCCAGACAGTGTTTATTTCAACTACCTGCAGGACCCCACTTCCTGTGAGGTCAACCAACTTGCATGTCTAGCAAAAATAGCTTCATGTTTGCCCATTTTTCCTCCTTTCACTTATGAGGGTTTTCAAAACATGACAATTTTCTAATGCCTTCTTTTTGACAGGTGGCTTGGAAATTGGAAACAAACAATGAATGTATATTATAAGTGTTAATACTGAGGAGCTACTTTCCTCTCTAGTCTTTTACAATGTACAACTTCTGCTGACTGCCAGGAGTTCAATCCTCAATGGCTCAAGGTTGACTCAGCCTCCCAACCTTCCGAGGTGGGTAAAATGAGGACCCAGATTGTTGGGGCAATATGCTGACTCTGTAAAGTGCTTAGAGAGGACTGTAAAGTCCTCTCTGTAAAGAGCTCTGTAAAGTGGCATATAACTCTAAGTGCTATTCCTATGTTCCTTTTCTCTCATCTCTTCTTCTTTTTCTTCAACATTAATGAATACTTTTGATGGATTATTAGACCACTATGTTCAGGAAACTATGGTAGAATGGAATTTTCTGCACATATTTTCTTTTATTATCTGTGGGAATACCTTTGTTTAACTTGTATTTTGCAACTGGTTGTTGGTTTTGGTTGGTTTTGATGAAAGAGTGGATTTTTCTAAGAAATAGAAGACTTTTGGAATTAGAAGGATGTGATCTGTCCCCCTTTACATACACCCACAAAAACACAGCCAGTCGAGGGTTAAAGAAGCACTTGGCACACACCACAGTTCTTATCTCTAACTTGGCAGCGATATGCACACCGTCTGCCAAGTGCTTTAATAGTTCACAGAAAGAAAATCACATACGTAGCTTTGCCAAAATCCGTTCTTTTAGCTCCAATGACTACCAGATTGAGTTATTGTTCGTCACAGGGATCATTGACCACCACCCTGTCTTATATAGTCTCTGGGGTGTGGCCCAGTGACTCATTGGTCCTGTGACTCAAGTCCAGTGACTCAGGTCTATTCCCTCGTACGTCTCCTCAGCTGCTACAAGCACTTATCTCACCTTCATTGACGTGCGTCCAGGAATGACGTCTCTCCCTCACTCTCATCTGAGACACCTGTTTCCCCACTACTTTGCTCTCTTTCAGCTGGCACCTGAGACGGTGCCAGAGGGGGGGGGGGGCTGGGAGATCTGGCTGGCTCCTCTTCCTCATGCTCAGAGCTTCCTTCCTCCAATGGGATAGGCTCAGAGGACGGGGCCACAACAGGATGCAACCTAAGCTTTGGGTTGCATGGTAACATAAAAATAGAGCTAATACAGATGAAAAGGGGTTAGGTGTACCATTCTGACAATGTGGAATAGATAGAAGTCCAGGTTCTGCACAAAACAACTTTTTTCAGCATAAGAAGTATTTTATGGGTGAGAAATAATAATCAAACACAAAAGATTAACTGATTGTGAATTATGAGAATTTTGTTACAAGGAATGAAAGATAACCAGATCTTCTCTGCCACCAGAGAAGATCTGGTGGCAGAAATCTATGCTTGGTAATGATGTTCTTTTTAAATTTAAAAATTTATAGTAGATAATTCATGTTTTGAACATTATAAAACTGAGTTTTAATTGGAATTGTCTATAAATGATGAACATGTTAATTGCTAAAATGTATAAACTTGAGCATTTAAAACAAATGTAGAACAAGGAAAAGAATGTATGCAGAGTGGGCTAAAATCTTCGTTATAATATACAGATGGGATAATGAGAAAATATGGGGTTGAAGGAACTAAATTTTATATACATAGCACATTATAATTCTAAGGGGAATTTTTATAAAATAATGTAATTTTGGTTTATGTCACCAGAGAAATTATCTAGAATGTATAAATTTATGTTGGAAATGTGAACAACAAAAAGGACCTTGTTTGGTGGACTTGCAAAAAATCCAAAACGTTTTGGATTCAGATAGATGCATAAATTCCAAGGATTTTAATGTTTAACATACAATTCAAACCAGAAGGTTTGGGAGGAAATTGATAGACAAACTGTTGGAAAAAATTCATGGAACATTGTTTTTATACATAACATTTGCAGCAAGATTATTCAACCTGCAAAGAAGGAAAGATTCAGTCTCCCATAATGGAGGAATGATTGGTGAAGATGTTTGAACTTGCAGAAAATGACCAAACTGATTTCTGTTATTAGAGAAAATATCTACCTTAATTGCTGACTGGAAACCTATTATAGACTTTTTGCATGAAACAGGAGGGAAAAATGCACATCTCCCTCACAAAATGACTGCAAGCATGATTTACGATTTTGACAATTAGACAAAATAGATTATAGAAAGAAGAGAGTAAAATTGCAACGATAGATTAAGAAGTAACATTGTACTTATAACTGTTTAGAGTGGTTTACAAGATCAGAAGCGACTTACTTCATCCTTTCTTTCTTTTCTGTTTTCCTTTTAGTTTTTCCTTCCTTATGCTTTTAGCTTTCCCTTCAATTTCTTCTTTTCTTTTTTTAATATTAGTTTGTATTAGTTTTATTTCTTTTTTAAAAGTATGTATATAAGAATGGTATTTTTGTTCTAAGTTGAAGACTTTACTGTGGGATGAATTATCTTACTCAGAAAGTCTTACAGTATCCATTTCAAAAAGCATGAAGATATCCAGGAAACAGTGTGATCTATTTCAAGCCTTCCCAGGATAAGGAACCTTCTGTTTTATAATTATCTATATTTTATGTGTCTCTCAAAAATAAGGCATGTGACCTGGCTCATGAATAATGCAAGATTTGTCTTCCTCCTGGCAAACAAACAAACAACCCAAACAATGAAATGAGGTTTCTTTCATCTATTTAATTTGATACCTCTCCGTCCAAATTTGTTTTCTTGATTAAAATTGCTGAAAGAGATAGGGAACAATAATTTAACAGAATCTCTTGTAATCTTCCATAACAAACATAAAAAAGTACATAAAAGCTGTACTTTTTTTTAAAAAAAATAAAAGATATTTATTTGAATATTGGAATGTGAACAAACTTTAATTCAAGTACAATATATACTGTCATAATAAGAAAATAGCATCATTATCTATTCAGCAAAACATTATGGCCTCAAACTCTTTGTAATTATGTCTTCATATATTTCTGGGAAATGAAGTGATTCCAGAGTCAGCACTTTTGAAATCCTTGAAGGCGTCAACTAGGCTGAACTGGTGCTTATATAATTATATTATATATAATTGTTTTGCTTTTCAGATGTATTTGGAATTGGAGACTAGTTTTAGGTTGGCGGAAGAACATTAAAAAATGTTTACAGATTATTTCCCCACCCCATCCCCGCCCCTTTAAATTAAATTTAAAAAGACTTTAAATTTTAAAAAAATGGTATCATTAAGAGATCGTTAATGATCTCAGTCTATCTCTTCAATTTTTTAAAAAGTTGTGCTTGAGTTGATAGAACAGAATAATTATTGATCATCCCTCACATAACAAACCTGACTGTAGTTTATTTTGTAAATCAAGCAGATTCAATGTCATACATTGGGTCCTCTCAGCTATAGTTCCTTTCAGATGGGCTGTGGTTCAGTTCTTACACCCTCAAAGTTAACAGGGCCTGATATCAAGAGTTGTCTCTTTTAAGTATTTATTGAAATTTGTCATCAGGAAATAGTTGAATGGTTTCTCTGAATTTGAGGGGTAAAAGAAATTCTCCTTCAAAAATCATGTCCTTAAACAATGACTACCTGGGTCAAGAGATTCTCCATGCTCTTGTTTCTAGTCCAGCAAGATGTAACGCCTACCTTGAATTAATTTGACGATATAGATGAAGGCCTGAAAAAGATGCAGGAAATTCTGTCACATATTATTCATATATTTGCCACAGGGTGGAGCTGCATACAAACCTAGCATTTCTCAAGAAACATTTCATAATATTTCTTGGGCTCTTTCTTTCCCTCTCTGGGGCATAGACACCTTCTTTTTGTCATATTATTTTTTAGCACTGACTCATTTTAAATGCTGCTGCTTTCCAGATGATGATCCCATAAAACACTTTTGTTAAGTACAAAAAGTGAAAGGTGTGAAAATATATATAAAAATTCTTTTCATGAAGCCTGAAGTTCCTGAAAGAGTGGGACACACATCGTGTAGTCCTTTGAGGGGGGGCCTGCCTCCAGTGAACTTCGTTGCTGAAAATTGATAGTGTCGTTTTATTGCATGCTAATGAAGCACATACATGAAAATTTTAGCATAAGTCCTAAAATAGGTTTACCATAACTCTAATGAGCAACAAAAGTCCTCAAAACTCTTTAAAAACCAGGAAAACTTTCCTCATGATTGGCCCAACCAATGTGATCCTCATATTATGTTTGATATGTTTCTTTACATGCTAGGTTTGGAGTTTACTACTTTTTGATTGGCTTGTTATCAGCCTTTTACACTATTAATCTTTATATCTTTCTGGACTGATTGCAAGATTTTTTTTATTTTTTATGGGGAAGGATAATTTTGTGATTCTCTTCCTGAACAACCAGTACCTGATGGTGGCAGTGACGGAGGAATGATATTGGACATTTGATGGCTTTATTATGATATAATGTATGACTCAGCCCTTTCCCCTTTACTATTTAATATTTACATGAAACTACTGGATGAGGTCTTTGACAGCAAATGACTTCATTTGTCATGATGATGTCATTTATCAGCATGGGGTGTGGTTTAATTGATGATACCAGCTCAAATGAATTGGGCAGGAGATAAAGGGGTGAACTTGACTTGGCCCGAACATGGTGGTTAGGATCTGGATGGAAAGGAAATGTGTAGACTAATCCTAACAAAATGAAATGGCTTTTAAGTCTGAAGACAGTGCATCTATAGTTCTGGAAAATTCACAATATAGGGGTTCTCCTAGACCCACAGCTCCTATTTGAGCAACAGGTAAAAACTGTGGCAAAAGAGTATTTACATCTTGTGTGCCAGTTCCAACCTGAATGTGCCAGTTCCAGCCTGAATCAAGAGATATCGTGCTTGGTCACTTATCCCCTTGTCATCTATGGCTATCATCTTAATTCAAGATCATGTACATCTTCAAGACCATGTACAAGCTGAAATTGGTTCAGGATGCAGTTGCCCAGTGTTTGAGGAGTGTATCTACTCCTCAATAGCTGAGTGTATTTGCTAATGTAATACCTCCATTCTTGAAACTGTGTTGACGTCTTAGTTTCTGAGTGCAATTCAAACTGCTGGTTACCTTTAAATTTTTACATGGCTCAGGATCTAGACATCTTATTCTGAAATGAATGAAATAAAATAATAAAGAGAATATTGCTGGGAATCCTATCCCCAAGTAAGTTCAATATGTTGGTATCTCAAGTATTACCATTTCTGAATAGTTCCTCCTCCATTGTCTATGGAGATTCTCAGTCACCTAAGTCATGGTTGTCCCAAATGTGCTTTTTCAAGAGGCAACTGGACTTTCTGGTTTTCCTTTGAAGATGTTTCACTTCTCATCCAAGAAGCTTCTTGGATGAGAAGTGAAAGCTTCTCAGCTCAGAGCTAAGAAGCTTCTTGGATGAGAAGTGAAACATCTTCAAAGAAAAACCAGAAAGTCCAGTTGCCTCTTGAAAAAGCACTTTTGGCTCTCCTCCATTGCTGTATCTCCCCCCAAAATAGCTTACCCTATACATACAGACTGCCATATCACTGATGAATTTTTGGGCACTTGTGAAAACATGCTTCTGGAAGAGAACATTTGGGAGATACTAACTTTGGACCTGCCTCTGGGGGAAACGTTGATCTTGTGGTTTGTTTTGATTTTTTGCTTGTGTTATACACTATTCAGAGCTGATTTCAATGGAATGGCATACAAATGCTAGAAATAGGCAAGCAAATGAACAAATACATGTAATCTTAAAATGGTTTAATCTTAATATGTTTCTGCAAAGTTCTAAAAATGAAAAAAATGATTCAAAACATATTCTACGCCACTCCATTCTTCTACTCTAGGCATTAACAATAGTTTTCACTGTTTCCCCTCTGAAATATTGAATCTGCAGAAACTGTGTAGTTGTTTACAATGAATATCCTGTGGAGTAAACTTATTTCCTACAAGAATCATGCTTGAGAATACAGGGATTCAAACACAGACTTTCATGAATTATGGAATCAAATCCTGCATGAATTAGTCTGTTTTGTATTTTCTGAATATATGAAATTATAACTTTCTTAAAAGATATTTGCAAAACATTGCTAAGACACATTCTCACTTAAAATGAGCCAAATAAAATTGTCATCTACCTTGCCTGAAGAGAGTGGATAATCTATAGCCCAAAGATAGAACACATATATTTAAGAGGTGGTGAATTCAGTCCATAGCATCTCTAGGAAGATCTCAATATGCCTCTTCTTAAAACTCTAGTCAGACTGCTGGTAATTGTTGATTATATGATTTTCAATATCTAGCAGTTTCCACTCACTATGTTCTAGGAAAAAAAACTAGATTTAAACAACTAAAGAAGGTCAACAGAAACAAGAACCTGACATTGGGCAAAGTGTGAGTATGGGATTAAAACTTAAAAGTCAAATATAAACATATTTTTCTGTTTTCTTGTTCTGGTACATAACCAGGAGGCACTGTTCATGAACCTAAAACTGAATATTGGATAGGATTTACTTCTGATTGTATCTATGCTATGAATCAATGTTAGTGATTCTTAAACTTCACAATACTCCAACTAACCGAAGGAGAGAAATTGATCCAATCTACCCCGATTTAGAGGACACTGAAATGACATTGGTAGCCTTAGAAATTGTTCAAATAAGTAAATAGTTTGAAATTCTAGGTTTAGACTGGTTTGAAAGCATGAACTTCTTCTTACTAACTTTTGCCTATTCTTTATTGTTATATGCAAATGCTCCGTTTAAAATCTCATCTTTAAAATTTTTAATATATATCATTTCCTGAAATGGAATCCAGAGCTGAGTTGTTTCCTCACTAAAATAAATGGGGAAAATAATGTAAAAATGAAAAATAGGCTGAAAATAATTTCTGCATCTCCTTTTTATTCAGCCAACAAATTGCAAATTACTTGGAGGGGAAACCAGGACCGAAAAGTTTAGTTTTTAATAAATACAATGACTAATATGCTATTACTTTGCAATGGCCTTTACCTTCCAGGGAGTTCAGATATATCAATAGTTCAGATCAGATTGGTTGAGCAAAACACTTCACAGCTCTTGAGAATTTGGGGAAATTGAAGCTGAATATCAAATATCTTACTGGATGAAATAATAATGTCATAACCACACCTGTTTCCTATATACATTTGCAATTTATTATTTCTCCAACCTTCAGTCCTCATTTTTCTAATAGATACATGTCCCTCAAATACATTCACTAGATATCTTGATCACAGTTTTATTGAAAAATCAATTGGCTTTCAGTTTTAGTAACAGACAGGATTGAAATGGTTTCAATGAGATTGCATAATGTCCCATTTCAGAGATGTCAGGATAAACCAGACAACGCTCTGCTTGTCAGGCAGCAAAGACTAGCTCTTTTTAGAAAGCAAAGCATTGTGGCACCTTTATAATACACAGAGGAGGTAAAATTGCATCCAAGTCCTATTAGATTTAGATTTAGATTTAGATTTTATTGGATTTATATACCGCCCTACTCCTGAAGGACTCAGGGCAGTGTTCAGCCAACAATAAAAAATACATAAATACAAAATTTAAAACCAACTAAAAACAGATTAAATAAATTTGGCCCAGACAGAATTAAAACACCCCAAATAATTTAAAACAGATTAAAATTTAACACTAAAAAACGGAGAGTAGTTAGGCCAGGCCCACCTGGCAAAATAGAAAAGTCTTAAGAGCGCGGCGGAAGGTGGGCAGATCCGGGATCCTCCGTATCTCCGGGGGGAGCTCGTTCCAGATAGTAGGTGCCCCCACAGAGAAAGCTCTCCCCCTGGGGGCCGCCAGCCGACATTGTTTAGCTGACGGCACCCAGAGGAGCCCCTCTCTATGAGAGCGTACTGGCTGGCGGGAGGCTATTGGTGGTAGTAGGCGGTCCTGCAAGTACCCAGGTCCTAAGCCATGGAGCGCTTTAAAGGTGGTAACCAAAACCTTGAAGCGCACCTGGAAGACCACCGGGAGCCAGTGCAGCTCGCACAGGAGAGGTGTCACATGGGAACGCCATGTCGCTCCCATCACCACCCGCGCGGCCGCACTCTGCGCCAGTTGGAGCCTCCGAGTGCTCCTCAAGGGGAGCCCCATGTAGAGAGCATTACAGTAGTCTACAGTAGTCTAGACTCCTCAAGGGGAGCCCCATGTAGAGAGCATTACAGTAGTCTAGGGAAGTGACAAGGGCGTGAGTGACCGTGAGTAAGGAGTCCCGATTCAGAAAGGGACGCAACTGGCGGATCAGGCGAACCTGATAGAAAATCCTCCCGGCCACGGCCGTCAGGTGCCCTTCCAAGGACAGCCGTGAATCCAGGAGGACGCCCAAGTTACGAACCCTCTCTGTGGGGGCCAGTGATTCACCCCCAATAGTCAGTGATGGCGCCAACTGACTATATCGGGACGTCGGAAACCACAGCCACTCGGTCTTGGATGGGTTGAGCCTGAGCCTGTTCCTTCCCATCCAGATCCGCACGGCCTCCAGGCACCGGGACATCACTTCAAGGGCATCGTTGGGGTGGTCTGGGGTGGAGATGTACAGCTGAGTATCATCAGTGTACTGATGGTACTTCACCCCAAAACCACGGATGATCTCACCCAGCAGCTTCACATAAATGTTGAACAGAAGGGGCGAGAGGACCGATCCTTGTGGCACCCCACATATAAGGGGCCTCGGGGTCGACCTCTGCCTCCCTGCCAACACATACTGCGACCGGTCGGAGAGATAGGAGGAGAACCACTGCAACACAGTGCCTCCCACCCCCATCTCTACCAACCGGTGCAGCATGATACCATGGTCGATGGTATCCAAAGCCGCTGAGAGGTCTAACAGGACCAGGACAGAGGACCACCCCCTGTCCCGAGCCCTCCAGAGATCATCAACCAACGCGACCAATGCTGTTTCCATGCTGTACCCGGGCCTGAAGCCCGACTGGAACGGATCTAGATACGTTAAGAATCCAGTCTCTTTTCTCTGCACATATGCCTATACCTGCTATCTTTCCTCTATGCATCCATATCGAAAATGAATACAAGAACTCCAGCTTTATATAAGACCTCCACATTTTCTTTCCCCCTTAATTAAAATCCCCTCCAAAATTGGAGATAAATATCTAAGAAAAAGGTTAAATCACGGCAACTGGACCAAAGTTTATGAAAACTGAGATGTTTCATTATTCAATCATCCAAGTAACTTCTTCAGTCAAAATTTTGGTTAGGCAGAGAGTTAGAGACTCATTGGAATGACCCAACTCTTGCCATAAAGAAGCAGGGGGGTTCTCCCCAAAATGAAACTTTTGGCCTGAATGATTGAGACTTCATTTACATAAAGGTAAAGATTCCCGTTGCACATTTCCCAACTCTAGGGGATGGTGCTTATCTCCATTTCAAAGCCAAAGAGCCAGCGCTGTCCGAAGGTGTCTCCGTGGTCATGTGGCCAGCATGACTAAATGCCAAAGGCACACGGAACGCTGTTACCTTCCCATCAAAGGTGGTCCCTATTTTTCTACTTGCATTTTTTACATGCTTTCGAACTGCTAGGTTGGCAGAAGCTGGGACAAGTAACAGGAGCTCATCCTGTTATGTGGTACTAGAGATTCGAACTGCTGAACTGCCGAACTTTCTATCAACAAGCTCAGTGTCTTAGCCACTGAGCGACCGCGTCCCCTACTTCATTTACATATTGGAGGTAAATAGTCTCCTGATCAATATCTTCAAAATAGTTGCTTCATTTCATTCAAACAAGATAAATCTTGAAACTTTGGGACAGAACATGGGAGGGAAGTCTATAAGATAAAGGTCTTATGAGGATAGACTTTCTACTACCCATATTTTCTGACCTATAAAAATAAATTTATTAAAACAGTATCTCTGTCTGCTTACACAGAGATAGAAAGCAACAATGAGTAACAATTCTAGTAAATTATAAGGGCAGGTAAAAGTTTATTTATTTATTTATTTATTTACTTAACAAGCATGCACAAGATAACAAGTATAAGTATAAACATGGACATGAGCACAGGTAATGAATACAAATAAATGGTGACAGTAGGACAGGGATGGTAACCACACTGGTGCACTTATGCATGCCCCCATTTGGACCTCTTAGGAATGGGGTGAGGTCCATGGTAGACAGTTTAAGGTTAAAACTATGGGGGTTTGAGGCAGTGGTGGGATTCAAAAATTTTTACTACTGGTTCTGTGGGCATAGCTTGGTGGTCATTGCATGGCTTGGTGGGAGTGGCTTGGTGGGCATGGGAGGGGAAGGATAGTGTAAAATTTCATTCCCTCCTGATCAGCTGGGACTCAGAAGGCAGAATGGGGGCAGTCAGTCAGAGGTGGTATTTACTGGTTTTTCGAACTACTTAAAATTTCTGCTACTGGTTCTCCAAAATTGGTCAGAACCTGTTGAATACTACCTCTGGTTTGAGGATGTAACCATGGAGTTGGGTAGAGCATTCCAGACATTGACAACTCTGTTGCTGAAGTCGTATTTTCTACAATCAAGTTTAGAGCTATTTACCTTGAGTTTGTATCTATTGTTTGCCCATGTATTATTGTGGTCAAAGCTGGGGTAGTCGTTGACAAGTAGGATGTTGTAGCAGACAATTTTGTGTACTATACTTAGGTCAGACTATAGGTGGCATAGTTCCAGGTTGCCCAAGTCCAAAATTTCAAGCCTGGTGGCATAAGGTATTCTATTGTGAGTAGAGGAGTGGAGTACTCTTCTCGTGAAATACTTCTGGACTCACTCATTTGTATTAATGTCCGATATGCAGTATGGATTCCAGGCAGATGAGCTGTATTTGAGAACTGGTTACAAAAGTTGTTACAAAAGGAGAAGGATTTGAAAGTGAGGATAGAGTTCAGTCCTGCTAATCTTTCAGCCCATCTAGCCGTGTGCCACATGTTTTTTTAAAAATCATTGATAATTAAATTTTGAATTTATTATACATGTATAGGGCCTGAATTTTCATCACTCCAAGTTTACGTAAACGAACTGCGATTTGCTTAAAATATCATTAATAAATCATGGATTTTTCAAACCACAAATTAGCACTATATCTGAATGGGTCAAAACATGATTTTATTTCACAAATTTGAAACTATGTTTTAGTTCAGCATCACTATGTTTTTATCGGATGTATGTAATTTATTATACATTCCTGCCATAATTTTCCAAGTATAGGCTTTTTTCTGGCTTAGGGATTGGAGCCAACATGAGAGGATAACCGCTCACCCAACCTATACTCAAGCGGTTATGAAAGCAATTTTTGCCTGCCCAGGCCTGTGTATCAGAAGGCAGCTTCAAGCATTGTTGTAAGTTAAGTCTGCTTAATTTTCATCCTCAACCTAAAATGTCCTTTCATTATGTCCTTTAAAACTGTACATTTCAAATCTAGTTTTGCTGCCTTTAGGAAAAAAGAAATTAAGCTTTCATCTAATAGTTTCTTGTACAAACTTCTGCAGGGGCGATTGTTGCCATGCCCTTGTCCAAAACAACAAGGACTGGAAAGGAACCAATTTGCAAAGGTCAACATGTCTTGTTAGGTTAGGAATGCATTGTCCATGATGGAAATTATTTTCAGTAGATCAGGCATTTGTGATGTATAATTAGCAGAAGTACAAGACATAGGATTGATCAGGCAACAATTTTCCGGCAAAAAAAAAAAAAAAAAAAACCAACCAAAAGTGCTTCCACCAGTAAATTTTTAAATCACTGTTTCTGTTTAGTAAAAGGAACAGGGCCATGTATCGTTATATAATGATCCAGTGATTTATTCCCACCAGCATCAAATTCAATCTGCTTTATCATAGTCTCTTGACATATTATAAGACACCAGGTGGCATCAGATGGATGTTTAGAAGGAGAAAGCTGATGTCACATAAGGAGAAATTGTGTACATCTCCTGAATGAAATCAGCCTCAACTATTATTTAGTCTGTTTCATGGCATTTTCATGAAGACATTCATTTCCATTTGCTTTTTAATCTTTTTTCCTGAGGAATAGTCATTTGCAGCAGGAAAAAAATTGCATTTTTGAGCCTTCTCATTCCACATGACAAGAATGAAATTGCCTTCAAATTATTTTTAAAAGGAGAAAAAAAATCAGTGAAATTCTCATGGGGTGAGTAGTACGATTCTTCACTTTACCTTCACTAGGAGTACATTTGTCTATGCATTGATTTCCCCCATTTCTATGTCTGAATTAAATCTCAAGGCAGATAGCCTTAGGGAATTTCTCCCAGGAATAACTCAAAAAGTGGTGAGCCAGGGAGCAAGGGCAAGGTGATAAGAGAATGGCATCCCAAAGAACAACTTCTTTGAAGCAGTAAAGAAGGTCAAAACTACCACCAGAAGAAATCAGGAAGAAAATGAGAATGCAGTGGAAAAACCAATTCTCCTTCCTCAAGATAGAAAGGAAACTCTTGGGAAATCATAGGCAAAAGAAAAAACTCAGACTCAAATAAAATTCTCATCCATAAGCTTCAACCATTTTCTTTAAGTCAGCAAATCTCAGCAAAGCAAAAATTCATACACCGGTAGTCCTCCGTCTACAACAATTCATTTAGTGACCGTTTAAAGTTACAAGGGCACTGAAAAAAGTGATTTATGATCATTTTTCACACAATCGTTGCAGCATTCCCATGGTCGCATGATCAAAATTCAGATGCTTGGCAATCGGTTTGTATTTATGATGGTTGCAGTGTCCTGGGGTCATGTGATGACCTTTTGCGACTTTCTGACAAGCAAAGTGAACGGAGAAGCCCACTTAACAATCTTGTTACTACCTTAACAACTGCAGTGATTCACTTAACAACTGTGGCAACAAAAGTCATAAAACGAGAGAAAACTCACTTAACAAATGTTTTGCTTAAAAACAGAAATTTTGGGTTCAACTGATACTTGCTTGCTATGATTAAAGATTAGGTAGAGCTGGTCTGAAAAAAAGGATGGTAGCTTGAATACATTACCACAAGGAAGATGTGGGATTAAAGTTTAAAATAATTTCCTCATGTGGGACTTCCAAACTATACTCAAACCCAAAAGTCAGATATAATATCTGCAACTATACACACCTAATTCTAGCATGTCAGTCAAGCTCTTTGTGGAAATATTGGCTTCCTGAAAATTGCCTGTGATATAACTGAGATCATTAATAGGCCAACACACAACTGGTTTGTATTTTTAATGGTTTGTTCCATATTTGGAACAGGCATAATGAATTTAAAGAGCAACTTCCTCAACTCTATCTTTTCTGACTCTTGAATAAAGTTACGTGAAATGCTGGCAATCCAAAGAGAAACAGGTGCGGGCATTCCAAATATTGCTCTATTTAAAGCCGCCTGAAAGCTCAGAGTTACAACAACAGCCTCAGAGGATTATATCAAGTCTGTTTAGACTCACAAGAGAACAATGGCCAGAACAGGTATTATACAAACTGAGATATTTTTTGAAATGTTATTCATGTAACTATATAGTACAAATAGCTATGCACTTAGTCTGGGAGTTCATCATTCATCAAATATGGGTTTTGATTAATCTGTCTGCTTCAAATTTAAGATGTTTCCTTTACACAGTTGATGATATTATCACTCTTACCTTTACTCTCACTTTAATGGTTTTGTAATTTTATGGGCATTTTGGAGAAGGTGTTTAAAGGTGAGATCTCTGATACTTTCAAGAAAAATACTTCAAGCCTGAGCATAGCAGTTACTTGCTGTAACAATGATTGCTAATTATTAAATTAACATTGCATTTCACTATAACTAGATTATTGAAACAAGGTAAGATTTTAAAATAAAGCTCAGTATGCCCAATGCATAGATTTTTCAGAATCAAGTAAATGTTATTTACATTTGACAATTTTGTTTAGTGTTTAATAATAGCAATAGCTTTCCCATTGTCAACAGCTAAGAAATCAATTTGAGGGTTATCTCTGTATTAGCAAATTGATTTTGCACACTTCCCTCACCATAGCAAAAATACATTTCATTTGTATGAGCATTGGGGGAGATTTATATAGCTTTGTAATATTTGATTTCTAAATATGAAAATATTCAAATGTGCTAAAATGAGAAAACCCCTGAAAGTAGACGGCAAGACAATTATTTTGCTTCAGAAATGTAGAGGGTTTTTTGTTTGTTTGTGCAGTGGAGAGCTCTCTGTAGACTTAAAGGTTCCTTTTTACAGCTTATGTAGTTCTAAGCAGAATGAGGGGAAGAAGAAAATTTAGACAAATCATACAACACTATCCAAATTTTGGAGCCATCTTTAATTATTTTTCCCCTAGAGTTGAAAATGATTCATTTTGTGCACAGAAAAAAAAGGCATGTATCTTGGCTTCTGTTTCAAAGCAAAAGAACTTGCCAACCTACAATCAAATGCAGACGTTTCACCAAATTTGAAAAAATGGCAGATGAATGTCATTTGTGCTACAGAAAAGCTTCTGTGGACATAAATCATGAGAACCAAATATATTTGTGCCAGTTGTAATAACTTGTTGCATTACTGAAAGCATTTGTGAAGGAGGCAGGCAAAAAGATGCTGCTGTTGATGTTTATCTATTTTCATTTATTTCATTACGTAATGAAATACGTTTGTGGTTTGTAGCTAATTAACATTACTGACAAGATCTATATTATTCCCCTGTTTAATTAAAGAAGAAATAGCCTCAGTGTTTGAAAATACTAACTAATACTACTAAGTACTAATACTAAGTTAAATACTATTAACTTTAACTCAGACGGCTGTAATCATTATGAATTGTATTATGACTGACTGAATTATGGATAATTTAAAAGAAAAAAGAAAATACTATATATGAAACTGTAATTATGAAAAATCCATATATGATGTAAAATAACTGTCTTAATGTGAAGACATTTTTGCTTCTCCCTCCCTTCCTTTTTTCCTTTGGTGGAAAATCTTATTTTGGTTGGTGGACATATAACCATATCATCCAGCAATGGAATTCGGATTGTTAAGATAAAATTTTTGCACTTTTAGGCAAAACCATTAATATTAATATCATCCATTAATATTAAAGTTGTAAATCAGATTGTGCAAGACTGGATCAAATGCCAAAAATGCCTTCAAAAATTTTGGAAAAATAAAGGTGTTTTTTGCTCTATAATTCTGATGCATTTTCAAGAAGCTTTTTTTTTTTTTGGTGATGATTGCTTTCAATGGAATTTTTCTACCATGATGTTTTGATTTTGCCAAACACCTTGATGGCAATTTCTGAATGGCAAGGTTTTTTTTTCAAGTTTAGAATTATAAAATACATATGAGGATATTTTCAGCATCAGGTGGAACTGAGTCTGCAGAGAGAAACTACACTGGAAATGCAACAGATCAAACAATATTCTCATAAACGTGAATCCCAAGAACTAGGAATGGAAGAAGGAGCTGCAATAGAACTGTTCAGTGAAAAACATAATGCAATATATGTTCTTCAACATTAAAAAAAAAATGGATAAAGTAACTAAGTTATAGCATTTAGGTTTAAGAGAAAAACCTTAGGCAACTCTTAATTAGAAAAACAATATCTATGTCCAGACCAGCTTGTTTGTGAAATACAGTCCTTTTATGAGTAGAAAATGTTCTGTACTAGCAGAGCACCTTGAAATCCAAGTCAAAAGTATTTATTTGTTTTCTATTGTTTCCATGCAATATCCAATACAAGGGTCAGAATACGCTGAACAACTCATTGTCAGAGTAGATTGTACCTTGCTGAAACTCCTACATTGAATTTTGTGGCCAGCATAAAGGTAAAAGGTAAAGGTTCCCCTCGCACATATATGCTAGTCATTCCTGACTTTAGGAGGTGGTGCTCATCTCCGTTTCAAAGCCAAAGAGCCAGCGCTCTCCAAAGACATCCCCATGGTCATGTAGCTGGCATGACTAATTGCCAAAGGCGCATGGAACGCTGTTACCTTCCCACCAAAGGTGGTCCCTATTTTTCTACTTGCATTTTTATGTGCTTTTGAACTGCTAGGTTGGCAGAAGCTGGGACAAGAAATGGGAGTTCACCAGGGGTGAAATGCTCCTGGTTTGGACTGGATTGCCTGATCCAGTAGCAATGGAGACAGGTGGTTCAGAGAACTGGTAGCAAAAATCCCTCCCCATTGCCCAGCTGAGCTGCGCAATCATCAGAGGCTTTTTTTTTTATTTTTAAAAGCATTTTTTCTATAACCTCTTTGGAAGACATTATAGAAAAAATGTTTTTAAAAGGAAAAAAAGCCTCTACCAATCAGGCAAGTCAGCTGAGATTGTCAGAGGCTTAAAAAAAAAGAAGAAAGCCTCTGCTGATCAGGCAAGTCAGCTGGGATTGTCAAAGGGTTTAAAAGCATTTTTTTTACAACCTCTTCAGCCGAAGAAGTTGTAGAAAAAATGCTTTTAAAAATAATAAAAAAAAAGTTGGCCATGCCTACTCAGTCATATTACCCCACCACCACCAAGCCACGCCCACAGAACCAGTAGTAACAAATTTTACATTTCACCACTGGAGCTCACCCCGTTATGCGGCACTAGAGATTTGAACTGCTGAACTGCTGACCTTTCGATTGACAAGATCATGACCAGTATATTTCACTCTAAAAAAAGATGAGACAGATGGAGCCGTTCAATCTTTTTACAAGAAGTTTCAAGAGAGAAATGAATGGGATCAGTTTTAACAGAGAGAGAGAGAGAAATACAAGCATACATTCAAGAATGCACTGGCAGAAAAACAGATGTTAGATATGGAAAAGGTAAGAAATATAAATTCTGGTTAACTGATAGACTCTCAATAGAGTACTATTTGTTCTGGCCCTGCATGGATAATCTGAAGTTCACATGGAAATTAAACAAACAATTCATTGAGATCTTGTACCTGCTGGACTCCCTTGAAACTGGACAAAAATGAACCCATCCTAAGAAATCCTTTTTGGACTTCAACATCTTCCTCTGCTTTGTTCATTGTGATGGTTTGATGTGGGCTCTGGAGCATATGATTATCTACCATTGCTGCTGATTGGTGGATCCTTCTCCCAAAATAAAATGGACAGAACAGGTGAACCATTACATTGAGCTGGTGCAAGCCAGAAAACAACATTTTTGATACATAGCAGTAAAAAAAAAGGTAGATGGGTAAAGGATTTATGCCAGTGCCAAAATCTAGGTCACTACTAGGTAGCAAAGGGAATGTTCTCTATTTCATTTTCCTTCTACTGGGAACCTAGATTTTGGCACCATGGGTATAGTGACCTCCATCAAGGATTTATGCAGATCTATACTCAAAAGGCAAGTATGAATAAATTGTAGTGAACCAGTTTTAATTTCGCCTTGGATTTTATTAGGTAAATGGTATATCACAATGTTTCTGATACTGAAGTAGAGATAGCAATCAGGAAAATCATTCAGCAGTCCATCATGATTATGCTTTTCCTGACCACTGGAAATTCACACTGTTATGCTTAACTCATGTTGAGAGATTATTTTCTGAGGGCTACACACTAAATTAAATAGAATGTAGGACAATAGCTTCAAAAATAGCATTTGGGTTTTTTTTTTTTTGAAAGTGGCACTGTAGAATACTTAAATTTTGTTCTTTAGAGAGTCTTCGCACTGGCATTCTGAGCAAGCTTCTGTTCCCACAGAATCAGTTAAGCTGGTTTATTTCCAGTCTGCTACAACATGGCTGAAACCACTTCAAAACTGTTTTTTGTTTGATTTTTCTTGGCAGGTGATGGGATGCAATATGACTCACTTCAGGGGTGGGTTCTACTTACCTTTACTACCAGTTCGCAATGGGGCTGCTCGTTTGTGCTCACTTTGCTCATGTGCACACACTTCTGCGCATATGCAGAAGTTTCCTGAAGATGTTGGGGTCGGTGGGCGGAGCCTCCTGCCGTTTTTTTTAAAAAAATTGATTTATATGCTGCCCTTCTCCGGAGACTCAGGGTGCCTTACAATGTGTTAAGCAATAGCCTTCATACTTTTGTATATTTATACAAAGTCAGATTATTGCCCCCACAAACTGGGTCCTCAATTTACCTACCTTAGAAAGGATGGAAGGCTGAGTCAACCTTGAGCCTGGTGAGATTTGAACTTACAATAATTGCAGACAGCTGGAGTTAATCACAATGCATTAGTCTGCTGAGCCACCAGGCCCGAACCTGGGCAACCCACCCCTGACTCACTTCCCATTTGCTGAAGGAAACTCTTGTTTCATATCTTTTTGGAGATTCCAAACTTCATATCCTGGGAGATAAATTCTGACTTCATGGTTTTGCAGGTCTTCTTCATCCATTCCCAAGTGAAAAAGTTAGTGTGAAGTTAGCCAGAATTTAATCATTCCTCTCTTTCATCATTAGAGAGGAATCTTGGTGTAGAGTGTTAAGACTTCTGAGGTTTCATGCTTAGACTGACCGACTCACTCCTTTGTGTGGTATGATGGTTAGGAGTTAGGGGTTATTATCAAAATTACAGTAAACTTCAGTGAAGTTTCATCATACATTTCATTGTTTTGTCGTAATTAGAAAATGGGATAGACATCTATGTAATCTAGTCCAAAAATTTTTCTGCTATTCTATCTTATTGATAGAATAAGATAGAATAGCAACACATTCATTAGTGGCAACATTTAGACTATAAGCAGAGTCTGACATGATGAAGCCCAGGTTCATTTTAGTTGAATATATTTGCTTCTCGTAGAAGCTTTTTCTTTGCAAGTAGGAAGCTGAGATAGAATCTTCTCCCATTGTGGGTCCTCTATAGACAGCTACTTGGAGGCAAGGATGAAAATCAGCAGGTTCTGATAGGTTCTGGAGAACCAGTAGCAGAAATTTTGAGTAGTTCGGAGAACCGGCAAATACCACCTCTGCCTGGCCCCAGAATGGGGAGGGAATGGGGTTTTTGCAGTATCTTTCCCCTGCCATGCCCACCAAGCCACACCACGCCCACCAAGCCATACCACACTCACCAAGCCATGCCCACCAAGCCACGCCCTCAGAACCAGTAGTAAAAAAATTTGAATTCCACCACTGCTTGGAGGTTTGCTGTCCCCAATACTGTTGTATTACTGAGCCTTCAGAATAATGCTCTTGATAAGTGTTTTTCAACCATGGCCACTTTGTGTCCCAACCTGTTATGTTTCTTAATACAATACAAAAATAGAATATTGATTCAGGCACAAAGACAGATGAAAGAAAGAAAGAAAGAAAGAAAGAGAGAGAGAGAGAGAGAGAGGTAGTGGGAAAGGAAGGAAGGAAGGAAGGCAGGCTAATTTTGGAAGGGCTTCTCTAGATGTTCATTTTGGCAAGCAGCAGTCACGTTTCCTCAAATTGTGTCAGCTATTTGCTTGCTTGTAATAATTCTGGAATCATTTTTCCCAGCCAGCTGTTGTCTGACTCCTGATATAGAGAAGCTCTGCGGGACATCTCTGACCCTTTGACATTATCTGACTTCCACTAAATTGAATTTTTTGTTAAAAGAGCATGTTGATGGCTTTGTTCTTTTTATAGCTCTTTCTTATTCTATTAACTAATATTAAGGTATTTGTATAAATGAATGCCATAATGATGGGTAGGTTGCCTAGTTTAGCTGGCTTCTGTATACTTGGCTCATGGACTTTATATGGTTCCAGGCATACTTGAATCATATTATTAAAGGCCAAATTATATTATTTATTTCTGCAAGAATTTACTTTGTGCACGTAATAAGAATATTAAAAATAAGAATAAATGGCAATACTTCAATTTATTCCATGAGAGAACCTAAGATTTCCTAAGGCCTAGATATATTCCTAAAAACATCTGTGAGTTTCATTAGATTATAAATTCACTGTAACAGTAGGACAGAATTTAAATGTGCAGAGGATTACTATTAAAAGCTTCCTTCTGTATTTAATGATATTTCTAGGTCAACCTTCTCCCAACAGATTCTGGGCAGCAAATAATAAAACAACGACGATTCAATTAAAACAAGCAACAAATGCAATAAAATTACTTTTCAAAAACAAAAACTTCATGCTGAACCTAGTGAGCTTGAGCCAAAGGCATGATTAAATTAAGCAAATTTAACATGTTTGCAAAAAGCCAGTAGCGTTGAAACCACACATACTTAGGGAATTCCATAAACTGGAGGCAATTGCTGAGAAGGCCTTACACTTTGTCTATACTCCACTTACTACAGAAGGTGAGGGGGAGGAAATCTTAGCAAGTCCTCTTGCGAAGTATAAACCCTTCAAGTATCTCCAGTTTGACTCATGGTAGTGATGTACAATTGGTTGATGTCAAGGTATTGTTTATATCTTCTCCTAAATCAATGGATGACCATCCTTCCTGAAAATATTAAATAGTACAGGGGAGCCCTAAGAAAACCCACATTGGAGCAATCGGGTTACTGAGTGTTTTTTCTCTAGCACCACTGACTGGTATCAATAAGATAGGAAAATAGTATCCCCCATTCCTCTCAGATAAGCTTTAACTCATGTTTTTTCTTCATTTATATTTTATCATTCTCTTTTTTGTTCAATTGATCTGATTGTTGGAGATTGCCTGGATAAGTCCCTGCAGTTTTCTGGCAAGATTTTTCAGAAATGGGCTTCTTGGGGTTGAGAGACAGTGACCGGCCCAAGGTTACCCACCTGACTTCAGGCCTAAAGAGTAACTAGAACTCATGGTCTCCCAATTTCTAGCCTTTAGAAATAGCCTATTCATGATTTAAAGCAGAACTGTAGTAAAATCACACATTGGATCAGCTAGTTCCTGAACTGGAAAAAGAAAACAGAAACTAGACAATTGCTTTTCCTTAGAGTGTGAATAGAATTGTGCAAAAGGAAGAATTATGCAGTTACAATAAATGCTATTGTTTATAGATCATGTTGTTCAGTGGTGAAATCTACGCACTACTGATAGCAAACCGATAGCGCTGGGATTTGAAACCCACTACTGATACACACACACACACACACACACACGAATCTCTGTAGTTGATTTACATTTCTGTAGGTGTGTATTGGTATGATTTGTGTAACTCTTTTTTGACTAGAGAGCATTCAACAAAATATATAAGAAAAATGTAACAGATAACATTTGCATTTAAATTAAATTACAATGAATTTAATTTTCAATGGCTACACCCCCATTTTAGAGTCTGTCTTCTGTCTTAGCCTGATTTATACAGCTGAAACAAAATGATTGCACTCAAGACTCATATTACAGTATGTGTGTTAGGATATGATTTGGGCCTAACAGTTGTCCAGGCAATATATGTGTTCTGTGACTTTAAGTTTTAATGCTGCATCATGCTGTAATGCTGAGTCATGCTATAATTACTTATAATTTAACAATGTATTTAAGCACGGTACTGTAAAAGGTTCAGTGGATGATAAGCTGCCATTGGTTGCGTGTATGTGTGGGTGGATCTGCTACCATCCGGGGTTTGTGAACCAACTACTGTTTGTTTGGTAAGAGTTTGTTTAGAGTTAACCGGTAAAGACTTGGACTGTTTAGAAGACTACGAGATTGTTTATTTTCCATTATAAAGAAAACTTTTGATAACACCAGTTTGTATGTATCTCTATCTCAGTGCTCTCAGCAACGTTTCTCTGTGCACTTTACTCTGCTAGTTGTTACACAACAACAATATCCTTAACAATGTGTGTGGTTCATTATTTCACATCCAGTACATTTTAATGGTGCATTCTCTCATGCCCCACTCAGAATTTATATCAGGCTACAGTATTTGATATTAATCCACTGACCTAGTTTCTCTCTCTCTCTCTCTCTCTCTTTCACACACATATGGACACACAACACATACATACACAAATCATAGAGCCTGCACATTATAGGTTATAAATTCAAAACTGACTCAGTGCCTCTTTACCATTAACACAAACAAAGTATCTATTACTGTAAGTGTAGTAAATGAGCTATCTTACTTTATTCTTAATTAGGATGTCATGGGCAGATGGCTTCTTTAGTTTAAAACCATGCCAAGGAATTGCCCTAAGCAATTGTGGTTTCTTAAAAATAAAAGAGCTTATTACAATACACAGCTGAATGTATATTTTTTTAAATGCTGAGAGATTGTCATTTTCGGTTTCGGTTTCAGCACTAATGATGTTTGAATGATGGGTAATGCACTCTTCTCTTCCACTTCTTTTAATGCAGCTATAATTATGTAATGGAATGTGAAAAAAATAAACTTGGGGAGAATAGGCAAAAAGTCACTGCCAAGGGAATGGTCAGGTCAGATAAGATACAGCAGTGGTCCACAACTTTTGCAGCTTGGAGGTCTGGCTGCGGGGGGTGAGGGGAGAAGGGAACGGGGTTACGTAACTAGCAGGCCGGCACGCATATGCGCACAGAGCTCAACATGCACAAGTTGAGGTGTGCATGTGTGTGCATGCGCACAGGCCCACTGCTTTTGCAAGTTGAGTTATGCACATGCGCATATGTGCCCGCCTGCCACTTGTGTGGCCCGGTTGTGAATAGGCCATGACTTAGTAGTGGGCCCTGGCCCAGGGATTGGGGACCCTTGGGTTACAGCACAGCCCACAGCAAGCTAATGAGTGAAAATGCTCAGGAGAGTTCCCTTCTTAGTTTTACAAGCAGTAAAGGAGACGGGGTGGGGAAGAATACTTTCAGACTTGCAAGTTTCTGTCAATCTAGCATTACAAAAAAATAGCTAATCTGGTTTGATTCTATCTGGCTTACTGTTAAATGCTGTCATTGATCTTGTATACTTCTTATAGATGACCTACAAGACATTGATCCAGAATGTAGTTGTTGAGAAAGTGATGAGCATCTCTCAGTGTGCCAATATGATTCCATTGCTCTCTGAGCTAAACTGACTACTAGTTGGTCTCAGGTGCATTTCAAAGTGCTGGTTATATAGATGGCCTTGACAAAGATATGCGAGATGTAAAACATTTTTTAAAGTCCTGAACATCCAGATGACATGTAGATGTGGCTCAAATGGACACCTCCCTAATTTACTCAATGGCAAGAAGGAAGAAGGGGTATAAAGCAATCCAATTTCTTCTTCTGTTACTACAATCAATCTCTGTAAATTTAATTTTAGCCTTCCTGTGTTGATTTTTTGTTCCAGTCTACCGCATGGGACCAGAGATAAACTTTATAGTTTATCCCCTGTAAAACTGTTCATGATATATGACTCAGTTATTTGATGGATCGCTTGTGTCCAGTTGTTTCTATGTATCCAGTGAGATCAGGCAGAGTATTTGGGTCCTATAACTTAAGCAATGTCATCTAGAAGGACCTAGGAGGATATGTTCTCTAGCATGATATCTGCCCTCAATACACAAATAGAATATCATTCTGAACATCTGATTTAATATATTTAAACAGCAGTTTCTAAAATGTTACTATGTGTAACATTGGCAAAGAATATATCATATGCATTATTCAGTAAAGAATGTATCCCAAGTTTTCATCTTAATGAGCTACAAATTTTGCTTATAGTCAATCATATTTTTTAAAAAAATATTTTCCCATTGTGTAAATAAAATCTTAATTCTTTCTCTTTAGTGGCAGAGCCATTGCCGTATTCCAGTTATGTTGTACCTGTTCTTCTCATGATTGGCTGGATTGCAGGATGTGCATTAATGGTTTATTATGTCTTCTCTTAAAAAAAGGTTAGTGGTGATAACATTACATCTAGAATAGTAAATATCACAAACTGCATGTTTCATTACTAGAATTTATTAACTACTTTTTTTGTTATACAGGAAAGAAGACTTTGCAAACCAACTTGAAAGCTAATGAAGATGGTGTGTTTCCTAGTTTAAGAAAATACTATTTTGATAATCTTAACAATGAAAACATAATACATTTTGTCTTCCAGATCTTTAATAGAAAACAAATAAACAAATCAGTTTTGTACATATATGTAACTTTTAATGAAAATTGTATTAGACATTTAGTAATAGAACAATACCAGTCAATATCCTGACACTATTTTATATTGTGATATTTATAGAAAGAAGCAATGTTATTTGTCCTATGCTGAGAGGCAATGTAGAAATTCATATATTTTGTTGCTTGTAGTTGGAAAACAGTTAATTAAATTGTTTCATAGCTGTCATCGTTCCCTTGTATTTCCCCTACATTATATAGTTCTATAATATTTTAATATGATTTGGGGACTTTTAATTTTGTTTCATAAGAAGCATATTTTTTTTTAAAAAATGGTAATAACTTGACTTTCATGAAATGAAAGATAAAATTTGAGGTTATATTTCATTGGTCTCAATTATTTTTAAGAATAATCAGAATCATAAATGTTTCACAAATTGGGCTAATCCTTATAGCTGTGGCTGCTCTACTTTATTTCTAAGATTTTGACTAGAACATCTTAAAAATTATCACACTTGTGTAAATCAAAATGCATACCTAGCATTATAACAAATGTGTTTATATAGCCCTAACTTTATTATAAAGTTATGGTAACAGAATTTTATAAAGTCTGAAAGTATAAGTCTTCCCCCATCACCTTTATAGGCCAATAAACTAGAGAGGATCTCTTCCGGGTTGTTTATCATGCCCTCATTATTTCTGTGGACTCAGCTGCAGCTTGCCTGACCATTATGTATTCTGCAGCTTTATGACCTGTCTCCCAACGCCATTCTCACATACCATTAAAGATATACTATAATGCCTTATCTAAAATCTAGGATTATGTTTGAAAGTGTGACCAGGGGTGGACTTCAAAAATTTTAGCAAGGGGTTCTCTGCCCGGTTGCTGGATGGGCATGGCCATGGTGGGTGTGGCCTAGTTGGCTCCTGCACCATGGTGGGGGAGACATTTTTGCCCTCCCCAGGCTCTGGAGGCATTCCTCAAGCCTCTGGGAGAGCAAAAATGGCCTCCCCAGGCTCTGGAGGCCCTCTGGAGGCCAGAAATGGGCCCAATTCTGGCCTTCCCAAACTTCCGGTAAGACCATTTTTTGCCCTCCCCAAGCCTCTGTGTGCGCCCTGCACTTACCTGCATCTAAAACAGGCCGCATGGGGACTCCTGGGAAGGGCATGGTGGGGTAGGCAGGGCCAACCAGGAGTGGGAATTGGGGGTTCTCTGAACTATACAGAATCTTAACTAGAGGATCCCCCAGCAGACCACCCCTGAATGTGACTTATCCTACAACCTATATTGTATCATTCAAAAATATATACCAGACTTCTCTATGACCTGCCCATCAGAACATATAGTTATTTTAGGTTTGTTGTCTGGAATGGAATACATGAGTAGATATCACAGTAAGCTTTAAACCATCTATTGGCAGCCCTTGAACTGGTAAGGATTTAAGCAGGGAGTCAGTTGCCTCTTATGTGAATATTGTCTTCACTTGTCTAGTATGGAGTTTAGAATTTTCCCTCTGAATTATTTCAGTGGTATAATGCTATAGAGTTTCTTGGAGTAATGTGAGAGGTGAAACAATCCCTGACAAGTGTATCTGATTTCTCTCGGTTAGACTTTTACTGCCATTTTTCTATATATTGGGAAATATCTTGATTTGAATATGATTAAGGTGTGACCTGACGTACACTTATTTGAAAAAATAGGTCCAATGGAATTGAGCAAAACTGACTCTGTTCTTGCTTAACAGTAGTACTTCTGTAGCATAACAGTAATGCTTCTCTTCCTTCAGATTATACAAATACTCTGTGTGATACTTCATACAGCATGTAGTAACATTGCATCTTAAAGTGACAATAGATTTCACGCTGTTGAATTTTTCCAACATCCTTAGAGTTTTATCGTCACCTCTTTTTCGTTTCTTACTTTTTATTTTTAGATTTGTACTATGATGTAATTTGGAACAAGGATTCTGAAGAATATTTAAATACTGGTTAAATCTATTCTTGGTAGATGCTTTCGATATAAGTGCAGTCTTTGAACCTGAGATCCTGTGAATGGAACCTGAATTTTATCTACAGGCCAGTCACACATTGTATAACTGAGTAATAGCAACTTCATGCCACAACAAACTTCCTTATGTTAAGGAGGAATTGTAGTCTACTATTACTATTGTCCAATTAATAGGCTGTCAATAGTTTTAATAAATGTTGAAGTCATTGGTGGCTCTTCTCCAGTTCAATTTAGGGTCATCACTCTTTCTTTTCCAAAATCTATGTTGCAGTTCTGTGAGGTTATTTACTCTAAGAGTGAAATACATAGAGAGGCATGCATATAATGAGAACTAAATAGTAAACACTCAAATTCTGTCCCTTTTTTAATCTGTTGCATGAAATCTGAGAACTAATAACTAATAATATATGCTGTTGCAGTCTAACATAAGTGCAAATCTGCCACTTGATGGGACTACTGTATATTTCTGACCTTACTTTTAATACCAGTACATTTCGTTTACAGCCAGTAGGTGGCATAGCTTCTACACTTAACATTGACTGTTTTCACAGCAATAATTTCTGTATATTTACATTTAGGGAGAATGTGATTAAAATCATGGAAGACGAACCAGAAATGAGAATAGCAACACAACAATTTATGATCATAAAATGGTTTGTGTTTTCTGTCACTATTCAACATCTACACATCTGCCTAAGCGATTTGAAGCCAAGTCACTTGCTCTTAACCAACCTATTTCAGAGTTGTTAAAATTAGAGAATGCAGGGCATATAGTTGAATAATAACATTGATGGGAAAATATTTTTCTATAAATATTGGCACTTTGGAATATTGCATCCTAAAAAAATATAAAGTTGTTATTTGGACACTGTGTTTTATTTAGAACTGCTAGGAAGGGAAACGTTTGTACATGGTTTCTGTTTTCTTAGTTATTCACAGAAGTATGTTGTATGATCATTTGCTCACACTTTGGTTCCTGAAAATGCCTGTGCCCGAACAAGAGGGAGGGTAAGGGGTCTGGTAACTGAGACTACAATTAGTAAAGAGCTTTACTTCCTCAGCTGTTCATCATCCCATGTTTGTTGGCTACAGAAGTCAAATGCTACTGTTGAAATCACATCTTTAGGTGTTTGAAGGATGGACTCTTGACTTTTGCATTTCGTTCTTCACTGGCTTTCAGAACTGCCAAGAAGGAGGATTGGCGACCTTTGTTAAGCGCGTGGCTGCTAGTAGCCAGAGGGGATGATGATGACATTTTAGGTTTGCCATCTGATGGTTGCCAATAGCAATTTCAGCAAAACTTTTATTATTCTGCCCACTAACCTGATTGTTGAGCAATTTCTTCCCAATCAGCCCTTGTTAACTTCTCAGAATAACCCCCACAAGACATCCCAGCCATGACAAGAAAAAAAACTAGCAATAGTTATTTGCCTGATCTCAAAGTGTGGTATCACTTCTGATCCTGTATATTTTAGGATTAGCTTTCAGCCTTTGCCTGCTGTTTTTATTCTTTTTCCCCAAGGCCTTTCAGCTGCTTCATTCCTAGCTCCCAAGGAATTGAAATTTGTTGCAACACAAATCGTGCAGCAACCTGATTTAAGTAATGATAGGATTGCAGTGATAATTTAGTTTTAACAGAAACTGAGCTCACCATATTTCAATCTGCTAGTTATTCATGTAATTTATTATATACATGTAACTAGTATTTATATTTTATTTATGTTATTATAGTTTTTTGTTATGTATTACTATAGTTATTTATGGCATAACAGCTTTACTATCTTATTATAGTTATTTATATGATTATACACACTTAACTATAAATACATCTAATGACTACAAGCAGGTCATATATAGGAAAATTATGCAGGAATATGCTTGCAAACCAGGGGCAGGAAACATTTGTGCCTCCAGTGTTCTTCAATTACAAGGCCGAGATTCCCTTCTGTAGCCCATATTTATGAGATGGAAAAAAAGATTACGGATGTGTACTTCTATCACTGTATGGTGATCCCTTTTACCACCTCCCTGTCATCCCTTGCTTTAATTAAATGTGGTATGTGGCAGAAAAACAAGTATGTTATTTCAGAACAAACAAGCCAGCCCAAAAACATCACAAGAATTTCTTAAGTTTTAAAACACTCTGAAAAAGAAGTAGATAAACAGAAAGCTTTTTCTTCTTTTTTCTTTGCAAAGGTAAAAGGCTTTGGCTGTTTGAAGAACTGTATTCCAGACTGATGAGGGTATTTTAAACTAGCTCCTAACAACATCCTCATCCATTTCCTTTGGAACTTTCTCTATTATTCAGAGCTTCTCTTGCACCACCGAACTGCTGACGTAAATCATTGCATGAACCCACTTTTTATAAAACAAATTTCTCTGGTTTCTCTTGTTCCTTGTTACATAATTCCTTCTTACATAAAATTCCCCAGGAGAATCTCTGTGTGTTTTTGCGTAACTATATCTTTTCACAATCATCTTTTGTCAGAAGGATCTCTCTCAAAATATGTTTTTAATTCATATTTCTGACCAGAGAAATATGGGGGCTGCCCTATTCTGAACAGTGCTGTTCTCTATGCTGTAATGGAAACTGGTATGGTAGAGAGGACGACACGATTCACAGAATATTCCCTAGCAAGTTTTTTAAAAAAATATCACTATGAACTATTTTCCCATGTTATTTGAAGTTTATTCTTGTATTAAAAAAAACCCCACACAAATCTTGAAGAAAAATAGTAAAATATACTCTAACTTGCGTGAATATTTTTATTATATTTGGCCATTTGTTGTTATCTATTTAATTAATTTGTACAGCTGCCCATCTCAAATATTTAACTTTGGAAATGCACAATGATTGAAAACAAAAAATATTATATCTTGATCAACAAATCAATGTCAATAAATACATGGCAGCCAGTATTAAAAAAACAACCAAGACAATTAACTATGATACGGATTCAACCATACACTTGGGGCCTAACCCTAAGTAACAAAACCAGATCTTCAAGGTTTTATAAAAGGACAGCTGTCTAATTTATGGAAATAATATTCCAGCGGACAAGTGCCATGACAGAAAAGGCTGTCATCCTGGACCATGGACACTGTGTAAATCAATCAATCAAATCAATTAATCACCACTATTGGTGGTGAGTCATTAGCCCCCACAGAGAGGGCTCGCAACTTAGGTGTCCTCCTGGACACACGGTTGTCTTTAGAAGAGCATATGACAGCCGTGGCCAGGGGTGCTTTTTATCGGGTTCGCCTGATTCGCCAGTTGCGGCCCTTTCTAGATCGGGACTCCTTATGCACAGTCACTCATGCCCTCATCACTCCCCTTCTGGACTACTGTAATGCTCTCTACATGGGGTTCCCCTTGAAGTGCACACGGAGGCTCCAACTGGTCCAGAATGCAGCTGCGCGGGTGATATTGGGAGTGACATGGCGCTCACATGTGACACCACTCCTACACGAGCTGCACTGGCTTCCGGTGGTCTTCTGGGTGCGCTTCAAGGTGTTGGTTCTTACCTTCAAACTCCTCCATGGCTTAGGACCTGGGTACCTACGAGACCACCTTCTGCAACCGATAACCTCCCACCAACCAGTACGCTCCCACAGGGTAGGCCTTCTCGGGGTGCCATCACTAAAGCAATGCCGACTAGTGGTTCCCAGAGAAAGAGCCTTTTCTGTTGGGGCACCTACCCTTTGGAACAGGTTACCCCCAGGGATACGAATGATCCCAGAACTTCGTACTTTCCGTCGTGCACTTAAGACCTTTCTTTTTCACCAAGCCGGTCTGGCATAAATCTTTTCTAATTTTTTAAATCTTTATGCTGAAGATTCTTAACTGTTAAGCCAAACTGGCTTAATTATTTATATTCACATTCTATATGTATGTCATTTTAACTGTTCACCGCCCTGAGTCCTTCAGGAGAAGGGCAGTATAGAAATTGAATAAATAAATAAATAAATCTTCATGAGGAAAAGATCAATCACCCTAGATGTAAGTTACCACTAGGCATTTATTTGCAGGCCAGACAGTATGCATTTACGATTATTCCAATACTGTTGGGTAATGTATTCTCTCTTTCTCTCTCTCTCTTGCAATGAACATGTGGCTGAACTCCTTAGTTTAAATGTACAAAGAGAGATCAGAATCTTAAAACATTCCTAAGGAGAAATTTCTTAGAACAATTAATTAATTAAATTACTTGCCTTCAGAAATTGTGGGCACTTCAACACTGGAGGGTTTTAAGAAAAGATTGGACAACCATTTGTCTGAAACAGCTTTCTGCCTGAGAAGGGGTTTGAACTAGAAGGCCTCCAAGATCCTTTTCAACTCTGTTATTCTACTATTCTGTTCCAATGTTAATACTAAATAAAAATAACCGAATGTTTACTGTCCTTAAACAGCATACCTAAGAGCTAAAAGTGCAATTGGGTCAAATTGTCTTACCCAGGAGCATTATCTTCAGCCAATAGGCCCATTTCTTTAGGCCACACTATATAACAGTCCATAAACTCTAAAGAATACTAACATTGGTACAATTTATTGTCAGCAGTTCTTGAAGGCAAATACAAAGCAAATCCCACAAGAGCTAAGATTGTGTCCTTGTGGAAAAGGGTCTATTGAATCAACTGTCCATGTCCTGCTCTATTGCATTTTTGTAAGGATGCAAGAAAAATAACTCTTGATTTAACAAACTACTGAGACAATTCTTGTTTAGTCTATGTACAGTGTGAACAATATGATTTATATTCAGTTTCTACGAATATGCCTAACTTTTGCTGTGCTGCTTGTAAAATCATATATAAATTTAATGCATTGATGATGAGATATTCTGATTTGTCTACTATTACTTTGTTGAATTTAGCCAATAACCATTAGCAGTATTAATACAATAATAATAATCAGATTATGGAATGGGGAACAAAATATGAAGTCCAAGTATGATATTCTTCGATAAAAGTGATTCATTTTATATGTTTAGTATATTAATTACACCAATCGTGATTTTAAAAAACCCTTTTTCATGTTCACAAACTCTATTGCTTCTTAGGGTTAACATTTAATAGATTATGCCAAATAACTTAAATATTTTTATGGGATATAACAATGACATACCAGCTGTAAGAATGATTTGTCACTTCGATAAAAATTATGACAAGATGGAGAATTTTTGAAAGCATTCTTAATGAGAGGAGATCTAAGGAGAAGAACATTGAAATAAATTTGTCACAAAACAATTCCATTTTAAAGAAGAGCCATTTATGGTGAAAATGGCTAATTTGAATGTTTGGCACACATGATTGGCCTGTAGCTTGCCCTTTATTTTTAGATAATGTTGAATTGCAAGCTTAATTCCAAAGATATTATGTCTCCTGTCTTTGCAACTAAGAGTAAATTTATATGCTGACATCTGTTTTAAATAGTTTCATGTCAGGAGAGCTAAGAGAGGTAAGCCAGGTCACAATGGATGTTTTGAGGGAAGGCATGTTGGCAGAAATACCATCTCGCCATATGACAATAGCTACCACATGGAGCCGTTTAAATGGTTTCTGTCTCATGTAATCTCACAGTTAAAAGCCCCTAAAGACATTAAGTCCAACCTCCTGTTAATACATGGAAATTCTTGTAGCTTACATTTCTGAAGGTTGTAACTTGTAATGAATCCCTTACATATTGCATATCTATCAAATAGTAAAATGTTGTTATTAAACCTGAGAATCTTCTTACCATGTCTTACTGAATACCAAACATTATCTTCTAATACATGCAACTGAATGCATTTATCTGGAGGAATGTTGTCATAAAAAGATAAATACTGGTACATGTGTCCTTCTGAAAGAATAAGCAGTGTAATCCCATCTGGATGTGTCTTTTATGGTCTGACAATAGGCTATGCTGATTAGTCCAAAACATCTGGAAGGCAAATGTTTTCTTATTTTTGTCTAGCAGAAGAGAGTCACTTAACAACAATTGGCTGGTTTTAAAAGTTAAGTAGGGTCTGAGCAGATATTTTGTTAAAAGCATCAAGGAATTCCCAGGTGATATATTCCAGAAGAAAAGAACAGCAACTCTGTTTGATACCCTTGCTAAGAAAACTGTAGGTCCATGAGGTTTCAAAGAATAAAACTTTACTCAGATGAGATTTTACTTTTATCTTTTAATATCGTTTGTTTGTTTGATTGTTTGTTTGTTTTGATGTCTCTGAGCCAGCAGTCCTGCCAATTGCTTGGACATTGCAATTTAAATGAGTGCAAATCCCATCTTTGTCACTGCCTGATGCAACTTTTCTGACTATGTGAGTATATTTAGTTATCACCATATTTCACTGTACCGTGAAAAATCTTATTGGTTTTGGCAACAGAATTGAGCTAGCAAGAAAAAAGACCTGCCTAAAAAGATATGTGCTCTACAATTAAAAGTTTATTTGGTGAACAAGTCTTGTCTTTCACAATCACATTTTACGACATTTGTAAACTAATGTGCTCTGTCTGAAATAGACTTTGTAATTCACACAGTTGTAAAAGCAGACACAGTGAAAACTATGAAGGACTTACTGTTGTGTGGAAATTCATCCAGCTATTCAATAATGTGGGACCAGCGCCAAGTGTTTTGGCATTGCTTATTTCATGGAATTCAGTTGGGCCTAATATACCAGTCTGTGTGAATCTTCAGTTAGAAATTTGCTTTGTAAAACATGGTTATGGTTTTTGTTTGGACAATATGTGACATAAGTGAATTGCCAAAGCAGAATATGCTGATACTGTGCTCCAGTTGTTTTCAAGTAGCTGCCTATCTGCATGGAACAATGCTGCCAGCTTGTATCATGTGTTGCCAAGGAGTATCCACAGGGTTTGGTTAAAAGAGTCCAAGAGATTCCACCTTGCATTAATATCTCTAAATCAGGAAAGAGTTCTTTTAATGCTCTTTTCTTCTATGTTTCTTTTCCAAAACAATATTTCAGAATTCATTTGTTATTTTATGTTTACTTTTCATTTTAAGTGTTTCAAATGTTATTGGAATTTTTTTTCTTCTAGTTCCAGATGCTGATTCTTTTTCATGCTGACCTTCAAGCAGCTCACAACCACAGGAAGCAAATTTGATGATCTGATTCCACAGTTAGAAAAAAAACCCAAGTAATTGCAGATTTGAAATGGATGTTATATTGCAGGGGTGTCAAACTCAAGGCCCAATCATTTGAAATACCCATGCCATGAGGTAAAATAAGGCGTTGCTTATACAACACCTTATTTTACAACACCATTTTCACTAAGAGAATTACTGTGAACCTTTTGCTCCCATTTTACAAAATGAGACTTAAAGGCCTTCTTAAATAAAATTTCCATGACTTCACTTCCCTGATGAACATCCCAATGACCAAGGAAATATCCTGTTGAACTGCTGATGAAATGACCAGTGCAGGTAACTTCTATTATGCCTTTCCTGCAAGAATTCAAGGCAGCTTATGCAAGGATCTCCATTTTATCCCCATAATAGGTAAATTGAGCTGAGAACAAGTTTCTGGCCCAAATCACTCAGTATAATTCTACAGCTCAAGGATGAAATAGACCTGGCTCTAGCATTATCACCACTATTTCTCAGTAGCTGGATTCACGTATCTCTCAGTATCTCTTGAAATATCTAGTGGTTAGAAGGAGTAATATAGAGGTCAAATGAAGGGACATCTTGACAAGAATAATATATATCATGTGGAAAAAAGTTTAGAAAATGGGATGAAAGAAAAGGAGAAGTTTTCACTATTCTAATTCCTTGCAGGCCAATTTATTTCAGGTTTCACTAAATATATTTCAACAGCTGCTTTTTGATCCCCAATCCTCGGTATGTCTCAGAAAAATAGCAGATTCTTGGGATTCCGAAGATTGTCCTGGTAATTTAGTACTAATTGATGTAGTAACACTTTGAAACTGTAAGACTTGGGTTCATCTAATGCAGCATATAAGGTTATTAGAGCTCTAATTTTCCAAGGACTCTTGCATGGAATCAAAACGGATGAGATTAAACATTTATCTGACTTCTAAGAAGCAGCAATCAAGGAAATATTTTAGGGTCCTCAACTGACATTTCTCCACTCTGCAGGTTTAGCATCTTGTGATCACCAAATGGCTGTTATCAGAATAGGAATGGACACTGCCTCGATTCCTTTAGTAAAGAATTCTTGTCTCCCTCTTGACATGATCCAGGAGGATTCTTCTTAACCCTTTTCTTCTTTGATTGATCATTTTGTTTCAATCCTTTCCATTAAAAGAAAATCCACTATGTATGTATGTTTTATCTCAACATGGCAAATATATCAGAAATGAGTACAAATGATTTCCTATCTTAAAATCAGAAGTTACTAACAAATCAAGCATTTCAGCAGCTAAAAGTGTATGGATTACCAGG
The DNA here is from genome assembly GCA_030761175.1 of Masticophis lateralis. Classification (NCBI taxonomy): domain Eukaryota; kingdom Metazoa; phylum Chordata; class Lepidosauria; order Squamata; family Colubridae; genus Masticophis; species Masticophis lateralis. Next base: position 25,960,875 of record JAUDYJ010000005.1, read on the forward strand.
TTATATGAAACATGGCAACTTCCATGTCTGCAAAATAGATCCTCTGTTTTGATATCATAAATTTATTGTTTATAAAATCAGATTATGCCAAAGTGGATAGAGATGTCTTTAAAGATTAGAAGAGTTCAAGCATAAGAATAGATGCCTCTTAAATGCTTTTGGAGAATATAGCTTGCCATTTTAAGGAAAAATCCAAACTCGAAAAGAATCTCCCCAAATTGCATAGAAAAAAAAATGGCAATCATAGAGATAATATCACTATGAATATAAGTTTTATATATAATAATATAAAAATGCCAGCTTTGTAGCATTATAGCTATGAATAAAATTATCTTTCAACCACAAGAAAGCTAAACTAGATTTGGTTATGTTAGTGATTCTCTACAAAAGTTATATTTGACCAATTTAATGGTCCAGAATGAGAGCCTGTCTTTGCATGTCTATGTTACCATTTTCAAGAAAAACACACACATTACAACTGTTCTAGACAATAAGATAAATGTTGCTTAAATTTAATTATCAAAATGCTTCATCAGATGACAAATGTGAAAATCCAAATGCACATAAAATCTTTAGATGCTCAGAAGCAGACTCGGTCAAGTCATCTGAGGTATTCTGGTATTTATTCAGTTGTTTTGGAAATCATGGTGTGCTTCAATATCAGAAGCAATATGTTTCTTATCTGTTTGCAGGAGGGCATGTCAGCAAATTTTTAAGTATTTTTATTATTATGAATCCAAATATATACATCCCCACATATGGAACATTATTACTGAAACAAAAGATTCTGCTGATTTAGAACAATCATGAACATTATTTGTATTAATTATTTATGTCCCAGTGTTTCATTATCTTGAAAGCTTATCTCAAAATCAGTCCATATATCAACACATCCTTTTGCTTGAGGACTTTGAATTGAAAATTAACCATTTAAAGAATGCTTATACCCTGACTTTCCAATGGTATGCATCCATTCAGGACCAGAATAGTTCAGAATTAAATATAAAAGAGCATTATGTTATATAATTTTACAAACGTTTGCCTTTTTTAAAAAAATGACCAAAATTTGACAAAAAACAGGAAAATCTTAGAAAAAACATGGAGGAATTTGATTACAACTGCACTAATTATAAGATATGCTAAAAAAATTAATACATTATCTACAATATTGTTTGGCTTTAGAAAGCAACAAGCAACACATTTGGTTCAATAGTTTAATCCCTTCTCATAGAGTTATCAAGTTGTCTTTGGATTGTTTTGATGAACACAGATTCAAATAGAAAGGAGAATAGGCAGAGAAAATGGAGCCTACAGGGAGCCTCCATCTGGAAGAAAAAGAAGACCTATACACAGCGTAAAATTGAGAAGAAGCAACAGATCCTTCACCCTGTGACTCATCCCTTAATCAGTATAAAAATAGGTGACATTAGATTGTAAGACAACAGTGCTTGCCTATTTTTCTTTCAACCAGTGATGGGTCAATATCCACAATTAATCTCCAACCCAAAAAGTAATGGCACATAGAATAGGTTGTGATAGGCACACATTATCATCAGAGATGTGACTGCATACCCCATTCATCCATAACTTCTGATTTTGTACATCTTCTTTTGTAAGAAGGATATACTCTATATGGAGAGCCAAATTTTTTATGGGTGACTCTACTTAGCTGCTACAACTATAAGAAAGTATCTAGATTCCAATGGGTTTTGGAGTATATTAACTTAAGGCCCATGCAAATTTTTCTGGGTGCTAAAGCTCCTAAGGCCATTTCTGAAGAACAAGTGTGTGATGAAAAATGGGAAAGGTTCTAAATCTCACACTTAACTATATTTCACATTCAAGCTTTTGCATTGATTGGTATTCCCTTTTTTCATCTGTTTTCAAAGTTTAAGAATGCATTTATGTGACTTAGATTGTTCAAATTGAGCACACAGCCCTGAAAGTAAGTTCCACTGAAATTGGCGGGACTTGCTTTGAAACCAATATGTTAATGAACAAAGTAAAACATAAAAGCTGAATGCTGAATGGAAATCAGGAAGGATCTTCGAAATAATAATAAAAATGACATTCCTACTTGGAGCAGTTTATCATTTTCCTAGTTTAATCAAAATAATTGCTGGATGAGGCTTTCTGAGCAAGGCTTTTTTTTTGTTCTCTTTCCTAAAAATTCCACTTTATTAGTGCACCTGATATATCCTTTTTATGGTCCCTTTTGCAGAAAAGTCACTTCTATTGTGCTTAAAACATTCCAGATTTTTTTGTTCCTCTTGGCTTCTACTATGTGCAGTGGTGTTACCAAACACGACATTTTTTCACAGGATCCATGTAATCTTTATCAGTACATTTAAAGGCTTCAGAAAACTCCAGGTTGTTCTGCAGTGATCCCAGAACCCTTTAGAGCAAGAAATATAAAAAACACAATTTAGTATTGCTGGGTCTATTTGAAAGATCAACATTTAAGAAGAAGAAAAAAAGTCATGTTGGCTTTCTTCCATTTCCTGAATGCTAGGACTTTTAGCACATGTGTGGCAAATTAACTTTCATTTCTATCATTTCATATGCTGTACTGTGCACAATCTAAATCCTGATGACATCTCTGATGCTTGACCACAAACTGTACATTGGATACCTGATTATAAAATACATCCAAATTGAAAGGAAACTGCCCTTGTGGACTAAAACAGGCACTAGAGATTGCAACATAACTGGCTGGGAAAAACGCGGACATATGTTCCAAGTTAGATAGAATTAGATGCGATCTTTCCCAACCTGTCATGATGCTGCCAATAATAGGATAAAGATCTGCTCCAACTGAAATCTAATTTGGAAACACTCCAGATTAAGAGAGCAATTTTTTTAAAAAATGATGCCAGCTTCAGAATTTTCATGCTGCTTTAATGAAACATAATGAAGCATGAAAAAAACAAAATGATTCACTTTCAAAACAGAGCAAATATTTTGTCCGGTTCTGAAATTTTGTTGATGTCTCATGTATGATAAACATATTGTCTATCATTAGACCATTTAATTCAATAGAACTGCTTTTCCAATAGCAGTATGGAGACTGTTGTTATGGATAGGCTTTTCAAACAGTTGGTTTGAACTAGCTGAGAAAATGTTGAACTTATTTAAATATGATAGCCTAACTTCCATCATATCTCTTCCCCTCTTCCCCAACTCCTATAGTGTCCACCAAAACTTTATTTGGACATGGACTAATAGAGCAGAGCAGAGCAGAGCAGAGCAGAGCAGAGCAGAGCAGAGCAGAGCAGAGCAGAGCAGAACAGAACAGAACAGAACAGAACAGAACAGAACAGAATAACAGACTTGGAAAGGACCTTGGAGGACTTCTAGTCCAACGCCCTGCTTAGGCAGGAAACCCTACACCACTTCAGACAAATGGTTATCCAACATCTTCTTTAAAATTTCCAGTATTGCAGCATTCACAACTTCTGGAGGCAAGTTGTTCCACTGATTAATTGTTCTAACTGTCAGGAAATTTCTCTTAGTTCTAAGTTGCTTCTTACATGGTACATTCTTTTTTTATTATTTATTTTATTTATTTTATTTTATTAGTTTTTATTGTTTAAGCATTATAATACAATTCCAGCATTTCCGGTTTCATGATGTTAATATACAGATGTATCTTCATAATATTTACATTGTTATTTACATGGTATTAATTCATTGTCTTAATCTAAAAATACTGCCCGTAGGATTCCTTAGTTTTATAATCCTTAATGTCTAATAATACATTTTATTTACATAAGATTGCATCTTTACTCCCTTTTATTTCCTACAATTGGTAGTATAACTCATATCCATATACTCTTTAAACTTTTAACTCTCTCGAGTTTCACTTCTCTTTTCTTTTCTTCAACCACTCATACCACATTTCCCAGACACCATAGTAGTCAGTTTCCTCTCTGTCATTAATTTCTAACGTCAATTTGTTCATTTCGGCACATTCTAGTACTTTTCTAATTACGTGCTCTTCAGATGGCAATTTTTTCTCCTTCCAATGTTGAGTGAAGGAGATTCTCGCTGATGTTATTATATGTGTAATGAGGTATTTCTTCTTTCTTGCATATTCTGTCTTCAGGATTCCCAGGAGAAATATTTTTGGTTCTAATTCGATGGTGTCTCCTGTTATTTCTGACACCCATTTATGTATCATCCTCCAAAATTCTTTAGCTTGTGAGCAGGTCCACCAACAATGATATACGTACCTTGCTGAAAGCCACACTTCCAACAGTTTGGGGTCATATTTGGATAAATTTTAGCAATCCTAGCCGGTGCTAATTGCCACCGATATATCATCTTGTATTGGTTTTCCTTATAAGTTGTTGCCCTGGTCATTTTAAGATTATTATTCCAAATTTGGTCCTATTCGTTAAAATTTATGGTTTGTCCAAAATTTTTGGCCCATGCTGTCATTGGGTCCTTAACTACCTCCTCCATCAAATCATACTCTACCAAATAGTTATACAGTTTGGCCAGAATTTTATTGTCCGTACCCATCATACCAACTCTGGTTTCTCTTCAGATCGTATAAATCTTTTGCCTTTTACATGGTACATTCTTTATGCCAGAGGTCCCTTGGTGTGTGGTGCTGATGCTGTTCAAAAAAGTCAATATGGTAGCTGTACAGTTGCTACTGTCACCTCTCTCTTTTTTAAAAAGATTCCTCCCTCCCTGCTGGATGTCCTTGTCTATTGCAGCTAGTAGAATGGCACTGGCTGTACTAGAGAGGAGGGAGCACTTGGGAGATAATGTCTGCTTGATTAAGTGCACTGGGAATGCAAATTGTTCCAGGAACAAGGAGAGGGAGGAGGAAACTAGCCAATATTGAATGAGGAAGAAAAAAGAAAGAAGAAGAAAAACAACACTCTGGTACTACAAAGTCCTACACATTAAGCATGGCATTAATCTATGAAGACAAGGGACATACTTTGATTTGAACATAAATAATAGTGTTGTTTTTAAAGGTTCATTTTAACACTTACCTGAATTTGCCAGGGCTGTGTACATCAGTGTTAATAGAATTGACAGCATATTCCGGCCTGTATGTCCCACACCAAACCTTTGAAAACAAAAGAAAAAAAAAAGTTTGCAGAAAATATGATTTCATTGAAGTTGCTTCTTTAACTTTTCTGAGGCCAATGCTGTGACATGGAATAGGAAATTGAGACAGCATGTGGAATATTAATACAGTAGTTGATCTATACAAGCAGCTTGCCCCATTGCCGCCTTGAAAGAGGTGGTAGTTAGGCCTCTCCTCAAGAAGCCTTCCCTGGACCCGGCAATGTTGGTTAATTATCGTCCGTTCTCCAACCTTCGCTTTGTGGTGAAGGTTGTTGAGAGCGTGGTTGCACAACAGTTCCCCCAGCACCTGGATGAAACGATGTATCTGGATCCATTCCAGTCAGGCTTCAGGCCCGGGTACAGCATGGAGACGGCATTGGTCGCGTTGGTAGATGGTCTCTGGAGGGCTCGGGACAGGAGGTGCTTCCTCTGTCCTGGTCCTGTTAGATCTCTCAACGGCTTTTGATACCATCAACCATGGTATCATGCTGCACCGGTTGGAAGAGTTAAGGATGGGAGGCACTGTGTTGCAGTGATTCTCCTCCTTTCTCTCTGACCAGACACAATCTGTGTTGACAGGGGGGCAGAGGCCCCTCATATGTGGGGTACCGCAAGGGTCGGTCTTCTTGCCCCTCCTGTTCAACATTTATGTGAAGCTGCTGGGCAAGATCATCTGTGGTTTCGGGTGAAGTACCACCAGTACACTGATGACACTCAGCTTTACATCTCCACCCTGGACCACCCCAACGATGCCCTTGAAGTGATGTCCCGGTGCCTGGAGGCCATGCGGATCTGGATGGGGAGGAATAGGCTCAGGCTCAACCCATCCAAGACCAAGTAGCTGTGGTTTCTGACATCCCGATATAGTCAGTTGGCGCCATCACTGACTATTGGGGGCAAATCATTGGCCCCCACAGAGAGGGCTCACAACTTGGGCATCCTCCTGGATTCATGGCTGTCTTTAGAAGAGCATTTGACGGCTGTGACTGGGAGGATTTTTCATCAGGTTCACCTGATTCATCAGTTGTGCCCTTTCTGGATTGGGACTCCTTACGCACAGTCACTCATGCTCTTGTCACCTCTGGCCTGGACTATTGTAACACTCTCTACATGGGGCTCCCCTTGAGGAGCACCCGGAGGCTCCAACTGGCACAGAGTGCAGCCACGCGGGTGGTAAAGGGAGCGACATGGCGTTCCCATGTAACACCTCTCCTGCGCAAACTGCACTGGCTCCTGGTCTTCCAGGTGTGCTTCAAGGTTTTGGTTACCACGTTTAGAGCGCTCCATGGCTTAGGACCTGGTTATCTATGGGACCGCCTACTACCACCAATAGCCTCCCACCGGCTGGTACGTTCCCATAGAGAGGGGCTCCTCCGGGTGCTGTTGGCCAAACAATGTCGACTGGTGGCCCCTAGGGGGAGAGCCTTCTCTGTGGGGGCACCTACTATCTGGAATGAGCTCCCCCCAGAGATACAGAGGATCCTGGATCTGCGCACCTTCCGCCGCGCTCTCAAGACCTTTTTATTCCACCTGGTGGGCCTGGCCTAATATCCTCCCTTTTAATTATGCAAATTTTAATTGGTTTTTAAATGATTAGGGTGTTTTAATTTGTCTGGGCCAAATTGTTTAATTCGATTTTATTCTGTTTTTTAAATTTTGTATTTATGTACTTTTATCATTTGGCTGTTCACCACCCTGAGTCCTTCGGGAGTAGGGCGGTATACAAATCAAATAAAGAAAAGAAATAAAGAAAAAAAAGTATGAGTTACCGATCATTTCTTGAAGCAGGGATGCATAACCACATCCTCTGTCTACCTTCAGACCACTAGGAAGGCAACCTTGCCCATCTGTTCTTGTTAGTCATCAGAAGTTGGATGTTTCAAGTTATGACAGGTCAAATGGCACAGTCTGGTTTACCTGCTGTGCTTCATCTCATTGTAAAGTGCCCTCTCCTCCCGTTCCCTTTCCTCCATAGCCATTTATTTTTTCCAAGTTCACCAGTGAAATGATGAAAACTTAGCCTTGTTTTTTTTTTGTTTTTTTGTTTTTTTTAATAAGCTCACTGATGAAGGAATGAAAAGATAGACTTGAAACTGACAGGAATTCTGCCATTTTGTTATTCTGTCCCAAGGGACTTGAATATTTTCAGAACAGTGCTCAACAGTGCCCTTCCCCTCCAGGGGAACCCACCAGTTATGGACTATTGGAAATACAGTACATCTGGAAAACATCACTCTGGCCAAAGTGAAGGAAAGTACTGAAATCTCCAAAGGGATATCCTAAACTGGCTTTATTGTCAGCTGGTTTGCAGACAGGAATCAAGCTGCTTAAATCTGCAGTGCAGAAAAGTTCTTAGACAACTTCTAGATGCAAAGTGCTCTAAAAACAAAGTAGAGGGTCACGGGCGAGTTGGTTTCCTTGGCTCACCTCCTTGGCTCACCTCCAGAATGCATTCATTCACAGGGTAGTGATTAACTTAATCTGACAGGCCACACACCTCTCAGTCTGACGACCATGAAGGCAGTTGCCTTAGCAATCCTGCCAGTTCATATTAGAAGGAGAAGAGCCAGCCTGCTGTTTCCAACTTAACTGTGAAATTGTAACTCAAAATAATTCGCAAAGCTTTCAATCAAGCCCAAGCATAATACCTGTGCAAAATTCAGAAAGAATAGTTGTTTATGATCCAGGTCAAGACCAGGAAGCCGTTTCTCTTCTCCATTCTTCTGTACGTAAGCGTCATAGGCCTGGCAAATAAAGAGGAAAGGGAAAGATTGAAACAGGACAATACAAGTAAGCATCCCTGAATTCAGCTCTCAGGTAAATATACATTGGAAAAATTCTAAGAGGTCTGAGCTATCATAAGAATCAAGGGCATTACATGTCCAGTTACTCATGTCCAGTTAATAAAGAGGAAAGAAGAGAATCGGTCCACCATAGGGTGATCACTAGCTTTTCCTTTAAAAAATTGCTTTATTTCCCTCTCCTTTAAAAACATGGGCAGCTCAAGTGGATCTCAGGAACTCTTCCTTCCATGCTTGATTAGTATGCTGAGATGCAAATTATTTGACATGCAAGGCAGGAAAAACACTATTCATACATTCATTGTTTCAATAGATCAGATTTAAAGTAGTAAACCAACTTTGTCAGTGTGTGTGTGTGTGTGTGTGTGTGTGTGTGTGTGTGTTTTAATGCTGTTTGCATTGCCAGCTAGTTTGGTACATAAACATATGCAAATTAGCAGTGGGTTGCCCATGATTTGGACCAGTTTGCAAGAACCAGTAGTAAAACCGGCAGGATGCCCCACCCACCACCCTGTCATGCGCACATGTGATCCCGTTGTGAACCGGTAGTAAAGGTAAGTACAACCCCCCCCTAATGCAAACGTTACATACTAGACACTGATAGATAATGTGGTCAGAAGAAAATGCCACATGAGTATTTTACAACCACTTTTAATATCTCAAATGGCCATTTCTCCAAACTCCATTTATATCTATGCTTGTTTCAAAATCCTTTTGAAATTTCATTCTGAAAGGTAGTGTTCCTCTAAAAGGTCCATCCCGTCTGGTTCCAATAAATGAATAAAACGTTAAAACCTTTTTCTCTCTTATCATTTTAATGTCCATCGTGAATACCATCCCTTTTATATTAATAAGATCATGGAACATCTTGATAACTCAGGTTGTTGTGCGTATGTCATTTGGCAGATTAAACACTAAAGGACTGATGTAAAATTCCTACCTAACATAATACCACTGGAAGTCACACTCTCAAGAGAATTCAATTGTGAGTCTTACACAGTTTGCCTCCCTCATTCTCAATTTGGCATGCCACATAAAATATAATGTGGTTTTCAATATGTTCTAAAATGTCAGTTTCTTCTACTTGGCAATGAAAATTGTGTTTTGTGGATTGTGAAGCTCTGCCACAACTTTTATGCCCATCAGATTTTTTTCACATCAGCTCACACCTCCAATACACCAACATTTGGGTTCAGACTTCTATACTTTGTCTTCCCAATTTGATCCCCCAGCCTATGATGAATCATAATGAGAAAGAATACAACTTTATGCATATCAGTTTGTCACCTGGTAGAATGTGATGTCCCACAACTCCTTCCATAAAGTATAAAGTTAAATGTAGAAGAATGAAATGTATGAATGGACTCATATATTTGACCATTAGTAAAAATTGCCTATAGGAATCACTTTGCATAGTATAAAATATACAATTAATAAGAAAAAAAATTACAACCTTTAGATACCTTATTTTGGTAAAACTGGTCATGGTTTACTGAGTAAAAAATTCTTTTAAAATGTCAAAATGTCATATAAAAATAAAAAAGTTTTAATCTCTCTATACGGATAAAACAGTGTGGTCCTTGCTGGAATGTACTTTGCCCTAGACATTTGGTTAACTTGATAATATATACACGTTTAATTAAGATTTTAAAAGCAATATCAGGCAGAAAGTATTTTTTCCATCACTACCATTCCATTTCCATTACTACCAGTAGGAAATTTTACATCATTTAAAATTTCATCAAATGATATTTCAGTAAATTAACTCCCAATAGTTTGCCTAATTCACTATAACATATTATTTATAACCTCAAATCTACTGATTACTTTTTATAAGTTGGAACTCTAATTGTATGTTTAATTCTGTGAGCAGCCTAGCAGCTTTTAAAAATTAAGAAACAAGAGCATGATGGAATGTTGAGAGGATGCTTAGTGAAATAATGGAGTAATGTATCTTTGATGGCCCATTAAAAACATACAAATGCATGGATCTTGGCAGATTTGCAGAGTACTGTCTTTCTTATCCTGGCTGGGGATGATGAATCTATTACAACATTTAAAGTGGGCAACTGACGGAGGAAACAAGTGCAGAATTCACATTTCACAGCATATTGTGTGCAGAACTTGCACGACTATACAATGAAAATAATGGTGACATGTACCAGAGGTGAAGAGCTTTTGAAAGATATGGAAATAAAAGAGAGGAAGAGAGACAAGTTGGAGACAGAGTAGAATTGGGGGATACAATGACCAACTATGCATTAAAAAGTGATGTATATAAGTTTATATGGAGGAAAAAAACTTTAGGGGTTTAATAAACCAGACCAGTGTCAAAGAAGTACCATTGGAAACCTGTATTTCAATGAATAAATTCCAAGAAATAATCTAGTGAAGAAAGTAGCCATTTCTCACCCTGTATGCTTGTCTAATGCCACCATTATCAGCAATATTTTCACCAAGAGTATTGATTCCACTGAGCTGAAAGGGAAAAAAATGAAGAAATGAAAACAGACCCTAGTTTTTTTTTTCTTTTCTTTCACTATCTAACTAAAAATAATCAAGTTCCAAGAAGAACAATGAATGTCTTCAAGGTCAAAATACAATAAAAATTATGAAATCTAAAGGGAAATGTTTCATTATTAATTTCTGTGAAAGGAATCCCCCCCAAAAAGGAAGATCTGTAATATGATCTATTGCACACCTGGTTCAAATTTTCCATAACATGTATATTTTCTGTCTTCCCATATTCCATTTTCTATAAAAATTGGTCCTCTGCTTGCACAAAATAAACAAGATATTGCACAGACCTCAAGGTGAATTTTGGGAAATGGCTATTATGGTTCTTGAAGCCCATCACCAGGAATTTCCTTAAGGATATGCGGTTACAGTGAAGGAGTTTGAAATTCAAAATAAAAACTCTTAAGTGCAGAGATGGACATTTATAGGCTGTTAATGGAATGAAAATGATGGAACTTAACATTGTTGTCTTGAGAATACATATTTGTTGTATTTACATATTCCTGCAATAAAAGACCCCAAGTCTTAAGAACATATAAGCATAATCAATTGATCAATATTTTCTATAGTAGGGAGAACAGATTCTCTACTAATCTAGAAGGCAATCCACTTTTAATAATAAATGGGAGGCATAAAGGTGAGCTTATGATAGAAAGCAGATAAAGCTTTCTTTTATATGAAGGTAAAGGTAAGATTTGATTCCTGCTTGCTGGAGTTTTTTTGTGTATAGAAGAGGAAAGATCAGGGAATTTTTTAAAAAAAAAATAAGCTAATTTTGGGCTTACTCTCCATGTTTTGTGAGAAAATGGTAGAAAATGATTATTTTTATCCATAATTGCCAAACAAAACAAGATGAACAGATCAGAGCGTTAGAGCCCTATGTGTTGCCCAACCTAGCAAAATTTTGCTTCCATGCTTTTTTCTATTTTTTCCAACATTACTATGCAGAGATACTTGAAAAATTTATATTTAATTAATTACAACATGTTTGAGAGCTGAGTCTGGTGGTAAATTTTTCAAATTTATACCCCGCGCTTGACTTGTTTAAAACTTTCAGAGACTGAGTAGACTTAAAATCAAAATGCCTGAGCACTTTGGTATTTAAATATTTCAAAATTACAGCTACAATATATAATACATGCTTTAAAATACATCCTATATACATGCAATACATAAAAACACATATTTTAAATCTTAATTATCTTTTAAAAAAATTATGAACATTAGACAATAATGCAGAAATGTTCAATTATGCCAATTAACCAAAGACCAAATTTAAGTTAGGCTAACAAATAAGAATCAAATTAGTTTCTTTAAAAAAAAATAATGAAATAAAGCAGGAGTTCTAAAGTCCAGATAAATCTTTTGTTCATTTAAAAGCAAACAAGCTTCCATCTTCTCCTTTCAGGAATGTGAGCTGATAAGTACAGAAGAGTTTGAAGCTAAAATTTTGGATTGTGTCTGTATGTGTGTGTCAATGTATATTTCAGATTTGAATGCTGATCTTCCTGACAATCCCAGCCTGGATCAGTTTAATATGTCCAAACCGGAGTCCATGTTTCTATGCTGTTTTTGAATTTTAGCAGATTAACCTTGAGAAGTGACAACCATCCCAATGTTGAACTTATCCTTCAGGAAACAAAGTTGAGAATCAATTTGATACATGACACAAATGTTTAGATTTACTGAACAGAGATCCAGTCTTCCAAGAGCTGTTCCCCTATTTATATAGGCTTTGTTGCATAATGAAATAAAAAGGCACACCCAAAATATACATTATAAATTTTGTATTAAAGAAACCACATACGTTTTTTCCAGCAGCTAGATCCCATGAAAAATTCCCATACTGATATATCATGCACTGAGATTGACTTTTAAAATTGCTTGCAGATTCTTTACTCCACCAGTCTATGAGGTCCCCTTCTGCATTAAAATTTCTACCTGCAATAACGTATATACAAATAAAATATGCATAAACAGCAATTAGAAAGGCATAGGTAATAAAAATGGCATTATATCACAGTTAAATATGCCAGGAGTGTAGGGTTTCTTTTAGAAAACTTTCCTAAAGAGTTAAAGGTAGGATCCAATATATGCAAAGTAGGAATGGCTGAGCAGGTAGCTCTCAATCTATGTTCACAGTTGGGACCAGAACGTCTCTTGCTAAATGATGGGTTGTTAAGTGAGTCATTATGTGACCACACCCAATTTTACAACCTTTTTTGCCACTGTTGTTATACAAATATGGCTTTTCTCTTCTTGGAAGCCAAATGAAAAGGTCACAAATGCTGATCACATGACTGCAGGATGCTGTGACCTTCATAATTGCAAGCCACTTGCCAAACACCTGATTTATGATCATGTGACCATAGGGATGCTGCGATGGTTGTAACTAGGAGGACCAGTCACAGGTCACTTTTTCAAGCATAGTTGTAACTTCAAACAGATGTCATAAGCTGAGCACTATCTTCATGTGTTGTGCTTTGTGCCACATCTATATATATATATATATATATATATATATATATATATATATATATATATATATATATATATATATATATATATATATGTTTTCTGAGGTTTTCGCGGGTGTTTGTATGTAGGTCTTTGGTTATTCGGGTCTTCTCCCGCGTAGAATTGGAAGTATCTTGGCGACGTTTCGACGAAGTCTCATTCGTCATCTTCAGGCTGGTGTTCTCGGCTTCGTGCTTCCAGGAGCATGAAGCCGAGAACACCAGCCTGAAGATGACGAATGAGACTTCGTCGAAACGTCGCCAAGATACTTCCAATTCTACGCGGGAGAAGACCCGAATAACCAAAGACACACACACACACACACACACACACACACACACACACACACATATATATAAAGGAACTTGTTTGTTGCCCTGCTGCACCTATTTTCAAGCTCACCTTGCATTAGTGGTGGGTTAGGATATGACATCACCAAACCGGTTCTCTTTGTTTGGGAGCTGGGTCCTCCTGCTCCCCCCTGAGTTATTCTTACCTTTTATTTGGCCTCACCCCCAATCTATTGCTGCCTCCCGAGTCCCAGCTGATCGGCTAGAAGGAAAAAAACTGTTTAAACTCTTGCCCCAGGGCTTCAAAGGGCCGCCCTACAGCTGATCAGTAGACTGGTGCCTCCAAAAATGAATGAGTAGACCAGGGCCTCCAAAAGCAAATGAGTAGGCCGATGCCTCCAAAAACAAATGAGTAGACTGGTACAGCTCTGCAAGCAGTTAAAAGCCTGGTAGACCAATACCTCTGCTAAATCCTAAAGAATTGTCACATGACCATCAAGCCATGCCCACAAAATAAACCACACCCACAGAACCGGTAGTAAAAAAATATTAGAACCCAGCCCTACCTTGCATAAGTAAATATTTAGTGAACCCACAGCTTGGAAAAGAAGGAAGAAAACCTATTAGGAAAGAGATATCTATTCCTAACTATAATGAAGCCAAAATGAGAAACCTGTGTAGTAATAAGATGATGTAAACTCCACTCCTTTGCATTTGTTTTGTGAAATTACATGCAGGTACATAAAGAACAGAGGTGGCATCACCAAGTGTTTTGCCCAGCAAGGATGCTTATGGACATTTCCTTTTGAACTATCCAAGTCACACCTAGTTCTCATGTACATTATCATTCTGAGTCATCATTGAAGTATTCAGCCAGCATGCTTTTCAGTGATGCAACATATATCTGATTAACTAATTCTGCTGTTAATAGAATGAGTGAAGCTTTCACCCTCTCCAAGAGCTGTTCAGTCCACAGATTTGAAGCCTAGGATATTTATCCTTCCATTGGCTTAATCTTATCCCAGAGAGTTTGCAGGCTTCAGATAGAAGTGTGTTTGGATTACGTAGTCTCCCCTAAGCTTCCATCTGCTTGCACATCTAATGACTGGCAGGAATTGCCTTCTGCTGATTCCCCACTGCTTCATAACAAAGTATTGTGCAATGCTAGGACTAAATATGTCTAAATATGTTTATTTTTTATATTATCTCTATCTCTGACCAGGTGTAAACATAGGTAGTCCTCGCTTATTGACCACACTTTCAGTGACCATTCAAAGTTATGACAGTGCTGAAAAGGGAGACTTATGACCAGTCCTTGAAGTTGGGATCATTGCAGTATCCCCAGTTATGTGATAGGAATCCAGGCAGTTGGCAACTGGCACATATTGATGATGGTTGCAGTATCCCATGGACACAGCATCACCATTTACAACCTTCATAGCTGGCTTTCAAAATGTAAAGCCAGCAAGAAGTCGCAAGTTATGGTTATGGATGTCACATTTAATGAGCCACAGTGATTCGCTTAATGGCTGAAGCCAGAATGGATGTTGTAAGTTGGCTTGATCACATGTAACCTCATTTACTGACTGTGTCACTTAGTGATGGAGTTGCCAGTGCCAATTGCAATTGATAAGGTGTAAGTGTCTGTATGCATATGTAGATGTATAGGGATATATGAATGACGGGACTAACATTTCAATAAATTGCTTTATTATGAATTCCTAATTGCAACTAATGTCCTTGATATGATGTTTTGTATAGCAATATCACTTAGGCTTATATATCTCTCCACAGTGCTTTCCAGCCCTTTCTAAGGGGTTTACAGGGTCAGCATATTGCCCCCAACAATTTGGATCCTCATTTTATCAACTTCAGAAGGATGGAAAGCTGAATCAACCTTGAGCCAGTGAGTATCGAACCCCTGACACTCAGCAGAAGTAGCCTGCAGTAGTACTGCATTCTAACCACTGCGCCACCACATAAGCACTCTTACATTAGTTGATTGGCATTTTAATATAAGAAAGGATTTCCAAGAAACATGGGCCTGGTAATTCATTTCTTTGTTGCTCTTTTCACAGGCAAAAGGGAAATACACATGAGTAGACACTTACAATAGTAGACAAAGTTAACACTGTTATGTCACACTAATGTAGCATGGTAGTTAAAATGTTGGGTCAGACATAGGGACATTTTAGTCATTCTAGTCTACCCTCATCCACTGAAACTGCTTTGGAGTCAATTTACCATATAGGCTTGTTGTGGGGATAAAATGTAGGAAGATAAAACGAGTTTCAATTTGGGAGGGAAAAGGCAGGATATAAATCAAATCACTCACTCACTTATTCGCTCACTCACTCAATCAATCTTCAATTGGTGGAGTACTTTTTTCCTCTAGTGCAAATGATATTGAAAAATACTATAGCAATATCTCTTTTCCCCTTGAATTCTTAATGTACAACATTTATGAAATCTTGTTTGTTTGTTTGTTTGTTTTGTCTTACCATTGTCATCAAAGCCATGGGTGATTTCATGTCCAATGACCATGCCAATTCCACCAAAATTCAGAGACTTAGGCTGTGATGCACTAAAGAAGGGCGGCTGCAAAATCCCTGCAGGAAAAACTATACAGAAAGATGAGACCAGGGATTTCAGTGTTAATATCTTATATGCCTACAGAACTTTAAAGCAGAATAGATTCTAGCAAGGAAATAACTGGAGATCAAATTCAGTTATTGCTCTTTTTGCATCGTGCTTACATCCATCTGAAAGTCATTTTCATTATAGCAAGATATAAATGTATAACGGCTTGCTCTTGATCCTCTCAATTGCTATGTCACCTAACAGGACCCAGAAATTAAAAATGGCATAAGGAATACTGTTAACAAAGAAAGAACATTGCTACTCATTTTCTATTTTGCCTGAGTTTTGTCTAAGGAGAAAATTGAACAATACAAAGAGCTGTTTGAAGGAGAAGGATTATATTTCAGTGTAATATACAGCTCCTGATCTCCGCTCCTTCCGTCGGGAGCTGAAGACTTGGCTGTTCAAGCAAATAGGCTGACTCTGATTCTGGGTTTATTATTTATCATTAATTAGTTACTTGATTTAAAGTGTGATTTTATTGTACATATTTCTTAACTTGTGTTGTTCACCCTGAGTCCTTCGGGAGAAGGGCAGCATATAAATACATGTAATAATAAATAAATAAATAAATAATAGATACATAGTGGTCTTGAATGAATTCATATATGTACATATTTTATGTTAGAATATGAAGTGATTTGCCAGTGATCTGTCTGAACCTCTAAGTATTATCTTCAAGGTAATCTGGAAAATGAGGGAAGTACTAAAAACTAGAGAAGGTTAAATATTGTCCCTGTCTTCAAAACAGGGGGCAAATAAGATAGCAATAGCAATAGCACTTAGACGTATATACTGCTTCACAGTGCTTTACAGCCCTCTCTAAGTGGTTTACAGAGTCAGCATCTTGCCCTAACAATCTGGGTCCTCATTTTACCGACCTTGGAAGGATGGAAGACTGAGTCAAACTTGAGCCTGGTGAGATTCAAACTGCCAAATTGCAGGCAGCCGTCAGTCAACAGAAGTAGCCTGCAGTACTGCATTCTAACCGCTGCGCCACAAAGGATCTAAGGTTCTACAGACTATAAGCATGACAATGATAGTAGATCATTGAATACTAGAAGATTCTATGGTATATTATAAAGCAACCAATCTATAAGCTCTCTGAAAACAAGATTGTGCTTAATAAATATCCAAAGCAAGAGAAATCTACAAAGAGATTTTAACTGCCTATAATTTAGTGGATGTCAGATTAAACGGAACCATTTCAGATAGGACATACCCCCCCTCCAAATAATAGACAAGTCTGTTACATCTACATTTGTGGTGACTTATGTCACTTATGTAATGATGCCATAATAAACATTATGCCATTTAGGTCAATTTACATCCCTTGCTCAATTATGTTATTAAGCAAATCACGACATGATGCAATATGCAATTTAATGGATATTTGGGAGTAATCAACACTTGTTCCCTCAACTGAACTATGTTAAATCTACTTTTAAGCAGGTAGTTTATGAACATAATATATCTTGATTTTACCACAGCATTTGCCAAAGCATTTCATACTTATTAAGTATTTCATACTAATTCAGTATGAAATAAAGAGCAAAACACCATACCAGACACTGCTCATTATTGGCTCCTTATCAAATGTGAATGAGAAACTGTTATTCCATAATGTTCAATATTTTTAATGGAATTGGAAGAAGTGGACTGAGTACTTATGAAAATGAACCAAAACTAAGAATGAGACCTAATATTCTCAAAAACAGAAACAAAATTCAAAACAATATTAATAAATTAGAGAATTGTAACCAAGAGTTACAGTATATATCTTTTAAATAAAAACATATTCATTTTTAAAATATCAAAAGTCTAACTTCTGATTTAACTGCTTCTTTAGGTATGACTGCAAAGTTTAAATGATGTGGTAAATTACAGTATATGCCACGTTTGTGGCTCTGATACATAAAAGTGTATATGAATAAAGAATGTTTTCAATCCATGGGAAGTGTTTTAAAAATCTCCCATCTTTCTCCACTTTGAAGACACATTTTCAATGTGACTTTGAAAATACTCTTTACAGATTGAAGTGAAGTATGAAATTTTAGTATTGCCTCTGTAATGAATTTACTATGGTAAATTTAATTTCATTCAAGTAAAAGTCCATGTATGGAATTTTTCATCTTATGTTTTTCTTTTCAACTTCCTTCAAAACAAATTATAAGGATACATTTGGGTGAAATGGATAATTCTTTCTCCCTCCCTGCTAGTGCCACAGGTGAAAATAGTTCTTTTCAGTTGATTAATTAGTATTAAATTTTAATTTTCAATTTCTTGATGTCACACTGGTGAGGTAATTTTGGATAAAACATCCATCCCTAGTTATTCATTTCTTCTTTAGAAACTGCTGATTGGCTTATAAAAGGCATTTTACAATTTTCCAGGGTATCTTTGAAGATTGAGGTAATAACATCAATCATTGTGATTATATAACAGCTCTTCTAAATTGTTTTCATTAAAATAGGCATTAAAATAAACAAACTCAGAACATTCAGCGATTCGGTCGCTGAGACTGAGTAGCAATATTACTAGTTTTCAACATATTTTTTTTTTTTACAAACAAAGAAGTTGGAAATAGTCTGAGTACTATTAAACTCCCAACTCTCCTGCATAAAACAGCTCCGAGATTTTCAGTTCCGTTTTCATTTGGGAATGTAATTTTTCTATAATAATTTTTTAAAATCCTGCCTTTAGGCTAAAAGGGATTGCCTTCCTCTAATGTGAGAAATGAAATCAATGCTCTTGGGAAGGTCTCTCCCTTCCAGTTGTTTTTTGCTCTGTTGAATCTATCTGGTTGATATTTCACAATTTCCAAAGGAAAACAGAATTTCCTTTCCAACCCAGACCTTTAAAGCAAGTAGCCAAAGTAAATCACAAAAGAGAGAAAGGTTATAAAACCACCTCAGATAAGAACTGCATTCTACATAGCAAGTTATTGAGCTTCTGGTTAAAAGCATGAGATGTCCAAAAAGTATTTAATAGTATCTGAGCTTCAGTATAGAAAGTATAAACGAGCAGATAGAAAGGAAATAAATTCCAAATCCTGGCCCAGTCATGGTCCATATGAATGCTGGGATTTGACAGGAGGCTTAAAAAAATCACTTTCTCCTTCCCAAGTGACTAGAGCAGCTTCTTCCAAGATAACATCCTCCTCATGTGCTGGACTACAACTCCTCATCAGCTTGATTGGGTGCAATTGTAGACAGCCCATCTGGAGGGCAGCAGGTAGGGATGGCTAGATTAAGCAATATTCACTTACCAATTTGATTTCTGCTAGGTGAATAAAATGCATTGACAACAGCAGCTCCAGTTATCCATCTGCAGAAAATTTAATTAACACATGAAAATGTTAAAGTTGATATCCAGAGGAGGAGAAAATACAATATATTTTAATTCCTTTAAATCTGGATATTATTAAAACAAAACATATAAATGCCATGCTTCTGCTGATTGAAAGAACCATGACAAGGTTTCAGCTTTGCACAGCATTTTATTTGCTAGTGGGCTTCTTTGTGTTAGCTTGGCTGAAATGATAGATTGGATCAATCTGCAGCAAATCTTTCAATTTTTTTCATACATAAATGAGCCTCACTGAAATAAGCCACAAGATAATGTTTATGATGCAAGCTGGCAATGACCCTTGATCTCTTCTGTTTTTCCTAAGGCACTCCTCTATATATGCAGTAACCATAAAAATCTATTAGCTTTCCATTATATTTGTCAATAATGGAAGAGAAGGACTAGGCCAAAAGATGGAATTTTGACCTGAAATGGCTTTAATATGTTCAACAAATATCTTGGAACTGAATCAACATTGCGCATAATTCTTTGTTTTATGATTACTTAATAAAGTAATTAAAGTAATTTAAAGGGAATTACATCAAAGTCATATTGACATATATGTTTTAAAGATGCACTCTACTTTGAAGAATAGCAATGTTCTGCCTGGTTAATTGCTGAATAAATTGTTACCTATTAAGATAAACCAAATACAAGAGCAATTTAGCTATTATTTCAACCTAGTTATACTATTTATTCATAATAAACATTTTTATTGGCTTACTTTCAATTAATCCATAAGCATTTTTTGGATTATTATGGCCTGCATAGAAACTAATGTACATGACTTTTAATCTTCTCCTAATCAAGGTAACAAACTTGTTTTTCCACTGTAGAAAGTATTTGACTAACTTGGTAGTTTGCAATTGTGCAATTGGCTTCATACATTTAATTCTATATGACATTTTTCATATAAGAAATACTCAAGGTCACATTTTTTCCTCAGAAACATTTTGAACTTATTCCATGACACTACTCCTATGCATATCAGTACTATTAATACTTATTTCTCATCGTTTCCATTGTTGTACCGTAAATACAAGAGTTCTTTGGTGAATTGATGCATTATCACTATTCTACAATTCACTTATGTTGTTTAGACTCACATTGCATCATTTGTCAAAAGCTGATTTTGTTTAATTATCATTATAATGTTATGACAAAATATAAAACCATTTACTGATAAAGTAATACTGGCTGCTCTGAGGATCACTCTATCTACTAGTATCTAAAAGAAAAAGAAAAAAAAAAAAAGAAAAGAAAAAGGACATAGTGTCCCAGCTAATCTCTGAGGACTACTGCAAACATACCTTCATCACAGTTAAAGGAATGGAATAGGAATTCAATAAGCCAGCAATACCACATTATCAGAAAATAATCTCTGTGCATTCATTCACATGCACAGGGACATGCATAGGGACTGTGACTAGAGTTTTCACTGGGCTCAAGAACTCCTCATTTCAATCCTGAGCTACAAATATTCTGCTTTATTGGTACAATCTAACTCATTTAGGATTTTGCGTCAATCTGCCTTGGCCTACTTAGTCTTGTACCTTCAGTTCCTTTCTCAAAGGAGAAAAAGAAGTGCCTTTCTGTATAGGAAAAGGCAGTGGATCATCAACATATGAAGGGTCTGAGCTGGAAATGACACAGTTGATTGTAGACCCTGTCCTCATTACTGATGGGAGAAGACTATCAGAGCATCCCATCCAATCAGAAAGCTTTTAGCTTCTTCTATGGTTTAAGGAACCTTGTTTCATTTACTATTCATTCCCCCTTCTGCAAGATGATTTTTTTTTCTTCTAGGGAAAGAAAGGAAGGTTGGAATGATGCTCCACAAAAAAAGCTTGTTGAAAGTTATAGAGTCTTCAGTCTTAATGTTTGTAGATTGCGTATTATTTGGGAGGCACATCATTCAGAATTATTAATCAAATAGAAATTGCTCACATCACACAACTGTGCTATTATAGACATGTTCTATAATAGGTCCTTTAGGATGGACTTTTCCTCAAGATTTCTTCTCTCACTGTTGCACATCTGTCAGGTAACAGAACTAACAGGGCAGTTGAGAGCTCTAGGGAAAGATTACAGAAAAATGACCCCAGAGGACTATGTCTGTCTCAGCTCATGGAGATTCTTCCAGTGCTACAGATGGAGTTTTAAAATATTTCTTTACAACAGGGAAAGGTACTGTTTTTAGGCCAACAGCCACACTCAGGAGTGAATGATAGGTTAGGAATTGTATATATATTTGTTTGAATATACAAACGTTTTTCTCAAAAACACACTGAAGGAATTGGCAGTAATGGATGCAACAATGAATAGACTGAAGAAGGAATGCAAAGTGGAGAGACATAACCTAATTATGGGAAGCCATCCATTCCAGGGGAACAGATTTCCCTTTTAGCATAAGGAATGATTACTACAATATAAAGTTGGTAGTCTTTTTGATTACAAACAGATGTTCTTACAAATACCCAACAATCCATATTTAAATTCAAACTATATAAATACGTACTCATCTTTGTCCACTTTTTCTTTAAGTTTCTTTAGCCTTTCCTTCTGGCCAAATCTTAAGTTCTCAATCAAGTTCTCAAAATATTCTTCTTCCTTGTAGGTCAACTTAAATAAAAATATGAGAGAATAAGCAATAATGTTTATTATATGTACAAAAATATACAGAGAAACTGTGGAAAATATTAGGGAAAAATATGATTGGCTATTTTATATCTAGGTGTGTTATATAAACCTAGCCATTGTGGCTAGCTTACAGTTCTTGTGTTGTGCAAACCAAGGTAATTTAATTCATTTAATAAATATTGATTTAATTAACTATGAATTAATGTGTTGTGAAATCACAATTGGAGAGAAAGAGGGAGGCAAATATTGGATTTGCCTCCCTTTAAAGATTTATAGTTGAAATATAAGTATGTGCAAGCCCTATACCCGTGATGGCGAACCTATGGCACGCGAAGCCATATCTGTGGGCATGCGAGTGTTGCCCTAGCCAAGCTCCAGCATGCATGCGCGTCCCGGCCACCTGATTTTATGGCCTTCTGGGACCACAGGACATCAGGAAATGGGCTGTTTCTGGCCTCCAGAGGACCTCCAGGTGGGTGGGGAAGGCCGTTTTCGCCCTCCCCAGGCTCCTAGAAAGGCTCAGGAGCCTGGGGAGGGCAAAAAAAATGGGCCTTCCAGTATTACTGTGCCATCGCGTGCAAATAGCGGGGGGGGGGAGCACAGGGGAATTGCACGTACATGCACGGGGGGCAGGGCACATTGAATTATGGGTGTGGGCACGTGCGCGTGCAACCCCCTGCGCTCCCTCTGCTTTTGGCACATGATGGCAAAAAAGCTAGCCATCACTGCCCTATACATTCCTGAAGGATTCTCAATTTTTCTTCTATCTTATCACACATAATAGCAACCCTATTATATATCGTGCTTTACTTGTAATTGCTATGGCTTGTTCTGTATAAAATTCCAACTGATTAAGTATATTCTTCTTTAGGATATTCCATTCTATTCTCTTCCTTCACTATAGCAGATTATCAACATTTTATAGATATTGTGCTTATTGGATTTTTGGTTTACTTCTTATTGTTTCTATTTAGATTTATTTTGCTCTCAGTTATTTTCTTCCTTTTTCTCTGCAACCTGTCAGGCAGCAGCATCTAGCCAAACCTAGATGATCTCACAAAGCTATGAAGGGTTGGATTGAATCAGTACTTGGATGGTGAGTTCCAAGATTGGGAAGCAGATAAAAAATATCAGAAAAAAGGCACTGGAAAAATCCCTTTGATATTTTTACCAAAAAACTGTGAGGGGGTTCATGAAATCAACAAGATCTGAGCTTAATTTAAAAGAAATTTTATTTCTGTTTAATCACTGAGTTATTCTGAGTATGTGTACATGTTTCCCTTATTTCTCCTTCTAAAAAATAAAGTGGAGCTAGCAAGAAACATGAGTGAACAAGAAACTGATGTTTCCATTTCTGCACAGTTCAGAAGAATAAGACTTTTGAGCAAAATGTCTGCACAATGAACTCTTTACTCACTTAGCCAAAAAACCCCAGCAGATCAAATGTTATACGATAAATATCTTACATTAAAGGGATAATGCTGGAATAGTAATAAAAGAAGAACACATTAGGAAGGTGTAAATTAAGGGTTATTTTAATATTAGAATGATTGGTTGATCAATCAATAGATAGAGTTAATAGACAGAAATAGAAACAGAGTCCCGAAAGTATAAGTCTAATTAAATGTTCAACTAATACATGTGGTCTAACAGCTGGTAGAGCCAGAATAGGGTTCTATTTTGAGTACAGTGGTGAAAATTATGATCTGTGTATACTCTTATCAATTCCTTATCATGATGTATTCTATTGTACAACCGGAAAATGGCTTTTTAATGTTTTATTTGATTAGATTTCTAATAGTAACAATTGCAATATTTGTGTTTATCCTTCAGACCATTTAAATCTGTTTTAATATTCTCTAAATTTTGCAAGGTTAATTTGCAAAATGCATCCTTTTGATATTTTATCCTCCTAGTTTCAGTTATTAGTTAGTATATAAATACAACTCATCCTAATGGGATATTGTAGCTTGATTGATTGAAGTTTATGAAGCTTTTTTCTAGCTAAGTATCATAATCAGATTTTTAGAAAAAGCAGTAAGATTGTTTTGAACTGACAAGAAAAATAATGAGAATAGTAATGGAAAAATAAAAACATTTTCAGATGCAAGATGGAGATGCTGGACCTTTTCTTATAATATGTTCTGGATAATGAAAAATGAGCTTATCTACAATTAGATACAATTAGATACAATTATATCTACAAATATTATAAAACAAAGGTTCCTCCAGGGCCTCTTCTTTATATCTGTCCACACTGTCTCCTGTAAGATTCTTGGTACTCCAATAGTATCTTCCACCCAGGAAGGCAAATATGCTGTGTGTAATCTCAAAAGTAACTTCACCACATTCCAGGACAAAGGTATCACTGCTAATAAGATGATCTGAATGCATTTTAAACAGTTGCCAAATGTAAATGAATGGGGTCAGACACCTCCTAATTAATAGAAAGTGGCAGCTGTTTAAAATGAGATCATATCTGGCTATCTGGTAGAATTATTTTTGCTTATTAACTTGGCTAATTTCTGTAACCCTTTATAATAGGCATTCCTCTTGCATTGGATTTTTACTTCTTGATTTAATCAAACAATAAAAAATTACTGGCTTTAAAAATAGCAATTAAATCCTTTATCAGAGATGTTTCTGCCAATGTAGCTTTCATAAAACAATAGTCATAGTTTTGTATTTTCCAATTTAAATTTAATTAAATTATTATTGGGGAATCCTTCCATGAGTCCTCAGTAAAGAGGCAGCAGGCAAATCACAATATTTAAGGACATTGAACTTTGGGTAATTTTAAAACAGTAGCCATAAATTCTGTTTCTGTGTATGTACAGAATAGTGAATGATTACTAAAACTGTGCAGGATTTTACAATGAATAAGGTCTGTGCAAAAGCATCATAACACAGCATCTTCCTGTGTAGCATATGTCAAATGAGATTTTTTAAAAATTTATACCTTCAGTATAGATATATAATATCTGTTGTTTACAATATATTTACGTAATGAATACTTACACCTTTGTACTCCTGATTTAATTTCTCAGGATTTGTCAGAATCTCATCAGGGTAGCCAATTCGTTCTTTAATTGCCACAGCCTAAAAATATGATGCAAAATGAATTGGAATCAAATTGTAAATTCAGACAGCACAGGAAATAGTCACAGGTTGTCTCTCAATTTACAACTTTTTTTGATCAGATCTTATTTTTACAACCAGATCATGATGTTATTGTCTGATGCCAGGATTTTCCTGAATGTTTGTTTTGGGATTTCCAATAGATAAATACCGCAACAAAATATAATCAATTTAGGCAACACGTCTGAATCACTCTCTAGTTCTTCTTTTTCCAGTTGAATACAGAATAATTCCTTTGTTGCCATTTAAGTAAAATATAAGAATTTTCACTCTGAGTTCATGAATGCCCAAAAAGTGTTTTCGCATTACCCATTTTTGCTTGCAGAATTGATGCTAAAGCCACACAAAGATCTATATACGTATTTATTACTCTTACTGCCTATTTTTCCTCTAGAAACTCAAGGTAGTATACAATGTGTGGTCCTCTCTACCTATCTTATTCTCAGAAGACCCCTGGAAGTAAATTATATTGAGAACATTTTAACAGTCAAGCTAAGAACTGAATTAGGGACTCAAATATGCAATACTGCAGGCTTTTTGTATACAGTATTATGTTTTAAATATAAACCAGAGGTCAAAGTGCAGGACGATACTACCTAGTTGATCAAACACAAACTCTTAGGATGCTTCCAGACCACCGGGTTTAAAACTACTGATCAAAAGTTCTTCTGTATCTGTTCCTTTTCTCACCTCCTTAAAAGTTTCTTTTTCCCTAACAAGAAAAATAATGAGAATAGTAATGGAAAAATAAAAACATTTTCAGATGCAAGACGGAGATGGAGATGCTGGACCTTTTCTTATAATATGTTCTGAATAATGAAAAATGAGCTTATCGTAAAACATCTCTGAAGCATCCATATACTACTTTTTAAAAATATACTACTATTTTAAAATGCACTCTGAGACAACCAGAATGCATAGGTGAGCTCACAACTGCAATCTGTACTTCATTAATTGTAGTACTGCCAATATTTATTTATGTCAGCTTTGAAAAAGTGAGAGATTGGGAATTAGCCAATAATTTACCTGAATATTTGCTTTCTCTCTCTCAAACATACGTTACTCTTTTGCTAGATAGCCTATACTGTTTAAATTTTAAATGAAGAAAATATTCTCAAATTACAAGATAACCATTAAATAAATCTTGCCTTTTCTTCTGCTTTCTTTTTGGTTTCTGCATCCATCCAAGAGAGTTCTTCCAGTGTTTTAATAAAAACTTCACGGATTTGTGAAATCATTTCTTGAACCTGGGAATATATGGTACAATAATAAGATTAAGGTTGAAACCCTAGACCTGCTTATCTGAAAGGAACACCAATAAACCTAGTGAGACTCACTTCTGACTAGACATATCTAGGATAATACTCTTAATTATAATTTAGTCATAGGTCATGTTCTGAAATTTTATATTCCAACTGTGGCCAGAAATACTATATTTTTGTTTTTTCAAAATAAGTTGACAATGGCAAAAAATTAAATTCCTATAATTGCAAAACTAAACTAATCAAGTGGAATAGATCTCCAAAATAATAATTTTAATGTTTACTCATTCAAATGAAAGCTAGTGCTAACTTGACATAATATTATCCTACAGCCAGATAATTGTTTTTATCACCTGTTTGGAGATTCCAGGATTAAAGCTCCAAATTTTCTCATATAAAACATGTATCTTTATTGAGCTAGAGTCTTTGCTAAAAAATGTAACTTAACTTAATGCCAATGAATTCATTCTGAGAAAAAATAAGCCTTATTTATTTATTAAATGTATATGCTACAAACCAGTCCAGAAAGTCCCTATTAAAATAGACTGAATTTGGTTCCAATTTTCTGGATAAAATACTTGCACAACTGAATTGTGTTACTAAAGGATTGCAATATAGGTGTGCAAAAAACAAGACACATCAATCAATCAATTAATCAATCACTGCATTTGATCTAGGTAGAGGCAGGTATTTCTTTCTCTGGAAACAAATGCACGCTGCAAGCACATGTGCACTACACACCAAATGTAGTGCACATGTGCACAAAATACAGTGTGCACCAAATGCAGTGTGCACCAAATGTGCATTTCATGCAGAAAAAGGAGCCTTTTGAAGGTAAGTAGAACAGTAGGGTGAGGGGGAACAGTTGTGCCCCTTGATTAGAATATAAATTGCACGGCACAGCTGATCATTGGAAATACCAGTTCGGATGAACCTGTAGCTTTTATTACTACCAGTTTGCCTGAACTGGTACGAACCGGTAGCATTTCACCCCTGCTCCAAGCCCTTAATCATCTTAGTTGCTTTTCTTTGAACTTTTTCTAAAATTTCAACATCTTTTTCATAATGTAGTGACCAAAACTGGATGCAGTATTCCAGGTGTGGTTTTACTAAGACTATATAAATCGGTATTAATACTTCATGCAATTTTTATTCTCTACCTCTGTTTATACAACCAAGGATTATGTTTCCTTTGTTTAGCTGCTGCTGTACACTGCTGGCTCAGGTTTAACTGATCATCCAGTAGGACTGAAAAACTTACTGTTTTTCAATCATGTTTCACCTAATCTGTACTTGTACCTTTGATTATTCCTGTCTAGGTGTAAAACCTTGCTTTTCTCCACATTCAATTTCATTTTTTTGGATAGGGCCTATTGTTTAAATCTGTCAAGAACTTTTTGGATCTTGAGCTTGTCTTCCAGGATGTTGGCTATCCAGTACCCTATCCAATCCCTATCCAGTTCCAGGTTTGGGAAGCTGTTATAAAATATATATCAATTAAATCTCATCAGTGTGTTTGCACACATGCATATGTGGGTTTCAAATTTTTTTACTACCGATTCTGTGGGCATGACTTGGTAGAGATGGCATGGATTGGTGGGTGTGGATTGGTGGGCATGGCAGGGGAAGGATCAGTGGTGGACTGCCCCCGGTTCACACTGGTTCTATAGAACCAGTAGTAAAACCGGTGGAAGGCTCCGCCCACTGATCCCGATGTCATCAAAATGCTTCTGTGCATGCACAGAAGCTTCTGCGCTTGCACAGAAGAGCATGCACATAAGCAAGTGAGCACGCACACGCGGCCCCACTGCGAACCAGTAGTAAAGGTAAGTAGAACCCACCCCTGGGAAGGATACTGTAAAATCTCCATTCCCTTCCCACTCCAGGAGAAGGTTACAGCAAAATCCCCATTTCCTCCTGATCGGCTGGGACTCGGGAGGCAGAGAATAGATGGGGGCGGAGCCAGTCAGAGGTGGTATTTAAAGGTTCTCGGAACTGCTCAAAATTTCCGCTACCTGTTCTCCAGAACTGGTCAGAACCTGCTGAAATCCATCTCTGATGCATATTCAAATCACCATCTTGACTATATTGTCTTCCAAAGTTCCATTTCTCCCACTTGGGGGAGAACTATGGCTTCTTTATGCTGCTGAATGTATTTCAAGGTCAGCATTATCATGTTCACGTAAGGGCCCGGGACTCCTCCATGCTTACCAGACACCTTACCATCTCAACTTTTAAAAACCCTTAATAAGAATTTGGCACGGTGCAAAACAAGGCACCATTTTTAGGTTCACATTAATTTGCTACTATCATTTGGAGCCCATAACATTTCACCGAAATAGTACGGACCTTTCTGGGGGCTTTCCCCCCTTCTGACACATGGGTATTTTCTGAGTGGACATGCCATTTTTGGTAGCCATTTTGGAACTTACAAGTTTTCGAAGGTTGCTGTGCTGTGAGCCAGTTCGCCCTATGCTTTCAAAATTCCCCCTTAAAACAGAAATGTTTTCCATTTTAGGACCAGAGGGATCCTACTATAAACAAGCAA
Source organism: Masticophis lateralis (assembly GCA_030761175.1). NCBI lineage: Eukaryota > Metazoa > Chordata > Lepidosauria > Squamata > Colubridae > Masticophis > Masticophis lateralis. Next base: position 25,989,664 of record JAUDYJ010000005.1, read on the forward strand.
AATAAAAAAGCATAAGCATAGAAAACCAAACCTGGAAGTTTTCTGTAGGCACTGTGAAACTGACTATTAGTAACTAAGAATGGATTCTCTCATCATAAAGGAGTAAGGTAAGATTCTTCAATATTAGTTTATTAATTGAGCAAAGCCAGGGCAAAACCTGGGCATAAGACAGGGGAAAGGGGACAATCCAGGGGTGAAATTTAGCAGGTTCTGACAGGTTCTGGAGAACCGATAGGGGAAATTTTGAGTAGTTCAGAGAACTGGCAAATACCACCTCTGGCTGGCCCCAGACTGGGGTGGGAATGGGGATTTTGCAGTATCCTTCCCCTGCCATGCCCACCAAGCCATGCCCACAAAACTGGTACCAGTAGTAAAAAAAATTGAATTCCACCACTGGGATAATCTAAAAACTTTTCTCAAGGGACTGAAGGGGAAGACAAACTTGCAACAAATGTCCAGGAAGTTTGAATCTGTGCATGTTGCCTGATAGACTGTTGAAGAAATAAAAACCACATAGCCATAGCAGGAGCAGGAGCCGCAGAAGCAGAAGCAGAAGCAGCAGGCACTTGTCATTGCAATGCTTTTGGATGCTCCCAAACACTTGGCCTTTCTAGGACCTGTCACCTCTCTGCTGCTACAAGTTGCATATCTGATACTGTTATTGTAAAAGCCACAGCTGCTGCAGCAATTGGTTATCATGTGCCTTCTGATCTGGGGTCACATTTTGGAAAGTTGCTGCTACTGTGATGCCTCAGAGATTTCAATACTTTTCAATCCATTTCAACTGAACGAAACAAGATTGGTTTCCCAAATACAGGCCATAGATATGAAGGAGTATCATCATGTGGAAATTGATGGCTCCTTTTTCCGACAGCCATTAAAGAAACCACTGTCCTCGTGCAGATGGCAGAAGTTATTTTTTTGCTCTCTCTGGGGGATAGTCCACCCTGGAAGACTCATGCCTGCAGGTAACATTGCCCAAAGTGCTTTACTTTATTAATTTATGTATTTAAAGCATTTATACAGCTGCCCATCTTATAATCAACTCTGGGCAGCGCCAATCAAAACTTAAAACAGCATAAAAGCCATTAAAGCTATACAACTAAACACATTAAAAATAACAAAAACCTGGTCCCAAGTTAAACTTACAATGTGGTAAATAGCAGGGGCAAAGGGTCCAAAGCAGATTGGTACTGCAGATAGGATCAGATACTATAGTCAGATACAACACAGGCTAAACTGGTTGTCAGAAGGATTACAGTTCCCTTCCTTCTGGCCTGTATCTACTATATGAGCCCAGAATATTGTCATTCTTGCCTGGTCTTATAAAACAGAATCACAGGATCTTTCCAAGTGGTGGTTAATATGCCTGGTTTGGTTCCCAAACTTCTACCACGATATTCCTGCCATTCATATGAACCCAACACCTCCTTAAGTATCATATCAATGATAATTACCACATGTTTACTCTCGCCAGCAAAAGCTTCTTCGACATAAAGCCTCCCCACAGCATTCCCCATAATGCTGTTGACGTAGTTTGCACAACGGCGCCAAATTGCAGCATCTGAGGTTGTGCCGTACAGAACCTGTAGAGCATAAACATAAATCACTTATGCATGTGGCAACAAGCAAAAACACATGAATTTGGAAACAGTTCATATCCTCCCTGAATGCTTTTAATCAGTGTTGAATGAAAAGTGATATTTTAAAAGTGGGATAGTAAAATGAGAACACATTGCTCTTTGCATTGTTTCAGGAGTTTGGAGAATGTCAAACAGGCTCTATCAAGCTCATCAGGGTGAGACTATTTGTGCTTCTTTTTCTCTAAGTACAACTTCTTGAAAACTGTAGGAAAACATCTCTTATTTGGTACTGCCTCACAGCCATCCCAGGCAATAATTGCAGTAGTGTCCAACATCTCTTCCCCAGCAGTGATATCTGCTGAAAGGAAATGACCTCTATAAAGATAAAAGTTATCAAGGCCTCAGCAGACTAGCTAATAACATGATTTTTACATATTCTGGAATATTTGTTCTGCTTTTTGATATTATCACACTTCCTCACTTCTTCTTTCTCCTCCTCAGATATGAAGGAAGATATGAAGCAAATAGGACTTAGTCATAAACTCAACACTCTGGAAACAAGGAATGGGCAGGCATTTAGCAAAGAACCAGCGTCCAGGCGAAAGAAGAGCTGTGTTAATTTGATAGCATTCCCCTGCAGAAAAGGCTCCAGACAGTTTTAGAAATTTGCCTGCAATCTTTTACAGTAGATGAATTCTGGCAAAACCTGAAAATCAATGAAAACTGCTTTCTGGATTTTATTTTTAATGGTTAAAAATATTTTTATTTTTAGGTGTTTTAGCACTAGATTTGGAGAAGAACTGAAAGTCTATAAGTTGTGATACAGGAATGTAATACTGTAGCTCTATTAAATCACTTTCTGGCCAGCAGAGTTTTACAATAGCATTTTTGTCTGATATTTTGTTTTGAGTTTTGAAAATTATGTTACTATGAAGGGGCCATTCTGGGTTATCCTGCCTTCACAACAGTGGTGGCTATATTGTGTGCCTTTATACACATCCAAGAAGGAACAGGCTATTTTTCTTCTAAGTGCGGGCAACTGGCCTGTAATTTGCACACATCAAAAAGTCAATAATGATTGTGGTGAAATCTTTCTGTATCTTACCAAATGGGTAACACTGACCTGCTGTGATATTTCAAACAAAAACATTTAAGAAAATTGTTCCCACATGCGTTTCCCTTACTACAGTATAAGAAGCAGCATATGCTGTTTCTGTCCATATCAACAGCCTGCACTTGGAGACTGAATGTTGGAATGGTTTTATAATTTATAAAACACCCAGTATATCCAAAATCAGAGTGTTTTAGAGCCAGGCTTTCCCCTTTGAAATATTGACAGGTGCTTGCAGGATTTTCACAGCTTCTCTGGGAAGAATCATTGCATTTTAGACAACACCTCACTGAGGTCTCTCCAACCTCCAAACTGATTCTGTTGATCAAAGTGAAACATTGCATCTTCCTGGATGAAGTGTGTCAGAGCTCTCCTTAATTAACGCAATGTTCCATAACCTTGCTATATTTCTGTAATTTAATTAGCCTTTTGATCATGGTTCATTTCAAATCTGTTGCAACCCATTTTATTTTTGTAAGGGACATACAGTATGCAACCCTTTTAGATAATGGGCCATAGCTGTCCTTTTGAGTCATATCCTGGAAGCCATTCCCCAAGAAAACCCAATGTAGACTAGGATGAAGTGATGGGAGTTATTTTTTTAAAGTAAGTAAAGATTTATGCAATTTAATTGTTAAATTAAAGTTTGTTAAACTAAATACAATTGTTTATTTAATGTTTATATTAATGTAATTAAGTATGTATTTAATTTTGTATGCCTCTTAGAGTCACTTCTTCTGTTGGTGTAGGTGAGCTAATCTCATTGGGATGAGCTAATCCCTCAGGTATACTTGACCCATGCCATGAAGGACTTTAAAGGTGATAACCAACACCTTGAATTGGACCAAGAAATGAACTGGCAACCAATGCAGCTTGCAGAACAGCAGTGTAACATGAGAGGCCCCAATAGTTTAGCCATGAGATGACCAGGGCTAGGGTGAGTGAGCACAGGGACTCCTGATCCAGAAAAGAGCACAACTGGCATACAACATGAAGTTGTAAAAAGGCTTTCACAGCCACAATTACCACCTGCACAGAACTCAACCTACCCAGTGCCACTCAGTCTTACCAAGATTTATCTAGAGCCTGTTGTCCCACTCCAGAACCCCAGGCACCACAAAAGGGCAGTGACAGCATCACTTGGGTCACCAAGCTTAGAGATGTAAACCTGACTATCATTGGCATGCTGATGGTACCTCATCCAGGGGTGGGTCCTAAATTTTTTTACTACTGGTTCTGTGGGTGTGGTTTATTTTGTGGGCGTGGCTTGATGATCATGTGACAATTCTTTAGGATTTAGCAGAGGTACTGGTCTACCAGGCTTTTAACTGCTTGCAGAGCTGTACCGGTCTACTCATTTGTTTTTGGAGGCACTGGCCTACCCATTTATTTTTGCAGGCAACGGTCTACTCATTTATTTTCTTTTAACACTGATCAGCTGTAGGGCGGCCCTTTGAAGCCTCACAGCAAGAGTTTAAACAGTCTTTTTTCCCTCTAGCCGATAGCTGGGATTCAGGAGGCAGCAATAGATTGGGGCTGGGGCCAAATAAAAGGTAAGAATAATGAAGGGGGGCGGGGGGGGCAGAACCAATTCGGTGACATCATATCGTCACTGCTACTGGCTAGGCGGAACCGGGCAGAACCAGGCGGAACCCACCAGTGACCTCATCCCATAGTAGTGGATGACCTCACCCAGCAGCTTCATGTAGATGTTAAAAAGAAGTGCAGAAAATACTGAGTCCTGAAGCACAGTACTGTGGGATAGGCCTTTCTCTACCTATCAACACTGATTGAGACTGACCTTGGAGAAAGCCAAACAAGTGTAAAACTGTGTCACGTAGCTCCAAACCCTGCACTCAGCCCAAAAGGATATCATGGTTAATAGTGTTGAAGGCCTCTGAGAGGTCAAGGAGAGCAAGGATGGATGCACTACCCCAGGGATGAAATCCAGCAGGTTCTGATAGGTTCTGGAGAACCAGTAGCAGAAATTTTGAGTAGTTCAGAGAATCAGCAAATACCACTTCTGGCTGGCCCCAGAGTGGGGTGGGAATGAGGATTTTGCAGTATCCTACCCCTGCCATGCCCACCAAACCACACCCACCAAGCCACACCACACCACGCCCACCAAGCCATACCCACAGAACCAGTAGTAAAAAAAATTGTATTTCACCATTGCACTATCCACATCCTGCTCTCCCCAGAGATCATTGACAAGCATAACTAATACTGTTTCTGTCCCATAACTGGCCTGAATTGAAAGGGATTCAGGTAATCCATTTCATCCAGGACCCTCTAATGCTGCCATGCAACCATCTTCTCTACCATGTTCCCTAAAATGGAAAGTGGACAGCTGGATGGAAATTATCCAGACTGGTAGGATTAAGAGATGATTTTTTGATGAGGAAGCAAACTAGGGCTCCTTGAAAGCTCCCAGATATGTCCCCTCCTGCACTAAGGAATTTATCACTGCCTGAACCTATTGTCTAGCCCTTTTCAAAACATGCAACTCCTACACGAACACAGGGAATATCGGAAGCAATTGGTTGAGAGCAAGAGAGACTACATGGGTATAATCCTACCAGGGGGTGGGTTCTAAATTTTTTAGGATTTAGCAGAGGTACTGGTCTACCAGGCTTTTAACTGGTTGCAGAGCTGTACCAATCTACCCATTTATTTTTTGCAAGCACTGGTCTACCCATTTATTTTTGCAGGCACTGATCTACTCATGTATTTTTTCAGGCATAGGTCTACTCATTTGTTTTCTTTTAACACTAATCAGCTGTAGGGCGGCCCTTTGAAGCCCTGTGGCAAGAGTTTAAACAGTTTTTTTTCCCTCTAGCCATCAGCTGGGACTCAGGAGGCAGCAATAGATTGGGGATGGGGTCAAATAAAAGGCAAGAATAATGCGGGAGGTGGGTGGGTGGGGCTGCGGGGGGGCAGAACCAGTTCGGTGACATCATATCGTCACCACTACTGGCTCAGGAGAACCGGGCTGAACTGGGAGGAACCCACCACTGAATCCTACCCAAAGCCTTGGTTGTCCTTTGGTTTCAGGATGTAACCAGAATTTTGGCATGACAGTATAGCATGTACTCCCTTGGTGTCTCCAAATCCCTCTGGAACCCATTTGCTAGGGTGGACTGCCCGAATGGATCCAGCCTCCCTACATGGAGGCTGGAACAACATAAGAGATTCTCAAGGTTGCCAAGGCATGATTTGACCATGACAGAGGGATAATGACAGTTCCGCCACCATTGTTCCGACTTGGCAATCATATCCAACAGGTGACCACTGTCCTGAATTGGGCCCAAGGTAACATAAATTAGATAAATAAAAAAAATAAAATAAACATTTCAACTTTTTATGGGGTGGTCTGGAAGCTACATCCAAGGCTTTCAAAGCTGACATGTGGCTTGTATACCCTTTCTTTATGTATGCTTGGTATTGACTGAAGAAGCTATCTTCACTATTGATACTGTAACTTTATCATCATCGATCATCTACCTATCATCTACCTATTTATTCGTGTTCCTTTAATCGTTTGTGAACAGATTTAAGGAGTCATTAAATTCTGCTCTGCGTACACAATAGTTTGAAAAGGAACAGATTATTTTGTTTCTTAATAATCATATAAATAATATGACAAAGATGAAAGAACTTCAGAGAGATGTTATCAGCAAAGTTCAAAAGAACAGTTAGGGCTCCCACACTAATTTTCTTGAAGATGGCATTGGCTGTTCTGTTTTACTTCAGTTTAATTTTTGTTGTATTTTTATGATATATTGTAGAACGTAATATTTAACAGAACATCATCTTCCAGCTTGTAAATTTAATTTTCCTCAAAATATAATTATAATCATGTCATGAGTCAGAGAGTGGAGACTACATTCCAGCCAAAGTTAAGCTCTTTTCATCTGCAAAAAAACAGTATTCCACTTAAAATAAGTACTTCATTTTGGTTGAATTGCACTTCAATGAATCACAGAATATTTGAGCTGGAGAGAATTCTCAAGGTCATTTAATCTGTCCTATTCACTTTTATTACATTCTGAAATCTATGCATCCTGTTCAAGTTAGAGCAAAGCATTTAAAAACTTATGAATGGGTCATGGTTATGGATCTACAATTCTAGAACTTCCTCATAATGTTGAAAAGGAAAAAGAATGTTGGGAGGCAAAGTTCAACAAAATTTGAGAGCCAGAGGTCCTCATTCCAAGTATATTTTGAAAAAAAGGATCAAATAAATTCATAATTGCTTATTTTGCATCTTTGATGGAATTCAAAGAATTGTTTGTCCCTGAGACCAACTTCACAATTGTCCAAACATGAAAGGGATATGCCAATCATGAGCTACCAGCCAATATTTTCAAGTTACTCTCTAAATATCAGGATGCCCACAGAAATATCAGAGTTATATCCAAAGGTTAAGTGTAAAAAATGAATTTATGGATTTCTGTACCTTACGGAAATTATTCCTTGTGTCCTTATAGTCACGACTTAAACTGCTCACCATATCCATGATGTATCTCCAGCTTATGTAGTTTTGAATTTCTCTGCATAATAAAGCAACAAGAAGCACCATTTGTTGCTATTTGTAGAACTACAAAATACATTGGCGTGTTCAAAAAATAAAAACTTAAAATGCATTTGGCATGCATACCTGGCAGTGTAATTGGAAATGACAGACTTCAGCTTGATTAAATATTCGGGAGCATACACAATTATGTGGTCTGTATTTTTAATTTCAATTGCCACTGTTTTCATTATAGTATTGACAAATTTTAGCCAGTCAAATGTCTGTGGGGAGAAAGAAATGTTATATAGGATAAAACACTCAACAATGTTACTCTTAGCATTAAGTCTTTATCATTGTTTCTGCCAAATGCATTATATGCTTTAGGAAGACTGTTTGTCTTTTTTAGTTGTGTTATAACCCTTCTTTATATTATATTTACAATATAACAAGGAAATAAAAGAAAACTATGCACAGTTGTTAATAGCATTCAGAAACAACATATCAGAGGGGTAGAACGCATCCCAGACTCATTGCAAAACTATTTTATTGTAGTGTGTTACTTTATTAAACTGGGATCCCATTCCCAAATATTTTAAGGACTTAAATCCAGATATTGGTTTTAGGAAGTGCATTCACAGAATAGATCTTTATTAAATACCTTCCCCTACCCCCTAAGCATCTGACAATGTGACAAGTGTCTTTTTCTCAGCCACTAGCTACTATGTCTAGATTTCACACTGTGAGTGATTCTTACTTCCAGATACAATACATTTGAATTTAGTATTTCCTATTTCAAAAATTCAATAGTGCCTTAAAGTTTACTCAGTGCTTGGAATGTTTTATGTACTGTTTGAAAGTAGGCATATGTAAATCACATAATGTGTGATAGAAGCAAACATATAAAATTACCTAATTTTATAATGATATTATAAAAAATAATGTTACCTAATTTGAGTAATGAAACATTTGCAACAAGATAACCAAGCTCAGAGAGCACCAGACCCTTCATTTCAACCCTGAGGTATTTTCCTTCGTTTATTAAAGTTGTATATAAAATGCTATCTTTTAATGTTAGAAAAAGACTGAGATAGTTATATATATTTCACAATCCATATCTGCTGAAATATGGACATTCCCTTCTATAGACAATGCATTGACTCCACATTTAGTACCAATGAAGGAGAATATTTGTAGCTCACTGATATGTTACCTAGTTTGAGTAATGAAACTTCTGCAAGAAAAGAAGCAAGTTCAGAGAGCACCAAGGACCTCTCCACATTTATGGCTCAATGGATTAATACCTAAGTGGTACAAGCTATCTATATGCTACTAGGAGTCTCTTATCTGAATTGTCTCTGCGTAAACTTCAATTGGGTGAAATGATGCATCACAAAGCAACATTTTTTAATCAAGATACCTCAAACGGACTAACCTAAGGAATGCATTCAAAATCCAGAACCCGTTATTCCCATTGGACTGAAATTTCAAGGATCTACAGACCAGTTATAATGGCAAACCTATGTCCAACCTTCAGCAATGCCATCCCACTGTAGTTACCTGTAGTAATGTGGTTGTGATTTCTGAAGCTCCCTGTCAACTTCCCACTGCAAAGTGGGAATGTGTGGATGACCTTGGGGAATGAGGGAAGAGATGCTATCTAGGAAACAATTGGAATAGAGGGGGGAGCCCCCAGTGGCTTAGCGTTCAGAGAAAGAACTTTAGGAAAAACCTGCCCTAATGGATCAAGTAGTTCAAAAGTGATGTCAGGAAGTTTGCACTTTTGGACTTGTGATATTTTTAGACTTACAATATAGTAGAATTAGTTCACTTTCTTGTGTTTATCTGGTCTATTTGAGAGGGCTGATGCAAAGTGAGAGGGAAGCAAGCAGAAAGTTAGAATTCACTCCTGCTCACACTGCTTTTTTGCCCTCCCATGGTAATTCTGTATATTGATCTAGGTAAGGAAATATCTTTGAAACAATGAGCATAGATTGTCTAATTGAAACTAAACTTTTCAAGAATATATGTATATTTCAGTAAATTGTACTAACATCTTTCTTAACAACTGGCTTATCAAAATAATTTGCATCCAGTGCTTCATCTTTTGTCATTTGATTTTGTACAGCCAGATTGCTCCTTTAAACAAATTCCTCATAAGAGGGAAAAAAACCTAAAACCTTTGATAATAACAATAAGCCACTGTTAAGCAGTTTAGTTGTGCTCAGAAACTCTTGGCCAACAGGCAATAAATTAAGTTGAATAGCTTTAATTTAAAATTAATGAGCTGTAAAACAATCAAAGGACTGTAGTTCTAAAAGCATTTAAATGATGGTAATTCTTATAATCAGAGAGACAGCTGTGGTTTCAAGAGGTTTTAGATATGTTTAAGGATTATGCCAAATGTGTTTAGGAATAAAATGAAAAGAATTGTCATCCTGATTAGCGGTAACAATAAGTATCTATAGTTTAACAGTTTATCAACTTGGATTTTGAAAACTGACATTAGCATACGACATTTGAAAATTAAATTGTGGCTTGAGAAATTGATACTTGGCTGGGTTCTCCATCGCTCCATTGCTCCTGGTGTTCTCAGCTTCGTGCTCCCATTGCTCCTGGGAGCACGAAGCCGAGAACACCAGCCTGAAGATGACGAATGAGACTTCGTCGAAATGTCGCCAAGATACTTCCAATTCTACGCGGGAGAAGACCCGAATAACCAAAGGCCTATGCAGTAGTGGGATTCAAGTAATTTAACAATCAGTTCTCTGCCCTAATGATTTCTACCAACAACCAGTTTGCCAAACTGCTCAGAAAGTTAACAACCGGTTCTCCCGAAGTGCTGCGAACTGGCTGAATCCCACCACTGTCTTTATGATCAATTATGGATAAGAGAATGTACATTTACAATATAAAAATATTGTAAAAATACGAAATAAAAATAAAAAACTTTTAATTACAATTTAAATCCAGTATTAATGCTATCCAGGCAAATTATTTTAGGAGGTGATCAAGCAGATGATAGCCTTTTTCAACTGCATACTATTCCTATGTTTAAATTTTAAAAAATTAAAGAGGTTTTATTTATTTTATACTTTCTTCAATATGTCTCAAAATTATATATGCTGAGAAATTACTGATAATACAAATTAGTTTATTAAGCTTAGAGAACAAGTCAACAAAAGATATTCTTTAATCAGAAGATTGACATATCTTATTAGAACTTAGTGCCAAAGAATTTAGCCTTGGGACGTAGGTTCTGTTCCTAGCCTTCTGTCACATGAACAAATTTGTCCTTATTAAATATCATGTAAGCATCAAATCTGCCATAAAATGTAGATATGATTACATCTTAATTTGTTGAGCCAATGAAACAATTTATATCACTAAACCTTGACCTGCTGTTAAGAGTTGATTTGCAACGATGAACTGTAGCTTAATTTCACTATTCAAATCTACTTGACGAAGATATGCACGGAGATGTAGACTTTGGTATATATATTTCTAGCTTGAAAGGAAGTAAGTATTTATATGATTATTTTCCAGATGGTTTGTCTCCAATTCCAGTAATATGTACGTATCCAAGGTTGGGAAAAAAAAGCAGTGATCGAATTGATGGTATTCTTTAGAACAAAAAGCAAGGCACAATTTTCATAGGATTTGATAGGATCATACTTAGTCACATTATAATCTTTACACCAAATAACTATTTCATGTGATTGTTAATTACCAGGAAGTGTATTTTCTACGACCAGTTTTATTAGGGTATTTGCTTTCTTTCCCTGCTATCAGTTAGATAGACACCAGGCTGGTATATTTAGCTTAGCATTTTTAGTTCAAAAGCTTCATCTTAAACTTAAGTGGGATATATTGCTAGTGAATGGCAGAAACTGGAAACATGTTCCCAATATTGTACCTGATTATTGATTTCCATGGAGAAATTTTTTTGGACATCTTCCATCTTCATTTTGTGATATAGCAAAAGTGGATCATTTCTGTCTTCATCTTTGGTTGTGATCTAGAAAAACAAATTTATACTATAAAAAGGAGCTGCTTTGAAGAAAGGACAGCAGAGATAGGAAAGCAAAAAATAAAAAATAAACCTTAATACAAAAGGCAAAGCAAACCTTCAAATCAAAGAAATTAAGGCATACATGACTGGCTTGTTAATATATAAAAGGTAGAAGAAAGTATGAACTTATGGTCCATGGGGCAGGATCCTAGGAAACACAGAAGTCCTCTCTATCCTCTTGCTGAAGCTGGGGATTATTCCATGCTCTGGGATGAATCTGACCTTGAATACCCCTATCTCAACTCACGCCAGCTTCTACATCATACAATTTTCCAAGAACATAAAAGCTTAATCTTAGAACACTGAGATTCAAAAGAGAGTAACAGAACAGATCCTGGGCAGGACGAAAGGTTATTCTTAGCATGAGAACAAGAAGTGAATGGAGATGCTACTAACTAGACTGTCATTTTGATATATCATATAGCCCTGATATAAGTTCAGATCACTCTGTCAGTAATTCTTAGAATAAACTCACTGAGATCAACGTGATTTGTTATGTCTAACCTAAATCCCATTGATTTCAATATGTTTACTCAAAATATCACAAAGTCTAAATCCAAAATGTTACCAGTGAGTGAATGTGGCAATATAATACTGTACATAGATTTATTAAATACTCAGCATTTTGTGTAGTTCTAGAGTCATAAATGTAAAAATATTCAGCCTTTTCTCTTTACTGGAACAACTGTATCTTGAGTACGTGAGTTATGTAATACATTTTTATTATTGCTCTTATAGTAGTATTAATACATATCACTAATAAGTATTAAAAGATTATCATGTGATGCAATAATGCCAAAACAGAAGTAGAAATAGAACTAGATGTAAGGAATTTATTACCATGTTTCCCTGAAAATAAGACTCTATCTTATATTTTTTTGAACCCCGAAATAAGTGCTTGCTATTATTATTTTGGGGCACATGGAGCAAGATGGGGCTCCTCTTGCCATCTTACTTGATTTCCAGCTCTGTGTTTAAATATTTTCGGGGAGGGCTTATTTTTGGGGGAGGTTTATTTTGGCACATGCACTCAAAAGCCTGATTGGGCTTATTATCAGGAAATGTCTTATTTTCAGCAAAACAGGGTATTCCAGCCACTTTATGGCCATTGTATTTCTGACCATATCTGAAATACTATGAAGCACTTTCTTTTCTGGAGTCTTTTCTGGACCACACCATCATGGGAATAGCCAGATCAACCTGGTTTAGAATTAAAATGGAATATTTTTGTATTCCCTGGAGCATCTATCCCCCAAACAGAAGGAAATAGACATATTTATTTCATGTATAAATTTATCTCTACTTTCTCCCTAAAATCTCTGATTTAATAGTATAATTTTGGAAATGAGGGAAAGAGGTAGAAGCCATATATTTTTCTTCTTACAAAACATTCTGTATATAACATAAGAGTGTTAACTTACATTTGCAAGTTCTTTCTCAAGAGCCATTATCTTTTCTGCTTCTGTAGAAATTTCAGTATCATTGATGGCGAGATTTCTTTCTTGGCGAATTAACTTAGCTACAGAAATCATGAAACTAAGATAGGCTGAACAGGCCTATAAGAAAAAAGAATGTTTTGCTTTAATACTATGATTAACTTGTATAAAGTTATTAAAATGTTAATAAAAAGAATAGTCTAAAATAATTTTAAATATTATATTATGGTAAATTAGTGTATATCTTTAATGAACATCAGCCATAATACTGTATGAAGATTATATGAGATAATATGAGTATTATTTTAGATTTATAGATAAAGGTTCCCCTTGCACATATGTGCTAGTCGTTCCTGACTCTAGGGTTCAGTGCTCATCTCCATTACAAAGCCGAAGAGCCAGCGCTGTCTGAAGACGTCTCCGTGGTCATGTGGCTGGCAAAGACATATGGAACACTGTTACCTTCCCACCAAAGGTGGTCCCTATTTTTCTTCTTGCATTTTTTACGTGCTTTCAAACTGCTAGTTTTGCAGAAGCTGGAACAAGTAAGGGGAACTCACCCTGTTACACAGCACTAGAGATTTGAACCACTGAACTGTCAACCTTTTGATCAACAAGTTCAGCGTCTTAGCCACGGAGCCACTATGTCCCTTTATAGTGTATATTTAATTTATCTTATAATTTATACTGTGGAAATTCTAACTAGTTCTAGTAGTTTCTAATCTATTGCATTAAATCATGAGTTGGGATAAGGCATTTATTATAGAGACAGTTATTCATTGTAATTAACCTTCTAAATGTTTGAAGGAAGCTCTTCCATAAGTACTTTGCCTCTTGTTAATTAGCTTTTCTCCTTGGCATGCTGGAATTTGTATACTCACAATCCATATTTGGGTCAACTTAAACACCTGACAATTTTCTTCATTAATATTGCCTTTTGTGTACGAAATTTATATTGATGTTTGGATGTTGCACCCAATCATCATCTGTGCACAGAATTAAGAAGAGCGTATCAATCTGTCATCAGTCAAGGCAAGAAAACCATAATAGAAAATCAGCTTTAAGGATATAGAATGGTAGACAAAATGCATATTCTATTTGGACTGCTTATATGCACTCAGTCTGTGTTGGGTAAAATTTTCAATATACATTTATGCGGGATTTTTTTTTGCTTTGTTTGAAAAGTGGCATGAATTATAAATTATAATTTTAAATTATAATTTATAATTTTAAATTATAATTTAAAATTTTAAATTATAATTTAAAAGAAAATTTTTATAAAATGATGTAAGTAAACTCTGTTACTATATATGTTGACAGCAGCAAGACTTGTACACACCAAAATGGAAGGACACTTTGATTCCTACCATGGACAAATGGCTGCAGAAACGGATGAAGTTGGCTGAAATGGCAAAATTGACCATTTTGATTAAAGAAAAGAATATAAGTACTTTTGTTTCCACCTGAGACTGCTTCTGAACTTTGTGCTTGAAGTGGAAAAGAATGAAATTTTGATTTTGGGTTTTACCAATTAGACCCGTGATGGCGAACCTATGGCACGGGTGCCACAGGTGGCATGTGGAGCCATTTTGGTGGGCACGTGAGCGTTGTCCTAATACTCCAGCCAACTGATTTTCAGGCCTTCCGGTCCCACTGGAAGTTGGGAAACTGGCTGTTTCTGGCCTCTGGAAGGCCTCCGGGGGGATGGGGAAGGCTGTTTTTGCCTTTCCCAGGCTCCTAGAAAGCCTCTGGAGCTTGGGAAGGGGGAAAAACAGACCTATCGGGCCCACTGTGCCAGAAGTAGGGGGAAATGGGGGGGTCATGTGTGCATGTGTGAGAGGGTGGGGCACATTGAATTATGGATATGGGCATACGCACCCGCTCCCCCCCCGCTCCCCCCGCTTTTGGCATGCGATGGCAAAAAGATTAGCCATCACTGGATTAGACTGATAGATCCTTCTAGAAATGGCTAGTTTATATTATTATGAAAAAACAAAAAGGTGTGATTTGATGTTAATGCCTTATTTTACTGCAACAGAGAGAGTCAGAAGTCAGTGCTTCTTTTTCTTTTTCCTAATCCTTCCTCACTTTTCCTCCCCGGTTCCTCCCCACTGCTTTCCTATTTACTTTCCTATTTTGTATTTTACCTTATAATTCAATAAAAAAATATATTAAACAGAAAAGTGGCATGGATTCTTCCTTTACACACAATAAAGATAAAGGTAAAGGTTTCCCTCCCCAGTTTTGCCTGGCTAGAATGCAGCACTCATCTCTGTTTCTTGGCCAAGGGAGCTAGCATTGTCCAAAAACATTTTCTGTGGTCATGTGTCCAGCATGGTTATACACCAATGGCACAAAGAATGCTGCTACCTTCCCACCAAAGTGGTACATATTGATCTACTTGCATTTGCATGCTTTCTAATTGCTAGGTGGACAGGAGCTGGAGCAAGCTGACAAGCTCAGTATTTTTAACCACTGAGCCATCATTCCCCATGTTGTACAAAATAAACACACACAGAAACTTAACAGTTTTGGGATATGCTGGACAATTTTTGTAGAGTAGTAAAACAGCATTATATCTTTCAAATGCAATTGGACTATAAAAATCTGCAGCAAATATATTTGTTATTATAAATAGTTTGCATATATGTATGGATATTCTTATTTTCTTTCTTGCTATTTTACTAGCATTTAATGAAGACACTCCTCAGTGAGGCTGCCAAATTTGTCAGCGATTAGGCTGGTTGAAAGTCTCACTTTCTGTGGGAAACTTTTGCTTATTTCTAAACCTGCATATACCTCTTTGTACAGTCCAGTGCATTCAAAGTAATCACGGGAAGGAAGTCCAAGTCTAGGCTGATCAACCTACAAAACCAAGTTTAAAAATAATCAGGCCACAAATAGAACAACAATTTGTCGGCAGATGAACGGTTGCAAGCAGTGATATTTACTTTTTTTCTAAGTAATTTTTTTTCAAAGTGCCTCTAAAGTCAGACTTTTTAAGTACAAGAATCTAAGGCTAAAAATTTGGAGAGAAAATGAAGGGGGAGGAGGGGAGGGGAGGAGGGGAGGGGAGGGGAGGGGAGGAGATGAGGAGAGGAGAGGAGAGGAGAGAAAGACTAAAATGGATAGCCTGCCTGACTTCTAACAACTATGGGTGGTTGACACGAAAAAGAAAATATGATAGTGGTATCAAGGCATAAAAGTTTCACTCTGCTATACTTCCTATAAGAGAAAATAGATGCTCAATTTCTAAGCATCTGTGGAAGTAGAAAGAAGCCATTACTGCTCAAGAGTGACAAAGGACAAATGGGGGTTCAGTATTCTTAGTAGTAAATGTCATAAGACACAATCAAAAGTAGAACTTCAGCATCAGACTACAGATTGATATCCCAAACTTAATTAGCAGTTAGAAGATGTAGCATTATTTCAATTGCTCTTTTATGGGAGGAAAGAAAACTATATAGAACTAATAGCAAATAGCTTATCGCTTCACTCCTACCAAGTATTCACAATGGCCACTGTTCTTTATTGGCTGCATTCCTAACCCTGCACACATTGTAATTATTAATCTCTTACAATAAATTGAACATCAGTTTTAATAGAGATTCCATAACTGGGGATCACAAAATCGATGGGTAGGTTAATCAGGCAGATTCTATTCAAAATTAGAAAAGTTAATTACTTTTCCTAAGCATATACAATCAAGCAATTTGGGTCAGGATGATTTAAATTCTATTATCAAAGGAAATGAATCCTGACTATATATGACATGTTTAGCAAAACATTTTTAATGGAAATGAAATGGGATTTACATGTGCATTACCATTCTGTTGCATCCTTACTTGTGAGCTATATTGAAGAATCTACAGCAGGATAATGTATTATTTATATGAATCAACACAAGTCTTTATGGATAGGCAATTTAAAATCCATAGTTTCTTTAACCATACAAGCCAGAAGAAATGCATTTTTAGACATCTCTGAGAAAAACAAACTTACATGAAGTATATGTTGTGAGGAGTTTTTATCATCAGTGCCAACAAACATGTTAATAATGACTTTTCTTCCAAACTGAAAATTTAACTCTGCAATGGATTTCTCTGCACTCCATTTGGAGCCTAAAGTAGTAAAAATATATAGTCAGTGTTGGATAAAGATAGTTCTAACTCCACCCTTTCCCATTTGAAAATTATAATGAATAAATAACTTGAATTCACCTACCATGAGTCAGGTCCCAGTTGTCTGCTGCTATAGGCCATTCTGAAATGTTGGTCATTAGGTCAATTAGTGGTTTCCCTTTTTTGCTGTTAATGGCAGCTTGGGAAAATAAACATGAATGCCATTAATTATGGGTACAGACTTCTTAAACCACTCAATTATCACAATGATGTATGGTGATAGTCCTGCATTTCCAAACAAACAATTTCTGCAGAATCATATCTCACAAGAAAAGGTGGAGAACAAACAAATAGATGGAAATAACTTGAACTTTTGGTGTCTTCACAGAATATGATTTAATAGGTTTGTAAGTGACACAAGTCACAACAATGTTACATATATTATGATGTCATCACAGAAATGAAACAATTAATATAATATGATGTCACATGAGGTCATTCCATTCCCTCCCTCCCTCCCTCCCATGGTCTATGGTTTATGGCCTAAACCATAAAATGATTTGTTTCTCTCTTATAGTTAATAGGAAGATAGCAATTATGGTTTCTAGTTATGGCTTACAGAGGTATTGAACCCACCTATGTGACCAAACCAAACCAAATCAAACTAAACCAAACCAAACCAAACTTTAGTGCACTGTCAATGATTTAAGAATCAGTAATGTCTACTGTGAATAAAATAATCTCTCAAACATTTCTTTTTTATTTTTTCCAAACATTTCCTTTATAGATGCCACAAATGGAAACACCTTATTTACATTCTATCAGTCTTTTCTATGATCTCCTAGAGTATCAAAAAAATAGATTTAAATAAGTTGACCCTACTATTCTTCAAGAGAAATGAAACAATTCATTAAGAAATAAGTACTGAATTCAATATATTGATATTAACCTCATACATATGAATTTAAATATGTGAAGCATATTAGGGTGCCTATAAAGCAGTTGTCAAGGTCCTGACCAATGCCCTAATAAAAGCAGGAGCCTCAAACAAAGTTTCAAGACAAATCCAGTTGTTTATTAGGAGTGCCATATCAGCACAGACCAAGTGAAGCCAGCTCTAACTTCATTCAGTTGCCTCTGACCCTGTTTTCCCCCGCCCCCAAAGTGTGTCATCAGTCACATTCCCCAACAAAGCAATTTTGAGGGTCATAGAAGTCACTCCCTCTGGCCATTGTGGGTCTTCATGGAGATGGCCTTGACTTCGGCCAGCTAGGATCAGGGGTGAAATCCAGCAGGTTCTAACAGGTTCTGGAGAACCGGTAGCAGAAATTTTGAGTAGTTCAGAGAACCGGCAAATACCACCTCTGGCTGGCCTCAGAGTGGGGTGGGAATGGAGATTTTGCAATATCCTTCTCCTGCCATGCCCACCAAGCCATGCCCACAGAATCTGTAGGGAAACATTTTGGATTTCACCCCTGGCTAAGATGTGTTTTGTTTTAACTGAGGTGCAAATTCCTCAATGCAGCTCTATGGTGCAATTCCCCATCCCCCTGCCTATGGCAACTTGGGAGCAGGTCAGGAAAACTTTGTGAGTTGACAGCAGTTGCAAGAATGTCACTAAAAAGTAGTATTAGTAAGCTGCCCAAAGTTACCTTGAGGTAAGATAGGTGGCCAATCAATCAATCAGAACAAAGTTATAATCATTACTCTTAAATGTGGTAATTTAGCAAGCAACTTACTTTCATTTATACAAGATCTATAAAGTGTTTTTGCTTTTGCAACAGCTTCTATATCTTTATTGTCTTTCTTCTCAAGAACATCTGAAAATGATAAAGATATATATATTACCAAATGTGATACATAATGTAGGTTATGTTCTAAGGTGTTATGCAGAAGCACACATAATGATACCCATTTCATTCATGTTAGACTTAAATAAAACAAATGAGAACAGAATTCAAAACTTTATAGTCCAAACTCAGAGTTTCTGGCAGAATGAACTAAATTTCCATGGTGAAGAGAGAGGCTTATTTCAAGAAATAAAGAGCCACCACTAAAGTTCCCCTGTAGATTGCAACAGGTTTCTGCTAGCATAGCTTCCTTTTACCACAGAGTGTAAATTTAAAGCAGGTTGAAGAAGGATCTATTGATCCTTCTTTCCTAGAAGCACCAGTGGAATTTCCCTTCCTATAGGCCCTATTAGGAAGATAAATAAAAGAAGCAAAACCAAGAGCAGAACACCTGATACTATATGTTTTAACCTGGTCAGTGAAAACTCAGCAGAGCTTAGAAATCAGTATTTCCTCTGCCAGAGATTCTCTTCCATTTTGGACATTCACTTTGTCCCTCTGTAAATATTCTAAGATTAATGTAATGCTGTTTCAGTTAATATTTTTATGGGATTTCTGTTCCCAAATTATTCTCATCAAATTTGACATCTGATACTTCTACTACAGTCCTTACTTGTCTGTATCTAAATATAAACCGTAAGACTGACCACTTTGGACTATCAAAGTTTTGAGCAGTATATTCAACTTGTTAAGCTAACTATCTTCTTTCTCATTTTTAGGACAACTGTCCATTCCTTTTGAGTTTTTGAATCAGATGATGCAAGAGCCAGAATGCAATGCAGAGTCTGTCCCACTAAATGAGACCAAGATCACCCAGATATGTTTACTTTTGACCCACTGTTGATGTGGATTTTAGCTGGGGATGTTTTCTTTGGTTGTGGCTTTTTCAGCCCCACATTGTTGGGATCTGTATTATCTTTTCTATCTTTTTTGTTTACTCTTGGTCAAAAAAATGTATGACCTTACAGACTTGCATGTAACCTAGCAAATCTTTGAGAATGGTCTTAGATAAACCAGAATATATCTCTTGCTCTTCTTACACACAAAAACCTACGACAAGAGAAGAAAGCATACGTATGTATGTATGTATGTATGTATGTATGTATGTATGTATATGTATATATGTAGGTCTTTGGTTATTCAGGTTTTCTCCCGCGTAAAATTGGAATCAGAAAACAAATACACACACACAAAATCTGCTGGCTGCCAGAATGAAAAGAAGGGAAAAAAACCCAGAAAGTAGTGAATGTGATTTCACTCAACCAGGGTTGCAAAAAGATCTTGGCTTCGTGCTTCTAAGAGCAATGTGAGATCGCAGCTGTTTCTTTCTTTTAACTGCTAGTTTTGGATAGCTGTCAAAACAAATATACCCCCCCCCCAAAGCACATCCTAGATCTGACCAACCACTGCCTATCCAACACATACTTCATTCAATCAGAGCACAGCCAAGCCCCCAACCAATCAGAACACACCTCCACCCAATCAGAACACAGCCAAGCTACCACCCAATCAGTTCACATCCCCACTAGCAGTTAAAAGGAAGAAACAGCTGCGATCTCACATTGTTCCTAGAAGCACAAAGCCGAAGACACCAGCCTGAAGATGATGAATGAGACTTTGTAGAAACGTCGCCGAGACACTTCCAATTTTACATGGGAGAAAACCCAAATAACCAAAGACCTATATATACATACATACATACATACATACATACATACATACATACATATTTGTTTTCTGATTCCAATTTTATGCGGGAGAAAACCCGAATAACCAAAGACCTACATACAAACACCTGCAAAAACCTCAGAAAACATATATATATATATATATCCCAAAATGATCCAAAATTTGGAGTGACTCATTTGTACTACTGACCTTTCAAAACAACTTCTAGTTCATCTCTTAAAATATCAAAATTACTATAACGGGAACTTGTCTCAGGTATGATGTGCTTTTTTAACCATCCTCCACAAGCATACTGGTAAAAATTATTGCAAGGTTCTGCTGTTGTATCCATGCTCTCAATTATTCGGGCAGCTGTCATAAAACAAAAATAAAGAAAGAGATATTAAGGTTAATGTAATTTTCTTTTTTTAAAAATAATCTACCTTTATCTTTATTGTTATAAAACAGTAACATTAATATTTAGTTTTGTAATGGGAGTTGTAACCTTCAAACGTTTGAATTAAGCCAAGCTGTATTAACTGAATATTAATTACTTTTGAAGACACATATATAGAATTCCACTATACAACAGCACACTTCGGTGGGTGTCAGTATTGTTGCAACTAATAGAACTTATCCAAATACAAAATTGTAGACTGCCATAAATAACATCTGAATTTCACATGTTGTTGTTGTTGTTGTTGTTGTTGTTGTTGTTGTTGTTGTTGTTATTAATCATATTTCTATGCCGCCTACTCTCCGAGGACTCTGGGCGGCTTACAACAATTGAGAGTGTACTAAATAGAATATTGCCCCCAACAATCTGGGTCCTCATTTTACCCACCTCGGAAGGATGGAAGGCTGAGTCAACCTTGAGCCGATGAGATCTGATCTGCTGATCTGCTGAACTAGCAGTCAGCTAAAGTAGCTGCAGTGCAGCACTCTAAACACTGCGCCACCTCAGCTCCAATATTTTGGGTTCGGTGCGGTGGAAGATTCTGTTCCAAGAACATGAGTTGATTGAAACAAAACTCCCTTCATCTGAGGGAACATGAAAATGAATGTCCATGTTTTTATCCATGTTTATATCTAACTATATATAAAAAGGTAAAGGTTCCCCTCGCACACATGTGCTAGTCGTTCCTGACTCTAGGGGACGGTGCTCATCTCTGTTTCAAAGCCAAAGAGCCAGTGCTGTCCGAAGGTTTCTCTGTGGTCATGTGGCCGGCATGACTAAATGTCAAAGGTGCATGGAATGCTGTCACCTTCCCACCAAAGGTGGTCCCTATTTTTCTACTTGCATTTTTTACATGCTTTCGAACTGCTAGGTTGGCAACCTAGCAGAACTCAATTGCCAACCTTTCGGTTGACAAGCTCAATATCTTAGCCACTGAGCCACTGCATCCCTTTTAATATATATATATATATATATATATATATATATATATATATAAGTTTTCTGAGGTTTTCGCGGGTGTTTGTATGTAGGTCTTTGGTTATTCGGGTCTTCTCCCACGTAGAATTGGAAGTATCTTGGCGACGTTTCGACGAAGTCTCATTCGTCATCTTCAGGCTGGTGTTCTCGGCTTCATTGCTCCTGGAAGAACGAAGCCGAGAACACCAGCCTGAAGATGACGAATGAGACTTCGTCGAAATGTCGCCAAGATACTTCCAATTCTACGCGGGAGAAGACCCGAATAACCAAAGACCTACATATATATATATATATATATATGTATGTATGTATGTATGTATGTATGTATGTATGTATGTATGTTTTTTGTATTAAGTCATCCTGGATTACCACGAATGGAGGAGATATCACAAATCTCCAATTTTTGCCTTTCAGCCCAATCTCATGGGCCATCCAGACAGTATCATATAGCCGACAAGCTATTTTTCTATGTTTTTAATATTTTTGCTGATAATAAATTTATTTATTTATATTATTTATAATATAAATACTTTATTTATAGTATTATCAGCAAAAATATTAATATATATATATATATATATATATATATATATATATATATATATATATATATATATATGTAAGTTTTCACGGGTATATATATATGTGTGCAGGTAATATATATAACATGGGAAGAAACCTGAGATATTACCTGTACACACACACACACACATATATATGTTTTCTGAGGTTTTCGCGGGTGTTTATATGTAGGTCTTTGGTTATTCAGGTGTTCTCCCGCGTAGAATTGGATGTGTCTTGGCGATGTTTCGACGAAGTCTCATTCGTCATCTTCAGGGTGGTGTTCTCAGCTTTGTGCTTCCAGGAGCCGAGAACACCAGCCTGAAGATGACAAATGAGACTTCGTTGAAACGTCGCCAAGACACATCCAATTCTACGCGGGAGAACACCCGAATAACCAAAGACATATATGTGTGTGTGTGTGTGTGTGTGTGTGTGTGTATAAAGATACTATTTATACTGTATCTTTATTTGCCAGGGATTGCACTATAAATGCTAGACATATTAAAGCACACCAGCTGCTACCACAGAGATCCCCTTCCTGAAGCACACTGTTTCCTGATACCTGCTTCTGTGAGATTGCACTATGGGCCAAAAAATAAAAACCAATTCTTAACTGTCATATATAGCTGTCCATGAGATTTGGCTTCACCTACTTCAATCAAGTGAAAGATAAAAACTATGAAGTCAAGTCTCATATATGACAGTTAAGAATTAGTTTTTGAACAAAGCACAGCTTAATATGTTATGTGAATTCAGCCATGAATTTTATTCTGCCATTGTGTGTTTACGTGTTGTTTTAATTGTTTGGTTATTTTCTAATCTTTGGTTTCGTTTTTGCATAGCAGTGTCATTGTTTTATTTTATTTTATTTAATGTTACTTTATGAAATTGGTTATCTGCCCTGGCTATTTCTTTGCTGGCCTAAAACCAAATGATGATATAATTTAATATAAAAATATTAGGGAAATATTTAATACCAGGTTACTCACACTTCTGAATTGCAACCTTGCAAAATTGCAAAAAAGTGCACCACATTTTTTAATGCAATGAGGCTTGCATGAATGTCTGGATGGAATACATTGAAATTAAAACTGGATATTGGACTAGCCATAAAAATCTATAATATTAACTCTGTTTATTTATTTATTTATTTATTTATTTATTTATTTATTTATTTATTAGATTTGTATACCGCCCTTCTCCTTACGGACTCAGGGCGGTGAACAGCCGAAATAAAAATTCAATACATAAAAGTTAAAAATTAAAACACATATACATTAGGCTGAGAATTAAAACCAAATAAATATTAAAATGCGGCAACGCTACAAACATTAAAAATTTTAAAATTTTAAAAATTCTAAAAATGCAGCAGGGATCAGGCTAAACCGGCAAGTTGAAAAAGATGCGTCTTCAGGGCCCGACGAAACGTCCGGAGGTCGGAGATAATTCTCAATTCTGGAGGAAGATCATTCCAGAGGGTGGGGGCTGCCACAGAGAAGGCTCTCCCCCTGGGGGTCGCCAGCCGGCATTGTCTGGCTGACGGCACCCTGAGGAGGCCCACTCTGTGGGAGCGAACCGGCCGGTGGGAGGCAATTGGCGGCAGAAGGCGGTCCCGTAAGTACCCTGGTCCTAAGCCATGGAGCGCTTTAAAGGTCATTACCAACACCTTGAAACGCACCCGGAACTCCACCGGCAACCAATGCAGCTCGCGCAGGAGAGGTGTAACGTGGGAGCGCCCCGATGCTCCCATAATTCCCCGCGCGGCCGCATTCTGTACCAGTTGGAGCCTCCGGGTGCACCCCAAGGGGAGCCCCATGTAGAGAGCATTGCAGTAGTCCAGGCGAGAGGTGACGAGTGCCTGAGTGACTGTGCGCAGGGAGTCCCGATCTAGAAAGGGCCGCAACTGGCGTATCAGGCGAACCTGATAGAAAGCCCCCCTGGCCACAGCTGTCGTATGATCCTCCAAGGACAGCCGTGGGTCCAGGAGGACGCCCAAGTTGCGCACCCTTTCCGTGGGGGCCAATGATTCGCCCCCAATGACCAGCGATGGTGTCAGCTGGCTATATCGGGACGCCGGCAGCCACAGCCACTCGGTCTTGGAGGGGTTGAGACGAAGCCTGTTTCTCCCCATCCAGACCCGCACGGCTTCAAGGCACTGGGACATCACTTCCACGGCATCGTTGGGGTGGTCTGGGGTGGAGATGTACAGCTGAGTATCGTCAGCGTACTGATGGAACTCCACCCCAAAACCACGGATGATCTCACCCAGCGGCTTCACATAAATGTTGAACAGGAGGGGCGAGAGGACCGACCCTTGCGGCACCCCACACACTAGGAGCCTCGGGGTCGACCGCTGCCCCCCTGTCAACACTGATTGCGACCGGTCGGAGAGGTAGGAGGAGAACCACCGCAAAACGGTGCCCCCCACCCCCAGTCCCTCCAACCGGCGCAACATGATACCATGGTCGATGGTATCAAAAGCCGCTGAGAGGTCTAACAGCACCAGGATAGAGGAGTACCCCCTACCCCGGGCCCTCCAGAGATCATCCACCAACGCGACCAATGCCGTTTCGGTGCTGTATCCAGACCTGAAGCCGGACTGGAGCGGGTCTAAATAGACAGCTTCATCCAGGTACCGAGGGAGCTGCCACGCAACCACACTCTCAACAACCTTCGCCAAAAATGGAAGGTTGGAGACTGGACGATAATTAGCCAAAATAGCTGGGTCCAAGGAGGGCTTCTTGAGGAGGGGCCTCACCACCGCCTCCTTCAAGGCAGGCGGTAGGGCACCCTCACTCAAAGAAGCATTTATAATCTCCTGGAGCCAGCCTCGTGTAACCTCCTGGGAGGCCAGCACCAACCAGGAGGGACACGGGTCCAATAAACATGTGGTTGCGTTCAGTCTTCCCAGAGTCCTGTCCACGTCCTCGGGAGCCACAGGATCGAACTCAGCCCAGATAACACTCTCAAGACCTGCCTCAGTCACCCCGCCTGAACCAACCCAGTCAGCGGCCAAATCATCCCGAATCTGAGTTATTTTATCATCCAGATATTGAACAAAGTCCTCAGCACAACCCTGTAAGGGATCCTCCCGCGCTCCCAGATGAAGGAGGGAGCGGGTCACCCTAAACAGGGCGGCTGGGTGATTATCTGATGACGCGATAAGAGTGGCAAAATAGTTGGACTTCGCCGCTTTTATCGCCACTAAGTAAGTCTTAATATGAGCTCTTACTAGTGTCAAGTCAGATTCAGAGCGACTGGCCCTCCAACCGCTCTCTAGGCGTCTTCTCCGGCGTTTCATCTCCCTCAGCTCCTCGGTAAACCAAGGAGATAAGTGAGTTCGACGCCGGGTCAGAGGCCGCAAAGGCAAGATGCGGTCCAAGGCCCCACTGGCCGCCCTATCCCAGGCCGCCACCAGGTCCTCAGCCGAATCGCGTGTCCGTTTAAGCATTATACTCCATTGATAATATACAAATCGGTACTAGAGCACATATTCCCAACAATATTAGAGGTTACTCTCCCAATATCTGTGCATATTCTTTTATATGTTAAGTAAGGGATATTTCTACTTATTTTGAGGACCCAGCACAATTCAAAGACCTGGAAGATCTAGAATTCTAAAGTATGAAGGGAATCTCCATGACTGGAGAATGCCCCGTATTGCCTAAATTTGCCATTTCAACATATAGATTTTAAAAAAGCAAAGAAGCTAGCAGGACATGACAGATGTAATTCTAAAGAGAGATGATGTTTTGAAAAAGCAAATATGGCAGTAATACAAAACATATTATTCTCTGCCTCCTCCCCAAACCGTTTGTCTGTGAATCTTGATCATATGTGCAAGCTTTTTTCATTTGTATTAAACCAATAAAAAAAAATTTAATACAGGACTTCTATGGCTCAAGAGGAGGGACGAAAATTATTATAGAGACAGGGATAGGTTTAAAGATACAGTGCATACTTAATGTACTAAATATTAGGGCTGCTATACTTGGGGTGTAAAAATCTCAGCAATGAGATACCTAGAACTCTTAATTCCTTGTTTTCATGTAGTGGTTATCGGTATTTTTGCACTGAAATCTACAATTGTAATTATCACCCTCAGAGTTAACGAGAAAAAATACATATAGACTAAACTATAGTTTATGTGTCTTAGTCTTTGTGTCTTAGTCTACTACATCAAACAATGTAGCCTTTTTTTTGTTTAGACCTACTGCTGATTTCCTTAAAACCATTTTCATAATCATTAACTTAATAAAATTAAATTACATTTGTAAAAACATGTTTCATTGAAAACAATAATTAGGGTAATGATATGTTGTATATGATACGATGAAGCAAATGTGTTGTCTTGAATTTAGCAACTGCAGTCCCTACATGATGCAATGACAAGATTGGACACAGCCTTATCTGTCTACCTATTTCCTCTTACTCACTGATTTCCCAATAGAGTACAGTATATTACAGCATGGATGTCACTGCTATGCAACCTCTCCAAGCTGAAGTAGTGGGGCAACCCACTTCAAACTTCAGATTTTAGCTAGTGTCAGCATTTGGCAAAATAGATTTTCAGTTCTAATGGACTTACATAAGACAAGGCAGTCAGCTGGCTATAAACATACAGTAATTATTAAACTATAATACTTGGAGGGATTCAGACTTCACCATCCTCATAATTAAATCTCATTGCTTGATTTGATTAACTGAGTAAATCTGAGTTCAATTCCTTTTTCCAAGATACTACAACAGCTGTATTAGTGGTAGATTTACTGTCTCTTCTAAACTGATTTGTAAACTTTGTTTATATCTAAATGCCATTAAGGTTCTCTAAGTTCCAAAAAGAGATCTGAGAATCACAGGACCCCACCCACATTTCCCAACATCAAGATCAAGTTGTAACTTGACAGAGTGAAATAATTAGATGAATTAAGAGGGTAATCTTATTAATTTTAATTAAATGTAAATCAAATTGAATCAAATATTGTTATTGTCTCATCCCTGCCCACCTCTTTTTGGAGAAGAGTTCTTTCCTCCACTTCCAAACTTTGATGTTGGAGAAGGTCCCTAAGAATAATATGGACAGCCAAGAAAATAAATAAATGGGTCATTGAATCCAGAGTTCTTATTTAAGGCACAAGTGACCAGGCTCAGATTATCCTATCTGAGACACATTATGTGAACACCTAGCTTTCTGGAGAAGGCTCTGATGCTGGGAAAGGTGGAAGAAAAGGACACCAGAAGCAAGGTGGATAGACTCAAGCCAGTGATAAAGGTAAGTAGAACCCACCCCTGGTTTGGAGAACCAGCAAATACCACCTCTGGCTGGCCCCAGAGTGGGGAGAGAATGGGGATTTTGCAGTATCCTTCCCCTGCATGCCCACTAAGCCATGCCCACCAAGTCACCCCACATCCACCAAGCCATGCCCACAGAACTGGTAGTAAAAAAAATTTGAATTCCACCATTGGAGACATGTCTGCACAGTCTACATAGCACAGTCACCAGCCCCTGAAGGGCGGCAAGAGGACAAATACTGCTGTCAGTTGGAGCTGAGGTTACCAGAAGAACTTCTGAGGAACATCTGCTCCGAAGGGTTTAAGACAGCTCTGGTGAGAAAAGCGTATGTTTGTTTTTAAATCGAAACCAACAAAGACTTTGTGGTTTCATTTGCAACAGGCGATGAATAAGGGAGGATGACATCTGTTCAAGGAAAGATGGGGGACCCATAATGACAATTGGCCAAGCAGGAAGTACAGATCCTTATATCCTTACCCAGAAATGCACTCACTCACATCTGTGATTTGTTGTAATGACTATATTTGCAAACTAAACTATTTTTTAAAAATAAATTCAAATCCCCCAAAATACAAAAGAGGATCATAAACACCTGATAATCATTATCACAGTCAGTTCAGGGATCATTTTTTTCAGCACAGTATATATTTCTTGGAGACTTTTAATACCTAATTCATGTAAAAATAACCCTTCAATTACATGAGTTCCCAGAAAATGGAATCTGACACAAATCTGTTATATATCTATCAAGAGTGGTTAAAGAGCCATGCTAGAATCCTGAAGATTGTGAAAGCTAGTTCTGCTTTAGGCATGAAAATTGATTGGGTGACTACGTGACTTTTACCAGTCTCTCTTTCTCATGCCAACCCATCTCACTAGGAAAAATAGGAGGAGGAGGAAGGAATTTTAGGCATATTCGCTGTCTTGAGTTATTTATAAAAACAATAAAGGTGGGATAAAAATAAATATATAAACATAAGATTATACCATTGCAAATTGTTAACTAGTTTAAAACATCCAATAAGTGATGGCTCAGCACTTTTTTCCATATAAGAAAGTGCAGTTTCCTTAATGTGCCTCAGGAAGATGATTCAGCAACTTAAAAAGTATTTTGATTAAGTATGCTTAACATTCTGTTCTAGGTTAATTGGTCTTGGAGAGTAAAAATATTTTATTAACTAGAAACCTTGAAAAGCAAATATTAATTATTAAACATTAATCTTGATAAGTGAACATATTCTAATAAATAGCCAGACACTGCAGGAGTCAATTATGCTATTTAGATAAAGTTTCACCTTCATGTTATCTCAAATCAGAATTCTGTACAATTCAGAACACTATAAAATGTGCAACAAAATTTTAAAGGAAAAATTAGTATCATGAACTTGTCTGCATTCACACTAGTGCTTATCAGTGTTGCTTAATTAACTCACATTCTTGATCGCATGATACCCTGAATCTTAAACTAACCAACTTGGCTAGTTCGTATTCTGTGTCACAATTTTCTTCCCCTTCCCCAATTAACATCAACAAAGTTTCAAACATTGTCATATAGATAACTAAGTATTTAATTGTCCTGGTTCAATGCAGTACATGAACTGAAGCATTATGATAAAAAAACACCAACAACAGCAACAACCCACTAGTCTTGTAATTTTTCCTCTTGTTAATTTCTGCCCTTTATCAAGAATTCTGACCATATATATTTTAAATATTTCAAAAGTTGATGTGTTGTGTCCTGCTGACTTCCCATCTCCACTCCCACTCCATCTCCTTGCCATGCTTGTCAGGGAGGGGTGAAATTCAGCAGGTTCTGACAGATTCTGGAGAACAGGTAGCGGAAATTTTGAGTAGTTCAGAGAACCGGCAAATACCACCTCTGGCTGGCCCCAGAGTGGGATGGGAATAGAGATTTTGCAATATCCTTCCCCCAGGAGTGGAGTGGGAATGGGGATTTTGAAGTATCCTTCCCCTGGAGTGGGTTGGGAATGGAGATTTTGCAGTATTCTTCCCCTGCCACGCCCACCAAGCCATACCATGCCCATCAAGCCACGCCCACAGAACCAGTTTGTCGGGGCAGGAAATGTAACACAGAAAAGAAACCAGTTTACTCTCTGTTCACAGAGCTAAAGTTATTAATGCAAATTTAAAACTGCTCTTCATGTTAGACAGGTGAGAGGACAAACGACTCCATTTGGGTCAGCTATGCAATGGAATTTTTTGACCTTTGCGCTAATCTGCTTTTTTCCACTAGGTGATTGTAGCCTTTATCATCTGGTTATGATTTGACATTATTTTCTTTCTCTTTCAGAACTTATCCCTGATAATCATGTGCTGCTTGACATCTTGGCACGATGTAATTGATTAGACCAGGGGCATCTGCAGGCAATTGAAGCCCTGTCCCTTTTTTATACATGATAATTTGTAGCTGCTAACTTACCTTTTTCATTCCCCGCTCCCCGTGGATGCTCTTGAATCAGTCTTGTATACACCACTGAGAATGCACAAAACTAAATATATTGCTTTCTAAATCTAAAGTGGTTGGGAAGAAAAGGCCCCGGTTTTCAAAACAACTAAAAACATGTTTCTTAGCTTGTCATACCACACTGCAGTAGGATTGTCAACTGTTTTTGCTCATCCTTTTGCAGCACAGCAAGAAAGTGAGCATTAGCCTAATTAATTTTCCACCAGGAATGCATTTCTATTATGCCTGTATAAGGGTAAATATGTCCCTTTTGTAGGACCTCTGACAAACTGTTGAAAACATGGATATTGTTCTGGGCCTTTCAAAGCGTTAATGAACACTGCCCCCTTTCAGTTCAGCCATTTTACCTATTTGGTTCCAACATTATTTGCATGACTATATGCGATTAAGATTAGCACAATGATCAGCATAGTTACTGTACTTTAAGAGGTATTTTAATAAGCTAATCATATAAGCAGAGCAAAACTACAAGCCTTCTTCCCCTTCCCTGTGAAATGATCAGTTGTCATTTCAAGACAAGAAAAGGAAACCCTTGACATCCGGAGATTCAAAGGTTGATTCTATATATTAGAACCAGCATGGGTGAGTCTATGCCTATGCTATTAAGTCAGCATACCATCTTTTATATATTGTCATTATAAAACAACACCACATTTTGAATCATTAGGTCCACTTCCCTGAACCTTAGGCATTTTATAGAGATATTTCATGGGATGACCAAGACTGTTTGAGGGAAATCTATTAATATCTCATCACAAGGCTCTGTATTTGTCTGTTAAGTTTAGGAGTGCTCAGCTGCAAGTGATTCCATTATTGTGTTTGCTTTTAATCAAAGGAATAGAACTTCACAATCCTAGATTTGTGATAAATATATCTTTCTTCAGTTGGCTTACCTGCAGTTACTTTCTACATTTTCCACTGTGGTATTGTATTGTTATATCTCTGACTTTCAAAAGCAGATTGTCATACGGAGTGGAAGTGTAAAACACAATTCAAGAGACAAAACACAAAACAGTGGCTTGTGCTCATGTCTCTGGGATACATTCTTTTCAGAAACTCCTTATTAATATAGTAAAAGAAATGGAGACATTCTATCTTACCTGATTTTATACAATCCGAAGTTTTACAAATACCATCTGGAAAAAAAAAAGTTGGATGAGGATGTTATTTTTTTTTAATAGTGCATTAACGTCATTGTACTTAAACTTTTGAAACTCATCCCTAATAGGTATAAACTAAATGTGTCTATTTATATAATGCAGACATCTGCTTCTTCAAGACATTTGGGTTTTTCCTAGTACTAGGTCACTATTCTGACAGCAAAGAATTAAAATAGAAGCTTCATCAATATAAAATAAGTATACTGAAATTAGGACAGGAGAAAGTGAAGTTCTCGGTATGCATGAATGCAAAGGGAAAGTCAAAGTATTGTTTGAGAGGGAAAAGACTTACCATATTTTTTTTTTCATCATGTCTGTGCCTGACTTGGGAAAAAAAATGCTAGACGAAAAACTAAAAATGTGTATGGAATAAAGTTTGAGACTTTAAAGTTTTGAAATAATTATTGACAGTTGAAAACGAAACTCCTTTTGATTGTCCATCAGATTTGAGGTCAGAAAGTAAGATGGACAATTTTTCCAACTTTCAATGAGAAGTGGTGTACAAATGTTTTAAATCAATGGCATTTCTCCTGCGGAAGCAATACTTTTCCAATGATTTCAGGGCTCCTTTTATTAATGATGCTAACACTGTTTTTGGAAAAGCCAAGAGAGACTATTTCATTCATTATGTTCTTCCCTTCTTACTACTTCTCACTGAGAGTCATTGTGGTTGGAAATTTTTAACACTTTGGATTGAGGTCCCTCGTGCAGCAAGACAGATTAATTCAAATATGGATAATTATACCCCTGTGAGACAAAAAAGACACCCGGAATAGGCTTGTTTGGAGTGTGGGTGGAAGTGTGTGGCTAACCATATATTTACTGATGTTTTTAGCTCTGTTTAGAGAACTAAAATTCCAACTACCCATCTACAGAAAGAGCTTTGGGATACTTAGGATGCAGCTGCCAAATCTGGGCTGAAAACAATCCAGTTGGCCATTTGGTAGAAGCTTGTTGATGTCTTTCTGACCTCTAATGGTCATCTGGATTTTTTTCAGCCCACATACATAGGCTTAATTTAAGGACAAGTAAGTGATAAGATCTGACAAGAAATTGGAACTGCTGATATTTGTTTCTATGTGTGTGTTTTCAGATGACAAAGAAGAAATATTTGATCTCTGAGTTATGGTAGCAGACACAATTTATATGAAAAAGGAACTGAAAAATTCTTAGGTGAACATCCGTTCTGTAATGTAACTAGTATATAAAAAAAGTAAGATTCAATCTCTTTTCTGCCACCCACATTTTAATGTAATGTGCATTCTTAAACTTCACCAAATTATGAAAAATACCACATTATTAGGATCTAACCTAAGGATAATCTAATTTTTGCCAAAGGATAGAAAGAAGAATTAAGATGCTAAAATAGATACGATATTTGTCTTCGAAACAGAAGCTGCAAAAAGGAAATATTTTTGTCACAGTGAAAAGGAAATGACTAACAGAATTTGAATTGTGTTAAGCATGTATGTGTTAATTTTTTTTAATGGCTGAGGGATTTTTTTTCTGAAGAAATGATCTTGTATTATTTCTTCAGAACAACTAGCCTTGTGGTGCAATCAGAACCATCTTGAACTAAATACCCTCAAAACTGTAACAATGGTGGTATATTTTAGGAGAAACCCTCCTGTACTACCATCTCTTACAATACTAGACAACACAGTATCAACAGTAGAGCCCTTCAATATTCTAGGTTCTACCATATCTCAAGACTTAAAATGGACGCCTAACATCAAAAACATCATCAAAAAAACACAACAAAGAATTGTCTTTCTGCGCCAAATCAGAAAGCTCAAACTGCCCAAGGAGTTGCTGATTCAGTTCTACAGAGGAATTATTGAGTCTGTCATCTGCACCTCTATAACTATCTGGTTGTTTTTTTATTATTATTATTATTTGATTTATATGCCGCCCTTCTCCGAAGACTCAGGGCGGCTTACAATGTGTTAAGCAATAGCCTTCATACTTTGGTATATTTATACAAAGTCAGCTTATTGCCCCCACAAACTGGGTCCTCAATTTACCTACCTTAGAAAGGATGGAAGGCTGAGTCAACCTTGAGCCTGGTGAGATTCGAACATGAAGTAATTGCAGACAGCTGAATGTTAATTAGGGTGCTTAGTCTGCAGAGCTATCCAGGCTCTGCAACCAAACAAGACAGACCCAGACTTCACTGGATAATTAGAACTGCAGAAACAATAATTGCTATCAATCTGCCTTCCATTGAGGACCTGTATATTGCCCGAGTCAAAAAGAGGGCTGTGAAAATATCTACAGACCCCTCACATCCTGGACATAAATTGTTTCAACTTCTACCCTCAAAATGATGCTATAGGGCTCTGTACACAGAACAACAGCAAGACAAAAGGATAGTTTTTTCCTGAATGCCATCATTCTGCTAAATAACTAATTCCCACAACACTGTCAAATTAACTACTAAGACTGTAGTTCTTTTCATCCTTACTAGTACCTATCTCTTCCCACTTATGGCTACATCCATGTTGCTTGTATCTTTACAACTTGTATTGTTTTTATTGTTTCTTAGTATGATTTGATTGCTTATTAGTATCCTATGACTATCGTTAAATGTTGTATCTTATGATTCTTGACAAATAAATTTTATTTTTTCTTTATGTACACTGAGAGCATATGCACCAAAGACCAATTCCTTGTGTGTCCAATCAGACTTGGCCAATAAAGAATTCTATTGTATTGAATTTGAATATAAAATAATTGCAGCAAATACTCGTTACTAGTCAGTGATAAAATTACCTATCACATCTTCTATTACAAAGATTACAGGAAATTGACCCAAAGACTAGGAAGTGGTCCCAGAAATATAGATAATTCAGGTTTATTCTTTCCAACACCCAGAGGGAAGGGACAAAGCCAATATGAAACAATAGGCATTCTTTGAGAGATTAATGTTAGGTGAGAAATGGATAAGGAGACAAAAGAAAAAGAATAAGTTCTGAAAGAGATCTGCCTTTCTCTAGGTGTCAGATACAGAGATACAGTCAGAGAAGTGTCAGATTAAGATACAGAGTTCTGAAATGCATATTTAACATTCATGTTGTTACTCTGTCCAATCTATCTGTTAGTAAATGAAACTCAAATATTTTTAAAAAGTGCCAATTCACCTCTAATTACCATTTTCCAGTGTCAAGCAATATAGATAAATTGGAGGATTCCTCTATATTTTTAACACTCAGAAAAAACAGGGGAGGAGAATATTAGTGTAATGTTGGCAAATATACTTTAAAATATAATTATAGTATAATTGTCAGGCCTGAAGGCCCAATGCAATAGTTACATTTATTACCCATCCATCCTTTTTTTCTGCAGAGTTCATGGCTCTGCCAGGGGTGGGGGAGGGTCTCCATTTTATTACCACAACAGCAGTCTTGTGGTAATTTGAGTGTGACATCTTCACTATATAACTATATTCAATATGTTACATTGATTGTCTAGCTGATGATGGAATCCTACTTAGTTGTCTTTGAGAAGCCTGATTCAAATACAGATCTATCAATCAGTAAGTTTTATTATTAAAAATGACAACATAGATTTTAAGATACAAATATTAAAAGGAGACTCTTATTTTATATATTGTAGTTGTTAGATTCATCCTGTATTTTCTCCAAGAATTCAAATATATCTTCAGAAGATTTATTTTCATTTACTCGCACAACAGCAACCTTTTGATGTAGGTTGGGCTAAGAAAGAATTATCATTCCAAAGTCAGTAAGTTTCTATACCTATGGTTGGACTTGATCTTGAGTGTTCTTGGTTCTAGTCCTACCCTTTAGCCATTAAATCATACTGCATCACAACATAATATGGACTATTTTCTAGTTTAGTAGCTAAAATTTCAACAACTCCATAGCTCAATCATTCTAATCAAATTGCTCTGCCTAGAGTATTGTAATCAAATCTGTTTCTAGTAAATTATATTCACTGACATTTTCTTTCCTCACTTATAATGTTTTCAATTTTTGTTACTGACATTTTAAGTTTAGGAAGGAGCTCCTACTTACCATCATAAGTTGCATACAGAACGATCATAGTGATGGCCACTATAGCAAGAAGCAGCACTACAGCAGCAAGTCCAATTTCCAGTGGACTCCAGCGCAGTTTTCTCTTTGGTTTTGGGGAGTTCATTTCAGTTATATCCATCTGACTTTCTGACTTAGCCATAACCTAGAGTCTGGCAAGAAAAAGAAGATAGAACCCAGTGACTGAAACAGTAGAATTATGGAAATCTTTAGTTCCTCTTAGTCACTTTTTTTCCAAAGAGGAAGAGAAAATAGTGTTGTTGTTTTTTTAAAAAAGTACTAGTCAACATAGTAAGTTGAGGTATTTTTTGCTACTTACAACCAACAGAATAATGGTGCTCTTACACAAATAGAGAGTAAGGCTAAAAAGGGACTAAAAATAAATGTCACTTTCTTTTATTGCCCACATATCTGTTTTATTGTAATCTAGTGGTACAAGAGTTCACAAGTAAGTGAAATTCAGCTCTGTTTGAATAAAAATTAACTTAACCTTTCAATCTTTGATCCTTTGCCAATGAACAAAAATGTTTCATTTTGCCTCTCAGCAATGTTCAAATCCTTCTAGCAATTAATACAAGAGCTTTTAATCGACTTTTTATATGTAACCTTTATTAAAGATTTTTAAAAAGGTAAATAAGTGATACAAACTAATATAACATAATAAAAAGAAAAGAAAAAGAAATACAAGAGAAAGCGAAAAGTGAAAGACAGACAGAAAGAAAGGGAAAATAGTAAAGAAAGAACAAAGTTACAAAGAATTGTAAAGTTACAAATAAAGTTTAAAAAGTTACAAATTACATATTGATCTGCTTTACAGCAGTTATAAGTACAATTATAAATTTATAAATGTATCTTTTAGTCTATGATTACTACATAATCTTATAATCAAAACCATCTATTATGAATTCATTTTTTCCTGTTTCATGTGAAAAATCTATAATAGATTTTCAATCAGCAATAAATGTAGATACTGTTTTTTCTCTGATCAAATACATTTTAGCCATCATCTTCACCAACCTTTCCTAGTCCTGAATCTTTACATATACAATGATCTTCCTGAACTTTTCACGTATTAAAAAAAAGTTCCATGACTTTTTTCAAGCTGTTGATTCTCCATCCGTCCCAAAAGAAACCTTTTGTTTCAATTATATATTAATTTTTAAGAATCTGTGAATTGGTATATGTATTTGGACCCAAAATCTTCTAGCTTTTTTACACATCCACCAGACTTGATAAGATGCTCCTTTTTGTTTATATTTCCAGCATAAATTTGAAGTCACTTTATATATTCTAGACAATTTCTCTGGTAACATATAGCATATAAGTATTCTGGTGCAGTACTTAATAAAAGTACTCTTTAAGATTACAACATAGTGTACATTTCAGTCCTTTCAGTCACATTTTTCTCATTGTTCCAGCTTTATATTATATTTAAAATGGGATAAATTTTAGCCCAAATTATGCATTGCAATAAGTTTAGACATTTTAGCAATTACGTATTTATCACTTGTACACAATTCTGTTTCAAACTCAGTCTTACAATGTTCAACACTATTAATTATTTTGTTTTATGTATTTATTGATGTATGTATTTATGTATGTATTTATTTATAAAATTTATAGGCTGTCCATCTTACATGAAGGTAACTCGGGGTGGCTTTAAATCTTTAAATCTTGAATCTTTCTAATTGAAAACATGAGAACCATTTACAACTATATCTCTGTGCCACTGGTTCTTTTCTTTATTTTATATTTCCTTTAACAATAATATAGTATTTCAAAAAGTTTTTAATTTATTACTCCACTAATATACAACCATCTCAGTAGGTTAGGGCTAGGGTTAAGGCAAATGGGAAGCCTGCTCTGGACTTGAGAGTTAACCAGGAAGAGGTCTGGTTAATATTTGGATGGGAGACCTCAAAGGAATATCAGAGCTGTAGGTTAAATGAAAGTAAAACAAATGAACAAAAAAATCCTGAAAGAATGCAGTGGTATCCTATTTCCATGTTGCTGCCAAGAAAATACCATAGAGACATTACTGAACTTGCTAGGAGTTGAGCTCAATTTGAAGGAGACTTTATTTTAATATCCGAGGAAAAAAAGGAACTCCCTTGGGTATAAGATATAGGTTTGAAGCTGTACAGCTCAGTGAAGATGTTGATTTCATTTGTGGCAGCTGAGAACAAGAAGAATCCATGATAAGAAAGGGATGGAAAATTTGACAGCCAACCTTGAAATGCCTTTATATCTATCTATGGCATAGACCTAAGTGAAATTCTGGTTATTTTTCTGGACATCCTATTTGAAAAAAAAAAGATATAACATTGCTAGACAAAGCACAGAAGAGTGCAAGCAAAATTACTGAGGCCCCAAGCATCATCCTTGCAAGTAAAAGCCAGAATTTTTTTTGTATAGAACCACGTATGACAGTGTCAAAGTATATAGAATTATACTAGTGGTGGGTTTAAAAATTTTTTACTACCAGTTCTGTGGTGTGGCTTGGTGGTTGTGGCTTGGTGGGCATGGCAGGAGAAGGATACTGTAAAATCTCCATTCCCTCCCCAATCCAGGGGAAGGTTACTGAGAAATCCCCATTTCCTCCTGATCAGCTGGGACTTGGCAGGCAGATAATAGATGGGGAAGG
Organism: Masticophis lateralis; assembly: GCA_030761175.1. Lineage (NCBI taxonomy): Eukaryota > Metazoa > Chordata > Lepidosauria > Squamata > Colubridae > Masticophis > Masticophis lateralis. The sequence continues at coordinate 26,027,654 of JAUDYJ010000005.1, forward strand.
GACCAGGCAGAATTTTCACTACCGGTTCTCCAGAACTGGTCAGAACCTGCTGAAACCCACGTTTGAACTATACGGCATATAGTTCAAACGTGTATATGGCAGTATACAGTATATACAGTCTCCCTGTATACAGTAGGGAGAGGTTTTCCCTCTGATTCAGAATACTAGGGGTAAGAGTCATCTAATGAAACTCACTAAAAAAAGATTTGGAACAGAGAACAGAAAGCATTCTGCAATAAAGTGCAGCATTAACTTGTCAAATTTATTACCAGGTGACATGATGGTGTCCATCAACTTGGATGGCATTAAAAGAGGATTGGATAAATTCATAAAGGACAAGTCTGTCAAGACTATTTTGAAGAATTAAAATTTTCTCCAGGTTGGAGAAATAGCCTTCCAAATATAATTTGCAGGGTTATAGCTATAGGAAAGGGATATTTCTCCACTTTCTCCTTGCAAGTTTTCCAGAAGCATTTGAATGAGCACTCAAGGTGAATGTGAGCCTTGGTGTTATCCATCAGGGCTATTCATATGTTTTTACGACACTCTCCCCCAAAACAGACTTAGTCAAAAGTAAATAAAGACCTGTGTTGAAAATGGCTAAGGAAAGATAGTTTTAGGATAGTGATGGTGAATCTATGATATGTGTCTAAAAAGTGACATATCATGATAATTTAGGTAGACATGCCAGGATTCATCAACCCCCAACAACAGCTATTCTCAAAAGCATATCCCATTCTCATACAATATGGAGATATTGAGGCAGCACAAGACTAGGCTCTGGTCTGCTTTGCTTTGGAACCTCCAAAATTCATGCAAGACTGGGGCATGCTTTTGTAATATTTTTAGAGGCTGCAGATGCCTTAGGAAAGCATTATCTCCAAAGCTGCTTGAAGAACGAAGGCCTCATGCAAATTTGAGCAACCTCAGGAAGGCTGCAGGGGTCTGTCAACAGAAAGAGGATCTGAAGATTAGCAGTTTGGGCAGATCATGGGGACCACTGGGCCATGGCAGCAACCATACTGGTCTCTAAGGTTTGTGCACCTTGGGGAATAGTGCAAGTTGACCTTTGTTAAGTTCTGGGCGAAGAATGGAGGCGAGGCCAGAGTGCTTTCTAACAGTTCTTTATTCAATACTGCCTATGAGGCAATCTCACTCCCTGGCTGACATAGCTCCTTTTATATGAAACTGCTCAGCCAAACAACCAATTAGGAGAGAGTATTTTCCCGCTCCAACAGAGGACCAGAATGAGAACTTCAACTGACAACTATACACTATATACAATACATAATAATCTTTTTGATTGGCAGCAGTAGCACTAACACTTAAGACAAGGCCTGGGCCTCTACTTTAGGCCCAGCCTTAGCCCTGCTGCCAAGTGCTGCTGTTTAGGGTGGTTAACATGGCTGGTAGGTGGGGAGATAGATAATTATTTCTCCTTTGTTTGGGGGGAAAGGGTCATATCAGCTGAGTAAAGTTAGGCATTTTCTCACATTTAGACACACTGAGCCCAAAAGGTTTGCCATTACTGACCTAGATGATCTATTCTACGACTCAAAATAAGATTGGTGGTATGTTGCAGTTTTCCCACCTTATGGCTTCTTAAAATTTATATTCTTCCCTTCCCATAATGTTTTCTTGACGTTTGGAATAAAACCAATCAAGATAGCATGAAACCTATCAGAGATGAGTGACATAGCAGTTAAAATTTCAGACTGCAACCTTGATTTGGGACTATAGTGGGAGACTTTAGGTTTACCTGTCCTACTATCAAAACTTTGTAGGATTCTTGTTATTTGACCAGCCTTTGTGTGGTAGATACAACCTGGGCACTGCTCTCCCAAAAGAAAGGACTAAAGGTAATGGTGAACATCACAGACAGATTTCAGCTACTGATTGTGGAAAATTGATAGTAATCTTCCATTTTCTTCAAAGAAAATTTCTGATTGCAGTATTTTGTAATTTCACATCTCTTCTTAAGGATTTGAACTGCCACTGATAAGCCTGGAAAGAAATCATGAGGCCATGCAGATTGTAGAGCTTTGCAAGCAGATCTCCAAAGGCAAAAATGTGCAATCTACATATGAATTTATAGTTCATGCTATTATACTTTGGAGCTTTATTTGCATACTACCAAATGCAAAATATAGTCAGAGAAGTTTTTCTTCATGGCTGTTGTGCTCTAACAAACTGTAGTTATTAGATGAACCTGCAGCTATTGAATCTTTACAGAGCTCAATTCTGTGGTTGCTCATGCAGACAAAACACAAATGTTTAAATGCTTAAGAATTGTTTCTCCTATGCAATAAAAATAACTGTAATCTGTAAACTGTAATATTATAATCATGTTGGCTAATTTTCCATCAGATTCACAATCAGTAGAATATTCCATCCTATATATACACCTATGTGTGGTCAAATCATGGCAAATGAGAGATGATTGATTTCATATGGGGAAAATGGGAATCCAAAACTCAACATTCCAACACTCACATTTCAAATGTTGTACAGTATTTCTTGACATATCTGGAATGTTCTGAAAGGAGTAAATCATACACTTTTCTCCCTCATTGCATATATATCTGAAAATGAGTCTGTAATTCAGTTTGATCTCAGCAGGGATATGAAATGGTTAGCTTTAATCTTTTAAGTTTGCAATCTTATTTATTGTTTTGTTATTATGTTAACTGAGTTTGGGTAGTGTCAAATTTTGTTTTTTTTCCAGTACTAGGCGATTTAAGATGCAGCTTACAAATACTTTAAATAAATGTAAATCTAAATATTGGGAAAACTGAAAATAAAATACTGGTGTCATAATGTAATCACATCTGGAATACTTTTAGAAGTGTAAGATTATCAGACTTTAAAAAGATATTTTATAGCTGAAACTGGTCCAGAATTTACTCTGCAAAATTATGGAGAGATTGAAGCAAACCTTCTATTAAAGAAGATTAAAATATTTAGGACATTTTAGATCAAGAAAGAAGTGAATAAACACATGACATAGATAATATATAAAATTATGCATGTAAGGATGAATGAGACTGAGGGGAAAAATTCCTCTTTTAATTCACAAAGAAACTAATTATGTAGTTATTTTCCCCTAATTCCTTTTAAAAATTTCTCTTTTCCACATTTTTACTGAAAACTAAAAATCTTGTTATTGCCATTCAGAGATTTCTTTCAGCTCTGAGACCACATTTGACTGCAATAAAAGCAGGGTCATTCTCATTCATTCCTGACCCATCTCTAAACTATGTAAGTGCAAGAGATGTGTAAATGTAACACTTGTTTTATTCTTCTGGACAGGATCATGAAGGAAATTTTAACAATAAATTCTGTTTTACTTAACTGAATGAGAACTGGGAACAAATGAATAATTATTTTTTCTCTACTGTATTAAGTATATGTTTCCTTGACTAGTGATATTTTCTTGACTAGTGATTAAGACCTTTTAATTCAGATCCAGGTTGCATTAGCATTGGAATGTTTTCACTCTGTCTTAAATTTAGAAAGTGACTGAATTAATATCATTTAGACTGATTAGCAAGGTAATATTTAAATTAGAAATCCTAGCATGTGTATATTTTACAAATATACTTGGGGTAATATAAGGGATTTTTTTGCCCTTGTGGCATGTTGGCCAAAATGTGCTTAAAGTAACCAATACTTTTCTTAATAATAACAAGGAATACAACATGTGGTATATATATTCTACATCCTCTCCATATTACTAAAAGGTGCTACATGAAAGTCTCAGCTGACCAAAGCCATGTTGGACAGTGCAGGTCAACATTTATTAACAATCTGATGACATAGAAGACTATGACATGAAAGGACTACATTATAAAAAACATGAATGAATGAATGAATGAATGAATGAATGAATAAAATTAAAATGGGTAAATTTTTTAGGAATAAAACTAAGAGAAGGGGGAAAGATATAATAGATCTGAATTAGGTCTGGTTTTGTGAAGTGGAGTTAATAAATATGAATGCATTAAAGTGAAAATGTAGGGTTAATTGTGCATGAGAAGCTAAAATATATGTCAGAAAGTATAAATGTGTAACAAGGAGCCTTGGTGGCACAGTGGACTAAAGTGCTGTTAAAGTAGCACTTAGCTGCCAGCTGCCTGCAATTTTTGCGAGTTCAAATCTCATCAGGCTCAAGAGTGGCTCAGCCTTCCATCCTTCCGAGGTAGGTAAAATGAGGACCCGGATTGTAGGGGCAATAAATTGACTTTGTATAAAAAAGAACACTGCTTAGGGGAGCCCAAAAGCCCTACTAAGCAGGTATATACAAAAGTATGAAGGCTATTGCTTAATGCATTGTAAGCCTCCCTGAGTCTCCGGAGAAGGGTGGCATATAAATTGAACCAATAAATAAATAAATAAATAAATAAATAAATAAATAAATAAATAAATAAATAAATAGATAAATAAATAAATAAATAAATAAATAAATTTGTGTTGTTATGGGAACTTATGAAAATAGAAATTCAAAGACTGTAGTAGTTTTTATGTACATATTATAAATTTTAATATAGTTGTAACATAGTGATGAGTATTATAATGATGAGTTATTATAAACAACTGATTTGGAAAATATGTATGGTACTCTGAATAAAAATGATTGAGAGATATACTTTGAATGATTGAATATATAGATAGGAATGAAATTAATGATATCGAAAAAGAGATTGGGCCAATTGGATATTTAAGAATCAATGAGAATGGTGGAGTGTTTGGGGAATACATTGCAAAGGAATGAATATAAATCTAAAAAGTAGATTTATATCTACTTTTGATTGATCAGATTGTATATACTGTAATAAAATATTGAGGGTGTTTACAAAGAGGATTTGAAATATAAGACAAAATATTTTTTGTAGTCCTTTTAGTGAAAATTAGAAAAGGAAAGGAGGTAACAAGTTAAAGTAAAAGGAGAACTACTGCAGGAAAAATGAATGGGAAGTTGTGATAAACAAAGAGGATATGGAATTTGCTTAGAAGAGAGTGAAAAACAAAAGTGTTAGGGTGCCCAGAAGTATAGGTAATTGCACAAGTGGGAAATGTGAAACAGGATGCTTAGTGGAATAATACAGTGAAAAAGTCTATGGATACATCAAGAAACATGATTGCTGCAGAAACTGAGAACAACAGAATAATATTGAGCCATGGTAGCTCAGTGGTTAGAATGCAGTATTGCAGGCTAACTCTGCTCCCAGCTAGGTGTTCGATCCTGACCAGGTTTGATCCTAAAGGTTCATTTAGCCTTTCATCCTTCCAAGGTTGGTAAAATGAGGACCCGGATTGTTGGGGGCAATATGCTGTTGTTCACAGAGTGCTGTAGAGCAGCGCCACCCAAACTTTTGGTCACCAGGGATTGGTCCCATGGAGAGAGGTTTTCCCGTGGATTGGACAGGGCATGGTTTCATGTGCTGCCTGCATCCCATGGATTGGCGTTTGTTTGATTGTGCAAACTGGTTTCTGGTACACCGTGTACCAGAAAGGATACTTCCAAACGATGTAGTCAAAAAGAAGAAGGAACAATTAAAAGAAACAGAAAAAACGGAGGGTGGTTTTGATGGATGTTTTTTTAAAAATTGTTTTGAAAGTGGGAGGAAAGAACCAAGCAATAATTAAAATGATGAAATGATGTGGGATGAAACTGAAATAATGGAATGCTGGAAAGAATGCTGCAGTTATTTGTATGGGAATGACAGGATGCATTGAAAAGCAGAATTGAAATGAATGTTGTCTATTAGATTTAAATTATGAAATGTTTTGGTGACTATGAAGTTGAAGGTTGGTTGATGATTATGATAAGAATATATTATGGATGTAAAATATGTATGAGAATAAATTCAAACTTAGTGGTTGAACACTGAGTAAAACTAGAATTTATGGTGTGTACTTTATTCAATGCAAATGGTGATTTAATGCATCATAAAGTATGTTTATGATGTCATTTGGTGTGCTCATTGGAGATATATGAAGCACTGTATTGATATGGTAAAAAAGATAGTTTGCAAGAAGAGAAAATTATGGTAAGGTATACTGAATGGTATTGGTATTTATTGGATCTTTCCCCCTCATCTCATTCCTTACTTTCTTTGCTTTACTAATTCTTACTCCTTTTCACTGATTACTCCAAATGAGAATAGTCACTCAAACATGGCCAAAATATATTGATATTCCAAGAATTCATCTGACTTTTATAGGTGATTAGACAAATCCAGATATTTACTGCTATCAATGGCTTATAATGTGGCTATACATCAGTTTTACTCTATTACCTGAAGCCATAAGCCTATAAACAGCCATAACTGGACCAAAAATATATATGGCAGAAGAGGCCTGTATATATATCATATAGATCTTTGGCTCTTCTTAAGTTTTTATTATTAGCTCTGCACTAATATTTAAATGTTAATTGTTTTTTTTAAAAAAAAAGTGGTTCAGCAAAGCATAAACTTATGATGATGGTGATGACAGAATCAGTGTATTGCTTTGATCTATAATCCATATACAGTACAGCTAATAAGTTACAAACAAGAACAGAAAATAAAAAGGTAATAATAAAAGTTGTAACAGAAGAAATACTAAAATCAGCAAAGAAGTGAAAAGAATTGGTACTGTACTGTTTTGTCTCATGGATGTGCCCTCAAAGAGGTTATTCCTGGTTTTCATTCCAGCCTTGTGATATTGCTGGTGTTTGTTGTTGTTGTTGTTTTTAAACTAATGTACTGACATGCATGCAATTAGACAACTCTATTAAGAAAACCCAATAAATGGAAGACAAGTTCTCCTAGTTCAGGCTAATATTACAACATTCTATTTTCCACAGTAGTCAATCAGATGACCACAAACAGGACATAAAAACTTTCTTGATGTCTTCCATTAGCAACATGAGAAACTTGGGCTGGATTCACACTTTGTGACAAGCCATAATTTGTTTGGTGAACAGATTGATAAGCAAATTGGAGAACTCAGCCATTCTGGTTTATATATCATGCATTTTCACTTAGCATGATACGTGCATCAAGCCAATTTTGGTTTATACTAAGCCTGGTTTCACCATAGTCAAATCAGGCTTACTATGAAATATTAGCCTGGATGGGAAAACATTTAATCCGGCTAGGAAGTTTCAAATTTCTGTTTAGCCATAAAACTCACATGAAGGGAAGTGATCATGGTTATGTGAAAGAATTTGCCTATCATAACAATACAATTGAAATAAGATGTAGCTTCCTACATATGAATAACATAAATATTTGCCTAAAGCCTATAAAAAGTTTATTAGTTTTCTGGAAGAGTATATGAAGGAAAAATGTTGTTGGAATAAAATCTATAGAATTAAGTTTGTAAATTGTGTCCAGGCAGGACACAATTTACTTTAGGAACTTGTAAGATCTTTAGAAACTTGTAGGATTAGAAAAAAACATTTCTACCAGTGAATAGCAGAAAGCAAATTTCATGAAAATTCAAGATAAATTCAAAAACAGCAATCTTTGATGACAGTAAAGATAGCTAAATTAAGATATCTTTAATTCAGATCTAATTTTTTATCAGCATGCAGTATAAACAATGATAACGTATCTTATAAGGCTTTTGTTAAGAGTTACTGAAAACACACACACACATTACTTAATGCTATAGTATTCTACTGAATTAATTTCAATATTTCAGTTCAAGTGTTCATGAAAACACTAAAGATAATTTGTAACTGTTGTAACAATGCAAAATAGTGCTCCAGCAGCAACTATTAAAAAGAAAATGCCACCTTTTATGCTTTTTTTTTTTTGCTGAATTATATGAAATAATTAAGATCCAAAATAAGTAAAAGTTTTGAAACAGGACTGGGGAAACACAATGAAAGGCCTTGTCTCATTGTGCTACTTGCTGGGTGACTTTGGCCTAATTGTTTTCTGTCAGCTCAACCTGTTTCACCTATTTGTTGAGTGAATAAATTGAGAAATGGCTTCACACATGCTACCTTGAGTTCTTTAAAGGAAAAATAGGATATAAATAAAGGACTAAAGCAAGCAAACTAACTAATACATGTATTTTTTATTTTCAAGCCAGCAAGATTAACATTTCTGTCGTATAAAATTCTATCTTCCTTCCCAAGATCAGAGGAAACGTTCCTTAATTTATTAAACAAGTAAACAAGTGGCCTGTACCCACTTTAAGGTATCTAAATTAATATTTTTACTGTAAACATAAAAATGAATACTTTCAGAAATAACCTTACCCGTCCTGTTAACATAAGTAAACAGCTAATATGAAAAGAATCTTCAAATGTAGTAGGTCCATTGTCAAGATTAGAAGATCCAGTTTCTTAATATGGTAAAATGCTTTACAGTTCCTAAACTACAATTTATTAGCACATCAAGAATAAACTCCCTTGACATGCAAATGTGCTTTATGAAGTCAGCACAACTTTCCCAAAGGAGCTAGCCTTTATATTGCTGCCTGAATATTTCTATTATTTAAAGAAAACCTATGATCTGTTCTTATCAAAGAAAACTAATGAAGTCTGCAATACTGACTTAGGTTATGTCCTAGTATATGTCACTTTATAAATTCTTTGCATGCACTACAAAGTCCTGAGAATTAAAGTAGAGGCGCCAGTATTCTGATAAAATTGTTCATTTCTATTTCTCCTAATATCTTTGCCCTTTGCTCTCTGAAAGCATAGAGAAACAAACATTTGTGATTTTGTCAGATCGAGAAATTGGGAAGCAGCAATGGGAATAAACGTATTTTCTTTTTCTTTTCTAATTTTGTGGCTTCTCTTAAAATACTGTGTAATTTAAATAACAAAGTTGCCAGAATAATGGTATTTTATTTGTTTGGTTGATAATTAAATTTATATGCCACTCATCTCGCCAAAGGCAACTTTAGGCAGCTTACAATAATTCAATTAAAAATTGTCATTTTAACTCATATAGGAATGCAGATCAATAGGAACGATCACACTGAAACAAATGCAACTGATTGAGTGATTCCAAATATCACAGTAATTATTTATTCTCAAATACTTACTAAGTTTTGACCTCATAATAAACCATAAGAAGAATATTTAAGGCACATTTCCTTCTCTAAACAGTGACTGAGCTTATCCCGCAGAAGATGTAACTATTTTAGAAATGTTATAGTTAATACACTGAGTCTAGCATCAGGTATGGCTGATAGGAAGAACCAATTGCTACATTATTTAGTTAGGATATCCTGCCTATCTCCATTATTCAGCGAGAAGAAAGAGCCTTTGTACAACTGAATTGTGTAGGCTTTGTGCACTGTACAGCAGATTGCACATTTAAGAAGGGCAAAACAGCATCAGCAACAGAAAAGAATAAGATGGTTCACAAATTTGCAACTTCAACAATGATAGTTTTCTCGGAAAATATCATCTGAATACTTGTGGAGGACAGGCTAAAATGTGTGAGATGCATCTGGAGGGCGCTTATTAACTAAAAATAAATTAGTCCTAACTATTTCTTGTATATCAAAAGACATAAGAAGGATCTCACAGGAGTCCTTGAAGGGCAGAGTATTTCCGTTTTGTTTCAGAGATAAGGACTTGGCAGTAAAGTGTGGCTTGGAAGTAAACTGATCTTATTTTACCACATCAGAGGCACTCCTGAATCCTAACAGACACATCAGATGTATCATTCCATGGAGGAAAAAAAATCATAAGAACTAGAAGTGTAAAAAGTTTAAGTTGCTGTTTGTGGCCATTGATTGCTTTCTCAAAGAAGAAGCTATAGCAACCCTGTTCTAAATCACATCTTTCCGTTTAAATGCACAGGAGCTCTTCCTGAACCTAAAGTGTAAACATTGATTAAAGGTAATAAGCAATGAGAAGAGACCTGTGAATTGTGAATCAAACAACTTACTATCACATTCATTAAAAGAAGTGTATACGTCCCAGAAATATACTGCTTGCTTACTTAAGATAGCAAAAACCATTGCTGTTTGGACTCTTACGTGATTTATAAATAAGAAAACAGTTTATATTGTATAATTATATACACATTTATAACATTTTCAGAATAGGATTGTATGTACAGGATCATCTATTAAGTTATTCAAAGATGAAAAGCTAATTGCTTCCGGAGTTCTGGGGACTCAAAAATCCTTCAAATACTGCTAGAGCAGCCCCAGCTAGCATGACCAATGATGAGAATGCTGGAAATAGTAGTTTGGTAGCATCTGGAAGGTCACAGGCTTTCCATTCCAATAAAAGCTACAGCACATGGTTGTAGTGAATTGTTATTTATTAGATTTTTTTTTAAAAAATCACCTTTTTTAAAATAAAAGCTAAAAGTTGCTTGCATGAGGATCTCCGCAATACCTCCAGTAACACATTTGTGTTGATTTTTGCTTGTCAGAATGCCAGTTCTCTCTCTCTCCCCCCCTCCCTCCCCCTCTTTTTTAACTGGGATCCCCAAAGTGGGACTTTGGTTCCCATTATCCACAGCTAACAGTACTATGATGGGAATTAAACAACCACTGTTAATTGGGTCTTGAGCAGAGATCACCTTAAAAAAAACCCCCCAACAATAGCAAGATTCCCCCTCTTTTCAAATTATCTCTTTGTACATAGCAGTTTCATGGAAGGCATTACACATTTACCAAAAGTTGATAGAAAGATCACAGGAGTGATACTTTCACCTTAATGAATAACCTATGACAAGCAGAGAGATGGGACACCAAACACCACCTTTCTTATTTCTGGAAGGTTTGAAAAGTCTTTGCTAAGCTTGTTGAAGTAAGGAGGAGGTTTTTTGAATACACAGTGTTACTTGAGCTACTGCATTAGGAAGTAAGAGCTCATCCACTTATATGGATTCCCTGGGAGTTAAACAGCAATCACATTGTTCCAAAACTCGCTGATAGCTTGCAAGCCCAGGACAATGGGGACCAGACAACCAAACATAATGTGCACAGAAATAAAACCATGTGTAAAGCAAGTAACGCTGCAATAGCCTATACATTTCATATTAGGAGCACTTTAAATCCAAGGGGGAAAAAGCGCTTTTCTCGTTTTAGCCATAAAAGACAAGGGAGAAGCTTTCAGGGTTTTTTCCCCCCTTTTCTTTTCTAGAAAGCTTTTAGTTTTTCCATTTCTATTGCAAAGCCTTTCTCTTCCTCCTCCTCTTATCTCTAGCTAAATTCAACGAAAGAAAGTTTAGACGTGGAATTTATACACGAAGCCAAACGGTCCAGGAAAGGAACGCGGGGTTTGAGAGGCTTATTTTAAAAAGCAATGGTTTTTCTCGGGTCGTGGTCCCCGCAGCTCCCCTTTCACACAAGTCCTTTTAAAAAGAAACTTAGGTTCAGAGGTGATGGCGATGATGGGGAGAGGGGGGGAGGGCATAGTGGGAGAGAATAAACTCTGCACACGCTCAATACTTTTCTCCCTTCTCGCCATCCTTAAAAAGAGAGATAATCAAAGGAAAAGTGACATACCCCAATCCCTGCTCTGGATGCCTTTCCCTGCTATTCACACCTCTGTCCACTGGCATTGTGCCTTTAAAGCCCCCCCCCCCACCCCCCAACTACGCCTCTTGCTCCAGAACTCCCCACCTCCTCTGTTATCCCGCTGCTTTCCTTACTCCGGATCCCACTTTTGCACTCCCCGCCCGGTATCTCGACTTACCAAGCTGTTCTTCGGAAAAGTTGGGAGGCGATGTAAATGCATACATCACCGACCAATGGGGGGGGAAAAAGGGCGAGAGAAGCAGCCGTGGGAGCTCCAGGCGCTGAGAAGCCGCCTGCCGGGAGGCTCTAGGGAAGCGTCGGCGCTGTGCTCCGCCGAGCGGGCCGGTGGGCGGGCGGGGATTGCTCCGCTTCAGGGGATCCCCTGGGGCAGGGCTTAGGCTGCTAGTCTTGCCAGGAACCGAAGCATCCTCTTTTAAAAAAAAAATCCCCCGGGGATCGCTCGCTTACTCGCTCGCTTCCTTTGCCAGCCGCTTGATCTAGAGAGAAAGAGCGAGCGACGAAGGGGGCTTGCTTGCAACAGCCACAGCGGAGGGGCAGAGGCTGAGCTGGTCGCTGCCTTTTGCGCGCCCGCCTCCCGCCAAAGGGACTAGAGCAAGGTCTCCTCTTCAGAGCCCGGCTCCTTGGAGCCGTGCGGGCAATTCTGGGGGCCTCAGAGAGGAACTCGAGCTAACCTAAGCGAAGAGCCTTCGCCCTCCTTCTAACAAGGACAACCCCACGGGGCTAACCCAGGAGGGAGGGGGAAGACTTTTGGCAACTCTCCCCCCCCCCCCGGAAGAAATTAGGCAACCACTCCAAGAGAAGGAAGTGTCCTGCGAGGACCTTAGAGCTTAATCATCCTATCCTGAGAATCGGGAGCACTCTGCTCATCCACCTTCCTTTCCTTCCTTTTCTGGCTGATAAGTAACCTTTAGGAAATACAGGCACACAACAGCTGCCCTGTGCCAAGCCTTCCTCAACCTGAAGTTTCCCAGATATCTTCTGGACCACATCTCTCATCGCCATCAGATGTGTGTGTATCGATAACCCCTGAAGGCTGAAGGTGGGCAAGGAGCTGTACACCCCACAAACAAAAGTGACCTGGATTCATAGAGGGCTACAAATCAGTTCTACATCTTTTCATTCAAGGTAGAAATAAATGCATAAAAATACAAACTCGAAAATTGTTTCTGTGGCTTGGAGTTCCCTTGACAGTCAACAAGGAGCAAAAGAGAGAAGACATTAGAATTGGCTTCCAAGCCCTTTCAAGGGTGCTGCCAGCCCTTCAAAGTAGGCTAGGTCAAGGAATAAAAGCAGCAGCAATCCCAAGGATGGGCTTTACTGTGATAGATAGAATAGACCAATTTATACCAGACAAAATCAAGGAAAGATTGACTGAATTTATTTTCACTTTCTCAGGACCGAGTTCTCTTTTTACTTAACACTTCATTGATTCCTTCCCAAGGTCAGAGTTATGTCCTTTCACAGGTGCCTTTGCCCTGTGTCCTTTCAAACTTGGAAGCCAAAGTAACTACTGCCCTAAATCTTGCTGCCACCATAGCTGGATTATACTACACATCTAGAATGGAATCATAGTTTGTTGTTGTATTGTACAACTCAGTCTGTCAAGGAAGTGATTGGTGGTTGCTTCTGGGGTAATTCAAAGATCACAAACCTGCGCGTCGGGTGGGGTGCAGAAACACCACAAATTGCTGTGTATGGACACTCCATCCAATATTCACCCCCTCCCAAATTTGATTTAGCACCTTGACAATTGTTACATGGCAGCAAAATGTCTCTAGTGCAATGTATTGGTCATTGGTTTCGGGGTGGGTTCTACTTACCTTTACTACCGGTTCGCAGCAGGGCTACATGTGTGCGCATGCAGAAGCGTTTTGATGATGTCGGGGTCCTGAGCGGAGCCTCCCGCTGGTTTTACTACTGGTTCTATAGAACCGGGACGAACCGGGAGCAACCCACCACTGCTTGGTTTGTGTTGCCCCAATGTAGCTACTGTGTTAGGTTTTGAGGATTTGGCTATGTATGACAGTCAGGTTAAACTGTGGATGCTTCAGAATATATATTCTGAAAATATTGCCAGGATGACTATTGAACTGTCCAGTGGTCAGCCTATGAACCATTAAGAAAACAATGTTCAGCAAGGGTTAGAGTTTTGCATCTCTTGGCTACTGTCTTGTGGTCATTTGGATTTATGCAGCTGAGCCACTAGAAAAATGTTATTAAAGAGTTTGAGAACTGCATTCGGCTGTATAAATAATAGACCCACCCTTTAAAGTATACCAAATTGTTTATGGAAACTGATCCCTCTCCAGAATAATGACAAACATACAAGAATTCCACATGGTCACCATCCACCCCTAATGCATTCAGAAAGCCCCCTCAGGCTGCCTCCTTCGGAGCATGGCCTAAATTGAACTGGTATTCCAAAGCAGGAGTGCTATACATGAACTCTACATCTGTCCGATGGTTTAAATTGCATGACTCTTGGTCAAGGCAACACCTGTGACATTTGAGGAACCATCTAAAGCAGAGCTAGTGAGCTCGAAGTCCAATTCATCTAGCAATGTCATCTATTTGGAGCATACTTTCTCTGTAACAGTGCCTGTATTCAAGAACAGCGGATATCTGCATGGCTCTGAACATGTTCAAAAAAAGCACTGGAAACTTGGTTGTTCCCCCATGTTTTGGGTTAGGATGGTATCAAGACGCTAGAATTTTATCCAGTTAAGTATCTTCTTTCTTCTAGACGCACATGGTAAGGGAGCCTGTTGTTCTACTACTTTCTTGCTTTTAATGCTATATGTTGCCATCTTGGGTGGGCTCTAAACCAAATAATGAACAAACAAACCACTTTTAAATCAATTGGTCAATTAACCTGCCAGGGAAAAAAAATACCCATAACAAAAATAATGACAGAAGCTGGCCTTCCAAACTCCATCACAGCCAAAGCAGCACTGGAAAACACTTAGAGCAGGGGTGGGTTCTAATTACCTTTACTATCGGTTTGCAATGGGGACCGCATGTGCGCATGCACAGGAGCTTCCTGATGACGTCGGAGTTGGTGGGCAGAGCCTCCCACCGGTTTTACTACCGGTTCTATAGAACCGGGCCGAATCAGGGGCAACCCACCACTGACTTAGAGCCTAAGAGATCATACACAAGGGCAGCAATCCCACAACAGACCTATTGGACCAATTTCACTTGCCCATCTCTGAGAGTTTTTTTTAAAAAAATTGATTTATATGCTGCCCTTCTCTGGAGACTCAGGGAGAATTACAATGTGTTAAGCAGTAGCCTTCATACTTTTGTATATTTATACAAAGTCAGCTTATTGCCCCCACAAACTGGGTCCTCAATTTACCTACCTTAGAAAGGATGGAAGGCTGAGTCAACCTTGAGCCTGGTGAGATTTGAACTGTACAGTAATTCCAATCAGCTGGAGTTAATTACAATGCATTAGTCTGCTGAGATATCCAGGCTCAAGCTTCCTTGTCCTCACACTAAACTGTTCACACTAGACTGGATACATGAGCTGCCTTGTGCTAGCAATACATGGGAAATACTATGCATATACCCAAAGCATTCAAAACCATCTTCAAGCTGCCTTAGCAGGTGCAGGAGATTGACAGTGAAAACATGGCAACATTGTGATATCCTCAACAAATGGTAAAGTGGTGTCCTGGGGAAGAAATCAAAGTACTCAGTGGAAAAGCTAGTCCAGGTTTTAAAAGATATTAGAAAAAAATCAAGAGAGATTTGCATTGAAATGAAATCACAAAGGATCTTACCCATAAATTCAGCTGGAGCTATGGATAGACCGTACCAACACAGCTTCTTCAGTGCAAGGCTTGGCCTTCAGTGTAGTGATCTCTTTTCTTCAAAATATTGGGGGATTGGGTAGGCAGGAGTATTTCTCTGAACCCAGGAAATGATTTTCAGGAAGAACCACATACTTTATGGGCTATAAAGCTTTGTTTATGTCACAATCTGGGCTTTCTTATTTTTATATTATAGCCTCTTAATTCAGCTGCTCCTCCCTGTATCAATGTGTTTATACAGTACATATCTATTTATTTGTTCATTTGTTTCACACCCTAGCTTTCTGCTGTGCCAAGCCTTCAAAGACCTAATAGATTTTTTTAAAAAAGAACAATAAGCATATATACAAATGAAATTAATGATAAAATGAATACCAAAATCAAATAACAATGAACAATCTCATCAAAGAGATGCATCTTCATCAAAATCTACTCTCTGAGAGAGTGGGGACTATACAGGTAGTTCTTGACTTACAACAGTTCATTTAGTAACCATTTGAACTTACAAAGGCACAGAAAAAAGTGACTGATGGCCATTTTTCACACTTATGACCATTGCAGCATCCCCATGGTCGTGTGATTTATATTTGGATGTTTAACAACTGACTCATACTTATGACAGTTGCAGTAACCTGGAATTATTTGATTCCCCTTTTCAACCTTCTGACAAGCAAAGTCAATGGGGAAACCAGATTCATTTAACAACCACATTACTCTTTAACAACTGTAATGATTCACTTAACAAATGTGACAAAAGAAGTTGTAGAATGGGGCAAAATTCACTTAACAAATTTCTCGGTTAACAGCATAAATTTTGGGCTCAGTTGTGGTCATAGGTTGAGGACTACCTGGATACAACTCTTAATAGAGTACATTCTCCTGCCAGAAAGAAGAGAAGGGTCAACCTATTCCCCAAAGCACCTGGAGGCAGAACAAGAAGCAATGGGTAGAAACTAATCAAGGAGAGAACCAACTTAGATCTAAGGAGAACTTTCCTGACAGTGAGAACAATTAATCAGTGGAATGACTTACCTCCAGAAGTTGTAGGTGCTCCATCACTGGAAATTTTTGAGAAAATTAGACAACCATTTATCTAAAGTGATATAGGGTTTCCTGCCTGAGAAGGGGGTTGGACTAGAAGACCTTCAAGGTACCTTCCAAATCTGTTATTCTGCCCGTTACAAACACATAGGGCATAATAGCTTTGCTGTTCCAGGCCAAACCCATCTTAGCCTAGCATTTTCTTTTTTTGAAAGGACCAACCAAGAACCTCTGGGGTGCTTGCAGTACACTTCCCTTCTGCTTTCATTCCTCTGCAAGTGGTAGTTGGAGGCATGCTGACCCCAATCCACAGATAATACTGAGTCTCAAGAATAATAGCCCCAGACTGATCTGACTTATCCAGTCCTCTTATAAGATACAATGACCAATTGGCAGGATGGTAGTGTGTGTGTGTATCGGGGGAGGGGGGGATTTTCAAAAGAGCCCATTCAGCAGAACCTAACAACCCAACAGATTTGTAAAGGGAGAGGTTCCAATCCTTAAACCATTTAAAGTTTTAAAGGCAATATCAAACGTTCAGTTTGTGCCAGGAAGAAATTGGCAACCAGCAGGTATCTTTCCACACAACCTTTATATGAACGTTTGGCTGCTGCACTTTTTATCACTGTTCTTTCCAGATGTTTTTCAAGAGTACCCCCCCCCCCTTTAAAGTACTTTGCAATAATTCATAGCAGCTATAAATCCTACAGTAGTCTTTCTTGATCTGGGTGCTTTCAATAACATTGGTCATTGGTTCATTTTTATGAATACTGTGTGAGGGCTGGGGGCACTGCCTTGCAAAGTTTCTGTTCAGTCTTAAACGGTCAGGATTATTCAGTGTTAGAAGAGGAGAAACTGGTCCAATGGTATTTCTCTGAGGATTTCTATAGCATCAATTCCTTTCTACACTATTATTTTAACATGTATATGAAACCACTGGGACAGGTTATACTTTGGTTGAGGATGAGGTAGAATCAGAATGCTGATGATAGGTACTTACACATCTCCAAACTAGATGAAGCAAGAGATACTGTAGAAATCTTGATCCAGTATCCAGATAATGTGAGTGTCTGAATGATTCTCTGCCATTCTAATTCTAACTCTGGACTGAATTTGACTGCCTCTCTGGGAGCAAGACTATAATTTGGATGACCTTCTGGACTCAGGACAACTCTTGAATTTGCAGGTGGAAGCCACAGTCAAGTTAAGAGAAGTGCCTTTTCCCATCTGACATGACAAGAAAAATCACACAAGGCTCCTTCACCTTCTACCTGAACAGAAAGCTAAATCTAATATATGTCCTGCTCTCTGCATGTGGCTTGCAGAGAGTCATGGTGACAGGCCTTTAAGAAACTATTTAGTAACTTACAAAAACAAAATGTGCAGAAACATGATTTGAGCTCAGGGAGAATGGAACCTATCTGGGGGGAAAAAACCTTAACCTGGCTCCTCCTGGGCACCCTAGAGAGCAAGAGGGAGGGAAGTAAAAAAGCAAACAGACTTGCAAGATTCTGCTGCTACCGTATAATATAACTCAAGTGACTTCCTAGTCTTTTTGTGTGGTTTGTTTCAAGATCTGGACAACCTGAAAGGGCTGAAATGACTAGAAACCAAGTGGAATAGAGATGTTTCTGACTGGGAAGCCTCAATATAGACAGTGAAATCCCACAGGACAAGACCCCTAAAGTAATTCAATCCAGATTATTCCTATTAGGTTGTTGTTGTTAGTTGCAAAGTCATGTCTGACCCACCGTGACCCCATGGACAACGTTCCTCCAGGCCTTCCTGTCCTCTACCATCCCCAGACACCATTTAATCTCAGCAGTCACGCTGACTGCTTCAGTGATTCCATCCAGCCACCTCATTCTCTGTCATCCCCTTCTTCTTTTGCCCTCAATCTTTCCCAGCAATAGGCTCTTCTCAAATGAGTCCTTCCTTTTCATTAGGTGGCCAAAATATTTTGAGTTTCGTCTTCAGGATCTGGCTTTCTAAAGAGCAGTCAGGATTGATCTCCTCTAGGGCTGACTGGTTTGATCGCCTTGCAGTCTAAGGGACTCATAGGAGTCACCCTCCAGCATAACCGGAGGTGGGTTTCAGCAGGTTCTGACCAGTTCTGGAGAACCGGTAGCAGAAATTTTGATTAGTTCGGAGAACTGGTAGTAAAAAATTCTGACTGGCCCCACCCCCATCTATTCTCTGACTCTGGAGTCCCAGCTGATCAGGAGGAAATGGGGATTTTGCAGTAACCTTTCCCTGGATTGGAGAGGGAATGGTGATTTTATAGTATTCTTCCCCTGAGGTGGGGTGGGAAGGGAGATTTTACAGTATCCTTCCCCTGCCATGCCCACCAAACCACACCCACCAAGCCATACCACACCCACCAAACCACAGAACCGGTAATAAAAAAATTTGAAACCCACCACTGTGCATAACCTATTACGTTATGAAGCGAAATGGTTAGGCAGCAGGATGAATGATATCTCTACCCTTTCTGGAATGCCTGACAACATCAGCTTGTTCTCAAAATCAACAGACTGCCAGATGGAGTCTTTGGTCAACTAACTGGAATTTCTATAGAGCATGGACATGCCACTTCATCCTAGCTTATTGTGCCATTCTCTGGTGAATAATGCTGGGAAAGATTAATTCCCTGCTCTTCTGTCAGTCTGATTTTCATTTTACATGCCAAGTCAGCCCTTTCATCCAGGATTAAATGTTATACCAGCAACTGATCTAGCATTAATGAGCAGGTCTTTCAGGTTGGAGGGACCACTGCTGTCACCTTGATGCTTTTGTATTTACTTATGTGTTTGTTTGCATTGGTCACATTGAGAATAATCCTGAACGATACTAAGGAAACTGAATCATATTTGAGAAATATTATAGCATACTAATGTTCCTTTTATGTCCCGTTTAAAAGAGATTTAAACACAAATAAACACACACACTCTGCCCAAACGAGTTCTGCATTCACACACTCTCCTCCATCCAAACGTGTTCTGTTAACTGAGAATGGTCATATTTAGAATTGAAATTTGAAATGTAGTTTCTGTTTTACCCACTTTTTTTTTCTTTATATCTCACATTTTCCCAATGAGGATAAACCAAAATGCATAAACTCCCTTCCATTTTCTCACACTACAGCAACCTTGTGAGAAAAATTAAGGCTGAGAGAAAACACTGACCCTCAGTCACCCATTGAACTTCATGGCTGAACAACATCTGAAGCTGACAGCCGAGTCATTCAGTACTCTAACAACATTATCACTCTGCTTTTCAAATAATGTCTGATTTAGGCTTGCCAAGTTTTGAACTACCCCTTGTGTATATGCCTTTAAACCAATTCTTGATCTGAGACAATTAGCAAGTGATATATCCACTTATGAAAAGATTTGCTTGCTAATTGCTACCAATCAGTTTGTGAAGGCACTGGTACTGGAAACCAATCAAAGGGTCCACAAGAAAAGACTGAACTAAGTAGGACGACAGTGTAAACAGACCGACTCTAAATGTATTGACTCAAAACTTTCACTAAATTCAATGACACTTATTGAATTACATTGGAAATATTAGGTAGTGATAGAATTTTGGTGATAGAGTTTTTACTAAAGCCTTCCAGGATGCAATCTTATGACTCCTGGTTGGAGATAGGGATATACAGAGGGACAAGTCTAAAATTAGTTCTTCTTTGCCAGCATCTGTAGATAGCTGTTTCTATAGTTGGAAAGCTCAAATTGAGCTGTGACAGTGGATATGATAGAGATAGATAGATGATATTGAAGATAGATAGATAGATAGAGAGAGAGAGAGAGAGAGAGAGAGAGAGAGAGAGAGAGAGAGAGAGAGAGAGAGAGAGAGAGAGAGAGAGAGAGAGGTAGATGAGAGTTAGAATGAAGCGATTTTTGATCTGTGATCACTAAATGCATCCAGGCTATTATATTTTCCCAGCTCACTAAATTGACACTAGAACCAAATGTTTCAAATGTTTATTCCCTCTACAAGGATGGTTGGAAAATAACCCAACCACATTTTTAATCTACCAATATGAGCCTGACATAATATTGGATTTGCCAGAAGGTCAAACTCTGGAGACCACTTAGCAATGTAACTGGATTTATTTTGTTTGGCTGGTAGGAAAATGAAAAAGAAACATCACTTCAGATAGCCAACAGACCTTTCTTTTTCCATATCCTAAGGCAAATGTCATGAAAATGGACATGGGTGAGAGAGAGAGATTTATACCCTCTCTTGGGCTTTGAACTTGCTTCCTGTTCCTATGAAAGAAATGTATTTTGATAGGTTGTCAGACTCTCATGGGGCCATGCAGGGGTAATTTTTCAGGTTGTCTTGAGTCTCAGGCTTGGTTGAATCTTGCTGGGTGATGTAATGAAGGGCTTTGGGCAATTCCTATTATGGCTTAATGCCTTTGTCCTGCTTTGGATCTTGAGTGAGAGCTAATCCTATCACTCTGGAGCTGAAGGTCTTTTGTCTTGTAGATAAGATGGCACAGTCTTTTGTCTTGTAGATAAGCTGGCACCAAAATATCTGCTGGGGCTGAGTTTCTGTATCCCTTAAGATTTCTATTTCTCTTTTAGGAGAAATATTCTGCCTTTTTAATATTTCCTAGAATATTTCATTCTTCTAGGTAGGAGAACGGTCGGTGCTAACTTTCTACACTATTTTTCCAAAGACCTTTCTCAGCCCCAGGAAAAATAGCCAGAGATATGGAACTCTGTTTGTATAGCTCTGTCAGTTTGGCTCCATTATCTTCCCCACTATAGTCTTCATTGTTCGCTTTGTCTAAAACTTCAGCAGGTCTATGGCTCCCCAAAGCTTGATCATGCCTACAAACTTTTACAGGTTTGTAACTTCCTAAATAAAGCCCCTTTAAATGCCTATAAGACTAGGTGAGAATGACAAGGTCAGTCAAACTTCTATCTATAAGGAATTATTCTGGACTCCACCTATTGGCCATTTTGGCCATATGCTCTGCTCCACAGTAGGGATCCCCGTACTGAACTATGAAGTCTTACAGAACTTGCTAGGTTTTATTCCCTTCTGAATTTTTTGGGGGGGGGGGAGATTAAGAGAAAGTATCAACAACTAGTACTGGAAGGGCAAAGCAAAATTGAAGAACATATGAAAATCATACATTGAAAGAGGTGGTCAGAGTTTATATATCTTTGAAACAATCTTAGGATCTGATGCTTTCCAGGTTGCACTCTAGGGACATGGATGATAGTCCAGGAGGATATTGCAGACTACTTGGGGAATGAGTGGGGAGGTGACAATTATGATATTCTTTCATATCTATTGTATTTGAAGTTGCATTATTATTTCCCCTTGTTATTATTTGTTTCATGAGCATCTTTTAATGATGTTATATTCCCTAGTTTTAAAGAGTGGAACTTTTGGGTGAGCAAAGGAACTTTTGGGTGGTCTCCAAAAGGTTTCAAGGATGATACAAAGATTCACATACAGTGCAAGAAAAGGTTAGCAATCTCTGTTCTAGCCTTGAGTCTTTTACCTCTAATCACATATCAAGTCTAAGGTAGTAGTATCAAAGATATACTGTTACTGAGAACAGAACTTGAGACTTCTGAAACTCACACACTATGACATTCCTTGCTTCCCAGAGACGATTCTAGGACAAAGGTGTCCAGTACTGGCTTAAAGAGACTGTACAAAGCAGCACAATACTGCCCATATACCAAGTTCATATCTCCACGTTCTCAGAAATGCAGCAGGATGAGTTTTCTCTTGATTAGCAAATGAACCCAGAATGCATCTCAGTAGAATGATGCAAAAAAGCATGAAATGGGACCAGAGGTGGGTTTCAGCAGGTTCTGACCAGTTCTGGAGAACCGGTAGTGAAAATTTTGAGTAGTTCGGAGAACCGGTAAATACCACGTCTGACTGGCCCTGCCCTCATCTATTCTCTTCTTCCCAAGTCCCACCTGATTGGGAGGAAATGGGGATTTTGCAGTATCCTTCCCCTGGAGTGGGGAGGGAATAGAGATTGTACAGTATCCTTCCCCTGCCATGCCCACCAAGCCACGCCCACAGAACCGGTAGTAAAAAATTTGAATCCCACCACTGGATGCAATTCCCTTTAAAAAAAGCAAAAGAATGAAGAAGAAATGAAAGAAGAGAAAACATTATTATATTCCTGAATTGCAATGAAATCACACCTACTATGCTCTGCATTAAAATATTTTCATTCAGCAAATGAGCCATCCTTTCATTTTCCACTAATTAAACAATAACAATGGTTGCAGTCTTGTAATAATAATGAAGACTCTGTCTTTCAAAAAGGGCACCTAAATTAATCAAGCCATATCAGTTTCAAATTTTCCTGCATCTTTCTTTCAAGTCCTGCCACTTCTATTATTAAAGCAGCTCATCTGCTTAACAGGACCATTTTAATGTTCTCTCTGATGCAGCTGTAAAAATGTCACTCTGTTTGATCATCGCACGCAGTTTTCTCAATTATAGTAAATCACAACACTAATGGGAAGAAACCCATTTTGAAGTATTCTAATGTTTTTCCACTTAAAGCACTTCATTTTTAAAGTCGTCTAGGCAAGCCCAACTTTGTGGCTTCTAGGTATCTTAGATTACAGCTCACATCATTTTGAAACATCAGAATTGCTAAACAAAACTAATCTTAAAAAGAAGAAAGTTGAGTCAAAAATCTAACCATAGTGCTGCTAAAACTTAAACAGATCAGTTTTTGATCATTGCATGTTATTTTTGTATTAGCAGACATAGCATTTGCCTTTTCAAAAAATCTGCCATTACTCCATTCTTAGCAGAGGAAGATCTAAGCAAATTAACTGCCCAAAGTTTCTGGGAGTCAAACAGCTACAGTATAAATTTAATAAATTATTATTATGATTGGTAACATGATCAGCCAGATATTTAGACTGGATTTGACATTTTGGAAGTATGCTCAAGGTGCTTATTACTACTGGTACTATCTTTGCTTCATTGGTACTATCTTTGCTTTATTTTGTTACAATTGTTCTGCTTTTATTTGCAGGTCTTTTTATTTTGTGATTTTCTCCAGTTCTTTCTTCTCTGTTCTATTGTCTCCAATTTGCAATGTCCATTATCCAGACTTTTTTTGTCTTTCTTACCAACATTTGTTAAGTCTGGGGTGTTTTGTGGCAGATGCTCATTGAAATTTAATTCAAATAATCCAACCCCAAGCACTTTAGCTTTATTTTCTATTACTTTGTCTATTTTATGGCCCCAGCAGTTCATGCTTATAGGAAAATATCTCTTGCTTCCAGCTAATGTTTACTTCAGCAACTAGTTTTTCCTCAGTTGTATTTGTGGTATTACCATCTTGGCTTTATGAGTTGAATATTCCTTTTTAATGCGCCAGTTGACAAGAAAGTTTATATGGGCATCTCAAATGATAACAAAAATAGCTATAGGGTAACCTTAGTGTAAGGTTAAGTTGCTAATCATCCCCATCATCATCCCAACAAGACAGTTTCTTCCATATTTCCATGAATCCCTGAATCACTCACTATTGTGAATGGTTATTTCAGATCTCTTTGTATGTATCACTGTTATCCTGAGCAGATGATAAACTACTTTCAAGACAACTATCTCTGACTAATGCATACCCCCAAAGACAACATTTTCAGCTGAAGGACAGTCATAATTGTCTGAGGAATGAGAAATGAGGAAGAAGAATAAGGAAGAAACACTGCTCCAATAATGAGCAATGACATACCTTTAAAATAGAACAGATGAGGGGAAGGGGGAATTCCTAGGTTCTACAAAACCATGTAGAAACCCTATTCTAGCAAAGTTATTAATTTATAGAGCACTATATTTGTAAGACGTATTTAATTAATTCTATCTAAATAAGTTATGTAATTTGGATTACAAAACAATACTTTCAAAATAGGTATCATTTTCCAGTGGAAAAGGCATATATATTTTCCTTAATTAGGTTTCACAAGAGTGGAAATAGCTGGTTGACCTTGTCTAGGCTTGGAAGCTAAATGGGGCTGAGTGTAATTATTATTGGGATGAAAAATCTCCAGGCAATCAGGGCGGTAATCTAGAGTAGTTAGTTGGAAAGGATGTCACTGTATATTTTATACTTTACAAGCAGAAGGCTAAATATTATATTATATGGAGTCATATCTGACATCCATTAATCAAACAACACTATGCTCACTAATTTAGCACAAGTTTCTCATGTTGAAAATGATGCACAATCAAGAGCTTTCTTTCTCAGGAAGACTAAACATATAGAAAAATTTAGTTTGAAGTAATTTATTACTCTTACGAAATTGGGATTAGCATTAGCAAACTTTAAAGTGTTCTCATAGGCATTATCTAAATCAAATGTGCCATTCCTTCCAAACAAAACAATGCAATATATAAAATATACGTACATTAATTTACATGTACACAGGCAAATTCTAGAAACATATATTCAGAGAAAAGCTAGAAAAGACTCTGATATAGTAGAAAAAACTATGACAGGCAATTTGTATATTTGCTCAATTACTTCTGGAGGAGAGTTTTGAAGGCTTTGATCTCACTTCTTTATCTTTAAACCATCCTTGGGCTGAACAGCTCTACTCTGCTTTGAAAAACTTTCAGTCCTTGAAACTGTAGATTGTCCACCTTAAGGACAATGATTATCAGCTACCTTTATAGTGCTGAAGCTATTTGATGTAATCAAATAGCTATTTGATATAATCAAAGAATTATTTTTAATATTAGAAAGTTACTAATTTCCAAGTCAGTTTGAATCTAATACACTCTCAGGAAATCCCCATATCCAGATCAGAGAAAGAACACACATCAACTCTGTTCAGCTAACAAAAAAGGTTTAATGTTTATTTATTGAGCATCAGTAAACATGAAAATATTTTACTGGAAAAAAATAGGACAAAAGACTGACAAAACCATGGAGAAATAGAGAGAGACATTTCCATGGTTTTGTCAGTTAAAAGGCTTTGCCTTTTAATACCATTAAAAGCTACTACCAGTCTTTCTTTTCTGCCATTTTAGAAGTAGACATCAAGTCTATCTAACATCTCTTTCTCTCTCTCTCTCTTCCTCCCTCCCTCCTCCTCCTCTCCCTCCCTCCCCCTCTCAAAAAAGTTTCCAGACTCATTGGAATCAAAATTGTGGATAATTAACACAGTCATTTCTTTTTATTCCAATTTAACCCTTTTATATCAGTGGAACAGAGATACCAAACACAATCCGGTGATGACTGGATGCTTCAAATGGTCATAAAAGCAAGCTGGTTGCCAAACTCCAACCATATGATGGCAGGGGTGATGCAGCATTTGTAACTCCGAGGATAAAAATGATAAGTAACTTTTTTTTCAAGTCTGCCATAACTTCAGATGGTCATTAACTGGCTCATTGTAAATTTAGGATTACTTGCATTACTTGTATCTTTTTTGCCAAAATGCTCAAAACAACTTCACATTGTTGCAACACAAGTGCTGTCTTTTCTTAGAATATCACAAGGCATGTATAAAAGGGATGGAGTTTAATGATGTGTCATTGCTTTTGTTGTTTGTCATCCCTTGATCGTACTCCTCCAAACTGTGAACACTGCTGCTCCCTGTTTGCTATATGAAGAGACTGGTATCCATGGTATTAACACATTTTTATATAATGCACTTCGTTCATGCACAGGGAAGTCTGCCAACATTATGTCCTGATCATCATATTATTTTGTTCTTTAACACAGGTCCACCCTAAAATTTCTTAAGTGCCTCCATGAGGCCTAATTTTCCATAAATGTCTATTTAGACCCGCTCCAGTCCAGCTTCAGGTCTGGATACAGCACCGAAACGGCATTGGTCGCGTTGGTGGATGATCTCTAGAGGGCCCGGGGTAGGGGGTACTCCTCTATCCTGGTGTTGTTAGACCTCTCAGCAGCTTTTGATACCATCGACCATGGTATCATGTTGCACCAGTTGGAGGGATTGGGGGTGGGGGGCACCGTTCTAGGCTGGTTCTCCTCCTACCTCTCTGACCGGTTGCAATCTGTGTTGACAGGGGGGCAGCGGTCGACCCCGAGGCGCCTAGTGTGTGGGGTGCCACAAGGGTCGGTCCTCTCGCCCCTCCTGTTCAACATTTATGTAAAGCCGCTGGGCGAGATCATCCGTGGTTTTGGGGTGGAGTTCCATCAGTACGCTGATGATACTCAGCTGTACATCTCCACCCCAGACCACCCCAACGATGCCATGGAAGTGATATCCTAGTGCCTTGAAGCCGTACGGGTCTGGATGGGGAGAAACAGGCTTTGACTCAACCCCTCCAAGACCAAGTGGCTGTGGCTGCCGGCGTCCCGATATAGCCAGCTGACACCATCGCTGGTTATTGGGGGCAAATCATTGGCCCCCACGGAAAGGGTGCAAAACTTGGGTGTCCTCCTGGACCCACTGCTGTCTTTAGAGGACCACACGACAGCTGTGGCCAGGGGGGCTTTCTATCAGGTTCGCCTGATATGCCAGTTGCGGCCCTTTCTAGATTGGGACTCCCTACGCACAGTCACTCAGGCGCTCATCACTTCTCGCCTGGATTACTGTAATGCTCTCTACATGGGGCTCCCCTTGGGGTGCACCTGGAGGCTCCAACTGGTGCAAAATACAGCCGCGTGGGGGATTATGGGAGCGACAGGGCGCTCCCACGTGATACCTCTCCTGCAAGAGCTGCATTGGCTGCCGGTGGACTTCCGGGTGCGTTTCAAGGTGTTGGTAATCACCTTTAAAGCACTCCATGGCTTAGGACCAGGGTACTTACGGGACCGCCTTCTGCTACCAATTGCCTCCCACCGGCCGGTTTGCTCCCACAGAAAGGGCCTCCTCAGGGTGCCATCAGCCAGACAATGCCAGCTGTCGACCCCCAGGGGGAGACCCTTCTCTGTGGCAGCTCCCACCCTCTGGAACAATCTTCCTCCAGAGTTGAGAACGATCTCCGACCTCCAGACTTTTCGTCGGGCCTTGAAAACATATCTTTTTCAGCTTGCCGGCTTAGCCTGATCCCTGCTAAATTTTTTAGAGTCTTTTAGAGTTTGATATCTACTTTAATATTAATCTGTTTTAATTATCAGCTAAATTTATATTTGTTTTTATAATATTTTAACTTTTGTGTACTGGTTTTTTATTTGGCTGTTCACCGCCCTGAGTCCGCAAGGAGAAGGGTGGTATTTAAGTCTAAATAAATAAATAAATAAATAAATAAATAAATAATAATAATAATAATAATAATAATAATAATAATAATAATAATAATAAAAAATACAGGGGTGAAATGCTCCTGGTTCAGACTGGATCGCCCGATCCAGTAGCGATGGAGGCAGGTGGTTCGGAGAACTGGTAGCAAAAATCCCTGCCCCCACCCCCATGCCCAGCTGAGCCGCACAATCATCAGAGGCTTTTTTTTTTAACTTTTAAAAGCATTTTTTCTATAACCTCTTCGGCCGAAAAAAATGCTTTTAAAAATAAAAAAAAAAAAGCCTCTAACAATCGCGCAGCTCGACTGGGATCATCAGAGGCATTTAAAAGAAAAAAAGCCTCTGCCAATCAGGCAACTGAGTTGGGATCGTCAGAGCCTTTTGAAAGCATTTTTTTACAACCTCTTCAATGAAGAGGTTGTAGAAAAAATGATTTTAAAAGTAAAAAAAAATGGCCATGCCCACCCAGTCACATTACCCCCCCACACCAAGCCACGCCCACAGAACCGGTAGTAACAAATTTTAGATTTCACCACTGCATAAATATCATTGGGAAAATTGGAAATGATAAATAAAACGAACAACTTTTTTTCATTCCCCAGACACACATTGTCTTTTAAGGTTTATTTGGTTTAATTAAACAAGTATTCCTAATCCAGGAGAGGGATTCATATGCAGTAACACAATTTCAATAGTCTTGAAACCTAGGCTGATATGGCTGAATTTGCTTCTTCTTATAGCTGATGATGGTCTGTTCTCCTTGGGATTACTGATATTTATAGCTGGAGCTGGTATGCTATTATGGTAGTGCTTTGTGAAAGCAACCATTGTTAATACTTGAAAGCTTATGAAAGTTTCTGCCTTCTAATAACATTTGTTCATCAGAAAAGGGGATACCAGTCTCCTCGTCATTTTTGCCACCGTAGAAATACCATAGTTCTGTTCCTACAATGTAAACAAGACACCCAACATATATTTTCATAGATGGCATCCCACGATGCCACGAAACCCAAACACTTTCAGTTAGTCGTTGCCTTATAACCACAATCAAGCCCAAAATTTACATTGCTAAGCAAGACATTTGTTAAGTGAATTTTGCCTCATTTTATGACCTTTCTTGCCACAGTTGCTAAGGTGTTGTTAACGGGACTTGTTAAATTAGTAACATGGTTGTTAAGTGACTCTGGCTTCCCTGTTGACTTTGCTTGTCAGAAGGTTGCAAAACGTGATCCCATGACCCCAGGTCACAGCAACTGTCCTAAATATGAACCAATTGGTAAGCATCTGAATTTTGATCACATGACCATGGGAATGTTGCAATGGTTGTAAGTGTGAAAAACTGATTGCAACTTTTTTTTTCAGTGCCAGTGTAACTTCGAAACAAACTGTTGTAAATCAAGAGGACTACGTGTACTTTCCCCAAAACATGTAGACATTTGGAGAAGGACTTCCTAGGATATATCAGGATGATGATAAAAAAGATTCTATTAAATGATGACACCATTTTTCTTAAACACATCTGGAACAGTAGCGGGTTCCACTTACCT
This sequence comes from Masticophis lateralis, assembly GCA_030761175.1. Taxonomy (NCBI): domain Eukaryota; kingdom Metazoa; phylum Chordata; class Lepidosauria; order Squamata; family Colubridae; genus Masticophis; species Masticophis lateralis. The sequence continues at coordinate 26,056,804 of JAUDYJ010000005.1, forward strand.
TCACTACCGGTTCAGAACTGGGAGTGTGCACACCAGGGGTGGGTTCTACTTACCTTTACTACCGGTTCGCAGTGGGATCGCGTATTGCACAGATCACTTCTGATGACAACAGGGTCAGTGGGCAGAGCCTCCAGCCGGTTTTACTACTGGTTCTATAGAACTGGTCTGAACTAGGGGCAACCCACCACTGGCAAGAGCGTCCGTGATGATGTCTGGATGGGTGGGGAGAGCCTCCCACTACCGCCACTACCAGTTTGCCTGAACCAGGGCAAACCAGTAGAAGCCCACCACTGATCTGGAGGCAGATTAGAAGTCAGTGCAGATGACAGATATTGTTTCTTTTCCTTTTATATATTTCTTTCCTTTGTTTTCTTTTTTGTAAGTATTTATGGGACCTACATGGTTTCATATGCAGATGGATGCAGTGGTGAAATGTAAAATTTGTTACTACCTGTTCTGTGGGCATGGCTTGGTGGGGGGGGGGGGGGGGTAATGTGACTGAGTGGGTGTGGCCAACTTTTTTTTTAACTTTTAAAACCATTTTTTCTACAATCTCTTCAGCTGAAGAGGTTGTAAAAAAAATGCTTTTAAAAGCCTCTGACAATCCCAGCTGACCTGCGTGATCATCAGAAGCTTTTTAAAAAAACTTTTAAAAGCATTTTTTTTTTTGGCCAAAGAGGTTGTGGAAAAAAATGCTTTTAATTTTTTTTAAAAAAAACTTCTTATTATCATGTGGCTCAGCTGGGCATGGGGGGTGGGATTTTTCCTACCGGTTCTCCGAACTACCCACCACCCTCACTACCGGATCAGATGATCCGGTCCAAACGGGAAGCATTTCATCCCTGGATGGATGCATACAACTCAATACTAATAAGAACCTTGGTGCCACAGCAGACTATAGTGCTGTTAAGTAGCACTAGCTGCCTGCAATTACTGAAGGTTCGAATCTCATCAGGCTCAAGGTTGACTCAGCCTCCCATCCTTTCGAGGTAGGTAAAATGAGGACCCGAATTGTGGGGGCAGTAAGCTGACTTTGTATAAAATAGAATACCGCTCAGGAGAAGGGAGGGGGCAAAAAGCCCTACTAAGCAGGTATATACAAAAGTATGAAGGCTATTGCTTAACACATTGTAAGCTGCCCTGAGTCTCCGGAGAAGGGCGGCATATAAATCGAACCAATAAATAAATAGATAGATAGATAGATAGATAGATAGATAGATAGATAGATAGATAGATAGATAGATAAATACTATTGCAACTCTTAAATAGTATTGGAGCTTTAAGAACTTTTTGACTTACCTTTCAATTTTGTTTATTTCCTTGTTTGGGGGATGGGGAGATGTTAGCATTCTATAGATGTGTTAAGCCTAGCAAAAGCTTAACAATAAAACATCTGTTTTCTTTGGTTTCACATCAGATATTTGCATGAAATTGCATCCCTTTTATCTAATAACATAACCTAAGAGATCTCCAAGGTCTTCAAAAAAGAGCTGGGAGCTGCATGTGTCTTTGGGATATGGATTGCCCAACCCTAATTTATAGCTCTATGTTCAAAAGAAATCACATACAAATTATTTCATTTGAAGTTTAAGTATGTTTTATTTAAACTGCATTTAATTTCTTTAAATATATTAAGATAAAATAGCAATGAAACAATATCTGATAGCTCAGACTGATGCACTGTTCCAAATCTTTTTTTTTTTTTTGTATTATATTTTAATATTATCCAGTATATTAAGAATGACAGACTACTATTGTTGGAATTCTCTAGCTGCATACTGGATGCAAGCCCTTAAAATCAAACCAAAAATAAGCAAACAAAAACTATGAATATTAAGATCGTTCTTATTGAAAATAGTCTAGAAACTGAATGATTTCTAAATATGTGTTGAAGTGCTACCAACTAGTATACATGGCTGGTTGACCAGGGTTGCTATTGCTTCACCCTAGTTACTGATTTTTATTGTTGCCATGGAGCGAAGTTAGTTGTGTTATTCCCTCATGCATTGCTGTAGCGTTGACAGAAATGTCATTTCTTCCTGGTTCTGTATTCAAAGTTAGTCATAATTACAACAGCATTATCAATACCACTTTACATCCATATTGTTTTCAATAACTTATTATCAAAAGATTTTGTGAAGAGGGATCAGAAGAATGATCTGTGGAGCTGTATATATATTTTTTTAAAGGGAAAACTATCCTATTAAGAAAACATACATTCCTATTAAAATATGGTGTCTGCACACTGAAAGAGGTAAAAGGAGTCAAGGAATTCAGGCCTCTACAGTATGGAATTGAAATGATTATTTATCTGTTTGTTCATTGTTGAGGAGAGGAGAGGAGGGGAGGGGAGGGGAGGGGAGGGGAGGGGAGGAGAGGAGAGGAGAGGAGAGGAGAGGAGAGGAGAGGAGAGAAGAGGAGAGAAGAATTGGAAGGGACTTTGGAGGTCTTCTAGTCCAATCCCCTGCTCAGGCAGGAAGCCATTTCAGACAAATGGTTGTCCAATATCTTCTTTAAAACTTCCAGTGTTGGAGCATTCACAACTTTTGGAGACAATTTGTTCCCCTGATTAATTGTTCATTTATATGGTCATCCATCTCACAAAATATGAACTTGGGTAGTGTACAATAAAAACTAAAACAAAACAAAACAGCAATATGGAAAAACAACTTAAACAATATTAATAATATGATTTAAAGGATAATTTCCTGGGTCCTACCACATATATCTCAATAGCAGATGGGATCAACAATATGCTGGAACTGATGGGATAGATAGATGTAATTGGAGAGAGTCAGTTCCTCAAATAACCTGACCCCCTGCCATGAAGGGTTTTAAGGTCAAAACCAGTCCCTTGAACTGGACCTAACTGGTAACTAATGCAACTAATGGAGTCAAGTTGTAAGGTGTGTCATTCTAGTGGCACACATAACTGCCCACACCATTGCATTCTGCACTTGGTTGAAGCTTCTGGATACTCTTCAAGGATAGTCCATGTAGAGTGGCCTAGATAAAGCCCCCAATATCGAGTTCAAATAATCTTTGAACAACTATTCTACAGGACAGGAGTACTTTTGTTTGTTTACTTATTTTTCTGTTTACTTATTCTTTGCAAGGCCACAAAAAATATTATGTAAAAGGGCTTGGGACTTTATCAGTGGTGGATTGCCCCCGTTCACACCAGTTCTATGGAACCAGTAGTAAAACTGGTGGGAGGCCCCGCCCATTGACCCTGACATCATGCAAACGCTTCTGTGCATGTGTAGAAGAGTGTGCACACACGCACGAAGCAAGCAAGCGTGCACAGCACCATTGCGAACCGGTAGTAAAGGTAAGTAGAACCCACCCCTAGACTTTACCTGTCTGTCCATCAGCAGGATAACTAACAGAATAGAAGTGGTGTAGGAGAAGAAGCAGGTAGCAGGATTTAATCAGATGAGGGGAAGACTGCAGTGAAGAACATTCCAGAAAGAAATCATCAGTGTATTCCTCAGTTACATTTCTGTTGTGACCTAGGCTTCCTGAGTCATTAAAACACACGAGTAGTCCCAAAACCCTCTTTTATTGCAACAGCTGTGAATTACGTTCATTCACAGCTGAGTCCCAATTAGTTGCAAAAAGTCTTTCAGAAGTCCTTCAGGATAATCACCAACCTTTATCTCTCTTGACACGCTGCCAAAGACCTACTTGGCAAAGCCACCCATAGTCCAGAATCAAACAGAGATGCAGACTGAGAACAGAATTAACAACCTTTGCTTTCTTGCAAAGGGCCCATGTGCCTTTGCTCCTCTTTTAAGCCTTATGGGAGAGACCAATCATCTCCAGGCCTTACTCCCAAATCATCCTTTTTGTTTTAACTGTTCTTGCCTTCTGGCTGCTCTGAGCATGCACGCACTTAGGAATAGGTTCGTCCTGTTCCTCTGCCTCTCTGATGTCCGACTCTGGAGACTCAGGAGTCTGTGCATAACTCTAAGATGGCCCTGGCCTCATCTCTGCCTTTGACACAGAGCCCTTGTCCGAGTCTTCCCCAGACTCTAGGACTGGCCTATGTTCTTCCTCAGCCTCCTCACTGTCTGATTCTGCTGCCAGCTCCGCAAGCTGCTGGCGGAGCACAATAATTTCTTTGTTTGTTTATCAACCTATATGCAGTTACCAAAATAACTTGACATGACTAAGCTTTTTCTTCTTCCCCTTTAACTCAGTTATTTTGTACCATTTTATACAATCTCAATACAGCTGCTATAGTGGAGACAGGTATCTTCAGTGTGTGATCAAAGAAACCAAGATAACAACAGTGTGAACAAAGCTTTGCCTGTGTTTATGTGCTTTATCTATCTTCTTTGTTTGATTTTTTTTAAAGAGTATGTTTACTCTGTGGAAGTGTGCTCACAGATAAAGATAAACTGTTGAAAATATATTCGTAGTTCATACTTGCTACCCACTCTGTGATGTAAGACAAGCAAATATTTGAAACAGTCACCAAACATCATCATTGCACACTAAAAGCAATGTAAATGATATAAATTTTGTCTACCTGTGCTAACGTATCTAGATCCATTCCAGTCCGGCTTCAGGCCTGGGCACAGCATGGAAACGGCATTGGTCTCGTTGGTTGATGATCTCTGGAGAGCTCGGGACAGGGGGTGCTCCTTTGTCCTGGTCCTGTTAGACCTCTCAGCGGCTTTTGATACCATCGACCATGGTATCATGCTGCACCGGTTGGTAGAGATGGGGGTGGGAGGTACTGTGTTGTGGTGGTTCTCCTCCTATCTCTCCGACTGGTCGCAGTCTGTGTTGGCAGGGGGGCAGAGGTCAACCCCAAGGCCCCTTATGTGTGGGGTGCCACACATAAGGGGCCTGGGTACTTGCAGGACCGCCTACTACCACCAAAAGCCTCCAACCGGCTGGTGTGCTCTCATAGATAGGGGCGCCTCCGGGTGCCGTCAGCCAAACAGTGTCAGTTGGCGGCCCCCAGGGGGAGAGCTTTCTCTGTGGGGGCACCGACTATCTGGAACGAGCTCTCCCTGGAGATACGGAGGATCCCGGATCTGCGCACCTTCCATCTCGCTCTTAAGACCTTTTTATTTCACCAGGCAGGCCTGGCCTAACCTCTCTTCTTTAGCGTTGAATTTTAATCTGTTTTAAATTGTGTGGGGTGTTTTAATTCTGTCTGGGCCAAATTTATTTAATTTGATCTTATTTGGGTTTTTAAATTTTGTATATATGTATTTTTATTGTTGGCTGTTCACTGCCCTGAGTCCTTCGGGAGTAGGGCGGTATATAAATCTAATAAATCTTAATCCTAATCCTAATCCTAATCCTAATCCTAATCCTAATCCTAATGTATCTGTTGTCTTGGCATGCAAAAATGATACAGAATAGAATAGAATTCTTTATTGGCCAAGTGTGATTGGACACACAAGGAATTTGTCTTGTTGCATACGCTCTCGGAGTACATAAAAGAAAAGATACATTCATCAAGAATCATAAGGTACAACACTTAATGATAGTCATAGGGAAACAGTCAATATAAATCTTAAGGATACCAGCAACAAAGTTACAGTTATACAGTCATAAGTGGGAGGAGATGGATGATAGGAACGATGAGAAGATTAATAGTAATGCAGACTTAGTAACTAGTTTGACAGTGTTGAAGAAATTATTTGTTTAGCAGACTGACGGTGTCCGGGAAAAAAATGTTCTTGTGTCTAGTTGTTCTGGTATGCAGTGCTCTATAGCGTCATTTTGAGAGTAGGAGTTGAAACAGTTTATGTCCAGGATGTGGGGTGTCTGTAAATATTTTCACAGCCCTCTTTTTGATTCATGCAGTATACAAGTTCTCAATGGAAGGCAGGTTGGTAGTAACTGCTTTTTCTGCAGTTTTAATTATCCTCTGAAGTCTGTCTCTGTCTTGTTGGGTTGCAGAAACAAACCAGATAGTTATAGAGGTGCAGATGACAGAATCAATAATTCCTCTGTAGAACTGGATCAGAAGCTCCTTGGCAGTTTGAGCTTTCTGAGAACATTCTTTGTTGTGCTTTTTTGATGACGTTTTTGATGTTGGGTGTCCATTTTAGGTCATGAGATATGGTAGAACTTAAACATTTGAGGTCTCTACTGTTGATACTGTGTTGTCTAGTATTGTAAGCAGTGGTTGTATGGGAGGTTTTCTCCTAAAGTTCTCAAATTCAAGGAATTCATATAGACATAAATAAGTAATTTTCATACAACATAGAAATTTGCAAATATAAATTAGACATTTTAAAATTATAGTTTTTCAGTCTAAGCAATAATCAAGCAATTAAAAGAAAAGCAAAATGTTTGATAAAAGCAAGACATATATATATATATATATATTGGTGAGGATCGATTCCCAAAATTTAAATGCACCTTCCTCTGAAACCACTCATTCTATTGATGTCTTTTTTCTATATCTTGGATTCTATACCCTTACTAGACAATCATGACCCACTGGGTTATCCTTTCAATGATATTCCTTTAACAAATTAGAGAAACAGAATGACCATGGGCACTAACACTAGAATAATTTCAGAATAATTTTCTGACTGTTTGGAATGATATTAAAAAGGATTTATTAAGGTGGGATAAATTGCAACTATCTTTGTTCAGCAGACCTTCTATAAAAAGAAGCCTTTTTAAAGAAAAGAAATGATAGTAAATTATGGACCTATGGTGAAATAATATGCTTTATTCAAAGTGAATTTAACTTGAAGCTGAAAGAAGAATTGGAATTAGAAGGACTTGTTTGTCACTGGCTCACATAACTACAATCAAAAGAAAGATTTAATATAGATAAGAAAAAGCATGACTTTGAGGCTCCAAAAAAATGGGTTTCAAAATACATTGTGTGCTAATGATGAATATGTTATTGCCAAACTGTTGTTGAAATATGGAAAATGAGTATGTTACAGATTGTATGATTCAAGGGGCAAAGAAGTCTGGTGATAATATGATTGCTCAATGGGAAAACATGTGGATGAATGGATTGAAGTTTACATTGAATTATAATCTGAATTTTTTTTTAATAAAATGATGTATCGCTGATATTTAATACCTGAAGACTGTCAAAGATGAATAAAGGAATTTCAAATGTATATTGCAAATGTAAAGAAGATAATTCTTATCATCTCTAGTGAACTTTGTGACAGAGTGAAGAAATACTGGAACCAGATTTTAATTTTGATCAAAACAACTCTTAAAATAAATGTACAGCTGAAACCAGAAGTTTTTCTTTTATGCTCAAAGAGTTTGAAATAAAATTTGGAACATTATTATTAAATATGTTGATAATGGCTGGAAATGTATATGCACAAAAATGGAAAGATACATTAATTCCCACAATAAAAGAATGCATGGTAAAAATGATATGGTTGACGGTGATAGAGAAACTAACTGTTTTAATTAAAGAGAAAAATTTAATTAGTTTTGTTTCCATGTGGAAACCACTTCTGGACCTTGAGCTAAAAGTGGGGAAAAATGAAACATTAATTTTAGGTTTTGATGACTAGATTAACTTTGATATCATGGAAATAGTTTGAAATAATTAGACATGTAAAGCAAAAGGTTGAGCTTGTAATTTTTCTTGTGTTCTACTGCTCTGGAAAAAATCAGAAGTCACTATTTTTGTTCTTTTTCCTTACACTTACACCTCTTTTCCAACTGTATCCTTTTTGAACCTTTCTTTTTATTTGTATTTTATCTCATAACAAACTTTAATAAAATATTATAACCATTTTTCTCATCCAAAGCATTAGACACATTTCCTAGTTTTATATCAATTGTTAAACTGCTAATCATCCTTTCAGCCACTTTCTCCAGGTTGGTAATAAAGCATTGCTCTGAGAATGAGATGGGTAGTCTCTAAATAATAATATAATAATATCTGATAATAAACTAAATCAAACCAAACCAAACCAAACCAAACCAAAATAATAAAAAATATAATATAATGTAATGTAATATAATAATATAATATAATATAATGTATAGTATAGTATAGTATATAAAATAAAATAAAATAAAATAAAACAAAACAAGAACAACACATAAAGCACAAGACCAGCACTGCATTCAAGGTGGTATTCCAAGCTGACCCATTTTTTAATATTCTCTGGATACAATAATTTAGCCAATAATGAATTCCTCTAATAGTTATATCTTATAGCCCATATTTTTACCATTTTATCAAAAATAATATCATAAACTTTATTGAATGATTTGCATCAGCTACAATCCTAAACTAAAACTAAGCTAAAAATTACATTTCTAGTTGGAACAGAATTGAAGTAGTACAACTTTATGTCCAGAGTTCAGCTGAACTAAATAAAGAAATCTACATTAAAAAACAAAATCTACATTTGAAAGAAATGTTCATTCATAAACTACAATTATGAAGTTAAACATTTATTAAATCAACAGAATCAGCAGAATTTAAATTCTTCATTAGGTGCTTATTTACCATAATTTTAATATATATTTAGATATATAAACTCACATTTTCCTTTGCATTGCCTGGTCAAACTGGCTGCCTTAAATACCTGTCAAAGCCCTGGCGGGATTTAGCTTTATTTTAGTATAAATGATGCCTATAGCTCTTTGCTTCTAAAATAATGTTTTCATTAATACTTTCCCATGGTGTCTAAAAGCCATCTTGCATAGTAGCAATTTACTGACTGATACTTGCTTTAGAAATGTATTACTAAGAATAATCCTTCCGTAAACTTCATTTCTTTCTGTTCCTAAAAACTTTCTCTTCAGACTACAAATCAGCAGCTAAAAAAATGGCAGGTGTTAAGTAATTCTGCTGGAAAAATAAAACTAACATTTGACTCTCTCATTTCTATTTTTCACTAAGGTGATAAGAATTGTCAAAACTGACAGCGCTGGCCATTGCTTTAATAAGGAGATCGCTGAGGATTGTAAAATTGTCTGCAGCTGCCACTGTACACAAAGGATTTTAAGTTACAGCTCGTAACTTTTATATCATTTAGACTACTGGATTAAAGCTGAATAATGTAACCAATATCCCTATGTTACACGTAAAAGATTCAGAATATGGAGATCTATGAAAGTAGTTCAGATAATACTTAACAAATGTCTAAGAGCTATTGCAATCATCTCAGTCCATACATTTGAGTCCAATCTGAAATGAGATACATCTATTTCATTTTACCAAATCAACATTTTAAGTACAAGGGCTATAAATAGAAGGGAACAAGGACATATAAACTGTTTAATTGGCTGCACAATTCTAGCAAAATAGAATTATTTTATTCTGCACCAAAATTTACATTAAATCTGATGGCAATGGATCATGTGCTGAATAGTTGTGAGTCTGGTCAGAGAATATCTGTCAATGTCTTCGGGAACTCAAATAATGTGGCTGTATAAATGGTGATAATAACAATTTCTACTTTGGGAGAACCTTCTCTAATAATTATAAAATGCACCCAAAAATGATTGAAGTGATTAAAATGTCATTTAAACCATATGCAAATGAATCTGGTGCTATCTTTTGCTAGCACACTTAAAAAGCCACTCTGATGATAGGCATTGCATGCAAAAATCAAGTACTCTTGACAGTTGATTACTCTGGCAGATCAATTCTTTCTATCGTTGATAAAAGTATCACCAGAGGATGTTAAGATATGGTATAAGCCTAACGAGTTGTCGAGGCAATATATGAACACATGTATTCTGTGTCTTTAAGTTGTAATGCTGAGTAATTGTACTGCTGAGTCATTGTAATAACTGCTGACTGACTGCTGACTCCAATTATCCTAAGTGTACTGTTGAGTCATTGTGCTGCTGGCTCCACCTATCCTAATTAGATAATCACTAGTTTAAACTGTATATAAGAAGGGAACTGAACTATAGTCATTGTTGCCATGTTGGAACTGTTGCCATCTGTATAGAGATGCTCTCATTGTGGATGGATCTGCTACCATCGTGATTTGTTATCAGCCTGAACTTACTGTTTATTACCTACTGCTATTTTTTATGGTAAGAAGATTTCTGTAACTCTGGACTGATTTGAATGGTTAAAGACTTGGATTGATTAAATACTATGCAATTGTTTTTTTGCTACAAAGTAAAGTAAAGACTTTGATACACCAGTTTGTATGTATTTTTATTCATTGCTCTCAGCACCATTTTTCCGTGCTCTACGCTCTGCTGGTTGGTTAACACAACAATATCCTTAAAAGAGAAACAAGGGCTTTAGGAGAAGCACATATTCTAGAAGGCTAGGCCATATATATGTCTGGAATCTCCTATTGGCCAAATGGTATCCTGCTTGTGGAGAACTTCACCAAAATCAGAACTAGCTGTTTGTATCAAGGCGCAGAATACAGAACTATATCAGTATAGAATGAAAAGCTGAAACAAGGTGAGTCCAAACTGTAACATTCATCAGAAATGATATACAGAAATGATAAATATAGAATTTATCAAGTTAGAGAAGTTCCATGAGCAAGCTAATGAAGAAACATTCCAGTAACTAGTCTTCAGAACCAAGAGTCAGCTAAAGATCAGTATCAACTTTCATTAATATTGCACACATTATCATTCAATGCCTTAGCATTTGATGCCTTTAAAAGACACAGGGCACCGTTTTGAAGACAACAAAGTCTATATTTTGGACAGAGAGGAGCACTGGTTTGAAAGAGAGGTTAAAGAGGCCATCTATGTCAAAACTGAACAGCCCTCTCTCAGCAGAGGGGAACGGATACGGCATCATCTACAGTATCTCCAATCTACAATACAGTCCCTTCAACAGTTCCAAGCAGCATGTCTGATACTTAGGAATGGGTAGATATACACCTTGTTTCCTTGAAGCAATTTCATCATCATCATCATCATCAATCATCAAACCTTTATTACAGCCTTTAGACCAGATAGGAAAACAATAAAATACATAAATTTGTCATTATTATTAATAAAACTTTTTTTAAAGAAAAGACACACAATGAAATAAAATTACAGAAAACACATTATAGTAACTCTAACAAAGATACCAATGGCAATCACCACAATTTGTTCTAAACTTCAACCATAAGTAGGATGGATACCACAAATGATAGCACAGAATCAGGCAATATGTCAGATAAAAGCAGTGTGAAATAGACACTGGGCTTTCCATGAGGATAGTTCTTTAAAATGGGCTAAATATCTATGTTCTGAGACTTACTGTAAAGTAAGCATCAAAGGAGCATAGACATAAGCATTGCTGCAAAGTAACATTTTTATAACTGTAACAAACTCACCCCAAATTTCCCGTTTCTTGAACAGAATGCGGGATTGTCTAGCACTTTTTTCAGTGGTTCTAATGACATGTTAAATGCAAAGTTTGTCTTAAGTGTTGCTTACTCTTATTGGCTGTTTAATCTAGGCATACCATCAAGCAGTTGAACCAATGGTTCTTTGACAAAAACCACAGACGTTTACTTGGCTCTTGTTTCAATTCCTATGAATTTCTCAGGTTTGGGATGAGAGCCAGCAAGTGACATCCACCATTATTACTTTTCTGAGAGGGAAAAACAAAGAACACTTTTGTGATTATTACTACAAAGTGAGCAGGATGTGCCTTTTCCAGGAATACAAAAGGGTGGACATAACAGGCTGTGCTTTCTGAAGAAACACTATGCTTGATATTTAAAAAGGATCATGTGAGAGAATATTGTTTAACTTAGATGCCATTTTCCATTGTAAGCACAGCACTTGATTTATATGTGGCAGAATCTCATTTACATCTTTACTTCTGCATCAGCCCAAGACCTTTGTAACATCAAATATATATGAGAATCACAATACCTTATATAATTTACCCTAACATACTATTACTGTACCTGCTCTACCTGCTTTTTGTTTGAATTTCCCTGATGCATTTTATCAGGATGTCATCTTAAGGGCAATCTACATATGAAATAAACAATAGCCTCCCACCGGCCAGTACGCTCGCACAGAGAGGGCTTCTCAGGGTGCCATCGGCCAGACAATGTCGGCTGGTGAGCCCCAGGGGGAGAGCCTTCTCTGTGGCAGTACCTGCCCTCTGGAATGACCTACCCCCGGAGATACGCAAGATATCGGACCTCCGGACTTTTCGTCAGGCCCTTAAAACTCACCTATTTTATCTAGCCGGGCTGACTTGATCCCATCCTTTGTTTTAATTCTAATTTATTTTAATTGGGTTGCTTTAAATTGTGGGCTGAAACTATTTAATAATTTTTAAAAATTGTTTTAAATTTTGTATATTATGTTTTACTTTGGCTGTTCACCACCCTGAGTCCTGTTGGAGAAGGGTGGTATATAAATCGAATAAATACTAAATACTAAATATAAACATAATTATCTCCTCTTTATTTAAAAAAATATATATACTCTCTTTGTATTTATTTAAATAGAGCTAGTAAGTAGCATCTCCATAAACATCTCTTGCTTTAGATTAATTTTCTGCTGATGCTAATGTGCTCAAAGATAAACAGAGTTACAGATAGTTCTAATACACATTTGCACAGTAAAAATACATTTACATTTACAGTGAAAATGCAACCTAGAATAAGGAGAAACTTCCTAATAGTGAGAACAATTAGCCAATTCCTTCAGAAGTTGTAGGTGCTTCATTACTGAAGGCTTTCCACAAGAGACTGGACAGCCACTTGTCTGGAATGATATCTAGTTGCCTTCTTGAGCTGGCAGTTGGACTAGAAGACCTCCAAGGTCTGTTCCAACTCTATTATTATTCTGTTATTTTATTTATTTGATTTATATTGCTGTACTTATTACAGATGTGAATCTGGAAAGCTAACAACATATTAAAAATGGAGAAAATCACATATTTTCTCCCTTAAGTATGGTCATCATTCACTTGATTTCTATATGGCTGTTTCTATTTCTATATTCTTTTGATGTTTATCAAAATCAGTTCATACTAATATGAAATACAAGAATGTGCTGATCATGTATAGTGCTTTTAAAAATAATGGTTGATTCATAGTTATATAGAAGATACTTCCTCTCTTTTTATGTATAAAAAAGAACACTGTTGTATATCCATGCTTTTATGTGTGTCAATTCTGGAGGCTCTTCCTGGGTTTGGAGAACAGGGAAAGACAATTTTTCCCTCAATGTTGAAAAGGAGCAAAACCTTGCATGGATGGAATCCCACATAAATCTATTTTTATTACGCTAACTTATTTTTATTATGCAAACAACCCAGCATCTGTAGGCACCAGACATTCTATGGATCTATTTATTAAACAAACAGATAATAAATATAGTGATTATTTGAATTTGATTATAGTTCATACAGTGCATTGGGGGTTTATTCTCCTTCTGTCCTGACCAGTAGTTTTCTTTAAGTTGTTCTTTATATAATTAATCCTATTTAAAAAACAAAAAGAACTCCTTTTTCTATACTCAGCATTTCAATGTTTTGTTTATCTTAGTACAGCAGGTAAATACATGTTTTCCATTAACAGCTTAACTGTTCATTTAAAGTTTTAAAGTCTTAGTAAAATGCTTGAAATCATCATCCAAGATCATATTTTGCACCAATTATTTGCTGGAAGGAAAAGTAATTTTACGATAAAGAATAAATGGAAGAAAAAAATGAATGAAGTCAATTTGAACCAAAGTTCAAACAATATGGCTGACATGGCTAAATCTGAAAAGTATGAAATAACAACAAAACCAACTATTTTGGTCCTGTAGATGAATCCTCAGGTCATAAAAGAATGTCTGAAGAATTTTATCCTAACCTATGGTTCTATCAAAGTTTGTATATCAGGTTTTCTTAATTAAAATTTAAACTCTCAGAAAGGATGAATTTACCCAACTGCAAACAGCATCCCTCTGGAAGTGGAAGCTACAGTGAATATAATTGTTTTAATTCTATTTCTTTGTTAATGTAGATCAAAGTAAAAACAATAATTATATCGATATGGTTTTTTAAAATTCCCTTCTCACCTTTATGGGTGGCCTGTGTCAATCTTGGGTCCCCTACCAAACAGTGTTCGACGCTTTTGTGCAGTATTTTAGCTATTGCTAGCATTGCATTCTTCTAAACAGAAAGTTTTGCTGTTCCTGGAATCTGTTGGAGCCATTCTCTCATGTTAGGAATCACAGCCTGAGTGTTCCTATCACCACTAGGGCCATTTTGGCCTTGACTTTCCAGATTCTCCCTTGTTTCTCCTTCAGGCCTTGCTACTTCTCCAAAATTGTACATATTCTACCTAACTCCTAGCAACTCTGGGCAGTTTACAAATTATTTAAAAATTAAAAGAGACAATAAAACAAGTATCATCCACCCTGCACAAAAACAAAAACAAAAACCGCAAACCATGGTAGAAATGGCAAAATAACAAATGGGGTGGAAACAAAAGAAAAAACAAATTACGAGCTAATTACAAGGGTTAAGTAATCCTTACTAAAGGTCTGTGTGTGTGTGTGAGAGAGAGAGAGAGAGAGAAAGAGAGAGAAAAACAGAGAGAGACACAGACACAGACACAGACACAGACAGACAGAGACAGAGAGACTATATAAAGATGTATAAACACACATATACATCTATCCATATTTGCTTGGGTTGAAAAGTCCAACCCTATCAAACATTTCTTTATTCAATCAAGTTCAACATCTTTCAAAACCATGTAAACATTTTTAGGAATGTAATACTTTTTTACATGATAGGATCAAAGGTAAGCATCCAATTATTAATTCTTGAAAAAATATTAGAAATTTTGATTAAATTACCTCTTTAAATTTTTTTGGAAGTGTACAAAACTCTTTGTTAAGAAAAACCTAAGTCTAAAAAGTAAGTTTCTCAAGTGTTAGGAGCAAGGTATTAATTAAGTTATTTTTAATTTGCAATTTGAATATCCTCTTGCTAAAGATAGGTCCTGCCAAGTTCAATCCAACTTACTTTTTAGTAGGCCTATTTGGTTAATATTCAGGCTCAAATGCTCTTGCTGTGTGTTTTATTTTTACTAACCCAAGTTTCAAAAGCATTTACTTTTTATGCTTCTACTTTTCTTTTAATCCATAGGGGATTTCTCAAGAACAGTAATATAATAAAGGCCTAAATTTTTATAAAAGTTCCCTCCCCCATTTAAAAGTCTTAAAGAAGCTTTTCAAAATGTAGTTTGGAGAAGAATAAGAATGATTATTATGTTTTTTTCTCTGCTTGCCCTGTCATCTTTAAAGTAGTTTCATAGAATCAAGCAAATCCAAAAGGCTTAAAAGCAAAACTGGAGCAAAAGTACACAAATGCCAATCTAAATGTATTGTGCTGCTTGTAAATTTCATAATAAATGTCATTCGGGGCTCAAGAAGATCAATACCTGTCAACTTAGATTTGTAGGCAGAATGAATAACTGGGTTGGCTGAAAAGAGCAACCTACAGAAACTTGATTCCTACAGAATCACATGGGTTGATTCAGATATGCCATTTCTTCCTCACAATCTGTTGAAGCCAGATCTATTTAAAGTTGAGCTAAGGTAGTTTGACAGAAAAAGTTTTGGAACAAAACTTCATATATAACAATTGTTTACACATAAAAATAAAATGTTCCCTCAGCTATTTTATGCAGTATCTCTTTAGCAATTTGCCTCAACCTTGTACCTTCTAAAAGACCTGGGACCACGATTTCCCAAGTTCCTAATCTGCATGGCCATACAGTATCGGAAAATTGGGAATGGCCATATCTAAAATACCATATCTGTTGGAATCCTGTTTGAAGACGATTGCTCAATGAGTGGGTCTCTAAATTATACTATATTGTGAAGGAAGAAATGGATAAGGCTTGTCTAAAATATTCTAATGGCGAAGTTCTCACAAATCGAAATTAACCTAGCGTATCCTTCATGCTTATTCTTATGTGGATAATCCATAGTTCAGTATGTCATTCAAACCAGTGGTGGGTTTCAAATTTTTTTTACAACCAGTTCTGTAGGTGTGGCTTGGTGGGCCTGGCATGGCTTGGTGGGTGTGACTTGGTGGGCATGGCAGGGGAAGGATACTGTAAAATCTCAATTCCCACCCCACTCCAGGGGAAGGGTACTGCAAAATCTCCATTACCTCCCAATCAGCTGTGACTTGGGAGGCAGAGAATAGATGGGGGCGGGGCCAGTCAGCATTTTTATTACCAGTTCTCTGAACTACTCAAAATTTCTGCTATTGGTTCTCCAGAACTGGTCAGAACCTGCTGAAACCCACCTCTGATTCAAGCCCCTGAATTAAATCAATTAAGTAACCATGAATGAGCATGTTCTATTAACAGGCAATGTGTTTGAAACAGAAATAATATTTAAATTAGTTTCCATGAAAATCAACCCATAATGTTGGAGAAGTAAAAAAAAAATTAAAAAAAGGGTAGGATTTCAGGCATTCAACATTTTCTATAATAGGTGGCAGCTTTTAACAATTTTGGCTGATCTCCAAAGAGTAAGAAGAATCAGAGTTGGCTGACATCGGGATGTGAGAGAAATCAGGAAATGTCATGGCTGTGAATTAGACTAGGTAATCAGAAAATTAAACTTCTTCCTTATTTTGGGGTGGGGGAGGGTGTGCCTTCAAGCCAGTGTTGACTCCTGGCCACTGCCTGGACAAGTCCCTTCAGTTTTCTTGGCAAAGGTTTTGGACATAATTTGTCATTACTTTGTTCCAAGAATGAGAGAAAGTGATGGGCCCAAGGTCACTTTGCTGGTTTTGTGCACGGACCAGTTCTGGCAAGATTTCAGAAGTGCTTTATTATTGGCTTCTTCCTAGAGTTGTGGGTGAATGAGTGGCCCAAGATGAGCCAATTTCTTTGTTTCAAGCTGGGATTAGAAATCACAGTCTTCCCAATTTCTAGTTTGGTGCCTTAACTACTAAACCAAACTGCTTCTCTTCCTTATTATTAAGAAAACTATATGATTGTTTTCATGCAGTCACTAAGAATCATCTTAAAATAGGAGTCTTTAGTTTTTTTAAAAATTTCTGCTGCTTGATCTTTCAGAGGCTTTCAATCAGATTACTGCCCTACAATATTTATGAGAAATAATATAAGATGGAGATTGGTGGCTTTGGAGGTGCACTAAGCATCTTCTATAGCCGTGATGGTGAACCTATGGCATGGGTGCCACAGGTGACACATGGAGCTATATCGGTGGGCATGCGAGCTCAGCTCTGGCACGCATGTGTGCGCCAGCCAGCTGATTTTCAGGCCTTCTGGGCCCATCAGAAGTCAGGAAACACACTGTTTCCGGCCTCCAGAGGGCCTCTAGGGCGGTGGGGAAGATTGTTTTTGCCCTCCCCATGCTCCTAGAAAGCCTCAGGAACCTGAGTAGAGCAAAAAATGGGCCTACCGGGCCCACCATGCCTTCACGTGCCAAAAGCGGGGGGAAGCACGGGGGGCAGTGCACATAGAATTATGGATGGGGGCACACTTACATGTGACCCCACCACGCTCCCACCACTTTTGGCACGCGATGGCAAAAAGGTTAGCCATCACTGTTCTATAGTATAATTTCATGAACTGCTGACTGATGAGCTCTTTTGTTACTCCTTTCATATTTGGTCTTGATTCCAAGCTTCTATTCTATTTTTTTTTAATGTATTTCCTACTGTTAAAGAAATGTTGTAAAGCACTTGTGATTAATAACTGGAAAATAACATAGAAATTAATAACAGTGGGAATAATATTTAAAATAGTTTAGTTAAAAGTTTCTAATCCAATAAACAACATGTGAAGAAAATAAGGAAAGGAAAAATAAACTTTTAAAACAGTTTGAAAAAAGAGCAATTGTACTATGCATAATATTCTGGGGAAAAAAGCAGGAGCCAGGACTATAAGCCACCGGGGCTGAAATGTATATCAGTAGAATGTCAAGAGAAAATGACTGAAAACATATCAGAGCCCAGGAGATATTTCTAGGCACAACACGAATTTCTCTATGCTCCTTCCAGTTAGTGGGTAAAGTAGGAGAAAAAATCTAGTGGAAAAAATAAGAACTCAGTCCCAGGTCAAAGTACTTCTGGACCTATTATCACATATTGTTATCTGTGTTTGAGAACAAATAAATTTATGTCTAATCCAGCTGCCAACTATTTGAAACAAAAAAAAAAATTTTTTTCCGTGAAAAACTGTAGAGCTTGCTGGTTATCCAATTCCCCATTTCTTGGCTTCCACCATTTTAGGAAATATTTCAAGAAGAAAATAGCTTTAACAATTTTGTGCCACTCCTTAACCTCCCTGCTTCTGTTCCCCTCCATTTGTCCCTTCCATCAGATATGTGTATATTGCATGAAATAAGGGTGTGGATGGAACTCCCAAGTGATTTATTTTATACTCCCCTTTTGTGTGGAATAAGTGGAGGAAATTCAGCAACTTTGGATAAGGCAATGATTGAATATTATTCTTTCTTCTTCCTCAGTGCTTAGAGATCAATAGAATACCATTGTCTTCAACTTGTTTCTGAGAAACTCAGGAATAAAACAAAAGTGGTATGCAAGACAGTTACAATATGAGGGATTTTTTGGGGGGGGGGTATGTGTGTATTGTGAAGCTGTCTCTTGCAATTCAGTAGTTCACCAAATGATGTAACACTATGTAGTCCTAAGATATGTACGATGAAAGACTATTCAGTTGTGACTGAAAACTTATTTGTTGTTAGAATCCTCAGCAATAGTCTCCTGGATTGACTCTTATTCAGCTGTGGGTTGCTACCAGTTCGCACCGGATCAGGCGCACTAGTAGTGGCAGCAGCAGTGCTGTGCATACACAAACACGCACACACGAGTGAACCGGTAGCGATGGGATTTGGAACCCGCCCCTGCTCTTATTGCAGGAAAAACGCATACAGAATGCAGGTTAGCTGCTTATGAACAAAATTAACAGGAAAAATGAAGCCAATTACTATTTGTTGGTGTAACAATACAGACTGTGTCAAGACTTCTGTGTCTTCCATAAGTAGAATGCCAAAACAATCTCATCTTCCTACCTCATTGTTATTCACTGTCCCTTCATTCCATCCAATTTCTCCAGACCTAACCATATAGCTGTCAGATTTAAACAAATACCAAACACTATTCCCCACAGTTGGGCTACACCACACCATCTTTAAAAAAAAACTCCAAATCTATAGGTTCACATTCTTCATTTTTACAATAAAAATGAATTTTTACAATAAAAAATTCCTTCATGTCAGAGGAATGCATTTATTATTGTAAGTGGACTTTAATCCATGAATGCTTATGTAATAAATGTATTAGCTTTTATGATTCCATAAAACTAATCATTCTATTTTCTTTGAAAGCCTAACATGACTCTTTGGAAAGTGTTAGTCATGTCATTAAAGAAAAAAACATTTTGATGGATAGCTAGCAAATATCTGTTCTGATTAAAATTTTTCATGGTTTATGAGGTAACATGAGATTGGCACAGTATTTAAACATGATTGCTCTTGTCTTATATTTGCTTGTCTGGACTGGCATGTTTTAAATTCTGTTGTCTTACATTTAATATAGAGAGGTGCTTCTGAGTTTTCAATATTTCTGCATAACTATGCCTTAAAACACAATCACTTTTGTACAAAAGTTATAAAACTAGACAAAAAGAAGCCAATTAAATAAGTGAGTCAAAAACACATTTCTTCATTGATTTATTGAGGAAATGATCCAACGCTACATATTTTGTGTGAAAAAATAGATGAGCCTTTCCTTTCAGTACTTGGTTGGGCAGAAATAACCGCAACTAAACACTGCGGTTGCATTGATCAGTCCTGCACATCAGCTTGGAGGAATTTTATCTCATTCCTCCTTACAGAACAGCTTCTACTCAGGGATGTTGGTGGACTTTCTCATATGTACTGCTAACTTCATGTCCTCCCACAATATTTCTAAAGGACTTGGCCATTCTAAACTTTCTTCTTTAACCATTCTTTGGTTTTACAACTTGTGGGTTCTTGTCTTGTTGTGTGATCCACTTTTTGCTTGGCCTTCAGTTCATGGACAGATACCTTGACATTTTCCTGTAGAATTTCCTATTACAATTCAGAATTCATAGTTCCTTCAAGGATGGCAAACCACCTATGTCCAGAAGTCCAGACCAGAATATCACTACCACTATGTTTCACAGATGAAATAGGGTTCTTATGCTGAAAGCAATCTTTGCCTTTTGCCAAGAATATCCCTTTTCATAGAAGCCAAAAAGTTAGTTGATCATTTGTGAGTAGGGTAAAGTTGGTACTGAATGGCGTCAATTTGTACACAATCTGCATAACAGCTGGAGCCTAAATAATCTGAAATAGTTTTGTAACCTTGTCCAGCATGATGAGCATCAAAAACTGTTTTTGGGAAATTCTCAGAAATCTCCCTTGTTCAAGCCATGACACAATTCCACAACACTGTTGTAGAACAGACTTTGATAGCAGATAGCCAGAATTCTCATTTCTTTAGATAAGTCAGGACCTCCCAGACTCTTACCTGAGTGCTATCCCATTGATAGAAATGCCTGACTCGAATTTCCTTTCAAATAAAGTGATAAAGGTTCACATACATTTGCCACACACAAATATGTAGCTTTGTATCATTTTCCTCAATAAATCAGTGAGTAACTACAATATTTTTGTCTGATTTAATTATATTAGGTTCTCTTTATCTAGTTTTAGGGCTTGTATGGAGAACAGATCATGTTTTATGACATATTTATGCAGAAATATTGTAAATTTAAAACAATTACATCACTAAAAGAAAAGCCATGTTTCCCCCCAACTCTTTTCAGGCTTGTGAGTTTAAAAAATGTACCAGAATCTCTGTTTAGAAGGAAAAGTGATAGACAACTGGAAATGATAAGCAGAAGCAAAGTGTTTATTGTAAGGAAAAGTGCAAAATTAATATTTGCAGCATGGGTTTTGCAAACATTGGACAGGTTAATGTGACTGAATAATATTTATAAAAATGATGAATAAATAAACCAGTAATGAAATGTATCACAAAACAAAAATTTCTTAATACTGCATAAGTAACCAGTCTTAGCCTTATTTAATATCTAGTAGGTTTGTATATATCAAAATGCAGCAATTGTGTTTTTACCTTCAAGTAAGGCACAGTGGCAAAAATGCATTCCATTGGACAAAGTACAGTCTGTATTCCATCTAATTTATTCTAAGCAAACTCTGAACTCAATTTCATTTAGCAGTTTAGAATCCATTTTGTACAGATAATTCAGTGCAGAATTCACCTGTCCTTCAAATTCTGGTTAAACTGTCTCACAAGATTCTTTCTATGGTAAGCATCAGAAAAAGTTTTCGTTACAATTTGAACATTAATCATAATAGCACTATCAGAAATGAAAATTAAAGGAGAAATTCTGGGTAAATCACAATATTGCTTTCCAGATAGTCTGTACAAGAGTTGTCTAAGTTTATAAATGACAAGCATTTTATGGAAGATTTAAGTTTCTTTGTGAAGAAGCTAGAGAGTGATTCTTATTTAAACAAGAGTCGTTAGGATTGTGAGTATAGGAAGTTTGACTTGGGAGTCCTTTTGTTTGAAATAATGAAAATTATTTCAAACAAATATTATTATTTCTGATTAAAATTCTCTTCCTCTCATGCCCCCCTATTTGCCTATTTCCTAAGAATAATATAAACAAAAATATGTCCTATTTACCAAAAAAGATTTTCATCAAATAAATGAAAAACCAAGAAGCTTTCCACAAGAAAGCATGCAACTTTTAAATCAAGTGTCTAGTTGTAACTTGTGTTTGATAATTTATTTTATTTTTATTTTTATCCTATTAGTATAATTCCTGGCTCAAATTAATGAGAATTTTCAAGACGAAAGGTTAATGTTTTATCCATCAAGTACATTCTTTGTGTCTTTTTTTGCTACACAAAAATGTATAAAATATCATTTTCTTCACATGGAGTTTTTTCTTTTGAAATAATCTGGACTTCTTTGTTTCAGGTCAGCTTGTTTTTAGATATCTTTTTAATTTTATGGATATAGGTCTCTATTACCCAATCTTGCTCACATTCAAAACACTGTGCATTAGTTCATCTTTTTCTGCCAATCCATGTAAAATAAAAATTGATAAACTCTGATCATATTTCCATATTTTACTTGTACTTGAGCTTAGTGATCCAAAACTTATTCCATAAGCAGCAGCAATGGAATTTCTTCCACTTTTTGTGCTTTCATTTTATTTGGTACTGTTTTCATTCATACCAGAGACTCTAGAAAGAGTACAGAGAAGAACAACAAAGATGATTAGGGACTGGAGGCTAAAACATATGAGGAATGGTGGAAGGGACTGAGCATGTCTAGTCTAACGAAGAGAAGGACTGGGGTGACATTAGAGCAGTGTTCCAATATCTGAGGAGCTGTCACAGAGAAGAGGGGTCAACTCATCATCCAAAGAACTTGAGGGGAAACAAGAAGTAATGGATGGAAGCTTATCAAGGAGAAACTAATCTAGAACTAAGGGAAATTTCCTATCAGTGAGAACAATTAATCAGTGGATCAGTGCCTCCAGAAGATGTGGATGCTCCATCACTGGAGGTTTTTAAGAAGAGCCAGTCATTTGTCTGGAATGGTATAGTGTTCCTGCTTGAGCAGGGGATTGGACTAGAAGACCTTCAAGGTCCCTTCCAAGTCTGGTATTCTGTACTGAGTTTGTAGCCAATTATCCCTTTCTGGGGGCAGGGGAGGGGAGAAATACATTACACAAGCAACAGATGTGTTGAATTGATTGACACGACATTCTTGTATCTTCACAAAATGTGGACTTTCTTGGAAAGACAAGGTCATTTAAAATGCAGACTAAACTTTTATAACTTTGCATCTGAAACTATGGAGTGGGGCAGCTTGTTATTGATGGGAACTTCACCTTCATCTTACCTTTCACTTCCTTTTCCTGGAATCCCACCTTTGAAGGACAAGGCTGAGTTGATAGGATTTTGCTTGAATCACAGTCCCTAAAAAACACACACTTCTATCTAACCTAATTTTCTACCTGCATTTGGAACCTCTCCATAACCAGCCTGGAGTTCTAATGTGGTGTAACTCAACTCTTCATCTGCTCTTCCCCCTTTTGTAGTTATTTTGCGGGCATTTATTTCACTGAAAATGTCTCTGCTAAAACAAAACAAAATAAAATACAGAAGGGAATTTAAACCTGGAGGAATGACCTCATCTCAATCTACTCCAAATAACATTCCTTAAAGTTAAAGAGTGTGCACTGAATTTTTAGTAGAATCAGGAGTCCAAAAGAGTGGGAATTATATGTTTTGAACTTTATGTCTATTTATGCATTATCTCCCACTTGCTATTTTTTAAAAATAAAAAACTACAACAACTACAACTTTTAATCCTGCCAATTTACCTCTAATTTTGGAACTAGACTAGAAAACACAGTCATGAGAAAAGGAGAAAATAAAGAGCCTCAGATTAAGTAAGATTCATTATTTTTCCTTATGCCTTTTAAAAAAGATAAAAACCACTTGAATCCGCATTCTGTACTTACAAAATAAATCCCAAGACATTAAACTTTTGCTAGATTTATTGTTAACTACATTTGTCATTAATTTAATTTATTTAGTAGGTGTTATTTTTTAATGGATGTTATCTGATTTAAGATGTATTTCATTGACCATAAATATGAGATATGCATCCCAAAAATAAATCACAAATTAAAAAAGAAAACCAGAATGCAGTTTATCTGAGTTGGCACTAGTTTGGTTTTGGATTTAAAAAAAAAATTGTGACCCTGGGGCCTGGATAACACCCAAAGGCAAGAAATGGGTTGTTCAAATAAATAAACTGAACACAGAAACTCTGTGTGATACATCAGATTAAAAAATACACATTTAAAGGGACTCTTTGTATTGTAGGGTAAATCCCCATGGTGTGTGAAGAAGAAATTTTTTGGGACTATAACATTTTGATAAAGCAATAGCATTTGTAAAGAAAGTTTTAATTGTAATAGTAAAAGGTACAATGCTCTATCTAAAGAAAAAGCTAATGGATAAATATCACATTTTCTCCAGGAAGGACTGACTCTCAGAGGACTTTTGCTGGCAAGAAATGAGGCCTCCAAGATGAAAGATGGGAGACTGGAAGTGGGTCTACAGTTTGATGAAAAATTATTTCCCCATTCCTCTGATGTTTTAAAGGCCCTTCTTTCAATCAGAATAGAGCTGGAAGGGATTTTGGAGTTCTTCTAGTCCAACCTGCTGGTCAAGCAGGAGATCCTATACCCGTGATGGCGAACCTATGGCACGTGTGCCACAGGTGGCACACGGAGCCATATCAGTAGCTCAGGCCCGGTGCGCATGCACACACTGGCCAGCTGATTTTCAGGCCTTCTGGGCCCACCAGAAGTCAGGAAACAGGCTGTTTCTGGCCTCTGAAGGGCCTCCAGGGAGGTGGGGAAGGCTGTTTTTGCCCTCCCCAGGCTCCCAGAAAGGCTGTGGAGCCTGAGGAGGGTGAAAAACTGGACTACCATGCCATCGCATGCCAAAAGCAGGGGGAGTTCGGGAAGATGGGGCGCATTGAATTATGGGTGTGGGCACGTGTGCGCATGGCCTCTTGCGCTTCCCTGCTTTCGGCACGCAATGGCAAAAAGGTTAGCCATCATTGTCCTATACCCATGATGGCGAACCTATGGCATGTGTGCCACAGGTGGTATGTGTAGCCATATCAGTGGGCACGCCAGTTCAGCTCTGGCGCGCATGCGTGTGTCGGTCAGCTGATTTTTGGTCCTTCTGGGCCCACCAGAAGTAGGGAAACAAACTGTTTTCTGCCTCCAGAGGGCCTGGGGGTGGGTGGGGAAGGCCTGTTTTTCTTTCTCACCTGGCTCCAAATCCTCTCTATGCATCTGGGGAGGGTGAAAACAGCCTTTCCCATCCCCTCAGAGGCCCTCCGGAGGCCTGAAACAGCCCATTTCCCAACTCCTGGTTGGACAGGAAGTGACTTTTTTGCTGTCCCCAGCCTCCAGAGACTCCTAGAGAGGCCATCATGTGCCAGGAGCGGGGGGGAAGGAGGGGGGGTTGCTGGCACATGTGCGGGGCAGGGCGCATAGAATTATGGGTGTGGGCACGTGCACGCGTAAACCTCTCCCACCCCCTCTCCTGGCACAGGATGGCAAAAGGTTAGCCATCGCTGCCCTCTACCATTTCTAATGATGGGGGAGAGGCTGTTCAGACTTTTCTTAAAAACCTCCAATGATGAAGCACCTACAACTTTTGAAGGCAAGCTGTTCCACTGGTTAATTGTTCTTGCTGTTAGGAAGTTTCGCCTTAATCCCGGGTACTTCTCTCCTTGATTAGTTTCCATCCATTGTTTCTTATCTTGCCTTATGGTTGTTTGGAAAATAAGTTGACCCCCTCCTCTTTGTGGCAGCCCCTCAAATACTGTTATTACTCCTAGACTTCTTTTTTCTAGACTTGCCACACACTATTCCTGTTCTTTATATGTTTTAATCTCCAGGCCCTTAATCATGTTAGTTGCTCTTCTTTGGACTTTTTCCAAAGTCTAAACTTTTTTTTTTTGTAATGTGGTGACCAAAACTGGATGTAATATTCCAGGTGTGGTCTTACTAAGGCTTTATAAAACAGTACTAATATTTCATGTGATTTTGATTCTATGCCTCTATACAGATTCTATACAACCAAGGATTGGCTGCTGCCACACAGTGTTGGCTCATATTTAAGTGATCGTCCACTAGGACTCCAAAATCCCTCTCACAATTATTGTTTTTGAGCCCTTGTACCCTTGTTTTTTTCTGCCCAGGTGTAAAGCCTTGTTTTTAGCCACATTCAATTTCATGTTGTTGGATAGAGCCCATTGTTCAAGTCTGTCAAGATTTTTTTGGATCCTGAGCGTGTCCCATTTTGTTCTGCTGTGGCACATAATCTCTGGTGGTGAGGCAGAGAGAGGTTTAGCTGGCATTGTCAATCCTAGGAAGGAAGGCTGAGCATGACAGACTTTTTCCTGTATTTATAATTTATTCTTCCTTTTGAAGTGGAAAGAGCCACCTTCCTTTCAGATAAATGATTAAATTGCATTAATCTCTATTGTTTTTAAAGAGTCATTTCTTCTTTCTTAGAAAACTAAATTTCTATGTAATTTCAAACTCTCATCTTCGATGAGTTACTACAGATTTCCACGTACTTAAGGGATTTTGAAATTTTTATTATATTGCAGATTTAGCTAATCCTAGGAAGCTTCCTTTGTCTGAAACTTTTTTCATTGTCCTCGTAGCCAAAATAGAAAGTAACATATAACCTATATTATCTTTTTAACAGTGATAGCAGGTAATAACATCTCACTGAGAAGCCCCCTATGAAGTTTCCAACTATGCATCGGAAGAGTTGATGTATTCTGTTTGAAAATCAAATATGCACATTCTCTTCCTACACTGGATTGACTTTTCAAAGGCCAAAGGCTGCTGATTACTGGGGGTGGGAGTGGGGGTGGGGGTGGGAATAACAAGTTTTAAAGAATCCACAACAGGTGGCATTACCAACTGTGCAAATTTAACTCCTGGTCAAAATAATCTGATAGCCTACTGTGAAGAATGTAAGAATTTTTGAAAAGTATGTAAGGAGGAAGTGAATAGAGAATGCCTAGTTTTTTTAAAGCACCGTAATTTCATGTTTTTGCCTTTTGGAAAATCAATGTAGCATGCCATCCCACTCTTATTTCAACTCTGTGAAAAGATTACAAAGAGTTCAAAACTAGTCTGGAAGATGTTCTTATGCAAACTAGATTTGATGTAATAAAAAAAACCCCAACCAGCTATGTCATTAGCCGAGTTGATCATCGTATATCTATTTCTGTATAGGAAGGAATGTTTGCTAGTGAAATAATAATCTTCTAAGTGTTGCTGAATTTCCTATAATTTACAGCAAACTCCAGCCAGCAACATCTCCCTAACTCAGTAGCCAATATACCTTTTATCTTACTATTTCTGCCAAATTAGGACAGCAAATCTGATGACACAGTTGGAATATATACTATGAATCTCCACATATTTTGTTTCAGTTGATGACACTAACTTTTAATATTGTGTGTGAGGGAGCAACTATTCTTATTTTCTATACCAATATTTGATTATATATATCTATGTCTTCTTTCTTATTGCTTATCTTCAATACAAGCAAAATCCCCACAAACGCATTGCAGTTTCTTTCTGTAGGAAAAATTTAATTTTACCCCAATCTGTTGAATATGCATTTTTGTGCGCTCCCCCCCCCCAAATTTTGCAATATCGTTTGGCTGGGTGATGATCATGGCAACTTCCCCTTTAAGGGAAAGGGGTTCCACAATGGCTCAGGAGTTTGTGGTTTTCATGACAACCATGACTTTGTCTCAGTTACATCTGGTCCAATATAGAAGGTAGATACACATTTAATCTATTTTTTTTCATCTTAGAACAGCAGACCTGTGGTACAAAAGTATGAAAAAACATTATTGTTAACCATCTTTTCTGATTATCAGACCCCTTTCTGGCCAGTTCATTGACATCTGCATTGAAGAACTGATCTCAGTCACCACTCTAGATGTCTAATGAATATACTACTTTGAGTACTGATAGGGGTACAAAAGAATTTTTTCCAGAAATATGTTGGAGAATTCTACCATATTTTATATAAGCAACCAGTATGTGTGGAATCAACTGTGCAAACAAAAATAATCTTTTTGCTGGTTAGCAACACTATAAATAATACAAGATTAAAGGCTGGAATCTATCTCTTAATTTCCTACACAGTTTATTTCCTTAAATAGGTCTCATTTGCAAGGAACTTTAAAATGTTTTAGATTTTAAGCTGTTGTTTGTAAACTAGTTTTACCATGATGAGGAAGCCAGAAATACTATTTCCCCCACTGTTAAATATCTCTCGTTATTCAACCCCAACCTCAACTGCTTGCATTTTTGGAACTGAAAAAGCCTCTTTGAAGAGTTTTCTCATTAAACTGTTTTCAAGAATTTGTGTATAAGGTGCAAAACCAGAAAAGTTAAGGATAAAAGGAATGCCAGGGCACTCAAATAAGGTTCTATAACTAAGGTTTTATTTTAAAAAACTGTTTTGCTTTTCCATATGAAAAATAAAGAAAGAATAGAAACAGGTTTAAAAAAACCAGAAGACCCCCGATAAAACAAAAACAAATTCTATTACATACAATTCAGCCTCATTTTCAAATAAAACATTATCTTGACTACATGAAGTGCTGTTAATGAGTCTTTCTAATATGTTCTTAAAGAAACAGCTCATAAAGAGAAAATAAAAAACGTATTTATAAACTAAGGTTAATGGGTTTCCGGAGAAGAATTTTGAAACTTCTCCCTTTTAAATTTATAGGTTCAGTCCTACCTAGCAGTGTTAACAATTTGTTCTCAATTTCAGTCCCTGTTTAAACTAAAATATTATCTGTTATTCTAATAAGGCAAGCCAGTAATTTCAGATTAAAAATAAGGAATATCTTTGATGAGTCCTTAACAGTAAGATAGAAAATAGCTAGAAAAAGGTTTTGTGTGTGTTTTTTTAAGACAGGTTTTTCCTACGTAACCAAGATTTTTCTGCAAGCCTAGTTGAGTGAAATCACATTCACTACTTTGGGGGCTTTTTTTCTTGTTTTTCTTCTTTTCCTTCTGGCAGCCAGCAGATTTTGTGCTGCCCAATGGGAGACTTATATAGCTATTTCTGGCTCATTAGCCATCATCAGTAAGCCACACCCACATCTCATGTATCCTCCCTGTAAAGGTACAATATCTATTTTCTTACTTTTCGTAGGTTTTATGTGTGTTTTTCTTTAAGCCAGGTTTTTTCTACGTAACCAAGATTTTTCTACAAATTCACTCAACTAGGCTTGCAGAAAAATCTTGGTTATATAGGAAAAACCTGGCTTAAAGAAAACACACACACACACACACACATAAATTGTAGTTGACCCAGTCAATTCTTGATTTCTTCAGAAAAAGAGATTGTACAAGAACAAAAAGGATATTTTTCCATTTGACATAAACTTACATTACACAGCTACAACAACTCATGACTTTCCATCACTTCTTTCAACCCATTTCTTGATTCCTTTCTAGTATGCTACTCTTGAAGATGAAATATTTCAGCTTCCCTGTCCTGAAGGGACATTAGTTTTGCACTACTGAATGCTTGAATGCTGAAAACACAACTTGCAAAGATCTGAAGATATTCTCCCTTGGCATAATCTTTCATTTCTGCCCTTATTCCTTGTCATGTGCTCTTATTTTTATTCATTGTAAGCATTGATGCCCCACCTTCAAAACAATTGTTACAATAACAAAGAACAACTTCGCTCAGATTAAAGGAGATCATACAAACACAACCAGAATAAAACAACAATTTCTAAACTTGTCATAGCTAAAACATTTTAGAGGTCTTGGGAAATAAAAATAACTCTGAGATCCAAGGTTATAAAACTGGGTGTGAAACAAGGAATTAGTATTGTTTATGTGAGTCTCCACAACCAAAAAGGCCTATTTCTCAGTTATTATACAGTAAGCCAACATCGAACAGTTGGGGGTTCTTCAGCAAGCAGTAAATAAAAACAAAACCTAGAATAAGTGACAACCAAAGATAATATATAATCTCATGCTATACTAGATTGAAAAGGGCAGATAAAATTGTTTTCAGTCATTGCCTAAAGACTGAATGAGAAACACAATGACGGTATTAAATCTTTTGAGAAAGAAAGTTCCCAGTCTGAGAACCAAACTGTCCTTAACTACTGTCATCCTGTAGAACTTTCTTGATTAACTTGTACTAGCAAGTTTTAAATGTGGAAGACAGTCTAGTAATTATGCACATATCAAACCATTTAGGGCTTTAATGAACAATCATACTGTAGTAAAAACAAATCACCTCCAACTGGGGAATCTACCAAACCCACACTTAAAACCTTTCAAAAAGCTGAAATTTCACCCCATTCCTTCTATGTTAATGTTACCAGAGGGTCTCCTATGCCTCTCCAGAAGTATGGGAAGCAGTGTTTGGAGGCCACTTCCTGAAATGTGGCCCACCTTAGTACATATGTACATACATACATATGTACATACATACATACATACATACATACATACATGTGTGTGTGTGTATATACATACATGCCCATGCCATGACACTACCACCACCATGCTTCACTGATGAGGTGGTATGCTTAGGATCATGAGCAGTTCCTTTCCTTCTCCATACTCTTCTGTTCCCATCACTCTGGTACAAGTTGATCTTGGTCTCATCTGTCCATAGGATCTCATTCCAGAATTGTGAAGGCTTTGTTAGATGTTGTTTGGCAAACTCTAATCTGGCCTTCCTGTTTTTGAGGCTCACCAATGATTTACATCTTGTGGTGAACCCTCTGTATTCACTCTGATGAAGTCTTCTCTTGATTGTTGACTTTGACACACATACACCTACCCCCTGGAGAGTGTTCTTGAACTGGCCAACTGTTGTGAAGGGTATTTTCTTCACCAGGGAAAGAATTCTTCGGTCATCCATACAGTTGTTTTCTGTGATCTCCCGGGTCTTTTGGTGTTGCTGAGCTCACCGGTGCATTCCTTCTTTTTGAGAATGTTCCAAAGAGTTGTTTTGGCCACACCTAATGTTCTTGCTAGATCTCTGATGGGTTTGTCTTGTTTCTTCAGCCTAATGATGGCTTGCATCACTGATAGTGACAGTATTTTGGATCTCATCTTGAGAGTTGACGCAAAAGATT
This sequence comes from Masticophis lateralis, assembly GCA_030761175.1. NCBI lineage: Eukaryota > Metazoa > Chordata > Lepidosauria > Squamata > Colubridae > Masticophis > Masticophis lateralis. The sequence continues at coordinate 26,087,558 of JAUDYJ010000005.1, forward strand.
CCAAATGCAAATAGCACACTTGAAATGAACTCTGGGCCTTTTATCTGCACATTGAAATTGGGGTAGTGAGAGAATATCATACACCTGACCATGGAATAGCTGAGAAGCCAATTGTCCCATTACTTTTGGTCCCTTAACAAGTGGGAGGCACATATGCAAACTGCCATAAGTCCTACACTGTTCACCTGAGTTGGATGTACATACCCTCAAATTAAAGCTGACAGTCTGCAGTTAAAGCACATTGTGTTTGCTTCATTCCAACTCCATTGTGGTGGTGTATAAAGTCAAAGACATTAGAACTGTGTCGATGTCCCAATATTTCTGGACCTGACTGTATATATTTGCTAGTCCATCATTCTTTAGAGTCTTAATTGGTGTTGCCACAGGAGGAACAATGATGGTATAAAGTACAAATAAAAATGTATATTAAGTATAACCTGAAAATTCCAGATCTGAGAACAAATGATTTATGTTTCTTCTCTGTTAGTATTCTTTCTGAGGCCCATTTAACTAAGGTCCTTTCTTCAGTCATCAGTGGAAATCAGGATGTTCATGTAATTACATTTACATAAGCGAGTATCTTATTTGAAGGCTGTCAAAATTTGAAAGGTTTGTAGTCCCTATTCAGTTGATAGATAATGAAAATATATGAAGGGAAAACAAAAGCTTTGAGGTTTGCCTATCAACAGTGGGCAGACCTTGGGCTGATTCCAATAATTCCTTCCACCAATAAACCGTAGATCATAAAACAAATAGCAACTATCAGAAAGAGAATGTAGTCGTGGAACTTTTTTTTTTTTTTACATTCTCACAACAGCTGCATAAGGAAGTAACTGGAAAGACATCACTGGTTAATAAAATCTGCTCTCCCAATAAAGCTACTTTGTGTCCTTAAGTCAACTCTAGAAAATTGGGAAAGCCTTCAATGAAATGAAGCTGCAAGCAGAAGATGGAGATGGAAAACAACTATTGTGTGAAGCAAAATCCAGAAAGCCAGTTAGTTGTTTTTTCCTTTATAGCAGGACATATTTGTTTCAACTGAATTACATTTAATATACTTTGTAGACATTGTGATATATTCATAGTTTGCATACAATTCAGCACAGAAATTATTTGCTGAGGGACAAGGTCTGCAGTCTACCATGTTCTGTATTTGGCCAGAGGCAGGATACCTGAGGTGGTAACCTTGATTTTGGAATCCCAAAGGTGTTTTTTTCCCTTGAAAACAGTTCACTTCTCATCCAAGAAGTTTCTTCAGTTCTTCCTAACTATATGTTTGTAATTATAAGCTTTTTGGATGAGGAGTGAAACATTTTCAAGGGACAAACCGAGAAAGTCCAGTTGCCTTTTGAAAAGCATCTTTGGGACAACCATGATCTGGATGATTGAGAATCTCCATAGATCAGTAATGGGTTCCACTTACCTTCACTACCAGTTTGGAATTGTGAGCGCACACACAGCGCTTCTACACACATGCAGAGTATCCATGATGACGTCCGGGTGGGTGGGCGGAGCCTTCTGCCCCCGCCACACCGGTTTTCCCAAACCAGAGTGAACTGGTAGAAACCCACTATTGCCATAGACACTTGATTTTAGAGATAAATCTGTCTGTCCATCTGTCTCATTTATTTGTTAGTTAGGTCCCTACTGATAGAACTTTCCATGTGTACTGTGCATTGTTGGGTTAAAAAATAAAAATAAAAATGGGGCATCAGGAAGGGGGAAAAAAGCAATTCTTTCTATTGTAGCTAAAATATGTTTAATTAGGGAGCTGGCCAAGTTGATTAAGCTAATGCTGTCTCTGATTTTAACTGTTATAATTTCAGCACAATGGAAAGAAGAAAGGATAGTGAAACACTATAGAATTTAATTAAAATATATTAAAATTATTAATAAAGTTCAGTGTTTTGGTTTGATTTTTCTAATTGAAAAAGTATTAAATATTATTTGGCAAGCAAAATGAAAATGCCAAGAAAATCCTGACAATATTTATCAATATTGATAAAGGATTTTCTTGGAACTTTCATTTTGCTTGCCAAATACATTCCAAAATATGGTATGTAAATTACCACATGACAGCTGTTGTCATCTTGCTAACAATTGGTTATATATATGTTGAATGATATATTTGCACATCTTTAGTTCTATGTCTTCACTTGGAAAGGTCATTTTAGGTCCCTTTTCCTCTGTGCTGCCTCCCTCCTTCTCTGCCAAACAAGGGCCCCTTTAGAAGGTACTCAAATTTATATGCCGGCATAAAAATGCAAAATGTCTTTTGAGGTAAGCAGTATTTTTGGCCTTGTGACATTTGATCAGCATAATGCAGCTGCACAGATATGGAGCCAGTTCAGAGAATTTAGGGAGAGATAAACATTTATTTATCCGTCCTGTGAAACATACCTCAACATCAGTTTTGAAAGATGTCCTCTATCCCACAATTTAGGTATGGGGATGGGGGGGGTAAGATTTCAGACTCGCAAAAAATGTTTTGTTTGTTTGTTTTTGTTGTTTTTAGTTGTGAAGTTGTGTCTGACCCATCACGACCCCATGGACAATGTTCCTCCAGGCCTTCCTGTCCTCTACCATCCTCTGGAGTCCATTTAAGCTCACGCTTATTGCTTCAGTGTCTCCATCCAGCCACCTCATTCTCTGTCATCCCCTTCTTCTTTTGCCCTCAATCTTTCCCAGCATTAGGTTCTTCTCCAGTGAGTCCTTTTTTCTCATTAGTTGCCAAAGTATTTGAGTTACATCTTCAGGATCTGGCCTTCTAAAGAGCAATTAGGGTTGATCTCCTCTAGGACTGACCAGTTTGATCATCTTGCAGTCCAAGGGATGCGCAGGAGTCTTCTCCAGCACCATAGTTCAAAGGCCTCAATTCTTTGGCAATCAGCCTTTCTTATGGTCCAACTTTCACAGCCATATATTGCAACTGGGAAAACCATAGCCTTGACTATACACGCTTTTGTTGGCAGGGTGATCTGCTTTTTAGTATGCTATCTAGATTCCCATAGCTTTCCTCCCCAGGAGTTTTGTTACTCCCCTCAAATATGAGATGTACTCCATGAAATCTGATTTATTGTAGTCGTAAGTTAAAATAAAATAAATCAGGGACCAGGGATCAATTTTGGTGATAAAACTTAATGAAGTCCATCATCATTTGACAAAACTCACTTTTCAAGCTTTATTTTAGACATTTAATTAGGAATTACATTTCAGTGGAGTTAAAAATAATTGCTTATCCTCTGCAAGCCATTCATAGATCTTCCATAAGAACCTGATAGTTCTGTTACAATATAGAATAAAATATCAGTGCTAGTAAATATCTTTTTTTTAACTGAAAATTAATCATGCACACCATAAACTCAAAATATCAAGCCCAACAACACTGCTCTAATGTAACCTTTGGCTACATGTGGTCTGAATGAATCATTTCTTGTTCTTCCTCAAAGCCTTAGTTTATGGCAGTAAAATATCATTGTTTTTCCCCATACTCCTTCCCCAAATTTAACATATGTATCAGCCAAGCTAAATAAGTGATTAACTTAAAAGGCATTGGCTGATTCCTCAACTATTATCACTTGTATTCAGCCTCCCCCAAAGCCTATCATTAGGGTTTAGAGAGAGATGATTAAGGGCAATGGGAGGCACAGCTCAGGGTTCATGGAGACTATGGAATTTTAGGAGATATAGCCAGGCAAGAATCGTTGATGAGATCTGTATGTTTTCCTGCCTTTCTTTTCACTCACTCTGCTGAATTATATTTTAAATCAGGGTTCATGGAAGATAATATCACTCTGCAGATAGTGATATTACTGTAAAAAAGAATAATCCAGCAAGTAAGTCTTGGCTTTCCTGCTCTGATTGTTCAATCAACACTGCCAGACTTGGTTATCTATCTATAGAACAAATACACAAATAGCAAATGTTTACTCCTTGTTAAATACTTCATTGACTGAAATGTGTGCATCCCGCTGTTTTATGACTAAAATTCCAAAGCAGAACATTGCCCAGATGTTATCCATTTTTTCTTCTTCTTCTGAATCTGGGAAGTACAATTTTCAGAATGTGTAATAGATATCCTTGAAAGTCTTCTATTTCATTCGCTTATCAGCTTTGTAATTTCATAGAATGAATTGGTGTAGCTGCTACTTAGTAGGGAGAAATGTAATTTTGTTTTTTTATTTTGAAAAGCCAATAGTTCCTTGGGAAAACAAGACAAAGATGACACTCCTCATCTTTGTACAATTACACAATTCTCTTTAATCCTCTTTAGACATCCTATACACTGGATTAATGCATAGGATGGCAACCCACCTATCCCTTTGTCATGCCCTTCAAATATGTGTGCAAATCCTTCCTGCCCTCATTCTGGACTTTGCATCATAAGAAGAGGTCTGTAAAGACTTTCCATTTGTGTTCAATTCAAGGGTCCTTAATGTTCTCTGAGCTTGGTTGTTTTCTTGTAGACTTTTCATTAACCAAACTACAGTAGTCAGGAGCGGAATTTGCTCTCAATTTATATTTTAATGGCTTGCTCTGTCAGTGTTGGTGGGGAAATTCTTAGAGTTTCTTTGGTTGGGCTGTTTACTGTTGGATTGTTTGGCAGTTACTTGATTGGAATAACAGAATAACAGAGTTGGAAGGGACCTTGGAGGTCTCTTGTCCATCCCCTTGTTCAGGCAGGAAACCCTGGCCTATACCATTTCAGACAAATATTGTTTACTTGATAGTTGGTCTGAAGTTAATCTTGGAATTAATCTGGGCTCACTTGGATACAGATGGCTGGTGGGGAAGTGTTTTGGGTTTTTTGTTCCCTTTTTAGATTGTCTCTTTTGCACAATACATAGATATTGTTTATATCTATGTGTCTATTGATGGCTAATTTGTCATAGTGCCTCTTTTATTGGATGTTCAATTCAGTTGAGTACAATTGTCAGGAACTCTAGGTCAATAGTTGCTAGAAAGTCCAGTGTGATTGTGGCATATATGCCCATATGTTTTGATTTGTGTTTACTCTTACTCTGTTGCAGTTAGGCACAGTGAGATGCTATTCTACCTGTAAAAGTAAAAGTAGATTCTGTAGTTAATCAACTTCTGCATATTGAGCTGTGTGTGAGAGGAACATCAAGCTATTTCAGCCAAATGTATTTAGCTGCCCTTGTTTGTGCTTGTATACAAATGTTAATCCCTTTGAAATATGAATAAAGTATCTTTCTGAAAATCAAACTGAGAATCAGAATGGATAAATGCCTCAAATGCAGTGGTGAAATCCAAATTTTTTTACTACCGGTTCTCTGGGCGTGGCTTGGTGGGCGTGGCAGGGGAAGGAAACTACAAAATCTGCATTCCAACCCCACTCAGGGGAAGGATATTGCAAAATCTCCATTCCCACCCCACCCTGGGGCCAGCCAGAGGTGGTATTTGCCAGTTCCCCAAACTACTCAAAATTTCTGCTACCGGTTCTCTGAACTGCTCTAAATTTCGGCTACTAGTTCTCCAGAACCTGTCAGAACCTGCTAGATTTCACCCCGGCTCAAATGTCCTGTTTTCTGTATAGTAATATTCTAGTTTATTTTAGTTTAGTTTATTTCAGATTTATATACCGCCCTTTCTCCCAAGAGGGACTCAGGGCGGTGAACAGCCAAAAAATTAAAATACATAGAATACAAAAGTTATAAGGAACTAAAATAAATAAATTAAATCCTTGGCTTCTCAATTTAAAAAAATTAAAATTTAAAATTTCGAACCCCCAAAATCCATAAAATTCCAATTTAAAAACCCAAATAATTTTAAAAACCCTGTTAAAAAACCCTTTGGGCTAGGCCGGCTTGTTGGAATAGGTAGGTCTTTAGGGCCTTACGGAAGGTGCGAAGGTCCGGGATCAAACGTATACTCAGAGGCAACTCATTCCACAGGGTGGGTCCCCCACAGAGAAGGCTCTCCTCCTGGGGGCCGTCAGCTGACATTGTTTGTCCGAAGGCACCCTGAGGAGGCACTCTCTGTGTGAGCGTATTGGCCGGTGGGAGGTTATCGGTAGCAGCAGGCGGTCTCGCAAATACCCTGGCCCTATGCCATGGAGCGCTTTAAAGGGAGAACCAACACCTTGAAGCGCACCCAGAAGACCACCGGAAGCCAGTGCAGCTCGCACAGGAGAGATGTTATGTGGGAGCACCAGGTTGCTCCCATAATCACCCGCGCAGCTGCATTCTCGACCAGCTGAAGTCTCCGAGTGCACCCCAAGGGGAGCCCCATGTAGAGAGCGTTACAGTAGTCCAGGCGAGACATGGCGAGGGCAGGAGTGACTGTGCATAGGGAGTCCCAATCTAGAAAGGGGCACAACTGGCATATCAGGCAAACCTGATAGAAGGCCCCCCTGGCCACGGCCATCATATGCTCCCCCAGGGACAGCCGTGTGTCCAGGAGGACACCCAAGTTGCGAGCCCCCTCTGTGGGGGCCAAAAACTCACCCCCAATAGCCAGCAATTATGTCAGCTGGCTATATCGGGACGCCGGCATCCACAGCCACTCGGTCTTGGAAGGGTTGAGTCGAAGCCTGTTTCTCCCCATCCAGACCCGCACGGCCTCAAGACACTGGAACATCATTTCGAGGGCATCATTGGGGTGGTCAGGGGTGGAGATGTACAGCTGAGTGTCATCAGCGTACAGTTGGCATCACACCCCAAAACCATGGATTATCTCACCCAGTGGCTTCACATAAATGTTGAACAGGAGCGGTGAGAGGACGACCCTTGTGGCACCCCACAAACGAGGCACCTCGGGGTCGACCTCTGCCCCCCTGCCAACACAGACTGAGACCGGTTGGAGAGATAGGAGGAGAACCACCACAGCACGGTGCCTCCCACCCCCACCCCTCAACCGATGCAGCATGATACCATGGTCGATGGTATCAAAAGCTTCTGAGAGATCTAACAGGACCAGGACAGAGGAGCAACCCCTATCCCGAGCCCTCCAGAGATCATCCACCAACGCGATCAATGCTGTCTCCATGCAGTACCCAGGTCTGAAGCCAGACTGGCATGGATCTAGATAGACGGTTTCATCCAGGTACTGAGGGAGCTGTCGCACAACCACACTCTCAACAACCTTCGCAATAAAGCGAAGGTTGGAGACAGGACGATAATTTGCCAAAACAGCCGGGTCCAGAGAAGGCTTCTTGAGGAGGGGCCTCACCACCGCCTCCTTCAAGGCAGCAGGCAAAAAACCCTCGCTCAAAGAAGCATTTATAATCCTCTGGAGCCAGCCTTGTGTAACTTCCCAAAGATGGGAAGATGGGACCTAACTAGTGTTTGGTTGGATTCAGAATGACTCGTCCTCCAACCACTCTCTAGGCGTCTTTTCCGGCATTTCATTTCCCTCAGCTCCTCAGAGAATCAAGGGGCTGGCAGGTTCGACGCCGGGTCAGAGGCCGCAAAGGCACGACTCGGTCCAGAGCGCCAGCGGCTGCCCTATCCCAGGCGGCCACCAGCTCTTCAGCCGAGTCGTGTGCCAGAGTTACCGGTATTGGCCCAAGCTCCCTCTGGAACCTATCAGGATCCATCAGGCGCCTGGGGCATAACCATCTAACCGGCTCCGGCTCCACCTCCCTGCGGCGGGGTTCGGCGGTCAGAAAGTCTAGCCTCAGGAGAGAATGGTCCGGCCATGACAAGGGTTTGATGACTATATCCCCAACCACTGGGGATATAGTATATCCCCAACTATATATCCAGACCATCCAACCACTGTCCAGAGACAAAAACCAAGTCCAGAGTGTGTCCTTCCACATGAGTAGGGCCAAAAATTACTTGTGCCAGGTCCATGGCCGTCATGGAAGCCATGAACTCCCGAGCCAACCCAGACGTCTCACCGGCAGATGGCAAGTTGAAATCCCCCATGACCAAAAGCCTGGGTGTATCAACTGCCACCCCAGCAATAACGTCGAGAAGCTCGGGCAGGGCTGCTGTCACGTGGCAGGGAGCCAGGTACATGATCAGCAGGCCCACCTGCACCCCCTGGCCCCACTTCACTAGAAGAGACTCACATCCGGCTATCCGAGGAACAGTGGCCTCCCTTGGATCTAGACCCTCCTTTATAACTACCGCCACCCTCCTGCCCCTGCCCTGGGCCCTTGGCTGATGGAATGTGCGGAAACCTGGTGGGCACATCTCTACGAGGGGGACCCCCCCTCTCGGCCCAACCAGGTCTCCGTAATACCTGTCAGATCCGCGTCCCCCTCCTGAATAAGGTCACAAATGAGGGGGGCCTTATTAACCACAGACCTAGCATTGCACAACATCAGCCTCAGGTCTGGACACCGTAACTCTGGGCAGCCCAGGGAGCGAGAAGAGTCCTGGGGGCTGGGGCATGTCACTGCTCGAAGACAGTGGGTGCGTACCCCCCTAACATGGGGATTTTGTAGTAACCTTCCCCTGCCACACCCATCAAGCATGCTGACCAAGCCATACCCACAGAACTGGTAGTAAAAAATTTTGAAACCCACCATTGGTGGGCAGGTGTAGAACATAAAAGTAACATATTACTTCCAATAAAGAGAAGCTCAATGCTGGAAAGCACAAAACTTCAGAATTTTTACTACCGGTTCTCCAAACTACTTAAAATTTCTGCTAGCGGTTCTCCAGAACTGGTCAGAACCTGCTGAAACCCATCTCTGCTGCCCACCCAGCTGTTCAAAAGCATGCAATATTGTGAGTAGTTAAATGGATACCAACTTGGTGGGAAAAACCTAGCTTGTGTGTGCAGAGAGCAGAAGGCAGCACTGAGCCTGGCTGATGTGAGGCAACGCAACAGGAAGCGAGGTGAGGTGCATGGAGGAACCCAGAAGGACCAGCAACCCAAGCACCTCTAAGCAGCTGGTGAAAGCTAGTTTGCCCCCTATGGTGTACCAAGGATAGGCACACAAGTGCTGAACAGAATGAACTAGCAATTTAGGCTGTCAGGATTGCATTTTGTCTAGCATTTGTAAATTTCCCTGACATTGTATGCCATACACTGAATAAACTAATTCATGTTCTACAAATAGCATTATTATCCATGAAATAACATTATTATTCAATTAGATGAGTGGTAATTAAATGCATTACATGCTATTTTTTCCACAGTTTATGTATAACATGAAGATGTGCTTTAAAAATTACATTGTCACCAAATAAACTGATGAACAATTCAGGATTATATTATTATGGGAGAAGGAGGGGGGGGGAACCCTCCAATCCTAAACTCTTTCTGCTTAGACTAACTCATAGCCAGTTCCATGGACTTTGATCATATCATTTTTAAGTTGTCTTTTTTTCTACTGAGAAACCTCTTACATTCTGAATATATTGTGTAAAAATTGTATGTCAAACTTACTGTTGGATTTTCCACTATTTATTCTATCTTCTTCAGCTTTACCAGGTTGACCAGACAGGAAACACAACCAGATAAAGTAATTTTACTTTGTTAGAAAGCTACATTGACAGAATCTTGCAAGTCTGACAGTAAAATTCTCCCATCATCTCCAATACAGTCTGAGAGAAACTAGGAAGGCTCCCTTGGTAGTCTCCTACCCTGACCACTGTCCTACTGACCATTGTTTGACCATTCCCTTGGCAGCATCTCTTTGTCCTGTCTTCCATGGTTTTCCCACATTCCATTATAATCTTACGCTCTCTTTTTTCCATCTTTGTGTATGAATGGCTCTTTCACTAGGAAAACATAATACAGAAAAATTCTCTCTAAAGCATTTGGTGTTCTTCTCATATTGTTTCGTTGTGCTTTCAAGTTTCTGTACTCCTGTACTGCTTAAGCATAGATGCTTGAAAGCTGGCATAGAAATACAATAAAACCTCTTTCTTGCTTTTCTTCTCCTTTTTCGCAAGACGTCAGATGTAAGTCAAATTTATGAAGAAATAAATATGGGATATATTACTTAGAGACAGTATAATTTAGAGACAGTATCGAGGTTCCTAATCTTCTATACATACAGAAGGTTTAGATCAGATCAAAATCAGATTTTTTTTAATTTTCGAGTCAAAATGGTAGTGCTACCTAATGATGTCAAGAAATTCTTTAGTTTGATAAAGAAATAGACCGTTGTTTAAAGTTAGCCTGTTGGAAGCAAGAATTATGCAATTCATTGTCATTAGCAATGTCATCTTTTCACTGTGACTCAAATGATAATGTTTTTGGAAGAGATGTGATTGTCACTGACCCACGTTTCTCTTTACTTAGTTGACTGCTAATTGTAGAAAGAAGGAAAATGCAATGCAACATCTTATATTTTTCAGCCACACTTGCATTTATTTAAAATATTTTTTAATCAGGCTCTTTCACATTAGCTAACATAATATAATATATTGCAGATAAGAAATATTCATAAAGTTACAGTAGCAATTAAAGAATAAAATTGCAGGATTTGAGCCGATGTTTTTCCATTGTAATTCATTTCACACACTCTCTTCAACTATAATCAGCCAGAGAGTTGCAGAAAAGCCTGCTCCTTAATTTCTATCCTTATCTTAATGAACTAGCAGAAATATAAATTCCGCCCCCCCCCCTAAAAACACATGTAGATTTGCTTGTAGGGAGGAGACTGTGGATTTAATAAATTGCTTTTGTAGGCCAAAAACAAAAACAAAATAAAACCCCATTGGAGTTACACAGCTCTGTTTTGAATCAGTTGCAGCTTAGTAAATCAATGAATCGCTCGTCTCCAAGTAAAGTGTGGTTTGAGTAGATTATTAAAACTGCATATGGGAGAGAAAGTAGTTGGCTATTGTGTGGGCTTTTTCACTGACTAAAGCTTACATTGACTTATAAGGTAACCAAACTTTTCCTAGCAGGCCAAGCTGACTTCTCTCTTTATCTATCAACATAAAAAAAAATAACATGATCCTGACAAGAATGGGTGATAAATGCTTGGCTGGCAGTTTTAGCATTTGGAGAAAAGGCTCATTACACTGCTCTTTGATAGTTTTACAGCTGTTGCTGCCCTTAATACTTTCCTAAAAAGAAGCTGTATATATCTCAAGTGAATTCCTTGGCAGATTAAGGAACACTGAAAAAAGAAAAGAAAGAAAGAAAAGAAAGAAATCAGAAGATACAGCACACAGTCCAAAATCTTGATTTGTAGGTTCTCTCCATTTAATTACTTGTTTTTGGAAACAAACGCTCACTCCAAGAAAATTTGCTACTGTTTTTCTAGAACAAATATTCAGAATAATTTGATAGATTGCTGACTTCTTGGAAGGTTGTATTTATTTCTCTACAATGTAGAGGTAGCAAGCAATAAAGGTGAATGTTCCTCCATATTTTTTTAAAATATATATTTCAAATAATTTTTAAAAATTCTAACTTTGACAAGCAGGAATTTCTTCCATGGTGCTTGTGAATTAGTTATGTAACATTCAGGAAAGCTCTGGTGAAAGAAAACCTCTGGGTTTTTTTAGGACAGAGACACTATTTGTCATACTTTTCAAATGTGTATGAAGACGGGTGGGGGTGGGTTCTTCATGGTCTTGTATTAAGAGATATAGCTGCCTTGGGGTCTACTGGCATTGGGCACCAGCCTCCCCTTTGCATGGACTCCTTGTTCTGGGTCTGTTCTGATCTAAGCTTCACCAAATCACGAAACAGACTCCTTGTCCCGAAAAAACATTATTTGGCTAATGTGAATTCCTAGCATTTACATTCAGCAATGTCCCGGCAAACAGACTTTCAAGGGTGAATTTCAACCACAAACCTTATCAGTCCTTGGACAGTTGCCAGGTTGATAGCTTCCAGGCACAATGCTGTACAATGAGATACTTGGCAAGGAGTCTCTGTGAGACATAAACTCAGATAAGCAAATCTTCTCACTAATAAACAAACTAATTGTCTCTTGCAAACACCACTCCCCTTTTGCTCTTATTTATTCCCTATGGGAGGGGCCATTCAGTGTCCCCTTGTGCCTTTACTCCCAAGTTGACTCCTGTTCCTTAATTGTTCCCTTCTCCTGACAGATTTGCTCATGCGTACAAGCTCCAGATGTTCTTCTCCCCACTTATCTCCAACTCCGAAGACAGCTGATAACTATTGGACGGCCCGGGCCCCATCTCTGCCTCCGACACAGAGAACTCATCAGAGCCTTCCCCAGACTCCAGGACTGGCCCATGTTCCTCTCCAACCTCTTCACTGTCTGAGTCTGCCACTGGTTCCACTGGCCACTGGTGGACCACAACAGGGTCTTTAACAAAGGTAAGTGGTAGAACTACCATAATCTGGATTGTAATGGATTAATAGCACAGCAGGAAGGATAGAACAAGCTGCTACTACTGCAGAGATAAGGAATATGATCTTGACAGAGATATGTCAAGATAAGCAAAAAGGATTGAAGCATTTTTCTAAAGTCCAGAACAAGATCATATGGCAGTGACTCAAGCAGCCTTACTGAACTATAAGAAGGAGGATGGGATACAGCATACTCAGACATGCAACATTCTGTTATTATAGCCACTCTCAATAAAAGTACATTTAGCCTTCTTGTGTAGTTGACTTTGTGGTCTGGTCTACCTAGTTGGGTTGAACTTCCCACACAGTTGTCTGCTGTTACAGTTAAGTAAGGTGTCATCTCAACAGCAGTAGTATGCTGAGAAATGAAATTCTCAGGGGACCTTGTGGCTTCCCCAGATAATTGCAGCTGGCTATTTTCTTCCTCTTTCTTCCTTTTTGTTCCTTTTTACTTAGGATAGAATGAGGGAAGAGAGAGGGAAGAGAGTTATCTGGGCAGCAAAAATCTAAAAGAAAATCTATTACAGGTAATTCTCAAATTTACGATCAAAATAGAATCCAAAATTTCTGTTGTTCAGTGAGACATTTGGTAAGTGAGTTTTGCCCCATTTTAGGTCCTTTCTTGCCACCATTGTTAATGAATCATTGCAGTTGATAAGTTAGTAACCCAGTTTTTAAGTGAATCTTGCTTCCCCATTGTTTTTGCTTGTCAAAAGGTAGCAAAAGGAAATCACATAACCTTGGGACATAGCAACGGTTATAAGTATGAAACAGTTGCCAAGCATCTGAATTTTGATCACATGATTAAGGGACTGGTATAAATTTGTAAGTGTGAAAAATGGTCATAAGTCATTTTTTTCTGTGCTGTTGTAACTAGATTTTAGTAACAGTATGCAGACATTTCTAATTTGGTGGTCATATACATTTTTTTCAGGAATACTAAATTTAAGACATACTATGAGCTCCCGTTCCTTGTCCCAGCTTCTGCCAAACTAGCAGTTCGAAAGCACATAAAAAATGCAAGTAGAAAAATAAGGACCACCTTTGGTGGGAAGGTAACAGTGTTCCATGCGCCTTTGGCGTTTAGTCATGCCAGCCACATGACCATGGAGAAATCTTCAGATGGAGCTGGCTCTTCGGCTTTGAAACGGAGATGAACATCGCCCCCTAGAGTCAGGAACGACTAGCACATATGTTTGAGGGGAACCTTTTATTTAGAGGGGATTGATTGGTTGATTAATTGATTGACTCAATTACTGAGCTACCTCCACCTACCATTTTACTTTCTAAGAATATTTGAAACTGATTCTTTACCTTGTAGCATGCTAGCTTCCCCAAAAAATTTTTTTAATGTATTGGACTAAGATCAGGTGGAACAGAAAGCCTGCTAGACAGTGTTCTGTGGAATATTCTATATGTAGATACCCTGAATACAATGCAGAGTCCTGTAACTTAGTTGTACCATGGGTTGACATTTGTATTTCATTATCTGCTCCTTTCAACAGTGATTCCAAAGTCAACTATTCACTAATTTTGTTGTTCTCTTCTGAGCTGATGGTTTTTCAGTTTCAGGGTCTATATTTTATTTGGACTTAGATTAAATCAGACATGAAAAATTCTAACTGCCTGTGGTTGAGAAGGGAACCAATATATATATTTTATATTTTATGGTTTTTTTAATTTATTTTCATTGTATTATGACATGCAATCCTGTTTCTTGGCTTGGATTTAATGATCAATTGCATAAAACTCTCTTCTAAAATATATTATTACCTGATGAAATAAAGAGAATCATACACCATAATGTCTTTTTGTTGGGCTGATTTTATTGGTTGCTGTGAGTTGCTTATGATCACTGTGAATGATAGGAGACTGACCATACAAGTTATTTCAATAAACATGTTCATTTATAGATGTCTTTTTTTCCTGAAATATAACATTTTTAATGAAAGCAAAATAAGATTTGATTCTAAGAAGTGAATGAATTGTGCATTCCACATTGTCTATTTTTTTCCTTATTTTATTTCTTCCCCTCTTATTTTGAAGCCCTTCTGTATATCCTGACACACAGGGTGGATCTCAGATTCTAATCAAACATGATACGCAAATACATGCAATCCAGTTATAACTACACTTAAAAGCACACCTTAGATCAGATGGAAACCAGAGTTGCAAGATAGCTTAAACTTTCTTCATTGATTGGTTCTTTTCTCCAGATTACTAAATGCCTATGTGGGATTGAAGCAGGGGTGAAATCCAGCAGGTTCTGACAGGTTCTGGAGAACCGGTAGCGGAAGTTTTGAGTAGTTTGGAGAACCAGCAAATACCACCTCTGGCTGGCCCCAGAGTGGGTGGGAATGGAATTTTTGCAGTATCCTTCCCCTGCCACATCCACCAAGCCACGCCTACCAAGCCACACCACACCCACCCAGCCACGGCCACAGAACTGGTAGTAAAAAAATTTAAATTTCACCACTGGATTGAACAAAAAAAATTGATCAGTGTTTTTTTTTATTTGTTGATGGAATCCAATTTCCCAGAACAAAATAGGACTGTTTCCTATGCATTAAGTTCTCTTTTCTATACTGTCAGCCCTTGAATTAGTATTTTTAATTTTTCAATTTAATTTCATTTAATTTTTAGTTTTCCAAAAATCAAAAATGCAGCTTTTTATCAGGATTCCATCTGGGACCAGAGGTTTAGTCTTCCGAGCTTTTGGACTCATGCTGGAGCCCTATCTCAGATAATTTCTCTACCAAAATGTGTCATTCTAGTAGAAAGAGGTTCCCTGAGGATGGGCTCCAGCACACGTCCAAAAGCTCAGAAGACTAAACTCTGGTCCCTGTGACAGACCCAGATGGAATCCTGCAATTTTATCTTGGGACACATATATTTGTGTTTATTCGTGGTAGCTTCTTTGTTTATGCTGACATCATGATTATTTTGAAATCCTGAAGCACAATATTTCTTGTAAAGTTGTGAGGTGCCAAACCAGTATCAGAAACAGGGGTTAAATAATAGGATCACACTGGAAGATAGATGGAGTTGGGGGAGTCAATCCAATCCAAAGTACACTGCATTTACTGTAATGCATTTATGAGCCCAAATATATGAGTTAGGTTTGAACAGTTCATGCAAAACTTTCTGTGATAAAGACTTTCCTTCCTTTTGAGTGATATGCCTGGGATTATTCGGCAAAAAACAGTAGATGGGATCAGGAATAAAACTGAATTTGATTTAATTGACATTTAATGAAAATTATACTAAATCATTTTTCCTGTCAGTTTAAAAAAATATTAAGTTAGTAAATACGTTTTGAAATCTTCAGAGACCATATGCAGGGATCAGGGATTATATATATCCAAATGGACATATTAATCTAAAGCAGATGTTGTCAAACTCTAATACCAGGACATCATAACATGATATATGACTTTTCACAATGTGTTATGGATAGTAAAAAAAAAAAAATCATTTCCTAAAAGATAAGTAATTTTCATCAACCTTTTTTTTAAAAGTTACTTTTATTAGTAGCAGAAGTCTAAAAATTTTCAGTAAGAAAAAATAACTACCCCAGAGTCACTTTTCAGGGTAAGATGGGTGATATATAAATTTAATAAATAAAAAAAATATTGAACTTCATTAACATATGTACACCTATAGACTTTCCAAAGGCTATAAATATATTATATGTGTTGTCAGAAATCTTAGTCAATGGGGAAACTGCCAATCATAGCATTCCTGTGATTGTTGGATGGTTTTTGAAATGTTTTTCTGGATGTTTCGCTTCCTGGTTAACCAAGTTTCAAAATTCAGATTATATTTTGCTTTCCATTAAGCCTGTTCCAAAACCACTCATCCCACTGTGACCATACTCAGCAAAGCAGGCACAGACTTTGAATGACTTTCCTCCTACTTTCCACACAAATATGTCATGAACCGCAGTTTGAGAACGAATCTCAAACCCGTCAGGAAGATTTGCAAGTTGGAAATGTTTATTTTGTATCTTATTTATTTTGATAAACCATTTAGGAAAATAATCCCTTTTCATTTGTTCAGGTGAATCATGGAGCATTCAGATTGGATAGAAAATGAAACCTCATGCATCTTGTTCATCTCCTCATATTCCACAAAAAAGTTTCAGAAGATGAGGGCTTAACTGAGCTTGTCACCCTAACTAGACTTCTCTGGGAATCTCTGAAGTAGATCTGAATAATACACAGCAGTGATTCTCAACCAGTGGTCTGAGGAACTCTAGGAGCCTGGGATGTGATCACAGGGGGTCCGTGAAGGCTTGAAGAAATGACTTTGAAATCCTGAAGCATATTTCTTGCAAAGTTGGGAGGTGCCAATCCAGTATCAGAAACAAGAGTTCAATAATAGTATCCCAGTGGGGGATAGATAGAGTTGGGGCAATTAGTCCAATCCAAATACCCTGCATATAATGTAATGCATTTATGAGGTCAAATATATGAGTTAGGTTTGAATGGTTCATGCAAAACATTCTGTGCTAAAGACTATCCTTCATTTTGAGTGATATGCCTAGGGTTATTCTATTTCTAACAACAACAACAACAACAACAACAACAACAACAAAAACAACAACCGTAGTAGATAGAATAGAATAGCAGAGTTGGAAGGGACCTTGGAGGTCTTCTAGTCCAGCCCCCTGCTTAGGCAGGAAACTCTACACCACTTGGATTTTCAATAACCGAAAAGAATTTCTGGCCAGGGTTCAAATCCTCTTTAGATTCAACCAGGTTATCAGACAAACTTCCAAACTTTATTTTTTTCTTCCTTTGAATGACAAATGTTTCTCCTCAGGGCTATATAAAAAACAAAGATTAGACAAAGAGACACTTCGTATAGCAGGATACTTTCTTACTTTCTGGAAAGTAAGTCCAAAGTCCTTTTCTTCACTTTCAAGCTTTTTTCTGAATATGGAAGACAGATATACTATGGAAGGAAATCCATTAAAGTGATTTGCATGAACTCTTCCTTCCTTTTGATTTGTCCCCTGGGATTTTAAGGCAGCATCAAGACAGAGCCCTGATTTCTACACTTGGTTTACAATTACAAAAGAGAAACACTGTTAACACAAGAGCATGGGTATGTAGGTATGTTTTGGAGAAAGCTTTTGTGTTCTGTGGGAGCGCAGAGAGGAAGAATTCACAGTTGAAGGAGTGGACCAGCCGTCAGCTCAGCAGGCAATTGATGGTGAAGGAGGAGCCAGCCAGGACTTCTACAAGGCTACAGCAGAGTCAGACAAGCTGAAAAGGAATCAAGCAGTTTCACCCCCCCCCCCCCCCCCAATAAGGATGCTACAACCAACTAGCAGCTGGTAAAGCATCTTCTTTTTCCCACTTCAGCACAGACCGAGAAACTGCAAAACCAACATTTCAGAAGCAATTCAGAACAACAGCTAAGTGCAATAGAAGCCAAGTAACTTGAAGGTGGCTAAGGGCTGGTTAAAGCCCATGTTATAAATTCAGGCAATAGCAACAGAAAACAGAATAACAGAGTTGGAAAGGACCTTGGGGGTCTTCTAATCCAAACTGGAAACCCTACACCACTTCAGACAAATGGTTATTCAATCTCTTCTTAAAAACTTCCAGTGTTGGAGAATTTACAAGACGGGATCAGGACTAAAACTAAATTTGATTAAATTGACATTTAATGAAAAGTATGCTAAATAATTTTATGATTTAAATCTTGAGTTAAGTCTTGGGGCTCCGTGGCCATGGTCCATGGCCCCAAAAAGTGGCTCCTGGTTAAAGGGGCTCCTGGTGAAGAAAAGGTTGAGAACTACTAGTATACTGTACTTAGAATTGCACTGCACTGTAAGAGGGGCTGTGGCTGCCGGCATCCCGATATAGCCAGCTGACTCCATCGCTGGTTATTGGGGGCGAATCATTGGCCCCCACGGAAAGGGTTCGCAACTTGGGCGTCCTCCTGGATTCACGGCTGTCTTTAGAGGATCACACGACAGCCGTGGCCAGGGGGGCTTTCTATCAGGTTCGCCTGATACGCCAGCTGCGGCCCTTTCTAGATCGGGACTCCCTATGCACAGTCACTCAGGCTCTCGTCACTTCCCGCCTGGACTACTGCAATGCTCTCTACATGGGGCTCCCCTTAGGGTGCACCCAGAGACTCCAACTGGTACAGAATGCGGCCACACGGGGGATTATGGGAGCGACGGGACGCTCCCACATGACACCTCTCCTGCGTGAGCTGCATTGGTTGCCGGTGGACTTCCGGGTGCGTTTCAAGGTGTTGGTAATCACCTTTAAAGTGCTCCATGGCTTAGGGCCAGGGTACTTACGGGACCGCCTTCTGCCACCAATTGCCTCCCACCGGCCAATTCGCTCCCACAGAGAGGGCCTCCTCAGGGTGCCGTCAGCCAGACAATGCCGGCTGGCGACCCCCAGGGGGAGAGCCTTCTCTGTGGCAGCACCTACCCTCTGGATTGATCTGCCTCCAGAGTTAAGAACAATTTCTGACCTCCCGACTTTCCGGCGGGCTTTAAAAACTCATCTTTTTCAGCTTGCCAGCTTAGCCTGATTCCTGTAAATATTTTATCACTTTTAGAGTTTTTATTATCTTTTAAATGAACTAGTTGTAATCTACGGCTATTTATATTTGTTCTTTAACGAAATTTTTAACTTTCGTGTATTTGTTTTTTAAATTGGCTGTGCACCACCCTGAGTCCGTAAGGAGAAGGGCGGTATATAAATCTACAAAAAAAAGAAAAAAGAAAAAAAAAGAGCATTTGCTGATGATGTCAATGCTTGACAAGCCTGTTCATCACTTCTGTTACAGAACTGGCAGGATTTGTATAGTTGAAGATATAATTACAAAAGAACAAGAAAAAAAACTTACTCCCTATTTCTGATTTACAGTTATGTTTGGTCTGTGGGAGAGAAATATGCAAGGCCTTCAGCTGCATTCCTTTCTTGTACGCAAATATAGGCTTTTTTGGGAGAAGGAAATTTATAAGTGGATAAAATAAAATAAAAAACTTTATAGTTTGTCCAGTTCACAGTTTATCCAGTATTACTTTTTTGACTTGAGTTTGTGAGACTATCGCTAACAAATAAAAGATTGGACAATGGGTTCTATTATTGCCAATTTCTCTTTCACAGTATTTTGAAGCAAAAATTATCAATATTTGAAAAATAATTTCAGCAGAGAAATGCAACGTAGACCTCTGATTTCAGCACAAATCAGTGTATTTTATTTAATACTGACCATTAAGGCAAATTACAACAAATTACAAAGTGGCTGATAGTTTTTCTTTTCCTAATATCCCATTGTCTTTTGTTCTTGTAAGAGAACTAAATTTATAGCTGTCTTTTTAAATCAAATCGAGGGCTGGATGATAATTTTTTTTAAAAAAAAATTGATTTATATGCTGCCCTTCCCTAGAGACTCAGGGCAGCTTACAATACATTAAGCAATAGCCTTCATACTTTTGTATATTTTATACAAAGTCAGCTTATTGCCCCACAAACTGGGTCCTCATTTTACCTACCTTAGAAAGGATGGAAGGCTGAGTCAACCTTGAGCCTGGTGAGATTTGAATTCGCAGTAATTGCAGGCAGCTGAATGTTAATAAAAGGCTTTAGTTTGCTGCACCACCAGGCTCTTAATGCTAAAATGCCAGAACTACAAGATGTCCGTTTCTACAACATCAAGATTTGCTTGCATAAAAACCTACCCGAAATGTATTTATTTCATATACTTTCCTTTTCATTTGACTGGTTGAAAAGCATTTTTTTTTAAATCAGCATGTACATACAGGGTTATGTACCACCCCAAGCTCAGCAACATTCAGGCCATTTCTTATCTATGAAAAACTTAACAACAACAACAACAAAAAACCCAACACCAGACATACATTTTGATCCCTGCATGACGAGGATGGCAATGTTCCATCAAGTTAATGTCGACTCTTAGCAAACACATTTATAGATTTTCTCCATGATGATAGAACTAGGTCATTCGGTCTTTCAGTGGTGCACGGTTACCACTGTAACTGAAGCCATCTATCTTGTGGCTGGTCATCCTCTTCTTTTCTTTCTTTCCACCTTTCCCATCAATAGAGACTTTTCCAGAGAGCTGGTTCCTTCGCATAATGTATATGAAGGTTGATATGAGTGTTAACTATATTAGAGCAGTATTTCGAAGTAACATTTCAACGTTATGTTCAATTGTAGATTTTAAGTCAATTAGAAAAGTCAGTAACACCAGTGAGGAATATTTAAAGAACATAAATGATATCGGAATTCTTCATGTGTAACCAACTCTAGACAACTTGATGCAGAGAAGGATCAGTAGCTCCATCTTAAAAATTATAGTGGCTAGTCTCTTTCTGCCACGACTGCCCTCTTGCGCAACTAACAAGCTGCTCTAATTAGAAGTTTTTCACTAGTCTGATTGTAGAAGGAGGCTTTGAAGTGAATGACTACGTTTCATCTTTTGGAAGAAAAACTGTTCTGTTATCAGCAAAGAAATAAAGTTTTATTTCTGTTTTACACTGATGATAGAACACAATCTCTGGTGGCTTGAAAATGAGACAAATTTTTGTGCCTTGGTGGTAGAACAAACTCATAATAATAGTCAGGATGTCCACTCAGCCAATACCAGAGTAAGGGTGAAATTAAACGTTATGAAAAGAACATTTTTGTTTCTGTAATGTCTTTGGCAAATGAAGTGTGGTGAGTGGCAAATAGGGAAAAGGGCTTGTTTGGAAATGCCACTTTGGTTGTTGCCAAAGAAACTCTGTCCAGATATGCTGAACAAATAGCCCATTTCCAGAAAAGTTCTCCACTTTATTGTATTTTTTCTTCTTTTGGTTTTTCAAATTCATATTTTTAAAACCTAAAATCTTTTCAGATTGTTTCATGTGATGCATTTTAATTATTATTCTCTGATTTATAAATTTGGTACAGTGATAGTTGTTAGCTATTATTATAATTTTCATTGTATATTTGCTGTTTATGTATCACATTTATATCCCATCTTATCTCTGGCAGTTCAAAACAACATCAATTAGGGAAGAGGTGGGTTTCAGCAGGTTCTGATCAGTTCTGGAGAACCGGTAATGGAAATTTTGAGTTTGGAAAACCAGTAAATACCACCTCTGACTGGCCTCGCCTCATCTATTCTCTGCCTCCAGAGTCCGAGCTAATTCACAGCCATGACATTTCCTGGTTTCTCTCACATCCAGGTGACAGCCAAGTCTGATTCTTCTTACTCTTTGGGGATCAGCCAAAATTGTTAAAAGCTGCCACTTAATATAGAAAATGTTGAATGCCTGAAATCTTACCCACATTTTCTTTGGAGTAACACTTCTCCAACATAATGGGTTGATTTTCATGGAAACTAGCTTGAATATTATTTCTGTTTCAAAAACATTTCCTTTTAATAGAACATGGTTCATGGTTACTTAGTTGAATTAATTCAGGGGTTTGAATCAGAGGTGGGTTTCTGCAGGTTCTGACTAGTTCTGGAGAACCAACAGCAGAAATTTTGAATAGTTCAGAGAACTGGTAGTAAAAATGCTGATTGGCCCCGCCCCCATCTATTTTCTGCCTCCTAAGTCCTAGCTGATATGGGAGGATATGGGGATTTTGCAGTAACCTTC
Organism: Masticophis lateralis; assembly: GCA_030761175.1. NCBI lineage: Eukaryota > Metazoa > Chordata > Lepidosauria > Squamata > Colubridae > Masticophis > Masticophis lateralis. Next base: position 26,109,468 of record JAUDYJ010000005.1, read on the forward strand.
CCCTGGAATGGGGAAGAAATGGAGATTTTACAGTATCCTTGCCCTGCCACATGCACCAAGCCATGCCCACCAAGCCATGCCATGCCACACCCACCAAGCCACGCCCATAGAACCAGTAGCAAATTTTTTTGAATCCTATCACTGAATCAGTAATCTTCCTTCACTTAATCTTCCAAATAATAGCATCGAATGAAGTAGATTAAACTGTAACTAATCTCAGATTTTAATGTAATTTAGATCTTCCCAATGCAATCTTATATACATTGATTGTATAAAGTTATTTTTTATCATTATTTGTAATCTCCAAGGTAACATTGGTGTTATGTGGTGAATAAATTTGCTGCAATTAAATAAACAAATAAGAGAAAAGGGGATAATTATAAATAATAAACAAGGAAACATTAATAGGAATTTCCCAGTTCTATTTTTTGCACGAAGTAAAGCATGCATCAAATAAAGGGAAAAAATTGGGTAAACTATGATCTAAAACTGATCCTGCTGAGACATTTTGGAGAACTGAAAAGAAGGATTAATGGGGAAGCAAGAATACTGAATACTTCATCCACTAATTATGCCTTCAAAATATTTTAAGTTATTATATTGATTATAATATTATTTTTTCCTGAGAAAATCCAAACTAAGTGCTTTGCATTATTTATTGCTATGCATTATTTTCTATCAGTTTGGACAGAATTTTATATGACTGAAATTTTTCTGGGTTTGAAAAGTCCTAAAACATCCTGCATGTCTTGATTTATGAAAAAGACTTGTGCGAATGTGCCATGTTTCATTGTACAAGGGTCTCTTCATTGGTCTACAGCTTCTCTGGTTTTCCAGTTTTCCATTAAATCCCTCAGCAATCACATGCTGTGTCATCTCCAAATAAAATAAATTCCAAACAGTGAAATAAATTTGAAGGAAAGGATTAATTATACCGAGAATAGTAGAAAGGTAATTTGAAAAGTAGTAGGAAAAGAGAAATTCAATACATCATGCTCCATATAATTACTGCAGCCAGAATAAAATTCGCCCAAAATAGGAAGCAAGAAAACAATCGATCAAATGCAATGATCATAAAAAAGATGCTAGAATGCGCAGAAATGGACAAATTAACGATGGAATTAAGGGACAGAGAGGAAACAGTGTATTATGAGATGTGAAACAGGTGGTATAATTGGCTTGAAAAGAAGTCTAAAATCAATGTATAGTGAATGAGTAGGAAAGATAATAAAATGAAAAAATATATATTTAGAGTGTAGTATACATGTAAATATTATATATATTATATAAATAAGTAACTATGAAATAAGAATGTATATGTATAAAACAATAGGCCTAACACACACATGGCACAGTGGCACAGTGGTTAAAGTGCAGTACTGTAGGCTACTTTTGCTGACTGCTGGCTGCCTGCAGTTTGGCAGTTCAAATCTCACCAGGCTCAAGGTTGACTCAGTCTTCCATCTTTCTGAGGTGGGTAAAATGAGGACCCAAATTGTTGGGGGCAATACGCTGAGTCTGTTAACTGCTTAGAGATGGTTGTAAAGCACTGTGAAGCAGTATATAAGTAAGTGCTATTGCTACTCACAACTTTTCCAAAGCTAACTATAGTATATGCTTTGCTTTAAGGACAGTGAACAGATAGGTGATGATGGGAAGAAACCACTTCTGTGAACTTTTTCTTTAATTGTGATTGATGCAAAGAATGCAATTTTCACCCAAGGACTTATAGGTCTTCTTTGAAAGATCAAAAGATTTTAGGAATGAAATATTAGTGCCAAATATATATCAGACTTATCTTTTGTAACATAATTTTGTGTTAGTTAGTTTCCAAATGACCTTAATTTCTGTCTTTAAAAAAACTCCCTGAATTTTATTAAAAAAAGATACTCAATTTTCTGTGCATAAGAATTTTTCTTGGCATCACAGCTACATTTGTTATTTCCATGATCCACAACTGAACATTATAGAACATAGTTTGACAAATTGTGATAATTATGACTATATAATTATTGTATTTTTCGGAGTGTAAGATGCACCTTTTTATCCCCTAAAAGAGGGTGAAAATCTGAGTGCATCTTATAGTCCGAATGTAGCCCCTCCCAGCCTCTGAAACGGAGGTTTGAGAGGCTGAAAAAAGCCTCTGAAACCTCCATTTGAGAAGCTGAGAAAAAAGCCTCTGAAATGGAGATTTGAGAGGCTGAAAAAAACGCAAGGCGCAGAGCTCACAACCAATGAACCTGTCACTAAAATTCACCTCTGAGAACAGCTGATTGGGGGTATTCTGGGAGGCTAATACACCTCCAATCAGCTTTTTTCTTATTTTCTTAAAAAGTTGCATCTTATACTCCAGTGCATCTTATAGTCCAAAAAATACGGTTAAATCTTATTTTTTACCTGTTTCAGAATGGTATATTCAGCTGAATCCTAAGAATACTTATTTCCATCTCTAAATTCAGCTCTCATTCAATTGCTTTTAATTCACTTCATTCAGTTCCATTCAATTTATGGTTGCTTCCAGATAACTGCTACATACTGGCTCAGTTCTATAGATTTTTATGGAAAGGAAAGATGGGGGCCTTTTACATATTGCACAAACATGCATGACAATCTCTTTTTTCTGTCTTCTCTCTATGATATTCCCTTAATTTCATGCCCATCTTATGAGTTATGAGATAACTATATGTTGTCCTTAGCTGTATTGGTATTAAGTAGTATTTTACCATTATTCTAAGACTTTCCGAAGATAGCTTCAAGATGTTAGGCTCTGTCATCCATCACTTTGCAGAAAATGTGTAACTGATGTGATTTTAAAAAGCTACAAAAGATGGACTAGGAACAGGGAATGGAGCCAGCAAATTTTGTGCCAGCATTGTTCTGCCAATTCAAGGATGGGTGAAAGCATCGGGAAAGACCTAAATATATGAGTTATAATGATATAATAATGTGAATGTGTACCAAAACTCCTGATCAGCAACTTCACATGAGCACTGAATTGATGGAAAAGAATGGAATTTAGAGGGTTCCCAAAACAAAATCACCAGTCAAATAGAAATCTTTATTCTCCTCATTAGGACTCAGGATTAAATTAGTGATCGTTTGATACTTCAAAATGAAGCTCAGCTTCTCAGCTAGACCTAGAAAAAGACTTATAGATATAGCCTGGTCACATTATAATGTTCATTGTTAACCAGAATGAAGCTCTTGTTGATTTTACCAACTGCCAGTGGAAAATGTAAATAGTTGTTCTGTAGTTGGATGGCACAATAAGAAATCAATAAATGACTTTTATGGCCTTTGGATTTGTTATTTTTTTCAGGATGTAGTAATTGACACTGTTCCCACCGATCTTTATCAGATAGTCCTGCATTACTTGTGTTGCTAAATGATCTATCACATTAAACTTGAGGTTCACAGTAAGAAAATAGGTGAAGCATTTAATTCCCTCATGTCAATGTTTTATCTTTTAATAATTTAATAGCTAGAACATAGTACTAGGGAATGGCACAGAGAAGAAGCTGAAATTCAATTGACTGAGAAATTACCTCAGAAAACTTATTTTCTTTTCCTAGAAATAGTAGGTACATCCCTTTGGAATCCAAGATCTGAAAGTCATGTAGGGAGAATGTAATCAAATAATATGTGATTAATTAAGTGATGAAAGAAAAGGAATGTTGTTCCCAGAACTTAATTAAGCACAACCCAAACTCATTTGGCAGGGCAGTGTTCCAGAAAACAAATTTTAGATAATAAAATCCTCTCTTGGATTTAAATAAAACTTTCTGAAAGGCAGAAATAGCTCATGGGCTACTTGAAGTCTATGATAATAACAATAATAACACGGGTATGCCTGTTGCTATTGAAGTGGATTCTGATGTTATCAAATTTAAAAAATACATCAATATTTAATCAGTTTAATCAATTAATACACTTACTCTTGACTTAATTAATTTATATATTTTGGTATGGTTACTTTGGATCAAAACCCTCTTTTTATGGTTTTGTGGAAATGACACTCAAGGCTAGAGAATCTACTCAAAAGCTAATTCCAAAGCTGTAACAATTCGTTCATGAGTAAATATGTTGAACATATTTGCATAAAAGAAGAGTTCAGATCAAAGAACTTAATCAGCATTTGTCAAATCCAAAGTGTAGATTAGAGCTCAGGATTATGGAATGAGACTATATATGTTAGTTTTTGAAGTATCAGGAAACCATCTGTTTTTTTTTTTATGCAGTTCACTAATGTAGACATTGCTTTGGACAGTGAAGGACATCACAACATCTTGAATGAGCCCTGCATTCTTCCCTAATAACTTTTAGGGTGACCACAGAATAAACCACTTCTAATATTGGTAGACTTCTAATTCTTGGTAGAGAAGAGAATGGGGCAAGCATTGAGTTCAGAAGCTAAGCAGATCTGGGTTTCTAATATTCGGGTGCAAGATAAGTGAAGAAACTCTGGGCTCTAGCCTACAGTAGGAAATCAATCAATCAATCTGATGATAATAGTTAAACCACTTCCATACTGTTGTCAAGCAAACCCTATGGATGTGTTCATGTAATCATCAGAAGATGAATTTGACTCAAAGGCAACTTTATCGTTTTAATGTCTTGCAACGTTCATTTTTACTTTTCAGATCATTTAAATACTGAAAGCTCCATTACATCTGCTTTATCATTTGTACATCTTGAGCAAATAAAAACAAGCATTCATGCTCAGCAGGAGCATCCAAGAAAGTTCAAATGTTGTCTGAGCTTCAGGGGATCAGATATTATACAACATTTGCATTAAAACTATTTCCTAGTGAGTCTTTGGCACAATTCTTTCACTCATGCATTTCCCATTAATACAGAAAGACCCAAAGCAGATTTCTCAATGAGACATGATCGTTGGGCTGAAATTTTAGAAGCCAAGTGCCCCTCTAGGTTTAATTGCTATATTTCTATCAGCTGATTTTTGTAATTGTATGATTTTGTAATAGCGAATACATTGTTGGAAAGTCTCATAGACTTTTTATTTATTTTTTTGCAAAATTCATACATTTTATATGGAACATTTATGCTCAAAATGGGGTATTGCAATCAAATACAAATAAAATTATAAAATAAACATTAAAAAAGGTCAGAAACATGTACAAAAGACAGATAAATAATGAACACAAACAAAAACTAAGTTAGCATACTTACAGCAGCCATAACAAGGGAGTTTATGGACAAAAGCCTAAATAAACAGAATGTTATTACCAGTTAATCAATGGACATTTTTCAATAAATATTTTCCTATTCAGACATGGTAAACAACCAACATTAATTGTCTATAATATAACTATATTATATCCGTTTCAATAGTGAAACCAATTTTCACACGCCTGATTTAATTCCAATATTCAGTAATAAGGATAAATAAATGTGTTAATAAATAGAATTGATAGTATACATTGTAATCATGCATACATTCTCCTATTTATTTATTTATAAATATATTTATAATAATATAAATATAAAATATTTATAAATATTCTCCTACTTTTGGATAATGAATGAATAAAAATGAATGAATGAATGAAAATAATGAAAATGAAAATGAAACTCAGATCTCTGTAAAATTAAAATTATATTCTGTCCTATGCAAAAAGGCCAAAATATTGTTTATACTTTATTTTTCTCAATAATTGTCATAAGAAAGGATTCTGCCTTCTTATGACAGAAAACAAGAACAGAAGTAAGAAAAATGTAATTAAATATCCATTTTCCATTATACAAACTACAAGTATACAAACCTATAGTTAAAAAGCAAGTGCTTCATGTTGACACTTGTACTACCAAATTGAAGACAGATTATAAAAGACAAACTTCTCATAAATGTTAAGGAACAATAAACATCATGAAGTGGCTTTACAATGACAAACATTATATTTGTTTGCAGGCTTACCTGTAAATCATAGAAATAGAATCATAGGATTAGAAGAGACCTTGGAGGTCTTCTAGTCCAACCCCCAGATCAAGTAGAAGATCCCATATCATGCTGGACAAACAGGTGCCCAATTTCTTATTATAGAATAACAGAGTTAAAGAAGACCTTGTTCAGGCAGGAGACCCTACACCATTTCAGATAGGTGGCTGTCCAGTTTCTTCTTAAAAGCCTCCAGTGATGGAGCACCCACAATTTCTGAAAGTAAGCTGTTCCACTGGTTATTTGTTCTCACTGTCAGGAAATTTCTCCTTAGTTCTAGGTTGAATCTCTCTTTGATTAATTTCCATCCATTGTTTTTTGTCTTGCCTTTGGGTGCTTGGGAAAATAGATTTACTCCCTCTTCTTTGTCGCAGCCCTTCAAATATTGAAACTGCTATCATATCCTTTATAGAAATGTTTGACTGTTGTCGTAATCTGGTGGAAACATCTTCATCTCTCAATATCCTATTTACATTACAGCTATGTGGTGTATTGTGTGTGGGGATGCCATTTAAAAAAATTCAGAGACTGCTATTTGAGAGGCAATCTCTTCCTTTTCCTCACCTCCAGAAAACAAGTATAGCTAATAAGATCCAAGGCACTGGAATGCTGTTCACGATTTGCGTTCTACTTTTCTTCATCTTGATCACATGCACAGAACAGTTTTTAAGCTTTTGCTAATTTTCTTTCTTTTCAAAGGAGGAGCAGTTAGTTTAACCATCTGAACTTGTTATTGCAAATAGCAAATGCTCTGTGGCGTACATTTTACTTTCAAACTGCAAATGAAATATTGATTCAGAATGTAGAATGCAACCTACAATGAAATGTGTTGTAGAAAATAGATTTTAGGGGCCACCAATGCAATGCATTTCTAAAGCATTTTAAAAGATGTGTTTTTCATATCAGATAAATGTAGCATGTGAAGGAGCTGGCTTCAGGCAGCAATTTTTGCTGCAGCAATGCTTTTACAAGCCACTTAAGTGCTGTTAAGTGTATTTCTAATGTTATGATTCATGTATTGTGATACTTCATAGATGATGAAGGAATAACTTTCAAGTTGTCACTATCATTAATGTAAGAAATGGAATTCCTCAATTATGAGAAATGGAATCTCTTAATTATGACTTGGGAACATATAGTACAACTAATGTGATGTTAGATTAAGTGAAGACACATCTGCAATAATTTTTGAGGATGAGCTAAGTGCTCATTTTTTTTTCCAAATAAAATATAGCTCTTTGTTGGTGAAAGAGGAGGAATTAATACTAATGATTTCAAAAATCAATATTCTGTTTTATTCAGGGAGATACAACTTGTATCTCACTTTTGGTCTCATTGTGGTTTCAGAAGGAAAAAAAGTCATCCCATTTTTGTAACTTCTGTATTTGTGGATTCATGAATAACATATTCCAGCGGATGTACTGAGAAGTAGAACCACAGAAATTCTGACATCACAAATGGGATTTGGGTGATAACATCTGACTGTTGTTAAAAATAGACACAGAGTTGGCCAATTCCTTCACACTCTTTCCAACTTAAGAGCAGATCTGGCTAAACATTCAGTTCTGCAATGAACTGAGCTAAAGGTTTATGTGCTGGAAACAAGATAAGGACAATATCATGGAAACAAAGAAAAAAGATGCCAAGACAAATTTGTGCTTGTCAAACCAAATTTGTGGTTTGATGCAAGGAAAGGAAAGTCTTTCTGCCTCCCTCCTTCCTTCCCTCTCTCCCCCCTTTCCCTGTCCCTGTCCCTGTCCCTCTCTGTTTCTCTGTCCTCTGCTTTGCTTCCTTATTTTTTTCTGAATTTTAGAGGGTATTCGGAAACTATGGGCAGAAAAAAAATATTCAGAAAACTCAAGAATGCATCTTGACAGCTTCTGTGTACACATCAGCATTTTCTCTGTATGTATATCACACATAGTGCCATCCTCTTCTGTTCCCCACCAGCACACTGAGGAAAGGGAGCTAGCTAGCTAGAGCTGTTGAACTTTGGAAACCCCATTGATATTCAGAAGATGATGGCTTTTATTAGGGCTAGACTTTTGGAAGGCAGCAGGTAGGCTACTAGGCAGGTGAGTATTGTAGAGATATGGTTGCTTTATTCTGCACTATTTTGTCTCTTTCCATTCAAACTTGGCATCTCTCACTGACTCGTTCTCAAAACAAGAAAATAATGTCTGCAATTCAACTGAAAATATGTTAAACAGCACCAAAGAGAGATTTTTCCCCCCTCTTCTTTAAATTGGAATTGAAACAATTTCTTGGATTTGGAATTGGAATGGGAGTTAAATAATGAAAGTCAGATAATCCTGGGAAAGAAGAAAAGAGTAAAAGTAAGAAAGAGACTCAGAATCATTCTGTCTTGATTTTGTTTGACATAAAAGGGGCAGAGGGGAAACTCTAGCAAGCTGCAAATGTTTATGTTATTATACCCAACAACAACAAAGTAAGTTCCAAGAGTTCTTGCAATATCTGTTTCCTGAAGCTAGCCAATCTTGAAAGGCTGACAGAATAAATGATCTGGAAAGTAGTCAGATCCATTGCAAAGAGCTGATTACAATGCCTTGTTTTTTTTCCATTTTATGGATTAGGAAGAGGGGAATTCAGAAAACAAATGTGCTTCCAGTTTTATCTGATGTATGACAAAGTGAAAACTCCTTCTCAAAAGTACTCTAAAATTGGAATGGCCAACCTTGGCAACTTTAGAAGTTGTGGACTTCCAGAATACCCCAGCCAGCATGGTTGGCTGGGGAATTCTGGCAGTGAAACTCCACAGGTCTTAATGTTTCCAAGGTTGGACACCTCTTTTCTAGAATATGATATTTTAGCCAAGTAATATATCAAATAATACCATGACATGTGTGGTTTATTACAGGATAATTAAACATTAATTATATGTGTCTAATATTTTTTCAGCTATAGTATTGGTTTTGGTAGTTGTCTTTATGACCTCTAAAATAGGCACCTTACTGTGATAAAGAACAATTTGTTCTGGACAATTATTTTCAGATGCAAAATACAAGCAAAATTGAAAAGTTTACTTGAGGGCAAATAGAAGTGTTTTTGAAAGTATTTATCCATTACTGCTATTTTTAAAACTATTTATAAACCACTTTGTTAGTTAACCAAGGTTCTCAAAATGGCACATAGCTTGTAAAAAGCAGTATGCTTACATTAGAATAATAATAAAGTTACAAAATTTCAGCCTGTTTCCATTCTGTCATTGAGAATATGTGTCTTGTAAAGGTTGTCATGCAAACACAAAATTTTGTCACTTCTGCAGGTCTACGTAGTGTCAAAAAGGCTGAAAGTATTCACTAAATTTAACAATTTTTATAGTGAATACTGTATGTTGTGTTCTGAAAATGCAACTCAATACAAAGTAGCTTTATTTTCTCTTTTAAGAATTGATATGATAATCTGAGTTTTGATTAGTTTATTTCGGGCTCCAGAAATGGACTCATGTTAATGGGTATTCTGCCATGCAAAAATTCCTTGCAAACTGAAAGTTGTAGCACAGCTGCATGCACTATTCATGGAGATATAATCCAGATTTTGACTGAGTAATGTAGCATAAAATGTTTATATCGGAAAGAAAGTTTTCTTGCTAAAAGAGTAATATTTTTCTCTCTCTTGTAAGTGTAATTGGTACTGCAGCAGCAAGGATAATATTGTTTGGTCGTATTAGCAAGCTGTCTGAACCACACAGCCTAGAGCAAGCATACATTAACTAGCATTCAGAAACAAATCCAACAGACTTTACAGAATTAAAATCAAGTAAGCAACCCTGGCACTTCAGAAAAACCTGAAAATAAAGAATGAGTTGCGACAATGTGACATGACAGTTCAGGCCCTAAACTCTGCAAGCCAAAAGAAGTGAAGTGGTTTGAATGGTGAAACAGAAATATCAAAGATCAAATCTTTATTCAGTTTGCTAAAATGTTGTACTGAAGTGGGGAGAAAAATCACAAAATAATACTCCAAAGGGCTTAGTTTAACAAGGAACAAAGAAGGAACACTATTATAACATATTAGTCCTATCCAAGCACCAGGTATTCAGACATGGTTAAGCACCATCTCCAACATGTTCCTGAGCCTGCTGATTTGTGGATCAAGATCTGAATTATAGAAACGTGCTTATATTAAGTGTGAACATGTATAGAGATTCTCTTTATGTCCAGGCAAATGTTGAAAGAGAGGACTTTCCAATATAATCATTAAAACAAAGCTATCACGCAGACAGGTTTGAGTGTAACCTCTGAATAAGGCAATCGTTGAAAGATTTTTTTGTACAATTTATTAAGCAATAGAAGTTGGTCAGTGTGGGAAGAATACCATTGATTCCATTTATTGTGCAATAATTATATTGAATTTTACTCTACTTTGTATTTATATAATAAAAAGACAATATATGTTATTTACTTATATCTATTGATAAGCATTTACATACTCATTATGGTCTGTTTGAATTAAACATTTCAAAATTAGCAAAACCTTTTCTTCATGTATAAATCAAGACCCTAGCCAGTTTTTGAGATCAAGCAAGGTCAACTGGTATTGCTACTTAGTTGGGTATTTATTTTATAGTATAGTATGGTTTTATTTTCCTAACAATTGCTGGCTTAAGTGCAATCATAATAAAGAATATGACAGAATTTTGATATAATCTTTTCCTATAGAAACCTCTCATTTATTTTACTACAGCTCCATCAGAGACAAAGTGCAATGCATATTTCAGTTTGATATTGGTTGGATGGACAATTAATTGCTTGGCATAGAAAATCTTACATCTTCAAATGGCAAACATTAGTCTGGAAATATAGATGCAAATGTTTTCAGTCAGGATGTGAGAATTCTCAGAAGAATATGGTCTAAACAGAACCATAGTTCTCACTGATACATATTTCCCACTGCGGGTTTCTTTGTATAGTGGGTCTGAGTACTATATCAAGCACAGGCCAACAGTTTGGTCAAGATAATAGTAGGGTAAATGAAAAAATGTACTCTTTGTGAGTTATGATGCCAAAAGTGATTCCATTCTCATGCCAACATCAGCCAGCAATCCAAGAAAAAAAGGGCTATGAGGAGGAAATCCGTAGTCCTATTCAGCAAATAGGAAGGGGGTCCAAATGCAGCATGAGACATTTACCTCAGTACATTTCAAGAGAATTGTTTCCATAAGAACACAAAGTTTATTTACAATTGTTTAAGTCTAATAAGATTCCTTGGAAATTATGTCAATATTGATTTAATGGATTCAGGTCAGAAAGTAAAAACACATGTTTTGCTTGCAGAAGGGCTAAATTTGCTCATGTAATCTCCAATTTAAAGTACTGCTCTAGCAAAGAAGGCCTTGGAAAATATATTCAGGTGCTATTACATGTCCGTACTTAACAAGAAATAGAACTGGTCAGATGCTGCTTTTCTTTGTGAGTCTCTACTGAGATGAAAATAGGAATTTAAAGACGTAGGATAGGAAGGGTGTTGCTTTGACGTTGGAGAAGACTCCAGAGGATACCTTGGATAGACGGGAATTTAAATTAATGAATCATAAAACAAATCTATCTGAAATTTTCACTCAAGGCATAATTGGTTAGGCTCAAATATATTTTGGACACATGTGAAGATGTAGTTCACATAAAAAGTGTGTAATGCCAGGAAAATCTGAAGGAAAGAGAAGATGACTAGCAGTAAGGCAGATAAATTCAATAAAGCAGCAATGAATGTGCCACTGAGAGATCTAAAAAGCCACAGTAATCATCCTTGAAGTAATCTGTCAATGTGATTGCTAAGAGATGACACTGACTCCATGGACCTTAATGAATCACTGAAGGCAAACATATATTATATATATTTAAAATATATTATCAACCATTCCAGTGGTGAAATTTAAATTTTTTTACTACCAGTTCTGTGTTTGTTTGCTTTGAGATGCCAAGTACTCATGCTTTGAAATGGTAGCGATGGATCTTTAAAAATAAAATAAGATAAAATTGTATGAATTTTATTTTTGCCAATCCTCCTCATGGTTTTAGCTGTATTACTCTTTGACACTCTGACACACTAATAAAAATAGAATCATGTGCTGCATTATTATACAGATATATATGTTCAGGGTTAATTTAGTTAATTTAAATTATTTTAAATTGCTAAGCAAGACAGTTGTTAAATGAGTTTAGCCCCATTTTATGACCTTGTTTGCCACAGTTGTTGTTGTTTTTTTTTAATTTATATCAAATTTATATCAAATTTGATTTATATGCCACCCTTCTCCAGAGACTCAGGGCGGCTTACAATGCAATAGCCTTCATACTTTTGTATATTTATACAAAGTCAGAACTGGGTCCTCAATTTACCCACCTTAGAAAGGATGGAAGGCTGAGTCAACCTTGAGCCTGGGGAGTTTCGAACTGGTGTAACTGCAGGCAGCTGGATGTTAAGTGCTGCCTTTAGTAGGAGGCATTAGCCTCCTACGCCACTCAGGCTCAGTTAAGTGATTCACTCAGTTAAGTGAATCGCTGCAGTGATTAAGTTAGTAACATGGTTGTTAAGTCAGTCTGGCTTCCCTGTTGAATTTGCTTGTCAGAAAGCTGCAAAATGTGATCACATGACCCCAAGACACTGCAACCATCATAAATATATGCCAGTTGCCAAGGGTCTGAATTTTTAATCATGTGACCATGGGGATGCTGCAAATGATGGTAAGTCTGAAAAATGGCCATAAGTCAGTGCCTTTTTTCAGTGCCATTGTAAATTTGAATGGTCACTAAATGAACTGTCGTAAATTGAGGACTTTCTGTAGTAAAATGCTGTTTTATTTTGCCATTCAATACATCATCATTTCATAATTTTGATGAATAAAACCCACTGTTTTATTAAGACCAGACCTGTCAAGCTACAGAAATAACAGTCACTTTCTTCCAATATTTGGCTGAACTGAGTGGAATCTTTGTCAGAGTGTGTGTTTTCAAAAATATGTAATATCTCTTTCCAACTATCTAGTAAAGACTTTATAGAGCAATAAATTAAAACCAGGGTTGCCAGGTCTGCTTCCAAAAAATAGCGGACAAGTGAGGGGGGGAGTTAAGTAGTAAAAAAAAAAAATACAATTAAATTATATATTTTCTTACAAACATTTTAATATGTATTAAAATATTCACTTCAAAACTTTACTTAAAATTCAAAACATCAAACAGCACACTCCTCTCTTTCGTTTTAAAGAATTTCGAAATCTTGCTGCTGTCACTCTCATCACTCAACTCCATTTTAGGTCAGTCAACACAAGCTACAATACATTTTAAAAATGTGAACTGTACATAATTTTATAATATATTTTTATTTTAATCTCATCATTAATTTTTTCGGAGAATCGAGTTCAATGGATATTCCATCTTTGTCTCATTCTAACTTATGAAAAAAAAGACAAAACACGATTCTCCTATCCTTATTCTCTTAGACTGTACAGCAAAAGTCCACTATTTTGTGAAAAAAAATAGTGAACCTAATGTGAAAAAAGTGGACTGTCCACTCAAATAGTGGACACCTGGCAAGGGTAATTAAAACTGGATATAGAATGAGGTGACTCATTCTATGGAATGCCCTAGAAGGGATACGAAGCGCCTATTTAATGGGTCACTGAAATGGACTGCTCAAGAATCAAATAGGAGAGGTTGTGTTCTCAACTTCCAATCACGGGACATCCTAAAACAGGCAGAGCATACTTTTCTTTCATACCCAATTGAATGTATTCTTTACAATAGTGTTTCTCAACCTGCTTGTGGAATAGGTAAAATTTTTCTGTACCTCAAATTAAGGAAGGCACTGTTATATATCTGTATTGCGTAACAGTCTTACCTATGGTTACTTAATTCTGAATTATCAGTTAATTCCCTGAACCATAAACCAAAAGCATAAGATGAGTTCACAGTAAGCTGAAGCAAGGTGGTTAGTTTATAAATTATTCTGTAAATTTGCAGTGTGTCCTATTTTAATGCAGTATACCAAAATGCTGATATAAGTAACTTTCCTCAGCTAGTTCCCTAAACTAGATATGTGGGAATAGAAGTTTAATCCTCCTTAGCAGCATGTTAACTGAGGAATTATGAGACTAGTACTCCAGGGGTGAAATGCTACCGGTTTTCAGGGTGAAAGGCTGAACCAGTAGCAATGGCGGAGGTTGGCTCAGAGAATCGGTAGTGACGGCAGCATGAGGCTCCGCCCACCCACCCAGTCATTGTTACTTCCTGGTTTTAACCAGGAAGTAACCTGTTTTTTACCCTCTGTGCATGCGCAGAAGGGTTTGCGCCAGTGGTGGGTTGCCCCCAGTTTGCACCGGTCCTATAGAACTGGTAGTAAAACCGACAGGAGCCTCCGCTCACTGACCCTGATGTCATGAAAATGCTTCTGTGATGCACAGATGCTTCTCCACTTGCATAGAAGAGTGAGAGAGAGAGTGAAGTGAGCGTGCGCGCGGCCCCGTTAAGAACCAGTAATAAGGGTAAGTAGAACCCACCCCATGTTTGCGCATGCGTAGAGAGTCCGCGCACGTGCGGCACATGCACTTCCGAACCAGTGGGGAAAGGTAAGTAGATTTCACCCCTATCGTACTCTACCACATTTGAAACATATTAATTGGAAATGCTCATGGACATCATTTGCCAGGAATGTATGACAATAACTGCTTCTTGTAAGCTCATGTTTGCTTTATCAGTGTTGGCTTTTAGCCACCTTGTTTTCTATCAGCCCATTTTCAACTGCCTTCAGTTTTTTCAAGGGTCAAGGTCTTCCCTAACAAGTATTTAAGCTTTTTCTTCATTACAGTATTACTTTTAGTGAGAAGCCTGAATTTATTTCATCTGGCTTTTAATGATTTGTCCTTCTGGCTGAAGGTATTACCAAATATCTTCAGAACCAGACTACAACCAGACTTCAAAGACATATTTATCACCTCTGTCCCTGTCCCCCATCCCTTCATCATGGTCCACCTCTCAGAGCCATATGTTACACTTGGAAAATCCATGGTCTTGACAACATATATATTTGTTTCCATGTAATGACTCTCAATTTCAATATTGGTCAAAGACGTGACATTTTCTCCCAAGTAGCAGTTATCTCTTTATTTCATGACTGCAGACTCACATCCTTGTGAATTGTTAAGCCTATGAAAATCAAGTCTATCAATTTGATTCAACTTCTTTTGCATTGGGTCATTGCAAATTGAAATGTCTGACATTTCAAACTTATTCTTGTTGTTTTTAATTTTGGACAGGTCTTTACACACCATATTTTCATCTTTAACAAGAACTTCCCATATGTTTTCACTTCCAGCCATCTACTTTGTATCATCAAAATATGAAGTTTTTAATATTTCTCCCAGAAAATGTAATTTCAGTTTCTATTTTACCTAATCATTCGCATATTTGAGAATATATACAGAAGATATGATAGATTAGATAGATAGATAGATAGATAGATAGATAGATAGATAGATAGATAGATAGATAGATAGATAATAGAATTGTAGTCTACACAGTCAAAATCCTTTTTGGATCCCCCATGGTTTTTCCATTATCTATCATATGTTATCTCCTTCTGAATTCAGCTTGTACATATGTCGTTTCTCATTTCTTAGATTGCTGAAGTCTGAATTAAAATTATTTTGAGTATTTACTTTTACTATGTGAGCTAAGTTCATCTGTTTGGTAGCTTGAGTATTCTTTACCACAGCACTTTTGGGGTATCAGACTATAAATGAATTCAATTCAATTCAATTCTCCAGTATGTTTGGCTCTAAATTAGTGATCAAACATTCATATTAATTATTAGATTAGGGAATCTGCCTTTATATCTTATTTCTATAGTAGACCTTCACCTTTTTTATATTATATATCACACCCAAAATTTTTCCTTTCTTTTGGTCTTCTATTTCCCATTTGACATTTTTGTCTTTGTAGATTCATCCAAATATAATTCCTTGTCTTTTCCTGCGTTTTTCTAAAATTCACTATTGGAGGGTTTTGCTTTGTTTTTTGTCTCTGGTTTCTCATTTGTGGTGATATAGTGTATAGAGTATCCATGGCATATTGATTATTTATTTATTTATATCCTGCCTTATTATTTTTAAAAACAGCTCAAGGCATATATACATATGTCATTTCCCATTTCCCATATTTTCTTTCTCAGTACTTTGCTTGTGAAGTTCTCAGGAAGATCTGGCTAACTATTGCCCCAAAGATAATTCCCTGCCTTCTTTTTCAGACTCATATCCCACTGAACACAGGCTATCGCTATGCAGGTAACATTTTGTTGAAATGTGGTTAAAGACCATTTATTATCTATCTCTGCTCTGATTGCTAAATAAATCTGCTCTGATAAAGTTAATAGCACCCTAAGATCTATAAATAAAGTAGTTTTGCCTTTTCTTCTATTTCTATTGCCACGTCATGAAAATCTTCACCTTCTTGATTTTTGCAAGTCACTCTGCGAATAAAGCCAAAGGGCAGAACCAGTCAAAATAGTTGGCAACCTTACAGGTTCATCAGTATTAAAAGTCTTTTCACACATTCCAGCTGGACAAATCTATCTTAGGTGATCAGCCACTCAGTCATGCTTGAAATGGGATATAGAACTGAAACCAAGTTGCCAAACCATTGCAATTGAGCTGCAAACAGATAATTAAGTAATTTTATCCTGGATTCCTGCACTTGAAAGCTTCCCTGTGGCTTATGTAAGGAAATCAAACAAAGCTTCCCTGTGGCTTAACTAAAGAAATGAACAACTGAGCATTTTCCTATTGATAATTTAGAAATGCTATTGAACTGCAATTAGCAAATCAGCAAAGGTAAATATAAAATTAGACTATTAATTGAAGCTTGCATGTTTTAATGAAATCAAAGCAGCTGTTTGTAATAAAAAAATATCCAGTAGGTACACAGAGACATTTGAAAAAGCACTTCAATTTGACAAAGCTTTGACTGAAATATTTCTTTGAAAAAAAAATACTTCATCAAAACAATACTTCCCTTCAGCACAACCACCTTGCTACACTCTGCAAGCTAAAGTGGAGTTGGTCTTGTGTTACTCATGAGCAAAGGCCCATCTCTATGAAACGAATGGCTAGTTGAATCAATGTGGCTTGCTTTGATTCTCAAGTTGGAGATAAATCAATTAGAAGAAGAGGAGGAAGAGGAAGAGGAAGAGGAAGAGGAAGAGGAAGAGGAAGAAGAAGAAGAAGAAGAAGAAGAAGAAGAAGAAGAAGAAGAAGAAGAAGAAGAAGTAGTAGTAGTAGTAGTAGTAGTAGTAGTAGTAGTAGTAGTAGTAGTAGTCTTTATTGGCCAAGTGTAATTGGACACACAAAGAATTTGTCTTTGGTGCATATGCTCTCAGTGTGCATAAAAAGACAAGATATATTCGTCAAGAATCATAAGGTACAACACTTAATGATAGTCATAGGGTGCAAATAAGCAATCACAAAATTTGGTTAATCAACACAAGTTGCTTCTTTGAATCCAATCAATGCCATGGTCTGGTTAAGCATTTCATACTAGACAAAAGAAATCAGACTGTTAAAACACACCAAGGTAACATCTGGCTGACCTTTCTGAGTACTAAAGTTCAGCAGGGCCATTTTTGGTTACCACTTAGATGATAGATCCTCAGGGTAAGCCATGACTGAATATAAAACTAGGTAGTTGAAAAACTTCCCAGAAAGTTTTTCCCAGAAAAACCACTTCTGTATTTCTGCCAAAAAATTTATACTAGTAATTTGGGTATATGGCAGGATACAAATATAGTACCGTAAATCAAAATAAATACAGTCATTAAGATCTGAAGTCAGCTTGACTTTACAGTACTAGGCCAACCTATATTAAGAACAAACAGTTTACTGTAGTGGTTAATGCATTGGGTTAGAAACTGGGAATCGGGAGTTCTAAACTCACATTAGGCATAAAGCCAACTGGTGCTCTTGAGCCAGTCATTTATCCAAGCCCAAGGAAAAAGTCAGTGGCAAATCACTTCTGAGATATTGCCAAGAAAAGGCAGTCAGCAGAATTCCATGCTGGCTCAAAATCTCTCTCCCCCAAAACCCTAGTAGATTTAAATATATCCTTCTTTGACTGAAAAGTTTTCTCTTCATTTTCTGAAGAATGATAATAAATGAGCAATTTGACATAAGTGATATATGAATTTGTTTGAACTAAATCTGATTGCAAACTGTGTTGAAGACTTACTCTGAGCTATCCACCTATTGTTAACCATGGAACAAGGACAATTCTTTATCAGCGAAATATAAATTTGGTATAAAAATGATTTGTCATGAATGCGACTGCTTGAGGGCTCCTGGATTGGAGCTGAAAGGCGAAAGGGATGCAGTACGCTCCCTCCCACATGCTGGGCTAGACCAGGTGTCTCGATAGAAAAACACTTAATCTCTCCCCTGTCTCAACTGATGAAGAGAGGAGAACTTGTTGCTCAGAGGTTAATACAATTGCCTAACATGCAACATAATGTTCGGATGGTACTACTACAAAAAAAGTGGTGTTATTAGCCAACAAATCTCAAAAATACACTTTTTCCAAAAGGTTTCCACAATTTTGGCCACTACTGTAGTCCCTGTGAAGCAGAAGAAATAGATGCATAAAAGTAAAGATGAATGCTCCCTCAAGTCAAACTCAACTCCATTGGTTTCAATAGTAAGCCAATACAATTTTCTTGGGTACAGTAGAGAAGTAGCTTGCTGGTACTGTACCTTTTGGAATTTCTTTTTCTCTTTGATTTCCTAGTCTTGGTATTCCCTAGAAATCAGTCACCAAAATACTAACCACATCTGACCATGCTTAGCAGTGCATATAAGGTAGACCAGGTAGAGTTGGAGCTACTGTCTCTTGAGATACAATGAATATAAGTCTATGTATATGAATGAATACATATGCATTGCCATAAAAGAAACACTGGTGGACACGAAAGTTGTCATCTCCCAGGGTGTCTGCAGGTATTGTCATAGCATCAGCTTGATTTTTTTGAGCATATCCTGTGCATGTCCTTCCTACTCCTATATTAGACTAATCATGCAAGAGTATGAGTTAGCCATTTGTACTTTAGACTTATTTTTTGCCAGTGTGTTCAAAGGTTTTTCTGGACAAGACACTACTTCAACTCTTTTAGTTTTTACAGATATATATTTCTTTAACCTTCCAGAGTCTACAGACAATACTTTATACTTTTATTGTATAAGACCGCTATTTTTTCCTCAGCTTCCCCTTTAAATCTCACTACTAGTTTTATTGAAACAAGCTTTAAACAAAGGTAGTAATACAATAAGTGATTTATCAGTGTCTGTGTATTTTGTCACAGTGGACAATTTGGACCATACAAATTTATTTATTAATATGTTGATGTGTTAACGTATTGAATTTAAACCAAAGTTGCTCCTACTGGGTATCCTACCTGAAAAAATTAGCAAGGAAAAGGTTTATCTGATAATACATGTAATAACAGCTGCAAGGATTGTCTATGCATAAAATTGGAACAGAGAAAATACCTTTGGAAGAAGAAGTAATAAAAAAAATCTTAGATTGTGCAAATATGAATAGATTAACTTTGATGATTAAAGATAGAGAAGACTCAGAATATTTTAAAATATGGAATGATTTTTATTATTGGTTGGAGAAGAGATATGAATGATTAATTATATAAGTATATAAAAATATGTGTGAGTTGAATATTATGTTAGTGATGAATTGATACCGTGGACTGGGTAAGGATCAGGATAGAAGTAATGACAACTATACACAAAAAGAAAAAACTTTGAAAGATAACACCGAGATGTCACAGGAAAGAGAAAACTGATGGATCAAATGTTTGTCTAAAAAATAAAAAACTTTAAAAAATTATTTATTAAACATTCATGTCAGATAACTCTGGGCAACTGAAAAATTATTAGCTTGCAAGTTTAATCTGATTACTAGAAAATAACCTAAATTATTTATTAATTAATTATTTTGCAATCTTAAAAAAAACTAACCTAACTCTGGATTCATCGTTGTCATTGTTTAAATAAACACTTGGCCTATATTTTTGTTTGTTTGGCATTTCAATTTCTTCTTGGCTTTTTTCCTACTAAAAACAAATGGGCAAACAAATCGAAAAATAACCCAATCCTGTTTGTTCAGAGAAATCATAGGATTAAATCTTAATGAATATGTATAAAATACCGCTACCCTTTCTTACATGAAAGATAACACTGTTGTGTATGTCAGAGCTCAGAAATAGGTAACATGATGCACATGGGCTGCAACGTGTCCAGAAACATTTCCTTTGGTATCTGCCAAAATCTCTGGGCCATTTTTTCCCCTCTAAAAGTCTCCCTTTTAATTAAAAAGTACTTAAGTGATAAGTTGGCATACTGCAAATAAGACACCAATTATAGCAGTGCTATAGCATCCTTGATTTACAAGGATGGCAAGGCAAAAATAAAAAATAGGATTTTTATCCAGTTTGCTTTCTCCTTTAAAAAATAATAAAAATCTTTTTTTTTAAAAAAAGTAGAAAATATAATTGATAGCAATTAATAATAAGCTTATACGTAAATTATATTTCTAGCCTAAGAAAATACATTTAATTATTTATCACACTGATATCCTGCTGCAACCAAAAGTCTATGGGCATGAAAAGAAAAATGTAAACAAGGCTAGGATGTGGTCAAGTAAGTGGTCAGACCTCCCATCTTTCTACCAAACACAGCGCTCATCAAACAAAATGCACAGAGAACAGTGGCAGCTGTACCGTCCTTCTACGACCTGCTACATTTTTTATAAGAATGCAAGAATCTGCCTTATCATTTTTTTAAAAAAAGAATTCAGGCAGTTCTGACTTACTATGTGTAGAGCTGTTGTCAGAACAGTGTGTATGACTCAGTGTCTCTGAATGTAACCAAATTATGGTACATGGTTTGTAAAAGTATAATTGCATCAATAATCTTGCTGTAAACCATATTATTTTGTTTTATCTGCCATTAATTTGTTGAATTCTGGCCATAAAGTACTAGCAGTCCTCTTACTGGTAGAGTCAGCTTCCATTGACTCCCTTCGTCCAGGAAATGCCACCTTTAGGGCCTCCTCAGTTGCTTTCCTTTTCTATGAAAAAAAGAGAAACATTTCCTGAATAACCAATGGTGCCTTTCTTCTTGGTTTTTAGGAAAACCATCAAAACATGGTTAATTTAGCAGGTCTCGGGGCTTGAAATGCTATGATGCTGTTGCCCTTGACAATAGAATGTTTTTTGGGGACAGCAATGGCTGTCCTGTTATTGTTATAGTTGATGCAATATGTTTTGATATTCATTTTGTGCTTCGTGCTTTAACTCAATTTCTGTTATGCTGGGATGTACACAGATCAGAATTGTTTGTTATTGAAGTTGTTTACAAGCTCAGTAAGATTTTTTTTTAAGGAGACAGCCTAGGGGGAAAAAAAGGGGGGGGGGAGAAAATTGTGAAAAAAATGTTAAAAATAGGAGATACTTAGAAGAAAACCTTAATAATTAAAATATAAAATAGTCAAAATTCAAATTTTTACAATTTCCCCACCACTTTGACTTTTATCTGTATACCAATTTTTTTTTAAAAAAACCCCGAATCTAAAACATATCTAGATCGTATTGCAAAACTAAATTTAGACCATATGCGGTCATAGTGGTTGACCACTTTGCTGCTTCCCCATCTCCCATCATTTTAGTGCCATTGCTAAATGCAGACTTCGAGCCAAATTTTGCAGGTTTGTTTTGTTTAACAATTGTTTAACATTCCTCCTGACAAAGAGTTCTTTAAAACTTGCAAACTTGCTCATTATCTTGTTGATATTCTGACTGGTTCCAAAAATGGCATTGCCTAACTGGATTTTGTAAAGTGTCTGAATTTCCTCAAGATTAATTCAGAATGCTGGATCATTTCTCAAGAATACACACCACAGTTTCAAGTGAATGTATGTGAGAACATTGCCTCTAGCAGTTGCTGAGATATCCAGTTAATATTTCTGCTCTGGTGATTAAAACCACAGAGAGGAGATAACTTCGTAGGGAAGAGAGTGGGTACATTAGCTGCTTTATTTGTTTCATTGTGTACAGGTCAGAGGAGCAGGTCTGAAAGATGAGAAGGGAGTTATTCAATCAACAATTGTTCTCAATTTCTTCTGCGAAGCTCAGCTGGTTTAACTGAGAGAAGCTGACCTTTTCTATTTACATTCCATGGATAGTTGTAACCCTTGCTAACATCTCTTCTCTAAAGTAGTGGTTGAACTAAGTATTCTGTTACAATCCGTTATTGTGAGTACAGTCAAGCTGCAAATGTAGAGGTTTAGCGGACAGCTCTCCCCATTCCCCTCATAAGAATTGTGAGTGTGTCTGTGGTATTACCACATACAGTCTTTGAATTAATCCAGTAGTTATAGGATTCTCCCCAAATAAATGACCATGGAATTCACAAGAACCCTTCATAGAGAAGTGGCCATGTACAGTACAGTAAGTTTCATATAGCAAAAACAAAAAGGCTAGCTGTTTTAGAGGGGAAATGAAGATCATGGTGACTAATTTGAATGACATTAAAAGGAGGTTGATCAAAATAATATAGTATGATACAGTACAACCAACTGGTAATCTTTCCTTCCTTCCTTCCTTCCTTCCTTCCTTCCTTCCTTCCTTCCTTCCTTCCTTTCTTCCTTCCTTCCTTCCTTCCTTCCTTCTTTCAAGAAAAGATTGGACTGCCATTTGTCAGAAATGGTATGGGGTCTCCTGTTTGAGTGGGGGGTTGGACTAGATGACCTATAAGGTCTCTTTCAACTCTGTTAATCTGAAACTTTCCTTCCTTCCTTCCTTCCTCCCTCCCTCCTGCCATTCCTTCCCTCCTTCCTTCTCTTTCTTCATTCTCGAAATATGTCCCTCAGTTAGGGGTCTGTTTGTTTTTTTTTTCATTTTACATGGATTTGGATGAGAAAGAACTTTAACTTCTTAAGAAGTTACTTACCTTCATAAGCAAACTTAACTTAAACAGGGTCCAATATGCAATCTTCCTCATATCTCTCCCATAACAGGACCAAATACTAAAGCAGATCAACAGCTCCTATTTTAAACAAATCTTGTTTGAGTAGGGCATTTAACCAAATTCAACTTCAGGATGCTGCTGCTGCCACCGATAGATTCTGCTCAAAATATCTGCATCCTGAAAAGAAAATAAATTGAGTATTTTTTTTTGTATAACTAGCCTTTAATTGCTACAATTCAAAGATAAACTTGGTAGCTCTCAAACAGAGTTTGAAAGAAGTGATAGTAAAAAACAAGAATCCAGCAAGGTAGACTTTTTAATGATATTCCAGTATTTGAGAGGTTGCCATAAAGAAGAAGTGGGTCAATTTATTTTCCAAACACCAGAGGGCAGGACAAGAAACAATGGATGGAAACTAATCAGGGAGAGAAGCAACCTGGAATTAAGGAGAGACTTCCTAACTCGAGGACAATTAACCAGTGGAACAGTTTGCCTTCAGAAGTTGTGGGTGCTTCATCACTGGAGGTTTTTAAGAAGAGATGGACAGCCACTTGTTTCAAATTGTATAAGGACTCTTGCTTGTGCAAGCTGTTGGGCTAGAAGATGCCTTCCAGCTGTATTCTGATTGATTGATTGACTGAATTTACCTTCATTTAATGCTTCCCAGAGCTTTCAAGTTAGGAGAGAATTTTTGGATAATAGTTTCTGGAAAAACAACATCCTCCAACAAAATTATGTGTGTGTTCTATTTTAGGATGACATAGGGTAAAACTAAATCTAATGTATTGTCTCCATTCCATAATTTGGGCACAGGATGAAATAATGCTAATATAAACACATAAAAACTAGGAAGAATGGAACACCTTGATAAGACATCAAAACTGTGGAAAGGAGATAAATGAAGTCAGGATGTTGTTAAAGAATCAAATTTCACAACTTGAACGGTGTGAAATGCCACTCTAAATATGCCATTCAGCATGCTAAAACTCACACAAAGCTCATCATTAAATATTTTCCACTTCTGTAGAATATTCCACTATCCCTCAGTTTTAACTATATAGTCCAGTACAGGGGTGAAATGCTCCTGGTTCAGACCAGAACGCCCGATCCGGTAGTGATGGAGGCGGGTGGTTCGGAGAACCGGTAACAAAAATCCCTGTCCCCGCTCCCCCATGCCCAGCTGAGCCGCACAATCATCAGAGGCTTTTTTTTTTACTTTTAAAAGCATTTTTTCTACAACCTTTTCGGTAAAAAAATGCTTTTAAAAGTAAAAAAAAAAAGCCTGTGATGATCGTGCGACTCAGCTAGGATCATCAAAGGCTTTTAAAAGAAAAAAAGCTTCTGCCGATCAGGCAACTCAGCTTGGATTGTCAGAGCCTTTTGAAAGTATTTTTTTTACAACCGCTTCACCGAAGAGGTTGTAGAAAAAAATGGTTTTAAAAGTAAAAAAAAAAAAAATTGGCCATGCCCACCCAGTCAATTACTTCCCCCCACCACCAAGCCACGCCCACAGAACGGGTAGTAACAAATTTTAGATTTCACCACTTGTCCAGTAGCAATATGTAAGGCACACTGAAAAAGTAAACCTATTTGCCTATTACATTGAAACTTTTCTGAGGTAACTTCCATAGCTCTGTTATTACAGAGATAAGATTTCTTTTAGTGGATCCTTAAGAATCTTGACCCAAGCTGCAATGATAGATATATTGAGAAACTTCAGAACCCAAAAGGGCAAAATGGAGGGTTTTCCCCCCATCTCCCTCCCTCCCTTCTACCATAATTGTGTGCTTAAAATTGTATTATCTGCTGTAGTTCTACAAGCCTCAAGCAGCAACAATGACATCTTTAATAAAACACTAGCCTGCAGATTTGCCAAGCTCAGGTTTTATTATTGTCTTTATTGAATTTGAGCTTTAGTAATATCAAATACTGCATCTCAATTTTGAACTTAAAAAGAATACTCCTGCATTATAATCTTGAAAAAAAAGTGTGTGTAATGAAACAGGGAAAATGTCAAATATGTTGAAAGAAATAATGTAGACCGATCAAAGAAAGGATTAAAATGGAACAAAGCAGAGATATGTAATTCCATGCTATTTTTAAAAAAAAATCTTGAAAAATTGAAATCAGCAACGCTGCATCTTTTACTGATGGGAAATGGGAAGGTTTGGATCACCCCAATTCTACCTGTTAGATGACCTTTGAAATCTTGACTTTTTGCCCAAGATGTAGGATAGACCGGTATTGTGTCATTTAGTGTAGGGTTTGCCTAGATTATAGTATATTATTCCCCTTGTCATGTTCAGTTCCATGCCATTATATTTTTGTTCCTGTTTTCAAGGTATTTTACTGGCTTTAATTATATGAGACCCAGAGTCCCTAAAATAAATACATAGAAGTAAACTTATACATGCAGTACTTAATGAACTTTAATTCTATACAATAAATTTTTGGTAGAGATAAAAGAGTGCTTATATCATCGATTTTTTAAATGATTCTTTGAAATAGTCACTGACTGATTGATTTTTATGGTTGATCAAAGATATGAACATGACTTACTTAAAACCATCTTGATCCATCTGGTTACATAAATTGTGTTTTAATTGCATTAAGATATTGTCTTAGCCTTTCTTCAACTAAAAGAAAGTCATTACAATAGAATTTTTTTAAAGTTACTTTTGTCCTTTCTTTAACATTGGGTAAATATCATCATGCTTCATATTGTTGGAGATAAATTTTTAATGCATTCCAGGACTGTTAAGGAGCCAACTGAACATAGTGCAGATTATCAGCCCCTGGATATTTGTAAAGTGCTACATTAGGAAAAGTCACTTTAATAAAAGGATATGATTTTAGAGACCAGAGACTGCACTTATTTGTTTATTTTTTTTAGAATGACGAAAATCATTACCTACATTAGAAGGAAACATTATTAATTGCACCAAATTATCAACTCAAGTGTTAATGTAAATTAAATTTAAGATGCCAAAAGTTGCTTTAAATTTAAGATGCCAACGTTTATTGCTATTCAGAATTGCCATACCCAAATAACTAAAGGAGAGGTTTTTTTTTCTAAATCAGGTGGTATACAAACACAATCAGTCAATCAGTTGCAACTTGGATGAACCTTGCAATCACCATTACTGATTTGATATGTTTTTCTCATGTTGGTAAGATCACTAAAGGCTAAAGGGATGAGAATTCAGAGTTAGATGAATAACTTGCATAGGATGAATGCCAATTCAAAAAGAATCTTTTTGTCTGTTTTAAATAATAACTTGAAATGTATTTCAATACTCATGTATTGCGCAATTCATTTGGGAGTTATGAAGTTTGCTTTTGAAAGTGGGATGTTACCACATTGCTGCTCTGTTTAATGTAAAACACAAAACAGAAAAGTTTCATTCAGTGAAGACCAGACATTTGAGTTTTATACAGCCAAATTTTAGATTTGTTTTTTTTTAACTTCCTTCTTGATCTGACAGAATTAAAATTAACTGTCACCTTAGCTTTCCATCAGGGGTATTTCTATAGTGAGGTAGAAAGCTTGACAATTTTTATGTTGGTTAATAAAAAATAAATAAATAAATAAAGTCTTTTTCCCCATCTAGTATTATCTTAATTTTTCTTTTATTCATTTCATTTTTTCATCTCAGTTCCTGGCCTCCTTAGTTGGCACCACCTAACCGGCCTTGATTGATCCTGAAAGTTAAACAGCACTGACCCTGCAGTGTATTTGGGTAAGGGACTATCTGGGAATGCAGTGGGGTTGTCTGGACGAGGGTGGTAGTAATGGAGACAAGACAGGAAGTGGCAAATCACTTCATTAATGTGGCCAAGAAAATTGCAGGGACAGAAGGAATCAAACTTAACTTGACTGGCTGTTACTCTTGACTTCTTGTATGTTATAATGTGCAAATAGCTCCCTCTGGTGGCACGTACAAGAAAATATCTAATAAAGGGAACTAAAACATTCTCCCCCTCCCTGAAAAAGATTGTATTAGAGAAAATAAACTCAACAACAAAGTCCACTCTTTCCCTCCATGCTCTTTAAATGTGACCAGGGTCAAACCAGATAAATCTGTTTACCTACAGTAATCTTATCATACCCAAGTTGGTCCTCCCTGCCTTCAGGTAAGAGGTAAAGGTAAAGGTTTCCTGTCGAGTTGAGTTCAATTCTGCGGGAATGGGGGGGGTGGGTTGCTCATCTCCTTTCTTAGTCAAAGTGGCCAGTATTGTCCAAAGACATCTCTGTGGTCATGTGGCCAGTATGACTATATGCCAAGGCACGCAGAATGCTGTTACCTTCCCACCAAAGTGGTACCCATTTATCTACTAGCATTTGTATGCTTTCTAACTGCTGGGTGCGAAGGAGCTGGAGCAAGTGGCAGGAGCTTACTCCATTGTTCAGCGCTCAGGTCTTGAACTCAGGCTGTTGGCTTTGCAGCCAACAATCTAAGCGTCTTTAAACGCTGAGCCATTTTGCCCCCAGGTAAAGCTCCCTGAAATCCCATCTGAAGCAAAGTTTAGACATTTTTTTGCCAGCTCACAGCACAGCTCAAAGGCAGCCCTTACAAGGAAATTGCACATAAAGAAATGTCAGCTTTCCATCCTCTTCTGTTTGAAGACCTCAACATTCCACCTCTCTCATCAAAGGAGTTTCCCAGCTCTGCTGCCCCCCTGAAAGGCTCGTTTTGCCTAAAAATCAATCTCACCTCAGGTATAGTGCCTGAGTTCCCCAAACCGGCCAGAAAATAGATCCCTAAGATTTACCAATGCTCAACCTCTATAAAAATCCAGCAACTCTGTCATTAAACAAAGCAATCACTAAGTGGGATATCACATGATTGTGACGGTGCTTTCTTTTTTGCCACTTCTTTTGGAATACCTTTTGGAATTAGAAAGAAGGAAATTAATATTTATTGAAGAGAAAGGGATTGCAAGAGAGTAAGTAAGCACACAATGGCGAAAATATATTGAAAGGAATGTGCTGGTGTATTGTGTGCCTCTCCAATCTCTCTGCTTTATGAGGGGGTAGGAAAGAAACCAAAAGGACCAGACACAGGAAAGATTATCTACAGAGTTCAGCTGGTTTCTTTCTTTTTGTTTGTTTGTTCCCTCTCATCAGCAGGAGAAAGGAAAAAAAAAAGAAAATAAAAATCAAGTGATCTCTGTAGTCAGGCTGTCCCGTACCTGACTTTCACAAAAACAAATGATGTCCAGTTTCTTTTTGAAAAGCACTTTTGTGTCTCATTTGATAGTTAAAGATAAGGCATGATGGTAAGAATGACCATGATGGTAATTTCTTCCCATGATGGAAAGAAAAAAAAATACAAATGCCTTGATCTCTCTAATGTGAGACATCAAAGTAAAAGAGCAAAAGGTGGGCCATTTTAAACAATCCAAAATGTCCTTCTAATCAGTTACATTAAATCCAAGAGTGAAGATGAAGTGGTGGGTGGGGATGGATTAGAGTTGATCTATGAAGCTTGCTCTGAGGAGGAATTTGATCACAGAAGAATTTACCCTCTCAAACGTGCAACCACAGTGTAAGTGTCTGGGAAATTTGCAATGTATCAGAGTTTTGTAACCACTCTGAACTTTGAAAGGACCTTTTGACCTTCCACAAAATTGCACCACAGTTGGAAAGCTTTCTTCATGGTTAAAAATTCAATGTTGTAAAAAAATCATATTTATGTTCAGCTTGCACAAGTTGGCTGGGGAAAAAAAAGTAAGTAAGGGAGCAAGCTGTTTCCAAACCCTTATATGGATTGTATAAACCCTGCACCAAGGCAAAATGAAAATTATCAGTCTGAATAACAAGGAAACAGGAAGTGGATGGTGCAAGTTGGGCTATGAAGAGAAAGCCTCTTTCAATAAAAGAAAAGTTTATTGGACATCAGAACCTCACCTAAAAAGAATGCATACCAGTAGATGCATTTTTAGTGTTACAAACTGCATGTTGCCTGATTTTAATTCTAACCTGTAGGTTTAATTCCAACCTTCCAGACCTGTAGATACAAAAGCCTTATGTAATTCCAGGTTCCTTGTTTCCTACCTTTGCACTGACAATTCTCACATACAGAATACAGAACAACAGAGTTGGAGGTCTTCTAGTACAACCCCCTGCTGAAGCAGGAAGCCTTATACCATTTCAGACAAATGGTTGTCCAATCTCTTCTTGAAAACTTCTAGGGTTGGAGCATTCACAACTTCTGGAGGCAAGTTGTTCCACTGATTAATTGTTCTGTCAGGAAATTGCTCCTTAGTTCTAGATTGCTTTTCTCCTTGATTCGTTTCCACCCATTGCTTCTTGCCCTGCCTTTAGATGTTTTGGAGAATAGGTTGACTCCCTCTTCTATGTGGCAGCCCCTTAGATATTGGAACACTGCTATCATGTCACCCCAGTTCTTCTTTTCATTAAAGTAGACATACCCAATTCCTGCAACTGTTCTTCATATGTTTCAGCCTCTGGTCCCCTAATCGTCTTTGTTGCTCTTCTCTGCACTCTTTCTAGAATCTCAGCATATTTTTTACATTGTGGTGACCGAAATTGGATGCAGTATTCCACGTGTGGCTTTACCAAGGCATTATAAAGTGGTATTAACACTTCACATGATCTTGATTCTACTCTTTGTTTACGCAGCCTAGAACTATATTGTCTTTTTTGGCAGCTGCTGCACACTGCTGGCTCATATTTAAATGGTTGTCCACTAGGACTCCAAGATCCCTCTCACAATTACTATCATTGAGTGAGGTACCACATATACTGTACCTCTGCATTTGGCTTTTATTACCTAAATGTAGAACCTTACTTTTTTCACCATTGAATTTCTTTTTCTTAGATAGGGCCCAATGTACAAGTCTGTCAAGATCCTTCTGTAAGCTTATCTTCTGCAGTTTTGGCTATTCCTGCCAGCTTGTTATTGTCTGAAAATTTGATGACTTCCCCATCTATTCTGTCATCTAAATGTCAAAGTGTAGTGCAGAGTACAGGTAGTCCTTGGCTCAAGACCACAATTTACATTGTGGTTGTTAAGTGAGTTTCACCCAATTTTATTACCTTTTTTGCTAGGGAGGTTAAGTGAATCATGCAGTAATTAACTGCATGCAGTTTCTCCCATAGACTTTACTTGTCAGAAACTGGCTAGCAAGCTCTCAAATTATGGTCAGGTAACCTTGGGATGCTGCAGCTGTTGTAAATACAAGCCAGATGCCCAAATTTTGATCATGTGACTATGAGAATACTGCAATGGTCATAAAGTGTGAAGATCGGTCATGAGTCATTTTTTTCAGTGCAACTGTAACTTTGAATGATCATTAAATGAATGTGTGATGCCCCTGTCGGAGTCTGAATCTGAGACGGAAGACAAACAGCTGAGAGAGAGCGGGGGAGTGGCTCCACTGGCTGTGGAAGAAACTGGGGAAGGGCAAAGTCAGGCTGGGCAGAGCAGGGGAGATGTAGAACAAGGGAGAGTGCGTTCAGATGAAGACCAAGACCCACCCCCTCCTCATTGTAGGGCGCACAGGGAAGAACACAGAAGAGAGCAATGTGGGTTGTGTGGCTTACGAGGAAGGAGAGGGCCCCGATTCCCTTCACAAGGCGCATCTGGGGATGGAGTTTAAAGGAGAAGCAGTTGGGAGGGGCATTTGTCAGGAATAAACGCTGAATTCATCTAGTGTTGAGAGTTGTGGCCTGCATTCCTGGCATTCCTTCTGACTGTTTGAATTAGTGCCTTGTTTCTGTGTGCTTATCTTGTCTTGCTGGAATTATTGCCATGATTCTTCACTTCTGGGACTCATTATCTTGTCCTGCTGGACTGATTGATTGCAGTCATTCTGCTTACAGCATTTGGACTGGAGTATCTGTAGCCAGAAGCCGGGAGAGCCAGGCTGGAGAGTAAATGGGACATTGGGAGCAAAGTTGGTGCCAATAAAGGGACTCCTACCAGTTCTCTGGTTGTGTTGCCTTCGTGCCATGCCCCAGGTCATCCCAGAATAGTTGTAAGTCAAGAACTATCTGTACCAGGTATAGTACAGTGCACTGGACTTTTTATAGGACAATGCAAAAAGGATTAAATGAAAGCAGGTTGGCTTTTAACAGGACAGACAGAACTTCTCTCTTAGCTTAATCTACTTCCAGTGCCAAAGGTTAGATGTAACTCAATAGACTTCACTCACTATGGCCAATTCTGGGAGTTGCTTAGGAGTTGTCATCTCAGTAGTATCTGGAGAATCCCCATTTCCCCACCCCAGTTCAAATAGCACCAAGAAATAAACTTCACTGGAAAATTGGCTCAGAGTGAGTGTTACTTTTCTCCTGTACTGGAAGGCATTAATGGACTGAATTATATGCAAATACATACATACATAATCACCATCACAGCTGATACCAGCCAGAGCATAGAACAACTCAAAGAAGTAGTGTAAGATCAGAAGTAGTGTAAGTAGTGTAAGGTCAGAAGATGTGGAGACAGTTGCCCCATAGAATCACCAAAAGCGGGACACGACTGAATGGATAACACCATCATCCACACATAACAATATTCATGAAAGGAAGGGAAAATTTTCTGTAAAATAAAGTTTGCAGAGAGAGAACATTTGCACAAGTTGAATTTGTTAGTGCTGTTTTGATACCTGAATAGGACAGTTACAGAATCCTCTGCAATTATCAAAGAGTCATTTATATGGTCAGCTATCTTTCTTTTTCTCCTTTCTATTCCTCCTTTATTTTAATTGTACAATTGTATAATGCTCTTCTATTGGAGAATTTGAAAATACTTTTAGGGCATTTGAAGGGTACTGTGCACATTCTTCTTTTGCTTTAAGTTGCCAAAGGACAACATGAGGGGAAAACTGGATTAGCTGCAGGTGCATTTAGACTGACAGTCTTTACACCCTCAGAAAAGCAATTCTCTAAGGATTCCGATCTCTGGCTGGACTTACTGCCACTTGCTGGCTTTTCCAGCAAATGCCAGACTGTTGATTATCTTCATCAGTCCCAGGAGAAATAAATGTTAACTTCTCAAAGGAAGTGTGAGAATAAAAAGTACTTAATAAAAATACGAGAAAAAAGACACTGCCTTTTCTTGTATTAAAAAAATGATGTGATTTAGAGTGCCAAGTCCTGCAGACACTTCCTTTGGCACCCCTATGCTCTCTGTGGAATTAATTTTATTTAAACTTTTTATAATAATGATTAAATAGGAAGTTGGTATGCAATAAAATAAAAACCAGCTTTTGGCATCATCTTGTTTACAAGGATACCCCTGGGCTCTTTATGAAATATACATTTTTTTTAGAAAATAAAAATGATGTATGGTTGTTTCTTAAGAAAAGAACAAATGTAAGCAGGGAAAGAAAAAGAAAGAAAGAAAGAAAACACATCCTGGCAGGAATCCTTCTAGAAAATCCTTCTAGAAAATAGATGCTTTGGGAATAGCCCTGTTTAGCTTGGCAGCCATTTTGTAAATGGAGAAGTCCTTTAGGGAAAGGCAGGAACAGTTAAAAGATGTTCCCATGAATCTCATGTGGCCATCAAGTCTTCAAAGACCTTTGCTCAGTCTAAGCGCAGAACTTTAACACAAAATTTGTGCCTGCTAAATGTTATGTGGCACTTTAATTTCTTCCAAGCTACTAAACAATCCAGTAGAAAGTGTGTCTGTCAGTCTTCTGAGAAATAAAATTGCCTGCTTTGTTGCAGATGTTTGTTGTACTTGAGTAACAAGCAGTTCTTCTTTTGGGAAGCTTTGTCCTTTTTCACTCCATTCATTATTATTTTAAGCAACATGATAAAGAAAAAGAAATCCATCATATTTATTAATCTCAGGACACAGGAGTAAAAGAGCACCATCAAACATCTCAGGCAGGAATTATCTTTGACATTCCTGAGTCTGAAAATAAAATAAATAAGAAAAAAAAAGATGAAAAAAGACAAAAGAAAATAAATTACTATTACTACTTCATAGCATTGCAATCACACTCCAGGAAGGAATAGAACTGTGTCTTCTGCTTCTAAGGTTACCAGGTCATCCTATTCCTGGAGTAAACTGATGTGATGGTGACAAACAACTTCAACCCCCAACTGTACTGCAGATATTGCATTTTGCTTTTATACTGAAACAAAGGTGTGAGGAAAGAGTCAGGGAAGACAGCATGTGGCATTGCTTAAGGCATAGCTAGGCAATCTAAGGCTTTTGGCTTAATTTTCAAGGCCCAGGCTGGGCAGTTATTCCTGATAATAACTGCCATGTAAGAGTGATTAATCTTATCCTAGGAAAGAGGCAGGGGAGAAATCCAGCAGGTTCTGACAGGTTCTGGAGAACCAGTAGTGGAAATTTTGAGCAGTTTGGAGAACCGGTAGTGGAAATCTTGGGTAGTTCGAAGAACCAGCAAATACAACCTCTGGCTGGTCCCAGAGTGGGACGCGAATGGAGATTTTGCAATATCCTTCCCCTGCCATGCCCGCCAAGCCACATCACACACACAAGACATGCCCACAGAACCGATAGTAAAAAATTTGGATTTCACCATTGGAAAGAGAGGAAGGAATATGGATTTTTCATGTCAAAAAGAGAGGGTAGGAGGGTGGAGAAGAGAAAGGAAGGAAGGAAGGAAGGAAGGAAGGAAGGAAGGAAGGAAGGAAGGAAGGAAGGAAGGAAGGAAGGAAGGAAGGAAGGAAGACTTCTGTATATATGTCTGTTTAATCTTATTGCATAAGCCAAGGGAGCAAAGTCCAAATATAGTTCATTTTGCATTTATATTTATATTGCCTCATTTCAGCAGTTTTTATTCTGACTTTTTGTATTATTTCCTACTATTGCTTACATTCAGGAATTTACCATAGCAAATATGGACAGATGCAGAAAGGCATTGATAAAGATAACTTTATTATCATGTATCATTATATAATCTTATTCGTAGAAGCTCTCTCCAGTAAATCTCACTTTTTTTCATTAAAATGGTATGCAATAAAAATGATCCTCTGGACAAATAATGTTAACTTTGTAAGCAATTTCTTTAATATGTAATTGTATACATTTATTTATTTGTAAATAATTTATTATAAACGAATAAATAGCCCATATTTAACTATTTGGTGGTTCATAGTGAACTCTTCTTTGACTCTTTCCTCTCTTACATTAAGCAATTGCTCTCAAACAAGCAAAGCAAATTTTCTACCACTGAATAATGTTTAAGAAAGAAGCTTAAAAGTATATATGGATGGATTTCTAGATTTTCTATTATTTCTATCCAGAAAAATATGGAATAATAAACGTAAGTTACAGAAAGGCAAACTCCAGTGGAATGTTAGGAAAAACTTACTAAGAGAGGTTTGGCTATCTATAGGTGTCTTGGTTTAAGCCAGAGATCTTCAAACTTGGCCGCTTTAAGACGTGTGGACTTCAAATCCTGGCTGGAGAATTCTGGGAATTGAAGTCCACAAGTCTTAAAGCAGCCAAGTTTGAAGACCTCTGGTTTAAGCAAACAGTTTGGAACTCTTTGAATGTATTGTTGTTGGGATTCCCTATCTACCATTGCCTTTAGGCAGAATGAATACAATTTATCTATCATGAAACCAGTAGTGAAATCACTTAATGAAATAATAAACTCTGTCATTTGGGGACAAACATCTATTATAAACTTAAGTTGTTCATTTTAGGATTTTTCAATAGCAGCAGGTGAGATGAATTGTCACAAATATTTAGCAGCCATTCTTTGGGGCAACGGATGGCATTTTTATGAAGCACAATTAATGTAGAACTTATTGGTCCTGGTAATACATTTCTCCTTGGGATTCTTATACGGAAATCACCTTTTGAGACTGAAAAGATCTAATTCAATTTTTCATCCAGTTCCCATCCACCAATGGCCAGCAGAAGGCAGTGTGTGCTAATTTTCCATGATGTAAATTAGAATCTCTTGCTTGCTGCCTCCAATCAAGTTGAAGGTCCTGCTTTTTGGAATTCCAGACAATATGTCCAATTTCAGAAAGGTAAAGAATTTTGAGTGTTTTTATTATATTGTAAACGTATTGTTTATATGTTAAAAAAACAAAAAGTTTGGGAAAGGAGCATAAAGAAAGGTAGGTAGGTGAAACGTGTGTCCTCTTGAATAGATATCTAAATTCCTGGGATGCCAATTTTACTGTAGAGTGTCAATCATGTGTCCCACACAAAGATTATGCTACTAGACATTGCCAGAGCAAAGCATGGGGCCAATAGAAAATTAGCTTCTATTTTGTTGTGCAATGGCTAAGTGATACCACTATTTATTTACCAGAGTTTTTATCAAAGTTTTTTTTTTTAATTTGATTTATATGCCGCCCTTCTCCGGAGACTCAGGGTGGCTTACAATGCATTAAGCAATAGCCTTCATACTTTTGTATATTTATACAAAGTCAGCTTATTGCCCCCACAAACTGGGTCCTCAATTTACGTACCTTAGAAAGGATGGAAGACTGAATCAATCTTGAGCCTGGTGAGATTCGAACTTAGAGTAATTGCAGACAGCTTGAGTTAATCACAATGTACAATGCATTAATCTGTGAGCTATCCAGGCTCTGTATAGCTGTATACTTGAAATCAGGATTAACTGGCATTCTTTTATTCCCTTTCATCTTGTTAAATTAAGTGTTTTAAACAAAATAGCAGGAATTCTGGTGAGCTTCATTCATAATGTGCCCAGAATAGAAGTCAATGGGACATGTAAGAGCTGGAGCTGCTTTGCTTTAAGTATATATCAAACAAAACATTTATCATCAGGATAGGATGAAGGTCTCATTGATCCGATTGGTGAAGGATTATAGCAGATCTCATGATAGTGTCTGGCCAATTTTTTTTTTTTTTTAACATCAAGAATTTCAAAGAGACATCTTTGAACACAACAATATTGTGCGTTCCATCCAAAAAGACTACGGTATAATAACGACTTGGCTCCTTGTAAGGAAGCTCCATGTATATAGTGTGTGAGAGAAAGAGATTGTATTTCCAAAAATGGCATTTAGGTGACGGGAAATATTCAAAAACAATATAGGGAGATAATTAGGTGATCATCTAATTATCAAAATCATCAAAGCAATCACCTCTTATCTTATACTAATGATCATCTACTGGGGACATTCTGCTCTCAGGAATGAGCCTTTTTCTCATTTTCCTATGTATTAATTAGCTTTTTCTTCCTTCTATTGGTTGTCTGGATGCAGCTAGGAACCAAATGTGTTGTCCTTCGTTTCAGTCATTGAATGTGCCATTAATTTGTGCCATTCACAAGATCTATTGGATTTATGCTTCATGAAACTACAAAGCTGAGGCAAACAATCTGCTCCCATTATTAAACTGTAGCAAGCTGACTATTATTTACAATACCAGCTATGTCCCATTTCGCATTGTGTTGAGTGTTTTCACCTCTTTTCTCTTGTCCCACTTGCTTCAGATGACCTTCCGTCATGGTGTCCATGGCAACCCAGTGAATATGATGATACTGAATTGGCAAAAAGATTTTACTATGAAAAAAGAAAAAGAAGCAGCAGCCTGTTGTTTTAAGGATTGATAGCCAATATGTTTTAATGTGTTTTAAATATTTGTATATATTTGTGGTTGAACATTTAAAGAAGAGGAAATGAAAGTAAGTAGCATGCATCTATTTCTGACTGCAGAAGTAGATGCATGCATATTACATGTTATATGACAATCATCTTTGTGTCGTAATGGAAGAAGCACCATTCAGATGACCTCATGCAAGAATGGATACTCTATATCAGGGGTGTCAAACTCATGGCATCATGGCATCATCATGTAATGTATCGGGACTTTTTTCCCCTTCGCTAAACTGGGCGTGGGCATGGCCAGCCCTTCTTCTATATTAAAGCCCATGCAATCAGGCCACGGTCAAGCATAATATGTTATCAAATCATGGTTCCTTCTTGCTCATAGGAAGTCAAAATAGAGAATTTAAAAACCATAAAAACTCAAACACTGTTAAAAGACAATTTTTAAAAAGTAAACAAAAATACTTTATTTAGTGCTAAAAGGATATTACAATAGAATCATGAAATAATGATTCTATTCCAAACTTTTGCTCGGGGCAAGATACTAAATTAAAGCATCCAGAAAAAAACCTTTCCATAAGTTCTTAAAGCAGAACACTGACTTCTCCAATGACCCACAAACTGATGAAAAGTGGTAAACATCCATCTGCTTTCAACATTTGAAGTTTTCCCTTCTGTAAGAGGCACTGTTGATTCCAGTTTCTTGGCTAGACAGTATTAGTGGAACACATTATTCATAAAAGTGATAAAGGAAAAGAAATAAGAAAAATGTGTCTTTAAGTGATGCTCTTGAATAAGGCCACTAAAGCAGTAGTGAAATCCAATTTTTTTTACTACTCGTTCTGTGGGCGTGGCTTGGTGGGCGTGGTGTGGCTTGGTGGGCATGGCTTGGTGGACGTGGCAGGGGAAGGATACTGCAAAATCCCCATTCCTTCCCCACTCTTGGGGCCAGCCAGAGGTGGTATTTGCTGGTTCTCTGAACTGCTCAAAATTTCTGCTACCAGTTCTCCAGAACCTGTCAGAACCTGCTGGATTTCACCCCTGCACTAAAACTAGTAACAGTAAACAGCAGCATCCGACACTAAATGTATATGTCATTCCTCTGAAACATCAAGACTGATTTTATCTTCACAACAAAAGCCTTATGGTGTAGCTAAAACTGGGAAGATGAATGGCTTAAAGTTGTGTAATCATCAGAAGAAAGATTTCAGATATGCTGAGTGTGAATTAATCTTGCAAGTACCCCAGAAATTTTATTATTCAACCTTCTCACAGAGTACATGATTCAAGAAAAAAGCTTAGATGGGGAACCTGATTCTAGCCTTAAGACTTTAACCCAAAGTAGATATAACATTAATCTGGTTTTTTTTCAAGTACATAACAGCTTATTAGCAGATGAGAACATCACATCCTATTACGTCTGGAGTTCCCAGATTGTTACCTGTTATCATGCCATAAAATTGCCTTATGCTAGCCATAACCAGGTTTCCATCTTACCTGACTTAAGTGAGCTATGGGACAGACTATACCCATTCTTGTAAAGAACATGAAGTTGAGTAAATTTATTTCTACCCTGTTGGACTTTTAAAAAATTGGTGTTTGGGGGTAAAAATGTAATATGAAACAGGAGCCAAGGACTTTAAATTCTTCTCCATTAGAAAATGATGAAGATGGAAAAGAAAAGGTCCAAGGAAAATTAGTTAAAGGAAGAAGAATATGAGATGGGAGCTGGTTGTGTTCAAGAGATGCCATCTAATTATAAGTTTAAATGGCACCCCTGCTTAGGCGACAAGGCTAAAAAAAAAAGAGAGAAACATGACAGGGAAGTATGAGAAATTGTCAGAGTTTGTTGCAGAAATCACTTCTAGAAAGCACACACAGATAACTGATACAGCAGGATTCATTAACTTCCTTATATATATAATAAGACATGAATAAATGTACAATACCAATAGTGGTTCTTCCAACATGGTAGAGAGATCAGTTTCAGTTCAGAGTTCAGAGCAGACTCAGAGCTTAAAACAGACAAAGAGAACCTCCTCTATACAGGGCAGTTAAGCTAAGCCTAAACCATGCCCAGGCTCCAAGCTGTTTCAGCTCCCAAACAGACCTCATTGGCTGAGTTAGTTGCTATGCCTATACATTGGCTGACCTTGTTACCATGTCTTATTCCAGCCAGTCCTCAATGGCTGACCTGTTGCCATGTCTATCCCAGCTCATGAGTATTCTGCCCGAAATAGATCAAACAATGACAGAAGGAAGAAACTGAATCCAGATCAGTTCATTACATTAACATTTACACAGGTATGAAATGAAACTCTCAGGCTGTTAAAATGGGGATGGGAAACAAAGTTATTTGCACTTTAGTTCTGCTCAGTGTATGTGGCTTAAGTCTTACAAGTTGCTGTTTTTGTAGATACCTAATGGATACTCCAGTATCTGGAGTAAAGTTTTGCACAAATCTCTGGTTAATATATCCCCGGTAAATTATCAACTTGTTTCCTAAAATAACCTCTCAACAGTATTGTTTTATTAAAGGGGTATCCCATAATTTTTTATATCATTCAACAGCTTGGATCCACCCAGAATTTATTGTGAGATGGGCAACTATATAAATATTTTAAAGAAATAATATAAACAGTTGTTGGAATGTGTAGTGTGTCGTGAAACTCCTTGATATTTTTTAAGAAAAAAAAGGGTGTTTCTGATACAACAAATCAATATATACCTTTCTTATGAGCCATGGTGGCACAGTGATTCGAGTGCAGTACTGCAGGCTACTTCTGCTGCCTGCCGGCTGCCTGCAATTTGGCAGTTCAAATCTCACCAGGCTTAAGGTTGACTCACCTTCCATCCTTCCAAGGTGGGTAAAATGAGGATTCAAATTGTTGGGGGCAATATACTGACTCTGTAAACCCCTTGGAGAGAGCTGTAAAGCAGTGTAAAGTGGTATAGACGTCTAAGTG
Organism: Masticophis lateralis; assembly: GCA_030761175.1. Classification (NCBI taxonomy): domain Eukaryota; kingdom Metazoa; phylum Chordata; class Lepidosauria; order Squamata; family Colubridae; genus Masticophis; species Masticophis lateralis. Next base: position 26,148,974 of record JAUDYJ010000005.1, read on the forward strand.
CTATTGCTATTATATGATTACATAAAGAAGAATATAATTATTATTTCAATTTTATATTTTGTGGAGATAAGTTATATAATATTGAGCTTATCATCATTAGAACATAGATGGTGTAATAAAGCTTATGCATTTATGTACATGCTATATATAGATAATTGATCTTGCTTTGAAATTTGCTTAGTTTTAGAACCTAAACATTGTCAGTTAATTCTGTGACTGTGACTTGTGCATCATAAACTATGTAAAAGGAGATTAATTTGGGTTCTATGATTTATATCCATATCCCAATAGAGGCATTTCAATAAAAGGTAAATTAGGAACCTCTTAGTTAAACTGTTTTCTGGTACCAAAACAAATCAGTTTATACTTTATATATTCTTTTGGAACAGTCTTATCTGGGGAATAGTAATCATAATGAGATGTGACTTTCACTGTCTAATAATAATTAATTACACATGAAACTCAAAGTCATTTCTGGAGCTTTTCTGATTACTTAGCTTAGAAAAAACCCATAGGAGTTGTTTCACAAGATAAAGTTATTAATCATTACTTGCTGGGTGTTAAGAATTATCTATTGACAGAGGTAAATTAGGCCCTTATTATTATACAATTGAATTTTCCTTCCACAGCAAAGGAAAAGCAATTCAGTGAGGAGTTCCTTTGTTTTCTTTATGCCTGCATTTTTAACATAAGTTAGTCAATTAATCTTATGGTTTGCTTTAATAATTAAATGTATGGTTAGGAAAAGGAAACCTTGGAACTGGTCCAACTAATACTTCTTTACCTCTTCTTCCTGATTATATTCTTCCTTATCCTCTAGATACCTAGAACAGCAGGAATGAAATGTTTTCTAATGGGAAGATGGTTTGTCATCTTCCTTCTTTCTGGGTTAGGACTTTCTTACTGAAGACATCTAAATTTTAGAGGTTTCATAGTCAGGTTATTTTTCTTATTTTTATGAACCTGACTATAACTTTTTTACATTGGATAGCAATAGCAGTAGCACTTAGACAGATGTACTGCTTCATAGCATATTGAATTGGGTATGTCTCATCCACTGAAAAGAAGAGCTAAGACAGAGTCAACGATAGCAGTGTTCCAGTATTTGTGGGCTGCCACAAAGGAAAAGGGGTCAACCTATTTTCCAAAGCACCAGAAGGCAAGACCGGAAGCAATGGATGGAAACCGAATAAAGAGAGAAGCAATCTAGGAGAAATTTCCTGACAGTAAGAACAACCAACCAGTGGAACAGCTTGCCATCAAAAGTTGTGGATGCTCCAACACTGGAAGCTTTTAAGAAAGATTAGACAACCATTTGTCTAAAATGGCATAGAGTGTCCTTCTTGAGCAGATGGTTGGATTTGAAGACCTCCAACATTGTTATTCCGTATCTGTTCTATATAGTGCTTTACATCACCCTCTGGGTGGTTTATAGTGTCAAAATATTGCCCCCAACAATCTGCATCCTCATTTTACCAACCTTGAAAGGGTGGAAGGCTGAGTCAGCCTTGGGCCCATCAGGATTGAACTCCAGACTGTGGGCAGAGTTAGCCTGCAATACTGCATTCTAACCAATGTGTCACCAGAGAGCTCTGGATACTAGCGTATTTTGTTTAATCAATAGAAACACATATCTCTTCTCTGCTTATTCACTGGAGTAGTTAATGTACGGCAGTATCAGGAAGGGATGAATCTTGTTTGTTTGTTGGTCATGTATGCCACCCATCTCACTTAGAGTTATCCCTGGGCAGCTTGCAAAATTAAAAGCCAGTAAACATTAAAACAATAAATAGCAATAATTTAAAAATTACAATTAAAGGATGGGGAGAAAGAGAGCAAGATGCTCACAGGGAAAGGTGTGTGTATGTGTGGGGGGGGGGGTTTTCCTTCTTTTAGTCTGAACCTCCAGAGTGATGCACACCCATTAGGGCTCCAGGTCAACTGGCAAAACCAGGTTTTCAAGCTTTCAAAAAGGTCAGAAGAGTGAACATGGATCTCTCTCAGAGGTGCATGTTGTTTCAAAGGGCAGGAGTCCTTTCCTGGACCCTGCAAGTCAGAATTCCTTGACTGATGGTGTCTGCAGTATCCTCTTCTCCTGGCATGGGAGAGCAATCCAACTAGGGTGACACGGTTCCTTAGATAGCCTGAACCCATGCCATGAAAAGTTTTAAAATTTATAACTAACACCTTGAATTGTACCTGGAATGGGCTCATGTAGCAACAGATGCCCTGTGCTGTTATTTTTGTAATACCAGTTCTAAGAATGTAAAAATTCAAGAACAGACTCAGTCCTGCTGCTCAAGAATTTCAGGCATCTGGATCTTACTCTTAATTAATTGTTGCTTCCAGAAAGGACCAGTGCAGATTTCTCAAATTAGGCCTTCCGGGCAGACCAAACCACCAAACCACCAACCACTACAAACCACCAGAATAAGCCTACCTGTAGGACTGTGTTCAATTATAACTCGCAACCTCTATAAGAATTAAGTTTATAGATCATACATTTCAGTTTCCTGACTCCAATTATGTCTCTTCACTCCATACCAGTTAGAATATTTTTATCCAATCCTTAGGGTAGAACATAGAAACAGTGACTTCTCACAAAACAAATGTTGCATAAATATTTTCATATACAGTACTTTTACAAGACTATATCTGACAAATATAGTCTACTAAGTGTTGAGTTCTGGGAAGACAGGGTTATAAAAAAGAGAATGCATTGAAGCTAAAAAGTGAGAAATGGAAGGTTTGAGAAAGACAATTTCAAAGTAAAATTGTCAAGGGTGAGGCAAGGGAGTTGTCTCTTTTACCTTAAAAAATACTATTTTTATCATTTCCTGTGAAATCTAGTTTCTGTACCATTTTTCATTTATGCCACAATAAAATAATCTACAGCAGGAAGCAGCCATTTATTTTGGGTCTCTGTTGGAAAACATGAATAATGCTTACTAGATGAGACTAAAATAGATTTTTAAAAGGATGGGATGGGATGGGATGGGATGGGATGGGATGGGATGGGATAGGATAGGATAGGATAGGATAGGATAGGACAGGACATTTATTTGTCTAAATGTGATTAGACACACAAGGAATTTGCAGAAACTCTCAGTGTACATGTAATAAACTAGCATCTTGAGAGAAAAAACTAGATAGGGATTGAAGAGAGGAAACCAACTGAGAATTAAAATTTGAGGTCAAAGTAGGTGTAAAGTGAGAGATACCCCATGTATGATTTTTGTATAGTAAAATCAGCTGGACTAGGAAGAACAGCCTATGGATAAGATGGAAACGGAACAGAATTTAACCTTTGCCCAGTGATTGCTATTAATGGTGAAAAAGATGACAGGACATTTGATCATGAGCTTTCCTCATCATAAGGAAAGGACATAGTTTGTGAGTTGCAAGCCAAAAGGTCTGCATTTTTTTGGTTTGGTTCTTTTTCAGAAAGAAAAGAAAGAAAGAAAGAAAGAAAGAAAGAAAGAAGGAAGGAAGGAAGGAAGGAAGGAAGGAAGGAAGGAAGGAAGGAAGGAAAGAAAGAAAGAAAGAAAGAAAGAAAGAAAGAAAGAAAGAAAGAAAGAAAGAAAGAAAGAAAGAAAAACCCAAATTTGCATGTTGGTTTTAAATTAGATGGAAAGACCTTAGGAGGTAAATAATAGTCATTTGGAAGGGAAACTGAAACTAAAAGATTCATCTGTCTCAAGATAGTGAAGTTTTTCCACACACAAACATTGATATTACAAGAAAATAATGGACGCTAATAGCTGTTCTCATGCAATTACAAGCATTCAAATTTCTTGTAATAAAATGGCCTCTGGAAAATATTACCTTGTTTCTTAAAGTGAAGACGGGAAAGATTAGCTAATTGAGTACTTGGGTTAGAGACGTATGGCACGATTCAAATGGATTCAGCAAATGTGAGAACATAAACTTGGCAATGATCATTCCATTTATTTAAGAAATGGCTTCTTGGCTGCTTGGTACTTTGCTGTTCTCATGAAAATATTGGCAGACAATACCAGATAAGTCACAATTTCCTCACTGACCTTCAAGTATTCTTGTCTCATTTTCATCATCTTTGTAAAGAAAAAAAATCCATTGTTTCATTTTCCTGGAATTTTTTTTTAGCACCATCTGCACATTAAATGTTGCCTTCCACTGTGATCTGTTAAAATTGGAGAAATCCAGCTGCAAAAATGAAAAAGATGCATAGAAGATCATTTTCAATTTTTCATTTTTTTCCTATTAAGTTTATTAGAGTTTTAAACAGGAAATATATAAACTAAAACATTAATATTTACAATAGAAGAAAGAAAGAAGCAAAGAAAGAAAGAAAGAGAACAAAGACAAGGTCCGTAAAAAGAAAGAAAAAAGTATAAAGTAAGAACTTCCAATTTTCTTTCACAGCAGTTATAGGTATAAATGCAAATTAACTTTTTCCTCTATGTATCTATAGAGATTCTTAGTCATCCAGGTCATGGTTGTCCTAAAATTGCTTTTTCAAGAGGCAAATGGACTTTCTGATTTCTCTTTGAAGATGTTTCGCTTCTCATCCAAGTAGCATCTCTTCAGCTTTTTTACCCATCCCTAAACATGGTGAAATGTCTCCTCTTGTTCATATTTCCAGCATAAATTCAAAGTACGTTTGTTAGACAAAATGATTTTCAGACACCTTCCTTCCAATCACACCAATGAAATGTAGCTCCTTGTGGAATTCTTGAGTGATTAGTTTTCTTTTATGATATCTCATAAGAGCATTACAGAAATATTCTGGTGTAACATGCATATCCCACCTCCATATTTTCAATCCAGAGCACCTTTAAATTGCACTGGTGAACTTCAATGGCAAACAGTTCCATTAATAATGGCTCATTGGTTTTTTTCAGCAGTTTAAGAAAAGTGAATAAAAGGTTAAAATTGATACATATATTTTTCTGAATTGAACTCTGCAAATTCTTGAGAAGAATATTGCCTGACTCTGCTTTGGTAAATAAAGTAGTTATTTATAGTGTTGAACCCAAAAATCTAGGAGTTTGTTTCTGAATAGCTTGTAACTGTTTCATAGTTAGTTATCCAGTTAAAAATTCTTTCTGAGGATATAACCAAAGGTACAATGATCAGATACATAAGGATTGAATGTGATAGTTATTTGGACTAGACTTGGTTATTAATAATACCTCCTGAGCAGTGGTGGGTTCTATAGAACTGGTAGTAAAACCATTAGAAGGCTCCGCCCACCAACCCCGAAGTCATCAAAACGCTTTTGCACATGCGCAGAAGAGTATGTGTGTGCACTTGCTTCGCTCGCACGCACGGCCCCGTTGCAAACTGGTAGTAAAGGTAAGTTGAACCCACCACTGCTCCTGAGTGACCTGACCACAAAGGGTCTATATATCAGAATGGCTAATGTAAGGCTCCTACAAGTTCTTTGTTTTGTGTTCTCTGGTAACCATTTTAAATATAGGTTTGAATTAAGTTGACATAACTAAATCTGTGTAATTTCTCTGTTTTTAAAGTCTCTGTGTTTCCATGGGTGAAAAATAACATATAAAGAACCCATAGAATTCTGAGAAAAAATGAGAAAGACGGAAGCATGGGAAAGTGAAAACTAGGAGGAGAAAAAGGATACGGAGATGAAGAAATAAAATAAAAGAAGTGTAAGAAGAGTTAATGGAAATAAAAGTTAAAATAATATTTTTTTCTGTTTCAGGATACTTTTAGCTGTGGTAGCAAATAGTCACTGAATAATTGCTCACATTTAGAAAGATCACACATAATTGAAGAACAAATATTTGGCCTGTTGATTATCTGAGAATTGATTTCTTATAGCATTTGTCCTGGCTATTAGTCTTTCCTCTGCAACTTCCTCCATGTTTATTTTCCACTAGATTTTTCTGACATTGAAAACAACTAAACACAGAGGTTATTAGGGAACTGGAGGAAAGAGACTAGATTTCATTGTTTAAGGAAAATATAGAATCTGATAATCCTCAGAATATGATTCCTGAAGCCATTGGATGACAATCCTTAGTGTGATAATAAAGTAGCAATAAGGTAATATATAGATACCGTTTCTCCCAAAATAAGACTTACTCCAAAAATAAGACCTAGCTCGATTTTTCATGCTACTCGCAATAAGCCCTACCCCAAAAATAAGCCCTAGTTAAGAGTGTCATCAGTGGTGGGCGTGGCCATCTGATGTTGCTCACGTCATGGAAAGTCTGTGGGGGAAGGAAGATTTCTTCAACCCCCATTATCTTCTTTTCTCCCCAAGTAATTGTCACGTGGCTCTTTTGGCAATTGCAGAAGGGGCTGAAAGGGAAGAAGCCACTTGTTCTTCCCCGGATCAATTTCAAAAGCCAATGCCATCACTGGCCACAAGGCCTGGCTGCTGGGCCTGTTAAATCTGCTGCTGCTGGGGACCAGTGGCCCTTGGGCTGGGCTGCTTGTCAGCCAGGCTGATGGGTGGTGGCACGAGTGGCTCCCTGCATTGTCTGTGCAACTGCTGCACAACCTGCCACTGCCCTGCCTGATTGCAGCTCTGGCTGCTGCCCTGCTCCTGCTCTTGTGGTGCCTGCCAGCCAAGCTCTCATTGTGCCCTAGCCTCCACCTGTCCTGCCTGCTGGCCCTGCTGCTCCTGGGATGCTTCTCAGCCTCAGCGGGTGCAGTGCTGACTGACATGTATGGCAGCTTTTATGCTGTGTTTATTATGAAGCTTTGTGCCAAGGAAGGTCCATGCTTTCTCCCTCCCTTCTCCCCCACTGCCCAATCTCCTCTGGATGCTCTGTCTCAGCATTCACCGACAAACATCCGCCAGGGTGGAGGCTCAAACTTCTAACCCCAATGGCAGGCCAGGATGGGTGAAAGGTGAGGTGGTGGCAGAGCAGCTGCAGGTGAGGTAGATGCCGAAGGCAATCAGGGCATGTTGGTGTGAGTGTGCCAAAGGCAGGGCTTTTTGCCAGCTCCAGCACTGGGGTGGCACTACCATTTAAAGGAAGAAACTGGTGAAGGTGTTGTTTGCGTAGCAACCTGACTGGCAGTCCCTCACTACATGATTCTTCCAACTCAGGATGAAAAGAGGTGGACAGCTGGAACTTCTTTTCTGATGCCAGTCACATACATGCACCCCCAAACAGATGGTTGGGTGGTACAGGCTAGCCTTTGTCTCCTAAGGTTGTAGATCTGGGTCGACTTGCCCCATGCCAGGCAGGAGCAAACCAGCAGGTAGTTGAGAGCAATGTGGGCAGGAGGGCAAAGAGCCCCCGCAAGGCCAGCAGCAGCTTGGGCAGCTGCTCCATGGTCAGTACCATGCCTGCCATGGCCGAAACGTTTCCCAGCAGCATCAGGGCCAGCAGGCAGGACTGGTGGAGGCTGGAGAAAGTTGGTGTGTGGTGACTGCTGCAAGCAGACAGTGGGATGGAGAGGGCAGAGCTAGCGGTAGCAGCATTCCCCCTCTCATCAGCCCCATGCTCACTGCCTCTTGTACATTAAAAAAAAGATACCCCCCTAAAATAAGCCCTTATTTTGCAGCCCAAAAAACTATAAGACCCAGTCTTATTTTGGGGAAACACGGGTACATACATATCTACGAGCATACAGAGCATATCAAAAGTCACACCACATAGACCAGGGGTCAGCAATCTTAAATACTCCAAGAGCCATTTGGACTCATTTCCCAAAGAAAAGAAAACACCGGGAGCCATAAAACCCTTCCCATGCCTGACTATTTCTTGAGTAGCCACAAAAATAGCATATGTAGTTGAATTAAACATTCTGTTTTCTTCTGAAACTTTTCTTCTCTTGGATTTATCCATGGTTGGCCTACCAGGAATTGAAAAGCTCAATAAATCATGTGCCGATGAGTGTCACACATTGGCTGTTGTGACTCATATTTTGAGCAACAGAGAGCCACAGCAGAGGGATGAAAGAGCCACATGTGGCTCCAGAGCCGTGGGTTGCTGACCCCTGACATAGACCAATCAATGATTTCAAGAAGACCATCACATTACAATTGGCAAACATCAGGATAAAATGTTACTGTATTTAGGATGTTCACTGGCCATGCGTCAATCAAGTAAGGGTAGAACAAAATGACAACTAATTCAAACTTTTGATGTAATCATATAATAAATTGTCTATGGATTGATTTTTGTTATCCTATATCCATGTCTGTGAAATGGCTGAAAACACTACAAGATAAGATTCTTTACTTATTCATTCAGCCCAAAGAGCAGAAAGTTAACTCTACTATTTGTTAGTCTATATCATTATAATTGATGATAACATGAGGATACCTAATCTATTATTTAAATGAGTTAACATAACAAATCCACGTATGATTTACTGTTTCTTACTCAAGGTCATTGTAATGATAAAGATCTTTCTCTTTGTCATTAAATTATAGTCATGCCAGGCATCTTACGTTAAAGATGTAGGAGAATATCATCTTATTCTAAAACTATTTGTGCAAAGGATCTTGAAATAGAGTTTGTTTTAGATTTTAAGCAGACAAGTACTTTGTACGTTTCTGAAAAGAGATTATTTGATTTTATCTTCAACGAGAATGTGAGTAGTTCCTTTCTTCCAACAATGAATGAAATAAACTACAGAACTAAAATCAGTAGTGCCAAACATATTTCACTATGTTTGAAATATGTTTATTGAAGTGCAAGGGAAATACACTTTCATTTCCATTTTGGGTTTAGCTCCATTTCCCTAGAAATAGCAATGATGTGTTTCCTCTGGAATAAAAAAATCATGATATCAGTGTGACAGACAGACAGACAGACAGACAGACAGACAGACAGACAGACAGACAGACAGAGATAGAGAGAGATAGAGATATTCTTTTTATAAAAAGAAAACCTAGAACTCACAACTATCGTTTGAACTTTAGTCTGTTTAAAATTATCACACTAAAAGTTTAACATAGTCCTACTCCCTATTGTTTTCTTTTCAGCAGTTTTCTAAAATCTATAAATAGCACAATGTCCTTGGTGCATGAGATGCAGATAAACTGTCTAAAAATATCACCATTCACTGAGCCTAGACCTAAATAATTTATTTATTAGTGCTGTTCAAAGATGTTCAGAACAATGTGGTAAATATCCTAGACTGAAAATGAATCCTTCCCTAATTATTATTATAGTTATTAATATCATTGTTTTTATAAGGCCTAAATGTGAATTAATATTTCCTATTGAAAGATTGTCAATCGTCTTTTTATTTTTATAAATCTCAGTCTTGAAGAATCTCTTCTCAAGATGTATATACTCCTGATTAAATTACTTTAAATTGGTTTGAGTTATATTAATTTCCACAAACTAAAATAAGTAATTTGCCAAAATCATTTTTCAAAAAGTTAAATAAAAGACTTTTGGGAACAATCAACTAATAGAAAATGATGAATTGAAATTGGCAGAGTTATTTGTAACTGCCTTCAGTGAGCATTAAGCAAAATTTTTAAGAAAATTAAAACTACAAAATAACTATAAATTAACTAGCACTTATAACCAAAAAGGACATGTGACCTGTTTATATTTGGATCTTGACTGTTATACTTTTATTGAATTATTGGAGTTAGTGGGTGAAGCAACCTAATCTAAATAATTAACTTATTGCATGAAATTTTAAGATTTGGGAACTGTCAGTAAGTAGATTGTAAGAATAATACATTCAAAAATTTAAGGATAATAGCTGTCTGGGCCACGTCTCTGTTTACATATAATATGAAAGTATACAAATGTGTTAAATATGTTTGAATTTGCAATTATAGCAATCTTGTATTTGCGGATGTATTTTATATAGAATAGAATAGAATAGAATAGAATAGAATAGAATAGAATAGAATAGAATAGAATAGAATAGAATAGAATAGAATAGAATAGAATAGAATAGAGAAGAGCAGAGAAGAGCAGAGAAGAGAAGAGAAGAGAAGAGCAGAACAGAACAGAATTCTTTTTTTAAAAAAATATTTTTATTAGAATAGAATTCTTTATTGGCCAAGTGTGATTGGACACACAAGGAATTTGTCTTTGGTGTATAAGCTCTCAGTGTACATAAAGATATAAGTGATGAATCATGATCATAGTCATCATAAATACATTGATCATGAATCATAAGATACAACACTTAGTGAGAGTCATAGGATACTAAATAAGCAATCAAAATCATACTAGGAAACTAAATAAAACAATATAAATGGTAAGATACAAGCAACAAGGTTATAGTCATAAGTAGAAAAGAAGGTAGGTAATGGGAAAGATGAGAAAAATAATAGTAATACAGTCTTACTAAACAGTTTGACAGTGTTGTGGAAATTAGTTGTTTAGCAGAGTGATGGCATGTAGGAAAACCCTGCCCTTGTGTCTAGTTGTTCTGGTGTGCAGTGCTCTGTAATGTCATATATACTTGCACATACCAGATATGTTTGCACAAAACGTATTTTGTGACTGGCTGCTATTAAATAAATTGTTATAAAGTAAGATTTCACTAAATTCCATAAAAGCTACTGTAGTGTAGTGGTTAATGTGTTAGCTATGAAAACTCACTGAGTGACTTTGGGCCAATTATTCTGCCTTAGCACAACATACCTCACAGAGTTCCTGTATGTAGAAATAAGAAATTGAACAATACAAAGCTAAATGAATAATACAGAGCAAGGTGGCTGATGTCAAAACATGGTGAAAATGGTTCTTGAATTTTTGAATGGTTCAAGAAATTTTAAATTCTATTTTTAGTTTAACTTATTAGATTTGTAATGACTGCCCATTCCAAAAGACTCTGGGGAACTTCCAAAATATTATGCTCTTAGAAGTCCTTGAAATCCTCCTCTACATATCTCTCTCCTTTAATCTCTTGAACATCATCAAATTAGAGATGGTTTAAACATGGTTGTGGCAAAAAATATGACCAAAAAATCCTCCCTTAATGTGGCACTTCTCATTAAATGAAGTACCACATTAAATCCTTAATGTGGCACTTCACACGACTATTTAATTGAAACATAATAATAAATTTACTTTCTTCCTTTATTTTGCTTTTAATTTATCTTCCTTTAATGTCATTTTGTTTTTGTAATATTTAATGGAAAAGCACTTTGGCCCAAGGGATTTTATATATAGGCTGCCTAGAGTAACTTGTTGAGATGGGTGTTGAGATGGGTGGGTGGGGAAGGGAGAGAGGGAGGGAGGGAAAGGGAAAGGGAAAGGGAAAGGGAAAGGGAAAGGGATTAAAGATATAAACACAAGCTTTTCATTCCTGGAAATCGGCAAAAAAGTAGTCTTTTATTTTCAGATCATCTCTGATCATCCTAAGCAAAGATTTTGTTGTCTATTCAGCAAATTGTTAAAACTACTGAGTGATTGCATCAAAGCAATACTACTGTATATATGTCTATTTAATCTTATTCCATAAGACAAGGGAGCAAAGACCAAATATAGCTTATTTTGTATTTGTATTTAATTGCCACATTTCAGCACTTTTTATTTATTTGATTTTTTATATTATTTCCTACTATTGCTTATTCAGTAATTTACCATAGCCAATACAGGCAGATGCAGAAAGACATTGATGAAGATAACTTTATTATCATGTATCATTATAGAATCCTATTCATAGAAGCTCTCTCCAGCAAACTTCACTTTTTCATTAAAATGATATGCAATGAAAATGATCCTCTGGATAAATAATGCTAATGTTGTAAGCAATTTCTTTAATATGTAATTTATTTATTTGTACATAATTTATTAGAAATAAAGAAATAGGAAGGAACGAAAAAAAGAAAGTTCAACTTAGATGAATTGCATGTAACCCATTCTCAGATAGGTTTTAGAAACACAATTAAAGTACAAAATATAACACCAATTATTGGATCTTTCTAGAGACCTGATCTTAAATCCTCAGAAGTCAATTGAAATGTTTTCCATAGAATAAAAATACATAGCCTTTGGTAGACTTGATTTGACATCATTTGGATAAGGGGAATAAGTGTAAATTAAATACCTAAAATACAAGCTTCAGCCTGTCATGAAAATGTGATACAAATGAAACCTTTATTTTATTGTCAGTCTCAATATTTGTTGGTTTTGCTGTTGCTGCTGTTCTTCTCCTCAATTATTCCATCAAGTACTGGTCACAAAGACATAGACCTGTTAAAGTATGTTGTGTTGATCAGGATTAAAATGCTTACATACAAATTTATTGATTTAAATAATATGATGACATAATTAGTTGAATTAAGTGAAATAGAAAGTTATCTAGGTAGATGAACCATCTCATTCGGGGCCCTTCATAAAGACTTGGGATAAGGATGGAGGAACAGCATCCTATCATTTCTGTTTTGATATTTTTTTTAGTAGTGGATGATTTCCTTCCCACTTATTACAGCAAAACAGAAATTATGTGTTTAAGCCTGAGGCTTTTATTTTATCCAATATTTAGATATCTTTAGTATGTGGATCCTGATTTTCTATAATTTCTACAACTTCTGAACCACTCCTTTTTATTCTACTGTCTTTGGACAATTAATGACCTTGCTTACAGTAATTTTAGAAGAATTACTCAACTGAGAAAAGAGGATGAGAGTCAGGACCACGGACAGTTCCATCCAAGCTCTATGAGTTGGAATTCTACTGAACTCAGAAGTCTAGTGGAAATTATTATTTATATTGCTTATCTCCAGCCCTGTCATGCCATTTTGCATGATATTTTTCCCCAGTTTTTTTGTTTTTGTTTTATTTGTTTGTATATTTTTATGTGAAGCAGAATGACTAGGTCTGTTGCTTGAGATGAGCAATGAAAATAATAATTTCCACTAGAAATTTCCACTTCTGAATTCTCATGCAAATTGCAAATATAACTTTAGTTATATTGCAAAGAAGTTTATGTTCATACCAAACATTATTATTAAAATTGGACTGTATCCCTTTTTGTTAGAAAGTCTCATTAAGATAATCTCCAGGGCCTTCCATTGTTTCTTTCTGAACTTTTCCTACATTAGAAGGAAGTTTTGTAGAGTAAACTTATTCACAAAGAAAATGTGGATAGTATCTGGACTACCAAGTGTTTTGTCTTTGAATGTTCAACGTTTTGGGAGTTGGATAGACAGATCCCACTTCTGATATTTCTTTCCGATAAAAGAAGTTTTTGACTGCTTTTTTTCCCAATAAATGCTGCAGAAATCTCAAGAAGTTGTAATTTTAAAATGTGTCCATATTATCATTTTTATCCATATTTATCAGTTAGAGTCATAACCTAACCTGTCTCTGAAAGTATAATGATTATTACAGCTTCCCCATATTTCAGACTTCATGGAGATGGATAGTTGACCTTCTAGTCTAAAACGTTTGTAAAGGACCAGATAAGCCATGTATAGTTTAGAGAGACATTGAATCCAAGCCATGCCATTTCTGTAATTCAACTAATACCAAACATTTTAGTTCAGACATTACAATAAACATGTTTTGTCAAATAAGCTAATTATGTTCACACATACTCTGACCCATAAATCATAGCTCACAAATCACAATGACTGAGTATGGTCCATGGATCCATGATTTTTTTTTCCTGCCAGGATTGAGTAGAAAAGAAAATATTCCATATTTATCCTGCAATGTTCCCATATATTATTAATTCAGCAAAATGCTTTCAACATTCAGCTTTGTATTGCACGAAAATATTTCAGTGTTTTGCCCTTATTGTTTATCTTGACATGGCTTATTCTAATGCAATAACTTTATTGGGCTGATCACACTAGTTTGGAAATTTACTTTATGAGTGGGCATCTCATGAAATGGATTTCGTGCCTGAAATAGACCTAGAGGAGTTAATGGTTTGCCTAGGATTTTTATAATTCAAGAAAGTCTAGCAATGTTCTATAAGGTTTTGACATACAAGTAAATTAATGATTGGATCAAGGATAAACCACCAACTGAATTAAGAATGTGTAGTATTATCTGGATTATGTAATATCTGGTCATGTTATCATTGAAATCAGTGACACCAGTACTTGAATTAGTGATGGAAATATAAGGGCATTATCAACAATTTTGCAGAAGCTATTAAAATATGGGCACATTAAGTAAAACTTTAATTATACAGTAAACTTGCTTTTCAGAAAATTAGGTTTAACTTGCTGTTGTCACATAATACACAATATTTTTTCATTTTCCTTATTTGACTCTTCATGAAATATTATTCTTTTGGAAAGAATTTTGCTGATACATAAACTTTCCTAAAGCCATTTTTTAAAATTTGAGGACTAAGTTACCATGCCAATTATATAAAATGCCACTATGTTAAATCAAAATAGCAAGGTCCATATATTTTTCCCACAAACAGTTTAAATTATGCTGTTAGTGTTTTGTAGTTGTAACTCTATTCCATGTCATTACTACAGGCAAATTGTCCAATCTATAGCACAGGTTCAGTGTAAAAAATTAATATAAGCTCTATTGTCACATTAAAATCAATGCACTTGGCCACTTTGTCATAAATTCTTGTTTTCAAATAAGTCATGGTGAATGCAGTGGAACTGGTGGGTAATTATAATTTTAATCTTAGAAGTAGTTAAGTATAAGTCAAGTATACTAGCTTTGAGAATGCAAGTTTGATTGCAAGGGAGTGAATGCAGCTGCTAGGCAACAAACTATGAGAAACCAAAAAAAAGCCTTTTGATTGCAATAACTTTAATCTTTGGCAATGCATAAACAGAGACAAGATTTCTGCCTAATATGTCAGCATCACTGTAATTGCTCATAATGTTGTTTAAATATTACGGACATATTGTCTGGATTTATATTTGTACTAATTAAATATGCCATTGCCTGCAAATGTCACTGCCCTGTTCTATTTTGTCTCCTTCTGTTCTAGTATGAAATGAAACAAAACGATCAGCCATCTATCACTGGTAGTGTTGATGGATGCTTAATATCTTTGGATTCTCAAGCAGTAGACTTTAATTATCTTCCTCCTACCCTTGTTTGCGAGCCTTCTAAATATATCAGGGGCAGGAAGAGGCTAATGTGAAATAGAAAACAATGATTCCAATAGAAGAAAATATACAGTACATCTCTACGGGATTGAACTGTAAAGCTCTTGGTGTGCTATCTGAGCTTGGATATTTGCTTGCTTACTTTGGTTGTTTTATTTCCCCATAGCAGTGGTGGGATTCAGCCAGTTCTGTCCACATTGAGCAAACTGGTAGCGGCGACTGCGGGAGGCTCCGCCCTCCCGCCCAGACATAATGTGCGACTACTGCACATGAACAGAAGGCTGTGCTCATACGCAGAGGTGGCATACTTGCTCACATTTGTGAACCAGTAGGGAAGGTAAATGAATCCCACCTCTGTCACCATTGGTGATAATGAGTATGGGGTTTGCCCCCCTATTTATATACAGTAGCTTACCTTCCAATGTTGATAGGGGAGGATTTTCTCCTTGGTTGTTCCTTGATAAAGACATTTGTTTTCTGCTTGATTGTTTATCTGGTGTTAATGCTCATCTGATGAGGGTGTGCTGAGGGGAGGGGAGGGGAGGATATGTTTTGGTCTTTTTGTTTGCTTCTTAGTTTTTGTATTTCCTCTTTTCAAATGTGTCTAAATGTGGTTTATTTCTATGTGTCTATTGATGTCAGCCCTGCCAAGTGAACTAGTCAGAAAACATGACTAGGTGAATTAAATCTTCTTTTTTGTAAGGCTTCATCTTTCAAGTACAAACTTCCTTCGGCCACATTTAACTGTTTGATCCATTGAGGCAGATTTTTCTTAAATTTCTTTCTCTAATTATTAAGCCACCAGGGACTCCTGTCTTATCTCTCTTGTCTGATTGTTTCCTAGGCAGCATCTCTTCCCCTTATTCCCCAAAGTCATTCATACATCCCATTACAATTGGTGACTGGTTTATCTGAATACTAGGCTGCCAAGAAATCCCTAAGGTTTTTAGATTCATTATGGGCTAATTTGAAACACTAACCTGGTCCAACAGTTTCTTTTTAAGTTCTGAACCAAAAAAGGGGGGTATTAGAGAAGACAGGAAGAAAAGCAGCTACATCCAAATAACAACTGCAGTTCCTTTCATCTAATTGAAAACTTTTAGTGCCACAGGTGTTAAATACCAGCAGGATATATTCCCATTCTTTTGAGACAGAAAGCATAGGAAACCATAGCTTAAGCCCTAAAGTAGCACGGAGTGAGCACTGCTCAATTTTTCTCCAAACTAGAAAAAATGAAAAAATCATAGCTATCTTTAAATGTGTGATGTGGCTTTACCTCTTTTAGATCTTTAACCAGAGCGTGCATCAGAGTGCTAGAAACCTGAAGACCAGCTGGCTGGTGTCCATGCATGTGCTGGCTAGCTGGTCTTTGGGTTTCTGGCACGCATCTCGGCCAGCTGGTCTTTGCACACGCCATAGCACCGGAAACCCAAAGACCAGCTGGCCGGCGCTCACATGCCTATTTCTTGGCTGTTTTAGGCCATTTTCAGGCTGTTTTCAGGGCCTTCAGGCTGTCTTCCAGTCATTTTACCAGCCATTTTTCATTTTCAGGCCATTTTTCAGGCCTTCAGATCATTTTGGGGGCTAAAAAATGGCCCCAAAAATGACCTGAAAATGGCCCGAAAAACGACCTGAAGAGGAGACAAATCTGGTATATGAAATCTCAAATTTTTTCCAAGGGGACAGGGAAATTAGTTGAGAGTTTATGATATGAAAATTTTTTATCTAGCAATAGTAGTACTATTATGGAAAAAGCCCAATGGGAAGAATTGATTATGTCTTCTCCATTTATGATTTAATTATAGTATGGAAAGATTACAGAGTGAAGGAGGGGACATTCACACACACACACACACACACACACACACACACACACACTTCCTTCACTACTAAATGAAATAATATCGCCACTCCACCCAAGAGAATTCTCTGAATTTCTCTTCTTTGAATTAATTTTTAAATTGGATTTTATTTTATCAAATAGAATGACAATTGGAAGAAGCAAATGATAGAACTATTTCCAGTGCAGCACTGCAAGTAACTTTATATAATTGAACAGTAAACTTCATATTCTCCTACACAGGTTTGTTGTCAACTTGTCCTACCGTTTTTATTTAAGCAAAGACCAAATGTTTCTCAGTTCAGTCATAACCTTTGAGAAAAAGCCACGCAAGGACTAGTACTTTTGGTTGTCAAAGCTGCCATGTTTTCCTGAAACATGGAAGCTTTGGTTTCCCTGGTTGCATTAACCAGAAGCAAAAGGAAAAATTGAATTTTCTTAGAACGGAATCAGTTCTTGTGGCTAACAGAAAATTTGAAGAATGGTTGCAGGAACTGGGTATGTCTAGTTTAATGAAGAGAAGGACTAGGGGAGACATGATAGCAGTGTTCTAATATCTCAGGAGTTGCCACAAAGAAGAGGGAGTCAAGCTATTCTCCAAAGCACCTGAGGGTAGAACAAGAAGCAATGGGTGGAAACTAATCAAGGAGACAAGCAATTTAGAACTAAGGAGAATTTTCCTGACAGTCAGAACAATTAATAAATGGAACAACTTGCCTGCAGAAGTTGTGATTGCCCCAATACTGGAAATTTTTAAGAAGATGTTGGATAACCATTTGTCTGAAGTGGTGTAGGGTATCCTGCCTGGGCAGGGGGTTGGACTAGAAGACCTCCAAGGTCCCTTCCAACTCTGTTATTCTATTCTATTCTATTCTATTCTATTCTATTCTATTCTATTCTATTCTATTCTATTCTATTCTATTCTATTCTATATAAGTATCAGAAGTCTTCCCATTTCAGTGAAGTAGCATGCTTAAACAATAGACAGCTCCTCAGCACTTAAAATAAGATGCATCCCAATCAATTATGCTAGCAGAAACATCTCTGCTCATTTTATTTGATGTTTATGAAGAAGATTCATTTACAGTGGATCATAAAATAAACAGAAGGAAAGGTTATTGCTAAAGCTGATTAAATAAGTGTAATAAAAATCCATGACCTTGCTACATACTTTTCAGCTCTTCTTTTAAAATGATAAAAGGTAAGCAATTTTGAAACTAGTTTCTCCTTGAAGAACAAAGAAGCCTCACTTTCTTATGATGATGCTTTTATAAGTCATGTTGTGTCCTTGCTCAGCACTGAGATCATAGATCAGGAGGGTATCCTGCAGGTTATTTTACAGAAAAGTCTGTTTAATGCAAGAAGTTCAAAACTAGAACATTTCCATCGGACTGACCTCCAGGGAACCAGTTCTCCAGGAATTTGCTGCATTGACTAATTGTGATTACTTGGCTACATCCCATCCCAGTAGGGTAAGGAGACAAAAGAGAGAGAGAACAGCTACAACACCAAGGTGGCACAGGGCTTGGCACAAAATAAGAGTGCTGTCATGGATTGTGAAATAAAAAAACAGTGCCACACCAAAGGAACAAACAGTATTTTAACAGTATGACATTGGCATGAAAAGTAGCATTGTGGTTCCTTTTTACCATCTATATATATACAGTATAAAAGCCAAATACCACTCACTCATCACAAAATCTCCAGAACTATAAAGCCTACAAACTTGAAATTTGGCAGGTATGTTCCTCTTGGCCTCTAGGTGCTCACTAAGAAAGGATTTTTTAAGTGTCCACCAGATCATTAGTATTTTGTATACAGTATTATATTTGCACACTCTGATGCTAAGGAGTTAGACATTATACTTCCCCTGCCCACCTGAAAGGAACTCTGTTCCAACTGCCAGTTGCCTCACATTCTGTTACCTCAGTTCAAACTGGCAGACATTCCACTCCTTCACTGAGGAGCAGTCTGGGGCTCCTTACAGTACTAAACGTTATTACCTCACCAAAATGTCTACGCTTTCCACCTATGGAACTGCTTCCAAACTCAAGGTGGCAGGAGAGATATTCCCTTATGGGTTTCAATCATTGACCACCCCTGAGCCAATGGATTGTGAACCAAATTTGTCCTGCATAGGTATTGAGGCACTAAACAGGACTCTCCAGGACATTGGGGCAGCAACTGTCTTATGGGTGGAATTATGGTGCTTTTGGCTACTGACTTCAGATAGACATTGCCTGTTGTTCTGAGGAACACATGCAGATGACATCAGGGCCTGTCTCAAGTCATCCATTTTATGGCCTAAGTCCTGTCCTTGAGAGTTAACATGCATGTCCATCTTCAACGTTATTTGAGGGCAGAAGAGTTTTCTAACTTATTACTTGATATTGGTGATGGCAAGCTTTTGGAAGAGGAGGGAAGAATAACTATTCCAAGTAACTTTTGTGATTACTTTGATTACCACCACATGTCTTCTACCTCAAGGTGGGCACTCCAATCATGCTCTTACATAATCTAACTCCTCTGAAACTGTGCAATGGCACCAGGCTTCAGGTGAAGACTCTATACAAACACATAATTGAAGCCACAATTTTCACAGGCCTCAATCAGGGAGAAACCATTTTCATACCCTGAATTCCTCTGATCCCATCAGACTACCACCTTGAGTTCAAATGTCTACAATTTCCTGTTAAGTTGTGTTATGTCATCACTATCAATAAGGCACAGGGACAGACTTTGAAAGTGTCTGGTGTGCATCTGAGGAGTGACTGTTTCTCCCATGGCTAGTTGTATGTGGCGTGCTCCAGAGTCAGTTCACCTGACAGCCTGGTTATCCTCCAGCCAGAGAGCTAAGCCAGGAATGTTGTTTACAGAGAGGTTCTGAGCAATTCATCTGAGGGAGGAATTGAAAGTCTATGTTATGCAAGTTATTAGCCTGGCTACATAGACAAAAAAGCTACAGTTGCTGGTGAGATTAAAGGGCTTAAACCGGGGTGAAATCCAGCAGGTTCTAACAATTTCTGGAGAACCAGTAGTGGAAATTTTGAGTAATTCAGAGAACCAGCAAATACCACCTCTGGCTGGCCCCAGAGTGGGTGGGAATGGAGATTTTTCAATCCTTCCCTTGCCATGCCCACCAAGCCATGCCCACAGAACCAGTAGGGACAAATTTTGGATTTCACCCCTAGCTTAAACCTACCTATTTCATTGTTGTTAGACTTGCAACAATATCTTAATCTAACAGAAACTTAGTTTACCATCTCTAATGAAATAGTGCAATGCCTTTTTAAACTAGTCTTTAATTTTCAAGCTTTAAGTGTCAATTTATCAAGTGTGTTCATAACTACTCATTAATTTTCAAGCTTTAAGTGTCAATTTATCAAGCCCGATCACATCGTTTCATAGCAAAGCACGGGTATCCAGCTAGTTAGTACATATAATGTTCAGCTGAAATCTCTGTAAACCTTTAGATCAAATGGGGTCCCCTGTGCAATGGCTGAGAAGAATTTGCTTTCTTCTTTAGCCTTCTAGTTATTTAAGGCTATATCTTGTCTTTGTTCAATGTTTTCTTTTCTAAATGAAGCATACATATCCTTTCCCTTTTCTTCTGAAGTCTCCTTTCTGTAGTGTTGACTATCTTTATGGTTCTGTACTGTTATCTCTATTTCTGGGCTTTTTCTGAATGATTCTAGTTGCTTTATATCCATAGAAAGTCAAATTAAGAGACAAAATAAACTTTTTCTAAAGGTTTTTTTAGCATGTACATTTTCCCCAGAAGATGCGGTCATCCATCCCCTGATAATAAGCCCAATCAGGCTTTTGAGCTCATGTGCTAAAATAAGCCTCCTCCCCCTACCCCAAAAAAATAAGTCCTCCCTGAAAATATTTAAATGCAGAGCTGGAAATCAGGTAAGATGGCAAGAGGAGCCCCATCTTGCTCCACGCACCCCAAAATAATTTGACCTTCCCAAAAATAAAGCTAAGTGCTTATTTCAGGGTTCCAAAAAATATAAGATAGGGTCTTATTTTCGGGGAAACATGGTATATATAATCAGAACTAAAATGCCAATTTTTTGTTTTAAAATTAGAATCTAAAATAAATACCCAGTCAGTGGTATGGTTACACATTAATTGTCAAGAAAGCTATACTGCTTATAGATTCTTTATACATCAAGAAACAGACTCCTGAAATAGGAGCATCAATCATAATAATTTTAAAAAATTAGACTGCTATTTTTTCCAGAGACAATGTGTTCCCCCCCCCTCTTGTTATCAGTTAACTGCACAATAAAGGAACAATTTGTTATGTTATAGGCCAGGGTACCCCAGAGCTTCCAAAATGTGCATCCTTTGGAATTCTATCCACTGCAGCTGCCCAATTTTTGGTTGTAGTTGTTAATTTCGTATTTCAACTTTGGTTCCAGTATTGTATCAGTGGCAGTGTGCAGGTTTGCTGTTGGATAATATTACATGGGTTTCTATTGATACCAAAAGAATTGAAACTTTCTATATCATAACTTAATTTGGCTGTCCCCACGTTTTTGGACCTTGTTAAAATTATTCCAAAATGAATGTAAATAATGAACGCCTAGTGTGTGGGGTGCCACAAGGGTCGGTCCTCTCGCCCCTTCTGTTCAACATTTATGTAAAGCCGCTGGGTGAGATCATCCGTGGTTTTGGGGTGGAATTCCATCAGTACGCTGATGACACTCAGCTGTACATTTCCACCCCAGACCACCCCAACGATGCCGTGGAAGTGATGTCCCAGTGCCTTGAAGCTGTGCGGGTCTGGATGGGGAGAAACAGGCTTCGACTCAACCCCTCCAAGACCGAGTGGCTGTGGCTGCCGGCGTCCCGATATAGCCAACTGACTCCATCGTTGGTTATTGGGGGCGAATCATTGGCCCCCACGGAAAGGGTGCGCAACTTGGGCGTCCTCCTGGATCCACGGCTGTCATTAGAGGATCATACGACAGCTGTGGCCAGGGGGGCCTTTTATCAGGTCCGCCTGATACGCCAGTTGCGCCCCTTTCTAGATCGGGACTCCCTGCGCACAGTCACTCAGGCGCTCGTCACATCTCGCTTGGACTACTGTAACGCTCTCTACATGGGGCTCCCCTTGGGATGCATCCGGAGGCTTCAACTGGTACAGAATGCGGCCGCGCGGGGGATTATGGGA
This sequence comes from Masticophis lateralis, assembly GCA_030761175.1. Classification (NCBI taxonomy): domain Eukaryota; kingdom Metazoa; phylum Chordata; class Lepidosauria; order Squamata; family Colubridae; genus Masticophis; species Masticophis lateralis. Next base: position 26,170,985 of record JAUDYJ010000005.1, read on the forward strand.
GCGACAGGGCGCTCCCATGTGACACCTCTCCTGCGTGAGCTGCATTGGTTGCCGGTTGATTTCCGGGTGCGTTTCAAGATGTTGGTAATCACCTTTAAAGCGCTCCATGGCTTAGGACCAGGGTACTTACGGGACCGCCTTCTGCCACCTATTGCCTCCCACCGGCCGGTTCGCTCCCACAGAGAGGGCCTCCTCAGGGTGCCGTCAGCCAGACAGTGCCGGCTGGCGACCCCCAGGGGGAGAGCATTCTCTGTGGTAGCCCCCACCCTCTGGAACGATCTCCCTCCAGATCTGAGAACTATTGCTGACCTCTGGACCTTTCGTCGGGCGTTGAAGACTCATTTCTTCCAACTTGCCGGACTTGCCTGATCCCTCCTATTTTTAAATATTTTAAATTTTAAATTATTTTAAATTATTTAAATTTTTAGAGTTTTAGTGTTTTATTCGATATATTTTCAGCCTAAATTTATATGGACTTTTAGTACATTTTAACTCACCGTATTGTTATTGGTTTTAAATTGGCTGTTCACCGCCCTGAGTCCGGAAGGAGAAGGGCGGTATAGAAATTCGATTAATAAATAAATAAATAAATAAAAATATAAATGATTCTAAGAGGAAGGGGAGATACAGTTAGGTTTACTTGAGTTCTCTGAATATACAATGATGAATATACAAAATAAATAAACAAAATCCTTCTTCCCAAAATTTGAGTTTGAACATACATTTAGTTTGAATTTGTCCTTTTTAGCAGGAAGCTTCATTTGCATTCATAGGAACATAATAGGAGCATTTTTATTATGCCTTTTTTAAAAATAGTACTAAGTAAAATGCATTAAGAGGCAGGTTGAACACTCTAATATAGACAATTCATCTTTATCTCTGAGGCATTATGAATACAGTATATGAATTAATAAACCTGGCAAGATATATTCCCAAACTCTGTGTCCTTCAGATGGTTACACTTTGTGTAAATTTTAGCCATTCAACCCATTTGGAGGCAACAAACACAAAATTCTATCCTACCATTGTTGATGTTGCTGGATTTTGTTGTGTGAAATTTTACACTCAATCATGGAAGTGCATAACTAAGGACATTCTTTTCTGCAAAATGATTGCCACAGAAAATGATTCTCTGAAAACTTAATAACCAATTGTTCTCCTTTGGATTTTTGAGTGACACACTAAGAGCCCATTGATTGCAAATTGTACAATCTAATAACTTCTTCAGTGCTCAGCTAGTTTTCTTCACACATCTTTCTATTATGTTAGTTGTCCCTACAGATTTTCTTGGAAATTACAATCTGTCCTAAACAGAAAAAGATGATTATTTTCATTAGAACATTGGACATTAAAAGTGGTCCCTTAGAAATGTCATATTATAGCTGCAAACCTTTGTCTTCCTGTAAGGTACAAAGTGTGCATTCTTTGGGCAATCTTAAGATACAACCTTGAGACATATCACCGTTAATCCTTATGGATCTGATAATTAAAGCAAATATTACCGAATTCTCAACAAGATACAATTTGGTGGTGCATTTGTAAGAAAGAGACTCAAATGTTTCTGTTTTTCTATTCTGTTTTTATCTCATCATATTCATCTCCTTTTCTCTCAAAGTAGTTGGGTACCTGTAGGTTTCCATAATTCTACAGCAATGCAGTAGACTAGTCTATCAGTTCTATCATTACATAATGTTACAACTGCAAGGCAAGCCTCTATGGCAATATATCAGCATTCATCCAAACTTTAATTAAAGCGATGCTTCATTTCAGCAAGAATAGCTGCAAATAATGAGCATTTTGTCAAACTGAGGTGGTGTTTGAGTTAACTGTTATGCTTCGAAGGGGGAAAATAGGATAGGAAATCAAACTGTGATAATAGAGACAGCTACTGATAAGTCATCCAACCTAAAGGGGGAGTCAAAGAGCTGTTCTGTAGGACAAAATGTAAAAAAAACAAACAAAAATGAAACAGGTTTGAACATGATTTCTCTAAATAAGGCTTGTTCTTGATTTTTTGTGTTAGCTGGTAATAGTGGTAAACTAGTCCAGATGGGATTGCATTCTCACAGATCAGGTGCTCAACTCTGAAGATTTTATTGTTTATTTTATGGAGTGCATTTTGTACTTCAATCAGTTATGTTGTAGTCCTGGCCATGTTCTGCAGGCAGATCATCTTGAAGGATTCTAATCAAGTGAAAAATTCTTCCACGCTCCCAGCTTATAGTGCTGGTGAAATAGTACAATTGAACTTGACTTCCTGCCTCCAAAAACCACTATCATGAATGGGTTACTTTATTGCTGCTCTAGACTGCAAAATAGGGATTGGGAATGGATTTGGCAGAGTCAGATATTAATAATTAGAAAACATACTGGGCTTTTTTTTCTCATTGGTTGGAGGAGCTTTGTATGAACCATGAACATGAATACCAGAGATAGTTTATTTTCAGATGTATGTATAAAGAGTTGAGTTTGCAGAATAGTTGGGATTAGTAGATGTTTCTCCAGCACATCCAATTCTAAATTTGCAAATAGAAACATTCATCTTATGTATCAGAAAGGGTGAATTTTTCTATTTCTGGTACTTGGCTTACTTTTCAAACTGGTAATGCAAATTACATGGCTTTATAGCTAGCCAGAAAATTGAGTAGCTCATGGAAGTTACTGACATGCTCATCCTATTTTATGCCACATATAAAGGAACTTGCTGCATCTTTGATAGTAAAAGGCTCAATATTCTCTTATGAATTGATGAATTGATAGTCACGATACAGAATCCATTACTGATGAAAACCACCACTAGTAAATTCTGTTGTGAATGTTGACAACATTCAGATCTTCAACAGGAAAAGATCAGGCTGAGTGAACTGCATAATCCAATGCAGTTGAAGGTTCACATATAATCCACTGCCATCCCTAATAACTGCATGAATTATAACAAATAGGTATTTCTCTTTTTTAATTGGTAATGCACTTCTCACCTTTAGCACATTTAAAATTATTTGAAAGGCACCATCCTTAAGCATGGCTATAGCTAACATAGATTTTTTGCTTCCTCTTTCCTGCATTGTTTTCTCCACCTCCCACTTCCATCTTATGAATATTTGATCCCTTAATTCACTGGAAAAATTATGAAGGCAATGAAGAAATCCAGTTGGAACAATTAGCCTAAAGGGTTCCTTTTTACATTTTTAATACGCATGTCTTAATGAGCTTTGAATGAGAGCATGAACACTTAAATGGTTTATCAGAAATCCAGTGCTAGGATTTGCATCTGTGTGTCTGAGCTTGTTCTGAAAGCAATCATTCTTTCTATAAGCTCTGTTAAATTTGAAAGAACTTAGCATCATTTTCACTGAACCATTTTTGAACCCTGAATAAGGTAAAGGGTTCCTGTCAGTTATAACTCTACAACTGTTGGTCAGTAACTCTAAGGCACCATGAAGATCTCTATTTCTTGGCTGAAGGAGCAAGCATTGTCCAAAGACAATTTTTGTGGTCATGTGGCCAGCATGGCTATACATCGAAGGTGCACAGAATGCTGTTACACTAAAGTGGTACCTATTCAAAAGCATTTGTATGCTTTTGAACTGCTAGGTGGACAGGAATTGGGACAAGTAATGGGAGATCACCCTATTGCACAGGACTGGGTCTATTACCTTTAAATCCCACATTTGTCTGAAACAGTATAGGTTTCCTGCCTATAGGGGGTTGGACTAGAAGACCTCCAAGCTCCCTTCCAACTCTATTATTCTGTTCTTCAATGTCAGCAATAGGTTATCAGCAGCACAAGGATATCTATGATTCTCAAGTAGTCCCTAGAGGAGCGGTGTCAAACTCACATTGTCACGGCAGCATCACGTGACGTATTGGGACTTTTTCCCCCTTTGCTAAACGAGATGGGGGTATGTCCAGCAAATGATGCATCCGGCCCGCAGGCCGTGAGTTTGACAGCCCTGCCCTAGAGTTTTCTCAGATAGTTTTGCAGCTTTCTGCCACTTGGGAGTAGGAACCAATGAAAATTTAGGGAAAGCTAAAATAGGTTTGAAATAGCCTTCTTTTGGTCCAGCTCACGTCTGGGAGACTTCACAGTCATGTCCATAATCATAGAACTGAAAGGGACCATTTGCTTCATAAAGTCCAACAATTTTTCAGCAGAATGATCCTAATGAATGTATCCCTGACAGGTAGCTCTTCATCCCTTGCTTGAACACATCCAACCAAGGGAGATTGACACCTTTCAAAATAATTAGATTTCCTGTCAGCAATTCTGAAGAGATTCACCACAATCTTCTTCTGAGACAAGCAGGTGGATAGACATATTCGCTTTCCCTCCTAGCCCATAGCCATGACATTTCTAGATTGTCTCCCATCTAGGTACCTACCAAGCCCAGTCTTATTTAGTTTTGAAGCCCAAATGTAGGTCAGGTGCTATTACTGAGACTAAAGACAAACCTGAAATGCCTTTCCCCAACTGGAAAGTAAAAGTAATATGTCTAGTCCTCATCCCACTGCCCTCTGAAAATTCTTCTGTGTGTCTTCAAATATTAAATCTCCTTTCAGCCACCAAATGGTTAATGGCATCTCCATTGTGTGGAAGTAACTTGGGGTAGGGTAGGGAGCACCGGGATGTCATCATGGATGCCCCGTGCAGAAGCACAGTGCATGCGCTCCCGGTTCCGAACCAGTAGCGAAGGTAAGAGGAACACACTACTGATGGGGAGGGACTATTACAAAAAACCTAAATTCTTTTAGAATCTGCCGAGTTACAGTCAAGCACATTTCATTCACTGCCATTGACACAAAAATGGGTGTCCTGACCTTTTCTTTTTGTCCTTTTGTCCTGTCTGGCAGGTATAATCTCAAAATCAGATATTGTATGGTTTGTTTGTTTGTTTTGTTTTGTTTTTGTTGTTGTTGTTGTTTTTGTTGTTGTTTTTTGAGTATCCAACAAGCTCTTTCATTCTCAGCAGGTTTCTTTCCATTGCACAGAACTTCCTAATGCTAACCATAAGTTAACAAGCTCAGCTCTGTGGCTTTAACATTCTGTCTTGCTTGCCAGCTGCCAGAAATTGACAAGACGTTAATCAGACTGGAACCTTTTGCTCCAAACAGGCTTTAGCATATGCAATTGAAAAACAAGTCTTTCTGGTGATGGAAAAAGTAATTTTTTGTACATGAAGGCCTAAGTACTTTTTCTTTTAGCTTTTCACTAATTTTTGTCATGTATACCATGTAATTTAAATAGTGTGTCTTCCTTTTCTCAGATATCTGGCACCCCTATCTATAAACGAGTGAAATCAGAAAACAAAAAAAATATTTTCTTAAGACAGCTAGCTTCATTCATCCATTCATTTTTAACTTGCTCACAAACACATGATCTAAAAACAATGGGAAGACTCCCCGTAAAGAAAGAATTCCCTTGGATGGTAATCCATCTGTTCTATTTCTCTTTCTGCCATGTAGGAAGTCTGAAATGCTAAAATAATTTTTGGTACATACATTTTAACTGATGTTACTGTTGTGACTGGAAAATACCTTGTTTTGTGCCGTTTCTATGTTTTTAAGTATTTGTTTTTAAACTTCTGTTAAGAATTAATAAACAGTTTCTGGAAGTTAGGCAGCATGTAAATTAAATATATTGTTATTGTTGTTGTTATTAGTATTATTTTAATCTAGCTTTAATGTTATTATATATTATTAGCTAAATTTTTCTCTTTTTAAAAAAACCTGATCTTTTCATTTGCAGGTACATATTTATTCTATTATTTTTTCTAGCCAATCTAAAAAATGATGAAAAATTTAATCTTCCCTATTTTTTAAAAAAAAAAAATTCTCCAAAGCAGAATCAAGCAGAGAGAGAAAATGAAAGCAGGAGGGGGCTGACTACCAACTTCTGAGAGAGGTTTTTAAAAATTGCCCTTTGTCACCCATTGCTTGGTTCTTTGTCAGCTTATTTGCACAATGATAAGTTAGATTATAAACCTGTGAAGATCTACCAAATGGTAGCACTTCTGTAATATGCAGAAACTGGAGTAGTTTTAAATAGATTTTAAATATTGGAGGCATTTGCATCCATGCAACGTTTTGGAGAAGAGATATATTTTTAAAATTATGAGCACCAGAATCTGAACCTACGTCTCCACATTTCTTTGATTAAAAGCAAAGAATTGTTTTTTAATGCAATTATTGACAGAATATCAAAGAATGACTGCGGGCTACCTTGTTCCTCTCTAACACCTCTATTTCACTGTCACGTTGTTATCACATTGCATTGATCTAGAACACAGGTGTCAAACTCACAGTGTCATGTTGCTGTCATGCAACGTTTCATGATGTTTTTCCCCTTCACAGAACTGGGCTGGGCATAGCCTATGTGTGACGCATCCAGCCTGGGGGCCACCTGTTTGACATCCCTGATAGAAGCACAATGTGGAATAGATTCACAGGAGTGTGGAGGCACTATCCTATGTTGGAGGAGAAACATTGGGAACCTAATATTATCACTGATATTATGGGGAACCTTGGTCATCAGAGTACAAGCAAAGAAATTGAATCACAACGTGCAATTTTTCTTTTAAAAAATTGATCCTTTATAAATCCTTTATAAATTTTTATGGAACATCATGTTTATGAAACAGTTTTTAACCAAGCTTAAAAGGTAATATTTCTCTGATGTTTCTTTGATCATGGCTTCAAGGACCAACACTAATTCTATCCATAATGAACTGTCCTCTTACAGATGCTTCTCTTATCATTGATGCCTTCGGGCAACCATATCTGAGTTGAAAAAAAAATCTAGAGGACCCCTGTAAAGAAACAAAAAGTCAAGTTGCTTGAACTTGACTGGATTCTTGCAGACAAGCAATGGTAGACCAATGTACAGTATGTCTATTACATTTTGCTTAATTATAAGGTAAAGGAGCAATCTCTGCTGACCTGGTGCTTGTTTGCTTGATTACTTGATAAAGTGCCATTCTTGAAGGACCTAAAGACAGAGTATCTTGCACTCCTGGGTCTTTTCCCAAAAATGTTCTGGGAGAGGTTAGGCTGAGCAAATTAGACTGGCCCAAAGTCATCCAATCATCAATAGCCTAAGACTGAACTTGTCTCCCCAATCCAACCCTTAACCATTGTACCACACTCACTTTCAAATACGTTGGAATCAATGGTGAAATGTAAAATTTGTTACTACCAGTTCTGTGGGCGTGGCTTGATGGGGGGGGGTAATGTGACTGGGTCAGCTGAAGAGGTTGCAGAAAAAAATGCTTTGAAAAGCCTCTGACAATCAGGCAACTCAGCTGGGATCGGCAGAGGCTTTTAAAAGCATTTTTTTCTAAAATGTCTTCAGAGGTTGTAGAAAAAATGCTTTTAAAAACCTCTGACGATCCCAGCTGAGCCGTGTGATTATCAGAGGCTTTTTTTTTTTACTTTTAAAAGCATTTTTTCTGCCAAAGAGGTTGTAGAAAAAATGCATTTAAAGTAAAAAAAAACCAGCTTCTGATGATCACATGGTTTAGCTGGGCATGGGGGGGGGGGGGAGGCAGGGATTTTTGCTACTGGTTCTCTGCAATCGCTACTGGATCAGTGATCCAGTCAGAGCTGGGAGCATTTCGCCTCTGGTTGGAACACAGTTTTAAAAATTCACAACCCTTGGGGCCATCTGCAGTAAAAACATAGGAAACCCAAAGCAAGGTCAATGAAGATTAGATCTGATGTAACTAATTTCAGTTATTTTTAATGCACATTTTGCAAAACTGTAAACAATTCTTCATTGGACTTTGAATAACAATGCAACTGAAATTGATGGGGAAAAGAATGTTGGTTTCATTTTCCATGTTCAGTGAGAAAACCTGGATCTTTGTGAGTCATTCTATCTTTGACGTTTTCCAGTTTTGCTGGAAAAAGACTATTTTTTAAAAAATCCAAGGATTCTGTGAAGGGAAATGTTTAAAAATATTTTTGTCACTGGGCCCTTTGTCCTAAAATTTCCCATTGCCGAGAAGCAGAGCAGTAAGTTATTTGTAAATTATTTCACACTAGGTTTCAGCAATATGTATCACAGCTCTCCAGATGCTTACTGCAGTAAAAAGAAGTCAGAGCCTGCAGAGACAAAAATTTTCATATTCTTTCCTGAGTTTCAACTCTAGCTTTTTCTTCTTGAGTCAATGGTCTCTTGAGGGCCTTGAGAAATAGCTGTGAGATGTTTACATAACAGTTCTATCCGTTCTGGGAACTACTGATTGTCACCTCATCAGCTCCATCCCTTATATGTGAATTATTAATAACTATAAATATTACTCACCTTTATTAATGCACATATTAATGTAGTTCTCTTGGTTCAATGACAGTGAGCAAAGTTGTGTGTTTCCATGACACTAGAAGATTCTTCATTCAGAAATGAATGAAGCCCTTTTTCAATTTTCTCTAATATATAAATACCTGGGCTATACTATTTGCTTTTCAGAGTGTAAACAATATTCTCCATTGAAGTGGATTATTTTATCGGTTTAAATAATATGCAAGGTTTATTACCATTTCGAACTGGCAGTTTGAATATATTCATGTTGTCTCCTCAGATTGCTTATTTATTTATTTATTTATTTATTTATTGGTTCGATTTATATGCCATCCTTCTCCGGAGACTCAGGGTGGCTTACAATGCGTTAAGCAATTGTTTGTTGAGATGTTCTCACAGATGTTGTAGGATTAGAGTTTTAAGGATTAATTCCAGAGAATTGAAGTGGACAGATCTGAAAGCTGACATTTTCAAAGTAGCTTCTGAAGACTAAGACCAGAAATCTGTATTTTAATAGGCAAAGTCACTCAGTAAACATTTGATAAAAGCATGTTCATTCTCTGGGATGCAATCCAGTAGCCTTAGATGTGACAAGAGTACTGAAATGTTGCAACCTAATTTCTTATTCTGTTTACCACATGTGTGGCAGATTGGAGAGATTCTTGGCAAAATGAAAACACTAGTAATCATCCCAGAATGGAGAAGATGACAATAGTGTGGTTTATTTTTTGTAATCAACCATTCTGGTGGAGCAAGAAAGTTAATACAGTATTTGCTTCCCTCCCTCCTCACCCTCCCCCCCCCCCCAAAAAAAATCACACACACAAAGACACATACACGCCAGAGCTGAAAGTTATCGTCAGGTCATAAAAAATAAGAAGAAGAAGAAGAAGAAAATGAAAGAAGATCAAACATGACAAAAGGAGGATAGGAGAAAGTTACGAAGAAAATAAAAAGCCACATAACATAGTAATAAGAAGTCAGATGGGATTAGGACAGAACTATTAGGAGAAAGAAAAATGATTTCACAGCAACAGTTAATTTACTTCTGTGAGTCATTTCTGTATTAGAACATAAATATAAATCTGCCAAATTAAATAATTTAAGGAAAGAAATACCCAAATTAAACACCACACAACAGTGTTGTTTTTGCAATATGAATAATTCCCTTTTAGGGGGTGACTCAAATTTTGAGTCAATTTTGAGTTCTAGCAGCTATCTAGATCAGTGATGGCTAACCTTTTTGCCATTGCATGCCAAAAGTGGGGGGAGAGTGGTGGGTCACGGGTACATGTGCCCACATCCATAATTCAATGTGCCCCGCCCTCCCGCGCATGCGCACGTGACCCCCCAACTTCCCCCTGTTTTTGGCACATGATGGCACAGTGGGCCTGGTAGGCCCATTTTTTCCCTCCCCAGGCTCCAGAGGTTTTCTAGGAGCCTGGGGAGGGCAAAAACAACCTTCCTCATCTCCCCGGAGGTCTTCCGGAGGCCAGAAACAGCCAGTTTCCCGACTTCTGGTAGGACCGGAAGGCCTGAAAATCAGTTGGCCAGTGCGCACATGTGCGTTGGAGCTGAGCTAGGGAAACACTCACGTGCCCACCAATATGGCTCCATGTGCCACCTGTGGCACCCGTGCCATAGGTTCGCCATCACGGGTCTAGATTAATCCCAGCAGTTTTCTTGGCAGGGTTTCCCAGAAGCGGTTTGCCATTGCCCAGGGGTAGGCTTCAAAAATTTTAGCAAGGCGTTCTCTGCCTGGTTGCTGGGTGGGTGTGGTCATGATGGGTGTGGTCTGCACGATAGCAAGGGGGGTTGTTTTTGCCCTGGGCTTTGGAGGCTTTCCTCAAGCCTCCAGGAGGGCAAAAATGGCCTCCCCAGTCTCCGGAGGCCCTCTGGCCTTCCTGAACTTCTGGTAGGCCCGTTTTTTGGCCTCCACAAGCCTCCACACACACCTTACACTTGCCTACATCCAAAACAGGCCCCGCGGGGAGTCCTGGCAGAGGTAGGGCGGGGTGGGTGGGGCCATCCAGGAGTGGGATTTGGGAGTTATCCAAACTGCACAGAATCTTAACTAGAGGTTCTCCTGAATCCCTGCAAACCCCCAGCAGCCCACCTCTGTCATTGCCTCATTGCTAGAACTGAGAGAATTTGACTGTCTCAAAGCCCCCAGCAGCTTCATGCCTAAGGTGTGACTAGAACTTACAGTCCCCAATTTCTAGCCTGTTGCCTTAACCACTACACTAAACTGGGTCTCATCAATAGTATAAAGTGCAATATTAGACATTTGTGGATATAGATGTACATAGTTTGCATGAGGAAGAACCCTAGGTTAGTTTCTGGTAGCTACAGATAAAGCTAAGAAAAACTCTTATCTGAAATCCTAACTAAATACTTCCAGGAGGATCAATGGTCTGACTTTTATGATTTTTATGTTCCTATTACATGTCCAAGAAAAATATCTTACCTCAAGAAGAGGATCCTACATTTTCTGTGTATTTTATACAGAAAACTAAAATAAGCAATTTGGTGCTTGAACTATAACTAAACTGGTAAGCCACATTTAAAATGTCAATACTAAAATAATTTCAAAGATAACCTGGCCCATCTGCATTTGTTAGGAACACGTAAAATCTGTTGTACTATTCTCAGCAATTTGACTTCAACTCCAAGAATTCCCCAACAACTTATTTGCTGAAGTTGAGAAACTTTACTTTAAACTAAATACATATTTTCCCAACATGGTGTATAGAGAGCAGTTGTAGAAAGACAAAGAAAAGCTGCAGTTACTATAAGAAATTCCCAACACATTTTGCATCCTGTTATGTGCTTTGAATGTAGATTTCTTAGGATTTTAGGGATCTAGCTGAAGATAAGTCTTGGTGTTAGATGTTGAAATCCAGTACTAAAATTTTCCCTGCCGCCATTTTATAATAGCTTCTGAGCCCATCTCTTTGAAATGTCCTAAACTCTGCAATAGGAAATCTACAAAAGCAGAACAATAGGTTGAACAGGGGAAGGCCTTCTTCTAGGCTTTTCATAATGAGGAAAATTTAGATAATCCATGGAGTGTTGAGAGAATCATTTATTTCATATCAAAAACAGAACAGTAGTGACTATTGCTCCTCTTTAGACTTCTATCCTGCTGTTTTGTCATCAGCAGGTGGTTGTATTTTTTTTGTAATACTGCAGTGTTAAAGTGCTCCAGCAGTGCAACTTGACTGCACTGCTAAGGAATTGACAATAGAGTACATTGAGCCTTGTAGAAGATAACAATTCCGATATTTCAGTCTCATATCCTTCTTCAAAATGCTGTTAGTAATGGCAGCCTTATACTATTCATGTAATATGGTGCTGTAGCTGCCCAAAAAGCCAACATAGTTCTAGGCTGCATAAACAGAGGGATAAAATCAAGATTACATGAAGTGTTAATATCACTTTATAATGTTTTGGTAAGGCAATACTGTATCCAATTTTGGTTGCCATTGTGTAAAAAAGATGTAGAGACTCTAGAAAGAGTGCAGAGAAGAGCAACAAAGATGCTTTAGGTGACTGGAGTCTACAACATATAAGGAATGGTTGCTGGATTGGGTATGTCTAGTTTAATGAAAAGAAGGACTAAGGGTGATATGATAGCATTGTTCAAATATCTCAGGGGTTTCCACAAAGAAGAGGGAGTCAAGCTATTCTCCAAAGCACCTGAGGGTAGGACAAGAAGCAATGGGTGAAAACTAATCAGGGAGGGAAGCAACCTAGAACTAAGAAGAAATTTCCTGACAGTCAGAACAATTAATCAATGGAACAACTTGCCTCTAGAAGCTGTAAATGCTCCAACACTGGAGTTTTTAAGAAAAGATTGGACAACCATTTGTCTGAAATGGTATAAGGCTTCCTTCCTGAGCAGGGGGTTCGACTAGAAGACCTCCAAGGTCCCTTCCAACTATTCTATTCTATTCTATTCTATTCTATTCTATTCTATTCTATTCTATTCTATTCTATTCTATTCTATTCTATTCTATTCAGAAACCAACCCACAAGCACAGAAAATGAACCTTCACTCTCATCCTACATCCAAGCTACAGATATTTGCCACTATTGCATAGAATGTAATTTCCAGTAAACTGGACAATTAAAATAATAGAAAGATGTGTGAAGAAAACTAGTTGAGCATTGAAAAACTATTAGATGGTACAAATTGCAATCAATGGGCTGTTAGTGTGTCACTCAAAAATCCAAAGGAGAACAATTGGTTATTAAGTTGTCAGAGAATCATTTTCTGTGGCAATCATTTTGGAGAAAAGAATGTCCCTAGTGATGCACTTTCATAAATGAATGTAAAACTTCATATAACAAAACACAGCATTATCAATGGGGATGGGATAAAATTTTACGTCTGGTGCCTCCAAATTTGTTGGAATTAATTCTTAAAATTCTCACTCAGTTTAACCATCTGAAAGACTCTAAGATTGGGAAATGTCTTGCCAGATTTATTAATTTATATATGGATAATGCCTTAGAGCTAAAGAAGAATTCTCTAAATTAGGGTGCTTATCTTGGCTTTTAATACATTTTATTTGGCAATATTACCAGGCAATATTTTAAAGAAGGCATGATAAAAATGTTCCTTTCTATGAATGGAAATAAAACTTCCTGCCAAAAAGGACACATTCAAACTAAATGCATGGTTTCTCAAATCTAGAGAAGAATGTTTTTAATTTTAAACAAAGAGTTGACATTTTAGCATTGATAAGCACGTTATAAAGATAACGTTTTAAGGACCTGACAAATTTATTGCAAAATAGATTAATCTGTCAGTTTTAGAGGCTTGTACCTCCCAGAGAAAAGTTACATCTTGCCTAACATTTTAAAACTCCACATTCTAGAAAAACACTTGGAGAATGTTTATCTTGCTGCTTAATTTGAATTTCTATGGACAGATCCAATTGGAACCATTCAGAAAAGGACCTAGAATTTGTTGACAGTATGCAAAACTGCCTTCAAAGGAAAAGAGAAAGAAAGTGTAGGTTTTACTTGCAGAAGAAAAAGTTGAACAACCTTAAATATCTAAAAGGCTACTACACATTAAATAAGAACTAAAGCTAAACATAATTTAAGTCGAATTAAACTGGATTGCCCTGAATGATGTACTGTATACAAGTAAGAGCATGGGAAGTGAATTTCCACAGTATTTTTTAAGACTTTGGACCTGTCATTAAATCACCTCTAGTGTAATGCTGACCTCCAGTATTGGTTGATGAGGTCAAGCATTTAGCACAACAATCTGACAACTGGGATGATATCATTGCATTTTAAATAAAAAGGGGACATTAACAATTTCACATATTACAAGCCCAAATAATTATGAATATGATTTTTAAAAAATGCCAGAGAGTTGCGTTGGAAGGTTTACAAGGGGTGGGGTGAGCTCCCGTTACTTGTCTGAGCTTCTGCCAACCTAGCAGTTCGAAAGCATGTAAAAAATGCAAGTAAAAAAATAGGGACCACTTTGGTGGGAAGGTAACAGCATTCTATGTGCCTTTGGTGTTTAGTCATGCTGGTTACATGACCACAAGGACATTTTCAGGCAGCACTGGCTCTTCGGCTTTGAAACAGAGATGAGCACTGCCTCCTAGAGTCAGGAACGACTAGCACATATGTGCAAGCAGAACCTTTAGCTTATATCATGGGCAAACAACCAGAACCATTCGCAATTAGCTTTAAGTTGTAATTTTATTGTTTATCACCTATGTTACGAGTATCTCACTAGATGGCTTGCCTTTCTTAGGAATGACCAGAGAATGCTTCATAGATTTAGGGGTCGGGGAGTCATAATTATGGCATTTGCACTTGAGCCCTCCTCCAACCTAGTTGGCAATTCCCAACAGGCTACAACCTGGATCCTTGAGAATGTGCAGGTGGGATCTAGTGAAATTAGAACTACCCTAAACTATTAGAGCTATCCCAAACATTTTTCTGGACAAAAAAATATGTATGCAGTACTGATATTCTGTGTGAACTTTAAAGGTGCATTAATCTCAAGAATTTCTCTGTAGGCAGGATTAAGAATTCCATCATTAATGAATACCTTTTGCTACTGATCTATAAACTGTATGAAAATACTGTAATTAGATTTAAGTGCTACTGGATGAAACTCTCCACCTTAACTAAACAGCAATAAAATAAAGCTGCATATTAGCTATGTTTCTGTTCAATATTTATATACATTTGCTTTAAAAAAGCTTAAAGGATCATGGGATACATGTGGAAGACCTACATGTGGTAGATATTGATCTATATGGGCAAATCTAGTTGTTTATAACTGGCAGATGAATGATTGCCAGTCCTGATTTAGGACTTATTGTGCTGCTCAAATTTTAATTTGGGTGGAACAATACTGGAAGGAAAAATGATTGATTATTGTTGATTATGATATAGGGTTTCCTGGACTAGAAAACCTACAAGGTCCCTTCCAACTGTTATTCTATATTATTCTATTATTGAATACCCCAAAAATAAGTATAATCATTTTTTTTCTAACAGCTCCAAGAATCACAATTGGTATATACATAGATGATGAACCATTGAACAAGACAAATATTCTAAATACATAGGGGTAATTTTCTAATCCTCTAAGAAGATAATTATTCATGTTAACTATTCTCCCAAACTCAAAAGAACATAACAATTATTTTACAATCCAGTCATAAATAGAAAACTATATTCTAATCATTATTAAAACATTTGTAGCAAAAACAGAAGTACAATTCCTTTATCGGACACTATTAGGCCCTTATTTCAATTTTGGCCATGACAACAAATCAGCCAGGTTTCTTATGATCCCATTTATGACACCTAGATATGCCTGCAACATAGTATTGAGACAAGAGACTGACCTTTATAGAACTGAAGCCAAAATCTGTTAAGATATGATAACTGCCTGCCTAAGGCTCCACTTGGTGACCATGGCAGTGCTCCTGTTAGTAAGGTAGTTTCTGATTTACAGTCACAATGGAGTTCAGAATTGTGTTCATCATGTGACTGGGCTCAATTTTATGACCACTTTACAGTGGTTATAAAACGAGTCATTGCAATCATGTGAATCATGTGTTCATTAAGCAAGCCGGGGAGTGGTTGAGTGAATCCTGCATTATCCAGTATCAGAACAACAGAATAACAGAGTTGGAAGGGATCTTGGAGGTCTTCTAGTCCAACCCCCTGCTCAGTGAATGGGGTTTTTTTTTTTTCATTTTCTGCTGAAAAATGACCAAAAAAATAGAAAATCATGGCAATCTGACCTTGGGGTGCTGCAAACAGTCATAAATGCAAGACAGTTGCCAAGCGCCTAAAATGCGATCATGTGATGGTGGGAGCGGGGCAGACGTTTGTAACTTTGAGGGCAGGTTGTAAATTGCTTTTTTGAAGTCTGCTGTAACTTCAAATGTTCATTAAGTGACTGGTCATTGATTGAGGATTACCTGTATTAGACAGGAATAGATCATTTTGGCAGAAAAGCATTATAGGAAAACTGCTCTCTGAGTATCTGATTGTCTACAAAAAGCTATGGATGTTACTTAGCAGAGATTCAGCATACAAAGTTACAAACAGTCATATTTTCTGAAAATATCAATCCCTCAGATACATTTTTCTGAAAAATATTTTTTGAAATGTGCTTAAGAGTACATTTTAATAACAATCTCTGCAGGTGGATATAACCATATCTCAGCTTTTCAGAGACCATGCCTCTGGGATTTAAGGAAGATGGAGTTTAGATTAAAACTAAGAACTACAAGCAATCCTTGAGCTAAAACATGCCCAGCAGCAAATTAGTTTTATAAAATGAGTTTACTGTTATAGGAGATTTTTTTTTTTAAAAAAATCTTTTCAGAAAAATCAATTCTACTGCATTTTCACAAAGTAGCTTTTCAACAAATCCTTGTTCCTACAATTTATCTAGTAAATATGATGGTGAAATTAAAAGACCACCTCTTAAGGAAGAAAAAGGGATATCATATTAATGTAACCATAGAGAAAAAACAACATGACTACCTGCAGAACTCGCCATTTTCCCTAAAGAACGTGAAAATAGCAACAGCTAGACTTATCATCATGCACATTGACTGACTGGTGAGGAATATCAGAGACCAGGAAGGAAAAAAGAAAGTTACTGATAGACGGGAATATTTCTAACTCAGGATTAAACTGTGGGGTCCTCAGAGTTCTCTGAATTTGGTGCTTTTGTTGCAGACATTTTATTATCAAATTAAATAACACGATCAGTTCACTGATGTTACCTAATGTAACACCTGCAAGCTCAGAGAGCACCAAGGAACACACGAAGAAAATTAATGAAAAGTTGCAATGGGCATAAAAGCTGGCCAGTAGATTGATACACAATTTCTTGGGAGTTTGAATTTGAATAGGAAAGTCACTGAACATACTTTCTTCTGACAGCAGAAGAAAACAAGTTGACAGACTGGTTGAATTGGAACTGTGGACATCAAGCTGCTTTTTGTCCAATTACTCCTTCTGCTGATGGTTTCACTAATAATATGACCAAAGTCTGAAAGCACCTACCTTCCAGTGATGCTTTATGGTGCTTATTACAGCAGGAGTATTTGTGGATATAATGTCAGAGGCATATTTTTCAGGTAAATATTGACTATTAGCAGTGATAATCTGTTTTTTGTTAGCTTTGATTCCCATTTTACCTAGGAACAGTGTTGTTAATGATAATACCAAAATATTGGTCACGTTGTGCATATACTGTAATAATATGAGGCTGAAGCTCATGTAGTAATTGTTCCTCTTTATGTTCATGATAACTACTATCTCCAATTAATGCAAATTAATTGGAAAAAAGTGTCCCAAAGGAAAAACTGACAATAGTTTTCACTAGGTTAGCTTTTATAAAACAATAGCTGTCCAACAATAATGTTCTTTATTATTGTATTGTATGAAGTACTCAATGAAAGAACACAAGAGAACAGTATTGTTCTAAAGAGCGCCCTCCTTCTTGGCATGAGAGGCACAGGTTTGCATAGAAAAATCCCAGATTTAATTCCACCTTCTTCAAAGAAGATCCCATCCTACTGTTTCAATATTCTTGCTGGAAAGCCTGGAGAACAACTTCTTCACCATGGACCTTTCTGTTGTACATATTTATAATTGATGGAAATCATAATCAAGAACATATTGGCTTTGGGAAAATTGTTGCATCTGGTACAGAAATAGATGGATTAATGACCTAGACTGTTTAAGGAAGTTTCCTAGAGCTTTGTAAGCAGATAGATTTGGTTCAGAAATATTCAATTATTGAGACATCATGAAAAACCCAATTAAATAACTACCTATTAGGGCCTTATTTCTAGATGTTGTGTGACCATTTTTTTTTCTTGCCGGAGATTTATAAACACAGGTTTATCAAACAGAGTCTTCCTTTGCTTTATGCTTTACATTTTATGCTCCCCCAAATTTTCATAAATAATTTCACATAACGTGAAAATGGGAGGTTGCAAAGCTTTATTCTTTAGCATTACATCTCTTAAACCTGTTTTCTTCCCTAATTCATGTTCTATGTATGAAAGTATTTCTCCATCTTTTCTAGATCTGATTTTCTAATATAATTATGTAATTTGTGCCAACCTAGTCAATATGCACCCAATTTGCACCCAAATTTTGAGTGCAAATTGAGTAGGCTTGCCTACTTGATACACAAGTTGAATAACCAAGTTTCAGCTGTGATATTCTCTTGTATTGGATCCGGTCAATTTCAACCCTGGTATTTTCTTGTATTGGATCCGGTCAATTTCAACCCTGGTATTTTCTTGTATTGGATCCGGTCAATTTCAACCCTGATATTCTCTTGTATTAGATCTGATTATTTCAACCCTGATATTCTCTTGTATTGGATCCGGTCAATTGTTAGAATGAAATTGCTGGAGAAAGATTTGTTTTCTGATTCAATACAGATATTCTGTGATATGACTAGTTTCTGGAACTGAAATTTAAATCGAGATCAAGCTCCTATATGTTAAACTCTTAAGTCCAAGCAACATGGAGGCTTCACCTTACCAAGTATTCCAGCATCCATGAACTGAAATCTCTGTACCAGGAAGGCAAGAGAGAAACTTTTCTTAGTTTTGAAAATCATACACAAATGCTCTGACTGAATGCACAAATGTAAGCCTCTGTGCACAGAATTAATCACCTCCTAAGAGTTCTCTGAGAGTACCATCAAACATAGATGCTGCATTTAAATGTAGACATCACTCTTTGTAATTCTGTTTTAGTTGGAAGGAATGAAGACAGTCCCAAAGAAGAAAAACATCTCTTGGGTACAGCCTGGAAAAAAACAGAACCCTTCAAATACACTTGAATAAGCTGCTTCTAATGGCCCTACCTAATTCCTTCTCCTTCCTTTAAGTTTTAGGAAAACATGCTTTGTAAAGGCTTCCTTTCTGCATCAAATCATCTGTATCTCTTGTTTAATACTTAAAAGAGAATAAATCCTCCCCAATTTAATATTCTACAGATTGACATGCAAGGAAAAAGTGTCCTCAAACTTGAAAGAACTATTTTGCCAAAGAGCTGATTTTGTGGCTTAAAGCATAAATTCCATCTTGCTCATTTTGTTGGTCTGTATAATGGAAGTAGAAGAGATGGAGACACAAAATATGGAAAATAAAATATTCAGGCTCCCCAGACTTGTTTTACAGATTATTTCCTGTAAGGCTTGCAGTTCACTTGTATATACTGTAATTATGAATCATAGGATTAGAATCGATAATTTACGATAGAATTCTAAATTAAAGTATTCAAGATCAATGGCCATCCAGCCGCTGCCTGAGCACATCTAGCAAAGAACCCCTCACCTTCCTGGGTAATTGGTTTCATTATCCAACTGTTTTTCATTATTAAAAATATTTTTCAAAGTTTGAAAAATTTGCCCTTCTTTAACTTAAATCTGTAATTCTACAACCTGAACTATGCATACTAGAGGACAGGTCTTGTGTAAGGTAGCTTCAATCTCAGGCTATTTACTCTACAAAAGTGATACAGTTCACTTGTTCAGGCAAAGAGGCAATACAGTTTGTCTTTACAATGCACTTTGTGACACTTCAAAGTCTCAATAGGTTTTAGTCTTCCATCATCCAAATGGATCTGTGTAGTACTGAAGCAAGAATGGTCAGCTTCTTACTTTCCACAAGTCAGTGGAAATGAATAAGATCTGCATTAGGAACAATCGGTGCATCAAAAAAAATGTACACCCTTCCAAATTCTGTAGGATTCTTCATCAGACAAAGTGGCTCAAACATTGGGTTGAAGAAAATCATCATCATCATCATCATCATCATCATCGCCAAATTAAAATTTGAGATTTAGAATGGAATGGAAACAATCACCAGTAGGAGTTATAAGATGCATCTTGCATCATAGAAAAAAGAACTAGCAGATTCCCTCTCACCTATTTCTGAAAACATGAAGGCTAGGCAGAGATCTCAGTTAAACACTGAAATGATGGATGATGAATTGCCACTGTTGATGACCCTAACAAAGATGATTTTTTTATATACCTATCAAAGCATTTCATATTTCAGATAGATAATATAGCAGCAGGCTATTTTTTTCCTAAGATGATCAAACAACTTCCATATTTTTTATACACTAAGCATTACATGATGTTTAGAATTTCAGACAAGGCTATTTCTGAACAGAATTCAGAGTGGGTGCCAGAGTTCTTTGGTTCCTGAGAACTTTTGAATTAAATTCATCTGCTCTATATATGAGAACTCTATATATGTATGGTTGACATTGGTACTGAATGGATCCAGTTTGCTTTCCCCCCCTCAGATGGAAGATTTCTTTTGGAAAATCAAAAAGGACATTATTCAATCTCTCCCTGAAGTCTTCTATTCCCCACCCAAAGTATTCTTCGAAAAGTCACTTAGCTTCAGAAGAATATAAAAACATTATCTTCAATTGGTCAAGAGTTACTTACTGGATTGCACCCATTTAACTTTGTTGGTTTTGAATTTACTAGGCATTCTGTACAGTTGTTGTCTTCCTTGAAAGTCAGTAATTTTTTTAAAGATGATAAATAAATAAGCAATTAATAATCATTCCTATAGTCAAATAAGCGGTGACAGTCAAAAATAATTTTAACTGGACTTCCGGGTAGGACTTCGTCGTCGCCGGGCGGCTTCTGTGTAGCTGCCGGCTTCGACGCGCGTTAGAGCCGCACAACAGCTGTTGAGCGGCTCGGAAAATCCCCCTTTCGATTTGGGAGGGGGCAAGAGCCGGCGAAGCCTAGGTAGAGCCCCAGAAGCACCTCCAGGGGTTTTTTTTTGCCCTGGAAGGTGCTCTGTGCGAAGGCTCCCTATCCACTTCGCTGAAGCTCCGCGCGCCGAGGGACCTCTGTCAGCGGCAGAGCGAGTCGACTGGAGTCATCCCATCCTTCAATAACAGATCCTGTAACGACTTGAATTTTAGGTGAGAAATTTTTTTAAAGGGGAATTTTTCAAAAAGTTTTTAAGCCTGCTGAGGGCTAAAGGAAAAGAAGCAGCAGTTTAAAATCTGGAGTGAAAGGAACGGAAAATGGCATTTGGCTTAAAAAGCGGAAACGAAAGTAGAAAGTGAAAGTGATAATTAACAGCTTTAGCCTGCCTGGTGTTAATTTTAAAAGACTTTAAAGATTTTAAAGTGGAAAAATAACTTTGGTTGTTCCCCCTTCCTGCAAAACTGGGGAGAAAGACTGGACTTTTAGGGAAGGGAGGAAGATTTTCTTTTTTTTAAGAAATTAAGGCATTCCCCAGGCATGGCTTCAAAGAAAACTGGTGGGGATTCCCCTCCTCACCAGACAAAGGAGTTATCAGCCAAGCCATTAACTCAGCCTCAGAGTTCAATGCAAGGAGGAGGGAATGAGGATTTGAAAGCTTTCGTGGTCAATTTAACAGCAACTCTTGCTAACCAGATTAAAGATTTGAATGTGAAGATTGAAAATAATCAAAATGAAATGAAGCAATTTGTAAAGGAAAAAAGTGATAAGTTGAATAAGAATGTAACTACAGTAGTAACGGCTCTTACTGATGCCTTGGTGGTGGTTGAAAAAAAAGTGGATGATCTAAACTTAGATGTGCAAAAGAACAAGAAAGATGCAGAGGAGAAATTTTTCAAGGTGGATCTGAGGAATCAGAAGATAGAGGATGAAATTACCATGTTACAATTTCGAAATATGGAGTTTGCCATAAGGCTAAGGGGTCTGAGGGAAAACAACAGACAGGACTTGAGGGCTGCTTGTGTGGACATATTGGTCAAAATTTCAAAAATGGAACCTGAGCTAATTGATAAAAGAATTGACAAGATTTACAGGGTTAATTCCCGAGTAGCGAAACAGAGGAACTTGCCCAGAGATGTTGTGATTTATTTTACTGACAGAACGCTGAGAAATAATATTTTGCAAAGTTCTTTTCATACCAGTATTCAAGTGGAGGGCAATCAAATTGGAGTTTTTAAAGAGCTACCACCTAAAATGTTAAGAGATCGGAGAGACTATGGTTTCCTGGCGAATGAATTGAAAAGGCCACAGATTCCATTCAGATGGGATGCACCAGCTGGAATTATTTTGAGATATGAGGATGTTAGATATCATTTGAATTCGTTGGAAAAGGCAGAACATTTTTACCAGAACATTCTCAAAAGATCTCCAACACCACCACGTTCATCCACACTGTTATCAGTTGAAGGAGCCTTTCAACACAAGGATTATGAGGAAGGGATTTTAGAACTCCCAAGGGAACAAGAACAACAGGTACTTCAAGTAATGGCAACGGAGGAAGTTTTAGGAGCAGAAGGCGGTTTAACAGAGGATTTTTTTATTGGCCTCCCAGAGCCTAGAATAAAACATTCCAGAGCGACAAGAGAGGTGGATCCGGACCTTGAATTGTTGATGCAAGAACCAAAAGACCAACGTATAACTCGTGCAGCAGATAAGCAGAGACAAGAGAAGCAAAAACAACAGAAGTCCGAGGTGCCACAAGAAGCGAAGGGGACGAATGGGGCACTACAAAAATCCGAAGCAGTGGGAGGAGCAAGATCCAAGACTTCTGTTGTTGAACAAAGTCTTAGACAAGTGCTCAGCAAGCTTCATGAATCTTCAGATGGCAGTTAGATTCTTATCGTGGAACGTGAACGGTTTGAACTCCCCACAGAAAAGAAGGAAAATATTTCATTATTTGAACCAATACCATAACGAGATTGTTTGCCTCCAAGAAACTCATATTAGAACCCAGGACCAAAAATATTTGATAAATTCAAAATTTGGAGCACATTTTATTTCTTCTAATTTGGCAAAAAGGAATGGACTAGTGTTGTATATTTCCAAAAGAATACCAGCTAAACTTGTAGAATCGGATGATGAAGGAAGATATATTGCGATTGAAATTAATGTACAGAATGTTCAGTTGCTTTTGATAGGAATCTATGCCCCTAACCAGCAGCAAGAAACTTTTTACAAATTATTACATAGTAAAATATTGCAATGGAATTATAAGTCCTTTTTGATCATGGGAGATTGGAATGGAGTGATTGATATAAATCTCGACAAAAAGACATTGGCTAAGAAGGGGAATAAATTACCACAGACTTTCTTTGTATTGAAAGAAGAATTACAACTGAAGGATGTATGGAGAATACATCATCCGAAGGAACAGGACTTTACCTTTTTTTCTGATAGACATAAATCCTTTTCTAGGATTGACTTCATATTGGTTTCTACTGATTTATTTGCTAATACGACTAAGACTAAGATTTTTCCAAGAACTTTGTCTGATCATAGTTCTGTATGGATGGAAATGGACTTTGGTAAGAGGGAGAGAAGATCCTGGAGACTTAACGAGAATTTATTTAGGTATGAGAAGAATATAGATGATCTCAAAAAACATGTGAAGGAATTTTTTCAGCTGAATTTGAATAAAGGTACACCTATTGAAGTTGTCTGGGACGCAAGTAAGGCTTATATGAGAGGTGTACTGATTTATATGAATTCCAAGCACAGGTCAATACGACAAAAGACAAGAATAGAACTGGAGGTAGAAATAAAGGAAAAAGAACAATTGCATATAAAAAATCCGACTGATGAGAAATCACAGCAAACTATAAAACTTCTGAAAGACCAATTTCAAATATTGATAGCTGATCAAACGGCGACTAATTTGCAATTTGCCAGACATAATACCTTTTGCAATGCTAATAAGCTGGGCAGATGGTTAGCATACACTTTAAGAAAGAAACAAAGTTCTCGTATAATAGATACTATTGAACATAAAGGCAAACAGGTCTTTCAACAGACGTCAATTCATCAAGCTTTTTTAGATTATTATTCTAATTTATATCGTACAGATAATATTCAAGAGGATCTTATTGATGAATATCTTGGAAAGACGAGAGTTACAAAAATTTCACTGGAACAGAGAGAAAGACTGAATCATTTAATAACGTCTGAAGAGATTTTGTTTGCAATTAAACAACTGAAAACAGCTAAAGCTCCTGGGACGGATGGTTTGACAGCAGTATATTATAAGAATTTACAATCAGAATTGGTAGAGCATCTTAAGGACTTATTTTGCAGTATACAGCGGGGGGGTAAAATACCCCCCTCTTGGAAGACGGCTTTTATTTCACTTATACCAAAGGAAGATGGCTCTTCAAAACCAGAAAATTTTAGACCAATATCTCTCCTGAATACGGATTACAAAATTTTTGCCAAGGTTTTGGCCAACAGATTGATGCCAGTTATTCAAGAAGTGATTCATAGTGATCAAGCAGGTTTTATTGAGGGGAGATAAATGAAGGATAACGTGCGGGAAGTCATAGATTTATTGGAACATCTTGAGAAGAGTAAACAGATCTCTGCGGTGCTGGTATTTTTGGATGCGGAAAAAGCCTTTGATCGAATCAATTGGGACTTTCTAGTAAAGACTTTGTATAAAATGGATTTTGGAGATCAGTTTGTACAAGCAATCGAGGCAATCTATCAAGAACAGACAGCACAAATGGTTATTAATGGAAGTTTAACCACCAATTTTCATATACAGAAAGGAACTAGACAAGGTTGCCCGCTATCTCCATTGTTGTTTATTTTAACTTTAGAAGTCTTGTTGAATTCTTTACGGGATTCGAATAAACTGAGTGGAATTGTCGTAAGGCAAAAAGATTATAGGACGAAAGCATTCGCAAATGATCTGGTTGTAACCCTAACACGACCTTTGGAATCAATCATCCAGATGAAAAATACTATTGAGGAGTACGGTTTGGTCTCAGGTTTTAGACTAAACCAGAAAAAGACTAAGATGATAGTTAAGAACATGTCGGAACCACAAAGGACTGAACTGGAAAGGGTGGCAGGTTTTGAAATAGCTACAAAGGTGAAATATCTAGGAGTTCAGGTTGCAGCATCGAATATAAAACTTTTTCAAAATAATTATGAGGTTTTGTGGCATAAGATTCAAAAGGATCTTGAAATATGGAAGAAACTGCAACTATCTTTACTTGGAAGAATAGCAGCAGTTAAGATGAACGTTCTACCTAGATTTCTGTTTTTGTTTCAAATGATCCCAGTGCTTAAGAGTGATAAAACATTGGCCGAATGGCAGTCAGGTCTAAACAAATTCATTTGGAATGAGAAAAAGCCAAGAGTCAAGTTTAAAATTATGCAAGATGTTCGTGAAAGAGGTGGCCTTAAAGTTCCAAACCTACGTTTATATTACGAAGCTGCAGTGTTGACACAAGTGGGTGATTGGTTTGGAATAACGAAAAATGACATTCTGAATTTAGAAGGCCATGATTTGGATTTTGGTTGGCATGCATATTTGTTTTATGAAGACAAGAATTTTGGATTAATCTTATTTTTGCTAAAATATATGATATATATTGTGGATCTCACCTATATCTAATGTTTAATAATGATTGATATATAAAACTTATGTTTTGCATGTAACGGAAGTCAGGGGGGGGGAGGGAGGGGGGAAGGGGGGGAGGGTGGAAACATGGGGTTAAAATTGTATTGTAAAACTTTTTCAATAAAAAAAAAATAATAATTTTAACATCTTGTTTCAACGCCTCCCCTCAGGACACCACTACAGGGCACTGCATCAGGAATGGGTTCTACTTACTTTACTACCAGTTTGCAACAGGACTGCACACACGCACTTCTGTGCATGCACAGAAACTTCCTGATGATGTGGGCGGAGCCTCCCACCAGTTTTACTACCAGTTCTTGCAAACTGGTCCGAACCAGGGGAACTCACCATCGCACTTCATGCCAAAACAACTAGATACAGTTTTTTTTTCCTTGTGCCATCACTCTTCTGAACACCTAATTCTCACAGTACTGCCTTATATCTCCACATATTTACCCATGTAGTATGGCTGTATTCTCATCTGTTCCAGTACCTTTTCTTATTGGTATCATTATTATGATTTTTAGTACTTTGCTGTTTTGCATGTAGACTGAGAACTTCTGAACCAGAGATAAATTCCTTTTATGTCTAAGCACACTTGGCCAATAAAATATTCCATGCAATGCAGAAACTATGGCCCTTCAAATAATACTGAGCTATAAATCCTGGCTCAGCTGTATGGAACTGAAACTCCAGAAAAGCTAGATGGTCCTGGTTACATCTTCAAAAGAAAAAACAAGAAAGTCCAGTTGCCTCCTGAAAAAGCACCTTTGGGCAACCATGACCTGGATGGCTGAGAATCTCTATAGACTTTGAGTCCTGGTTCCTTATTTCTATACTGTAAAACTATCTAGTATAGTTTTACCTGGTCTTTTGCATTATATTTTTTAAAGCTTTCCTTCATGCCACCAGCCAGTTTTATTTTTGAACAAACCAGCCAGTTTTATTTTTGAACAAAACTTCGTTTTCTCAGCACAGTTGTTGCTGAAATTATAGTTTCCCAAAAACTCTCCATCCCGTCCCTAGTCACACTCTGCTGCAACCTGATCAATTTCTTGGGGACTGCTTCAAATTACTTTCTGCAAAACTTATATCTTTTTAGTTTATGGTGCTTATTCATAGGAGAATTACACAGTCTACTAACAAAACATTTTCTGGATATTTCGCAAACAAAAATTAAAGCCATAAACTCTAAAATGGAAAAAAAAGAAAAGAAACGTATCTTAAATAAATAAACTATTTGGGGAAAACAAAATGAAATATAGAGTAGAGCTATTTTTAAATGAGCAAACAAGGCTGAATTTTTTTTAAAAAAAACTAAATGTAGAATTCTGACTAGGAGGAATATTGCTATTACTGAAAATATATATATATATATATATATATATATATATATATATATATATATATATATATATATATATATATATATATATATATATATATATGAATCTTGTGTTCTGTTGTACTGAACTGAAACATAGACTAGGAAGAGAAAATCTCATACAGTACCTGTAGCTAGAGTACAATCACAGAGGAAGAAAAAATAACTACATCAGTAATAAGGCTGGTATTATGTGCCATCAAGTCATTTTCAACTCTTAACATCCACCCAGATAGATCTTCTCCCTGGAAGGCTGATATATTTAGTACCATTATTATCAATCTGTGCTCCAAAGAAAAAGAAAACTATTGGTATGAAGTACCAGTTACATTAAAGGAAAGAATCCACATTATGCTTAATTCTGACTCTTTCAATGACCTCTTCATTGTTAATCTGTCACAACAATAGAAAGAGTCATATGAGGTTGATCAAAAGTATTATCAAGTTGCAGGTGTAAGGTAACAGCACATTCTCAAATCATTTAAGAAGATAATGTCGAAAGTTTTCTTTTGGATGGAACTTTATAGAGAAGGCAGCATGGCTGCAAATCTAGAGGAACTTTTGGGTGTGGAAGGGGGAGATATTGCATTGCATTATATTGCAGTTTTCCTCCTTCTTCTGGGATCAGTTTCAAGAGGTCTTGGTTGACAAAGAGATCAAGCACAAGTCTTTATAGGATTCCACAGAGCTCAACACTCTCCTTGCTCCTATTCAATATCAGTCATTGACTTACATCATCTATTATCATCTATTTACTAAATCTGCACTACTGTTAATCTTCTCATCATTCCCACCACTCATCTCCTTCCACTTATGACTGTATGATTTTGTTGCTTGTATCATTTGTACCCTACAGCTATCATTAAATGTTGTACCTTATGATTCTTGATGAACGTATCTTTTCTTTTATGTACATTGAGAGCATATGCACCAAGACAAATTCCTTGTGTATCCAATCACACTTAGCCAATAAAGAATTCTATTCTATTCCATTCTAACATTGGGGTCAGAAGATATCAATCTGCAGATTGTTTTCAGCTTTATATCTTTATGTAAAGGTCAATATGTGATGGAGGGTTTGTAAGGTACCTGGGGTTTATTAGTTTTCTATAGGGAGAAACTGGCTTAGACTCATCCCTAGAAATGTGCAGTTTGAGATTCAAGGACCTTCCATTTACAAGTAATTTTCATTATGAGATATTGATGGGTTTACAGATAGAGCATGTGTATAATTTGGGAATTCTCCTGGATTCTAAGTCCTTGCTCATTTTAGAGGAATTTGATATATGGGAACCTTGGGCAAGTCTTCTCAGTGATAGTTTCTGTTCTATGGAAGAGATTGCTCCAGATATCCAGTTCTTCTCTATGTTATTAGGATTCCAAAGCTCTGTAAAATAAAGGTAAAGATTCCCCTCACACATATGTGCTAGTCATTCCTGACTCTAGGGGCCGGTGCTCATCTCCATTTCAAAGCCAAAAAGCCAGCGCTGTCCAAAGACATCTCTATGGTCATGTGGCCAGATTGACTAAACGCCAAAGGTGCATGAAATGCTGTTATCTTCCCACCAAAGGTGATCCCTATTTTTCTACTTGGATTTTTTAATATGCTTTTGAACTGCTAGGTTGGCAGAAGCTGGAACAAGTAACGGGAGCTCACCTCATTACTTGACACTAGGGATTCAAACCACTGAACTGCTGGCCTTTCGATCAACAACCTCAGCATCTTAGGCACTGAACCATTGCGCCCCTATTCTCTGTACAATGTAAAGTCCCTAAACTCTGTAAAGTGGGATTATATTCTAGGATGCAGAGTTTTACCCTTTCCCCATGGATGATGTTGCCATGGGATATTAGTTGATGTTCATGTGTTGAGACCCTTGTTTCTGGGTTCTTATAGCCACTTAGATTTTTAGTGGCACAGAAACCATAGTAAACAAACCCATAAATTCCTTTCTATATTATGATTTCATGCTTTGGAATCCATGCCAGCCAAAGATTGATCAAGAAGTTCAACAGTTCACTTCTAATGATCCATTAACCTTTTGTGATGCCAGTGCTTCTTTCAGCACACTCATGTCTGGAATCATCAGGATTCACATGAGGCAGCATAGCACAATTCTTCACCATGCAGTGCATGTACTTCCTGGCTTCAGCAGTGGGCTTGAATATAAAGAAAAATGCACCTGAACTCCTGTTCCTGTTTTATCCCAGTTGCACCAGAACTGCCAGCAGCTGTGCTGTCAGCATGATCAGTAAGTCGATGGAGCTACATGTAAGAAATCACTGATAAATAATTCATTTTGCTTACATTTCTACCGAAGTATGTCCTTATCTAGTATTTGTGTCAACAAAAACATTTAGAGGCTGCACTGTACATCTTATCCCAAAGCCATCTCTGTTGCCATATTTGGAATATTAAACAACAGTACAGTTCATTAAGCAGAGCTTGAGGTGCCTAGGAATGGGAGATTTCATGCAGAACCAGGACTGCACTACAGAACTCATACTTGGCCTATGCCTAGTTCATGAGGTACAACAAGCCTTGGATCCGCTTCCCACCTGATTGGGTCTTACAACCTTTAGCTTCCTCTTGCCCTATCACATATTAATCCACTTACCTCTTCCAAATATTGCCTTTCTGAAAGAGCGGCCAGCCAATGAGATGCTTACAAAGGCTGTCTTGAATCATCCCAGAAGCAAGCACTATCGGAAGGGGGCATCGTTCTTGTGATCTCTTAGAAGAGTGCAAGTCTAGAAACTCTGCATTTAGACAAATCAACCATCAATAAGGACATAGGCATAAACAACATTTACACACCATTCATAAAAGACAATAAACTATTTAAAAAGAAAATAAGTGACCAGAACACCTCCTTGCCAGCAACCAATACCAAGGTAAACAATGATTAACACAAGGATGAACCGAGGTGGTGCAGTGGTTAGAGTGCAGTACTGCAGGCTACTTCAGCTAACTGCTAGTTGCAGTTCGGCAGTTTAAATCTCACCGACTCAAGGTTGACTCAGCCTTCCATCCTTCCGAGGTGGGTAAAATGAGAACCCAGATTGTTGGGGGCAATATGCTAACTCTGTAAACTGCTTAGAGAGGGCTGTAAAAGCACTTTGAAGCGGTATATAAGTCTAAGTGCTGTTGCTATTGCTTTTAACACCAGACAAACAATCACGCATTAATGACAACCTAATCAAGGAACTGACAAGGCAAACTACTGTATATTAACAGGTAACAAACCCCACACTCACTAGCACTGATGATGTTACTGATTCAGGTAATGAAATGTCTGCAAACAAATAATCAAGTTGAGAGGTCAGGATTCCACAAGACATATGTGGAACCTAAAAAACTGAGGAAATCTACAAATTTATTAAACGGAACCTAACCTAATACAAGACATTAAATAATTTTTCCAATTTAATCTGAAGAATTTATCTGAAGAAATACATTACTCCACATCCATACTTTAAAAAGTCCTTGTAATTTTCAGTCTTCTAATTTACATTGCAGCACAGAAAACATAAAATATAATGCACAGGATGAATTCTTTTTCATTGAAATACAATTAAACTCTGTGTGCGTGTGAGAGAGAGAATGTTTGGCTAATGAAACAAATTATTTTGATTATGACTTACTTATAAGGTATTTCTCCATATAACAATTTTATATTTTCTTTTACATTTTGCTATAGTACCATGTCCTATATGCTATTATAGCACTATATTGTGTTTTTCACATTCCAGTAAAAAAAGAAAAATATCCACCTAGGCAACCCTATTTTGCACAACCCCCAAAAGCAGTTAGTGAAAAACAGTTCAGTATTTCTTTCTCAAAAACAACTTAATAGTTATGGTATTTAGAATCCCAATCTTCTGTTTTTCCTAACATAGGGTAAATCAAATTTCCATCTTATCATTTACAATTTACCACATTACAATTCCATTTTGTGAGTGAATTATTAAGGACTTATTTTATTTTTAAGCAATCATGATTTTTTTTCCTTGTTTGTCTACAGAATGTGATCTTAACATTCACAAACAACTAGCAAAATGAAACTAGAATAAATTTTATACATGGTCCCTAAGAGGAATATTATTTTTCCCCAGTGTATCTGACATTATTTACTTGTGGGAGAAAATAGTAGTATCAGGTACCCAAGGGACAGCACAGAATGGTAATTAAATCTGGCAGTTCTATTTTCTGAGGAAGTGATAGCTGTTGTTTTTCTTTACTGCTTTCCAAAACTCAATCCTGACTAAAGTTTGGTGCTTCTTGGATGTGTTGGGCCTAAATTCCAAAGAATTATTAGCCAGCATCTAAGTATTGTAGTCTCAGTAATTACAGGGCATCAGTTTGGTGAAGTATCCTGTAGATGTACACTTTGTTCTGGATGACATGAAGAGCACTAAGGAATTGTCATTCCATGTCCTCATGGTTTTGACTTTTCATCTGCTGCGATATTTCTTGGAATCAGCGTGTGAGTTCTCAGTGTGATAGAAAATGGTGTTGATTGTGTTTAGTATATTGATTATAGAAATTTCAGGTTTTAGATTTTATCATTTGGTGAACATTTTACAATTAGTACAAATGCACACCTTTTTTTTCCCAGTCACCTTCTGTCCAAGGTTATTGAGAATTGTTCCTCATTTTCCTTCAGGATTTGCTAGAAATAGTCTCATCTTGGATACAAAGACACACACTTTTCTTGCTTTGAAATTGCAGGTGTGTGGCTGCAAATCAAGATGGAACAATGAACTGTATTTGGAACATTATGTCCTTATAAATAGTGTTGCCAGTGTTATAAATACGATATCTTGTTCTTGCATTTGTACTGAAATGCTATTATTATAAACATTTTCCTTTCATGAATCATTTTTATTAACAAGAAACATGTTAGAGAGTTTTGTCACAGTTATAAATGAAAAAATTATCCCCAAGATTGTAATTTCTATTGTCTCTCTTTCTTGGAATTCGAGATCTACTTTTTTCCCTCCAAACTTGGTTTAAAACTTGATTTTAAACATGGAAAACCGACGGTTCTTTACGCAACTGAAGTGATTATTGTACACTGAAAGTCAGGATATTCACATATACATTTGGCTACTCATAATTAAATAAATACAAGAACATCATATTCTTTGAATAAATTTTTTTTTAAATTTCTCTCCTCCATTGAAATAATTAAAAAGCAAATACTCTTTCATTGAATGAGAATTGGTAAGAAAAACTCACGAGATTATCCTCAGTTAGTTAAATAGTGATAGATAGATAGACATAGACAGACAGAGAGACAGACAGATAGATATCCTGTTTCCCCTAAAATAAGACATCCCCTGATAATAAGCCCAATTGGGCTTTTGAGCGCATGCACTAAAATGTGCCCCCCCCTGAAAATAAGCTGTCCCCGAAAATATTTAAACGCATGTGCATCCGGTCCCCACCATTTCCTCTGGTTTCCTCCATGTGCCCCAAAATAATAAGACCTCCCTAAAAATAAGGCCAAATACTTATTTCGGGGTTCAAAAAAAATATAAGATAGGGTCTTATTTTGGGGGAAACACAGATAGATAGATGATAGATAGATAGATAGATAGATAGATAGATAGATAGATAGATAGATGTTTATTATTTTATTTTATTTATTTCTTTGTCAAGCATATATAAGATAACAGATAAAAGTAGGACAGGGACGGTAGGCATGCTGGTGCGCTTATGCATGCCCCTTACAGACCTCTTAGGATTGGGGTGAGGTCAACAGTAGACAGTCTAAGGTTAAAATTTTGGGGGTTTAGGGAAGAAACAACAGAGGTAGTGCATTCCAGGCATTGACCACTCTGTTGCTGAAGTCATATTTTCTGCAATCAAGTTTGGAGCGGTTTACCTTGAGTTTGTATCTATTGTTTGCTCGTGTATTGTTGTGGTTGAAGCTGAAGTAGTCATTGACAGGTAGGACATTGTGGCAGATAATTTTATGTACTATGCTTAGGTCAGACAGAAGTCCTCATAGTTCTAAGTTGTCTAAGCCCAAAATTTCAAGTCTGGTGGCATAAAGTATTTTATTGCAGGTAGAGGAATGAAGGACTCTTCTCGTGAAATATCTCTCAACTCTCTCAATTGTATTAATGTCCAATATGTAGTGTGGATTCCAGACAGGTGAGCTGAGAACTGGTCTAGCAAATGTTTTGTATGCTCTTGTTAGTAATATAATATTACTAGAAAAGAATAATATTACCAGAAAAGAAAGCACATTCTTTAATGCAAGATTAGGTTTAACAGCTCTTAATGCCTTTTTGGCAATGCCGTTACAGTGGGCTTTGGCACTTAGATCTTTAGAAATGAGTACTCTAAGGTCCTTGACAGAGTGAGGGTCATCTACAAAGTCATGTCCATCTAATTTGTATTTTATGTTCTGATTTTTTTTCCCAATGTGCAAGACAGAGCATTTGTTGGTTGAGATTTGAAGTTGCCACTTGTTAGACCAATCTGACACATATTCAAGGTCTTTTTGAAGGGTAGATGAATTGTCGGTGGTGTTGAATAGTTTTACATCATCAATTGCTTTTAATATGACCACAAAGGTCATCTATGAAATGTATGAAGAGTGTTGGATCGCCCTGAATCCGCAAGGAGAAGGGCGGTATATAAATCTAATAAATGAAATGAAATGAAATGAAAATGCTGCCTTGGGGAACATCACTGTTAACAGGTATAGGATTTGATGGAGCACTTTCTATTTTGACCACTTGTTGCCTGTTTCACAGGAAGGCAGCTATCCATTTATCTATCTTTGTTTGTTTGTGAAAGAATGACTTTTGGAAACTGCCTGGACAAGAGTTCTGGAAGTGGTTTGCCATTGTCTATTTTGTAAGACTAAGAGAAAATGACTGCCCAAGGCAGCCTTTGTGCCTAAAGAACTCACTGTTTCCTAGTTTCTCACCTGGTATTTTAAACTGCTACATCAAAGTGGTTGTCAGTATAATATATGACAATGGGTAAAAATAAGAGTAAGACATAATTATATTTTTAAACCAGGTTTTTAGAAAAGCATATTCTTTAATACTTATTTAAATCACAGCTGCCAGCTGGCTGAGAACCTTTTCTATTTGAGCCATAAATCATTCATTTTCATTTGAAATCCATTCCGTATTGGTGCCACACAGTAGCCCTCAAAATATGGAATTTGGACAGAGATTATTTTGATGGAAAAACAAAGGATTGTCTGAATTGGTTAAGATTTCATGTGAGTTGTGCTTTAAAATTATATTATTTATGATGGCTGTGAATGCTCACCTGGGAGCATATTCCTCTGAGAGTTAAAATACATCTTGATTAAACATGTTCTAGTTTTAATTAGCATTGTGACCTTTTCTGTCATATTAATTCACATCTAATTTGTAGCTGAAGGATTTACAGACAGGGCAATACTTGTCCCTTTTCAAGAAGAATCTACCTTTCTGATCAAAAGACAATCCAGCCCACAAATCCTTACAAATATGGTGATATTTCTGTTTTGGACAGTATAAATCTGCTTGATCCTTTTTAAGCCATCTGTTTTTATTAAAGAAATAGCCATTTTATAGATAGATAGATGATAGATAGATAGATAGATAGAGAGAGAGAGAGAGAGAGAGAGAGAGAGAGAGAGAGAGATAAATATGGGCATTTGTGTTGCCATTTACGATATGGTCTTTTGGAAGGTGTATCAGATAATGAAGGAGTGTGAGGGAATACAGAATACAAGAAAAGGTTTAGCTTTGGGAAGTGAATGACTAAAGTTGTTTTCTACCAATAACTCACCAGTGTTAAGAAGAGAGGAAGAGAAGATGAATGAAGGCGAGTATACATGTCCCAGGATAATGTTGCAGGATCCAATTTGGGTCTGTCACCAGGACCAGAAGGTTTTGGACCCATGCTGGAGTGTTCTTCAGGGAACTTCTCTCTTGCAGAGTGTGGGCTCTATAACACAGGGAATTTCAGACACAGGGAACCTCTCTCTGCTTGAAGTTCCCTCAGGATGGACTCCAGCACAAGTCTGAAAGCTCAGAAGTGAGTGGACTGTAATGATAAGGAAAAGGAATAGCACCAGAACAGGGGTGGTTCTACTTACCTTTACTTCCGGTTCACATCATGCCTGCATGCGCAGATCAACTTTGATGATATCCAGGTCAGTGGGCAGAGCCTCCCACCGGTTTTACTACTGGTTCTTGCGAACCAGTCCAAACCAGGGGCAAACCACCATTGCACCAGAAGCTCTTGATGGTAATCACTTCTGATACATAGAACCCAGGAAAAATGATAATCTTTTGAGTTGACACCAGTCATAACATGGCAAAGAATTCTGAAATGCAAAGAGCTAATATCAATTTCTTTATTTTGGAGTCTGAACCCCAAAATCCCAAACACCTTGAAACTATTTTCAGCCAAGTGAACCTACTCTCCTGTAAGGACTTCTGAACAGGTAGGCATAGAGAACATTTAAACAGATAACGATAATGTCATTTCATCGTAACTTAAGCAATGTGTAACATGCTAAGAAAGTATCACAAACTAATCCACAGGGTTTTGGAAGATTGAGATTGAAAGACTTGCTTTTGTCCTACCACTTTTCACGCAACATTTTTAGGCTTAGATGAAAATTATTACATGTCAGGGAAAGACCCACAAAATAACAGCTGCTGCTGTGGATCATATTGACAAAGTGAATCAGAGAGAGTTTTTAGTCATTTAAATCTGATGATGAATAAAGAGGAATGACTTGTATTTCAATAGCAAGCAGTTTGACTAAAATGGGTTGCAGCATTCTCGTAGTAACATGGAACATATTTTTATTTTATTTACTAATCCAATTTATACAGCCATCCATCTATCCAAGGAAATTCTGGGCAGTGAACAAAATAATAACAGAACATTCCAGTAAATAGTAAGAGCCCCAATCAAGGCCCAATGCCAACTCAATAACCACAAATCATACAAATTTATACCCGAGTTCTCATCATATGCTCATTAACCTGGGAAAGAAATAAGTCTTCACAGCCTTCTGAAAAACCAATAGAGTTACGGGCAAATCATAACTTAAAGCACGGGTGTCAAACTTACCATATCATGTTGCCGTCAATACAATGATGTATTGCAATGTATTTTCCCTTTGCGGCGCTGGGATGGGTGTGGCCTGTTTGTGACGCATCTGGCCACGGGCCACCTGTTTGATACCCCTGATTAAGGGGAACACTTTTCCAATTGTATAATTGGAGATTGATGATAGATGGATAGACGATAGATAGATGGTAGACAGACAGACAGACAGACAGACAGACAGACAGACAGACAGACAGACAGAAAGAAAGAAACTGTTGTGGTCTGTTGGCCACTGGCCCCTCCAGCAGCCGAATCAGATGAGGTGGCATGGGAGAGCCCCAAGGGGGAAGAGCTTGAGAGTCCCAAGGGGGAAGAGAGAATGGAGCTGTCAGAAATAGAGATAGAGGTGGAGCCTGGGCCATCCATCAGTCCTCAGATGGAGAGTCAACAGCCCCCAGGTCTGGAGATGGCTGATGAGGAAGAGGAGGAAGAGCTGGGTCCAGTGCTTGATGCACAGAAATTCAGAAGGCAGAGGAGAGGAAAGCAGTGGAAATCTTTGGGCCAATCCTTGGGATGGAAGAGCCACTGCTGCTAGTAAAGCCCCACCCTAGTTCTGGGGATAAAAGGCAGGGGGAAGAGATGAATAGGTGTGGCAGACAACTATTCATCTTCCTGCTGGACAGACTTGTTAACTTTCTGTGAGAGAGAGAAGAACTTTTTGCTGGGGCTGCTGGTGCTCCTAATAAAAGAAACTTATATTTAACTACAGAGGGTTTGTTGTTTTTGAGAGCTGGGTCAGAACAGAAACAGACATGTCAATATTATGTCAAAGGCCAACAAAGGCTGTAAGGAGGACCATGGATATGACACACAGGTGGCAAGACTTAACATTAAGATGATTGACATAATCCTCACCACAATCCTGCAGGTGTTTTCCCTATCTCTTCCTACCCAGAAGGGACTGAGTCACACTAAAGAGGGTCACTGGGCAATATCTGTGGATGCAATAAAGGTGGAGAAATAAGTGCATTTCATTATCTTTATTGCCACAAGGTGAGTCCCAATAAAGGCTCTTATCTGTGCTCAGATTCATTGCCTATTTTCCTCTACCTGTGCTCAGATTCATTGGGTTTTTTCCACTCTTTCATTTTCAGAAAGAAGAAACATCAACATTGTTATTTATATGGTGTGCCCACAGAATACCATTATACCTGGCTGAGCTGTTTTGAGAGCTTTTCCTTTGGGAAGCCTTTCTAGATATGTATCTATTGTTTCTTTATTTGTTAGTTTTTCTCCTTTTGGCTTGAATGGCAGTGGCTTTGGGATCCACACTCAGAGAATAAATCATTATGGGCATATGTACAAGAACCCTTTTTGTGCATAGGCAATAGAAGGACTTCATTTAACTAATTTAAATATAATGCAATATTCAGAGTCAATTTTATTATATTTATATCTTGCCTTTTCAATAATAACAAAAGGTAACCTACATTATTATAATTAAAATTTAGTGCATAATCTAGACCAGGGGTGTCAAACTTGTGGCCCGTGGGATGGATTTATCATGTGCTGGCCATCCCCACCCTCAGTTTAGCGAAGGGAAAAAAATTGTGATACGTCATGTGACAACGACGTGATCATGCAAGTTTGACACCTCTGATCTAGACAGTAATTTGATTATGTTTTGTGGCATTTCCAATCTACTTTTCTGAAAATAAAATACACTCTACTTTTTCACTGTGGTTTATAGATATTGTTCTGCATAAAATGCCACAGCTAGGTTATATATGTCTTACTGAAGACAATTGGATTGTCACAGTTCTGAATATTTTTCTTTTTAAGATATGGAAACTGACCAAAGAGGCATCATAGACATTTGACATTATGTTGCTATATTAGGTGTCTTTATTTAAATGAAGTTCATGTCAGTACTTGCAAAAGTAAAACATTATTTATTTATTTATTTATTCAATTTATGTAACTACCCATCTCACTTTTATGTGACACTAAACAGCTTACAATAAAACAAATAAAAATACAAAAATACATAATATAAACAAAAAATAAATACACTTAGCTGAGTATGATAGAACCCATACAACCAATAGATGGAATCTAACCCATCTTGGGTTAGACTTGGACACAAAGTCAGATTTTCAAGGCTAAGAGGAACTCAGACTCAACCCCTCCAACATCCCAGTATAGTCAGCTGGTACCATCACTGACAATTGGGGATGAGACCTTGCTCCCCACGGAGAGGGCCCGCAATTTGGGTGTCCTCCTGGACTCATGGCTATCTTTAGAAGACCATTTGACAGCCGTGGCCAGGGGGACCTTTTATCAGGTTCGCCTGATCCGCCAGTTGCATCCCTTTCTGGATCAGAATGCCTTGCACACAGTCACTCATGCCCTAGTCACCTCCCATATGGACTACTGCAATGCTCTCTACATGGGGATCCCCTTGAAAAGCACCCAGAGGCTCCAACTGGTCCAGAATTTAGCCGCGCGGGTGATTATGGGTGCATCTTGTTGCGCCCATGTAACACCTCTCCTATGCATGCTGCACTGGCTCCCGGTAGACTTCCGGGTGTGATTCAAGGTGTTAGTTATCACCTTTAAAGCGCTCCATGGCTTAGGGCCTGGGTACTTACGAGACCGTCTTTTGCCACCAATAGTCTCCCACCGACCAGTTCATTCTCACAGGGAAGGACTACTCAGGGTACCGTCAGTCAAATTGTGCCAACTGGCAACTCCCAGGGGGAGGGCCTTCTCTGTAAGGGCTCCAACCCTTTGGAATGAACTGCCCCCGATATACGAAACATCCCTAATCTCTGTGCTTTCCGCTGTGCCCTCAAGACCCTGATGTTCAATCAGGCGGGGCTAAGCAAGTTAACTGGGAATGATTAAAATATTATATAATTCTGGGTTTTATTTAATTTGGGCTAAACTATGCTATAATTTTAATTATCAATTTTATGATAATTTTATGTATCTTTTATTGTTTTCTTGACTGTACACCGCCTTGAGTCCTGTGGAAGAAAGGCGGTATAGAAATATAATAAATAAATAAATAAATAAATAAATAAATAAATAAATAAATAAATAAAACCAATCTAATCTCAGAGGGAATGGTGTGCCAAAGAGTGGGCGCCATGTCAGAAAAGGGTCTCCTCCTGAGCCCTACCAGATGACATGCCCTAGCTGATGGTATCTGGAGGGTACCCTTCCTGCCAGATTAGCTAGCATGGATAGAAACAACTGGGGAGAGAATTAAAATCCACATGTCTTAAAGTTACAAGTCTGAGAAACATTGCTCTAGGTCAGTGATGACTAACCTTTTTGCCATTGCGTGCCAAAAGCGGGGGGAGAATGGGAGAATCATGCCTATGTGTGCCCACACCCATAATTCAATGCCTACCCATGCCCCACCCTCCCGCTCACATGCGCATGCTCCCCCGCACTCCTCTCCCCCACTTTTGGCATACGATGGCACATTGCACCCATATTCACTCTCCCCAGGCGCCAGAGGCTTTCTAGGAGCCTGGGAAGGGCAGAAAAGAGGCCCTCCAGAGGCTGGAAACAACCCATTTCCCAACTTCCGGTGGGCCCAGAAGGCCCGAAAATCAGATGGCCAGTGGGCACATGCTGGAGCTAATCTAGGGCACCGTTCATGTGCCCTCAGACATGGTTTCTCATGCCACCTGTGGCACCCATGCCTTAGGTTCGCCATCACAGCTCTAGGTGAACCTCAAAACCATTCCCACCCAGGAGGCACTGGCTCACCTGGAACAGGGCAGCTATCTGCAGATGCATTAAGGACAAAGAATTATTGACACTTCACTCCACACTACCATTGCCACTGCCACCATCACCACCATCATGAGGCAGGCCCTAGTAGCATCCTTGTTTTTCCTTTTTTCCTATGTTGATATGATAAGCACTGTAACACATCATTAAAAAACAATTTATTTCCAATATCTGATGAGTTATACCATCATAAATCATGAAAATGAAAGCTGGCAGATTATGTCCAATTGAGAACATATGCTCCCATTCCTTTATGTTTCCTGCAACAATAAATTTGATTTTTCATGGTAAAACTGGATTAATTCTTAAATTCATTTGAATCTCATATTTAAGGATAAGTCCTCTATAGAATCTTGAAGCTCATAAAATGAGGCCATGATATTGCTTTCATATTCTTCTAAACATTGGAAGGCAGTGTTGAGGGAAAAAACATTAGGATCCAGACACGATGAAATGTAAAATAAAATATTTATTATATAGCATATAAAAAGCAGAACAGTTTCCCAAGTATTTTTTTGAAAAAGTTGTGTGGGTGTATCAGATGAAAGTTTATACTATCAGATGTTAGTCAAACCAAAAGCATAGTCTAGCATTCTGTTGTAAAAAAATGGTTGAAGGATGGATAGGGATTATAACTAACTCAGACACCAATTAAAATGAAATTTGTTACTATGCATGGGATACTGCAGTCAACAATTTGTGCCCTGTGTGTTCAAGTACAATGTATCCTCTCTTCTAAGTTTGCATGACTGTGGATAATAGAATAGCAAAGTTGGAAGTGAGTCCAGCTCCCTGATCAAGCAGGAAACCCTATAGACCATTGGGTGGCAGGAATAGTGCTGTGGTTCACCTCCAATCAGATAGGATCAGGACTCCATGATGTGGCTGGTTCACCTTTGCAGTATTCTGGAATATTCTAATGGGTTTATTTTAACAAAAGTCTAACTCACTAAACAGCTTTTCTTTCTCTTTCTTATTTAGAAATGCAAGTGATAATGGCATTGATTTTCAGTGACTTGCCCAGAAATCTTTCTAAAATACTTTTAATGTTGAAGATTAAGATGTTTATGACCTGCAAGCAGCTTGCAGTTGCTTACCCTAGGCTGAGAAAATCATGGAAAGTATCCATGCTTGTAAATTCAATAAAAATTGCATAGAGAAAGGATTAATCATAATTGTAATATTGATATCATGTATTTCCTTCAAGGCAATGCATATATGATTTTCTGTTCTCTGCATTATGTGCCCATAATCATATTCTGGGACTGACAGAAAGCAGTTGGAAGAAATTCAGCTGGTAGATTTCATAACCACGGGTTTATGAAAAAAAAGTACTCACCCTTTTCTTGGCATTCTAGTCAGCTACACTGCTGGCTCAGCCTGAGAACACTTGTAGTCCAACATTTCAGTGATCACCAAATATGGAGCACCCTTTTTCCTTCTCTAAAATGTCCTCCAAGGACATTTTTTCAAGGATCAGCTGCTTTTGTTCTTGTAGGTTCATATGGTTGTCTCCTCTAATGCTCTTCAGAAGGTATTATTTTATTTACACACTTTTTTACAAGTATGCAGCTTCAGCACTGGAGCGCAGCCAAGTACCCACTTTGTAAGTTTCTATAAAATACGAGTGTTAGTGATTTTCAGGTTTGCTACTTATAATCAGTCCATCAGCAGGATATTTATAAAGAATTAAAACAAGAGCAGACCTTAACTGCTTAGATGATTATAGCGCTTCATGATATCCTTCTTTCAAAAGCAGATGCCTATGCATGCTACACAGTACATGAAGTATTGTACTCTGATGTACTCTACATGTTTGATGATGGAAAGCAAATATGTTTGCTAGAGCCACTTCCAATCAGATAGCTCCATGGGAACCTTTAGGCATTGCGTCCTGAGCAAAAAAGTAAACTGCATCAATGCCATACATTGAAAAATATCACTGGGAATAAAAAAGTACAGTATGAATAAAACCCAATATTGCCTGGTTGAAAAACTTGGCACTATATTCAGCTATATAGGATAACAAGTGAGTCCTATTTCTTTATTTTGTAGTAAAATAGTAATAAAAGAGTCTTCCTTCCTTCCTTCCTTCTTTCCTTCCTTCCTTCATTTGTTTGTTCATTCATTTATTCATTCATTCCATTTGACTATCAGTAAAAAAAGCTTGGCACTATATTTAGCTACACAGGATAACAAGTGAGTCCTATTTCTTTATTTCTTAGTAAAA
Organism: Masticophis lateralis; assembly: GCA_030761175.1. NCBI lineage: Eukaryota > Metazoa > Chordata > Lepidosauria > Squamata > Colubridae > Masticophis > Masticophis lateralis. The sequence continues at coordinate 26,212,742 of JAUDYJ010000005.1, forward strand.
TAGTAGTAAAATAGTCTTCCTTCCTTCCTCCCTCCCTCCCTTCCTTTCTTCCTCCCTCCCTCCTCCCTTCCTCATTCATTGATTCATTCATTCATTCCATTTGACTATCAGTAAAAAAATAAACACATAATAATACATAGAGAAAACATTAGTTGCCCACTCCAATAGTCTCCGGAGGAACATGGAAGAACAATTTCAATGATCTCTCCATGTAAAAAGATTAAAATTTGTTTTCAAATTCAATATTGTTGTTGTTGTTAGTTGCGAAGTCGTGTCTGACCCATTGCAACCCCATGGACAATGTTCCTCCAGGCCATCCTGTCCTCTACCATCCTCTGGAGTCCATTTAAGCTAACCCTACTGCTTCAGTGACTCCATCCAGCCACCTCATTCTTTCATCTCCTTCTTTTGCCCTCAATCTTTCCCAGCATTAGGTTCTTCTCCAGTGAGTCCTTCCTTCTCATTAGGTGGCCAAAGTATTTGAATTTCATCTTCAGGATCTGGCCTTCTAAAGAGCAGTCAGGGTTGATCTCCTCTAGGACTGACCAGTTCAATCGCCTTACAATCCAAGGAACTCGTAGGAGTCTTCTCCAGCATCATAGTTTAAAGGCCTCAATTCTTTTGCGCTCAGCCTTTCTTATGGTCCAACTTTCACAGCCATACATTGCAACTGGGGAAACCATAGCCTTGACTATACGCACTTTCATGGGCAGGGTGATATCTCTGCTTTTTAAAATGCTGTCTAGATTTGCCTTTGCTTTCCTCCCCAGGAGCAAGTGTCTTTTAATTTCTTGGCTGCAGTCCCCATCTGCACTGATATTGGAGCCCAGGAAAATAAAATTTGTCACTACCTCCATTTCTTCCCCATCTATTTGCCAGGAATTGAGAGGGCCGGATGCCATGATTTTAGTTTTCTTAACATTGAGTTTCAAGCCAACTTTTGCACTCTCCTCCTTCCCCTGCATCAAGTGGCTCTTTAGTTCCTCTTCACTTTCTGTCATTAAAGTGGTATCGTCTGCATCTCTGAGGTTGTTGATATTTCTTCTGGCAATCTTAATTCCAACTTTTGATTCATCTAGCCCCGCCTTTCTCATGATGTGCTCTGCAGATACGTTTAATAGGCAGATTGACAGTATACAGCCTTGCCGGACTCCTTTCCCAATTTTGAACCAATCAGTGGTTCCATGTCCAGTTCTCACTGTTGCTTCTTGATCCTCATATAGGTTTCTCAAGAGACAAATAAGATGGTCTGATACTCCCATTTCTTTAAGAACTTACCACAATTTGTTGTGATCCACACAATCAAAAGCTTTAGCATAGTCAATGAAAATTCAATATTAGGTCCATTTATTATGCATTTTAAGAAAAGAACACTGAATCAGAAAAGGAAATAACTTCTATGAGAGGAAAATTCAATCATAATCAAATCCAATCCTATAAATAATTCATTGCATATTTTGTAACCAAAGTAAATATAGTATTTTCACATTCTAAAGAGGAAATGAGTTTCATGAAAGGCCTTATTCTTCTGCAATCTTCCATATCCTGTGCCACATCTTTGCATATTTCTTTTTCCTATTGCGTTAAATGTCAAATGTTTTGTCCAGCTATGAGGATGAAAAAAGGTACATGATAGATATTGTGTGCCTGTTCATGCATGTGTGTATTTGTGTGTGTGTTATGGGATTTAGGGAGAACTTCAGCTGCCCAAAAGGACTCCCTACCATAAACTAAAAAGGAATTCAGTGAAAAGGAATAAATTTGTGAAAACTCTGCATGCCATCGGTGAAGTCACAAATTATTTTCATATCATTTGCCTCCATATGCAAGCAATTAAAACTGAACTGAATACACCCTTCTCTTTACAAACAAACCTTATAATGATCATTTGCCTTCCCTTAAAAATGAGCCAGATAGAAAGTATTTGGAAAACTAGACTAATTGGTTCTTTATATAAAAAACTCTTAGACTATAATCTTAATTATACATAATAAAACATAATAGATATAGATATAGATATTTATATTTATGTTCCTATCAACTCTATTTATCTATGTTAAAAATAAATAGATATGCATATAAACACTCATCTCTCTCTCTCTCTCTCTCTCTCTCTCTCTCTCTCTCTCTCTCTCACACACACACACACACACACACACACACACACACACACATCATACATCCCTACATCCCTACCAGGGGCGGGTTTCAAAACCCATCAGTACCGTTTTGCTTATGGGCATGCGTGCGCTCACATATGTGCACCATTTCTGCACATGCGCAGAAGCATCCAGGCAGGTTGGAGTAGCAACCCACCACTGGTCCCTACATCCCTACATCCATCCATCCATCCATATATACACACACTTGTATATAGATATATAATATCTATGTCCCTGAAAGAAATCTTTCATATATAGAATGAGGATGAAAAAGTAACTGAGCAACCAATCCTCATATTTATGATTGTCTGTAAAATAAAGGAAAGCTGAAGTAAGATAATAAGAACAGTTTGGTTTCACTTAGCAACTCCTTTGTTTAGCAATAGCAATAGCACTTAGACTTATATACTGCTTCACAGTGCTTTACAGCCCTCTCTAAGCGGTTTACAGAGTCAGGATATTGCCCCCAACAATCTGGGTCCTCATTTTACCCACCTTGGAAGGATGGAAGGATGAGTCAATCTTGAGTCTGGTGAGATTCGATCTGCCAAACAGCTGGCAGCCAGTGATCAGCAGAAGTAGCCTGCAGTACTGCATTCTAACCACTGCGCCACCGCAACTCATATTACGTAGTTTACTAAGTTTAATCACTTAGTTGCCAGTCCCAACTGTGGTTGCTAAACAATTTGTACATATCTGGGTGGCCTTGGACCTTGGTCTGTCTCTTTCAGCCCTAGGAAACAGACAAACTATTTCCAAAATCTTACCGGTAAAATTGCAGAGACTTTTCCAGGAAGTCTCCAGGAGTCAAGACTGACTCAAAGGCACAACAACCCTAAAAGTAATAAAAAACAACAAAAACAAAATGGCATATTGTCCTTTTTGTTAAAGTGCAAAGCCCAAGATCACTCAGGAGATATAGGAAAAGGTTTGGTTCTTCCATGTGTAGCCATGAAGAGCATTTCCAGAAATTGTCTAATATTTTGAAATAGTTCTTTCTTTACAGTATTCACATATAGCCCCTCATAGACCCAAAGTTCTTCCAGTGCCAGAGAACGATATGTTTCCTTTCCCAGGGCTGATCAGGAATATATTTTTGTGGGGGGTGTGTGTGTGTAGGTAGGGGGGAAGGTAAGCCAACTTTTTCTTCTGATTCCAATTCTCTACCTTGTGCTTGTTTGATCTGGTGTTGTTCTAATAAGGGGCTTTTTCATGATGAACATTTCTGCTTCTGCTGTCATTTTGAATCTCTAGCTTTTGCTGTAAACCAGCCAGAATATATCAGTCCTATTCTGGCAGAACCGGTTCTATAGAACCGGTAGTAAAACTGGCAGGAGGCTCCGCCCACTGACCCGAACATCATCAGAAATGAGCTGCGCATGCGTGAGCAGGCATGATGCGATCTGGTAGTAAAGATATGTAGAACCCACCCCTGGCTTGAGTATATCAATAATAAATAAAATGGCAGTAGCAGCAACAACAGGTTAAAAAGTTATCTGTGAACAAATGTCGCGTAAAAGGGTTGTAGAGCAGCAGGCCCTAACCTTTTCGGCACCAGGGACTGGCTTCATGGAAGGCAATTTTTCCTCAGGCCAGGGTTTTAGTTTCATTTGCTGGGCATCACTCAACTGTGCGATCCAGTTCCTAATAGGCTGGGGGGTTGGGGACTTCTGCTACAGAGCACGTGAGAACCTGAATCAGTGGTTGGTTCCTCCCGGTTCGGGCCAGTTCCGCCGAGCCAGTAGCAGTGAAGATATGATGTCACTGAACTGGTTCTGCCCCATCCATCCCCCGCCACCCATCCCACATTATTCTTACCTTTTATTTGGCTCCACCCCAATCTATTGCTGCCTCCTGAGTCCCAGCTGAGGGCTAGAGAGAAAAAAACTGTTTAAACTCTTGCTGCGGGGCTTCAAAGGGCTGCCCTACAGCTTATCAGTGTTAAAAGAAAACAAACAAGTAGACTGGTGCCTGCCAAAATGCATGAGTAGATCAGTGCCTGCAAAAATAAATGGGTAAACTGGTACAGCTCTGCAAGCAGTTAAAAGCCTGGTAGACCAGTATCTCTGCTAAATCCTAAATAATTGTCACATGACCATAAAGCAATGCCCACAAAATATGCCACGCCCATAGAACCGGTAGTAAAAAAAATTAGAACCCACCCCTGCTCTGAATATGTTTCCAGATGAATTTTTGCAAGTTCAGATGAACTCTGACTTCCATAAATTGTCCTCCTATGTCCCTTTCCATTTCTTACAACTCTTTTCTGACACACTAAAACAAATAAGTTAAGGCGGAATATATACAGTACTGTTTCATGTTTTTAAACTAATAGGACTGATACCACCTGGGAACACTGTGGTGGCAGAGTGGTTGCAACGCAGTATTGCAGGCAAACTCTGCTCATAAACAGGAGTCCGATCCTGACCGGCTCAAGGTTGACTCAGCCTTCCATCTTGCTGAAGTTAGTAAAATAAGGACCCAAATTGTTGGGGGCCTTATGCCAATGTTGTAACCTGCCCAGAGAGTGCTTCAAAGCACTGTGGGGTGGTATATAAGTCTAAGCACTATTGCTATTTGCTCTGCAGAGATGTAAAAAAAAGAAAAAGTACACCAGGGTAAAATAACTGTTTTTGTTATACAACAGCCTTGTATTTCATATAATGTAAAATAACTGTGACAAACACAGTTATTAAACACATACAGTACTGTAAAATGCCATACCAGATTAAATTGGTAGTATATCGTTATCATTACCATTATTATCATTATTTTTAGCTGATTGCACGCTGTGATAAGGTATTGGCATTACTTTGATGCATGAAAACAATAAATGGAACAGAAATAAATGTAAAATAAACGTCTATCTGTTGTTGCTGCTACTGAATTGATGCCTGTACATCAGGGGTGGGTTCTACTTGCTTTACTACCAGTTTGCAACAGGGCCGTTCACGCGCTCTTCTGCACAAGCGCAGAAGCGTTCTGATGACGTTGGGGTTGGTGGGTGGAGCCTCCCGTCAGTTTTACTACTGGTTCAATAGAACCGGTGCGAACCAGGGGCTACCCACCACTGCTGTACATCTATTTCATTTTTGTTGTTGTTGTTGTTGTTGTTGTTGTTCAATTCCATTTTTCCTAGAACCCAGTCTGAGAAAGCACCCTGGGGTGAAAGAAGAAGAAAGGAAGGTAAATCAGTGTTAGTTAATACGTTGGGCATGGAGAAGAATTTCAAAGTTATCCAATATCTTCCCACAAATTGACTGCATCAATGGGTATAGCCAACCAGAAAATCAGGAATCAGAGAGCAAATAGATGAGGATCTCCATTCTTACTCCTTCTAATGTCTACAATGTTTGGTCTACCTATAGTGTTTCTGAACAGGAATGCATACTTCTCAGCAAGGCATGTGTTGCCATCTCCTGATTATTTTATTTCTAACAGTGGCTGTTGAGCCTACAGGGGGTATATCAATTTCCTCCTGATTTTTCTGCCTCAAATATATCAGCATGCAGTCCACTTAGTAATAATGATTTTCTCCAATAATGATCATGTTTCTCATTTGAGCACAAATGCCTCTATAGCTTAAGATCTCCATGATTTTCTCAGGCACCTTTAAAAGAAATTCTGGTTTATTCATATTACAATATTAAAAGAGAAAAAAATAGCATGATTTATTTGTATTCTTCCCTTCCAGAAAGAAAGAGTTGTAATAATGAGCAGAAATTATCAGTACTTTGGAATACATTGTTTAAAAACAGTTTAGTGATTCATTAACTGGGGTGCCATTCCCAGCTCCTGGGGAACACAAATGACAACATTTATGTTCCACTGGTTGCCCAGAGCATAGACATAGTTGAAGTAGCCTCCAAGTTGAAACATTGGGTAAATGAAGGAGTGACAACTTTTATAATAAGCTAATAGCTGTGGGGATAGAGGAAAACCTAACAGTTATAATGTTACTTGATCCATAAAATAAACATTTGTTATCAAGTGCAAACTGAGACTCAACAAAAAGTTAATTTATTTAAAACCACATAAGTCTAGTTTGTTAAATTTCATATTTGTAAAAATGTCATTAATGCCCATATTTTAAATAAATATGACTGGATGCAATCTACAATTGTAATAGGTTAATATTATAAACTCAGCTACAGTATTGACAATATCGATACCTTTTCATTTCATTTTTCCTCCCTCCCTGTTTAAAATACATTGTTCCTATTCTTTTATTTCTTAAAACCTATCTTTCCCTTTTTAAGGGCCAAATATTTATGTTATCGGTTGACTAGCTGTTGATCAACACCTGACTAATAACTTCAAGCAGACTAGATCTTTACATCTGTTTTACAGCCAAAGGCTTAGCTGAATCATGGCTTAATAACTTCAGTATGTTTAGCTAAATAGTCTCCCTAAGTCTAGTGAAGATAAGGGATATCAAAATCAAATTTGAATTTATAGATGTTCTAGCATAGAAAATTGTGATTTGGAAATACTCTTCTTGGACTCCAAGAAAAGTTAACACCTAGAAAATATTAGCATTCAGAGCATATGCAATGGAGTTTTTCTTGAAATAGTCACCATTATTTAAAATTGTAGTGATTCTGAATTGGCACTGGGAAACATGATTTCTTGCATTCTGAGATTAGAATTGGTCAAATATATCAAATATTTGACTTGTACATCAACATCAGATGTTCTTGACTATTGTGGTACACACAAAAAATTTCCCACAGGCATTACTTTATTTTAAATCAGAAAAAAATGAATTGTGAAAATTCAGGTGAACTCCGAAAGCGAAATATGAGACTCTGAAAGAAATATGAAATCTTGAATATGGTTGTAAAAATGTGCTTTGGGATGAGTTCTACATTTAGGCAAGACAAAACAAATGCACAGGTATAGCATAGGACATATGCCATAGGTAGTACCTGGCTCAATAGTAGTAATTGTGACAGCGAGTTTTGGAGTTTTAGTAGACAATCACTTAAATATAAGCCAGCAATGTGCTGCAGCTGCCAAAAAGACTAACACAGTCCTAGACTGCATTAACAGGGAAAGAATCAAAATCACATGAAGTGATTCATTGATTTATAATGTGATTCATTGATTTATAATGCCTTGGTAAGACCACATTTGGAATACTGAACCCAGTTTTGGTTGCCACAATATAAAAAAGATGTTGAGACTCTAGAAAGAGTGCAGAGAAGAGCAATGAAGATGAATTAGGGGACTGGATACTAAAACTTATAAAGAATAGTTGCTGGAATTGAGTATGTCTAGTTTAATGAAAAGAGGGGTGATATGATATCAATGTTCCAATATCTAAGGGGCTGCCACAAAGAAGCGGGAGTCAAGCTATTCTCCAAAGCACCAGAAGGCAGGATGAGAAGCAATGAATGGAAACTAATGAAGGAAAGAAGCAACCTAGAACTGGGAGAAATTTCCTGACAGTTAGAACAATTAATCAATGGAACAACATGCCTCCAGAAGTTGTGGATGCTCCAACACTGGTAGTTTTTAAGAAGAGATTGAACAATCATTTATCTGAAACGATATGGGGTTTCCTGCTGAGCAGGGGGTTGGACTAGAAGACCTCCAAGATCCCTTCCAACTCTGCTATTCTGTTATGATATACATTCTCCCAAGAATCAGAAAGTGAGTCATCGGAATGTAGATGTTAATTCAGAATCCTAAGAATTATGTATCTTGAGGCTGACTTATAAGCATACACAAACGTACAACAAAAAACTCTACTTGTCAGATTGAAGTATTTTTAATCATTAATGATATGGCTTCTAAAAATGATAAAATACATTAATGATAATAAGATGACATTCACCCACACAAATTAGAAGCTCATCAAAGTTGCTTAATTCTTAAATCTCCACAGAGTTACAAGTAGACAATGATGTAAATAAAGAAAAAAGTTGTATATATATATATAGTGATATCAAAAGAAGCTGAGAATTCATTTGGGGAGTAACACAGATAAAAAGAGCACAAAGAACCAGTAGGAGAGAAATGAACATGTACATCCAGAAAAGCAGATTGCTTATGAAATTTAATTCCTTAAGATCAGTTAATGTCAATGTATTGGACTAAAATCAGTGTTGGGCAGGGGTGAAATAAAGTAGATTCCGACAGGTTCTGGAGAACCAGTATTGGAAATTTTGAGCAGTTTGGAGAACCAGTAGCGGAAATTTTGAGTAGTTCGTAGAACTGGCAAATACCACCTCTGGCTGGCCCCAGAGTGAGGTGGTAATGGAGATTTTGCAGTATCCTTCCCCTGCCAAGCCCACCAAGCAACGTCCACCAAGCCACACCACGCCCACCAAGCCACACCCAGGCTTGTCAACCTGGCAAGCAGGTACCTCAATCATTTTCTTTAATGTTTATCATCTTCCCTGTTCCTTTTTCACATACCCACACACCCACACACACACACACACACACACTATTTGTCTATCTGCTCTGCTTGCCTGTTGCCAGACAACTATCCACTTGTCTGCCCATCATAACAGCTTTTAATTACATCTATCCATCTATCACATAGATGTAATGGATAGATAGATAGACAGACCAGCAAGCAACAAGTATCTCAGAAGGAACCCCTCTGTGATGGAATGCATTGAGGAGATGGATCCCCAAGAGGGAAGGGCTGCATTCCAGAGGAATAAGAGGCAACTCAGCCCAGATATCAAGTGTGAGAGAAAGGGAGGTGAAGACATATCCTCCCTATTAGTGTATTATAGATGCAGCTAGTAGTAGAGTCTTCAGTCTGGCAAGATTTTGTTTTATAAATGTGAAACGATAAAGAACTCAGCTTGGTAGAATCAAGTATTATTCTTGGTTTTGTGCTTATATATTGATTTTTATTTCACCTCTATTGTTTTTAAAATAATTCAAGGTGCTTAATATACCCAATACACCTTATTCCTCTCCCCCCTGCCAATAGCAATAATGTGAGGTGGGTTGGTGTGTGTGTGTGTGTGTGTGTGTGTGTGTGTGTGTGTGTGTGTGTGTGTGAGAGAGAGAGAGAGAGAGAGAGAGAGAGAGAGAGAGAGAGAGAGAGAGAGAGAGAGAGAGAGAAACTGGGCCAAAGTCATCTGTCTGACTTTCATACCTAAGGCAGGACTAGAACTCACAGTCCCTCAACGTCTAGCCCAGTATTTTAGCCACTAGATTAAAGAAAAGGCAAGGAAGAGGGGAAAGTACATTCTGTTACTGTAACCTTGGAATAAAGGTAATGCTAGTATTTATGGTTTTACTTTCTTGAAGTAAAGCTGGCAATTCCTATAACATTGGAGAATTACAAGAAGAACTAGTAGTATACTGTATCTCTCCCCCCCCCCCCCACATACACACTATGATACAGCTAACAATGTGGAACTCCCCATAAATAGAATGATCATTTGGGGACAACTGCCTAATCTTTGGCATGTTTGTTTCAAAATAAGTGTCACTTTCTGTAGCACATTAGTTCTGCAACTCTAAAGAAGTTTTAAGAATATTACATTTGTGCTGTGGCTCATGGCCATAATTGTTGGTGCCTTTGGCAGTTGCTTAAGTCTCTTATCTGTGTATGTCATCTTCAATATTGACAGGGCATTTTAACCTTGGCAGTAACATGAAAAAAGAAATAAGACTCTCCTTACTGAATGGGTCAATCCATTGCCAAAGTCTAGGTGCCTAGCTTTTTATAAATATTTTATTCCAGGTGGTCAAATATACCACCTTATAATGTAAAACACCAAGGGCTTGTTATTTTAGTAGAACAGATACAATGGTTGACAAAGACAGGAAGTACCTAATCCAAGCTAATTTAGAACTTGTTAAGTCTGTCAGGAAAGCAAACTGATTAGGTCATTGCAGTGCATGTTTTAATAATCTAATCTGTGGAAGGAAGTCATAATTACTCTGCTGAAATAAGATGAGGTGCATGTTTGTCCTCCAGCCAATAAAGTAGAGTAATCCCATTGTATTAATTGGATTATATTCTTGAGCCTGCAATGCATTTCTTAGCTTTAGATCAGATTGCTTTCAATAGGAAATTATAAAGACAGCCTAGAAACTAGAATCAGAAATGATTTTTTTAACAGACTAGCAAAAATATTAACATGAGTACTTTAAAATACAAATATGAATATTCTGAGGATATACTAAAAAAAAGACATTTAGTTTTATAAACTGCATAAACAATCATTCGATCTTATCTTCTGAAACATCCCTACTTTGTAATGTATTAGGAAGCTGATGTATTAATGTACTACAATTGTCTTTCGAAGTGAAAAAAAACATTTAAGTTTATATGAAAAGAAAGAAATAGCAAAAGTCTCATATTGAATGCTGGGTGCAGGGGGGAGAGAGGATAATTTTTAAAAATTCATTCCTATTTATACTACTTTGCAGAGCTAACGATCTGAAAATCAGTGAAAACTTACAGAGCCACATTTACATTTTAATAACTATAGATAATTTTGGCAAATAAATTCAAATCTGGCAATAGCTAAGATGAAGAGACAGAGGGGATATTTCTGGCTGCATTGGAATTCTGACAAGAACTGCCACTGGCCTGCAAGCAAGAACTGGTCCGGGCACAATAGTGGCAGAGTAATAAAAATAAAGAAGTTAAAATGCTCTGGGACTTTAGAATTAAAACTGACAGGCACCTACTTTATAATGGCCCAAACGTCACCGCTCTCGATAAGAAAAGAGAGGGATCTGGATAGTGGACATTTCAGTACCTGGTGACAGCAGAAAAAGAAAAAAAGGAAGAAAATACAAAGATCTTCAAATAGAAGTAGAACGAATGTGATAAAAGAAAGCAAAGATAGTACCAATAGTAATAGGTGCCTTGGGTGCAATCCCCAAATTTCTGGAGCACCATTTGAAGCCCATCAGCATTGACAATACCACCATCTGTTAATTGCAAAAGGCACCTTTACTTGGAATAGTTTACATCTTGCGATGATATCTTTAATACCGTCTTTAATATCTTTAATACATCTGCCTATCCTGGGAGCTGTTCTGACCTAGGCTTCCTTAGAAATTAAACAGCACAAACTTAGACCCGGCAAACCTCTTTCATTCATACGGCTATAAATTACTTTCATTTACAATCCGCAAGGTTTGATACCCAGTCTTTCAGAGGAAGGTTATCAACACCCACCTATCTCACATGGAATGCTGCCTAATTTCCAGACACAGGGCAAGGCCAAACTTGGCACAGAGTCACAAACAGAATTTTCAAATCTTGAATCGGACAGATAAACTAATTGCTTCCTGCAAAAGCTCACATCCCGTTCACTTCTCTTTTATGTCTTACGGGTGGAGCCAATTATCTACAAGCCTTACTCCCAAATCGACCCTATTTCCTTAATTGTTCCTGTTTCCTGGCAGCTCTGCACATGTGCACACTGGGAACAGACTCACGCTGTTCTTCTGCCTCATTGATGTCAGAATCTGGAGACTCCAGAGGCAGCAAAGAACTACCAAATGGCCTTGGCCCCCTCTCTGCCTCCGACTCAGAGCCATCATCCTCCCCAACTTCCTCCCTGTCTGCATCTGTTGCCAGCTCTGCTGGCCATTGGCGGGTCACAACACGAGCTTGGAAAACATGCCAAATCCAGTCTAAACATCTAGCTGACCATGAGACCAACTGTAAGAAATCAAGTTATGCTTAGGACAATTTATTTTTGCATGTTTACTGTACTGCAATTCATATACATTCTGTTGATGTTACCTTATCACCTCTATATCACTGGTAAATTATTATTATTAACCTGTGTTTCTATCAATAGACAGAATCAAGACATTTGGACTTGTTTGGACTTAATTCTAATTCTATCCCTTTGTTCATTTTTTTTTAAAAAAAACACCTTAATTATTTATTGTCATCCTGTTCAACATTTTGAGTCAAACAGTAGATCCCCTTGTTTACTGCAGTTTCCAGCTTTGTGCTTTTAACATTGGTTTCTCCTTCAATCTTCAACATTTTCACAAGTTTCAATTTTTTCTGGCCCTGTAGCTGTCCAGCTCTGCCAAATCCCTAATGCCTCCATCCATCGTTATTGGATGAAAGCTATTTTTATCTAATTTTACTTTTTCTATTTTTAAATCAGTTTTCCGAGTATTAATATGATGGGCCATCTGCTAGGGAATTGACATACCAACTTGTCAAAAAAACTGCAACAGCAAACCCAATAGGAGATACTATTTACAATTCTAGAAGTTTTTGTACCAATGTACATAATAGGGAAAATAAACAGGGGTAACCTGAAACTAGATGGTAGGAGGTATGGAAAAGAAACAGGGGTACCTAACCTAGGAGGACAAATATGTCATAGACACCATTGAATCTTAGTGAGATGACACACAGAATAGAAAAAGAGGGGATACACTGTACATAAAACAACCATATGCCTGCACACAAATTCAAAACTCAGAGTACAGAAATCCTGTTGAGAATATTTAGGTAAGAATAAAAGAAGCAACAAACAACTGAGATGGTTTTTTTTATTATAGACCATCTGGTGAGGCAGAAGCTATATCAAATGAGGACTTTCTGTGGTCAGATAAATACAGTTTCAGATAGGCCTGCAATAATGACAGTGGGAGTTTTCAACTACTGTGTTGGAATGCTGCCAAAACTTGGAGGTCTCCAAAATTCCTCACCTCTATTGCTGACAATTTTATTTGTCAGAAAGTGAAAGACAAAGCGAGACAATCTTCTATTCTGAACCTAATCCTAATTGACAGAAAGGAATTGGTTGAAAATTTGCAGATCATTCAAACCAAGTGTCCATATTATCACTGAATTAATATTAGCAAAGGGAGGAATAGGAAGAATAGAGAATATTCAGAATTGAATACTGGATTTCAGAAGAGCAGATTTTAATGAACTCATAATCAAGGAAGGTTAGTCATACCTAATGGTTTGGATATTCTGAAAGAGAGATGTTTCTGGGAATCTAAAGTTCAGAATTAGCAGAAGCTTCTAAGAAATGCCCTTCTGCATCCCCAAGCCTGATTTGGATATATCAGAAACCAAAGAAAATAATAGAAAGATGCACTATGAGGAGAAAAGGGTAAATTGCTTTTAGCTGACACTGAGGAGATAGAACATGTGTGGATAAGAGGGTGAAGGAAAGCATATTGCTGTTCCTTTGGAGTTCTACTTTATGATTCAATGATAGATCATTTTCTTCTTTGGTGCCATGTATTGTTGGTTGTGCTTGCTTGTCCATATAAGCTTGAATATTCATTCTAACTAGTTCTTTGTATTGTTTTGAATTCAAGAGTTTATTTGAATTAGTTTTTTCTGATGTTGTGAAATGAAGAGAGAATGTGTGCTAGTTATTGTCGGCTTACAAAAGATAGCTATCCCTCTTCCCCCCGCATTACAGCCCAAGCTGCAAATAGCTGGTGTATGAATGCCTCATCTTTGGAAAAAATAAAGTAAAATCCCTTTGTTCTATTTATCTGGCTCTACATGTGTAGTCATGCAAGTCTGCATGTATTGTGAGTGGAGGATGCTCCGAAGCAATTTACCTCCCTTCTTTTTCAGAAGCTCTGAAAGAAATTATCAAACATCCTTCTGATCATTAGCAATTCCATTATGAAGTTGAAACACTGTAAGACCTGTGAAGCCAAATGCTTTTGCACTGGGTATGTGCCAATTAACAGTCTTGACTCATTAACATACATTTTACCACCTACCCTATACTGTAATTCTGTTCTCATCTGGCATAAACCATCTGCCTCTTAAAAACCCTTTTTATTTTCTTTGAAAGTAGTAATGAGATTATTTTTAAAAAAGCAGAAGATGGAAAAGAAATAAAGCTGCTTCTGAAAGTTTATTCACGCTTTTGATAAAACCCACTGATAATATTTGAGAAGGAGACCAATTTACTGGGTGAACTTTGGGTAAAAAATATAAGGTAAATGGGCCCTTCCAGACAGAAAAATGTGACTAATTTGGGCTGCTAAACTGTGGTGTCTTTATAATTAATGTAAAACAATCTTTCCTTATAAATGCTTTGTGGAACTCGTGCACAATCTGATTCTCCATTTACTAGTTCAGTGGTTATTAACCTTAGAATTTATTGGGCAAAAATTCGAATATGGTTAGAGAAAATGACACAGCATCATATTGATCTTAAACAGGAGCTGTTCCTGTCGGGTATCTTACCAGAGAAATTTAGTAAAGAAAAATTATATTTGATTATACATGTAATAATGGCAGCAAGAACAGTATTTGCACAAAATTGGAAAGCAGAAAAAAGTTCTACAAAGAGAGAGGTAATTAAGAAAATATTAGAACGTGCAGAAATTAATAGATTAACATTAGCAATTAAAGGGAAGGAAGAATCGGAGTATTAGAACACATGGGGGCAATTTTATCAATGGATAGAGACTGATTATAGACAATAGGCAAAGTAAAAAATATGGGGGAAATACGTTGTAATACATTAGATTTAAATGTAAGAAGAAAGATAAATATGTATTAAGAAAATGATGATTAATGTTGAATACGATGACACAAAAATTTTTGTACCCAGATGTTACACTGATTGGTTAATGATGAATTGTTTCTTTAAAAATAAATAAAAACTTTAAAAAAAAGAATTTTAAGATGCATAGACTTTAATTCCCAGAATTCTTCAACCAGCAATGAATTCTAGAAGTGAGTTCATGCACGTTAAAGTTTCCAAGGTTGAAAAACACTGGATTGGAACACATGTCACATCTCTCTCCCTGCTTCTGAGCTTTCTGCTATCATAGAAAGTACATGAAAAGCAAAGGTGGCTTGATAGATTAGCAACCCCACTTCACAGAATCACTCAGTTATTTTTTACATTTAATGGAGCAAATATACAGTACACAACACAACAAACTTGGATTATAGGAAAGGTAGAATGCAAGGTATTATTTGATTTCCCTTTATATGGAATAGAGTAAAGGAATATTTATTTTTCCAGGATCGGTGGTAAATCATAGCAGAACTTCTGTACTTTGCTCCTTGTTCCCAGACTGTAAAACTGGCAACAAAAATTATGACTAGAAATAAACTTCAAAACTGTCTTGGAGAGATGAAGAGTGAAAGAATGATAACAGGGGAGTGCCCAATTTCTTAATGCATCATTCTGTGATATCATCAATTTTCATAGATATTGTTTTCTCCAAAATATTTTGACCACTTTGGTGAGGTAGGCTAAAACATTTAACATAAATATTACCCATAATTTGAATTTCAGATACATTTGTAAGGTCCCGCTAGATCAGGGATCCCCAAACTTGGCAGCTTTAAGACTTATGGACTTCAACTCCCAGAATTCTCTAGCCAGCACAAGTGTTAAAGCTGTCAAGTTTGAAGAACTCTGCGCTAGACTGATTTATTTTTCCCCATTCCAGATTGCTATTTACAATGAATAGACACTTCTGGCTAGAAGCTTTGGAAACATTTACTAGGCTCTACTACCTTACTGTCATTCTACCAATAGCAAAAACTGCTGCTCTCACAATGGCATGTTCTCTATCTCCATATTTTCTTATATGTAATGAATAATTCAGAATTGGATTATGATTGATTTTATTTTCTTCATTCTCCTGCCTACCCAGAAGTTCAAAAGTATGCAATATTGCAAATAGATAAATGGGTACCACTTCAGTGGGAAAAAACTAGCTGCGTTCATGTGTGCAGAGATGAGAAGTTGTCACTGGGCCTGACCAGATCAGAGGTGGTATTCAGCAGGTTCTGACCAGTTCTGGAGAGCCAGTAGCAGAAATTTTGAGTAGTTCAATGAACCAGTAAATACCACCTCTGACTGGCCACGCCCCCATCTATTCTCTACCTCCCGATACCCAGCTGATCGGGAGGAAATGGAGATTTTGCAGTATCCTTCCCCTGGAGTGGGGTGGGAATGGAGATTTTACAGTATCCTTCCCCTGCCACGCCCACCAAGCCACGCCCACCAAGCCATGCCATATCCACCAAGCCACACCCACAGAACCAGTAATAAAAAAATTTGAATCACACCACTGGGTCAGATGCAAAGCAATGCAACACAAGATGAGGTGAGGTGAAACAGCAGTAGAGTCCAGAAAAGCCAACAATCTTAGTGCTGCTAATCAGCTGGTTCACTCCCTGCGGTGCACCAAGGATAGGCATGCAAGCACTCAAGAGAATGAACTAGCAATTTAGGTTATCAGGACTGCATAATCGTCTAGCATTTGTAGATTTTCCTGACATTGTACACCAAACACTAAATAAATAAATATTTTCTTCATTCATTCTTCACCTCTCTTAAGAGCAAGGGTCGATAAAGGTAGTAGGATCAAAATTTTAGTTAAACCCATCCACCATGCATATGATAGTATGAGAGAGCCAAAAATTGCCTTCAGTTCTGTCATTTTCCACCTAAACAATATTTCATTCTTTTTCGTTTACAGCAGAAATTGAGAAATACAGATAAAATGTTTTATCACAGAGGGTAGATTTCTCCTAGGAAAAGGAAAAGGAGCTTTTCTGATTTAAGGAGACTTCTGGGAAGAAGAAGGGCGAATGGCTGGTCAAAAAGAGATTGGATTTTGAAGAATTGTTGGTTCTGAAAGAATCCAGAGTAAGATTCTTGGAGTTGGCTGGGCCTTCCAAAACAAACAAACAAAACGAAACCTTTCTGTGGAAAGAGAAGAAGGGAGACATCATGTTCTGCCAGCTCAACAGAGCAAATGCTGGTTAATAGAAAGCCACATATTTTATTAATTTGTGAGGATATATACATATCCAGCAGGTAGCTCAGTTTAAAAATGCTTGATCAGGTGCTAATAAAGCAAACCTTTGTTTCTCGCTGTTCTGCTATGTATCAGAAAATGAGAAATGGGTTCCAGCTTAATCAATGGCTGTTATTGTTTAGTTGCTGTAATTAAATATTCCTTGAATTGCTTTATGTGCCTGTTACAAAATTTGTAACTGGGTTAATGTGGCTAATAAAAGTGAGAAAAAGCACAAGAAAGTGCTGCAAGTTGGATCAGCTCCATGAATCCATGAATATTTTATCACAGTGACAAAGGATCGATCTTGTGTTACTATACCCATGTGCTCCTCCCACCAGTATATAGCATAAAAGAATTCCAATGCTTGCCAAGTGATGGAAGGCTGCCATGTACATTGTCCCAAGAATGAAACTAAGTTATCATTGATCCATAAATTTGTTTCTAATATTAATCCACCAAATTCTACTCTGCAAATACCTTTATTCAATGCAAGTTGGCATAGTTTTGGATCATAATACTGACTTTAGTTACTGAATACTTTCATATTTGTTGTAATAAAGCAGGCAAAACATATAAATTAATCAAGAATGTCAAAAGTTTAATACAATGGATCAAATGTTAGGAAATACAGTGATCCAGACAGTGTAACTGGAATCGCACATTAAATAGTAATTTCCTATTGTTATATAATATACAGTAGCTAAGGATGTTTCTGATGACCATGTGGCTTTTCAAAAAACATTGGGATATAATAATGGAATTGTCAAGGATAAAACTTTGGCAGCCTCTTCGTTTCAACTTCCATTAGAGCAGGAGGGGGAGGTGTTGTTTTCAAATAGGTTAGATAGAGAAACAATCTAACCCATTTAGATTTAGATCTATCTCTAACCCATTTAGAGATAGATTCTGCTGAAGACTGTGAGAGCCTGAAACCTTTTCAAGGACATCATAACAGGTGTGGAGTTGAAGCAGACAGTTGCCATAACAAAGTGAATTTGTTTATATGGACTGTAAGAGGTTGGGGGTTTAGTTGGGGAAATTATTGTTTAATTCTATGAACTCGTGTTTGGGAACATTAGAGTTAGTTCTACTTTGATATTACCATGCAGTGTTCAATAAACAGTAAGATTTTTGGAAACAAAATGAACCTGGAGTTTTATTTGGATTCTTGAGCTGGATGTTGACATTTATACTGCTTTCATGGTCTGCCTTTAGAGTGTTTTGATTAAGTCAGAAAGCATTGTACCCGATCTGAACTGCATTTAAAATTTATCTCTGCACCAAGTCTACCTTTTTTTCCTATTTTTTTTTTATTAGATTTATATGCCGCCCTTCTCCGGAGACTCAGGGCGGCTTACAATGCGCTAAGCAATAGCCTTCATACTTTTGTATATTTATACAAAGTCAGCTTATTGCCCCCACAAACTGGGTCCTCAATTTACCTACCTTAGAAAGAATGGAAGCCTGAGTCAACCTTGAGCCTCGAATTAATAATTGCAGATTAGGAGTATAATAATTGCAGACAGCTGGGTGTTAATAAGATAGCCCGTTGAGCTATCTGAGGCTCTTTCTACCTCACTGTTTGCAACAGTGCAATCATCCTCACCATCATCTTTATCATCATCGTTGTCATAAAAATTCAGGACCGAGAAAACGGATGGACAAAAAAATAAATAAAACAGAGCATCCTGAGAAAGTGCCTGATTGGTTGGTTGAAATCCAGGAACACAATTCAATGTTTTATGCATTCATTAAAATGAATATTAATATTTTTAATCCTTAGTTCATTAAAAATATCATTTATTTATTATTTATATTTCATACTTAATTGGCTATCTTTACCTAATAAGCAATTTTTTACCAATAAATAAATCAAGTGTGGGCTGAATCTTTATTTTATATAAATGTTGTATTATCAAAAAAAAAAAAAACATGAAGATGGAATTGCAGCTGGTTCGAAGGAAAGTTTAATTCCTCCTCTTTGGTACTTCAGCCAAAAATATACCTTCAAAACTGTTTTGCATCAATAGAAAATTTCTAACAGGCCAGATGAGAATTTCCTTTCCCTGATTTAACCCCATCTGTGATTTCTCATGTTCTTAAAGTGGTTGTATTAAATGTTTTATGTTACAGAAGTGGCAGGCTAGCAAGGAACCACATTCTCAACTGAGCAGACTATTAAATCACACCACGTTCTCTATAAACAACTCTTTTCTATCCTCTTTTTTCAACTTAGCCTTAGCCAAAAGTGTTTAGCCCATATGAGGTAACATAACAGTGTGTAGTAAGAAAAAACATCTACTGAAAGAGGAAAGAGGAAGTGAACTTCTGCAATTTGCATTATGATTGCTAGAACCGGAATCTCATTATACTTCTTAGGTTCTGCAAGCTTTTAATAATTTTTAACAGATAGAGTAGCTTTTCTTCTTTGTGAGAAGTAGTAAGTTTTAGAAATAAAAATCTTGTGTACACAAAGCTTTAGATTCTGGGTGTGGGCATGCATTATTTCTATATGTAAGCTTGCAGAGGCACATAAAAAATAATTGTCTGAATGTCAAGGCCCCTGGAGCATTACTCACCTACATAATTTAAAGAGGATTATTCCACATCAATTGGAAATGTTCTCAGGTTAGAAAAATCTAACTAATGCAAATCTCTGTACCATCATCACATGTAGAGAAGAAATAGAGAAGCAGAAAGAATCCAATTTATTTTCCTTCATTTTATTTGGCTATGAAAAATGTTACTGTTAATAATGATGTTTGATCATTAGAGACCCCCAACACAATATCTACCTAACATTTTCCCCTCAAGTATTGAGAAAGAGAGACAACAAATTTTGAGAAATTGATTTATAGAGCTGAGATTATTTAAGTCTCTGATTTAACTTGATTTAAGTTGGGATTCTAAATAATTTGCCAGAAGCCTGCAAATAATGCCAAAAAGCAACCTGTATCTAAATCAGACTGAGATTGTTCTATATGTTGAACCATTGATTTTGTTGAACATGGAAAGTCCTTGGAAAAAATGGGCAATTTTCTGCTATTATAGAGAAATTTCAGGCAGTTGTTTCCTTTTCATTTCTCCTGACTCAAGACATTTAGCTTCCTGAGGCAAGGATAGCACCCTTGCCTCAATTCTGTTTATAAAAATTGAATTGACTAATAACTGAATTTCTTTGGACAATCTCAATGATAAAGTGTCATCTACAATACCTGAAAGGCGTAAGTCTACTGCCTGAGATGCTGCTGTGTCACGCTGCCTTATCAGAGGATTAGCCCATTTATTACTGATAGAATCCTTGCCTTCACTAGTAAAAAATCTTGAAATTTAACTTTATATTTATTTTTTTTATTTTATATTTCAATTTATAAACCGCCCTTCTCCTTGCGGACTCAGGGCGGTGAACAGCCAGAATAAAACATGGTACACAAAAGTTAAAAACAATTAAAAATTATTAAATATTATTTGGCCAAGAATTAAAACAACCCAATTTAAAATCAAATTCAAATTTAAAAACGGAGGATGGGCTCAGGCTAACCCAGATGGAATAAATGGGTTTTAAGGGCCCGACGAAAGGTCCAGAGATCTGGAATCCTGCGTATCTCCGGGGGTAGGTCATTCCAGAGGACGGGCACCGCCACAGAGAAGGCTCTCCCCCTGGGGGTCGCCAGCCGACACTGTCTGGCCGACGGCACCCGGAGGAGGCCCTCTCTGTGCGAGCGTACTGGCCGGTGGGAGGCTATTGGCGGCAGAAGGCGGTCCCACAAGTACCCAGGTCCTAAGCCATGGAGCCATGGAACTTAATGACACCTTGGCTTTTTTCCAGATTGGAATACTTTAATCTATGCCAGTGTATTTTTGATTGGTCAATCTGCCATCTAGCAGTGGAGTGCAGATACAACATGGCAGTTGAGAGATCAATGCTATCAATTTGCTGTATCCTGATAATATAAATATACATGCAAATAACAACATATCAGTAATTGCCAGGGAACAGTTGTTAGTAGCTGTCAATAAATATCATATTTTAATGGCCAAAAGCCTATTTAAATAAACAAACTACTTTTCCACTGCTCAACCCAATCCCTCATGCAACTCCCTTAGGCATTTCCTAAGTATAAAATCTCTTTCTCATTTTGTTTTCCAGTCTTTAAATAGAAATATAGCACCCATAATCCTATCCTCCTTGTTGTAATCCTTTCCCTTCTCAATTCATCTTAAAATAATGGCCATTTATCTCATGGAAGTGAAGTTAACAATGTGCTGTATGAAGCTTTGCCCTATAAATCAGTTTCATTTGAATGAACCCACATTCAGTTCCAAGACAGACAAACTGGGAGAAAAAGTTGTCTCTTGCCCCCATCACTAAGTTCAGCAATATAAATGCTGCATTGTTAAATGGTATAATAAATGGTTCCTTGGATCTCAGCAAGGTTTATCCTTCTGCTAGCACGAATGGGATTGCACTCTAAAATGACACATTAGTTTATGTTTCATGAAATAAGCAAAGAAAGCAGTCATAATTCCTGCAGCCTCTGAACTGTCAAACTTTTAATGACATTGTTTTGACCAAAGTACAAATAGCATGTTAATGTGGGCTATATTATGGACAAGAACAATCTGTATATCTGCTTCTAGATTACATTTTATTTACTGTGCCTTATTCATCTGGTTGACAGTTTAATAGATGGAGCACTCAGTGTTTACATTCACCTTCCTTTGTTTTCTGTAAAATAATTCCTCAGCATTAGAAATATGTTTTTTAAAAAATAAGATCATGAGTTGCCCTCTCCACCAATCCTTTGGAAAGTAATACTTCCTCAGTTTTACAAGCTGTTACAACCAAAGCAAAGAATATATTTGAACAGCCAAACAGACAAATCAGGAAGATATAATCCACAAACATATGCAAACTATATGCACAATCAGAAAATCAATACTACACTTTGGGCACATTTACAGGACATGATTTCTGGTTTAATATAGAGGATTCCTGTAACCAGAATTCCTGATTCAGAAGGTATGCTTAGCAAATGATAATTGGTATTGCCTATTATCTGTTATTCTTGCAACTGTGACTTATCCCTGCTAAGTCATTGTTAGGGCAATATGATGATTTAGTGTGGGAAGAGACAGTGACAAGATAATATTATTAACTGTGACTTCTCTTTGGCTGGGAGTGAAAACAAATAATTTCATTGGAATAATGACCATGGAAGACTTCGTCAAATCAATGGAAACAGCTAACATTACAGTATAAATCTTCTATAGCATCATAAAGCATTTGGTAATCAGTTCGACAGTGTCTTCCTGCTTGTAACTCAATCCTTTCCTTAGCATCCTTCTTAGTTATCCAAATTATGGTGGTTGGCAATTCATAGCTGAACTCTTTCAGTGGTGGTACTTAAACTGAAGAAGTCCACTGAAGAGATGTATGGTAATTAGGCCACACACCTACTATTTGTCTCACCCAGCATTATCTGTCCTTTCTTCAACAACATATACCTCCTGAAGTGAACCATCTTCAAGGAAAAAATAAAGTCCAGTTGCCTTTTGAATGAGCTCCTTTGGGACAACCATGACCTGAATAGACTGAGAATTTCCATAGACATAAAACCACCAATTTAGATTATTTTGAAAGCAGCCTTGATTAATTCTCTTCTTAGATTAAGATTAAGTCTGTCAGTGGCTATGCATGTGATGGATCCTTACTACTTGTAGAATCCCAGGTCATATACCTTAAATACAAGCTGCCAGAAAGCTACAATGTCCTCTGCTATCTTTGTGAGGTTCCTGAATACATTCGGTGAGCCACTTTGAAAAAGCAATATATTGGGAATTGGATATGTCTAGTCCAGTGAAAAGAAGGACTAGGGCTGACATGGTAGCAGTGTTCCTGTATTTGAGGGGCTGCCACAAAGAAGAGGGGTCAATCTATTTTCCAAAGAACCAGAAAACAAGACAAGAAACAAGGAATGGAAACTAAACTAGGAGAAAAACAACTTAGAACTAGGGAAAGATTTCCTAACACTGAGAACAAGTTGTGGATGTTCCATTCACTGGAGGCTTTTAAGAAGAGAGTGGATGGCCATTTGTCTGGAATGGTATAGGATCTCCTGCTTGAGTAGGGTTTGGACTAGAAGACCTCCAAGGTCCCTTCCAACTCTGTTATTCTGTTATTCTGACTGATCACCTCATCGAACAGGCATCTTATGTAATACAATGGTCAACTGAGCCTGTGTAGCGTAGAGGGCTAATGCCTCCTACTAAAGGCAGCAATTAACACCAGCTGCCTGTAATTTCTCTGAGTTCAATCCTAGCCAGGCTCAAGGTCGACTCAGCCTTCCATCCTTTCTAAGGTGGGTAAATTGAGGACCCAGTTTGTGGGGGCAATAAGCTGACTTTGTATAAATATACAAAAAGTATGAAGGCTATTGCTTAACGCATTGTAAGCCGCCCTGAGTCTCCGGAGAAGGGCGGCATATAAATCAAATTTAAAAAAAACAAAAAAAAAACTATTTACTTTCATGAAGCCAGAACTGGTCTTCTAAGAATACTAGCTATCTTCTGTTGTTGCTGTGTGAAGTTGCTGTGTGTGTGTGTTGCTGTTACTATGAAAGTAATATTTTCTTGGATTCTGGAGGAGAGATATAGCTAATAAAACTACTAGCCATATATAATCTACTGTCTGTTCTTTGTATTGTCTACAGATGGTGAAGCTGAGGATAACCATTTCCTTTTTACATAACCTCCATCAACTCTATTTTGTCTGTTACTGCTGCTATGAGTAATGTGGCTAATTAGTTTCTCTCCAGTGCTTTTAAATTTTGATATATATTTTAATATAATTAGACAATAAATAAGTAAATTCTTAATATTCTGGTTTGATTTTTATTGGCTGCCTTGCCGATATTTGATGAGCATGGATCATCAATATTTTAATTTCTTGGACAGAATTGATAACAAACACTCTGATTTAAAATTCTTTTTTAAAAAAAACATGAAAAAAGTAACAACAATGCATCAATAATCTACTGCAATAATAGGTAGAATTTCAAGTGCACAGAAATGGAAACTTTTAGTTCATATCCTTTTAAAATTCATGATGGCTTGGATGTTGCATGGGGAATTACTACAAATATTCTGAGCTTTTTTGAACAGGCACAGAATAAAAACAGAAAGCAAAAAATCTACTGAGCCTAATAATGGATCTTCTGAGTTGTCCAATCATTTTAAGCAGCATAAGGATCACTGTGGAGGAAAGTCCTTATTCAGAGGTGAAACATAATTTTGGCTTTACTGCTTAATTTATTTATTTATTCATTCATTCATTTATTTATTTATTCAATTTGTATGCCGCCCCTCTCCGAAGACTCAGGGCAGCTCACAATGCATTTAAAATCATTATAAAAAATATTTAAGAATTGAAAACATCAAAAACATTAAAACTCATTCATACCATTCATGGCCAGATCTTCTCGGGAAAGTTTGCATAGATAATTACACCGGCTGTGTAGTAGGGTGATTAAGATACTTTAAGAATTTAACCAGGGTGACTTATATACACATTTAGCCAGGGAAGTTTAGTGGATGATTTGGCCCAATCACTACATTCAATCCATCCTTCTTCATATTGTTATTGTTGTTAATAGTGTATTGAACTCCTTGAAAAAAGCAAGCAGAGCTATCAACTAAATAAATTACAGGTAGTCATTGATTTACAACCATTCATTTAGTGACCATTTAAAGTTACAACAGCACTGAAAAAAATTACTTATAACCAGGGGTGCTATTCAGCAGGTTCTGACAGGTTCTGGAGAACCGGTAGCGAAAATTTTGAGTAGTTCGGAGAACTGGCAAATACCACCTCTGGCTGGCCCCAGAGGGAATGGGTGGGAATGGAGATTTTGCAATATCCTTCCTCCAGGAGTGGGGAGGGAATGGAGATTTTCCCTACCATGCCCACCAAGCCACGCCTACCAAGCCACACCACACCCACCAAGCCACACCCACAGAACAAGTAGTAAAAAAAATTGAATTCCACCACTGCTTATAACAATTGTTCAGACTTATGACTGTTGCAGCATCCCCCATGGTCATTTGGGATGCTTGGCAACTGGCATATATTTATGATGATTGAAGTATCCTGGGGTCATGTGACCATATTTTGCGATCTTCTGACAAGCAAAGTCAATGAGGAAACCAGATTCATTTAACAACTATGTCACCAATTTAAGAACTTTAGTAATTCACTTAACAGTGGCAAGAAAGGTCGTAAAATTGGCAAAACTCACTTAACAACAGTCTTGCTTAACAATAGAAATTTTGGGCTCAGTTGTAGTAAGTTGATGACTACCTGTAGTTATATTTTGATATGACAATATCTTTTCTTGTATTGCTTTTTTATTTTTTGAAGAGAGAATTTTTTTTGTTTCAGTTAGTCTTCGTTGATTTTCTCCGCCCCTGAAGCTCAGCTTTATATGAGCTGAGTTAATCTACTCTTTTCCTGATAATCAAAATTAATTAATAGAGTTTTTTCTTATAAAATTGCTTTCAAAGGAAAACAACATCACATAGAAAATGGTGTTTTTTCCACCTTCATTCTCATTTCAGGGAGGTTCTACATCAAGCTATTAAATCTGTGATAGATCAGATTTTGTTTTGTTTTTAAGTAACAATTTCCCAATAGACCAGCCCACTAAAAGCAGCCTCCCACATAAAGTTCTTTAACTGGCACTTTTCCCCTCAAATAAGAAGTTACGTCTCAGGCACAAGTTGTTATGTAAACTAAAATAACATTGGATTCAATATAATAGAATCTCTTGTCCTTGTCCTCTGCCCCACTTTAAGTTCCAAAGAAAATGAACTTAGGGAACAAAGCAAGATCATGAGAAAAATCTTATGACATAATTCTTGCAGATGATAATATTGACAATTGAACTGATTTTTAATTCCCTCTAGGCATCCAGCTTGGGTAGGTAAATTTGTTTTTATTTTTCAAAGATATGAAAATCCTATCTATCATAAAGTTATTATTATTTAGCTGCTTGGATCTTTTTTTCTGAATCTCAAAACAGAGCTAGTTGGAGAGATAGCTGTAAATAAATATAGCAACAGCACATAGACTTATATACCACTTTATAGTGCTTTACAGCACTCTCTAAGCAGTTTACACAGTCAGTATATTGCCCTCAACAATCTGGTTCCTCATTTTACTGACCTTGGAAGAATGGAAGGCTGAGTCAACCTTGAGCAGGTCAGGATCGAACTCCTGGCAATGAGCAGAGGTACCCCGCAATACTGCATTCTAACCACTGTGCCACCGCGGATATAGGATGTATAAGATATACAGATGGATGACAGTGTAATCCAGTGGTCAGCAACCTTAAACACTCAAAAAGCCGTTTGGACCCATTTCCCACAGAAAAGAAAACACCAGGAACCACAAAACCCTTTCCGTGCCTGACTATTTCCTGAGCAGCCACAAAACTAGCATATGTTAGTTGAATTAAATGTTTGGTTTTCTTCTGAAACTTTTCTTTTCTTGGATTTATGCATTGTTGGCCTACCAGTGATTGAAAAGCTCAATAAATTGCATGCCAGCGGGTCACACATTGTGGTTGTGATACATATTTTGAGCAACAGGGAGCCACAGCAGAGAAATGAAAAAGCCACATGTGGCTCCAGAGCCATGGGTTGCTGACCCATGGGTAGTCAAAGAAAACTAGTAAAAAACAAACAAACCCCAAGGTCTTCTGTTGCCTCTCTGATAACACAACTTCTTTATCGTGACTGATTACTTTAACTAACAGGAAGCCATTCTATCATGACTAGACGCAAGAGTACAAGTATAAGAATATTTTTTGGAAATCTACTAGCTGATGCTGATCAGCTTTTTCACTTCCTGTACTCCAACTTAGCCTACCTTAGGCTAAATTCTCCTTAGCCTAGACTAGGCCTATACAAGTATGCCAGGCCTAAGCACCACATGCAGCCTGCCAAACAGCTTTGTTCTTTTGGAACAACAGCATTTTGGAAAATGCAGGCAAACTACTAAATGTACATCCCCACCACACCAATGCCTCTCCCTTGAAAGACACACTTCTAAGTGCCTTCAATGCCTCCAGCAATTTCTCAAGGCCTCACTGACACTAGCCACCAAGAACTCATTTGTGTGCCAGCTATTCCCTTGTGGTCCACAATTATATTTAATTCATCAATGTGGTCCTTTTCCTCAATGAGTTGTACATTCCCTATGTCTAATATAGTCTGTGGCCGTCTCCTCCAAGGGCTAATTCTGGAAGCACTTAAATTTGCACGTCAAGTTGGGGCTACAGGTGAATATGGCTCAACTAAGTGCTTCAGACATTGTACAAGAGTGAGCACAGCACTTAACTGATTTCAGAAAAGATGTACTGCTTTAAAGAGAGTACTGCTGAGTCTCATAAATTAGCACATCTTTTTTTTTCATGCTCACGTGGAAGCCCAGGCAGAAAAAATAGCAAAGAACTGTTGGCTTTGCATCTGTATGACATCTAAAGCACTGCTTCTAGATCATTTTGAAGCATAGAAACCCTAACTGTATTTATTAGTTTATATTGTGCATCTTTTAAGTAAATATATCTATGCACTAAACATGAACTTAACAAGAGATCAATATATATTTGAGGTTACTTTTGCTTAGTTCAAATGTTTCTAAAAAGTGCTAGTATAAAAGGTTTATGCTCCCCCCCCCCTTTTTTTTCTTCTTCTTCTTCTTCTTCTTTCTCTCCTAGTCAATTATCACTCTCAGTCAAGATTCAGGTATGGGTATGTGATGGTAATGACATTGGTCATGCTTTTGGACAATCTCTGACAGGAGCGGGATGGAGGTTGTTCATCCACCCTTGCTCTGCTTGTTTGACAATGGCATCTTTCTGGACATGCTCTGGGGATCAGGGGTGGGCAGCACAGTATTATGTTGGTTTTTATCCTTCCTTTGGGGTTAATGCCAGTTGGTAGTAATTGGGGGAGGGAGATCTACTCACTTCCAGTATACCATAGGGTTTGGTATTCTCTCCATTTCTATTCACCATCTATAATTAAGCTGCTAGGTGAGCTCATCTGTTGCTTTGGGGTGAAGGATCATCAGAATTCTAATGATACCCAATTATACATCTCTGGCCCTGACAAAGAAATGCCATCATTGCATAATCAAACATTTCCCTAGCTTGATGCTCAACCTGAGTGTTGGATTACAATCCCCATTATTCCAATGGGAATGATGGAAGTCACAGCCCAATACATTTAAAGAACCAGATTGGCAAAAAATAAATTAAAAAAAATTGTACAGTATTATGTTATATATGAAAATATCAAATTGATTTGCCAATTTTCTGTGAATCAAGTTCCTTCTTGCCCCAAACTATAGTGAGAACTGGATCTCATTTTCAGCTTCTCTGGATGAAAATGGAACTGAAGACTTTTATGACTTGATTTAAACACTGTTCTTATCTGGTAATCACTCTTTCACTAACAGCAAGCCTGCTTTTTCATAGGTAACATTACTATGCAAACCAGAGAAGAAAGCAATTATATTTAATAGAGGCTTCTTTTATATATTGAAGTTGCCCTTGATTTAAAATCCTTGGAGGAAAAAATATTAGATTTGATAGGTTCACCGTCTTCTGAAGATCATATTGTATAGGTATATTTTTACTCAACTTTTTAAAGATGAGATGCTAGGCTGTTTTTCTTTATGTCTCTCTCTCTCTCCTTTTATTAAAGTTGCCAGGGTATTGTCACTGCTTGGAAAAAATCTCCATCTTCAACATTTCAATTCTCTAATAGGTTTACACAAGGAAGGCTTTGATTTTAGGAGAAGATGAAGCAACTGCATATCAGATTTCAGGGTCTCTGTAGTCTGCAGTGTTACAACCTGGGACAAAAGATTTGTCAATCACAGAATTATAATTTTGGGAATGAAGAGTTGTAACTGGCTTTGTTAATTGGGCAACAGAGATGTGGTCATAATTCTTGGACAAATATTCTTTTTACAGCAGATACAATTTATCTGGAATTTCTCAACCACATGGCTTTAAATGCAGCAAAACATCTCCTTCCATGTATTATTATTTGCGGTACATCTGAAGTATTTATACACTGCTCTTTTAGTCTGAAAACCTATCAGAAGGATTCAGAGAATAATAAAAACCAGGCATTATATCCAAAAAGCTATGACATGAGGGAAAAGGGGACAATGTAGTTCCGATTTTCATTCTTAATGCTAGTATAATGTAAGATGAAACCTGCTATAATAACACTGGCTAAAACCCATTATATTACTAGTTTCTGCACAGTACAAAGCACTGTGCTTCTATTAATGCCACTTCCTTGCGATGGTGTAATTTTATACATGGTGGCTTGCAGGACTATGTGTTCAATTTGTAGTTGTTCTCAGTCCATTCTCAGCTTTCCAAGGAAGACCCAGTTATTTTCCTGAAGAGATAAGAGACCACTGACCATAGCTAAGTAATGAAGGCTGTGTTGAGTCCTAGTGTTGATGCTGAAGTAGAATCTGGACAATGTAGGAGACAGTGCTATATATTTCAGGTATCAGTTCATGGACCATATGCAAGCTCTGAATTCCTTTTTTGCAACTTCCAGAATCCACAAAACTCATACTATCATTCTCTCATTCTGCTTTTGGGAGGAGATAGCTAACAACATCTGTATTTGCATAATTTTGTAGAACATTTCTACAAAATCATCCAGACAACCTAGACCCATGATAGCGAATCTATGGCATGCGTGCCACAGGTGGCACGCGGAGCCATATCTGTGGGTATGTGAGCATTGCCCTAGGTCAGCATGCACATGCCAGCCAGTTGATTTTCGGGCCTTCCTGGCCCACCGGAAGTTGGGAAACAGGCTATTTCTGGCCTCCAGAGGGCCTCTGGATGGGTGGGGAAGGCCATTTTCTCCCTCCCCAGGCTCCAAGAAAGCCTCTGGAGGCTGAAGAGTATTAAAAATGGGCCTACTGGGCCCACCGTACCATCACAAGCCAAAAGTGGGAGAGCATGGGGGGTCACGTACACATGCACAGGAGGCAGGGGGCATTGAATTATGGATTGGGTACATGCGTGTGCAACCCCCCAGCGCTCCTCCTGCTTTTGGCATGCGACAGCAAAAAGTTTAGCCATCACTGACCTAGACTTCTCTAAATTCCTGCTCATCTGATCTGGTGACTTTGTCCTGTGGCATCTGGCATCTTAAAAGTAGAGGGGAAACAGCAGACCCAGTTACCAAATACTGATTTGCCCCTTTGTAAAGGGACCGTTACCCAACAGGATTGCTCTTGTATTCTTATTGCACAATTACTATGTTTATAGAGCCGTGATGGTGAACCTATGGCAGGTGTGGCACAGGTGGCACGCGGAGCCCTCCCTGTGGGCACACGAGCTGTTGCCCAGCTCAGGTCCATCATACATGTGTGTCTGCTTCCCACTGGCCAGCTGATTTTCAGGTCTCTGGTATGAGGGTGGGAAATATGTGGGAGGCACACACACATGCGCGTGGGGGATCATGCATGCATGGGCGGGTGGCAGGTGGGGAGTTGCACACACATGCATGGGGGGCAAGGCAGATAGGGGCATTGCATTATGGGTGTGGGAATGCATATGTGTGACCCCCCCTCCGCTCCCCATGCTTTTGGCACAGGACGGCAAAAAGGTTAGCCATCACTGTTATACAGCATCTTATTTGATAATTCCAAGATGCTTCTGGTTCAAACTAACTTCCTTCTACTATGAAAGCTGTCAGGCAAGAGAAGGGGAGAAATGTGAGGTTTGTTCTGAAGAGGAATAAAAGCAGAGGCTGTTTGCTTGTCAGTTTTTCTTTTGTTCTAGATTATGGGTGCATAAAAATAGAATGTGATATATTCAGATTATATTTGTGGACAGCAAATAATTAAGGGCTGACAAACATTCTGATCTTCATGCATGCTTTGAAACTGAGGAAGGCTCCTTGTACGAAAGAGCTCCTTCTGTGAAATGGCAGGAGTTTGCAGCTGGCTTAATTAAATAGAAAGTTTTAGATTGTAGGGGGAAGTCAAGCCATAAATTCTATGTCCGCACACAGTTTGTTGCTTGGCAGAGATCCTGCATTAAAGATAGCCAACTGAGTGGCTCTGAAGAGCACCTATTGGCATCACAGGGTAAAGGCCTACAATGTTGCTGGTGCCATTGTTCTACTTGTTTATAATTTCAGAAGAATGCTGTTATTTTTTCAGGAATAAATATTTTAGCATGCGTTTCCCTGAAGAGGAGGAGGAGGAGAAGGAGTAAACTAAAACTGAATACATTTGTCTTATTTTAGAGAATTTGTCCCATTTGTGGAAATAATCTGAATACGAAACAAGGAAGCAACTACAAAGGAGAACTGAGTCCAGTAGAAATTCTTCACAAAGACCTTCCTGTTATGCATCATAACATGCAGGGTCGTGCTGAGGATTTTGTTCAATATCTGGATGATAAAATAACTCAGATTTGGGATGACTTGGCCGCTGACTGGGTTAGTTCGGGCGGGGTGACTGAGGCAGGTCTTGAGAGTGTTATCTGGGCTGAGTTCGATCCTGTGGCTCCCGAGGACGTGGACAGGACCTTGGGGAGACTGAACGCAATCACATGTTTATTGGACCCGTGTCCCTCCTGGTTGGTGCTGGCCTCCCGGGAGGTTACACGAGGCTGGCTCCAGGAGATTATAAATGCTTCTTTGAATGAGGGTGCCCTACCGGCCGCCTTGAAGGAGGCGGTGGTGAGGCCCCTCCTCAAGAAGCCCTCCCTGGACCCGCCTATTTTGGCTAATTACCGTCCAGTCTCCAACCTTCCCTTTTTAGCGAAGGTTGTTGAGAGTGTGGTTGCATGGCAGCTCCCTCGGTACCTGGATGAAGCTGTCTATTTAGACCCGCTCCAGTCCGGCTTCAGGTCTGGATACAGCACCGAAACGGCATTGGTCGCGTTGGTGGATGATCTCTGGCGGGCCTGGGGTAGGGGTTATTCCTCTATCCTGGTGTTATTAGACCTCTCAGCGGCTTTTGATACCATCGACCATGGTATCATGTTGCGCCGGTTGGAGGGACTGGGGGTGGGAGGCACCGTTTTACGGTGGTTCTCCTCCTACCTCTCCAACCGGTTGCAATCTGTGTTGACAGGGGGGCAGCGGTCGACCCCGAGGCGCCTAGTGTGTGGGGTGCCACAGGGATCGGTCCTCTCGCCCCTCCTGTTCAACATTTATGTAAAGCCGCTGGGTGAGATCATCCGTGGTTTTGGGGTGGAGTTCCACCAGTACGCTGATGATACGCAGCTGTACATTTCCACCCCAGACCACCCCAACGATGCCGTGGAAGTGATGTCCCAGTGCCTTGAAGCCGTGCGGGCCTGGATGGGGAGAAACAGGCTTCGACTCAACCCCTCCAAGACCGAGTGGCTGTGGCTGCCGGCGTCCCGATATAGCCAGCTGACACCATCGCTGGTTATTGGGGGCGAATCATTGGCCCCCACGGAAAGGGTGCGCAACTTGGGCATCCTCCTGGACCCACGGCTGTCTTTGGAGGATCACACGACAGCTGTGGCCAGGGGAGCTTTCTATCAGGTTCGCCTGATACGCCAGTTGCGGCCCTTTCTAGATCGGGACTCCCTACGCACAGTTACTCAGGCACTCGTCACTCTCGCCTGGACTACTGCAATGCTCTCTACATGGGGCTCCCCTTGGGGTGCACCTGGAGGCTCCAACTGGTGCAGAATGCGGTGGGGGATTATGGGAGCGACGGGATGCTCCCATGTGACACCTCTCCTGCGCGAACTGCATTGGTTGCCGGTGAACTTCCGGGTGCGTTTCAAGGTGTTGGTGATCATCTTTAAAGCGCTCCATGGCTTAGGACCAGGGTACTTACGGGACCGCCTTCTGCCACCAATAGCCTCCCACCAGCCGGTGCGCTCCCACAGAGAGGGTCTCCTCAGAGTGCCGTCAGCCAGACAATGTCGGCTGGCGACCCCCAGGGGGAGGGCCTTCTCTGTGGAAGCCCCTACCCTCTGGAATGATCTTCCTCCAGAACTGAGAACAATTGCTGACCTCCGGACTTTTCGTCGGGCCCTAAAAACTCATCTCTTTCAGCTCGCTGGTCTAGCCTGACCCCCATTGAATTTTTAAGATTTTGTATCGTAGGGTTGTGTATTTTAAATATTTAATGGTTTTAATTTTAGCCAAAGTTATATGGATTTTTAAAAATTTTTTAACTTTTATGTACTGTTTTTATCTGGCTGTCCACCGCCCTGAGTCCGCAAGGAGAAAGGCGGTATACAAATCTAAATAAATAAATAAATAAATAAATAAATAAATAAATGCATCAGACCCTCATGATGATTTTGTGAAAGTAAGATACTAATATTTGAATTTAATTATTTAGAGATTAATATATGTAGGGTAGATACAATTATTCTTCTCATGATGCAGTAAAAATAATATTTGATAGTCCTCATTTCCCTAGTAGCATCTTAGAATCATGCAACCTTCATTGTGCCAGGAAAAAAAAGGAAAAAGTTTCTGTCAGTTCAATTACTAGTATGTGATGTTATGAAGACATTAAACATGTCCAGTGAGGTAACCTTGGTATCTTCTCAATATATTAAGTGTAAAACTCACAGGATGCCTGGTTGACATTGCCCAAAGGACTCATAAACACTGATGTCTAACATTTTATTTGTTGTGGGGATGTATGAGAGCATTTGGTTTAGTTACCTTATAGAATTGCTGCTGTAAAGAAAAAAATAGGAGGAGGCGTCGGATTCCTACATATCTGCCTTGAGATTTTAGAGGAAAAGTAAGTTATAAATCATCTTCATCATCTAATTTGCTTTGTTCATAAAAGAAATAGAACAAAATCAAAAATCGAATGTGGGAGAAAACAGCATTGACTGATTCATTCATTTGGAAATAAGCTTTATATTCACAGCTTTTAAAAGTCTGCTTTTGAATTTCTGTGTATTCAGCTATGTTTGTTGGATTTGTTCTATTAGTGTTGCAAATTCTGTTTTCTGACACCTCTCCACGACAGGCTGGTAATGCATAATCTGTATTCTTGATGAGAACAAATGTATCTATTCATTTGGCACTGCAGAAATAAAAACTTTTTTTTAAAAAAAGTTTTTAACATTTTATCAACTTTAGGAAATTTCTTCATAAACAAGGTGAAAAAAAAGAAAAACATGGGAGAAAGTAAAATAACATAGCTGCTGTTGCCTAAACTGCAAAGTACAATATATTGATCTGAATCACAGTCTTTGTAGAATCTTACTAACTCACTGAACATGTCCTCCCAATGATAAGTATGTTCAAAATCAGGAGGGGCCTTCTGTTTAGTTCTGATTTTGTAGATAGAGGATTCACCCAGTAGATCTACTTCAGATCACAACTTAGAATTTAGGGCTTCAGTTGGCCCTTACAATGTTGTATGCATCCTATAGAGCCCTTCTAAAGTTTTTTTTTTCATGAGTATAATAGGAGAAAAATATTAGGCATGTGGGAAGTAATCATATTAATTGCAATTAATATTTTAAAACTTAAACTAAATATATGTTTCTAGAATGTGACTCATGGCATAAAGTCCCTTAGAACCTTTGATTCCAAACAGATTGGACATCCTTGAATGAATCAATAGCTTTGGCTGTGCACTTAAATGTCATGATGGAAGAAAAGGAAGTTACAGATCGGTTAAATCAATCAATATATGAGGGGTAATGATTGAATTGATTATATGGTTAATCAGGCAGGGAAAAGGAATTTATTTTTTTCCAAATCTATATTCTAATGACCAGCCATGATATGAAGAACAAAAGGAAAAAGAGCAATATTATATAAAAATAAATTAAATTTTGAGGTGCATATTGTAGGGTTGTCTCCGGTCAAGATTTAGTACTAGATATAGGTTTAAACACTTTCTATCAGCTTTATATTCACAGACCCAAGAAGTTCACATGGGCAAAGACATTTTTGTGTATAAAGTACTCAGAAAAACTTTTTGTTGTATTTTATTCTGTGGTATGTATGTATGTATGTATGTATGTATGTATGTATGTATGTATGTATATTACTTTCAGATTTCAAATCAGTACTTCTTCTATCTGTTCAAAGTAATAGATTTTTGGCTCTCTCTCTCCCCCACCCACCCACCTTTTTTTTTTTAACAGCCTTGAAATCTAACAACAATCTCTCTTTGGCATAAGAACCAGGGTCGCTCACCCCATCAACCATACTTCTTAACATTTCTAGTCCTTCAGAAAAGTATTGATTTTTCCAATTTTATATCTGTTCTATTTTGTATTATGGTCATTCTGCAGTGTCCCCTCCTTCTCCTGGCCTTTAGAAGTATTATCTTAAGACAGTCATCACAGAAAGTACTTTAATATGATTCATCTTTTAGGCCTAACCTGATTTTTTTAAAAAAAACAATTAACCTTTTCCCCTTGAAAGTTTAACTTTCTTGCATTTGGCAAGTCATCTCACTAAAACTTCCTAAAAATTCTCCACAAGATTGATGGTCTCTTAAACTTTTCCTTATTACTTCTGAATCATTCTGACTTTTCTACCAGACCATCTTTCTCTCAGGTTCTCTCTTCCATTTTCCAAATGAATGGCTCTGTTCTGTGCCGCTTATTATATTATTTCAGAACAAAATACCTGAATATACTTTTAAATGTATCGATTTGTCCTTTTCAGTTTTCTTCCAACCAAAGCCAACTCTGCATTGTAAATAGATCTCACCATTATGTGAGGATTGATTTTCAAAATTATGGTGGAATACATCAAGCTTCATAAACCTGAGAACATACAAAATAGGAGCATTCACTGTTATTCTACATAAAAAAGAGGCAATTAGGGTAGCAGATGTGCTGACGAAAACTGGGCTTTTGCTCTTAGGTTCATTAAAGTGTCTCAATTCCATTTACTGCCTTTCTTTTGTTTTGCTTTTCTAAATAAACTGATTGCGTCATTCTAAAAATCTGGAGTTATTCTGCATGCTTAATTAACCTAAATACATTCTGGGCTTTTTGTGCTAAAATAATTAAAATCCAAGACTTGACATGAATTAGAATGCTTCTGAATTGAATTGCTATTTTGATTTTGGAGTTCAGTGTGTGTATGTGCGTGTGTGTATCTTCCGGTATATCTATATCTATATGTAGATATACAGTAGATTCATATTCTGGAACCCAAATTCCCATTGGGAGACTAAGATAGATCTATTTTGGGTTTATAAGCCCTCATCAGTTAGCCACACCCTCATCCCATGTATCCTCCCTGTAAAGGTACAGTATTTGTTTTCTTTATATACAATAGATCTATCTAGTCTCCTTAGTCTCCCAATGAGCAGCAACATACATATATATATATATATATATATATATATATATATATATATATATATATATATGTATATGTATATGTATATGTATATGTATATGTATATGTATATGTATATGTATATGTATATGTATATGTATATGTATATGTATGTGTTTTCTGAGTTTTTCACGGGTGTTTGTATGTAGATCTTTCGACGTTTCGACGAAGTCTCATTCGTCATCCTCAGGCTGGTGTCTTCGGCTTCGTGCTTCAAGGGGCATTTGCATTTGAAGACACTAGCCTGAAGATGATGAATGAGACTTCGTCAAAACGTCACCAAGACACTTCCAATTTTACGCGGGAGAAGACCCAAATAACCAAAGATAGGTAGGTAGGTAGGTAGGTAGGTAGGTAGGTAGATAGATAGATAGATAGATAGATAGATAGATAGATAGATAGATAGATAGATAGATAGATAGATAGATAGATATTTGTAAAAG
Source organism: Masticophis lateralis (assembly GCA_030761175.1). Taxonomy (NCBI): domain Eukaryota; kingdom Metazoa; phylum Chordata; class Lepidosauria; order Squamata; family Colubridae; genus Masticophis; species Masticophis lateralis. The sequence goes on from JAUDYJ010000005.1 coordinate 26,249,562, forward strand.
GGAAGGATAATTTATTGGTTTTTTTTTCCCTTTCGGCACCCAGCTAGAGGGGCTCCTACATATAAAATGTTAAAAGTTAAATTTATTTGACCACTTTTTTCCCCTTTTTTGCACACTATTTTTTTCTTTTTTGTTGTTAGGGTTGAAGGTATGTTTCTGTTTTGTTTCATTTTGTTTGTTTGTTTTACAGTTTTGTATTTTATTTTCTATGATAAAACAATATCATTTATTTATTTAAAAAAATAAATTCAGAACTTAATAAACACAAGTTTTGTTCTTGATCATTTTTTTACAGCCTGATCCCATACATGCCCATTTAGACATTGAGAGTCATTGTACAAATAAGACTTAATCTTAGGTAACAGAAAATAAATTCTGATTTATTTCGCTTTTATAATCTTATAAAGATTTGTGTTAGATGTTTGGAAAAAGTTTTTTTAAAAAACCCATGCTGATAATGTAATAAAACTTATAAAAAATGAAGGTGGGATATAAATGAATAATGAATGAATGAATGAATGAATGAATACATAAATATCAATAGTTTCTAAATTTTCATCTACACATTGTTTGCATATCTATAGCCTTGCTTATGTTGGTTATTTTCCTTTATTGGAGAGCAAAATACAGAAAGCCAGGTTAGGTCTGCTATCACAGGTAGCTTGAAATCTGGCCACAGAAGAACTCAGACATACTTTTCTTTTTGATACTTGTGCATATTTCCAAGGAAGCCATACACAGAGTTTTCTCATACCACATTTTTACCACATATATTCTTTCCACTAGCTATAAAACATACATTGTCTACATTTTGTCTGGAAGTGAGAATTGCTTTTCACAATATTATCCAATTGGAATAAGGATCTGTCTCATTTCTGCTGCAGGAATGAATTAAGAATATTAATAATGGATTCTCATTCATAACATCTTCAAATTGAAGCAACTGTTTCAGCCTACCTAAGAGCAAAGCCTGGGTATTGGATTCTACAGGGTGTGAAATGAATTGTTCAGACTGAGGAATTGATCTGAATTTTAATATTTCATTTAGTATGTCTCTCATGAACCGAGGAGTGGAAAGATCTTCAGGCAAGAACTACAGTCCATAAAGTATCCCGAATCACCTTGTATCGGTACTACTGTTTCAGGAAATAAACAGCCCAATATAACTCTTGGAAGACCCTGTCATAAAATCTACCTCTCCTTTCAGGCTTTATAGCGAATAGAAATCTACATATGTAACTCATTTTTCTGAAAACAGTATTTTGCTCTTTGAGTAGCAATTTACTTCCTGAATCTTTTTGGGTATGATACTGTAGTATCGGATTGGACCATGGAATTTAGAGTATCGATCTGCAGGGGCAGAGGTGGGTTTCAGCAGGTTCTGACCAGTTCTGGAGAACCAATAGCGGAAATTCTGAGTAGTTTGGAGAACCGGTAAATACCATCTCTGACTGGCCCCTGCCCCCATCTATTCTCTGCCTCCTGAGTCCCAGGAGGAAGAGGAAATGGGGATTTTGCAGTAACCTTCCCCTGAATTGGGGAGGGAATGGAGATTTTACAGTATCCTTCCCCTGCCACGACCACCAAGCCACACCCACAGAACTGGTAATAAAAAATTTTGAAGCCCACCACTGTACAGGGGCCCCCAAAACCTTGAATACCAATTCAATGCTCTTTTTTCAGAGTCTGCTTAGCACAGAATGAACAAAAAAGTTTAAGATTTTGAGTACTGTGGAAGAGAGAAAAAGAATTCTTCAGACACTTTTCCTGGATCATTTCCATTTTTCTTGCCCTGTCTTTCCAACACAGCATTGATTTTAATTCCAGAAGAAAACAGGGTTAGTGGCTGAATCATATTGATAAAGATTGTGAGAACTCCCTGACAAAATGTGATGGGAGCAGAATAAGATGAATTCAATATGTTGTATTATTGATCAAGTTTTTCATACATAGCTCCCCCAAACTTGTGAGCAGAAGCAGCTTGTGAGCAAGAAATGGCATCCAGAGACTATCATAATGACATGGCTACTGATGTGTTGAATGCAGAAAGACAGCACTGCGAATGTGAAGCCAATGTAGGAATTATGGAATCTGCAGTTCCAACATTGATGAGGGGTGCCAAATTGGAGATGTTGCTCTTAAGCCATCTGTGCCAAATCATCCCCAAGCCATCTTCATTTGCTTCCTTTCCTCCTTTATGACAAGAGGCAGCAACAGAGGCAGATTTAGAGAGTCAAAGATCCCAGGTGTTACCCACTCAACAGATGGTTTGCCTCCAGTTTTGATTTAAGAATCTGTTGTAATGATTAAAAATAATGTTGACATCAACTGCAATTATTTTTTCCCAAAATTCTAGCACAGCAATGTACAATCTGAGGATCCCAAACCCCATGAATGCTTTGGCTTTGACCTCAGAGTCTTTCTGAAAGTTGTTGCACTTGGATTTCCTCTTCTGTGAGTCCCAAGGCCAACAACAGCTGTGCAGTAGTTCTGGGGCTGGGAGGAAGAGATGACATTTATTGTTGGATCGGTGTTTGCATTGGCTCTGTGCATCAGTGCTGAAGGTGAAGGTGTGGCTTTGCAAAGAGTCTTCCTTCCTTATGATCCGAGAGCAGTTCTGCTTTGAGATATCCTTCTTCCACTCTCTTCTGCTATCCTGCTTATATCTGACTCCTCCCTCCTGCAGCTATGAATTGTGCAGACTGAACCAAAGAGCTTCTGGTGGTTATTTCCCTCCCTCCTTCCCTTCTGCTATAGTTTCTCCTAAGCCGGCAGTGTGAGACTGATATTCTGCTTGCTTTCTCTTACGGCACGTTTTTGACATCGGCTTTTTACTTTAAGGCTAAACTTGACCACTTCTGAGGATTATAAAGGACTGGCAAAGAACTGAGGAAAGGAGAAATTATTGTGCTTTATTTTCTTGGCTGGGATTTTTTTTGCTCCTTGGGACTTAACATTAATGCTTCTTTTAACGGTGTGAGCTGGGCATTACTTGGGAGCATCCTAAGCAGGCATTCAGAAAGGGGGGGAAATCTGTACAGTCCAAGAATAAACTTGGTAGAGAAGATGAGGAATCTACTGTGAAGCTAACAATATTTTCATCGGATGAGAACTCAAAGAATCTGTGAGAAGGTAAAGTAACATCCACCCCAGCTATCCCAACCATCCTGACAACAATGTCAGTCACCCATATTAATGTTTCATTAAATGGGACAAGCTCCCCAAACCAGGGAATGACGGATATACCCAACGACCAAAAATCTTTGAATCTTTTTATTTTTCTCTTAACTTTTGTCATCACATTCCTAACCCTGCTGGGGAGCATCTATTCATTAGTTTCCCTGCTGAGACTGCAGAACAAAAGTACAGTTTCAATGCTTGCAACTTCTCTAAGTGTGGATGATCTGATTAGTGTGGTACCAGCAACGATTTTTATGCTCAAGCCTTGGTTGAGTGAGATGCTTCCTCAGACTTTGTGTACCACTTCAGCGCTGCTGTACTTATTTCAGGGTTTCTCCAGCAACTTGATGGGGTCACTTGTAGTTTCCTATAACTTCTACAGCCTCAATAAAATGGGAGAGAGCCAAGGGGCCACCAAAAGGCCAGTGAGCATGATATGGGCTGTTCTTACTATCTGGATTGTCTGCCTGCTGATTTGTATTTTGCCTTTATGTGGCTGGGGCACCTATGCTCCCACCTCCTGGGGATGTTTTGCTGACTGTTCCAGTTCATATATCTTGTTTCTCTTTATAATCTACTCATTGTGTTTCTGTCTCCTAATTATACTCTCCATTCCTCTCATTTATCAATTGCTCTGTTCAGATGAGCAACAGCATTTTTATGATGATTATCATCAAATCCCTGGTAGCCAGTTTTCTTCTGGGGTACTTCCATTTGAGAGTCACACATCTTCTCTTCCTATAGAAGACACTATGAATAAAACCCAGAAGCACTGTCAGAACTCTGACCCAGTTACCAGAAAAAGTCCAGCTAACCACTGTCACTTGGACCACTACAGTACACGAAATGTGCCACCTAACAACCGGAACATCACTGTGGAATTTGCTCAGAAACGCTTCTCGCTAATTCTTGCTCTGACCAAAGTCATTCTTTGGCTCCCAATGATGGTAAAAAAACCTTGCCCAAGTTTCTTTTCCTTATCTCTAAGGGTTTAGTTAAGCGATATCTAATGATATTTGGAAGTGGGGAGCAGCAGAACAGGGTAAATTAAGGTATGGCTTGTGTCCAACTTGAAAACTTGCAACTTGTGTTTAAAACATTGGTTAATCAAGATTTTTTAATGAATTACTGTGTCACTTGCTTTGTATTTCTTTATTCAGTTTGGCTACTGTTTAAAGTATTCCTTGTCTATTCAAACAGTTGGGTACATTATTGTAGTTTCAAATGAATGTACTGTACATTTCTAATATTGTTTATTTAATGATCAGGAACTCAAAATGCACATATATTGGTGTATTCTTAAGGGAATGAGTAAGATTTTAATTTCTTTTCAGATTTTTTTTGCTGAATGTAGAAATGGTTTGTAATAATCAGATACAAGAAAGATTCCAGACAACTACTTTATGGTGCTAGTTTTATGCTAGCATAAGTGTTCTACAAATACATCTTGTTGAATGATTCCAAAGGGGAAAAAAACTAGGTGGTGGAATAGATCAAGCTCTTATGTTTCATGCAGTTCAGTTGGGTATTATGTTGTTTGTTTTGGCATTTTCCAAACATTCCTTGCTTTGTTTATTAGTTGCAAGGCACACCTTTTTGTGGTGAATTGCCTTTAGCTATGTAATTCAAGAGTATTCACAAATGACTGGAAGAATTCCATTATTTTCTATTTCCTTTTTTTTTTTTTAAAGAAAGAATTACTGCCTTGAAGTGTGTGATAGTAGATTGCAGATAGGGCAATCTGTTTGCATGTGTTTTTGGGTTTGTTTTTTGTCATGTATTTCTTACACCATATTCATTGCCCTATTGCATTTGTGAATCCCATTTGTGCCAGCACATAGTAGCAATAATTTGAAGTCTGTTATTTCTTCAGAGCCCTTTTTAAATCCTACATTCACTGATGAACTTTAATTTTTACATCAGTTTGGTCTAAGACTTGTGTATTCTTTCCTGGAAATAAGCCCTATTAGACACTGAAGAATTTATTTCAGAAGCAACGCATATTCGCCATTCCAGTAGTCAGAGCTGCATTCGCTCACATTCTTCCCTGGTAACCTTCTCGAGCAATCCTCCCTTTGCCCTTACTGATGAGATTTAAATTGTAAGATCCATGGGGCACAGACTTGCTTCTTTATTTATGAAGCTCTGCATAATGAAACCACTGTGCAAATCATCTATCAACATAATCTTCTCAAGGGTACCTTTCCACCTCCCTGCAATAACTCAAATGGCCCTTTATTAATAGCTCAGGGTTGAAGCTACTTCCCTGCTACAGAACAGGCATCAATATTTATTGTTTCACTTGAAGCAACTGGCATTTCTGAGAGACACAGATGGGACTTGTGTTAGAACAGTTCCTTTTCGACATTTGTCAAGATTCAAAGACATGCGGAAGCTCAGCTGAGACAAATTCCAGGAAAACAGGAATGTTTATCTGCTCTATCTCAAAGAGCAAATGGCTTTGGATGTCTTTTGATAGGCAGCAGAGATGGCTTGTGGTTACTGTGCATTATTTTGCAATGACTCTGTAAATATATCCTCAGCCCAATATGTATAACTACTGGATAAGTCTGACAAAGAACATTAGGTCAGGACTTAATGGACCATGAGCCATCCAAATCTGGGTCTTACCCTTATCATGAACAGAGTAGAGATAAGTGTGTTCATAAATATGTTTGGTGAATGTAATGATACAGGGTGTGCAGTTTTGTGTGGCTACTTTTGGCTTTGGTTTCGCCTGCCATATTATGTGGATTGTAGAAGATGATTCCCCAAGTAAATGAGATTGTTGGGAGAAATAGGCTCACTTGTACTGCTTCTATAGGATTGCAACATATGGCAGACATGCATTGCAATGCTAAGTAAAAGTTAGCGCTACCAAACTCAGTGGCATTTATTTGTGAGTAGCAGGTTTAGAAGAGTCCTGTACACCTGTCTGGATCATGCCTTTTCTTTCTAAGATGCCAATATTCAAGTCTGGGAAAGCCTATGCAGCAAGTATTTAGGAGAGGGAGTATAATATGTGATCGCTTCTGTACAAGCCAGCTGTCTGTTGCTTAATTTCTCTGGAATACCTCTCTCTTTCAGATACAAATGGTTGTTCAATACACTGTTGGGTTTCACAATCTTTCCTTTGAGATATTCAGCTTCCTGCTAACTTTGCTAGCTGTCACTGTCACTCCGATGTTTGTCTTGTCAGAACACTGGAGTCACCTGCCTTGTGGCTGCATTATCAATTGTAGAAAGAGCATCTATACAGTGTCATCAGAGGAAAACAAAGGTAAGAAGGAAGGATGGGGAAAGAGGTTTTACTGCTTCTTCCAAAGGGACATTATCAAGTCCTTCGGTCACATAGTGCAGATCTAGGGGGATGTAAAATCTATCGTTTTATATCGTTTTAACATTTTTCATTAGAACACTTCCTTTGGGCCTGATCTGACTTATTTTAAAATGCAGACTCCAATGTGGTATTGGAAGATCAGTGTTGTGTCTGGTTGACAGAAGTTCAACATCAGTTACATAAAATAAAACCAAATTTGGGGAAGGGGAGGGAATTGCTATCGTTTTACACTCTTCTTTCATCAAAGTTAATGGTAATTCACACATGGTGGATTCTTTTATTCTCCATGTCTCATAAACAGCCAAAGGCAACCCATATAACAGTACATTTCAGTGATTATTAAGTACAGTTTTATTCACAATTCATGCCCAAAGCAAAATGGATCTTTTCTGTACAAAAAGATGCATCCTCTGGATCTTCTAGAGCAGGGCTGTCAAAGTCAAGGCCCATGGGCTGGATCAGTGGTGGGATTCAAAAAATTTTACTATCAGTTCTGTGGGCATGGCTTGGTAGGTGTGACATGGCTTGGTGGGCATGCTTGGTAGGTGTGGCAGGGGAAGTTTACTGCAAAATCCCCATTTCCTCCCAATCATCTGGGACTCAGGAGGCAGAGAATAGATGGGGGCGGGGCAAGTCAGAGTTGGTATTTACCAGTTCTCCAAACTACTCAAAATCTCTACTACCAGTTCTCCAGAACAGGTCACAGCCTGCTAAATGCCACCTCTGGGCTAGATCCAGCCCATAGGGTGCTTAGTTCTGGCCCATGGCTGACCTGGAAACAGTGAAGGACCAACCTGTGGTGCCTCTTCCAGGAGAAATGGAGCTCAGGAGCCTGTTTTTGCTGGCAGAGCACTTGTGCCTCTTGTGCCACTTGTGCTGGCAGAGCACAGGTGCCTCTGACAAGAATGATATCACTCTGGCCACATCCACCCTGGCAATCCCCACCCCAGCCCCCCAATGACAAACACACTCCTGATGTAGCCTTCAATGAAAGCAAGTTTGACAGCCCTGTTCTAGAACCTTGGGTGTTTGCTTTATGTTTCAGTTCCGTGTTTGCTTTATGTCAAGAAACAACATATACACCTTCTGCATATTTCTGGCTTTGATCAAATATTTGCAGAAAGAAATTTATAGCAGATGGTGATCCAACAATTATTTAACAATTTAAAGCTAAACCTTTTCTCTTGTTTTGTATATGCTAAAGGTTATTCCTCCTCTCAGACCCAAAATAAAATATTTATCTTATCTTTATGACCCCAGGCAGAATTAAATGGTTAAACATATAGTCACAGTATCTAGAACCAATATCCCCCTACTTTAAAATCTTTTATTTTTATGATTACTTTTGGTGGCAACTACAGTTCACTTTTATTTCTAACATATTCTGTTACAAAGGACAGGAGTAGCAAGCAGAAATTGGAATACGCAACCTGATGCTCTTTAGAAGTTTAGAAATCTAATTCCAATCAGATGCAGTTAAGGTAGCCAATGAGAGGGGGTTGTGAGGACTTGCTTGAAACATCTGGGCACACTAGGATCACTACCATTAAGCCTGTATTCCAGAATCAATGTTACAGGTTGTCCAAGATTTACAACCACAAGCGAGCCCAAAATTTCTGTTGCTAAGTGAGACATTTGTTTGCTCCATTTTATGACCTTTCTTGTGACAGTTGTTAAGTGAATCACTGCACTTGTTAAATTAGTAACATGGTTGTTAAGTGAGTGTGGCTTCCCCATTGACTTTGCTTGCCAGAAAGTTACCAAAACTGATCACATGACCCTGGGACACTGCAACCATAATAAGTTGGCTGCCAAGTGTTTGAATTTTGATCACATGACCATGGGGATGCTGCCATGGTTGCAAGTGTGAAAAATTGTCATAAGTCACTTTTTTCAGTGCCATTGTAACTTTGAACAGTCATTAAATGAACTGTTGCAAGTCAAGGACTATCTGTAATTAATCAACTTATTTGCAGAAATGGCAGATTTCGAATTCTGAGATAATATAATGAGAGCTCTCACAAGATGGCTGTTAAGATAGTTATATACAAGATAGCTAGACGTCAAACATTCATTCCCTTCAATTTATTTGGAGTACCATACAATTCCCTATTTAATTAGCTTTTTCTTTTTCTGGGCAGTTGGATACAGCTCTAGAGTATTTGTTGCAGCTCCTGGTCATTTTGATTTTTTTAAGAACACCTACTGTGTATGAGCTATTTGAACTAGGAAACATTCTTATGAATACAAATAATGTTAGAGGCTGACACTTAAGCAGCTTACTGTCTTTCCTGTTGAAGTCCTTAAACATTATTGTGTGTGCATGTGTGTTTTCAAGTCAGTGTTGAAGATGTCCCTGCATTTTTCTTAGCAATATTTTGGGAGTGGTTTGCCATTGGCTGCTTCCCACAGCTGCGAGAAACTGACTGGCCTGCAATCACCACTTGACTTTGGAGCTAAGGTGAGACTAGAAATCATAGTCTCCTGATTTCTAGCCTGATGCCTTGACCACTATACCAAACTTATTACTTAATATCTTAAACACCTGGATTGAATAGGATTTATGTGTTCCAGAGCAGAAAGCTTTCTGGACTAAGCTGTTGCAGGACTGATATATTATTTCCTTCTTTTGCATAGAGCAGGAAAATAAACTAATACTGTTATTAATAATAATTGCATAGGTCCCAGTTTAACATCAAAAACGATATAGATAAAACTATTCAATCTAAATCTGGGACTCAAGCATAGATGGTGATTGAGCCACAGTTGATTCTGAAGGGGTGGATACATAAAGGGGTACATAAAATAAATATGAAGAATTAAAGTCAGTTAGACAGAAAAAAATGTAGCAGATGTTGAATTCCAAGCCAAGTGCACATCAAACAAACACACAAAATCAGAAAAAATAGACCTGAATTGGAGACATTCAGTTAGATGATTAAGATGTTAATTAGGTCAACCTGATTCCTTCAACACCTTGAAGTTCTTCCCAAAGAAACCTATAATTTCTTTGATTCCTTCTATCTACTTTATTAGTTGTCTTCCCATTTTTCTAATTCTCCCATACTTCTAAACATAGACAACATAGATCTAGTACATCTTATATCACATGCCTAAAGTATATGAGTTTTTGTTTGCTGTTCCTCAAGGGAGGAATCAGACTTTCCTGGGCCTTATTACAATCATAAGACCAAAAAGCAATACATTAAAGCCTTAAAAATAAGTGAATATAAATACACATATATATCAATTGATAAGTCTATGTAGATATAAGATATATAACAAGAAATAAGAAGGAAACACAGAATTTAAAAGTACTGGGCTAAAAGTGCAATAATTATAGAATAAAATAACATAAAGCATTAGAAAGTTAATAAGTCAGGATCTTCAACTACAGTTTCAATGATTAGTTGTAGACATGTAGACATGAACAACCTAGGAGGATACACTTGGGTTCTTCTCAGATAAGAGAACCGATAAATAAAAGTTGTGCTCTCTATCCCCAAATGTCTTTAGGATGAAGTATTTGAGAGTCATCCTAGAGTCCTTATTAGAGGAACAACAGAGGAACATATGTCTGTAAGGAACCATCTCTGCATGGGTATAGGTGATGATGCACTGGAGTATTATTTGACCATCCAAAGAGGACTAATGAAGGCAGTGCATCTAGCCTAGTTAAGGTAAAAGGCCTACAATATTTTGATATTGTAGTAAATGGTAAATAGTAGGCTAGTGCAATCCCATTTGAAAAAATCTCCCAAGTTTTAGAACTAGACCCTAAATTAGGACAAACTTTTTGTCACCATACCTTTCTTTATTTTAATGTACACACCTCCCCTAAAAATCCAAAGACCAAAATGAACATAAATGAATAACAAAAATAATACCTTGAGATGATGGGAAATATAGATTTATTTTAACAATAAACCTATATTTCTTCATATTCCCCCAGACCATTTGAACCTCTCCATGGAAGGAACACCTCACAGTTTGGGAAACCCTAAATTAGATTGAAGTTCTGTCTTCCCTGGAATTGGGTAGCCAATAAATTTAAATAATAATAAGATCTGAATATCAAACCACAATACTGTACACTTGTGGGGGAAAAAAGAAATCTGTACTTATCCCAATCATGATTGGAGCCCTCAGAGCAATACCCAAAGGACTCCCTCAATATTTGAATTTTTTTTTTAATTTATTGGACCTGGACATCCTAGTTTTACCCCCCCCCAAAAAAAAACCCCAAACCCCACCTTGCTTAGAACTGCCTATATATTTAGGAACTACCTTAAAAATTCTTAGGTCCTTGGTTAAATCTTGAATTATTAAGTTATCACCATGCTTAGAATGTGAATTTAACTGTGGATTACTCATAATAACAATATCTATGGCTTGAGAACACGTCTGGCATTTTCAAAGCCTAAGGAGCAGAGGCTCTCAATTGAAAAACTCAATAAATGGATTTTATCAGTAGCTTTCTTAAGCCACACTGATTTAAAGCAATCCCTAAATGCTAAAGGGGCCAGACTTATAGGGAAGAATATTAATTTTAGTCAAAAGTTGACAAGTAAAAGCCAAGCTCTAGCCTCCACGGAAACTAAATATATCTCCAAACATAAAATGGTATTCCTAATTCATTTTGGGACAGCAAGGATTGATGAGTTCTTCTTAAAATCCACGATTCTCTTAGTAATAATTTTCAGATCTGTAGTTTGATGGCAATTATCTTCTTTCTATCTCTTTTTCAAAAGCAGCTTTCACAGCCATATATTGCCACTGGAAAGATTATAATTGTAATTGTTCTGATCTTTGTTGTCGTAGAACTATTCTTTCATGACACTATCAGTGCCTTCCTTATTAGGATTAATCTGCTTTTTATTCTACAGCACACTGACCTTGTCTATCTATCCTTGAGCCCAAGGAAACAAAATTATCACTTCAAACCCATTACCATTAATAATAACATTAGCCCAGATTTTTCACAATGCATATTTTCGTTGTGAGAGTTGTCTCACTCTCTGCTGACAATATTCTCACATCTTAAGTTCTTATCTAGAATCAAAAAAGGAGAATGGCTAATCTTTCCATTCATTTACTATTTAAGACACTAAAGCTCTATTAGACATGCATGGGAACAAGAGGTATCCTTGTCTCATTCCTTTTCCTATTCATTATTTTTCTCCAAATTTGGTTTCTGCAACAACTTCTTGTTTATTGTAAAAGTTCCTCAGAAGAATCATCAGAGACAAAGAAAATAATCTGATTCCTTTTATTTGTAGAAATCTGTGTAAGCATCTTCTTTGTAAAATTTGAAGTTGAACTTTTTTTGCATAAGGAATTAATCAACCATGTCAGCATGGGTATATTCAGCAATATTTTATCATCTTTAGTTTATAAAATTTTGTTTTATATTTATTGACAGAGAACTGTTAGCATAGTGACTGCTTCTTCTTCTGCAACTTTAAGCAGTGCAAATATGTATTAACTTGCTCCGCTGTTTTCTTATCTAGTACCTGGTTTTCTTTCTATCATGCCTGACTGGTTCCTGAACATATTCTGAAAATGCTTTCTATAATTGTATAATTCCATTTGTTTTCATATTCCTTCAACCTCATTTGATTCAATTACATAGCTCTTTTGTGATTAGTTCTAAGTATTCCTATTTAGATATTTCCCCGTGATTTCTTGTGAATTCTTGTTATTTTTTAAACACTTCTATTTTTCTTTCCATGTTCTTTCACCTTTAACCCAAATATTTATAGTATCTTCCTCAATTTCTTTCTGAAACTGCTTGGCTGCCTGGATTGCATTTTCCCATCTTCTTTTTCAAATTATAGTTTGTTTGATTCTGCTATTGTAGATCCAGTAATGCCCATGTACTACATATAATCTGCATTTATGTTGCTTGAAAAAGAGGTAGCAATAAATATTTTTTTCATGTGTTTATTTATTAACATTTCCCCTTCATTATTGCATTTCGTCAAATCTTCTTATGGTTCTCAGTTCCTCATTTCTCCAATGTCTGCATGGCAAACATCCTTTATAGTATTACTTCACTTCTTTTGCAATTTGCCAACATCTTCCATTTGTAGCAGAGATACAGTTGTCTATGCAGTTTTTGACTATACACCAATTCTTATAGATATGACCCTATCATTTATTGACTCATAGCCAAGCACATACTTGCCGTAGAGGTGCTTGTTTTTAGTATTATTGTTACTGAATTTCTTTATACTGTATTGTCCAATTCCTGAATAATATAGTATGCAATTATATGATTTGAAGTAGCTCATTCCAGATTACCTATGTTTAAATATTCTTAAAGTATGCAGTTTAATATACTTCATTTTAACTTTTAAAAAAACAAGGTGTATTCACTTCATGCCATACCATGTTATAACGTTACGTGTTTTTGAAATATGAGGAAAAAAACTTTCATACTGGCACCATTGATATCTAGACTTTCTTATTCTTTTGGTCAGGCCTTATCTTTACCTCCTTATTTACCTATGAAAGCTCACTGTTCTTCCTCAGTAACTAGAGAAGTATTTCCCATACTAGGAGTCTCATCACCCGGCACATAAACTCTTCCTAATACATTGCCTATACTGTTTTCTTGATAAAAGTACAAAGTGGTTTGTTATTGCCTTTTTCTAGATTTAATTTTGGATTTTCTTCTCTTAGGCAGGTTAGCTTTCTTTATGCCTGCCTCACTGCTTTGTATATTACTCTTAACTTTACCATCTATCTCTACCAGCAAGTGGTCCTTTCAGAAGTACCTGTTCCTACTTGTATTACTCTCAAGACACTAAAGCATCACATTATGATAAGAATGAAAATCCTATTACTTACTTATATTTAATTCCCTTTGAACTCAAGGTAACTTTTTATAACTAATTTATATAGTCTCAATTTTATCAGAATATTTTCAGAGTTCATTGTCTTAAACAGCCAACGATATCAGGTGAAGCTAAGTTTACATCAATGGGACAAGTTAATTTACTTTGCTGCAATGCTATATTAAGTTACCAAAAAGTAAACCTCACTGAGGTCATTATGATTCACTTTGGATTTGCGATTCATTAGAATGTTATAGGCTTTGTTTGTGGAGGTATATATTGGACTTGTGCTACTGAAATAAAACTATATACAAGCCCTGAAAACAAGTTGAAGGCTGAATCATTAAACCAACAAAATATGCAGAAAATTGTACGATAGGATAGGTTAGGTTAGGTTAGGTTAGGATAGGATAGGATAGGATATATTTTAGCAAAAGTATAGTAATAGTACATTGTAATATATATTATACAAATATATAGCAATGTTTTCTTTTTCAGGACATTATTCAGGATATTATTAATGCTAGCTCCAAGTCAAATTAGCATTTATTTTTATATTATTTCTGTTACAATAAGGTCATTTAATTTACTTCCAGTGTAAATTTAGCAGCCTTTCAAAGAGTGTACAGTTCCTAATAGAACCAACATAAAAAACTGTTTTCTAATAGCTGGGAAATAACTGTGCTCTTGTTCTAAGAAATTTTTATTTCACATTCCAAATGTTATGACGTGCCTCTCTTTAAGTCATAAATAAATCTATACAATAAATGTGCAAAATTTATTACATTCCGTACAATTTTAAACACACTCACTGGAATAAAACTCACTGAGTTCACTTAATGACTGAATGACTGATTTCCCTCTGTGCATCCACCGCACATGATCAAATGAAGGACAGCTTTTTTGGATGGTTGCCCAGTTGCCACACTGTCTGGGAAATAATTACTTTCTGCTGCTTTTTTTTAAAGTATTAAAATACATCTGTTGGCCTAGTCAACATTTCTGCCAGAGGAGAGTTGGGGAAGGCTCACTCACCCCAGCCTATGTCTTCCTCTATTTAATCCCTCCATGAGTTGCAAGGAATATAAAGCAAAGACAAAGTAAGACAAAAAAGTCCTTAGAGCAATCGCTTCAGAACTTTTATCTCCTTGCCAGCAACAAAAAATAAGGTAAACTTTTTGTTAACCTTTGTTCCAGTTTGCACAGTGATGAACCATAGTCTGTTTACAGATAAAACTAATTTCCTCTACTGTCTGGTGCTAATTGGATTGTGGTGTTTATACAATATACTGATCTACTCTCTGCCCCAGTAAAAAAATATTGTGCAAACATACTTTGGCTTCAACTATTTTCTATTTTGTCATTTAATATTTGAAACATTGATTTAAAATATATATTTTGATAAAATTCACTGCTAACCCAATTATCAAAATATGGTGTACTTTTTTTTTAAAAAAAAAATAATACTATTACCTGTCCTGCTGGCTTCTAGCTGTTTTAATGCAATGGTTTATTTTCTTTCTTTCTTTAGCCAAAAGAAGAGGCTTTGAATTCAATTTGTCCTTTCAACAAGGTTATGGAATCTATAAGATATCCCATGACAATCACCACAGTGATGGTAGCAATTCAATATCCTACCATAGCTTGCTCAACTGCGATTGTGAGAACACAAAAGGAATTCAAAAAGAAAGCAGCAAAATGGAGTTCAGCACCATTTCCGTGGTGGACAGCTCCACGTGTCAAAATATTGCTGATTGCAAAAACGTTGACAGCACAGACATCAGGAAAGACTTAAGCAGGGATAAATTCATAGACTGCCTAACATCTGATAAAATGTCATATAAGAAAGAAGAAAAAGGAACTTTTTTTGAAGGACCAGAAAGAAGGTTGTCTCATGAGGAGGGCCGGAAACCAGAACTCTCTGACTGGGAGTGGTGCAGAAGTAAGTCGGAAAGGACTCCTCGACAGGTAGTGTGTAATTTAGTACTGAAATCTTTTATGTCCAAAGTCCATAATTTGAGGCCTCTTTCAAACCTTTGAATGTTATTCCAGAGAACTTTCAAAACTTTCCAGTAAAGTACAATTTTTAAAATGATACGAAGGGAGAAGATGATTAAGTGTATGGGGAGCAATCATAACAATTATATTTACTTAATTTCATACAGCTCAAATGTAAACAAATCAAATTTACTTATTGTCCTTGACTTGCTCACTTCTTTGTCCTGACCCTGTCTACATTGGGAAGTATATCATTCAAAAGAAAAGTGTGGTTGACAGCAAAAAGTTGCACATGCTGATTTGTTTGTAAGTGTAACAAGGGCTAAGAATTTCAGGGTCTAAGCTTTCTAAGTGATAAGTCACTTTGCTACTCAGCTTTGTAAAAAACATAGCCCTGTTCTAAATTACAAATCGGTCAAGGCAATATACTCAGCATAGTAGAACAGATTCCAATGTATTTCACTGGAAAATAGTAATAGCAATAGCACTTAGACCTATATACTGCTTTACAGTGCTTTACAGACTCTCTAAGCAGTTTACAGAATCAGCATATTGCCCCCCCCAAATTTGGGTCCTCATTTTACCCACCTCGGAAGGATGGAAGGCTGAGTCAACCTAAATCAGAGATACTTTACTTTAGCTATGTTGCAAATAGGATAGGTCTGTAATTTATTTTGGCAGTTAAGATGCAAATTGGGAAGATAGTTATATATTAATTATTACTGATTTCGTTCAAATATAAGCATAATTCAAGGAAGGCATGATTCAATTTGAATGTTTGGTTTAAGAGGGCAAATATTTAATTTAAGCAACTTCAAATTCCTGCACCTGATTTTGAAAAAAAATAAATACCGGTAAATTCAGACTATAAAGGGAAAAATAAAAACATCTGCAGCTGCTTCCTTTTTTTAAGGATAATAATATAAAAATACCAGGAATGGTAAATCTTTTATTCACCTTTGCTGAGTTTGGACAGAATATTTTCACTCCAACGATTTTAAAAAGGATATACCTTTTTAAAGACAGACGTACCTCTTTTACGACAGATGTAGTACGGATTCTAATCAGGAACTATAGACAGGTAAGAACCTGTAGAGAAGTTATGTGCCCTAAGACTGTGCCTTTGCTACTTCTCATTCTTTGGTTTACTGGATGGCCAGACAGATTGGCGTAAGAGATCAGCAAACATAGCTACTTATTGGAAAAACGTTTGTGGGTGCCAGGATGGGTAGATATATTAGTGAAGCTTGGGCCCTTCTGAGGAAGATTTGGTTGCTTGTATTTATTTATTTATTTATTTATTTATTTATTTATTTATTTATTTATTTATTTATATTTATTATATTTCTATACCGCCCTTCTCCCATAGGACTCAGGGTGGTATACAGCCAAGATAAAAACACAGACACACAAACATCATAAAATTTCTAATTAAAATTAATACATAGTTTGGCCCAATTAAATAAAAACCCAGAATTAAACAACAATTTAAAAAAGAATTCATATGTTTAGCCCCACCTGTTGGAACATCAGGGTCTTGAGGGCACGACGGAAAGCATGAGGGTCAGAGATATTACGTATCTCCAGGGGAAGTTCATTCCAAAGGGCTGGAGCCTTCACAGAGAAGGCCCTCCCCCTGGGGGTCACCAGTCAGCATAATTTGGCTGATGGCACCCTGAGGAGTCCCTCTCTGTGAGAGTGAACTGGTCGGTGGGAGGCTATTGGTGGCAGAAGACGGTCTCGTAGGTACCCAAGTCCTAAGCCATGGAGCGCTTTAAAGGTGGTGACCAACACCTTGAATTGCACCCAGAAGACCACTGGGAGCCAGTGCAGCTCACGCAGGAGAGGTGTTACATGGACGCAATGAGCTGCACCCATAATCACCCGTGCGGCCACATTCTGGACCAGTTGGAGCCTCCAGGTGCTCTTCAAGGGGAGCCCAATGTAGAGAGCATGTATATACAATATTAAGTGTACATATTAACAAAGCTATTAACAAAGCTCACAGAGAAAAAGCTGGCATAGATAAAGTGGCATTTATAGAGGTGATCTTCACATGAACTCCTCATGTTTAAAAGTAGTAAATATTTGAACTAATGCCTAGAAATGTTACCTTATACCTGATACTTAATCCTGTCCATTTTTTTTGAGCCAAGAGCATGTGTTTTATAAGCTTTCAGCCCATAGTCCAAATGGCTAAAACTTTCTTTTTAATTTATTTTCCAGTTTAAATTAAATTGATTTTAATATTTGACTTCACCCCATGCACCACTCAATCCTGGCTCTATTTCTACACTCCAAAGTAGAAATACACTTTTTAAAAAGTACTTTCCTGCTTTGGAAAAAATAAAGTACATAGTCTTTAAAGCAAGCAATAATGATGCACAAGATAGGCTGCAGACTATGGGTGTCCAACCTTTTGGACTGTCTGGGCCACATTGACTAAAAAGAAATTGCCTAGGGCCAGAAATAAAATATATAATACAATTAATGTATATAAATAACAAACATCCTTTATTTTTTAATAAATTTTTATAAATGAATAATTTATTTATTTATTTATTTATTTATTTATTTATTTATTTATTTATTTATTTATTTATTTATTTATTTAGTTAGTTAGTTATTTAGTTATTTATTTATTTATTTATTTAATTCAATTTATATACCGCCCTTCTTCCCAGGGGGAATCAGGGTGGTGAACAGCCAAATTTAAAAAACACATATAATAGAAAAGTTAAGAAAAACTAAAATAGATTAAATAATGGCATTGACAATTTAAAATCCAAAACTGCACAATTAAAAGATCCCAATTTAAAAACCCAACATCAATTAAATTTAAAAAATTTAAAACCCCATTAAAGCCATTTATGCTAGGCCAGCTTGATGGAAAAGATAGGTCTTCAGAGTCTTTCGGAAAGTGCAGAGGTCCGGAATCAATTGTATCCCAGGAGGTAGCTCATTCCACAGGTTGGGTGCTCCAACCTGAGGGTTCATATTGGTTAATCCCAGTTTGGGCGAACTGGTAATGGCGGCAGCGGGAGGCTCCGCCCACCCATCCAGATGTCATCAAAAATGGTCTTTGCATGCGCAGAAGCACCACACGCTCACAAAGCAAACACATACACCACATGCTCCCAATAGGAAACTGATAGTGCTGGGATTTGAATCCCACTACTGGTATACATTTTGTGGAGTTGTATTACCAGCTATCCAAGGATGCATGCAGCCTATGGCCACAGGTTGGATACACCTTTTGTAGACTGTAGATTGTAAAAATAGGTAGAGTGGGCAGAACAGAACAAACTGGACAAGTTTAACCCAAATAGTGCATTTTTTCAGCTTCCATTTCTTTAATATGCATTATGTCAACAATGGGGACACACCAAAACACTCTTTTTAAAAACTGTATGATCCACTCAATCATCCCAGGTTCAGAAGAGATTTTTTTGGTTTATATGTTTGGACACTGTCCCATAATTTAAATTAAAAATGTGATGGCTTAGTGTCATCCATTTGACAATAATTATCTTGGGAAGGCCGACCTTTATTTGATTTTCATTACGATACTCAAATGCAGTTATGTTCTGAGTACCTTGGAGCTACTTTGCCTCATTGCATGCCTGTTCAAATATTTTGGAAGTCTTGTAAAATGTCGACAACTATTAGAAGCTAGTTTTTCAGCTTTTGTCTATAATGGAAAGATCATAGTGTAATGTCTTGAAAATTTTCTGAAATCTTATCCACACCTATTCAGAGGCAATATCCAGCAGTATTTTTTCACTATCCAAATGAACATATTTTTTTTATGTCTCTTTAGCAGAGGTTGAACAGGCTATTAAGTTGTGGTTTACATAGTACTTTGACAAAATCTTGCTTGTGCATGTGAGTGAACACATGTTCATTGTCTTAGTATGTTACATGACATGTGTTAAGACTTAACTTGGTCTATGTCTTATCTTATGGAAACATGGACTCTGGGGTTTGTGACTATAGTTTTACAGACTTATGATAGTTTTTGTTGTGTAAATTTGCATTATTTCACTTAAAAATTTATTTATTTATTTATTTATTTATTTATTTATTTATTTATTTATTTATTTATTTATTTATTTATTTATTTATTTATTTGCTTGCTTGCTTGCTTGCTTGCTTGCTTGCTTGCTTGCTTGCTTGCTTGCTTGCTTGCTTGCTTGCTTGCTTGCTTGCTTGATTGATTCGATTCTCCGGAGATTCAGGGTGGCTTATAATACATTAAGCAATAGCCTTCATACTTTGTATATACCTGCTTAGTAGGGCTTTTTGCCCCCTTCCCCTCCCCCGAGCAGTGTTCTATTTTATACAAAGTCAGCTTATTGCTTCCACAAACTGGGTCCTCATTTTACCCACCTCAAAAGGATGAAAGACTGAGTCACCTTGACTGGTGAGAATTGAACTCGCAGTAATTGCAGGCAGCTGGCAGCTAAGTACTACTTTAACAGCAGCAGTTTAGTCCACTGCACCACCAAGGCTCTTCCTAAAATTACACTTCTAAGTACACTTCTTTCTAAGTTTGGATTCCTTTATACATTCTAAAGGCAAACTGCAAGGCTGAACGTTTGAAACCATCTGTTCAGCTTTTGTCTATAAGGACCTTTGTTTATAAGGACTTTTGTCTATAAGGATTTTTGTCTAAAGGAAAACTGATTGTATTAAGAAATATTTTCAAATGAGCAAGCTCCAAATTCACATAGTGAGTGAGAAAGCAGGAGAGAAAAAACAAAACTATCATTATTCCACCACTCCCCAAAAGACAAAATTGGCTTTCAGAGCTGTCTCACTGAAATGAAACAAAAATAAACACTTATAGAATAGATTGAGAATCAAAATTACAAATATGCATACAGACTGGAAAAGTCCCTTCTTCTACCTCCATCCCCACCACAGTAGACTATATGGTCAGGATAAATACCAGGCGACAGTAACACCACCATTATTAAGACCAGAAATAGCCTCAGTTATCAGAACTGACTACAGTCATCTTCTATGACCTTCAGACCTGACATCTGATGAAAGTCATTATTTTATAATGTAATCAGAAAGCTAGATCCGCAAGTGTGAGATACATAAGAACAAGGTAATGACATATTCTTTCCCACACAACAGCCCCTGTCATTGGCACAACACTTGCGTTTGCCTCACTGGATAAATATGACTTCTGTGCAGCTGTAGTTGAGAAGAGCATCACACACAAAGCAGAAACCATTCCACTTTCACTGATCTACCATGGATACAGAAATGAGAAAAACTTTCGGAGTAGATAAAAATATGGGACTATGAAAGAGAGTTTATTTTGCTCAAGTTAAATATTGAAAATAGTAATACAAATTTGGTTTTTTCATGGCAAAGAAAGCACTGGAACTCACCATACTGAGCAAAAATATGCAATGCACTTAGTGAGTTCCGGGATATTTGCTATTAAAAATTAATGATGAATAATTAAAGACCGAACTCTTTTTGGGACAGACATTGTGCTCACGCATCCGCCTAAGGAAATCAAAAGGAATGTCTGTTATTTTAAAACCAATTTAAAACCACCCAGAGTTAAAAACAACCAAAATAACATAAAAACAGCAGCTGAGAAGATTCACAGACACTCCGACAAGTCATGGTACCCAAGCTGTTGGTCTCTTTGCTTTTTTTCAAGATCATGTCATCTGCCACAACCAATGTGTTTTGTTGCATAGCTACAGTCTTTTCATTTAAAGCGCAACTCTATGCAAACTTTCTTAGAAAAAAATTAAACTCATTTTGCTATAAATATCACCACCTAAGTAACTCTTTGGATTTTGATATAAAAACATCTCAGAGACAATAGTTTCTACCAATTCTAACAGGTACAGTCCATTAAAACAGAGTGTCATAACTATAGTTCAAAACATCTTGATGTTATTTGGTTGTCTACCTGGAACAGCGAGACTGTACTTCAGTATAAACCAACTTCGTATAAATAATTAGAAATTAAACTGGGGCTTCATGTTGTCATTTTTCTGTCCTCCCCAGCCTACTGTATTAAACATTGGTTCTACTGCAGTACATTTCTTATATAAAAGCTATAGAATTTATCTTTATCTTTATCTTTATCTTTATCTATCTTTATCTTTATCTTATCTGATTTATATACCTATTCCCGAAGGACTCAGGGTGGTGAACAGCCAAACAATAAAAATACACAATACAAAATTTAAAATTAAAATTTTAAAATTAAAATTTATGCACCATTGTATATATGTCACCTAAATACTCCTATAAATTATTTAATTTTGTATCATTACCCACCTTAACTCTGAGCAGCTTGCAACATCAGAAAAGCAAATGATTATAAAACACGAGCACAAGTCCATAAAACAAAAACCTGGTTGAATTAGAAGTCCACTGACCACCAGTGTGATTCCTTCAGTACCCAGGTTATTCTACTATAGAATCTCACTCTGCCATGATAAATCAAGCAGCTACATGGCTTCTCAATGATATAGGGTAATTTCAGGTAGAACAAAGTACAATCAAACCATGAGCTGACAAGTCCATGAATTACCATTGTTAGTCCAGTGGTGGGATTCAAATAATTTTACTACTGGTTTTGTGGGGCATAGCTTGGTGGGCATGGCATGGCTTGGTGGGCGCGGCAGGGGAAGAATACTGTAAAATCTCAATTCCCACCCCACTCCAGGGGAAGGTTACTGCAAAATCCCCATTTCCTCCCAATCAGCTAGGACTCAGGAGGCAAAGAATAGATGGGGGCGGGGCCAATCAGAGGTGATATTTACCCGTTCTCTGAACTTCTCAAAATTTCCACTACTGGTTCTCCAGAACTGGTCAGAACCTGCTGAATACCACCTCTGTATTGGTCCCTCCTAATCCAGAAAGATAAGAATATTTTCAGAGCAGTAACATATAGAAAAATATTTCCCTTGTAAGAGTTTTTTGAAATCCTAGATTTGACATCAGCAAAACCCAGTGTAGATCAGAAGCAATTATAATTTATTTTGTCTTAAGAGGTTAAATTCATATTTTTGGATACTTATTTAGCCGATCTGTTATCTATCATCTGCTTCCTCTGCCTTACAGTTTATTGTTTTATCATGTCTCTAATTTTGATGTTTTCAAAAGCATAATTCAGGTCACTGACATTATGCCTTCTTCTAGTGCAATATCTGAAGTTCAAGATCTCTATATGCAAGTTCGGTTATCTTCTGAATCCAGGAGTAACCATTGGCTTGCCATATATTTCTTGAAAAAATCAGGAGAATGGCAAAAATTATTAACGACTGATTTATTACTCTAGTAAATTGCACAGTATATGACAATTTACTTATCATTTTCTGTTTTCAGTTTTTGAGTAAATGTTGTTTCTTATGTGTCATGGAGAGAAGCAAATTGTTTCCCTTTTAGTGACATCACATATGTTATCCTGTGGTTTTTCTTTAAAGCATTCTAATTAATAGTTCAATGTAACACATTCAAGAGAATGATTTTCAATAGAGCACATAGATTAAAAATGCACAGTTGTGTCTAAAAATTGCCTTTCTACCCAGCAAGTGAGAAAATCAGATAATAATAATAATAATAATAATAATAATAATAATAATAATAATAATAGTCTCTTGCTAATATTGCTAAATAAATATTAGCTTTTATTTAACTAATATTGCTAAATAAAATTAAAATTGAAGCTGGGACTAATTCTGATTCTGAAATATTCCATGAAACTCAAACTTTAATCATAGTTTAAGAATGGTGTAGATCCATGTCATTTAAAATTGAAGGAACTTCATCAAGAGCTTGACATAATGACTTTTAATTAAACCCACTAGGTTATCGCGAAAGCCTTGAAAAAATATAGGAAGAAGTTTTGAAATTAAAATTGAATAAATAAATTTGAACCTCTTTGTGGTGTAAAATTCCTGTCTCTGCTTCTCTAGTTTTCCTTGCAGTTTCAAAGACTGTTATGTTTGATTATATAAACCTAAAGTCACATATTTCTAACATTATCACTAAGACTGGACTACTTCAATTGCCCCTATCCTATTGCCTTCCCTCACTCTCACTCACTCTCTTGCTGTTAAATAGCAGTTTGTTAGAAGCAGAAATATGTGGTTTTGCAATTGGAGCTCAGGTTTTTGTTTCTGCTTAGGAAGTTAGGCAAAATACTTCCTCCTAGTGTCACCAATTTGCCTTCTAGAAAATGAAACTCAAAACCATATTCTAGTCCAGGGGCCAGCAACCTGAGGCTCTAAAGGCACATGTGGCTCTTTCACCCCTCTTCTGCAGCTCCTTGTCACTCAAAATATGTGTCACAACCACCAATGTCAGACACTCGCCAGCATGTGATTTATTGAGCTTTTCAACCCCATGGATAGGCAAACCATCAATAAATCCAAGAAAAGAAAAGTTTCAGAAGAAGACAGAATGTATCATTCAACAACATATGCTAGTTTTGTGGCTGCTCAAGAAATAGTCAGACATGGGAAGGATTTTGTGGCTCCCGGTGTTTTCTTTTCTGTGGAAAAGGGTACAAGTGGCTCGTTGAGTGTTTAAGGTTGCAGAATCCTGTTCTAGTCAATAAGTCCTATACATGTTCTTATTTAACTCAAAAGAATGCGGACTACATCATTTTCAGCACTAATTCCAAAAGCTTCAGGCTCTTTCTGAATTCTTTCATTAAAATGGCCCACTCCTTCGGCATAATGAATATGCATTATAGCATTTTGGCTATAAAAAAAAGGAGGATGAAAATATTTTTGTTATCTCTTTTTATCTGGTGGAAGGTCAGTGATATAGAAGATATAGAATAACAGAGTTGGAAGGGAACTTGGAGGTCTTCTAGTTCAACCCCAGGGAGGAAACCCTACTTCAGACAAATGGTTATCCAACATCTTCTTTAAAATGTCCACTGTTGGAACATTCACAACTTTTTCCATTTATTAATTGTTCTAACTATCAAGAAATTTCTCTTTAGCTCTAAGTTGCTTCTCTCCTTGATTAGTTTCCACCCATTGCTTCTTGTTCTACCCTCAGGTGCTTTGAAGAAAAGTTTGACTCCCTCTTCTTTGTGGCAACCCCAGTTAGATATAGATAGATAGATAGATAGATAGATAGATAGATAGATAGATAGATAGATAGATAGATAGATAGATAGATAGATAGATAGATAGATAGCCATACCAGTGGTGGGTTTCAAAAAATTTTACTACTGGTTTTGTGGGCGTGGCTTCATGGGCATGGCAGGTGGGCATGGCAGGGGAAGGATACAGAAAAATCACCATTCCCATCCCACTCCAGGGAAAGGATACTGTAAAATCTCCAGTCTCACCCCACTCCAGGGGAAGGATACTGTAAAATCTTCATTCTGTTCCCATGTTGTGGCCCCGTCCTCTGAGCCTATCCCATTGGAGGAAGGAAGCTCTGAGCATGAGGAAGAGGAGCCAGCCAGATCTCCCAGCCCCTCCCCCTCTGGCACCGTCTCAGGTGCCAGCTGAAAGAGAGCAAAGTAGTGGGGAAACAGGTGTCTCAGATGAGAGTGAGGGAGAGACGTCATTCCTGGACGCACGTCAACGAAGGCGAGATAAGCGCTTGCAGCAGCTGAGGAGGCGTGCGAGGGAATAGACCTGAATCACTGGACTTGAGTCACAGGACCAATGAGTCACTGGACCACACCCCAGAGACTATATAAGAGAGGGTGGTGGTCAGTGATCCCTGTGACGAACAAAACTCAATCTGGTAGTTATTTGGAGCCTGAAGCTGCTAAAAGAATGGATTTTGGCAAAGCTACGTATGTGATTTTCTTTCTGTGAACAATTAAAGCACTTGGCAGATGGTGTGAATATCGCTGCCAAGTTGGAGATAAGGACTGTGGTGTGTGCCAAGTGCTTCTTTAACCCTCGACTGGCTGTGTTTTTGTGGGTGTGTGTAGAGGGGGACAGATCACCCCAATCCAGGAGAAGGTTACTGCAAAATCCCCATTTCCACCCGATCAGCTGGGATGGGGGCAGGGCCAGTCAGAATTTTTACTACCGGTTCTCCGAACTACTCAAAATTTCTGCTACCGGTTCTCCAGAACTGGTCAGAATCTGCTGAAACCCACCTCTGATACATACACAGAGGTAGCACATGGATTTCTCCATGGTAATATTTTACTTGTTAGAGAGTTTTGAAACGAAAAGAGTAATGTACTTCATGTTTGCTTTGAGAAATTTATTAATAGAGGATGGTGGAGAATAGATACCTTACCAGAGCGGAGCTGTCCACTTGACTCTTGCCTGGAGTTCCCCTGTTTAAGGGACTTTCAAATACTAGACTTAGCACTCTGCAGAGGGCATTGTGCATTGCCTTCTCAGCACTGAACTAAAGAACTCGGCACTTTGCTAAAGACACAGGTTGTGTTACCAGCCTTTTCCTCCACCCTTCTTTCAGGGTCATCTTGAACTTGCAAAATTGATGCTATTAGTACTCCTCTCATGATTGTTCACTAGCATTTTTCTCTAAATTCGATACATATACATTAGGCAAAATGAATTTGATTGGGCCTTGTACTCTATTCCTTCAGAAAAGTTTTATCATATTACAGCAATTCTTCATTTAAATAGAACTTTGACAACAAGGATTGATCAAAAGGAATCTTTGCTGAAATTTAACTATTCATTAATGCGATTTTGGTCTTTGGGGGGATCTTTCACTCATTTTTAGAAATTAATCTTCATCAGATTTCTACCTGAAGCTACATCACTCAGATTAGTAAGAATGGCACAATCTGTGCAGGACTCTTTCTGTGAGAACATAACCATACTACTTCTTGCAGCACTGAGATATATGTAGATTGAAGCCCCACAATCAGGAAAACAAATCTATACACATAATCCAATATATTTCATCACAGGGGTTAAAAGAACAAAGGTGCATATCCATCACATTTTGTTCACAGTTCTGATGGTAAGGAAAAAAGAAAAGAGCAATTTTGTCATTAGGCTTGCTGATTTGTTTATTACATTTACTTATAGCTGGTTGCTTGCTTTCCTATATTGAATTTATAATAGTTTGTTTAATTTATGTGATGCCAAACTCCCAGTGATTATACTCTTTCTCCCAAAAGGTCATCAAACAATTATTAAAGATAACAAATAATTTAAATTCTTAGGACTTTAGCCAGCATTTAAAAAATTCATCAAAGATAAATAGCCTTGAAGTATTTTCTTTACTTTTAAAAAATAGTAATAACTTTACATTTCACTACTATAGTAGTCATATTTTTCAACAGCAAATTTGTTTATTCATATTGTTTCCACATCTTTAATATATGTCATTCATACTGTTTTGAATGCTCAAACACATAACAATTATGATAAATAATCTCTTCAAGGATATGCTTTTCTAGGGAACTCTTCCCTTAATGTTTGTCATTTTATATATAATGGTGATTGACTGAACATCAGTTCTTTTTGCCAAATATTGTTTCACTCTCCAGGAAACTGAGGAGGCGGGGTAAATTTAACACTTTGAGGAACAATTTTGGGCATTTTAAGAAAATGTTAAAGAGAAGCAGAAGAATTGAAGAAATTGTATCTAGGAGCATCGGATTTAGGAAAGACTAGTCCAGAAAGCTGTTTTTGAGAAACAGGATTCGCTATCTCCATGCAAAAGCATTGGCTCTTTGGAACTTGTTCACTTAGTAGAGTTTTTTCATATCGTATGCTCCCACATCAACCCTAGTAGTAAAACAGGAGGTTCTTGTTTTAAGTAGTTATATATGCCAAACTGATAAAACAGAATAGCCATCAATACAGTGTGGAATTATTATCATTCTAACAATGTCTTCTTACCAAGATACAGATTTGCCTATCTGTAAATTCTGGAGGCTTAATGATACTCTCTGTTTCAGTTTTCAAAGCCTTAATTACTTCATGGTAGGAATCAATAATTAGTTCCACTTCTGGAAAGTGCAGACACTTTTAATGGAATAAAAAAAAAAATAGCAGGCCTTGTGTGGGATATAACTATAACCAGATGTAATAACAAAATTGATTTTTTCCAAAATGATCATTCAATCAGGTGAGGATTTCTGATAAAACAAAAGCAATCCTCTCCAGATTAAAAATGCCTACATATAGGCCTGTTCTCCAGGATTTAAATTCTAGAGTTTTTTTTCCTTACCTTCCCACTCAACAGATATGAGTTATTGCTATGATGTCCTGGAAGGTATATTATTTAAGTTAACATAATAGATTTCTTTAACTTCTGACCGCAATTATTTTTTCCTTAAAGAATGATGGCCTGAAACAACTGGTAACAGAGTGACCAGATGAGATATAATTAATAAATGCTTGATATGAATGTTGCTGAACTGATTGAACAGGAGTACCATATGATTAAGAAACTGAATGTTTTTGTGGAGAAGAAATTTACTATGAAGTCAAACGCAGACAGAATTCATTTTTTTCTCGTACTTATTTATTAAAGTTCTACACCACTCATCTCATCTGAATGACTCTGGGTGCTTTGCAACCCTTCTCAATGAAAGAATATTGAATAAGGTTTTTAAAGAAGGTCAGCTTGTTTAAATTTCTTCCCTAATGAGCAGTAGTCACAAAACAAAGCAGAGATCCTTTGGTTTATCAATAATGGACGCAATAAGAAGGCTATGTTAAGATGGGATTCCCCAATCTTTCTGAAGGTAGGTTGTTGAAAAATGGCTACAATGGGATGAGAAAACTTACGTTTTTACAAAAATTGAAACTATGATATGTATGTTCTGTTATAACATTCCCATATACTAGAAGGCAAACTAGGTAAAAACTGCTTCTGATCACCACAAAATATTATTTTTGCCTTCTCCCTCTACCTCCTCCCCAGGGATGTACACACATTTCCAAACCATTCCTCAGGTTGTGTTCACCAACTGATTTTATACAAATACTAATGTGAATTATGTAAGTTTCCACAGGTATTTTTGGAGATGAGGTGGACACTGTAGCCTGCAAGGCTTTATAACTCACTACCTGATTTTTCTATAAAAGTTAGGGCTTCCGGATACTAAATGTATCTGTCAGGTACACTAGGGTATTAGATTACTCACAGATACTTTGT
Organism: Masticophis lateralis; assembly: GCA_030761175.1. Taxonomy (NCBI): domain Eukaryota; kingdom Metazoa; phylum Chordata; class Lepidosauria; order Squamata; family Colubridae; genus Masticophis; species Masticophis lateralis. The sequence continues at coordinate 26,278,038 of JAUDYJ010000005.1, forward strand.
ATTAGGATCTTCAGGATTAAAGATTTGGGAATGATAATGAAACTGTCAGGGTTCCAAGCAATCAATCCATTGCAAGCAAAAACTCTGAGGCAGGCAAATTCCTCAAAGAATAGCTTTATTGGAAATATCAAATTGGCACATACCGTATCTGGTGAAAACCAACTCTAAGGGGCCCTTTGATTTTCACCTAATTAAAAGTAAAAGTTTTTCCCTCAGCCCCAAACAATCAGTCACATGGTCCAATCAAGGCAGCATCCACTGATCTGGTGATGTCACTTGTCCTTCCTCCACCCAGGTGTGAGAACATCCTTAGTTCCCAGGAGAAAGTATTTTATTTTGACTATGTAACCTCAGCTATCTCTAATTCCTCCTCCCTATCCCTCAGCTCCAGAGTGGCAATACTGAAGCTCCAAGATGGCTTCGGTTTTCTGCATACTCTTGATCAGGAATGTCATATCTCTTATTAATCTCAGAACTATTGTTAAATTTTACACATGCCTTTTCCAGAAGCAGGTCTCAATTTAACAGGCTTTATTCTTGTATTCTTATAGGATAGCAGCTCTGGACCCACTTCTCCTCCAAGTCAATTACAGGAGATATTTAATTCTCTGGACCCACTTCTCCTCCAAGTCAATTACAGGAGATATTTAATTCTTACTCTCCAATTTGTTACAAGACAAATTGATGCTCAAGGCAAGCAGACTTGCAATGCCTATTTTTTTTTCTTTTTGAAAGATATAGTAACAAAACACTTATCATTGTCACCCATTTCAGTTGCTGCAGTCAGGTCGCTTTGAAGGCTAAAAGCAATGGCCTATTGTTTTTCATAGTTTCGACACAGAATGCACAAATATTCTGAAAGAAAAAGAAAAAAACCCCCAATCCCAACTATTAGTAGGAAACAATAAGCGAAAAGCAATATGAGACCCAGACAATCAAGAACATATTCAAGGAAACAAAGATGTTGACATTTTGAATGTCATTACAGTATATTAAATGAAGTGGCTTCCAATGGATTGAGCTTTGTATTCCAAGGTTAGAAAAGAATACATGACATGGTGAAAAAGTACGCAAGCCACATCTTCTATGTTCTCTCAATGATTTTAAATTTAAAGTAGCTATGCCAATATAGTCAGACCAAAACTATTAGAATGCATAAAATTATATCATAGGTAGGCAGGCAGGCAGGCAGGCAGGTAGGTAGGTAGGTAGACAGATAAATGCATAAATGCATAATTACATACAATGTCCATATATATTCTAATTTCCCATATGATTATTTAGAATTGTGTTAGAGTAAAGACAAGCCATTTAGAATATTCCAATCTATTACTTATATGCAATATCAGATAAGTATTACAATTTGAAATGCTACCTCTCTTATTTATGTCAAATTCATATGGACCATTCTGAGAATGTGCTATTAGGACTGCCGGAGGAGTTTATCCAATTAGAGTGTTCAATTTTTCTCAGAGACAATCTATCCCATTTTTCTCTATAGTTGTCTCTTAAAATAGTAGCATAAAAGGATATCATAGAAAGAAAAGCATTCCTGTTTGAAATTCTGTTCCATCTAAATAGATATTTTCCAGACAGCAGAAAATGCATGTTGAGCTCTTATTATTAGACACTGGGAAAATGCCAAACGTCACATGAAATGCATTAAAAATTAGTATTACTTTTCCTATACAACATCATTTTTCATATTAAAGTTTGACAAAATGATATATTTAGGCCTTATTTAAGTCTTTTGTACTTGGAACTTTTAAGTATGCCTGAATTAGCAAATTTGTTGAGGAACTGTACATTCTATTGAGTTTTATTCCCTCCCTCTCTCTCTTTCTTTCTCTCTCTCACTCTCTCCTTCTCTCTCTTATCTATCTATCTATCTATCTATCTATCTATCTATCTATCTATCTATCTATCTATCTATCTACCTTCTCTCTCTTTCTCTCTTCTATCTATCTACTATCTATAAAAATATTCTACTATCTAAAATAGTAGATTATGTTGCCAGATGGATTGGTCACAAATATATTTTTGTATGATTTAGACCAGTGGTGAGATTCAAATAATTTAACAACCAGTTCTCTGTCCTAATGATTTCTTCCAACAGCCAATTCACCAAACTGCTCAGAAAGTTAACAACCGGTTCTCCTGAAGTGGTGCGAACTGGCTGAATCCCACCACTGATTTAGACTCAAGCTAAATCCCTTTGGAAGAAAAAGATATCAATTTATTCAGTTTGCATTTGGATACAAATTCACCTTTTTTGTTTTATTTTTTTAGATTTTACCAAAACTCATATCAGAATATCATAACTCTCCAAAGGTTACAATGCTGCTTGCTGTTTTTTTAAAAACAAATAATACTCATAGGTGTATTAGAGCAAAGTCTGCTAAAAATGCATATGTTAGGAAAATAATAGAGAAAAACATATTACATTAGAGAAAGATTTTGAAAATGGGAAAACTGCCAACAAAAATGCATTTACTGAAGAAATCTGCTCCCAACCCATACTAGTTTTTAATAATGTCCTTAAAAAATGAAAACCTCCCAAACAAATTGAACCTGCCTTCAAATGAGCAAAAGCAAGCAAAGAAAGAAAAATCTTGATTGATTGGAAAAAATGAAGTAAGGATAAATAAAACTGACTGATTTTCCAGTTCTTATTCTCTTGCCTTGTCAGGACTTTGAAGCATTTATTCAGTGCTTGAAAAAGCTCTGCCTATTTTTTTCTTCACCTACAAGCTCATCAGCCAACAACTGACATTTCAGTGGGCTTATTATACAAATAAAACTCATTCAGATATTCAGAAAGTTGATGGAAACAAAATGAACTGAATGTTGTACTTTCTTAGGGATACATGTAGAGTGAGGTTTTACACAGACACACACACACAGACACACACAGACACACACAGACACACACTTACAGAGAGAGAGAGAGAGAGAGAGAGAGAGAGACCCTGTTTTCTCGAAAATAAAACATCCCCTGATAATAAACCCAATTGGGTTTTTGAGCACATGTGCTAAAATAAGCCTCCCCCCAAAAATAAGCCCTCCCTGAAAATATTTAAACACAGAGCTGAAAATCAGATAAAATGGCAAGAGGAGCCCATCTTGCTCCACATGCCCCAAAAAGGGCCTGGTGGCTCAGCAGACTAAAGCATTGTGATTAATATCAGCTGTCTGCAATTACTGTAAGTTCAAATCTCATCAGGCTAAAGGTTGACTCAGCCTTTCATCCTTTCTAAGGTAGGTAAAATGAGGACCCAGTTTTGGGGGGCAATAAGCTGACTTTGTATAAATATACAAAAGCATGAAGGCTATTGCTTAACGCATTGTAAGCCACCCTGAGTCTCCGGAGAAGGGGGGCATATAAATCAAATGAAAAAAATAATAAAAATAATAAAAAATAATAATAAGACCTCCCGAAAAATAAGGCCAAGCACTTATTTTGGAGTTCAAAAAATATAAGACAGGGTCTTATTTTCGGGAAAACATGGTAAGTAGGTAGGTAGGTAGGTAGGTAGGTAGATAGATAGATAGATAGATAGATAGATAGATAGATAGATACATACATACATACATACATACATACATACATACATACATACAGGTAGTCCACAACTTATGTCTACTACTGAGCCCAAAATTTCTGTTGTTAAGTGAGACATTTATTAAGTGAGTTTGCCCCATTTACAACTTTCTTGCCACAGTTGGTAAGTGAATCACTGCAGTTGATAAGTTAGTAAACCATCTGTTAAGTGAATCTGGGTTTGCCACTGATTTTGCTTGTCAAAAGGTTGCAAAAGGTGATCACACAACTTCAGGACATAGCGATGGTCATTAAATATGAACCAGTTGCCAAGCATCTGAATTTTGATCACATCACCTTGGGAATACTATAAAGGTCATAAGTGTGAAATATGGTCATAAGTCACTTTTTTGAGTGCTATTGTAACTTTGAATAGTTCACTAAATGAACTATTGTAAATCGAGGACTACCTGTACATACACACACACACACATGGATTACAGCCTTCTTTAGACTTTCAACAAATGTAAGAAAAAAGATGGAATGTTGTTATCTTGTATTGTGCTAAAAAGAGTGGGAAGTCAATACTTCTTTTCCTTTCCTTATGCCTCATATTTTCTTTTCCCCTCTCTTTTGCCTTTCCTTAATTTTCTATTTTTATTTTTCTTTGTATTTTTACATTGATGAAACAATAAAAGTCATAATGAATTCCAACAAATGTAAGAAAATATTATTTTGGGCCAAGGGATAGACCAGGAAACTGTAGCGAATTACTTTTTATTCTATTTTAATATACTATATTACACTTTCAGCCATTCCAGCTTATACTTGCATGGTGAGACGTGACTCTCTGAACAGATTCCCATATTACCTGGATTTTGAACCAGGATGTTCAAGTAATATAGTTTAAGCACTACATAAAAATTAAAATTTCATCAACTTTAACTTCTCCTAGAATAATTGTCATATTTCAGCCTGAATTGTGTACATTACATTCTTAAAATGAAGTTTATTATTTCCCAGGATAGTTTCCTTAGTTCCCCCTATTATGTGCTGTTTTAAAAACTGAACAGTCGATACATTAGAAGCAATTTTAAGGCCAATATAAGAATAAGCTAATAATTCTGTAGGAAAACAAGATACAAACCATGCAAATGTCATAGGAGGTAAATTTAGTTTTCTTGGCATGTTGTTTGGCATCTGATTTCCATTTTAACATGAATGTGCCTCGAGATATAAATACAAACAGATTGCTACTGTTTTGCTTGATCACTATTGCAATACGATTTTGGGGTAGTTTGAAATATTTCTTCCAATTCTGAATAATATCCACATATATTTTGGGCTCTTTAGAGAAGTCAGTAATTAAACTGGAATACTAACCCTTTAATACAGGGAGGGACAAAAAAAGGGGGGTGGATGCATGTTTTTCTTTATCTAAAAATACAATTATAGTTTTTGTTCCTTTGAATTATGGAAAGGTCAAAATCCATGTTTATTATATTACCTACCAAATTATTTCGAGAGTTTCTTCCTATGCTTTTATTTATTTATTAGTTCAATTTATATGCTGCCCTTCTCTGGAGACTCAGGGCAGTTTACAATGCATTAAGCAATAGCCTTCATACTTTTGAATATACCTGATTAGTAGGGCTTTCGGCCCCCACTAAGCGGTGTTCTTTTTTATACAAAGTCAGCTTATTGCCCCCACAGTCCGGGTCCTCATTTTACCTACCTCGGAAGGATGGAAGGCTGAGTCAACCTTGAGCCTGGTGATATTCGAACCTGCTGTAATTGCAGGCAGCTGGTGCTAGTTGAAGCACTTTAATCCGCTGTGCCACCAAGGTTCATGAATGGAGAATCATGTCTGTTATGTATGGATTTGCATTCTCTGTGTTAGAGAGACAAAAACATGGAGGGAAAAGGGAAGCTGTTGTTCTTTCTGCCACAATTTTCTACCATGTCCTTAAGATGGTAATAAAGAATTAAACTTGTGTAGCTGGGCTTCCTGCCTGCAGCAATTGAAGGACAGACTCTCTATGAGTGGCACTGTTACTTGGGTTTTTTTTTTAACAATGGCAGTTTTTATCTTGTCAAGATTATCTGTTCTTCAGTCACAATAATTAATTTTCTTATATGAATGAATGAAAGGCCATTCACCCTGAAAAAAGAAACCTACAGCCTCAGTTCTCAGGGTTCCAAGAACTGGCTTCTACTTTGATGCACTTAAGCAGAACACACTCCCATTTACTTGTAGCTATTCTTTTCTTGTCCAGTTGTCCCATATTCCATAGAATATCTTTTGATATTGAGAGATATCATAGAATATTTCTCCTCTTATATTTAAAAGTGATAGGCAGCAGCATCAGTAATATGATTTTCTCCTGATTGTTGGTCAGATTGGGACTCCCCAGTTATGTAATAAAATGTCATAGAATGGTTTAGATTTGGGGGCATTAAATTAATTATTCTTACATTGCAATGTTGAAAATGAAATGCCCACATTAGGTAACTATAGTGGATGTTGCAGCTACCCCGTTAGAACAGGTGCTAAAAAATACCAATGCATGCTTGGCCTACATTAAAAGGATGGTGTTGAAATCATAGGAGATAATATTTCCATTGAGCTCTGCATTGATTAGACTAGAGTTGGACCACTACATAGGAAAAAGAAATGGGAACACAGCTAATTCTAATTCAGTATACAGTAACCTAACCTCACACATGCCTTGGGCCCATTTACTCAAGACAGAGATGTACAAGTAGATGACAACAGAGGAATTAGAAAGGGAATTAAACATGGGATGTGGGAGTGAGAAGAATGAAGATGAATGAGGAACTGAAAGAACTCAGACTGGACAGACATACTAAGATAAACAAAAAATTAGATCAGGCACAAATGACATCTGAATAATAAACAGACTTGGAGGAATGTATGGTCACACTTAAGAAGACATAAGCAAGCAGAACCCCACCAATAACTGCTCAATTATTCCATTTTCCTCTCCCTCTCCCCCCATTTCCCAGCAGATTAAGCTGCACAGCAAGCAAATGTTAACAAGTGAAGTGAGAAAATATAAGCAGAAACAAACAAAAAATGTCCAGCCCTCAAATTGTTTTTCAAGGCTGTCTATTAAAGTAAAGTTCACTGGCCAGCTACTCATATAACTGAGAGTTTGCCACAACAATCAACTGTCTTTCTCTGTGTTCCCCACATAAGAAATTGGCCTTGCAAACTTGCGTATACTTGTTACAATACCAAAAGCAGCAGAAAAGTCAACATTCCAAACAAAATGCTTTGAAAACTTCCAATTGGATCCACAGTTTCAGATCTAGGCCTTGTTTTGATAGAGGGGTGACTTGAGCAAAGTGTCATCAAATCAAATTACCTTTGCGCTGTCTTATTTAAAAAGAACAATAAATGTCCATTTTCTGTTTATTTTTCTTGTGGAATAATGTCTTTCTTCCACAACTAATTTCCACATACAATATGTCTTTCAAAATTTATCCTTTCCCCTAGATCAGGGACTGTAAGTGTTGCCATGAAATTGTAATTTTTTTAATGTGACCGTACTGAGTAACCCTGCTCTTCTTAACTTTCCTGACACGTTCCTCCACGGCTCCCTCTCGATCGTGTGGCATTCCTAGTATTTTTTCTATCTGGGGGTCAACTAAGATATCTGAGAGATATCTCCTTGGTGCTGCAATATCACTCTTTTACTCTTCAGTAACTGAAGAAGCTTTTCGAATGACAAGTGAAACATTTTCAATGAAAAAAAAAAAAGAAACCAAGAAAATCCAGCTGCCTTTTAAAAAGCACTTTTGGGATGCAAAGAATTGTGCAACACTGAGCAGTTCAATCAAATGTACTCCCTTCCTCAAAAAAGTTACTTGAACATACAAAATAGAAATTATGTACAAATATGTTCTTTCATCAATGATTTACGAAAAATAAACCCAATATTTCTCACATTGGTAATTAATGGTTAAAGCTTCCCCCTCTTTGTTTGATACATTTTTCTGGCTCATGGCCAGATCTGTTTCAGGTGGCTTCATTCACCTTGAACCAATATCCTGGAAGCAAAACAAAGATTCAGCAGTATAGCGCTGTCTAGTCACATTTAGGATTAAGAGCCTTCTCCACTCCTTATTAAACTCATCAATCTATAACAGTCACTGCTGTTTAGGTCCATCTTAGTTGCCAGATGCTGTATCTCTTCTATTCCGTTTCTGTCTCCACTCCTTGTTCTTTCTAGGTTTCCTCTTGCAATTTAAAATTCCACCTCTGATGCCAGCTCCACAGATCCTTCTTCTCCTCTGGGAATATCTTTCTATGAGAAATTAACTATTGAATTACTCTGAACTTCTCCTCTTCAGCAAAATAAAACAAAGCCATTCTTTGGGTTTCTGAACAGAGAAATCAATTTTGTTCTTCTACTTCTTTCCTACAATAGCTACTATCCGTCCAACTGATTGTCTCCCCTTGGTTCTCTCCATCCTTTCCTGATAAGGAGAAAGAATTTAACTCCACATGAGTTATTTGATATAATTTTAACTCATTTAAACATCAAATACATTCCATCAAATTTTACCTTTGTTTTTGTCCCACCCATTTGCCCTACTATAGCTACTTTATGGATTAATGCCTGGTGCACATCACTCCAAAGCTGTCTGTCTCCATTTCTAAAATGTTGCATTCTGGATATTTATAGCTTGCCAATCATCATGGAGATCTAGACAGCTCTCAGGAAAAAATAATATTTTATATATATATATATTTAAAAAAGCTCTAAAGACAGAAGTAATGATACTATGTCTATTTCAGTCAATATTGTATCCTTTTGAAGCAGTCAAACAAGAAAATAGTGAGGACCTGATTTATGGGAGAAGCAAGTGAGAAGGGACATAGAAACAAACAGTATTGCTGGAACAAAGTTGTAAATATTCTTCCAAGGATTCATTTGGACATTTTCAGCATTTTCATCAGGAACAAATCAATTAGGTCTTCAGACTTGTAACCTGAAGAAAAATCACTCTGGTGTTTGATAGTGTTTCTCTCACTCAGACCAAAGTTTTCCTTCCAAGTAGTGGCTGAATAGAACTAAACCCAGGCCTGTGGTAGGTCCCTGTGCAACTTGAATTGGCTTAAAACTGTACAATTCCATCCTTCCTTTTGTGTGATTTGCTACCTAGTCCCATTTTCTAGCTATGATACAGGAATGTGATCTTGGGATTATATATAGATTGCAAGAGTGGAAAATGGTTGGCTTGTGAATGAATTAATGTACAGTATGTCCAAACAATCTCCCATCTATCGATTCATCCTTTATTCTTTCCAAGTCCTTTTTTCCACTTGCTGAGCAGCACTGCAGTATGTCCGTGTGGAGAAATATGTGGAAAGAAAAGTTGAATGAAGACTATAACTCACCACCGGGGAAAATGAAATATGTTCTTTAAATTAAATTGTTCCACATAGACATTGTCATTGTTTTTCATTTATGTTTTCATTACATGATTGCTCATAAAGTTTTTCAGAGTAATAAAAGCAACATCTTTCTTTCTCGCTCTCTCTCCCCCCTCTCTCTTTCTTTCTTCTCTTCTGTCTCTCTCTCCCTCCCTCCTTGCTTTCTTGCTTTGTGTTCCAAGGAGAGAGCAGAAAGATAGAAAGGAAGAGCAATGAAAGGATATGCTTAACAACAGAAAGAGAGAAAAAGATAGATCTCCCAAATATATCTGGTAGTTCTTGCCTAATTATGGTCTTGCACACATTTCCATAATTAGAAACTGTCAGCCCACCTGTGCAAATCAGACAGGAAACATGATTAGATGAGCTAATTCTACTTTACTGTAAGGTTACATTAACAGAACCTTGCAAGTCTGAAGGTCCAACTCCCCACCACTCCTTTTAACCACCTGATTAATTAGGGCAGATACTTCCTACATTTCGTTCTCTTGACTGTTAATCCATCAGGAGCTCCTCCCTCACTTGTCGGATTGTTTCCTAGCCCAGCAATCCACAAACTTTCCAGCTTGGTGGCCTGGCCCAGTCTGGCCTAGCACAGGGGAGGCATGTTAGTGGCAGATGCACACCGGGGGGGGGGGGGGTTTCTACCGATCTTTACTATAGTTCGCAATGGGGCCATGCACAAGATGACATCAGGGTCAGTGGGCGGAGCCTCCCGTCAATTTTACTACCATAGAACCAGTGTGAACCGGGGGCAACCTACCACTGATGCACATGCATGTACACAGCTCCATTTGTCCGGGCGTGAAGCTCCACTCCATTCACTCACTTTGCACATGTGTACACACTTGCCTGCTGCTTGCACAAGTGGAGTTTCATGCACACATGCTTGCCCCTTTCTCTCATGGCCTGGTTTCAAACAGGCCATGCCCTGGTAGTAGGCTGCGGCCCAGGGGTGGGGACCCTTGTCCTAGACAGTATCTCCTCCCTTATCCTCCAAAGTTATACACCTATTCCATTACAGAAACTGTACCAAAGAGCCATTTCATGGATGATTTTAGATTTCCATTCTGTTCAACAAAATTCACTCCCCCTGAGCTGCTTCTACTACTCCAGAATTTTTTATAGCCTGTAACATTGACCACTTTCTGCCAGAAATCTAATTAGTAAGCCTGAAGTCAAAATCTGCCTTTTGCATCCAGTCTGGTGTTTGAACATTTCATCTCAGTCGGTGTATGTCCTGAATAGATTTTAGATGGAGACTCCAAGCTGTAGACATGAATACAAAGGTATATTAGAAAGAAAATAAAGTGCAAAAGAATCCATCAATATTTACAGCTGGTACTTCTTTCACATCAAATGGCACCCCATACACTGCAGTACACATCAATCTGTCTGGGATACCATAGCAATAGCACTTAGACTTATATACTGCTTCATAGTGCTATCGAATAGAATAGAATAGAATAGAATAGAATAGAATAGAATAGAATAGAATAGAATAGAATAGAATAGAATAGAATAGAATAGAATAGAATAGAATAGAATAGAATAGAATTCTTTATTGGCCAAGTGTGATTGGACACACAAGGAATTTGTCTTGGTGCGTACACTCTCAGTGTACATAAAAGAAAAGATACATTCATCAAGAACCATAAGGTACAACACTTAATGATAGTCATAGAGAAACAGTCTTAAGGATATAAATCTTAAGGATATTAGCAACAATAGCATTCTGTAAATAGTTTCAAATGTCAGCATATTGCCCTCAATAATCTGGTTCCTCATTTTACTAATGGAAGGATGGAAGGCTGCATCAACCTTGATCAGGTCAGGATCGAATTTCTGGTTGGGGGAAGAGTCAGCCTGAAATACCGCTTTCTAACCACGGCACCACCAGTTCAATAACATTTCATAACTTCTTCACCATTTGGATGACTGATTTCATTGGTGAAACTAGATGTACTTTTCAGACTTTACACATATTTTCAATTGACATGCTTTTCTACACTGACCCGAAAGACAAAATAGATCCATGTATTGGTGGTACTGGTCATCATAATTAAGGCACTCAGTACAGAAAAAAGTATTGATGATTATTTTTTTCTTTTGAAAAAAAAGCACAATTTGTTGATTACCTGTAGCATGGAAATCTGGCTATTTTTTTTCCTTGATATTCATATCTTCTATATGCTTAGCTTGTGTGTATTCAGGAGTAGATTGAGAGGTTTCTCTTTCCAGAAAAGTGTGTCGCCTTGATCTCTTAAAGTTGATTCTCCCTCTTCCTATTTTTAGAGATAATAAAACTTTCTGCACTTTCAACAGCCTGGGTAATGAAAAAAGAAAAGGAAAAGGAATTCATCTTTCATATGTTTTTTCTATTACAAATATATTTTATATGTTTTTCTACTGCAGAGATACAGGTAGTCGTTGATTTGTGACCATAATTATTTCAAACCCAAAATTATAGTCATAAGTCATCATGATTGTAAGTCAAACATCACGCTTCTGAATGGAAAATAACTTTACAACAACACAGTATGATTGACTTGCGGGGCCGTGCAACGTGCAATAAGTTCACATGGTGCAGTAGGATTATGTGCTTGTTAGTAGGATTCACTGGGTTAGGGATTTTTCTTTTACTATCTTTCACTGTGAGTTGTATTGGGTTAGGGGGGTGCACGAAGGGAGGCTCAGCCAATCTCATTGTACACATGTTGTATTCTGACAATAAAGGTTTGAATTGAATTTGCATGACCAGATTAAAAATTACATTTTTGCAACAGTCATTAAGCAAATGTTAAGCAAACCTGGGGCATTTATTGCTCCATTTATTGCTGGAATACAGAAGTAAAAGAATGCAATACTGCAGGCTACTTCTGCTGACTGCCAGCTGCTAGCAGTTCAAATCTCACCGGCTCAAGGTTGACTCAGCCTTCCATCCTTCTCAAGGTTGATAAAAGAGGACCCAGATTGTTGAGGGCAATATGCTGACTCTGTAAACCACTTATAGAGAGGGCTGTAAAGCACTGTGAAGCGGTATATAAGTCTAAGTGCTATTGCTATTGCACAACTGGTTGTAAGTTGAGGAATATCTGGCTGTAGTGGCTATTTGGCCCCATTCATTTACATGTTATATATATATATATATATATATATATATATATATATATATATATATTTATATATATATATATATATTTATATATATATATATGTCTTTGGTTATTCGGGTCTTCTCCCGCGTAGAATTGGAAGAATTGGACGCGGGCGAAGACCCGAATAACCAAAGACCTACATACAAACACCCGCGAAAACCTCAGAAAACATATATATATATATATATATATATATATATATATATATATATATATATATATATATATATATATATGCCTTTAGTTTATAAAATTATACACTCCAACTCAATCAATTTATCAACATAATCAACTCACTGATTAATAATTATTATTTGATATATCCCAAATGAGCAAACGAGATTAATGGGTAGAAGTTCTTTGTCCAGGAAGATAATTATTCCATTATGAAGCTCTGGTAACTTCACATTGTTTTCAAGATAGTAACATATAGCTCTGGTATTCTCTGGAGATGATCTCTTCAAGTATTAACCAAGGCTAATTCTGCTTAGCTTCCAAACTTAGAAAACATTGGACAGGTGCTGATACCTGCAAGGACAAAAATGGTTAAAACGTAAAAAGGAATAGTGAGTTTTGTGCAATTGTGTAAGAAACAGAAGGAGTCAATACATTCTGTTTTACACGTTCAGAATAAGAACTGTGAATAAAGAAGCGTATATTTTTATACCATCAATGACATCTAAGGCCTTTAAAAGATATTCTCAACACACAGCAGTGAAAATAATGAGATGTAATTGGATTGTTGACAACTGTTTTTTGCTTACGGAAGCAACATTAAATAATAACCATTTTTCTCATTTCAGCGTTCAGGCGGTGCCTTAGCTATTCCTCTGTGTGCATTTCAAGGAACTGTATCTCTCCAAGCTCCCACAGGAAAAACCCTCTCTTTATCTACATATGAGGTAAGCTCAGAAGGACAAAAAATCACTCCCACATCCAAGAAAATAGAAGTGTATCGCTCCAAGAGTGTGGGCCATGAGCCAAATCCCGAGGATTCTCCAACCACATTTACTGACACCAATGTGAAGATTCACTTAGAGGTGCTTGAAATTTGTGACAATGAAGAAGCCATGGACACTGTTTCCATCATTAGTAATATTAGCCAATCCTCTGCCCAGGTCCGCTCTCCATCTTTACGTTATTCTCGGAAAGAAAATAGATTTGTCTCATGTGATTTAGGAGAAACAGCATCTTATTCGCTCTTCATACCGTCAAGCAATCCCAACAGTGATCTGAACATCTCCATTCCTGACACTGTCGAAGCTCATAGGCAGAATAGTAAAAAACAGCACTTGGAAAAAGAGGGTTATCAAGAAGAAATACAAATGTTAAACAAAGCATACAGGAAAAGAGAAGAAGATGGGCTTGGCAACTAAAATGGAGAAAAAAGGGACTGTGAATAATTTGTACCCTCATTTTTTAAGTTTGCTTGGACCCTGAACCATTTATTCATGGCATTTGAGGAAACAATTGAATAACATTAATGCATTCACAACAGAATGCATTAATTACATACTTTGTCCAAAAGCTGTTTTAAGCAGTATTGCTATATTCCTGAGGAATAGGGTACCAGGAAAGGGCAGGTTTCCCTCTCTGACTTCTGAAGAATTACTGTTGGATGTTTGCTTGATGAGGTAACATAAATCTCTACTCTTAATGCCAGTTTTGCCACACTAGTAGTGGAGTCAAAAGTGAGGCCTTTGAGGGATACGTAAGAGAGGCTGTGAATCCTGAAATAAAAATTGAGGTTAAAGGATTGCAGCCTCCCAGCCAACAATCTCAGGGGGACCATGAGTTACCTCGGGCCCTCAGTCTTCATTTTTAAAAAAAAAGTTTTTTTTTAAAATGAAGGGAATTTATGGAAGGGAAACTTTTTTTGAGAAGAGAGGCAAATTGAATTTATCCCCAACCTTATGATTACATTGTAATATTTTTGATAAAAGGATAAAGATGGTTTCAACTTCCCACCTAGCCTACAGCTCTGACATTCTTTAATGGTTATTTATTTATTTATTTATTTATTTATTCGTTCAATTTGTATGCCGCCTTTCTCCGAAAACTCAAGGTGGCTTACAAAGCGGGTATGGTATCCAGTTACTAACCAGACTTGACTCTGCTTGGTTTCCAAATCCAGACCAGCTCCACCAGGTGCAGCACTATTCAGGCTATTCCTATTCAGGCTATATGATATACAGGTGAAACTCGAAAAATTAGAATATCGTGCAAAAGTTCATTTATTTCAGTAATGCAACTTAAAAGGTGAAACTAATATATGAGATAGACTCATTACATGCAAAGCGAGACAGTTCAAGCCTTGATTTGTCATAATTTTGATGATTATGACTTACAGCTCATGAAAACCCCAAATTCACAATCTCAGAAAATTAGAATATTACATGAAATCAATAAAACAAAGATTGTACATAGAACAATATCGGACCTCTGAAAAGTATAAGCATGCATATGTACTTAGTACTTGGTTTGGGCCCCTTTTGCATCAATTACTGCCTCAATGCGGTGTGGCATGGATACTATCAGCCTGTGGAACTGCTGAGGTGTTATGGGAGACCAAGATGCTTCAATGACGACCTTCAGCTCTTCTGCATTGTTCGATCTCATGTCTCTCATCTTTCTCTTGGCAATGCCCCATAGATTCTCTATGGGGTTCAGGTCAGGCGAGTTTGCTGGCCAATCAAGCACAGTAATCCCATGGTCGTTGAACCAGGTTTTGGTACTTTTGGCAATGTGGGCAGGTGCCAAGTCCTGCTGGAAAATGAAGTCAGCACCCCCATAAAGCTCATCTGCTTTATGCTCCAAAATCTCCTGGTAGATGGCTGCGTTGACCCTGGACTTAATGAAGCACAGGGGACCAACACCAGCAGATGACATGGCTCCCCAAATCAACACAGACTGTGGAAACTTCACACTGCACTTCAAGCATCTTGCAGTGTGTGTCTCTCCATTCTTCCTCCAGACTCTGGGTCCTTGGTTTCCAAATGAGATGCAAAAGTTGCTCTCATCAGAAAAGAGGACTTTGGACCACTGAGCAACAGACCAGTTCTTTTTGTCTTTAGCCCAGGTAAGATGCTTCTGACGTTGTTTGTTCTTCAGGAGCAGCTTGACAAGAGGAATACGACATTTGAAGCCCATGTCCAGGATCCGTCTGTGTGTGGTGGCTCTTGATGCACTGACTCCAGCCTCAGTCCACTCCTTGTGAAAGTCCCCAACACTTTTAAATGGCCTTTTCCTGGCAATCCTCTCCAGACTGCGGTCATCCCTGCTGCTTGTGCACCTTTTCCTTCCACACTTTCCCCTTCCACATAACTTTCTATTGAAATGCTTTGATACAGCACTTTGGGAACATCCAACTTCTTTTGCAATTACCTTTTGAGACTTTCCCTCCTTATGGAGGGTGTCAATGATGGTTTTCTGCACAACTGTCAGGTCAGCAGTCTTTCCCATGATTGTGATTCCTACTGAACCAGACTGAGAGACCATTTAAAGGCTCAGGAATCCTTTGCAGGTGTTAATGCTTAATTAGCTGATTAGAGTGGGACACTTTGAGCCTAGAATATTGAACCTTCTCACAATATTCTAATTTTCTGAGATTGTGAATTTGGGGTTTTCATGAGCTGTAAGCCATAATCATCAAAATTATAACAAATCAAGGCTTGAACTATCTTGCTTTGCATGTAATGAGTCTATCTCATATATTAGTTTCATCTTTTAAATTGCATTACTGAAATAAATGAACTTTTGCACGATATTCTAATTTTTCAAGTTTCACCTGTATAGCTATCATCTTTCAGTGTATTTAGCCAACATAACGATAGTTGTGAACAATGTTAAGTGTAGAGATTAATGCAAAATGGCTACTTATTTACAGAAAGAACATTTTGGTCATTTTAACCCAATGACCTTATTACTCTCCTGGAGTAGTGATTAATGACCATTGAAAAGAGTCACAATTTGCTTTCAAGAAGGCATGTAACCTATTTTTTCACTAATACAGTATATAGATTGGAAAGGCTTTTGCACTGATGTGTGTGTGTGTGTGTGTGTTTTCTGAGGTTTTCGCGGGTGTTTGAATGTAGGTCTTTGGTTATTCGGGTCTTCTCCCGCGTAGAATTGGAAGTATCTTGGTGACGTTTCGACGAAGTCTCATTCGTCATCTTCAGGCTGGTGTTCTCGTCTTCGTGCTTTGCTCCTGGAAGCACGAAGCCGAGAACACCAGCCTGAAGATGACGAATGAGACTTCGTCGAAACGTTGCCAAGACACATCCAATTCTATGCGGGAGAAGACCCGAATAACCAAAGACCTATGTAGGTCTTTGGTTATTCGGGTCTTCTCCCGCGTAAAATTGGAATACACACACACACACACACACACACACACACACACACACATTAAAGAGCTTTTTTTCCATAGAGCATACACAAATATTATGGATGTCATGGACAAAATAGGAAAACCACTGTAAGCAACTAGCTCCATCAGGAACTAGATCTGCTATGAAAGCTATGAATATAGAATGCTATATACTGCTTTTATTAGAATGTGGTTAGGGCTAGGTTGAATCTGGAGAGCTCATAATACTTTTTCTCCTATTCAGTTTAAAATAAAATAACAGAGTTGGAAGGGACCTTAAAGGTCTTTTAGTCCAACCCCTTGCTTAGGCAGGAAACCCTACACCACTTCAGACAAATGGTTATCAAATCTCTTCTTAAAAACTTCGAGTGTTGGAACACTCACAACTTCTGTTGTTCCACTGATTAATTATTCTGTCAGGAAATTTCTTCTTAGTTCTAAGTTGTTTCTCTCCTTGATTAGTTTCAAGCCAATGAGAGAGACGTAATATAAAGAAACCAGCTCCATCTCTCATTCTGACCTCAAAAAGCCAGTTGGGTGTCATACCTAGAATAACAAAAATATTTTCCCTCCCTTTCCATTGGATTTACACAACCTATGCATGATTCGAAATATTGAAACCACTTCTAACTGGAATAGGACAGACAGAACACAGGAAGGAAGGAAGGAAGGAAGGAAGGAAGGAAGGAAGGAAGGAAGGAAGGAAGGAAGGAAGAAAGAAAGAAAGAAAGAAAGAAAGAAAGAAAGAAAGAAAGAAAGAAAGAAAGAAAGAAAGAGATAGAGTTTTCCTAATTTAATACTTCTACCATTTGTTTTAATTTTTAATACTGGCCTAACTCCATGTGGATATAAAAGTGGAGGTGGTCAAAAGCTATTTTCCAATGGAATATTATTACACAGACACAAATGTTGTGTGTGTTTGTACAAAGATACACAAAATTTCCTGCACTTTTTAATTCTTATATTCAGTTTTTAATTTCATAAAACTGAGATATATCTCTCATATTTTGAAATAATTTCTCTGTGCTGCATAAACTTTAAAAAGTCTTGTTGCTTGCTTTAGCACTGAGAGTTTTATCCCAATATTAGCTGAGACACAAATTGAGCTCCAGTAGAATTACTACAAAAGTTGCCACAATGTAAGTAACCAAGAAATAATTGATTTTATAATCCATTTTTCATCTTTAATAAACATTTTACCCAAGAATATGACTTTATTTTGCTCTGCTTTTTAGTGATTTATATGTGATTGGCCATCTTTCAATCAATCATTTTATTTGTGGAAAACAACTAATTTTGTCTTTGATGTATTTATTTTCAGATTAATTCTTCTAATTGCATCATATAATCCAACACCATTTTATACCATTCAGGTTTTCTGCAAACATCGCATTGTGTACATACAAAAGTGCACACGTGCTGAAATCCATAAGCAACTTACCTTTAATGAACACAAGCATACATTTATCCATCAATATATTACACAACTATAAGATCATCACATGCCCTGGTTTTATTCCCTTCTCAACATTGAAACATTTGTCAAACGCTTCATTTTTTTGTCACTCGTTCTTTACTTTCACCATGTAACACTTTTACCTTATTCAACAGCCTATATTCAACTCCATATCTCTGCAAAATATTTCGTAATCCAAGCCTGTTCACTTTATCATATGCCTCCTTTAAATCAATAAGCATATAAACAATGGAAGTTAGTTTTTCAAATCTCACATCAGTCTCAAAAGTGAGAAAGAAGTGTGGCTCTAGGCAGAAACATCAATAAAGTGGAGGCAATATTGTTCCAAAATTCATTATAGGAAGTTAACTCTTCATCTTTCTTGCACTGTATGAAAATAGTGTGAAATCCAGAGACGTTCTCAACAGCTTGCTAGTTGGAAGTTGAGCAGTTCGGAGAACTGGTAGCAGAGAACTGGCAAATATCACCTCTGGCTGGCCCCAGAGTGGGGTGGGATTGGAGACTTTGCAATATCCTTTCCCTAGGAGTGGGGAGACAATTGGGATTTTGCAGTATCCTTCCCAGGGGTGGGTTCTAAATTTTTATTATCGGTTCTGTGGGCATGGCTTATTTTGTGGGCATGGCTTGATGGGTATGTGACAATTATTTAGGATTTAGCAGAGATACTGGTCTACCAGGCTTTTAACTGCTTGCAGAACTATACCGATATACCCATTTATTTTTTGCAGGCACTGGTCTACTTATGTATTTTTGTAGGCACTTCTCTACCCATTTATTTTTGCAGGCACTGGTCTACTCATTTGGTTTTTTTTAACACTGATCAGCTGTAGGGCGGCCCTTTGAAGCCCCAGAGTTTAAACAGTTTTTTTCCCTCTAGCCATCAGCTGGGACTCAGGAGGCAGCAATAGATTGGGGGTGGGGCCAAATAAAAGGTAAGAATAACGCGGGGGTGGGGTGGGGGGCGCGGGGGGGCAGAACCGATTCGGTGATGTCATATCATCACTGCTACCAGCTCGGGAGAACCGGGCCCAACTGGGAGGAACTCACCACTGATCCTTCCCCTGGAGTGGGGTGGGAATGAAGATTTTGCAGTATCCTTCCCCAGCCACGCCCACCAAGCCACACCCACCAAGCCACACCATGCCCACCAAGCCACGCCCACAGAATCAGTAGTAAAAAAATTTGGATTTCACCACTGCCAAAAAGGTATATTCTGATTATATATATATATATATATATATATATATATATATATATATATATATATATATATATATATATATTGAATTTAGATGGGCACATTTTGATGCTTTACTGAAAACTTAGGAGTTCCTTAAGTGACCTATTTCCACAGGGATCAACAGTGCATAGATTTCAAAGGAGTCATCATACACATACAGGGAATTGCTGATTAAGTCATTCTTAAACTGTCCATATTCTTGTGATGTTGATACATGAGAGACTGATATTTTACTGCTCTTGTTTACCAGTTCTATTTTTAATCTGCATTGAAGTCATCAGTCTGTTAGTTAAGATGATTAATTTATCTTTTCACCTTTCTTTGATTTTCATCAACTTCAAAGAGAATTTTTCAATTGGGGCATTTTGAACTGTTCAAATTATTGATTCGGAACACCTGTCATGGTGTGTTTTGAAGTCATTGAAACTGCAAACCACAAATGTGGAGAGCGTTTTGACAATTTTAAAGAATGGGCTAAATTGAATTTTTGCAGATGGAAATGAAAATTCTGTCTTAAAGTCTCCAAATCTTCATTGTTCAGTACTGTCAATCAGCCCTATGTCCCGTTTTCTATTAATTTCTTGAGACTATAATGACTATACACAGAAACTTCATCATACTTCCAAGAATTTGTTATTGATAGTTGTGCATTTATCTTGCCTTAGGTAAAACCAGCTTAGGACTCAACCTATTGTAAGTTAATGTATTGTTGTGATAAAAGCACTGTTCACCCAGTCTATAGATGGTATTCTGTTCAGTGGCCAACTGGATTCTGTTTCATTTCAATAAATTTTGAAATAATTGAATATCATTTATCCATTAAGAGTTATTTGCATTATATTAACATTTAATTGTCCCTTCCTATTGTTTGTTTATTAGAGAACATTAGAAATAGTGAATTGCTTATCATTTTTAGAAAACCAGATGGATTTAAAATTTTAAATCCTTTTAAATCTCTAATGAGTTATTTCATCCTTTTCTTCTCAGATTTTTTCTATCCCTCTGACCTTTAATAAGCTTCAGAACATAGTATTTGACATTTCTGGGCAGAAAGATGGTTGTCAAAGAGATCTTTTTGAAGGTGATTTGAAAGAAATGTGATCCAACCAAACTGTATGTGGGATTGAACAAAAAAAATACAGATACTGAATTAACTGAACAGCAGTAATTTTAGGCTACTGACTAATACATTTTACTTCACATTGAAATTTGGGAGGTTCAATGTCCAAAACATTTTCTTCTCCCTGTCCTTTCACATCTCAACTTCTATTTAATTGGACGATAATTTAGAACATCAGTCCTTGCTAGAAAGTGCGGCTTAATGACACAGATGTTCCCACGGTTCAAGTCCTAGCACTGTGTGGCAGAGTGAGCTCCCATCACTCACCTCAACCTCTGTCCACCTAGCAGTTTAAAAGCATGTTCTATGCGAGCAGATAAATAGGTACCACTTCAGTGGGCAGATGAGTTGGTGCTCCGTACAAGCAGTCAGATTCCTCCCAGCTCTGAACCTTCCTGGTTGCAATGCCCATTTGCGAGGCAGCTCCAGGGAATGGAGGGAACTTTGTATAACACTGCAGGAAGAGCAGCTTGTCTTTTTTTCCTTGTGTGAAGTCAGGTTGCCCTCCTGTGATGTAGCTTGGGAAGCATGAGAGCATGACTTACAACAGAGCTGATAATTGGCAGCCAAACTACTACTCTGCAATTGCATTGTGGTCTCTTGGCTAATGTAACAATGCCATATGCTAATAATAATAATAGTCCTGGGCTGCTCTGAATCCATCTTCATTGTCAGCAAAGAGCAGCAAATCTATTATTCCAGGTGTTTACCTGTGAAACTATCTGACAAAGCTCCATTTTAAAAAAAAATTGTTGCCTGAGGCACTGAGCAACATGATTCTTCTCTCTTTTCTATTACAATGACTTCTTTGCTTTTATTATTTCCATGTGTAGAAAATAATTGGACTGACTTCAATGTTGGCAATAGGGTTTGACGTCTGGCTCAACTATGGCCATTAATCTACTTTAGGGAATTCAGGGTACGCTTGACAGCACACAACTGTCATTGCTACATCTGCTCTTTGAAATGATAGCCTATTGTATTTAATGATTAAGCAGTAGATGCAACATTCTCACAAATATTTTAACAAATAATGTGTGGTGAAATGATCCTGTATCTGCTCAGCTTTGGAGAAGAAAAAAAAAGGAAAAAGTGTACGACAAACCAAAACAGTGTGAATGATAGTGTATTCAATCTAATTTAATAGGGTTTCCTTCCATGTAAATACATGTTAAGGATCAGAGCACAAATACATTAGCTGAGAGTTGTGTGTAGCTTGCATCCCAGAATAATATGGAGTATTAGTTTAAAAACATTAAGTAGGCCCCCAAGGCAGTTGACAACAAAATACATATATAACATATATAACAAGAACATTATAATTAAAACATAAAACTAGCACCAGTTAAAAAATATTCAGAGTATCTATTAGATTAAATTGTTTGTTTCTTGCTTTGAAGAATATTTCAAGAATATATCTATTAGTCTTCTAAATCAGTCATTAATTCCTAAGTGTAAATTACTCCAATGTCTCTAATAGCTTGTGTTGTTGTGCTAATGGATTGTTTCCAAGGATTCATAGCATTTAGTAGACTAATGAATATAGTGAACATAGTATTACTGCAGTGATAAGTGGCTGTAAAGCTTTTTGTTTTCTTGCCATACCATTTCTTATGTTTGACAATGCTCTGAGGGCAAAGAATAAATGAGTAAGTCACATTTTTCAGTTTTCATTTTCAACCCTATTTAACAGTGTCTTATCCATCCGTTCTTAACGCACTCATCTTAGTACTTATGTGAGTCTTGTCTACTTTGCAAGACTGTAAGAAGGAACTGTGTGTAACCAAACTCTTGTTAATAAGTGTGAATAAGCCATTATAAAAAGAATTTTCTTCACACTTGACATAAGATACAACACTTTTTAATGGTTTGCTCACAGATGCAGCACCAGAAGAGAGATGATCTTTACCTGTATCTCTATATGCCAACATTTGCAGTCTGATCATCCTCATCCTCATCCTCATCATATCATCTTGTTCCTTTTTCTATTTCTACATAAATTACATATGCAGTTAAGCAGAGCTGGATACATTTTTCAATCCAGCTGAGCCAACACAAATGCCATGAATACATAATCGTAAATTAATGGAGGAATGCAAATGTTAAATATTAATGTTACTAGTAACGACAATACTGTTTTACTTCCAAATATATAATTTGCTTTTGCAAAAAGTATTGAATGCAAACTAACAACCACATAATCATAACATGCCTAAAATTCAATTGCATTTCAAATTCAGGCGCTACATTTCATGGATTGCTGCTTAGATACTTGACTGCAAATCCAATGGGTCATTGTACTTTCAAAATGAGGTTTCATATTATTACTAACAGCCTTTTCTGAATAATCAGCAACTGCAGTGTCCCTAATCAATTAAAAGAGATTTAAGAAAATGAACATTGCTATTGAAATTTAATTTCATTCCTATAGCTGCTATGTCATTATGAATGTAATCCAACATTTGAGGTTAAAGCAGATTTTAATAAAAAATTCCTGCATGTCTTTGTGGGAATTATCTTGATAAAGACAAAAATATAATTCAAATCTGCGGCTTTGACCATGGTAAATCATCTCCTAGCTTGGATAACATTTACTATTTTTTAATTTAATTTAATTTAATTTTATTTTATTCATAAATAAATAAATAAAATATTTACAATCATGGACCTCTGGAAGGTGGAAGAATTGATTAGCATGGTCCACCCTACACAATATTATGAATCCAGGGAATTTTTATGGATTTTCCAGTATCCTAGCAGATACTGATCAGATGCTTGATTTTATTGCCCCGGGCGATTCCTTCCACTATTGGATTCTGATGTATTTCTTGGTTTAATGGGGAGCTCTAAAAGATATGGTGGCAGAAACAATGCTGGGAACATCAGAGGAAGTTGACAAACTGTAAACGTGACAAAACATAAGACAGACTCATGCTTGAGCCTACCCTATTGGGTAAGGACAGTGAAATGTTAACACTCTTGACATTATTGTCTAGTGCTATCTGGTGGGCCTCTTTACAGTCAGTTGAATCACACTAAGGAAAAATAGAGAAGCCACTTCGTGGCCACTGTGACGCATTTGCACTTTTTGCGATCTTAGTCACTCAAATTCACCAGAAATTTGACTCCTCATAGGCAGGAATGAAATGGTATAGGATAGTGACTTGCAGTTAGCTAGGATTTATTTCAGTTTGTGTATATGCTCTTTGGCATGTACTCTGTTCTCTATAGTTTACAGCTCATATGGGTGGCCTGGAAGTATCCGAGTACTTAGATTTGCAGTGCCAAATTGCAGGCAGCCAGCAGCCAACAGAAATAGCAGTACTGCATTCTAACCACTGTGCCACTACGACTCTTGTCCCGAATATTCACCCCTTACAGATAATCCAAATATTGGTTTCAGATAATCCTCTTAACAGCCTTCCCATAAAAGAGAATGTGGGAAAGAAAGCAGTAACTCTGCAAACATGGATCAAGAGAAAACTCTACAGAAAGAGGAAGACCAATGATTTCTTAAAGGCATCTGGCACAATTCTTCCCCTAAAGAGACATTGAAAATTGAAATCTCATCAGACTCAAGGTTGACTCAGCCTTTCATCCTTCCGAGGTGGTAAAATGACAACCGAGATTGTTGGGGGCAATAGGCTGACTCGGTAAACTGCTTAGAGAAGGCACTGTGAAACGGTATATAATATAAATCTAAGTGCTATTGCTATTGCTACTCTGCTCAGAGATGGGTTTCAGCAGGTTCTGACCAGTTCTAGAGAACTGGTAGCAGAAATTTTGAGTTTGGAGAACCTATAGTAAAAATTCTGACTGGCCCCTCCCCTATCTATTCTCTGCCTCCCAAGTCCCAGCTGATCGGGAGGAAATGGGGATTTTTCAGTAACCTTCCCCTGGATTGGGGACGGAATGGGGATTTTGCTGTATCCTTCCCCTGCCATGCCCACCAAACCATGCCACGACCACGAAGCCACACCCTCAGAACTGGTAGTAAATTTTTTTGAAACCCATCACTGACTCTGCTCCTTTCTCAGAGAATGAATCCAATAGGTGGAATTGAGGATAGGGGTAGGGAAGACAAGTCCAGTTTAATAAAGATTCCTTTGTAGATTTGTGCAAGGCATTTTTCTTGTTACATTTAATATCTACATGGCACTGCTGGGAAAGGTTCAGTTCAGGGTGAGATATCAGGGGGTTGATGAATACTGAGCCATGCATCACTGCCCCTTGTAGGCCAGAGATGTCATAGAATTCTTGACCTATTGTGGAGGTTATGGCCTGAATGAGGCAAAGCTTTTTTTACCTTAAAAATAAGTAGTTGCCATTTTCCAAATATTATCTGATTCTTTGTTCATTATAAATCAGAGAGTGGCACTATCCTTGAGGTAACACTCTACAACAGGGATCCCCAAGCCCTGGTCCGTGGACCGGTATCAGTCCACGGCATGCCAGGAACTGGGCTACACAAACAAGTGAAGCACCATCTGCGGGATATAGGCAGAACATGAAACCATGCCCTCTCTGGTCTATGGAAAAACCTCTCTCCACAGAACTGGTCCCTGGTGCTCAAAAGGTTGGGAGCCATTGGTCTACAATACAGGTATCTACCAAGTGGACTTTTGTGGAATGACCAAGTAATGGTAACTCATGCCCTTGTTACGACTAGGAATGATTAATGAACTGTGCTCCATGTGGGGCAATCTTTGAATACTAGCCTAGAATTGCAATTGGTACAGAATGCAGTTACTCATATGCTGATGAGTAAAAGCCACTTCAGCCATGTGACACATGTATTGCAGCCATTATGCTGGCTTCCAATAGGCTCCCAGGAACAAGTTTTACCAACATAGCTTTGCACCTAGGTACTTGAAGGATCATGTTCTCGATACAGAATCCTTCCATTACACTTATCCCAGCTGGATGTGTTGACAATTAGTATATGAGAGGTCAGATCAGGAGGACTCGAGGTGGTATTTTCTATGAAGGCACCAAACTTATGGAATACCCTTAACAATGGAGAGTAGAGTGGTACCAGCTTGAATATTTTTCAGTAGTTAAAATTGAGCTATTCTGCATGACCTTTGAGAGGTAGTGTCATTTAATAAAGGTGGGCACCTTTGATTATGAGATTTGAAATGGATATTGTTTTAATTGTTATTCTGTTATTTATTCTGGTTTTACTATATGTTGTTTTATAGCTTTGTTGTGTTTTATCTCTGTAAATCAGTATGAGTCACAAAACTTAGCAGTACATTAATTTAATAAATAATCAAATAATCACAGATCAGTGTCAAGCCATTTCATTCAATTACTGGGATGGAAATGGTGGTGGTGTGGAAGTACCCTCTAAATTTTTCCAGAGGCTTACATTGATCTTCTTGTAGAATGCCCCATCTACTGGTCAAAGGAACACTTCCAAATCTATCTCACATAAAATGATAATATATGTCCCTACTAAAAATGTCCTGACTTGCAAATGTCCTGAGACAAAATCCAGATTTGAAGTGTGGCCCTCTGGTATTTGTTGATCTTCAGTAACGTTGGACAGGTTTATGGCTGACCTGAAAGCCATAAACTCCTGAGATCATCTGGAAATAAATGGAAGCCCCAAGGACAGGCTTTCTAAAACCACCCCAGCAATAGAATTCAGCAGGTCAGACAGTGCTCTTAATGTACAGCAGCAAGGGTGAAACATTAGCAACAATCCCAAATGTTTCCTCAGACTCAGCATTAATCTGAGAGCATCACATGCAGTTTTTTACTGAGAAAAACGTAGAAGTGTCCAATCTTTGAAGTGAATTCTGCTGTGGGAACCATTTTACATTTCAAGGGAACTTCAAGGGGTGCTTAGTTTGAAGTATAATGAAACATCCCTTTAATGGTTTGTGTAAGCCTGGCAAGAACCTTATATGAGAATATATATGAATCTGTAGATCTTATACATACAAAAGACTTTTTTTGATTTTCTGCACCCATAATGGCTTTCATTTTATGCTGGAAAATCAGAATGTGAGATGAATCCCAAATCCTATTGGAAACGAATGAGTTCGGGTGGTAAGAATTGTTTAAAAATTGTTCTTCATTGTTTCCCCCATGAAAAAAGCTTAGGTCACTGAAATAATGTAATACAGTCATAGCAAACAGCAAGCAAAACCTAGACTACTCCTGTTCATGGTTATTATTTGCAAAACTGTAATTTCCCATTCCTAAATGAGGCCAATGGATGCTGTGAAAAGAAAAACTGGTAAACAGCATGATGAGAAACTGCAAGAAGCAAAATATGACTTTAATCTGGATAAGTCAGAATTTTAAGTTCTTCCAATTTTCTCTGTTTAACATGGATTTTGGTGGGAAGTTAACAGGAAGCAACAGCAAAAAAACAAACAAGTAAGATGAAAAATATAAGACAGAAGTGTGTAGATTTCTCTAAAATTCTGTGGGTAAGAATTAATAGAAAGTGTATAAAATATTTTAAGTCCTCACCTCAATTTCTAAATTATTACACCCTTTTAAATATGTTTATATTGTGTGAAGATTAGATCTGCAAAGATCCTTCAAAAACTTGTTCTAGATGTAGTTCCTAAAAATCTTTATTGTTATTGCTATTTTAGTAGCAGGCATAAACATAATAAACATTAGTTGCCCAGAATCACTTGGCTGAGTTGGGCAGCTATAGAAATTGAATTAATAAATAAATAATTTAAGGGTAACATATTCTAGACAGCTGAATAATACTGCAGGGACCTTTGACTTTTTTTCTGATACCTGTTATTATCCTGCATCCTTAATTTCCTTTGGGGAATTGGGGACTCTACCACATCTGTCAGCAACAGAGAAGTAGGTACACAAAATGGTAGGAAAATTCTGAAATATCAGAATTTAACACAGCACTTAACACAAGCAGATTTAATAGTGCTCATCATGTCCCATAGCAAAAGGTACATTAATTGCCATTAAAGCTGAAAATGTTCAGTAATTATTTCAGAAAATGCTCAGGCTTCTGATTTTAGTATTATATAGAACTGTAATGAAAATATCTACTTGAATACTCATCCTTTCCAAATGTCTTGTACATCTTAAGTTAATTTCAGAATATTTGACATTTAATAATAAATTAGCAATTACATTCAGTACAGATGCAGACTCAAAGTGAAATATATTATAGCTGCAGACTCAAAATAAAATGTATTATATGGAAATAAATTATCTTAATCATTATGTTGATTTATTCTTATTCGGTGTAATTGAAAAATGAACTCCAGAATCTACTGTTTTTCTCACTATGGTTCACTAAATATTTACTGGACACCAGTGAACCAGTTTGGTGTAGTGGTTAAGGTACCAAGCGATTATGAGTTCTAGTACCACTTTAGCACAAAGTAGCTGAATGACTTTGGATCAGTCATTCTCTCTCAGCCTCAGGAGGCGGCAATGGAAAACCACTTGCCAAGAAAACTACAGGAACGGTACCAGGAGTCAACACTGACTCAAAAGGACAAACAAACAAATGAAAATCAGCACATTATCCAAAGCCACATTTCTAATAGTAAAACATTCTGAGCTCTGAGCCTGAAGGGATGAATGCCAGTTTCGCATTGCCTCACATTATTTTTATCTTATTTCAGTTTTATAATAACTGGTATAGCTAAATGTCTATGGAGATTCTCAGTCAACCAGGTCATGGTTGAGTCAAAGGTGCTTTTTCAAGAAGCAACTGGACTTTCTGGTTTTTCTTTGAAGATGTTTTGCTTCTCATCCAAGAAGCTACATGTGTTCAAAGAAAAACAAGGAAGTCCAGTTGCCTCTTTAAAAAGGCGCCTTTGGGACAAGTGGTTTAATATTTGAGAACAGCTGCTTCAAAGTGTCATCCACATACATCTGCACATACAAGCTTGACTACTTTATTCATACCTTTCATATCTTTCTGTCAGAAAATCAATATCTGAGTGAACATATTTACATCAGGCACTGAAAAATGTAAGATGGTTAAGATTCTGCACATATGCTTGACTGTAATCAGCAGACATATTTTTCTTGGTTCTGCTAATCGAAATTCAAAATCACTACACAGTACATGAAGTGGAAATGAGTCTAATTGTATTAGCATAGGCATTACAATGTAATTTTCATAAATAAGAGTTTGCCTTGATTATACCTACTTCCACTGAACCTTCTTTATCCACTGACTTGACTAGAATGATAGGTTTAGTATGAACTACACCTATTAAATTGCAGCAATTACATCATGGCCCACCATTTGAGACCGCTGTCTTCTAGGAGCAGAGACTGTGCAACTCTTTTATGTAAGTGTCACATTATCCTGGGGTAAGATTGTCTATTTCAAAAAGTTGCAGACCAGAATTTTATAAACTACGAAGTATATAACTACTTAGTATAAATGAAGTATAATTTAAAACGGGACCTGAAAGACTGCACAACCTTATTGTATGTTGAAAATATATTGTGGGCTGTTACAATTCGACTGTTAGGCTTTCCAAATTGGCAGAACGCTGATTTATAATCATTTACAAAAAGCCGATGAAACCCAAAATGACATCTGCAAGCCTTCATCCTTTTTTCCTATGGAGGTGCATACCAAAGCTTTCCCCCTTCGATTCGCGTCTAGGCTGCATCGCTGCGATTTCCTGGTAGTCTCACATCGACCCCACAGCCCTGAATAAATTGGCCAAATAGCTGCCGCTTGTTAAACCGGTGAGAATGACCACTTAATAAAAGGTTGCGATTGTAACTACAATGCACCACTTTGAGTGAGGCTGGAGTCCAAAAACACCTTTCGCTGTTAATTTGAAAATCAGTCACAAGAGATTCAAACGCACAAAGAACACACTTGGGTGAACAACCCGCCCACCAACACACCGTTGCTAGGCAACCCCGACCGCCGCTCGAGGGCAGCAATGCCTCTAGCATCGCGGATAATGCAGCCGCGTTCTAAATTCTAAAGACGCGCTGTGCTAGGGAATTCTGGGAACTGAAGTCCACACATCTTAACGTTCCGGAGGTTCAGAAACGCTGTTCTTTTCACGCCCACTTAGCGGCGTTTGCGCCTGCGCGCCAGCCTTCGCTTTCAGAACGGAAGTTAATAATCCTTGTCAGACCGGCTTGAATCGGTGGCCGGTTCTGTTTCCGGAGGTCATCGCGTCCGCCGACTGAGAAGAGGGTCTTACGAACCACGCTTGTGTGACGGCTATACGATGAGCTATGAGAACCGCCGGCCTTGGGGCCGCAGGGACGGGCCCCGCGCCTCACAGTCGTCGTCCTCTTCTTCTTCCAGCGGTGGCGGAGGGGGCGCCGGCGGCGGCAGAGGGAGCGCCAACCGCGGCCGACCTCCTCCTCACCTGAAGGGCCGCGAGATTGGCCTATGGTACGCACGGAGACAAGGCGAGAGAAGCAAAGAGGCCGAGAGGCAGCAGGTGGGTGATGGAAAAAGAAGAGAAGGAGCGGAAGAGCTCAGTTCTCCTCAGTTTGCGATGCGGGATAGGCCTTCGCCGCAATCAAGGCCGTTTCCCTCGATAGACTGCGAAGCCTTGGAAGTACGGCGAGGAGTTCGGCTGAGGGGCAGGGAATTGCTGCTGTAGAAACGACGGTGAAGTATGCCTTGAACGTGGGGGACTCTTCAATTTATCTCTGGGCTTCGAGCTTCTCCTATGAAAACGGAAGGAAAAAAAATTTACCTGTTTTCATGAATAGTGGTATACCTACATCAAATCACATTTTTGTGATTATTAGATCACAAGATTATTAGAATCCTAGACCAACATAGTTATGTGTGTGTAGATAGATTAGATAAGACAGATAGACAGAGAGAAGTAGATATTCATTTGTCATTTTTCCTAAGCAAAAGAAACTTCAGTTATTGTTATCTTTGAACCTCTCTGTCCCAGCTCTTTGATAAATTGGATTATTCTCTCCTTTTACTTTAGTTTACTTTATTGTCATTGCATCTCATAATGTAAATCTCTTTTTTAGGAGATTCTTCTGTGTGCACCGTATCAAATTGAACATAGTAAAACAAATGTGCTTGTATGATGATATTGTCATGCAGTTTTAGCTTGTGGTTCATTCATCTTGTGGAATTAATTCTTTTTTGATGTCTTTGTTAATCTATGGTATTTGTCACATTGTTATACAATTGCGTTGTTTTTAGTATGCCACTCAGACACTTCTAGCATACCATTTCCCCCCGAAAATAAGACCCTGTCTTATATTTTTTGAACCCCGAAATAAGCTCTTGGCCTTATTTCGGGATGGTCTTATTTTGGGGTGCATGGAGCAAGATGGGGCACCTCTTGCCATCTTACCTGATTCAAGCTCTGCATTTAAATATTTTTGAGGAGGGCTTATTTTCAGGGGGAGGCTTATTTTAGCGCATGCTCTCAAAAACCGGATTAGTCTTATTATCAGGGTATGTCTTATTTTCAGGGAAATGGTACATTTTACTACATGTAAGTAATTGTATGAACTAATTGCTATAGTAATTCCTAGCAGTTGGCACATGCTATGTCTTTCTTATCTAAGTCCATCTTCAGAACCTGAAAACTTTTAATTGGCCTTTTAGGAGTTCTGCTATTCTCTTCCACATTAGTAATTAGAAATTCTTCTTTTCCTGCTCACTGTCATTGCCCATCTGAATTTGGGAGCACATAATGTAATTTGTACATTATGTACAAATTATGTAATTTATACAGGAATAAAGATACTTATAAGAATGGCCCTGTTTCTTTTCACTCCCTCTGCCACATCCTCTGTCCACTTTGACATCCTCTAGCCACATCCTATTGACTCTTTGGATAACATTGGTAAGTGAGACAGTTAAATCCAAAATAATATTAAATACTACATGTTATATGTTTAATAAGATACCGGTATATTTTAATTACATAGAGAGCTGTGGTACATATGGATGAGCGCAGAGAAGAACAGATTGTACAACTGCTGAATACTGTCCAGAACAAAAATGAAAAAGAGCAAGAAGCTATGTCTTGGTGGTCTGATGAAGAAGGGTAAATAAGAACATTCAATCTTTTTTGTTTTAGACTTTATTTTTCAGTAGGAATTAGAAGCCAAGCAAGGACAGCTTAAGAATGGTAAAAATAGTAGTACAGTCTGATCTGATTTCATGTCCTGATTGCACTTTAAAAATGTAAGTTTTTAAATCATCTGGTTCAGTCCCCTTCCTTGTGTATCAATTTACTACTATCCCCAACAGATGGCCTTCTAGGTTCAGTTAAATAACTGCAGTGAAAGGAGAGTGGACCATCACCTAAGACAGTCTGTTTTAGTATTAAATAGTTCTCACTGTTAGCGTTTTTTTTTCCCACCCTGATGTATGATCAAACCTACTTTCTTGTCATTTATACCTTTGTTTCTTACCTGTCTTCTGCATTAAATCTAAATGGTACTGCCCATCTTTTCCATGACAGCCCTCCAAATATTTGAACACAGCTATCATATTCTCTGTTCCAGACTAAGCATAGCCAATGCCTCCAACTGTTCTTTTTAATCTTTTCCTTCCAGCCTTTTATCATCTTGATTGCTCTCCTGTGACATACTCCAGTATGTCATTAAGCTTCCTAAAATGCAGTGCCAGAATAAAGTAATATTTTTGGCTCAGTCAAATACTATTAATTTCTTGTGGAACATTGAGTCAAATACTTTATTATAGGCAGGGTCCACTAAATCCTTCAAATCATTGGTCAGGTAAATAGATCACTTTATCAAAAATGAGGATGTGAGTGTTTGGGCATGATTTATTCTTAACAAATCCATTATTTCCTGTATGCTGGCTGATTAATGTTTGATCCACTATATGCCACAGATTGACCATGTTGTAGTCAAAGTCATGACCAATATTTGCCTTTCTCCTATCCTCTGGCAATAATTCTATCTTCTGTGCTTTCCATTGTCCATGCTACCTGAAACCAGTTCTAGTTGAATCTCTATTGGGCGGGTGGGAGTGGAATGAAGTGTATGTAGTGTAGTATACATACAAGTAATCCTTGTTTAACAGCCACAACTGGTACTGGTAACTCTGTTTTTGAAGCAAAGCAAATACTAAATAAAACTGTAACTGCTTATGAACTTCAACATTCCTTTGCTCTACAGACTCGTGAAGGTTGTAAATGTGAGGATTGGTCATAAAGTTAGTTTTTCATTGCTGTCATAATTGCAAATGATTGGTAAGCAAGGAAGTTGCTAAATGAAGATTGCACACATATAGACGCGCGCACACATTTGTTTATTTGCTGTTGTGAAGCATTTAACAGACCTTTTTAGTTTGAAACATTGTCCATAGGTATTGGCATTATCAGACAGAGAAATTAGGTGAACTTTTGGTATTTATGAATGAACGTATTAACATATTAAATTGTCTTTTCAAAATGAATTACTTTAAATTATATGATAACTCTAGTCCTGTGAATAACAAACATGCTGAAGTTTGATTGCTTATGATGATGATGAATGTCCTTTACTGTCATATTCTAAATACCATTCCCAACACTTTCTCTGAACGTTGTGTCCATTGACAATATATTGTTTTTGTATTTGTATTAACTACTCAACAGCCCACTGAGGTCAGAGAGATAAGTGCATAGTAGCCATGATATTATACCTTACACATATAATTAAAGTTCTAGACTGCAGCTTATTTGAGACAGTCCTGTGATTTAAGCAGAGGGACAATGCCAGATTAATACAGGTGAAAACAGATTCTGCCAGATTCATTGAAATTAATAGCACCTATTAATTGTAGATGAGCAAATAGTTATAGATCAGAATTTTGTAATTAAATATACATTTCAATAACATGCACTTTATCACAGTAGGAATACTTGCAATTATTCCTTTCCAGGTATACAAATGAGGTTCCTACTAAAACAAAGCCGGTGGTGAAAAATCCTGTTGTGGAGAAGGCTCCTGAAAAGAAAAGGCCAGCACTGGAAAAATCGTTTCTGGTTCAAGATTCAGATTATCTCTTACAAGAAAATATGCCTGATAGTGACTTAGATGAACAATTTAAAGAAGAACTGAGAAAGAAAAAGTCTGATTCAAGATATATTGAGATGCAGGTACTGAGATTTTCTGAATGGCAGGATACTATAATTCAATAGAGCATGAGGTATCACTCTTACAAATCTAGAATCAGACTTAATTTCTGAGTTGATAAGTATAGAATTATAACAGACATTTTTTCCCTTCAGTCAAGAATGCTCAGCTATTGAAGTTTCATACTTTCTGAAATCCTGTTGGCAATGGAATGCTGAGATGGAAGTGAGGGAGAAAAGTAGTTTATTTATCTCTACTTGGAATTAATAATTTTCATAATAATATAGGGTCAAGGTCTAGGAATAATGAAAATAAATTGGCAGTTTAAATCACATTGAATTTAGTTTCAATGGAGCTAGAATAAAGCCTTATTTCTGCAACTTAGTTTGTGTCAGCAAACAAGGCACCAAAGTAATTTAACAAGACCAAACATAGTCTTAAACCAAAATTATGGGTAAGTGATTTGGCAGATAAAGTAAATCCAATAAGTGTTAGAACTGTAATAGATCTGGAAATGCTGTTGGTCTCTTGGTAAAGTGAAAAAACAAAACTTACTAAGCTCAAAAAACTCATGCATTGGGCTAACAAGTGAGATAATCTATAGGATTATGAATTATGTCTTCTGGCAAATATTCTTATAACCAAAAAGAGAAGACCGTTTGGAGGAGATACATAAGTAAATGCAATTATGTCTCCTCTGCATATCTTTGGGGTATCATTTTTGTTTCAAACCAGCGTTGTTCAGTTAACAACTTCATCTGTAAAAGTATGTGGATCTCGGCTCGCTACTAAGTAGGATAAGCATTCGTTTCCTCCTTAAATTGTGATAGCAGTGAGTAGCTGATCTGCACTAGGCAGTTTGTCAGAGCTTTGGTTTACTTCGAAAGATCTTGTTGCAGTCCATGATATTTTCACTGAGGCTAGTACTCCAGTGATATCACCAGTATGACTTAGAAAAAGGTATGCTAATGTATCTCTTTAGCAGAAATACTGTCTCCTAAATATTTGATACACTTTGATTAAAAAATTGATATATGATACTTTAAAAAAAATTAAATGTAAAGAGAATGAAATTATTGAATAGAGGATATCAAGGAATTTATGTCTTATAATTCTATTGAACTTTTAAGAAAAAATATGAATTAACCAAGTTCCATGTTCTTTAATTTGCAGAGATTTCGTGAGAAATTGCCTTCCTACAGTATGAGGAAGGTATGGAATGTTTATTGAAATAATTTGTTTGCATCTTTAACAGGGTTTGGATAAAGAGGGTTAATATGAACAAAATGAATGCTAAATAGCATGAGAGAAATCTCAATAAATATGAAAAAGTAGTGCAATAGGGTGATTTCTCTGAAGGAGTTGAAGCTTGATAATACACTAACAGGTGTATTATCAATTTCATTGAGGGCCACATCAGAGTTGGTGTTTGACCTCGTGGGTTCTGGGTTGGTTGTGGCCAGTTCAACATCACTTGTGTCAGGGGCCCCTGTGATGGCCCGAGCATTCTGCCAGCAAAAATGGGTTCCTGAGCTCCGTTTTTAGCTGCGACAGCCTCCTGCAATCCTCTGCCAGCGAAAACAGAGCTTGGAAAGGCCACTGGCCACTGGTCCTTCGCTATTCCCAGGTTGGTCCTGTGGGCCAGATCTAAGCACCCCCGGGCCAGATGTGGCCCGCGGGCCTTGAGTTTGACACCCCTACATTATAACATCAAATTTAATTACCATTTTTTAAAGAATTGTCATCTACTCTTCCTGCTGAGACAGTTATGAACCTAATACTAAAACACTACTTTTAGTTAATGTGGTTGACTAAAATGTAGACTCTAACTCAAGAAATTAAATAGCTACTTATAAAGTACTTAAAAACTGATGATGTATTAATGCTAACATTTGTTTATTGCAAAGCTATCTTGACAATTTTAAAAATTTTAGCAAAAAAAAAATAAAATGCCCCTTTTTAATATGTAAGGCTTGTACCAGCCATAGTACAAGGTAGAAAACAAGCTGTTTTTGTTTCTATTTAGTTCCATGTATTAATACATTTTTCTTATCAGAATTAAGAATAAATACAAACATTTCAGATCTAGTGCAGCTGTTTCTTTGCTGGAAATCCACAAAACAATAAGCATTTGGTTTCTGCAAATCCAGACTGCTTTTTAATGAATTCCCAATATGTCTGTTATTTTTCTTTTCCCAAAGGAGCTACAATTGGTATAATTGTTTCTGGCTGTATTGCGTATATTTTTTTTTTATGAATGATGTTTCCTTGTTAATTAATTTAATGTACATCCTATCTTAAAGGAGCAGTTCAAACAGATAACAAAATTGAAACCAAGCATTAACTTGAGCAGTGTGTATTTTATTTGCTTCATCGATGAATTGGTGCATGGATACACAGGTGCTGCATTTATACACACAAAGTGACCACTTTTATTCTTTTTAAAACAGGAGCTTGTCAACCTTATAAATAATAGTCGGGTAACTGTAATAAGTGGTGAGACTGGTTGTGGAAAGACAACCCAGGTAACCCAGTTCATTTTGGATGACTATATCGAAAGAGGGAAAGGATCTTCTTGCAGGATTGTGTGCACTCAGCCTAGAAGAATCAGTGCTATTTCTGTAAGTGGTATTTAACTCCATTCTGTAATTAAAAGTAGTAACTATGTTTTAGAAAAACATAGATTTTAATAAAGTATTTCTTTTTAAAAAAATTAAGGTAGCAGAAAGAGTTGCAGCAGAAAGGGCTGAAAGCTGTGGTAATGGAAAAAGCACTGGATATCAAATTCGCCTTGAAAGGTACGTGATTCTTGTTTACAGCCTGACATTTCACAGAATGCAGATTCTCTTGAACATTTTCCAGCCAGTTGGAAGTATACTTAACGTTTGAGTGGCTAGATCAAATTTTGTTTGATTTTAGTCAATAACTTGAACAAAAATGAAGCTCTGTACTTTGACTGGCCTTTAAAATCGGATACATGATTGCACAACTTTTGGAAACTCCACTGACGTATTGGAGTTGCAGCTTAACAATAATAGTTTTGTAGCCAAGCAATATTTTTACTGTGACAAGTATTTAAAAAGAGAAATGATTGGTTAGTCACATTCATGCATATATGTAGATACACCTTTATAATTACACTGTTATCATTCTAAGCACTGAAAAGAGATAGCACATAGACAGTGATTGACATAAAGAAAGATATAGTTTGGAAAATAGTAATGGAGAATTGGATTTATGAAGAAGGGGAATTTATGAATTTATGAAATTGCAGTGTCTGACTGCATGATGTAAGAATAAGAGTGGACATATCAAGAAAAGAATCAGGAGAAAAAAATAAAAAATAAGATGGTCTTATTTCAGAATGTCTAGGGCCGTGAAGGAAATGTCTAGGGCCGTGATGATGAACCTGTGGCACGCATGCCACAGGTGGCATGTGTAGCCATATCGGTAGGCACACGAGCTCAACTCTCACCAGCCAACTGATTTTCGGGCCTTCTGGACCCACCAGAAATAGGGAAGAGGCTGTTTCCTTCCTTCGGAGGACCTCGGGGGGGGGGGGGAAGGCCCATTTTTCTTTCTCCCCAGCCTCCAGAACCTTTCTAGGAGTCGGAGGAGGGCGAAAACGGCCTTCCCCACGCCCCCTTGAGGCCCTCTGCAGGCCGGAAACTGCCTGTTTGCCAACTTCCAGTGGGTCTGGAAGTCCCATTTTTTGCTGTCCCCAGCCTCTGGAGCCTTTCTAGGAGTCTGGGGAGGGTGAAAATGCTCCCCCTCCCCCGGAGGCCCTCCGGAGGCCAGAAATGGACCATTTACCAACTTCCAGTGGGACCAGAAGTTGGCAAACAAGCCATTTTTGACCTCCAGATGGCCTCTGGGGGAGGGGGGAAGACCATTTTCGCCCTTTCCAGACTCTAGAAAGGCTCTGGAGGCTGGCGAGAGCAAAAAACGGGACTACTGTGCCATTGCGTGCCAGGAGCGTGGGAGGGTCGTGACTCCTGTGCAGGGGCAGGCTGCATAGAATTATGGGTGTGGGCACGTACATGCATGACTATTACCCCGCTCCTGGCATGCAATGGCCAAAATGTTAGCCATCACTGGCCTAGGGCCTCACTGGTGGATCATGAATACCGACACATACTAAGGTCTAAGTTAGGCTTTAATGTGCGGCCTTTATAAATGCCTTAAATACCTGTTTGTTCTAGAAACACCCAAATGAGTTCAAGGAAAGAACAATGATGATTTAGTTATATTACAGGTTTCTGAAGCAAACTGTGATTGCAAAACTTAATTTTGGTTAGTGAGGCTAAAAGAGGGAAACATTAGGAGTGAAGATAAAGTGGATTATCTACCAATTAATTGCTGTTATATAATTATTGTCTGCCATGTTGAAGCGGATAAGATGTTGGGATGCTATATTTACCAGTGTTTGAAAGAATTAGGATGATTGCCAGCAAGATTACAAAATGCAAGCTATCATGACTGGTCTTCAGGACCATCATAAGATTGACAGTTGATACTGCTAGCTAGGCAAAACACAACATAAGTTAGAGTAAGTTAAACAAATGGTGACTTCTGGATCAAACATTAATCAAATGACTTGTGCTACTGTGACCAAAATGTGTGTATGTTGCTATTTCCTTAAATGTTGCTTCATTTGTACTGTGCTTTCTTTGTGGGTTGAAATTAAAGTAGTTCATAGCAAAAACGCAATGCAGGTTGTCTTTGTTTAGTGACCACAGTTTGGACTAACAACTCAGTTGTTTAATGAAGCGGTTCTTAAGTGAAACTACAACTGTGCTTATGATCTTAGTTCAGCTTTCGTTTCTTTTACAGACTTGTGAAGTTATTTGCAATGATTAGACATAAAATTACTTTTTCATCAGTGTTGTAACTGAACATGGTTGCAAGATGAGGTAGTTGCTAAATGAGACTTACCTATATTATAGTACTCAGTACAGTGCTTATGTGATTACATTGGAAGTGGCTTCCCTTTATCTTTTATTCTTACATTATATTATTCAGTTATTTGAATAAACTATAATTTATTGAAGTCATGCTACGGTTCCAATGAAAATTTTTAAAAAGGTGGACAACTACTATTTAAACAGTAGGACTTTGGGTATTGTTTTGTTCCAAATAACAAACAGAATAACACAGTTGGAAGGGACTTAGAGGTCTTCTAGTCCAACCTCCTGTTCATGATGCTCATGACTAAAGATGATTCAGAGAAGAATCCCCCAAATTAAAGAATAATAGTAAAGTTTAAAAATGGATTTAATAAAATGACCAAATTTTGCAAGATTTTGATATTCTCTTTTAAAATCTCCATATATTTTAGGCATCTATGTCAAAAATATTTTGAAATTTTGCACCACTATATCAGGTTCTGATGATTTTATGAGAGTTAAAACTATTATTTTTATTTTAGCCCCATATTATGGACAGTTCTCTTGTCCACCACTAGTACTTTGCAAATCACCCAAAGGGATTTTTAGTATAGTTAATGTAATACAATTTGTGTAGAACTAATTCCAGATATTCATTTTTGCGAAGAATTCCTTCCATTCTTTAGTGCAACTAGAATCCAGCAGAGGCATTTTCCTAACATTTTTTCAGCACCACTAAAATCTTTTTGTATTCTATTCAAGCAGCTTATAGATTGTTTCTAATGGCAGTGGAATATGATTGAATGCAAGTTTTGATCCACTCTATTGATTTCAATTGAGATTTTGTCTATGGAAATGTGTTGATAGAATTATAGTTGTCATCTTTATTTTGTACAGCCACTCACTTCATTTGAATCTTAATAAATGAATAGAGCTGTTGCTAAAGTCATATTGATTCATTATTGCTTTTAAAATTCTATGTCTCCCCTAGTCCTCTATTGATTTTTTTCAAATGCAAAAAAGGGGAAACTCAAGTATTCTTAATGGATTTCTTTCAGCCGGTTGCCAAGGAGACAAGGTTCAATTTTATACTGCACAACAGGAATTGTCCTGCAGTGGCTCCAGTCAGACAAGTATGTATTTTTTTTTATATATCAAAAGAACCAGTAATTGAGCTTTTCAAGGAATTATTTAATGGAACATTTGTTGCTGCTAACTATTGTACTTGCTATGGCTAATCATTTCCATTTACTTACAACTTTTTAATTATATTTTATGGTTTTGAAAACCACTGTGTCTTTTTCCTTTGTATTTTTGTTGTAGAGAATTGTCCAGTGTAAGTCATGTAATCCTTGATGAAGTCCACGAGAGAAATCTTCAATCAGATGTTTTAATGGCAATAATTAAAGACCTCCTGAATGTACGACTAGATTTGAAAATAGTTCTGATGAGCGCTACACTGAATGCTGAGAAATTTTCAGATTATTTTGGTATACAACATACTCAACATTTTAATATGTAAAATGTAATTAGTTTTAACTTGCTAGTTAGTATCTAAAAATCAAACAAGTCTACACTGAGAAATCAAGTGAGCATGAAACTAGTATTGAATACTTCTGAATCAAAATAGCTAAATCAAAATTGCTAATAAATGTGTGGTATGGCGCACATTTTTAAAATCAAATCAAGATGTATATAAATTTGGCAAATATTGCAAAATATAAAGGGACGTCAGGACAAAAATTAAACATATTTGAGTTTAATTTCAATTAATGTTTTATAGCATTTTTTCTTTGGCTAAAAAAAGGAGGTCCTTATAGCTTCACAGTGCAAAATAGGTGTTCCAAACTTAATATTTACATGTATATTTACATATTTTGAAAGGCAGAAATTAAATGAATTTATTGGAAAGGGGGGTTTGCAATGTGCGGGTCCCCTTCTTAATCCATTCCTTTGACACTTTGAAGACCACAGCACAATATCTGCTTTTGGTATTTCATGTGTAGATAATTTACAAGCATGCTGAGGCTTTAGTGGGTTTCTGCCAAGGCACTATTGTCCTTTGCTGCTTGTTGTAGCAACCTTTCTTGAATTTATGCAAATATATTCCATAGATGGGCTGTTAACTCATCCAAACAGCATCTTTGTATGAATACTGACATTCTGCACATTCCCAAGATGTTACAGCCTTACTCTTTTACCTTCTAATGCATAGATAAGTTTACAGTTGGGTTTTTTGTTTGTATAGTTTTATGTTCCTTATAGTACACTTGTGCATATGTAAAAGAATGCTTACATTCTTTTAAGAATCTAGATCAATGCAAAGTTTTTTTGAGAGGTTCTTTTATTCTGTATATGCTTCACATTTTTTTCTTCTGGTACAGTATTTTATACCTCTGTTTCATTCACATAGCAGTCTTGTTAAAAATGCTAGTGTTATAATATTTTCTCTTCTTTATGGCAGACGGTTGTCCTATGATCCATATTCCTGGCTTGGCTTATCCTGTCAAGGAATACCTTTTGGAAGACGTAATTGAGAAATTACGGTTAGTCAAAAGACTCCTTTTTTTCCTTTTCAGAATTAATTCTACTCTAGATTGAGTAGCATATAGATTTCAACCTAGGATAAAGTTTCCCTCTAATATTTTCTTCATATTCCCACACATGATCCTGTACCTAAACCTTTCAGAATAAATTTGAAGGTTAGTGGTTAATCTTCCCTAGTTCAACAAACATTCAAAGTTGTGATAACGCTGAATGACTGGCCTTGAAGTTCCAGCCATTGCATTACCCCCACAATCATGTGATCACAATCTGGGTGCTCAGCAACTGGCTCATGTAAGGGTTTGCAGCATTCCATGATCACACAATTGCAATTTGTATCCTTTTTGCCAGCTTCCTATAAGCGAGGTCAGTGGGAATTGGGCATGGAAGGTTGCAAGTTGCTCCCATTGCTTTACTCTCTTACAGAGAGAAAATTCCAAGGCTTTCATACTCCATAGCATATTTGCAACACTCCCTCCTGAATCTGCACACAATTGCATGGTTCCCCAGCACTCCCCTACCTGCCTTTTGGTCTGCTTGCAAGCTGCCCAGGATTTGCACCTTCCAGGCAGCTTCTGCATTGGCTTTGCTTGTGGGAAACTGGCAGGAAGTTGAAAGTCGCAGTCACATGAGGTCCTTACCCAACAACCCACGATTTTCACTTAACTATGGCAACAGTGATTGCTGGGATTGCTGTTGAGTCATATAGTCAATAGCTGTTATATGGTCACATGATGTAGTGCTTTACAACCACATTGCTTACCGATGGAAATTCCATTCCCGATAACATTAAGCGAGGATTACTTGTAGTGCAATAAAAAAAGTGAAAAACTATTTTGCAAACAAATCTAATCATGCTACAAGTCTGTAATCCTAACATTGTGTCTGTTCAAAGGTACATGCCAGAAAATACAGATCGCAGGCCACATTGGAAAAAGAGATTTATGCAGGGACATATAAGCAGACCAGAAAAGGAAGAAAAAGAAGAAATTTATCATGAACAATGGCCAGATTATGTAAAGCAACTAAAAACACGGTGTGTATATTTCTTTTCCCTTTTTAAAGCAACTTTTGAATTTTCTTTTATCTAATAATTCTTAAGTTTTTCTAAGGAAGCAAGCTATTGACTAACTAATAGTTGACTTCACGGTAAATATGTGAGATTGTGAAACAGAAGAATACAATTTTTTTAAAAAATTTTTGATAAGTGT
Source organism: Masticophis lateralis (assembly GCA_030761175.1). Classification (NCBI taxonomy): domain Eukaryota; kingdom Metazoa; phylum Chordata; class Lepidosauria; order Squamata; family Colubridae; genus Masticophis; species Masticophis lateralis. The sequence continues at coordinate 26,320,116 of JAUDYJ010000005.1, forward strand.
ATTGAATTTTCAATAAGTTAATTTATTTATAAAATAATTAAATTATTTATAAATTAACTTATCAAAAAATTTACAGAAGATGTAAGTAGCTGTTTAGGGGAAAGCAAAAAAAAAAAAAAAGTTCTCATTGCCTGAAAGCAAATAGTTTATTTAATGCAGTTTGTTTTTAGAACTGTTACCCTGGCCTTAACACACATTATAACTAGTTCTGTTCTGTTCTGTTCTTTTTTTTTTTTCCATACAATGAGAAAAGCAGCATAACCTTCTTAAGCATAGCAATTTGTATTGGCTGTAATGATTCTTTATTCTCTGCATGATTTCTAGATATTCAGAAGCTACAATTGATGCACTGGAAATGATAGATGATGATAAAATTGATCTTGATTTGATAGCAGCATTAATAAGATATATTTCTCTCGAAGAAGAGGTGAGTTTCTTATTGGCTAGTAATCTGGTTTGCTTGTTTTATTTACTTGTTTGTGCAGAGAAGTGTTAATATACATTGAGAAACAGTGAAAAGAGCCATATTGGTGTAGTGGTTAGGATACTGGCTTGGAAGCCAGGAGACTGAGTTCTAGTCCTGCCTTAGGCATGAAAGCCAGCTGGGTAACTTTGGACCAGTCACTCTCTCAACCTAGCCCACTTCATAGACTTGTGGGGAAAATAAGAAGAGGACCAAGTACTAAATAACTTCATCACATTGAGTTACTTATAAAACAATAAAGATGCAATAAAACATTTAAATTAAATAAATAAATAAATATTTCTTACTGTTATGCATTGCCTATACAAGTGTTAATTTATCTAGTATTGAATAATACTAGGCTATCAGGATTTTGACGATCTAAAGAGAAACCAGATTTTGACCATTATATGATGACTTTAACCTTTTTTCAATACATGATGAGCATGATGTAAGATCACTTCACTGCCATTCCAAACATTTGCTCAGATATATGGGCTGGGAAGAAAATTTATAGGCTTGAATGCATTATTTTAAGAATTAGTTAATTAGTTAATTTTATTTACAAAAGCAAATAGTACTAAGAAGAAAAATAGATGTAAATATTTCTGGTAGGCAATCTACAGTCCTGTTATTGTAAATTTCCTATAGAAACCCCACAAGCATTAAAGGAAAGATCTTGGTGTTGAAAAATTTCATGTTGTCCACTTGGGGTTTCATGGCATAGTATATCCTTTGGTTGTTGGAGGGTGGAAAAAAAAGAGAAAAAAATCTAGCCTTGGCTTCAGAGCTGTTTAAACAAGCTCTATTTAAAAAGATTGCCCTAGAATTATGTATGTGACCATGTTGTATTTTATATTTATGAATTTAAAAATGCAGATGTGTTGTTTAATATAACTGTTTTATATCCAGGAAGGCGCAATTCTAGTATTTCTTCCTGGATGGGATAACATTAGCACACTGCATGATCTTCTGGTATCTCAAGTTATGTTTAAATCAGGTAAAATCTTAAAACTGAAATTGTTTCTTTAATATTATATGGTAGGCTAGACTTTTTGTAGAATAATTCAGTAAATCATTTTCAGACATACAGTATATTGGCTTACATTACCTTACAATTTGGAACTGGAATGAAAAACTAAATCAATATTGTTGAGTAACTACTCTAATTCATAAAGCTATGTATATCTACATTATGTTGAATAATATAATAATGGCACTCTGAACCTCTCCTCTTATTCTGTTTACAATTGCTTTGCATGCTAGTGAATATCCAAGTCCTGATTTTCATGTTACACAATAGCTAAATTGATTAGCTGGGATTGTTGAACTGCTTGTTGTTGGAAAGGCAGCATAGTAAGTGATAATAGAATTTAAGGGATAGGTCAAGAAGGAGATGATGATGATGATGATGGTGATGATGATAGCAGCAACAATAACAGAAACATGTTATATATATATATCACTGTAATGATTCTGGGGCTTTGGCTGATCAATGCTAATGTAATAGATTTAAACTACAATCCGATGTCTACACAGTTCTGTGAAAAAAATATTTACCCCTTTCATATTTTCATTTCTGAATGTTTGTGTGCCTTTGCCATTGAACTTCATATAGGTTTTGCTAACCTATTAAGAAAATCTAACTAAACAGATAATACTAATATTTAGTGCTTTTTTCATTTATTTCATAAACATTTATTTAACAAGCTGTAAACATCTTGAATTGCACCTGGAAGCGGATTAGCAGCCAGTGCAGCTCACGGAGCAGTGATGTTGCATGGGCCATTCTTCGGATCACAAAAACTGCCTGTGCCACCACAATCTGTACCAGCTACAGCTTCTGAATGCTCTTCAAATGTAGAGTGCACTACAATAGTTCAGCTGTGAGACTAGAGCGTGAATGGTTGCACACAGTATAATTGCAATATAAGTTGAAAAAGATCATCTTACTGATTATCCATTTTAACATATCTGTATTAAGTTCATACATACAATGTTTACTGGGACAGTGTAGACTATTTTAAATAGGATTATTTAAATATATATTATTTAAATAGGATATATTAGTGTAAGGAAAACGTTCCCCTGTCCATGAAGCATTAAAGTAGTATCATCCTCTGTAAAGATTGGTGTGCTTGTTTGAAGATTCCCCTTTCTCCCTTCCACGCACAAATTGTTGACTTTGTCTGATTTTCATGCCCACACAAACAGGCACCTTGAGAGAAACTTTGGAGCAACTGTTCCCCTCCCCTCAACTGTTAAAATTGTACATTTGGAACGGAGAACAAAAATAATCTAGGAAACCCTTCGTAACACAGAGAAAAACTAAATCATTCTTGAGAAGTGACTCTTCAGCTTTCCCTTAAAAATTAGCAGAGATGGAATACTCCAGTCTCCATAGATGAAGAGATCCATCCCTTTTAATGTTTTATACATTGCTGAATGCTGGGAAATTTTGATTATATATTTATCATTATTCTTTGTCAAATCCATCCATTCCAATTTATTCAATACCTATCCTAACACTGAAAATGTACAGTATCTTAATAACAACAAATGTGGCTGTATTAAAAATAATATTTAGTAAAACTTAAGTTTTTAATTAATTGGAAAGTATCTTTGAGAACTGTTTGTACAGTTTCATTATCTTTTTATACTTAAGTTCTTTACTTTTTCTGTTTCCTGAATTTCACATACAGCATCCTGTGTATTTTATTTTTCAGATAGGTTTGTCATCATACCTTTGCATTCATTAATGCCTACTGTTAACCAGACTCAGGTATGTGTAACTGGTGCTAACCATAACTTTATTAACTTTATCTGTAGTAGTAGTCTTCCCATACTGACTGTATCATTTGGTGACCCTTTGAAGTTACAGCAGTGTAAAAAATAATAGATTTACAACCAGTCCTTGCATTTATGACTATTGCAGCATCTTAACAGTCATGTAATTACCATTAGGGTGCTTTGCAACCTGGCATTTATTTAGCTCATTTCTACACCACTCTTTAAGTGACTCTGCATGATTTATAGTAAGAAAATGCTATAGTATAAAAGGAGAAATAAAAGCAGAGTTAAAACTAATGTAAAAACAAAGTTAAAAATTGAGCTATTCAAGTTACAAAGCTAGAAGGAGCTACTTTACATCAACAACCACCCGCAAGACTGCATATCCCTTTTATACCTGCCTGTCAACTGGCAAAGTCAGTTCTGATCCCCATTTGTTTGCAACTGGCTTGCAACAGAGTTAATAGGGAAGGCGGAAGTAAAATCATAAGTCATGGTCAGTGATGTTTTGTGTGGTGACCATGGTGCTAAGCAGTTAATTTGCCGGTTCTAATTTTGGTCACTAAGTAACGTCTATCTGTTGTGGAAAATGTATGCATCTCTGAAAAATATCTTAAATTTGAATATGATATTTATTGTTGATTTAAATTAATTTAGTCTGGATTATCAAAAAAATCATTTATTTATTCATTATTTATTCATATTTATTTATTCATTTATTCATTTAAGTACATACTCAGAATGTAGCCATCTTAAATCTCATGTGATAGAATGATCTTATATTACCCACCTTTCAGGAGTGTTACGTATACCACACAAAGTCTTGTGGAGTTGATTATAAGTAGTGCAAAATAAATGATAAACATATCTCTTAAGATAAAGAACAGTGCTTTAATTAGGGGAAGTTATTCTATTTTCAAACACTTTTTTTCCCCAAGAGATTACAGATTGTTGGTGATAATCAGATTTTAACGTAACAAGAATAGATCCATTTGTCCATGGCACTTGAGTATGTTAAGAGTAGTTCAAATCACACTGCTTTGAGCAAATCTATTCTATATATAATAAGTTTATCTTCAGCTTCCATATTGCATCTTTTTTGTTTCTCTTTGATTGCTAGTACTTGGTATTTAAATGATGTGTTTCAAATGATATATTCATTTTTTGTTTTAACTGAAGTAATTTAATAAATTTAATAAATAATATATTAAAAATCCTTGTAATAAAAATGGATTTTATAAAAACATTTATTAACTTTTCCATGTTTTTCTTTAGGTGTTCAAAAAGACCCCTCCTGGTGTTCGTAAAATTGTAATTGCTACAAACATTGCTGAGACTAGGTAAACATTAGTTTATGCTTCTAGAAATATATGAAATTAACTTATTAGGAAAAATTTGACTAGCTTAATAAAAATTAAGGTGATTTCTTTGCATTAAATTGCACTGCTGAGTTTAAAGTTAGGGACAGTGCCCGTGGCAACTTTGCTGAACCTATGATAATTTTATTGTCAAGAATTGCAGAATTCTAAACTAGGATATGAACTGTCTGTGCTGGGAAATTGTGGACGGCATCAAATTGAATAAGGAGGCTAACAGAATAAATGCAAAGATGCTTTATTTCTTTTTCCTTTTTTGGTTATGCCTCAGAAGGCACATCTGAAATTAAATGAATAGTATGTTACTATTCTGCTTACACTGCTAAGTTTCCACTGTGCTAGTCTTAGTTAAGGCAGATTTATTTGGCTTAAGGTACCTGTTCTACAATTATTTGATGCTCAGACTGGCAATTCTTATTGATGAAATGTAGCTAATTATATGTAGAATTAACACAATGTCAAAGTTAAGTATTAAACATTAAGCAATTCCAACAAGTTCCTCCCAGTTATATCTGGCAATGTGGTTTAATTCTAATATTGCAGTGTAAATTTGTCCTATGATAATTTCTCCATTTCACACTACAGTATTACCAGGATTGCCTTTTTTATCTTATTTGTCTTTTTGGCAAAGGAGGAAAGAAGGCATCAGCCAATAATTGTTGCTGTTCCTTATGGCTTGATTCATCAGCAATGAGTGGGGGAAAGGACAATGTTTATTTCTTTGAAGGAGACAATTACTTCATAAAGGTATTAGCTAAGAATCTGTGTGATGTAGATATGCAAATTGCTTTTCTGTTTCTCATTTCTGCAGTATCACCATAGATGATGTAGTTTATGTTATAGATGGAGGAAAGATAAAAGAAACTCATTTTGACACACAGAACAATATTAGCACCATGGCTGCAGAATGGGTTAGCAAAGCAAATGCCAAACAAAGAAAAGGGAGAGCAGGCAGGTAAGTGTAATACCTGTTGTTATAAGATTTGTTCAGTAGGAAAATGTTGGTTTATTTGGAACATTTTCTAATTAACTTTAAAGACATTTCATTTTTTCTCTTCACTGCAGATGCTTTCTTAATACTAAAGCCTTATTGCTTCTGTATTGCTGACTGGGTCTTCTAATTTTAATACTTTTTTAATGAGTGGAAAAATCAAGGTAGTATAGCAGAGCCCCACTATGTTTTATGGTAAATATATCAGGGCATTGGGTAGAAATTGCTTTATCAAGTGCAACCCCCTTGCTATCTTCATAGTTCACTCAGTCAGGTGCTTAAACTATGGGAATTGATATCTGAATTGTATGTATTAGTATTTTCTAAAAAATGCTTTACTAATTTTATGATTATTTTCTCTGGTATTTAAACTTAATTTAAATATTGTGTAAATTCAGTTGTTTGATTTTACTGTTCCTGTGATTTCTTGATACTGGCATTAAAAATTGTATGTAATATGAATTACAATAAAAAACATGAACTCTACATCTGAATGTATTATAACCATTTTGCCATCAAAAGCTGTTGGAAGCCTCAAAAGAATTCTGCTTCTTCTTTTCCCTACAAATGTGTACAGATAACATGAGATGTTGAATTCAGAGGGCCAGATCCTTTTTTCTTGACTTGATGTTGCATGTGTTTGTAAACTAATCACTCAGTGTGGATTTTATCAGTAGTATTTTTTATTCTAGGTGTTATCCATTTACTAACCTTCATTTAAAACCTATAGTTCAACATTAGTTGCATATAAATATTTGTAAAGCCCCAATTCCAAGCATCTGAACAAAATCTATTAATACCCTTTGTGAAGGATTTTTCTCGTTCTGTGTGTACCCATATTTATAATTGTCTCTGTAGTTTTCCTGGCAAGATTTTCAGAAATGGTTTGCCATTGCCTTCTTTTTAGGGCTGAGAGAAAGTGATTGGCCCTAAACGACCCAGATTCCTGGGTGATTTAGGATTGGAACTTCCTGTTTCTAGACTAGTGCTTAACCATTATATCAAAATGGCTGTTTCTATAAGACAGTGGTGTCAATATGTATTAATTAATACTATGTATCAGTATTCCTAAAACTATAAACGAGTGGTTTTTGGCCTCAAGATGTTTGCTTAGGGCTTATAGGAAAGATAGGCTGCAAAGAAATTTTATAAATAAAATAAAAATGATAAAATATAGACCATTGACCATCTTATAACTGCTTCTGAATTATATATTACTGTGATGGCGAACCTATGGAACCCTCTCTGATGGCATGCGAGCCATTGCCCCAGTTCAGCTCTGCTGCGCATGCGACACACCTCCCACCGGCTGGCTGGTCTTTGGGTCTCTGCCGGTGCATGCATAGGGGGGTGGGGCACGTGCAGGAGGTGTGTGTGCATGTGTGGGGGGCGCATGGGCAGGACCTGCATGCACATTGCATTTGAGGGATTTACTTTAGGCAGTCAGTTCGGAAAAGGGTTAGCCATCACTGATACATTAGATAGGCATGGATATTAAGTTTGGTGTTTCCCATTGTAGTTAGTTTAGATTATACAGTTTGAATTCGTATGTAATGTACAGCTACTAAATAGCTGTAATTATACAAAGTATTCTTATTACTACTTTGGTAAAAATACTTAATAGAATATATTATACTTTTATAGAGTCCAACCCGGCCACTGCTACCACTTGTATAATGGTCTTCGTGCCAGTCTGCTAGATGATTATCAGTTGCCTGAAATCCTGAGGACACCTTTGGAGGAACTGTGTTTGCAAATCAAGGTAATTTACACAATTGGGACAGTGATAATATATCCTCGTGAAGCTTTGGTCTTGCTCTTTAGGAAACCGATTTTGATAAAAATGTTGAATTGATCATTCAGTAACTTTTACAATAATTCTGAATTTCTGGGTGACCTAGTTCAAAGCTAGGATCCTAAAAGATGTTGGCATATAGAAATCAGAAACAAAAATAAGGAATAAAAAATAATAAGTTGATATCAAGCACATTTTAAAAATAGCAAGCACATTTTAAAAATTATTAATCATTAATCATAATTATTAATGATAAAAAAAGTTCTAGCTAAATTCTATAATTACCTACTAGATGAAGACAGAGCCGAGGCCACAGCTAAAAATCAATTGAGAGTATGGGAAAAAAACATTGGACACAGCTTAAATTTTAGTGAATGGGAAGAGACATGGAATAAAAATTATAAATTGACCAGAGCTGCGATTTATAAGGAGAATCAATATAAAATGCTCCACAGGTGGTATCTAGCTCCTGCTAGACTAGCAAAGATGTTCCCCAATATGCACCAAAACTCCTGGAAATGTGGCTATGGTCAGGGCACCTTCTTTCACATGTGGTGGACATGCCCTGAAGCGAAAAAATATTGGAATAGAATTGGGAGATGGTTACAAGAAATAATTAGAGAAGAAGTAGAGCTGGCACCAGAATTATTTCTCCTGGGAATAGTGAAGAAGAGATATGGAAAGAAAAAGACCCACTTAATAATACACATAACTACAGCTAATAGGTTGGTCTATGCTCAATACTGGAAAGAGAAAGTCCTGCCACCAGAAGAATTTATATTTAGGAAAGTACTGTTCTGGCCCCATGCCCAGAAATAACCTCCCCTCAGACAATCAGAGTCTAATGAACTGGCAGGCAACCAAGTAAGCTGATAACAGAGGTTGGCAGCAATCCGCAGCTCCTTGCCAACATCTTTATTAATAGGTCCATCACATACACACCACCAAAGCTGAGACGCAGGGCCGATTCAAAACTGGGATCCATGAATCTTTGTTTTGTTCATCACAAAGATACGGCTGCAATCCCTCTCTTATATAGTCTGGGAGGCGTGGTCCACCAGCTAATCACGACCACGCCTTTTCCTCTGCTGGGCTCTCCTGTCTCTCCGACGCTGGCGAGGATCCAACCAAAACTCACTCCCCTCGTCAATGTCCTCCTGTGGCTGCGGGGACGAGCTTGGCTCTGGGCCTATCTCCTGCCCTTCGGTGTCCTCCGGAGGCATTGCCAGAGTCCTCCCCTGCTGATGACGCAGGCTCAGGCAACAGAGCCACAACAAGTACTAGAGTGCGCAGAGATGAGTAAATTAACTCATGAAATAAATAACGATGAAAACTCTGATTATTATACTGGGAAAGGTGGTACGAATGGATGAACAATAAAATCAAAACAGGAGTAAAAGGTGTGTTAAATAAACAATAACAAACATCATAAGTGACACCAGGTAATATGTATGTATATATATAAACACTGCATATCCGATGTTAATAGAAATGTAAATTTTTGTATGTATAAAAACTTAATAAAGTATATTTAAAAAGAAAAAAAAGATTACCTGAAAGGTTTAAATGGACATTTTTTGCTTTGAGGTAAAAAAAATTAAATCTTGTGAGAATAATGTGGAATAAAATGATTAATTGTCCATTGGTTAATGTTGACCTTTTACTTTGATTAATTAATATTAACTTAATATAATTGTGTTGTTATTCAGACTATTGATTCATATACATATTGGCTGTCAAAGATTTTAAAATAAATCTTGAGTAGTAAGTATTAAGTATATTCAGTTTGTTGTTAGCATAATTTCTAGTTGATTTCATAATATATATTTATTTATTGTTATACTTTTATCCCATGTTTTAATTTAATTTAATCCAAGGTGACATATACAGGTAGTCCTCAACATACAACCACAATTGAACCCAAAATTTCTGTTGCTAATCAAGACAATTGCTAAGTGAGTTTTGCCCCATTTTATGATGGTTGTTAAGTGAACCATTGCAGTTGTTAACTGAATAATGCGGTCATTAAATGAATCTGACTTCGCCCATTGACTTTGCTTGTTGGAAACTAATAGGGAAGGTTACAAATGGAGCCCGGGACAGTGAGACTATCATAAATACATGCAAATTGCCAAGCACCCAAATTTTGATCATATGATCATGGGGATTCTTCAGCAGTCGTAAGTGTGAAAAATGATCATAACTCACTTTTTTCAGTGCTGTTGTAACTTCGAACAGTCACTAAACAAATGGTTGTAAGTCAAGGACTACCTGCATACCTAATGTTCCCACTGCCTATTTTTCTTATAACAACCTCCCTGTGAGATGGGTGGGTCTGAAAGAGACTGGTTACCCAGCTGGCTTTTATTCCTAAGAGGAAATTACAGAAGTGAATTTCATGATTTCTAACTTCCCTCCAGAAGTCAGATTGGCCTCCTTGGAAATACTTTTTCGTAGACTAGCAATGGATGAATTCTTGAGAATTTCAGGGATGTGCTTTTTCTCCCATCATCTTTTCATGTTCTATGTCGTATTGTTGGTTTTGAGTTCCATGAGCACATTTGGAGTTTTGGAGTCATTAGGGTTGTGAATTAGGTATGTTTGTTTAGTTTTCTTACAGATGATGTTTGATTGTATTTGTTTTACTTTATCATGAACAGATATAATCAAGTACAATCATGGTTTTCTTTCAGATTTTGAAACTTGGAGGTATTGCAAACTTTTTGATGAAGCTCATGGATCCACCTTCACGGGATGCTGTGTTGCTGTCCATAAAGCATCTAAAGGAGTTGGTGAGTTTCTTTTTCTCTTGCTTGTATACAGGTAGTCCTTGACTTGCAACAGCTTAGTACCCATTCAAAGTAATAACGGCACTGAAAAATATGACTTTTGACTGTTTTTCACAGTTACAACCTTTGCAGCATTTCTATGATCATGTGATCAAAATTCAGATACTTGGCAACTGGTTCATATTGATCACCTTTTGCAACCTTCTGACAAGTAAAGTCAATGGGGAAACCAAATTCATTTAACAACCAGGTTACTAATATATTAAGTGCAGTAATTCACTTAACTGTGGCAAGGAAAGTCGTAAAATGGGGCAAAACTCACTTAAATGTTTCACTTAACAACAGAAATGTTGGGCTCAATTGTGGTCGAAAATCGAGGACTACCTATACTAAAAAATTTATTCATACTTAATTTTAGAGTGATCATTGAAAAGTTAAAGAATTGCCATATTTAGCCTAAAATAATACATCATTTACTGTAATAATTATGATATTTTTATAATAAACAATATTGGTATAACTACAAATACAAATTTAACATTGCAGCTTTCCAGATTCAAAATATGTTCCTTTTTGAAATTATAAGTCTTTCTTCGAATTGCAAAAGAAATGGTCACTTACAAATAAAATATAACATTATAAATTTTGTGTTTATAAATAAAATAAATGTGAATAAATAAACTACCATAAGCAATGGATATTTATTTTAATAATTTTAGTTACACATTTTATATTTTTTTTAAATGAAAGCTTTATTTTTTGCTTACAAAACATCAACTATTAAACTTTTTTTTAAAAAAAAATCATGCCTAGAATTGTATGTATATTGTTTATGTTCTGTTGTTCTTGTATATTAGTCTGAATCCATTTTTGAATTTTCTTGTCTTTATTTTGTCAATGGATATAAAATGCAAGGAATGGCTTTGATATGTGACATACAACATATGATATGTAAGCATTGTGGTCATTTTCTATTTTCATATGATGAAAGGATAAGTTTGGAATAAACAGAGATATTCTTACAGTAAATATGTCATGCTAGATATTAAAACAGTAATGTGGCTGCAAGAAACCTAATAATTGTCCTAATAAACCTAATTTAGTAGCTTATTGACTTTATAAGCCTAATTTAGCAGCTCATTCTTCTTTATTAAAGCCATTATCCATGCTCTGCTCTTTCGTATTGTATGTTTTTTCATTGATTCTGTCTCTTTCCTCTTCCCACTGATAGAATGCATTGGACAGACAAGAACAGTTGACGCCCCTTGGTGTCCACTTGGCACGATTACCTGTGGAGCCACACATTGGAAAAATGATTCTGTTTGGAGCTTTATTCTGTTGCTTAGATCCTGTTCTCACTATTGCAGCTGGCCTCAGCTTCAAGGACCCCTTTATCATTCCCTTGGTAACGTATCTGAAAATAAAATTAAAAACATGTAAAGTGCCTTTTTAAAATATGTTAGTAAGAAGTAGCTGGCAGAAATCCAATGTTTTACTTGATTCTATTCTAATTGTAGCAAATCCAATGACACTTTGTTGCAGGCTCAGAGTGATTTTTTTAAAACTGTAAACAGATGAAAAATGTTCTTTGTTTATCTCAATAAGTATTTTTCTCCTCTAAAGGGTAAAGAAAAATTAGCAGATGCAAGAAGAAAGGAACTCTCAAGAAATTCTAAAAGTGATCACCTGACTGTTGTGAATGCTTTCAAGGTAATTCTGTTACAATTGGCAATCTGTAGTAATTTGAGAGGGTAGCTGCCTCTTTGAAAGAAAAGCATGCAGAACTCATAGATATAACAAATCTTCATTGCTGGGCAATGAATGAAAGCCATAGGAGTTTTCTTACTGCGGTATATATTTAATTTACTGGCAGAGTGAAGCTTAATCCATGTTGTAAATACTTTAATATAGAAAGAAAAATCTTATATCAGTAGCTGCCAGGGTGGATAAAAATCAATTTTTAAAAAATCGGATTTTTTTTATTTTTATCAAATTTATTGTAATAAAATGCTTTTGGAGTAAAAATCTATCTAAAGATAGTTTTCTATTTAAGATACATTCATAATTTAGTTTATTCAGCATGAAATGGAGCTTAGTTATGTAGCTAATGCTGTATATTCTACAATATTGGGACTGTTGTGGGGTGAAATCTACTTCCTTGCTGGTTCGGAAGTGCACGCATCATGCGAGAGGGAAGCGAGGGTCACGTGCGTGCAGACCCTTTTTTTAAAAAAAAAAATGATTTATATCCGCCCTTCTCTGGAGACTCAGGGCGGCTTACAGTGCATTAAGCAATAGCCTTCATACTTTTGTATATATTTATACAAAGTCAGCTTATTGCCGCCACAAACTGGGTCCTCAATTTACCCACCTTAGAAAGGATGGAAGGCTGAGTTGACCTTGAGCCTGGCTAGGATTGAACTCGCAGAATTACAGGCAGATGGATGTTAATTGCTGCCTTTAGTAGGAGGCATTAGCCCCCTACGCTACTCAGGCTCTTTTTGCGCATGCGCAAAATCTGTGCATGCATACAGGGTAAAAAACACATTTTAACCAGGAAGTAACAATACCCGGGCGGGTGGGCAGAGCCTCATGCAGCTATCACTACCGGTTCTTCGAATCACCTGCTACAATTGCTACCGGATGCCCTGATTCAGTCCGAACCAGGAGCATTTCACCCCTGGACTGTTGGTGAGTCAACAGCAGATCAGAGATAACAGTTGCTCTTTAAAAATTATAATATAAATTGAGTTGATTTAGATTAAGCCTTTTTACTAGTGATTTAAATCGTGATTTAAATCAACTTGATTTAAATCAAATCCACCCTGGTAGCTGCTGTGATTCATTCTAAATAATCTTTAAAACTTCAATGTTTCATCCAGTTTGTATATCACAAAGCCCCTTTATCTTTGTTTTAAAGCCTAAGATTAATTACTTCAAATGTGTTTGTGAACAATAAAAAATCTTGTGATAGTTTAGGTAAAGTTAAGCTTTTGGATCATAGTCCATTAGTTGCCTTATTAAAAATAGTGCTTTGGAATTAATTTTACGCATTTATTACATTTTTTATGCCGCCCATCTCCCCTACAAGATGACTATGTGTGACGAGATTATTCCTTTCCTATTCTTATTAGAACACATAATACTATAAGGAAATACTATTTATTATACTATTTGGGGCTTTTTCCTGTTTTGGATAAATACATAACAGAGACTATCAGTATATGCACTTTTTCAAAAATAATGTATTTTAATTATAAAATTTCCTGTTTCTTGTGAAAATTCCTAAATCTACTTGGTATCTGGCATCTCATTGTATTTTAACGAGCACATTTATTCCATGGTTTTTCTTTGAATTTCATTTCATTTCATTTCATTTATTTCAATTTATATACCGCCCTTCTCCCCGGGAGGGGGACTCAGGGCGGTGAACAACCAAATTTAAAACACATATAATACAAACATTAAAAGAATGATAAAATTAAATTAAATTCATTGGCGTTCCAAATAAAATTCTAACCCCATTAAAATACCCAATTTAAAACCCCAGAAATCAATAAGAAAAATTTTGTTAAAACCCCCATTTAAAAACAATCAAGCAAGGCCGGCTTGTTGAAATAAATAGGTCTTAAGGGCCTTTCGGAAAGTGCGGAGGTCCGGGATCAAACGAACTTCTGGAGGCAGCTCGTTCCATAGGGTGGGTGCCCCCACAGAGAAGGCTCTCCCCCTGGGGGCCACCAGCCGACATTGCTTGGCTGATGGCACCCTTATTAATCTAGTAAGGCCTGTATTACAACATAAATCTTGTTTTCAGGGTTGGGAAGAAGCTCAGCGGCGTGGTTTCAGATACGAGAAGGATTATTGCTGGGAGTACTTTCTTTCTTCCAATACCCTGCAGGTAATAACTGTTTGCCTCTTTTGGAATGTAGAGAATCCAGACTACATTCCACCATGTTGTCTGTGGCAGGAAACTGCATTTTACAAAATCTGCAAGAGATTACTTGGTGCTTACATGTTACTCTCTAGATGCTACGAAACATGAAAGGGCAATTTGCGGAACATCTCCTTGCAGCCGGGTTTGTGAATAGTAGGAACCCTAGGGACCCCAAATCCAACATTAACTCAGGTAAATGTTGAGGGGGAAGCAAAATAACAGGGAGGCTTTCAGTTCTTCCATTGAGAGTTCCACTTCCCCTGACTGTCTTTTCTTCCAGAAAATGAGAAGTTACTCAAAGCTGTTATCTGTGCTGGACTATATCCAAAGGTGGCAAAAATCCGAGCAAACTTCAGCAAAAAGAGAAAAATGTAAGGCTTCTGAAAATTTACTCTGAGACTATTTATAAAGATTATATATATGCATATAGATTAATTTATTAAACAGAGCTCCGTAATACTGCAGCAAATTTACTTGGTATATTGGTTGTCTTTTAGCACTTCTGCCTGCTTGAGATTTGGTATGTAATCATTGAAGAGAATCCTTTTCGATGAGAACTCTTAGGTGTCTGACTTTTTTTAAAAAACAAAAACTGGCATACAGGTAGTTCTTACTTAATGAACTTAATTGGGTCCAGGAACTCTGCTGCTAAGCATAGCTGTCACTAAGTGAGAAATTGGCATGACTGTGCTGTCTGGCTAGAAAGAGATAAAACAATTCAGTTTCAGAACATTGACTATTGCTTGCCTCCTAACAATTCCCCTCCACTGTCTTGCATACACCAAAAGCAATATGAACACACTCCTGGGCTGGGAGCCATGAGGTCCTATGCAGACTTACTCTCTTGAAATCCCTTTATCTCTAATCTCTCCACATTCTAAGGTGGGGGGAAAGGAAAAAAAACTCAAGCTACTCCTGTAGGCAATCTTTTTGCTTTATCCTCCCGCTTTGCAGAGGCGGGAGAGTTTATTTATTTATTTATTACATGTATTTATATGCCGCCCTTCTCCCGAAGGACTCAGGGCGGCGAACACAAGTTAAGAAACATGTACAATAAAATCGTATTTTAAATCAAATAACTAATTAATGATAAATAATAAACCCAGAATCAGAGTCAGCCTATTTGCTTGAAATATTTGCTTGTTTAGAGAGGAAATGATTTCAAGAGAGTAAACTGTTGCATTATCCCCCTGGCTCCTAGCTATATCCTAATCATCACCGTAATCTAACCCACCCCCTCCCCCAGAAACTGAATTTGAGGATTATTTAGATTTGATGTAAAGAAATTGACTAATCTGATGTTATTGAAAAATGTAATTTTGATTGTATCAACATCTGAAAGCTAAAACAAGTTGCAATAATATTGTTTTGTCACTAGATGGTGTTGCTAATGAACATTTTAACATCTTAGCTTTTCTCTCCTTTACATATTCTAAAAGTATATTTGTTTAACAAAAATACGTTAATTACATATTTCTGGGATATCTTTAATACTTTAATTAGGAAATGGTAGAAGATTGCTTTTTATTAATACCAGAACATATTCTATATGTAAAAGGTAAATAACAAGGCGGTGGATCATTGATTTGGAACTATCTTTGTGGAAAAAGCAATCTTTTAAACACATAGAGGAAAAATAAAATAATGTATACATACAAGTGTATTACATATTCTGGTAGGAAACTAACTGGATTCTTTTAATTTTTATGGGGAATTTTAAAGGATTTTTCTTAATCTCTTTTGCATGTACTTTCTGGTTCTCGTCAAAGTTTTAATGTAATGTTTCTTAACCATGGCAGACATCAACTCCCAAAATTCCTTAGCCCGCCATGGAGTTGAAGTCCATACATCTTAAAGTTGCCAAGGTTGAGAAACATTGGTTCAGTGTATAAACTACTTTCTAATGTATTTACTGAGAGAAGACATATATAATGTTCCACATCTACATTTGCGGATCCTTACATGGAATAATTGTTTTATTTCATTCAGGGAACTACAGTCCAGATTTTCTCCAATTTTCCCCATTCCTAGTCACCTCTCCATGGTACTTTTTTCAGAGGCTCCCCCAACTCTTAGGGCTAGTCAGAAGTCAGTGTCTCACTGTAGAATGGAGAATAAATCAGCAAATGGTCATTAACTTTTTCAGGCCTTTTTAAAAAAAATTATTTTTTTTTGTTCCTGTACATCTCTATCCTGTAAGTTGTAACTGCTTTCTGTATTTCAGGGTTAAAGTTTCCACCAAAACAGATGGAACAGTAAATATTCATCCAAAATCTGTGAATGTTGAAGAGACAGAATTCCATTACAACTGGCTAGTTTATCACTTGAAAATGAGGACGAGTAGCGTAAGTTCAACATTTTTTTTACTAATTTTAAATATGAATGTGTTTATAAATGGACATTGGCTGAAACAATTACGGACTTTTCATCCCAAACAACCCGTATTAGCTACAGATATCAGTTAGAAATAATTAAGCTTTTCTTGAAAAATTAATAGCTAGTAGCTAGATAATCCTAGACTGGAAGATACCAGTATTAAGATGAGTATTAAGTATTAAATACTTAGTATTACGTATTGAGAAGTATTAAGTACTTAATATTTAAGTGTTAAGATGTTGCCGGTAGGAATAAATCTCTATGAATAAATCTTATATTCACTTTTATATCATGCTTTTGCTTAATAGAAAGCAAAAAGGTACAAAGGTATTATTACCTTTGCTTACCATTTGGCCCTATGTAATACTGTTAGTAGTATAAAAGAGAAAACTTTTATGTAATTATTACAAAAATATCTGAGTTGATTTGCATTCAGTCAAGTGCCATAAAGGGCTATTTAAGACTGAATGATAAAACAAGCCTTAAATTAATTAATTAATTAATTAAGTTAAAGTCAGTGAATTAAATAAGTATGAAATGCCTGATGGGTTAGAAATAAAAACAAACACTGCTTATTTTTTCTTTGTGGTTACAGTAGAAAACAAATGTACCTTGCAAAGCTGCAAAAATGGGGTTTATTTCTTTCATTGTAAGTCATTATATACTGTGCTATATGGACATTGTAAAGGCATTTAAAATCAAATAATGTTCCAAGGTCATATATTACTATGTTTATTGTGTGGTAAATATTTTTGTTACTATAGATATACCTGTATGATTGTACGGAAGTTTCGCCATTTTGTCTCTTGTTTTTTGGAGGAGATATTTCAATTCAAAAGGACAAAGATCAGGATACAATTGCTGTAGATGAATGGATTGTTTTTCAGTCTCCAGCAAGAATAGCACAGCTGGTAAAGGTGAGTATGTTTCCGCTAAACCTCGTGGAATTGGCGACTTAAAATAGTTGATACAATTTAATAATTATATTATAAAGATTATTTCTAAAAACATGTTTCACGTAGATTATTTCCTTACAGTGTGGTAAATATGAAAAATATTAAGCATAATTCTAAGTGTTTCATTAAGTGCTGATGCTTAAAACAGCTGCATCATTTTTTTTCACAGCCTGTGAAAAATATAGGCAGTTTAAATTAATACAGTGATGTCCTACTCAGAATCCAAAAAGCTTCTTCCAAATGATTTTATAAATTGAAATAAAATAAATAAATAAAAAATAAATAAATTTTCAAAGCGTACACAGACCTAAGATAGAAAACTGTTTAAAAACTTCCAAATATTCCTATTTGGCCTGCTAATATTAATTATAAAATGATATTCATACTAAACTATTGTATTTGCTATTCATCTGAATCACTCATTTAGTTTGACCTTCATGTATTATGTTCTCTGCATGAATTAGCAATTACCTTTTAAAGATACGTGTGCATTAAACTTGACTACGAGAAATATCATTTACTTTGAAAACAATCTTTTGGCTGAATTGATCCCTTGAATATTGTTTCCTTTTGATACTTGTAATCAAAAGGCCGTGGAGACACGAGACACACATTTTACTTGCCTTGTAGCTCTGTCGTGTATCTCGCCGTTGTCTGCAGGCAAACATGTTGTAAGGTAAAACTAAACTTCTCGTGAGTTTGAGAAGTTTGATTGAACTTGTGAGGTTTCTTTTACCCTATGTGTTTACCTGCAGACAATGGCGAGATACATGACAGAGCTACAAGGCAAGTAAAAGACGCGCGTCTCGTGTCTCCCCGGCCCCACCCCTCCCCACCTGCCATCCCCAAATTGCATCCAATTGGGGCAGGGACAGGAAGCTCTGCCATGCCTGACGAGAGGGGGAGAAGAGACGGCAAGAAGAGCAAGCCCTGTCTTGCTCCATGCCTCTCGCTTCTCCCCCACACCCCTCAATAAAGAGCCGGGCACTGTAGAAAAGGGAGCCAGGCGGGCACAGGCTTTGGGCCTTTGGGGCTGCTTGGAGTCGCCAGGCGGAGAGGCAGGAGTTCACAAGGGATCGCTTCCCCTTTGCCTTCTCTCCCCAAAGCGCTCCTCAGGCACAGCCATTTCTGCAGTAGGAGTCTCGCACCTTGCGCTGGCCTTCCGAAGGGTACCATAGCAGCAGCTATCCACAATTTGTTAACCCTTATTTTGTCCTGAGCCATGTGGCCCAGTACGGTCGGGACGAAATAAGGGTAAAAATTGTGGATAGCTGCTGCTATAGTACCCTTTGGAAGGCCAGTGCGAAGCACATGGGGCGCATCGCTTGGCCTCCTGCTGCAAAAATGGCCACGCTTGCTGGAGGGCTTATTTTTGGGGGAAAGCATATATTTACGCCCACCCCAAAAATCAGGCTTAGCCTTATTTTCGGGACATGCCCTATTTTCAGGGAAACACAATATATATGTATTAATATTTGAAATTGTAAAGGGGAGAGTATAGATTAAATAATATAGAAAATATATTGTTTAGATAGTCTAATATAGTTATATAAAAACAAAATAGAGGTAATCCTAGACATACCACTGTTCATTTAATAATGGTTCAAAATTACAATGGCCTTGGACTTAAAACCCATCCTTGAAGTTACAATAATTGCATCACCATGCAGTCGAATGATTATAATTTGTTCACTTGGTAACTGGCTCACATTTACACTGGTTAAATCTTGCAGTCACATGACTGATGTGTGATCTTCCCTGCTAGCTTCTGACAAGCAAAATCAGTTGGGGAAGCCAGAATCACTTTAACAATTGTGTAATTTGCTAAATGACTCCATGATTTGCTTAACGGCCGTGATAAAAATGGTCTTGAAATCAGGTCCAGTGGGTACTCACTTAATGACCATATCCCTTAGCGACTGAAATTCCTGTCCTTATTGTGGTTATAAACTGAGGATGGCCTATAATGATAAAAACTTGATGTTACTCTCACCAACAACCCTTTTTTATCCTTAGGATTTGAAAAAAGAACTGGATGACCTTCTGCAAGAGAAAATAGAAAATCCACAACCTGTGGACTGGAACAATACTAAATCAAGGGACACTGCAGTGTTGACAGCTATTATAGACTTAATCACTACACAAGAGAATGAAACTGCTAGAAACTTTGCGCCTCATTTCCAAAATGAACAATACAATTAATAGTGTTCCCTTGCTTTTGAAAACATTGTAGTGCTACCAATTTTTTTTCCATCCCTCCTTTTACTTTTTTTTATATCTGGGCATCTTGATATTTCATCTTTAGCATTAATATTTCATAATGGCTTTGTGTAAATGGCATGCCGTGTATAAAGTACCTGTTTACATAGCTCTAAGTGCATTATCATCTGTAATATTGTGTATGTACGTCAAGTTATTTGCTGCTGCTTGTATAATTTTTATTTCCCTCTGGCAAAAGTTGGATAAAATAAAAGAATGAACTGATTTTTATATTCTTTGGCTTACCCAATTTGTGAAATTGTTAGTTTGAAAAATAATCAGAATAACTAACATTTCACTTTTTGAATATTAGTCTTATATTTATTGTCTGTTTAGAATTAGTAAGGAATTCAGTTAGAACAGGTATATATCCCACTGGGAGCTGTAGGGTCTATAAAGTTGAACGAAGTCACTAGATAAAGAGTATGATGGGAAAGGCATTCATGAAATGGGAATACGTTTGCATCATTTTAATATAGTAATAAATACTTGCTTCATTTCAGCTGCTTTGCATACAATGTAAGAAGTAACATGTTGACTTTCAGCAACCAAGGCTTTATTTACAGCATAAACCCTTCTCTGATAGTTTGCAAAAAACTGTCAGCTGTTTGGATGAGAACAAGTTTTAATGTCCTCCCTTTGCAAAGTGTATTTGAATATGGGACTGTGGGACAGAAATAAGGTCCTTCAAATTCTAATGGAATGAAGTACACATTAACTGTACTCTAAGGAACAACCAGACTTCTATTTCAGTAGTGTATTCTTTATTTTTAAAAACGTTCCTGCAATTATAATTGAACCCATGTACTATTTTTTAAAAATCAGTGTGTCTATGTTGGACACTCTCTTAATGTGTGCAACTCCTTGAATTCACAATCTTCAAGCTGAGATTTGTGGGAGTTAAAGTTCACACATTTGGAGAGTGTGCAGGCTTGGAAACATTATTTGTCCCAGTGTTCATAATGCAGAAAGTTATAACATAATTATAAGATTATAGAATATTCAGGAAGTTATTTCAAGAATAGGACAAATACGTTATTATATAAGTTATGAGCAGAGCTATTGTGTTGGCAGTGTCTGAATGTCGTTGCTGAACTCTTTAGGACTGTACAAATATTTCTTGCAGAATCTGAATTTAAGAAGTATCTACTTAAATAGTTCAAATTATATAGATATCTTGAAACTGATGTGTCAATTCACATCCAGCTAATTTAAAGACTTTTCTTAAACCATAAAAATGGTACAAGACCTTCCTCTTCCAGAGACAGGCAACTCTAAATCTTAAAAAACTTTTTAAAGATACTAATAGTAATTTTATAGATGTTGCTTGTGTGACCCAAGGTTTTGTTTGCTGGAATATGTGTTTTGTATTTGATTTCCTGTAATCCCTGATGAATTCCTTATATTTGCCATAAATTATGTCCAAAATTCCTGTTTGCTTTTCTAGTTAGTTTCCTAATATATTTTTTGCAGATTGCTCCAACATATTTTTTCTATATATGCTCATTTTCTTCAATAGGCAGTTTTGGGAAAAAAATTCCAGTCACTTGTAAAATTGAGTTGCTAAAAAAGATTGTATTAATCTTTTACATTAATTTCTCTCTATCCCTATAAACAAAAAGGACATTATTAGGTGCAGTAGTCCAAATAAAATTTAATACTCCAGGTAAAGTCCTTGCTAATGAAAGTAGCTGCATAGATTCCTAGAAACAACTATGTAGAATTTTTTACAAGATCTTGCTATTTTCTCAGTGAATTCATATAGAAAGTACTGTACATTGTGTAGGAATCATACCTTTCAGTATATCTAGGTGGTTTAGAGGTTCCTTGCTGTAGCTGTTCTTTTTTAAGTAAAGGTTAAGATTTCTCCTATCCAGTGGAGTCCAACTCTAGGGGTATGTGTGCTGATCTCTGTTTCTTAGCTGAGGGAGCCATCATTGGCTGTGGTCATGTGGTCAGCATGACTATATACAAGGCGAACTGAATGTTGTTACCTTCCCACCAAAGTGGTACCTATTTATCTACTCATATTTGCATGCTTTCAAGCTGCTAGGTGGGAATCTTTTTAATTAATGTAGGATTAACTTTTCTGAACTCATTTGCAAACACTTGTCCTTAATGAATAGAAATTATTTTAGCATGTATCTTACAATTTCCTGATGTAGATATGAATCTGTTGGGAAACAAACTGTTACTGTAATGAAATTTTTTGGTTGCATACTGAACATCCAATACATATTGTGTAAACGTTCCTAATGGGTTAAATTTCAAATTTTGTGTAACCAAGCAGTGAATTATGTTACATACATAGGTATCTGATGTAAAATATAAAATGGTACGGTTTGAATACTAGCAATTCCCCAAGTGACAATATATTATTTTTCATTGGCTAATTTGATTCAACATTTCACATTTTGTTTCATAGCTTATTTATTTTTCATGGTCCAGTTATATTACTTAGCATGAGGTATGGTCAAATACAAATCTTTCTGCTCCTTATAACTTGTTCTTTTAAAAAAATACTTGATTATATTTTCTCTTTGCAGATTGCAACAATGTTTATTTTAGATTGCAAGTAATCAAAACAAGAGATGTATCCTACCAATACATAATGCATGTTATTTTAAGATCTGAAAAAAAGTTTTAAGCTTTTTTTATTAATATATATGTTAGTACATGCTTGTTTTTCAACCACATGAACTTCAGAATCTTGACTTTTAACTTGTTTCAATTTTTTTTTTTAATTTGATTTATATGCCGCCCTCCGGAGACTCAGGGTAGCTTACAATGCGATAAGCAATAGCCTTCATACTTTTGTATATTTATACAAAGTCAGCTTATTGCCCCTACAAACTGGGTCCTCAATTTACCTACCTTAGAAAGGATGAAAGGCTGAGTCAACCTTGAGCCTGGTGAGATTCGAACTTACAGTAATTGCAGACAACTGGTGTTAATCACAATGCTTTTTAGTCTGCTGAGCTACCAGGCTGACTCCTTGTGACTTAATAGCATTTCATCAAGATTGTCAGCAACCATTTCTTCCAAACTCATGTTTCTGTCATCTGACATGTAACCGTAATTCTTAGAAAACTTTTAAAATATTAATTGTATTAATTATAATTTTATAGAAGTTGTATCTGGCCACTTAAATGTTCTCTCATCCTCTTCTTTCAATTGCTTTTGATTTTTTTCACTAGGATTGTTGGCATATATGGAGGCAAGGGCTGCTAGGGCGAAAGTTGATGAGTTCACTTCTTGAGACTCCCTGAAGATCGAGTGGTGTACTTAATCGTCTAAAAGCTCATCGATTATAGTTGACTAAACTTTGCAGTCCCATCAGAACTGAAGCCAAATTCTTTTAGAGAGTTGGAGCTTGATTTTTTGCTGAAGGAAATCAGGGCCATGCCTGCCATTAGTTCAACATCTATCTTTCCTCTGTGCCTGCCAAAATTTTAGTTGTACAAGACTCTGTTTTTCAAACTTAGCAACTTTAAGATGTGTGAACTTCATCTACTTCATCTATCCAAAAATTTCCTGGCAGCATGCACATTTTTCATACAAAAGCAAAAAACTCTGCAAGATCTTATGATCAGATGCTTTCTGACCCAGGAACTGGAATTCTTCATTGTTGTATAGATATGCTACTTCCAGATAATGTCTATTGGCTTGGAAGCCATAGATGCTCTACATCATCCTAAAGGCAATCTCCCTTAGTTCAACCTTTGAGAATCCACCCCCTTCGGCAATATTGGGAAGCAGCAGACATTCTTTTTCAAACTGAATTAATATGTTAGTCAGACATTTGGATCTATTACTTCTATTCTACACAGAATGGAACCCAGGATGGAATCGAGGGACTGATTAACCAATGGAAGATATGGCTCAATGACTTTGGACTGCAACTTAATTTGTCAAGAACTGAATACCTGGAATGCAGCATCCAGACAGATGGTACAATCAATCGACAGTACTTTGCTTGTAAAGGCCTCTGATTTTTGTTACCTTGTATCCTGCATAACTGATGGTGACATATTTCTGCACACCTGGGCACAAGTGAGTGTTCCTGGTTGAAGTGTGCCAGGTCACTGGCATCCTCTACATCTGGAAGATCCTGCTATGCCTTAAATCGAAGATCTACCACATGGTTGTCCATCCTATGGCACTCTATGGGGCGGAATGCTGGCCAATGAAGACACGAACAGGCATTGCACAGAATGAAAATACAAATGGTCATGGGGCGACGGTTACCTGGCTGGATCATATTGCAAACCAAGACACCTGGAAGGCCTTCAAAGTCGCCCCAATTCAAGATAAAATGGAAGAAGTGAGACTGGTAGTATAGGCATGTGGTCAGAGCTGATGTGAATCACCCTTGCACTCAGCCCAGATGGTCAGCACCTTCAAAACCAGCCGACGAACGAATGGACTCTGCCTGCATGAAGATATGCGAACTGTAAATTTATGCTCCATCAATGCAGACTGGACAATTGGTGAATTGCAAAACAACCATATGATATGATGGTAGTAATGCAAACAAGACTTTCCATTCTACACAGATCAGATGCAGACTTACATGAATAAAGGATCATCACTAAAAAATAAGCAGCTAATGCTGCTTTACTAGATACAGAGCTAACATAATCCTGAGCAATTTTTACCTTAGCAGAAATTGGTATTTATTGAAGAAATGCTACTATCACTCCTTTATTCTGTTCATCCCACTTATAACACTGGATCAGAGAATAAACTTCATTTGATAACAGAAGGAACCTTCCAATAGCATAAGTTAGGTTTATTTTGGTGCTAGCAAACCAAAATAAAACTGCAATAGCAAACCTAGACAGGGTCAATGATACAACCTTCTTATGCAAGTCAAAGTATAGGTAATAATTAGAGATAATGAAGTAATGAAGGTGAGATTAAAAAGAAAATGGTTTTAAGAATACAGAAACTGAATACTAGAATGATTATTGTCTGATTCTCTCTTATTATCTGATTTAGATTTCCTCACTTCCGATTATCACTGTTCATGTTATCCACGTTCCTTCTTGCCTTTTAAGCTTTTTATGGCTATAGTGGCATTTTTGTTGCTTTTCTAAGGGGGCAAAGAAACATGATAGTGCTATGTGAGATCTGCCTGGTCTACCTAATGCATCTCTGTGCAGAAGCATTTTTTTCAGCTAGTTTCCTTGTAAAGATAAATATTCTGTTTGGAAACAACGATTTATTTACATACAAAGAGAGATATATACATAGAAAAAAGCCATCTACATGCCTGAACTGCCACCCCTGTGGGAAGCCCCTACCCCCACCCCCACCCCAGAAGAATGAAATCTCTTGGGAAACATTAAAAAAGGCAGAATATTATATTTCCCTAAATGAGAAATGGAGAAACATATTTTCAGAGGCAGGAAGTAGCCCCCAAGTCTTTAATAGCCCACAGCAATTGCCAGCACTAAAGAGATAAAGAGCTTATTGAAAGAGGAAGACAGCTATAGATAGCTCTATTCATAAGCAAGCAAATACTGCAGGTAGAAATCCATTCAGACAGGATATTTCGAAAATCCTTGCAGACAGCTAACAAAGGCAGAATGATAGGATTAGAAGCAGCCCCCTCACCCAAGATCCAACACAGGACAAAAGCCATTAGCCACAATAGGAATTGCCTAACACCCTTTCAGAGCACCACCCCCAGAACAGCACAAACATCAGTCACAGAAACTTATAAAGATCTACCCACTCATTCAACCATTTGTTCAGCTGACCCAGAATTGTCTTTATGGTTCTGTTCAATAAACCCATCTTTCCAATCAGCCTCCATATTGTTTCCAGCATTTTTCTTCCAGCTCAGAACTGAACCAGATGGATTTTCCTTCCAATACCCCCAATACAGTTATCTGTCATTTTGATGGAAACCTAAGTATAACAGTTGCTTTATGCTTTATTCTGGACCATGTATTAACTTCATGGAATTTTTTAGCTGTTTCTTATTAAATGCTTAAAAAGTTCAGATTGCTAAAATATGTCAGTAAAATGCCATGCCTATTTATATAAGCAAATGCATTACAAATTTAAATGGATAAATTATAACTATAAATGCAAATTAATCCCTCTGTACATCATGTGATAAAAGTATTTTCAAATACTTTTACCAATATACCTTTCACAATCCAATAGGCTGCTTTGATAAAAAGCTAAAACAACTTGAAATCAATGAGGTAAAATTAACACAGCTAGCATAAATGAAGTCAAGTCATGCTTTTAGTGCTTTAAAGTAGAAAAAGTTTAGAGTACATTAGAGTCTATCTCAAGCATTCTTAACCCATTTAAAATAATGTATGGGATTATTTCTCCTTTAACTGCAAAATTTCCATATGAATGTTTTTGAATAGTTAAATGATTTTTAAAATTAATTACTCCTGTATTTTTTTAAAAAAAGTGATATGGGGTGAATGGAAAAGACTAATTAAAAACATTTTTCTAAAAAATTGAAATGTCAATAAACTTACCATGTCATATTTACACTCCAACAATAAATGCTTGCTTTGTATATACATTGAAAATATACAGTATTAAATGTTTCAACCTACTCCCATCCATTCTTCCTCTCCCCCACCCTCAAATGTTACTTACAATGTTGTTTTTATTGTGGTAAAATATCAGTCACAATATTTTCTATTCCACTTAATATGCATAATGTAGGCACCAGGAGTGTCTCTTGCAATACTACTTGTACTACTGCAACTAAGATAACGTCTCAATGCAGTTTTCATTTCACGCCACAGCTGAAGAATTTGGGGTGCCTCTTAAGTAAAGCACCAGTTTTCAGGATATTGGTGGTTGGCACAAAGTCAGTTGTCTAAATAACTTGGGAGTAAATTTAGCAACCATGTTTACATATTTGTTGGAGTCCTCATAGATGTGCATTGTGCTCTTATAGGCCACAAACTTCCTGCCTTTTTTGTATGAATTATGTATTCATTCCATCACAAAACAGGAAAAGAAACTTCTGCAGAAGGATGCTTAATGCAGCCTTAACCAGAATAATGTCTGATGAACTTCGTATTAAACATGATTTGTAAGTAGCATTTGCCAGTTCCAGAATAATAGAGTGTTTCTTTTGCTTATAGGTTTTTCAGAGGACTTTTGGATGGTCCAATACCTCACTCCTCCAAGCTTACAACAGTTCAGTCTGAATTCCATGGGCAAGAGGGGTTTTGTTTTTAGTAAACAGTTGTTTTTTCCGCTACTACCAAGTTACTGATGGAATGGCTTCTTCATCCATTGGTGGTAGGTCAAGAGGGGAGAATTGCTAAATCTTTGACAAAATAACAAAGGCAAGCAGGAGAAGGAAATTAATGAAGTTTCAAAAATAAAGGCATTTTTTGTCCAATTCAAGGGACTGGTCCTGATTCAATATTGTTAACATAAATTGTTTCAACTCCTACCCTCAAAACGACGCTATAGAGCTCTGCACTATACAAGAAGAGTTTTTTCCCGAACACCATCACTCCGCTAAACAAATAATTCCCTCAATACTATCAAACTATTCACATTAAGTTGCATTAACATTGCTATTGGTCTTCTCATCATTCCTGCCTCCCACCTCTTCCCACTTGTGACTGCACTTTAGCATCTTTTTCTGGTATATGGACCACAAATCAAAATGCCCGTTGATTGCATTTTTTTTTAAAGAAAGTTTTATCTTAACCTTGATCAAATAAACCCACTTCATATTCCTTCCTTTTAATTCTACCAGTCTATCTTTCATTCAATTGATCAATTATAGTTGTAGGATTTGATTTCAATTCTTTTTCCATGTCAGGCTTTCTTCAAGATGTTAACAACCTTCTTTTGTAGATCGAATTAGAAAACATCCAATCATTCTTTTGGTTTATCATTTGTATTAACTTTTTCATTTTTAAAACTTCAGCAGGTTCCTTTTGTATCTCCAAATCATTCTCTTAACCTGTCATATGTTGATTCACATATCTATCATTCCTTTGTTAACATCTTTTAGACATTGCCTGACACTATTGATATTGTAGTTACTAACATTTGATTCCATTCTTCAAAAATCTTTAATATTTCCAGTGTTATGTTTTGTATCATTTTATAAGTCTTGGTACTGACATAAGACTTGTATTTTTTTAATTTTTGCTTAAAATCTTTAGTTCTCTGTACTGTTCAATTTCTAAAATTTGCTATCACATGAAATTTCTATGACAGGCAAGTTCATTTCCCATAAGTTTTTTAAAAAAATAATTTAATTCCAAATTTCATAGTAAAAATACTCCAAATTGATTTATAACTTTCTTAGACTAAAATCTTATTTAGCTTTTTGCTATTTATTTAAAATTCTTTTAAGTGCTTAAACTTGTAATTAAGAATTGTAATTAGTTCAGAGTTGAGTATAAATTTGCCCAGAGTAGACTTTTCAGTCTTGTTCCAAAGATCTCTAATAGATTTAAGATGGCTAATAGGTAATCTGCAAAAGTAATTAGAAAGTGAGGTTTGTGAACTTAAGTGTCCTTTAAAAGGTTCCATCATAGTTCTGAGCAAGATGGGCAATCACATTGTCTCCTGGCACTGAAACCCGCAAAGAATGCTGTCTTGAAGTCTCGTGAGGAGCAACCACTTCGAGGAAGTGTGGGCAATTTTCCATCTTCTCCTTATCTGAAGTCTGGATAAGTGGAACAGTCTATGCACTGTTCCTTGGTCTTTGCCATGGTTGTAATCTCTGTGTTTTTATTCACCATATGTCTCCATTTAGTCCATGTATCACAGTATATGCTATGAAATCAATTGTGTTTCATTCAAGTGAAATCAGTTGGAAGAGTGATAGTCAATGTTCATGGGTCTCAACAGCCTTTCTCTTAACTCAAAATATACAAACAGCTAGCTCAGTCATGTGCCCCACAGCAACTGCACACATAACAGAAGCCTGATCCAATTCAAAACGTTGATTGTGGGAGTGAAAGCAATGAAAACTGTTTATTAAATTAAAATATAAGGTGAAATGAATGGACTACAAAACTAGTTTTTAGAACAAAGGTATATTAGATATAAAATACAGGAATATTTTGTAAATACTGTAAATAGGAATGCTATCAACATATGCTATCAATAAATCAACATTTATTTTTAGAAAATTTTAAAAACAAAGTTTATTGTGTAGAAATTGATTCAGAAGAACCCTTATTTGCCTTGAACTGGGTTAATTTCTTCCATTCTTAAAAACCTATCTTCATAGATCTGATCTGCTACCAACATAAAATGTGGGGGACGGGAGCAAAATGCCATTGACTTTAGTGCAAATTCTAGAGTACGTGTATTAGACATAATTTTATACATTAGTTTCTAGGCCTAGCAAACGTCCCATTCTTTCCATGTTTTTGTCAATTGTGGCTTGACATGTGATCTCCTTGGCACATTCCATTGGAAACCAGCCTCTTTCTCCATCACGCAATCTTTCTCCTTCATACCAACCTGCGATGAAGTGCAAAAGGGATTAAACACATTAAAAGCCACCATAATGATAAAGAAACTTGTCAGATCCAATGGAGCTCTACTGAGTTTAATACTGTATTTAATATATGTAGCTGGGTTCTCAAAGACCATTAATTTAATAAATATTTGTGTATTACTACACTTTCCGGGAATTAGTGATACTCAAATAATTTATTAAAATAGGATAGGGAGCTTGCACCCCTTGAGCTCCAAAAGTAGCCACTATGAATTTAAAAGCTCTGCTGAACAAGCGCATCCAGGACTGCATAGTTCTACTTTACCTGCACCATTTTTTTTCCTCAAGGGAAGGACAATAGAAAAGAAAATGTAGCATAATCACCAGGAGGTATAACGATGCCCTTTACCTCTCTACCAACTGTCTAGTTAATATCTTCCTTTGGAAAGAAGAGACAGAACTCTTTCTTTCTTTCTTTCTTTCTTTCTTTCTTTCTTTCTTTCTTTCTTTCTTTCTTTCTTTCTTTCTTTCTTTCTTTCTTTCTTTCTTTCTTTCTTTCTTTCTTTCTTTCTTTCTTTCTTTCTTTCTTTCTTTCTTTCTTTCTTTCTCTTTTGTATCAGTGGATAAGAGAAGGAGTGGCTTTGCATTCCCAAGCAGAGAGAACTGAATTATTTCAAAGAGTAAAGTTTAATGGACATGCTGATATCATTATGTTAAACCCTGATCCCCCTTGGACTCCTTTATCAAAGACTTAAACTTATTTGGCCTCTGGACATAATTTAATAAAATTAAAGTACCCAAAGACTATATTTATGTCTCACATCAAACTGGTTAGGAACCATCAGCTTGTACAGAATGAAACCAGGTAAGCATTGATAAATGCCATATCAGTGTTTTTTAAGTAGGACAGTTATCTTCAAGACAATTCTTGAACAAGTACAAAAGAATGTGGCATAAAAGGCAGCCCTAGGCAACAGAATAGTGGTAAGTGCAGCAGTGATGGCCAGAGCAGGGTGTTGGGGGCAGCTGGCAGTTGTGGGTAAGCGGGTAGCGAAAAAGTGGTGGTAAACATGTTCAATGTCATTAATATTTTAATTATTTAATATGGTTGTTTTATGCTGTTGTAAGCCACCTAGAGTTATTTAATAGTGAGATGGGCTACATATACATTTAATTAAAAAAAAATAATATGGGTGAACCCAGAGGTGGTATTCAGCAGGTTCTGACCAGTTCTGGAGAACCGGTAGTGGAAATTTTGAGTAGTTCGGAGAACTGGTAAACACCACCTCTGACTGGCCCCGCCTCCATCTATTCTCTGCCTCCCGAGTCCCAGCTGATCAGGAGGAAAGGGGATTTTGCAGTAACCTTCTCCTGGAGTGAGGTGAGAATGGAGATTTTACAGTATCCTTCGCCTGCCACATCCACCAAGCCATGGCACGCCAACCAAGCCACGCCACAGAACTGGTAGTAAACGATTTTTGAATCCCACCACTGGGTGAACCCCAGGGGCATTCATTCTGATCGTGTGAGCATAGAAATATTGCAATGGCCAGAACTTTGAGGACTAATTGTAAATCTCTTTGGTCAGCTCTATCATAACTTGGAATGCTCACTGAACAAACAGACATTAAGCAAGGTCCATCTGTATTATTTTGGCCACTTTCTAAGGGATAACCATTAACTAAGACAGTTGTGAAATACAGAAAAGTGCTATGTAATTAACTTTCGGAACAGCAATACATATAACATTACCAAAAGCATACATTCCAAATACTCTGGGTCCCAAAGGGATTGGGGGTGGGGAGGCATTTATTCTCTTTCATGTACCATCAATTAAAGTAAGCATTAATTTGAATTTGCAAAGCTTAACGTTCATTAAGATTAATCATTAAGCCTTCAGTATACTTTGCATTCCTTTTTTGTAGTTACTTAGAAACATCCAATGTATTTCTGCTGCTTTTGGTCTAGTGACTTTTCTGAACATTCCACCAAACCTAGTTAGGTAAAATTACAGGGTCAGATACTTTCATGACATTTTATAGAAAGTACTGCAGATTTTATTGAGAGCATAAGTAAAAGATAAAATGCGGTATTTTGTTAGTACCCATTTTGCTTTCAAAAATGACTTTTAGAAAGCCCTTCAGAAAGATGTTTTCAAATTAAATGTTTCTATTTGAGCAAATTGAGGCCTAGGGAACCCAGAGTGAGATGGAACCCATTAAATGGATCATGTGATCTGCTGTTGCTGGGGTGGGGTGGGGTGATTTTATTATATTATACTGTATTAATTTATTTGATTGTTTTTATTAGTTTTATTATTTTAAATGTTGTTTTATATTCTGTAAGCCGCTTTGAGTTGCCATGGGCGAATAGGCGGCTATATAATTTCAATAAATAAGTAAATAAAATAAAATAAATAAATTTATATGAATTTTTATTCCATCTATGGTTTCCCACATACTTGGAAAAAATGCCCAAAGAAGGTAATGTTGAGATAATCCACATTTTACTTATGTAGATAAAAACAGAATGAAACCTGACCCTCAATCATCATAGCGTAATAGCTTAAACAAGTAAAACTGGTTCTTACATATTAAATCTCAAAGAAGATATCTTAACTCTATAAGAATACATGATAGATAGTAATGTATAGCACAGATGCTAAAGAGCTTTGCATTTAAAAGGGTTTTACAGCCACTAAACAATTGGAAAAGCCCTTTACTTACCATCTTGGACTTTTTGATCAACAAGAACAACATCAGCAGCCTGAAGGGATAATTCATCAGGTTGCTTGGCAGTGTATGACCTGATAACTTCTACCTGAGTCAACGCTGAGGGGAAAAATAGTATTTATTGAGTCATATGGTGATTTCAAAAGCTCAAAAATTCACTTTAAAAGTGAAGCAATTATAAACATATTCAATATGACTTAAGTTTCTCTGCATGCAGAGTTTCCAAACTCTCTTAAAATGGAAAATTGATTTTTTGGATGCAAATCCAGGAGAATCAGACAGCATACAGAAAGAAGCAAGATCAAAATCGTTCAGGTAAAATCATTTTTAACTATCAATTACATCCAAAGCTATAGACCAGTAGGGGGCATCCTTGAAATGTTCTTAAATCATATTCAATCTCACATGAAAACTAAAAAGAAACAAAAATAATCAAAGGAAATAATTATAATAGAGTCTCTACTGTCTATTATTCAAAGTAGACAGATAAATAGGGGATGGGGGGAAAAAAACATCAGAAACCTAGTTAGATTTAATTTTTTATCAATGGTCACTGAAGCTCACATTACAACTCCAAATAATTTTCTCATTCCTTCCTTACTTGTCCTGTCCTTGGTTCTTCTATCATTGCTTTGTCCAAGTGCAGTAATCCAGCGAGCTCTCTCATTCCTAAATAAAGAAAGGGGAAAACATTATGAGTATCTCCCTCTTTTTCATGTATATATGTATATATTTATATTACACATACACATGTATATATTTATATTACACATACATGTATATATTTATATTACACATACACATTATATATGGCATGTATATATTAATATTTCACATACACATTAAAAGATTGCCCAGGGTCCAAGCTTCTCTTTTAAAAATGACATGGGAGAAAGCAGTATATAGAAACTCCTG
Organism: Masticophis lateralis; assembly: GCA_030761175.1. Classification (NCBI taxonomy): domain Eukaryota; kingdom Metazoa; phylum Chordata; class Lepidosauria; order Squamata; family Colubridae; genus Masticophis; species Masticophis lateralis. Next base: position 26,352,958 of record JAUDYJ010000005.1, read on the forward strand.
GAGAAAACAGATCGTATAAGCCTGTATTAACTGGAATTTTAAAAGGTTGCACTGATAAGACTAGGACAGAAGAGAATGATCCTCCTAATCTTTATGGATCTCTCTTTGACTTTCGATACCATAAATATCTTTATGAACTGTACAGAAGACTTTGGATGGGCAGCACCATGTTGTGCTACTTCTTCTGTTCTTTATGTGGCCAATATTAGTCAGCAGGGGCGGGGCAGGTTAAACTCTCAGATGCTCTGGGAGGTAATTCATTAGCATGGAATAAAGTTACTATCTCTATGTTGATGTTACCTGCATTCAACTCTGCCCCAGGCCAAAGAAGTGATTCAGTAGAGGTGGTTAAGATTTGCATTGGGACAAGCGGGGTGTAGGTTGCTCCCTAGCAAGACAGAATGGCTGTAGATGTGAAAGCCTTTTAAATCTGGAGAGAATGATTAACTAAATTTGATTTAGTTGATTTAATGATTAACAGTTTTCCCCCCGAATGTCATTACTCCCAAATGCCATCACTCTGCTAAACAACAAATTCCCACAACACTGTCAAACTATTTACTAAGATTGTATTACTAATATTCTTCCTTTACCTATCACCTCCCATTTATGACGATAATCATATTGCTTGTATTTTTATAATTTATATTGTTCTGTTTGTTTCCTAGTATGATTTGATTATTAGTAACCTATGACTATCACTAAATGTTGTATCTTATGATTCTTGAGGAATGTATTTCTTTCTTTCCTCTTATGTATACTGAAAGCATATGCCCAAAAGACAAATTGATTGTGTGTCCAGTTACACTTGGCCAATAAAGAATTCTGTTCTGTTCTTCTGTTGTTTTCTGTTCTGTTCTGTTGTTTTCTGTTGTGTTGTGTTGTGTTGTGTCCTAGTCTAGTCTATTCTTTGTATGCCACCTGACTCTTGATGACTGGGTGGCACACAACAATCAACAAAGAAAAATCAATGAAATCAATAAAAGATAAAAGATGTCAAAGTCAATGAAGGGGGAGCCTCATTTTTCACCAAAGGCCTTGATAGGGGGCCAAGTGTTCACAGCTCATCTAAATAAAAGCACAGTGGGGGCCATCCGTATCTCTGTGGTGGGAGAATCTCATTCTAGAAGATAGGTGCTGCTACAGAGAAGGTGCCTTTCCAGAGCCCCAATACGTGTCTTGATTTTAACTAACGGAACCTGAGCATCCCACCTGCAGGATCAAATTAGGCAGGCAGATGTTATGGTAGATGTTATGGTTCTTTAAGTAACCTGCAGGTAACAATCAGCGTATTGTGTCCCACCTGGAAGTAAGCCAATAACTGGTGAGGTAAAATGAAGGTGTTCTCATGGCACTTCAGGAACCATGTCTTCCCTGTTACAATGTCTGATCTCTGGAATAACATCTCTTCAGAGACACAAATAATTCCCACCATGGTGATATTCTGGTAGCTATTGAAGATCTAAGTTGTTCTTCCTCAAATATCTTCACTACAACATTTTTAAAAAATTATGCTTTGGTATTAAAACAAAGCAAAATTTTCTATGTAAAAGACATTGTTACTTATCCACAACATTGCTAATGCAGTAATAAAATATATCCCAGGGATATATAGTTGTTTGCTAACAACAACAACAAAAAAAGATAATTATATCTTGAAGGTGGCTGGTTTGTAATACATGTAGACATTTCCTGAACAGAAGGGCCTCCATTGATCAGCTCAAAAAAATGAAATCACTTGAGTTTCAGTATATGTAGAAAAATCTATGGTATATTAAACAGTGATTTTAATAAAGGAAATTGAATTAAGCCTGTTTGAAAAAAAAAGCACTAAAGATATATGTATGCATCACTATTTATTAAGTTTTAAGATGTAAGAAAATAGGTTAATTATACTTATGCTAATGGTTGTCATGTCATTTGAAATACAACACAGACATCTAAGCAATATTAAAAGAAACTTCATTTCTTCCAATGAAGAAGTCATGATAATTAGACTTTAAAAGACTGAAAAGGTTTAGTTATGCCAATTTTCAAATTGGCTGTATTCACCAGGGGCATTCTGGCATTTTAATCTAATATTGACATTGCAACATTTAATAGTAGCTCTATAGCCATCCTATAGGAATGTGCATCTGTCTGTGTATCTCACAATGTGATGCTTCATGGTTCATTTTAATTTTTGAGATGGAAGAAATGTCCTAACACTATTGGGCAAAAATGTACGGACTTTTATGCACATACACGCTCTTTTGCATTCCGGATTCCAGAAACAGATTTAGACTTTTAGTTTTCAGCAAGCTACTCAGATGCCAAGGCCATTCCACAAATTGGAACTTTTTTTTTTAATGGAATCTGAACCGTTGAAAACAAGATGCTTCTTGTTGCTGTCTCAGGATGAATAGTCTTTCAATGTAGCCTAGCCAAACAAGGCAGGGCAGCTTCTTTTATCATCTCCTTTTTCCAGACTACACAGAATTCAACAAGATAGTTTCCATGGCTTCACTGCAGTCTGGAGTTAATATCTGAATTATAATGTTTATTTCCTAGGAAATGAATGTGCATGAAATGAATGCAATGTTTAAACTGAACCTTTTAGAGACACAATGAAATTTGAAAAAATAAATTTAGAGAGATTTTACACTTTTTTAAAACAAATAATGTTTGTAATAAACAGAGTAAAGGAACAAATAGTACTGTAATGCCTTTACAATATATATACAATATATACTCTTTCTGTGCTGGTTAAAGTAAGTAGTTAGTTTAGGAATTAAGAACCATCCCCTTAAGGGATTGCTTTTAGTAAATGTAGTTTTATGTCACGTGGTCGTATCTGTGTTTCTGATTGGCCAGTGGGTCAGACTTCTGATTGGTTGCGGGGCTAACTTGCTATGTGTAGATTAGCAGGGGTTTTAAATTTCAGCCCTACTGAGCTGTTTGCTTCCTCAACACGGGAACAAACTACTTCGTTTCACCTATGTGAATTGGGAACAGATTATGTGTACCTCAGAAGAATCTCTTCAGTGACTGTTATTGTTTAGAGAATGCCTGATGAATAAAAGTAATCAGCATGATACCCTTTCCATGGAGTTTATCTGCCTGTGCCAAGCAGTCTGCTGCTTGAAATAGAACACTTCCCTTAGGCAAATTTAGCAAAGACTCTCTTGGCATCCCAAAGTGTCAAATCAAAGAAGGTATGAAGCTGCTGTTCAAAGTATGTTTTAATCATGATGATATAAAAAAAAGACATGGAGACTCTAGAATGAGTACAGACAAGAGCAACAGAGATATAATTATGGGACTGGACACAGTATATGTGTTTATATCAATCACCATAATATAAAAAAGATATGGAGATTCTAGAGAGTGCAGAGAAAAGCAACAAAGATGATCAGGGGGTTGGAGGCTAAAGCATATGAATAATGGTTGCAGGAATTGGCATTGTATAGTTTAATGAAAAGAAGCACTAGGCGTGACATGATAGAAGAGTTCCAATATCTAAGGGGCTGCCACAAAGAAGAAGGAGGGTCAATCTTATTTTCCAGAGTACCTGAAGGCAGAAGCAGCAGCAGCAGCAATGAATGGAAACTAAGCAAGGAGAGAACCAATCTAGAACTAAGGAGAAATTTCCTGACAGTTAGAACAATTAATCAGTGGAGTAACCTCCAGAAATTGTGGATGCTCCAACATTGGAAGCTTTTAAGAAGAGATTTGACAACCATTTGTCTGATTTGTTATAGGGTTTCCTGCCTGAGCAGGGGGTTAGACTACAATACCTCCATGTTCCTTCCAATTCTGTTATTCTGTTAATTCTGATTAACTTGATGATGTGTTGTCTCAAAAATCTGTAATCCTATGATAGTTACTAACAAGAAAATAAGCAAATTGATAATAATTTAAGAGTATGTTATTATTATGTATTTGCAGAACAAAGGTGAACAGAAGCAGAAAAATATATATGTTATTATAAATATATAATACAATGGATGGAAAAATCTTGTTCCAGAATCCCAGATTTAAAAAACAAATAGAAGAAATGTACTTACTGAGTCACATTTACTTACTGAGTTTCGGTTCCCAAAAGCAGTTCAATCTTCTCTCCTGCATGGTTACTCAGGATAGTTAATCTGAAAAGATGATTGGCAGAACTCTGCCGAGAGTAAAGCATTGGCGTGCTGCTTTTTACTGGAGAGGAATTCTGTTCTTCGTTGTCACACTGCTCCACTAGTAACTGATCCCTTAAGGAGTAATCTGTAACATTGTAGCTCTCGTCACTGTCAATAAAAGGAACCAAAAGAGACAAGAGTCAAAGGGAGCTTAGATTCAAATCAATGCTAAACATGTCGGGTGTGCAACAAACATCTAGAGAACAGTTCACAATGCTTAATTTTCAGAAGTTTTCAGCTGTTCAGCAAAGGAGAAAAAACAAGAAACAAAACATTCACGAAGGATCCAATTATCAAGATAGAGCTGTGGTGGCACAGTGGTCAGAATGCAGTACTGCAAGCTATTTCTGCTGACTGCCGGCTGCCAGCACCTCAATTCTCACCAGGCTCAAGGTTGACTCAGCCTTCTATCCTTCTGAGGTTGGTAAAATGAGACCCAGATTGTTGGGAGCAATATGCAGACTCTGTAAACTGTTTAGATAGGGCTGTAAAGCACTGTGAAGTGGTATACAAGTCTAAGTGGTATATAAGTCTAAGCCCCTGACCTGGGCTCCTTCCGCCGTGACCTTAAGACATGGTTATTTCACCAGGCCGGATGGGACTGAAGGGGTTTTTTAAGGGGAATTTTAATAGTTTTAACATTTAAATATTGATTATTCGCTTGTTTTATTGCTGTGAACCACCCTGGGTCCTTGTCAGAGAGGGGGCAGCATATAAACTTAATTAATAAATAATAAATAAATAAATAAATAAATAAATAAATAAAGTGCTAGTGCTATAACAAGATAATATTGGGTCCTTTAGAAGAAGTTTATTCCATATTTAAATGTATGCATCCTTGTATTTAATTTAAACATTCCCAACTTTGTGTTGTGTGCCAGTTGCGGCCTTTCCTGGACCAGAATTCTCTGTGCTCAGTCATTCGGTCAATAGTAATCTCACGGCTGGACTATTGTAATGTGCTCTACATGGGGCTACCCTTGAAGAGCATTGGGAAGCTACAACTGGTGCAGTGTGGCCCCTGTAACACTACTGCTCTGTGAGCTGCATTGGTTGCCAGTCTACTTCCAAGTGCAATTCAAGGTGTGAGTGATCATCTTTAAAGCCCTTCATGGCATGGGTGCAGGTTACTTGAAGGACTATCTCTCCTCACTGGGATTGGCCTGTACCACTCGTACCAGCAGAGAAGGCATGCTGCAAGTCCCTTCAGCCCGACTGTTCCAGCTGAAATGGACCTCTTCAAGGCAGAGATCATATGCACATAATTCATTTTACAACAAATGATTATCAGATGCCATAATCTCAGAGAAAAATCATCCATACAAATGCTTCAATTGAGTTATTGCTAAAAAAAAAAAAAAAAAGGTTAAGCTGTTCTCTACCAGCAGGTTAGCTATGGCATTATCAAGCCTTCCAATTGATTACATGCCGTATTTTTCATAGTATAAGATGCACCTTTTTCCCCCCTAAAAGGGGGGAAAATTTAGGTGTCTTATACACTGAATGTAGCCCCGCCCATCAACTGGCCCCCATTTGGCCTCTGCCTTGCAACAGTTACCCCCTTGCAAGCAAACAGGAAGAAAAAACAGCTCTTTTCAGCTTCAGCACAGCCTAATTAGCATAAGTTGATTGGTTCGGCCTCCCGACTCTCAGCTGATTTGTTCTCAGCTGTTTTGCATAGGGCTCTGCTGCTTGCTGCAAAGAAGTAAATTGCTGGAGCAGATTTTTTTTTCCTTGTGTTAATCAAGCTATGCTGAAAACGAAAATGAAAGTAAAGCAAGCTGTTTGCTGTAACGAGGCAAAATTGCTCAGAGGCAGAGGGAGATTTCTTTCTCTTCTTTTCCTCACCAAAAAGGTAGGTGCGTTTTATACTCCGAAAAATACCGTAGGTTTTCCACCTTAGTACATTCAACATTAGGATGTGCAATGTGCATACAACTATGGAAACTCATGATGTAGAATGTATATATTTTAACCAGATCGTTAAGACTCACAGTTCTTAGTTGGATTTATACAGAACTCATATCACTCACCACCAATCTTTAAAAATTAATATGCAATAATTAGGGAAAAACTTGCTACTTTTCAAATATAAAACAGATAATAAAAGACATTCAAATTGGGATTTGAAAAAAAACTTTGAGACAGATTATGGGGCAGATAATTAATGCAAACAAATATTTCTGCTGGCTGCATTTTATCTGTACTTCTTCTAGAACTGTCTCTATGCCATGTGAAATTTGCAAGTTTAACGATTGTCCTTTAATCATATAATGACTACATATGGTTTAAATTCATTTGCTTATAATAAATTCATTTTAAAAAAATAAATCAGTCAAAGCCACATTTCTTGTTTCTTTGAATATGAAAATTTATGCTGCATAAAATCACTTGGATTTATTCTTAGTTGGATAATGGCATTTATACAGGTCCTGGGGAGATGCCTGGGGTGCAGCCTTGCACAGTTGTCTTAGAATGGTTTAAACCTGATGGACCCAAGGAAATGATGGGGTCATTATGACTGTGATCTTCCCCTTCTGCCCTTTAGATCCATCCTCTTCCTGGCTGGCCAAGCCCATCTTGGGGGTGATGTGTGGATGGATTCTGGCAGTGGTGAATTCATCCTTCAGGAAGGTGTTTGTTCCTCTACCCCTTAAAGAGGTATTGGTCTGCCCACTCAAGTAGCCATATTTGTTTGGTGGAACCCAGAAAGAGAACCTTTTCTATTCAGCAAATAGGCTTTTTACTGCAGAAAATATTATTAACGATAAATTACCAATCACATGGGAATACTCCCATGTGTCAAATACAATACTTCAAATACAATTTGATGAGGAATATGCATAACTTCCACAATGCTTGTTCCTGAATGAGTGAATGCACTTGGGTAAATAAAATGACTTAAAAGGTAAAGGTAAAGTTTCCCCTCACACATATGTGCTAGTTGTTCCCATCTCTAAGGGGCAGTGCTCATCTCAGTTTCAAAGCCGAAGAGCCAGTGCTGTCTGAAGACATCTCCGTGGTCATGTGGCTAGCATGACTAAATGCCAAAAGTGCATGGAATGCTGTTACCTTCTCATCAAAGGTGATCCCTATTTTTCAACTTGCATTTTTTATGTGTTTTCAAAATCCTAGGGTGGCAGAAGCTGGGACAAGTAACGGGAGCTCACCCCGTTACGTGGCACTAGGGATTCGAACCGCTGAATTGCCAACCTTTCGACTAACAAGCTCACCATCTTAGCCACTGAGCCACTGCGTCCCTAAAATGGTTTAGTGGGACCTAAAACTCAAATCACTTAGTTTGGATCCAATCTCAATCCTCACTGAAAAAAAAAAGAAGCGTATAAAAGAGTATGTGTAATGTTTAGCTGATTTTGAATCATTGAACATATAATTCTCCCCAGCTTTCATTATTGCATTAGTTTCATCACTGTCTATGGGATCCAACTGAAAATTCATACAGATAATTTTTTATATATATATAAACAATTGATATTCTGAAGTTTTTAAAGCAATTATTTTTCGATTCCACTAGAATGAAAGAGCTTAATTTGTTTACAGTGCATAATGAATCCTTACGAGTAATGCCAAATCCTCCCCATCTCAATAAACAATGAATTGCTGGAGAAGATGGTTAGCACATGTATAAAAATGGATATACAATCAGGCTGGCTTTATACAGAAAAATGTCAAAGTAGAAAAATTAGGGATCTGCTTGCTAGTAAACTATTGCTGTTATTTCCTCATAAAATTTGCCTGCGTGCCAAGAAATGCAGCCAATGTTACTTCTCATACATACAAAAAAATTTTTTTTCATTCCTTTTCTGTTAGAAAGTTTTTTTCACAATTAAATTACAAACAATTGCAAAGGTTTCAATACATTTTAGGTTCGCTGTTGTTGTTAGTTTTAATCCTCTGTAGAACTCAGCAAAACATTTAAGAAACTCAAACAGTAGTTTAATTACAAACCGGTATTATTGTTTTGAATATTTTTTTTGCTATGTGTAGCCCAAGTTCCATTTTATCCAGAAAGTGTGCACAGGTAACATTCCAAAGAGTTTGTGACCCTTGGCTGGCTTCATGTTTAAGAAGTCCAGCTGCATTCCACTACCAGGATTATCTCAAGAACTGACAAACCATTAGATGGAGAAAGAATTTCAGTGATGTCCTAAGGGAACTGTATACCATGTAAGAATATCTAATAACCACAGAATTAAACAAAGAGGGGGGGGAGGCCTTCTTAAAATGTAGCATATTACTCTGACAGTTATCTGTGTTTCTGTTAATGAAGCTTCACAGTAATCTGAATTGTTCTAAAAATAATTAATTCCACAGTTCAAAAAGAGAAACATTTAATTGTGTATAAGAGAGGAAAATACATCTCAATTAATCAAATCACACATGCTATATTTTAAGGCAGTACAGATTAACAACAGTGCAATATTCACTGAAGAACAAGAAGAAATACCTTTTCAAAGCTATTTTGTAAAGCACCCAAGGTCTTAGTACAGAAGATTGGGGGGGGGGGGGAAGCAACATATTCCATCTAGTTTTAGAAAGAAACAGGGATTCAACTTGGCCTCCGTGTGTTTCAAAACTGGTAGAGATGTACAAAACTTGGTAATTTGGCCAAAGAACATTTTGGAAAATTTCTCTTTGGATCATGCTATCCAGCATAGTTTCTGGAAGATATTTTTTCAGAACTGAAAGCAGGTTAAGGTGTCCAAGATACGCAGTTCTGGACAACATAGACCTGTATCAGGGCTGGACCATGATGAAATAATTCAAACCAATTTCAGCTCACAGAATTTAAACCTGAAATCTGTCAAAACTGTCCCTGGAATGACATGGATCAGAGGGAACAGGCTATTCCAGAAATCTCTGGAATAATGTGTTCCAGGAACCATGAATTTTGGACTATCCTAGAAGTCTGAGGGAAGCCATTTAAGTGATTATTACCATGAAGTAATGAGTTTTTATAAAATCACAAATTACTCAATCCCCTGTGAACTATTTTACAATTCTACTACTCAACCAAACAGGATACACCTTTGGGTCACAACTTCTGCCGAAGCGCTCAACTAAAGCATAACAACCCATCAGATTTACTCTAATACGAAGAAAACTTAAGTATATAAAATTAGCTATTTATAGGTGTTTGAACTTGGAAAAAGTCTCATTACTTGGATGCCTTTCAACATGCTTGATGATTAGAAAAGTTCCAGGTAATTCGTTTCATGACCTAGCTGGTATGTAAAGCATTTGGAAAGTTGTCTTCTAATATACAAGCAATTTTAAACCAATGAACAATGCCGTCTTTAACTACAAGATCATTTTGCAACATATTTTTCTTTTTCTAAATTCTGAATGTCATCACCAATCCATAAGATTCCAGGTTCAGTATCTCATATCACTCCTTAATAGAATCTCAAATGAAGAGCAAGAACTCTGAGAAAAATGACCAGCCTAATAAATATTAGACCTTCGTGCATGTGCAAGATGGCGGCTGCATCCAGAATGCCGTGAAGAGGACGAAATGGGCTGGCGGTTTTAGGGGCGCTGCGGGGGTTGCAGCCCATCGGCAACCCCCCGCCCGGCCAGCAGAACACATGGTCGTCGCGCTGGTGGGTTTTCAGCCCCCAGCGTGTCTTTTAGAACCTTTTCGCCGTCGCCATCGGCTCAGCAGGAGTGGGAGGCGCCGCGAGAGATGGCGGCGAGAGAGAGATGGCGACGAGCGGTAGCGAGCAGCGGCGGCAAGGAGCGGCGGCTACGGCGGCAGAAATGGTGAGCTGGCGGCTTTAGGGGCGTTGTGGGGGGCGGCAGCCCATCGGCAACCCCCCGCCCAGCCAGCAGGACATATGGTTGGCGCGCTGGGGGTTTTTAGCCCCCAGCGTGTCCTTTGGAACCGCCGTCGGCCTGGAGGGAGTGGGTGGCGCCGCGAGAAGATGGCGGCACGAGAAGAATGAGAGCAATGAGTGAAATGGTGGTGAGCGGCGACGGGACGAGATGGCGCCTGGCTGGGGCGAGAGGGTGGCCAGCAGCCGGGCCCACTGGCACCCAGGCACCCTGGAGGAGGAGGTGGTGGCAGAGTGCCTGGAGGAGGAGAGAATGGATCACCGGAGCCATTGGCAGAGGCCAGCGGACTTGTCAGTAGCTAGCGGGGGGGGGGGATTTTATTTTGGGCCCTGAATTCATTAGCCCCTACTCCGCTTGTATATATTGTTCGCATGCCTCCGGAGTTGTCTTTAGATTAGATCCACTGACCACCTCCCAGACACACTGACTACCTGCTGCTTGACCATCTTGCTGCTTGACTATTTTATTATCTTTACTATCTTACTATGACCATTTGGTTGATTGGCCGGACTGGAGACCATGACAGTCATCTGAGGACTTTGGAGCCGGTTCCTAATATTATTCTATCCTGAGGGGGTGTTGCATTTTTAGGACAGTATGGCCGGACCTCTGTGAGAGAGTGGCCCTGCCTTGTTTCAACTTACTGGACCTTTGCAACGAACCACAGTGAGAGGGTGGTTTGACACCCCCCAGCAGGACTGGGCAGAACTTAACAACTGTATCGCTACTGTGGGAGGGTAGCGAGGACCCTCCTGATAGACTTGTTCGCTCCTGGATATTGTTTTACCACTGCGGAAGCCATGTTTTATCGTCCTCTATGTTTTTTATATATTGTTCCGGATGTATTCAAGGGCCACGCTTCTTGCCCTGCGAGATTCCCCCCTCTCGCAGGCCTGGCCCTCCACACTATCGAGGGCCTACCTTAATGACGGGTCTTGGGACCCCGAGAGGTGGCATGTGGCAAAAAGGGGGTTGAGAGGGTTTTTAAATTCGTTTTTAAGAATTGTAAGGGGCTCCGGGGTGGGGGTGGGAGAGGGTTTGGGGGGGAATCCAAATGGAAAAAGGACAGGCTTGGTATTGGGTGTTATGGAGGGTGTAGACGCTGGAGGTAAGAGGGCTCCCAGAGAGCCCCCTGTCGAGGGTTGGGCTATAGAAACATTGTGTGGGAGGGGCAGATATGGCGTGAGCAGGGGACCGTATCATGTGATGGGGGCACGCGCTCGCTGTCTTCGAGCGATTGCGTGCCCCGGTCCCCGGAGCTATTCCCGTTCCCCAGGTTGTTCGGAGTCTCAGGACCCGAGGCTCCGGTTGCTGTTATGCAATGCCAGGTCCGTTGTAAATAAGGCCCCCCTCATTTGTGATCTCCTTCAAGAGGGGGGTGCGGACCTGGCCGGTATTACTGAGACCTGGTTGGGCCACGAGGGTGGGGTTCCCCTCGTGGAGATGTGCCCGCCAGGTTTCCTTGCATTTCACCAGCCGAGAGCTCAGGGTAGGGGTGGGGGAGTAGCGGTCATTATTAAGGAAAGTCTGGATCCGAGGGAGGCCACTGTTCCTCAGATAGCCGGGTGTGAGTGAGTCCATCTTTGTGAGGTGGGGTCCTGGTGGGCAGATGGGTCTGTTAGTCGCGTACCTGGTTCCCTGCCGCGTGGCAACGACCCTGCCCGAGCTTCTCAATGTCATAGCCGATGTGGTGATTGGCACCCCCAGACTTATGGTCATGGGGGATTTCAATCTGCCATCCATCGGCGAGACATCTGAGATAGCTCGGGAATTCATGGCTTCCATGACGGCCATGGACCTGACCCAGGTAATTCAGGGCCCAACTCACATTGGTGGACACACCCTGGACCTAGTTTTTGTCTCTGGGCAGTGGTTGAGTGGTCTTGATATTGGGGATATAGGTTTGGAACCCTTGTCATGGACTGACCACTCGCTCCTGCGGCTCGACTTTCTGACCGCTGCACCCCACCGCAGGGAGGCAGAACCGACCAGGTGGTTCCGCCCCAGGCGACTGATGGATCCCGATAGGTTCCAGACGGAGCTTGGGCCATTTCCTGAGACACTGACACACGACTCGGCCGAGGACCTGGTGGCTGCCTGGAATAGGGCGGCCGGTGGGGCCTTGAACCGTGTCGTGCCTTTGCGGCCTCTGACCCGGTGCCGAACCCACTTAGCTCCTTGGTTCACCGAGGAGCTGAGGGAGATGAAGCGCCGGAAAAGACGCCTAGAGAGTGGTTGGAGGGCCAGCCGCTCCGAATCTGACTTGACACTAGTAAGAGCTCATATTAAGACTTACATAGTGGCGATAAAAGCGGCCAAGTCTAATTACTTTGCCGCTCTTATCGCGTCATCAGATAATCGCCCAGCCGCCCTGTTTAGGGTGACCCGCTCCCTCCTCCATTCGGGAGCGCGGGAGGATCCCTTACAGGGACGTGCTGAGGATTTTGTTCAATATCTGGATGACAAAATAACTCAGATTCGGGACGACCTGGCCGCTGACTGGGTTGGTTCAGGTGGGGTGACTGAGCCAGGCCTTGAGAGTGTTATCTGGGCTGAGTTCGACCCTGTGGCTCCCGAGGACGTGGACAGGATTCTGGGAAGACTGAACGCAACCACAAGTTTACTGGACCCGTGTCCCTCCTGGTTGGTGCTGGCCTCCCGGGAGGTTACACGAGGCTGGCTCCAGGAGATTATAAACGCTTCTTTGAGTGAGGGTGTCCTTCCGCCTGCCTTGAAGGAGGCGGTGGTGAGGCCCCTCCTCAAGAAGCCCTCCCTGGACCCAGCTGTTTTAGCTAACTACCGTCCTGTCTCCAACCTTCCCTTCTTGGCGAAAGTTGTTGAGAGTGTGGTTGCGTGGCAGCTCCCCCGATACCTGGATGAAGCTGTCTATTTAGACCCGCTCCAGTCCGGCTTCAGGTCTGGGTACAGCACCGAAACGGCATTGGTCGCGTTGGTGGATGATCTCTGGAGGGCCCGGGGTAGGGGGTATTCCTCTATCCTGGTGCTGTTAGACCTCTCAGCGGCTTTTGATACCATCGACCATGGTATCATATTGCGCCGGTTGGAGGGACTGGGGGTGGGGGGCACCGTTTTACGGTGGTTCTCCTCCTATCTCTCCGACCGGTCGCAATCTGTGTTGACAGGGGGGCAGCGGTCGACCCCGAGGCGCCTGGCATGTGGGGTGCCACAAGGGTCGGTCCTCTCGCCCCTCCTGTTCAACATTTATGTAAAGCCGCTGGGTGAGATCATCCGTGGTTTTGGGGTGGAGTTCCATCAGTACGCTGATGATACCCAGCTGTACATCTCCACCCCAGACCACCCCAACGATGCCGTGGAAGTGATGTCCCAGTGCCTTGAAGCTGTGCGTGTCTGGATGGGGAGAAACAGGCTTCGACTCAACCCCTCCAAGACCGAGTGGCTGTGGTTGCCGGCGTCCCGATATAGCCAGCTGACTCCATCGCTGGTTATTGGGGGCGAATCATTGGCCCCCACGGAAAGGGTTCGCAACTTGGGCGTCCTCCTGGACTCGCGGCTGTCTTTAGAGGATCATACGACAGCCGTGGCCAGGGGGGCTTTTTATCAGGTCCGCCTGATTCGCCAGCTGCGGCCCTTTCTAGATCGGGACTCCCTACGCACGGTCACTCATGCTCTTGTCACTTCCCGTCTGGACTACTGTAATGCTCTCTACATGGGGCTCCCCTTGGGGTGCACCCGGAGGCTCCAACTGGTGCAGAATGTGGCTGCGCGGGGGATTATGGGAGCGACGGGATGCTCCCACGTGACACCTCTCCTGCGCGAGCTGCATTGGCTGCCGGTGGACTTTCGGGTGCGTTTCAAGGTGTTGGTAATCACCTTTAAAGCGCTCCATGGCTTAGGGCCAGGGTACTTATGGGACCGCCTTCTGCCACCAATTGCCTCCCACCGGCTGGTTCGCTCCCACAGAGAGGGCCTCCTCAGGGTGCCGTCAGCCAGACAATGCTGGCTGGCGACCCCCAGGGGGAGAGCCTTCTCTGTGGCAGCACCCACCCTTTGGAATGATCTGCCTCCAGAGTTAAGAACAATCTCTGACCTCCCAACCTTTCGGCGGGCTTTAAAAACCCATCTCTTTCAGCTCGCCGGCCTAGCCTGATTCCTATAATATTTTATTATTTTAGTGTTGTATTTTGATTATGTAGTTAGTTTTTAATTCTATGGCCACTCATATTACTATTTTATAGAATTTTAATTCTTTGTATGTTTTGTTTTTTAATTGGCTGTACACCGCCCTGAGTCCGCAAGGAGAAGGGTGGTATATAAATTCAAATAAAGATAAAGAAAGATAAAGAAATATGAATAGCAGCATATACTATACTCAGATGAAAATTCTTTCCCCTCTATTAGTTTTCTTTTTCAAAAAACTAGTTACCATGGTTTTTAAAAAATGACAGAAAAGATATTCCTTAATCAGAACTGATTTTTTTAAAGTGTGAATTAGAGTAATCTAAGCAGATTTTTAAAAGAAAAAAATTCTATTAACATGACAAATAAAGATTTGTTCATCATAACCAAAGAAAAAGGCAATGGACAACAGAGCTGTCAAAAATTTAAATAAGAGAACTAAAAAGTAATAATTTCTTTTTTTTTATAAAAGAAATACAGGAATAATTCTATCATTTCATTGTAAAAAATGTGTTCAGCATAGTTCCTACCTTTTCTTTTTTGTGATAATGAGGACATCATTAAAGAGGAAGAAGTATACTTGTTGCTTAGAAGTCCTTTTAGAAAAAAGTCCAGTGTCTTCAACAAATGCTGCCAATTCACCCCGTTTCACTAACCATCGTGAAGAAGAAACCAGTGGAAAAGGCTACAAAAGTAAGAAAACTGCAATTTAATCTTTTCTCCAAATTTTCTAAGCAGACATTTTTACAATAAAATGTGTTCCTTCTACAGTTCTGAATGCAAAGAAAAAGAAAAGAAAAAGAAAAAAAACTTGGCATTTACTAACCAAAAATATGAACTGTGCTTTAATCTTTATTGCTTTCAGGAAGCACTTTTGTTCTTTTCCAAAACATCAACTGAATAATCCCTATTTCATCATAAGAAAAATAAACACATCTTATTCTCAGTCAAAAAAATTCAGCACTAAAACAAAGCAGAAGTTAAAAGTCTATATAAAAATCTATGGAAGGAAGTATCCTACCTTGATTTTAAATTCCAACTGGGAATTGATGGTATACATCATTTCTGTTCTTTCCATTTTTCGAGCACCTTCATTGCACAGACGAACCAACTGAAAAAAAAAGACATCTATGTCACCTAACACATTTGCATTCAGTATTAAAAATTTACTTTTTACGAAGTCCCATCTTTTAGAGGTATGTAACAATAAGGGAATCAGAAAAAGATTTTTAATGTGCAGCTATCTTTGAATGAACTAGCCTTTTCTACAAACAATATAAGAATGCTACTTCCTTTTTTTAAAAAGGGGCACTGCTTACAATTTCCTTAGTAAAGGAACTCATAAAAATAGGATTCCTGGGTTTGTTTTTGTTTTTTTCTTGACAGGCCCCTTCTAACATACAGGCACATATCCAAGGACACTGGCTGTCTATACCTTCTTAAGGCCACTCATATTTTATTTTCCCCTTTGAACAACTGTGATGCACTTAGACATCTAGAAACTACAGCTGGTACAAACTGCAATTGTCCAGGCAGCTATGGTTGTAACTGGTGTACCAGATTGACTTCTCTGGTCTGGGATCTGCATTGGTTGCCTGTCAGTTTTCAGGTATGAATCAAGGATCATTGCGGGTTATCACTTTCACAGCCCTATGTTGCTCTACATCTGCCTTCTCCTATATTCACCTACCCATTCAATCAAGCTGAATACGATCAACTCCTTATAGTTCCTGTCCCTTCATGATTGCTATCCAATCCAATTCTACTCTCTCATAGGGTTTTCTGGCCCTGATCTTCTGGGCCTTAGCGGTTAAAAATCATTTTTTCCATCTAGCATAAGAGGAGGGAGTGTTTTGAATGGTAGTGAGTTGTAAGTACAAGATGGTTATTTTGCTGATTTCATTTTTATTTTGATTGTTTCTTTGATGTATGTTTGCACTGTACTTTCTTTTCTGTATTATTAGACTGCTAATTTATGCTTAGTTCTCCCCCAAATGAATATTTATTTACAAGGCATATATGATAGCCCATATGTTTCTGAGTGATTCATAAAAACAACAATAAAAACATAAACAGACAACAACACCAGCATTGAAACAGCCAGGGCCCCAAATCAAACATCTCAACATTTGTCCATCAATATTTAATCTGACCAGGTTGCATCCTCACCCTTTAAGTCCTTCTGATCTTCTCTTGACTAAATGACTGAACCCTGAGGCACTCTAGTCCAGTGTTGATGAACCTTTTCAGCACAAGTGTTGAAACCGGAGCGTGCGTGCATGGGGGGGGGGCACCGCAAACCGGAAGAGCAGCTCCCCAGTGTGCACACGTGGGAGCACAACAAAATGGAAGAGCAGTTCCCCAGCGTGCATGTGCATGCCAGGAAGCTGAGCTTCCGGTTTCCGGCATGCACATACGCATGTGAAGACCAACATGCATGCCAGGGAGCTGCTCTTCCATTTTCTGGTGCTCCCGCACGCGCGCCAGAACCCAGAGGAACACCGGGCGACAGTTGGTGTGCCTGGAGAGATGGCTTTGTGTGCCACTTCCAGCACGTGTGCCATAGATTCGCCATCAGGGCTGTAGTCTATAGACTCTCAATTTTAAAATGCCAATGACATTTTTATATTACTACTGACCTACTTTTAAAAATTAAAGTAAGGCTTGTTATTTTCCTTACCCAACTTTCTGAAGGATATCTTTGGGAAAGTCTGTTCTCTTTCCCAAAAACTTTGGACTCTTCCCCCCCCCCCAAAAAAAAAAGAAAGAGAGAGAGAGAAAGAGAGAGAGAGAGAGAGAGAAAGAAAGAAAAAAATGGGGGGGGGGGAACCATATCCTTTCTGAGAAAAAATCCATCTGGAGTTGCTTAGATACAAAGCAGTTACATTTCAATTTCTATTTCTAGCTATTTTATGTGTAGGAGGCATATTAAAGTATTTTCTTTTTTCAGTAGCAATGAATTTCAGTGAAAATAATGAGTAATTTGGAAAAATGAAGATAAAGGCATTTTTAAAAGACCCACGAGACATACATTTTCTGGAAAGTATTTGTTAGCAAGCCATTGGAAGCACTTTTTATGAGCCAAAGGTAAAATCAGATTTATCAATTGATAATTTAGTGACTTCCATATAGAGTAACAGTATCAAGAGAATGCTATTTTGTCTTCTTTTTTGATCTGAACAGTATGTAAAATGCAACCCTTTTTTAAGAACTCTTACAATACTAATTACATTATATAACGTGCAGTATCAGCATGGGCATATAAATCATCAATAATCATTCTTGAATGAAGCAGTTTTTATATTGTTCCCCTTTCTATTTCTATATATTTTATGAAAAAAGTTATTTGCAACTTTTTTTGCAAATTTATTTTGCAAAATTATTTTGCTGCAAAATAATAATTTGCAACAAAATTACTGTGTCTTAAGGAGACAATAATTTTTACTTCTAATAAATAGTGTTCTATTAAGAATTCTTAATGCAACTAGGGCCCTGTGATCTATACGGATATTATTTTCTCTACCCAGCATGGGAAAAAGTTAGCACTATGTTCCTATATAATTTTACACCACTGATCATCTATAATATTTTACAAGTTTTCATTGAAAAATCAGTATCACTAAATTCTAATTAATTTTCTTGCCAGTGATAAACATGTCCCCAGCAAATTGCCAGATTTGAAAAGCTCATTTCATTGTCTTGAAGATTTGGGGTGAGACAAGAAGATTAATTTTCCATTTTTTTCAGATTCTCAATGATTGCTGATTACAATGGAGAAGAATTACTTGTGCTTCTTACAAAAGTCCAATTTCAAAAGTCCATTTCAATTGTCCTTTCACAAAAAAGGAGGATTCTTTCTTTTCCATATTAGGCTGCAAAAATTAGCAGCCAAAAAGCTCACCATCCACAATGGCAAGGAACTTATCAACACTGCCATTTTTCTCTTCCTTCTTTCAACATTCTATGCACATCTAGAAATACAGAAGGCTCAGAGAATGCTAAACTTAATGAAGAATTGGCCTCATATTTAGCTTGCAACAAAATTCTGCTGCAAACGTTAATGTGGTTGATAGTTAATCCTAAATTCTAATTTATATGATCAGTACATAATTTTAGCATATTCCTTAAAGGAAATGAATTCAGAATCAATATGTGTGTGAGATTAATGGTTGAATGTGTTCTAAATGTGAATTTAGTGTAGTAAACATTAATACATTCTGACACTCCTATATCTGTATCAGATTACTCTGATGATATGCATCAGCCAACATATATGTATAAAGATTTGACAAACATAAAACCAAGTGCTAAATAAATGATAGAAAATGGTACACTGTATTCAACAGTTTACAGCTGACCAATCTTGGAAGACTCATGGGCTATTGAGCCAAATTCAGACACCAAGCAGCTGCATATATTTTAGCGGATCCCGAAGAGAAAATTAAATTCAAGGTGCAGAAAATTTTAAAAAATGTTTAAAGCTGCAGTAACTGCAAAAGAGACAACATATTTGATGCTAGCATAGGTGTACAGAAAGTACTATGCCACTGTATTAAGTAGAATCAGTATCTCTGATAATGAGAATCAATGTAGTTACAATAGGAGCATGTTGAATAAGGACAAGGAGATCCATGTTTAAATAATATTCAGTAATAAAGGTCCCATGATAACTTCTCTTGGTCTCTATGTCTCAAACCCGATTTAACATAGAAGGTCATAAGATAATAGATCACTAGGATGGGAACCACCTATACCACTTATAACTTATGGAAATAAATCTGACTGTACTGAACAACGTAATTCATTTTGCTAAGCCAGTATGTCTTGGGACTGCCTGGGAAGCTCTTCATTTTTCTTGCTATCATCATTTTCCTAGAGACAATGAATATTTTTTTCTGAATCAAACTTTACCTCCCAAAAGGTAGATTTGCCCAGTGAAATTCCGATATAGGTGACCTCAACTTACAACCTTTCACATTTAGAGACTGTTTGAAATTACTGCAGCACTAAAAAAAAATGCCTTATGACTGGTTATAACACTTACAAGGGTTGCAGCATTCCCCACAGTCACATGATCAAAAATTTGGACGCTTGGCAACTGGCATATATTTTGAAGGGTTGCAGTGCCCCAGAGTCATCTGATCACCTTTTGCGACCTTCTGACAAGCGAACTCAATGATAAAGCTAAGATTCACTTATTCACTTGACAACTGCAGTAATTCACTTAACAACTGTGGCAAGAAAGGTCATAAATTGAGGCAAAGCTTACTTAGCAACGGTCTTACTCAACAATGGAAATTTTGGGCTCAACTGTGGTTGGTAAGACTTTAGAAGATTTTGAGAAAATTATATATGGAACTCTGACTTCTAAACATGCACAAAAGAATTTCAGCAATAAACACATTGTATTCTGAATCTAAACATACCTTGCTTACCGCTTTTAAAGCCCTTTTGCAAACTTCGTGTTTTGGCAGATCTTTCTGTGTTTTCTGGCAAATTGTCTGAAATTAAAAATTCATCAATTTAGAGAGCTGTTGTTTTTTTAATTAGTGAGAGGGAAATGTACATGATACTTGTATCTACAAATCTGTGTTATGAATTTTATCCAAATGTTTACCTTCTGACGAATCAAAATATACTATCTTCTAGATCACCTGAAATGCTTTGAAATGTTTTTTCTCCCAGGAAATACTTAAATTTCACTTTTAATATTTAATGTAATGAGTTGGTAACACCATCTTTCATTCTTTTTTTGTTTGTTTGAAGTACAAATGTCTTTATTTGTTTATTTATTTATTTAAATTTTTATACCGCCCTTCTCCCGAGGGACTCAGGGCGGTGTACAGCCATGATACAAGCAAACATATACCACAAAAACAATTTAAAATGCATTAAATAATTTGGCCCAATTTAGTTTTTTTTTTAAAAAAACTCCAAAACTAAACTACCCAATTAAAATCATACATTCATCAGCCCAGCCTGTTGAAATAGTAGAGTCTTGAGGGCACAGAGAAAGGTCCGTAGGTCGGGGATCCTACGTATCTCCGGGGGCAATTCATTCCATAGGGCTGGAGTCCCCGCAGAGAAGGCTCTCCCCCTGGGGGTCGCCAGTTGACATAATTTGACGACATCCTGAGGAGTCCCCCTCTGTGAGAGTGTACTGGCTGGTAGGAGGCTATCGGTGGCAGAAGGCAATCTCGTAGATACCCAGGTCCTAAGCCTGGAGCGCTTTAAAGGTGGTAACCAACACCTTGAATCACACCCGGAAGACCACCGGGAGCCAGTGCAGCTCGCGCAGGAGAGGTGTTACATGGGTGCATCAAGTTGCCCCCATAATCACCCGCGTGGCCGCATTCTGGACCAGTTGGAGCCTCTGAGTGCTCTTCAAGGGGAACCCCATGTAGAGAGTGTTACAGTAGTCCAGACGGGAAGTGATGAGGTGCATAAGTAACTATGAGGCGTCCCGGTCCAGAAAGGGATGCAACTGGTAAATCAGGCAAACCAGATAGAAAGCCCTCCTGGCCAGCCATCATATGCTCTTCTAAAGACAGCCATGTATACAGGAGGACACCCAAGTTGCGAGCCCTCTCTGTGGGGGCCAAAATCTCCCCCCCAATAGTCAGCGATGGAGCCAGCTAGCTATACCAGGACGCCGGAAACCACAGCCATTCGGTCTTGGAGGGGTTGAGTCTGAGTCTGTTTCTCCCTATCCAGATCTGCACGGCCTCCAGGCATCGGGACATCACGTCAAGGGCATCATTGAGGTGGTCTGGGGTAGAGATGTACAGCTGCGTGTCATCAGCGTACTGATGGACTTTCACCCCAAAACCACGGATGATCTCACCCAGCGGCTTCACATAAATGTTGAACAGGAGGGGCGAGACGACCGACCCTTCCGGCACCCCACAAGCAAGGCACCTCGAGTTCGACCTCTGTCCCCCTGCCAACACAGACTGCGTACGGCCAGAGAGGAAGGAGGAGAACCACCGCCTCCCATTCCTGCCTACCTCGCTAGTTCATTTTAACAAGGTATTAAAGATCTGCATACTGAAGTCTTTGAGAACATTTAGATGGTTATATCTAGAACAAGATGCAAATTAACGTTTTCTCTTTTAAAGGAACATAATAAAAACAGTCTGACCATTAAATCAACATTTTATTAACTTGCTTTTATAAGCAAGCTATAAAAACAAAAGAGCACCAAAGCAAACATCTCACACTGATATATTTCTAATGACAAGGGAGTTAAGAGTTTTTTTGTCAGAAGCCAAAATGCTATAAAACTATTCCTGGTAATATGTTGTTTTTAGAACCTTAATGGAATAAAAAGAACCATTACTGTTGGTTTTGCAGGCCAAATGATACATAATTTAGCATACCAAGTTATGTTGGCAGAAGATTCAAAACTCTTGCTGACAAAATTCATTGGGTGGTCTTTACCACTCATTCTCACCACTGAAATTCTGTCTTGTGTTTTATTTATGAATATAGCTTTTTATTAATAGATTTTTAATTATTAAATGAAACTATAAGAATTTATCTGTACAGTACAAGATCCAAACATAACTTTCATTTATTTAATTTATACCCCTCTTTTGTTTTTCCAAATAGCTCAAGATGGCCAACATATCCAAGATACCTTCTTCCTATTTTCCCCACAACTGGTTGGGCTGAAAGAGAATGACCCATCTGGCTTTCATAGCTAAGGCTGGATTAGAACTCATGGTCTCCTGGTTTGTAGTCTGGTGCTTTAACCACTACACAAACTGGCTAGTTTATACAATACTCCCTCTTGTCTTTTTCTAATTGTAGTTTGTAACTGTTTCAATCAGTTTTAATGATTGGATTTTATTATAGTTAATTTGTGCTTTAATTGGGCATGCAAGTGAGAAGGTCAAGCGTATAAATGAAATAAATATTATAAGGTACTATGGCATTGTAACAATAGGTTTAAGCATGACTACCTTGTGTTTTAGCCCATAACGCTTTAAGAAATAATTTTCCACATTCTTAAGTCTAAAATTCTTCCATAACTTTTATAAGATTTGCTGCAGCACTTCTTGTGCAAAATATAATCTTCTGAAAAGAAAATAGCACTAAATAGTTCTATTAAAGTCAACCATCAGGAAAGCCCCCCCTCCTCCCCAAAAAAAGGATTATAAGACTTTAAACTTTATGTAGAAATTTATAATCCCACAGAAGCCACCGAAAATTAAATACCCTAGCAGAATGTTTACTTGCCCCAGCAAAAGTATTTCCTAGGGTAATCTGGACCAATTCTAAATTACTGAAATTATGACAATTCAGCAGTTTATATGATGGATAAGCAAATAACTGATTATATAATTATACATTATGACAGCAAAATTAAATATATAAACACAATCATAAATAGAACAGACAACTAAAAATAAGCTGCTCTTACATCCATCAGCAGTGGAAGCCGGGTAACCCTTTGCATTGGGAGAATGAGGAAGGATATCATTGGTAAATTCCTACACTCTTCTTGAGTTTCAATCCGCAATAATACTTCCTTGAAGGATGGATTGGTAGCTCTGACCAAAATAGCAACAATTTTATAAACAAAGTTAATATAAAGATGATGTATTTAAAACTAAGTTTTTGTCTGAAAAAAAATTGTTTGACAATAGCTTTCTTGAAAACATAAAAACTAATACCAACAATCACACTTCATAAATTAGGGTTTTGCCCAAAATCCATAAGACTGTCCCACAAATCTTCTATTAAGATGCAATAATATCCATAAAACTGTTGCTTATGGTTTTTCAACTCAAAGAAACAGATTAGTTACCACAAAGGCTCTTTCACCTGTCTTTAAGTCAAGAGACATTGCAAAAACACAATTATTGTGAAGCTGCAGCTATACGTTATCTATAGTAGGTTACCTCATAACCTAATATTCTGAATCTATTTTTTTAACGAATAAGTCCAGGGCTAATATGACAAACTTTTCAGTAAGTTTTTTTTTATAGAAAATTAACCAAAACATGTTAATAACAATGATGACTGAAACATTTTTTTTAAATTTTACCTACAATTATATTCATAGTTTACCCATGATGCCTGTAGATAAAGGACAATTTAGAAATATATTGAAATAAATTAACCCTGCGGGGAATCACTTGAGCAAAATTAAAAACTCAGTTTATTGTCTCCTTCTGAAATATTTATTTTTCCAAAACCAAATTTATACATGATTCATAACATCGTTTTCCCCAAGCAATTACAGTGATAGTAGTTTCCATTACTTACAACAGTTTCTGAAGCGTCCGCTGTTGATAGACTTCATTTGTGCAATATTTTATATAAGGGTCAAAAGTTGATGTAGTATGCTTTTCTACAATATCACTGATATCATCTATGAAGATGTTACTCCGATGCCTTTCTTCAAGCTCTGTGAAGAACCTGAAATGAACAGAAGATTTTTGAAGAATACATTTAATCACAATTTGTTATCTAAAAGCAAAGAGATCCTTAACTGTCTTTCCATCCAAACAACTGGAAGTTGCTAGACAGCCTGTCCTTACATGCTCTAGGTTGAACCTTGACTTAATTGTCTAAAAACCATTAATACCCTTTTTTTCCTTACTGGTAGGAAAAAATTACTGAGATTTGTCTCTCTGGAATGAAGATGAACAGTAAATTGACTACAGTGGAGACTGCATTCAAAAGATAAATGAACATATTTTACAGGCTACTCAACAAACAACTGGAAGTAACTGAATGGAAACACATTTGTTTCAGAAAAATGAATGTTTGAATTAAATTAGGTTCTTTTATTCCTCATTTAAAACATATGAGGCTGAAATGGGAGTTTTTTTACTTTTGGTGACCACAAATGTTACATAAAGTAGTAGTTCCTAAATGTTTAATTCTCAATAATGCCAGATGGATGGCGATTACTTTCGCTGAACAGCAAGACAAATACCTTTTCTTTGTGCATACAGTGGATATAAAAAGTCTACACACATTACATGCGATATTTTAGAAATGTGACTGCTATCCAGATCTACAGTGGTTATATTCAAAACGGACACACATCTGAGTACTGTGTTTCGCCAAAAATAAGACCCTGTCTTATATTTTCTTGAACCCTGAAATAAGCGCTTGGCCTTATTGCCATGTGCTCAAAAGCCTGATTGGGCTTATTATCAGGGGGATGTCTTATTTTGGGGAAAACAGGGTATCTCCCTGAATTTTTAAGAATTTTTCCAGTGAAGGCAGTATATTATAAGCTCTGTGATTATTAAAGGCATTGGGGAAACTGGTAAGAACACTCTGAAACGATGCCCCAACTGACACAACTACATTAATTTTAATAAATTATTTCTGGTTAAGAATTGGTTCATGTAAGCAAGGAAGATGTTCTACATATTAATATAATAGCTGTTGTAAATTTACGCTTATTGTTAACCTGAAGACCTATGCATGAAGACCTATTTATGCTTATTGTTAACCTGAAGACCTATGCATGCCATAGTAAGCAGATCTGTACAGTTTTCTGCTGGAGACAATCTGTTTTGGTTTCTCATAGGGCTTGATGTATTTGGAATTGGGAAACAAGTTATGAATGACAAGAAACTGAATGCATTTCAGAAATAGAGCACCAGAAATACAAAATTGTGAGTCCATTACTACTCTACTGTGAAAATCTGTTTCACAGAAAGAATACATCATTAAAGTACTAAATAGCTATAAATACATAACTGGTCTTCCTGTGTGTGGGAAAAGATGTCCATGGACACAGCACTGTACATCCCTATTCAATGGCCTAAAAGTTTTGTGATTACATTCCTGGGACATCCCACAATATGTATCTTATACAGAGATAAGCTGTAATATCCTCACCAGATATATGAGAAAATATATATGGGCTGGCCGTAACACCTACGTACCTAAATAGCTGATTTGTTTATTAACAAATCAGCTATTTATGAAAGTTTTATGGATATTAAAGACTTGAACATGTCCCCAGGGCTGTGGAATCGGGAGAATTGGGACATTTAAACTTGCTTTTTTTAAAATTCCAATCTAAATTTAGTAGGAGTCGGAGTTGGTGCATTGTTTGCCGACTTTGACTCCGACTCCAGGTACCCAAAATTTCCTCCGACTCCGATTCGACTCTGACTCCGACTCCACAGCCCTGCATGTCTCTGTTAGAGCAAAAAAGAAAGTAACTTCTGTATTTAGATACTAGTTTAATATAAAACAACAGGTTAATAAATCACAATGATGCAACTGTTCAAGGTGACAAAGACATCAAATGTATGAGTTTTCAGCCAAGATAAAGCAAACAACGGTACAAATGACTCAAGAGTTCTTGGATTAGGCAATGCCCAAGGTTATACGGTTACTCTAGGATCATTTTCTTATATAAGAGCATTTCTTTCTTAACTTCTGATTTCCTTACCTTGGCTCTGGCATAGTACAGCCAATCTAAGAATAACAGATAAATACTAACTTTGACTCTATTTCAGAAGATTATGTTCTAGTATAAACTAGTCCAAACATGATTAGAAATCTGTAGGAATTTACAAACATAATTTAGATCACAAATTAAAGAATCATCAAAATATCGGGCAACATTAAAATCAATATTTTTTATCAAATTTACTACCTTAGTACAATAGTATCTACTAATGAGTTAATATTTTACGCATACGATTCCCACACATCTCTTAAGGGTTTGGCAAAAGCTGTTTGGTGTAAGACCAGAAAAGATGCGATTTGAAACCAGAAATGCCTTAATTGAAAAAACATGTCAAAGCTTTCAACAGTATTTGTATAATGCACTACACTGTCTGCCAAAAGATTAACACAGCACATATATAAATCTACTATAATGGATCTGTGTAACAAATATTCAGCATGCTCATGAATGTCATTGTATATCTTATAGCAAAGATGACAACATTTCAAGAGATAAAAATTTTAAGAATTTTTTTAAAAAAGAAAACCATTCCCATTAACATTCTTGTATCTAGCAGGCATTCTTGGTTAAGCTCCATTGATTTTGATAGTCTTAATAACAAATGGAAAATAGCTAATTAATTGATTTAGTTCTTGACTTCTTTACAAGTTGATACTGCAAAATTTGACCCATTTGATCACACTTTTTATAAATTTGTCCTTTGAATTGTCTAAAGAAATACAGCAACAATGTTCTTGTCAACAATATAAACATGAAAGAATTTAAAAATTCCTGGAAGCAAACAACAACCAGATGCATATCGCTAACTCTGGTGATAAAAGACTGTTTAAAACTTACTTCTTGCTTGCTTCACAGACATCTGCAATATTGGAAAAAAGATGGTGGCTTTCTGTCTTTGTCATTGTAGAACTCAGTTCTTTGGAATTCTTAAACATCCGAATCAGAATTTCTAGACTAAGCAGATAAGAATGTTCTGAAGAGATGACTTCAAATATAGCCTGCATGATTGGGGGGGGGGGGGGGGGGGGGAGGAGTAAAAGGGAAAACTAAAGTTATTTCTATTGATTTTATACAACAAATCATTTCACAGTAATACATTTTCAAAAGAGTATTTTTGAATACCCAGGACTATTATCTTGAAAGAATTATTCTGAACTATAAATTAAAATTTAGTATTTGAATATACGTTTCAACATTAAGCAAAAATACAAATACAAATTTTAGGACCGTTTTAGGACTATTTTTGGAAATGTACTTTGTTTAAAATAAAAAACCCTGTAAATAAAACCTGCAAACTAAGTGAAAAAGGGTGAATAAAAATATCTCCCCCAACTTGCCCAATGAAGACACACTAAATAACATAAAAAGAAGAAAGTATGCAAAAGAGTTAGCTGGGGTAGATTGAGTATCAAAATGCGGCATACTTCAACCATTTTTCAGATTTTAGGGATATTTTAAAGAGGAAAATGTCAGCAATTTGACTCTTCTGGTCTGGATCTCAATCTCATCCTTTAAAAGAAGGGAAAATTCAACAGCAAAATCAATCAATCAATCTACACCATTCTAGTGGCAACACTATAGCATGAGAGCCAGAAGACTAGATGGCCGAGCTGTTGCTTTCAGATCTTAAAATATTACTTCCAACCCCCGCTTCAGATAAATATGTGAATTATATCATATTTTCAGACCAGTATTCTTTATTTTCAGATTTTCTTTTTGTCATATATTTTAATATATAAATTTCATAACAGATTTGTACCCATGCAGTAGCATGGATGTAATTTTTTTTAGAAGTAAAAACTAACAAAAAAAAGAAAGAAAAAAGAAAGAAAAAGAACCTCATTAAAAAAAAATAAAATGTCAAATTACTTGAAAAATCCTAAAACAAAAAATAAATAAATAAATAAATAAATAAATAAATAAATAAATAAATAAATCAAGCATTGACAAATACAAATATCAGCAATCCACTGTTGGCTATATTTTTTATTTAGCTAACAAGACATTATAAATTCTTGATGCTATAATATATTCTAATAATCCAGGATACAGTTTTAACAAATCTATATTATTATAACACATAGTTAAAAAGTCCTGTTAATTCACCTCAAAAATAACAAAAATAAGACAAGCTCAGACCTTACGTGCTCCTTATTGAATATTGAATTGTTCAACATACAAAAATAAGCTTTATTAATTTATTACAAAATTAAAATAGTTCATAGTAAAATCAGCAGCAAAGTTGCACAGAATCATTTGCTATCATCTGTTTTTTATTGAAGGTTGGTTGAAAATGAAAAGGATGCGGATCCAGAATATATATATTGTCTCACAAACTTTTTTGCAATTTATTATTCATGATTCAAGTCAACGTACATCCAGTTTGACACAAGGAAAATGATAAAGAAGAAAACAGCAGAGACAGAAGAATATGAGATTGATTTAATTATTGTTAAATTTGATTACAACAGCAGTGTCCTAATTTCAGTGAGGGTGAAGGTGCAAAGGACTTAAAAGAATTGGGTTGGTTTAATAGTTAAGGCATTAGGCCCGTGATGGCGAACCTATGGCACGTGTGCCACAGGTGGCACGCAGAGCCATATCTGTGGGCACACGAACCATTGCCCTAGCTAAGCTCCAGCACACATGCGCCTGCTGGCCAACTGATTTTCAGCTGGTCCCGCTCATGCTGTCCCTCCCCTCCCAGGAGTCTCCACATGGCCCATTTTGGACACCAGGTAAGTACAGGGCTCACATGGAGGCTCTGGGAGGGTGTTTTCGGCCTCTGAAGGGCCGTCCGGGATGGTAGGGAAGGCCATTTTCACCCTCCCCAGGCTCCAAGAAAGCCTCTGGAGCCTGAGAAGGGCAAAAAACAGGCCTACTGGGCCCACTGGTAACCTTTTTGCCGTTGCATGCCATAAGTGGGGGGAGCACAGGAAGGTTGCACGCAAATGCATGGGAGTGCATGGGGGCACTGAATTATGGGTGTGGGCACACAAGTGCGCAACAGCTCCCCCCGCTTTTGGCATGCAACAGCAAAAAGGTTAGTCATCATTGCACGAAGCTAAAAAATAGAAGACCTGGAGTTCTAATTCTACCGTAGGCATGAAACAACTGGGTGGTTTATTCTCTTTCAGTCATATGAAGCAGTCAATGGTAAACCATTTCCAAAAATCTTTCCAAGAAACGGCATGGACTAGTCCAGACAGTTGCCAGAAATCAACACTGACTCAAAAGTGTACACACACAGAAAAAGCAGAGCTACATGCAAGTCCAGGGCAGTTAATCCAAAATTCCCATTTATGAATGAATATGAATGTTAAGAAACAGCCCTTCTATCTACCAGAATGTTTTTATTACCTCAGTGGGCTTTAGTCATTTTTTTACATGATGGCTGTACCACTTTCAGCATGAGTCTCTGAAAGTATGAGTCTTGTCCCCAAAAATATATCTTTTAATGTAGTTTTTATGCAGCCCATTCTTTTGTTGTTGCTGTTTCTACAATGAATATTTAGCATACTGATTGAGATCTTGGTGTTCCCTACTGTCACTCTTTATCAATGGAGAGTTGAAAGTCCACAGTGAGCTGCACTGTAGCTATAAAGTCCGTAAGCATTTCAAGCACGCATGTATGTATTTCCGTTCTTCTCAATCTGTGCATTCTTCAGCTGGGTGGGCTTTGACTCCCAAAGTTCTCGCAGTGATAATTCTGACTTGGAAACCTTGAGAATTAAAGTCCAAATATCTGGAAAATGTCCAACCTTCTGGGGCAGGCTGGTTAATTGTTTTCAAGTCCTTAATCAACAACTGAGTGAACATAAAGAAGATCTGTATAATATGACTAGAGGCAAGAGAAGCACTATGACTTACGTTCCTGCTATCATCTTGCCCTGAAAACTATGTTTCTACTGCATCCTGTTGCCTTAACTGCAGTCATAAAGGAAGGATTTGCCTAAAGAGAGCAGCAGTGTTCCATGACTAATTTGTTCTGATCTGATTTTTTTTAAAGAAAGGACATCAGAGAACTCATCTTCAAGACTATTTAAAGATTCTTTGTTCTCCGTCCTGATGACAGCCCTAATTGATTCCCTCAAAGCTGAGAAATACAAGACTAGGCATCCCAGTTTTGAAAGTGAAAATGAGATAGTTATATCTGCTTGTGAGCCAAGCAGATAAACAGCTTTTCAAAGGATTTCAGAAAATTTCCAAACAATTAGTTAAAAAGAAAAGAAAAGAAAGAACAGGCAGTGTTTGAGCTCATGTATAACCTAGTGATGTTAATTGGAGATGAAGAATGATAACGTATTTTCCAATTCTTATTTCTTACTCAAAACAAATGACAATCTTCATGACTGACACTCCAAAATGTAGTTTCAGTTCATCTGCATAACAGCAATGCACACAGATGTTTAATGCCTGATAGCTGATGAGCAGTTGTCAGAACTATTTAGAGATGAAATGTGCACTGAAGCTTTGCATATGGCACTGAAAAAGTACTTACATTTAAAATTAAAAGGGCTTTAAAACAGAAGGCACGTTTTTAAAAGCTGGTGCTTAGGTCCACTGTAGTAATTACATTTAAGATTAAAAAGGCTTGTATATAGCACATACAGTTTAAAGAGCTATTTTAGGCCAGATTATTTCTCCTTGGCTTGCATTATCACACAGGTTAAGTTTATAAATTGCAACAATAACATACAAAATAAATCATTATGAACAAAATGTATGAACCTTAAACTAATCAGTCAAACAAGTAAAATGGCATCAAAGTGTATACTGTATTTACGTGTGTGTGTGTGTGTGCGTGTGCGTGTGTATACTTCATTTATTAAAGCAGCCTAGATACAGTTAATATTAGAGTGAGAGGCTCCTCAATATTCCTGTCCAATGGAACAATTGTGCATTTGGGGAACCTTTCTTACCAACACATATATCCGCTTTACCATGTAATATTAAGCCTAAGATTTGTTTTAATCAGCTTATTAAAAAAGGAAAGTGATCTAACACCTCAGCTACAGACCTCACAAACTGTAAACCACAAAATGTGTTGTAACCACAATCACCTAGTAAAAAGTCTTTCAAGGTTATCTCCTTTATCATTTTAACCCTACTTCACCATGTATAAAATGATACTCAAGCCAATCCAAGAGACTTTCCCCTTTTTTCCTCTTTAGTTTGAGTCATTACCCAGCCTTGAGCTCCTCTGATTTGGACCGCAGCTGAAGAGAACTGCACCAACTATAACTTTTTCCCTGACAACTGGCAAGTTCCTATCATTTTAAGAATAAGTTGCTTCTTTCACACTTCATTCACAGCAGGGTTTAATTTAAAAGGTTGATGTTCCATCTCCTTTGGACATTTCCTACCCTGACTTTATGCATCTTAAAAATCTGACTTGACTTACACTCAGAATGCTCTTTAGGTCCTTCCTTATGATTTCTCATTGAATTGTCAGGACTATTCTGAGGAACAGTTCTCTTGAGTGCAGTCCAGACCAAAAGGAGCTGGAGGAGAGTTTTCCAAACTCATCAAGAGGGCAGCAGAAGCCTCTAGAGGGCTGAGGAGGAGAAAACAACAAATTTTAGGATCACTCCTCATACTAATACGATAGAAAGATTAAAGATCCAATGCAAGCTCATGAGCAAAGTCACAAATCGGGAAGAAATTATTTCTACATTTCCACGAACCTGTAGTCCAACTGGCTACATGCCAATCTATAACAAATGGCAAACATCACAGAGCTTTTTCTTGACTTACTCCCTTCTGCTATTACTGATGAAACATATTTTAAATACATTTTACTGAATATTAGATAAATATTACTAAGATGTTCAACACACATAGATATGGTAAAGGGAGTATAAAGAGGTATCGTAGCACATTTTTGGACCACAACTAGATATACTGTCATTTTTATATAGATGTATCTGATTATGTCTCTCATGAAAGATTTACCAGACACAGAAGATTATTCCTCCTGTCAGATCTATGTTACAGTTTTGCACTGCAGCCACAAGAATATTCCAGCAGAATATTCACCAAATAATTAATGCTATCCAGATTATTAAACTCTACTGCTGCTGGAGGTCTACATTAATAATAATTGACTAGATTTGAGGTCTAGAGCTGAAAGGTGAAAAGTTGTACAGCCTAAAACAATCACTTTATACCATATTAGCAAAATATTTTTTTTCTCCCCTTTAAATAATCTGGCACTTTTTAAATTTTGATTTTGCTCTCATCTTTAGCTTTTCTACTTCTGTTGTTGTTTCAGTCAATGACATAAATAAACTTTATTATTAACTCCTTTTATCTCTGCAATCCCCGAATTATGAAAAATATATCGAAACTTGCAGAAACAGAGTTGGTTAAGAGAAAAGTCACCAATATACACTGGTTATTTCTACATACTTTAGTACTTTGCACAGGCTAAGGATTTTCTTTCCATCATTAATATACCTCCAAAACTTCATATTATTTATACTATATATGAATTTATATTTTATATAATCCTTTTCTACCAGCAAATATGCCCCCACTCAATAGGGGGAAATATAATTTCAGAAAGCCTGGATAAAAAGAATGCTATTGCAATTTAGTTCAAAGAAAATGAACTAGACCTGTCTTTATAAAACGAGAACCTTACTGTCTTAACAAAGGTACTAGAAAAACATATATTAATAATTGAATTATTGTAACATTTACCTCTTGTCTTTTTCTTTCTTCTTGGCTGATCGTCTGAGATAAGCCATTCCTCTTCACCTGAAATGAACGCTTAATTAATATATTTGTTAAAAAATATACAGAGATTGTCCATTTGCTTACCCTAACTCATAGTTTCTATAATGTAAAGCTACTTCATTATACTAACAGCAACTGACAATATATGATACCTAAATGATCTGTCAAAATCTCAGAAATATGTAACTTCTCAAAAAGTTTGAAAGAGTTTGAAAGAAAACTCTCAAAATATGTAACTTCTGTGCTGTCAGTTCTCTTTACAGATGTAACAGACTACTGGCGCTCTGGCCAAACAAAAGTATTCTTGAAAGATTTTATTATGGCTCCCGGATTTATAAAATTGTCCTGGGAATTACTGCCAAAAATATGTTGTTGATTCCCTCGTACAATACGTCACGTGACGACACAAGTTTGTCACCCCTGTACTAGAGCAAGAGTTCTCAAATTATATGATACCCCAGGAATTTTAAGGCTGGACCACGGATGGGAAATTTGAGGGGTGAGGCAAAATCCATGCTTAAAAAGGTTAATTCTTATATTAAAATTCTAAAAACTTGGGATTACTGAGGGAGGTATGTAGACTAATGGATCAGTGTGTGAAGACTGGCAGATCGGTAGTGGGCATGTGATAAGAAGAGAGAAAAAAACCTTGCAAATATTCATGAATGTGGGGTAAGATTAGGGCTTGGGCAGGCTGTAAGGAGGAGGAACAGAAGACAAACATATGTTATCTCTGTCACTTTATATGGTTTTCATTAGCTTTTCATTAGGTTTTTGAAAAACCATGTGTGCTTATTTTTACCAAAAATTTTAAAATGTATAGCATGTGTTAGCATTTTATTTAATTAGTTTTAATTTATTTATGTACTGAATTGTTTGTAAGGCCAGAGATCAAATTCAAATAAAACATAAGTATAACTTACATATATGTAGTATACGTGTGTCTCTAGAACTTTTTAAATAAAACAGTTAAAAATTAAAATTCAAGAAAAAAAGTTTCAGATCTCAAGGAAAGGTGGAACACACACACACACACACACACGAACACACCCTGGAAGGACATATTTGCATACTGGCTGGAGAGAAAAAGTAGCACACTCTCTACCAATGAATTTGCTGAGGAGATGAGATAGTCATGTCAAATGGAATTCAGTGCAGAGACCAGAAAAGGAGCATATGGCTCAGAGACATATATACTGATGGTGTAAATGTGTCTTTTTAAGGACCTTAGCAAAATGGCAAAAGAACAATGGATCCAACCCAGCCAAATAATTTCAGAACAGTGATAGATGAAAGGTATAAAGCTAATAGGAGATGGACAAATCTAAGCTTTAAGTTTACTAACTTTGTTTCATATACATTTTGGAAGCCTATTTTATTTAAAATCTACTTTATTTATATGGTCTAATGCTCAACATGGAAAGAGGCATTATTTTATTGTGAGGTTATAGAGATTAACTAAAGCATGCCTCTATTAGTTTTAATACTCTCTATTACTTCTTTAAAAGATTAGAATTAAAAAGGCCATTCTTCTGCTGATTTATGAGAGAAAATTTTAACTGTTCCCTATAACACTTCTTTAGCCGCAATTCTCACTGTTCATGAACGCCAAGGAGCTGTCACTGAGCAAGGGATATTGATATGGTATCTCTAAACACCTTTCTTGGTCTCTCTATGCTTCTATCATCAGCTGCCTAAATCTCAATGAATCAAAATTACCTGAAAGGCAAGAATTCATTGAATCTATCACACGTCTCTGTGTAGCTTCAAAGAGTATACTTGATACTCCCTGTTAATACTCTACTTTTATAATGACTTCACTGTTTTTATGTAACCTGGCAAAAAATGCAGCTATTTTACGATAACCTGAGTTGCCGATAACATGAAAAACTTACTTATATAACTTAAGATATACTATTGCTAAATGCTTTTTCACTTTACTTCCTGGTATGCTCACAATTCAAGCTACTTTCACATGCATATTATTGCCCTGTTGTTGCATATTGTAAATGAGGCAGTGTAGCTTTTACTTCTTTAGACAAAAGGCAGCTTTAAAAAGAGCTGAACATATCTGATTTCTAGGAGCTTAGGAACTATTTTCAAAAGACTTTCTGTTCTATCCAGCTTTTTTCATGCAGTCAATTAAGAAGAGATAAGCTAAAAAAAAAAAGACCTTACATAATACCAGAGCATTGGAAAGAACAAAAAAAATAATAACCCACACACATAGGACCGACATTGCCAATAAATACATATATTTCCTATATATATTACACACAAATATGTAAGCTGGGTGTGTTACATGTTTGCTCTCTCACTTCCTTAAATGGAAGACATTTCTGGTCCACAACAAAGAGATTTTCAGCTGCAACTGATATTGAAACTATTCAATCTCAATCGTCTTCTCTCAATAGTTAATCAGATATTGTTTAACGGATGGATTTATACATTACTTTAAATCATTAACCATGATATACAACCTCCAATGGCCATTAAACCAAAACCAAGCAAATTGCATTATGCTTTAGTTGCGATAGGTGTACCAATCTTATCAGCTATGAGTGGCATAAAACCCACAGGGACTCCTTTACATTTACCAACACAATGTCATTCTTACATACAATGTTATGTTATAGCCAATAGAGACCTTTTAAGAAATGTATTACTGCATCAATAATAGCTTATGATAGCGTTTACTATAGAGGATTGCAATGGTTCATGAGTCATTAAAATGTTAAGTTCTCTTCTACTCACTTTTGGGAATAACAGTAGTTTGCAAAGATACCAAGCATTAAAATGACATATACCATATTTTTCGGACTATAAGATGCACCGGAGTATAAGACACAATTTAGTTATTGCGGAGAAAAATAAGAAAAAAGTTGATTGGGGTGGATCAGCCTCCTGGAATACCCCCAATCAGCTATTCTCAGAGGTGAACTTTAGCAACAGATTCGTTGGTCATGAGCTCTGTGCTTTGCTTTTTTTTCAGCCTCTGAAACGGAGGCTTTTTTTCAGCCTCTCAAACAGAGGTTTCAGAGGCTTTTTCCAGCCTCTCAAACGAAGGTTTCAGAGGTTTTTCAGCCACTCAAACGAAGGTTACAGAGGCTTTTTCCAGTCTCTCAAATGGAGAACCTCCATTTCAGAGGCTGGGCAGTGCTACATTCGGACTGTAAGATGCACCCAGATTTTCACCCTCTTTTGGGGGGTAAAAAAGTGCATCTTATACTCCGAAAAATACGGTAAGCAGCTAACAACATCACTTAAGCAATTATCAAATTGTACTTGTAAGTGCAGCTAACCTCACAACTCAAAAATATATATAATTTTGACATCTTACAGTTTTAAGATTTTTTAAAATTATTCCCTTATCTATGAAACTGCAGGAAGATAGTTATATCAGAGCTGATTTTCATTATGCATTATCCATTCATATTGCTCTGATAATTCTGATGCTGCTGATCTCAAGTGGGCAAGGGACTAGTGGCATGATTATTATTATTATTTTTTGCAACAGCTCTACATGACCCCCTGTGGAATGGTTATGGGAAGCAACTACATGGAAGCAATAATCGGACTGCTAAGATAATGGCCAAATTTAGATGTTCATACTATAATTTAAGCTCCCTGCAATGAGCCATTTCAGCTGATTCAGTCCATCTTCTCTTTAATCCAGCAGAGAACACAGTGGGAAATTAACAGCGCAGCACAGTTGGTTGTTCTAACTGCAATAGGTCAAACTTTGAGTAGTTAATGAAAACAACCTTTTAGAGCAGTTGATAAAATAATAAAGGGGTTTTTTTTGCTTGCTTTTAAACTATGCAAATTATGTTTTGTACCTGATTTAGTTGAAATCCAATTAAATCATACTGTTTCAGAAAGATTTAAGAAATATTCATTCACAGTGAATCTTTTGATTAAGGTTATATTTGAACTCTCTGAAAATTTTTAATAGTTTAGAATTTGGACATCTATTCAGGTGTCAGCTAAATGTATAGAAAGCTGCACATATAGGTATACACAGAAAAATATGCCCTGCCCTTGGGCTTTTCCTGCTTTTCATGCAGCTTTCTACATCTCTTTAAAAAAACTGTTATTTACATTGGTTTTATCTGAAACAAACAAATACTCATTTAACAATCACAATTGTGGTCAAAATCAGTTACTAAGCAAAGATGTCATATGACCTCTTTGCTCAATGACTACAATCCTGGCTCTGCTAGTTGTTGTTGCTAAGCAATCGTGCAGGTCATTAAGTGGAAGGAGAGCCAGGTAAGAAAGCACCGCGGGAGGCACGGGAAGCTTGGCACAGACTCTGTGTGAGTTGGCAGGGTGCTGAAGTACAACACATGGTTGCCACTTCCTGGGAAGTCCAGGCCTGCTCCTCACCAGCCCATTATTCAAACAATCGTGATAATAATGGCTGCTCTCACAGTGCTTAAGAATGACTACTTATGAGAAGGAGATTGGCAGGTGGCAGAAGTTGCAGCACACCTTTGGTCGTAAAGGTAGACAGACTGCCAAGTATCCAAATTTTCATTACATAGCTACAGGGGTGCTGCAATAGTTGCAATTTCTGGTAACCGTCATTAAGTCCACATTCTGGATAGATGACACTATTGGTTTGACAGTTCAGTTCTATGTTAGAACTGAACAGCCTTCCCTCAATAGAGAGGAAGTAATATGACACCACCTCTGTCGATAGCAACTCAGTCCTTTCAGCAGTTCAAAGAAAGTTCCACAACCATTTGCACTATGATTCAGGTGACCT
This sequence comes from Masticophis lateralis, assembly GCA_030761175.1. NCBI lineage: Eukaryota > Metazoa > Chordata > Lepidosauria > Squamata > Colubridae > Masticophis > Masticophis lateralis. The sequence continues at coordinate 26,390,102 of JAUDYJ010000005.1, forward strand.
GGAGGGCAAGTGGCCTCAACAGCTCTGAGAGTGCTAAATTAACAACCAGATGACTGCAAGAAAATATAATCCTTCCATTTCCCACCTCCACCTCCACCCCCACCATCCAATCAGAACTGATGAAGCTTCTCGGATGAGAAGTAAAACGTCTTCTTCCTCAAAGAAACAAACATAATTCAGTCGCCCTTTGAAAAAAGCACCTTTGAGTTATTAAGCCCATTCATTCAGCACCATTAAAAGTTCAAATGGTTGCCGAAGAAATAGTCATTAAACAGTAACCATCTGTACATCTCTCCATAGAATGAAAGACAATAAGGAAAGAGCACTCAGAGAAAGCAATATCCAAATCTCTACCAAAAAAGTTAGGATTGTACTTTGACCAGTTTGAAAGAAGTCCCAATGGTTCCTTGATAATGCAACAGTGAAATGGAACTGAGGGGACAGGGAAAGAGGACAGTCTTCTAACTGACAGCTTTAAGAGATACTACTCTTTAAAGATATATTACAAGCAAAGCTTTGTAGGGAGCCAGTCCAGTGGTGGGATTAAATTTTTTTTTACTACTGGTTCTGTGGGCGTGGCATGGCTTGGTGTGTGGGGCAGGAAAAGGATACTGTAAAATCTCCATTCCCTCTCCATTCCAGAGAAGGTAACTGCAAAATCCCTATTTCCTCCTGATCAGCTGGGACTTGGGAGGCAGAGAATAGATGGGGGCGGGGCCAGTCAGAGGTGGTATTTACTGGTTCTCTGAACTATTCAAAATTTCTGCTACCAGTTCTCCAGAACTAGTCAGAACCTGCTGAGCCAGTCTTTGCTTGCCTCACCATTTATAGTAAAAGAACATTACTCAGTCGCTCTTTCTTCATGTTTTGTATTTTTATTTTTTAGGTATTGGTGTACTGTTTGTTCCATAAATTCTGTGGAGCTTGTAGACAACACAAATAAAACCTATCCAATTAATCATTGGACAATTAAATAGCTAACCCATATTGTTTTATCAATCACATGTGAATATCTTCCAAAAGCTCTGTGGAAAGACCCAGATTTTACTGGTTTCCTAAGTGGCAAGAAGGAACGAGTCATCCTGACCATGCTCCATATGCTTATTTTACTAAAAATTAATCAAAGACTCTCCTTTCCATAAAATAATAGTTTGTTTCTGTTTCCTGAGGTCTTCACTCCAGTTAGTTTGCTTTAAAAATCTGAATGAATCAGAGAGGAATGCAGATGTAGCAGCCTCTACATCTCTTTGCCAATTATAACTATTGAATAGTATCTGCATGTTCATAAACATTTTGCTTTGGGGGTAATTGAGCGTAAAGGAAGGCTGTAAAAATTCACATTGGCTGATAAAAAAACTTGCTTATAAACACCACTGGTTTCCAATTTGAACTTTGAGGTACTTATTAATATTACGACACTTACTGCAGACAGTTGACTCCATGTTGATCTTAGAGGTTTGTATTGTATAACTATTTTTTCATCTGACTTGTGTTCTTTTGATTCTACATCTTCATCGGAATCTATATCCAAAGCCTTTTCTTTATAATTCTGATACAACACTGCATTTTCTGCAATAACAAAAAAGGAAAATGATTTGATATGCTTCTAGACTATTTAATTACAATAATTTTCTCTTAGACAGCTAGTTTTGTTCAGAACAGACACTGGGCAAGCATATTATAAATTACAGGAACATCAGGTCAGCCAAATTCAGGAAGAAAAAACAAGACAGAACCTATTTTATTCTTTCCCATCCTGTGGATGATTGAATACAAAGAGTTCTTATGAAAGTTGGATGATTTATTTTGTTAGCAAAGTATGAAAGCAAGGTATAAAATCATTTGAAACTTTAAACAAAATCAATTAGCTTGTAATTACCCCGTTTCCCCTAAAATAAGACATCCCCTGATAATAAGTCCAATCAGGCTTTTGAACTCATGCACTAACATAAGCCTCTCCCTGAAAATAAGCCCTCCTCAAAAATATTTAAATGCAGAGCTGGAAATCAGATAAGACAGCAAGAGGAGCCCCATCTTGCTCCACGCATCCCAAAATAATAAGATCTCCTCAAAAATAAGGCCAAGCACTTATTTGGGTTCAAAAAAATATAAGACAGGGTCTTATTTTCGGGAAAACTTGATATAAGTGCAAATGCAGAGCTAAAGTCTATTTAGCAACATCTTAGAGTTTAGTACTAAATATTGGGGCGGGGGTCTCATACCTATTAAAATGTCAATCAAATCACTCCATACTTTATCATGTTGCATAAATTATACCTGATTTGATGTTTAGATTTCTTTTACCTTTTAAATACTAAATACAAATTACCCTAATAAGATTCAGGAAATTGATAATATATGAGCAACATGTTGTAAAGCCACAATAGTACCGTACATTGTTATTATAAATAAAATAGACTTGACCTAAGTATCTGAAGTTTCAATCAGAATCCCCAGATAGCCCTATTTCAGTCTTTACATTCCAGATAAATGACAAATAACTAATGCAGTTTTAAAATACACATAATAGACATAATCAGTTAAGAAACCAAAGAAGTCAACAATAAGATGACTTTGTGAAAGTAGGCTGAACTACGTTTCAATTCTTCCTAGATGTGAATCTTATGATTATTTATTGAATTATATATATGTATGTATGTATGTATGTATGTATGTATGTATGTATGTATGTATGTATGTATGTTTGTTTTCTGAGGTTTTCGCGGGTGTTTGAATGGTCAACCCTGGTTGACCAGGGTTTATTTTATTTATTTATTTATTAGATTTATATACCGCCCTTCTCCTTACGGACTCAGGGCAGTGCACAGCCAATTTAAAAAACAAATACACAAAAGTTAAAATTTCATAAAAGAACAAATATAAATAGCCGTAAATTCAAACAAATTCATTTAAAAGATAATAAAAACTCTAAAAGTAATAAAATATTTACAGGAGTCAGGCTAAGCCGGCAAGCCGAAAAAGATAAAGTTTTTAAAGGTTGCAGAAAGATCTTGGTCACGTAGGAAAAACGTGGCTTAAAGAAAAACACACATAAAACCTACGAAAAGTACGAATATGTATATATAGAGGGGGGGGGTGCCCATGCGCGCATGAGATCAACCTATCAAGTGTGCTCTCCTGTTGTTAATACCCTTGGAGTACAGGAAGAGTAACTGGACTTGACCCCTGCTTTCAATTTATCATGTTACTTTTCAACTGTTCTTCAAATTACAACTTGGACTGAAAGCCTAAGATTTCTAAAATATAGGATATATAAATAAGTTACATTGGTAATAACAAAATGTAGAATGCCACTGAAAGTATGAAAAAATATTAAAAATTGCAATATGTTAAATCAGCAGCAGATGTAGATCAAATCAAGTCTTTATTATGGTTATAGACCAGCATAAAGCAGTATATGTAGATTGTGGCTAAAAAATGAAGCAGTCTCAAATTAAGAAATATGAGGCATTGAATGAACAAAGGCAACTGCTTGATGAGAGAACTTGAACAATGTAAAAAAGAGAAAATTATGAATTAAAAAATTCTCAGACATCTGAAATGCAAACAACCAACAAACAAACCAAAGTGTTACCTACAAGTGATAAAAAACTGGTAAACAGGGGTGGGCTTCAAAAATTTTAGCAAGGGGTTCTCTGCCCAGTTGTTGGGTGGGTGTGACCATGGTGGGTGTGGCCTAGTCGCCTTCCAGCACCATGGCGGAGGCACGTTTTTGCCCTCCCCGGGCTCCAAAGTCTTTCCTTGAGCCTCCGGGAGGGCGAAAACAGCCTCCCCAGGCTCTGGAGGCTGTCTGGAAGACAGAAACAGGACTGTTTCCAGCCTTCCTGAACTTCTGGTAGGCCTGTTTTTCGCCCTCCCCGAGCCTCCGCGCACGCCCTCCATTTACTTGTATCCAAAACAGGCTGCGTGGGGACTCCTGGGAGGGGTGGGGGTGGGTGGGGCCAGCCAGGAGTGGGATTTGGGAATTCTCTGAACTGCACAGAATCTTAGTTAGAGGTTCTCCCGAACCCCTCCGAACCCCCAGCAGCCCAGTTCTGCCGATAAATTATAGCCAAGAAGTAACTATGATAAAAAAAAAAAATTCACAATACCCATGAGGACAGATGGGAAACCCCTGCGAATAAGACATAACTGAAGCTTATATAGCCATTATAACAAGATTAATACCTTGCATTTCCTCACTATCATTAACTATACAACATGACAAATTGTAAGTATTCTTTGCAATATTCTTTGCAATTCCTTGTCCAGTTTTACTCTACTTGAATATATTATAAAGTTGGTCCTGACATTCTCCTATCCATGATATCAGCGGAAGAACCCTACTGGATATTTCAACAATAATGCTATTTTATATTTGCTGCAATGACTTTGGTTTTGTTTTCCCTCACCCTGTTAATATAAACAGAATAATCTATACCTTTGACCCAAACTTTGCTTTGCAGGGTAAAACTTAACCTGGTTCCACTTCTTTACACAATATATTAAAAACAAGTACAGTATACTCAAGCAGCTCTTACCTTGTCCATCAAATGTTCCTTGTCCTTTTAGCATTTTCTTCTATATTTCAAAAAGAAAATAGAGAAGGGAAAGGAGAAACTGGTGAAAAGAGGAATGGTCGGTGCATTGCATAAGAATGAATGAATTTCAAATGTTTTCCATAACATATTTAATCATTAGTAAGTTAGGATAGTAGCCATCTTCCAGGAGATCTATAACTTTGGTACAGTTCTGATTCTGAGCCAGAACTTTCCAAACCCATTCACAAAATGAAGCCACTCTTAGAATCACTGTCTCTCCTGAAATTAGAGGAATGTTTAAAAATAACAGACTTTTAACATGTATAATATCAGTAATGTTTTCGCTGAAGAAAAGTTTTAAATTCTTTGTTAAAAGTATAAAATGGTTCACTGTTGGTTAAGCATAATAAAATGCATAGAGTAAAAGATTTTATTAAGTCTTTAAAGTTAATAGCATTTGGCTAAAAAAAGAAAAGCCAGACTTTTCCTCCCTAATTATCCTTAAAAAAACCCCGCTAGTTGTATAGAAAATTACTAAGAATTCCACACCAGATTTTATCTAAATTTCTGTTTTTTCAAGATTTTAAAAGCATTTTCTTTTAGACTTTGTATATATTCCATCACAAATAATGTCTTCACATTTGGTAATAAGTCTAGGGAGTTGGATTAAAATTTGTATACATGTAACAGGACTGACATAAACAGACTTTCTTATTCCACCTCCACCTAGCAGATGCTCCCAGAGTTACATAAAAGATCAAAAGTAACAGGTCAGATGAAGGCTGGATTGATAGAAACACCTCTTGCATCACAATTTACCTCATTCAGCTTCAACATGATAGAAGAATTGAAATGAAAAGAACAGGATATAATAGCCATGATCTGTTAGTTAAATGACTAGCTAGGTTTATACATCTTGCTAACAGATAATCATAACTTGCAAAACACAACGGCTGGGCTGTACAACACATTAAGCTAAAACTAAACAAACCACACAGCGGCTCAGGGATACTAAAATAAAATCCTAACATTCCTCACATGATCTCTACATTCCAAAATGGAATTTTAAAGAAGAAATCTTCAGATTCTTTGGTTTTTTAATAGTTTAATGCATACATTCCTGCATAAAATCTCTGACGTCCCAAGTGGTGGTTACATTATGACATTTTTAAAAAATATACCTTGGGGCTTAGATAAGACTGGATTGTAAATCTTTAAAAAAAGAATGTTGCTTTTAGTAAAGTCAAGATTAGCAAATTTATACACAAATCCAGTAAAAAAAACCTGTACCAAACAACAATAGCACTCAAACTTATATGCTGCTTTACAGTGCTTTACAGCTTTCTCTAAGTGGTTTCTAGTTAGTATATTGCCCCCAACAATCTCCTTTTACCGACTTCAGAAGGATGGAAGGCTAAATCAACCTTATACACTGTATATTTGTTGAACTCTGTAATTGATTTATACCAATGTTTCCGTTGCACAAATTATTTGACTTGAATTTCAGGAAAATTTAACTTTTCTTTATGCAAAAGGTTCTCCATGAATAGATAGCAAGAAACCCTGTCAGTTTCTTTTGACTAATATGAATTACGATTCCAGAAAAACTGACTTGTAAGTTATCTATCCCCTTAATACAATTATCTGAAAGGAAAACCAAACTCCAAATAATGCTTCCAAATACACATGCTGGAATCTAGATGAAACATGTAATCTGCACAAAAAGTTTGTGATTAGCTTGCATCTTTGCATCCTGCTTGTCAGTTCCATGATTGTCCTAAATAAAATTAATATAATCTCTAAAAGGGGGTTAATATTGAAGTATAACTGAAGCGCATTGTTGCTAAGCAATATTTCCATCAAAGCTATACAGATATTTACAACTCAGGAATAATTAGCACCATAAATATAATAAACAAAAACATATAGCAATAGCACTTAGACTTATATACCACTTCACAGTGCTTTTACAGCCCTCTTTAAGCGGTTTACAGAGTCAGCATATTGCCCCAACAACCTGAGTCCTCATTTTACTCACCACAGAAAGATGGAAGGCTGAGTCAACCTTGAGCCTGGTGAGATTTGAACTGCTAAATTGCAGGCAGCTGGCAGCCAGCAGAAATAGCCTGCAGTACTGCACTCTAACCACTGTGCCACCGTGGCTCATAATCCCAAATCTTTTATCAAGACATATTGATAATCTGGAACAATCATGTTTACCATCTCAATGTCATAAACCTGAGCACCTGAATAGAAATTTATCAAAAGTAATCTCATTCTCATACATATAAACATTTTAGGTTGCCAATCTGGAGCAAATCAATGCATGAGTCTTCTTTTTTCTGAGATAAGAGCAAGGCACATGGCTTTCCTCTGATCCTATTAAAAGCTAGAGTACCTAAAGGGTCATAGAAAGTCACTGCTCTCAACAAGTCAGTTTATTTCTGCACTGAACAATGCTCCACACTAACCAAGTTCTGAACACAAAGAGGAAAAAACATCTCAGACAAAATACCTCATCCCATATGAATGTTATAGGGATAAATTTTTGGATAGCTACTAAGGGCACTTGATGAAATAAAGAACTCACTGTGATGTTCCAGCCATGCAGTTTGAATTAATTTCCCACTTAACAAAGTAAATAAAGGATTATCATAGATAATGAGTCTTGAAGGTGCAGTGGACTAAACTGCTGCTGTTAAAGTAGTACTTAGCTGTCAGCTGCCTGCAATTACTGTGAGTTCAATTCTCACCAGGCTCAAGATTGATTCAGCCTTCCATCTTTTCAAGGTAGGTAAAATGAGGACCCGGTTTGTGGAGGCAATAAGCTGACTTTGTATAAAATAGAACACTGCTCGGGGGGGGGGGGGGGGGGGGGGGGGGAGGGACGGGACAAAAAGCCCTACTAAGCAGGTATATACAAAAGTATTAAGGCTATTGCTTAATTCATTGTAAGCTGCCCTGAGTCTCCGGAGAAGGGCGGCATATATAAATTGAACAAATAAATAAATAAATAAATAAATAATAATGAAAAGTGGGTGATGAATTGTATAAAGACTTAAAATATGTACATTTTAAGAAAAGTAACACACTATTAAGTTTTTTTCCTAAATGGATAAGATTACATATAATAGCAAAGGGTCTTTTCAGGAAGATTTCAAAGATTCATTTGGTGATAGGACCAGAATGCAGGATGAAATCCAGCATGTTCTGGAGAACTGGCAGCGGAGATTTTGAGTAGTGTGGAGAACCGGCAAATACCACTTCTGGCTGGTCCCAGAGTGGGGTGGGAATGGAGATTTTGCAATATGCTTCCCCAGGAGTGGGGAGGGAATGGGTATTTTGTAGTATCCTTTCCCTGGAGTGGGTGGGAATGGAAATTTTGCAGTATCCTTCCCCTGCCATGCCCAAGCCACACCCACCAAACCACGCCCACAGAACTGTTATTAAAAAAACCTGAATTTCACCACTGGATAGGACTGTTATCACTCAATTGCAATGAATATTTCCTTTCTCATCCTTAAACTGTAAGATTTCCCACATTTTCCCCTATTAATCTATGGTTAAAATACTATCCTGATCTTTCAGCATAAAAACTAAAACAGCAAATGTTCAAAATAAGCCAATCTGTACTACCAATGACTGTAAACTATTAACAATTTCACTCATTTACTTACCTTTATTCTTCCTAAACTAGAGAATTTCTCTTTATCTTCTATTACTGCCTTCAGCCCTAGCTGAGAGAGTTTGCTTTTCATTTTAATATTGGCAATACCGTCAAAGTCAATACCACTCACAACAGCTCGTCGGTATGAAGTAGACCTCAAGCTACGCTTTAGCATCCCTGGGCTTTCCACATCCCCTTCTGCTTCATCATCTTCACTGGCTACCAAAGGTACATCAAGAGTCTCCACCATGCTGCGTACCTTAAGTACCCTGCTATTTGGCTCTGAATTCTGACCATTAGCTTTGCCAATTACTCTCGTTTCAGAAGCTAAGCTCTTAGGAATGATCTGCTGTTTTCCCACTTTTAATGCAGCAAGACTGTTTGTGCTCAGAGTCACAGATGACCTATCTGATTGGTCGTTCCGATTTGATGGTATTCTTTGCAGAGGCAAATGCGGAATGTCTGAGGGAGCATGCAGGCAAACAGGTTCATTTTTTAAGCTTTTAGGAGGTTGACTAGGTTGTAATGCTAAGGCAATGGTTGTGTTATTGTTTGGCAAACGCACAATTTCTGGTGGCGACACTCCAAGGCTTGATGTAAAAACAAGATGTTCCTTCTCAGGACTAAGTGATGCTTGATTAGAAACCTTCCTTGTGCAAGTTGATTTATTGCTTGCTGAATCTACAGAACCGCTAGAGGTAAAGTTTATAGAATTATTTGAAACCATTTTCAAGATCTGTAGGGGTTGATCAGAAAGTGAAGAAGATAAGATTCTGTGTTCTGGAAACTGAACCTTTCCATTTGGTACACTTTTACAAGTCAAAAGCAAGGGACCTCTCTGAATAGAGTTGCAGTCCGGAGAAGTAATTGTTTCATCAGGTTGCATTAAAGTGAATGTATCTTTGTCTTCCACAGGAAAATCTGTGAAGAGGATCCCAGTGGAACTCTGATAGGACTGTGGTCTAGGTTTGTTCTTGATATGCAAATGCCCACGATGCGCTGATCTTCTCTTCCACAATGGTGTAATGTTGTTATTGGAAAAGTCTACTTCATTTTGTCCATCCATAACCCAGAACTGAGGTCAATTCAACATCAACACAGGAATGCAATATATCCTATTGCACAACAAAAAAGGAAAAACAAAAACTTAAAATCATTCAGTAGCTACAATCTAATAAATCACCCTTGATAGGGAGAAAAGGTAGAGGAGAAAGTTTCCATCATTTCAGTTTTATTTTTCTAATTTAAAAAAGAAGCAGCATATCTACTACTGTTGGAAGACGATTTGGGCAGTAGCAGCTGACATAGCTAATGGATACCATTCAAATGCTTCTCAAAAGTACAGAGGAGGAATGGATTAAGTTCTAGATCCTTCTTTTAAATAGTAATTTCCCAGGTCCCATTTATGGAGGATAATTATCAGATGTATTGATATTTCTCATTCAAATTAAAATATCAAAAAATTATTTCAGTGTTTTCCATCTTCCCACAGATTCCGATCAGTGTAGTTAAAGAATAAAGGAGAAAAATTGTGTTCCATAAAATGAAATAAATGCTTGATGAACACTCTAAGACTTTAGGCCTACAGCTGGTGAGTACACTATACTAATAGTGGACCTATGGAAGCAGAATTTAACATTTAAATAAGTGGGCAGTCTCAACTGTATTCTTATAGTTATTCTAAGCATAACATAAAAAGGTTGACTCGTTATATTGTGTCAGAAAAACAATAGAAACTTTTAATTGAAGTTTTTCTGAGACATTTAAAGTAGGCAGTCTCTTATTCTACATGCAGTTAAACGGCAAGGGTGGTTTTTAAATAAAGGGTCTACTGAATTACATCCCAAGAATATGAGCCAAGAATAATTTAACATAAGCCATGGTGGTTCCAGTAGGCAAAGCAAACCAAAAGTAATCATTTGTATTGGATCAACCTTTGTTGATCTATAAGTAAGTCACATTCTATTCTCCAGCTGACAGGCAAATTAAGAATTCTTTATATTTCCTATCACACATAAATTCTGTAGAAAAATATTTTTGTAACTTTGAAACCTTGTAGGGTATGTAATAGTTATGCAGACTGGACTAATTTTTTTCATCAAACCTAATTTCGCTCAATAGCACCAACCAATTCATGTTTCAAATACAATTATGCAAATATTTCAGAGTTATTAAGAAAATAGGTACAATTTGTACAAAGCCTAACAGTACCTTTGAGAATGGGTGGAGATACCTTAAAATACACCCCAAAATGTACACAAGGAATCCTAAGGAAGTAGCTACTGTATGACAAACCTGTTCCCAAACTGTTTCAACAAAGAATAATGGCAATACATGCTGCAGAGCAGCACAAATTTCACCTCCTTTCCCAGAAAATAAATCCTTTATAAATTTACATTGAAGAAAGTACCAATGAACTCCAGGGTATTCACTTTTGAGCTGACATGTGTAAGATTGTCATTCAGCTGCAAAGTTTATTAAATTGTGCCTCCCGCCAGTAGAATCCCAATCTGATAAGCAGAACTGTACAAAGTCTAGGAATATTTTACAAACTTGTATATTTATTACACAACATTTTAAAAGCAAATGATAGAGGCAACTAAGATTTTGCCTTTAGACATTTGTTCTACAATACTTAAAAACAGGGTTTTAGAACTGCATTTTGCTCCAACAACTCCATGCTCAAGTATGCCTGTTTACTCAATTGCTTAGCCTAAGGCTGAGAAAACCCAGGCCTGTTTTGAGGATAAGACCGCTTTCAGCGCCATGGGACTTGCAGAAAAACATGTATAACATTACAGAGTTAGTACTAAGGAGGTCAATAAACAAAAATTCCAGCATCCCCATTAATCCAACTGTAGGCCATAATACAGTTGCAACAGTGCCAGTACTCCCAGCACTCTTTGATAGTGTTTGGATGAGTTTATGGCACATAATGAAGCACAAGAGGAGGAGGGTGAGAAGCCTTCTGTGCAGGATCCCTCGAATTGAACAGTATCTGAAAAGAAGGATTATGGGTTTTTTCCTCCCTTTTGTCCTTCCAGGACAGCGGCGTAATCCTTCTGAAGCCTTTGAATTAAGCAGGCTGCACCTTTAAGAAGAAAATTCTGAACTCGCACTTCTGGCATGAGCACTAGAGTAAATCCTATATTGTGCATTCCTCTGTAACTGCTCGCATACCAGCTTACTTAGTAGTCTTATAAGCGCTGACATTATTCCCTACAGTAGTCTTCTGGAGGAGTGAGTGTGCGAGTGTGTAAGACACCCCCCCCCCACTCCATCAACATGAGGCACTCCTGCGGCTCAGCGAGGGAAGCAGCACCGTGTTTACAATCACCAACTCAGCCCTTTAACTACAGCGGCTGCTAGGGAAACTTTCTGCGGGGGAAGGGGAGGGGATCCCGACAGCTTATCTCCCAACTAGGGAAGCCCAGGCGTCTTTCCCGCCAAAATACCAACCGAGAGAAGACGCCCCCCCCCCCCAAGTCAAGTCTAATCCTTCCCCAATTAAACCCAGCCAACTAATCGGAACCGCACCAAAGGCGGCGGCAAAGGACTTTTGCGAAGCTTCCAAGGTTCGGCGCAGCCCAAAAAAAACAACTTCCCACCGGTTGCTCACCCGCGCGCTCCAGGCGCTCGCTCCGAATTCGACCTGCTCCTTTTGCCCTCCTGTCCAGTCCCCGCACCGTGCTCGGCCTTCGCCGGAGCCCCGCCCTCGCCAAGGCAAAACCCCACCTTCTCAACTCGACAGGAGGGCGTGATGAAAGCCTGTCGCTGCGGCTGCCGCCACCGCCACTGCCACCGCCTCGCGGGAACTCGAGCGGTTTAGACCCTCCCGAGGTTTCTCAGCCCGTCCCCAAAGAACTTGGCTCTGCTTTGCATGCAAAAACGCAACCCTCCCGTCTGGCTGCGCGATTGACGAAGCCGGGGAAGGACTTTATAAGGGCGCGTGAAATTGTCCCATCAATCACGCAGCGCTTTGGAATCGGACTCCCCGGTCCTACAGGCTGAAGGGGATGGTTTCCAAAAGGAGGAGGAAATAGAAAGCGGGGACTCTTTTGAGTTATTTCAGTCAGTGGGAGGAACAGAAGTGTCAAGACCGCAATAGACAAAAATATACGATATATTATTAGACCGAAAGATGCGAGGATCTTGCAGGATCCTTTTAAAAAGGGATCACCTGGATGAGGCGTAAAACCAAATCAGGCGGTTGGGGTTGTTATAGAATTAAATGAAATAAAGCTTGCCACCAGGACCGTATTTAGATGGGGAGAAGCAATCTAGAACTTTGTTCCTCCTTTATCAACTTATTGATAATTCCAATGAACATGCAGACTTGCAAGTTATCCTGGTTCTTGCACAAATTGAACTGGTTTTTCTTTAAACAAAAGTATGTTAAACTGTTAAGCTGGCCATAGTTTGGGCTGCCAGGTCTAAGTGGCAGATATCCAGATGGCAAAACAGTACAGAAAACTCATGTCATTTTTGCTGTTATCTGGTTGAAATTTGGAGGTTTGCCACCTGGATATGTTAGTTTATTGTTAGTAATTAGTCAAATGACCATACCAATTAAATTGAGTCAAACCACGTGGATATTGTAGCCCTACTATAAGTGGACTGATTCATATAATACTAAAATAAGCTTTCACAGCATTAAATCAAATAAGCCATATTATGTCATAGGGTTTTTAATTATGTTCTGCTGACACGTTAAAGGTATTGGAACCTAAATGGAGGCCTTGGCTGTTACAACTCATTAAGGACTTGAGCTACACTACCTCACTCAAACATGGAGCTGTATTCTGTAGCCTCAATAAAGTATAATCTTGAGCATGCATAAATTTGGAGCTTTTTGCATCTACCCAAATTTTCCAAATTTCCCACATAAAATGGGCCTATTCAAAATTAGATCCAACCATTTCAGTGATTCAATTACTGAAACAGTAAAGAGAAAAAAAAGTCCTAGGAGCTGAGAAATTCTTCCTACGTTGCCATTTCTGCATGTTTGTGATGAAGTTAGTCAAATAATTGTCTATTATTACTCTAACCTTTCTACTCTTGTGCAGATGTTCCAATATTTAATCCTTAATTCTTATGGAAGAGTTGTGAACCTAAAGGATTGAAAAGGAAAGTGTCCATACAATTCATTGTAGAATTGCCATTATCCTTTTTTTACTATTATTATTAAAAATGTCTGGTATAATGAAGTACAATGAGACTTTCCTGTTCTTCTGTATCCCCAGCTGCAGTGATTTTTCTGGTCTGTTATCCTTCCGTCATTGCTACCTTCTGCTATCATCTCACAGCATTCCAAATGAAGTTTTATGATGACATCTAGAGAAAGGTCATGATTTTGGATTGTAAATAAGCCTAAGTAATGTTAGCCATCTTTGTCAATTACTAAGCACCAAACCCTGCAGCTTCAAAGATGTCGCAACCTTTTGAAGGCTTTGGTACATACTGTAATTTTAAGGATCAGAACAAAAACATTTAAAGTAGTAAACATCATTTCTGTGTCATGCAAATTTGCCAAGAGGTTTTTAGATAGCTTCAAGAATTTCAAAGCCTCCTGTATGTGAAATGCATTCATTAGAATTCCTGTAGATCAATCGTTTTCAAACTTGGCAACTTTAAAATATGTAGATTTGCCAACTTCCTTTTCAGAGAAGCCTTCTACTTCTATTTGTATGCCAGCTAGAAATCAAGCAAGGTAGCAATCGAATAAGTGAGGTTTTCTTTATTGTTGCATTTCCATGATGTAAAAAAAAAAAATCACAACTTTTCAGGGTTGACAAAGATTACAACTACTGTGTGGTTTGAGTTGACAGGCTTTTCCCTTATGTCTCTGCTGATAATTTTGTATTCTTATATCAAACTACTGATATGCTCAGGGATCAAGCCAGAAAGTAACTCTACTTTAAAACCGTGAGTATAAAATATAAAAAGATTACTATATTTCCTAAGGCTTAGCAAAACTGGAAAAATATGGATTAATTCTTCTCTAAGAGAAACACTTTTTGAACCAATTTCTTGAATTAATGTAGCCCCTATGGTAAAGTAATATGTTCTGATACAACCAATAGCAGCAACCAATACATCAGCTACACATATGTGCAAAAATCTTTCCCAGCAACTAGAGGAAGCATTCAGAATGACATGAAACTTCTATTATCGCATTTTCTCTTTTTTAATGTAAAGTGCTTCCCTCACCAAGGAGAACTAAGGTGACATCATACATGTTTACTATTTCCTAGATAATAGATTACCGGAACATGTTAAGAGCCTTTACACTCAGCACTGTGTTCGCACATCACACCATATCACCATGCAATCAGTTTTGATGATTTATAAAAGGCATTGAAAAATTGTGTGGAGCTTTTATTGTTCAATAAAGCTTTGGTAACAAAATTATGGTTTACTGCAAAGTAGGAACCTAGCGGTAATTTCACTGGCCTTTTTTCATCATGGCAACACAGCAATTATGCAATCCATAAATTTTCAAACCAAAATAATTATTCAGCCAAAATGTAATGCAAACAGGCCCCATATTTAAATTTATACTGTCAGTAGCACATGCATACATTACACCAGAACCTTCCTTTATTAGTTATTTTCAGCATCAGTGGAACAGCCTAGCAACCAGAGTTTTGTCCCTATCCCTACGAGTGTGACCTTTGTCAGACTATGATTTACACAGCTTTATCCCACTGTTTTCTAAATCACAAAACCCCAGCAAGGCCAACAAACACAAAGGAGGATAGAGATTGTCAAGACAATGCATTATTATGCCAGCAACATTTTCTACTGCCACCATAAAAATTGAACCCTGCTAAGGACTACTAATGAGGACAGGCTTTAAGAGGTGACTCTTTCTAATTGTAGCAAAGCTATTTCTCTGTGACCACTTCTTTTTTTAAAAAAAATTAATGTGTTTATATGCATGCCACCCTTAATTAATGCCTCTGGAGTAATTTACAGCGTAGTAATTAAAATACATTAATAATCTGAACAACCACCTTTAAAAAGAAGAACAAAAAGCAGTTGTTAAACCATAATAATATTCAGCAGGAAATAAAGCCCAAATGTCATCTCTCATTGCTGGTAAATAAGAAGTAGTGTCAAAGGCCATATAATTATACCATCTATTTCTAAGTACAGGAAAAAGGAAACACTTGTACTAGCAATTTAGATTTAAAATCTGAGCTTTCCCGAAGGATGAATAGGAATGGCATTTCCTTTCATGTTTCCTGTACCTCTTTCACTGGTCAAGAATGGCAATTAAAGCTAGGAAACAGAAAACTATCTGTAGATCACCGGCAATATTCTGACAATTTTATCTATTCTATGCTTTGCTTACCTAGCACAGATAGAGAACACAATTCTGTTCTGGGAGGTCCGATTTAATTCTTGGGTTGAATAAAGTAAGTTGGCAAAAACCAGGGGTGAAATCCAGCACGTTCTGACAGGTTCTGGAGAACCGGTAGCGGAAATTTTGAGCAGTTCGGAGAATCAACAAATACCAACTCTGGCTGGCCCCAGAGTGGGGTGGGAATGGAGACTTTGCAATATCCTTCCCCCAAGAGTGGGGTGGGAATGGAGACTTTGCAGTATCCATCCCCTGCCATGCCCACCAAGCCATACCACGCCCACAGAACCGGTAGTAAAAAAAAATTGTATTTCACCACTGGCAAAAACTCATCTGGTCCCAAGATTATTCTGTATTCTTTTTTTTAAAATATATTTTATTAAACAGTTTTTTTAAAAAAGCAAACAAAAACAGATATTTACATCTTCTTCTTTTCAACAGTTTCGCGTAGATAATCCATATTTATATATTTTCTCTCTCATCTTAATGTATCTTTTATACATATTATTTCTAATATATCATATATATACCATGATATGATATGATATGATATGATATGATATGATATTACTCTGTATTCTAAATTTATCTGTTGCTTTCAAATTGGGATAATGGAAAAATCAGTAGTTCAACATGTTGTCTGGATGATTCCAGATGTAATATGAAGTTTCTATCATTTCTTGTTTCTTGGGGCTCAAGGTTATTTATTCATTAAATAGTTTCATATAGCCACCCAATTCACACATAGGTGAGTCTGAAAATAAAATTGCTTGGATAGGAATTGCCAACTTCAGAGAAAGAAGGCCTAGTTTGAGTGCCTCCATATATTTTATTTGGATCACTGTAACATGCTCAACATAATTTGTAGGCCACCACTATATGAAAACATTCCATCCATTATTTTATTTTATTTTTGTTTGGATACTCTTCATAACAAATATTACAACTTCACTAATTTTCAATTAATTGTCAGCGTTCCAGAAAACCCCCAACTCCCAGTAAAAACACTGAAGCAGGCATTTTCCAAAGTTCTCTTTACTAGAAATAGGTAACCTGGCACATCTGGGAAATCCCGAATTTGAAAAACCCGGGCTTTCCTTCAGTAATTCAAAGCTCCCAAAACCACCCTCTTTCTCCTCAATCAATCACATGCTCCAATCATCATCCGTTCCACCTCAAGCCAGCCTCTGACCACTCCTCCTCCAGATGCTGGCTCACCCTGACCTTGACCGATAGGAAGAACACTATTATGTCTACTAACTCCCGTCTCCTAAATCCCACCTCCTACATTCCCACACAGGAGGAGGTGGCAGCATTGAAGCTTCCGGCCTAATATGGCTTCCAAGGCTGACATTAATTTTAAGACATAACTAAACATGCAGTTTTGGTCTGCGAAGCCATAAAATCTTGGGCGATCTTCAAGAGCTAATTTTTAAAAGGCGGATATTTGAAGAACTGAAGTTGTATCTCAAATATAGGTAGTTCTTGAGTTACGACCACCATTGAGGCTAAAATTTACGTTGCTAAGTGATACATTTGTTAAGTGAGTTTGTCCCAGTTTACGACTTTTCTTGTCACGTTTGTTAAGTGAATCACTGCAGTTGTTAAATGAGTAACACTGTTGCTAAGTGAATCTGGTTTCCCCCTTGACTTTGCTTGTCAGAAGGTCGCAAAAGGTGATCACATGACCCTGGGACATTGCAACTGTGATAAATGTGAATCAGTTGTCAAGTATCCAAATGTAAATCATGTGACCATGGGAATCCTGCATGTGAAAAATGGTCATAAATCACTTTTTTCAGTGTATTGTAACTTTGGATGGTCACTAAGTGAATTGTTGCAAGTCGAGGACTCCCTGTATTTGCAAGCCTTAAGACAATCATTTGGTTCTGAAGGGGAAAAGGCCCAAAATTTATGACCTGTCCTAAATGTCTCTCCATGAAAGGCATACTGATGGGCTGCATTTTTCTGCTGTTGTCTAAACGGTATGGGACTAGATTATCTGAAGCAGTGCCTTTTCTTATTGGTCTGCAATTTACAAGGTTCATTGGAGGCCCTGATATTTCCTTTAGTATGGATATGTTTGGTTGATAGTTATCTGTTATCTATTATATAGTTTTATACAATAGCATTATATTATAGTGTGCTTCTTTTAGCAGGATTAGATTCTCTGCATGTTTCCCTTCCTTTATTTCTCCTCTCTTATGTGTCCTATTGGGATTTTAATGGTTTTTAAGGTTTTTTTACTAATAATTTCTAATCTGATTGCCCTGAATAACTTCATTTCTTTATGATTCTCCCATAATTTTATTCTAGTTTGATTTGGGTAGGATCGCCCATGTAGCAGATGGAAGATGCCCTTTACAAATACAATAATTAAGTAATTTGTTCATTCATTGCAGTTTATATATTTCTCAGTCCAATAAAGAGAGCCAGTTTGGCCTAGTGATTAAAGCAGCAGGCTAGAAACCAGGCGATTATGAGTTCTAGTCCTGCCTTAAACATGAAAGCAAGATGGGTAACTTTGGGCCAGTCACTCTGTCTCAGTACAACTTATCTCACTTATCTCACATGTGTTGCTGTGTGGAAAAAGGAGGACTTATTTATAAAAATAATAAAAGCAGGATTTAAAAAATCTAAAAAAAGAAGCTCATGCAGTTTACAAATGAAAAATTACAACATAGATAAGACCGACAGATAACGTAAGAGAAATCAGATAACATCACAAGGAACACACATAATATTTGACAACAACATTATGATAGGAAGGTCTTCCTTATTACCAGTCTATTCCCAAGGATTTCTGCAAAAGTTAGGTTCTCGTGGATTTCTGACAGTCAGGACCAACGTAACTACAGGAAGAACACTGTTCCAAAGTGGGGGACGGCACAGTTACTTCTTAATTATTTTTTTTCTTGACCTGATGGTATCATTTAGTCACACTGAGGCTCAACAATTACTTCACTACGTTCTTGTCATTGGGATTGCTTCAAGTCACCTTATTTTGGCTCTATTTTGAATTGCCTTCGATTTTTCCAAGCGTCGTGATCTTTTATAATGACTCTTGCCATTTCAATAAGTATCAGAAACATTTAAGCTTAGCTTCATTATTAATGCTTCAAAAAGTAATCTGGTTGTAGTTCATCTAGTAATGAATCATTTCTTCTTTCAGGGGACTAAGGTATTCCCAATAAATTTTCTCAAAACTGCAATTCAACTGTATGGTTTTTTTCTTCATTCAGTACAATGTTCCGGCTTTCACAGCCATTTGCTACAAATGGGAAACCGTACCTTGCAGTAGGATCCTTGCACATCAATACGATCTGTCCACCCTTTAATAATTTGTCTAAATCTGTAATAATTGTTCTTCCACATAGGATACTTCCTTTTTTTTCATGATTATAGTCACAGTTTCTTTGAATTTTAGAATCAGGCAAGACAAAGTCCATTACCATATCTTCTGCCTCGTTACATAATGCAGGTTTGTTTGTTGACATAATCTTGGGATAAAAGAGAGAGGGAGGAAGGGAAAGAGAGAGAGGTAGGTGTGTGACTGGAATTGGACACACTGCCTTCACTATCAACAAGAGGTTTCTGTAGTAATATGTAGAAACTATAGTTGAAGAACTTCCTAAAATAATCCTTGGGAAATAATCCCTCTAAAAAAAACTATAATCATTGAATCTATAAATAAAAGTGGGAAGGGAAAGCAGACTTTACCAACTACTTAGTATTAGCGAAAGCTGTTTTAGAACTAATACGTATTTAAAAAGAGGAATCTCTGTCAGACCAAAGTTTTTCTTACCAATTTTGCAGCTAATTTATGATTCCAGTAGTATGTTCAAGTAGTAGTATGTATTTTCATCATTTAAAAAACAAAATGGATGAAAAAAATATCCAGGGTCTAGAGATTAACCAGCGAAGATGTCTTTATGAACAAAAAATAAGGGATGATAAATTATCAAATACATCTTATAAAAACAGGGTGCTATATTTTAATCTTTTTATGTAATGAGCATGCAACCAGTATAATATATTGTACAATAGCAAACATTACTCTCATAGCTATAGAAGCAACATAGTGCTAATTTTAACAAAAAGAATGTTTTTTGAATTAGTCCATAGCCCAATTCACTATGGGCCCTTGTCTTTATCCTGCCATATTTAGGTGAAGGCTGCAACTTAATGTAAGATATTTTAATATAAAATATTAACGGTAAATACTCCCTCAAGTCAAGCACAATATCTACTGATTACATGGACAACAAACAATCTGCATGGACAAGCAAAATGATTATGTGGACAAAAATTGTGTAGTTTGGCAACAATATATAAGTGGTTTGCCATTAACTTTCACCAGGATTTGTTTGTTTGAGTCTATTCCTCAGGGTTTTCCTGATATTCTCCCATCCATATTAACATATCTGGCCCTGCTCAGCATTTTTTTTTAAATTTTATTAAAGTGGTTTCAAGAATATATTTTTAAGTAAACTGATAAGTGATGTCACTGAAGACATATTTGGCATAAGTATTTGTTTTAATTCTTCTGTAAAACAGCCTGAATATTGTCAGAGTCAGAGTTTTGTTATTTTAAATTCCAAAAATGTAGAAAGAAAAACATTCCATTGTAATTAGGAATAAAACCCAGGTGTCATTGAACTAGAATAGTTATTAATTATTTTTCAGACTCAGAACTTTTTGGATTACTGTATATTTTTCCAGTATATATATTGCCTTTTTATGTTTAGATCTTCGTTTAAGTCCTCAGTTTTCAAGCAGACACATTCTTTCGGAAAGTCTTGTGTGTACCTTCTATAACTCCTGTTAGTCTTGGCTTGCACCTTCAAGTTTCATGCCACTTAAATTCATGTTGAAATATTTTGCTCATTGTTTCTGAAATTGAGCTTAAAAGGAAACAGGTAGAGGAGTTCAAGCTAGCTAGTGTAGGGAAGTTAGTACCCACCCCTCTCATAGAAGAATGAAATATTTTAGGAAATATTAAAAAGGCAGAATATTATATTTTCCTGGATGAGAAAAGCAGAAACATGTTTTTAAAGACAAAGCAGCTTCTTGCAGCCCTCTGCCCCCCTTTCAGCTCCAGGGTGATGGGATTAAGACATGACCCTTAGAACATGATAGGATTACCCTCTACCCATCTCATCACATGGCACCTGGGAAGATTACATCACCCAGCAAGGCTCAACCAAGCCTGGAACTAAGGAGAGCCTACAGAGTTGGCCAGTGGTGAAATCCGAACCAGTTTGCTACCAGTTCGCTGGCTGCGCACTGTGTGCCAAATGCACACTGTTTATGTGTGCGCACATGTGCAGAACATACCAAAAGGAGGCTTGGGAAGGTAAGTAGAAGGGATGGGGAGATCAGCTGTCGTGCATGATTTAGCTTCGCTAGAAAGCAGGATTTCCTGTTTTCTAGCAAAGCTAAATTGCGCTGCACAGCTGATTCCCCCCTGCTGTTCTACTTACCTTCTCAAGCCTCCTTTTGGCACGTTCTGCGCCCATGCAAGCACAGTATGCACAAAAAGGTTTGGGAAGGTAAGTAGAACAGCGGGGGTGGGGAGATCAGCTGTGCAGCGCAGTTTAGCTTTGCTAGAAAACAGGAAATCCTGCTTTCTAGCAAAGTTAAACCCTGCTGCACAGCTGATCATCGGAAATACTGGTTCAGAGAAACAAGTAGCTTTTTTAAATTGCCAGTTCAACTGAATGGGTAGCTAACTACTGGTTTGCCTGAACCAGAGCGAACTGGTAGCATTTCATTTCTGGAATTGCCTCTGCATGGCCCCATGGGAGTCCGACAACCAACCAGAATACAAGCTCAAATTCAAAAGCCCAGAGAGAGTATAAAACTCAGGCACTCTCAGCATCTCTTCCCTTTTTTTCTTCACCCAACATCATCAAGGCATGTGATCCTGTCCACCATTAAAAACCATCTTTCCAAGCAGCCACCATGTTTCCATTTTTCCCCACTTGGAACTGAACCCAGATGGACATTTCTTCCAACACTAGTCATTTGGTAAACGTACTGCCAATTTCCTGGTACTTTACAAAGGCATTCTGCTTTCATTGTGCCTGGGAAAAGATAAGGCTTCCTTCCGTCAGGGAATTTGAACCTGAATACTCACCTACACATAACTTCTTTAGAACAAAAACTTGGGCCTACATCCAACTTGCTATGCAGAGAACAGCTGTGATTCTGTTCCAAACATTATCTGGAAAAGGAAAATGTGAGCTGTATAAAGTAGTTGCAGTAAATTGCAACAGGATTTAACATGTAAAGGCTACATATCATTTCTGATACAGAGAATTTCTGATTGGATATATAGATTATATTTATCGGGGGGGGGGAGCTAGAAAATTGGATTTGAGGTTAGAGTTGCAGAGGAAGTCAGAAATATAAGATATTTTCATATGAGTTTAGTGCCATACATTTTCTTTAAACATTACTCAGTTTTCACAGCTTCCTTTAAATTTTGTTCCAAAAAGGCTGCCAAGCTTAAGAATCTTGTGGAAGTGATACAGACAAAAGGACATGAATTGTTCCTGTGCTGCTATTATTCATGTGCTTCTGCTACCAATTGAGTTAAGAAGAAATGTATGCAAGGATCTTGAAGGAAAATTCACAGAAGAATGCCAATTCACTTTGCCAATATAACCAATAAGGAAACCAACTCTTTCACAGATCAAGAGGTTCAGTGTACAACCTGAATAAATTAACTGCATATAGCAACTTTGTCCATGGTAGTCTCTCTTTGTTTAACAGTTTTAAAGGCAATGAAGCGAAATGAAGCTTCTGTTTCTTTTCATTGCTTGAAAAGGAACACACTGCTTTCTTTGTGTCAGCCCATTTTAAGCATAGTCCCATGATCACCAAGTCCCTTGCTGCTTTGTCTAAAGCCCGTAATTGTCTTTAAGATTGAGCATCAATTGTCTTTTCTTGTTCATTGCTTGTTATGGTGTTGTATGTATGTATGTATGTATGTATGTATGTATGTATGTATGTATGTATGTATGTATTTACTGTAATTCCTGCATAATGATTTGGTTCAAGAAATTGATCTGGATTTTTTTTTTTAATTTTTCACCCTTTCCTTTTATTGTTACCTAAAAACTATTTCTATCGTTACAAATAGCTATGTGTTGTTAGGATGAAAAATGACTTGATGGCACATAATCAGTTAAACAAACTCTATCTCTAACAGTCAGGGCCTCCCCTCCCCTCCCCTCCCCTCGAATTGACTCTCCTTCCCTTCCCTTTACTCCTGTTCCCTCCCCCTTCTCTCTTGATTCCTAGTGACTATCTGGACAAGTCCCTGCAGTTTTCCTGACAAAATTTCAGAAGAGATTTGCCATTGCTTTCTTTTTAGGGCTGAAGATACCTATCTGGCTTTGTGCCCAAGACAGGACTAGAAATCATAGTCTCCTAGTGTTTTAACCACTACATTGGACTGACTCCAGAGTCATGTACCAGACTTCAATCTCCAAGTGAGAGTTGCAGAGATATATATGTCTTATTGGCACATTCCACACAATTCATCCATTGAATCCAATGTGTACTTCTTTATTGATGAAGCTTTAGCTCCCTATTTTCCTCCTGACAGAAAATCAGGCCTCTGTTTGAGCTTCTAACTCTAAAGCAAATGGTTGTTTTGTTTAAAGAAGGAACCTGCCATTTGAAACACCACCATCAAAGTTGTCATGTGGATGGTGATTATTACCCCCTTTAAAGTTATTTTTACAACCAATATATTCAGGATTCAAAATTGAAACTTCCCTCCCTAACCCTGGGACCATCAATGTCAGAACTGGCTTGGGGGTGAGGGGGTGGAGTAGACAGTTGGGAACTTCTTTATTTTCAGGATTGGATTCCAAAGCTTGACCCTATTTTAATTTGGATCCAAATATAAACTTTCCTAGGATTCAACTTTTATGCAACATGTATTTGTTATTTAGATATGAAGAGCTGAAATTTAATGCTTTTGTGTTTCTCTTACCTGAAACAGAAACTGCTTCTTTTGTTCTTTTTCAGTTTTTCTTTCTTCTAATAACTATTTCAGCTTCCCACCCTCCCCCACCCCCAGCTTCTCTTTTAAATTAGCAATTGAACTTCCTTTTGCTTTGTTGCTGTCCAACCCTGTTATTTCCCTGGCATTGCCTTTCGCTCTGAATGCTGGTTCTCCTCAGGTTGCCATTTCTCTTTTTAAGTTGGGGGTGGTTGGAATTAATATGTTCTTTGTGAATACTAACTAAAATCTTTTTCTGTTCTTTAAAAATATATTTGTTTTGTCAACAAAAAAAAAGAACAAAAAAACCCAAAACCCATACATCCAGCATTAACAACAACAAAAATAAAGAAAAAATATTGGTGTACAAAAAAGGAAAACAAATGACCCAAGTATCAAGCAAATTTAACATTAAACATATAGCATCTATCCTGGCTGGATGCTGGAGGCGGGGGGGGGGGGAGATGAATTCTACTCCGCTTTACATATCGGGGCTACAAATAGTTAAAAGCTTTCCAGTCCCTATTTAACAATATTTTTCTCTCTTATAATATGACTGTTCACATTATGTTTATGTTTGCATAGTATGTAAAAGAAAGCTGTGAACCTTTTAGAAATGAAATGTTTGTCTCTGATAAACATTTCCCACTGTTTGGAGTTGAAAGTGCTTGTTCAGCTGCGATGACTTGTTTGTCTAATGACTCCATGTTGGTTGTAAATCAAAGTAAGAATCTGAGCAAACTGTTCTCAGTTTAGACAGAATATAATGGAATATTGGTACATGTGCTGTGTGCATGTAACACAGCTATATGGAAAGATCTACCTGTACACAAACACCCATTCAAGTTAGCAAAAAATGCTAACTTGAATGTTCAGCAGCAGAAATTAGCAAACTCTCCCCCCTCCCCAAATAAAGTTTCTTATTTGCTGCAAATATCATTATGGAGGTCTTTGAAATAGGAATGTATGAGTGTACATAAATTCAGACTACATAGTTGCGTTTTTACTCTATTGCCTTATTTGTAATCATTTATGAAATATTTTGTTACGTTTTCTCTAAATTAAAAAATAGAAGAATTATATTTGTTATTACAAGCAATTTGTCCTAAAACATACAATTCTGTGTGTCTCCTGCTAAAATAGGAACTTAATTCAACAATAATGTATAAATTGACCGTGACCTATTTCAGTGAAGCACTTTACCTTATAGTGGCAAAGTGCCTTGCTGTAGTAGTGAATCTCTCTCTCTACCTTTCTGAAAAATAGGTCTGCTCTGTGTCACTTCTCTTCAACAAAGGCTTTTGACTTTCTTTTTGAAAGGAAAGAGGTCCACCATGCCTAAAGAGGCTCTTTAGAAATAGAATAACAGAGTTGGAAGAGATCTTGAAGGTCTTCTAATCCAACCCCCTGGCTAGACAGGAAACCCTACACCACTTCAGTCAAATGATTTCCAACATCTTCTTAAAAACTTCCAGTGTTGGTGCATTTACAACTTCTGGAGGCAAGTTGTTCCATTAATTGTCAGGAAGTTTCTCCTTGTTTCTAAGTTGCTTCTCTCCTTGATTAGTTTCCAGCCATTGCTTCTTGTTCTACCCTCAGGTGCTTTGGAGAATAGCTTGACTCCCTCTTCTTTGTGTCAGCCCCTGAGATATTGGAACACTGCTATCATGTCTCTCCTAATCCTTCTCTTCATTAAACTCTAGTCCTTCATTTTTAAAAAAAAATGATTTATATGCCGCTCTTCTCTGGAGACTCAGGGCGGCTTACAATGTGTTAAGCAATAGCCTTCATACTTTTGTATATTTATACAAAGTTAGCTTATTGCCCCCACAAACTGGGTCCTCATTTTACCTACCTTAGAAAGGATGGAAGGCTATGTCAACCTTGAGACTGGTGAATTTAAATTTCATTCAAATTGAATCAAAATGTTGGTTTTGAACCAAGATGCGAGCAAAACCCTAACCCTAGATGATTTTCCTATTTTCAATGGATTTTTCCCATGCAATGTGCTTAGGATTTCAAGCAGTGATGAAATCCAAATTTTTTTACTACTGGTTCTGTGGGTGTGGTTTGATGGGTGTGGCAGGGGAAGGATACTGCAAAATCCCCATTCCGTCGCCACTCCTAGGGGAAGGATATTGCAAAATCTCCATTCCCACCCCATTCTGGAGCCAGCCAAAGGTGGTATTTGCAGGTTCTCTGAACTACTCCAAATTTCTGCTACCAGTTCTCCAGAACCTGTCGGAACCTGCTGGATTTCATCTCTGATTTCAAGGGAGACAGATTAGAAAGAAAACAGGTCCATTAGGCATAATGAGGCTCTCTAAACTGAACTACGATGATGGTTTTTGGCCAACCTTAAGGAGCCTGTGTAGCGTAGAGGGCTAATGCCTCCTACTAAAGGCAGCAATTAACACCAGCTGCCTGTAATTTTTGTGAATTCAATCCTAGCCATGCTCAAGGTCGACTCAGCCTTCCATCCTTTCTAAGGTAGGTAAATTGAGGACCCACTTTGTGGGGGCAATAAGCTGACTTTGTATAAAATATACAGAAATATGAAGGCTATTGCTTAACGCATTGTAAGCCGCCCTGAGTCTCCGGAGAAGGGCGGCATATAAATCAAATTTAAAAAAAAAAAAAAAAACCTCATGGAGGCCTAATCCTAATTGTAACTCTAGTGACTCTACCATTTCCAAACTCTTTTCTTTGAAACTCTGTGGTCCTTTGGAACGTGGGGTAGTTCATTTGTCCATTGATAGTAACTCTGCTCCATCTTGCTTCCAACTCCTGGATTCTAGGATTCCTTTTGCAGTCATAGAATCATGAGAAAATGTTGTCTTTGCAGCTCCTCTTCATAGGAATTGTTCAGATGATTTGGACAGTAAGCGAATGATATTCTTTGCTTTATGTCTGTAGCATTTAAAAGTCAATAAATGAAAAGATTTGCAGATGATCATCAATCTGTTTCATGAAATTGAGGAGGATACTTAACATTGGGTTAGCCCCAGGTGTCATACCTCTTTCAGCTGTCTGGAAGTCTATACACATTTTGCTATCCAGTATTCATTTCTCGTAGTTAGTTCTTCTCTTTCAAATGCTCAGCAGATTATGCATTTCTTCCAGACCACACCAGCCTATGAACTTCTTAGAGTCCTTTTTTTCATTACGATCAGCTTTTCTATCAAGATATTCCATTACAGCGAGTCTTTTTGAATAAAATTAGTTAATATATCACGCTCAATTTAAAATTAATGAGCACTAGTATTGTTTTTGGAATCTTTACATAACAGGGAGTGCTTAGCCATTTCCTTGTTCCTAACCAAAGGCTTTTAAAAGATTTTTCAAGCAAGAAACATTTTTGCTTTTATAATGTACCCTGCCATCTAAGCTTTAAAATGATGTTTTAACTTCAAAGCAGTATTCCTGTAATTGCTACCTTATCTTCAAAAGCAACATACAAATGAATAGTCAATTAACTCTAGAGTTAAATTTGAAGTTGGTGATTGATTTTTATCCTTAATACATCTTTTCTCTTACCTAGATAAATATGACTACATATGTATTACTGCAGAATTGAACTAGACAACAGTTTAGATTTGATTTCAGAAGGGCACAAGGGCAAAAACCTACTACTTGACTGCAACTCATTAAATCAGCCACATCTTTTCTCATGAAGAACCACAGATACTTTAAAAAGTTATAAACAGATGCTATATTTGTGACCCTTTAACTCTTAGCACCTTTTTGGAATCAAGCCTGAAGCTCTGTGTCATCCTACCAAAAAAAGAAGAAGAGGAAAAGAAGACAAAAATGGCATGTTTGTGTATACTAATTAATTTTTAACTAGAAGTGCAAACTTTAACAAATGCTGCACTTCAAAGAGAAATACAGGTAGTCTTTGACTTACAACCCCAAATTTTGAGCCCAACATTTCTGTTAACTGAGACATTTGTTAAGTAAGTTTTACCCCATTTTACAACCTTTCTTGCCACAGGTATTAAGTGAATCACTGCAGTTAATAAGCTAGTAACCTGGTTGTTAAGTGAATCTGGCTTGTCTGTTGACTTTGATTGTCAGAAGGTTGCAAAAGGTGATCACATTACCTTGGGACCCAGCAATAGTCATAAGTATGAACCAAGCAACTGAATTTTAATCACATGATCATGGAGATGCTGCAAATGTCATAACTGCAAAAAACGGTCCTAAGTCACTTTTTTCAATGCCGTTGTAACTTTGAATGGACACTAACTGAACTGTTGTAAGTAGAACAGTTGTAGAATATTTCTTACTAGAATGTAGAAAGACGACATGGGTGACTTTGTATGCTTGCATCCTATTTGCACCCTAACACTGAGCTCCGCTGTCTCCACCTATGGCTATGGTCAAATCTGGAACTGGCTATTCACTCTTGGTCTCTCATTTGAGATTGCCATGACAAATCATCAGAAGAGGAGGTGCAGAAAATTGGGTCCCAATGTGAGGTTGGTGGGACATGATCAGATACCACAAAGATTACAGGAACTATTTTTTTAATTAAAAAATAAAAAAACTTTAAAAAAAGATTAAAGTAACTTAGTTTGCTGTTATAGAAAAGGTTAACCATAGTGATGGTTAACCTTTTTGGTGCCGAGTGCCCAAAGTGGGTGCGCGTGTGAATGCATGCGCATGTGCCCGAATCCCCAAAATGCAACAAGAGCACCCCTTGTGCATGTGCCCTGCCCCCATGCATGTGTGTGCATCCCTGTGCATGTGCCTGGGCCCCAAATCCCATTTTGGCTTCCAAGTTGGTGCAGGACGCCTTCTGGCATAAGTGTGGGGGGGCCACACACACAAACCCCCAAAATGCAATGTGAGCACACCCCGCGCATATGTCCCACTCCCATACATGTGCCCCAACCCTGTGCATGCACCCCACCCCTGCTCATGCACCCGGCCCCCTCATGCATACTCTTCCACAGCAGTAAAGGAGGGTCCGATGGACAACTGTCAATCTTAGGTCTCCATCCAAAAGCAGAACTTAATATAAATATAATACTGGAAGGCTGAATAAAATTTGATGTTGATATAAGACATGATAATATTGCCTAGGGATTCAGCAGCAGCATCTCTCTCCCATGGATATATACATGTATGTTATCCTGGTAAGCCTGGCTACATATACAAACCAGACAGCCAGAAATGCAATTAGCTTAAACAAAAGACCTTAAGAAGCAAAAGGATGCCAATCAATCCCCTAATTTTTCAAAATAGACATGGCCTTTTGTGGGAAAGGGGCCCAGACAAATGTTCCCTTGGCACTGCTTCTGAGTAAATATGCATATCCTCAGGCAGTAACTCTCTCTTATACAGAGACCCTGATGGGTTTGTTTTTGAATAATATCTGATCTGAGAATACTCAGATGTAAGTGCCACCAATATTTTCACATCTCATGAATTGTACCCAGTTTTGCCACTTGTCATGGTCTATTGTTACATTTTAAAAACTTTCCATAGAACAAACACGGGGAAAAGAGGAAGGGCATGTGTAATACTCTCACACAGAATTTGTGGTTGCTATTGGAAACTGAAACAAGCTTGGAGGAGGAATAAAACAGTATGTGAACTTCAGAATTCTCCCAGTTAGTAGAAATCTATTTCTCCAAGCACCAGCTCCACCATCGATTCTGCATATGCACACAACACACAAAAGATGTGAAAATAATTATAGCTGACAGGAAGAGGAAATAATATACATTAATGTTATTTATTGATCTGATTCTAATCCATTTAAAAACTGCCTAAATTGCCATGGCAACTCTAGGCATTATACAGCTCCATTACAGTTGTAAGTCAAGAAGTACCTGTATTACTACTAATGATCTACTAAACTTGTATGCCGCCTGACTGTTAACAACTCTGGAAAGTTAGTTCTAACAATCAAACCAAGAAAGTACAATAAAAACAATTAAAGATAAAGGGGAAAATAGGGCAAGTGAGGGGTGTCACCAATTGAGAAATCCTGCAAGTTCTGTCCGGCTCGCGCGAGCCGATAGCGCCGGTGGTGACTAGTTTGGTGAACTGGTAGCGGCGGCAACACAAGGCTCTACCCACCTGCCTGGATGTCATTGAAATCTCCTTTTCACCCTCTGTGCATGCGCAGAAAGCTTTGCACATACACAGAGGATCAAAAATCGGATGTGACGATGGTGCACACACTTCTGAACCGATAGGAAAGGTAAGTAGATTTCACCCCTGCATCTCATTCTCCTTCAACAAAGGCATTGATGAAGAGAAACAACAATTTCAATTTTAACAACAATTTTAACAGTTCATGTCATGGCAGATGATAATTATAGCTGCAAATACAAACTTCAAGGTATTTTTTTAAAAAACATCACCATGTCCCAGGCCCTGCTGAAAAGGGAAGTCTTCAGAGCTCTCCCAAAAATCTGCTATACTATCACATAAAAAGTAAAACGAATCTTGTTGCTAAAGGTTTTGCTCCAAATAAGAGCATATTGTTATAACTGACAATGTAAGTATCAAAATCAAGACTGTAAGTCTCTTATTATCATAGGGGGACTCAGCAAAGATGAATAGTTTAACTATTGTGAATAACTGGTATTCAGGTTGAATCTCTCTTTAAATAAAATCCTTGTGCAGGTGTCCTGCACACCTGTATTCTTGGATCAAAGTTTCAATTACATTCTGGAGAGTGATTAGGGGAAGGTGGAAAAAGGATGACTGGGATAGCTAGTGCAGAAATGGAGAACGTCAAATGCATTCCATCACAATCTGCTCCTGATGAGGATGGACCCTGGCAGTTGTGAATGATGCGATAAAATGAGGAATGAAATGTGTGGCTGCCACCTGACAATTCCACAAGAAAAATAAAATAGAATTGGACAGAATAATGTCAAAGAAGATTGATGTCTGGATGCAGCCTACCTTTCTGACAAAAAACAGTTCTAATTTTGGATTTAAAAAAAGAGAATCATTCAAAATATTATTTAAAAAGCATTAAAATGTAACTTTTGTGGACATTTAGCTAGCAAGCATCAATAGAAAGGAAGAAGTGTAACTTTTAAGATAGTTTTGGTTCCTGAGGTGTGAAGAAAATGTAAATCCTTTTTCTAGCTTAGCATTTATGTGATTCTATATGCACATAGATAAGTGTGATAATTGAGAAAATTGTGATAATTGTGATAATTCATTTTTCTGTACCCCTTAGCTTGATTACCAAATCCAACTGATTTAAAAATGGAGTAATCTCAAGATAGTAAAGTTGGATCCTCAAAGATAAAAATATTAACAACCTCTTATTTCTGTTTAATAGCAAGGTGTGAAATTTGAAGGATTGTATATATAAAACACTAAGGGTGAGCCACACAGTCCAACATTTATTCACTGCCTGTTTGAGTAACTATCAATTGGGTCTTTCTGTAGAGAAATGGAGGTGTTTTAATAGTTGACCTAAAATTAATATTGTCAAATGTCAGACAATCTCTAAAAGTAGCATACTTTGCCACTTAGATAAAGCAGAAGTGCTATAATATAACCCACCTTTCAAGCATTAAATGAAAGGTTTTGTAGACAACTCTCAAGCACCATTTTGAGGCAGGATTAGAGAAAAATCATGTTAAGTTTATAAAGAAAAAAAAAGAAATTATTCAGTAGAGGCAGAGTGATAGCAATCTAATCATAGATAAATGAGAAATAATGTGACTCAAAATAGTTCAGATGAAGTTGCAGATTATTTTACGAAAATCATGCTTTCATTAAAAATAGAATTATTGGGTATGGTTGGAGTCTTAAGGATTGTTTGAAGAAATAAAGAAAACTAATATACTTAAGTTCATATATTTGGAATTATTTTGCATAATGACACTGAACTTTCTCAGTGCCGTGTACCTAGTTTTCCATATAGGGCACACACAACCACACACAAATTGAAAATTTGGCATTAAAGGATTCTGTATTTCCATAGATCTTCCTTGATCATGTCAGTTATAAGTGATTCTATTAACCTGTGAAAACTAGGCATATGCCAATGTTTCATTTTCAACAGTGGTCAGTCAGACATGTTAGCTGTAATGTAAGAATAAGACTATAACCATTGGTTCTATAAATCTCTCTAGTATTACACTAGTATTAGTATGATTGATATTAGTTGAATAAAAGGCAATCATTGTTTATTTTTTAAGCATACTTCTAATTGCTTTAATAGCCAACAAAAAACTTATTTAAAAATTGCACTGAACCAATCATTTATTGCAACTCAACTGCCAGTATTAATAGTATTCAAATCCTTGATGGGGAAAATACATGTGGAAAAAGTAAGCTTAAAAATATATTTGAAGATTAATAGTAACTGGTAGAAAAGATCAACTGAACATGTATAATAATCTATCCTCAAGCGAAAGAAAACTCTGGGGATTTTTTTAATGCTTTTTATTTTTCAGTGAAAATATTCAAGAAAAAACAAGTTTAGTGTGAAAATTAAATGTGGTTTGTGCAACCAAGATGATTAAGGGATTGGAGACTAAAACATATGAAAAATAGTTACAAGAACTGGACATGGCTAGTCTAGTGAAGAGAAGGACCAAGGGACACATGATACACTGTTCCAATATTTGAGGGGCTGCCACAGAGAGGAGGAGGGTCAAACTATTTTTCAAGGCACCTGAAGGCCAGACAAGGAATAATGGATGGAAACTGACCAAGTGGAGATTCAACCTAGAAATGAGGAGGAACTTTCTGACAGTGAGAACAATCAACCAATGGAAGAGCTTGCCTTCAGAAGTTGTGGGAGCTTCATCACTGGAAGCTTCCAAGAAGAGACTGGACTGCTATTTGTCAGAAATGGTGTAAGGTCTCCTGCTTTAGTGGAGCATTGGACTAGAGGACCTATGAGGTCCCTTCCAACTTTGTTAATCTGTAATCTGTAATATCGAGTCGGAGAAAGAGAATGAAAAAGGCATCTGATTATAATGGAATATCATATTAAAAGATGATAGATAGATTCAGATAGTGGATTTGCATTAACCAAAAAGAATTTCTTGCCAGGGATCAAATCCTCTTTAGATTCAACCAGGTTATCACACAAACTTCCAAACTTTTTTTTTCTTCCTTTGAATGGCAAATGTTTCTCCTCAGAGCTATATGAAAAACAAAGATTAGACAAAGAGACACTTCGTATAGCAGGATACTTTCTTACTTTCTGGAAAGTAAGTCCAAAGTCCTTTTCTTCACTTTCAAGCTTTTTTTCTGAATATGGAAGACAAATGTTCTATGGAAGGAAATGCATTAAAGTGATTCGCATGAACTCTTCCTTCCCTTTGATTTGTCCCCTGGGACTTTAAGGCAGGGTCAAGAGCCCTGGTTTCTACACTTGGTTTCCAATTACAAAAGGGAAACACTGTTAACACAAGAGCATGGGTACGTAGGTGTGTTTTGGAGAAAGCTTTTGTGTTGTGTGGGAGCGCAAAGAGGAAGAATTCACAGTTGAGGGAGTGGCCAGCCATCAGCTCAGCAGGCAATTGATGGTGAAGGAGGAGCCAGCCAGGACTTCTACAAGGCTACAGCAGATTCAGACAAGCTGAAAAGGAATCAAGCAATTTCACTACTCCAATAGGGAGTCTACAACCAAATAGTAGTTGGTAAAGCTTCTTCCTTTTCCCACTTCAGCACAGACCGAGAAACTGCAAAACCAACATTTCAGAAGCAATTCAGAACAGCAGCTAAGTGCAATAGAAGCCAAGTAACTTGAAGGTGGCTAAGGGCTGGTTAAACCCCATGTTAAAAATTCAGGCAACAGCAACAGAAAACAGAATAACAGAATTGGAAGGGACCTTGGAGGTCTTCTAGTCCAACCCCCCCCCCTCTTAAGCAGGAAACCCTACACCACTTCAGACAAATGGTTATCCAATTATCTTCTTAAAAACTTCCAGTGTTGGAGCATTCACAACTTCTGGAAGCAAGTTCCACTGATTAATTGTTCTAACTATCAAGAAATTTCTCCTTAGTTCTAGGTTGCTTCTCTCCTTGATTAGTTCCCACCCATTGCTTCTTACCCTCAGGTGCTTTGGAGAATAGTGTGAATCCCTCTTCTTTGTGGCAGCCCCTGAGATATTGGAACACTGATAGCATGTCTCTCCTAGTCCTTCTTTTCATTAAACTAGACATACCCAGTCCCAACAATTGTTCTTCATATGTTTTAGCTTTCAGTCCCCTAATCATCTTTGTGGCTTGTCTCTGCAACTGAGGAGAACGGAGTTGTTCTTAGACTGTTTAGGTATTAGATAAAAACCTAAGCATGGGCATATACATTAGTGTAAAAATAAGATTATGTGCCATCAAGCATCATTTTCAACTCCTATTGACCATATAAATGATTTTCTCCATGATGGTCTATCTTTAACCTGTTCTTACAAGCCTTCCAAAAATACACTCAGCCCTACTATAATGGAGTCTGTCTACCTTGCTGTTGAAAATCCTCTTCTCTTTCCTTTCCTTTTCCCAGCATTAGCAGCTTCTTCAGAGAGCTACGACTTCACATAATGTGTCCAAAGTGAGATCATTTGAGTATGGTCGTTTGTGGCTTGAGTAAGAATGCTGGATTGGTTTGTTTTCTTGGCTGTCCAGAGTATTTTCAGGAGACTTCTCCAGCATCAAAATTGAAACGAATCAATACTCTTCCTATACTGCCTCTTTAAAGTCCAATTTTTGCTTCCATACATTGTCACAGGGAATAGGCTCAGTGATAAGGGTTACAAATAATAAAAGCCTCCCTGTGGCTGGTGTTATTTCTTTGGGGTTTTTTTGTTGGTGGTCTGTACGGGTGGTATAGATAAGAAATATACTTCTTGCTCTTATAAAAGACTGGCTAAAAACCCACATTCATAAAGTTTAATTCCAA
This sequence comes from Masticophis lateralis, assembly GCA_030761175.1. Classification (NCBI taxonomy): domain Eukaryota; kingdom Metazoa; phylum Chordata; class Lepidosauria; order Squamata; family Colubridae; genus Masticophis; species Masticophis lateralis. The sequence continues at coordinate 26,424,590 of JAUDYJ010000005.1, forward strand.
CTTCTTACACATTTATAAAAATGTAAACCAGTTAAAAATGTTTAAGTATTGTTCTACCTCAAATGTAATTAAAATATATGAAATGTATGCATTGTAATGATATGTCATTAACAATAATGTTCTGTCTCCTGCACAGATTTTATATAATTCCAAATATTCTCAGAAACTACGTAGATGGTCATCCATCTCATGCGATGATTCTAGGTGCACAAGAAGCAATGAAAACAAGGTAAACATGAAATCACCCTTTTCTTCCCCAGCAACCCACCAAATCTCAACCCCATCTTTGCCCAATGGTAAGGAAAAGAGTCAAGCTTTCACTTTGCAGGAAATTAGCACCCACCCCTCTCCTAGGAAAATGAGATATTTTGGGAAATATTAAAAGGGCAAAAGAGCCTGGATAGCTCAGCAGACTAATGCATTGTGATTAACTCCAGCTATCTGCAATTACTGTAAGTTCGAATCTCACCAGGCTCAAGGTTGACTCAGCCTTCCATCCTTTCTAAGGTAGATAAATCGAGGACCCAGTTTGTAGGGGCAATAAGCTGACTTTGTATAAAATACACAAAAGTATGAAGGCTATTGCTTAATGCGTTGTAAGCCGCCTTGAGTCTCCGGAGAAGGGCAGCATATAAATCAAATTCCTTAAAAAATATTTCCCCTGAAAGGGAGGCAGAAACTCAGCCCCCCCCACCTTTGTCAATGGGCCATCAAGGCCTGGACCAGACTATTCTTCATAACAAAGATCTGCCTCCTTCAGGCAGAGCCATTATAGGAATCCCAAAGCCCTTTCATTACATCATCACCCAGCAAGAGTCAACCAAGCTTTGGACTCAGGACAGCCTACAGAGTTGCTCCTGCATGGCCCCATGGGAGTCTGGCAATCAATCCAGAGGTGGTATTCAGCAGGTTCTGACCAGTTCTGGAGAACTGATAGCGGAAATTTTGAGTAGTTTGGAGAACCAGTAAATACCATCTCTGACTGGCCCCGCCCCCATCTATGCTCTGCCTCCTGAGTTCCAGCTGATCGAGAGGAAATGGGGATTCTTCAGTAACCTTCTCCTGGAGTGGGGAGGGAATGGGGATTTTATAGTGTCCTTCTCCTGGAGTGGGGTGGGAATGGAGATTTTACAGTATCCTTCCCCTGGAGTGGGGTGGGAATGGAGATTTTACAGTATCCTTCCTCTGGAGTGGGGTGGAAATGGAGATTTTACAGTATCCTTCCCCTGCCATGCCCACCAAGACATGCCATGCCATGCCAAGCCACACCTGCCAGGCCATGCCTACAGAACTGGTAGTTAAAAATTTTGAATCCCACCACTGAACCAACCAGAATACAAGCTCAAATTCAAAAGCCAAAGAGAGTATAAAACTCAGGCACTCTCAGCATCTCTTCCCTTTTTTTCTTCACCCAACATCATCAAGGCATGTGATCCTGTCCACCATTAAAAACCATCTTTCCAAGCAGCCACCCTGTTTCCAGTGTCTTTTTCCCCACTTGGAACTGAACCCAGAAGGATATTTCTTCCAACAACTGCCTGGAATTGCTACAGGTTTCTGCCATCCAGAAAATTGCCTAGAATCAGACTGGATCATGGGCTGAAATAAGTTTTCTACTGCCGCAGTAGATACTTCCATATGCCTGAAATGCCCACACAAGCCACTTGAAATTCAGTGCTGCAACTAAAGGATAATTATCTCTTCAAGGTTTCTTCTTGACACGATGTCTTCCTGAACATTTATTATGGGAATTGATAATTTGCATAATAAATCTGCATGTGATACATTTGCATCTTTATTCTAGAACAGATGTTTAAAGAAAACATTCTTGGCTAATTGATGCTCTCAGATTGATGCTCAACAGCAATGAAAATAACCAAGAGTCAAGCAATAAAAGTTCTTTACTGAACAAAGTAATACTATAAAAGTAATACTATTAAAGTTAAATTGGGGGAGGGTTGGGGTTGCTCAGGTAATCTTTAAAGGGGAGAATGCTGAATGTACTGAACTTGAAAATAGCTCTGTAGTAGTTACAGCGAATGAGGATCAAATATGTTGTTTAATTTAATTGATTTGGTTTTAAGCTTTGTATTTTTGTTTTAACCATAGAAGCCACCTTGAATATTTCTATAAATAAAAAGGAGGGACATAATGCAGTCAGTAAATTCATAAATGTTATATTATATTAAAATAAGTCATAGTAGATAATAATTTTATTGGAACTAACCATAATAAATAAATAAAGTAAAGGTAAAGGTTCCCCTCGCATATATGTGCTAGTTGTTCCCGACTCTAGGGGGCGGTGCTCATCTCCGTTTCAAAGCTGAAGAGCCAGCGCTGTCCAAAGACGTCCATGGTCATTGGCCGACATGACTAAACACTGAAGGTGTACTGAACGCTGTTACCTGCCCACCAAAGGTGGTCCCTATTTTTCTACTGGCACTTTTTATGTGCTTTCAAACTGCTAGGTTGGCAGAAGCTGGGAGAAGTAACGGGAGCTCACCCTGTTACGTGGCACTAGGAATTCGAACTGTAAACTGCCGACCTTTTGATCGACAAGCTCAGCGTCTTACCCACTGAGCCACGGCATCTCATATGCAGTTTAATAAGGTATACAAGGTTGTAAATTCCACATAATTGTGCTTCAGATACAATACTACAAAAATGAAAGATTGTATCAATTTACATGTTGCATTCAGTTACTAACAAAATTATTGCTTCTTTTGACTTGAAAATCAATTAATTTCTATGTCCTATATCCTTCTTAGTATTCATGGCATACACAGATATTATATCATGGTTTATATATAATTTTTATATCATAGGGCCAAAAAGTAATGGAAGGGGGAGTGGATTCCCTATCCCATTTCTTGCTAACAAATATAATCAAATTATAAACTTTACCTTAAACTGACTTTGATATGCAGCTCATGTAGCTGTAAGGTGCTATGAATGCATGATAAGAATTGTCTAATCTCTCTTCCATAAGCATTATATAAACCTGTGATGGCAAACCTATATAGCCATATCAGTGGGCACATCAGCTTAGTTCTGGCATGCATGTGCACACTGGCCAGCTGATTTTCGGACCTTCTGGGCCCACCACTAGTAGGGAAACAAGCTGTTTCTCTGCCTCCAGAGGGCCTGCGGGCATAGGGAAGGCCCGTTTTTCTTTCTCACCTGGCTCCAGATCCTCTCTATACATCTGGGGAGGGCGAAAATAGCCTTCTCCACCCCCTCGGAGGCCCTCTAGAGGCCTGAAACAGCCCATTTCCCAACTCCCAGTTGGACAGGAAATGACATTTTTTGCTGTCCCCATCCTCCAGAGACTCCTAGAAAGGCATGTGTAGGGCGGGCCACAAAGAATTATGGGTGTGGGCACACGTGCGGGCAAACCTCCCCATTCCCCCCTCCTGGCACGCGATGGCAGAAACGGTAGCCATCATTGATATAAAACCATATCAAATATAGATTCACTGTAGACTTTAACTGTAAATAAGAAGCGATGTCTTTTTCTCACCAGAAATAGTCTTTTAGATCTGCAGTGTTTTAAATTATTACTATTAGTATTATTTCATCTCCTTTCTTTAGGATATGGATATGTTTTTATATTTATATTAAAATAACACCAAAATTTGCTGAGGTATCTGGGTTGCATATTAGTAATTGTCCTAAGGTCATTGAATCAGTGGTTCAGGATAGACTCAAGCTCTCCTGTTAATCCTATCTGGTCGGGATTCAATTTTCATGGTGGTCAACTCCATGCCTATGAAAAGCTTGGTTTACGTTCTCCAGCAGCTGACGTTGAAACTGTTTTAGATACTGAAGATACTTAACATAGTTAACTGTTCATAATCTGACCATGCATAAATCTGTTCAATCCCTTTTTAAAATTGTCTATGTTGATGTCTATCACCAGATCATCTTAGAAAACAGGAGTGCCGTAATCTAAATAGGAATTTACCAGACCATGAATAGCTGGAAAAATAATTGTAATTGGTACAGTTTTCCATTATATATTTCCACTCTTTGAGCATGGGCATAAAATAAAACGAATGTGTCAGAAAAATCAAAATCCTTCTCCCTCTCCCCCCCACTCACTCTCCCTTTCTCTCTCTCTCCTCCTCCCTCCCTCCGTCCCTCCCTCCGTCCCTCCCTCTCCTTAACGTGTTTGTTTTATATTTAACTTTCCTTGGCGCAGTAAATTAAACTGATATAAATGCTAATCTCCATCATAGAAAATTCAAGACAAGTAGAATTTATCATATTCTCAAATAATGTACACTTCCAGCCAATACCAATAACTTCGCCAGAAGCAATGCTCTTTCATCTCTTGCTGGTTTGTCAAAGGCTACAGATCCAGATAAAACACAGTGTCGACCTACAGTCCCTTAGAAGGCTTTGGGAATGCAAGCATATCTTTTTACAAATTATTCTGCTTGCAGTCAAATTAAAATTAAAACAAAGTCTATTGTTAAGCAGGAATAGATGGATACTGTTTGAAAAAGAAGGTGATAGTCCATTTTTGACATATGTGTAGTTATTTCTCAAAGTGTGTGTATAATCTAGGACAATTAACAGATTCTGTATGGAGTAATTCTTGTCATTTTCAACAATGCAGTACAACATACAATTGTATGATGCAGTTTAATCAAGATGTATATTATACAAGCACATACGTCTAATTGAAGAATATAAAATATAATTATTAGAATTGTCTGTTTTTCAGCTAACATTCTTAACATTCATTCCTCCCATACATATTGGGACTGTGGTGCTTATAAATATACCCCCTCCCAAGTTGAGCATGTTGTAACCACACTACATGCTGTTCCCAATAGGATCCTTTATCTGCAACAGCACTGAGGTGTGGGAGAGATTGCATTGCAGGGAAGGAGAAAAGAAGGGAAAAAATATTGACATAAAGGAAACTGGAATGTAAAGAACTCAATAGATGACTCTAAAATCAATAGATGACTATCAGTTTGCAATTGATTTAACCCTCCTTAGTTTTTGCTCTTTAATTTTTAGACATGATTGTTAAGAATGATTAAGTTGTGTCTGTGTACTATCCATCCATTTATGCATGACAAAAGTATGACATTTATGCATAGCAAAATCTGTCTGTTTAAACGAAGAATGGACCTTTGAGCTGCATCTATAACATTGCTGCAATTGTTCTGCAGTATTTAAATAATTCAAAAAATACATGATCATGTAAAAATAAAATGCACAGTTTTATTTTTGCAGGCTATCTAACATCAGCTGCCCAGTTTCCTCCCCCCCCCCGCCCTTAAAAAAACACACTCCTTCCTCCAACTTACATCTGAAACGGTTTCCCCAGGAGATGCTCTGTAGAAAAACAAAGGGGAAAATTGGTAATAATTAGGAAGTTGATGAATGGAGGCTAAGCTGGGATCCAAAACATACTTTTATGAAAAGAAGTTCCAGTGAAATCATTGAGGCCACTTCCACGTCATGTCTGAAGAATCAGAGTATGTGGAAGAAAGAAATGCTTATTGAGAACAGAGACTGGAAAACATTAAAGGCTAGATATGGACCAGCAGCCAAAAAACATACCAAGTGGAAAAACAGACATGAGGATTTTCAAGGAGTTGGCAGGCACTTGCACAAGGAGATGCCAACACAGAACACACAAAGCGGCTAAAATGAGTTAGAGCTGACAAAAGAGAAAAAAAGAAGAAAAGCCAGAGCAAGGGTAGAGAGAGAAAGTAATTAGGAAAGCTCCATGCTTTCTAAATCATGTGAAATAAAAATAAATGGAAAACCACCAAAGGCAAAATAAAATAAAATAAAATAAAACAGTATGCATCTGCAATCAATGTGCAGAGATACTCTTATTGATTTGTAGTGTACAGAAAAACCAACAACTAAGAATTATGATATAGTTTATCTCTTTCATTCCTCAAGACCCTGAAGTGAAGCTTGCTGTTGGAAATAGTGTCCAACAATTAATTATTTTGCACTAAGAAATGTGTGTAAACATGTTAGATTCAAAGAACAAATTCAAGATTCCTAGAAAGCTGTATTGAGTAAGATTGTTTTCCAACTGTGAGCTGAAATTTTACTGTTTTGTCTCCACCTACTGGCAATACATTTAATCTGCAGTTTACTCAAAGCTTCAATTTGAGTTGATTCTTGAGATCCATGTAGATGTCTTCAAGGTTTGTTTGTGAGTGGGGTAGCTGGGAAAACATGCAAATGGATATGTTTGTAATTGTTTTCTTTTGGTTTCTTTTCCCCTGAACCTTCAGGTCTCACCTTGTTGTTGTTAGTTGCGAAGTCGTGTCCAACCCATCGCGACCCCATGGACAACTTTCTTCTAGGATTCCTGTCCTCTATCATCCCCCCGGAAACCATTTAAGCTCCGCTGACTGCTTCAGTGACTCCATCCAGCCCAGGGGTGGGTTCTACTTACCTTTACTACTGGTTTGCATCACGCCTGCTTCTGCGCATGCACAGATCAATTTTGATGACTCCGGGTCAGTGGGTGGAGCCTCCCACAGTTTTACTACCAGTTCTTATGATCCGGTCTGAACCGGGGGCAACCCACCACTGATTCAGCCACCTCGTTCTCTGTCATCCCCTTCTTTTTTTTCCCCTCAATCGTTCCCAGCATAAGGTTCTTCTCCAGTGAGTTCTTCCTTCTCATTAGGTGGCCAAAGTATTTAAGTTTCATCTTCAGGATCTGGCCTTCTAAAGACCAGTCAGGGTTGATTTCCTCTAGGACTGACCGGTTTGATCACCTTGCAGTCCAAGGGACTTGCAGGAGTCTTCTCCAGCACCATAGTGCTCAATTCTTTGGCGTTCAGCCTTCCTTATGGTCAACTTTCACAGTCATACATTGCAAATGGGGAAACCATAGCCTTGACTATACACACTTTTATTGGTAGATTGATGTCTCTGCTTTTTAATATGCTGCCTAACTTTGCCATAGCTTTCCTCTCCAGGATTTCACCTACAGTTTGTTAAACTCTCACAGAGATTCAAAATTGATTAAGTTTTGGAAGGTGGGTTTTTTGTTTTTTATTTTTTTTAAGTCAGCCAAAGTCAGTTAGATATTGATGCTTGAACTGAGTTGCCTGCTAAAAAGAGCTTATCAGTGATGCTGTCCGGGTTAGGGTTAGGATCTGGGGTTTAGAGAGAAGTGGTGAAGATTAACTGCAAGCCAGAGGTGGGTTTCAGCCAGTTCTGACTGGTTCTTGTGAACTGGTAATGGAAATTTTGGGTAGTTCAAAGAACTGGTAAATACCACCTCTACTTAGCCCCACCCTCAATCTATTCACTGCCTCCCAGTCTCCCAGCTGATTGGCTAGAAGGAAAAAATTAGGGCTTGCTTTTCAGCCGGGAGATTGCTTAGCAAAGAAGAAGAAGGAAAAAACAAAAACAAAAACAAGAAGCTGTCGCTTTAAATTGACAAGCCAAGAAGCAGCTGCTGAAGGAGGTTTTTACTTGCAGAAGCGAAGTGACATTCAGCAGTTCATTTCTGGGTCAGCTGAACAACAAACTGGATAAAAGGAGGGATTCTTATATGGTTCTATGTTTTTGAAGTTTTGGGGTTTGTGCAACATGGGCTTTGTGTTTCTAAAAAGATTTGGGCTACTTCCATTGTGAAATATCCTGACTTGAATGAGTTTTCTGCCTGCTTGTAAATGGAGCCTAACTTCCGGCTTCCACTTTCTATTATCTCTATTATCTTTAAGCACCAGTAGCTGTTTTCTTCTTACAAAGTTTCCTTTATGCAGCTGGCAGGAATGTGGAATGAGCCTCAGGCAGGTTCCTTTGTTAGCAGCTTGATTTTTCCTTGCTTTACTAAAGCCTTTTCTTATGAGTAATAGTTTATTTGGGGAAATGAAGAGGGGGAAGTTTTATTCCTTCCCAGAGCAGATTAATGGGGAGGGGAGGGAATGGGGATTTTGCAGTATCCTTCTCCTGTTATGCCCACCATGCCATGCCCACCATGCCACACCCACAGAACCGGTAATAAAATTTTTTGAAACCCATCACTGCTGCAAACCTTCTGTCCTTGTAGAACAAGTTGATTTCCTGAACATTTTTTTAAATTAAATCATCAATAAATAGCTACACCAGAAGGGCTCTAGTAAAAGAAAACATTAAATATCACAAGAATTAGGGTAGGTATACATCTTGTGTTTATCTGTCACCAACAAGAAATCTACGAAGAATAATTAGGACATTCCGTAGTAAATGATGCTGTATCTTATTTCAAACATTTGCAGGTAAGCCATAATAAGCAAATACTCTGTGGAATAAGTGAGGATGCTATTGATTATATTTCATTTATTATTCTCACTCATATTCCATCAGCTCTATCAGCAGACAAAGAAGTATTATAAGTCTGGTGCTGATTGCTTTTTTAAAGTTTTTTTTTAAAGCACAGGTCTCTTAATCATGTGGAAACTAACTGTCTCATTTTCTTGCACAGGCCATCAAAATGGCACTAGTTGAAGAGGAACTATAAAATCAAACATGGCAGATGATTCTTCATACTCAATGGTCCAGTGGTTGGAAACAGAAACAAAATAAAACAATCACAGAAGGAGGAACCCTATCAAATTTCCTAGCTTGCAAGAAGCAAAAGTCATAGGAATGTAAGAGACTGCCTTACCCAGTACTTGCCTCCCACCTCCACCCCCCAGTATTGTTTATTTCAGTAACTTTCCAGTTTTATGTAGAAGTCCTTCTCACTGTCTTAACTGGATATGCCAGTGATTATTTAGTTTTTAATTATTTTGGAAAAAAAAACACCCAATAGACGAAACATTTTGGGCAGTTGGACAATAAAACACACTGAAAAATACAGGCTGAATAAGAACATAAGCAGTAAAATGTGAAACAAAAACACTATGTAAAGTGAGTAGCTACAAGGTGATCGTTTAAAGATTAAAACAAATTCAAATGACTTAAAAAACAGTTCAAAAAAAAAAAGAATTTCCATTAAAAGAAATTTTTCAAGAAATTGAAGCCAGCTTGAAAATCAAATTCAACACACGCACAATGTGAATCTTCTAGTTGCGCCAGTCATTTTCCTTCAAAGAGGAAAGAACAGGTGCACCCTGAATTCCATAAGTGTGATATCCTAAAAAGGAAAAGGCAAATGTAGTCAGAGCAAAACCACCTGGTTCCAAACCGATAAGATGTACGAGTCTTCTTATCATCAGAGGAAAAAAGGTGCTAAATTCTGCTTGATTTCTCCTTTCTCCTTTCCTTGGACATCTAGCCTGGCTCTTTCCTAGAGAAAGAATAAATATGGAGAAACATGTAGCTTTCCAAGGAGCAATGAAAGACGTGATGGGAATCTGGTACGCTGGATTAGGTCCTCAGATGATGGACTTCCTATCCCTGCTGTATGCAAAATTTAAATGTACTAGTCTTCTCCAGAAAAAAAAAAAAAAAAAAATAGTTGGACAACCTCATTTTCTTCTCCCAACTAACATGCTAAACCAGTGGTGAAATGTAAAATTTGTTACTACCGGTTCTGTGGGCATGGCTTGGTGGGGGATAATGTGGCTGGGTGGGCGTGGCCAACTTTTTTTTTTTACTTTTAAAAGCATTTTTTCTACAACCTCTAAAGAGGTTGTAGAAAAAATGCTTTTAAAAGGCTCTGACGATCCCAGCTGAGTCGCGCGATCATCAGAAGCTTTTTTTTTAACCTTTAAAAGCATTTGTAGAAAAAATGCTTTTAAAAGTAAAAAAAAAAAGCCTCTGATAATCGCGTGGCTTAGCTGGGCATGGGTGGGCGGGCAGGGATTTCTGCTACCGGTTCTCCGAATCACCCACTGCCATCACTACCAGATCAGGTGATCCGATCTGAACCGGGAGCATTTCACCCCTGTGCTAAAGACTGCTAATTTTCTATTGTGAATGGAACATAGAAGCAGCATTAGAAGAAACTGAAGCTTATGTAATGCCAGGAAGTTTTACAAGCAGAACTTCTATAGCTTGCATTACTGTTCGGCAAGACATAATATAGTTCAAGGATCGGCAACCTTTTTCTCATAGAAACTAGAGACTACACCACCAATGACACCATTTTCAGGGGACAGCCAGTGAAACCATACCCCATTTGAGGAGTCAGCAAGCACTATCTTCTACTCTTGTGCTGGCCAAGTAAATATATTTCTTTTGTGGACCACAGATTAGATGGATTTAGGTAGAAGGCCACATTTGGCCCAAAGGCAGAAACTTGCCTATCCCTGAGAATGGTGATTATGATTTTAATGACAAGTGGAAAAAAGGAGGAGGAGGAGGAGGTTAACAGAATCTCAGACTTCCTGAGCAATAGCAATAGCACTTAGACTTATATACCATTTTACAGTGCTTTACAGCCCCCTCTGAGTGGTTTACAAAGTCAGCATATTGCCCCCAACAATCTGGGTCCTCGTTTTACAGACCTCAGAAGGATAGAAAGCTGAGTCAACCTTGAGCTGGTGAGATTCGAACTGCTGAATTGCTGGCAGCTGGCAGTCAGCAGAAGTAGCCTGCAGCAGTGATGGGATTCAAGTAATTTAACAACTGGTTCTCTGCCCTAATGATTTCTACCAACAACCAGTTTGCCAAACTGTTCAGAAAGTTAACAACCGGTTCTCCCGAAGTGGTGCGAACTGGCTGAATCTCACCACTGGCCTGCAGTACTGTATTCTAACCACTCTGCCACCATGGCTCAAATATTATATAATTGTGGTGCATCAGGGATTAGTGAATTGTTACACAAAACACGTGGTGTGCTTTCTAGTTGTACAAAGTTTTGAACCTTGAAAATTCAAAGAAGATGGATATTGGTTGCTTATACACTGCATCTGTCTTTGAAAATGGAGTAAGTTTCTTGCCGGGGTATTATACAATTTGTATCTTCTGAAGAACCAAAATTATGCAGCCATAAACTTGTAAACTATGTAGAGTTCACTTGCCTTCTGTCTCCCTATCAATAGCTTTGTGAACAGATGGTTGAAAAAAAACCCCTCAGGATCAAATAGCGCTCACATCCTAAAGCTGTTTCCTTTGAAACATGTTGGCATGTAACTGAAAAGACAATGTTAAAAAGATGAATGGAATAAGCAGCTCCCAATAGAAAGGTGAAATAGATGTCTGAATAAGTCTGAAAACTTTTCTTAGTTTCATCCTAAGAAAAGTAAAATATGGACAGTATGCCAAATCTACAAACCAAGAAACGTTGCTGTTTAATAACTTCTTTTTTTCAGCTTTTAAAAAAATAATCTCTAAAAAGTACGTGAACAAATTTTTTAGGCTCTGGGAGTCATTTCCTCTTTGTGCCCTACACAGCAGATTTGGTAAGTTCTTCTATGATGATTGATATGGTAAAGGATGCCAATGAATAGTAACTGATTCAAAGGAGATCAAAGCTAGAGGAAGAAATATATTGAAAAAGCTATACTGTAGTTTGTATACAGTATATTGTACAATAGAAATGTCAATATTCACAGTACCTTAGAAGATATTCCATATTTACTAACTCAAGTACTAGAATTAGATAATTAAGTACTTGAGTTAAATAGTTCTTGTTGTTAGTTGCAAAGTTGTGTCCGACCCATTGCGACCCCATGGACAACGTTCCTCCAGGCCTTCCTGTCCTCTACCATCCCCCAGAAACCATTTAAGCTCATGTTGACTGCTTCAGTGACTCTATCCAGCCCAGAGTGGGTTCTTCTTACCTTTACTACTGGTTCGCATCGTGCCTGCTTCTGCGCATGTGCAGATCAACTTTGATGACATCCGGGTCAGTGGGCGGAGCCTCCCACCAGTTTTACTACCGGTTTTTGTGAACCAGTCTGAACTGGGGGCAATCCACCACTGATCCAGCCACCTCATTCTCTGTTGTCCCCTTCTTCTTTTGCCCTCAATCGTTGCCAGCATTAGGCTCTTCTCCAGCGAGTCCTTCCTTCTCATTAGGTGGCCAAAGTATTTGAGTTTCATCTTCAGGATCTGGCCTTCTAAAGAGCAGTCAGGGTTGATCTCTCCTAGGACTGACCGGTTTGATTATCTTGCGATCCAAGGGACTCACAGGAGTCTTCTCCGGCACCATAGTTCAAAGGCCTCAATTCTTTGGCGCTCAGCCTTTCTTATGGTCCAACTTTCACAGCCATACATTGAAAATACTTAAATAGTTAGATATTACCAAATAGGAAAGCAACAGCAACTGATAGAATATTCCTTGAAATATGGCAAGCAAAAGAAGAAGAAGCAGTAATGGTTCTTACCAAGATATACCAATAAATCTGGTGAATGATATAACGACCATCAGATTGGAAGAGGTTTATCTACATTCCAATGAGATCCTCCCAAAACACACAAACACCAGAGTGTACAAAATATTGTACAATATCCTTAATATAAAGCGAAATAATGCTTAAAATCATTCAATAAATGTTGGAGCCATTCAAAGAAAAAGAAATACAGGATGTTCAGTCTGGCTTTAGAAAAGGCCAAAGAACATCATGAGCATTTACAGCAGGGGTGAAATGTAAAATTTGTTACTACAGGCTCTGTGGGCGTAGCTTGGTGGGGTAGGGGGGATAATGTGACTGGGTGGGCGTGGCCAACTTTTTTTTTTTTTAACTTTTCAAAACATTTTTTCTAATGCTTTGAAAAGCCTCTGCCGATCAGGCAACTCAGCTGGGATTGTCAGAGACTTATCAAAGCATTTTTTTTTACTACCTCTTCAGCCAAGAGGTTGCAGAAAAAAATGGGTTGAAAAGCCTCTGACAATCCCAGCTTAGCTGTGCGATCATCACAGGCTTTTTTTTTTACTTTTAAAAGCATTTTTTCGAAGAGGTTGTAGAAAAAATGCTTTTAAAAGTTACAAAAAAAGCCTCTGATGATCGTGTGGCTCAGCTGAGCATGACGGGGTGGGGGTGGGGGATTTTTGCTACCGGTTCTCCGAACCACCCACCGTCATCGCTACCGGATCAGTCAATCTGGTCTAAACCGAGCATTTCACCCCTGATTTATATTTTGTTGATTCTCTGCTCCTCCCAAAGTTAGATGTTGTTCTCAAAGATTATACATTTCTCCTTTTATAAATTAGAACACAAGCATTTCTCCATTCTGTATACAGTTTGAACACTGTTGCTGTTATGGTTGTCTTCATGGGTCACCATATTTTTGTAATCAGCTTCTAGATTTTAACCAACAACCTGGCAATTGTATTACAGGTAGTCCTCAACTTACATTAATAATTTCACAACCTTCCTTGTCACAGTCATAGCAGCCTGGATAGCTCAACAGACTAAAAGCCTATTATTAACATTCAGCTGTCTGCAATTATTGCAAGTTCGAATCTCACCAGGCTCAAGGTTGACTCAGCCTTCCATCCTTTCTAAGGTAGGTAAATTGAGGACTCAGTTTGTGGGGGCAATAAGCTGACTTTGTATAAAATATACAAAAGTATGAAGGCTATTGCTTAATGCATTGTAAGCCGCCCTGAGTCTCCGGAGAAGGGTGGCATATAAATCTATTTTTTTTAAAAAAAAACAGTTGTTAAATAAATCACTGCAGTGGTTAAGTTAGTAACACAGTTGTTAAGTGAATCTGATTTCCCCATTGACTTTGCTTGTCAATGACACATGAGCCGGGAACACAGCAATCATCATAAAAATGCTAAGTCAGCTGCCTGCCAAGCATCTGAATTTTGATCCTGTGATCATGGGGATGCTACAATGGTTGTGTGAAAAACGATAATAAGTTATTGTTCTCAGTGCGTCTGTAACTTTGAATGGTCACCAAGTGAACTGTTAAAACTTTCCTTGCAACCAACCTCCACAATCTGGGATTTGAAAGAGATTTCCTTTTAAAAGTCTGACTTCTTTACCTGTTGACTTCTTACCATTTTTTTTTAATTTCAGAAATTACATTAATAGCTGCCTGTAGGTCATCCAGGGGGAAAAAAAAAAGCTACGATCATAAAAGCATTCTTGCCTTTGTCTAAGATTATGTAGGTCTTCATTTCACCACTATGTGGCACTAAAGCAATTTTTTTCACATGTATAATTTTAAAGAGAATATTCCAACAAGCTATTGACTTCTTTGCAAAATCTGAGTTGCTAATTATTAATTGACTTAATAACCTTAATGAGGTATCAGTGACTCATTTCTATGCAGTAGACCAATGGCCTGACCCTTGTATTTAGTGTTTTATAATATACAATTTGCTTACAAGCCTAAGGGTTGAACAGTGGAAAAAACTCTTGAAAGCTAAATCAACAACCATTTAATAAAGCAAGCAAGCAAGCAAGCAAAAGGGTGAGGTTTTAAAATGGTTTTCCTAGAACAGCTGTATTAGAATATTTTGAGAGAACTACAGATGGCAATCTAGCAATATTTTTTGTTATATCCAATCCAGACAGGCATTTAAATGTCTTTGTTTGCACAAGTATGTGTGCCAAATTAATTTTTATACAGAAGATACGAAACTATACCTTTTTACATATTTAATGGTGCAATCTTCTATAAACCTAGCTAAAGCTATCTTCACTGTTTTCAAATGAAGGCTGAAGCACAGCATAAAATATTTGCAGCCACAATATTTTAATCAATGCCACTGAAAGATTTCTCATTCAAAACCAACTGGAATCAATTATCATGAGGGTGAGACAAAGTCCCATTTGTTCAATATGAGATAATTTTTTTTCAGTAGACTGATAATTCTGAATCCAATTTCTTTTCTGTGACATATTTAATATCCTGCCTTGTGATTTCAGCAAAGAAACTTGCACAAGTTCCTACATACACATAGAACTTTTTATTACTTTCACACGTGGGTGAGCAACATGCACACAGAGAGATATGAGCACACTGAAACATTGATATCATATACATATCAGCATAATGGTAAAATTTATTTAATCTACCAAGGTGACCCAAACAGATTCACATGAATATCTACATGATTAATCACACCTTTGGATTAGAATCATACTGTTGACAGGGGCTTTAGAGTGTGTTTAGGAAGGGTGAGTCCCATTAAATGAGAGTGAGAGTGCTAGCAGAGTGTTAAAAATCCTAGGATTTTTTTGTTGTTACTCCTATTTTGGGGGGTAAAAAGGTGAGCTATAGAAACTCAGGAAAACTTTACTTCATGGCCTGGAATTATACAAGTCAAACTGATAACAGTACATTAATTATTGGAAGTTTTGTTGCAGTGGTGCAGTGGTTAGAATGCAGTACTGCAGGCTACTTCTGCTGACTGCCAGGTGCCTGCAGTTTGGCAGTTCGAACCTCACCAGGCTCAAGTTGACTCAGCCTTCCATCCTTCTGAGGTGGGTAAAATGAGGACCCAGATTGGGAGAAATAAGCTGACTCTGTAAACTGCTTAGAGAGGCTGTAAAAGCACTGTGAAGTGGTATATAAGTGCTATTGCTATTTTTAAACTCTCCCATGCCAATTTTGTGATTTAGAGATTTAGAAAACAGGCTAGTTCAGCTTGGCTTTTCAGAATTCCCCAGCCAGTGTGGGATTTGAGATCCACACATCTTAAAGCTGTTGGGGCTGAGAAACACTGCTATGGAAGACTCTTAACTGTGTTCAGAATCCAATCAAAATCTTATTTTAAATCAGTGTTTTTCAACTTCAGCAACTCTAAGATGTGTGGATTTCAACTCCCAGAATTCAACCAGCCTGCTCTTAGAGTGGCCAAGGTTGAGAAACAGTGCTTTAGATATTCAGTTGTTTCCGTCTCCCTACTGGGTATTGCTGAAAATTAACAAGGGCCTGTTTTTGACAGAAGTATTGTAAGATTTGTAGGCACAGTAGGTGCCTTTAAGAGCACGAACTGTGCCAAATTTCCAGCAGTTTAAAGTTAGATCAAGGAATTGACAAGCTTTGTTTACCTTCCCTGTTAATATAAACTGTGAAAATATTTACCTTTTCTGCAGAATGGAATTTTGACAATTTTCAGAAAGATAGGTGGAAGGTTTTTCTGTAAGAGTAAACTCTGCCATTTGGGGTTATTTTCCAAAATGAATTTATTCTTTATCACCATACAAATGAATTTATCTGTATTTGGGAAGGCACCTGCATGAAAAGAATATGATTTATATGTAGGTATGGGGGGGGGGACTTGTTAAATTTAATAGGAATTTGTTTGAGGGGAGAGGGATTATTCTAAGTACTTTTAAAGTAGATTGTGGTGTAAGAAATTAAAAAAGAGATTTTGCGGATATACATACCACAAAGTGCTTGTAAGTAGAGAACATGCAAAGTATCAACCATATGATGTGGGAAATGATGAATGAAAAGCAATTTAAGGAATTTGGGTTTGTAGCTGACAAGAACAAAGTTCACAGAAGTCTGCTTTATTTTTAAGGGATTAAATTGATTATCATTGAGAAATTACACAAAGAAGGAATGTGTTCATGATGTTGTTTCCCCCACTTCCTCCAGCTTTAATACTCTCTGTTTCCTTGTGAACTGAACACTAAGTATAGGCAGAATTCTACTTCTCTAATTTAAATGAATCCTAATTGTGAACAGGCTTTCAGATTCTATTTTAAGTGAAATGTGGCTGGTGTTCCTGTTGCTACAGTTCAGTTCCATACACAGGGTTCTGGACCAGGGGTGGGTTCTAAATTTCTTTACTACCGGTTCTGTGGGTGTGGCTTATTTTGTGGGCGTGGTTTGATGATCATGTGACAATTCTTTAGGATTTAGCAGAGGTACTGGTCTACCAGGCTTTTAACTGTTTGCAGAGCTGTACCAGTCTACCCTTTTGTTCTTGGAGCGTTCCAGTCTATCCATTTGTTTTTGGAGGCACCGGTCTACTCATTTGTTTTTGGAGGCACCAATCTACCCATTTGTTTTTCGAGTACACTGGTCTACCACCACACTGCCTTTTAACACTGATCAGTTGTAGGGCGGCCCTTTGAAGCACCGCGGCAAGAGTTCAAACAGTTTTTTTCCTTCTAGCCAATCAGCTGGGACTTGGGAGACAGCGAATAGACTGGGGGCGGGGCCAAATAAAAGGCAAGAATAACGTGGGGGAGCGGAAGGGCCCAGCTTCCAAACAAAGAGAATCGGTTCAGTGACATCATATCGTCACTGCTACTGGCTTGGCTGAACCAGGAAGAACCCACCACTGTTCTGGGCCATACCTGACATGGGGCAAGGTAAGGTCACCATATCAGACTGCTCTTGTTTTGGATAAAATGCAAAGACAACAAATTGAGGAATTAAGTAAGATGTTATTTACTGCATGGTTACTATCAGCAATTGGGAATGGCAGGATTTTCTGCCTGACCTTGCAAAAGAATTAGTTTAGATTTGAGCAACTTGCTCACGCTAAGGGTGAATGCAGATACTGTATTTCAAGAAGTGATGGGCAGTGGCACTCAAAGCAAAGAGCAATGAAGTTAAAATGATTTGCATGAGGGAATGTCCCACATGCAAATACCCCTTGTTTTTTCCTCCTGGTCCACCATCAATCAGGCCATTCTACAATTGACCTCCCAGTTTTCTGATGAATTTCAGCACGGATATCAAACTCGCTGTATCATGTTGCCGTCACATGACATTTCACAACATTTTCCCCATTCGCAGAGCTGGGGTGGGTGTGACTTGCACGTGACACATCCATTCCAAGGCCTGCCAGTTTGACACCCCTGAATCCCAGGGTGATGAGGTCTCCTTACCTGGGAATGTTAAATTTGAGGTGTATAGTGACCTATCAGGCATGCTTTAATTTTGATTCCTGCTCTAAGTAGAGCATTAGACTACATTAATTAAATGTCCCCTTCCAGCTTTACGATCCTACCAACTTTGGCCCTAAGAAGGGATAATTTGCATCAGTGGCAGCAGATGTTTGCACCCAAAAGTAAAATAGAAAAAGGAGTATAAGCAATCTGGAATGCGCTTCTGATCTGCTAAGTATAGTAAAGAAACTGGGAAATATGACTCAGCCAATGCTGAATATTTTAGAAGTGCAAAGGCATGATATTTTTCTGCTGGCGATAAACTTTGTTTATGCTCCAAATCCTGAGATGATGAATAATTCACAAAGCTCAAGTAGAATTATAAAGAAAGCACACATCTAAGAAGCAATTGTTTGGTGGTGGTTTTTTTCTCTTGTATTATATCAGATAACCCCCAAAGTTTAATTGAGTAGTGACAGGATGTTATTCTTCAAGGGAAGATGATAATTTCTTGAGGAACACTTTGATTAAAAGCCTTACAAGATGTCTAGCCAGCTCTCCTATTGCCTTAGAATGAGACACAATATATCCTTGTCCCAAAGTTTTTTTTTAAAAAAGTTCTGATACCTTTAAGTTCTTGATTTCATTCAGTGTGTCCAATGTTATGAAGCTCACCTTGCTTTCAAGGTTTTGTAAATTTATTCCTTGACGTAAATATAAAATGTAAGATATATTTTATTATATGGCTGTTGCTTCTTTTAGCTTTTCATATTGCAATGTCTATCTAAATATTCATTGATTAATCCAGGTTGTCGATTGGATGTATATGTATTTAAAGTTACATGTGCCACATGATTAACAGGTAGGCAATTAGATTAAGAATAAGCAACTTGTTTCTGGGCATGTTTCTCTGAGTTAGCCTGTGATTAGGGAACTCTGGGCAAAGAGGCATTGTCTGACCTAGAAGTAGGTGAAGGCTCCAATTCCCAATATTTTCCGCCCTTTTTTTAATTTTTCCCCGTTTTATTTTCCTTTTCTAATATCAGTCCTTGTCTCTATTCCTTTTCTCTGCACAATTGGCTACCAGAGAAGAGACCAGTGGTGGGTTCCTCCCAGTTCAACCTGATTCCGCCGAGCCGGTAGTGGTGATGATATGACGTCACAAAACCGGTTCTGCCCCCTCCCCGCATTATTCTCACCTTTTAGCTGGCCCCACCCCCAATCTATTGCTGCCTCCTGTGTCCCAGCTGATGGGCTATAAGGAAAAACTGTTTAAACTCTTGACGCAGGGCTTCAAAGGACTGCCCTACAGCTGATCAGTGGTAAAAGCCAGTTTGATGGTGGTTGTGTCTCCCCCCCCCCCCGTGCCTCAGCCGCCCTGAGTTTCCGGAGAAAGACGGCATATAAATTGGACTAAATAAATAAATAAATAAATAAATAAATAAATAAATAAATAAATAATTTTTTTCTGGTAATAATATGGATAATGACAATGACAATTTTCCTAGAAAATTATTTGCGGAACCTGCTTGACTCAACTCATTCGCTCAGTATCTTTCATTCTCATGTAGTCAAACAGTTTTTGTTATAATACTGATTAGATCAGGATCATTCCAAATTCAGGGTTTCCCACATTAGATAGCTTTGCAATAACATACTCTGGACAGTTCTCTGCATTTAAGAGACTGGAGATAATGTTTCTGAAACATGCACTTAACATAATGACTGTTTGGTCTACTGTTCAGTCAGTGAAACAGTGAGTGATATCAGTGGAATGCAAACTTGTCGTGTAATGAATCCCACCTCGTTGCTTGTTGCATTTTTGCCTGAAGAGTAGACTATCGAAACCATAGTGATCTATTAATCACCCATTCAACTCTGCAGAGGTGCTTCCAAATTTCAGGATACGATTGTGTAGTTTGACAAATCTATAGATAGTGGCTGTGGTACTGCGAACACGTTCATTGTCTTGGAAAACTCTGAAAAAATCTGCTTCAGTACAAAAAGACAAGATGTTCTGTTCCATCCCATTTCCTGCATGCTGCTTCACCAACTTTGTAAGAAAAAAAAAGTGCTGAATTGTAATAAATCACTGGATTTATTTTTGGACAATTGGCCTTTACTTTCCTCACTTTCCTTTTTGATTGCTGATGGTTATAGATAACATCCCCGCAAGCAATTCAGCTGCCATAGGAATATTGTCAATTATTGTTCTAAGTAGCCTGCAGCCGCTGTCTATTTAAAAAAAAAAAAAACCCATCCCAATCAGTTGTGTTTCATTTTCTTAAATTAATAAATTAATTGTGGTTAACTGATGAGGATTATAAGCCCAAAATAGATCTATCTTAGTCTCCTTGGTCTCCTAATGGGCAGCAGAGGGTTGCTGGCTGCCAGAAAAATAAAAAAGCCTAGAAATTAGTGGATTGTGATTTCACAGAACTAGAGCTGCATAAAAATCTTGGTTTATGTAGGAAGAACCTGGCTAAAGAGAAATATATATATATATATATATATATATCTGTTTTAAATTTTTCAGCCAAATTTAGAATTTAGAATTATTTTAACTTTTATGTACTGGTTTTTATTCGGCTGTTCACCACCCTGAGTCCGTAAAGAGAAGGGCGGTATATAAGTCTAATTTATATATATATATATATATATATATATATATATATATATATATATATATATATATATATCCCATTTATTTATTTATTTAGCGTACGGCTGGTCACACACAGTATTAAAACGCTTCATTTTTACAGGTTAAAAACAATGAAAACAATAAAAAAAGCAGTAAGAAAACCTAAAAGGAAAACAGAAATAACATTTCAGAATTTAATGTCATGCCATGCCATGCCCATACCCATGCCCAATAATGGGTAAATAATGGGAAATACCGGAAATACTATTTTAAGTATTTTCCATTATTTACCCATTATTTACATATACATACACATGTATGTATATGTAAATAATGGGTTTCAATTTTTTTTACTACTGGTTCTGTGGGTGCGGCTTGGTGGGCATGGCATGGCTTGGTGGGCATGGCAGGGGCAGGATAATGTAAAATCCCCATTCTCTCCCGATCAGCTGGGACTTGGGAGGCAGAGAACAGATGGGGACAGGGGCAGTCAGAGGTAGTATTTACCAGTTCTCCGAACTATTCAAAATTTCCGCTACTGTTTCTCCAGAACTGGTCAGAACCTGTTGAAACCCACCTCTGTATATGTATATGTATATGTATATGTATATGTATATGTATATGTATATGTATATGTATATGTATATGTATATGTATATGTATATGTATATGTATATGAATTACGTACATATGGAGTGGGTTGCATGCATGAATTATACATACATTATCGTTATACAGCTGTTAAAAGCCACTTGTTCACTTCGTTGAAGTGGCATAAAAGCCCTTGCAATAAATGAAAATAAATCAATAAACAATCTGAGGTCTATAAGAACTTGATCTGTAAACAGCTTTTCAATTATTTCCTATGCTTCTGGCTGGCTTTATGCCATAAACAGATCAGCCTGTCAGGATTTACCAGTACAGGAGATGAATCTAGCAGACAGCACTTAAATCCATCAAACCTGGAGCCAGAATTGACCTTTAGAATCCCTGATTATCTGGTAGATATTAAAGGAAGAAGTTTTGCACAATTTAATTGGCCAGGCATTGAGGCTCATTGTTGAGTAAGTACTCCATCACAGAACAACTGTAAAAGAAAGTAGCGTATTAATATTATATTAAAGACTTCACCTATGTCATCATTTTGCCTGCCTTTGAAATGAAGAGGAGATAATAGCAGCAGGCCCGGTATGGTTTTGCATGCTTTACTCCTTGCTTTTGGTAAGCTTCAGATACTTGCTGTTATTTTTATACTTTAGTAATTTTAGATACATTATGAATGCCTGTGTGACATGTAATTGTGGCCTTGCTGTGATAATTATTCACGACGGAGTAGTAATTACTGTAGCAGGTTCTAAGTATAGCATCTTTGCATGCCTGCTGGAACTTGCCCTTTTTATTATAAAATAAAAATCCCTGGATCCTCACATTTGTCCACTGAAGCAAAACTGCCTTCCCATTTCAGGGAACTTCCCCGAACTTGTTATATCTCCAGCAGAGAGATAGTAGAATTAGTGAATTACAGTTGTTATCCCCTTTCTCAAAAAGATGCATTCCTGTATGAGTACAGACACATTGTCAGCATGAAAGATCAGTTCCACACACAAAGGTTAGATCAAACTGATTTATTGCTCAAAGCGTATGCAAGTAATCTTTTCAACTAACTATATGGCACCTGCTTAGAGTTAGATAAGTGTCAGTGGCACTCAAGAGGGATTGGTTCTTTTATGGCTACAAAGGGATTCTAGGCTGATCTCCCTTTTCATTCCACCCAGAGGTTCTACCATCTCTTCTCCTACATGCATGTGGGGCAGCATTGATGTGGAGATGCTTTGCATTGGCATCAAGGTGAAATTAGGATCCAACATAAATCTTCCTTGAAGTTTACAGCTAAATTTAGAGTTAGGAATATAATTTGAACTACATTTCATGGTTAATTGTAGTCCTTACGTTTTGTTATAATTGGCATTCTGTGCCAGGCTTAGAATTAAGGTAAATGTTTATATTGGCATTATGGTAAATATAGGGTTTATACTCAATAAAATTTAAATTTTGTGTGAGGTTAAGTTTCTGTTGTGAGTGATAGTCTTAGTTTTATATTACACTGAGAACTGAGTGCTCAGTTAAAAAACAATGTTTACACTGGAATTAGATGAAATGAGCATTATGGTTAGTCTTCCTTAAAGTCTATAGCTAGAGGATTAACATAAAGGTGAAGTTTGGTGATTAGAATTAGTTTTAGTTTATTTTCAAACTAAAGGGCAGGACAACTTTTAGAGTAAATATTGATATTAGTGTTAGGATAAACTAGGGGTATGGTGAGATTTCCTTGAGATCCATTGTAAAATGTAGTGCTAAATGTAACATTAAATGTAAGCATTAGAGTGAGTTTTAATTGTTAGTGATAGACTTTATGCTATGGTCTGAAATTAAGGTTAGAATTTATTTACTTATGTGAATTTCTTTATAATTTAAATTTATAAGGCCACCCAACTCATAACCAGCTGATATAAACGATTTGATGGTGTCCCATAAAATTCATTACACTTTTATAGGTGTATAAAACATGGACAGGATCCTGGGACGGCTGAATGCGACCACATGTTTATTGGACCCGTGTCCCTCCTGGTTGGTGCTGGCCTCCCGGGAGGTTACACGAGGCTGGCTCCAGAAGATTGTTAACGCTTCTTTGAGTGAGGGTGTTCTGCCGGCCGCTTTGAAAGAAGCGGTGGTGAGACCCCTCCTCAAAAAGCCCTCTCTGGACCCGGCTGTTTTGGCCAATTACCGTCCAGTCTCCAACCTTCGCTTTGTTGCGAAGGTTGTTGAGAGTGTGGTTGCACGGCAGCTTCCCCGGTTCCTGGATGAAGCTGTCTATCTAGATCCGTTCCAGTCCGGCTTCCGGCCTGGGCACAGCACGGAAACGGCATTGGTCGCGTTGGTGGATGATCTCTGGAGGGCATGGGATAGGGGCTGTTCCTCTATCCTGGTCCTATTAGATCTCTCAGCGGCTTTTGATACCATCGACCATGGTATCATGTTGCGCTGGTTGGAGGGGTTGGGGGTGGGGGGCACCGTTCTACGGTGGTTCTTCTCCTATCTCTCTGACCGGTCGCAATCTGTGTTGACAGGGGGGCAGCGGTTGACTCTGAGGCGCCTTGTTTGTGGGGTGCCGCAGGGGTCGGTCCTCTCGCCCCTTCTGTTCAACATTTATGTAAAGCCGCTGGGTGAGATCATCCGTGGCTTTGGGGTGGAATTCCATCAGTACGCTGACGACACCCAGCTGTACATCTCTACCCAGGCCACCCCAACGATGCCGTTGAAGTGATGTCCCGGTGTCTGGAAGCTGTGCGGGTCTGGATGGGGAGAAACAGGCTCCGACTAAACCCCTCCAAGACTGAGTGGCTGTGGCTGCCGGCGTCCCGATATAGCCAGCTGACGCCATCGCTGACTATTGGGGGCGACACATTGGCCCCCACGGAGAGGGCTCGCAACTTGGGCGTCCTCCTGGACGCATGGCTGTCTTTAGAAGAACACACGATGGCCGTGGCCAGGGGGGCTTTTTATCAGGTTCGCCTGATACGCCAGTTGCGTCCCTTTCTAGATCGGGACTCCCTACGCACAGTCACCCATGCTCTCGTGACTTCCCGCCTGGACTACTGCAACGCTCTCTACATGGGGCTCCCCTTGGGGTGCACCCGGAGGCTCCAACTGGTGCAGAATGCGGCCGCACGGGGAATTATGGGAGCGACGTGGCGCTCCCACGTGACTCCTCTCCTGCGCGAGCTGCACTGGCTCCCAGTGGTCTTCCGGGTGCGCTTCAAGGTGTTGGTGACCACCTTTAAAGCGCTCCATGACTTAGGACCTGGGTACTTGCGGGACCGCCTTCTGCCTCCAATAGCCTCCCACCGGCCAGTACGCTCGCACAGAGAGGGCCTCCTCCGGGTGCCGTCGGCCAGACAGTGTTGGCTGGTGACCCCCAGGGGGAGAGCCTTCTCTGTAGCAGCGCCCGCCCTCTGGAATGACCTACCCCCGGAGATACGCAGGATTCCAGATCTCCGGACCTTTCGTC
This sequence comes from Masticophis lateralis, assembly GCA_030761175.1. NCBI lineage: Eukaryota > Metazoa > Chordata > Lepidosauria > Squamata > Colubridae > Masticophis > Masticophis lateralis. Next base: position 26,448,987 of record JAUDYJ010000005.1, read on the forward strand.
GGGCCCTTAAAACCCATTTGTTCCATCTAGCTGGGCTAGCTTGATCCCATCCTCCATTTTTAAATTTGACATTGATTTTAAATTGGGTTGTTTTAATTCTCGGCCGAATAATATTTAATAATTTTTAATTGTTTTTAACTTTTGTATACCATGTTTTATTCTGGCTGTTCACCGCCCTGAGTCCGCAAGGAGAAGGGCGGTTTATAAATTGAAATAATAAAATAAATAAATAAATAAATAAAATAAATATATAAATGCTCCCTTCCACACTGCTGAAATATCCCATCCCAGCTATAGTTTCAAAATCATCATGACATATATCGTTTTCACAATCTTTAAAGGTACACAAACCTATTGAAAATGTCCAAATCTGTAAACATTTTAAAATGCATGCACACACATGCTTTTAATACCAGAACTTATTAGAATTGCTTTGCATACTTAGGGTGAAATTGGGAGAGATAGGTTGATTGGTGGAGTATATTTACTTTGTTTCAAATATTTCTTATTATTATTTAAATTAGTCACTGTGTCCCTAGATGGTATTATTTAACTTGCACAGTGGTTCTTAAATTAAAACTAATGACCTAAGAAAGATTTGCCCATACCTAATTCTATCCTTGGCATAGACAAGGCATTTCACTTTCTTGGGCTGTATTTCTATTTTTTATTTGCCTAGGAAGGTATTGCAGACCATTGCCAGTAATAATACTAGTAGAATCAAGACCATTATTTTATCTATTTTTTCCCAATAGAAAAGACTAGGAAGTGCTTTAGGGGAAAATGAGTATGTTAATCTCTATGGATACTTATTACCATGCTAAACATTAAATAAGATTGGACCAGATTAATATCTGATGGAAGCCTGCTAGTTCTCCATCTGTTTGGCAACAAAAATGGATGCTTAGCCCAGAGAAGGGGAAGGCTTGAAGGGTAGGAATCTCCACTCAGGTTGGTTTCAGAATACAAGATGTTAGCTAAATGGGAAAAATGAGAAACTACAGGCAGGTAAAAGGAAGAGCACTGAAAATCTTGCTATTATTGGATGCTTTTGCCAAATATCTTTCCATTATTTAAAGTCCATATCCTGCTAGAAAGTCTTTACTGGTCATAAAGTAAGATATTCCAATTAATATGAATTAAACTCATGTCCTTGATGTTTCTATGTTTGCTTGCTTCTAATCCTCCTACCCCACCCCAGACTTTAAAATATTACATCCAGCGATTAATGCTTTTTATTTACTGCTTTTGGAACAGCAATGAAAGCATCTAATTTTATTTTCTGTTCTTTCGTTCAACAGAGGTTTTCAATAGCAGTTTGAGGTCATTGGAAATCTGATGTGTAAGATCACGATTTATATTGCTTTTTCTCATCATGTTAACTTCTGAGACTTGTTTTAAATACGAAGATAAAATGGAAAGTATCCTGCTATCACTGGCAATTTTTAACATGATTCCTTATTAACAAGCCCAACAGAAAGAACATGCTGACTCTTTCTTTTAAAGGTATGTTCAAATGATCAAATGCTTGCCATGATTCACCTAAAGTTATAGACAATTTTCACTGGGAGGTGAAGTAAAATGCTTCATCAATCACTATTTGTCCTTTCTTATTACAAGACAATAATTATTTCTAAAGTCTCATGAACCAAAATGAGGAATATACTGCCCAACTTTATAAAGTCATCCTAATGAAAGAGGAAAAAAAAAACATTTCATGAAATACAAGCCTTCCTTCTTTTATTTCTGCCTCTATAGGGAAGCTATAATTTCCAGCTTTAAAAATGGAAACTATTCTATTTCACTAGTGATTCAGAACCCTGTCTTCAACCCATTCAACCCCCACAGAAATACCCTTTAGTTTCCTTTAGACATTATTTGGGTAAAAATATCTGAGCAGAGTTTAAATTTAGCTGTGACTCTAGTTCCGTGATGGCGAACCTATGGCACGTGTGCCACAGGTGGCATGTGGAGCCCTCTCTGCAACCATGAGAGCCGTCGCCCAGCTCAGCTCCACTGCGCATGCTCCAGAGCTTCCCACTGGCCAGCTGATTTTCGGGTCTCTGCCTGGTAAGTGGGAGACAAGTGTGCATGTGGGGAGGGGCTACCTTTCTCCTCACTTTCTACTGCCCGTGCTTTCCCAGATCTCTGGAGATTCTCCTCCTAGCACTTTTTTGGGAGGTGAGGTTTCCCCCCCCCCCAGCCATTTTGGGAGGTCAGGCTTTTTTTCCTCTCCCAGATGTTTTGGGAGGTCAGGCTTTTTCCCCTCTCCCAGCCATTTTGGGAGGTCAGGCTTTTTTCCTCTCCCAGCTGTTTTGGGAGGTCAGGCTTTTTTTCTTCTCTCAGCTGTTTTGGGAGGTGAGGCCAAAAGGGGGGTCACATGTGCATGGGAGGGTACACGGGAGGGTTGCGCACACATGTGCAGGGGCAGGGCTTGTGGGAGGGGCATTGCATTATGGGTGTGGGCACGCACATGCGTGCGATAGTGCACACATGCATGCTTTTGGCACCTGAGGGAAAAAAGGTTAGCCATCACCACGCTAGTTCATATCTTGTCCACAAAGAATTCAAGGTTGACATGGAAAGAAAGGATTATTATGTTGATTCCACCTATACTAAATGTGCACCAGGAATCTGGAATCATTCTATTCATTTCAGTTACACTCTGCAGAATCAGAAGTAAACTGCAATGATTAGGGAAGGGAGGGAGGAAGGGAGGAAGGAAACATGGAGACTTATGATTTGGGATCATCACAACTATTGTAGTCTAAATGTATGACAGAAGAACTGGAAGTAAGAAATGTAAAGCAGAGAAGCTAAAAGCATGAAAAAGGGAAATACATCTAGATCTGATTTAAGGCTCTTCATTATGTCTCTTCATACCTTTAAATCTTTGAAACCATTTCTGATGACATCTGTTCCTGATACTGTTGCATGCACCATCTTTTTTCTTTTTTAATTTTCACATCACTTTTTAGATTATCCCAACTGTTCCATTCAAGTAAGACTTTCTTGGTTTTCCCTTTTCTCTTAGCCCATCCACTATTCTTCCATAGTATTTAATTTTATTTGCAGTTCCATCTTCATTCAGTGTCTGTATTTGTATATTCAGTTTAAAGTACATCTCTTGTACCAGTCTCTTACTTTGTATTCATTCTACATTTGTCCACTGTCCAGTGATTCTTGAACTTTATTTCTTCTTGTTTTACTATATTCACTTCCTGAGTATACCATTTCTTATCAAGTTTCACCCAGACCAATACTTGAACTAGAAAGACTACAGATGGTGGTTTTATTGCAGATTACTAGAATAAGCCATTAATAATGAAGAAAAGTAACTCCTTTCAAACTGTAAGATCTCTTACACCTTTATGGTAGTGTTGTTCAAAAGACAAATTGAGAAATGCTCTTATCTATTTTAATTTCTATATTTTTCATCAAATGTAACTTCTGGATGATCTTCAAATAGAACCCTAGGTAGAGCAAATGGCAATAATCAAAACAAGAGTTGATCCACATTATTCAAGACCTCCTGATCCATAAATAGTCATTACAGGTGGTTTAAGGATTTTACATCTCACCCTGGTTTTTCCAGATGATATGTCAAGGTTCTGACTTGATATCTGAAAGCTGTAGAGATCTGGAAATAAGAGAATAGGCTCATAATTAACTTTCATATGAACAAGTACCTGTGGATTGTTGAGACATTGGATCCAGAGATTTCCCTTTTTTAATTCCAAATCAAAGAACTCAATGTGCAGTGTGTGGCTAGGCTTTTGCTCAAACAACAAATCACATCCATAGATTAGAAGGCCTTTGTACAGTTATTATGTGCTAACTTCTGGATCAGGAGGCTCTGCCCATGATCATTCATACTTTGATCATCTCATAATTTGATTGTCACAATGTGGTTTACATGGGACTGTCTTTGGTTACCACTGAGAAACTTAAACTGGTCTAGAAAACAGAAGTACAGGTGCTTCTGGGCATCTCAGTATGTCCATAGAGCATCTCTTTTTTATTTATTTATTTTTGGAATATGTACTGTTTACCAGTATGCTTTTGGAGGCAATTCAAATCATGAGAAGAATCTTGGAGTCCTAGTGGAAAATTGGCCAGCAGTGTGTGGCAGCTGCCAAAAAGGCCAATAGTTTTGTCGCCATTAAATAAAAAATATGTTGAAAGGTGATTAGGGGACCGGAGGCTAAAACATAGAAAGAACAGTTGCAGGAATTAGGTATGTCTAGTTTAATGAAAAGAAGGATTAGGACTGATGTGATAGCAATGTTCCAATATCTAAGGCTTGCCACAAAGAAGACCTATTTTCCAAATTACCTGAAGGCAGAACAAGAAGCAATGGATGTAAAATCATCAAGGAGAGAACCAACCTAGAAGTAGGAAGAAATTTCCCGTGGAATGTCTTGCCTCCAAAAATTGTGGGTCCAACAATGCCTCTAACAATGGATATTTTTAAAAACAGATTGGAAAATCATTTATCTGAAATGTTATAGGATTTTTTGCTTGAGCAGGGGATTGGGATCAGAAGACCTCTGAGGTCCCTTCCAACTTTGTTATTCTGATATAGCAAAGGCCCAAGTTACTTATGAGACCACCTGCCAATATTTTTGCCTATCCTCGACACGCTCCAGGTCCCATTTTTTTGGCAATATCTCCTATCCTTTAGGGCAGAGGTATTCAAACTTGGCAGCTTTAAGATTCGTGGACTTCAACTCCCAGAATCTGTGGCCAGCTATGCTGGCTGGAGAATTCTGGGAGTTGAAGTCCACAAATCTTAAAGCTGCCAAGTTTGAAGGCCTCTGCTTTAGGGTAACAACTCTTTTGAGCCTCTGAAAGTCATTAAAGACCCTATTTTCCTGTTGGAACTGGCAGCAGTATGACCCATTCAATGAATTTTCCTGGAATTTTATGCATTTATGTACTTTAGGGTGGGTTTCTTTTTTTTACAATTTGTTTTATTGTGTTGTTTTTAATTGTATTAGGTGTACATTGTCTTTAGTAATTGGCCAAGTAGGTGGCTATATAAAGCAATAAAATAAAATAAAATAAAATAAAATAAAATAAAATAAAATAAAATAAAATAAAATAAAATAAAATAAAATAAAATAAATAAAATAAAATAAAATAAAATAAAATAAAATAAAATAAAATAATAAAATAATAAAATAATAAAATAATAAAATAAAATAAAATAAAATAAAATAAAATAAAATAAAATAAAATAAAGAAAAGCCCCTTCTATCCATAGGTGCCTACTGGTCTTTGACCTGGATTTGTGAGTTCAAGAAGACCTCCAAACAATGAACTTGTTAACTTTGGGAGATCATAACCCCAGATCAGTGGTGAAATCCATTTTTTTTTTTATTTCCGGTTCTGTGGGCATGGCTTGGTGGGCATGGTGTGGCTTGGTGGGCATGGCAGGGGAAGGATACTGCAAAATCTCCATTCCCACCCTACTCTGGGACCAGGCAGAGGTGGTATTTGCCAGTTCTCTGAACTACTCAAAATTTCCACTACCAGTTCTCCAAAACCTGTCAAAATCTGCTGGATTTCACCCCTACTGCAGATAAAACTAAAGTTAAAATATGACATGTCTTAGCTGACTTTTATTTCGATTCCAAATTAATTCCACCTTGACCCGTTTCAGCCCGAGTTTTTTTTCCCCCATTCAGATCCTCATAGACCCCAGTGCAGGATTGCTGTTTACAACTGATCATATCAGGATTCTGATAATACCTGACATTTTGATGCAGGTGAGTTCTTTGAGTAGCTTCATGTCCTATTAAATAAAAAGGGGGCTAGCATCATCCAACTTTCTACTATGTTAACAGTAACTCTGGAGGAGAGAACAGTAACTCTGGAGGAGAGAAGAAAATCTCTGCAACAGAGTTCTCTACACTCACAAGACCAAGAGGTGGTCCAAAATTTTGCCAAGACTACAAGTATCAAAAGCAGCTGTGAAATCAAATAGGAACAGATGTTTAGAGGTTTAGTTTCCACCTGTTGCTCATGAATTCCAGGTCCGACACAAGATGAGCAGAGAGTCAAATTTTGAAATGAAGAAACTGACATTTCTTTATAAGTTTGTAGTAGCCAGCCATCTTACAGATGTGGTATTAAATAATATGTTGGACTTTGTGGAACCTAATTGGCCCAGCATTATGGCTGCAATTAAGATGTATCTCCTGAATATGAGTAAAATTTTCAGTATGCTGCTTCAGTTACGGAAGAGGCACTTTCGGCATGCTGAATAATTAGCCATATACAGAATCATTTCCCATCTGGCTTTAGCTAAGAAATAAACATCTGTTCAACATCTGTTAAAAGTAAAAAAAATGCTTTGGAGATCTGAAAAATTAGGCAAATTGCTAGTATGTGATAATCAAAAATCATCTGGTGAATCAGCATAATATAGGTTTTCATAACTTTGTATTTATTGATTGATTTAAAGAAAAAAAGATGAAAATGTTAGGCTGGAGTTTACCACGTAAACATAAGCACAGCTGTTCCATAAAGCCTGAGTTTTAGACAAAACCTCAGCCGTGCCATCTGCCAACTTACAATGCTGCACTTCTGAAACTGTGTTATCTTCCAAGGTAACGGATTCTGATACTCTATTTTAGAATGATGAATGAAGTTTACTTTCTACCATAGCATGCACACTTACCAATGTGTGCACACCACCATCCATATTTGATTGAAAGGTGTGCCCAGGGACCAGAAATCTATTATTTCTCCCACATTTTTGACAATCTGAAAAATTGGACTTAATTCTTGCCACTTGGCTACGAGATTCAAAACATTTCCTTTTGATATTTTTCTCTTATCAGAATTATAATTGTACTAAATTTAATTTTCTGGTTATTATGCAAGTTTACATCTCAACTCCATTATTTTATACATAGAAGGTTGACTCAACCTTCCATCCTTTTGAGGTAGGTAAAATTTACCTACCTCCTTTTGAGGTAGGTAAAATGAGGACCTGGATTATGGGGGCAATAAAATGACTTTGTATAAAAAAGAACATAGCTGGGGGGTAGGGGGGAGCCCTATTAAACAGGTATATACAAAAGTATGAAGGCTATTACTTAATGCATTGTAAGCTGCCCTCAGTCTCCGGAGAAGGGTGGCATATAAATCAAACCAATATGGCTGAATGAGAGCTTAATGTAATCTTATGATAGAAACTTTAACACTAAAGACCAACAGCGTCACATTTGATCCCAGACTTGACACCATGGCTAATATAGATTTTCATTGTGTCCAAAGGTGATTGGAACCAGTGGAAATGGAACTGCTGAAGAGTTGTTTCTTTTGAATATAATTGTCCTGGAATTCATGTGATGAGTGATGTGGCAGGTTACTTCCATACTTTGATAAAGTTGCTGGATGAGTCTGAACCTCATTCAGCACCACTGAGTTTTCTAGGGGAAAAATAATAACTGGTTCTTGTAAACCAGAGTAAACCACTTAGATATCTAACACTCCTACTTTACAATTATCTTTTCATTTTCTGACTTTCTCCCTTTGCAAAGCTACTTGCAAAGACTGTGCCAAGTTTCTTAGAAGTGTTATCATTCAGCGAGCCTTCAAAATGAATAACGCCTCAAAGCAGATTCTCACTCTGGAATGGCAACTTGTTTTGATGCAGCTCATAAGATCAGGTGATTTTGAAGTGCTTTATGTTCTTCAAAAGTGCTTTACAGATTCAGAAGATTTCCTGCTTTTTCTGTAGCTCTTTTACAAGCAATATTCAATGTTGCAATCATACTTCCATATAAGGAGAATACTGAAGGAATTGTTGAATGTTACGTTGGTACTTCTGACTTTGATATGAGTAGTTGATCAATTATCACCTCATTAAACATCCCCAGTGTGGCTGTTCATAGAGAAATAGGTTTGCTAAAGGTAAAGCCAGACGTGGATTAATATCTTCAATTTATGACTGAAGATATTTTCCTTTCCACAGATTCTCTAAGTCCCTTAATACCTGCTGACAGCTTTACATCCATTTAGAAACACAAGAATGAAGAGAAAATGCTTTAGCATAGGTTGTTCAGTGTTGAGGAAATTACACCACAAGCAAACCAAACTGCAGTACCCTAAAGAAGAAAAAGGTAGGTGTTAATAACCAGTGCCCCACATATATTGTCATATGCAACAAAAAATTACTTTGAGCAGTTGCCTCTTTTTAAAAAATACTACAGGATATTTACCGCTCATCTAATTTAATATTCTTTTTGCAATGGTACTAGAAGGAAAATTCCTAAATATATGTGAAATTGATAGTAATTTGGGCGCTATTAAAATATTGGCACACAATCTGATTTACTGTAACCTGTACAAGGTAAAGGTAAAAGTTCCCCTTGTACATATGTGCTAGTGGTTCCCGACTCTAGGGGGTGGTGCTCATCTCCGTTTCAAAGCCAAAGAGCCAGCACTGTCCAAAGACATCTCCATGGTCATGTCCGTGGCCAGCATGACTAAACGCCAAAGGCGTATGGAACACTGCTACCTTCTCACTAAAGGTGGTCCCTATTTTTCTACTTGCATTTTTACATGCTTTCGAACTGCTAGGCTGGCAGTAGCTGGGACAAGTAATTGGAGCTAACCCCGTTACGCTGCACTAGGGATTCGAACTACCGAACTGCCAACCTTTCGATCAACAAGCTCAGTGTCTTAATCACTGAGCCACCACATCTCCTTTCACCTGTATAAGAATACCAATAGTATAATATTGCTTCTGATTAGGAATATTTCTGGCACCCTGATGAACTTTAATGCTAGATACCTTCTGGTTGACCAAGACCCAAACCTTTCCTCTTTCATTTGTAATTCAGAATGCAAACTTATGTTTGTTAAACACAATCATGGTTGTGTTTATGACAGGTAGCTTGCTCATAGTGCCTTTTCTTGTAAATTATGTCTTCAGTTGTTCCTCTATTTTGGTATGTGGTTATAATAAAGTTTTTCTCCCTCCCTCCCTCTCTCCTTTTATCTGTCCATCCATCCTTGGTGTATAGCTGTTTTTTAATTAAACTTTTTGCCTACTACAGCTCTTTTGGAGTAGCAAAATTTCATTCACTGTATTAACCCTCATCTTTTTCTTTTGTTTTTTTTTAATGTGGATAGGTATCAGCCCTAACATTGCTCTCTTCTAAACTAAAGGAATGGTACTTTTCTATACTGGCCCTACCAATGCAGATGAAAGTTCAACTTAATTGTGAGCCATCAGAAAAAGGGGTCCAGGTTGATCATATCAAAATATACCCTTGGGTGAAAGCTCCTGTTAATAGGAGCTGTTCACATTCATATTTAAGTTTTCATCAATATATGAACACTAGGTTAACACTTTCAGACACATCAAATTTTTGCTCTTTGGAAGAATTGAAGTTTGGCTATGATTTGGTGTCAGCCTCTTTTTCTGTAGCTCTACATCTTCTATCGAAAATTAGTTTCTACCGAATAACTGAGTTACATAGGTGCACACACATTCCATCAAGATCTCTATAAATACTCCCATCTCTCAATTCATCAAATAGAAAAAGGAGACAATGGCACAGAACAACCTAGCAAACTGAAAAATTCTATTCTGGAATTTATTTATGTTTAATTATCCATGTTAAATGGAGAATATTAAAGAAAAATAAACCTGTGAAGCAGAATGAATCAAAACAACCACAAAAAAGCAAAACTCTAAAAGAGAAATCATGTGTTAAATGGATTTTGAATTTTGCCTGTGTTTTATAACTGACAGATTATTCTAGCTATGCTTCTTAAATTCTGTAGAGATTGTCCCCTGGAATGCATCTGGTATCCCGTCTCAATTTTAACCCCAGTTCTGATGAGATTTTTAGTGAATTAATTTTACATTAGGTTCAAAATAATTTAGAGCAAGAGCTTTCAAAATGAAGCATAAACATTTTAGTTTATCCAATTCTATTTCTTTCCAGTAAATTAGATATACTCCCAACTCCGAAAAGTTGCCTCTTTAAAAATCACCTTTGGGGTAAGGGGGAAAAGTTGTTTAAGGAATTTCTGAAATCAAGGAACCTGATTGCCCCTGACTTTATTATGAGACTCTATTCTGCATTTCTAAAGTATATATCAGAACCAATCTTGTAACTTTACAGTCTTCTATGCTCCAATAAAGCTCTTAGCATCCTGTAATAGCCTTGAAATGCATGTTTTGAGATGAAAAATATAAACATAAATCCCAACAGCAAACTGGCCAGGGACTTCTGCGAGTTGCAGTCCACACATCTTAAAGTTGGTATGGTTTAAAAATGCAACCATAGAGGTTAAAGAGAGGAATTTATTGACTCCAATTGATCTTCACCTTGGAATTTTGCCTCTTTGGAGAACCCCCTTCTGCAAAGCAATACACAGAAATAAACACCAGATGTCTTGGGTGGAAATTTTTCTTTCTAATACCATCTGAAATTCTTTGCTCTTAGCCATTGGTTGTGACTCAGTGAGAACAAACCATTGTGACTTGCAAAGAAATCACATCAGTGTGTGGGAACGAAAGAGAGGAAGGAAAAGGAAAAAAGGCATTTGAATCTTTGCTACTTTATTTTTTTTATGGAAAATTCACAGCTTCTTGGATTTTTAATATGAACCACTGTCCTTTAGAAAAATAAACCAGGTAGGTAATTTTAAAATATCTTAAGAAATGACAGAGGATAGACAAAAAGACCTAGTAATGATACTACTGTGCAGATTATTTCACTTACCTTCATACAAAGGCACACTTATTCCATGGGGGAGTGGGCAGTGGTGAAATCCATTTTTTTTTACTACAGGTTCTGTGGGCGTGGCTTGGTTGGCATGACTTGGTGGGCGTGGCTTGGTCGGCATGTCAGGGGAAGGTTACTGCAAAATTCCCATTCCCTCCCCACTCTGGGACCAGCCAGAGGTGGTATTTGCCGGTTCTCCAAACTGCTCAAAATTTCTGCTAACAGTTCTCCAGAACCTGTGAGAACCTGCTGGATTTCACCCCTGTGTGTGTGTGTGTGTGTGTGTGTTACACATTCTGATAAACTGAGTTCTAGATTTCCACTCCAAAATTATCAGGCATAGTTGTGCCTTTTGATGTATCTATCACAGTGACAAAGGATGTTGATTCAGAGAAAATGCAAAATTAAAGGGAAACTATATCTTTCCCTTTGTATTGAACCAGTGTATTACATCAGTTACATACAAAGATTAATTCTATATTTTATGGAGTTGGATATGGAGCAGATGGACAGAGATGTGAGAGAAAAGCTTCCATCCTGTTAGACAGTAGCAGTAAAATAGCCATAATCCTTTCCCTCATCTTTCATAAATACACACAAACTGCAAATTACCTCCAAATTCCCAATGCAGCCTGGATGAATATACTGTTATCTTTTCAACCAAAAAACAATCCTAACAATATCTGTGGAAGAAAAAATGGAGATGGGCAGACCATTTCTAGCTATGATAATCTAATAAATAAGATCAATTTCTTCTTTATTGTTGCAAGATGAAGAATGTAAAATAAGACCATTGGTAAATAAAGTCTCCGTTCAAAGAGGACTTGGAAGGGCTGCTATTTTACTATTCTCTGGATGATTGAGATTCTCAATCATCCCAATGGCACTTTTTTTTCAAAAGTCAACTGGACATTGCTTTTTAACCTTTGGAAATGGTTTGCTTCTCACCCAAAAAGCTTCATTTCTAACTAATTTATGAATGAAAGGATTTATATATTTTTTTTCAGACATCCAGCCATTAGCACTCTAAGGGTCAGTCATTATGTTCATATTCTGGACAGAGAAGACAACTGGTTTGAAAGGATTCAGCTGAACAGCTCTTCCTCAACACAGGGCAAGGGAAAGGACATCACCTATCTTCTGTTTATGACATCACCTATCTTCTACTAGAGACGTGTTGGCTCAGTGGCTAAGACGCTGAGTTTGACGATCGAAAGGTCGGCAATTCAGTGGTTTGAATTCCTAGTGCCGCATAACGGGCTGTGCTCCTATTACTTGTCTCAGATTCTGCCAACCTAGCAGTCTGAAAGCACGTGAAAAATGCAAGTAGAAAAATAAGGACCACCTTTGGTGGGAAGGTAACAACATTCTGTGCAGCTTTGGCATTTAGTCATGCCGGCCACATGACCATGGAGATGTCTTCGGACAGTGCTGGCTCTTCAGCTTTAAAATGGAGATGAGCACTGCCTCCTAGAGTCGGGAACGACTAGCACATATGTGCGAGGGGAACCTTTACCTTTACCTTATCTTCTGTTTACAACATAGTCTTTCAGCAGTCTCAAGAAGGCTCCATGCCTGTTTGCACTCTGATTCAAGTGACTCTGAGGATACAGATAAACCCCCAAATGGCCTCAATGACTCTCAGAGTAGTAACAACCTGATGACTGCACAAAATATAAATCCTTCAATTTCCTATCAATTGAAGAAGCTTCTTGGTTGAGAAGCAAACTGTTTTCAAAGGAACAAGTCAAGAAAGTCCAGTTGCCTTTTGAAAAAAGCATTTGTGGGGCTACTATTTGAATTTCAAAACACCCTTTCATCAGTTTAGGTGCTTCCTAAATATGTGGATTTCTACAATGAACAACAACTTCTACAATAACAACTCCAATGAATGGGTCAGGATTACTGTCATTAAAAATTAGTAATCAGTGCCCAACAGTCTTCCCTAACCTGATGCCCTTCAAATATGGAAGGGACTTTTCTGACTTGACATTCTGAAATCTGACACTTTTGAAGATGAATAGATTGGGAAGGCTGGTGAAGAAAAATATTAAAATAGATGTATGAAGAGATTCACAAGTATTTGAGAATACCTCTTCCTAGATTTAGATTTGAAATATAAATTGGATCAGGCTCAAGCTAAAGCTGTAAAGCAGAACTTAATTGCCAGGAAAAAAAAGAATCTAAGTTTTGTAGTAAAACATGCTTTGAGCATGGAAAATTCTGTGTTCAGATTATTGTGTCTTCGGTCAAAAGGATGATATGGGAAATTATAAGAAAGTGTGCTATAAAACAGGGGTCTCCAACCTTGGCATCTTTAAGACTTGTGGACTTCAACTCCCAGAATTCCTCAGCCAGCAAAGCTGGGAGTTGAAATCCACAAGTCTTAAAGTTGCCAAGATTGGAGACCCCTGCTATAGGAGATCTTAAAGAATTGTCAATTTAAGATGGTATTAGAATAGATAAGCACAAAATTTGACCTAGCTTCCTGTGATTCTATGAACAACTACAAGAGTGTAAATGAATAAATGCAGGCACCATTTTTATCCGAAAGAAATGAAATAAATGCCCACAAGACAAATTTTGTTTGCTGTACATGCAGCATTATTTCATATTAAGTATGGCATGCTAGACACTGCTTTTATGGACAAAATGACAATACATGATATGTACCATGAAAGCTAAAATAAAGAATGAAAGAAGATGAAAAAAAACCACTGCAATAAATCTCCATAATGGACAAGATATAAGAGATATAACCTTCTCCACCAGTCACATGAATCTGGTGCTTGTTGATTCACATGAGCCATGGTGGCGCAGAGAGCAGTACCGCAGGCTACTTCTGCTTGCTGCCGGCTGCCTGCAATTTGGCCGTTCAAATCTCACCAGGCTCAAAGGTTGACTCAGCCTTCCAGCCTTCTGAGGTCAGTAAAATGAGGACACAGATTGTTGGGGGAAAGATGCTGACTCTGTAAATCGCTTAGAGAGGGCTGTAAAAGCACTGTGAAACTGTATATAAGTCTAAGTGCTATTGCTATTGTTCCTTCACACTGAAGAAAAGTCAGTTATATTCAAGGGAAGCATATTTGGCAACATTGAAACAAGTCTTTAATTCAAGCCCAGGTTGATAATTGGTTTAGGGAGGAAAACATAGCTTAATTAAAACAAATGTGCTTAGCACTTCAGGAGATCCAAATCTCCACAGGCAATCTTTGCTGTATATATAGAACAAACATACAGGACTTTTCACATGCCTTCCTACCCCATTTAGCTTTACTGCTTGAAGATCTCTGAAGTAGAGAAATTATTAGACTCATTATGCCTGAAGTATAATTATTTTAAGCTTATTTTAAACCAGGAAATTGAAAAATTATGTCCTTTAGACTGAGATTGAGAGCTGAGAGTAGCAAGGTTTGGTCAATCTAAATTCAAAATGCTTTATTAGGGCAGAGCAATTTTTTAACAGATCTTGTTTTAGTTGACATCTATTTGTTGCAACATACAGTGTTTTGGTACACATACTTTCCTGATCTAGTTAGCTTCCGAAACACTATTTAATATTATTTTATATTAATTTACTTCAACACTGCCTACTTGTCCAATTCTAGACTGGGCATGGAAATAATGTATAGCATAAAACCATCAATAATTTCAATATCAAAATATGATTGCAATCAGCAAAATTAAGCAAAATTAATTTTTTAAAAAATCCAGTGGGGCCTCTGAACAAGTAGCAGGGGTGGGGGGTGGGGAACCATGTTTCCATTTTATGAAAATGACAAGGATGTGGGCTATCTAAACTCAGGAAAAGCTTGTTCCAAAGGATGGGAGTTACACACCAGACCATTTTAAGACTTTTGCCTGCTGACATTAAAAAAAGAGTATCTGCAAGATTGCCTCCCAAGCTGGGTGAACATGGCATGCAAATTCTATATGAAGAAGACAATCCTAAAGGTAGACTGAACTTGAGCCCTATATGTGTTTATAAATTAATACCAGCACCTTGAACTGTACCCAGGACTTAAAAGCAGCCAATGCAGCATCAGCAACAAAACTGGCAAATTGATTATTCGAGTATATCAATATGAGAGTTACTACATTCTGGACCATCTGTGGTTTCTAGCAGTCTTCAGAAACAGCACAATCAGGAGACAATAAGGACATGAGTTAATATAGACTGAATTGAGGCCTTTGAACTATGGTGCTGGAGAAAACTCCTGCAAGTCCCTTGTACTGCAAGGTGATCAAACTGGTCAGTCCTAGAGAAGATCAACCCTGACTGTTCTTTAGAAGGCCAGATCCTGAAGATGAAACTCAAATACTTTGGCCATCTAATGAGGAGGAAGGATCACTGGAGAAGAGCCAGTGCTGGGAAAGATTGAGGGCAAAAGAAGAAGGGGATGACAGAGAACGAGGTGGCTGGATGGAGTCACTGAAGCCGTAGGTGTGAGCTTAAATGGACTCTGGGGGATGGTAGAGGACAGGAAGGCCTGGAGGAATGTTGTCCATGGGGTCACAATGGGTCAGACACAACTTTGCAACTAACAACAACAACAACAACAACAAAAATTGATAGGACAACCTGAAAGAAGATTGACCACCCCTTCCTGTCCCAACATGGTGCAAACACTTTATCCTGTGCTGCCAGATGAAAATCTTCTGATTAAATAAGAAGATATACTGATATTGTGCTACTCAGTGGGTCTAAATATTGGCTTATACATGTGTCCAGCTACATTTATATTTTGCTTTCCACCATTGTTACTGCAGATAACATTTCTGACTCTTTATTTCCTATAGTTTCTTGGTAAATAAGGGAGAACTTTGGAGAGAGAGAGCAAGCCCTAGAGCAATCTTGTCAAATGCCTTCAGCTTCCAAGGAACAACAGATTCTCAAAAGTTGCCTACCGATTGCTGGGAAAAAAAAACAAACCTCCAGATGCCTGCTGGAATCTAAGAAGACCCAGGATGACATTTTAAAAATTAAATCAGTGTAACCCACAAAGTAAATAACCTCTAAGGTTCCTTCCAACTTCGTAATTTTATGAAGAAACATTTGGTGGGATGTTTTACCAGGGGGAAAAAAAGCTAATTAATACCTTTCAAGTCATAGAAGAGGTTAATTTACTGGAATTCTATTCGATAGAAATCTTTGATAAATTTTCTTTACATCCTAAGAAATGTTGAAGCAATCCAGTGGAAGAAAAAAAAATGAATAAATCACATAGATTCAAGCCTGCTTTAAAAACGAACATAGCTAATAATTTAGTCTTGCATTTGAACCAAAAGAAGTGAAATACACTTAGAGCCCTGAAATACCTGTGTTCATTTAGAATGGATCTGGATGACCTGCATCTTTATAGGAAGATGGTATATAGGAAATGGGTAAATATTTTAAGGCATGAAGTAATTCATTACTCTGAAGAATTTTTAAAGAGCAATTTCTGTAAAGTTCACAGCTTTATGTTATGAAGCTTGGTGATATTTTAAGATATTTGTCTCTCTGATAAGAACCCATAATGCTACTTTCAAGAATAACAAGATTGTCTGCATTGTTTTGGATAAATCCCATGGTAGAAGGCCTCTGAATGTGCTCAGTAAGCAGTACATTGTTATCTATCTCAAATTTCAGTACGCTTGAAAGTTATTGCTTGAAAATATGGCTTCTCTGAGAACATAATGTTCCCAAGGGAACTTTCAGTGTGCCTGATATTACCCATGAAAGCAACTCTTAGCTAAGAAAATGTGTTTCTGTCTTTAACAGCAGCATTCTTCTACTTATTTAGGGTGTACAAAGTCATAAGGAACATGTGGTATTCTGACTATTGTGATCAGTGATGTGAGAAATACACAGTTTTCATTGATTACATTGAATTTTACCTTATTTGATTATTTCAAATTTGGAAACATGCTAAAAGAGAACAAGGGATGGAGAGGGGAAATCCTGAGTATTGAAAAACTTATCAGAAATACCATTTTTAGAGAGTGTAATTAGAAGGATGGCTACAGTAAATATTTAAACAGCACATCTGTTTACATATCCTTATGATTTAGTAGGATTATTCAGACAATTGTGGCAAACCTAGCATAGCTACATAAGGGAGTCATCTGGAAATTGACCTGACCGAATCAACTTAACAAATCAGAAAACAAATTTAACTGTTGAATCAGATATGTCCAAATCAATTCAAATCAACAATACCTGACCTGCACAGCCCTAATATCTAGTTTTTCTCCTGAGTGTGGGCTAGTAGAAGTCTCTGACATAAAATATTCTGCTTTCCAGAATAATAATTGCTTCTGTCTATTAAGTTGTAAAAAACA
Source organism: Masticophis lateralis (assembly GCA_030761175.1). NCBI lineage: Eukaryota > Metazoa > Chordata > Lepidosauria > Squamata > Colubridae > Masticophis > Masticophis lateralis. The sequence continues at coordinate 26,466,068 of JAUDYJ010000005.1, forward strand.
ATAGGATTCATGTCTTGGTATTCATGGCATTGTATTTCAAATCAGCATATAAACTGAAATGTATAGTATTGACCTTTAAGTTAACACCTTTATGTTTTAACTCTCGTTTAACCTTTGAGTTCTTGGACAGATCGTAGAATGCAAAATAAGTGAACTAGTAATAGACAGTGGTGCACAATATTTATTGTACGATCATTTTATTTCCTTCCCTCATTCCCACTTTTAATTCTTTCTTTTCACTGCTTAATATTTGCCGTCAATCATACTCTTTTCTGTTACTATCTGTTACTATTTTTAGATAAAGGTTCAGATATTATAAGCTCAGAATGCATCGTTTTAATTGTTTACTGTCTTATTCAGTAATTAAGGGAAAATTGAGATTTCATAATTCAAGGTTTTTTGAGTGTCGATTACATGTGCAAAATGTTTAAGAGACAGGTCAATCGGAGTTTATTTACATAGTTACCAGGATCGAATTGTTCTTTAAAAAGCACAATACTTCAGATGTCACAAGGTTTCTATAACTTTGCAAGAGTCCTTGATCATTTAAACGGAATGCTTATTAACAAATCATGTGTTTTCCTTTCATTGGTATCTGCAACGAGAGACTGTGGGAAATAACAAAACGGGCATTGTGAAGCTTCAGTACAAATGCCCTGCATTAAATTTTTCCATTGCAAGTCACATTGCAATCTAAGTATGAAAGAGCAAAGTTTGCACTCCAAGTAGACAGTGACAGTTCAACCCTGAGCTACAAATATTCTACAAGTATTCTTTCTTTTGTTTGTTTGGCATCATTGTGGTTAAGAAAGGATATCTACATCTCCTGTGAAAAATAAAACCTATTTATACTGTATATGAATCTCTGCAGACAATTCAGCATAGCTTGGAGAGAAACTTGAAAGTTTCTCTTATCAAATAATACAATGGAGGAATCATTGGAAGAAATTAATATGTTAATGAATCAAAAGTTACATTTAAACTTTATTAGGTAGTCGTCTAGATCCGGGCCAGATGTCTCACATGCTGGCCTGGCTCACCCCTGGTTTAGTGAAGGGAAAAAACGTTATTATAGGTCATGTGATGACAACATATCATCTCAAGTTTGACAACCCTGTTCTAGATTGTTGAAGATAGATTAAAATATAATGATTCTTCTTTAACAATGACTACAAGTGACTTACATCCATAACTGGAACAAGAATTTCTATTGCTAAGCAAGCTGGTTGGTTGTTAAATGAGTTATGTTTGATTTTATGATGGTGATTATTATTTTTTGGCCACAGTAGATAAATAAATTGCTGTAGTTCAGAGGTCTTCAAACTTGGCAGCTTTAAGAAAGCATAGCTGGCTGGAGAATTCTGGGAGTTGAAGTCCACAAGTCTTAAAGCTGCCAAGTTTGAAGACCTCTCCTGCAGTTGTTAAGTGAATCCTGCAGTCATTAAGCAAATCCTGCTTCCTTCAATGTTACTGCTTGTCAGAAGCTGACCAGGAAATGGTAATCACTTGGACTCCACATTGCTGCAACCATCTTAAATACATGCCAGTTGCCAAGGGCCTGAATTTTGATCACATGATGCGGGGATGCTGAGATGATTGTAAGTGAAAGGAATGATGGTAAGGCACTTTTTTGTCAGCATCCTTGTAATTTCAAATGGTTGCTAAACTAATGATTGTAAGTCAAAGACTACCTGTATATGTAAAACAACACATAAAAGAACAGCTGCTGTATTTACAGATTACATTAACCAAACTAGGATTTCTTGACTAAGGTATAGTTCATGTGGCACTGACCATGACAGTTAGATCAAACACAAACTAATTAGATTAAATTACCATGTAAAGTTGTTACCCAAAGAAAATTGTTCCTGTTGTCAATTACAGAAGTAGCCCCTTCATATGCAAATGAAATATTTATTTCGAAGACATTCTTTGAGAAATTTAACTCTCAGATCGCAGCTGTCTCCCTTTGCTCTATGTAGTGAGGGAAATCTTTCTCTTTTCATCTCATGTCACACCAGTGATGGGTTGCTAACTGGTGAACCGGTAGCAGTGGTGGCGGGAGGCTCTGCCCGCCTGCCTGGGCATCATCAAATACGCTATGCGCATGTGCTGCGCATGTGCTTGCTTCGCTCACACAAAGATAAGTGAAACCGACCACTGTGTCATACCTCACTGCATTCCCTAGCAAAAATGCAGTTTACTTGCTTCTTTCCACAGTTCTTCTTCAAGGACTGTCCATCAAGAAAGAGGTCCACCCACATAGAGAAAGAACCAAACTGCAGTGCCCCTTCCCTGCCATCCGTTCCTGCAAACAGCATTGTCGTCTTCACCTCTCTGACTCTGGAATTCTAGCAGCAAAAGAGAAAAGAGAATTAGACTGGGGGCAGGACAACAATAAGCAGAGTAAATCAAAGGAACCTTTGGATTTCCAAGATCTTCTGATTCTTAAAAATACCCCCGACACATTTCTCAGCATTAATCCATTTCACAGTTCTGTAGGAAATGTTGTCTCACGAAGAGATTTACTGAATCTTCAGCTCCCAAAGAAATATTGTAAATCTGGTTCAAGATTAGCATGTTTAGAAAAAGGGAATACAGGTGGCTACATTCCCTGTTAATTACGATCTTTCATTTGGAAAGCGATGTTATTTTGACAAAGCATGCACTCTTGTTCCTTAAGTGGCTCCTTACGTTTTCTACAGTTTCTTAAGGGATTTTACTTCGAATTTCTTATTAAAATATAATGTAAACAAGTTCTATTTTGTGCATGATAAAAATGTCCGTGCTCCATATATTTCTCATGCATATCTGAGATTTGGAAGGCTTAACTTTAGCTAATGGCTCCACTATAGGTTTTTTTTTTCCATTTCTCCCCAATGGAAAAAATTAAAATTTAATAATGCAATGAAGTCTTTATTTAATAAAGTAAATTTGATTTTTTAAAAAATCACAAGTCTTTTTCAATCTCAAATCCTCTACTAGAGGCCTGGGAGTTAATTAATTAATTAATTAATTAGGTTCAATTTATATGCTGCCCTTCTCTGGAGATTCAGGACGGCTTACAACGCGTTAAGCAATAGCCTTCATATACCTGCTTAATAGGGCTTTCGCCCCCCCCCCCAAGTAGTGTTTTTTTTTATATAAAGTCAGCTTATTGCCCCCACAATCTGGGTCCCATTTTACCTACCTCGAAAGGATGGAAGGCTGAGTCAACCTTGAGCCTGGTGAGATTTGAACTTGCAGTAATTGCAGGCAGCTGGTGCTATTTAACAGCACTTTAGTCTGCTGCGCCACCAAGGCTTTTGGTTTGAGGGCTCTGTGCAGTATCTTAGCTGTTCCTAGCACTATAATCTTCTAGAAAAAGAATTCTGCTCTTGTTCCTAGGAATCTGTTAGAGCCAGTTTAGAGCCACTCTCCCAGTTTAGGAGTCACAGCTCCAAGTGCTCCTACCACTATTGGAATCACTTTTGCCTTTACTGTTCACATACTGTTCAGATCCTTCTTCAGGAACCAGTACTGGTTTCTCATCCCCTTTCTTCCTGATGTTGCTATTATGCAACATCTATCACTGCCACTATCTTTTGGTCTTTGTCTACTACCACAAGATCTGGTTGATTGACCAGTACCTGTCTGGATCTGGAAATCCCATGGAAACTTAGCCCTCTTACTGTCTACAACCTTCCATGGGATCTCCCATCTAGACTTCAGGGGATGTAGCCCATATTCTATGCAGCTGTTTCTGTACACAATGCAGGCTACTTGGCTGTGCCATTAAGTGTATACTGTTCCTGCCTTTATCTTAAACCCTGCCACTAACTGTTGGACTGTCTCTGAAGACTCTCTGCACAATCTGCACTTTAGGTTCTATGTACACTAGTGGCCAAAATTGTGGAAACCTTTTGGGAAAAGTATATTTTTGAGGTTTGATGGCTAATAACACCACTTTTTTTTTTTTTGGAGTTTCAAGATAATCATATTCTACTGCTGGAATGGCCTGAGAATAGCCCAGACCTAAACCCAATTGAAAATCTATGGAGCCGACTAAAGAAAGCTTCTTGTTAGTCAGAAGCAACCCAGCAATAAAACCCAGTTAACAGAAGCAATCATTCAATCTTAGTTTCACATTATAACAACTGCAGAACTAAAAGACTTGGTTCACTCCATGGGAAGATGTTGTAAGGCTGTAATTCATGCTAAAGGTTACCCAACTATTAACTGACATGTTGATAATTTTTGTATATCTCATTTTTTTCTATGTGTTTCACTTTTCTTCTTTATATTGTAAGTGCTATTCTAATAGCAAATCCTTCATAAAAGTTATTGCACTACATTCTTCATTAAATTATCTTTCCGTTGATATATAATTTTATGGTACTACTCCCCCCCCAAAAAAGTGATGCTAGTTTTAGAAAATACACTTTTCCCAAAAGGTTTCAACAATTTTGGCCACTACTGTAGTGCGGTAGAACCCTGCTTCTATGGAACTGGTGCTTAGTGCCTGTTCTTGGTCTGCTATGACCAGTGGCCCAGTGCTGCCCCCTAATTAATTTATTTCCAGCTGCAAAGTTATTCAGAAAACCCAGCATAGCTGGTATCTAAGTAAACCATTTTAAAATAGTGGAACATCAGATAAGGATTGACTCCTTTCTCCCCACGGCAGAGATAACACAAACTCTGAGTAACAGATGTATTAGTTCAGGCTCCCTTCTCTCCTAGAGATTTATAACCCAGTAGTGGCTAAATGCTGAGCTTGTCAATAAAAAGTTAGCAGTTCAGTGGTTCGAATCCCTAGTGCTGTGTAACGGGGTGAGCTCCCGTTACTTGTCCTAGCTTCTGCCAACCTAGCATTCAAAAGCATGTAAAAAATGCAAGTAGAAAAATAGGGACCACCTTTAGGGGGAAGGTAACAGTGTTCCATGTGCCTTTGGCATTTAGTCATGCCAGCCACATGACCATGGAGATGTTTTCGGACAGCGCTGGCTCTTCGGCTTTGAAATAGAGATGAGCACCGACTCCTAGAGTCGGGAATAACTAGCATATATGTGCGAGGGGAACCTTTACCTTTAGTGAAGAATAAGACAAATTTTCTCCCCAATGTTTCAAAGTTTCAGTTTATGATTCCCCCTGGTACAGGGGGATAATGGAGGTAACTCCTTGAAATAAGCCCCCCCCCCATGCCCACCACAACTGCACTATTCTGTCTTTCCAATAAGATTTGCTTTTTGCCAGCAGGAATGTATGAATTTATGCATTGGCTAAATGACACTGCATCCAAGGTAGAGAGCTCCCGACTATCGCTGTGCTGCCATGGGAATCAAATATCTCATTAAAACCAGGACATTTTCAAAAGAGAGTTTCTTCCTCTAAAATGTGGGGAGGAGTAAACTTTATATGGGAGAAGAACAGAAAGTGCTTTAGTTACTGCCTCTTCTATACTTTTGTTTTAACAGGTTATGGCTATTTTATGCCCTTGGCTCTCTCCCTGGAGAACTGATGAAATCTAGGTACATATTTTATTTATTTGTAAATAAAAAAAAATCACAAAGTGACAATCAAGCTTCAGTGACCTTCTTACAAAGGAATTTCAACATGGCTGTTAAGTGTGCTGAGACAGTCGAATTTTTCTTATTAAGGCGACTGAGCTATACTTAACAATAATATAGAAGGTGATAATCCCCTTAATGATTTAATGCAATAAATCTTCTTGAATTTTTCATACCAGATAAAACTTAACACAGGAAAGCCAACATTTTAAGTATAACCATTCTTATGTTAAACAAGAACTGTTAATGTGACATTAATCTGTGTTGCACAGATAATGAAGCTTTGTGTTATAACTTATATTACCGATGCTCTGAGGTGGATTTTAACATATAATTTGAGACATAGGGGAATGCATTCTAATACCATGGCTTTATAAACAATATTTAGAATAGATTTTTCACATGAGTGACAACTAATTTCGAATGATAAGAGAAATATATGCAGACAGATAATTAAATATGAATCCATAAATCTTATTTGGATTCCACATATTCTGTCATGCTATTGCTGCATTAGCTTTATGTGATACTCCTGCAAGCATTTTTAAAATTATAGAAATGTACAGTCTCATCCATTTTTAAGGAAATATGGTGGACTGCTTACTATTACAATGGAATAACACAGCAATCTCTAGCACTACAACAAAACTAAAATCATGTTTTGACAGCACTACTAGTAATTTTGGCCACTACTGTAGTTATAACAGATAGACATTCTTTATTTTGTTCATTAACCAACACAATTTACATTCAAAATAAAATTAAATGCATTCTATTAAGTCACCAATAGTGCATCTTAGAACAGATTCTATGCAGAAAGTCCTCAGCTAATGGTAGCTTATCTATCTTGAATTCTTCCGGGTCCTAGTTGATTTGATGCAGAAGAATGAAAGGGATTCTGTGATATCTCTTGGTGGAGTCATTCTCAGGTAATACTAAGCTATACTTTGGGGAAACTATGTTGTGGGTTTCTGCATATGTTTGGGCCTTTCTAGGAATGTAGATATATATTAGAACATGTAACAAAATTAGGACAGAGATACAAGTAATGCCTGGTAAACTAAGCCTTGCTTTTTTAGCTCCTAGTTAATAATTTGATAACTGAAAAAGGAAACACATAGTCTGATTGTAAGTACCATGTTTCTCCAAAAATAAGACACTGTCTTATATATTTTTGAACCCTGAAATAAGCACTGGCCTTATTGCCAGGCGCTCAAAGCCCAATTGGGCTTATTATCAGGGGATGTCTTATTTTGCGGGAAACAGGATAGTCCCCAACTTACAACCACAATTGAGCCTGGAATTATGGTTGTAAATTATGCCAGTCATTAAACAGATCATCATATGACTAATCTGATTTTATGACATTTTTCTAAGGCAAGGATTAAAAGAATCACCATGGTCATGGAGTGAATCCATATTCTGCAATGGACATTTTTTGCTGGAAATTAGAAGGTTTCCAGCAAAAAAATCTTGCTCACATGACAATTGGATGCTGCAAATGGCAGTAAAGTTGCTGACCATCCAAAACACGATAATGTAATCATGGGTTGTGAATGTGGAACAATCAGAACTTTGAATCTGCCTTGTAATTTGGGGGTTAATCCTAGCTTCAAAAGGTCTGTATATTCTTCCTCTTTTTCTGGCCACCACCAGTTCTGGCTGCAAAAATCATTATTATTATTAAATGGCAGCATACATATACACTGACACATACACATGCACATATTCACAGTGATGAAATCTAAAATTTGTTACTACTGGTTCTGTGAGCGTGGCTTAGTGGGGGGGGGTAATGTGACTGGGTGGGTGTGGCCATTTTTTAAAAAACTTTTAAAACCATTGTTTCTACAACCACTTCAGTGAAGAGGTGGTAAAAAAATGCTTTCAAAAGGCTCTGACGATCCCAGCTGAGTTGCCTGATCGGCAGAGGCTTTTTTTCTTTTAAAAGCCTCTGCCGATCAGGCAACTCAGATGGGATCGTCAGAGGCATTTAAAAGAAAAAAAAGCCTCTGCCGATCAGGCAACTCAGCTTGGATTGTCAGAGGCATTTACAAAAAAAAAAAAAAAAAAAAAAAAATCTGAAGAGATTGTAGAAAAAATGCTTTTAAAAGCCTTTGATGATCCCAGCTGAGTCGCACGATCATCAGAGGCTTTTTAAAAAACTTTTAAAAGCATTTTTTCAGCTGAAGAGGTTGTAGAAAAAATGATTTTAAAAACAAAAAAAAAAAGCCTCTGATGATTGCATGGCTCAGCTGCGCATGGGGGGGCAGGCAGGGATTTTTGCTACTGGTTCTCTGAACCACTCGCCTCCATCGCTACCAGATCAGGTGATCGAGTCCAAACCGGGAGCATTTCACCCCTGCATATACACATAGAATAGCTCTACCTCTTCGAACCACAGTGATCTTCTGGAGATTTGCTGCTGAAATCTGGTTCCACTTCAGTTTTTTAAAAGTACCAGCTAATTAGAAAAATATCTATAGCATATAATATGTAGCATGACATTTTCTCCTACTAGAAATAAACACAGATGACCTCTTATGAAGTATAATGAAGTACAGACATTAAAATCATGCTTAAGTTTTGTGAATTCTTGCTACAATTTTTTATTATTTTTTATAAATAACTCTAGATATTGAACATATTAGTCCTTTGTCCATCTGCAGTATTGTCTTCACAACAACTCTGTGGGCTGAGAGAGAGGAACTGGCCAAAGTTATCTTTCATGCCTAAGTGGGACTAGAACTCAGAATGTAAACAAAGCTAGAAATTCATTTAAATTATAACAAGAAATACTTTTCTAAAATGCAAATAGCAATACACAAGAAAGAGAAACCTGTACAACTTAGGTAATATTGTTCTGATTAGATGAACGTTTACCCCAGTTATGTGCAGCCTGCCTCCTGCAAGGACATTATTTCCTTCACAAAAACAGACACAATAAGATTTTCATCAGTAATTTGTTATGTAAATTTTAATTTTAGCAGCAAGGCCAGCTTGAGTATTAATTGCAATGTGCACATGTGGATTTCCTTGGGCAGTGTGGCCAGGGAGAAGAATAGTGTGTAAGAGGCAATTATTTTGAATGCAAAATACTATTCAAAATAATTCAGTTCCAAGGCTTTTTCCAAGAAAGAAAAGTGCAATTTTTGATAATTGGTCCTTACATTCTAGAATTTTTATGATTAGCATTTGAATCATCAAGCATGTTGTAATTCAGAAAGGCAGAGCTACAAGATCTGGGCTGGTATGCATGGCACTATAAGCTAAAGAAAACTCTAGAACATTGTTGCCATTTTGTGATCTGGATATTTGCAGCACAAATCCACATACATGAAATTGTTAATATATTCTATTCCCCACTTGCTTTTGCACAGGAGTATTCAATAATGTTCATGTATAGACTGTGCTTAGGAGCGTTATTTTATTTATATATTTATTTTTAATTTGATTTATATGCCACCCTTCTCCGAAGACTCAGGGAGGCTTAAAATGCGTTAAGCAATAGCCTTCATACTTTTGTATATTTATACAAAGTCAGCTTATTGCCCCCACAAACTGGGTCCTCAATTTACCTACCTTAGATAGGATGGAAGGCTGAGTCAACCTTGAGATTCGAATTTACAGTAATTGCAGTCAGCTGGTGTTAATCACAATGCTTTTTAGTCTGCTGAGCTACCAGGCTCTTTCTACCTGCAGGTTCTTTCAAAGGAAGGCAGCGTGAATAACCCAGTTCCAAGATGTGATTCTCATTATTATAGTGAATAGTTACCATGTACAAAACTTATAATCTTTCTTCCATATGCCTCCATATACCAAGAGCAACTTTATTGTCTTTAGCCCGTTAGCTAGGCACAAATATTTTTCTGTGTCTCATCTGGAGTTTGGAAGTATCCATTTTTTCCACAAAAGAGGTTGTGAAATTCCTATTGACTTTAACCATAGTTTGATTAATAATCAATGGCTAACAAGTCTTCTATAAATGACAATGAAATTAGCAAAGCAATATTTGACTTGAACTTTTGGCCAACTACTTTAGCAACTCTGAGGCCATTTCCACAACGAAGTGGCTGAAACTTAGAACAAGACAAGCTGTGACATCTAATCAGCATTTGAGCACTGTTTATTATTCGGCTTTTCTTTCAAGCATAAAACTCTCATTTGTTTGGTACACTAAGTCTGCAGCCTTTCACCCAATGGTGGGTTTCTACCAGTTTACCCCGGTTTGGGCAAACCAGTAGCGGCGGTGGTAGCATGAGGCTCCGCCTACCCGCCTAGACGTTATCACAGATACTCTGTGCAATCACAGAAGCGCCGCATGTGAGCAAAGCGAGCACCCACATGCACGCTCATAGTTCCAAACCGGTAGCGAAGGTAAGTGAAACAGGTACTGTTTTCACCTCTGTGGGATTTGCAAGATGGTTCAATCACAGTTTATACATTTCATCTACAGACAAGCAAACTAATCCATTATCTTCAAATCTTCTCCCAAGATATCAGAAACAAGAGTTGCAGAGACAACATCTAACAACATAGTTAGTTAGTGAAGTAAAATACAACCTGTTTTATCTTCTCATTGCATGGTTTTCTGGGCTCCCAGGTTATTATTCACTATGCAAAAACAAAGAGTAGATCTCAAGTTACATTGCATCAATTCTTTTACCAGGGAGATCCTGTCAGATCTAATAGAAAATTTGACTCCCATCAGGTGATTTTGTAATTGGATGCATTGCATTTTATTATTTTCTTACTTAAGCCTCATAGACTCCCATTCTGATAGCTCAGAGATGTGCAAATTGCAGTCTTTGCCCATTAGCTTCATAATCTCTAAATGCTTGTAATGAGATTGCTTGGACAGCTATTGACACCTCCTCATTAGAACATGATGTTCTTGCCAGGTGCTCCAAAGGATACCATAAGCTTAGCTGAGTTGACAACTGCCAAGTATCATCAATTTTAATGACTACATTTACACAATTTTAGTGACTACATTTACACAAGCAACAAAAAATTTGGGAATTTATTTGCAAAGCTAGGGTAAAATCACTTATAGAGGAAGAATAGCTTTTTTTCTGATTGCTTTTAAGAGCCCTACTAATGCTGGAAGAAGTCCATCTCTCCAGTGCATAAGATGACAGTGTGAATTGTTCCTTTAAAAAAGGTGTTTATCTTGGATTTGGAAAAGTTCTGCTGGATCAGTCCAGCAATGTAAGTCAGATTCTGTCTGATTCTATTCCATCATTCCCCCAAGAATATTGTTGCAGATTGTGAGAAAGAGGACTTTCAAAACCAACTTAAAGAATAAATAAATAATGTCTGTTTGCTTATGTAATATTTACAGCTCACGTCTCTAATGCATTTTTCCCAGTCAAGATGGATACCAGAATTAAAAAATTGTGTGATAAAACTATATAATAAAGAATGCAAAAAATGCAACACATATTTAGTAATTGCAAAAATTATTTGTTTATTTATAAAATTACTTATTTTAACATATTTATAAGAATATCTTATAAAATTTATACTATCAATGAAACAAATGCTTTCCTGTATTGGAAGGCCAATTAATTGGTGAAAGAACATGGAATCATAGAATTGGAACTCAAGGGTTGTCTACTCCAACTCCCTGATGGGCTAAATCAATGTTTCTCAACCTTGAAGACTTTAAGAAGTGTGAACTACTGGTATTTGCTAAGCTGAGGGATTCTGGGAGTTAAAGTTCAGACATCTTAAAGTTGTCAAGGTTGAAAAACATTGTGCTAAATCATATTGATTGTTCTATCAGTTCAGTGGTTGGGAATATATCACTTCATGAGTCCACCTGTTTCTCAATTGACACTTCATGAAGCCTGTTTCTCAATTGACAATTCTTAGCATCGGAAAAATATTTAAAAATATCTAATCTGAACCTACTTCCTTGAAGTTCCAACCTATCATTTCTGTAGGAGTACTAATGAACAACCATGTTTTCTCTCTCCCTTTCTCTCTTGACAACCATTTAGATGTTTATTTACATATTGTTTTTTCATACTACTATTAACAATATCATGAAACATTCCCATGAATAATATCAAACTATATATGCAATTTGTATCTTTAACTTTCTAAAAATCTGCTAAAGATCTAAAAACTATAACATCAAACTATATGTGTAATGCTTCTGTGGTGGAATATAGTCCAGATTCCCAGGAGGGAGGCAGTGCTTTCCAGAGGAACAAAAGACAATGAAGTTTAGATAGTTTGTGTCAGAGAAAAAGAGTTAAGACAACTCCTCCCTTAGAGTTCTCAGAGTATTTTTTAATGATGCAAGGAGCTTCCCTTAATTTGGCAAGATTCTGTCTGTAGGTGAGGAACAATAAAGGAATTGTTTTCAAGGAACCCATGACTTTCTTGGTTTTTAGAGCCTGACATCAATCTTGCCAAACTAAAACATACTACTTACACCATTTAACATATACTCTGGGAATTACATGCCCAGATAGCAACTGCCTTATTTGGAAAGCCAAATTTGCCACTTCTCTTATTTCTTAAAAGCTATTTGAAGACTTCTATCATATCTCCCTTTAATTTTCTATGCTGTCATTTCAGTAAATACAGATCCTCATAGGGTGTGATTTCTAGTCCCCCTCACTATCTTGGTAAGCCTTCTCTGAACTTGCAGTGTCCAAAACTGGACATCCTAGTCTAAATGGGGCCTGACAAAAGAAACAATAGAGTGGGATTGTTGCTTCTGAGGATCTAGGGTTTAAGGTTCTCTTAATACACCCCAAAATAGTATATGCTTCTCACAGTATGCCATTCAATTCACTCACAGGGAACATAACCAACAGTGAGTTATATTCCTACTAGGATATTTAGATGTTTTTTCATATATACTAATTCCAGCACATGTCTCCTTTACCCTCGACTTTCCCTTTCTCGCCCCTCCCCCCAAGGATGTATGACTTTACATTTCCTTGTTAAATTTTAGCTGAGTTATTTTACTCATTTTTCCAGGCTATTGAGATCTTTTCTACTATCATTTTGATCTTCATAGCTTTATATTTTCTGCTAATTTGGTAACCATCCCTTCAGCCCCTTGATGCAGGTAATTAAAATAAATAAATAAAGTGGAACAGCACAGGGAGCAGGTGAAAGCTTGTTGTGTTCCACTCAGTACTACTCTCCCAGTTTATGTGGAATCATTTTTAGCACTTTAGGTGCAGTCATTCAGCCAGTTATGTATCCACCTGACAGTTGAATCATTTACTACATCATTATTTAATATTTCACTATCATGAGAGACTTGTCAAGACTTTACTTCTCAAGTCCAGGTACTCTATGTTCATTGCATTTCTCAATTATTAAACTAAAAGAAGACCTGACCTGGGGCACTGACATAGCAGCACTGGTCAAAAGGGCCCAGCAGAGATTATACTACCTGAGATTCCTCAGGAAACAACTGAATGAAAAATTGCTGGTGACCTTCTACCACTGCACTATAGGGAGTATTTTAACTTACTGCACCTGTGTATGGTTTGCTAATTGCACAGTGGCAGATAGGACAGCACTCCAGAGGGTTAACATCATTGCCCTCACCCTTCCTTGGAAGACCTTTACAGATCCAGCTGTCTTAAGAAAGATCAAAACATTCTTAAAGATCCATCTCATTCTGGGCACCCTTTTTTTGAACTATTGCCATCTGGCAGACGGTACAGGACAATAAAAACAAGGACAAATAGGCTGAAAAATAGCTTCTATCTCAGAATAGTAACTATGTTGAATTCTACTGTATAGTGCAATATAAATGCAGTATCAATTGTGTAGAGTGTGAAGGATGTGTGTTTTTGTTTTTGTTTTTTATAGTTTTCTAATGTATGATGTACACTGAAGATGGCATTTAATTGTACAAGGTGCAATGACAGAAAAGTAAACTAAACTAATCACTGCCAGAAAAGAAAAAGAAGATGCATTGATTATTTTGTGATAAACCCATAGTGGCTCTTGTAAGTGTTGCATTTCTATCCAAGCACTTAAAAACACGATGTTTAAGAATTTGCTTCATTCCATAATACAGACAGGGTGATCATTTCTTTCACAACTTCGAAATTACTTATCAAGGGTATAAATTGGTAGAAGATCATTTTATGCAACTTTGATGCCACATTTATTTATTTTTATTAAATTTACATAGCTACCCATCTCACAAAATAAGTGACTTGGGGCAGGGTACAAGCTAAAAAACAGTAACTTACTAAAGTAAGTAAACAGCTAAACAGTAAATTTAGCTTGTTCCTTCATGACTATAGTCTATGAAATATCTTGTGATATTTTGTTGTTGTTGTTAGTTGTGATGTTGTGTCTGTCCCATCGCAAGCCCATGGACAATGTTCCTCCATGCCTTCCTGTCCTCTACTATCCTCTGGAGTCCGTTTAAACTCACGCCGATTGCTTCAGTGATTCCATCCAGCCACCTCGTTCTCTGTCGTCCCCTTCTTCTTTTGCCCTCAATCTTTCCCAACATTAAACTCTTCCCAGCATTAAACTCTTCTCCAGTGAGTCCTTCCTTCTCATTAGGTGGCTAAAGTATTTGAGTTTCATCTTCAGGATCTGGCCTTCTAAAGAGCAGTCAGAGTTGATCTCATCTAGACTGACCACTTTGATCACCTTGCAATCCAAGGGACTCTCAGGAGTCTTCTCCAGCACCTTAGTTTAAAGGCCTCAATAACAATTATATATATTTAGCAGTATTTCCAAGAGGGTAGGGAACAGGCCTTGACTGTCATAGAAACTTTATTCCAAAGAGTGATGTTACCTATCCAAACCAAACCACTTGTTGCAGGAATATTCTCTATATTGTATATTCGTATGGCCCACTCAGCTAAATAACCTGACTCCGATTGGCATGGAACAGCAGTCTTTTACTATCAGGTGAAAGGAACCAGAAGCAAGACAATAGGCTGTTCAGAGAGGTTTGTTTATATATTGCTCACTTATAGATAGGAATCTTGCCAGACTAAAGCACACACTGCATAATTACTAGAAAAAATTCTGCAAAGTTTTAGGGAGGATCTTCCTTCAACGTCTTCCTCTCTAAAAGGACTCCAGGCTACTAAACTATTTCATTCAGTTTCTAGAAACTGGATCAAACCTAGATTGTGGTTGGTGAACACTTTCATATCTAATTACTCCAGGAAAAGTATTGCTATTTGAGTTCAGATTTTCAAGTAAAAAACTGAGTTCAGTTGTATAAAATGAAGCTGGAAATAATTCTACTACATACATGAAGCAAAACCTGATATTACAAGCACTTTGCAGGCATTCCTCTTTACAATTATTAAAGAGTAATTCACTTTACAGTTATTATAGGATAAATCAGTCTGTACATCCTACACATTTTAAACTATTGCCAAATATAGAAAGATTTTGGTTTAAATAGTATTTTAAATCACACAGTCTAATAAGCATAAAAGCAAAACAGCTTCTAATTTTGCAGTCAGCTGGGGTTTGCATTTCCTGCTTTATTACCCAAGGATATAATAACATTCATAATCATTACTGTTATGGAGCTGAATTTAAAAAAAACAGCATTTTTTTAAAATAAAAAAATAAATTAAATTTCATCAGTGGCCCAGATTGTAAGAATATGGGGGAAATACAATACTCATGACTTTAATGGTAAATGATTAATGTGATGTATTGGAACAAATAATAAATCTTTTCATCTAGGGCATTACTGTATTTAGTTGATTCCAAAATTGATGAAGCCAAGTATTTTGATCTTTTTATATATTTGGGCAACTAAGGGCAAATTAGGTGCCTTGAGGTTTTTATTTTATTATTTATTATTATCTATTTATATTACATATTTTATATAAAACTCTTAACAATGCCATCTAACATGACCTAGATTCACTCACTTTTTGAGTGTGATCCATAATATGTTGTGCAAAGTCTGGTGAAGACTTTTAGTCTGTGTATACCAGCATGCCATCTAAACATATTAAATAGATCTGAGGGAAAATTCCTTGTTTAGAAAAAGTGTTTCTTCCTCTCTTAAAATTGAGGTGGACAACCTCTAATCTCAGGAGCCCATTTTTAAACTGTAGCATGTCTATTTAAGGGTCTACAGAACAAGTCTAATCTATTTTCTATTGCAAAATAATGGGAAACTCTGCTGTCAATCATCATGATGGAAGATCTGAGGATTTCAAAAAGGAGATTTAATACCCTTAGGCTCAATGGCATATGGACAGTGCAGAAACTTAACCAACCTTTAGAACCATCATTGCCATCTCCATTGATTAGTTGCCCAATCTATTCAACAGTTGGTGGGCTGAAGAACAGACTTTTCCCACGAGGTGCCAGTTTTAAAAATCTATTGAATATATGAATCCATTAGCTATCCCGTATACAAAAATGAAAGGGGAAACTCCCAAACAATGGTATAGCACAGCCTTGTATACAAATCAGAGCTCTGGCAATACCAAAGTCAAATTACTGGAGTGTTCTTTGAGAAAATGTTTTATTCTGTGCTCAAAGTCCTACTCAACTGCTCCACTATCCATTTGTTTAAGGCTAGTTATAGTAGATGTGGTAGAATCTGGTGCTGAGTTGAGAGGACAAATGAATCATAATATTAAATAAAATTCCTAGTTAGTTTTTTATTTTATTTTATTTTATTTTATTTTATTTTATTTTATTTTATTTTATTTTATTTTATTTTATTTTATTTTATTTTATTTTATTTATTTTATTATTTTATTTTATTTTATTTTATTTTATTTGCATTTTTTATGCTGCCCTATCTCCGAGGACTCAGGACAGCTCACAACAATAAAAATGCATAATTCCTCGTTAAAACAATAAAATTTAAAATCGAATTTAAAACAATTAAAATTGATCAAGAAATTCCCGTCAGTCCAAACTACGAAACAACCAGGTCTTCAAATTGCAGCGGAACGTGCGGAGGTCAGGAGCCATCCGGAGCTCCAAAGGAAGTTGGTTTCAGAGGGGGGTGTGCCCACAGAGAAAGCTCTCCCCCTGGGGTTCGCCAGCTGATACTATCTGTTCGACGACACCCGGAAGAAGCCTTGTCTGTGGGAATGCACCGGGCTATTGGTGATTGTCGCTGGCTGCAGGGGTTCCGCCAAATATCCCGGGCCTAGGCCATGAAGGGCTTTATAGGTGATAACCAGCACCTTGAACCTAACCCGAAGGGCAACTGGTAACCAATGCAGGTCGTGCAGGAGTGGTGTAGCATGGGAATGTCAGGATGCTCCCATCACAGCCTGCGCTGCCGCATTTTCCACCAGCTGAAGCCTTTGAGTGGTTTTCAAGGGCAGCCCTAGGTAGAGAGCATTGCAGTAGTCAGGATGGGAGGTTACCAGTGCATGAGTAACAGTGGGTAGGGCATCTTGGTCCAAGTAAGGCCCCAACTGGTGCACCAGGCGAACCTGGGAGAATGCCCCTCTGGTCATGGTCATCACATGATCTTCCAGAGACAACTGTGAATCCAGGAGGACACCCAAGTTTTGAGCCCTTTCCACAGGGGTAACATCTCACCTCTGATGGTCAATAATAGAATATCTTGATTGGACCCAGATGCCGGTACCCATAGCCACTCGGTCTTGGCAGGGTTGAGTCGAAGCCTGTTCCTCTCCATCCAGATCCGTACCACTTCCAGACAGTGGGACATCACGTCGAGGGCATCACTGGGCTGGTTTTATGCCTCAGTACCAATTGCACAGATTCAATACTGTTTCTGTACTGATGGCCAGATAGTCATACAATGTTGAGAACTTGCCAATAAATTATACATAATAAACAGTAGTGGGTTTCACTTACCTTTGCTACCAGTTCGGAACGGTGAGAGTGCATGTGCAGGCACTCACTTCGCTTGTCGTGGTGTTTCTGCACATATGCAGAACCTTCCATGAGCATCCATGATGACGTCTGAGTGGATGAGTGGAGCCTCCTGTCGCCGCTGCTCTTGGTTTGACCAAACTGGGGTGAACTGATAGAAACCGGGAAAATTTGGAGGCTGGATTCTACTTGAAAGATATAACTCATGCTGTTTGTGTGCAACACTTCCAGTAACCATTTTGGTAAAAATAATAAGTAAAATCAAATGAAGCACAAACTGTCCATTTAAAAGAAAAAAAATCCTATCTGAACAGGCTTTTTGGACATTTACAGTATGTAAATTGGGAAGAAAAAAAATCCTCTCTTGTTCAATCTTCCTTGGTATTCATCTGTCTAGTTTGACTCTGTATACCATTGTTTCTTAATCTTAGCAATTTTAAGATGTGCAGACCAAATCCCAGATTCTCTAGCCAGCAATGCTAACTTGGAATTCCTGGGAGTTGAAGTCCACACAACTTAAACTTGATAAAGTTGACATCACTTAGATATAGATGTAGATATACTCTACATCACTATATAGACAAGCTTACTATTGTCTTTCTTACTATTTCTTTGCTATTAATGTTGAGAGAATTGAAATAGATGCTTCTTTTAACACCTTTGCAGAATTAAAACTCCTTTGCTGAATTAAAACAAAACCCATCACTTGTGATAGGCATTTAAATATTTCAGCCTATCAGATTTCCTTTACCTCATCCATATCCTTCCAAGGAGAATATAAAAAAAAATTATTACTTTGTTAATATGAAGCATTTTCTAGGATTAATGCATTTTTATATATTTTCAAATTAAAATATAATTCTTTTGAGAGGGGTAGCTCTTAGTGCAGTGTTTCTCAACCTTGGTAGCTTGAAGATGGATGGACTTCAACTCCCAGAATCTTCATCCATTTTCAAGTTTCCAAGGTTGAGAAACACTGTCTTAGTGGGACTTAGAAGCTTCTTTATGCCATCATTAGTTCTATGGTTCAAGAGAAATAAAACAATAAAGAGTATCACTACATTTCAGCAAAAATGTTTGATGGCATAGTCAATCATAAACTTCACTTGGTCAGTTGTGTTGTGAGAACACTCAAATGTAGGGCTGTCAAACTCCTGGCCCATGGGCCGGATGCGTCACATGCTGGCCACGCCCGATTTAGCAAAGGGAAAAAAAGTCTCGATACATCACATGATGCCATCATGATGACATGAGTTTGACTTCCCTGTTCTAATGCATCAAATGATCCTGAGTAAGAACAGCTGAAAAAGTAAGCTTATTCATTGTAGAAGACACTTCCCAGCTTCAGTGACTAAGTCATGCTTATGGCTACGTATTGATCTTGAAGAAGGAGCTAGTGATGTCGGGCAATTTTAATTACAAATACACATCAATCTTATATGAAACCGGAGGCAAACAGTAAGCTATTTTCAAAGGCAGCAATTTCCTCCTTCTCCCAGTATTGTTTAGAGAGGGCTTTTCAACTCTTTGGAGAAAAATATTTTCCTGCTCTGCCTGGTCTTTATATACTCACACATATGATCTATCATAATATTAGACCTTCCACCTTAACTGAAGCAGCAGATGAGCATTCTGATCCGTATCCTCTACTTGAATAAAAAGAAATGAAGACTCTATCTGTATGCAATGATGTGATTTGAAAAGGGATGAACAGTCTGTCCACATAACCATACAGATGAAGACTTTATCATCTGCTTTGTTAATACAGAAAAAAAACACTTATCAACAGTTTAATAGTTCCTTGTGATGACAGACCTTATTTTGAAATCTACACAAATATAACAGTTTGAGAAATCAAAGGCTGCCTCTCAATCTATTTCTACCCTCAAATTTCTTGGTGAACTTCCTATAACTTTTTGGGAGTGTGACTATTTGTACTGTCTGCAACCTAATTCTGTACATAGTATACCAGTTCTGTTGAATTTGAAATCCAATTCTTGAAGCATCCAGATGTAGATCTAGGTTAGAGCAGAAATAAAATCAGGTCAAACAGGGGGTCTTGATAGGACTGTTAATGGAGTTTTGATTAGATCATTCATCTGGTAAAAATACCTAGATATTCCCACCTTTGATTATTTTTGGCTTGTGTATCCTTGTGTGTGGATTGGTAATGTAGTGCTTACAAATACCAGAATTTCTACAACTTCTCCAAATAGGCGTTAGGGTTCATAAACTCACCCAGCATTACCTTTAGAAAATGTTTACCTATTTTAAATGGCTGGAAGGTTGAGTATGTAAATTTCAGAAGTCTAGATAGTTGATAATTAGCTGGAGGCAGTAATTAGTTATATCAGCTACTACACAACCAATAATTAGTTGGTTGTGTAGTAGCTGATATTCTCTAGTTAGTTCCTCTTGACTTAATGTGCTACCATAGCAATATATTGTACACTTCTTTTCTTCTTCAATAATTTTTTATCAAATTGAGTGATAGCTTAAAAGAGAAAAAAGAACTATGATAAACATGGGAAAGTTAAAAATAAAAACATCATTCATTATTTATTAATCAAATTTGTACAGTGACCCATCTCAATGAAAGCGACTTTGAGCAGTCACAATAATCATAGTTTGGCCCTTTAAAAATTTGTGCAAGGACACAATGATGAGACAAAAGCTTCACTTAGAATCCCATCTAGAAGCTTTGGATATTTTCATAGGAAAATGTAAAAGTACAGTTTAGGTTGCAAAAATGTACAACACATTTTGCCTAACATATTTTTCTCAGTTTTAAACTGCATAGTCACTATGAAAAGTTCTCCCAACAGAACTTTTTAAAAAAGGATTTGTATTTTTGGGAGAATATTAGATTTCAAACATGCGAGGTATATTGCATTAACCCAGTATAAGTCTTCCAATTACTTGTGATAAAAACATGCCATAATTAATTCATAATAAGTCCCTTTAAAATAATTAAAGAGATTTTATTTTTAGTTTAAGGAAGAACAAGGGGAAAAATTAATTATACATCTGACTATGACCCCAGATAACTTCAGCATCCGATTTTATTTTTCGCCTAGCAACAAGACTATATTAATCGAATGGAATGTTACCATGAGAATTATAGCAATCTGTGAGGTGTTCTGCTTCTTCCTTTCCTTTTTTCAATTTTTAATCTTCCTGAGCTTCAGGCTTGTAATTCAAATTTATATTTCACCTGAATTAATTGTCCTGTAGATGGAGAGGGGAACTGGGAGAAACTATTAAAGGAAACACATGCAGAGCTCTGTCCTGCTAGTGATCATATGGACTGCAAGATCTATAGAAGGAATGTTCTTCAGAAGGTAATTCATTCAGCAAGGCTAGAATCAGCAAACGCCACCCTGGTAACACTCAGAAATTTAGTAGGCTGAGAAGAGAAACTGGAGGTTATAAATATTTTAACATTAGGGAGAAAAAAATGAAAACACTTGAAAGACTATTTTAAATGAAAGATTGTCCTCCATGGAATGCTGAGAAAGAAATGGATTTTTTCATAGAGCTAATGCATGGCTCCCTATTGATCGAGCAATTAAGCCAATTTTTATAACTGAATGTCATAAGGTCTCATTATTGATATTTCCATATGATTTTTGTTCCCCCAAGATTAAAAAAAAAGAACTCTTCCCTTCACCATTTGAGTTATCATCTCAGACTGCCTATCCCAATTCAACTTTCCAACACTTCTATTTTAACAGAAATGTTACTCTTGGCTGTGTTCAAAAGTAAGTTCAGTTATAGAGATAAATAGAGCACCACTAGGGGAAAGCTGTGGCCAGCCAAACACAGGTAAGAACCCTTTTCAGGATCTACCTTGTGGTTGTAAGGATGGGGGAGCATAAATACTTTTCTGCCTTTATTGCATCTGCAGGTAGCTGAGCAGTGACCCTGTTGCCAGTAACTAGATCCCTTCTGGGTAAGAAGGAGCCAAGGAAGCCCTTGCAGAATCACTGTGAGTTACATTCTTAGTATCTGTCAGATGAAATTGGTTGATTTTGCTTGGAGATGGACTCCTGGCTGAGCAGACCCTTTGGAAGGGAGATACTTCAGAGCCTTGTTTTCTGGGATGAGTTTGACCCAGTTGCTCTCAAAGATGTGGATAGGTTCCTTGAGGTGATGATGGACCACCTGTTTCTGGACCATGCCTCTCCTGATCCTCCTAGGATGTGGCATGTAGTTGGTTCCAAGCAATGACTAATGCTTGGAATCAGCTCCTGGTAGTATCACCAGGAGCTGGTGATACTACCTACTCTCAAGGAGGTAGAAATACACCCTTTTCTCAAAAGGCCATTCTTAGACAGAGTATTAGAAAGTTTTATTTCAGTTTTCAATCTTCCTTTTTTAAGGGAAGGTTGTTTAGAGGATGGTTGGGACACAGATACAAAAGACTCCGAATTAAATGGGTTATCTAGAGCCTTTTCAGTCTAGTTTCAGACTGCTTGGCCACACTCATTGTTGTCCTTTGGAGTGCTGCATCCCTTCTGACCTTCCTGAACCTCTCAGTGGCTTTGGTACCATCAGTTCTTCTGGACTGGCTTTGGGGGGTTGAGAATGGGAGACACTGTGGCACAGTGGTTCTTCTCTTCCTCCTTGGCCAGTTTCAGCTGAAGTTGAAGGAGAAGTTGAAGTTGGGAGGACAGAATGATGAGGGTGTCTCAGGGTTTGAGTTTTCACTTCTCCTGAAACCCCTGGGCAAGACAATATGGGATCTGGTATATTCTATATGCTGATGATACCCAATTATGTATCGCCACCCTTAGCTGGACAAGTGATTTACATTGAAATATAAACTAAATTCAATCATGTTTAATTTCTTGCCCTGTCAAATCTGTGATGTTTTGGAGTGTGGATCTCTCAAACACCAAATGTTTAAGTTTAAGTTTATTAAATTTTTATACTGCCCTTCTCCCGAAGGACTCAGGGCAGTGTACAGCCAACATAAAACAATATAGAATACAAAATTTAAAACCAATTTAACCCTCAGTTAAGGGTTAAGAGTGTGACCCTCAGTTCCCACTCTCCACCAGATTTAATGACTCTATAAGCCTACATGTATCCCATAAACTCTTGACTGTTTCACAAAAAAGAAAAAAAGATATAGGGAGCTGCTGTCAGAAAAAATATAAAAAGATGAAATGATACTTCAAGAAGTCCAAGAATCCTTATGGCATATTAAAAAGTAATGATATTTTTATGGTATAAGCTTTCATGAATTACAGTCCACTTCATCATATGCATGGAATATTATCCTGAGAGAACAGAGTATATACCCATGAGGGAAATATTGTATAAACTGGTATAGAAGCCATTTTAATTTTGTATTAAATCCATGCATCTCCGAGATTCTGCTCACTGAATCCTAAAACCTGCATAAATTATTTCCATGCCTATGATGAACTCGATTGGTGGCAAATGAAGTTAAATCAAGTTGGATTTGTTCATTCACTCTGTTTATACCTTTATATAGCTACAGTATTAAAAATTAAGTTCTAAGTAACCCCTGCAAGATGGTTTTAGTCTCAAATGCTATTTTTAATTTGGATATAAAATAATTTTGCTAAGTATCAATAATGGTCTAACTAACATTTGTTGGTTCTCAGAATAAAATTTTGTGTTAACAAAATACATACAATCCTACTGCCATATAGGCAGTCCATGAATTGCTGTGAAGAAGCAGTAGCGGCTTTGTAAAGTATGTAATGTTTTTGCTATGAAGAAAGAATGGTAAGAGATAGCAATAGCAATAGCAGTTAGACTTATACTGCTCCACAGTGCTTTACAGCACTCTGAGCAGTTTACAATGTCAGCATATTGTCCCCAATAATCTGGGTCCTTTTGCCAACCTTGGAAAGATGGAAGGCTGAGTCAATCATGAGCCAGTCAGAATTGAACTCCAGGCTGCGGGCAGAATTAGCCTGCAATACTGCATTCTAACTACTGCCCCCCCACAGCTCCAGAACAGTTAATAAAGTAACTGCACACTATCTCACTGAAAGAAATCAGATGTGCAACATCATACCTAGTTATGATATTTGAATCTGCTAGAGCAAGGGTGTCAAACTCATGTCGTCATGTAGGCATCATGTGATGTATCGGGACTTTCTCCCCCTTCATTAAACCGGGTGTGGATGTGGCCAGCATGTGATGTATCCAGCCTGTAGGCTGGTAGTTTGACAGCTCTGAGATCCAATCCATATGGATCTTCGTATTCTGCTTTCAACAAATGTTATAAAAATGATTAAAATAATATTAGAACAGCATAACATTTCTTACAACCTGCTATAAAGTATATAAAAGCACAACATTGATAGGATGTCTTAAATTGGTACCAACTTATGAAGAAATTAGGGCTGTATGTTAGTTCTGAAAAATTAACACAGCACCATTTTGTAGGTGTTGCATGAAGCAGGTAGCTCAGAAATGTATTCATTAAGAAAGATGGCATGATTTCTTTTTTAGAAATGGAAGTGTACTGCTAGTATTAAAACCAAACTGACAATATTATTAAAGGTTACTTGGTACAGTAACCTTCAGAAGTAGATTCAAGATACTTTCAATCATTTAGAAACTCAGTGTAGATATCTAAAACTTCCTCAGTGTAGGTTTTAGCTTCAACCCAGATAGCATATCAACAAAGATATATCATTTGAGTAGGAACTGCCCACACTGCAACTTACTTTATGGTACTATAAGTGAAAAGTGTCTGTCGGGCTCTTTTCATACAGTTCTTGGCTTCACATTATTCTTCTGCCCACAGAAGAATGCAAAGACCAACATCTCTAACTCATTACAATGTATCTGATATTGAATTCTAACTGTGTGAATGGCAACATCAAATGTAGCTTAGTAATTATTTGCTAATTGATGGGATAAATATCCTTTTTAAAAGTTATGCTGCTTACTATGTGACCCCAAAAGAAAGTTCTGCATTTTCCCCTAGTATTTCCCATTCACATCAATATCAGAGATTTTGCTTTCCAAATATCTTTCAAAGAGGGGCAGATTTCAATAAAATTGTCTGGTTGAATGGTGGTGGTGGGGTTATTTATTCTATTACTACAATATATTCGTGGAATGTTTGTAAATGTCCTGCCTTTCAATGTACAGTCATTGAATGTGTAAAGTCAATGCTTAACACATTGTAAGCCACCCTGAGTCTCCAGAGAAGGGCAGCATATAAATCGAACCAATAAATAAAAAATAAATAAAAATTCTCTACTGGAACAGAAGGAAGTACAGGAAGTTCAAGTAAGTAGAGCTGTTAAAAGTATGGCTTGCTGTGAAGATTAGCTTGAAGATTGTTTTGTTGGACCTTGTTTGCTTTATGAATTCTAATCCTTCTAGCAACTCCAAGAAGGGAATGGGACAACTTGTCACAGCCAACTTGCTGTGGTCAACTCACCATGGCCAACTCGCCACAGCCAATCCATTGCAGCCAACTCATCATGGCCAACTCTTTGCAGGACAACTCACCATGGCCAACTCACCATGGGACAACTCACTGCAGAACAATGTAACAATTCTATTTAATTATTTAAAATAAATAAAAACTATTTTAATTTTTGCCATTCACATTTTATTCTGTTCCTCCTTTTGCATCCTTTCTTTAATGATTCTATCCAACCATTTCTTTTAATTAGTGTAATTGGTCTCCTGTAGCAAATTGTCCTGTGGCAAGATGGCCATGGCAAGTTGTTCTGCAGCAAGTTGGCTGTGATGAATTAGCTCTGGCAAATTGTCATAGATGCATCCAAAAGAGACCTTCTCTTTGGGCATTGGCAGTAGTGTGCAAAAAAACAACAACAACAACAAACAAAACAAAACAAAAAACACCCTCAAAGTGATGGCCACAACCATATGATTAAATTCTACCTGCATTGTGGATGGGACACATATAAAAAGGCAGCACTTTAGTCATGTGGTTGCAATCATGCTCTTGATTTTTTGATCATCACTGGAAAAGCTTCTGGCTTCTTCCCTTTTTCTTCCCTTCCTAAAACAGCTACTTTTTTCTTTACCTTCATGAAGAGTCTCAAAAAAATCTTCACCTGATTTTCCTTTCCTAATATATTTTAGCTAATTCTGATGGAAATAAGGAAAGAAATATGTGTGTAATGTGTCCTTATGTATTGGGCAAAGGTGCGTTTTTGTGTGAAGGAAGAAATACTTGGTAACTGCAGACAGGGCAATCAATGCATTTTATAAATGTTTTATTTTATAGCTAGTAATTAATCAAAAGGTACAACAATATCTATTTATTTGTTCTGCCATATACAGATATCCACTTTTATCACACGTATACATTTATTGGGGAAAATTTCTGGGATTGACTTCAGTGGGACCCAACTGGCAAAACTAAGATACAAGATAAAAACCTGGGCACTGCATAGAATTTTTATTGATGTTTACAATTCTTTTTCTATCTAGACTTCCTTTTTCAGCCATCTTAAAATCAGCATTGTCTTCCTTTTGGGTAACAATGATATAATTAAAATTGTTTTTTTCCCAAGTATTTATGTCACATTAAAATAATAAGAATGTAGCAGTTGGAGGGAATTTTAATGAAACCACAACTTTGGGGAAATTGCCAAATTGTGAGCTGGAGTTAGTATTAGGATGACAGGGAGGCAAAATTGAATTAAATAACCCATTCAGTACGTCACTCTCTATTTTCCTAATTTTATGAGTCAATGCAAAATGTTACTTTCCTAATATAGTCTTTTCCACTGGCCATATTGACTCTGCTTGATGGGAATTGAAGTCCTTTCTGTTGGGTATGTGAGATACTGGTAGTGACTGATCTAAACATCAAAATTATCATGAGGCTAGAAACTTGTCCAGTTGATGTCTTCCAAAAGCATTTTATCACACCATTCAAATTTACAGCCAATATTTTCAGTGCCTATAATGGCAATGCTGACTGAAGCTGTTAGAGCGATCATTTTTGGAGATACAAGGTGAAACAGGTTGCTACTGTTTTTCTTATTGAGAATAAAATGGTTCAGTTTTAAATTTCCCACAGATTTAAAAGCCAAACATGTATCAATAAAGAATGTTGTGTCAGATTGCAAACTTTCTTTGATTTTCTCCTGAACAACTAATTTATAAAGTTAATAAAACTTTAACAGTACTATTCCAACTTCTTAATTTGACTTCATAAAAATGCAGACCATGATCCTTATTTCCTTTGCACATTACCTGTCTCTGCTTTTAATTACTTTACCATAATCAAGAAAATTATCTTAAAGGATAATAATTGGGTAGCATAAGAATTACTTCTGCTTTGAGAGGAGATGCTGCATTAGCTGATAGGTTCGCAGATCACATTAACATGATGTGAAAAATCTTTTTTTGCCCTGAAGACCACAAACAGTGATGTCATAACTAGAACGGGTGGGTGGTGCTGACATTTGTGATCCAATTATTTGAATTTGCATTGGAAAACCTCAGTTAGGTTATGAGGAAAATGATAACCTTAAGCACTGTAACCATCAACTCTGTGAAAGTATCTCAGTTTTTTTAAAAAAACCTGCTTTTTAAAATACATATATAAGATGAATTGAATCCTAGGGTATTAAAGGTATTATCTGATACTATGTACAAACCTTAGGCATTAGAAGAAATAATAATAATAATAATAATAATAATAATAATAATAATAATAATAATAATAATAATAATAATAATAATAATAATATCTTGGTACCATGTCCAAGAATTTTATAAGATACATCAACAAATTTCAGCTTCCTGCAATAACACCAGTGGAACTGCAAAAAACTGTGCTACTTGGAACATTGTACATCTTAAGAAGGTACTTCTTAAGATGTACAATGATACGTAGGATGCTGGCAACAACTTGTATCAACCATTAGCACTAGTAAATGGTATTTGTTATGCATTTTTGAATGTTCAGTTGACCCAGTTTCATGTGTAATGAATAAAGTAAACAACAACAACAACAACAATAATAATGTAAAAGACAGCAATATCTCTAACTTCAGAAAGCGGGGGGGGGGGATATGATCCAGGTAGCTTCTTCCATTTCTATGATTCTACCATTGCAAACTTCAGCAAGATTTGGGGCCACATTTAGGCAAGAAAAATCAAAAGCACAGTAGCTCAACAGTAGTAACTGCAAGAGAGATTTTGGAGTCCTAGCGGGGAATCACTAAAATATGATCCAGTAGTATGCTGCAGCTGCCAAAAAAACTAACACAATCCTAGGCTGCATTAGCAGAGATAGAGAAAATCAAGATAATGTGAAGTGTTTATACCACTTTATAATGCCTTGGTAAGACCACACTTGGAATACTGCATCCAGTTTTGGTCACCACAATGTAAAAAAGATGTTGAGTTCTAGAAAGAAATACAGAGAAGAAGAACAAAGATGATTAGGGGACTGGGAACTAAAACATACAAAGAACAGTTGGTGATTTGGGTATATCTAGTTTAATGAAAAGGACTGGGGGTGACATGACAGTGTTCTAATATTTAAGGGGCTGCTACAAAGAAGAGAGGGGTCATCTTATTCTCCAAAGCCCCTGAAGGCAGAACAAGAAACAATGGATGCAAAGGATAGAACCTAGAACTAAGGAGAAAATTCCAGAGAGTTAGAAGAATTAATGAATAGAATGACTTACTCCAGAATTGTGGGTGCTCCAACATTGGAAGTTTTTAAACTTCCAATGTTGGACAATGGAGATTGGACAATGGTTTGTCTGAAATGATATAGGGTTTTGCTGCCTGAGCAAGGTTTGGACCAGAAGACCTCCAAGGTTGTTTCCAACTCTGCTATTCTGTTATTTCCTCATTAAAATTTCACCAATGCTCCAAAATTTATCCATTCTATTTATATATCTCCATATCACTAAAGATTCACTGGTATGAGTCTTTGCACCCTTTTCATTCCTAGACTGACTCTGGAGTTTGCACATGGCTTTCAAATTGCCACATAAGACAAAATCATATATATGTGTGTGCGTATGCATATACACACAAACAGATCAAAGGAATTCCTTCAGATTCAGTGAGGATTACCATAATAGAGCTCTAACCAGACAATTACTTTAGATAAATTATCCTCCAATTTAGGAAGTCTGCTTTTCCATGTTTTACACGTTGTCAATCAGCATATAACTTCATTTAGCTAGAAATTCAAACACCAGCCTATTACAGAAGCCTTCATGTAGGGAGAAGCAAAGGCTAACATCTAAAAATAAGCAATAAACAAGACAGACACTGCCTATGACTAGCTAATCCTATCATGCAAATATTTAGGCAGTAATCACCACATGATGGAGAACCAAATAGAAATACAAAGTAGCTATTTGAGATTCAAATTAATAGTTAATTATTCCATTGTTTTTATTTTTTTAAGAGACCAATAATTCTGATGGTAATAGACATCAAAGCTCATTACACAAAGGCATTAGGAGCGACGGCATACAGAGATTAATCTCCTTGATTTTATGTTTTGAAGTTTCTATTTTTACAAAATGAATTCAAACTAATCTTCAGAATCCTGATGAGAAGAAATGATTTCTTTTGTTGCATGCATGAGTCACTGACCTCACAGGCAGCTATAGGGGTTAACTTAAAACTTCAACTGCACAGGGGGAAATGTGTCAATGCATGTATGACTCAGATTATTTTAAAGTGCATATTAGAATTTGGTGACAATAAACATTCATGGAATTATCTGAAAATGATTTTTCTGCTTGTCAAAAAACACAAGACTGGATTCATAGAGACAGTTATAGAAAGATGTAGAAGCCATTAGGTGGCAGCACCTTGCTGGCCTTGTCTGGAATTGGAAACTAACTGGAATTAGACCAGATTAATATTTGGATGGGAGTCTTCCAGGGAGTACTATGGCAGGTACCAAAACATTTTCAAAATTTAACTCAGCTCATAGGATACTTTCATTTTTTTTCATTTTATAAATGTATTTTTCGGAGTATAAGACGCACCTTAGTTTTTGGGGAGAAAAATAAGAAAAAAAGCTGATTGGTGGGTGGATCACCTCCTGGAAGACCCCAAATCACCTGTTCCCAGAGTTGAATTTTAGCAACAGGCTTGTTGGTTGTGAGCTCTGTGCCTTGCTTTTTTCTTCTGCCTCTGAAACGTCTGAAACAGAGCTTCAGAATAAAAGGCTGAAGCTCTGTTTGGAAGCTTTTTTTTCTGAAGCTTCTTTCAGAGGATTTTATTCTAAAGGACTATCTGTACTCTGTTCAATCTCCTTTCTTTGGTATTGGTATAAAGATTAATCCAGAGGTGAAATGCTCCCAGTTCAGATCATATCGGGCGATCTGTTAGCAATGGCAGCAGGTAGTTCTGAGAACTGGTAGCAAAAATCCCTGCCCAACCCAGCCCCACCCATGCCCACTGAATCGCCTGGTCCCCACTTGCCTACTTGGCAGCTTGCTGCTTCTTTTTTTAGACATGGCAATTTAAATTTAAGGAAGTTTTAAATTTAGCTGATTTTATCTAAAAAATATAAATAAAATAAACTAAAATAATAAAATAAAATATTTGTGCTGTTAACTGAGATTTGGTGTGTTTCTGCAGTGTTTCACTCTAACTACACAAAGACATAAAATCTCACAAAGCTGTATGTGGCATTTTGTGTGGAAAAGGGGTGAAAGTTGGTTTTTGAGCTTTATGTGGCTGTGTGAGGTTCCTGCTTGTTGCAGGGGCCATTTTGGGTGAAGTGCAGCTGCTTTTACATTGTGTGTGAGCCAATTGTGTTGTGTTGTGTGTGTGTAAAGTGTGAAAGTTGGTTTTTGGTACTTCTTATTGTTTTGTGTACTTTGTTTATTATTTTTATTATTTATTATTATTGGTCACTCCTACCCAGTCACCTGACCACCAAGCCACGCCCACCAATTAAGCCATGCCCACAGAACTGGTAGGGATTTTAAATTTCATCCCTGGGTTAACCTCTTCCAATCTGTTGGTTATTGTGTCATTCTCCAGATTTGTTAGCATAGTTTGGTTAGAACCTTTACTGATTCTTCTTTTGTTGCTTGCCATATTATTTTAGATAAAAGCCTTTCAAAGGCTTTTTTCTGAAGCTCTGTTTAGTGGCTTTTTTTCTGAAGTTTCATTCAGAGGCTTCTTTCAGCCTCTGAAATCTCCGTTTGCAAGGCTGGGCAGGGTTACATTTGGAGTATAAGACGCACCCAGATTTTCATCCTCTTTTGGGGGGGGGGGGGAAAGGTGCATCTTATACTCCAAAAAATACAGTAAGTTAAAAATGTGTCCCCAGAAAAGGACCAGAGTTGCCTTAGCAATATCAATAGCAATAGCACTTAGACTTATATATCACTTTGCAGTGCCTTAAAGCCCTCTCTAAGCAGTTTACAGAGTCAGCATATTGTCCCCAACAGTCTGAGTCCTCATTTTACTGACCTCAGAAGGATGGAAGGCTGATTCAACTTTGACCTAGTGAGGATTGAACCCCTTGCGGTCAGCAGAGTTAGTCTGCAATACAGCATTCTAACCACTGCACCACTGCGGCATTAAATTTGTGCATGCTAATTTATAAGAATAGATGCCAATGTGGAGATATAGATAAGTTCTTCAGCATTTCAGAAATATTTTGCCATTAGAAATGATAGAAATGTTTGTAGCTCGAGTGGTAGATGTTGATGGTGGTTTGCTCACTGAGCTTGCTGTTTAGCTTCTGAATGTTTTGTCACCAGGGCTAGGTTGCATCATCATTGGGACTTCAGTTGAAGCATCTTGTTTGGTGAAGAACTGAAACAAGACATTTCAACCGAAGTCCCACTGAGGATGTCACCTAGCCTGGTGATGAAATTTTCATCACCAGGCTAGGTGAAGCTAAACAGCAAGCTCAGTGAACAAACCACCACCAACAACAACCTGGATGACTGAGAATCTCTACCGACCTTCACCACCAACATATTTTGCATTGCCTCCTTCCAAGGGCTGAGAGTGAGTGACTGGCCCAAGGCCACTCAGCTGGCTTTATGCCTAAAGTGAGACTAGAATTCACAATCTCTAGCCTGAAATCTTAACCACCCCACCAAACTGGATCTCCCTACTTGGAAGTTACACTACATTGTAGCTTAATGAAAAACACCACATTGCAACTTAATGCTTGTGGGCTTATTCCTGTACCAGAAAGAATAGATGAAGTTCCCCCTTTTAATCTTGAATCAGTTTGGATGGGGAGGAAATATCATTTACAAACTTAGTCAGGAAGTTTGGGTAGGAGGCAAGCCATACAAATGATATAAAAGAGAAGTATGGAAATTCTCCCAAAAATATTCTTTTTTTTTTAAGTTTACATTTAGATTCAGGAACACAACAATTCCAGCATCAGCCAGAAATGCAAGCTGTATTTACTAGTATAATAATATGTTTCTTATGATCAAAACTGCAATGACATACTTTTCTAAAGAAAACATAAAAATATTTACATAGCAGCATAACTTTAGGAAGACGCTGGCAAAGGAAGATGTAGATACAGCAACTTCAGAGGTTTCTTCATGATGTAAAAAATAGCAACAAATGAGCTGTATTTTGAAGCAAGATGATGGCTTTGCAAGGAGACAGATTAAAGAAACAACTCTAACAGTTAATAATTAACTCACTTTCAGAAATCCCAGATGAATGAATCCTACGTTAAAATGTAGGTTGTAAATTATATCAATCAGAAAAAGCAATGCTACATCTGCTCTTGTTACTATTTGCAGAAGACTTGTAATTAATTGCTTTGATATAATTTTAATTAATTTAAAGTTAAAATTGGTTTTTTATTTAAATTTTTTTTGTCTTGCTGCTCCACTTTTCGTAAATGTATTCAAAGATCAAATGTGATCCTTGATTTAAAAAGACTACTGCTTTATTATTAAATTAGGAATCACCTTGCTTTAAGGTGATTCCTAATTTTTGCACCTTATGCAAAAATGTTGAGTCAGGATATTCATTGCTGAAAATTATCCTTCCCGTGAAAATGTCTTCTGTTCTCTGCTATCAATGGTTATATAATTTTGTTCTCTTACACAATAATGCTTTAAAAGCTTTCTACACTTCTAAAATCACAGAGTTTGTAACAAAAAAAAAATAGCAAAAATTCTTCTGGGAGCTGTTTTCTGTAGAATAACACCTTTAGTTAGAAAAATTGCAACTTTACCTTTTCTTCTTATAAAAATGAATTGGTAGCTATTCCTTATCTTAGAAATGATAAGATTCATTAGGTTAAAGACTAACCACCATGTTTGAAGGAATGTGAATTCTTACTGACTCGTGAGAGTTCATTAGAATAGAGGTGCTACTCCCTTGAAAAATAACAAACTGGTTAGGTTAACCTAACATACACAATCTGGAGCACCATTAAAAGTGTTGAAACTGCAACTCTTAAAATGTCCAGAGTTATAGTATCACTATCTGAAAGGAATAGAATAGTTCCAGGAAACAAAGCCAATTTGGTATAGCAATTAAGTTAGAGACAAGTTAGAGCCAGTTGCTTTAGTGATTAAAGTATCAAACTAGTAAGTTGGTACAAAACCAGCTGGGTGTCTTTAGGCCTGTCATTCTCCATCAATCCTAGGATGGAGGCAATGGCATATTACTTCTAAAATCTTGCTAAAAAAACTGTAGGGATTTGTGCCCCAAATTGTGAATCAAAGGAGCATACTCAGAGCTGAATGAGCATTAAGAGGGCAATACCATACCTATATTCCCAACATTTACCTCAGAACCTGAAGCATAAGGTAAAAAAATAAATAAATTATCTCCATTTGACTGATTTTAGTATCAGTCATGTTGGAAGTATTAGTATAACAGGCACCTACCCTTTTACGCAAAGATAGCAACAGCACTTAGATTTATATACCACTTCACAGTGCTTTACAACCCTCTCTAAGTGGTTTACAGAGTTGGCATATTGCTCTCAACAATATGGGTCCTCATTTTACTGACCTCGGAAGGATGGAGGGTTAAGTCAACCTGGAGCTGCTAAGGATTGAACTTTTGACAGTGGGCAGAATTAGCCTGCAATATGGCTCAAAGATGGACTAATTTAGGAAGTACGATAGCTCTGTCCCCTAAGAAAAACAGATACTCAGACCTGCCAGTACAATCTTCCCCAGCATGGGCATTTATATTAGGTATGTGTGTGTCTGTGTGCAAGTAAACCAATATGGTGATCAAGACACAACCATACCTCAATCCTTTTTAGATGTGTTGCAATATATGTTAAAATAGATAGCACTTCAGTCATATGGTGGCAGCTGCTCTTGACTTTTCTGACTCCCATCACTCCACTGTAGATGTCCTGATCTCCATCATCTTCTACTGGAGCCAAATGCTAAGTGCTAAATTCATCCCTGATCTTCTGGCATCTCCCCCAAATCTGAATTCTCGGGGTTTGAGAAAGAACAGTGTTACAAGTTTCAGAAATGAATCTGATAAAGCTGCTGTCATTCAGATCTTGAGGATCAGAGCTGCTTTCATGCATTGCTAAGACTGAGGGAACAGGTACTGAATATGTAGTCCCATCTTCTCATACTAATTGAAATATTCTGTTGTAGATGAATGTTGTATAGCTTAAGTATTACCTGTGGTTTTCTGATACCTATTTACAGGAGTCTGATTCTTTTGAACTGGAGGTTCCAGAAATTCTGGGGCATGTTCTGCATGTAAAAGAGGTGGTTCACTGCTTAACCATGCTCTAAAAACATATGCACAGGTACCACTTATTTTTATCACAAAAGTTAAGAGATGTTTCATACTCAGTATATATAGCAAAGCAACATTTCAAGCTGATGAGCATGAACTAAATATTCTTAAACTATTTCTTGCAATGTGTACAAGTCATTTCTCACGTTCTTTGACAACTTGCTTTAGCAACTCTCTTCCTTTCATTAATTCAATGAGGCACCTTGGATTATGTTCTGAAAATAGATTCAGTTGCTGTCACTATGGTGTACCAAAGCCAAAGCCCAAACCACAGGCAACATCTGAACCGCACCAAAGACATCTATTTCCATGCTTCTAATAGAGACTATAGGGAGTGGGGTGAATCTCATGGTATGCTTATTTTTAAACTTCATTGATAGCAATCCTAGTAAATAATGATACATAACTTTATTTATATAATATGTCACAAATCTTGTGAAACTGGTTTATGCTTGTATATTCCAAATCATATACTCCAAATCATTTAGATTTGTAAACTTAACAAATGCATGATCACAGAAAGAATGAGAAGTAATAAGAGAGAAATTCATCTTATGAAGTATATAGGTAAGCAGGTCCT
Source organism: Masticophis lateralis (assembly GCA_030761175.1). NCBI lineage: Eukaryota > Metazoa > Chordata > Lepidosauria > Squamata > Colubridae > Masticophis > Masticophis lateralis. Next base: position 26,500,787 of record JAUDYJ010000005.1, read on the forward strand.
AATTTTAGATAACAGCCCAAGGATGGGTATCTTTGTTTTATGGTTACAGGCCCAGCTTTGGCATTTTACTGTGTATTATGATTATCCTAAGTCTGACATTCTTATACTTTCATTCCTAATGGAATTGCACACTCATGCATAATCTCATTAGAGACTATTGTGTGAAATTCCTACAGATTTAAAGAACTTTACCTCTGAAATATGCATGTATGTACAAATGCAGGTTACTTTATGCGGACCATTCCACAAAGCTCAGTCATTCTTTGCTTGTTTTGATTGTCTGTTATGTTGATGACATCACAATGCAGATGAATCCCGTGCCTTGCAACATGGACTTGGCCTTCAGTTTCCTCTCATTCTAACAGATGTCTTCCCTTTCCCTTATTCTCTACCCTAGTCACCAAAACAACTTGTATTGATAGTACCATGTTTTTCCCCAGGTAAAACCATAGCCTTTCTTACTTATCATTAAGAGGTGGAAGCTCATTCTTGAGCCCACCACACAGAACACGCTGCCAGTTGCCTAAGGCAAAACAATGTATTGTGATTCTGCCCACAGAATCCCATTTCCTTCTTGGGCATTGCTACTCCTATGAATATATCAGCTCTTGGACTTCTCTCAGAGCAGGAAGAGTGATGGTGTCTCTTGGAACATGGAGTGAATTGATGAGACTTGCTTTGCTCTGGCAAGTTAAACAGGTGATAATAAACCTTCCCAGAGTTGTAATTGTTTGACACAGATTACCAAGGAGCGGAAATTAGAGATACTTTTCCTTTCTGCTTTAGATTATTCAGCTCAATATTTGCAATATTATTTGGATTTGTAATGAATGAGTAAAAAAGTTGTTTTTTTCTGGTAAAGGTCATGACTGTTGCTCAATGAATCTATGCAGCATATATTTGATTTGCTTATCTTAATAACTAAGCATCATGCCATGTTCTGCTGATTTTGGTGTTCTGTGCTTTAACATTCACTACTCCATGACTTCAGGAAGTCTTCATTTATTTATATTTTTTTTGCTTTTAAAATGATTGAAATTACAGAACTCAGAGAGCATGCCTGTAAGGCATCTCTCATTATATCTATCCCACTGATGCTGTCTTTGTACTGGCAATTAGCAGTTTTCCTGTGCTGTCATTGTGTTGGATTGCATTATGTGTTTCCTGGTGAACAACAACAACAACAACAACAACTGAAGATTGACTTCTTATGACATAAAATTGGATTCACATACTGGTGGATATATGTGAAATCAATGAGCATACTCACAGACCATGCTAACAGATCAACTTTATGTTTTATTTTTGCTGGTAGTCCTACCTGTGTAATAACTGAAATTACTTAAGAGGGGAGGAATACTTCAATTCCTACAGAGGCACTTCAATGGCATTTGAGTTCCTAGAAGCATTAAAAAGGAATCCAGATTCTGAAATGACTTGAATACAGAATAACAGAGTTGGAAGGGACCTTGGAAGTCATCTAGTTCAACCCTCTTCTCAAGCAGGAGACCCTATACCATTTTTGACAAGTGGCTGTCCAGTCTCTTCTTGAAAGCCTCCAGTCATGGAGCACCCACGATTTCTGAAGGCAAGCTGTTCCATTGGTTGATTGTTTTCACTGTTAGAAAATTTCTCCTTATTTCTAGGTTGAATCTCTCCTTGGTCAGTTTCCATCCATTGTTCCTTGTCTGGCCTTCATGTGTTTTGAAAATAGGTTGTTCCCCTCCCCTCTATGACAGCATCTCAAATAATGGAACACTGTTACCATGTCACACCTGGTTCTTCTCTTCACTAAATTAGCCATGCCCAGTACTTGCAATTGTTCTTCATATGTTTTAGCTTCCAGCCACCTAATCATCTTTTCTCTGCATTCTTACTAGAGGCTCAACAACTTTTTTATAATGTGGTGATTAGTGAATAAGAGTAAAAGAAACTTGCTCAAATTTCTTTCCAAATATAATTGGAAGAACCCGGGACTCTTGTTTTCAAATGGGAAAGTGAAGTCTATTTGTTTTCTTCTAAATATTTATTGGTATCCTTATTCTCAAGAAAGCTAAGGATATGATTCTATGATATGGAAGCAGCTGCAGCTCTGCAGTCATATACATTAGAACTGTGCAAAGCATTTGAATGAGCTCCTTTCCAGTGTAGATCGCCTCTCTTTAAAACCATTCAAGCAGCTGCTCTTTTGCAAGGCTCACACAGCTGCTTCAAACACTGTTGCTAGCGGTCTCCAAACAGCTGTATTTGTATGTTCATGCAGAGACCGCAAGCAACAGCATTTGACGAGCTTTGCAGAAAGCACTCCTGCTTTAATAATTTGAAGTGTGGTGCTTTGTTCACATTGCTGCATGCATGATCCAAACCACTTTGTACAAATGGTTTGCATAGCTTTGGTACATAAACTTTTCATATAGAAGGTACTAGATTTGATTTGATCTTTGAAAAGATAAAGTAGAAATGGATAGCATGTATTTCAGTAAAAATTGCTTGCAGAATTGCTGTATGTAAAACACTGTGAGTTTCATAGATGTCCTAACTAGTAAAAAATAAAATTCTGTGTGCTAAAAACAGCAGAAAAAACTCACAAATATTAAAATAAAACTTGTATCAGGTAAGAGCAGCAAAACAGTGAAACCCAAAGCAAGTTATAAGATTTATGAATACTATATAGAAGGAATATTTAGAAGTAGATAGAAGTACTATAGAATTCATTTTTCTTATTGATAAATTCTATTATCTATCTATCTATCTATCTATCTATCTATCTATCTATCTATCTATCTATCTATCTATCTATCTATCTATCTATCTATCCTGAGAGCTATTATAATAAGTTGTTAAAATATTGAATTTAAACAATTCAGAATTAAATCTCCATTGATTAATCAAGCTCACATTCTCCAATACATTCTTGTGGTTTGGCTTAAGACTTGCAAAATTTTTAAGTTAACTTCTTTGTATTGATAAGGTATTATTTTTATTAGTTTGAGAATAGTAATACTTGTTTTAATAACCATGCCCTGGAGGGAAAAAAGAGAGAAAATATTAGCATTTAAAAATATATATTATGAGAAATGTTGGCTTCTCTGATGCAACATGCATAATTCACCCTCACATTCTCCCCACATACTAAAAAAAATAAAGTGGATTTGTTCAGATCTGAAATCCAGAAATTCAGTGTTTGGATTCTCCTTTTCCTAGCTTTGCCTAAAGGTTAAATCAAAAGAAATCATTTCCAGTAATATTCAGAATTGTTTGTTGCTTTTAATAGCATTTCTTCTACAAATGACTCATTTCTACAGGTGTTTGCAAAAATGAAAAGGGTCACTCTGCAATTAAAAAACCCCCATACAAGCTGTTAGTAGTTAATGATATTTTAGCATCAAGAGTAAGAAGAATGTTATGAAGATGAAAGGAGAGAAAATGTAATCAAGAACAAAAGCCTCATGGAAGAGATAAAGCCCATTATTCTGATCAGAATGTAGAAAACTTGTTTCCGGTCCACATTCAGCCAGGAAATTCATACCAAATTCTTGGTTCAGTTAAAGCTCAACTAAAGCTAAAATGGATGGAGAAAATAAAAGTATGCTGCATTCTTCCTCTTGAAAAAAACAATAACCAAAATAGCACTTGTCCATGAAGGTTGTACTGGAATGAGTTCTATGAATAAATTTCTATAAAACATAAAATAAAATCCAACAACCAACTAACTAGTCACAGGTTTACAGCAATCCATCAGGGTCAAATGGTACTTTCATTGACCAAAATTCAGTCTCGAGCAACAAACCATATAATAAAACAAAAATATTAAAACATAAAATGTGTGGTTAGTTGCCTTCTAACATGGAAAACAATCTGTCATTTCTTGATTTTTTAACTCAAATATTTCTTATGGATATCATGAATGAACATTATTTTTCCATCTTTTAAAAGATGTGAAGGAAGATAATTCTTATAGCTAATTCCAAGCAGAGGTGATATTAATTTACGTTAAATATTTTTTTATAGTTTTATATCACATATTCCATTTCTATGTTGAACAGTGTGTTTTCTAGGTGTCCATTCAATTTAAAACATCATAAATAGTACTATGTATGACAGTGATTAAACTATACTGTCCATGTAAACACAGATTTGGTTTGGTTTTTCTTCAGATTGTGGGGAATGACAAGTGCAACACAGACTTGTCCAGCATCAGCCTAGTCAAGATGGCCCAATGAAACTGATATTAGTTTCCTACATATTTCTTTCTCCTACTGCAATGCTTTAAACGCTTTTTAAATGGCTGGTAAAAAAATAGCTGGTAGACAAGTCCCAGACAAAGCTTCAGCATCACAACTTTACATTTATTTATTTATTAGATTTTTTAAAACCCTACTTTTATCCCTGTTTGCTGTCTTAAATTTATAAGTAATTTAAGGCAACAAACATATATAACAATCCTTCTTCTTCCTATTTTCCCCACAACAACAACTCTGTGAGGTGGATTTGGCTGAGAGAGAATGGTTGGCCAAAGTCACCCAGCCAGCTTTCATGTGTAAGGAAGAACTAGAATTTACAGACTCCTGGTTTCTAGGCCATACTTTGATCACTATACCAAACTGCTGCTCTTTTGTCCCAGCACAATAGAAGAAATGTTCCAAAACAATTTTGATGGAGATGAGGAGGACTAAAATTTATAAAGGCATGGCAGTGTTAAAAGATATAAGGACAATACAAAAATTTGGTGGGCACATTAACAAGGACATGAAAGGAGCCCCCAACCAGGCATGCCCCAGGCTAATCCTTTTAATCCAGAAGTGTCTCAGTGCTTCTGACATGAACAGGAATGGGATCCTCCTGAGCAGTTGAACGTATAACACTATTATTTCTATTTTTTAAATTTTTGTATCCTAAACAATTTGGTAGCCTATACTCTATACCAGAGGTGTCAAACTCAAAACCTGCGGCCTGAATCTGGCCCATGGGGTGCTTAGATCTGGCCTATGGGGCCACTCTGGAAACAGTGAAAGACCCGTGGTGCCTCTGCCAATGACACCAGAGCTCGAGAGGGCTGCCTGCAACCCTCCTGAACTCTATTTTCGCTGACAGAGGGTTGCAGGATGCTGTCCCAGATGAAAATGGAGATTGGGATCCTGTTTTTGCTGGCAGAGCGCTCGGGCTACCACAGGCACACCCAACACGAGTGACATCAAGCTGGCCACGCCCACCCTGGCCCCTGAGGTCAAATACAACCCTGATGTGGCCCTCAATGAAATCAAATTTGACACCCCTGCTCTATGTGATACTGTATTTTAGTTCTTAATTCCTGGACTATTGGTAATGTTTATATAACTTCTGTACTATTCCCATCCTTCCCTATCTCCAAAATATTCATAACTGGTAAGCCATTCTTTAATTTGGCCCTTTTTACATCACGTTGGAGCTGGATAGTGTAATTGCTATTATTATATGAAAGCCCACAAAGAGAAAGCAAAATAGATTTGTGTTTGCGGTATTGTTGTAAACTTAACTAAAAATGCTGTATACTGAGAGTTTCAGTTTAATGGACCATGCAGTGCAAAAGAATATCCATTCTTCCTGAATGTCTTTTGAATCGCAGAGTACATAATTGTGACAGTTTAAATCATCATATCATTTGAATCTATTTGCAGACTGATAAAATGCATGAATGCCACATTTTGTATCATTTTTATCATGGCATCATTGTACACACTGTTGGTTAAATAGCAGAGTAAGAAATCAACAGGTAACAAAGATAGCAAGTTTTGTGAAAAAAGGCTGTGTTGTATCCTGTATTATTAGCTCTTGTAGGTAAGATTGCAAGCTTTTGTGGTTAAAATGAGGACATTTGCCATTTGTAAGGCAATCAACCTGAAAGATTACATAGAGGTCTTTTCTGATGAAACTTCTTTTTATTTTATCACTTAATAAATGTGATTCAGAAAAAGTGTTGCTTTCTGTCACCTCTCTTCCTCTCTTAGCTACATCTCCAGCTCTCACTTTTAGTTTCTGAGTGTTGTTCCAAGCCGCCATCCGAAATATCTCTAGCTTGAATAATTTAACCTTGGATTTTGAAATTTCATATTTGTGTGAATTATTTTTACACACTATCCTTAGAAATTCATATCCCCAATGGGCTGCTACAGCCTGGGATTAATTTTAGAAAGTCCGATATGACAGGTTTTACCATGCTGGCTCTGCCTTGCTAGATATGGTAGTTGGGCTGCTTCAATGGGTGCTGTAAATTCTCTAGGCTGCATTTCTTGGCTTTCTTTATCTTTGCCAGGTAACATCGGAAACTAGCAAACTTCCTCAGTGTTTACCACTTGGCCTTCCTGCTGTGAAAGACTAGCAGATCTGGTGGTTCTTTTATCGGCACCACTCACCTCTGTTCAAATAAATCACCTGCTTCTCATTGATATTTAGCCTTCCTTCCTGTTTGCATGGTCATTAGCTCAATGTTCCACCATGGTTCTTAACTGCTGTCTCAATCCTCAGCTGCAGAATACTCTAAATCTTCAGTTGTGTCATTCTCTTGAACCCTGTAAAATCAAAATCTATGTTCACTGGCCTCCCTCCAGATCTTCAACTTTTTTTGAAAACCCTCTAACCCAGGGGTGCCAACTCAAGGCCCAGGGGCCAGATCTGGCCCCCGGAGTGCTTAGATTGGGGCTGCAGTGGAAAAAGCAAAGGACTGGCCCACAATGTCTCTGCCAGTGAAAACAGAGCTTGACAGGCGGCCCTCCTGAGCTCCATTTTTGCTGGCAGAGAGTAGCAGGAAGCCATTGCAGCTGAAAACGGAGCTCAGGAGCCTGTTTTCACTGGCAAAGCACTCAGGCTGCCACAGGCACCCCGACTCGAGTGACGGCGAGCTGACCATGCCCACCCTGGCCACCCGAGGTCAAACACAACCCTGAAGTGGCCCTCAATGAAATTAAATTTGACATCCCTGCTCTAATCTCTTGATATTTTGGGCAGTTATCCATCCGGTCTGGAAAAGTTTTCCTTCTGGAAAACTTTCTAACATATCCAGGGCTACACCAATGTTCCAGTGCGAACATACCATATCATACTTCTTCGTCATTGGTCTGGGCCATTTTAAAGCTCCCTCTTCTTCTTGCATGCCCCTTCCAAGAAGTAGAAGTGCAAACAAAAGTGTGAACAGACTATATGACATGACTGTGATTTCACTCAAGTCACAGAGAAGACCACTGGAAAGCCAGTCAAAGATAGCAGAGCATTTCTTTGTTTATAGCAGAGTTCAGATTTTGTGGGAATCTTCTTTGGTAACAAAGGGATTAAGATAGAGGATAAATTAATATATACATGTAATGATGTAATCATATCAAAAAGTCATGACTTATGTGCTTGCATCAGATATCCTGATCTAAATACTTAATTGTGGCATGTGCCTGATTGTCCCATTGTGATATCTTCATGGTTTGCTGGGTATGCCTGGCCAAGTTACTAAAGCTTCTTTATTTGGACTCAGAAGTTGCTGTTCTTACTGTTTAGAACAGTGGTCCCCAACCTTTTGGGACCAGGGACCAGTTCCATAGAGAAAGATTTTTCTGTGGACCGGAGGGGTGTGGTTTTTCATGCTGCCTGTATCCCGCAGATAGGGCTTTGCTTGTTTGCATGGCCATGCTGATGGCATGCCGCAACCCGGTGCCAGTCCACAGACCAGTGTTGGGAACCCCTGGTTAAGAATGTGTTTAAAAAGAAGGGTTTTTTTAAAAAAAGTGTTTTGATGGCAAATTCTATGTAACATTATAGAATATAAATTGCATATGATAGTGTACCATTAAAAACTTTGTAAAAACTGAATGGAGTTTAGCTATTATTTACAAGCCTTCTCTCTCTGTCTCAGAAGAAATTCAATAATATCAATTACATCTCTATAGATCTTTGTTAAGCCAATTACAATTCATTTAACCGCAACTAAATGTTTAGACATAAATGTTCCAGTTAGGGCTTAAACTATAATTTATATGCATGGTTGCACAGTAGTTCAGACCCACTTATCTAGTTTTATAGGACAATAATTGTGAGAAGGACAATGAAAGCTTCAGTTACAACATATACAGTATGCACTGAAACACAAATCCAGATAACCTCACACAGAGAAGCAAATCTAGAATAGCAAAGCAATAGCACTTAGATTTATATATCACTTCACAGTGCTTTACAGCCCTCTTTAAGTGGTTTATACATTCAGCATATTGGCCCCAATGTTCTGGGTCCTCATTTTACTGACCTTGCAAGGCTGGAAGGCTGTCAATCTTGAGCTGGTGAGAATCGAACTGCTGAACTGCAGGCAGCCAGCAGGCAGCAGAAGTAGCCTGCAGTGCTGCATTCTAACCACTGTGGCACCACAGCTCAGAGAAGCTACAATCCTGGACAAGGTCAGAGTTATTTTCATAATCCAGATAGCCAACAACTTGAAATCTTAAAAGTGTATATTGCTATACAATTTTTGTATATTTTTGCTGATGATTTCCAGAGTCAGTTTCTAATGGATTATTATAAAAGTCAGTTCTATTTTAGTTGGTTCTAAACCAGATGGGATGGGATTCTACCATCCTGCAAGGAGGGTTATTCGTGTATAGCCAGTAGATATAGGCAGTGGTGAAATTCAATTTTTTTTACTACTGGTTCTGTGGGCGTGGCTTGGTGGGCATGGCTTGGTTTGGTGGGTGTGGCTTGGTGGGTGTGGAACAGAAGGATACTGCACAATCTCCATTCCCACCCCACTCTGGGGCCAGCCAGAGGTGGTATTTGCCGGCTCTCCAAACTACTCAAAATTTCCGCTATCGGTTCTCCAGAACCTGTCAGAACCTGCTGGATTTCACTCCTGGATATAGGATTCTGTTCCAATGTTTGTTAACCTGATAATCTTCAAATCTTTAAAACAAAAAATGGAATTAGTTGAAACCAAGAGCTGTTTCAGATGCAGTAATATAAAAATAACTGAGGACTCCTACATGAGGCTTCTAAATACCCCTTAGTCCCGTTGGGCTCTTACATGTATCTTCAGCAGCCCAATTGCATGGCAGCAGATACTGTACAATAGTTCAAGATAGATCTTCTGAGATCTGCTATCACCTGAATATTGGAAAAAGGAGCCTCACTGAGATCATCTGAGGTTTCTCTGGGCAAAACAGATTACCTTTTCCCCCCTCTTTTAGTGACTTCTTTGTTTGTAGTGGATTTATATGTAATTGTCTAATCTAGTGACTCCATGCTGCATGCACACAGTGGTTAATAAAAGAATAAACACTATCAATTCCCTGAAACAAACAACTTCATGTATTTGATACATAAATTAAAATCAAGTTGTCATATCTGTCAGAATGATCAAAGATAACCCTGAAATTTCATTTGCCCATCAAATAGACTTTGATTTTAAGTCTTTCTCTGTATAACAATAGAAAAACTATGATCATTAATTTTAAGATCAATTGATTTTTAAACAATTTAAGATGAAAATAAAAAATAAATGAATGTGTTTTTCTACTCCCTTTTCTGGTAGTGGCTGATTTCAAATAATATAATTAAAGTTGCATAAACTGACATTAACAAATTTGATATCCTAATAACTCGGGAGGTCTACATTTTAAGCAATTCATTATGTAAGTGCAATTAGAAATTATGCAGTTTCATTTGAATAGCTATTGGTTTCCAAGCATTGAAAATTAATCAGAACTGACTCTGATGTCTTGCTGGTGGATTTCCCAGTTGATTTTAATTGGCTCCTGAAACAGAAACCTAGACTTGATTTAATTTTCAGTCTGATCCAGAAGACATCTCCAATTATGTAAACAACTTGTTTTAAATTGTCCACAGAGCACTTTAAATATCAGTAAACCTAACTGTAGGTTTCCTATTGAAGACTTTTTAATGGCTGTACATTTAAGCTACTGGTAAGTAGAAATTATTTGTTTTCTCTCCTAACCTTGTTCTCCTTTTGTTTGTTTGCACAATGAACCAGTAAGACTTGTACTGATTCATAGAATCATTCATAGCTGATTTGAATTTTAAAGGAACCCAGTGCATATAAATCAGTTTATATCAGTAATTTTTTAAAATTACTTTAATTTTATGTAATTTTTAAAAGAATGACATAAAATTAAAGCCTTTGGAAATAGTGAAAATGATCATATATACAATCTTTATTGTTTTACTTCAGTCCTATGTAAAGCAATGCAATTTGGATTTGAATTATCAACCTGTTCACTTAGTTGACTTCATTAATAATAAGTGACATCTATCTGTTGCATTTGACTGGCTTTTTTGAAACATTTTGCAAATACAACAATAATAAATGCATTTGATAGTACCAAAAATCATATCTCTTTGAATGCAACTACTGATGGGCTGTTCTTTTAAGATTGTTTTTCTACTTGTAGATGTTTGGTAAAAAAAAATCTATTACTGTCATAGGACTGAGTATATTTGTGAAAGGCTATTCATACATTTTACACATACCCACACACATGCATTATATACATACATACAAACATACAATATATGTTGTTGTTGCTTTAACCATTTAGTCAATGTCCAACTCTTTATAGCAAATACACATATATATTGTTACTTAGTTTTTAGCTAAGTTTATATATTTTATTTGTTTTGGCTTAGCAGTATATAGTAATCAAAATACTTCTAGCTAATTCTAGAATGTATAGCTTTAACAAACATTGTCTCAGCATAGAGTATAAACCCAATCGCTATATTTTCCACATATACAAAATGTCTGAATCATGTTTTGTAAACTCAGTATCTCATAATTACTAAAGAAATTATTCTGTTTCAATGTAAACAGTGTAGGTGAGTTCCAGAGATAATTGACAATAATTAACCTACTGTACATGAGGTGCGGTGCCCAATAACAAGAATAATTGACCTACCGTACATGAGGTGTGGTGCTCGATACATCACTGTTCTCTTATGATCCATAAAACCTCTTTGTCTTCCATTACACCAGTGGTGGGTTACTCCTGGTTCGGTCCAGTTCTATAGAACTGGTAGTAAAACTGGCAGGAGGCTCCACCCACCCACCATGACATCATCATGGGTGATCTGCGCATGCACAGAAGCTTCTGCGCATGAGCAGAAGCACGTGTGCAGTCCTGCTGTGAACCGGTAGTAAAGGTAAGAGGAACCCATCCCTGTATTACACAAAGGAATTTCTGGTGAAGTGGAGCATGGACAATGACAAACAGGACAGGTCAATCAAGACCCAGCCCCCCCTTTAACCTTTATGCATTTGAGATCCTATTTGCTTAGGGGTTTTGTTCACTCTCTTACCTTTAGAACTGGAAAGTGCTGATCACATCTGGAACCAACTGTTGTCAGGTACTCCTTCATCCAGAGTGCTGGTTTAATCTGTAGAATTTACCTTCATAAGATTGCATGATGGCCATTGGTTTGGATGGTGTTCATTCCTATTCAGTTTATCTGCATCTCCATTTCCAGATTTAATAATAAATAAAATAACTTTGCAATTATCAAACAAAAATGCTGAACCAAATTTTGCCAAGCTACCTGAACTTTTCTTCAAACCAGTATTGTACTGTGTTAAAAACTGATACTGTAAATTTATTCTTGCAAAGAATATTATATTACAAACAATAAATAATACATTCATTATTATTTTTTTAAAAAAAATGCAGGCTTCCAAAAAGAAGGATACAACTTTTAATGAATATCCTTCTGAGTTATGGTCTAAACCAGTCATATTTTCATTTTTTTTTACTGCTTAAGTATTTTGACCTCTGAACCTTAATAAATTCTAAATACCATTTTCAATTTCTCCCTAAAACATTATGTTTCTAAACTACTTTGTTTTCCCATAACTTGGAAAAAGGGTTTTCTTCTTCAGGAAGGTATTGACAATAAAACATTTAGTATAGTGCTGAATCCAAATGATGACACCTAGAATTATCTGCAAACTATAAACATAATCCAATGTACTTGTGATATATTGTTTTATTTAAGAAGAAAGCTTACAAAGATTACATGTCTTGCATAAAATCACAGCTGAAGAAACAGTACCTCAGCTGGACCAATGTACTATTAGCATCATTATTTCATGCTGAACCAAAACATCTTGGATGAATACAATATGCCATTTTTTTTCTGGCAAGTCTAGAATCATGCTCTACAAATTAATAATACAAGACTGGGATCAATATATCCATGTTCAAGTCAAGCCACAGATGGTTGGAATTTTTTTTCTTCCTACTCCGAGTACAACAACAATAACATAGCAAAAAAACCCAAAAACCCAACCATTAATATATTTATAATTAAGCATAGCAATTTCCTACATTGTTATCTATAAACATAATGAATATAATTAATAATACTGGATTAAAATGTTATGATTATATTGAACATTTCACTACTGAGAGCAAATATGTATTTACAGAACTGAATTCAATTAATAACTGGCATACATAAGTCTATTTAATATATCAGGAGCAATCATGACGTACAGAATGCCTTTCATGATAGTCAGTTATATGCTGCATAGGACATCACCATCTTTCAGCAGATCTTTTAGTAATAGATTCTATTGAATTCAGAATATAAGACAATTTGCAACAGCATCAATTAACAATAGTTGAAGTTGTCAGAAGAGCAAGGACCAGAACTATGTATCTCCCTTGACACCCAATGCTGTAAAAGAGGAAGAGGAGGAGGAGGAGGAGGAGGAGGAGGAGGAGGAGGAGGAGGAGGAGGAAAAGATCACATCAACTGCGAAACATCCATGTGGAAATTCACTATCAATGATACCAATGACCTAGCTGGCCTATTGCAATTTCTGATGTTGCTGGTGTGGACAATGTCACTTTGAGTTTAAGGACTTTTTGGCTTTTTCTGTTTCATTTTTAACTCTCTTGCCTTGAGTCAATATTATTTTGACCAAAATTACTTTCTTCTTTTTCATTCTGCTACTTCCACTTTTACAAATTATATGACCCTATATTAAAAAAATAAAGTGAGAAGTAAACAACATTAAAAACAGTATGCTTTAAGGAGTATATACAGTTGGATATTAGGTGCTTAGAAATTGTGTCTAGTTAAATTCTGGATAGATAATTGTGCTACATTAGCTTATTTATCCATTAATCCCATATTGTCTGCTCCAAAAGGGAAGTCTATGGTTCTTAAGATGTCATGGACAGCAGTCCCACATACTGTGGTCAAAAGTGTTAAATGCTAATATTTCTAGTTCAGTAACTTCTGGAACTTTTTAAAGACTCAGTGTCATCTATTATGTGAAAGGGGATTATTGTTGCTTTGTTGTTAAAGAGAGATGCTTCCATCTCATGAATGAAAGGACACTATGGTCTTCCTTCAAAGGTATTTCTTGGGTAATCAATTTGTTGATTCATTTGTAGCTTAAGTCCAGTTTGGAAACTGGAAATCCACTAAGCTTAAGCAAGCAGTCCCAATAATGAATCTTGGCAGAGGTAGTATTCAGGAGGTTCTGACCAGTTCTGGAGAACCAGTAGCGTAAATTTTGAGTAGTTCGGAGAACCGTAAATACCATCTCTGACTGGCTCCGCTCCATCTATTCTCTGCCTCCTGAGTCCCAGCTGATTGGGAGGAAATGGGGATTTTGCAGTAACCTTCACCTGGAGTGGGGTGGGAATGGAGATTTTACAGTATCCTTCCCCTGCCATGCCCACCAAGCCATGCCCACCAAGGCATGCCAGCAGAACCGGTAGTAAAAACAATTGAATCCCACCACTGGATCTTGGGCTGCATTGCTGCTAAAAATAAAGTACTCCTGGTCAATTATAATTTGTAGAAGACTAAGTCTAGTGTAAGACCAGTTGTCATTTGCCCTTGCCTCTGCTTAAAATTGTCACTATTATCCAATAACAAGAATGCCTATTTTAGTTTCTTCCTTTTTCTATCAAATTCAAAATACTGTCTGTGCTCAGCTATATAGCATCTGTGTGATTAATCCTTGTGAAAGCAAGGGAAATTGGGGGTAAAGATATTTTCAGCCTTGTAGCTAGACCCACCTCATTATGATTTTCAAGATCACCAATTCTAATTAAGCTACAGCATATTACAACTGTTTTTTTTTTACTCTGAGGGGGAGGCAGAATGACATTCGAGTTTAATTCTGAGAAAGAAGAGAAACATCGTGTGGAAAACTGTCAAATTTAAGGTATATGGCAGAAGTGACTAAAGAGCATAGAGGTGTTTTACACCTCAGTGACTCCCGCTAAGAAGCCCTCCATAGAAAAATTAGGCATATAACGAATTGTCCTACAGTTTTCTTAAATCCTCTCGTTCTGGCCCTCATTAATACAGGTTGTCCTTGACTTACAACAGTTTGTTTAGTGACCATTCAAAGTTACAACTGCACTGAAAAATGTGACTTATAACTGTTTTTCACAGTTACAACCTTTACAACATCCCTATGATGTTCTTTTCTTTTATGTACACTGAGAGTGTATGCACCAAGACAAATTCTTTGTGCGTCCAATCACACTTGGCCAATAAAAAAATCTATTCTGTTCTGCTCTGCTCTGCTCTGCTCTGCTCTGCTCTGTTCTGCCCTGTTCTGTTCTATTCTGTTCTGTTCCGTTCTGTTCTATTCTATTCTATGATAATGTTATCAACATTCAGATGTTTGGCAACTGGTTCATAGTTATGACTGTTCTGGGATCATGTGATCACTTTTGTGACAAACAAAGTCAATGGGGAAACCAGATTCACTTAACAACCAGGTTACTAACTTATCAACTAGAATGATTCCCTTAACAACTCTAGCAAGAAAGGTGTAAAATGGGACAAAAATCATTTAACAAGTACCGCATTTAACAACAGAAATGTTGGGCTCAATTGTGGTTATAAGTTTAGAACTGCCTGTATTTGGTGCATTACTTACATAACTTCTTTTTGCTTTCTTAAAGGATCATTTTAAGAAGGTGTGGGGAATATGAGTGCTTTGTCTCTGGAAAGCCCCAATTACCATCTCTACATTACCTTCTGCCCCAAAACAGGCCATACTGGTAATGGGAATGCAGAAGTACCTTAAGAGAAACCTATGATATCAAGAGGGTTGCAGATGAGAGTATGCTGGGTAAACTAAGGGCCCCTCTAAATGCTGCATTTTAATCCAAATATGAAAAAGTCCATGAAATGCAACTCAAATAACAAAAAGAGAAATCTGATTTCAACCGGGGGAGATCTTCAGAGAATCAACAGCAATACAGGCCCATTTCAATCCCATTGAAAAAGATTCATTTTTGACTTGAGGAACATTCTTCTGAAGCATTATTATCTACAGGGAGAAAAAAAGGATTGCAAACCTATTAGCAAAGTACCTCAGAATGAGCAAGCTAAATCAAATTATCTTAGAATTTGGCAACCTTGATGGTTCAGAAGCAAAATAGACTTGCAAGACAGTTTACATACACAGCATACTGTGACCTGGAACAAAATATGCTAGGCTTTTTCTTTTATACACACACAAGAAGCTCCATACAAACTCCTCCAGCTCTCCCTAGTTGCTAGGCAACTTGGAAACAGGACTCCTAATTAGGTTTGAACCCTGAATGAGTCCTGCTATTACACATTTAAGGATCTAAAAAGAAATTAACTCTTTGAATAGTCCTCAGCCATAGCTATTCCAACCAAACAATCTTTTAATAAACGAATATTATTACACTTTCTTTTACATCCATTGTTAACCATACTATTGCCTTTAGCCACTGTAGAATGACCCAGTCAAGGTCTTGGTAGGTATTGTGCCAAGGATGTCTCACAATGCCTACAAAAGCTTGCCTTGAATGAAGCTACAGTATACTGTTTCCCAAACGTGGTCAAATTATTCAGAATTGGATGAAAGTGGTTTTTCTTTGGATAATGAAAGACAAACTTACTACCCAATCACAAAAGAATTTAAGAACTTTCTCATTGGTGGTTTTTGATAATGAAGTTTGGGAAGCACTGTCATAGGTCTTCTCAAATTGTCATTGGGAATGTCTTCCATACTAAGCGCATCAAGTTCCACATGGCCACAGATGCATTTTGGAGTCTTTTCATGTTTTCTTTCCCAATCTTGGGTGAAGAAAGACATGGCACAGATTGAAAATATCCTGTTGATGCCTTGTTAAAAGTTTTTTTTTTAAACAGGCAGTTTTATATAGCATTCTTTAACCTTCTTCTTTGAAAACAGATTGAGACCAAGTAGTAGAGAAAATGTTTCATGTGATACTTTTGCATTCAGTCTTCAAGAGCTGTGTGAAATCTTAACAAATCATGTCCACCTTTGTGATAGTTAAAGCTTGCAAAAAGCATGTGCCATATTTGAGAATTCTACAATGATTAGAAGGAAGTGAAGCTTTTTTCTTGCAGAGGTCAAAACACCTCCAGAACAAAAACTGAACCACTTCATCTGTTTACTGTTGGTGATTCTTGTCAGTCCCCTGTTATTCCTCTTCCACATGTACTTCCATATGTACTTTTATGCAGAAATAATTACAGGGTACATGTGATCAAAGAGGGTGTTAGATTTTCAGTTTTACAATAAAAAATGACCTTACTATTTGAAAATATGCTTATGAGTTCTCTGAATGATGTCAGGAAGTAGCTTGTGTCTGTTGAAGCTTCATAGAATTCTATTTCCAAAATGTATTCCTTTTTGCCCTCAAAAAAATCTGAAACAACTAGTGATGTGTAAATTTATATTCAGACCAGGGGTGAAATCCATCTGAGAGGTTCTGGAGAACCAGTAGCAGAAATTTTGAGCAGTTTGCATAACTGGCAAATACCACCTCTGACTGGCCCTGCCCCAAAGTGGGATGGGAACGGAAATTTTGCAATATCCTTCCCCCAAGAGTGGGAGAGAATGGGGATTTTGCAGTATCCTTCCCCTGGAGTGGGATGGGAATGGAGATTTTGCAGTATCCTTTCCCTGCCATGCCCACCAAGCCATGCCCACCAAGCCACGCCTATAGAACCAGTAGTAAAAAAAATTGGATTCCATCACTGATTCAGACCGAATGTTGCCTTACAAATTGAAGTTCCACATTTGATGAAGGTATCTAGGCAAAGACTATTAAGAGATCTCTTTCTATCTGAAAATAGGTAGAGTAAATGGATAAGATCACACCCTTTCTTTATGATGACCTCCTCATGATGGAACTCCTTATCCCAAAGGTTCATAAAGTTTTCTTCTTTATGGTGCTCAGATAATCATTAAGGACAGTTTTATTTCACCAAATCTTCAACAGCAGTAAAGTGTTACAGTTACCCATTTTAGAGTGATCGATATATTATTATTATTTCTTTGTATAGGAAACAATATATTATTATTTCTTTTGTACTTTTGTGGTATAAACACTATTAAATAAGTAAATAAATATTCATGGCATAGAACACTGTTTTATATTATGCACTCTGACCTGAGAGACAAGATTTACAGATAATTAGAAAGCTTTGGGAAATGCATGTATTTTATGTTCTCCCCATCTCGCTTGGGTTTTGAAATAGAAATTGTATATCAATCATAGTAATAAACATTTACTAAAAGACAACAAAATAGTGATAATTGGACAGGGAATACATGTTCATGTTGAAAATATTCTCTGTAGCTACTCTTTTGTTTTACAAAGCAATGACAGCACACTATTATTTAAGGCTCTTAATAAAAATAGATGCACATACGGCCAGTATCCATTTGCTCCTTTTCATGTTACTTAATTCTGCTTTCAGAAATGTACTTTGCACATCATTAGATAGATGTAACGTGGGTAGACTGTTGTTGAGGTTGCTATGGTTACACTTTTTAATGAGTTTGGAGACTTTATTATCAAAGTTAATACATTCATAATTACTGCTTCTCTTTTTTACAGAACCCTTATTCTTTCGCTCCACCCCCATAAAAAAATCAGATTCATATTGAATTAAATGCCCACAATTTGAAGGACAAAACAGCAAACATGATGGACTAACCAGACACAGTGTGTGTGTGTGTAAATATTATGAGAAAAAATATCTCTATTAGCAAAATGCCATGTGCACAATACATTCATGTCACCCACAAACATTCACTATGTGATCCTAATCTACTTTTAAAAGAAATGTTCAGATGTAAGAACAATCACTTGCTGCCACAGCTTGATTCATATGATTAAGGCTTTCTCCATCTTTTTGCCAATTCACATTTTAGAACAAAGAACATTTATGACTAGAATTTTTCTAAAGAAGAACAAGAATTGAATCCCCAGGTGTTTTCATACAGCCAAGAGTCAAAATCAAAGCACATAAAATTATCCAACCTGATACTGCAAGTATGTATATTTATGAAGTGGTACTTTATTTTAGGTGCTGCTCCTCTAAAAAAAGTGGTTTTTAAAATTCTTCCATGTTTTATGAAGCAATCTTAGAAACCTGATAACTCGGTATCATTAAAGATTATCATAATGTGTTTCAAAACAAAGAATGATTGAATGAAAGAGGAATCACTAACAATGATTAAAATGTTAGGACCAGCATTCACAAAGTTCTTCATTTTTTAAAACTGAAAAATCCTAGGTTTTGACCACAGAAAAGCAGTCAGTAGTCCAGTAGAGACAGTAGTCCATAATGCCAATATTGTTCATGGAGAAAGAGTCGAAATTGGCAAAATAGTGGCCCCAGCTTTGCAAACCAAACCATGTAGCTTTTACTGGATATTTGCATTGTCATTTCACACATGCCACCTTCCATTTCAAACTTGGAATACTAGCAAGTAGACTCAATGATTCATATAGAAAAACAAGTTATAGGTACAGTAAGTGATAGGTTACTCATGTACAAAAGGGCAGGGCAACAACCATCTTGCAGATTTTGACACATATCCCTGCAGAGATGCTTGGAATCTCCAGTACAATCAAGAAATAAGAAAATCAGTTTTCACTTTTGCCCATGAGGCATTTCTAGTGAATTATTTAAATATATATATATAAACAGGGCAGATTTCTAATTCTCTGTGCAAATATGTGCATTCTTAAAGGGCAAGGGCCAACGAGCCAACGAGATTTGAGGTTATTTGCATTAATATCTTTACTTTTTTTAAAAAAAATTAAAATGCTAATTCCAACAGAGTCTGAATTATACCCTTCCTCTCTCCTGCTATGCTCTTAATGAAAATCACCTCCTACCCAATAAGCCCCTTAAAGCAACTGTACCCACACAGACTTCCAATCATATTTCATTTTTTGAATCAAATAGATATAGAAGTTACCTAAATGGAGAGGCAACTTCAGTAATATATATTACCCTGTTTCAATAAATACAATATGTTCCCTGCATTTCAAACTTTGAATTCTGGCAATCAGATGCCAAAAATTAATATCAGAAAGAACAAGCTGTAGGGCACAAAGTTGCACACAGCTCTCTTGAGGATTGTAAGGTCAAAGCTGCAGACATCCCCCCACTCGATTATCTTTAAGGTGCAAAGCATGTACTTAATACCACAGCTGTCTGATACTTATGAGCATGGCATTTTTGAATTAAATTTGTGCATATATGTCTTTGCAACTATATATGCAAAATAATATTTTGTGTGCAGTTAGGTGTCCTTGAAATGTGGGATTCCTAATTTCTTAAAGCAACTGTTTTACAAATTGTGATTAAGCCCTACCCCATTTTCAATTACTGTCTTCTGTGAATTTGGCCATAGTTAGCTAATTCAATCATTTTATTTGAGTAGTAAAACATTTTCTTTCTAAAATGTGACATTTATGCTGACCTTAAACCATTGCTGATATCAGCTTTCTAATAAGAAAAGTTTCTTGAAAGTTTTTATTTAACAGAAGGTTGCAACCTTGCTAGCCGTGCCAAAACTGAAAAAAAATGCCTTGTTTTACAATCCCATGCCTTTTTCAAAAACAAAGTTAATATAAATTGGAATATTTACTCATGATTTGTTTTAAAATATTGTATCTTAATTGCATGTTATTTCATAAGATGAAATGGATAGATTTGGAGTTTAGATATCGTAAATTAAGGTTTACATTTGATAAAAATGTGATTATAAAATATGAAGAAATAATAGTTAACGCTTTAAATTAAAATTTCTTGCATAACAAAGTTCATAATCCCAATCTTTTTAAAGAGGGTTTAAACAAATGGTATAATAATTGTTTAGCCATAGAACAGCCATAAACTATTAAAGATGTGTATATTATTGTTTCTCTAGCACAATCGCAGTCTACAATTTATTAAAGAAATTTGCATATTCTGGTTGCTTTTCTATTTGAAAAACTCAGTGAGAATGCTATTGGTCTCCTGACTATTTTCTAAATATTAATTCCCATCAAATAATATCTTCAACTGATTTTAAATATATATTCCACAATCTGCTTCTGAAAGAATTGTTAGACAGTAGTCTGTTTTACCCTTTATTTATTAACCAATTTATGAAATCTGTTGAAATTATGCAGTTATAAATATTCTGAGTATAAATAATTAGGAACAAGTCTAATATTTTATCTGTTGGTAGGAATATCCTGAAGGATGCAGATAAAACTTAAGCTTTGTTTATTGTTCAGAAAATATTTACATACTTGGAGATTATTATTTCTAGTAATCTTTGGTCCAATAATCTTTGGATTTAAAAATGATCCAAAAAGAACATATCTTTCAAAGTGAATGAGAACATTTCAATTCTCCCCCCCTCCCCCCAATAAAAGGGGAATATTAAAGAGGTGGACAAGATTACTTCTAAGATTGCAAAGAAGATGCAATGTGGTAAAAAAATGAATATTGTATCAAGGCTGATATACTACCTTTGTTGATTCTATTTGATAAATTACATTCTTGACTACTTTTCCTGCTAGTTACAACTTTCATATTATGAGCTTGAATTTAGGCATGACACAAAAAAGCAAAAATGCCAGTTGGAAGATTCTGCATTACAGATCTTCATCTGATGGCAATTTGGTCAGAAGACTATTGCAACCATGTTCTAAGTTGAAAGTTGTGATAGTGAAACATGTGAAAATCATGAAATTCTATTCAGCTTTATCGTCACTCTAATATTAATGTTTGTCAGGATTTTGTAAAAGATTTGATGGTGTTATCCATTCAGTTGTATCTGACTCTTGAATATTCTATGGGCCAGGTCTCTCTACATTTTCCAATCTTGCACTACTTCTTCAAGTTGTTCTATACTCTGACTGATGTCAGCTTTGGTGGCTTCCAATCATAATTGCTTTTTCCAGTGAATTCCCCACATGACGTGGCCAAAATAAGTGAGATGCTTTATAAATAAGTGAGATTTTGCCTTCCAGTTATGTGCTTCAGGACTTGCTTGTTGGTCACCTTTGCTGTCCAAGAAGTAATAGATGTAGGTGAATTATATGGCAAATCATGTATATCTTTCTCAGCTTTGACCATCTATCCTGTCTCTCATTTTGTGGTAAGCATCATATATATCCTTTTAGCCTACTCCTTTGTCAGGGAAATATGGACTACTATTGATATCAGATTGTGGGAAAGACATTGTTTCATTCAATAAAAGATGTTTGATAGAATCTCAATGAAGAAGGAGAAGGAGAAGGAGAAGGAGAAGGAGAAGGAGAAGGAGAAGGAGAAGGAGAAGGAGAAGGAGAAGGAAGGAAAATGAGATCACATAATAGTTTGCTCTGTTAATCATCAGTGAACAGCAAGCTTGAATACTGGGTTATTAAGTGATTTCTTGAGTAAATTGAGTTATTGTAATTTTATCTGGATGACACTAGAACTGACATTTTGAAGGCATTTAAGTGGCAGCAACAGAATATTCTTACTATACAGCCTGTTCACTTAACCAAGAGAAGCATTTTGTACTAATTTGTAATGACATCCTCAACAATACATACACAATTATACGCTAATGAAGAAATCAATATTTTAAACCAGGAATGACAGTACTTTGAAATAGAGGATGAAATAAGTGTTCAGTGTATCACCATCTTTTCAACTCATAGATCAGAGTTAACACAAAATCCTTCCCTCCACTGTTGTAAAAACTACAGTGCAATAGCATCAAATAAAAAGTCCAATATCCTTTATTTATTTAGTAATATAATTAATTAATACGCTGATAATTCACATAATAAACCAAACAGTTAGATGCATTGAATTTAATGCTGTTGTTGAAACTACATTTTCCAGAATACCGAGCCAGCAT
This sequence comes from Masticophis lateralis, assembly GCA_030761175.1. Classification (NCBI taxonomy): domain Eukaryota; kingdom Metazoa; phylum Chordata; class Lepidosauria; order Squamata; family Colubridae; genus Masticophis; species Masticophis lateralis. Next base: position 26,522,988 of record JAUDYJ010000005.1, read on the forward strand.
TTTATTCTAACTTACTTGGATTTGAGTCCTATTTATCCAGGTTTAAACTGACCAATCCTACTTTCTTATCTTGGGATTGTTATGACTCTTAAAATTATAGGCTTTACAGAAGGATTTATTACTGCATCAAATCAAATCAATTGGAGAAAATACAACTTCAGCAACAGAGTGCTCTACCCGACTCCATTGTTAAATCCTTAAACCTGCATGGCTTCAACTTTAAACTGTCTACCGTGGACTTCATCCCATTCCTAAGAGGTCCATAAAGGGTGCGTGCATAAGCGCACCAGGGTGCCTACCATCCCTGTCCTACTGCCCCCATTTCTTTGTATTCATTTCCTTCGTTCATGTTCATATTCATATTTATACCTGCTATCTTGTACATGTTTGACAAACAAACAAACCAACAAATATTTGCGCAAGCCTTTCAGCGTCAAAATGTTTTACAAAAGAGTGATTAAGGCACCAGGCTAGTATAGAAAGTTATTACCCACCTCTCCTAAAAGAATGAAATATTTTGAGAAATATTAAAAAGGCAGAATATAATATTTCCCTAAAGGAGAAACATGTTCTTGGAGAGCAGCCCCCACCTTTCTTAACAGCCCCAGCAGGACTGGGCCAGCCTATCTACAAGACAAAAGATCTTCAGTCTCAGGGTGATGGGATTCGCTCTCACTTAAGATCCAAACCAGGGCAAAGCCATTAAGACACAATAGGACTTGCCCAACACCCTTTCAGAACATAAACCTCTTCATTGCATCATCCAGCAAGCTTCAACCAAGCTTGACTCAGAAAACGTACAAGGTTAGCTATGACCCCTACAACAGCTAATAGCTTGCCCAGGAACAGAAAGCTCAAGGACAAGGCCCAGGAGTAGGTATAAATAACTCTCACTCTCTACTCCATCTGGTCAGCTGCCCAGGACCTCAAACCCATGTGGTCCTGTTTATCAATAAACCATCTTTCCAAACAGCCTCAATGACAACAGTAGAATTATATAAGATTGAATATGATCAGAATATCAATGCCAATATCATGATCATTTGTGTGATTGCATCTGGAATATTTTATGCACTTTTGGTTTCCACACTTAAAAAGGTTACTGTGAAGTTAGAGAAGTTTCAGAAGAATGCAACTAAAATTATTAAGGAAGTTGAGAAGCTTCCCAACTGAGATATTTGGGGCTTTTTAGCCTAGAAAGGAGGCAAATGAGAAGGAACATGATTGAGGTGTACAAAATTATGCATGGAGTGGATAATATAGGCAGGAAAAGCTATTTATTCCTTTCCCACATATTAGAACTAGAGGCCATTCAAAAAATCAAGTCCTAGAAGAATCAGGACAGACAAAAGAGGTTTTTTTTCGTTTACTCAACACATAATTCAACTCTGGAACTTGCTACTATGGCTAGTTTTTAAAAAAGACTTAGGCCAGTTCATGGTGATCAATGGCTAAAGACCATCTGCTGGAAGATAGCATTTTCCTTGTGCAGTTGTCTGGCCACTGTGAATCTGATTAGATTGGCCACTGGATTAGATAGATCACAAGTCTGATCCAAAAGGCCCCTGATCATGTAATATTGTAGTGTGTATATATTTTATTTAAGTGTTCCTTACCTAATCTTCGTTTAACAGGAAAAAAATGTCATGTATCTGTTGAAACAGTAAGATTCCTTCAACAGTAAGACTCCTTCAACAGTTAACCCTGTTCAAATAGACAATTTTAAGTTACTATCTCAGTGTTAATTATACTGAATATGAACTCTTAATGAGACAGCAGTAAATTAGCATGTTAAAAGTAGAATAAATGTCAGCATATATATTGTACCTCTGCTCTATGGTCCATATCAGCAGATCAATGTCTTAGCCTGTTTTACTGTTTTATGCTTGTGTCTATTTTTGTTTGCAATATGGAGCTTTTATATGTAACTGCCTTTCATGGAAATAATTGTTAACATATTTTAAATGAGAATTACATTCTTTGTGACTTAAATTTCTCAAATACTGGCCTTTTCTAAACATTAATCTCCTTAAGTAAACTTTTATCCTCCCCATACTTTAACAGATTTGTTTTTGAGGGATGGGAATGATGTTCAACTTGTTTACTTCATCAAATTCTTTCACAGAAAATGGTGTATATGTATGTGTCTATATCTCTGAAGCTTTTATCACAAAAAGTTACGAGAAGAATCAGCGCAGTGCCCATCTTTGTTAAATCAATTTTGGACAAACCCCAGATCTATGACACAATCTTTCTCCATTCCTGCCTACAGACTTATTTATTTACTTAAACCATTTGTTTCTCCTTCACCGTAAAAAATGCTTTCATGGAATTTAAAATATATATATTTTAAATTTTGGCTCTTGGACTTGACTTTCAAGATATCTGAATTTTTTTACACATTTTCTAGGACTACCAGATCTCTGCTGAAAAGCTTCAGATGACCACTGAATGGAAGCAAAAGGTGTTTGTAACTTTGGAGTGATCTGTTGGTTGTCAGACCAGATGGTGGCTTTAATATTTGCTGATTGTCCATAAACTCAGATCCAGGAAATTTCATACGATTGTTAAGATTAAATAAATATCATATTTATATTTTATAATGATGTCTGTATGTGTATGTATAGATATCATTAGATACACACAGATAAGTTACAGACATACACATAGACACATTTAGTCATAAATTCCTATAATTACTTATTAAGTAGAATAATGACTTCTTACGACATTAATTATAGCATAGTCCAGAGATTAAATTTCATTCCAGTAAAATTCTTTTATTAGTACATCTCACAAATATGCAAAATACTTTAAAAGGTCAAAATATCTGTATTTTAAAGTTGTGATTGTAAACATCTAATATTTTGCCAACATCAATTCTAGCAATGCCAACCATAAATTATGTTAGCCAATGTTATAATATATTCCTGCATCATTATTAGATTTATTAATTTTATTGACAGAAAAGATGTGCTTTCATCTGTTACTCAGAATATGGATGAGGAGATCAGTAAAAAATATTAGTTTAAAATTTTTATTTCAGTAGAACCAGCTATATTTTAAGTCTATTATTAATTCTTTTTAAAGAAACAGGTATGAAGTTCTTGACTTCTCAAAATTTTAGATAACATGTACTTCTGGGTGTCTGGATTTTTATTTTGTTATATATTGTATATTTAAGTGGGGGGGGGGTCCCTTCCTTTTTCTGTAGACTCTAACTCTTTTCCTCAGTCACATGTGTCAAAGAACATAGCACTTGAAGTAATGTGTTTTCCATATTTTAAGCCTGCAAAAAATTGATGCATTTGAGTAAAAGTACTGTATAAAGATGTATTATCTTATTGCACCAGAAGGCTGCCTTCAAGTCAAATTTTCAGTTGGAAAATTGCATGTAGTAAATTTTATGTGACAGAATGCTATTCTCTATAATGGAATAAAATAAAATAAAAAATACAATTGCAAGCACTATATCTGTCAATTTGGTTCATTTTATGACATTTTAGCTTTGTTTTATGCACATGAGTAAGCTAATGTATGAAAATTATCATCTTTCTTGCTATGACATTTTGCTTATCCTTTGCTGCTCTTTTAAAGTAGAGGCTTATCTGTAGCGCTGTTTAGTTAAACATCAGCGACCCGAGAGAGGACCTCAGTAAAGGAGTGACATAGTGGTTTACCATTCCTTTTCATCTCAGCCAGAACCTGGGCAGATAACAAACCAGATGAGAAGCAATACATTAACACATAATCATAATAAGGTGGAGTACTGTTGAGTAGTTCCTGGTCCAGGAAAGTGGTGATCAAACAAATTCTTGAAGAGGTCACACTCATCTTGAAAAATCAACTTCACTGTTTGGAGGTGTTCCTTGTGCCAACTATTCTCCCTATAAACACAAATGGTTCTTCTGGCCAAGAACTCCACATATAGATTTTTTTAAAAAATTTGATTTATATGCCGCCCTTCTCTGGAGACTCAGGGTGGCTTACAGTGCATTAAGCAATAGCCTTCATACTTTTGTATATATTTTATACAAAGTCACCTTATTGCCCCCACAAACTGGGTCCTCAATTTACCCACCTTAGAAAGGATGGAAGGCTGAGTCGACCTTGAGCCTGGCTAGGATTGAACTTGCAGAATTACAGGCAGCTGGATGTTAATTGCTGCCTTTAGTAGGAGGCATTAGCCCCCTACGCTACTCAGGCTCCTTAACGAGCCTGATTGGGTCTTTTCTTAGTGATGAAAACGTAATATGATTTATACATGAACTCATAAACTGCTTACTGCAATGCATTATGGGACTATTTTTGAAAACATTTAAAGATACCAATTAATCCAAACTAGCACTTGTGCTTAATGAGATACAAGTGCTTTGATAGCTGTGTAGGCTATCAAGCCAGTTCTGGGTCCTTTTCAGAGTGCTGATGTTAATCTTTAAAGTCCTGAATATCTTGCTACTAGGACATCTCAGGAGAACTTCCTCACATTTCAGTCAACTTGAAGGCCATCTTTAGGTGAGTAAGACCTTCTTAGTTATAAGTGCCATTTATAAGAATGTTCTTCCCGGACAGCCATGCCTGGGACTCACATTAATCTCTTTTTAGGATTAGGCTCTTTTACTAGCAAGGTTTATACTGAGTATCTCCATTATATGCACTCATATGATGGTGATAATGTTATCCATTCAGTTGTGTCCGACTCTTGGCGATTCTAGTTTTTTTGTTTTTTGTTTAAATATTTTTATGCTTTATTTTAAATAAATGTCTTGCAGTTCATGAAAATAAATTAAATGGAAATGTAATGATATACAATAAATGGTACGGTATAACGTAATTGTAACAAAAACCCTGTAATTGTAACAAAAACCATGAATCCATGACCTAGAGTCTAGAGCAGGGGTGGGCTTCAAAAATTTTAGTAAGGGGTTCTCTGCCCAATTGCTGGGTGTGTGTGGTCATCGAAGGATGGGAGGGAGGGAGGGAGGGAGGAAGATTTCTTTCTAAAATGACTCTGAGCTGATAGGAAATGCTAGCTGGCTGCAGCTCATGATTTCTCTGGAACAGTATATGATATATCCTGAACTATCAAACATCTTGGATTATTCTCATCAATTAATCTTCTATAAAACTGATACCTATCACTAAGACCTATGATCACTGTGATATTTTCCAACATATTATTGACATAAGCCCTCACCTGAAAATTAAGGAACTTATATTTGATCTAATGTTTAATAGACATATTTCATTTCATTGTGAAAACAGATCATCTTTGTTATAATAACAAATGTATCTCTGAGGGAGATAAGGGTGGTTCAAAAATATGAAATTAGATAGATAGATAGGTAGATGGATTGATGGATGGATAGATAGATAGATAGATAGATGATAAATAGATTATCTAACTATCATCTATCTATCTATTTATTTTTAAGCCATTAGACAGATCTATCTATCTGTCTACCTACCTACCTACCTACCTACCAGATAGTTAGATAGATAGATAGGTAGGTAGGTAGATACAGTAGATAGATCTGTCTAATGGCTTAAAAATAAATCTGTCAATTAATTTGATGTTCCAAGACTAAACTGGCTAATTGAAATGTTTCATAGAGCTCCACAATGTTCCTCAGTCAGATGAACTGAGGTAATTAATTCCAAGGTGTAAAACACTTTGTTAAAGCAAGGACACCTGCCTCTCAAACCTCTAATTGCGAACCTACAGCAGTAGGACAATAGAATGGGTTTGGTGTAATTGATAATGTTTTATGTTCTATGTTTAAAATATGGGTGAATAAGGAACTGGAAACGAAATCCTGCAAGAAATAAGTACATTCAGCCTTGAGAAGAAAAGACCAAGGGCAATATGATTCCATTCATGAGGTACCTGATATGGCTGTGCAGTCTTTGAAATTGATTTTGGAAGAAGTCTTTTAGACTTTAAGTCAAGTACAGCAGCTGTCTGCTATTCATTAGAGCAGGCTTTTTTCCAGGCTGCTTTTATGAAGTGAATAATCATTAAAGCAGAACCTATTTAATGCAACTCTTAAAACAGCAGCATTTTCTTTTACAGGCATTCATGAGGAAAGAAAGCTGTGCTTTAATGAACAGCAGAAATGTCAAAAATACTTCTTCTGAATCATTTATGAAGCTTGCCCTGACCTAGTATCTGAAAGGAGCCCATGTAGAAGAAAGCAAAACTCTGTTCTCCATCATTCAAGAGTGATGGACATGAAATTGGCAGATTGTGGTTGAATGCCATGCTACCTGCAAGACAGTTGGATTTATGACAGTCAATTACCATAGGACATGGTAAATTTCCCTTCGATGGAAATGTTCAAGCAAAGCTTTGACCACCACACATTAAATATAAATCAGGAGTGGTGCCCATGTGGAGAGTCTCCATGTCCCAACTGGTCTTTCCAACTTTGTACACCTATGATTTTATTTCTTCTAAGTAGTTCAGGTAACATATATGGTCCCCGCACTCCTATTCTGTACACAAAACCTGTGATAATTTGTTGCATAGTATGTCATCATGGGATGGAAATGTGGGGTGTACAGATGCTGGCTATTAGCCAAACACTTTCCCAGGAAAACTGCACTGTCAGTTTAGCCATACAATATTTAGAAAGCCAAGGAATTTTCATAAATCAGGAAAAGATCTTGGGAAATGAGCAAGACTTTGGGAATGCAAATGAATCCCTAGAAGAAATTATGTATATTGCCTTTCTTATATCAAAATTCCATTGTTTTTGCTATTTTGCTCCATTAAGTAGTATACTCTAATAGCGTGACTGACTCACAAGGCAAATTTGTTATACCCCAAGAAAGACTTGGTTGATGTATCTGATCACATGTATATTTAATTTATGTAAATCAATAAACAAACTCCAAGTCTTTTTAGGTCTGACTTTGTCTCCAACACTATCAATAAACTAATTTCTGCTTTAATGTATATTGCACTAGTCTCCAGCTAAAATGGGCTCCTAAATTATCACTATCCTACCAATCAAGAATATATAGTCATCTCTAGCTTTTCCACCTTTTCTGAAATTTACCTCAGTAAATACTGTTAGCACATCTAAGAAAGATAGATTTCCATTTCACCAGTGGTGAGGTCTAGGTTTTTTAAAAAGGTGATAATTAAAATAGACCGAGGAGTTCAAATCCAATTCAAATTCAACAATACTTCTCTCTTAGGAGATTGTTTTCAAATAATATTAGTGCAAGACTTGTTAATACATCTAGATTGAAAGATAACCATCTGGGATTAGTCTATCATTTAAATGTATAACCCTGTTGACCTGAGAGTGGGCTTCAAAAATCTGAATATCTGAACTAAAACATGAGAGTTCATAAGCCTATCCCAAAAGGAGCACGGCTGAGCTTTCACGTGACTTTATTGTATCCCTTCTACTGTGCCTTTCTGCTGCTCAGTGACATCATTATGTCAGAAATAAACTAACAACACAGGCAGCAAAGCAACAATGGGAAGGATTCTTATCATAAAAGAGGGTTTCCTAATTTCCTTTTGAGGAAGGAAACTTGCTGAACTGGCAAGCAGTGACAACACTGAGGATTATTCATCCCAGAAAACAACCACGAGCATGTCTTTCTAAAAGAATTATTTTGTTGATTATAATCTAAGCATTTCAATCCACTAAATGGTGAAACTGAGCTTTGTGTTAAATTCTACTCTTTTAAAATGGTACTTTTAAACATTTCTAATATGATAATTTAGAAATGAACTCTTCATAGCCTTTCTATTACTCATTTCTACCCCACTCTTTTTTAAGGATGTCCTTTCATGATTACAGGATACTCAATAATAACAGAGGAAGATTGGCACATTCTCCCTGAATGCAGCATCACCTGCATCTTAAAATAGTTCAGTGATTTCTATGGCAGTTTCCCGATGTCAGTGTGCTATTTTTCAAAACAAAAAAGTTCAATCATTTGCAATTTAAAGGAAAACACGCCTTAATATGCATTAGAATTAAATAATAATCTGAAGCAATAGGCTAGAGAGATGTAAACCACATCCTTATTATCAAGCATTTGTTGTATATTTGTAAAAGTGACATAATTCAAAATTAGAACAGTGTTTTTGAGGAACAATAGAAAATAAGTAGAAAGAATAACTAGCAATGAAAGAAACACTTTTTGCCTTAATAAAGCAGATAATTCCTGCCAAATTTTATTTTCCTCAGTCTTGTCTTTATCCCTTTTTATTTGTTTGATTTATTTTTAATGGCCTACCCAATGTTATGATTACAAACTAAGAATAAAAAATGAAAAAAATAGTTTAAAAAAAAATCTCATGATCATGCCTGATTTTTAGTCTTTAAATTAAATTCATTTCTATGCGTACCTTTTCGTAATATAGGAATTAAAAGAAAACCAGAAAGCTGCATACAAAATTGACTTCACAAAGGGACAGATATGAAAATTTGTGATTTTCAAATTAGATGCATTTCATTATTATACAATTATAGTATGTCCTTATTCTTAGCTGAAGGACTGAATCACATATGCCTGGCAAACCTATGGCAAACCTATGGAATGCATGCCAGAGGTGGCACACAGCACCCTCTCTGATGGCACATGAGCCGTCACCCCAGTTCAGCTCCTCCACGCATGTGCACATGCCTCCCGCTGGCCAGTTGGTCTTTGGGTCTCTGTCACATATATGTGGGGATGGGTCATGTGCAGGGGGTGCATGTACATGCATGGGGGGTGGAGCACATGTGGGGCACACACATGCACACACATGCATGCACGGGGGCACGTGTCAGAGGGTGCATGTGCATGAGCTGAGAGTGGGGGTGCAGGCGGTGGCTGTGCACACATTGGAATGTGTGTATGGAAAGACTTTGGCGTGGCATCTAAAATGCTTTTTATCTCAGGTTTTTTTTTCCAGTGCTAAAGACAAATCAGCAATATTTATTATAGTGGTTATGACACACTATTGTATGCTGACTCTGCTCACTGCCAGCAGTTTGATCCGGACCAGCTCAAGATCGACTGAGCCTTCTATCCTTCTTCAGTTGGTAAAATGAGGGCCCAGATTGTTGGGAGTAATATGTTGACTCTGTAAACAGCTTAGAGAGGACTGTAAAGCACTATGAAGTAGTATATAAGTGTAAGTCCTATTGCTATAGTTAATATGATCACATATACAGATGTCATGACCATGAAGGGGGATATTTTACACCATCAAAATTGGAGTTTTCACCATTTCCAGTTTACATTCACTGGAATTTGATAGCTTCTAGTTAGTGCTAATTGAAAATGGCAGCTGTGTTAGTTGTATGACATGTTTAACCAAAGAAAAGCTACCAGTGATGGATAAGAAGACATGGGGGATGAGGAAAGTAAGAATAACATCAATATGATATGGAAAAGAAGTTTTATTGTTGTGCATTCTTATCTTTTACTTCCCCCAGGGCAAATCACAATTTTGGTTTGTGGAATCTTGTCAATCTGTAAAGTTTATCCTGAGCAAATAAATTCAGTGGTCACTTTCTTAGCTGGTTATATAAAAAGGCTCTTTGTAGGTTGCTGACATTCAGAATGCAGCCAATTAAATCTGAGAGGTGAGAATTCTCTTGAATGCATTTTATGACTTATATCAGCAGGTAAAAAATGTTTTGACAACTGAGATGGTGATGCGTGAAGCCAGCATAATTCCACTGAGAGTGGCAAATATTAGCTCTGTAGCCTGCTCACTGTGCTAACATTTCAGTCTGCAAAGAATAAAAATAAAAAGAAGCTACAGCTCTGGAGACACACTGTGAGGAGATAGGCTGTGGAGATGAGGTGCCATTTTAATGTATTCAGTTTTCTGGGTACAGATTGTCATGCCGAGATTTCAGTCAATCAACTTCTAACTAGCACTAACTGTGGTGTGAGCTCTTACCCCTTTTTTCCGGCTGCAAATATTAGTGCTTAAAAATACCAAATCAAAACAACTCACACAGCTGGAATCTCTACCATAATTACAATGGACAGCTGGGCTTCAGCATTGGCTGTAGCTGTGAGGAGGGCATGTGTATTCAGGTGTTCTGTTATTTGCTTACAGTGCAGTGTTTAGTTCCCGGTTGGCCTCCTCTACCTGTGAGACACTGGCTACAAATACAGGTAAGATCTACTTAAAGAAAGGGGAGGTATTTGACAAGCAGTGACATCTGCCATGTCCACCATACCCCTGCTGTGATGGAGTGAAGGGGAACGAATTTTGACTTTAGGGTTTTTGTATTTTATGCAGCTGCTCAAGCCACAAAGCTCAGGCACAGCCCCCTTTTTGAGTAAAACAACAACATCCATTTTCTTACATTTTTAAAAAAGTCATTTTTTTAAAAATTCAGTTCAGTGTCATATCTCATATAAGCACATTTGATAAATCTAGGCTTATACAAGTGTTAAATGACCTGACTCATTTACAGCTTAATTTGTTTTCTCCATATGCATGGTAATTCAATGCACTTGAAGGGAATGAAATGGAAAAGAAGAAATAGTTATTTGACAGACATAGTATAGAGGAAAAACTGCATTTATCCATTCATCCAATGGTATGTGTTCTTTCAATGTGGTTAGCCGTGAACAGTAATCTGTGGCAGATTTATATGGGCATTATATCATTGTATCCTATCAGTATGGCTAGTTTCTCCTTCAGGAAACACATGATATATGCTTCATCCTACCTTTTTAATATTTCGGTGTTCAAAACCATTCTTCCTTGCCTATTGTTAGAATGAGTCAGCTCTGTGTGGTGTATTGCATTTAAAACCTGTGAGGTTACAGTGCTCCTTATTGGTGTGCATCTCCTGCTAATATTTTAATACAGTTCTTGACTTATGTTTTCTGAGCATCAGTTTCATTTGGGACAAAATGCCATCTTTTGATATTTCTTTAAAATATAGGTGATATAGGTTCTTGCATTTCTGTGTGTAACTGCAGGTGTCTGTATATAAAAGCCAAAGATGCAGCTTTCAATATTGGAGAATGTAATTATCATAAATAGTGACCAGATGAAACTGTAAGTGGATAAAGCAGTAGAGATTGCAGTAAACATCATATTAATTTAGGACTGTGGCCAAGATCTCCCAGTTGGACCATTTGTTTTCAGTATCTTATGTTGCCATGGGCTGCTTCAGTTCAGTTAGCAGACATGAGATTTTGTAGTACTGAAATAGATTTTCCTCTGTCTACTATTAGAACAAAATTCCTGAATGAGTCATTATCGTATCATACTTGTTGGCTTCCTGGATGGATCTAAACTGGCAACTATTGCCTATTAAAGATCATCATCATATACATGTGTGGTCAAATATTTTGTGCTCATTGGCAAAATAGGGGGCTACTGAAAGTATGAGGGGATGAGGTGGCTTAGTGATTGAAGACGCTGAACTTGTTGGTTGGAAAGCTGACAGTCTGGGTTCAAAACCTGAGCTCTGTGAAAGAGTGAACTTCCTCTACTTGTCCCAGCTCCTACCCACGTAGCAATTCAAACACATGCAAATGCGAGTAGATAAATAGGTACCACGGTAGTGAGAAGGTAACAATGTTTCGTGCACCTCAGTCATGCTGGCCACATAACTACAAAAATGTCTTTGGACAATGCTCAACAAAGAAATAGAGATGAGCACTGCTCCCTAGAGTTGGAAATGGCTAGAGAGGGGAAATTTTTACCTTTAATACTTATGAACTTTGTTGAAAATGGCTACATACAAGCTATATACATGTATATATATATTAAACAGATACCTTGTGTATTCTTTTCCTGTACTATATAACATTATACTAGTTGTGCTTGATACACTTCTTGTAAAATATTAATTGCATTTATAGAATTTAACATTTTGTACAGAGACATCATTAGAATTATAAACATTTAAAAGAATAGTAAGAATCCAAAATATTACCTTTCTCTCTTTTCCAATTTCCACAAATATTATAGAGTTTGATATTCATTTGTGAGGCTCTTAGCTATTTCAAGTGTCCAGGCATCATCTCAAAATCTAAAAACTGCATATAAACATGTAGGAGAACCATCCCTATTAAGAATAACTATAAATATTTTTGTACACACATATTAAAAATACTTCATCATTTTCTTGAAGATCTGACCTTGTTTCAAAAACCATTGAAATAAAATCATAGGACTCGGATATCTACAGGACCGCCTTCTGCTACCAATAACCTCCCACCAACCAATGCGGTCCCACAGAGAGGGGCTCCTCAGGGTGCTGTCAGCTAAATAAAGTAGGCTGGCGACCCCAGGGGGAGAGCCTTCTCTGTGGGGGCAACCACCCTCTGGAATGCACTACCCCCTGGGATATGTATGATTCCCGACCTCCGTACCTTCCGCAGGGCCCTAAAGACCCTGCTATTTCAACAGGCTGGCCTGGCTGAATAAGAACTGATGGGATTTTAAACTGGGGGTTTTTAAATGGACTAGGCCAATTGTTTAATTCTTTTAATTGGTTTTAATTTTTGTATGACTTGGTGTTTTATTATGGCTGTACACTGCCCTGAGTCCTTCAGGAAAAGGGCGGTATACAAATCTAATAAACTTAAACTTAAACTTACTTAAACTTAAACTTAAAGTGTATTAGTTATATAATGTTTGAAATTTTCATAAATATCTGCATGCAAGATTATTTTCAAGAATGTCTCCAATTACAACAACACATATTGATGTATCCTTCTCTAATACTAACTTTTCCTAATAGGGTGTATTTTTATGGATTGCATTTCCATATATTTAAAAAAAATATTTTTCTATTTCTTGGACATATAGTTGCAGAAAATAAATGAAGTGTGACCTATAAATAAATAAATAAATGCACACAACTATTGCCTTCCCCAATCTGTTATTCCTTTATTATTTATAGAATACATTATACACTCTTTATTAAGCTATATTAATCTTCATGTAACACTGAGAACTGAGAAAATATAACTACTAAGATTGAGGCAAGGCTGTTCCAAGCAAAATTCATGTAGTAATTACTTAAAGGTTTTGAAACCTTTCTGTAAAACATATTTCACAGTAGTAATTCCAGGCCTGAATCACATATTAAAAGTTATGTATATTCATCAGTGCCCCAAGAACAAAAAAATAAAACCCATTTTCCTGAGCCCTTTTCCCTTTATTTAATGCAAAAAGATAAGCCTTAGCCTGATATCATATAGTAGACTCATAAAATACAATGTTCTTCAGGATAAAACTGTCAAGTTGTCCATTGATTGTGAAATTAGGTTATACTGAGTACAACTGCATAGTTAGTTCTAAAAGGAAACTGAGCACATCCGGTATAATCCCATGACTGGCTCTATAGTTAGGAGCGGGATATGTCTGTGGCAATCCTGCCTCTGAAAAATTACAAGGGTCAGCAAACCAACTGGGGGAAATAGCTACACACCAGAACTCTGTTTCCTCTTTTCACAGCATTCTTACATGCTAATAAACAAGGAACTACTTCATCAACAATTATTTTTACCTTCTGTTCAAAGCTCCCCCCATGATATTATTGAAACAATAGAAAAACTTACTTTACCTCATCCAAAGACAGTTCATTTTGCTCTGGATAAGTTTTATATTTTCACTTATCAATGGAGATAAGGCAATGTCTCTGCTTTTTAAACCAATTGTCAGGAATTTTAATTGCAGTAAACAGCTAGGAGTTGTTGTGCATAACATGCAGTTGTATGTACTGGAGAAGATATGATAGACTTGCCAGGTCAAGAAAGAGAAAACAGGTGTTGTAAATCACTGTTGAAGCTGTATGGGTGAATACTGTAAATTAAAATGTGGTTAGAATTCCACCAGCAACAGGAACAACAAATTTTACTACTGTATGGTGTTCAACTATAATAAATATAATTTATTTATTTATTTGTTTATGTTTAAATAAAATAAAATATATTTATTTGTTTATGTTTAATAATTTATGTTTATTTATCTAATATCAGGGAAATACACAAACACATATCTCATACATATATAAAATTTTATTTGAAAAACTTACAGTAATCAAAACTAATACAAATTAATCTTGGAAGGTGAAAGGAAAGTAAAAGGAATAAAGAAAGAAAAGAAGTAAAGAATGAAATAAAGAAACAGAAAAGAAATATATAAAGAAATGACTTCCAAAACAAGTGTAAATAAGTTTAGTAGCTCTTTACTTCCTACAAGATTAGAAACAGATCTCTCTTTTTCCCACAACCTAGCCCTTATCTATAAGCAAATGCATAAGATGTCAACTTTTCAATTCTGGTGGCAGCAAAATGTCTGAAAAGGATTGCCAGATTTTCATAAACACATGCTTTATAATCAAATAAACCAACTTTATATACCTTTTACTTCTGAAAATCTTAATATTTAATTCATTTAAATATTGTCATAGAATTTGATCTCTCCAATTCTTACTTGCATAGTGCATAGGCTTCTTTGAGGTTTTAATAAGTTTCTTTGGTAAATTCAAAAAAGGCACTATCTAGGTCAGGGCTGTCAAACTTGTGGCCCACAGGCCAGATGCGTCACATGCTGGCCCCACCCCAGCCTGGTTTAGGAAAAGGGAAAAAAGTCCTGATACATCATGTGACGCCACCGTGACACCGCGAGTTTGACACCCTTGATGTAGGTCATTCTCTTGTTTTATCATTTGCATTTTACTTTTTAAAACTTCAGCCAGCTTCTTTTGTATAGCCAGTAAAAAAGTTCTTATCTGAGATGATATCTTGGTCTGTAAATTATATTTACATTTTAAATGCCTCTCTGTCTTGTAATCCACTTTCTTAAATCCAATATTTTTTGTTTTGATTTTACTATCAGCAAATTTTGTTTCAATCTGCCATCCATAACTTCCTTTAGAAATAGTCTATTCATAGAAGTAGACATAATTACTGATAATATTGATATTGTGTCTACTAATTTCTATGTATTAATTTATTAGATTTTGTTTTATTCCACATTTATTATTTCCATAAGTAATTCAAGGTAGTAAACATACATAATACTCCTTTCTCCTATTTTCCCCACAACTTCTGCATTTCAAATGTTCTAATATTTTGTGTCATTTTGAAATCCCAATCTTAATCTAAACCAAAGGCAGGTTTTTTTTTTCTTGTTGCCAGGAGTCTTTAGTCTCCTCCTGTGTCCAATTTAAATAGCAATGTCTCTAATCTCTGTTATGATTTACAACAGACAAAATAAGTCTGCTATAAAGCTGTCTATTTTATATGGTTAGTTCCAAAATCTTACACTAAAAGTTTCAATAATTTTTCTGAACCCTTACTTCATTTTTTACTTTCTTGGTTCAAAATCTCATTTAGTTTTTTGCCATTTATTTCAAATTCTTTTACATTTAAAAACTTACCCTTAATTTTTCTTTTGTTCAGAAATGAAGATAGCTTACCAGGTGGTTTTTCAGATTTATAATTCCAAAGAGTTCTAATAGCATTAAGATGGTTAGAGAAGCACAATTTCCAAAAGTGATTAGAAGTGAGGGTAGCAAAAAAGTGCAGAGAAGAGCAACCAGGATGATTAGGGGACTGGAGATTAAAACATATGAAGAACGGTTATAGGAGCTGGTCATGGCTAGTGTGGTGAAGAGAAGGAACAGGGGAGACATCATAGCAGTGTTCCAATATTTGAGGGGCTGCCATAGAAAGGAAAGGGTCAAGTTATTTTCCAAGGCACCTGAAGGCCAGACAAGGAATAATGGATAGAAATTAATCAAGGATAGATTCAACCTAGACATAAGGACAATCCATCAATGGAACAGCACCCTTCAGAAGTTGTGGGAGCTTCAACAATAGAGGCTTTCAAGAAGAGATTGGACTGCCATTTGTCAATTTATTTATTTATTTATTTATTTATTTATTTATTTATTTATTTATTTATTTATTTATTTATTTATTTATTTATTTATTTATTTATTTATTTATTTATTTATTTATTTATTTATTATTGGATTTATATGCCGCCCTTTCTCCGTGAGGACTCAGGGCAGCTCACAACAATAAAACCAGTCAAGGTTAAAGTTCAAACACTAAAAACTAAAATTCCCATTAAAACTCCATTCAGTCCAATAATTGTGTAGGGTCTCCTGTTTGGGCTAGATGATTTACAAGGTCCCTTCCAACTCTGTTAATCTGTAATCTGTAAATTTAGTGTCATTTAAAAAGCTCTGCCCTATAGTTCTAAGCACTCAAACATATGGGAGACTGTTGGCTTTCAGTCTCCTCACAAGGAGCAGCCATAATCAGATGTGGGCAGGTTTTAAAGAATCAGTCTACTCATCAATTCTTCAGTCTTTACCACATTTTCAACTCTCCCCAGAGATGGATTTACCTCCACCAGAAATCCAATATCTAAAGCATGACTTTTTTTAAAATTTGATTTATATGCCGCCCTTCTCCGGAGACTCAGGGCAGCTTACAATGCATTAAGCAAAGGCCTTCATACTTTTGTATATTTATCTTTATACAAAGTCAGCTTATTGCCCCCAACAAACTGGGTTCTCAATTTACCCACCTTATAAAGGATGGAAGGCTGAGTTGACCTTGAGCCTGGCTGGGATTGAACTCGCAAGTAATTGCAGGCAGCTGGATCTTAAATGCTGCCTTTGTAGGAGGCATTACCCCCCTACACTACTCAGGCTCCCTTGTGCTGCCTTTAAAATCTCTTGTTTAGGTTGTGGAAAGTTAAAGGAATTAATGGAGGAAATGGGAACAGACACTCAATTACAAGGGAGACCTGATTGGCTAACCATTCTCTATGCTCAGCTATTGGCTAGATGAAGTAAGCAATGATTGGCCAGTGGTTTTCTGTGAGTGCTCAATTCACTAAAACAGAAACATGCTTCATAATATTCTGAAGTCAGAACAGATCTGAAAACATTCCAAACCAGGTAATTGGTTAACTCTCCTTAGTCCTAACATGGAGACATTACAGCAAGTTTAAGAACCTCCATCTCTGCCTTGATAGTTCCTGTTCCCCCAACTATCCTGGATCATGTGGTGGAATGAAAAAGGGGGTCACAAAGTACCCCACTGAGTATACCTACAATAGCACTAACTCCAATTGGGCTGCTAAAAATGTACATATTTTCCAGTAGGGCAGGAATTTAAGGTGAGAAACAGAGATGGACAGCTTCCTGGTCTTTATATGGTAACTAGAAAAATTAACTAAATGGCTGGCTCTCAAATGGCAAATACCAGAGGTGGGTTTTAGCAGGTTCTGACCAGTTCTGGTAAATTGGTAGAGGAAATTTTGTGTAGTTCAGAGAACCGGTAGAAAAAATTCTAACTGTCCCCACCCCCATCTATTCTCTGCCTCCCAAGTCCCAGCTGAGCGGGAGGAAATGGGGATTTTGCAGTATCCTTTCCCTGGAGTGGGGTTGGAATGGAGATTTTACAGTATCCTTCCCCTGCCATGCCCACAAAGCCATGCCACGCCCACTAAGTCACACCCAAGAACCTGTAGTAAAAATTTTTGAAACCCACCACTGGCAAATTCCACAAGCCCATAAAAATAATTCTGTTGCCTGGGAGAAAAGATAGTATAGCACAAACACAATCACCATACTATAAACTTTACTTTTGTTAATGCCAAACGTAATCATATTTTGCCATACGGTATTTAAAACACATTAGAAATAATATCATTTGTATGCTGCTTTTATAACCATCCAACGAACAGGATACATAACATAACATAAGGCTTTACAGCATCTAGAAAGTATTATGATCCCAGCAGAAACCCCTTTTAAAAACTCTTTAGTTCCCAACAGGCTTTTGGAGAAAAATTCCAGCATTGAGATTTTGAGATTTTCATATAACTCAATGCTCAAAAATAACATCTTTAGTATTTTAAATGACAATCTGAAAGGAATTGTTGGAAAAGTCTGACTTGACATCAGCGTAAGAAATTGATATCTGCAAAGCAGAAGTAATCCTATGACCCTGGTAATGATTCCAGAAATCAATATCTTTGCCATTCAGCACAACAGTCCTGTATTTGTTGAGAAAGAAAATCCCAGGGGCTACTTCAGAATGGTAAGCTGAAAGGGAGGGAGGGAGGGAGGGAGGGAGGGAGAGAGAGAGAGAGAGAGAGAGAGAGAGAGAGAGAGAGAGAGAGCAATATGCACAGCATAATTTTAATTTTATTAACTCACTATAAAATCATTGTAGCTGTCCCCCCCCCCCATTCAATTGCTTTACTAATTTTATTTATTTATATAATTTTTATAGCTACTCATCTCACAGCAGTGACTCCAAGTGGTGAATAGAGTTGATTTTTTAAAAAAGAAAAAAATACTTATTTTAAAAATCCAAAACTGTGGATCACATCATGCAAGGTCTGAAATTATTCCACTTTTAATGCAAAAATAAGAACAACAACAACAACAACAAAAATTGGCTAAAGCTCCTGGCCCCGAAATCTGCCTGATGCTGACACCAACACAAGTTGCCAGCAGAATTTCTTCACTTACCACTAATGCATCACATGAATGACATGCCTGTTGTAGAAAAATGATCAAAATATTACTATGACTTTTTAAAAAAAAAACTTTTCAAAACTTATTTTATTAAACATTGCAAACAAATATAAAAACTAATACAAACGAAGAAAAATAAAAGGATGTAAAGAAAAAATGCAAAAAATAAAAAATAGGAAAAGGAAAAAATAAGGGTACGGTAAAGAAAATATATATAAAAATTATTTTCCCTTCATCACAAGTATAAACAATTTTAGGAAGTTATTGTATTCTAAAATACAGTATAACTATCTCTTCTTCCCATGTTTCATCTCGCATCTATAAATAAATCTTTAAAACCTCTGCATTCCAGATCAGGAAAAGTCTATTAAGTATTACCAAGAGAGCAGCACATCTATTTTAATTTTGATCAAATAAACCAAATTTAAATATGACTCTCTTACTTTTATCAATCCTGATTTTTAATCCCTTCAAATAACGTCCTAGAATGAGTGTCGACAACCCGTGTCATCAACCCACGTGCAGCTCTTTCATCTCCCTGCTGTGGCTCCTTGTTGGCTGAACCCACCATAAGCTGGCCCTGCCACTCCCCCCTCCCAGTCACTCCTTGCTTGGCCTGAAAAGGTAAGGGTGATGGCAGAGGATGGAGACTTGCTCTGTATCGTAATGGGCTCCAGGAGGAGGAGGGGACGCCATCTCACCCATTGTGAAGCGTGTTAAATTTAACTGTGCTGCAAAGACAGCAGCGGGCAAGCTATAGAGGTGGCAACAGCAGCAGCTTTGGCCGCAGCCAGGCTAATGTCTCAGGACAGAGAGCAAGTTACATATCTCCCTGAGTGACTGAGATGCGCTCAGCACCAACAAAGGCCGGAAGAAGAGGCAAGTACAGGGGCACTTTGCCCTGGAATATGGAGTGAGTCTCCATCCCCTGCCATCACCCTTACATTTTCAGGCCAGGCAAAGAGTGACTGGGAGTGGAGGGCAAGGGGTGGGGCCGACAGGGAGCTATAGTAGGAGGATGATTCATTTATCTGGGAACCTGAAATGAGTGAGAGAGAGAGAAAGGAAGGAAGGAAGGAAGGAAGGAAGGAAGGAAGGAAGGAAGGAAGGAAGGAAGGAAGGAAGGAAGGAAGGAAGGAAAGGAAAGGAAAGGAAAGGAAAAGAGAGAAAAAGAGACAGAGAGAGACAGAGAGACAGAGAGAAAGAAAGAAAGAAAGAAAGAAAGAAAGAAAGAAAGAAAGAAAGAAAGAAAGAAAGAAAGAAAGAGACAGAGACAGAGACAGAGACAGAGACAGAGACAGAGACAGAGACAGAGACAGAGACAGAGACAAGAAAACACTGGGAGCCACAAAACCTGGGTAGGTGTGGCTGGATGGATAGGTGTGACTGGGGGGGGGGGTGCTCATGTGATTGGGTGGGAGTGAGTGAGTGACATCGAGTTGGCCAGGTAGTCACAAAACCACCCAGGTTTTGTGGCTCTCTGTGTTTTCTTTTCTGTGGGAGATGGGTCCAAAGAAATATGCAAACCCTCTGTCCTTAAAGGGGCTGACTGCATCTTTGGTTGAGATGGTGTTTCATCACCTCTCAGAACTCCAACTCTCCTGGCCACTTTTGTGATCTCTTCAAGAGGGCCATCTTTCTGGAACACTTGTGGGCAATCCCAGTTGGGCATCTCCTTATATAAAGATGTGTCCCAAATACCTGGTTGCTTTGCCAGTTCTTCATTCCACTGTGATTGTTGTGATTATACACTGTGATTGTACAGGTACTGATACCACTATATAAAGCCCTAGTAAGACTACACCTAGACTACTGCATCCAGTTTTGGTCACCACACTATAAAAAAGATGTTGAGACTCTAGAAAAAGTGCAGCAAAGAGCAACCAGGATGATTAGGGGCCTGGAGATTAAAACATTTGGAGAACTGGACATGGCTAGTCTAGTGAAGAGGAGGACAGGGGAACAAGATAGCAGTCTTCCAATATTTGAGGGGCTGCCACAGAGACAAGGGGGTCAAGCTGATTTCCAAAGCACCTGAAGGCCAAACAAGCAATGGTGGGTTGCCCCCGCTTTGGACCGATTCTATAGAACCGGTAGTAAAACTGGCGGGAGACTCCGCCCACTGACCCAGACATTATCAGAAGCAATCTGTGCATGCACACGTGGGCACAATGCAAACTGGTAATAAAGGTAAGTAGAATCCACCCTTGCAGCAGCTGCATGCATGTACAGATCGCTTCTGATGATGTCCGGGTCAGTGGGCAGAGCCTCCCGCCAGTTTTACTACCGGTTCTATACAACTTGTTCGAACCAGGGGCAACCCACCATTGCCCTGCAGACAAGGAATAATGGATGGAAATTGACCAAGGAGAGATTCAACCTGGAAATGAGGAGGAACTTTCTGACAATGGGAACGATCAACCAATGGAACAGCTTGTCTTCGGAAGTTGTGGGAACTTCATCACTTGAGACTTTCAAGAAAAGATTGGGCTACTAATTGTCAGAAATGGTGTAGGGTCTCCTGCTTGAGCAGGGGGTTGGACTAGATGACCTATAAAGTCCCTTCCAACTCTGTTAATCTGTTAATCTGTTGGCTCTGCTCTCTTCAGTTTGTCATTTCTTCCTCACAAATCCCTCCCAATAAGAATGGTC
The DNA here is from genome assembly GCA_030761175.1 of Masticophis lateralis. Lineage (NCBI taxonomy): Eukaryota > Metazoa > Chordata > Lepidosauria > Squamata > Colubridae > Masticophis > Masticophis lateralis. Next base: position 26,544,152 of record JAUDYJ010000005.1, read on the forward strand.
CCATGGGATACTGTACACAAAAAATTTCCAGACTCACAGTCCTTGAAGATCTACCAACCCTGGAAAAGATTTGCTTGTCCAGAATTTAATTGCCGATAAAAATGTGCACAATAGGAAATTTTCTCTATAATAAATCTTTACTAATAGAACAGACCATAGAATAAAAAAGTGCAAAGATTAAATATTACATATGATGCAACTCTAACATGTGCATATACTTAATTTTGTTGTTTGCCATGCAAAAGGTCTATCCCAACTGTACCATGAATTCCTTTGACACAGTTAATGATGCACAGGGAGAGCAAATCAGAGTGCAATTATTCTCTGATTAAAGTGAGAGTCCACTGATACGCTGCCAGGAAAGGCAATTTGGGATGGTGTTCCTATAAATTATAATAGAACTCCTGCATATGTAATCCAATTTGTTCCTTTTTTTTGGTCAAAAAACATTTCTAGGCTATGTAAGAAGCCAGGATTATGTCACATAAACAATTGGCTTCAAATATAATGGCAGATTTACAGAAGTGGACACAGTACAAGGCTGTGTAATTAGATGGAATATGAAACAAAGACCTTATTTGCATATGAAATAGTTTAAGAGAGGAATGTAAATGATCCAGAAAGGGCTAGCAAAATGGAACAGCACATTTGGGAGGCAGGTGTAAAGGCAATATTTCATAGCTGGGGATGGCTGCATTTCAGTAGCATTTCAATGCTAAAACAGGCAGGAAAAGTGAATTTGCTTTTTCCTCAAGAGTCAGAACAGTAGCCTTGCACTGCATAACATACAACGTAACTGTATAAAATAGTCAAAAACACAGATGTTTAGAAAAATTAGATAAGTGACGAAGTCATTTAAATGTAAAACACCTAATATCCCTATTAATAATTATTATTTTCCCATTCATTTTGTATGATGGTTGACTAACTTGGAAATATGTCTCTGGATTGCTAATATCAGAATTAAAAGCAACATATAACAATTTGAAAGCCCATATTGCATCCAAGTTCACATCAAATGAATCTCCTAGCATCTTGGTTTAATGTCCAAGGGGGAAAAAAGAGTTCTTTAAAAGATTGTAATAACCAACAGGATTTGTGTCATCCAGAACTTTGGAGGTGTGATGTTCCATAGGGAAGGACAGCAAAGTCACATATCCTGGATCCAATCAGATGACACTGTTTATGGTGGGTCTGATCTTATGGGGTGGGCTGAAATGATAGAAGACAGGCAGTCCCCACAAATATCTGGTCCAGTGCCACAAACAGTTCAGTAAGAGGTAATCTGATCTTGAAATAGCAATAGCACTTAGACTTATATACTGCTTCCCAGTGCTTTACAGCCCTCTCTAATATTGCCCTCAACAATGTAGTGGGAAGGCTATTGTGAGCCATTGTGTTCATGAAGCAGTGGACAAAAGTATACCTTTGTCACCTTTGACTATGTGCACCACTGCCATAGGCCAGAGGTCTTCAAACTTGGCAACTTTAAGACTTGGAATTCAATTCCCAGAGTTGAAGTCCACAAATCTTAAAGCTGCCAAGTATGGGGACCCCTGCCATAGGCTATTGCTAAAGCTCATAATTATTCAGTCTTGATAGGGTTGATTTATTTATTGTTTTTATTTAACTATGATGAATGAACAATGCTAATGTAGGTTTACATTAACATAAATCCAAGATTCATATAAAGAAAAAAATTGTAGAAAATAAAAAAGTGGGGGGGGGGACTGCTACCATGTAAATAAAGAGATAGGTATTGCATGTGTACAAATTTATCTTGTATGTAAAGTATACCACATTACAGTATATTGCTATTGAGGTATACAATAAAATTCATCCAATTTTGATAAAATTGTTCTCCCTGCCTCTGATGTCTCTTTATTTAACATTATGTGATTTTTTAAATATAATGTGGCAAGAGAACTTTTTAATACACATCTCAAAATTTAGCCGTCTAGAGCTTTCTAATATTGTACAATTAATATTTTGGTTGCTATATTTTAAAAAATAGTAAGTTCTTTATTTTTAAGCTTGAGGTTTGGTCTTGTAATATGCACAAAGTCTAACTCTATGAGGCATTCAGTTTTTAGCGAAGTTATTTATGTCAGTGGTGAAATCCAAATTTTTTACTACCAGTTCTGTGGGAGTGGCTTGGTGGGCGTGGTGTAGCTTGGTGGGCATGGCTTGGTGGGCATGGCAGGGGAAAGATACTGCAAAATCTCCATTCCCATCCTGTTCCCGGGGAAGGATGCTGCAAAATCCCCATTTCCTCCTCATTTCTGGGGAAAGGATATTGCAAAATCTCCATTCCTACCCCACTTTGGGGCCAGCCAGAGGTAGTATTTGCCGGTTCTCCAAACTATTCAAAATTTCTGCTACCGGTTCTCCAGAACCTGTCAGAACCTGCTGAATAGCACCTCTCGTTTATGTCCACCATAATGAAAACATGGCACACATACACACACACACACACACACACACACAGAGAGAGAGAGAGAGAGAGAGAGAGAGAGAGAGAGAGAGAGAGAGAGAGAGAGAGAGAGAGAGAGAGAACCACTCCAGTTCAATCCACTTTCACTGAGTGGCCTGAAAGAACCTCCTTGGTTTCTTCAGTTTCAGGCTTGTCCATTGAGAAAAGGCTTAGCCTGTTTCTGTAGAGTAATTCTACCTTAATTACACTACACTTAATCTCACTATAAATGGGGTGGGGAAAATTGCTACATAACCATACTAGGTATAATGGTTATTATAAAAATCAAAATGGTTCTAGTTTGTCAGCCTCAACAGGTTTGATACCAACAATTAATCAACACTACCAACCAAAAACAATCAGTTGACCGATTATTCCTCTACAGTCAAGATTCTTTGAATGCTGTAGATGGAAATCATCACAGCATTTTGACAATGGCTAGAACAACTACACACACTAACATACTTTTCTTTCTTTCTTTCTTTCTTTCTTTCTTTCTTTCTTTCTTTCTTTCTTTCTTTCTTTCTTTCTTTCTTTCTTTTGTCAAACATGTATAAGATAACAGATATACTGTTAAGTATAAACATGATTATGAATACATGAAATGGATACGAATAAAAGGGAACTTTAAGACAGGGATGGTAGGTACGTTGGTGCGCCTTACAGACCTCTTAGGAATGGTGTGAGATCAACAGTAGATAGTAAGATTAAAGTTATGGGGGTTTGGGGAAGAAACCACAGAATCAGGTAGTGCATTCCAGGCATTGATCACTCTGTTGCTGAAGTCATATTTTCTGCAATCGAGTTTGGAGCGGTTTACCTTAAATTTGTATCTATTGTGTGCTCATGCAGTGTTGTAGTTGAAGCTGAAGTAGTCATTGACAGGTAGGACATTGTAGCAGATAATTTTATGTGCTATGTGTCAGGTTTCGAAGTCGTCTCAAATAAATTGCATTTCAAACAAAGTATTTGCTTGAAAAAAACTCTTATTTATTAAGCACAAACATTCTAACTCCGACTCTTCGCAGCCAACTCTGGCTTCCTCAACCAAACCCTCCTTTTCCTCTCCCCACTCCTCTGCATTCATTGGCCTTCTTACCAGTCACTCTGCCCCTAATCTACTGCTCCCACTCAAAGGAATTTCCCCCTCCCATTCCATCTCCTAGGTGATATTCTCTCCAGGGAAAATAAGTAGGTGAAGAGTCAACCGTCCCTTTCCAGATGCCTCTGCTTCTCCTTCTTATGTCAGCATTAGAGTAAGTGCAGCGTGAAATGCTGACACTATGCTTAGGTCAGACCGAAGGCGGCATAGTTCTAAATTGTCTAAGCCCAAAATTTCAAGTCTGGTAGCATAAGGTATTCTGTTGCGAGCAGAGGTGGGATAACTTTTCTTGTGAAATATCTCTATTTAATAGAAATCTCTATCTAGTAGAAATATCTATTCTCTTGAATCCTACCACCACAGAGGAAACAAGATGGCTTCTGTCTAACATGATGAACTCTTTAACAGCTAGAGAACTCAAGTTGTCTCTCTAGCATAGCACCAGCCTGCTTCTATTGCCACTCTCTGATAGCAAAGCACTTCAGAAGATAGCTTCCTGCAGAATCTAAGATACCTATTATCAATCAGTGCAAGTTTCTCCCCCCGCCCCCATCAAGCATCACAACCGGAGCACTTGAGGAAGCGTGAATATAAGGTGGCATCTAAAATGGAGGATGAAGGGTGTGGATGGCTTCCAGTTTGAGAATCTGAAACATTGATGTCAAGGAGTTGGAATGCTGGTGCATTTCCAAGCTGAGAGGCAACACTAGTTGTACATAATGTGTGAAGTGCCTGTAGAGCAGGAAAAGAAATATAAGTATATATTGAGGTATAGATTTGCCCAGACTTGTGGACTCCATGCCTACAATAACTAAAATGTGGAGGCTTTATGTTATAACACACAGAGAAAGCACAGATTTTTTACAATTAACCATTCCAAAGCAACCACATGGAAGAGGCCTTTGAATCATTGTATATTTTCTGCTATATATTTTAATAAAGTGAAATGCACTGTACTCCACAAATATTAAATAAAGGTTAGTGAAAAGGTTGCATAAATCTTTTGTGGATTTAGAGAAAATGAGTTTTTGCTGTCAGCTAAACACAAACTTGGCAGTCTTCTCTTTATCACCCCTGCCACCAACTCCTCCTCCTCATTCTGCCTATAGGTTCTTCATTGCCTTTTAACACGCTTTTTTATTTGGAAACAAGGAGAAACTATTTCAATTTTTTATCAATCTTGTTGTTGCCATTATTTCTGCTGCAGTTGTTCTATTTTCATAAAAGTCTAAATTTAAGTGAAGTTCTTCATCCCATACCTAAATGACAAAATGTGCCTGCATGGAGTGATGTGTAATTGCTTCCTATTCTTTCCTCTACCTATTAAGATAATGTTCTAGGACAAGTACAATGATTGCACAACTACAATGGAAGTGTCAAATTAAAACACAGACATGCCAAATGTAGTTTTGCCAATTTACAAAATAATTCAATGCAAAAGAAAAAATAAAACAAAACAGACAACCTGATGTAGATACAGAAGGGCAGCTGCCTATTCTGTTTACTGAAGTTTTCTTCATCATTGCTTGATGTCACAGAATTCTAAAGATAAGAACTGCCAAAAACCTGTGCTTGATACTATGTATAATTCTGGAATTCTTGATATAGAAATATAAAATTCTTGAGAGGAGGGAAAAAGTGAAGTGCTGTTAGAATGTTTCATTGAAGTAATATTCCAGGTTCAAAATTAAATGAGTTTTATTTCTTTTGCCTTCTTTCCTTTCCCAGGAGTGGAATAACTCTGTGTAGTTGGTAAAATACAATGACAACAACACATGGAGAAGAATAATGAAATGACACTCAAAATAATGTCATTTCATAAGTTACAGTGGGGTTGGGAAGTAGATCACCTGGTATAAATTGGAAAAATGTTTGTTGTGAGAAGCAAGGAAATTAATCTAGGTGCTTGAAGCCCTGGTGGTGCAATGGTTAGAATGCAGTATTGCAAGCTAACTCTGCCCACAGCCTGGAATTCAATCCTGACAGGGCTCAAGGTTGTCTCAGCTTTCCATCCTTCCGAGGTTGGTAAAATGAGGCCCCATATTGTTGGGGAAATATATTGCCATTGTAAACTGTTCAAAGAGTGTTGTAAAACACTATAGGGTGGAATATAAGTGCTATTGGTATTGTTATTCTCCATACCCAATTTGAATTCTACCCCCTGTAGCTAACAAGATAAAAGTCAGGGAATGTAGGTGGTTTGGCATGTGTAAGCAGGATGGAGGGGTAAAGGGGCTGGCAAATTTCATTCACAAGGAGCACCAAGTGGATATACTTGGGGAAGACTGTGGAAAGAAAATGGGATTCAGATAGGCCAAGGTAGAAGAGACCCATGAAGGACTGAAGTATCAAGAGAGAGTGAGAAAAAGTGGACGGCCACTGAGATTCTCTCTTTCATGGTATGTAAGACAGTTGGCTTATTTAAATAGTGTACGTGGCACTTCTGAAATGTCCAGATCCTCTAAGGATAGTGTTCTAGTTGTTGGATGAGAAAGAGACTAGCTTCTGAATGGAATCTGAGTAAGCTTCTTGAACACACAGAGGCAAAAATCACTGAGTTCAATAGTTTCTGTTTATAGTTATTTTTATACTTTTATAATAGCTTTGTATATCTGTATGGTTAATAATTTCTTAATACAGATAATAAAGTAAAGCTGTTCCTTTCTGTTCTAATTTAGATCTGGGAGAGAAGGAGAAAGTGCCCCTTCCTTTATCTGTGAAAGAAGGATTGAATGCTTTAAAACAGGGGTCTCCAACCTTGGCAACTTTAAGCCTGGTGGGCTTCAACTCCCAGAATTCCCCAGCCAGCAAAGCAAAGCTGGATGGGAAATTCTGGGAGTTGAAGTCCACCAGGGTTAAAGTTGCCAAGGTTGGAGACCCCTGCTTTAAGACACTAAAGAGATTTTGCTGGGAGATCCCCAGGAAATCAGCCACAGTACTCAAATTCAGGATCAGTTAGGGTTCTCCAAAATCTCAAGATGTGATTGCATGATAAAATCACTTTTTACATGCATGGAATACATTTTGAAAAGGGACAGGGCTTTGAAAGCATGACTGACCTTTTCCCCACCTTTCAGTTCTTCCAGGCAGTACCCTATTAAAACTGGAGCCACTCAAGACCAAGTATTCAGTTTGATCTACTGATTTACTAGCAGCGTGACCCAGAGGTGGTATTCATTTACCTTCACTACTGGTTCACAAATTTGAATGTGCACTTCACTCACATGCACCACCTTCATGCATGCGCAGGGCCTTCTGTGCATGTACAGAGCATAAAAAATGGGATGTGATGACATCTGGGCAGGTGGGCGGAGCTTCCCACAGCTGCCGCTACCAGTTCGCCCAAATCAGATAGAACAGGCTGAATCCCACCACTGGTGTGACCCAATCAGATATACATTTTAGTAGATATTCTATTCTTATGGTGCATGTAGAAATTTTGGCTTGGCAAAGCAGAAACTCAGAAGCAACATAGTCTACTTCAACAAAGCCAGATACTAATTTTGATTTTTGCATTAGGTTAAGACAGTTAACCTAAAATTGTTTAGTCACCTTAGTGGTTAATGGGAATTACATCACAACAAACACACATCCACAACTTGTGACAGTTGAATATATTTTAGGAAATAAAAAATTGATTCAGGGGATAGAAGAAACTCAATAGAACATATATAAAACTATACTGGGTGTTACGTTTTATCTTTTATTTCAAAGGTCGCCTGGTACAAGTTGGTTTTACAGAGGAATAATTATAAGAAAGGAGAACAAGTGCTCTTCAGTTCTACAGAATAACTGCCTAAGCATGCTCAGCATAGAGCTCCCATGGTCACATTATGCCATGCTACAGTGTGGTATTGTATTTCTATTTAAATTATTTTCTGGTTTGCATTTATATGTATAAATTAGTATATATCATCACTATGATAGTCATAGTGTACATTTTAATTTTACAAATGTACACTAATTTTTAAACATTTGTTCTCATAATTCAGATGAGACCAAATTGAAATGATATTTTCTCCATCAGATTGAATGAATATTATAAAAGAAATAAAATATATAAGCTTTCAGCCTAGTGTTATCTACAGCTATTCAACAACAACATTTCTGAAATCCTATATTAGCAGGATCATCTTTTTCTATCTATTATCTCAATAATTTTGTTAATCCAGTATATCAAGGATTAATTAGCTCTTTGTCTTTGCTAGACTTAATATTTCCCAAAGCCTCCTGGGAATTAAAATACTATATATCCATTATAAGAACATCTTGGAGAGTTGTGTACTTGCTTTTGAAAAAAAAATATTCTGAACTTGACATTTCATGTGAATCTGTCCAGCCTCTCAATCAGTATTCTTGTCTTTGCTATGCATCTATTGCCATTTTAAAAAAATTAAGCTCTCAAAATGCATAGTCTTTATTCTTTGAACCAAATACTTTTAACATTCAAAATTAAACTCATATTTTATTCATGCCTGCAAACACCTTCCAAAAGAGAGCCAGTAAAAAAGCCCTCCAGCTTTCTAATAATGCTGTTTGACGAAAATCAAACACAGATCTTAGAAGAGCTTTGCAAAAATAAATAAAAAAATGGGTGAATAAATGCATAAAATTCTTACAATTCAACAAACATCTTGTTGAATAAAACAATTGAGTCGATTAAAAAATATGGATTGAAACAGTTTTGCACTAGAATTGAATAGACCATGATGGTATCCAGATTAGTAAATAATATTATTACCATTACTTGAAAGAATTGTCAAAAGGTGTCAGCGTTCCAGGAAAAAACCCAACTCCAAGTAAAAACTCTGATGCAAGCATTTTTCAAAGTTCTATTTACTAGATTAATTAAGAAACATTATATTTTTATGTGAACAATGTATGTTGAAGCCCAATAAAAATACAACTAACAATGTAACCTGTGCAAAAGGTTTTGGGACAACGGCACTATTTCCATATGGTCCTAACATCTCAAATGAAAAGAAAAATCAGCATTATGATAAGAATAAGAAGGAATCTCCCTATACAATATGACTTCCAAATAGTTGGGGATGCAAGAAAGTTGTTTCTTTGGAATGTGAGAATTTTTCATCAGAGTTCTACTGCTAATGTTGATGCAGCAGCTTGATTTGGAGCAAGGTCTGATCTATGTCATTGCATCATACCAGAGCATTTTTAAAAGCCTCCTCAAATTTAGTATTTGTTTGATTTTTTTTTGAATACAGCTTTTATTATTTTTATAAATAACTCAAGGTGGCAAACTTTCACTTTTCTACCACAGTTAGAAAAGAAACATAAAAATAATAATATGCAGCTCAATAGGTCTATAATAGATATATAGATACACACATACACGCACACACACACACTATACATACACACATACACATATGTACATACATACCCTGTTTCCCCCAAAATAAGACATCCCCTGATAAAAGCCCAATTGGACTTTCGAGCACATAGTAATAAGGCCAAGCGCTTATTTCAGGATTCAAAAAAATATAACACAAGGTCTTATTTTTGAGGAAACATGGTACATACATAAATACATACATACATACATATTGTACATATTCACATATGATTAATTCCATGTTCCTAAGCAATAAATGTGGATCACATACAATTTTTCCCCAAAACCTATTTCTGTTGATTCCTCCCACCAATTAAACTTGAAGCAGTAAATAATACATGTAAAATAAGATGGAGGTTAGAAATTCATCTAGTAGAAATTTAGCTGATAGTAATAGAGATAGGAAAATATTTATAAGGGAAAAGCCAAGCTTGGCCCACCTAGTTAATTGGAGGCAATAATAATCCACACCGGTCCTGATGATATTCATGGTTTTGATGAGATTCATTGAAGCCATTGAAGAACTCAAGACTATATACTCTTATGAAACATCCAAAGGAATATGTGTAGTAGGTAAGAAGTTAGCTTTTCTAAAGTTTAATTAGAACTCAATTGCATTGGCATATATAAAATATTCTAATCAATGATCTTAGAAACACAGTAAACATTATGGATCTCAAATAAATAAATGTCTCTTCAAGATTCAAAGTTAAATATAAAAGCCCCAGAATAAAAGCCTTCAACTCCTCTCCCCTTTATTTATTTTCCTGATCTTTTTTAAACTTTCAAGGAAGAAAGGAAAATAATATTCTCTGCATTCCACCTTTGTGGCCTGCATGTTATCCTACAAGCTACTACTTAGAATATTATTGAGCAGGACAGAAATGAATGAAACGTATCCTATTGTACTAAAACCTGTGTTTTCTATATGATGTCATGTATTGTACTTAAAGTGGGACATGATGATTCAGTAGTTAAAACACTGAGCTTGTTGATCGAAAGGTCAGCAGTTCAGCGGTTCGAATCCCTAGTGCTGTGTAACAGGCTGAGCTCCCATTATTTGCCCCATCTTCTGCCATCCTAGCAGTTCGAAAGCACATAAAAAATGCAAGTAGAAAAATAGGGACCACCTTTGGTGGAAAGGTAACAGTGTTCTGTGTGCCTTTGGCATTTAGTCATGCTGGCCACATGACCACGGAGATGTCCTTGGACAGCGCTGGCTCTTCGTCTTTGAAATGGAGATGAGCACTGCCCCCTAGAGTCGGGAATGACTAGCACATATGTGCGAGGGGAACCTTTATCTTTTCTCTGTGCTTAGAAACTGAGACAGAACCATTCATTCATTTTAACTGCCAACAGTAGAAATTTGCTGAAACCCAAATGGAGAAAAAAGAAATATTTTCAGAAGTAACTTGTGGCAAACTTTAAAGTTAACTGAGTATAAGGCTAACAATAGTACAACATTTAGAAAAGGTATGTACTTAACCGCTAGTTATTATTCCAAGAAGCAGGAGGTCTTTAGTAGTGTATACCTGCATTTAGGTCACAGATGGAGTCCTACAGCATGTATTTTTTTAGTACTGCTGTGAAATGTTCTGCCACAGAATAGTGAATAATTAATCTACACTGGCTTCACATTTGAGGAGTTTACAGCATAGTTTAGACACACGTTTGCAACAGCTATACACATCTGTACAACTGGAATCATGTGGCCAATTGGGAGAAATAAGCTAGAGTATATGAAAGCCACAGTGTCTGAACAAAAATGCAAAAAATGTTTGGGGGAAAAACCTGTGCTGGTAAGTGACTCTTGACATATTTCATTGTAAAAAATGATTGGCAGGATTGGGTTCTTATCTGAACAAAACCTTCCCCCATGACAGAGAGAGAGAGAGAGAGAGAAATCACACTATAATGATACAAAGCCTTGGTTGCTTTATGGTAGCCATGGAAACTTCCACCTTTCTGAGGTTCTAATATGCACAAAGAAAATTGTTTGATATTTTAAGGGCAGAAAATGAGAACAAGATGAAAATACTTGAAATATCAGTTCTATCAACTTGGTAGGTTACCGCCGTTCAATTATAAAATGTTACAAAAGGAACTAAAAAAAAAACCACCCTCTAGCACCTATCTTTCATTCAGATATTATTTAAAGAATTTTTTTTAATGATTTATTTTTAGAGCCAAATCAAATGTTCAGCAGAATTTCATGGCACCCTCCTTCTGGAACTATGCTACTAAAAAATATAAATAGGGAATTATATGCTAGGATTTTTGCTCAGTTTTTTTTTTAAAGGACTCTTTATAAAATACTGGCATGTAATATGGACCAGAATGTGCAAACAGCTTGTTCTGCCTTTCTGCAGTATCTACTTCAGTATCCTTTCCTTACAGCTGATGAATGAAATAGCTTGTCAATCTTAAAACTAAGGGAACAAAAATAGACTTGAAAGCTTATAAAGGTACAAGGAGGGAATAATATCAGAGAATTCAAACATGCCCTCCTACAAAGTTGCTATTACATTCTCCTATAGCAGGGCTGTCAAACTCCTGGACAGTGGGTCTAATGTGTCATGTGGTAGCCACACCCACACGCAGTTTAGCGAAGGGAGGAAAGTCCTGATATGTCACGTGATGCCGTTGTGACAACATGACTTTAACACTCCTGTTCTATAGAAATCTTCCAAATAAGATTTCTCTTCCTATACCCCTATTTGTGTCAATATCTTCAGAAATGCACCTAGTGCAGTGTTCTTCAGCCTTGGTAACTTCAGAAGATGTGGACTTCAGTGACTGAGTAGGGAATTCTGAGAACTGAAGTCCCCATGTCTTAAAGTTTCCAAGATTATTGAGAAACGTTGACGTAGTTTGTGGTGATTAGGCATTGTTAACATTAGTTAAGATTAGTTAACAATGGTTGAGCTTGCCAGAAGAGCAAGAACCAGAACTTTGTATCTCCCTCAATACCTGAAACCGTAAAAGAAGGAGAGAAAGAGGCACACACATAGAGAGATTAGGCATTCCAACTTTTCTTGGAAAGGAATGTATCTTAAATGCCTGATTCCACCCCTAGTTTCTCCTTTTGAGTTCCTTCTCTCTGTCTCTGTTTCTGCCCCTCTGTCTCTCCCCCTCCCTCCCACCTTTCACATTCTCTGTTTTCTCTCTCTTATTCTTTACCTATCATTAGCATTATGACTAGCATTTTTCCTACCCCCTCCCCCCACATTCTGAGACGATCTTTGGGAGAGGAAACAAACAGGATTGTTAGTGTTTTATACAAATGTATTTTGGGTTGAATATAGAATTCTTTGGTGCTTCAGGGGCCTTGCCCTGGTCTTAGACAACCATGGTGCTTTAACAACTTTTGAAAATTGTTTAAAGCCTATTCCTCCTGTCAATCAAGCATCTCTATACAGTACTACCTTTCAAGATTTCAGTTTATGTCATTAGGATGGCTAAATTCCTCTGGTTTCAAAATGAGATCCAGAGCCCTTTAGGACACGTGAAACTAGTCATGCAAATATTTGAATTCAAGCCATAATTTAAATTATGTTCATCTGCCAAAGCAACCATCAACATCTGAAGCCAGTTCCCTTAGTGAAAACAAAGCTAATTTGTGTTTTGCAGATAAACACTGAACTATTCATAGGCACAACACTGAGCCATGATATATCACAATCCAATATGATCCCAGATTTGTGGCATGATATGTCACCAGTAAATTTACGTTGTAATAGTGTTGGAAGAAACATCCTTCTGGGTTCTGCTCCAAGTGGGGAAAAAGACACTGGAGACATGGAGACTGCTTGGAAAGATGGTTTAATAGTGGACAGGATCACATGGCTTGAGTTCCTGAACAGAAAAGGGACAGATGCAGCGAATCCTCGGGTTTTTATGCTCTCTCTGGCTTTGCATTTCCTGGGACCCCGAAACAGTACCCTGCCTGGTTGTCAGACCCCCATGGGGTGGGGGCCTTAATAGTCTTGCTGGCTGATGGTCACATGTGCTTCCCAGGTCACATGCTTCCCAGGTCACATGTGGTGAGTTTCTCCTGCTTTTGTGTAGAAGGCTAATCCTATCTTTGTTGGATCTTTGGCAATTCCTACTATGGCTCTGCCTGAAGGAGGTAGATCTTTGTTATGTAGAATAGACTGGCCCAGGCCTTAATGGCACATTGACAAAGGGTGGGAGCAGGAAGATGGGAGCTGCTTTGCTTATCCATTTCTCATCCAGGAACATATAATATTCTGCCTTTTTTTAATATTTCCTAAAAATATTTCATTCCTCTAGGAAAGGGGTGGGTGCTAACTTCCTACAATAGTCTCAGTTTTTAACACTGCTCTTTTTGCATTATGTGCCATTACAGGAAAGTGAGGGTCGGGGAGAGAAAGTGCATCCCAGATTAACTATCTGCTGTAATTTTGAATGTGGAAATAAAGGTTGTTACAAACTGAAAAGTGAGGAGCTTGTAGTCTAATTTGTCAAACTATTGTGGTCTTTTTAAGACTGAGAGGTCTGAGACAGAAGGTTCTGTCTCACTCCCTTCTTTCTGTATCCTTTGTCAAGTTTGAGTTGATCCATTGAATGTAAGTTGATCCATTGAATGTAATCAGATATGAGGATTGGTGCCTATGGAGAGAGAAAAATGATGTGATAGGCTTCAATAAAGTAGTAGTTTCCCTGGAAGGAGAAAGCACATCCCAAAGTGGGGGGGGGGGGGGGTGAGACAAGAAGCAAAACAACTTGGACTTGGATAGGAGACAGAATGAGAATAGCCATTCCATAGAATATCCCAAGGTATCCATTGGGGTGAGAGTAGTGAAGGTTTAGTCTGACAAAAGTCTGTTTCTTTGGTATAAGCAATAAAGAACTAAATTTTGGCTGGAAGGAGCATGGTCATTTATAGAAATGCAGTGGCATCTGCTAGGTGGGCCAAAAAGGCAAGATGGTGGGTGCAGGTACATGTTCAAAATTCCTCCTTTTTTAGGTACATAATGCAACACATACATAAAAATCACCTAGTCATAGTTATCATGGAGGGTCATTGTGATCAATATCCATTCTTCCCTTATGGTTGTGGGAACCTTTGCATTTTCTTTGGGGAGGAGCAGAGGTGAAATCCCCCCCAGTTCTATTCAGTTTGCTGAACCAGTAGCACTGGCAGCGGGAGGGTCTCTCCACCCGCCGGGACGTCATTACATCCACCTGCACCTGCGTAGAAGAGGCATGTGTGCACGCCTGTTCACCGCTGGGTGTGTGTGTGTGTAGCCTTTTCATATATATGTATGTATGTATGTATGTATGTATGTATGTATGTATGTATGTTTTTTGTATTAAGTCATCCTGGATTACCACGAATGGAGGAGATATCACAAATCTCCAATTTTTGCCTTTCAGCCCAATCTCATGGGCCATCCAGACAGTATCATATAGCCGACAAGCTATTTTTCTATGTTTCTATTTTTCTATGTATCAGCAAAAATATTATATATATATATATATATATATATATATATATATATATATATATATATATATATATATATATATATATATATATAATTTTATTTTCGTAGGTCTTTATGTGTGTGTTTCTTTATGCCAGGGATTTTCCTGGCATAAAACATCTTAGGCCATGAAACATCTTAATATACGTAGGAAAATCCCTGGCATAAAGAAACACACACACACACACACATATATATGTGGGGTTAAATCAACTGCCTTGCAGGCAGACGGCCCAGGTTCAAATCCCAGTAAGGGTATGACTGTCTGACTAGAGCAAATAAGCTCGAAATAGATCTATAACAGCCTCCCTTTATTTATAGAATTATCAGCAAAAATATTAAAAAAAAAACCATAGAAAAATAGCTTGTCGGCTATATGATACTGTCTGGACGGCCCATGAGATTGGGCTGAAAGGCAAAAAAAAAAAAAAAAAAATTGGAGATTTGTGATATCTCCTCCATTCGTGGTAATCCAGGATGACTCAATACAAGAAACATACACACACACACACACACACACACACACATATATATATATGTTTTCTGAGGTTTTCGCGGGTGTTTGTATGTAGGTCTTTGGTTATTCGGGTCTTCTCCCGCGTAGAATTGGAAGTATCTTGGCGACGTTTCGACGAAGTCTCATTCGTCATCTTCAGGCTGGTGTTCTCGGCTTCGTTCTTCCAGGAGCAATGTGAGATTGCAGCTGACCCTTCCTTTTAACTACTAGTGGGGGTGTGAGCTGATTGGGTGGGAGCTTGTCTGTGTTCTGATTGGGTGGAGGTGTGTTCTGATTGGTTGGGGGCTTGGCTGTGCTCTGATTGGATGGGGGGGTTGGTTGTGCTCTGATTGGCTGGGGGTGTGTTCTGTTTGGGTGGGGGCTTGGTTGTGCTCGGCTTAGTCTGGGTTGCAGGGGGATTTGAGCTGGTGAGCTGCATTGTTGTTTGGCTTCGGGTTTGTGGTCTTGAGGGCTTTTCATGGAGGGTGTTGGTCTGATTCATGTATGGATTGGAGGGGTTAATATATATATATATATATATATAAAACAAAGCTGAAATCACAGTTTGTTTCACCATTTCAGCTACTCCTACAAATTCTGTATCTGTGTCTGTGTCTGTGAGCGAGACTGAAAATTAAAACAATGGGGAAAAGAACCGAACAGAATCATAAACCTGGAAGGGACCTCAGAGATCTTCTAGTCCAATCCTCTTCTCAAGACAGGAAATTTATACTATCTCATTCAAATGTTGTCTGGTCTATTTTTGAAAACCTCCAATGATGGAGAACCCACAGCCTTATTTTACTGGCATTTTGGCCTTTTGTATTCAGAAACTAGAAGAGAGAATTAACTTTAACTATCTGTCATTCTGGAAATAGTTGTCATGAGGAGTCTACAATAAGATGAGTAAATTTATATCAAGCTGTAAGTTAAAATTATAGTTAAAGTAGAACACACTGACCACAGTTTCACCCAAGGTCCAACTGATATATCACGTTTGTAATTAACTCAGACTAAAAAGTCATGACAATTGGACTTGAATTTGTTACCCCTGTTAGAGAATTCATAGAAATCTCAAGAGATAATATAATCAAATGTGTCCAGAAATATTTCACAAGAAGAGTCCCCCATTCCTCTGTTCGCAGCAAAATACCTTATGCCACCAGACTTGAAATTCTGGGCCTAGAAAACTTAGAACTAAGTATGACCTAAGCGTAGTTCATAAAATTATCCGCAACAATGTCTTACCTGTCAATGACTACTTCAGCTTCAACCACAACAATACACGAGCACACAATAGATACAAACTTAAAGTGAACCACTCCAAATTCTATTGAAGAAAATATGACTTCAGCAAGAGTGGTCAATGGCTGGAATACACTACTTGACTCTGTGGTTTCATCCCCAAACTCCCAAAATTTTAATCTAAGACTATCCACTGTTGACCTTACCCCATTCCTAAGAGGTCTGTAAGGGGTGTGCATAAGAGTACCAGTGTGCCTACTGTCACTGTCCTAATGTTTCATTTATTTGTATCTATTTTATGTATTCAATTCATGCTTATACTTATAAATTACCTAACATGTTCTTGACAAAATAAATAAATAAATAAATATCTGCTATTTCTCTCTGGAGAAAAGCTGCTAATTTTATTGTCTGGCTATTTGAGAAGATAAGGGTGTGAAGTCCTTCCAAACAAATATTCATGACAATTAAATAAATAAAGCACAGAAAAGTGGAAAGTGGAAATAAAAATGGAAAGGGGCAGTAAATTAGTCATGCAGGATCAGTATTGGTACAGATTATCATCTTAGTTTTCACCAAAATTAATACAAGGCAAACCCAACAAATAATAACATCTCTAAACGATTTATCTTTCGTGAATTATGACAGCCTTTCTGCTAACCGAGAACTAGTTATCAAGTTAGAGCAGACATTGAATATTTTATGTTGTTTATTTTGAATGTGGGACCAAAGGATTTTCTTTTAATGGTCTAGAATCCACTTTAAGAGACTATAAATAGCTGCATTTTGATAGCTGCATGTATGATATCCATGCACTATTCAAGTTTACGACCTTGGAAGATTTAGTATCCCATCTTCAGAATAAAACAAAACATAGAGATAAGATGTGTTGTAGATTGTAGGCTGTTCATTATAGAAGGCTATCAGGGAGAAGTGATCTTTCTGTGACTACTTTCTGTCCTGGAATACCTGTCCAATCTAAATTTGTTTTAAAGATTAAACCAAATAAGGAAATAATGGGAAGTTAAAATTGCCACTAGCGGCACTTGGGCAAACAATGAGCAAATGCAAAAGCCATTTGCTTTCAGTTTTCCTTAGAAGGCTAAGATATGTTATATCTTTCTTTGACCATATATATATATATTTAATAAATGTTCCTCTGTAGGAAAAGTTATCATTAGCATTTTATGTATTTATTTGCTAAACTATGTCATCTTGTAGCCATCATAAATAAAATTCAATTTTATTAATTAAATTACTATTCAATTTTTTAAAATTACTAGAATGAGTAATTTTATGTATAGAATGTATCAATTTTTCAGATAAAATGCATGGAAGTGGCTAATGTGCCACTTGGTGGCGCAGCAGATTAAAGTGCTATTAAGTAACACCAGCTGCCTGCAATTACTGCAAACTCGAATCTCACCAGGCTCAAGGTTGACTCAGCCTTCCATCCTTTCGAGGTAGGTAAAATGAGGATCCGGATTGTGGGGGCAATAAGCTGACTTTGTATAAAAAAGAACACCGCTTAGGAGGCCGAAAGCCCTACTAAGCAGGTAAATACAAAAGTATGAAGGCTATTGCTTAACGCATTGTAAGCCGCCCTGAGTCTCTGGAGAAGGGCGGCATATAAATTAAACCAATAAATAAATAAATAAATAAATAAAGTCCTAAAACCTACAATTTTCAGTGGGATCTTGACAAGTTATAGAAATTTGCAGAACATAACAGAATGCAATTTCACAAAGATAAAACTAAAGTGATGTATGTTGGAAGCAGGGATTAAATGTGCTGGTACAGAATAAAGAATACAGATCTTGAAGAAAAAAGATTGCTGGAATAATAGTTGAGTTTGAATCAGCAGCAGTGTCATATTTCTGCCAAAAAATGCCGTTTTAAGCTGTATTTATAGAAGTATGGTGTTTTTATATAAAGTAATTGTTCTGTTTTATTTTCTGCTGGCAAGATCCCATCTTGAATACTGTGTTCAGTTTTAAGTCCCAGATATTAAGCAGCATTCAGACAAACTAGAAGGGAATAAAAACGGATGAAGTGGTAGTTCCATCAATCCTGTGAAGATGTATTGAAAGTAATTGGAACAGTTTAATGTTAAGAAGATTCTACAACTGCCTGAAAGAATGTTGTACCAAAGTAATAATAAATATATACTTATATAATACTAGCATCCTATGGAATAAAATACAGAACAATGCATTTAAGTAATTAGAATTACTTAATACTAGAATAGCAGATAAATATTAAAAGAAAAATTACATTAACAGTAAAATCATGTTAACAATGGAACTATTTGCCAAGGAAGGTTTACTGGATAAAATTAAGCAGAGATTGATAGCCATCTGTTGCAGAGAATAAAATCTGGATTCTTGAATGAGACAGGGGTTGGATTTGATGGTCTCAAGTCATAGAGCACATACTGTATGTAAAAATGAAGAATTGGATAAAAAAAAAGAAGGAATGTTGTAGTTATTTTGAATAAAAAAGGAAGGTATCAGGAATGAAAAGGCATAAGTTATTTCCTTTCTATTGACTAAAGCCCAAGAAAGATTCCCCCATATTTCTTCACAGTAGTCCACAATATAATATATATATAGCCCTATAGGGATTGCTCATAGTAATAGATTGAGAGTTATTTGATGATATGATGGGCATCTATTTACATAACAAAGACCTAGCACAATGGAGGCAATCCAATCATATGCATAATGGCTTAGGCAAAATGATACGTCTTGAACCATAAGCATAGACTAAATTATATAGAATAAACCATTAAAATGTCTAACTATTATCCTCTGTCACAAAAATGCCCACTTGTTGAGGTTTCTAAATAAAGGGGCAATCTCAGTTTATCAGGAGATGAGTCTCCTGGGAATCAAAGAGTTTTTTGACCAGAAGTTTGCAATCACACAAAGCCTTTTTACATCCCCTTCTTCAATGGTGACCTGTCTTAAAGCAATTTCTTTTTTCAAATTGGCAAGAAGAAGCAGCAACTGACACAGTTTTCCCATTGCTAATTACTGTAATTCTGGTGTATTTTATCCTTTCTTGATTCATCTGGGCTACTGCACAAGTGGAAATAGTTTCTTTTCTTTTTATATATAATAGTATTTTTTTTATTTGTTGTGAAATATACATAATGTATTACCTTATTTTCATACAGTGGTATTTGTATATTAATGACCAAAATTTACTGATATGTGTTTAGTGTTTAGATTACTTAGATCAAGAGTGTCAAACTCATGGCCCGCGGACCAGATGAGTCACGCACTGGTCATGCCCACCCCCATTTTAGCAAAGGGGAAAAAGTCATGATACATCATGTGAAGACAACCCAATGATGCAAGTTTGTCACCCCTGACCTAGACCATTGAAAGTAAAAAAGGAAAGAACTATTATATCAGTATTAATTATGATTCAAAGTATCAATGTTAAACAGCATAGCATTATTTAGCTTTTTCATCCAGAATTCAATATGACAATTTAATTAAAAAACCTCTACAAAATGTATTAATTTTTTTGTAATATATACACTACAGGATACGTATAAAGATTTCTGACTTAAGCCAATTACTTACTATTAAGATCTCCAATGTATAAATGCTTAGTATTATTTGTGCATGTTAAAAAAAAAAGACGGACAAAACAAATCTGACAATGATTATAATACAATTTTTAAAAAGGAAGAGAGAAAAAAGCCATTTGGTTTCCAACTTCCTACTTTTGGGGATTCTGCTAAAATTTTCTGAATTGCACTATGAATATGCTTTCAATATTTTTGAGTTTTTTACATATTTATCACATGTGATAAAAATGTTCCTTCTGTTTCAGGGCATTTCCAACATCACCAGGCTCAAGGTTGACTCAGCCTTCCATCCTTCTGAGGTAGGCAAAATGAGGATCCACATTGTGGGGGCAATAAGCTGACTTTGTATAAAAAAGAACACTACTTGGGTGGGCCAAAAGCCCTACTAAGTAGGTATATACAAAAGTATGAAGGCTACTGCTTAACGCATTGTAAGCCGTCCTGAGTCTCTGGAGAAGGGCGGCATATAAATCGAACCAATAAATAAATAAATAAATAAATAAATAAATAAATAAATAAATAAATAATTCATTGCTATATGATTTATCTATCTTAGATAGCATTGATAGTGTACAATCTACAACTAATAGTACCAATTTTTATTTTAAGTTATAGCTTGGACTGAATTTTATAGATTTAGTTCATAATTCTACCCTGTATTGTGTTGCAGCTACTTCTTTGCATCCATTTAATCTCACAGTTTTTGTTTGTTCTATCTCTTTGTATAATATATAAAGCTTATTGTCATTGTAAGTATATACACAGTATACCCATACAACAAAATTCACATAAAACCCAGAGACCAAGCCCAACACACATGACAATCTCCAGGCACACCCCTACCCACCAAAAGTTTCCCACCCCTAAACCACCCAAGCATCCACACAGCAGACCAAGTAATGCTGTCCAACAGCTCACTGATGGTGGGCCTGTAGTTCATTGTTGAGTGCAATTATAGCTCTGGCTGGGATAAAAACTATTCAGAAGACATGTGGTCTGAGTTTTAATTGTTCTGTATCTTCTACCAGAAGGCAACAGTCCAAAAAGATAGTAAGCAGGATGGGAAGAGTCTCTGAGAATGTTGCGCCACTTCCTCAAACAGCGGCATTGTCATATCTGAATAAGCATTTATACATAGAAAGTGTTTCAAATTCTGTCCGTTCTCTTAATACGTTTCTTCAAGGTGGAAAAAAAAATCAAGAAATATAATATACACACAGGTTGTCAAAATTTGGGTAAATTTCATCTTAGAATAAGAATAGAAGTTGGAAAGGCTTGTTGTTTGAATATGTCCACAGAGTAGAGAAAGGGGAAAAAAAACACAGCATGTTTGCCACCCACTGGCAAGTAGTGATTTTATGATTTAAGAGGTCCTTTAGGAAATTTTCCCTAGTTTCTGAAGCTGACAAGATGATAAATTGGAGAATCAGTATGTAATCAATGGGAGACACTCTCCTGGCAGGCACAATTTTAAGGGAGGAAATGAAGGAGTGAGTAAGAATGAGATATTAACATGTTAAACAAGATATAATTTCCTTCCTTCACATATAAGCACAGCCATGTGAACTGTTCTTTGGGGTCAGCATGTGTTAAAAATTTATTTCAAAACGTCCATTGGATGATGGATCATCACCAAGTTTTAGCTGCTTGCTAGAAATTTAAGAGTAGTTTCCATTATTTGGTTTGAAGCTCTCACCAACACATTCAGATTACAATAGTGTTTATTATTATTCATATTTCTGTTCCTTTGTAAAGATTCATCCATACGGCAAAGTATCAAATATTTCTTTATTTGTTAAATAAGAAAACATTTTCAGAATGTGAGGAGTTTGTGGTTTAATAAGCACAGAATTTTGAACAGAAAAAAAAATGGGCACAGAGCAAAAACTGATTTTTCCCCATCAGGATTTAACCTTATAGCAATAGAAACAGCACTTAGACTTACAGGTGAAACTCGAAAAATTAGAATATCGTGCAAAAGTTCATTTATTTCAGTAATGCAATTTAAAAGGTGAAACTAATATATGAGATAGAGTCATTACATGCAAAGTGAGATAGTTCAAGCCTTGATTTGTCATAATTTTAATGATTATGGCTTACAACTCATGAAAACCACAAATTCACAATCTCAGAAAATTAGAATATACATGACATCAATAAAACAAGGGTTGTACATAGAACAGTATCGGACCTCTGAAAAGTATAAGCATGCATATGTACTCAGTACTTCGTTTGGGCCCCTTTTCCATCAATTACTTCCTCAATGCAGCGTGCCATGGATGCTATCAGCCTGTGGCACTGCTGAGGTGTTATGGAAGACCAGGATGCTTCAATAGCGGCCTTCAGCTCTTCTGCAGTGTTCAGCCTCATGTCTCTCATCTTTCTCTTGGCAATGCCCCATAGCTTCACTATGGGGTTCAGGTCAGGCGAGTTTGCTGGCCAATCAAGCATAGTAATCCCATGGCCATTGAACCAGGTTTTGGTACTTTTGGCAATGTGGGCAGGTGCCAAGTCCTGCTGGAAAATGAAGTCCGCATCCCCATAAAGCTCATCTGCGGAAGGAAGCATGAAGTGCTCCAAAATCTCCTGGTAGATGGCTGTGTTGACCCTGGACTTAATGAAGCACAGTGGACCAACACCAGCAGATGACATGGTTCCCCAAATCATCACAGACTGTGGAAACTTCACACGGGACTTCAAGCATCTTGCAGTGTGTGCCTCTCCATTCTTCCTCCAGACTCTGGATCCTTGGTTTCCAGATGAGATGCAAAAGTTGCTCTCATCAGAAGAGAGGACTTTGGACCACTGAGCAACAGACCAGTTCTTTTTGTCTTTAGCCCAGGTAAGACGTTTCTGATGTTGTTTGTTGTTCAGGAGTGGTTTGACTAGAAGAATATGACATTTGAA
This sequence comes from Masticophis lateralis, assembly GCA_030761175.1. NCBI lineage: Eukaryota > Metazoa > Chordata > Lepidosauria > Squamata > Colubridae > Masticophis > Masticophis lateralis. Next base: position 26,566,842 of record JAUDYJ010000005.1, read on the forward strand.
GCCCATGTCCAGGATCCGTCTGTGTGTGGTGGCTCTTGATGCACTGACTCCAGCCTCAGTCACTCTTTGTGAAAGTCCCTAACACTTTTGAATGGCCTTTTCCTGACAATCCTCTCCAGGCTGCAATCATCCCTCCTGCTTGTGCACCTTTTTCTTTCACAGTTTTCCCTTCCACATAACTTTCTATTAATGTGCTTTGATACAGCACTTTGGGAACATCCAACTTCTTTTGCAATTACCTTTTGAGGCTTTCCCTCCTTATGGAGGGTGTCAGTGATGGTTTTCTGCACAACTATCAGGTCAACAGTCTTTCCCATGATTGTGATTCCTACTGAACCAGACTGAGAGACCATTTTAAGGCTCAGGAACCCTTTGCAGGTGTTATGGCTTAATTAGCTGATTAGCATGGGACACTTTGAGCCTAGAATATTGAACCTTTTCACAATATTCTAATTTTCTGAGATTGTGAATTTGGGGTTTTCATGAGCTGTAAGCCATAATCATCAAAATTATGACAAACCAAGGCTTGAACTATCTTGCTTTGCATGTAATGAGTCTATCTCATATATTAGTTTTGCCTTTTAAGTTGCATTACTGAAATAAATGAACTTTTGCACGATATTCTAATTTTTCGAGTTTCACCTGGATATACTGCTTCACAGCCCTATCTAAGTGGTTTACAGAGTCATCACATTGCCCACAACAAGCTGGATCCTCATTTTACTGACCTCAGAAGGCTGGTAGGCTGAGTGAACCTTGAGTCTGGTGTGATTCGAGCTGCCAAATTGCAGGCAGCTGGCAGTCAGCAGAAATAGCCTGCAGTACTGCATTCTAACAACTATGCCATCAAGGCTCTAATATCCATGGCTCTATTATTCTGCAATAGTGTAGTAATAATAATAATTATAATAATGACATTATCAAATCCACTCTAAATATCTGGTTGACTGAGTGACAAACAACAACAACAACAACAATAATAATGATTTATTTTTAAAATTGTATTTTTTCTTTTATTCTTGTTCTCATTTTAATAAATAAACAAACAAACTAAACAAATAAATTAATAAATAAATATGCTGCCTGACTCCGAGAGACTAGGTAAAGGTTCCTCTTGTACATATGTGCTAGTTGTTCCTGACTCTAGGGGCAGTGCTCATCTCCATTTCAAAGCCAAAGAGCCAGCGCTGTCTGAAGACGTCTCCATGGTTATGTGGCTGGCATGACTAAACGCCAAAGGCACATGGAACACTGTTTCCTTCCCACCAAAGGTGGTCCCTATTTTTCTAGTTGCATTTTTTACCTGCTTTCAAACTGCTAGGTTGGGAGAAGCTGGGAAAAGTAACAGAAGCTGACCCCGTTACCCGGCACTAGGGATTCAAACTGCTGAACTACCAACTTTTCAATCGACAAGCTCAACATCTTAGCCACTGAGCCACTGCATCCCATAGAGGTTACCTGGGCATATATTTCCTTCCTTAAAATTATTTCTTCTTTGATGGAAGGATGTTAAGAAAAAACAGAAAATTTGAAATGCTCATACAAAATTGGTGGAATATTTCAGTTAATTTCAGTAAAGTATTTTTAGAGCCCAAATCAACAAGACCTAAAAATATTTAACATGTGTCAGTGTGTTTTTTTTCTTTCTCCAGTGCTCTGTTAAATGCTAAATGTGATTTAGCTACTTCTCAATAGATTTCCATTCAGATGGTTTACAGTACTAGCTAGAGAGATGGTATTTCCCCCTTTTAAAAGAAGTTGAAGTTTTGGTGACTCAGGCAAAATTCTGAGACTGAACATCCACTGCATTTTTTTTCTGGAGCAAAAATTATTTACATGGTTTATAGATAACTGACAATATCCCAGAATTACATTATTCTTCACAACAGCTGAAGGTCTTCTGGAGATCTTGGAGTACAATTATTCTTTGTACACCATTTGTTTTAAATCTGATCCCTGTGCTAAAACTCTGCACATTTCCATATCTTAATGCCCTCATTATTGTTATTTTTTTTTTAAATTTTCAAAGAAGGTACTGGTAGAAAAGAGCCAAGGTCTACACATCCCAGATCTGAAATGGTTAATTAAGAGCACAATGTTGCCTTGCTATGAGATAAGTTTTTCATTCATATTCCTTTGTAAACAAGTCAATAATGAAATGCTACTCCGTTTCTTTCCCACATCACCTTAGCAACACCTTCAGCAAAGAGCTTTTAGAGTTTACTGGCACAAAGCTTCCAAGGTCGGGGGAGTGGGACACAGGAGGGAGAGATGGAGGCATTTTTTTTAAAAAAACTCTTAAATCATAAATCATGTCTTTCAAACAAGCTAACAAAGCAAAAGGTATCAATTCAATCCAGACAAGTGCTTTGATATATATATATATATATATATATATATATATATATATATATATATATATATATGTGTGTGTGTGTGTGTGTGTGTGTGTGTGTGTGTGTGTGTGTGTGTGTGTGTGTGTGTATTTGACAGTGAACAATTTTAATTGTCTTTTTTTTTACTTGAATAACGTTGATAGACCCTTTCTAACTACATATTATTATTTAAGACCCCCTTTCTTTTGCTTTCAAAATAAATGCTACTGACAAAAAATTGCCAACTAAATAAAGTAACAGTTTTTGTGATGGAACCATCCATGTATAAATGTTAAAAAAACAACCTCCTCACTTCAAATAAAGGGAATGTTGTAACATTTCTACTGAACAAAATGTTTCTGTGCTGAGCCATAGTGACTGTATTTGGCTCTTACTTGCTTGAAAGATGGCAAAGAAGAAGAAAATTTGAAAAAGCAAAGTGACAGCCTTGATTATTAATCAAGTAGACAAACCCTACTTGTCAAAGTATTTCAAAATTGGGGGAACTGAGCAAGAACTTTCTAATAAGCAAGATATATTGGGGTGAAGTAAGAAATCCATTATAACTGTATATCTGCCAGAGTCACTTAGGTATGGTGTGTAGTGTAGAAATTTAGTAAATAAAAAGTAATTGAAACTGCAAAAGTTCTTTATTCTCTCTTAAATAACAATTTCAGAAGAAGCAATTAATCTCAGAATAGTACTTTAAAGATTCTTGTATTTTTTCATCTCTAGTTGCTCTTTTCTTATACTGTCTATGATTGTAGTGTTGCTCAAGTATTAGCACCTGCTTCCTTAAAAAGTACTTAAGATGGTTTGTGTTGCTTATTGGAATTTAACCAGGTCAGATAAAGGACAACATGCCAGTTTGGATAGAGTTAAACTTATAGTTTCTTTTTTCAGCTTAGCACGTTGTATGAAACAACATTATTTAATGTGTGGCACTCCAAACCAAAAAAAGGGTTAATTTTAAGTTTAAGTGTGTTGTATGAATATAACCATTTCTGAACACAATAGTGAACATAAAATGTCCAGTTTGGATATGTGGCACTTCAGATCCATATCCAAAGATACAGTTATTTTAACCATGAAATATTAACAGTTTCTAGGACTGTAATGCTTGGACTATCCAAAGAAAACAAAAGGAGCTTTTTTAAGTTAAATATTATCAAAGTAAAGGCTTCTTTTGTATTTCCCTTTCAAAATTGTCCAAAAAAAGAAATTTAAAGTATTTATTTAAATTAAAGTTTTGTATCAATGAGCAAAAATAAATATTGTATAGAATCACTATTTATTCTTAAAAGCACTGAATTCAACTCTCTGCCTCAGTACCTGAATCCCGATTAAAGCATCCAAAATCCATATCTGTCCAGCTTTCACCTGAGTGTACCAAGAAGAATTAACTGCCTTTCTGAGTAATTGGTTCCATCATCTAACAGTTCTTATGTTAGGAAGAAAATTTCTAAATATATTTTCAAACAATAAGACGGAATTGCTAAAAGCAATAGTAATAGCAGTAGCACTTCAACTTATATCCCGCTTCACAGTGCTTCACAGCCCTCAGTAAGTACGTACGTACGTAAGTAAGTAAGTAAGTAAGTAAGTAAGTAAATGCAACCAGAATTGATCTACAGAATTGTCATAAAACATGTTGATATTTGAATGAAATTATCATTTTTTTCTTCTCCTGAGGTTATTTTGACCTGTAAGATTACTGGCTTGTAGACTGATGTATTTATATCACAAATAGATGCCCAAGGAAAGTCTTATGCTGGATTTTGGCTGTTCATTTTTGTTGTATGGGTAAGATATATGATGTCTAACTCAGTACAACCTCAGGCAGCCTACTCAGACATCTAACTGTTATAAGAAGTACCTTTAAATGCTGTATATCCACAGTAGGTCCACAATTTACATCAAAAGTAAATTGAACATTATTTTTTGCTTGGTATTGCTGCAGAAAAGGAGAGGATTAAATTATTCCCAATACTGTTTGTGATCTCAACCATTATTATTTCCCTCTACAATTAGTTCTTTCTGCACTTTGGAAAAAAAATACATATTTGGTCCAACATTTGTACTGGCATCCTAGTTTTTCCCACATACACACAAAGGAACCATTAAATAAGAGATTGCTGACACTTGTAGTGTGCCTTTGAATATGTGAGAGACCCCCTATTTCTTGTTTTCATAGTGTAGTTGCCAAGATGTCTTAGAACAGCTGAGCCCCACTTTTGCCTTTCCATCCACCCACCATAGGCTATTATATAATATAGTTTCTGAATATTCTCTGTGATTAATGCTGCATATTTAATAAAATAATGCTTTATATTTAAATTAAAACAGCCTGCATGTTAAGTCAAAAAGCTCATCAAAAGTCCTGACTTTCAATTCATGTAATTTTATTCTTTGGTTTTGGAATACAGAACAATGGCATAGTTACAGTGAAAAGGGCATCTGCACCAGTAGAATAAACTACTGTATCACTCCTTTCTTAGACTGATTTCATTAAATCTGATCCAACACACAAAGAGTGTTTGTTGTCACAGAAGCCCAACTGTATCTATTTGTGATTAATATATCAGCTATGTTCAGATATTGAGAAGGCATTCAGGGTTCCAAATGACATTTAATTTTGCATTGAGAACCAGAACGCTTGAGTTTTGACCATTTGCTTAAATTATTATTATAATACTATTATAATATACAAGAAATTAATTCTGCTATAGTGTTGTCATGATTTAGTAAAAACAATAGTTAACCTCATTGAAAAAGACTGCAGTCAGGTTTTAAGTTGGCTGGCAGACCTTCTCTTCAATTACTCCGTGTTCTATTCCTAGCAACAATCCAATTAATACCAGCCTCTGAACAAATCAAGAAGGTGAAGGTCTATATGATTTTTTTTAGAAATAAAAACAGATTTTCTATATCATCTTCTGCTGTTTTACGTATGCATGCATCAATAGAATAATTAAGCCTCGTTGGTAATGTTAGTCATATGAATAGGAAATATCTATATGCTAACTTCTGGTTTATTTAGCTATAATTTATTAAATAAGCCACAAGTGCTTTGTTTTATACAGCCTACTAAACCATAACTCTCCATTCACAGTGTCACAGATTTGGTTATTTATGCCATACTGGAGAGTAGTGTAGTAAAAGATCTTTCAGTAGTCTCTGTTATTTATTTACAAAGCAATTCAAAGACAAAATGACTGATACTCAACTTGGAGCTAGATTTTGGCTGGGCATAAGGTAACAAAAATGATATATTTTGAGATGACCTACAGTAGAATTGATCCAAACTGAGATAGTTGTCCAAAATGACTTGGCCAGTAATTTTGGATCAGTGAATTTCAATCTTTTATTTCCAGGAGAAGTTAGTGGGGCAGCAATTACAGGGGGCTCTGTATGAAGCGAATTATCTGGATCTTGCCTACTCTGGTTTCAGAATAAGGCATGGGATGAAAGCTTTTGTAGGTGATTTGCAGCAGGATTTAAGTGCAGGGATGCACCCCTCTTGCTTGCATTTAAGTCCCTTGATCATAGTATCCTTTGGGATTCTCTTTATGAGCTAGAGGTTGAGGGGGGCACTCTTTTGCTGTGGTTTGGGATAGAATGAGGATTAGGTGGTTTAGTGGCATGTGAGAATATCCTGGGAGACAGGAGTGCAGACTGGACTACTTGTATGTAAAAGGTATCTCAGGCCACAGAAGGAAGAAGAGCATGGGAAACATTTCAGAAAATACCTGCGTCATTTTCCAGAGAGTAAAAGGAAAGGAAAGCAGAAATGCATGCAGTCTTGCAAGATTCTGTTAAAGTAACCTTATCTTACAATAATGATAGAACTAGTATTCCTAACTGTGCTTCTGGTCTGGACTACTTCACAAAGCCAACAAAAATATATCAATTGGTTTTGGAAAAGGAGACCAAATCCTTGGGCTCTTTAATATATGATTAACTTTAATCCCATATTTTGTTTAGCATATATATGTAAATTCATTAGGAGAGATTATCTATTATTTTAGGATAGGATATCAGTACTATGCTGATTCTATGTAGCTAATATCTCTTGCTCAGGATGAAGAGAAAAGGTGTACTGGAAATCTTGTACTAGAGCCTAGAGACAATGAAGTATTTGTGGAACAGAACACATTTAGGATGAATCCCAGTAAGAAAAAAAATGTATGCTTAAATTTCTCCATTTTTATCTTGGGTTTTAGAAGTGGGTTCCATAACTTCTCCATCTTTATCTGTGGCTAAGGTGGCAATACCTCTGAAACCTGGATGCCTTCTGGACTTGCAGCTCCTGCTTAAATACCACATGAAAGCCATAGTCAAGAAGACTTTGCTTGGTTTCAACTTGTGTGACTGTAGACTTTTCTGGAACAGGAGTTGGCAACAGTAACTAATACCCTTGTACCTTGTGTGTGCTTTACTCCAATTTAGTTTAGGTGGAATCGCTTTTGAAGGCAATTCAGAAGTTAAAACTGATTCTGATTGCCCCTGCCTAACTGCTGATTAATCAAGACCATATAACAGAATAACACTAATCTTATGGGAGCTGAACTAATTAACTTGGTTTTCAGTTCCATTCTAAGTTACTGGTTACTACCTTTAATGTCTTTTATGACTCAAGTTCTCATTACATTCAGGATCATCTGACTCAGATAGAGTCTGATTCAGGCTTCACCCCACTGACAGAAATTAGTTGCTTAGACAATCTCACAAGAAGTTCAATAATTTCAGATAAGTAAAATTCATTGAAGGAAGTGGAGAGCCATAACTATTCTCTTTCTAAAACAAAGCTTAAATACAGAAACAATACTTAAACCCTTGCCTATCTTTCTCATTTCCACCATATGTAATAGATCAAAAGGTCTCTTTTTATGAGAGAGATGTCTTGTTTACCTCTCTCCATTCTTTTTGCAAATGTCAGATTTGTTTCTGTGTTGTTTTTCTCTGACCATCTTCTTCCCCTCGGCTGAGTGGACAGGCCTAGATTCGTTCTCAAGGTGACCAGACTTTTTGGTGGCAATGTCTTCATTGACACGAAATGAGAGTCACTCTTTTCCTGTTGTCCTTTCAGTAATCAGTCAATGGCTCTTCTGCAATGGCTCTTCAGGAAAGAAGTAGAAAGTAGCTGGAATATATTAACCTAGAAACTTATTTTTGAGACACAATTTATGATTGCTGATATCTCCTTATGTTATTTTGAGCTGTTCAGAGTCCAAAGAAATTGTTCATTTTATTTTTTTATTTTTATTTCCTCATTTTAGATTGCTGGATTTGATTTATCTGCTTTTAATATTGTCAGGATTATTTTGTACATATCTAGGGAGGTTTTTTTTTATTTTTATTTTTACAGAAAATGAGTTTATTTGACTTTTGTAATTGCTTAGTGGTTCTGAATCTTATATGACTGCAGGCTACCTACCATGCTGGGGTAGAAACATGAAGAATAAATGATTAGCTATAAATAATTTGTCTAGCTCCCATTTGAGATAACATTTGGTCCTGAAAAAATAGTTCAAGAACAAAGAGTATCCTTTTACTTCAACTGCAAATATAGATGCATGAATAAAGGTCAGAGGAAAAGAGGCAGAAGTGTTCATTGCCTTCGGTCAACGGATCTTCTGCATATCTCCAAAATCTGAACCAAGATTCTTGATTTGAGATCTTTGCCTTGTGAGACATTGACAGTTTCCCAAACACATTTTATCAAATATGTTGTAGGAACTCAGATCCACAATTAGTTTATAGTTCAGTATATTATGTAAACTTCCCAAAACCGAATAAGCCAATTAGCCAACCATGATTAAGTGTGCAATGTAGACAAAGCATGACTCAGTAGGTTCTTTTTCTGGGCTAGTGCAGAATAGGATTGTATACAGAATAATATTTGAGGGGCCCTTGGTGCTCTTTGAGCTTGGTTGTTTTTTTGCAGACATTTCATTACCCTAACTAGGTAACATCATCAGTGCTAGTAAAGAATGTGGTTTGCTGTCAGTTTATATTCTGGTGATTTGCCTGTCTGTGTGGGTGGGAATGGTTTTAGAGTTATTTTGGTTGGGCTGTTTACTGTTGGCTCTTCAAGTTTCTTGATTGGGATATTGTTTACTTGATTGTTGGTCTGAAGTTAATCTTGGAGTTAATCTATGCTTGGAGTTAAATTACTGGTGGAGAAGTGCTGGAGTCTTTTTGTTCTCTTTTGGGCTGGTTGATTATCTCTTTTGCATAGTCTATGGATGTTAATGTGTCTATTGATGTCTGATTTGAGATGGCTGAGAATAATATTTGTTACACATGCAGACCAGAGATAATATTGTGTAGATGTTGAGAATATTGTGTGAAGAATCCCATGCTTCTCTTGTAAAAATTCAAAGAAGAAATATATATATATATATATATATATATATATATATATATATATATATATATATATATATATATATATATATATAGAAAGTTCTTCAATATTCAATTGGCCACATTTAGTCCATGCACAAAATCAGCATATTGCATCAGTCTTGCAAGCCAATCATTTTCTGGGTGCAATTCAGAGTATAGGCTTTATGGATTGGCTCCTAGATACCTTCAGGACTGTCTTCTCTAATAGCATCCCAGGAGATGCTATTTATAGTGCCCTATTTTCAGGAACAAGGAGGAATGAAGTCAGAAAGCACTGTTTTTCTGACTATGATTTTGGTCCTCCAGTTCTTTTGGAAGCAAGATTGGCATCTGTATAGTAGCTTTCCAGAAGCTAGTTGAAATTGGTTTTTTTTAGTGGAAGGCTGGGAGATGAGAAGTTTAAGTGAGATATAATCTATGGTTTGTTGTTGGATTTGATTTGTTTGTTAGTTCTAAGCTATTATTTACTATAGACACTTTAGCTGATAGCAGTAGAGTTATATACTCTATTGCAGTAGTATATACTGCTACGTAGACTTAAATACTGCTTCACAGTGCTTTACAGTCCACTTTAAGCAGTTTACAGAGTGGGCAAATTGCCCCCAAAAATCTGGATCCTCATTTTAGGATCAGAAGGATGGAAGTCTGAGTCAACCTGGAGCCTGGTGAGATTTGAACTGCCAAATTGCAGGCAGCTGGCAGTCATCAGAAGTAGTATTCTAAGCACTGTGCCACCATGTTGTCATTATCTTTTCTTTTAACTGTTTTAAGATGCTCATTTTACTGGTATTGCAGTGTTAGATACATTTAGCAAACTAACTAACAGGCATTGGGTTTTGGTGCCTTCTAAATTTGAAACTTTACCAATTTTGGTACAGGATGGATGGCAGCCTGGTTTAGTTCTGCAGACTAAAGCACAGTAATTAACATCCAGCTGTCTGCAATTATACCAGTTTGAATCTCCCCAGGCTCAAGGTTGACTCAGCCTTCCATCCTTTCTAAGGTAGGTAAATTGAGGACCCAGTTTGTGGGGACAATAAGCTGACTTTGTATAAATATACAAAAGTATGAAGGCTATTGCTTAACGCATTGTAAGCTGCCCTGAGTCTTTGGAGAAGGGTGGCATATAAATCAAATTTTTAAAAAAATGCACCTTGTATGCCAACTGGAAGTCTTTCTGGACTCATGACTCCTGTGGCAGTCCTGGCCAGTCCATACCTTTGCACAACTTTGTGTTGTGTGACAGTTATGTCCATTCCTAGATCATGAAACTCTACTCACAGTTACCCATACCTTTGTTATCTTCACCTGAATGGACTACAATAACGGGTGTTACTTTGGACTGCCCTTGAAGAATACCTAGAAGCTTTCATTGGTGTAAAATGCAGTGTCGTGGACAGTTATGTGCTCCCCTAGAAGGAACCACATTGCACTTTTTTCTATAAGCTGCATTGGTTTCCAGTTTGCTTCTTTGTCCAATTCAAGGTAATGGTTTTGACCTTCCCTACCACCCTACATGGCATGGGGCCACGTTATCTAAGGGAACACTTCTTCTCAAGTACATCTACTTGTCATCCCTCCCAGGTGAGCCAGGTAGAAAACATAAATGAATGAACTAAATCTACTATATTTTAAGGCTATATTAACAGAATCCTGCAAAGCTGAAGGCTCAAAACTGAATTCCCACTGTGACTTTAACCTCATTGGTCAATTATGGTGAAACCTGCTCTCTTGAATGTTTGTTTCCTAGGCACCATCTCTTCGCTTTGCTCTCCAAAATCATCCACAAATTACAGTACCTTACTCATCCCATTAGGTCTGGCAGGAGGGCATGTAGTGGGTCCTTCCTATGAAAAAGTTTCCATCTGATGGTAGAAAAGGAGACAAGCCTTTTCTGCCATCACACCCCCATCAGAAACAAGGTGAAGTAAGTTTCAACCTTTATGGATTTCTGGAAAGCCCTCAAAATGTGGCTTTTTCAGCAAGCCTGGGAATTTTCTGGTAAAGGCAACCCACACATTATATGTAATATTTTCCCTCTTGTAATCTTGCTTTATTTGTTTTTATAGTTTTAATCAGTTTTATAGAATATTTTAATTGCTGGTTTTACTATTCAGAGTCAATTTGTATGAGATGGGCAGCCATATAAATCTGACAAACAATGTAACATGATGTAATGTATCATAACATAAGTGTTCTTATCCAACTTGTAATAATTTACTTTGAAAACTTCCTATGGTTTTTATTTTTTAGTTCTACCCATACATACACTTTTAGTTTATGACTAGAAATTGTGCTGCCCTTCTAAATGCAGAAAAACAAGGAAGTGTCATGAGTTCATTACGTCAAGCAATCAACTATCATGAGCTTAATCTGAATATTGCTCTGTAATTCCTAAAAAACCAATTGTTTGCCAAAGCTTTTACTGAAAGAACTGGATTGTTTTATCTGAAGTTCAGTTTTAATGAGATGTGGGCAGCTCATGACCCTTCAGATGCTCCTAAACCAGAAGTCTCAGTGTTGACTTCTGTATAGCTGCTGAAGGTGCAGTTAACGACATCTGAGGACCATGGATTATCTACTTGTTTAACGTTTAGAGGGCCTAAATGAACTGACTCGCATGGTCTCCTGTAGACTTTGAAAAATCAAAATGGGCAGACTTGGTTCAGTTTCAGTCCGGTGGAAATGTATCTCCTGGCATGCTCAAAAACCTTTCTTAGTATATACATCAAAGTGGGATGGATCCATTCCTCTCACTTTTATCTCATTTTTATTTATTGTTAGTCACCCAAATAATGTATTTCGAATGGGTAGGAATATAATTTGGATGGATGGATGGATGGATGGATGGATGGATGGATGGATAGAATGGCAAATCAAGTAATAGAAATTTACCTAGAAATAGGTAAATCAGTGTGCCAATGACAATTTCAGTTCAACTTTCTGTGATATAGCTCTTCAAAATTCTGCATTGCTGCAATATTTTGGAAGGGTGTTTTATTTTGTTTGAACAACCCAGTTCAGAGAGCACCAAGGAGCCTCATTTCAACTCTGAGATAAAAAAATTTCCTCCTTTATTAAAAAGGGGAATCTTTGAAAATTGTCTTAAACTTGCAAGCCATTAACGTATAACTTTGACTCTTCAATTTTTTAAAAAAAGATTGAGGAATTTATTCTTCATTAATACTAAGGTGATCTCATATTTTCTGTATATTTTTAACTAAAGTCTTAGTTGAAATGTATTTCTTCTGATTTTATGTTTTTCTGAATTTTGCAATAAAAGTCCTGGGTCAAAAAGTAATTGCTATGGATAGTGCCAATTCAAAGGTATATGGCACTACTAGGCCACATTGACTGATAGGTCCACTTCCTGCTGATTTAAAATCTGATTTTTGGAATAGCCTTTATTTTAAGGATAGCATCCCTTCCCCTTAAACTTTGCCACCACAGACTGATGCCTATTTAGCCAATAGACAGTCATGGCTGTGGATATGTAAGGGCAAACTGTATTTAAATTTGTATTGGAAGGGAAGATCTGAGCAATCATCTTTTCCTTTGACACTGGTCCTTTGCTTTTAGATGCAAGATTTAGTATCTTATCTATGGTTGTTTATCCTTTCTCTATCTCACATATTTCTACTACAAACTGCTAACAATATAATTTCCACATAAATAGAATCCTAAACCACAAAACATTTTTGATAAAAATATCAAAATAATATTTCAGAAATAATTGCAATAGTTTATGAGTGTTGTTATAAACTTAATAAACTAAATGAGTGTTACCATAGAATTCAACGTTCTGTTCATCTGACATAATGAACCACAAAGTAGCCAACCATATTTTTGCCTAGCATGTTGGTGAACTTAGGAAGTGTATTTAATGTATTGTTCATTATCTTACACAAACTGAGAAAATAAGGGAAACATTGCCAACCATGGTTAGGATAAATGTTATGCAAATATAGCTACTGATAATACTGCTGTGGTTCATGAAGAGTCCATCACAATAGTTATAGAACAGAATTTGGCATTTTGCTCTGTGACTTCTCTTCAGGATGTTGAACAGGAATATCCTTTAGTCTTCTCATAACTGAGCAGTCTTTTTTCATTAATTGCTCTTCATGGGAATTAGTTTATAGTTTGCTGATCTTCCTTGTTGTTTTTGTTGGAAACTGTTTGAAATATGTGGTCACAGAATATGGTTTAATTCTTAAGGTAGGTATCTAATCAACAAAAAATAAAGAAGAACCAAAATTTTCTCTATTGGGAAAGTATTCCAAGACTTTATGCCATTTATTTAAAGACCAATTTGAATTTTATTCTTGCTCTTAAGGAACTAACTTTTCTAGACAATATTTTGTCACTTGCAAAGTGTGTTATCTGGTCCAAATGTGTTAGATTATAAATGCTTTCATAATCTGTTAGTGTAGCTCATTAGGCCAAGATTTCCATATCTTTAAGGGAGATCAACATTTTAACAGAATAACAGAGTTGGAAGTGACCGTGGAGGTTTTCTAGTCCAACCCCCTGCTCAGAGGAGAGTTGGACAAATGGTTGTCCAATTTCTTTTTAAAAACCTCCAGTATTGAAGCACCGACAACTTCTAGAGGTAAGTTGTTCTATTTAATTGTTCTAACATTTTAGCTTATCATGACTTAGATATTATTGTGAAGATGGCTTGATAATATGTATTCTTTTTTTTAATATTGATTTTCTTTGAAATTGACCACTTTTTGATAAGTGTGTAGCTCATCATGGCAGCTTGTGCGCTGCCATCACTGACATACAAGATCACCAAGTGCATTTTGGGGTTTTCTTTTGGGATCTTGGCTGCTTTTAGGCTCCTGCTTCTCTAGGCTCTTTTCCTGAAATGTCAGCTGGGAATAAAGAGTTTGAACATACACCACACCTTCAGAAGTTATATAAAGCATTGTCATAAAGTAAATCAAATAAAATAGAAACAGAAACATAGAAAACGGATGGCAGAAAAAGACCCAGTGGTCCATCGAGTCAGATCTTTGAGTTTTTTTGTTTCTTTGTTTTTATTGCCTTTGTAATTTACTAATTTTTCATTATTAATTAACTTACTTTTTATTTTATTATTATATTTTAGTTACCTTATTTGTATATTATTGGATGATAGACATCTGTTGATCCAAAGCATGTTTAAATTCAGTTACTGATGATTGACCTATTACTTCCAGTGGAAATTGGTTCCAAGCTTCCTCTACTCTTATAATAATCAGGGAGATATTTCACAATCAACTTAAATTTCTTTGATTTTAGTGGAGTCACTCTAACTAAACTAAATTAAAACTAATTCTGGTTCTAAATATTTTTTAACAAGCAAAACAAACTGTCAGGATGATATACAGAGTGAAAAAATGTCCAAAATAATAAATAAAGAGTTTATTAACTCTTAATATTGTTAAATTATTAAGTTATTAAATAAAAACATAGACTTAATATTTACTTGAATAATTTTAAAATATATGTTAAATGCTTAATGTAGGACATTCAGAGATTTTTTTAGTGACAGAGAAGTAAGTAAACCAGATGTTAATATCTTGAGATTGATTTCTAAATTCAATTTATAGTTCATTATTTCATAGTGGGGGATGGGGTCATAGCTTCAGATGAATTTTCAACCAATAATTCTCAAACCAATAAATATGAAGCTCTGGAAATTATAGCCTGCAAATATGCATGGTTTCCATTGGATACTTAAAAAACAAACAAATAAAACTTTGAAGCACTCCAGCAAGTCTATTATGTTGTTGTAAAATGGTTAGCTTTTCAGGCTTGCAAATTACTAAATTGCTTCAGGAGTTATTAGCAGGTACAGAGAAAAGGCAGTTTAGCTTTCTGTTTCTTCCTCAGTATGATTGATTGGAAAAGTGAATCCATGTACAAAATGCACAATAGGGTGCTAATTACAAGTGATTAGCCACTAGTTCAAAATGCTGGCATTCAACCCCTGCTAGCAACCACAGGATTTTCTCCTGGTGACAAAGAGATGGGCAAATAATGTAAAGGAAAACATATTCAGTACACTCAGCTACATTCTTCATTTGTCTTGAATTATTCTTAACGCATTGTAAGCCGCCTGAATTTCTGGAAAAGGGCGGCATATAAATCGAACCAATAAATAAATAAATAAATAAATAAATAAATAAACAAACAAACAAACAAACAAATAAATAAATAATATTCCACCTCCCCAAAAGTATTTTGCATTTATTCATTATTTATTTTATTTTATTTTATTAATTAGATTTATATACCGCCCTTCTCCTTACGGACTCAGGGCGGTGAACAGCCGAATAAAAACCAGTACATAAAAGTTAAAATATTTATAAAAACAAATATAAATTTGGCTGAAATTTAAAACAGATAAATATTAAAAAATCAAGTCTAAAAACTCTAAAAGATTTTAAAATTAGAAGGAATCAGGCTAGACCGGCAAGCTGGAAAATATGAGTTTTCAAAGCCCGACGAAAAGTCCGGAGGTCGGCGATCGTTCTCAGTTCTGGAAGAAGATCGTTCCAGAGGGTGGGGGCTATCACAGAGAAGGCTCTCCCCCTGGGGGTCGCCAGCCGGCATTGTCTGGCTGACGGCACTCTGAGGAGGCCCTCTCTGTGGGAGCGAACCGGCCGGTGGGAGACAATTGGTGGCAGAAGGCGGTCCCGTAAGTACCCTGGTCCTAAGCCATAGAGCGCTTTAAAGGTGATTACCAACACCTTGAAACACACCTGGAAGTCCACCAGCAACCAATGCAGCTCACGCAGGAGAGGTGTCACGTGGGAGCACCCCATCACTCCCATAATCCCCCGCGTGGCCGCATTCTGTACCAGTTGTAGTCTCCAGGTGCACCCCAAGGGGAGCCCCATGTACAGAGCATTGCAGTAGTCCAGGCGAGATGTGACGAGCGCCTGAGTGACTGTGCGTAGGGAGTCCCGATCTAGAAAGGGCCGCAACTGGTGTATCAGGCGGACCTGATAGAAAGCCCCCCTGGCCACAGCTGTCGTATGATCCTCTAAAGACAGCCGTGGGTCCAGGAGGACGCCCAAGTTGCGCACCCTTTCCGTTGGGGCCAATGATTCGCCCCCAATAACCAAAGATGGAGTCAGTTGGCTATATCGGGACGCCGGCAGCCACAGCCACTCGGTCTTGGAGGGGTTGAGTCGAAGCCTGTTTCTCCCCATCCAGACCCGCATGGCTTCAAGGCACTGGGACATCACTTCCACGGCATCGTTGGGGTGGTCTGGGGTGGAAATGTACAGCTGAGTATCATCAGCGTACTGATGGAACTCCACTCCAAAACCACGGATGCTCTCGCCCAGTGGCTTTACATAAATGTTGAACAGAAGGGGCGAGAGAACCGACCCTTGTGGCACCCCACACACTAGGTGCCTCGGGGTTGACCTCTGCCCCCCTGTCAACACAGATTGCGACCGGTCGGAGAGGTAGGAGGAGAACCACTGTAAGACGGTGCCCCCCACCCCCAATCCCTCCAACCGGCGCAACATGATACCATGGTCGATGGTATCAAAAGCCGCTGAGAGGTCTAACAACACCAGGATAGAGGAGTACCCCCTACTCCGGGCCCTCCAGAGATCATCCATCAATGCGACCAATGCCGTTTCGGTGCTGTATGCAGACCTGAAGCCAGACTGGAGCGGGTCTAAATAGACAGCTTCATCCAGGTACCGGGGGAGCCGCCACGCCACTACACTCTCAACAACCTTCGCTAGAAAGGGAAGGTTGGAGACTGGACGATAATTTGCCAAAACAGCTGGGTCCAGGGAGGGCTTCTTGAGGAGGGGCCTCACCACCGCCTCCTTCAAGGCGGCCGGTAGGGCACCCTCACTCAGAGAAGCGTTTATAATCTCCTGGAGCCAGCCTCATGTAACCTCCCGGGAGGCCAGCACCAACCAGGAGGGACAAGGGTCCAATAAACATGTGGTTGCATTCAGTTTTCCCAGAATCCTGTCCACGTCCTCGGGAGCCACAGGATCGAACTCAGCCCAGATAACACTCTCAAGACCTGGCTCAGTCACCTCGCCTGAACTAACCCAGTCAGCGGCCAAATCATCCCGAATCTGAGTTATTTTATCATCCAGATATTGAACAAAGTCCTCAGCTCATCCCTGCAAGGGATTCTCCCACGCTCCCAGATGGAGGAGGGAGCGGGTCACCCTAAACAGGGTGGCTGGTCGATTATCTGATGACGCGATAAGAGTGGTAAAATAATTAGATTTCGCCGCTTTTATCGCCACTATGTAAGTCTTAATATGAGCTCTTACTAGTGTCAAGTCAGATTCAGAGCGACTGGCCCTCCAACCGCTCTCTAGGCGTCTTTTCCGGCGCTTCATCTCCCTCAGCTCCTCGGTAAACCAAGAAGATAAGTGAGTTCGGCGCCGGGTCAGAGGCCGCAAAGGCACGACGCGGTCCAAGGCCCCACCGGCCACCCTATCCCAGGCAGCCACCAGGTCCTCAGCCGAGTCGCGTGTCAGTGTCTCAGGAAATGGCCCAAGCTCTGTCTGGAACCTATCAGGATCCATCAGGCGCCTGGGGCGGAACCACCTAGTCGGTTCCGCCTCCCTGCGGTGAGGTGCAGCGGTCAGAAAGTCAAGTTGAAGGAGCAAATGGTCAGTCCATGACAAGGGTTCCACTCCTATATCCCCAATGTCAAGACCACTCAACCACCGACCAGAGACAAAAACTAGATCCAGGGTGTGTCCACCAATGTGAGTCGGGCCCTGAATTACCTGGGTCAGGTCCATGGCCTTCATGGAAGCCATGAACTTCCGGGCCATCTCAGATGTTTCACCGATAGATGGCAGATTGAAATCCCCCATGACCATAAGCCTGGGGGTGTCAACCACCACCTCGGCTACAGCATTGAGAAGCTTGGGCAGAGTGTTGCCACGTGGTAGGGAGCCAGGTACGTGATTAACAGACCCATCTGCCCACCAGGACCCCACCTCACAAAGATGGACTCACACCCGGCTATCTGAGGTACAGTGGCCTCCCTCGGACCCAGACCTTCCTTAATAATAACCGCTACTCCCCCACCCCTACCCTGGGCTCTCGGCTGGTGGAATGCAAGGAAACCTGGTGGACACATCTCCACGAGGGGAACCCCCCCCCCGTGGCCCAACCAGATCTCGGTAATACCGGCCAGGTCCGCACCCCTCTCTTGAAGAAGGTCACATATGACGGGGGCCTTATTTACAATGGACCTCGCATTGCATAACAACAGCCGGAGCCTCGGGTCCTGAGACTCTAAACAACCCGGGGAACAGGAATAGCTCGGGGGACCGGGGCAAGCAATCGCTCAAAGACAGCGAGTACGTGTCCCCGCCACACGATATGGTCCCCTGCTCTCGCCATATCTGCCCCTCCCACACAGCATATTTATAGCACAGCCCTCAACAGAGGGCTCTATAGGAGCCCTCTTGTGGCATATTTATCCTTCAGTAAAGACTGAACTGTTCAAATAAAGTTTAAAATGAGTTTGGACCTGTTGAATGCCCAAATTCATTGAGAAATCAGAAATAGTACAAGCCTTTCTTTCGTCAGCAGTTCAGTGCTGCAAAATGGGGTGAGCTCCTGTTACTTGTCCCAGCTTCTGCCAACCTAGCAGTTTGAAAGCACACATACACAAAATGCAAGTAGAAAAATAGGGACCACCTTTAGTTAGAAGGTAACAGCGTTCTGTGCACTTTTGGCATTTAGTTATGCTGGCCACATGACCAAGGAGATGTCTTCAGACAGCACTGGCTCTTCGGCTTTGAATCAGAGATGAGCACTATTCCCTAGAATTAGGAATGACTAGCACATATGTGCAAGGGGAACCTTTACTGTTACCTTTTATGTGTATATGTATCTATATATGAATAGGTTGCTTATGATGATCTGTAATTACTTGTTAATAGACTGCATTAAGTGTGCAAAGGCCTTATTTATTTAAAGCATTTTGTCATGCATTTTTAAATAAAGAGAAATGGTAATTTACAAAGATTAATAATTACACTTTTGCTACTTTCTATTTTATTACCTAAAAGAAACAATACAGAAGGAGAATGATTAGAAGAGTGGAAGAAAAACAAACAAACACAGCCACTACTTACCAAGATTGTACAGTGATTATTTCAAGCAGAGATAGAAAAAAACTTACCTCTTGCAATTACTTCTGTTCTGGTTGATACCCAAGCAAAAGAAGCAGGAAAAAAAGTTGCAAGGTGAAAAGACTCTCACACCTCAAAGGAGCATGATTTGTCTCACCTTTAATAATAATAGCAATAGCACTTATATACCACTTCACAGTGCCTTTACAGCCCTCTCTAAGTGATTTACAAAGTCAGCCTATTGCCCCAACAATTTGGCTCCTCATTTCCTCTCCTCAAAGATGGAAGGCTGAGTCAACCTTGATCCTGGTGAGATTCGATCTGCCAAATTGCAGTCAGCTGGCCGTCAGCAGAAGTGGCCTGCAGTACTGCATTCTGACCACTGCACCACCGCAGCTCTTAATGCAATAATGAAAATAATAATTCATTGTAATATCACAGAGGTAGTTCAATGATCAACAATTATTTAAATTGATTATCAACATATAATCAATTTAAATAAGCATAAGGCAATTTGATAAATAAAAAAACCAGTACCTATTGACAGTATCATTACCATTAAGTGACCTTGGGGTACTGGTAATACTGTATCTAAATCACAGGTGGTCTCTTCCAGTGATCTCATAAGGATATTAAATTGTAGAACAGAGACAAACGTTATAGACCTGAACAATTGCTTGACATCTCTTACCACTACTGCCGGTATTGCTTGATAATAACATCTTAGAAAGGAGCAGAGCAGTGGTGGGTTGCCCCTGGTTCAGACCGGTTTGCAAGAAGCAAGGTTCAACCACTGTGAACCTTGCAAATCAGTAGTAAAGGTAAATAGAACCCACCCCTGGAGCAGAGCTACTAAAAATACAGCTGTCAATTCTCAACCTATACAGGATCTGTGTTGAAAGCCACCGACAAATCTAAAATGACTAGGGCTTATGCAGTCCCTTCACCAATGATGATAATTAATACGGTTAATACCCAGATATAAAATGAAACTTCTGTTTCTTCTAGAATAGTTTGTAAACAGCACCCTTCCCATCTCTCTATAACCTTTTCTAAAAGAAAAATGATGGATACTGGGTGATGGTGGTCAAGATTGGCTAGTTCTAAAGCAGATTTCATCAGAATGGGACCCACATTCAATTCCTTCAAGGAAGAGGACATCAGTCCCCCCTTAAGCGACTTCCTTATTCAATCTGATTTTGGATTATGGATTTCCTGTCTGGCTGTTCTCAGAGAATCAGATTAGGTAATTATATCTCTTCAGCCCTTATTCTTAACACTGGTACACCACAGGATTGCATGTTGAGTCCCTTACTCTATAATCTTTATGTGCATGAATGCATTCCCACTCACACTAGCAAAACTATTACTAAATTTGCAGATGATACAACAGTGTTTGGGACTCATCTCCGGGGGGTTGGGGGTGATGAGTCTGCCTATCAAAATGAAGTGGACAGGTTGCTTTCATGGTGTGGAGACAATAACTTGATCCTTAAATCAATAAGACCAAGGAGCTTATAGTGGACTATAGAAGGAGTAGATCAGACATCCATAAGCAAGACATCCTTGCTTATTAATGGAGACTGAGTGGAGCAAGTGGCCAGTTTTAAGTTTCTGGGTGTTATCATAAAAGAGGACCTGACCTGGGACACTCTCATTGCAGTGTGGTCAAAAGGGCCCAACAGAGATTATACTATCTGAGACTTCTCAGGAAACAATTGAATGAAACCTGCTGGTGGCCTTCTACCACTGCACCATAGAGAGTATTTTAACTTACTGCACCTGTGTAGGGTTTGCCAATTGCACAGTGGCGGATAGGACAGCACTCCAGAGGGTTAACGTTTTTGCTCAGAGGATCTCCTTTCTTTGGAAAAGCTTTATAGCTTCTGCTGCCTTAGGAAAGTTCAAAACATTCTTAAAGATCCATCCCATCTTGGGCACCCTTTTTTTTTTTTTGAACTATTACTATCTGGCAAACAGGACAGGATAATAAAAACAAGGACAAATAGGCTGAAAAACAGCTTCTATCCCACGGCAGTAACTATATTGAATTCTACTATATAAAGCAATATTAATGCAATATCAGGGGTTTTCAATTCAATTGTATAGAATGTGAAGGATGTGTGTTTGTGTTTTATTTTTATAGTTATAATGTAGACTGAAGATTGCATTTAATTTCATTGTACAAGGTGCAATAACAAAAAAATAAACTAAATTAAACTAAGATTATGGATTATCACCTGGCTCCAGGTCTTTATATCTTCCTGAGCAGAAAAGGAGTCTAGTTGGGTCTAATTTACAAGTAGCAAAACTCCATCTACTTCCTCAAAGTTAACAAACCAAAATGAAGCTCAGGAAACTTTACAAGGTGCTGCTGGTATTTCCTTCAACCCTGCCCATGTCTAGCCTAGAACCAAACTTGAGTGATTTTATTTGCAAAATGTAGCTCCAAAATCTCACTGCAACCCCTTAGGAAGATTTGCCTACTTTCTAAAAATGACTGACTCACCTGAAACAGGACATCAGGGCACAGTGCGTGGACATAATGAGGACATTGTGTTTCAACTGTTTGGTCCAATTCAACTTTAATGTTCTTTAACTGGCAATCTAGGCATCTTTTCAACTGCTCTATTTCACAAAGTACTTCAGTGAACCAAGTGCTGCATAGATCTATATTTGGAGAGCTCTTTGAATATTCTACTATCCCCATCTGCAGAAATCAACCAGACACAGAACAGCACACCAGATTACTGAGAATATCCACAGATATCGCTGCATCAGATCATTTTAATTGGTCCTCTACTTGCAGAGGTACTCATCTGTAACCAGGAAGTGATCCAACTGCAATAAAGAACTCATACCTCCCTGCTCAAAAGTGAATATCCAGTCTAACATGTGTGTTGCATCTGAGATTATTTAGAAGAAGTCTATGGTTGCCATGAATCCCTGAATTATTCTGAAAATTTCCACCAGACATAAAAGTTGAAGTCCCCCCAGAACCAAAAGCTATAAGTATTCCACTGCTATTTGAGACCAGCTCCAGGGAGTCAAGTAATGACCCTGTCATGTGGCAAACTAGATGAAATGCATGTAGAATCTCCTGGGATTTAGTTTATTCCTAAATCCCAATGTTATAAATGAGCATTTCCAGTTTGTCAGATCTAGAGCAGGTAACTTAGTTTACCAGATTTTAACACAATTGGAGTGTACAAGCAAAGGATAGATGTCATTGTATATTTCTTATTTTCTTATGATTCATCTAACATTTTTGCCTTAGATGACTGGGTTACATGCTGTACAGATTACATGCTGTAATATTCCAACAAAAATAAAACAAATCTCTGGAAGACACAAAACTCATGCGGGACATCATTTTTCTTTGATTATTAACTTCTTCAATTCATTTCCCTCCAGGCTTATATTACCATTCGCTTTTCAGGAATTAATGTCTGTGAGGAGAATTAAACAGAATTTGACATGAGGGTAAAAAAGGTAGTAATTTTCTCTCTGTAATACAAAATTGCCACAGCTGAACTTTTTAGAACTTTGATCAGTATATGCACATTTTATGATTATCATATTAAAAGTGCATTTGGATGGTCCTTTTGAGTTTACACCCACCACAATGTATTCTTTTATGAGCCTATCTTGACTTTCAGCAATGTTTCACACAGACTGAATCCATCAGAATGTCAGTCAATGGCCTGTACTGGAATTAGAAACCAGCAATGTTTTCCATACCAGTTGTTGGGTTTTCAGGTATGAGGGCAGAGCCAATATACCTGAAATGCGACAAATAAATATATCAAGACCATTTTGGCATGGGCTTACTTATTTTTTAAAAAATAAATACATACATACATAAATTATTATTCCGCTACACTCTTTTTCCCCCTTTACTTTGTTTTCAAATGTTATCATTTTATGTGTACTCCTGCCAGTAGTCACAAAGTCAGAAGTAAGCATCTTTACAAGATTTGTTTATCAGACTGATTATCAGCATTGGTCCCAACTCTTTGGAAGCAAGGGGCACGTTTGAAACCTGAAATTTAAGAACAATCTCATTAAGTGGCAATGAGTGCTTACAAAACACTTATTTACCAAGAGAAATAACTGATAAACTATTCTTTGTCAAACCTGTTAATTTATCTTCAGTTTACTTATTTTTCCCCTGAATCTGTGAGTGTACTTCCAAATAAAACAGTAGATTTCCAACGTTTTTCTTTTGTAAGATTGTCTTTGGGGATCTGTGAGTAGGACTCAAATGGTATAGGTAGCACTTTGCAGGCAGAATGCCAACATTATGTTAAATGTCCTTTTACTTAAAAGAATTTCAAATGCATAAAACCATATCATGTGTGACAAGAGAAGAGTTGGATGCCAATGGAGATGTCCCATTGAGATCCAGAATCTAAATCAGTGTTTTTGAACAGGGCAACTTGAAGATGTGTGAACAATGTTTCTCAGCCTTAGTGACTTTAAGATTTGTGGACTTCCCCTCCCAGGATTCCACACATCTTAAAATTGCCAGTTAAGAAATACTGTGTTGGATTTTCAACTCCCGGAAATTGCCAAGTTTGAAAAACTCTATTGTAGAGCAATGTTAGTCTGTTGGTAGTATCTTTTCTATTTCCTTCTCTCCCATTGCTGCTTCCTCTTCTTATAATGATTTCTTCCTAGGTATCTAGTTCCCCATTGAGTCAGGATCTTGGGAAGCTTCCCCATGTGGATATACCCTAATTAAGCACATCTTTGTGTGACTGAATTATGAGTGCTCTCATTTGTTAATGACATCAGTCTCATAGGGGAGAGTTGATAAAATAATGAGGCAAGCTGCTGCTGATCTTTCATAAAGTATGTAAATGCTCCTATTGTTTGCTGTCCAAAATAATTCCAGCTCAGTAATTGTTTCATGACACAAGAGGCAATAGAAATCCATTTAGTTAACGGAGATCCTTGAGTTTTGATTAAATTTGACTGTGACTCATCGGTGCACTTCTTGAATAGAAATGAAATTGTCCTTCATCTTTCATTCTTTTAAGCTCTTATTTCAACAACTTCCAGAGAAGGAATCCCTTATTACTAAATGGGATAATATTTTCCATAATATTAGTCTGTGGCCTTTTGTCCCTGGAACTGGATTGTTATGATATTCACAGTTTTGGAAAGAAGGAAATGGCATTCACCATTCAAAGAGTTTTGTCTTGCATTATGAATTATATCAGCATTTCTGATTAATGAGTATTAAAGAGAAGACAGGAAAGTGGCCCTTATATAAATAGCAATAGCACGTGGACTCATATACTGCTTCACAGTGCTTTACAGCCCTCTCTAAGTGGTTTACAGAGTCAGTATATTTCCCCCAAAAATCTGGGTCCTCATTTTACTGACCTCAGAAGGATGGAAGGCTGAGTCAACCCTGAGCTTGGTGAGATTCAAACTCTAACCACTGCACCACTGCTGTAAATGGCTATTACATGTTCTAGTATTCAGGAATACATACATCAATCAATAAAATAAAAGCAAATTGAAATTTAATCCTTGGATATTTGCTATAAATCTTTTCTCACTCTCCTTTCAGCCCTTTGAATGGCCCACACTTCCTTTCAACATCATGCTGGCATTTGATCCCGAATTTTCTTTTCCCCAAATGCCATCATTCTGCTTAACAACTAATTCCCATGACAATGTCAAATAATTTACTAAGACTTTATTACTATTATTCTTCTTTTCCTTACTAGTATCTATCTCTTCCCACTTATTACTATAACCATGTTGCTTGTATCTTTCAATTATATTGTTTTATTTGTTTCCTAGTATGCTTTGATAGCTTTTTAGTAACCTTGACTATCACTAAGTGTTGTATTCTAAGTGTTTTTATTCTTGATTAATGCATTTTATTCTCCTTATGTACACTGAGAGCATATACACCAAAGACAAATTCCAGTGTGTGGAATTCCAGTCCAATCACACTTGGCCCATAAAGAATTCAATTCTATTCTATTCTGTTATGGGGTAGTGGTGAAAGAATAGCAATAGGATGGGGAAAATCTTAGCCGAAGTCCACTCTTAGTCATGGAAGCCCATAGGGTGGCTTTAAGTCAGCTCTTACATCTCAGCCCAATCCAACCCAGAGGAGGATAAAAAGTTATCTGTAAGGGTTTGTGTTCAGGCAACCAAATGGAATATAAATCTAGCAAACAAATGTATACTATAGTGCCATGATGGTGAACCTATGGCACACGTGCCACAGATGGCATGCATAGCCATATCGGTGGGCATGTGAGCTCAGCTCTGGCGCTTGCCAGATGACTTTTGAGCCTTCTGGGCTCACCAGAGGCAGGGAAACAGGCTATTTCCTGCCTCTGGAAGATCTCTGGTGGGGTAAGAAAGGCCATTTTCACCCTCCTCAGACTCCTAGAAAGGCTCTGGAGCCTGGTGAGAGAGAAAAGTGGGCCTACCGGACCATCACATGCCCAGAGTGGGGGGAGCATGGGGAGGGGTCACACGCATATGCACAGGGGTAGGGTGCATAGAATTATGGGTTTGGGAACGAACGCATGCGACCCCTCCCCTTTCCTTGCATGTGATGGCAAAAAGGTTAGCCATCACGGCTATAGTGGATGATTTTGTGAAGGCATTTAGGAAATTTGAGTCTGGACATCTAAATTAAATTAAGCGTAGCTAACAGGATGAACACTACCGCTTAGATAGATTCCACACCATTGGCCCTGAAAGCTTCACTGACAGAGTTGTGCAGCAAAGACCTTGCAACTGCATAAGTGGTAGAAAAAGGAAGTCCAATTATAAGTCCCTCCTTAACATTCTCCTTTCTTGTACAGTTTTCTGAGACATTTTTGAAACTATATACAATAAATATGCAATAAATAAATAAGATTGTCGAGAAATATATTTTTAAATAAATAAATAAATAAATAAATCTTTTCATAATTACATGAGCAGTTTTATCGGCCATCTTCAAAACAGACCACAATGCAGCTTTTAAATTAAGGAGTATGTTCTATTACATTTGATATGAACTGTCAGGAAACAAAATTGCATTTGCCATAGATAATGGGAATAGCTTTCATACCCCTTTAAGTCATATATGTTTCATTTAATTCTAAATATTCTTGTTTAATAAGGAAGTTTCTGGCATATCATTTCAGACAATTGAGGCCATGGGTCAATGAGATTCCTTTTTCATTTATCTGGTGCATATGACTCATAGACTGGGTGGAAATGTCATTATTCTTTCTGTCATCAGTTTACAGTTTACAATAACGAACTTGTAAATGAGCTTCAGCTGAACATAAGAATTTTAAAACCACACAAGGAATGTTAAAATTCCGGCCTTGTAGGAATTATCATCTACCACTCAGAAAATTACAAACAGTTGCAAAATAGTCCGACAGATAACTACTGTAGAAACGGAAGTTGGGTTTATGCAACGCACTTCAATCGGGTTTTAAGCCTACTATTAATTAATGTAGATTAATTAATTGTGGTAGATTTAGTTAGCCATATATTAACTTCTTTGTTTTAAATGCTTTTATCTATAATTTTTTACTTCTTTCTTTTTATAAGAAAACCCAAAAAATATTTTACATTCTTTAGCTTTTTAAAGTGTTTTTTAACTTTATATATTTTATATTTTTTAGTTTTTAGTTTTAAAATTATTAATTATTTGCATTCCATCTTCCTTATGCTGGTGACCATAATAAAGATTTGATAACCCCATTTCTTTTTAAAAATTTATAACTTATCATATTTAGCAACATAGCCTACATGATTAGCTTTTGGGTCAAAGTACTTTCCTGCTATGTGATGCTTGCTCCTACTATTATTTTTATTCACTTTTTCTAAAAAGTTGTCTATTCTACTTTTATTGTAAACTCACTATAGTCCCTAAACCCAACCACTTCCTACGCCTCTTACAGATTTTACAGAAAGAGCACAGATTTGTTGTTATGAAGTATCCTATGAGAATCTTTAAGCTTTTTCATAGCATAACCCTGTCACATAACTTCTATAATCACCTCTGGCTATATAATCCACTGATATAAAATTTGCCCAATCCACTTTAGATGAACATGCTGGTAAGTACAAAAATATGTTCTGCAACACTTGGTAAAATCTAATGATAAAAATGATGAGATTCCTGCAGAAACACGCCTTGAATGACTAAGCACAGTGTAGGAACTGGAGATTTTTTTTTCTAAAAAAAATCCTTTGTATTTAAGAGATCAGAACAAACATTGTATCCACAAACATTGTGAAAGGTTCCCTCCCCATTTTGTTTCGTAAGTTCATAGCAAAGCAAGAGTGCCATCTATTAAACTTTTAAGATATTTAATACATTTTCTAAAGTTTTGATCATACAATGTTAGACTTTGTTTACTACTTTTAACTCTGTGTTATGGTTGATACCTCAAATGTGCAATTTTTTGCTGTTAGAAAGAATCATCTTATAATACTTAAAAGATGTGCAGTCATCTTATAATACTTTTTTTTTAAAGAAAGCATTTAATCCTTCCTATTGTTTAAAAACTGCTTTTCAGGAAGTGAAAAAATAGAGTGTTTTCTCGTAACGCTAAAGATGAGCAACACTGAGAAGAAGCCAAAAGAGACAAAGGAAATTCATGCTTGGGCATGCATATATTTTGAGATTCCAAGAATTAGAAAATAAAGTTCATGTGTAGCATTGATAAGAGCCCATACTTCTTTCAAAAAACTCACTGTGGATTTGTCCTTTCCTATGATTCAATTAATATTAGATGGTAGGAAGGAATAGAACCAGAAACAAGATAGAACACTGGAGGGCTTCAGATTTTGATAGCACAGGTAATGACAGCAATCCCTAGCAACAGCACTTAGATTCATCATGATATAAAGGAACTAAATTATAGTGTAAGCCACGGCTTCCTCAATAATTTTATCCAAACATGGTAGCTTGAGACTGGCCTATAATTACAAAGAATTTGCAGGTCAAGGAATGTTTTTTTAACTGTGTTTGACTGCCTCCTTTAAGTTTTACAAGTGATTATTTTGGGTCTCTTGGCTTTTGAATCTTTGGTCTTGCATGAAGTTACTTATTCAAGACTGGGATCAGTCTGGAGAATCTTTCTGGGTTTATTTTATTTTATTTTTTTATTTTATTTTATTTTATTTTATTTTATTTTATTTTATTTATTTTATTTTATTTTATTTTATTTTATTTTATTTTATTTTATTTTATTTTATTTTATTTTATTTTATTTTATTTTATTTTATTTATTTTATTTTATTATTTTATATTTATTTATTTATTTATTTATTTATTTATTTATTTATTTATTTATTTATTTATTTATTTATTTATTTATTGAATTTTTATACCGCCCTTCTCCCAAAGGACTCAGGGCGGTGAACAGATTAAGATTTCATATACATATAAATATATTTTATAAACAGTAAATAATAAATTGAGTCAACTTGGTGTATCTACTAAGACCTTGGCATAGAATTTTGATGTTTATGCTAGCCCTGCTTGTTGAAATAGAAAGGTCTTCAGGGCACGTTGGAAAGTGCGAAGATCTGGGATTATTCGTATTCCAGGTGGTATTTTGTTCCAAAGCATAGGTGCCCCCACAGAGAAGGCTCTCTCCCTTGGAACTACTACATGACATTGTTTTAATGATGGAACTATGAGTAGGCCTACTCTGTGAGAGCGTATTGGTTGGTGGGAGGTTATCGGTTGCAGCAGGTGGTCTCGTAAGTACTCAGGTCCTAAGCCATGGAGCACTTTAAAGGTAAGAACCAACACCTTGAAGCGCACTCGGAAGGCCACCGGAAGCCAGTGCAGCTCACGTAGAAGAGGTGTTACATGCGAACACCATGTTGCTCCCATAATTACTCGCGCAGCCACATTCTGGACCAGTTGGAGCTTCCGGGTGCACTTCAAGGGGAGCCTCATGTAGACAGCATTGCAGTAGTCAAGTCGGGAAATGACGTTTATAACTCTTGATCAAGGAGCAGGTGGCAGCAGTGGCCAGGATGGCCTTTGAAGAGGTTTACCAGGTGTACCAGTTGTGTCCTTTCCTAGATCAGGAGTTACTTTAGTCAGTCATTCATGCTGTCATTACTCTTGATTACTACAATACATTTTTAAAAAATTTTGATTTATATGCCGCCCTTCTCCGAAGACTCAGGGCAGCTTACAACATGTTAAGCAATAGCCTTAATACTTTTGTATATTTATACAAAGTCAGCTTATTGCCCCCACAAACTGGGTCCTCATTTTACCTACCTTAGAAAGGATGGAAGGCTGAGTCAACCTTGAGCCTGGTGAGATTTGAATTTACAGTAATTGCAGACAGCTGATGTTAATCACAATGCTTTAGTCTGCTGAGCCACCAGGCCCATTCTATACATTCTATATGGAGTTGTTCTTGAAGATCATTTGGAAGCTATAGTTATATAGAATGCCATAGGAAGCACAGCATATTATGCTGATACATTATTCCCAGTTCATAATCTGCACTAGTTGTCATTTAATTTTTGGATTCAGTTCAAAGCACTGATTATAACCTGTAAACCCATTCATGGCATAAGAACTCTTCCCCATCCTCTCCTATCTATTTATCTATCAATAATTTCTGCCTGTCCTCTGAGAGTTGATTTCAATTAAGCAATAGCACCTATTGGCAGGGTACTTTTCTGTTGCAGTTCCTTCCCTCTAAAACATGAGTGTCAAACTTGCCACGTTATGTTGCCATCACATGACATTTTGAAATGTTTTTCCCCTTTGTGGAGCTGGAGTGGGTGTGGCCTGTGCATGATGCATCTGGCCTGCAGGCCACAGTTTGAAACCCCTGCTCTAAAACAACTCTTAGGAGATCAGTATGGCTCATACCTCACAGTTGTTCCTGAAGTTGTTAAAACCATGGCTATGCCCCCAGTTTGGGATTAGGATGCATGCTAAACCTTTGTTGGTTTGAGCTGGTTTGAGGTACAGTGTTATTTCTTCTGGTTAAGTGGATAAATAATTGTCTGATTTCCTTTTCTTTGTTTAAATTTGTAAGCTATCCAGAGTCTTTGGGGAGCCAGGTGACCTCCAAAATAAATAATAAATATCCTCATTTAATCCCCGTGCATTAATCACTTGAACCTGGTGATCATCATAGGAGGGAAGTTCAAAAGTAATATTAGAAAGTATTACTTCACCAAAAAAGTAATAAAAGCTTATGATCAACTTCCAGCACATCTGTAATTAAGTTTAATCATCATTTGAGGTAAACATATCTCTATCATCCAACTATATATATATGTATATATGTGTGTGTGTGTGTGTGTGTGTGTGTGTGTCTATATATATATATATATATATATATATATATATATATATATATATTTTCTGAGGTTTTCGCGGGTGTTTGTATGTAGGTCTTTGGTTATTCGGGTCTTCTCCCGCGTAGAATTGGAAGTATCTTGGCGACGTTTCGACGAAGTCTCATTCGTCATCTTCAGGCTGGTGTTCTCGGCTTCGTTCTTCCAGGAGCAATGGAAGCTCCTGGAAGAACGAAGCCGAGAACACCAGCCTGAAGATGACGAATGAGACTTCGTCGAAACATCGCCAAGATACTTCCAATTCTACGCGGGAGAAGACCCGAATAACCAAAGACCTACATATATATATATATAAATATATTATTTTAAATAATCATTTAAAAAGAAATTAATTAATTAAAAAGAAAACAAAAAGCAACAGGAAATTAAAGGATAGACTTGATGGACCACTAGTCTTTTTCTGCTGTCAGTGTTATAAGTTTCCATCTTGATAGAAGAGTTGTCATAAAGGAAAAACTTTTTTTGCAGTGTAAAATGTCAGGAAAAAAGCTTCCACTAATCTAATGTCTTCCAGATCTGATGACTGTCAGCTTTGAAGCTTGCATGGATTGGGAATCTGTCAGAAGTCTCAAAAAAAGAAGTTGAAATGATGGCCAGGATTGTGTGATTGAAGCCGTGTTCTTATGTACGTAAAAAAAGGAGGCAGGGCTTTGATTGCAAGCTAAGCTTACCAATTTTACTCTTTTTGTCAGCCCACAAACGGCTATTGATGTCTCTATAGCATGGTCATATAGATTCCCTGAAACAGGCCAAGGCTCTTCTGTAGAATTATTTCTTCAAAGCAGACAATCATAAGTGTGCTTAATAAACTAGCATATGAAATAACTTTCCAATACTTCCTTTCCAGGATACATAGTTTTGAATGCAATGTGGAATACTTCCAATAAGTAAGCTTACTTGTTCTAATTTAGATGACATAGGAAATAATGATTGCCAGGTTCAAAACAAAGCCACTACCTTACATTCATTTTAATATTACAGTTCAAAAGACTGATTTGGTCTGACATGGATGACAGATGATGATGATGATGATGATGACGACAACAACGATGATGATGATGTTAGTGATGATTTAAATTTGTTCTGGCTCATGTGGCTGCCCACTCCAAAAGATTAAAACAGTTGAAAACAAAAGAACAGCATGGCTAAACCATAACAATGGAAAAACCTCTTAACCTCTTCACAAAGAGTAACCAGGAAACAAAATCAGGACTTAAGGGACTTCTAGAACCCCAAGAGAGTGTTGCCATATATATTTATGGAAGGACGTTGTTCTAGAGGGCAAGGGCTGCAGCAGAGACAACATACTTCCTTGGTCCCACAAGATGAAACATTTAACTGAGCGGACCTGGAACATAACAAGCCCAGACAAATTGGAAGGGTTCAGATAATTACATGCTCAGATCAGCCAAGCATTTATGCTAAACTGGAAACTTCCAAATTATATTATATTTGGATCCAAAGGACAGACAGGTGACTTTTAACATAGACAAGGCTCCTTTTTAGTTTCACTTTATTAAACTCAAATATAATATAATCATCAACTGTTCTTGATTGGGATTCCAGAACTGCACAGTGTCTTTGGGATCAATTGAATATGACAGAATTCTAACTCAAAAAAATGAAAAAAAAGGTCAGACACCTCAGAATAAAAAAGAAAGGTACAATATATTACATAATCTAGCCTTGGGCAAAGTATCCTAAGCATAAAACAAGAAGTAGAAAGTTCTGAAAGGCAATAATTTAAATATATCACATCCACTGACTTCATATCAGCTCACAAAACAAATTTGTAACATACTATAGTAGAATTACATTTTTATAAAATGGATTAATCCTTTACCTTAGTATTAAAATGTTACAGATACATACCCTGTTTCCCCCAAAATAAGACATCCCCTGATAATAAGCCCAATCAGGCTTTTGAGAGCATGGCAATAAGGCCAAGCACTTATTTCAAGGTTCAAAAAAATATACGACAGGGTCTTATTTTTGGGGAAACACGGTAGTATGTTCAATAGAAGTGAAATTCAATCTCCTAAATAATCTTTAAAATTTTCTGTTAAGCTAGAATAAGTAAAACATAAATACCACGAATTAAGACTAAATGGATTCACCTCTCTGCATTCCACCACTTTATAGTTGCTTCTAGCTAAACCCCATTCCAAATCTTGAAAACATTAATTAGCTATGCTAATCTTTAGAAAATGAAATAAAACCAATATTCTCTCAACTATTCCACACTTCAAGGAACTTTGCCAGCAACAGACATTCAACACTTAATTGCAGTCTTACATAGTTTGCATTACATTTTTAGAAGATGCATAATATTTGATAATCGGAGTGTGAGGATGAGGGGGAGGGGAAACAACTTAAAATGAAGTTAATTTTTATCTGCCAGATTTGTAGTAAACGTTTAAATATAGAAAGAAACTCGCATCAATATGCTGTGCTCTGTATGCCTAATCAAAATCATCCTATTTAATAAATGTAAAGCCAAAAGATTCCATCTAATTGTCATTGACTCCTTTTGTACTTCACTGACGAAGGACAAAAAGGTAAATTCTTCAGATTCCTACAATATTGTAATCCATTAGGAACACTAATAACTTCAATGGAGAATGAGCGAATAAAGGAGAGATAGAGGGATACAGTTAATTGTCTCTCCAATATGTTTTTTTCTCTGGACTTTGGACAATTGGCCAAAGTTGTCCAAATGATAAACAAAGATTGGGAGCAACCTGAAAACAGATGCATTGCTTCATGCTGTGAGCTGGAAGGACCTAAAAGAAACTGATTCTTAGGGAAAGAATATCACTGTAGTCCTTTATTCTTTTCTTCTCCTCTTGTGGAAATGAGAGAGCTACTGCCATGTGATGAGACGAACCATGCCTTTTGTCGCAGATAAGTAAAATGTGACTAATGGAAGAAATTTACCTTGGAATGAGCGCTTTTCAATTGCCACAATGTAACGATTTCATATACTGTAACGATATCAGAAGAGGTTAGAGAATAAGATTGGACTCTGATTTCATTATTCTGTTTTGTGTTGAACTTATATCTTAAGTTCACTGTTTTTTTCTGGTACCAGAGATAAAATTCTAATTATGAATAACTTAGATACTATAAGACACTTGGCCTATGTCAAATCAATTATTAAGGAAAACAAGGAAACCTTCTGATGAATTTTGGTCAAAAGGACATTTTAGTCCCTCTATGAAGGAGGTGGGTGGTTAATAGATTTGATAGATGATAGATAGATAGATAGATAGATAGATAGATAGATAGATAGATAGATAGATCTATCTATCTATCTATCTATCTATCTAGACGTTGGCTAGATAGCCAGCGTATATACGGACGCTGGCTTCAAATTCTGGAAGGTACAGTCCAGAAATATCTGAAGGACATCAAATCCTGAAGGACATCACACGCTGATGATACTCAGCTGCACATCTCCACCCTGGGCCACCCCAATGATGCACTTGATGTGATGTCCCGGTGCCTGGAGATCGTGCGGATCTGGATAGGGAGAAACAGGCTCAGACTCAACCTCTCCAAGAACGAGTGGCTGTGGTTTCTGGCATCTCGGTATAGTCAGCTGGTTCCATCACTGACTATCAGGGGTGAGATTTTGGCCCCCACAGAGAAGGCTCGCAACTTGGGTGTCCTCCTAGATGCACAGCTGTCTCTAGAAGATCATGTGATGGCTGTGGCCAGGGGGGCTTTGTATCAGGTTCGCCTGGTTCATCAGTTGCATCCCTTTCTGGACCGGGACTCCTTGCGCATGGTTACTCATGCCCTTGTCACTGCCCGTCTGGACTTCTGTAATGCTCTCTACATGGGGCTCCCCCTGAAGAGCACTCAGAGGCTCCAACTGGTCCAGAATGCGGTCGCATGGTTGACTATGGGAGCGACACACTGCACCCATGTAACATCTCTCCTGCGCGAGCTGCACTGGCTCCCGGTGGTCTTCCAGGTGCGATTCAAGGTGTTGGTGACCATCTTTAAAGCACTCCATGGCTTAGGACCTGGGTATTTACAAGATCGCCTTCTGCTACCGATAGCCTCCCACCGGCCAATATGCTCCCACAGAGAGGGACATCTCAGGGTGCTATCGGTCAAACAATGTCGACTGGTGACCCCCAGGGTGAGAGCCTTCTCTGTGGTGGCACCTGCCCTCTGAAACGATTTGCCCCCAGAAATATGGATGATCCCTGACCTACGCACCTTTTGCTGTGCCCTCAAGATGTTATTATTCCAACAAGCTGGGCTGGTCTAAACATGAATTTTAATTGTTGGTTTATTTTTAATGACATTGGGGCCAAATTATTTAATATGTTTTTAAACTGTTTTTAAATTTTGTATATGGGTGTATTTTATTGTTGGCTGTACACCGCCCTGAATCCTCTGGGAGAAGGGCGGTATAAATTTTTAAAAAAATGAATAAATAAATAATAAAATAAATAAAGTGAACAAAGGCTACTCAGGTTAGAAGCCATGATTGCTCAAAAATTATGCCTACTTTGGGTTCTGATTCAAATCCAAATCCTGGAATCTTTGACATTCCAACTAAAACCATATTTCTTTAAATGTATATGAAGTAGCTTTATTCTTTTGTTTATAAAAAAATAATTATGAATTAAACTCTAGCAGACAGAAGGTCACAAAAGGGAACCACAAGAAGGCGGCTACGTAAAATATCCTATCCAAGCCGAGCCAGGCCGAGCCGAGCCGAGCCGAGTCGGGCCGGACCGGGCCGAGCCGAGCCGAGCTGAGCCAAGCTGAGTCTATAGTTGCCAAGTTTGAAAAACACTGCTTTAGGACATCATTTGATGGAGCTGGTGTCTTTCAGTTACAAAATTCCTGTATCACTACCAGATCTGTACTGCACAAATGTTTAATGTCACTGAAGATATAATGAAGACCATAACACACTGCTACATCACAATAACTAGTCAAAACAGATAATCTCCTGTGTTTCTTTCAAAGCTCTTTTAAACGATATATTGCTTGATTTGGACATTTCTGTCAGGTTTTATCAAATACCATTTGTCAAATGTCAGGGTTTTGTAATCAAATATCCATTCACATATCATTAAACAATTGCTAGCTTTAATATTTCTCCTTGCCTTTCCTTTTTGGTTGATTGCTTGCAATGATTAATAGTTATATGCCATATATCACTATCTGAGTTGACCTGCTGTACTGGTTTGATACAGATTGTATTGACTCCAAAGACCCTCTGATAGATTAGCCCTTTCAAACAAGCAATCAAATTTAAACTTATATCTAGCCTCTATTGAAAAGGTTATCTGCCACAATAAATATGATTAGCTTTGACAAGCTACTTATAGGTGTGAATGTATATACTATTATCTGATAGTTGCAGATATAGAAGATTGTTTTCTTTTTATACTTTTCAGATTCCAAAGACCAAAAGAAAAATCATCATGTAGGGATGGTGGAATCATGTTTTGGCCTTTTAAAGATGGAGACTTGTATTGGCTTTTATTTTCATCTTTAAATGGCCAAAACATACATGCATAATTGCATGTTAACTATTAGAATAGAATTCTTTATTGGCCAAGTATGACTGGACACATAAGGAATTTGTCTTGGTGCATACCCTCTCAGTGTACATAAAAGAAAAGATACATTCATCAAGAATCATAAGGTACAACACATAAGATAGTCAAAGGGATGATAGTCATAGGGAACAAATAAGCAATCAAATCATATTAGGAAACAGTCAATATAAATTGTAAGGATACCAGCAACAAGGTTACAGTCATACAGTCATAAGTGGGAGAAGATGGTAATAGGAACAATGAGAAGATTAATAGCAACGCAAACTTAGTAACTAGTTTGACAGTGTTGAGGGAATTATTTGTTTATCAGAGTGATGGCATCCAGGAAAAAACTGTCCTTGTGTCTAGTTGTTCAGGTGTACAGTGCTCTATAGCGTCATTTTGAGGATAGGAGTTGAAACAGTTTATATTCAGGATGTGAGGGGTCTGTAAATATTTTGACAGCCCTCTTTTTGACTCTCTACTGTTGATACTGTTTTGTCTAGTATTGTAAGAGGTGGTAGTATGAGAGGGTTTCTCCTAAAGTCCACCCCCATTTCTATGATTTTGAGTGTGTTTAGTTCCAGATTGTTCTGGTCGCACCACAAGGCTAGTTGTTCAACTTTCCATCTGTATGCAGATTCATCATTGTCTCAAATCAGACCGATTACTGTTGTGTCATCTGTGAACTTCAGTAATTTAACAGACAGATCATTTGAGATTACATGCATAATTATACATGCATAATTGCATGTTAACTATTTGATTTTGCAGAAATGAGGCTAATTAAGAGTGAAAACACTTTAATTCTGATTACCTTAATATCATGTAAAGTTCATGGCAGATTCCTTACTTGAACTGGGGATTATTCACTTTACAGTTTCTTAATCCAGGTATCGGGTAATAATACCTGTAATGATGACAGTCAATTGTCATTTTTAAAGACAAGTCTGGGCTGAATATTTGCCACAATATTTGCTAAATATGCAAGAGGATTTTTAAAGTATTTCTTAATTGGAATTATCTTAAAAGCTTTATGCAATGACTCCCTACAAATCAGTGGGCCATTTCTGGACTGCAAACATAACGATGACTGTCAGATGGCAGAAGGGAGTTCGATTTTCTGTATGCCGTTGCTACCATCTAGTGAGTATATGGATATTTGAAATGCCGATAGGATAGCACACTATATGGGAACTATTTGGAGAATGAGGAATTCCTGTTTCCCTGGAATGTTCTTTACCATCAGTCCAATAACACCAGGAAAAAAAGAGAGACCACTTTGTTAAAAGAAGAAAAATAATGGATAGAAGGCAGTTCTTTGAAGCTTTCAAATGGCCAAGAAACAAATGTGATAAAGACCACACTGCGCCTAATTATGGCCAGGACTGAAAGCTTTTTGAGTGCTGACAACAGTATTTTATGCATTAAAAAAGAGGAAATGTGTTGCCAAAAAAGACGAAGATAGCAACAATACTATCCCAAAAAAGAAAAAAGAGGAAATAGTTTTGCACAAAATGTATTTTCAGCATATGCATGGAAATGCTAGTTTTGAAATAAAGTTCAACTGTGATCCATACTAAAGTCGTTCTTAATTATCACAGTTTATAATTAAAATTAATTATCCATATCAAAAGTATTTTTAGATTAAAGTTATGACATGTACAACAAGAAAATGAAACTTTAACTGCTTGTACTATTTAGCTGACATATACACTAACTGCTGTTTTTATTTGATCTCCTAACCTACCATAACAGACAACATAAATAGTATTAAAAAACTCAGAGCAAACCTAATTCTGTTTGAATTTGGAAATCAACACTGCAAAAAGTATAGAACAAAACACTTTGTTTTTATTGATAATATTAGCTGAAGACAATCACACACATATTAGTTTCTAGTTTGGACTACAGTTCGAAAAGACTTACTACATTAACAAAAACTTAATGTCATGTCTGTCCGAATAGACTTTTATTAATGTTATCAACATTTTGTTCCTATTCCTTCTAAAAGAAAACATTTCCATGGAACAGCTTTTCAGTACTTCCTCTCACCCAACCCCCATGCTATATATAAAGACAGGAAAAAATATTCAGTCCTTATAAAATCCAAGGAATTCAGTATAACTTCCATAGTAAAAAAATGTTTCTTGAGTTAAGAAAAGGACATATAGGTAGTTCTCAATTTACAACCATTCATTTAGGGGCCATTAGAAGTTATAACAGCACTGAAAAAAGTGACTTATGACCACTTTTCACACTTACCACTGTGGCAACATCGTCACAGTCATGAATTTATGACAGTTGCAGAGTCCTTGGGTCAAGAGATCACCTTTTGCAAACTTATGACAAAGTCAATGGGGAAGCCAGATTTATTTAAGAACCTTGTTACTAACTTAATAACAGCAGTAATTCACTTAACAACTGTGGCAAAAAGGTCATATTAAACAACTGTCTTGCTTAGCAACAGATAATTTGGGCTCAATTGTGGTTGTACGTCAAAGATTATTCCAATATATTAGATTGAATGCCACTCTGATACCTTTTTCTCCATGAAAGAGACTTTTTCTTTTCTCTTTTATCTGGGTGATTGAGAACATGTTCTGAATTTTTCTCAATCTTTTTTGAAGTGAGTGCAGCGGTATCTGCAAGGGAGGAACTGAATTTGCAATGCCACATCCTCCATCTTGCCTGTTTTGGTTCCTCTATCCTCTTGTGCCATTGGCTGGCATTATTGTTGAAGCTGTTCAGTAGTGGGTTTCAATTTAGTTTGCTATTGGTTCTCTCGTGCACTCACACACACATGTGACACTTCGGCACATGCACAGAAGTGTCTTGGTGGGTGGGCGGAGCCTCCTGCCGCCACTACTATTTTGCCCGACCCGGGGCAAACTGGTAGCAACCCATCATTGAAGCTGATGGAAGAGGAAGCTCCTGCTCATGCAGTTATTTTCTGTGACACAATCTCACACAACTCTCAGACTTTGGTTGTTGCTTATACTCCCAACCATGGTTTCTTTCCTCCCTCCCTCCCTTCCCCACCCCTCTCTCTTTCTCTCTCTCACTCTCTCTCTCTCTCTCACACACACACACATATCAATATTTTAATACTCACAATACTAAATAACAGAAATTGATTAAACTCCATTAGTGACATTTTAACTGAAATTATATTCTCTGGAGAAATGAAATGGACAACAAATTTTATTTCATTGCAATATATAAGAATTGGTAGACAAATAAATTTAGAGGGGTTTTTTTTCTTTTACAGCTATATTTTCATAGCTAAATTTGGGACTATAGTTTTTGAAATGTTATTAGGATGACAATCTACCATACTATAAACAATACTATACTTATTACTCATAACAAGTAACAACATAAAATTCATATAGACATTTTCTGTACCCACTGTCTGGCTAGATATTAAATATAGTCTTTTCAGCAATAACAACTTCTGTCTGGTTGACATCAGCATGTGCAATACATATATATTTATGGAAATCCTAATAATAACTGTTCACTATTTTATCTGTGCATATAAAATGTAAGTGAAATTGCCTAGAAAACTGTGCATGATAAAATAGTGAACAGTGAAGCTGGAAGGAGGGGAGATCTTTGACCTCCGATTAGTTAATTTTATGAGGAATGTTTCTAGTTCTGAAGTGATACATCTGAAGACAAAGAACCCAAAGAAAGTTTCAAAAGAGAAAAATGTACAGATATACTTGTTGCTCAGCAGGCTTTGCATGTGACTTTCATATGATTTGATAGTTTAAAGCAAAATTCGTTTCCAAACAACAATTTGCTTTGGAACAGATATATTAGTACATTGGGGTTGCACAAAAAAAGCTGCCCTTGAGAATGCTCCTTAAATTATACAATGTATTGGTTTCACAATTCAAAATGTTGTCTTGCTTTATGCATAAAGCTTCCTCCATGTACATAGTCTATGATGCAGCTCATGAAAAGAGCAAAAGTATTTCTAATTGTATATATGCTTCCATATAGTTAGAATTGCATTAGTTAGTTAGTTAGTTAGTTAGTTAGTTAGTTAGTTAGTTAGTTAGTTAGTTAGTTTATTCATTGTGACTCTTAACCTAGAGTCACTAGGTTAAGATGGGAAGCAGTACAAATTATTTACATAAATAAATAATATCTGTTTGGCAATCATATTGATCAACTAACTGTAATATAGGGTTTCTAAGCTCTGAGGAGATTCCAATAAATGGAAGAACATTCAACTCAATTAAAATATTTTTTTTTTTAAAAAAATACCCCATAGATTCTCAGGACCAGAAAAGAATACTGAGACAATTCTATCTAATAAACTATTAAAAACAACAACAAACTTTTCATTATTTGCAAACAAAAAACAAAAACAAACCGGTACTAAAATTAATAACATTTGTTTGACTAATATACTTGTATACAGAGGTTACACAGCATGTTTATTTACAACTGAAATGAAATGTTGGATTGCCTTCTGACTTTTTAAATAGTGCCAATATAAAATCAAACCCATTTGCCAATTCTTAATGTAACCTTGGTTTGGATATCCTGCTAGATGACTCGCTGAAGCAAAAACGTTAGATGTGTTCTTACCATATGAGTAGTTATGGGGACATTGAAATATGCCAAAATGCATAAGCCAAGAAAAACATGAGCCCCTGGTGGAAACATTAATATTGATTATAATTGTCTCATTGTATCAAAATATGCTGTTGTTAAAAATATACTGTCTATCATTTTTAAAAACGAAGAAATTAAACACATATTTCTTACATTCCCTGTCCTGATTAGAAATGCAAGTAAGAGCTGTAAGTGCAAGAAATGCAAATAAGGCCATACAACTGATGCTATGAACACCTTTGTGTCAGTGGACACATTTTGTGATGCCTGCCAGACACTCTGCCCCCACCTGCCACCTGGGTTTTTAAAAATTACTTTAATTAAAAATGGAATGAAATGAAAGTCATCTTGCTGTAAACAAAGCAATTATATTGAATCCCAAAAATGAATCTGAGTTAGGAGATATTCTTAAACAGTAACGATGCTGGGTAGATGCTTTCCAGTGCTTTATTTGGAAATATGCACAGTTGTTCAGAAAAAGAGTTAAAACTAATTTGAATGGCATCCTGAGCGATGAAAATGCATGATGGGAACATCCTCCTTCATTTAATCTTGTGATCAATTAGTTGCTCTGGATCTGGCTATGATACCATTAAAGTGAATTGGGGATTGGGCAACCCTTTAGCCTAGACAGTGATTTCCATTGATGTGCCTATGAAACTTTTCCAAATTCCAAATATGGTCACTAATCCAAAACTAAGATTAGCAATCTGTAGTGATAGTAGTAACAAGCTGATTAACATTAAAATATTCTCCATCTAGTCTGGGATATAGACCTCATGGTCTTCATGTTGCAGATTTATAATCTCCTGTTCTTTTTAATTGGAGTGCTGAGAATGATAGTTTAACAACTTCTGAAGCCATACATATTTCCCATGTCACATATGGGTGCTGTTGGATCTTTGGTATTTTCTGGCCTTGTTACTCTTCTTGCAAACAAACCAGGCTAGGGACCATCTTCAGAGCATAGGGGTGTTTTCTGGCTGATTCTATATGATAGTTGTAGATTACTCAGGAGCCATAGATATGTCCAATTCCCTTCTATAAGAGTTTTGAGTTCATCATGTTAATCCCATATTTGAAATTCCATTCTTCATCTCTAGTATCCCTACATACTGTTCTTCCTAAAACAGAAGTTGAAATCTAAAATCTGAAAAGGCAAGACCCTCTCAAAATGGAAAATAGTGTACTTTAAAAAAAATGATAGTGAGGGAAAATGGAATAGACAATGCCATTTTTCTTTCAGAGCAAACCGCCAAGATTCATGAATGACCATCTTCATTTTTGACAATGAATACATTCCACTTGTGTGTTTGCTTATGTGTTTAACTGGTAGGTATTTCATTCCCCTCCCATTTCATTATGGGAAATGGCTTCATAAAAAGGAAAATATTTTCAGGGATATGCCTGTGCAGCACTAAGTATGAGAAACATGAGGGGATACCACAAGTTACCACACTGAGCAACCCCAGGGACCTTACTTCCCAGGGCCATGCAATGAAACTGTCATAAAGATTTCCCACCAATGAATGCTTATATTTTTGGCTGCTCTCCAAAATTTAATCATCAGTGACAGTAAATTGAAGCATAGTGTTTTCATTTGCATCAGAAAGAAAGCAAAAGAATAGAGATTCATTCAAGTCTACAGGAAACAAAAGATCACATATGTACAAACCATTCCAGCAGGATAAGAAGGAACTATTGATATAATCCATATGGGGAGGCGATCTCTCCTAAAATGGTATCTTTTAATTCCCAAGATAGCTGGAACAGAAGGAATAGCTAAATCCTTTTTATTGGTCTGAGCAAAGATTAAGCAGAAAATATGTGATAATGTCTTTTTGATAATAATTAGCTTATGTTCTTTATTAGATAAATGTTTTGTTTAAAAATTCACTATATCACTATATCAGCTGGCTGCAGTGGTGAAATCCAATTTTTTTTACTACCAGTCTGTGGGCATGGCTTGGTGGGCGTGGTGTGGCTTGGTGGGCATGGCAGGAGAAGGATACTGCAAAATCTCCATTCCCATCCCACTCCAGGGGAAGGGTACTGCAAAATACCTATTGCCTCCCCACTCCTGGGGGAAGAATATTGCAAAATCTCCATTCCCACCCCACTCTGGGGCCAGCCAGAGGTGGTATTTGCCGGTTCTCTGAACTACACAAAATTTCCGCTACCAATTCTCCAAACTGCTCAAAATTTCCGCTACTGGTTCTCCAGAACCTGTCAGAACCTGCTGGATTTCACCCCTGACTGGCTGGTGTACACCTCAGACAAGAGCTCTGATTCACCAGAAACAATTTTTTGCTTCTGATCATCCATTTCACTTCTTCTTTCAAGCTCCACTTCAAGAGAGCTTCCTCAATTGTGGGGTCCATTTCTGAAATATAGTTCTAAAGAAGCCATGCCTGGTCTCCACTGGAAATCTTTCCAGCATTCAGCTATCATCTTCTCTTAGACATTCTTGTTGTTTAATAATTGGCCTGATTTTAAGGGCCAACACTTTTGAGGATAGCAGATTTTGTACATCTTATTTACTTCTGCTAAAATTTATTAAAAGTATTTTGTTCTTTTCTCAATATCTGAGTGCATGTTGGTATATGTGTGCATCCTCTGAAGTTTTTAGTACCTCTGTAGTCAAAGAAATTTGGTAGTTGGATATATTAAAATAATTAAGAAATATTTAAAAGTAAGACCAGATTGATTAATAAATAAATGCCAAGATTCTTGAATTCATGAACCAAATCACACTGTTCTGCTCCCAGTTACCCAAGGCCGTTACCCAACCTTGGGTAACTGGGTATCCAGTTACCCAAGGTCATTACCCAGGGCCATTACCCAGCCTTGGGTAACTGGGTACCCAGTTACCCAAGGTCATTAAAAGACAAAGAAGAATAAACTCAAAATGTTAAAACAAATTTTGATTGTGGAGCACATCTCCCATTCTTCTTCCATTTCTTCTTCACCTTCTTTTAAAGCAAGAGGATATGTAATGAGAAAATAAATTCAAGTATTAATGAAAACTGTGTTATTACTGAACATATTTTGCAAATGTATTACTCAAAAGTTTAGGGTTGATATCAAATAACTCTGATTCAGTAATGTTTCATTAATTAACTGGATTCAGAAAACTTTTGAATTTCTAATTCATTGAAATGTAAGTGAATCACCCCAATATTATATAAAAATGTTTTATTAAGCATTATAATTTATCTTGAAAGACTTGAAAAAAGTTTGGAAAAAAGTTTGGAGCTGAATCAATGCATCTTCTTAGAATTCTTATGGCATACAATTTAAATTTATTTCAGTGGGTCAAGAAATGTTCACAGAGACAATCCAGAGGTTGTATTCCACTCTACTAAAAATATACAAATTATAACCTTTCTAGGTTTTTTGGCAGAGTCATGAGTAAATTGGTATGCATTGCAATCTTTGGTGGCAATGTCTGATTGCTCTTGTCATTTTGGTTATTGTTTTTTTTTTCTTTAATGGTACAACAGTGTTTCATACTTAATCCTACCTTTTAGCTTATT
Organism: Masticophis lateralis; assembly: GCA_030761175.1. Lineage (NCBI taxonomy): Eukaryota > Metazoa > Chordata > Lepidosauria > Squamata > Colubridae > Masticophis > Masticophis lateralis. The sequence goes on from JAUDYJ010000005.1 coordinate 26,610,890, forward strand.
ACCCATATTTCCTAAAACATATGTATTAATGCAACATAGCAATACATATTTAACCAATTTCTTCCGTGGCAGATTTCTTACTGCAAAAGATTAGAAAATTAAATATATTTATATTGATCAAAATACAAATTGATTGTATTTAAAACTGGAAGAAATCACTCTAGCTGAAATATTAACATGGCAAGATATTTAGATAATAAAAATAATGAATGACTAATAGTTTCATCTTACAAATGTAACTATATGGATATATAATTTGCTATCCTTTCCTTAGGATCATAATGTATTGTCATTTCCCCCCCAAATGTTTATCCTCTTATTTATTTCCCTGGTTTTTTTTTTTTAGTTTAAAGTTGTTTTACTTTGTTTTGCATTTCAGTGGAAGAAGTTTTATTTAACCTCACCAATCACTCAATCTTAGTTTTAGATGAGGTACTCCAGAGAATTCTGAGATTGACCTAATTTTACCTTCTGCTTCTCCCAGAACAGTTCTGCAACTTAAAATAGAAAGTGATAGACATCTATCTAACAAATAGGTGCAAGAACTTATATTTTGTCTACTCCCAAAGAACTATATCACTTTTTATTGTAAAACAATTACCATTGAACATATCTAAGTAGTTTTGTTATCAAAAATACAAAAGTGCTTTGTTACTACTTAGATGTTTCTAATAGTCAATAAAATTAACAAGTTTTCTCATATTCCTTAGAGACTGTTAATTCATTTTTAAAAAGTAAAATATATAATACAGAATTGGTTTGTAACATGGAATGTTGGAGAGAGAGAGCTATATTATATACGTCATATTTTTACTAACCAAATAGTATCTATATTGTAATAATATTTATCTTTAACTGATAACCTCTCACTTTCAAAGCAAAGCTTTTTGGTTTTGGTTTTTTAGGAGCTGTGGTGGCGCATTGGTTAGCGTGTTCAGGCAAATTCTGCCCACAACCTGGAGTTCAAACTTGATTGGCTCAAGGTTGACTCAATCTTCCATCCTTCCGAGGTTGGTAAAATGAGAACCCCAAATGCTGAGGGAAATACTATAAACTGCTGATAAATAAACCACTCAGAGAGTGCTGTAAAACACTATGGATTAGTATATAAGTCTAAGTGCTATTGCTATTATTTATTTATTCCATTAATTCTCCATTTTATCTTGACAAAATGAATGCATTAAGTACTATACAACTACATACACATTTAGCAATTATCCTGTACAAGTATGTTCAAGAATCTAAAATGAAAGACCTTTAACATTTTTGCTTGGGCCCAAAATCTTTTCATTAGCCTTGGTTGAACAAACTCATTTCCTGTCAAACACACTTCTATACCATAGAAAATGCTTACTTTTTTTGCACAAGGATCTTCCTGTTTATGCATTCCTAAACTATGGTGTAAGTCATTTCATAATATACTACTTGTATAGGAGTATTATATATGGCAATTTTCTGAGTGCTAACCCCCCTGTAATTTATCTATGTGAAGAAAGTAGATTTATCTTGGGGTGCTGCTCTTGAGAAAGCAAAATAGTTTATAATTTTGTCAAAGTTTCTAAGATGTTTAGCAGAAAATTAACTTCAAGCAAGTTTTGCAATTTTATCATGTGTCAAATAGATCATTCCGATTTGATGGACTACTAGACCTAATGGTTTCTCCCAACCAGCCCCTCCCATTGATTAAATCAGTGCCCTTAAAATAATTATTAATTTATCAAATATTGTAGAGAACCACAAAAAAAACCCCACCCTTGGTGAAGGAATGCAGCAGTTAGGAAAAAATGAATTATCCCTGGAAAGCGGGAAAAAAAGGCTAGAAAGATATTTAAAGCAATTTCCTCTTAGCTGCTTTGGGTAAGAGGGTGATGGGATATTGGAAACACTACAAGGTTTTCAAGAGATTGTTACTATGAAACTCCTTAATTTCACAACACATAGACAGACTCTACCATATTTTCAACTGGGAAACTGAGAATCCTAAATCATGCCAAGATAAAAAAAGGCTAGAGAATTCCTGGAACTTGGCAGTCAGATGAATTGATCATCAACAGGCACATAGAGATAAACAACATCTACAAACCACTCAAAAAAGATAATCAAAAAGCCCAAAAGGAAACAAAAAGAGCAAAACACCTCCTCACCAGGAATTGATACCCATATGAGCAGAGATTAACACCAAAATTAAACTAGACTAACAATCAAGAAGTAAACAATATACCAATTGAGGAACTACCAACTGAGGCAAACAAGCTAACAATAAACAACAGTCTAATCAAGGAAGCATCTAGAACAGTCCCGTCATCACTGACAGAGCAGGCCACTGCTAGATATGAAGAAAAGCACATTCCCTCATAATGTTACCTAGTTTGATAATCAAATGTCTGCAAGAAAATCACCAAGCTCAGAAAGCACTAAGAACAACACAACAGTTTGTTACTATAGTTATAGAGTGGAGGTCCAATATTTGTTGTAGAATCTATTTAAAAGGCTGACAAATGTGTTGTAGTGCTGGTGGTAATTGTTTTGATTGATTAGTCTGAGGAGCCAAGAAATAATGTTACAAAGACTGAATACTACTATTCAAATGGTTAGACTTGCATACAAAATGTCACAGTCCACAGAAGGTATATCTAAGCATTCTGCTTTAGATAGATCATTTTATTCTATCACTCTTTCAGGAGAACTAGCCTTCCAGGAAACCAGACAAGATATAGTATTTTTTTTTTCAAATGCCAACCAGTGGTAGATAATTTAGTGAGGGCTTATCTTTTACTTCAGAGCAGAAAAAGAATAATTTGCCATAAAAAGTCTACAGCAAGCATTGCTAAAGGTTCATTTAGAATGAATATGGAAGTTATCTTAAAAGCTCAGGATTGCATGAGGGACAAAACTGCCTTCATAATTACTGTGCATAATTTATGTAATCACTTATCATCTTTACTGAACTACTGAATTCTTAACATATAAATCGTATGTCAAGCGTTTGCAGAAATATGTCTTCTGATCAGTAAAAACTGACTGTTGGAATAATGTTAATGGGGAAAAAGGCTAATATCTCTTGGGATATGAACATTAGAGTAAACATACAGCAGATAAGCAAGTAGTAAATCAAATCAAACGATAGTATTTCACTGTTGTCTCGCCTAATTATCACTTTTGGATGAAAATTTTGTACTTTTGGGTTGCTTATCCTTAAATGCAAAAATTACAAATGTAATAATTTAGAACACATGAGAGCAAAACCTTAAATAATTATTCAAAACGAGCCTTAGAGAAACCTTATTACAATTTACACCTACTATTTCATGATATTTCAGTCATATGGTGCTTTCTCCTTTCTGCTCCTAATCATTTTAGAGAAACAAAGTGAGGAAGAGGGAGGGGGGCAAGGAGGGGGGGGAAGAGGTGCAGGATCATAAACAGTTATTTATTACAGTTCCAGCCATCATGCCTCGTGATGCATTAAATGTAGCTCTTGCCTCTGAAAGCCACATTTCTGATGTCTCAATTGTGGTGGCATGCAAAATGCAAGAACAGCAGTCTATCAGTGACTCACAGCAAGACAGGAACTCTCAGCAGATCCACCCTTCCTTCCTGAATTCTATCAGATGAATCATGCTAAAAAGCAAAAGCAAAAGCAAAGAAAAAGTGAAAAAGCACAGCATGGCTTGTTTATGCTTAAACATGCTGAGAGGGTCATTTTTACAGTGGACCTCAAGAGCAGAATGTCTTCATGGTTTTATATATATATATATATATATATATATATATATATATATATATATATATATATATATATATATATATACACACACACACACACACACACACACACACACATATATATATATACACACATATATATACACACACACACACACACATATATATATATATACATATATATATATTTTCTGAGGTTTTCGCGGGTGTTTGTATGTGGGTCTTTGGTTATTCGGGTCTTCTCTCACGTAGAATTGGAAGTATCTTGGCGACGTTTCGACGAAGTCTCATTCATCATCTTCAGGCTGGTGTTCTCGGCTTCGTGCTTCCTGGCACGGGAAGATATATATATATATCTTTATATCTATATCTATATCTATATCTATATCTATATCTATATCTATATCTATATCTATCTATATCTATATCTATATCTATATCTATCTATCTATCTATCTATCTATCTATCTATCTATCTATCTATCTATCTATCTATCTATCTATCATCTATCTATCTATCTATATCTTTAGCCAGATTCTTCCTACGTAAACCAAGATTTTTCTGCAGCCCTAGATCAGTGAAATCACAATCCACTAGTTTCTAGGCTTTTTTTCTGGCAGCCAGCAAACCCTCTGCTGCCCATTGCTGGCTGCGAGAAAAAAAGCCTAGAAACTAGTGGATTGTGATTTTCACTGAACTAGGGCTGCAGAAAAATCTTGGTTTACATAGGAAGAACCTGGCTAAAGAAAAATATACATAAAACCTAGGAAAAGGATATACTTCCTTTCTTTTAATATGTCAAATTAATGGAGTATTTTAAAAAGAGCACCTAATGTGCAAATGTGGATTGTGTGTAACCAAAAGGAAAGAGAGTGAGTCAATATCGAACAAAAGGGTGATTACATGATCCTTAACATGCATATAAAGAACATATTTTTGATGCTCATGTAATGGAGCAGATCAATTCAGAGGGGATTGGTCAATCAATAGCAATTAAAAACAGATACTAAGCAGCAGGATCTTTGCTCGTTATGCCAAAGGCTGAAAGGTGGGAGAACATTGCAAGATAGGCAAGAGGTGGAATATTTTGCCTTATTTTTGCTGCTGGGTACAGTACCTTCGGGTCCAGTTGGAGAAACTGAACTCTGAGCAACCTTTACCTACCCAAGCCAGGGGTGAAATCCAGCAGGTTCTGACAGGTTCCAGAAAATCGGTAGTGGAAATTTTGAATAATTCAGAAACTGGCAAATACCACCTCTGACTGGCCCCAGAATAGGGTGGGAATGGGGATTTTGTAGTATCCTTCCCCTGCCATGCCCACAAAGCCATGCCCACAGAACTGGTAGTAAAAAAAATTGGATTTCACCACTGACCAAAGCTACTAGAAGGATCAGTACAGTAAGCAGCTCAAACTAGCGTCTCATTGAGATGGACTTTTATTGTCATTAATAGAAGGCAGGGAAATACTTTTCTGCTAAATTAACTGGCTGTATAGGATGCAACCCTTTCTTCCATGAATATGACATAATAGACTTTGATTTATTAACGGAATAATTCAATAAAGAGGGGATGAATGCATTTGAAAAGTCAAGCCGTATCATGGCAGATGTCATGTTTACTGTGGAAGGTTACTCTGATATCATTCACAACCTTACAAGTTTTGTATTGCTCTGGCTTACATTTGTTATTTTTCAGCGTATGTGGGCTATATGAACAAGGACTTGTCTCTTCCTATCCCTGGCAACAATATTGGGTGATGGATCGATGTGCTAACACAGAAAGACACCAAGAAAGTGAGCACAGGAAGGTACATGGAAGAGACTTGGCATCCCCATCTAGAATCTGTGGCTATCTGCCAGATATATAACAACTGCACATGATCTATTACTACACCCTGCCTTAGGTACCACACTTTGTTTTCCTGGGAAAACAATTGTTATCCATGCTGGATAGCTGAATCTAAACATCCTTTTCATTCATCAAAATTCTCTGATTTGAAATCACTGTGGATTATTGCTGGGTTTTTACTAAGGGTGTTTTGAAAGGCTTTAGTTGGCATGTGTGCTACATTGATTCCATATGGTTGTAGTAGTCTGTTGGTAGTTTCTGAGTTGTTCTTGACATATGGCAGTGTTATTCTTTTTACAGCTTGTGATGGTTTTGCTATATTGGGTGGAGTGGTTAGGCTCTTTCTGATAAAGTTGCATGCATATCCATTTTATTGGAAGATGTTGTATAGATATTTTGCTTCCTTTTTCTCCTGTTCAGGGTTGCTGCAGTGCCCACTTTCTACTTGGACCATATCTATTTTGCTAACATTCAGTAAGATCCATACATAGCTTAGAATCCAAACAACTTTGGCATGTGTGCTTTAGATGGAATAGATACAGTACTTATCATCTGCCTTCTACCAAAGAGAAGAATTTGATTTTTTTTTCCACACTTGCATAGTGTTAGAGTACTTCCATAATTTTTTTAAAAATACAATTGAATATTGTTTCTAAACTTACAAAGAAGCAGGTGGTATAAGTCTGTGATATCAATTCAGGCCTCTCATTAGACGTATTCCTCTGCTGATCTGGATAGCTTGAGTTACAAAACATTTCCTATGATGCTTTTGCATTTTCCACAGCTGGTTGAGATGGAAAAAAAAGAAACCACAGGTACTTTAAAAATAATTATCAGGCTGAAAAAATACAGAAGGACCAGCTTGATTTTGAATAGCTCATTTCAATCAGTGAACTAATACTACAGAATTGGTTTAGATGAGAACAATTTGAGAGCTGTTTTCACCTGCCAGTCCAATGTTCTTAAGCCTGAAGTGAGCCAGCAGATAGCATATTTAGACAGAAAAAGAATCTTATTCTCATCCAAGTAGAACTATATGCAATTGTAAATGAGGTCTATTGAGGATGCAAGTCAGTGAATGCTAATATCATCTAGGGAATAAGTAGAAGTGGATAAATTTTGGTGGTTGGAGCAACATTTAATGATTTTGCAGAGACCTGGAACTAAAGTGAACCACATCCATTGAATATTTTGAATTCATGGTTAAAGAGGCCACACAGAATGGTTCAAACTATCATTCAGTCTAGGTTCATGTTGTGTTCATCAATATATAATCTTAATGTACACACCTCCTGTTAAAATCCAGACATTAAAATAAGCACAAAGAAATAATAAAATAAAATGTAACTTCCCAAGGGACATATACTTCACTGTTTGGGAAACCCATATCTAAAATCAAAAAGGCTCTCAAGAAAAATGTGAAAGAAATGCTTAAGGAACTTGAGAATAAAAGAGAAAAAATAAAAAATTTTCACACAGAAAGAAAACTTCTGAGCAAAGCATAAAAGTGATAAAGATATGATAAAAAGGCACAAATAATTTCTTTATGCATTTAATATGATTATTTGGTTTTGGAAACCAAAAACTAAGGAAGCCAATAAGTTGGATATATTAAAAGACTAAAGACTCACGGTATCATTTTTCTTCATTATTCACCCAAACTTGTTATCATTTCCTTTGGTATATAAATAGTGTCATTCTAGCTTACAACTATTTGGTTGATTGCAATCACAAATCTCATTAACGGAACAGAATAATACAGTTGGAAGGGATCTTGGAAATCTTCTAATCTAACGTCCTGCTCAAGCAGAAAATCCTATATCATTTCAGACAAATGGTTGACCAATCCCTTCTTAAAAACTTCCATTGTTGGAGCACCCACAACTTCTAGAGGGCAAATCAATCCACTGTTTAATTGGTCTCTCAGAAAAAGTTCTCCTTAATTCTAGGTTGGTTTTCTCCTTAATTGACTTCCATTCATTGCTTCTGGTCCTACATTCTGGTGCTTTGGAGAATAGATTGATTTGACCCCTACTTCCTTGTGGTAGCCCCTTGAATATTGGAACACTGCCATCATGTCAACCCTAGTCCTTTTTTAAATTAAAACTAGACATAATAAATTCCTGCAACCGTTCTTCATATGGTTTAGCCTACCATCCCATTTGTTGCTCTTCACAGCATACTTTCTTACAGCTCAACATCTTTTTTATATTGCGGTAACCAAAACTGGATGCAATATTCCAAGTATAGTCTTTGCAAGGTATTATATAGTGGTACTAACACTTCTTGTGATCTTGATTCAATCCCTCTATTAGTGCAGTTTAGGACTGTGCTGTTTTTTTGGCAGCTGCAGAACACTGCTGGCTCATATTTAAGTGATTATCCACTAGGACACCAAGTTTCCTCTTGCAGTTACTATTATTGAGACAGATACCACCTATTCCCGTGATGGCGAACCAATGGCAAGTGTGCCCAAAGTGGCATGTGAAGCCGTGTCACCCGGCATACATGGCCTTGCCTGTTTGTCTTCTGGGTTTCTGGCGCGCATGTGCGCATGACAATCAGCTATCCTTCATGCATGCAGCAGTGCTGAAAACTGGTGTGTGCATGCGTGCCGGCCAGCGGAAGTTCAGCTTTTCTGGAGCTGAACAAGTGTGCAGGTGTGCAGACGACGTTTCCACATGACCTTTTCAGCACACGGTGCCAAAAAGCTTCACCATCACTGACCTATTCTATGCCAGTGCATTTGGTTTTTATTATCTAAATGTAGAACCTTTTCTTACCATTGAATTTCACTTTGTTAAAAAGGGCCCAGAATTCAAGTCTGTCAAGTTCCTTCTTATCTTGAGCCTGAGTTCTGATGTGTTGGCTATTCCTGTCAGCTTGGTGTCATCTGCAAATTTGATGAGTTCCCCTTCTATCCCCTTATCTAAATCATTGATGAAGACATTGAAAAGTACTGAGCCTAAGAATAACACTTGGGGTACCCAACTCATACTTCCCTCCAAATATCTACATCTTCAACTTTGCTTATGCCAAATGTGTAGAACCTATAAGTTTTAGATTTCACAGATAGTACAATTACTGGATACAATGACTGGACGTTTCCACATGACCTTTTCAGCACATGGTGCCAAAAAGCTTCACCATCACTGACCTATTCTATGCCAGTGCATTTGGTTTTTATTATCTAAATGTAGAACCTTTTCTTACCATTGAATTTCACTTTGTTAAAAAGGGCCCAGAATCCTTCTTATCTTGAGCCTGAGTTCTGATGTGTTGGCTATTCCTGTCAGCTTGGTGTCATCTGCAAATTTGATGAGTTCCCCTTCTATCCCCTTATCTAAATCATTGATGAAGACATTGAAAAGTACTGAGCCTAAGAACAACACTTGGGGTACCCAACTCATACTTCCCTCCAAATATCTACATCTTCAACTTTGCTTATGCCAAATGTGTAGAACCTATAAGTTTTAGATTTCACAGATAGTACAATTACTGGATACAATGACTGGAATTCTGAGACTTGTCATTGCCTTACATCTGGAAAGATTAATACATATGGCTTATGTAAGCATGAAGCATCAGGATAATGCTTTGCAGAATAATGCTTTTGGACCATGGATAGAATTACTTATGAACATTCGCCACACAGACTTGAAACAGTAGGAACTGTAGTCCAAAATATGTGGAAGATATCAGTTTACCTATTCCGGTTATGGGTCTTTATTGGTTGCATGGATTTTGACCAGTTGTTGAAAGAAGAAAGGGAAGAAATATTTCAACTAACTTGCAGCGAAAGGTTGTCAGAAAATTATGCTTCAATTTATGGTTGGCTAGCTGGTTGAAAACTTGTACATTTCTAGAATTTGATTGTTTGTTTGAATTATACTTCTGTCTCCTTCCAGGGAACCTTACAATACTTTTGAATGTGCCTGGTCCTCAACAGATTGTTTTGGCTTTCAATCAACTAAGGATATTTTTCTTTTCTAAACATTTTCTGTGCTTATGCCAATTGTCCCAGGATTGCTGAGAGCACCCTCTCATGCATTGATAATGCTTTATTTGTACAGAGAGTTACAGTGCATTCCTGTGAAATCTTTCAAATACTTAGTCTTTGTGAAAGCTATAATCTAACAAATTTGGAAGGTACCAAACCAAGGAGACTGGCATATATTGTAGGTATTTCACCTCACATTGTAGAAATTCAGTTCAATCACCTGGAGAAAGTGTTAAACACTTGGGAATGTTAATTTAAGAGTGACAGAAACAAAATCACTTATTCTAGTGTTAAGAACTACTGAATGGGTTAGGAACTTACTTTAAGAACTTCTTCAATCCAGAGAACTGCTGACATTTTGGCAATGAGCAAAATAAACACCAAAACTTTTTTATTTTTGCTTTTCCTTGGAATTAACATCCACTCATATATGCTATGACAGGCCTAAGCATCCTGATCAAATATTTATTAGGCAGGAGAGAGTAGATAATATTTATACAGTCAGTGTACTGATTTCAGTATGTTTCTTTCAAAGATATTGTCTTTCTTATCCATTAACTTAATAGATCTGGTGATATTTAATGGAAGAAAGAATGAAATTCCACAGCAAAGCAGTTGCACTTTATATTGTTTTATCAATGCATAGGTAAAGGGCTGGACTTTTTTGCTAGGGGACCTGTAGTCCATACTATTGCTGGTTTTTATGACCGAAAGTAAAAGGATTTGTTGAGTCAGGAACAGGAATTTTACTACTGTTATTGGAATCTGTGTTTATAAGAGAACAATTCATTTATCATTAGTTCACATTATCCGATTCTGGCTGATAGCAGCCTATCATATTTTTTCCCACAACTTCTTATTTTTAATTTAAAATTGCACATATGACCTTTTAAACAAATCAATTGTTAGGAACATTTTTTTGAACTAAGTTTTGCAAATAAAAGCCTCAAATATTAAATGTCTTTCAAAGCTTTCTTCAAAGGACTTGCTTCAATTAAAGGACTCTCCCGCCTGCCCTTGAGGACCTGGAAGGCTAAAAATATTTGACAGTGTTGTGGTTAAAAAGGGCAATAACTACATGTTTCCCACTCCTGATTTATAGAATACTTAACATACCAGCTATTAAAATATAATAGCAATAGCAAGGACATTACTTTGATCTGTGGAGTCAAGCTGCTGCTTCATTCTATGCTATTTCCTCTCTTTGGCAAGGCAGCTTTCCCTAAAATACTGCTTGACAGAGTGTTGAAGAATCTTCAACTTTCATTATGTCATAAAAGTCCTTATACACCCACAGAGAGGGTGTATAAGAATTTGGAAGTTCTTCCTTGCTTTGGATTTTAGCAAACTTTCATTTAAGAAAAAAACAAAATAAAACAAAACCAACTGAACAAACCTCTGCCACTCATCTGCACCAGCCAAATTAAACTTTAAAATAGGAATGATTATTACTGAAGTGGATAAGAACATGCTGTCAAGGCGAGGAGCCCATGGAATAGAACGGTAGAAATCTCTATCCTCCTTTCAAGATCTTAGCCTTTGTCTTGACAGAGTTGCTTTTCATTGCATGTTCATTAATTTTTCTCAAGTTGTTTCTATCCAATATGTAAAAAAAGTGCCCATTTTGATAATATTTGTTTTTGTTAAAATACAAAAATGGAACCACTGTTCCATTTAGTTCCACTGTTTAGTTCCACTGTTTAATTCAGTGGAACTATAGTAGAGAATTAATAGTTCTGGGAATGACATGTGTTCTACATGGAGAATCTATCCAAAGCAGGAGTCACCAACCTTTCAGACCTCAGGGACCACTAAATTCAGAATTTTAAATCCCACGGAGCACTAATATGATCTAATGACCAGTTGGGGGGGGGATGTGGCTACGTGGTCATGTGACTGGGTAGGCGTGGCCAACTCAATGTCACTCACATCAAGGGTGCCTCGCCAGCCTCTACTCACCCCTCTCTTCCCAGCCACTCTTTGCCGGCCCGCTAGGACCCCAACAGGAGGTAGTTGTTGAAACTAAGCAGCCACCATGAGAAAGAGTTGGCAAAACAGCTGGCTCAGTTCAAATTGGATCTGACTGAGAAGGAGGCTCAGCAGAAGCACCTCACTGAGGACTACGAGCATAGGCTTTCCAAGCAAAGGGAAGACCTGCAGGAGTGCAAGGCCAGGTACCTCCGCTTGGAAGCTCAGTGGGCTGAGATCATCAGTCAGTTCCAGGCCATGATACAGTCCCACTGGAACAAGGCCCTCTGGCTCTTCGCCACCAGCGGCGCTTCCCTCCAATCTTCACCCAAAGTCCCATATCAGGAGGCTGAAGCAGAGCCCAAGTCGGAATTTCTGCCCCCTCTAACACCCACAAAAAGATCCCAAAGGGGGAGACTCTCTGCAGCAACACAAATGTTCATTGCATATATCCGTCCCAGGGACTGTAGTTTGAGGACCCCTGATTTAGTGCAATATTAAAAAAATGCAAATAATTTTTCTGCGGACCACCAAAATCAGTGACTGGGCAAAATAGTGTAGAACTTATCAAATCTTTTGAACCAGAGGTCCCTATGAGAACATGCCATGGATTCTTGCACAGTGGCTGCCAGAGCATGCCATCAGTCATAACTGCTCATTAATCTGAAGGCCAATTAGTGAGGATAGTCTCCAGAACTAGCTCTTGAAAACATTTTCTCCCAACTCTAGCTTACTTTTATCTTTCTTCTGGCAAGTACCCAGCTTTCATAAAATGCCAATGTGGGGGGGGGGGGGGTTGATTCAGATAAAATGGGAACAAGAATAGAGATAAATAAGTGCTATCAGGAAAAGATTTTTTTATTTGGGTTTGGTAGCAATTGTCCTTGATAGATTGATATATTTTCAAACTGTGTATATTGTTGCACTATGTAAACATATTATATCAGATTCCTGATGTCATAGTTTCTGGCTCATTGTGAGTCAAGGACATTGCAAGCTTTCCTCATAGAATTCAGAAGGTTTCAGAAGACCTTTTTAATGTTCTGACAGCCAGAACTTAAAGGCTTAGAGCCTTAGACCATTTCCATGAGATACTTTTACTGTGTAATCAACCTGCTCAATTTTCTAGATTTTAGATTCAGACTCCCTTTAGCACCCTGTTATGTTTCTTCATTATTTATAATCTTGTTGTTTGTGAAAGAAAAGTAATTGGGAACAAATTACAGGGTGTCCTTTGATGGTGGGTACAGTACATGCTTTGATCATAAAGTCAGAAACTTGGAAGAGACTATTAAACCTATTGCTGACCCCATTGTTCAATGTGCAAATCTAACTTAAAGGATCTATAACAGATGATTGCCCAACCCACTTATGAACATTGTGGTTATTGCAGTGATATCTGCAAATTTGGCAATCATTTCCTCCAATCAAACCAATAACAAAAATATAGATGATTAGAGGGGATAGACTGGAAGTTCACTTAATATATTAAATGGGAGCACATCTTTCTGAAAAGGACATTTAATTGTTCTTCCACAAGAAGAAGAAAATGACATATGAGAATACTTGATTGAGAAACCCCCAAAATATCTGAAGATCATGGATGACTCTTAAGGGACTTTTAAGGGAAGTGTGTGTGTGGAAGTATGAGGGCTTCAAACCTATTTGTACCAGTGGTGAAATCCAAATTTTTTTACTACCGGTTCTATGGGCATGGCTTGGTGTGCATGGTGTGGCTTGATGGATATGGCTTGGTGGGCATGGAGGGGAAGGATACTGCAAAATCTCCATTCCCACCCCACTCCAGGGGAAAGATACTGCAAAATCCTTATTCCCTCCCCACTCCTGGGGCAAGGATATTGCAAAATCTCCATTCCCACCCCACTCTGGGGCCAGCTAGAGATGGTATTTGCCACTTCTCCTTACTACTCAAAATTTCCGCTACCAGTTCTCTGAACTGCTCAAAATTTCCACTACCGGTTTTCCAGAATCTGTCAGAACCTGCTGGATTTCACCTCTGATTTGTACCTTTAAAATGAATACAAAATTTGGTGAATTTGAATTAGAAATACCTACCAATAACTCTGTTTTGAAATTTTCAAATCATTTTCAAAGCTGCCCTCATGTTCACTGCATTCTAGTAATTCCAACTAAGATGATGAAAATGATTTGATAATGAAGATGATTTATTTTATGTGCTGTTCCCCTTGGAAGAGTCCATAATGATGTACAAAAACAATACAAACTGTCACGTATAAAAATTGTTGTATACAAGCTATTGTATAAATTTCATACAACACTGCTTGTTTGTAAATTACAAATATATGTGGATTTCTTGCTTAGCTTTCCTAATCAATTTAATTTCATGAAGATAAGTTTTGATTACCAAATAATAGCTTTCTTTTTTAACAATACTTTTAAAAATCTACTTATAATTCATCTACATACTAATGCAAATAAAAATTAAGCCTTGAAGTCTCTGGATGTAGAGCAGAATTTCATTTCCCCCTTGAGTGTTGGTTATAAAATTTGGTACCAAAAGATTCTGATAATCAAATATTCAAAGCCACAAAACTTCAGTTATCACATAAGATTATAGGGAATGTATGTGATAGTTTTGCAATTCTATGCCTGGCAGAACCCCAGGGGCACTATGTTTTTTCATGTTATCTAGTAAATGAAAACCTGGCAAGAAATTATGAAAATGTGTACATTTTATTCACGCTAGACAAAGTCCACACTGAAAAGTTTCTGGGTCTAGATAGTTTCATCCTTGGAACTAGAATGGCAAACACTATTCTTAATTATAGAACAGGATTTTAAAACCATGGCTTTTACTCATAATTGTCTTATTAACATATAATGCTAAGTGATAATGGACAATATAACATGTTCACGCCAAAATAAACCATATTATTTTTATTCATTTATTTGCTTCACTAAATGGAACATAAGGAAATAAAACTGAACATATTATTGATACAAGGAGGGATAACCTCAGGTTTGATAGCAACAGAACCAAAACTGCTCACATGCAAATTCTAAATGAAGCTAAAATGGAATAGTAAAAACAATCAGTTTGCATAATATAATTGCAAGTACTGTATATATTGACTATTTTGAAGGAAAATATCAGAAATCATTCTGATGTCCTGACCCCCATTGATTTAAAAAAAAAAAACTAGGATAATTATGTACGGAAATCAAAAAGCTTTTAATGAATGTGTATATATGAATGTGTGTGAATGTGAAAAAAGACAAACTAGATGTCACAGCAGATGGTGTAAATTGCCAACAAGAAAAAAAAGGCCCAAATCTAGAAAGACAAAGCTTTCAGGAAGGAACATAACAAAGATTACAGAGAGCTGTGTGAATAGACAAGAAGCAATAATATCTTGAAGACACTGAAGATGGAAAACAGACACTGAGAAGCAAAGATGGTGCAGCTGAGTTCTAATTTGATCCTTGTCCAGGCAAGTTTCTGAAATGCCCACTTTGGGAGATTTGCCTGGCTATAAAGACAGAAGCCCACTTTGCTTCTGAAGATGCCAACCCATAGTTGCTGGTTGAAATGTCAGGTTATCTCTTGTCTAGATCACAGTCACTAAATGCTAAAGCCCAACACTGCCCAACAGATATTGGCTGTGAAAGCCTATATTAATTGTAATACAATATCTTCTAAGTTCAAAGTCAAAATCAAACTATAGCACAATAATGAACAAATGGTAACTAATTTGAAGAAGATCAAACAAGAATGGAAGAAATATACTGAAATTCTGTAAAACAGAGATACCAACATCCAAGATATTTCTTATTTACATGAACTATTAGGAATAGAAGATGAAGTTAGGTAACCAAACAATGCTATTAAATCTGGAGGATGACATAGACATCTACATGTCAGTACCAAAGAACAATATAAGCAAATGATCACACAATATCCCTAATTTCATAGGGTAGCAAAATAATATTTAGTATACATTGGTATCTCGGTACTCATCATTAATTGGTTCTGGAAACTATAACGAATACCAAAAACAATGAGTACCCAAAAAAATTTCCCATGAGAAATAATATAGTGAGTCACGAGGCAGCCGGCACCAACAAGCTCTAGCTAGTGCATTGAGTATCAAACAAACAATGAAGAGTGGTACAAAATATTCATGTCAAAATGCATTGAGTACCAAATTTGATGAGTTTCAAAACAACTGAGTATAAATACCACTATAATTCAGTACTGGTTATAGTCCATGGAATGTGGAAACCCAAATGTTCATGCTAGTTATAGAAAAGAGAAGAACAAGAGCAAGTGATAGTATTCTTCATGCATATTGGATAATTGAGAAAGCCAAAGAAAGTCTTTATTTATCACATAAAGTTTTTTGCTTGTGTCAAAGATGCTTTGGAAAACAGGAATCCTAAGAACATCACATTGCCCTCATGAGAAATTTTAATAAAACAGGAAAATATAATCCATATGGAATATGATGAAACAGATAGTTTCCAGACCAAAGAAGGAATGAGATGAAGTTGTATATTCTTTTCTTAGTTACTTAAACTATTGGATGAACATATATTGAGAAAGTCAGGATTGGAAAATGATCGGTGTGATTTTAAAAGTGGAGGAGAAAACTTCAGCAACCAGTCCTTTGCTGCTGAAAATCTAAATTCTAGTAATGAAAATCAAGTTCTAGTAATGAAAGTTGAGCACAGTGAAAAATAGGTTTAAATTAGGTTAAATATTAAAAATACAGTACAAAGTAACAAATACATCAACCAGCCTTAGAATTGACAATGGAAACACAGGAGTAATGGATAATTCTGCATTTTAACATTGACTATCAGAAATAAGGAGTTTAGAAATAAAAAACAGGCTATAGAATAGCACTTGGTAGAATATCAATGAAAGCCCAAAACAAGTGTTCAGAATCAGATGTCATGATCTACAAAGTTCAGAATTGTGCAGTCATTTTTTATGTAATATTCTAGGGAAAGGAAAGTTGGACTTTGAAAAAGCAGAATCAAATTAGTATAGATGTTTTTGGTGTTGGAAAAGGAATCAGTATCTGGTCAGACTAACCAACCAATCCATCTGGAGTTCTCTTTCAAAGACCTGGTTCAAATTAATTTTTTTTATCTGATCTGAAGATACAGGTCCTCTAAATACCAGTGAATGATCTTGGTTACAGCAACAATGGGGGCATAATCTGAAAGGACAAATTGACAGATCATTCTGAAGGTCTACCTAGAGTTGACACTAACTTCATGGCTCATAATCCATCGAACAATATGCCCTTCTAATACCAACATTACTATGAATGGTTTTCATATTGCGGCTTAACAAGATGTGTAAAATGAATGAACTTGTAGCATTACATCAAGTATGTGCAAATGCTGTACATTTAAAAACATTTCTGTTCATTTGCTGCTATATATAGCATTGCATTTAAGGGCATACAGATCTGAGAAAAAGCAAATTCTCTCACTTTAAATCATCACACAATATGTGTGTATTCTTGGAAATTTCACAAGTAGGTCGTCATCTTGACAGGTTCTACCCTCAGTTGAGAGTCATGGGTTTAGTTCAAGAAGCATACCAACCCTGAAATTATGCAAAATTACGAATTATGATTCAACTTGTACATTGGCAACAGGCAGTCAAGATGTGGAGGTTTTGTGCTGTTGATTTCTGTCTTTTTAGTATTTGGGTCCCTATGTTCATTCATGTCTTTAAAATATATTTAGATATAGTGCCAAATCATAAGTGCAATTCATTTTCTAAACACGAGGCACTTCTAGTACATGGGCCATTACAAAGCCTAATTTGTGATGTCAGACACTATACTGAATGATGTTAAAACATTTTAGTGCCTTTTAGGCTGATTCAGATGTTTTCATGTATTATAAACAAGGACTACCTGTATTAAACTATGGAATGTACTGAATTGTTTTTTATTTGTATGAGGTACGGGGTTATCTGTTATGGCTTAGTGTTATCTGTAGACTATGTGACATCAGTTTCTTCAACAAACTGCCTATCACTCATTATTCTAAACATGGTCAGAAACCATTTAGATGAACAGATGCCAGCTCAGTAATATGTGAAACCTAAGTATGTACATACTTTTATTTGCATTCAGATGCCTCCTGACTCAGATCTACTCATTTCAGCTAGACAATAGCATTGCAACATACTACTTCAATGTGCTATACATAGGGTTGAAAAAATATCTAATATCTGATTCAAAATGCAGTGGTCCACCTGGTTTTCTACAAGATTTGTATACGTGTCATCTCTCTTGTGGGAACTGCCAATTTGTTTCCATGACCAATATTAGGTGCTGGTTGTTACCTTTTAAGCCATGTGGCTAGGTGTCATTCAAAGGACTGTCCTTGCCATGTTACATTTCACCAGCCACCAGAGTGCGGAGACAAGGTATGTGACAGTTTCCCTCTATTAAGGAGGTCCATCTAGTGAAACAAGTAGAAGAGTCTTCTCCATGATAGCTCCTTCTCTGTGGAACATCATCTCTACAGAGATAAGATTAGCCCCCACCATGGTACACTTTCAAAAGGCCCTGAAGGCATGACTTTATCAGCAAGCCTGGGGTCTTCAGGGTGATATTAAGGTGCTTTGATCGTTGTCACAGAAAGGTGGGGATTTATTGGGTTTTGTATTTGAGGTTTTAATTCTCAAAATCACCCAGAGTTACTGTTAGTAAAATTAAGGTAAAGGTAAATGTTCTCCTCGCACATAGTTGTTCCCGACTCTAGGGGGCGGTGCTCATCTCCGTTTCAAAGCCAAAGAGCCAGCGCTATCCGAAGACATCTCCATGGTCATGTGGCCAGCATGACTAAATGCCAAAGGCACACAGAATGCTGTTACCTTCCCAAAGGTGGTCCCTATTTTTCTACTTGCATTTTTAATGTGCTTTCAAACTGCTAGGTTGGCAGCAGCTGGGATAAGTAACGGGAGCTCATCCTGTTACATGGCACTAGGGATTTGAACCACTGAACTGCGGACCTTTCAATAACAAGCTCAGTGTCTTAGTCACTGAACCACCGCATCCCTTTAGTAAAATTAGGAAGCCATATAAATTTTCAAGATAAATAAATAAATAAATAAGCTGGGTAGAATAGTTTGCACCTAGGCTTGCAGTAATGTCTGCATTTCAATATCATATTCTCTGCTAGCCTGTTGTTCATGCAGCTCTTTTAGCTTGGCCATCTATTTCTAAGCAAGTGAAGTTCAAGACTTGTGAAAGAGATATTTGATTGTCCAGAATGGGCCATAGTTCACTGATCATGCATGGAGGTGGTTTTAGCTAGGAACTGTTTAATTTAACAGGGCAATTATATAAAAGGCATGAAATGATCTTAAAGAATATTGGTAGTCAAATCATGATACTCTCTAAGAATAACTGTATTTGTAGGCAAAAAACAAACAAACATTCTTCTAAATATCACCATGACTGCAGAGGAAGATCATTAGATTCAAAACAAGTGCAGACACAAACTGCAATAATACACAGAAGGAAATGATGGTACTTATGAGAAGAAATTACAGAAGATCAACTCAGAAGCATAATTAAGACAATTGTAATATATGAATCCATTTTATGAACACTGACAAGCAACGAGAACAAAATGCAGCATGATGATTATGGTACATCAGCAAAGCATTACCACTATAATTTTGTTCATGAAAGGACAAGTGGACCATCCGTAGACCCAGTCTTGAGAAAAGAATGGGATTAGTTTGCTGTGATTTAACAAGCAAAGGAGGAATATATTCTGATTTCAAATAAGGGTCTGATCTTTACCTAGTGAAGAGGTAACAGAGGAAGGGCAGGGTTAAGCCTAATAAGGAACAAAGAGAAATAAGCCATTTTTCAAGCACTTCCTCCATCCCATATTTTCACTTCCCGCTGCCAGCTCACAGGCACATTGCTTGGTCATACTGTTTCCATATTATATCTGCAGGTTTCTATGGTGATCAGCATACAGATTGTCTGCCTAACCATGTGTGAAAGCAATCATCTGATTTAGGCACAAGCAAAAAAGTGTGGCGAGATAAAATTGTCCCACCAATGAAAATATAATAGTGATGTGCTAAGTGACATCAGTTGTTATCTTTAATTGCAAATTGCAGAGAGTGATGAGAATAGAATAGAATAGAATAGAATAGAATAGAATAGAATAGAATAGAATAGAATAGAATAGAATAGAATAGAATAGAATAGAATAGAATAGAATAGAATAGAATAGAATAGAACAGAACAGAATAGAATTCTTTATTGGCCAAGTGTGATTGGATATACAAGGAATTTGTCTTTGGTGCATACCCTCTCAATGTACATAAAAGGAAAGATACATTCATTAAGAATCATAAGGTACAACACTTAATGATAATCATAGGGAACAAATAAGCAATCAAATCATATTAGGAAACAGTCAATATAAATCGAATGAGGGTGGATCATCATAAATCATCATAAATGAATCATCATAAGTGAATCATCAAAAATAATGTGGATCATCATAAGAAGCAAAGAGACTGGGGCTGTGGCACACTATTGTTGTGTCCCCAAAGAGAAAACGAAAGCCACACAAGACACAACACTTCTGTTATGCTTGTATCATTAACTGAAACTGTAACCTATCTATACCTACACATATGTGTAACACTTATGTGTGTGTATGTGTATAAGAAACTGTGATAATACTGTAAAGAAACCACTGAGGACCTGTAAATGACCAATTAGAGTTCAGCACGTAAAAATCTTATTTGATACTTAACATCCAGGAAAGAATTATAGGGCAGAATAGGTGGATTCCATTAGGAAAGGATGGGTTTCAGATTATTTATCTACTTACTTAAAATATTTATATGACTGCCCATTTTAAATAACTCTTGGTGGCTCACAATAATGAATACATGTCTGCAGGGGTAGGTTCTACTTACCTTTACTACCAGTTTGTAATGGGAGTACATGTATGCACTTCTGCGCATGCACAGATCGTTATTTATGATGTCTAGGCAAGTGAGCGGAGCCTCCAGCCCCTTTTCTACTGGTTCTAAAGAACCAGACAGAACTGGGAGCAACCACCACGGCATGTCTGGCTTTCCAGCATTTAAAATAATTGACAGAGGTTGCTTTGTAAAGAAGTTTTTTAAAAACTTGTTCCTTCTGGATGTAATGGATGTATCACCCTTCACCTGTAGGGCCCTTGGCTCATATTTTTATAAGAACAATAAAACCACAATCTGGGGTTAGGCAAAATATTGGATTCACATTTTGAATATTAAGAGCACACTCAGAAAACAGCTACTTTTAGAGACTAGTCTATTCATAAAATAGCTGCCACAAGATTAAGTATAAAAAACTATTTACAAAAAGATAAAAATCCTTAAATGTTCTCTACCATCTCCATGGGACTTTCATAGGACCCGGGGACATTCCTGCAAATAAACTTGAAGCTAAAAGATGGTATTGAATGTCACCTAGTGAATTCTTGGCAGTAAAAAAAGGAATTCTCTGATATATATATATTTATTGATCCATCTAATATATCATACTAACTTTTAATTGAGCAACACTGGTTTATGATAGTTTGGGGAAAGTGAAAAAATTGTATAATTTGTATATAACAATTATTGGTGAACATTAATGATCATTATATTCATGGCAAATAATGGCCACTCACTTAGTAGCCATTTGAACTTACAACAGCCCAGAATGAGTGGTATCTAAAACCCATCCTCAGACTGTCATAACAACCCATAGTCACATGGTCATGATTTGCAATCTTTCCTGTGGGCTTCCCACAAGCAAAGTCAATGGTGAAGCTAGCCAAAAATCAAAAAGTGCAGTTAATGATGTCCGGTGATTTGCTTAACAAATGTAATCAAGGACTGCTGGAACTGCCATTGCTAAGCTGGGTGGTCACATGGTTTATGACAATTTCATTTAGCAATGGAAATTCTAGGCTCAGTTATTTATCATTAAGCAAAGACTACCTTTAGGAAGATGACAGATAAATGAAGCAGATACTGAACTAATAGCAAAAGGAGCAGTTTTAAGATTAAAAAGCAAGTTTGCCCTAATGTAATAAATAAAAGGAAATTAACCAAACCAGTCTATCAGGCTCCTCATAAAATGTGACCACATAGAGATAAACTACATTTACACACCATTCAAAAGACATAATAAAAAGCTAAGAAGGAAACAAAAGGCCATCCTTTCCCGCAACCAACACCCAGATAAGCAGGAATTAACACCAGACAAATAAGCAGAAAAGAATACTCTAATCAAGGGAAAAATTGGAAGGGAAAACTACTGTATATAAATAGGGAGCAAACTTCACATTCACTAGCACTGGATAGGCATTTGTCTGAAATAGGAGAGGGTTTTCTGCTTAAGCTGGGGCTTGAACTAGAAGACCTTCCCTTCCAACTCTGTTATTCTGAAGCACTGATAATGTTATCTAGTTGGGTAACAAAAACATCTTCAAGCAAACAACCAAACTCAGAGAGCATCAAGGACTCCAAAGTGTGTTTTATCCTATCAAGATTTCACAAACACCAGAAATATGCTGTAAGGAAGGGTTTCTAACCTTAAGAAAAAAGAAGGCAAGATTACTTCTACTTTTAAAAAAACTCAGCAGGTGAACCTCTTAAAGATCACCATTATTATATGCTAATACATTAAGTAGTTCCTGGAGACACAAAACTGCTTCAATTTAATGAAAAGTTGGCACCTTTATTATTCTGCTTCATTTTTAAAATTATTCTGGTAAAGTGTCTGGCTTCTATAGAATTGTACTAAAACACTGCACTGCAGTACATAGAGACTGTACCTAGGCAACCTTAGCTAATCTCAAGAAAGATAAACAGGATTGAACTCGATTAATAAAAGTGCTGAATCACAGTATCATACACTTGGAAACAGAGTCCATCAAGTCTCATCCTTTGCCCAGTGCCAGGCTCCTAATTAAAATATCTGAGTGGTTTTCCAAGGATATTTCAGAAGCTGACTTCAAGAAAAGCTCAGCGAACTGGATTGAAAATGGGTGGTATACATATATACTGAATAGGTGGATGAATGGATGTGTACATATATACTGTATGTACGTCTTCCAAAAGAAACCTATGGGATATTGTTGTTATGAAAACATCATGGATGAGGTCAGGGGTGGTATTCACTTACCTTCGCTACTGGTTCACAAATGTGAGCACACATGCTACCTCCGCGTATGCAGAGCATCAAAAATGGGACGTGATGATGGGGTGGATGGTGGGTGGACGGAGCCTCCCGCAGTTGCCGCTACCAGTTTGCCCGAACTGGATAGAACTGGCTGAATATTACCACTGGATGAGGTTATCTTGAGCAGCCCTTAACTTTGAAGTAGACTAATTTAGAATAATCCAGATGTTTTATTATGTGTTCTTTTAAACAAAAAACACTTTATAAATGTAACATTTTTTAAAAATGCTTTGGTTGGTAATGCTGGTGAAAATCATTGGTACCCCCTGGCATTCTCTTTCTCTCATATTGCATGATATATCTGTTTGTTTCTTGAGTTCTACAATGAATATTACTTCAAATATTTTCTAACCAGAACATTTATCCTTGACATTTTCTTTTCTTCCTCACCCTTTTAAAACATAAGGTGGAAACACTCAGCAAATGATACTGACGGATCACTTACTTTGCCTGATGAGCCATTATTTCTTGAGAGCACAAGAGCTAAATAGCCCTAGAAATCTGGTCAGTAATGTGCAGCTTGAGACTTTCACTCTCAGTACAACTCAGAAATAAATCTCACCATTTTTAATGGAGCCTTGTTTCAGTCAGTGCCCTAATCCTTGATTTACCACTGAACAAAGCCCAGCTGAGCAAGGATAGGCAACTAAACATATCAATATGGTATTGCTGAATTATTTTGCAATTCATAATTCAGAATAATTTAGAGTATTCTTTTCTATTTATGTTTACTTTATCTATTGTTTCTTTCTATGCAAAATCAGACATCTTTTAAGTTTCTAATTTTTGTAAATCTGTAATTTTAGCTTCTTACAGACCCTCTTCTTTATTATCTTCTGCACATTTTTCCATTTGTATTTCATTTTCAATTGTGTGGAAGACTTCTTTGGCATGCAATTTTCTGTAACCTACACAGAGTTTTATTGCAAACTTTCCCATAATACACATTTTTTAAAAAAAATTTACAAACTGTATTATGAAATTCAGAAAAGTCAAAATTTGAAAGAGAATGGGTGTGTTTTGATTTGCATATTTGTTTAAACCTGTGAGGTTACATATCTTAATGGTTTGGGTTTTTTTTTCTTTTCCAGGTTGATTTGCAGACCTAGCAAATTATAAATGGGAATGGAATTAAAATGTGTACTGGACTTTAGAAGTATTAAATTTCATTTGTTACTCCATTTTTTTATAAATTGACAATATTGATACATTAATATCTTCTCCAAAGTAGCTTATTCACATTTTGATGCTGAAATGATGTACGACTAGGTTTAAATCACTCAGATCATAGTTTACTGCCTTAAGTTTCCCTCAGCAAAAGAAAGTACAGCCTCAGGGCAGAGGCTGCTGTTGAGGCTATCATGATGTCACACTTCAAACCTTCTGACTCACATTCCAAAACACAAGTATAAAAAGGCAGAGTTTATATATTGAGGCATGGTGCACATGTCATTTTTTTTTCATCATCATCATTTGTATCCCCCAGGGATGCTGCTGAAATTGAGAATATGCTAGTGAACAATTTACAGTCATCTTTACATTCACACAATACTTTTAACCAAGTTACTTAAAGGGCTACCAGATGCATTCACATAATATGATAACCTGAGATAATGGTAACCTTGGTGTCCAAGTATGGATTTTGGCTTAGTGTGTTAGAAAAACTCTGCTTCTTTGGTTATTTCATGGTGCAGTAAAATTTACAAACATAGAAAATCAGTTAATTCAGTTTACGACTTTTGTTTAAAATACCCTCTCTGTGTTTTTCCATGCTCATTGAGCAGCAGTACTGACATTTTTTTCTGTATTAAGGTTTTGGCATTTTATTTAACTAGAATCTAGTTAAATAAATCTGGCAGGAAGAAAATGAGATGGAACGGTATCTTTGTCCAGGGTTGCTGAGCCTAAGAGCTATCCAGACTGATCCTAGAAGTCCTATTCTTGTGCCTACAAATCAATAGGAGAACAGGAAAAAAATGGTTATTGCTTGTTTACAATCTGAGGACTGCCTGAATGCATGCTAAGTTTTTGTACCAGTTATACAGTGTTTATGGTTTACTTACCCCAGGTACTATCTTTTATAAAAGCATAAAAAATACTTCTATTGTAAGAGCTTCCTGTGTCAAGAGCCAAGAAAATCAGGAGATTCAGGCAGTTCAAATGAGCATAAAGATTTACTGCAAGCTTAAGCTATTTACAAGAATCTGACCAACTAGTGGTTAAGGGAAATGGTCAGAAGATAAAAAAGACATTCAAAGTGGGCTGGACTTAGATCTCTTACGGGCATGCAGGGACTTGTGACAAATGATGTCTTCGATTCCTCCCTTGGACTCAGCCTGATCATCTCCTACATCCTGTACATCAGGGATCCCCAACTTCTGGGCCACAGCCCACTACTGGGCCATGAGCTGTTTGCAACTGGGCCATGAAAACAGTGGACGAATGCACACGTGCACACATCCCCATGTGGATAAATGTGTGAGCTAATGCATATGCACTCCATTTGTGTGAGCAATGGGCACTCTTGCACACTGCTAGTGCAAATGGAGCTGCATCTAGAGACATGCTTGTTGGTCACACATGCGCAGAATCATACCCTCTCCTTCCACCACCACTGGACCACAAAGCCAGAAAGGTTTGGGAACTCTGCTGTAGATAACAGAACCCTGACACTATGTTGAATAGAAGCTCCACCTAAGCATTCCATGTCTTTGGAATGTTTTCAGACTGTTTTACTTCATAATGGAATCAGTTAGAAAATTCCAGTGATCTGATGAAAGCCGTCCATTCAGTAACCATGAGGAAAAGTTAGGAATTTCAGAATCCTAGATGGACTCTTAGTTAGCTCACAAATACAATAGCTATTTCCTAAGGCACCCAACACCAAAATGCTAATCAGGGCTTCCTGTGTGACTCTGCAGAACAATCTCCGGAAGCAAACACTCTCTGTATGACTTTCTCTTTATTCATTATCTCTATCGTTGTTCAGAATTTTTTTCTCTCTTCCTAAAGGTAGACTTGAACCTGGGCTTTGTAGTCTTAGTCTAGCACATTAATCACTACCCACAGCTTTTTTTCCTCTAGTTTGGTTTAGACATGTCGGTTGGAGAACTGGTATACTGCAGTGCTTCTTCTTTTTTTTTTTTATTGAAAAAGTTTTACAATACAAAAGTTTTTTCCCCTTTTTCTCCCCACCCCCACCCCCACCTTCCCATCCCCCCCAACCTCCCCCCAACCACTCCCCTTCCCTCCCCATCCCACCCCTGACTTCCTCTACACATTTTTAAAAGAAAGACAGCAAAAAATTATAACAAAAAAAGCAAAAACTATTATGTATTCCAAAAAAAAAAAAAAAAAGCAAAAACTATTATGTATTCCATTCTAAATTGAGAGGAAGAGAAAAGAAAGAAAGAAAAGAATTAAGAAGAAAAAAAAAGCCCATAAATATAAAGATTTATCTAAAATTAACAATATTATAATAAGAAAAACACCCAAAAATAATAACCATTATAATATTTAAACCAATTTAAAAAAAAAAAAACCATTGGTATTAACATTACTAATCATCTGCCAAACTCAATCCCCCAGAAATAATATAACCTACATATTCATATCAAATAATATGAAATAATTTGATCCCGACTACTCCCCTTAATTATAAAAACACAAGAAAACAAAAAAAATAAAAATAAAACATACAATATAATATAATTATACATATATTATTATAATTTTCCATAATCCGAATTTCAATCTTCTCTTCATCTTGATTGAAGTTAAATATTCTTTCTCCACATATATCCAATTCCAATAAGCTTCGTCTTGTATCTGCCCCCATCAACGAAATAAAGCATTCCACATAAACCCCCCGTGTGACTTTAATATAGATAATATCCAACCACGAAGATATTCACTCCTCTAGGTAGAATCAGTCAAACTAACTTATTCTATTTCAACAAGAAGAAACCCAATGCCGCTCCGCCAAGCATTGAAAAAACAAAAACAAAAAAAAAAGAAATTCTAGAGACAGCATTCCCAGATGTTCTTTTAAAACTCTTTCAAATCCTGCCACCCTTTGTTGTTCACTCCTTCTGGTTGTGAGATGTTTTCATTTCCATTCTTTTCTCCTAGATAGTAAATTCCTTGAAAAAACTATAATAGGGTAATCACAGATCGCTGCTGCTATTGCAGCAATCTGTTAAACTTACTCAGGATGTTAAATCCAATTCCAGATAATAAGATTTTTATAAGTCTCCAACTCAGGATAAAGTCTTTATAATCCATAAATCCAACTCAGTATAAACTTTAAAAATTTTATAACCTTTTTCCAAAATTTTCAATACTTTCTGATAACAACTGTAACTGCTGAAGGATTTCACGACACTCAATAGTATATATCACTTGAGTTTCCTCATTGACTTCTATTTCCTGCTGTTCGACATCACCACCCATTTCCTCTAGTTTGGTTTAGACATGTCGGTTGGAGAACTGGTATACTGCAGTGCTTCTGATGTGGATCTGAGGACAAAGGAACTCAAATTCTGACTCTTAACATGGGATTCATAGTGAATCAACAAAATATACTCGATCAGTCCAGTGAAATATCTAGCAGAAATATTTGCAGAACTTGCAAAGCTTGGTATAAATGTTTATAATTTTGCATGCTGTGATAATTAATCTAATGAGTTAATGGTTCAATTCTGCAAGCATTGTGAATTAATTCAGTAACTTTCATTGTGTGGTGTGGTTTTCACTATTGGGTAACTTCAAGCCAAATCAGTTTTCCATAAACTGATCTACTTATTAGATGGTTGTTGTGAAAGAGAGAAGTTGCCTATGACCACATATGTCCTATAGCTCCTAGAACAAACATAGGTTAAGTGTTTCATTGAATTCCATTCATTTCAGTAGCAACTTTCTTTTAAGGCATGTATCTTATTTAATATGATAATTTTAATTTGGAAGGAGGAAGACCAGGCATTTCCAATTTGGAGGGCTGATTGGGACTCTAGTAACTTGCAATTACTGTTAAATCTGAATGGAAAATGTGCTACTAAAGCCCAGAGAGAATAGTTTGAGAGAAGAAACCAAAAGTCATCCATACTGTTATTAATAATTAATATTGTGTTTGATTTTTCATTTCAATTTATCATATTTATGAATGGGGGTTTTAGGCAGTGTCACTCCTTTTTAATGCTTTGAAATTTGTTTGCATTTTTATAGTAGATGACATTACAGTCTTTAAAAATGTATTGTAAAGTAACTGTTGGAATCTTGAAGCACTGAAGCATATAACACACCAATTAGAAGTATTAAAATGCATTCATACATATATTAAAATTGTTGGAATCTTTAAGCATTGAAGAATAAAAATACTTTATTTGAGCCAGGTGACTCCTTCCTCTGCTCAAGCGATTTTTCCAAAATTACATTTGCAGTTTGCATCTGTCACACTAGAAGAAAGGGAAAAAAAGCTTTAACTTCTCCCAACTGGTCCTGTTGGGAATCCAATACAGAATAGCACCATCACATATCCCATCAAACTATGAGAGAAAACAAAAATAAAGAAAACTGACACTTTTAGCATAGGCTGATCAATACCCAGATGCTCCATCAAGTTATAGCATTGTTTCCCAAATGGTACAGTTTCCAAGTGTGTGAACTTCAAATCCACAGATTTCCATAGCCAGATAAGAGTTCTAGGAATCCATATACCAAATCCATATACCAAGGTTGGAAACTGCCAAGGTTGGAAACAGTGATTAATATCACCACTAGTCTTTCCCCATCTCCCAAAATTATAGTGACAGGTTTTAAAGCATGAAGATGCAGATATAGACCTGCCTGTACAAATAAAGCTATGATTTCATCTTTCTGTCTAAGATGACCTCAGGAAGGATGATTGCCTTCCCAGGAAACCACTGCATCTGTAAAACAGAAGTTTTCTGCCAGATACTTTTTAGTATGCCAAAAGCTATTTAGAAATAGTTTTTGGCATCTGTACAGTGTGGGTGCTGGTTTAACACTAATATTTTTGGAGGGAGATGCAGTAGGTGAGAATCTAAATGTAGCAATAGCAATAGTACTTACACTTATATACCGCTTCACAGTGTTTTACAGCCCTCTCTAAGTGGTTTACAGAGTCAGTCTATTGCCTCCAACAATCTGGGTCCTCATTTTACCTTATCTCGGAAGGATGGAAGGTAGAGTCACTTGAGCCTGGTGAGATTAGATCTCCCAAACTGCTGGCAGCAGGTGATCAGCAGAAGTAGCCTGCAGTACTGCGCTTTAACCACTGCGCCACTGCTGCTCATGCATATACTAAATGAAAATTTTATTTTTCCTAAGTCTGGCCAGATGGAAGATTTTAAACCAGCTATACAGAGAAGCAACCTAGAACTAAGGAGAAATTTCCTAACAATTAGAACAATCAGTGGAACAACTTGCCTCCAGAAGTTGTGAATGTTCCAACACTGAAAGTTTTTATAAAGAGATTGGACAACCATTTGCCTAAATAAGGTTTACTGCCTGAGCAGAAGGTTGGACTAAAAGACCACCAAGGTCCTCTCTAGCTCTGGTTCTGTTCTGTTCTGTTCTGTTCTGTTCTGTTCTGTTCTGTTCAGGAACTCTGTTCCATTCCATTCTGTTCCATTTTGCTCCACTCCACTCCTCTCCACTCCACTCCACTCTATTGCCTTAAGTTAGTAAGGCACAAATGAAAGCATGGAAACGGATGATCATAAAAAGTTGTCTTTCCCCCCAACTTCTATCCATACAAAAGTAGAATTTGAACACACAATACAAATATATGTTCCTATAATATATCCAACTAAACTGGATTTAGTTGTGTGTGGAAATTTTGTTCAATACGCATTTTGAAATGAACCAACTTGATATGCTCCTCCCTATCTCACATGAAAACTGGAATGCTGTTTTCCTGTGGGAATTTTTTTTTATCAATATGGGCATGCCCTCTCTGCTTGAAAAAAAATATATTTTTTACAGATAAATGTATTTAGAAATTCATACTTTGGGATATCATAGTTTGTAAATTATATTTTCCAGTTACATAAACAAAGAAATGCTGATCTGTAAGAAAAATGCCAAAATTCACAGTAAGTTAGTTTTTTCTATTTATTGGGAAATTATTAAACCGATAAGAACAGATACTACACTTGATCTTAGCCAAATTATTTTATTTTACCTGCTAATTGTATCATAGTCTGGTATTTAATTTTGCATTCTGGTGTCTTCTGTTTGTTTCTGAGCAGCAAGATATCCACACAAGTTACATATTAAGTAATGAAAGAATTCACAATACTTAACACAAGCTTTCATTAAATGATATATTTGAATGTGTAAATGTCAGGAAGCACCATTCTTTCTGCTGTAAGCTTGTTCTGCAAACAGTTGCTTCCAGAGGGATGATTGAATGATTAATCAAGTTAGTGACAACTCTTTAATGATCACATTAATAGACCTCCAGGATGAAATGTCTCTAACCTGGCCTTTTAGAACTCCTAAATAATCAAAATCAAATAATAATCAAATCCATCCACTTCATGATTGGTTGCCTATTGTTTCTTTCCACCTTAGTGGAGTCTTTCATGTTGCCTGAACTTGGTTGTTTTCTTGCAAACATTTCATTACCAAACTAGGTAATGTAATTAGCCCTGATAGTTTGGTAATGAAACACCTGTAAGAAAGCAGCCAAGCTCAGAGAGCACCAATGACCCCAAAGTTCAATCTTGAGCTACAAATATTCTCTTCTGTCAGTATTATAGACTTCTCAAAAGAGTTTGATTTATGTATAATCTGTACAAAATGTGGTAATTTGAGAGTGGTTATTTGTACTTCAACAGAAAACTGGTTTTATTTATTCTATAATCTATTCTTTCTTTTTCTTTCTTTCTCTGTCTCTCTCTCTTTCTTTTTTTCTTACTTTCTTTCCTTTCTTTCTTTCTCCATGTTACTTTCAGAAACTTCTCCAATGCCAAAGTTCAAAAGTTTCAGAGAGTGAATCATTGCATATAAGATTCTGATATTTGTAAGTATCAACATATCACAGCACCTGAATATTTTTTACAAGACCTTGATTGCTACCCTACCAACTGCTAGTCTGTTCAATATGTTTGAATGCTGGTTCCTTTACATGTTGATAGCTGTTTCTAAAAGGATGATCCAGAAGTGATCTACCACTTCCAGTGTCAGTTCTGACATTGGTTGCTGTACCTGTTGTTATTAGTTTGAGCTTCTTTATATTTAATCTTAGTTCATTACTTTTTGTTGTTAGTTGTGAAGTCGTGTCCGACCCATTGCGACCCCATGGACAATGTTCTTCCGTGCCTTCCTGTCCACTACCATTCTCTGAAGTCTATTTAAGCTCACGCCGACTGCTTCAGTGACTCCATCCAGCTATCTCATTCTTTGTCATCCCCTTCTTTTGCCCTCAATGGTTCCCAGCATTTGGCTCTTTTCCAATGAGTCCTTCCTTCTCATTAGGTGGCCAAAATATTTGAGTTCATTCATTACTAGAGCTTACATATTATTCCAGCTATCATTTGGTATCATCAGCAAAGCACATTATATTTTTTTACCTCAATTACAAAATCATGTTCATAATCTTTCAATACATATTCCTTCAGTGTATATTCAGTGAAGAGATTGAATAAATAAGAAAAGAGTATATAGTCTCATCTCATTCTCCTACTAACTGGGAACCAATCTGTTTGGTTGTGTTCCGTGTGGACTGTACTTTCTTAATCTGTCTATAGGTTTCCCAAGAGAACATCGGCTTCTCATTTTCCAAAGGACAATTCATAACTTGACATGGTCAACACAACTGAATACATTGGTATAAATAATTAAGCACATGTGGACTTCTAGGGAGAATTCTTTGGCTTTGTGAATTATCCATTGCACAGAAGCAATCATGTGTCTCTTTCCTTCATTTTTTTTCTAACCAGCATGAACATCTGGCATCTCCCCTTTCATGTAGGGTTCCATCTGGGATGAATGATCCTAAGCATTATCCAGAGGGGTAGCTGCTGTTTATTAGACTGCTTAAGCAATAACTAAGTTCCAAAGGGCATATTTACATTTAGGAGTTCCTTTAAAATCTTACTGGTAATTCAGAATGCTCTGACAAACTAATATCCTGTCAACAAAAACAAATAAAGTAGAAGTTCAGACAATACATATTCATGTCAGTTATTTTTTAAGAAAGAAAATGATTCCTGAGAAGAAATGAAAAGGAAAAAAAATGGTTACTGTTGTTTTATCTAAATTTCCTCTCATGGGGAGGAAAGCATGATAAGAATTATGGACCATATCAAGAATAGATTCAATGTTCTGCTCAGCATATATTTTGCCCAACCTTGTTTTTGAATGTTTGTTAGAATTTATTTATTAGATTTCCAGTGTATCCCACCTTTCATTCAGCTCAAGGCTCCCTCTGTCCGTCCCTATCTCTCTCTCTCCCTCTCTATCTCTCTCTCTCTCCCTCCCTTCCTCCCCCCCCCTCTCTCTCTCTGTGTGATTAAATGGAAGGAAAGAGTACTAATACATAATACATACTAGTGCTCTTTCCATTTACCCTTTATAATAAACTTGTGTTATGGTTGATTGAGCTAAGAAAAAAAAGAGGATTGGAGCACTTCCTCCAATCTTGCAACAGGAATTCAAAGAAACCCTAGAGTCTGTATGGTGTTATCTCACAAATTTTGGGTATTAGATGGCTCTAACTCTACTTTGAGTAAACAGATGCCTAACTAGAGTTATGGAAGATCAGTGGGAGATTCACCCACCCTCAACAAATTTCTTCAAATATTGATCTAGCTCTCCTTACCTAAATCAATATTGTGTCTCAACAGTGTGATAGATTGAATGATGTTATCCATACATTGAACAGTCCCTGCAAATAGGTCAGTGGGATTCAATGCACCTAAATGAGTTTGACAGTCCCAATATCAGTATTGGTTCAGATGTCAAGTCAAATCTTGTTCCACCCCAATATTCTTTCCTTGGGTGCTGAATACTACCATGTATAATTCCTATATCACACTGCACGGCATCTATTATGTACTGTGAGAATTATGCCTGGTGGCTTCATTAACCATTTCATGCTGGATTCCATCCAAAAACCATGGAGAGCTCTGAGTAGACTATTCAGGTGGAAGAAACAATTGCTAAATGCTATAACATCAGGAGTTAGTTTCAGCACTTGGACCTAATGAGGTGTAACTTTAAGAACTTTAATACACCTTCAAATTCTCTTGTTGGATGGATATAAATATAAAGAGGTCTTCAGATGCTAATAAACATCTTATAACTAGTACACTAGCATATAAAATTATGGAAAGTGTAATTCAAGGATATCTGGAGAGTTGCATATTGTCCAACACAGTCAAAAGGAAACAAAATGAATTGGCTTCTTTTCCTTCTTACTGTCCTGTTATACATTTACCTTATGCACATGGGTAGAAATCTATTTATGTAACAAATGTGGGGGAAGCAGATGTCAGGAGGGAAAGATTTAAGCTCCTGTTATATTATGGGATTTAAAGATACAACTTGTCAGCTTTATCGTATAATTTACATGCTGGAAGTTTGGCTCTGTTTATTGCCATACTACCAGCACAGCTCAACAAGAAAAATTACCTTGCATCAAGGTAGGCAATTTTGATCAATTCTGTTATCAATTTTGTTCATGGATACACTAATAGTAATCCCAGGGGTAAATGTGATCTCTGGAAATTTGG
This sequence comes from Masticophis lateralis, assembly GCA_030761175.1. Classification (NCBI taxonomy): domain Eukaryota; kingdom Metazoa; phylum Chordata; class Lepidosauria; order Squamata; family Colubridae; genus Masticophis; species Masticophis lateralis. The sequence goes on from JAUDYJ010000005.1 coordinate 26,644,460, forward strand.
AGATATCAAAATATCCAATGGTAGGTTCTTAATCTGAGGGGTGGGGAAATAATTGAATATACAAAGTGTCACATACCAATTACATTTAATCAATTTGAGTGAGATCAAATCTATTTTAGTTTTTTGTTTCAGACCCAGGTAGTTATTGCAATGTAGCCTTTAGTGCTGTATTATTGAATTGATTATATTTTATTTATTATATTCAGAAACTGCCAGATTCAAGACTGCTGGTTACGAATAGGGTACTTCCAAACTGTGGAAACTGAATCTGTAATATTTTTCATCCACAGCATGAAATATTCACATTAATGTTCTTCATATTAATTCTGTATGTATTTGCTTTTTCACAAGTCTGGCAATACTTAAGAAATCTATTCCTGAATCTCTCCCACATTTTATCATTGTCTATACTGCCATATCGATTCTCTTAAAATATTGTTATCAATTTCATTCAGTTCTCACACATTTCATTTCCACTCCCTGATCAAACAGGAAAATGATTTGATACGCAGAAAACATTCAAGGGCAGAAAACATGCCAAAAGAGTAAAAGGGAGAGAAAAGGGTATTGTACTCTTTCAACACAAAGTGTTCTCATGTCAAGATATTTTACAGGACAGGATACTACAGTACTATATGTAACACACTTAGCATTAGAAACTGAATCAGCCAGTATTCCCAGTAAAGTCTATTATTTCTTTGTTAGAATGAACTCTACTTTTGGATTTGCTGAGGTTTAATTAAAAAGAAAAAAGAAGCAATCAGAAAAGAAAAAAGACAACAAAAATAATACTGAAGGATTACCCACCCACCCCAAAAAAGCAGTAATTTAGTGGAATGTTAACTGATGTTGCCTTTAAGATTAGTTGGTTGGGAAGTTGAATTTAGTAGATTCATTACTGTACTGGATTCAACAAGCTTTGCCTTCAAGTCAATTAAGTTTAATACATTCAAAACATAAACCAAGAGTGATTTTAAATCATCTTTATATATGCTCAGGATGTCAGTTGCTGTAACTCCTAATTTTTCAAAAGACAAGTTCCACTTATTTGGCAACTTCTTCTTATCCTTTAGTTGTCATTTTGTGTGTGAGAGAGAGCCACAGAAAGCTAGTTCTTCCCTATTCCTCCTAATTCTTGTTCAATTGGTTATTTAAAGTTTTGCGCGATTTCAAAATGGTTTTTTGAAATGGTTTTTTTTTCTTAAAATCAAGAATAAATTAACACCATTATATTGTATCTTAATTTATAAATCATGATAATTGTAAATGCAATTATTATGCATTAATTCACTAATTTAAATAGGTATATACTCTCCTTTTTTTGGTTTGGCTTTTTTGATTTTGTATTTGAGGAAAAATCACTTTTGATGTTGCTTCATTTGGAACTTCATCTGTAACAGGGAAAATTTTCAAACATTAGAAACACAAAAAAGGTCACATCTAATACCACATCATGTTATTTTGTGATCCACATGGCAAGTGACAGATTATAATAGATTGTAAAACAGATTACAAAAGCCTGCCTGGAGGCCAATGAGAGGCTCCAAGTTAATTTTATAATATCAAGGCCAAAGAAACAGGAAAGACAGTACTTGAGAAATACCAAACTATAACAGCCATCCTGCATTCTTTGCTGTATGCGAAGCTAGCTAGGGCATGAGTCAATGTGTATCAACAGAAGGAAGAAATAAGTCACAGTTTCTTGGGAACAGAAACGCACAGAATAGTTTAGTACATATATCTGCAAAAAAAGAAAAGTCTCAACTGATCTTGCATTTTCATAAAGGAGATCAGGGAAATCAAGAGGACTGGATGAAGGATCCCTCCATTTGTCACTTTCACACACTTTGGAAGACTTAATACAAACTCTAATAGAACTGACTGATTTGTAATCAGTTCAAAATTTTTTGTTTGACAGTGAATATTTGGATATCCAGTTTCATTTTTGTAGTCCTTATGATACCAATAGTCTGCTGTACCTTGGAAGGATAATTGGCTTGTGTTTCTACTTGTGAACAGATTCTTCAGTATGGAGAGTAAAGATGGATTTGTTTTAAATGCCAGGTATTCATGTATCAGAATTATAGCAGGATTTTTTCAATAAAACCATTGCTTATAAAAAAAATTATTGTACATACATACATATGGCTTCTAGAAGCACGAAGCCAAAAACACCAGCCTGAAGATGACGAATGAGACTTCGTCGAAACGTCGCCAAGACACTTCCAATTTTACGTGGGAGAAGACCCGAATAACCAAAGACCTACATACAAAGACCCGCAAAAACCTCAGTTTGTGTGTGTGTGTGTGTGTGTGTGTGTGTGTGTGTGTGTGTATGAAAGGTGGGAGCAATGTATCATATCACACAAAAGATTCCATATGATAATGGCATCTTGCTACCATCGAATGTGAAAACTCTTACTTTAAAAAATATCTCAGGTCAGAAATATGAGTGTGAATGGGGAAAGGAAATAGGTTGTCATAAAGGTATTATGTATTCCACATAAAAGGCACTATTCAATTCATAATTAAACATTTTTAATTCACAGAATGCTTCATGATAGGATAAATGGAAAATGAATTACTAGAAAAGTGGTAACCTGATTAATATCTACATTTTGCCAGTTGTTCAAAGCTCTAAAACTGCAACTCATGCCAACAGTGTAGTAATCTATGGAAAGGTCCATCAAATTCTCCTGCATAAAAGTTCTACATATATTGGCAAGCTGAGATTGAAGATATGCATTCTTATTTCTTTCAGTATCTGTACACTCTTGTACAATCTGTACAATTTTGAATGCCAAAGATTAATAATCTCCGAAGACTGAATGGGTTCTAGCAAAATGGGAAGGCAACTGAAGGAAGTCTACCATTAATATCCCTATAGTGAAATTTAGGGTGCAGATTTGTGCAACATCTAAAAATGTTTATCTCTTTGCCAAGACAATGTTTGTCAAATAATTGTGGAGAATAATTAATTCTCCTACTTGTACAATTTTCTCCTTTTATTTTCCTTTTCAAGGACATCCTGATAATTTGGGCCTGGGCAACAATGATATCCCTTAATACTAAATTGTTATAAGTCTAGAGGTGTTAGAAAATCTGAGAAAGACTACCATTTTGAGGATCTTAATTTGTTGATATCATTTCTTTTAAGGTCAGAGTGTTATATTTCTTGGTACAGCCTTCAAAAATAGGTTCTTCAAAGTGTAATCTTCTGAAACATGTTCTACAATAAATGCATGAGTTTTGAATTGACACAAAAGGAGATTTGGATTTACCAGATTTGAAATTGTATTTTGATGTTTGCTGTTTGGTTCAGCTAAAAAAAGTCAATGAACTTCCAAAATAAAAGGCTACTTGATTTAGAGGGTCATGAATTAAGATTTGGATGGCATGGTTATCTATGATATGGCATAAAGTAAATGTTGATTTTAATAACCATTTTGTTAGTCATGCCATCCTAAGAGTTTGGAATAAATATAAAACAAGGCTTTCTGTAAAAATGCCTCTCTGGGGTTGCCTTTTCTTTAAAAAAGGAAGCTTTTTTAAAGAAAAGAAATGGTGGCAAAGCCAGACTGGTGGACGTATGGTCAAATAATATCTTTTAACTTCAGTGATGCTAGGAGAAGTTAGAATCAGAAGGACACTTCTGCCATTAGTTTACATATTTAAAATTAAAGAAAGATTTAAATCAGACAAAAAGTTATGGATTTGATTTTGTGAAAAACGAATTGGAAATCCTACTGTGTGGTAGTCAGGAACATATTATTGCCAAAGTTTATAAGTTGTTATTGAATTTGACATGGGTTCCTTGCCCACTGCATGATTCAGTGGGCAAGGAGCTTTGGATATAATGTCATGCTTGAACAATGGGAAAATATGTGGACGAAAGTTTTAACATTTACATTAAATTGTAATTTTAAAAAATATGTATAAGATGATGTATCATTGGTATTTAACACCAAATAAGTTATCAAGAATGCATAAAGGTATTTCAAATGAATGTTGGAAATGTAAAAGTAAAGAAGGCACCTTTTATGACTTATGGTGGATATGTGACAAAGCAAAGAAATATTGGAGTAGAATTCACATCTTAATACAGAAGATTCTCAAATTGAATATACATATATTGATGGCAGCAAGATTATTTTACGTGCAAAAATGGAAGGACACTTTGATTTCCATTATGAATGAATGGCTGCAGAAGTTGATGGAGTTAGTAGATACGACTAAACAGATTATTTTGATTAAAGAAAATCACACAACTACTTTTGTTTGTACTTTTAAGCCACTTCTGGGCTTAGTGCACGAGGTGGGAAAAAATGAAATTCTGCACGAGGTGGGAAAAAATGAAATTCTGATTTTGGGTTTTATTGGTTAGATAGGTTTGTTGTTATAGAAATGGTTAGTTTATAAAAGTAAAAAGGTTTGATGTTATTATCTTATTCTACTGTACCAAAGGGAGTTAGAAGTCAATGCCTTTTTCTTACACTTTTCCCTTCCCTTTCATGTTCCCTATCTTTCCTAGTATTTTCTTTTGTATTTCTGTGTATTATAGTATTAATAAATAAATAAACTAGAAAAAGAAAGAAAGAAAAACTATGTTGCTTTGGCTCTAGTGGATTAACACTTTTCTGTTAAATGTTTACAATGGAAGGTCTTACAAAAAGAAACAACATGAAATCAGAATTCAGGAACAGCTTTTTCCAGCTACAACAGGTGTCAGAGTGTATTTGTATTCATAAGTTTAACTACATATATTATAAAATTTTGGACAGGCTAAAATGGAAACAGATATTGCTCTTTCTCTGCACAGATTTCCACTGTTGCAATATAATCCTTCATAGGTCATGAGATAAATGTAAGCAGCTAGGATAAATTCTGGAGTCATAATGCAACACAGAAGTACAATTGAAACCAAGTACTCTTTCTTTTTTAGCTTGCTGAACTCTGTGCCAGTTTGCTACTTTGGAGAATAGGGACTGACAATAAAAATATGCTGACAATAATTCCCATACCTAACTAGCTTGCAGGATCAGGTTCAAAGTATTTATCATCATTTATATATGTTTTTAGTCTAGAACAAATAACCTAGGAGATAAGGAAATATATACCAACTATGGCTCAGCTGTCAGCTATATTTCAGGTAGATTGTACATAACTAAAATTGCCAATGACATTTGTTTATTCTTAGGAACCAGCATGGAGAATAAAAAAGGTGTTAACTTGTGCAAGCTAGGACTAATGTCAGCGTTGACCAAACACTGATGCTGCTTTTCTCCTATGGTTCCTCGCTGCTACAGCAAGTTTAACATTTTGAGTAAGTTAAGGGCAGGTACTATGTTTGCATTCTTGTCACACTGAATTTTTTTTGTTTTATCTCAACACCTGGAATCTCCCCCTTACTTTTTTCTAATTGTCAGATTTTGTTTGGCTGCTCATGTTTGTTTAATAGACTTTTTAAAACTGTTGTGATATGGGCAGCTATATAAATAATTTAAATATATTGAGATTAAAAAAAGCAAAAAACCCTCACTTAATCTTGAGAAGCTCTTGAAGCCACAAAACAGGATGCCTGATGAGGGACCAAAGATTGTTCACCTCTGACATAATCCATAAAAATACCCTCCATTCACATACAACACCTTGTTAGCTTGCAAACTGAGAGGAAAAAGAGGAAGAAGACCAGGGGTGCTATTCAGCAGGTTCTGACAGGTTCTGGAGAACCGGTAGCGGAAATTTTGAGTAGTTTGGAGAACTGGAAAATAGCACCTCTGTCTGGCCCCAGAGTGGGGAGGGAATGGGGATTTTGCAGTATCCTTCCTCTGCCGCACCCCCAAGCCATACCCACCAAGCCACACCATGCCCACCAAGCCACACCTACAGAAGTTAGTAAAATAATTGAATTTCACCACTGAATTCAGTACGCAATTGTAATAATTCAGTAATCTACAAAGTCACTTAGGAAAATGGCTTCACTCATAATATCATCTAACCAGTGGTGGGTTGCTCACAGTTCTGTCCAGTTCTTTGGAACTGATAGTAAAAACGACGAGAGGCTCCACCCACCCGCCCGGACATCATAATTGATTATGTGTGCATGCACAGAAGCATACAAGAGCAAAACGAGCACACATGCTCATGTTGTGAATGGGAATAAAGGTAAGTAGAATCCACCCCTGCAACTAACATATGGAGCTAGCAATGATGTGTTAAAAATGACTCTGAATAGAACCTTAAAATCAGAGGCTATTCCACTGTAGCCCAGGCCTGACACCAAAGATGCTCCCTGTTCCTCAACAATTCAGAGAACACTACAATACACTGAACAAGCATAGAAGTTGCATGTACCAATATATTAAATACTGACAACCAAAAATGCTAGGTACTTAAAAATGAAATTGAAATAGAAAAAGGATTTTTTTCTCAGTCCAGTAAGAGAGCTAACATTCTATAACTGGTTGCTAATAACTCCAATTGTGATTGCAGATTTTACACATAGAATTAAGAAAGTGTTAATCGTATACCTGAAACTAGTCCCTCCATAAGTGGCTCTGCAATTTCCGCAAACTTTGCTAATTGGGTCTGTAGGGATTCAAGTTATACATTTCTGGCTATGAAATAATTGAATAGCAGGTTACAGCCAGTTACAACTTCTTTCTCATTTCAAAGACACCTCCCATAATTGATATGCCATTATTGGTCTAGGTGATGGAATTCAGAGACACTATGGGCTAATTATATCTAAAAGCAATAGAACTAAATGGCTTTCTTCAAGAGTGCCTTCCCTAATTAAAAATGAAGGAGAGTAGGAGTAAAAAGTACATGAGCTGCAGACATCTGAATAGTCAGCCTCTGAAAAGTATACCGATTTTAATAGATGATAGTGATGATGATGGTAATGATGATGATATACTAAATTATTACACTTTTTAAATGTTCAAGGCACTTCTTAAATACTAACGGTGATTTAGGACGTCAACTCTAAACTTTGCTAATTGTATTCTAATTAAAGCATCCTAAAAAGATGATTGTCCAGTCTCTCCAACCTGAACACAACTAGCAATTCATCAAATAAACATATTGTAGCTGTAAGTTTATAATGTGTAAAGCATCAAATAATATTTAAATAGTATTATTATCAAACAGACTACAAATATAGATTTGTAAGTGAAATAAAGCAGGGGAAGCTTGTCTTACTTCATTTACTTCACGGTAAATCCAAGATCTGAAGTTCTGATTTCCTTAATTTAGTCTCTTTGCCCTTTCTAACTCCTTTAAATGCCAAGAACTAATTCTGCCCAATCCCAACACCCAAATATATTTCATTTTGCTTATTATAATATAAAAATCGCTAAATTTAACAGCTGAATGTTTAGTTTTATCAAACAATTTCACACTCAATGTGTGCGCTGCTGATTAGGGCCCCAAAGATTGGTTGGAAAAATAAACAGAACACCAACTTCTTTATTATACAATGTTAAAGATACAGACTTGCCCCTGAAAAGAAAAATGTCAATCACATATCTAAACAGCTGCTATCTGAATAGAGCTCATTGAATATTTCCCCACTGAGCAGAATATTGTGATTATATTGCTATAAACTAAGATACTTTAAGAAATATGTATTTGGATAACAAATAGAACTTTCCTAAGAAATAACTAAAGTAGAATAAGTTACTAATCTATTACATCCGTATGTAATTAAGCTAGTAATCTTAAACTGTCAAGAGGTAGTAGTGTTGCTGTCATCTTTCTCCTTACTTCTGCTCTTGGCTAGGCAGAAACCTAAAACCTTTTTTACACCATAGTAAAAAATAAATTTTGATGTACAACAGATTTTTTATTTTGCTTTCAGACTCTGGGAATGGTGGCATTTTTGTAATCAAATATATAAGCTATTTCAATCACAGTTGCAATGCTAGGATGTAATCTGCATCCACTGCAAGACCAATTAGTAACTGGTGCAAAAGTTTGCACCTCAAGGCAGACTCTAAAATCAGACCATGTGGCTACAATACCTGAATAATTTTGCATTTCTTTTCCATATTTTTTTTGTATGATCTCACAAGATGAGATCATCAGTTTTTCATAGACAGTTGTGGGATTTTGGTTTTATTATTATCCTAATAAAAGTACAGCTCACCTATGTGTCTAGGGTGTGTGTGTGTGTGTGTGTGTGTGTGTGTGTGTGTGTGTGATGAATTAACTTGATATTTTTGGTATGGGTGTGCATGTTTTGTTCATTTTGGAAGGTAATATAATCAATATTTTATAATCATTTGACCAAGAAGATTTGGGGTAACACTGTTAGTAGTTCTATTGTATGTGAAGTTAATACTGTATGCTCAAAATGAATAAAAAGCAGAAATAAATATTGCCAATGTTAGTTAAAATACAATCTTATATACCTCCCTTGTTCAACTCTAGATGTATTGTGGCTACAATTCCACTGAGAGGTGCTTTCCACAATTATTGCAAAAGTCATGCTTAAGATTTAGTGGTGTGCTGGAATCTGCATGTTTCAGCTGCAGATCAATTGTTACATTTTCTGGATTTCATAAAAATGATTCAAACCAAAACACCTGATGTGCCAATCAACTGTTCAGCAACTAGTCGCATGGTGTGGCAGTGACAATGGAGTTAGCAGAGCCAGTAGCTATTTATCAACACATACTGTTATGGTTACACTGTTGTTCCAAGTGAAGGGATGAGAAATATTAGAATGTAGCCTTCAGCAGGCTTGTATATTAAAGCTCAAAAAGCATAATATATTTCAGGATGCATTAAATATCATAGTGGAATATTTTTGTTTAAACATCTGCAAAGCCTCTTAAAAATACAAATAAATCAATCTGATTGTAGATAGAATATTTTTCCCATTCCATTGATCATCCTATATTTTAATCTCCATTAGAATAAACTGTAAGTATCACCTGTATGTCTAAACTATCCTTTGGCATAAAAAAAAATTCCTGAAATGAATCATTGGTATGAGGTTCCTGATCATAAATGTCTAGTGCTTTTTTATTTTTACCCCATGTCAAAACACAATTTGGAAAGAAAACATAAGGATACTCATAGCTCTAAGGATTCCCATCATCAGCAAACCCCACTCTCTTCTACCACTGTTGATGTTGCCTAGTTTTGTAATGAAACATCTGCAAGAAATCAACCAAGCTCAGACAAGAGGTAACTGGACTTTCTGGTTTTTCTTTGAAGACGTTTCACTTCTCATCCAAGAGGCTTCTTCAGCTCTGACTGGATGGTGGGGAAACCAGTCAGAGCTGAAGAAGCTTCTTGGATGAGAAGCGAAACGTTTTCAAAGAAAAACTAGAAAGTCCAGTTGCCTCTTGAAAAAGCACCTTTGGGACAACCATGACCTGTATGACTAAGAATCTCCATAGACAACCAATCTCAGAAGCACCAACTGCTCTACAGTTCAATCCTGAGCTACAAATATCCTCTTCCAAAATAATTATTTCTTCTAAGGCACTGGAAACACTGACCACAGCCCTTTTCATATACTTTAAAATGATCAGATCTGTGAGGTGAGGTAGCTTTTAAAATTTTACACATATTTGGCTATTGTGTGGAATGCCAAATTATATGAAATATAACTTTTTAGTAGGAATTCTAACACTGAGTTCCTTACAGTTGGCACATTTAATAAAGCTGAGTCTCACTGAACTTTCCTTTTGAACATCATACTTTTCCTCAAAAAAAAAAACACTTTTGTAAGTTTGCTAGATATCCTCCAAATCACTTGTCCTGAAAGCTGTGCACTAACTGCTCACTTCAGTTTAAATTGTGCAATTTTGACACATTCCATACTCTGCAGTTGGCTTTTAGGATTTTAAAACTGCCTTCATTTTGGAGAACTTTGAAAACTTTTATTGATTTAGGCTTTGTCCACTATATCTGTCCACAAACTTCTTTACTCTGTTCATTGACTTAAGTGCAATTTGGTATTTGAAATTGCAGGTTACAGAAACAAGTAAATAGCAGTAGGCACTTGAAAATGGTGAACATTTTGCTTGCTACGGTTTCTAAAAACCAATTTTGTATTGCCAGCTTGAAATATATGGCCAGTTGTAAGAAGAGCATTTCAGCAAGGACAGCCAAAGGCATCTGCACCTTTTCATACAGAAAGATCCCATCCAAGGCCTGCCCTGTCCTATTCTACTTTGCATTCTTTCTATGCAACCAAACTTCTCTTCCACCATACCTTATTTTAAGACATTCTAAAATAATCACATCACTGTCTCTGGAATATCATCTCAAAACAGGTTCAGTATATAAAGATATTACTTTAGTGAGCTCTTCCATCTCTGGCCTCACATCAAACAATGATATCAGCAAGAAATGAATGGTTACTTAAATAGGAAATAGGACAAAGAATCTATATTTGCCAGAACACAGTGAACAGATAAGAAGTTCTGGCAATAGCATACAACTCATACCTAAAATCCAACATCTTTGGCAATATTTACTTTTTTTTTAATACGCAGGGGAAATGCTTCTGACAGTGTACCGTTTCCTCCAAAATAAGACATCCCCTGATAATAAGCCCAATCGGGCTTTTGAGCACATGGCAGTAAGGCCAAGTGCTTATTTCAGGGTTCAAAAAAATATAAGACAGGGTCTTATTTTTGGAGAAACATGGTAATTAAAGCAGAAGGTTATAATTCCCACAAGGGACATCTTTTTTTCCAATTTCTCATGAGCAGATGTAGCAGTTAACCCTATATCCCTATATTAAACTATCTAGGCTACTATAACCATTACTAGAAGATACATTTTTCCTCTATTTTTACTCTTCAAAGACCCTATAATTATATCAACAGCACAGCCTTAATTAACTCTAAAAGGAGAGCGTACATATGCAGAATGCTTTATAACACTTTGTAAGAAAATATTACAAATTTGGTGGGAAAGGAGCAAACTAAGAATTGGGTTCTGTTTCCTTCCATAGGTTTTGGCAAAGTGTACAATGAATTTCATTTAATTTCGCTCAAACTCAACCATGGATTAGGGAATTGTTTCTGCAATCCTTTCTAACCATGTACAAAATGTAATGCTACTTCACTGTTTTGTGCATACTGCAAAGACCCTATGCTGAAAAGAATCAATGATAAAATTTCGCTCTATATCTAAAACCTTTTAAATACAAAATTTGCTTAGTATAGGCCCTGATCTTTCAATGTGGCACTAGTTTTATTTTATGCGATCTCTGGATATTCATGTGTGATTCTGAAATGTCTCTCTTCTGATCAGAACCAAATATTCTAATTAGAAATCGGTTTTGTATGCAACTTTCAAATAAATATTATTGCCAACAAGGACCAGAAATATTTGTCCTAGGCATTATATTACATTAGCCGAGGCACCAAATATATTCCATAATGAGATGATGTATATATTATTATATTCCATATTCAGATGATGGAAGTTATACTATGTAGATATGTAGCCACTTAGAAGGTCTTACAGATATTTTAGCACCAATGGACACCAGATATTTTAGCACCAATGGTGATCTCAATCTGTACTATCTGGTATAATTTGGTTTTAGACCAAAGTCTAAATGCTGGTGATTGAATTTAAGATTTCCTGCAAGGAAAAACTCATTCTTACTATATGTTGTACTTTTAGTATTTTGTTGTATCCCTACTGTATTTATTGATCTACTGTTCTTGGTTTGGTCCACCTTTGGTTTGGTCTACCTTACTATAAATTAAGTTTATAACTCTGTTTAACAATCAGGAGACATATACAAGAACTGAAAATACTCTATTATTATGTCTTTCTGTTGAACATACTGTCTTAACCATGATATTTTTCTTAAACCAGTAACTATACTTTATAAATATAAAAATAATATCTGATAATTGAATGTAGCAATATTTAGGAACCTTGCCTGAGCTCAGAAGCTAAGCACACTTGACTCTCCTGGATCAGAGACTATCAGAGAATATTGGGATATATATATATATATATGTATGTATGTATGTATGTATGTATGTATGTATGTATAGTAAATATAGCAATAGCAAACCATGTCCATGCTATTGCTTAATAAATTGCATAGACATTTTCATGAAGTCACCAAGAGTCTGGTTTGACATGAAAGACTTTTCCTTTAATCTAAGTACAAAACAAAGGGGTGGTAATGTTTAGTGTGCTTCAGAAGAAAGAAGAATGCTGTAGCTTTTAAAATGCTAACACATTTGTTATAGCTTATGCTATAATATATTTAAGGTGCCATAAGATCCTCTGTAGATTCTGTTTAGAGCATTGTCTATGTCTTAACCGCTGAAGCTTAGTACAAAACTGGAATTTATGGCACAGTCTATTACTTTCTCTTAAGCATATGGAACTCAAAGGCTTATAAATAACAACTCTTGTGTGTGAATTGAACCCACTCCTAAATAAGAACATGCATCACAATTAAAAACTAACTCAAAATCAAAACATTTCTTCAACTTCAGTTAGTTCACAGCTAAAATTTCTTTATCCATGTCCAAATTGATTCATTTATTAAGTTACCCTTACAACTGAAATCTATGTAGCTGATATTTACTTTTTCAAGTTTTAAAATTAGGATAAGTTATACATTGGCGACATCAAAAACTTTTCGGGCAGTAGGGAAGTTAAGTTGAGAGTTGAGGTTCTAGAATATATAATTGGATCATGGAGTATTATGAAATAATACAAGTAGCACTTTTTAAAGTTAGTTGAAATCAAGCTGAATATGCTTGAAGGTACAATACATCTTTATCCATATCTATGTCACTGTTTTGTTTTTATTACTGTATCCTCAAGGCCACCTTTTCTGTTATGAGCAGAAATAATTCTCCAGTTCTCAAAACACAATGTGGCCAAAGATATTAATATTCTCATCATACCTGGATTTATCTGGCTGTGGAAAACTACATTACCATTTAGTTACTGCTAAATGTACCTTTAGTAGTATTTTCCCTTTTTCCTCTAAGCATAACATTAACATTGAATTTTAATTCAGTACCTTTGCTATATTACAATCACTATATGCTAACTATATTTTATATGGTGCAAGAATAGGAAGTGGTACACTCTAAATTGAGACTTCAGCTCAATCAGTGCCAGGCAGCATGACCACTGGCAAGAGAGTTTAAATCTAAAATGTATGGAAGTCATTAGACTTCTTACTCTAGATACTCTGGTCTCTAATGATGTTCAAAGACCTCAGGTTAAGGCTAAGATTCTAATTTAAGGAAATTCTGCTTAATTGCATGAAATCACACCTAATTAAATAAAAAATGAGATTCATACTGAATATATTTAAGGTTTATGTTTTTAAAGAATATTATAATTGTTTTAATAGATAGTTTACTAAGTAGGATAATGAGAATTAACCAATTTAATATTTAAGTAACTCCTTATTTCTTTAACCCACTGAAAGCCAAACTAGCTTTCAAATCATTGATTTTTTTAACCAGATCTAAATCCATTGAGGTTTATCATATTAATAAAACATATAATACTTGTTCATAAACAGTTCCCTTTCATAGCCTATTTGGGAGAATAGCTATCAATTTCTTTTGTTTGGTATAAGTTTCTGAAAGTAGTAAACCACAATAGGGTTTCAAGTGCTCTAAAAGAAATCTCTACTATCCGACATCTGTACTGAAAACCAGAGGATGAGATATGTAGGAAAACAACTTTCAGTTTCTTTTAAGGAAGTATATTACTAATATTTCAAAACTGCGTTAACCAACCAGAAAACACTGCATTTCTTGGGTGAAAAAACAAGCATCCTATACTTAAACTTAAAAAGTATTATAATGGAAACATCAGGAAATATGTGATCTGAAATGAGCAATAAAATAAGTATCATTCAGTTCAGTAATTTTAAAAAAATCTCAACTATGCATGACCTTTAAGTTATCCACAATTGATTTGATCCACTGAGATATTACAAAAAATAGGATGAGAAGAAAGAGGCTTAGTTGATGTTAATACTGTCTCCCAACAATTTTGGAATTTTTTCATGGTCAAGGTACCTCTATTTTTGTTTTTCATGGGGAATAAAACAAGCACGCATAACATCTATTTTAAGGCAACAATTCTATATAGTACCAGAGACATCACTAGTGCTTATATCTAGTAATTCTTGAAACTGTTACCCCAAAATGAGATTATATTAACAGAATAATAAGCAGAAATAATAATAATTGCCCCTGCAGCCAGCGACAATTCCCAATCTGCGTTCCCACAGACAGGGCCTCCTCAGGGTGTCATCGGCCAGACAGTATCGGCTGGTGACCCCCAGGGGGAGAGCTTTCTCTGTGGGTGCACCCACCCTCTGGAACCAAGTTCCTTTGGAGCTCCAGATGCTCCCTGACCTTCGCTCATTCCGCTGCAATTTGAAGACCTGGTTGTTCCACAGCCTGGATTGATGGGGGGGGGGGGTTCTTAATGAATTTTAAATTATTTTAAATTGGAATTTTAATTTTATATTGTCTTTAATGAGGAACTGTGCATCTTTACCGGTGTGAGCCGCCCTGAGTCCTTGGAGATAGGGCGGCATATAAATTGCATTATAAATAAATAAATAAATTATAAATAGCTCCACTGCAATCTGCATTAGTTAGTTTGCCATCTTGACTATTATGTTATTTACTAGACAATGTATTGTAAGAAAATATTATGGGAAATTGGAAGAGGTGCCAGGAAGAGTATCAGGATGGCCTGATGCCTAGAAAGTCTTTCCTTAGGAGAAGCCAGGTACATTTAATCTTGATCAAAAAAGAGGGGGAGTATAACAAAATTTTTAAGACCTAAAGGGCACCTCACCTCTCATTCCTCATCATTTCAGAGTGTAGAATGTAGAATAACAGTCTTAAAGAAAAGCAGTTTTCATCTGAATATTAAGAAAAAATCCCAATTGTAAACAATTCAATGGAGAAACAGATTTATAGAGAGCCTATCCACTAGATATTTTCAAGTAGAGGAGGAATACCAATCTATTTGGGTTGATTTAATTTGGGTTCCAGCATTAAATAGGCTATTGACCTTAATGAATCTTTATAATTTTATAATTCTATGACTAAATTAAGCACTGAATCCTGTAAAGCATTTGAAAGATGAATATTTGTGTGTGTGTGTGTGTGTGTGTATAATATATATATATATATATATATATATATATATATATATATATATATACACACACACACACACACACACACACACACATACATACATACATATATATATATATATATATATATATATATAATGATTTAGCAGAATCAAGCATAAGTTAGCACTCAGTTCCAAGATCAGATACCAGACCTTCATAGTAAAAATACTTTGCTTCCATTGTTATTGCTTTAGACAATAACATATAACCTACTATGATAACACAGATTTCCGCAATATATAAAAATCCATAAAACTGTTCTTTTTTAAAAATTGGCAATTGTATTAAAAGATATTGAAATGAATAAACGTCTGTCTGGGATTTAAATTTACAATTAGAGATTTTGTTTTTCAGATACATCAACAATTTGTTTCATTGCTGGTTGAAAATACATCATTTTGGAGGAAAACGGGGCGGGGGGATGCACACACAAATACTCTCTCATACAAAAGCACACTAATACCTGTGAACCTGAATAATAATAATAAAAACAACCCTGAAATCCATGGCAACTAAAGTGAAAAGTCTCAAATGGATTTTTAAAAAAGAGGAAAATAATTCCATTAATAATAGGCCCTTTTGTTCTCTTTTGTTCACTGTAATAATTACTGAAAGGAAACTGTTAACTGGGGGAGGGTGTTGGGGGAAGAAATAAATGGGATTTTGGAACTTCCACAGGTTGGCACGGGCTGCAACAGCTGCTTTGAAGGCACTCTACACACACAGGGGCGCTGTTTACCCTGTGCCACATTTTAGAAACTCTTTGTACTTTAGAGATCTAGTTGGTTATTGCCAACCCCCCCTCCTCAAATTGAATAAGGCATGTTATTACTTTGCCTGCTTTGTCTGTCCCCAACCATTCCACAAAGTACACACAACTTAAAAACTGTGCAAGTCTGTTAGTGTTTTCATAGCTGATTTTCTCTTTTTTTTAAAAAAAAAACAAAAAACCAACACAAATAAATGCTCTTCATTCCTTCCCTTTCAATACAACAAGTAAACAAAATAGATTTCACAAGTAATCAGCAGATATTTCTGTGGCACCTCATGCGCTGTATTGGCATCAGTATTATCAAAAGTCCCAGGCAGTACTTGTGCAATACTTCTTCGGACGAGATAAGCATGGTAACAAATATTCCAACTTTGCATAGAAATCCTCAAAAATCAAAAATTGCCTAGTCACTAGCTAATTTCAGGCTGACAAGTGTGAAAGATTTGAACTTCCTCCACATATACTTCCTTCCTTCGATGCTTCCCTTCGATTCTTATAGGTGTGTCTCTGCGTGTTTAATCTTCCAGTTATAATGCAATTCTTAATTCCCTCCCGCTGCCCCTGCTGCAAACAACACAGGAACTTTTCCTACTGGTGTATCAATGGCCAATACAATCCTCCCAACTGAGGCAAGTACGAGAAATAAGCAACAATCAAACCGCTGGCATGTACATGCGGAAAGCGCCACATTTCCAAAAAGATAATTTTTTTTGTTGTAGTTTTTCTTTTCCTTGGGAGGGATCAGATGTTAACGAGACAATGCGTACTCATGACACCGACAAACCACCCGCAGCAGCATGAGTATATAAACTATAACCTGGAAGGGATCCGGGTTGTAATGCAAAAATTTGTTTCAAAGGCTTGGGAGTTTCACAGAATGACAACACTGCTGCTCTAGCTGCCGCCACCTTTTCTTGTGGTGCTGTTGGCTGTAAACCTTTTTTTTTTAATTTCAAAATGTAAAAGAAAGGAAAGGAAATAATAATAATTAAAAAAAAATAAACACCACATAAAGCAACGCGCCGCTGTGCTCTTCCCCCACCCTAGTTTTTCTTTCTTTCTTTCTTTCTTTTCAGAGGATAACACAGGAAGAGCAGCACTGATCGTCCCCGTTGGGTTGGGAAGCGTAGTTCATTTGCCGGACGATCTCGGCAAAGAGCTCGTCCACCGAGGCTTTGTTTTTGGCTGAAGTTTCCATAAAGGGACAGTTCCACTCTTCGGCTAGAGCTTTGCCTTCCCCGAACGAAACCTCCCGCTCGCCTTCCAGGTCCACCTTGTTGCCCACCAGGATCATGGGCACCTTCTCGTACCTCTTGACCCGAATTATCTGATCCCTCATGGGCTTGATGTCCTGAAAGCTCTGCTGGTTCACCAGGCTGTAAACCAGGATGAAGCCCTGCCCGTTCTTGATATACAAGTCCCGCATGGAGGCGAACTGCTCCGTGCCGGCCGTGTCTAGGATCTCCAGTACAGACGGCGAGGAATCCACCTCGATCTCCTTGCGATAAAAGTCCTCGATGGTAGGATCGTACTTCTCGATGAAGGAGCCCGTCACGAACTGGACGGTGAGAGCGGATTTGCCCACCCCGCCAGAGCCAAGCACGACCACTTTGTATTCTCGCATGGCTCTTTCACGCACACCCAGGGCGGGCGGGCTGAGCGCGGCTGGCTTCCTTCGCCGGGCTCCTATTATTCTCCCCTCCCACCCTCAGAAAGGAAGGGGAGAAAAAAAAAAAAGAGAGAGAGAGAGACAAGGCGAGAGGAAGGAGGGAGGGAGCGAAGAAGGAGCCGTCCCCTCCGACGGAAAGGAGGCTTCCTTTCTTTGCTGGAGCTGAGGCGGAGAAAGCACTCGGGAAGCGGCAGCGACGGCAGGAGCTGAGGCGACGAGCAAGAGCTGGAGAGGCGGCTATCGGGGCAAGATTAAGTCTCTCGCCTTTCCCTGCGCCCCAGCGCCCAGGCGGAATGAAACGAGTCGCGACGGGAGCTTGGAGACGTTTTCGCCCGGCAAAACCTGCGCCTCAACAGCTCGAGGAGGAGGAGGAGGAGGAGGAGGAGGAGCAGGGGGAGGAAGGGAAGCGGTGACGGCGGCGGCGGCGGCGGCGGCTGCTGTTGCTGCTCAGGGTGGCGTGGAGGCGGCGCGCGCTAGTTCCGATCGCGTCCCGGCAGCGAGCAGAGCGCCTCAGCCAGGCGCGCGCCGCCCCAGCCCCGCTTGCGCCGCCGCGAGCCATTCGTTTCTCACTTGCGCCCAGCTGGGCTGCGGGGTCTTGCTAAACCACCCGCTTTTCCCCCCTTCCTCTGCCGACCCCATTAGGCACGAGGACGCACCCCTTTCCCCACCTGAAAGGGAGGCGGAGAAGAAGGAGGGAAGAACAGACACTCCACGCCCCCCACTCTTCCCCTTGCCTACCGCCCTTCTGGTTGGCATTGGCTGCCGTTCGGTGCTCGTCAACCGGCCGCGGCTTATTGGCCGAGAGAGGGAGCTTCCTTGTGGATTGGCTGTAAGGGAAATGGACTGTCGAGGGAGCAGCTGTTTCTTTCTTTCTTTCTGGCTGCCTGCGCCGTTTCTCCCCTTTTTTCTCCTCCCCCTCCCCCCCATTTTCCCTCCCTCTGTTCTTGTTAAGGCGAGAAGTTTTGGCGGACAATTTAGAAAAAGGAGAGGAACAGCGCAGCTGGTTCTTCCGAAAATTTATCCTTAGGAAAACAAGTTCCGGAAGACGAGCTTGAAAAGATCCAAGGGTGAAACTTACTGCCTACTCACAAAGCGCCAGTCTAAAGTCTTGACTTTCGGCGTGATGATAACGCAGGAAGCGAATTAACATAGTAAACGAACTTTCAGTTGTTCAAACAGCCGTAGAGATGAAATGACGATGAGCAAGTGAAACCTGATTTGGGGGGAGGGAGTGTTGTATCTTAAGTTCACTGTTGCCTGGGTTAGTCCATGCAATTTTCTTGGCAAGGTTACAGAAGTGGTTTGCCCTTGCCTGCCTCCTAGGGCTGAGAGAAAGTGACTGGCCCAAAGTCATCCAGCTGGCTTTGTGCCTAAGATAGCACTAGAACTTGGTTTCCCAGTTTCTAGTCTGGTGCCTCAAGGACTACACCAAACTGGTTCTTCACTTGATTGTAGAAAAGCTGAATAAACCTCTACCCAATCTACTCCCGTCATAAGAAACCTACTGCTTCAGGCCAATCTAGTTCAGCGCTGTGTGTCATACATGCTCAGATGCATCTAAGAAACTCCTCTGGAGGACATGAAAGTAATAGTGCTGTTCCACGGTGTAGAAAATCAACACACATACACACACACAGAAAGAAGGTTTTCTTAGGATCAAATAATTCACTTCTCTCCACTACCAAGAAAACACTCCAGGCAGTCCCTCCAACAGTTAAGTTTTATGAATGAGATACTTTTGTATCTATTGAGAAAACTGGAGCATTCCATTCAATATCCATTTACAGAAATCCAGGCCAGTCACAGCTCCCCAAGGCTGGAGCTGATGGGATTATGAATTGACATCCCCCACCCAAATTCTAAGGACAGGACATGACCTTTAGGACATAATAGAATTAACCCACCACCATTGAAATAGTAAAACACATAAGGCTCATACATTGCACAACCCCCTGGAGCATCTCAATCACAAAACCTCAGAATCCTATAAAAATTCATCCACTCATCCAGCCAATGGGTCAGCCACCCCAGAAATATGCTGCTGTCACTGAAGTTTCTGGAAAACCAAATAAACAGAGACCTTTCTTTGTAGCCAGCCTCCATTTTATTTCCAGCATTTTCTTCTACGGCTTGAAACTGGACTGAATTTTTCTTCCTACAACCGTTTCTTTATAGCATCTGGTTTTTAGGACATGCTGCATTTGGAGGCTTTTGCATTCAATGAATATGTTGGTTTTCAATCAAACCCAGCTCAGTGTATCATAATTTGACATGTGAAAGACACTAATTGAGAAAGATTGATGTATATATTTACAATCTGTGCATGATCAAAACAGGATGAGCATTAAGGTGGCTAGATATAATAGGCTGATCCCATGGTCTGTTAAGATTTAGGAGTCAATATAATGGGAAGAAAGGCAAAAAATATATCATTAGACAGAACACACTACTTGAGAATTCTGGCAGAATAACATATTTTATTCTGTTCTTGTAGCACAAATTATTTAACAGTGTAGTTGGGCAATGAAATGTTGTGTTTCTATTAAACAAAGCCTTGCAAATTAAATTATACCATAAGTTAATTTTTTTCATGTTTGTGAAGCAAACTTGAAAACACACACTGCGTGGTTTGAAATTATGATTCCCAGTTAATCTGGAAATACGAATACATTGGTGGATATAGCAAACAGAGATCCTTTAAACTAATCTGAAAATCCCCAGAAGGAATTTCTTTCTGAAACTTTCGGTTTAAAATAGCCACATTAAGTAGGGTGAGGGTGAGGAACAGAAGAAGAAAAAACAATCCCAAACACGAGGCAGGAAAATAGCTAGGAATTTCATGAACAAAGTCAAGAGTAGAAAAACAACTTGATCATTTTGATTACTGAAAGTAAGGAGATGATTAAATAAGAGCAATGCCTCCTTCACAGGCATTCCAGATGAGTGATATTGGCATTTCACATGGATTACTAAATGCATTGCATCTGCTATGATGTACATCTCCAGATCAGGCTGGTGTTAATTAGGATTGTAAAATTCCTTTGGTCAATCTTTATAATCCATCTTTATGCAACAAGGCCCTGCTTCTAAATGCACCAAAATTTAAGTGTCAAATTAGCCACTTCATTAGGCTTAATGATGTACGTGTACAGGTATCCTTGACTTTCAACCACAATTGGGAATAGAATTTTCATTGCTAAACAAGCAATGTTAAATAAGTCATGCCTGATTTTATGAATTTTTTTGCTATGCAAGTGATGAATTATGTGATCTTTAATCCAATCCAATCCAAATCTTTAAGCTTCCCTATTGCTTTTGCTTTTTAGGAGCTAGCTGGGAAGATTACAAATGGTGATCATGTGACCTTGGACTTCTACATGATGAAACCATGCCAGTTGCCAAAGACTTGAATGAATGCAGGGATGCTGTGACAGTCGTAAGTGTGAGAAATGGGTGTAAGCAGTGGTGAAATCCAATTTTTTTTACTACCCGTTCTGTGGGCGTGGCTTGGTGAGTGTGATGTGGCTTGGTGGGCATGGCAGGGGAAGGATCCTCAAAATCTCTATTCCTACCCCACTCTGGGTCCAGCTAGAGATGGTATACTGCTCAAAATTTTTGCTACCGGTTCTCCAGAACCTGTCAGAACCTGCTGGATTTCACCCCTGGGTGTAAGTCACTTTTTTCAGTGCCCTTGTAACTTCAAATGGTCACCAAATGAATGGCAAGTCGAGGGCAGAAAACATTTTTGTTGAAGCATAATGAATTTTTTTTTAAAATTAGATTTGTATGCCACCCTTCTCTGGAAACTCAGGGCGACTTACAATGCGTTAAGCAATAGTCTAGCTTCAGGGGTATCAAACTCGGGGCCTGCGGGCTGGATGCATCATGCATTGGCCACGCCCACCCACATTTTAGCAAGGGGGAAAAGTTGTGATACATCACATGACAACAACGTGATGACACGAGTTTGACCCCCTGGTCTACCTTGATGCTTCAACAAAGACACAATGGGGCAAGAGCTATCATTTCTGTGTTGCAGTGCCATTTTGTAACAGTAATCAATCTATGAAGCATCAATTACAAGTAGTTCTTGTAATTATTCTGATTATTACAGTAACTATAATGTCTGTACTTAAGTTAACTTAATGGTTAAAAAGCAATTGCCTTTTATATTACTGTGCTGCAGATTATCTGAAAAGATAGGGAAGTGAGAAGTCACCCAAACTAAAAGCTATTTCTCCAGGTTAAGGGGGAAATTATAGCTTAAAGGGCAGTTTTGAGAAATAAACAATTTAACTGATTCACAGTTGTGACTCAGCAACGAACTCTGCTGAGATTGCTATATTATGATAAGCTGTTTGTGTTCATTTGATTTTTTCTTAGCTTGTTGTTTAAGACCAGCCATTGTACTTTAAAAAATGTACTTCATACCTCACATATCAATTTAGCCAGTGGTGGCTTCTTTAGCAAGCTACTGCAGTTAGCCCTACAAAAACTTGAAAGGAATGTTGGACTTCAAATTGTAGTTATATTTGAGATGTGAATTAAACTGATATTGCCAAAAATGTATTATTTTTTCTATCATAAAATAAAATGACATGATAGTACAGTTAATAACTACTCTATCCACATATGCACTCTTTCTTCTGTGCTTTTTCTTTGTATTTGCACTGCTTCTCATAATAGTCTAAACTTAATGACACTTAATAAACTTCTTCCCCAAAATGCTGGGAGGAAATATTCTGCATTTTCACCTTTTATCTGGAACCCTTACCTAGGAAAATCAGAGTTAGTTTTTTACCCCGCCTAAATAACTTTCAGTTCCTGAAAATTTATTAATTTAGTACAGAGGTTAATGATCTACAGACTCTATAACCTTAAATCAATTTAAGAAAAGCTCGTTTCCATTCAACTGCATTCTAACTGGTGAATCATTTCAGTCCAACATGGGACAACTGCCACATATTATTATTTTCAATTTTGTCTTTGTTAATGACAACCAGACTGGCTGTGATTTGAATTATAAGGAACCCTGGCTGTTTGCCAGTCATAGTCAAGCCATTTTATTGTTGCTTGCTTTGTCACTCGAGCATTGCTTTAAGAGAAAAAGAATGTTGCAATTTCCAATCTTTGCTCTTTCTGTACAATAGTCCACTATTACAATAGTTTTAATTCTTTAGATTCACAAAATACTTTATGCAAATGTAAAACTTCCACTGAATAAATAGTGTTGGCTAGAAAAACAATTACCACAAGCTGCATCTCCTTCCCTGTGACGGATTCTCTTCTTGTACCATTCACATCGACATAGCGATCAGTGCCTGTCTGCTAATGAAGGAAGAATAATGCATTATGTTTGAAAACCACTAGTCTGACAACATTGTATGGGGTTTCATAGCATGGCAAGCCTGCTCATTACAAGCCTGAACAACTGAAAATGCACCACAGAGCACTAGCTGATGGGTGGAGTTAATGTGCTCTTTTATGCAATGAGATGGGAAGTTCCTGGAAATCTTGAATGTAGTTCCAGATGCCTTCAAAAACCAATAAAAAGTCATTTTCAAGTCAAGTTTAGTTTCTTCTTGGTGACTTTGTGTAGACATCCTTTTAGATTTCTTTGAGACAATGTGGAAGAAGTTTGCAACTTTTTTCTTCTAGGTCCCCCTCATCCTCCCATTTCCTCAGGCCTTGAGGCCTTGGTAATTTCTGGTCTTCCATACAAGGATTCTGCTGAGATAAAAACTATTACTAAATGGGATGTTTTTAAATATGACAAAAGAAGAAAATAATCCAATACACCACTAATGAATAATCCCACATTATAATATTTTATTAAACACAAATGCAATTGTTTTTCATTTTTATTTTTAAAATGTTGGATTATGTTCAAGAAAAGCCAGGTCCAAGCCCACTTCAGCTATGGCAGATCAATAGGTAACTTTGGGGTGCTTGCACCCTCTCAGCCCAAACTAGTGGTGAAATCCAATTTTGTTTACTACCGGTTCTGTGGGCGTGGTTTGGTGGGCATGGCAGGGAAAGAATACTGCAAAATCTCCATTCTCACCCTACTCCTGGGGGAAAGATATCGCAAAATCGCCATTCCCTCTCCACTCTGGGCCAATCAGAGGTGGTATTTGCCAATTCTCCTAACTACTCAAAATTTCCGCTACTGGTTCCCAAATTGCTCAAAATTTCCACTACCGAATCTCCAGAACCTGTCAGAACCTGCTGGATTTCACTCTGGCCCAAACTATCTCGCACCATTTTTATTGTGAAGAGAATTAATCAAGAGATGCTATGTGCACCTCCTTGAAGTCTTTGAGGAAAATGGAGACAGGAATTTAAGGAGAACTGCTATGCCTTTTGACCACTGAAATACAAGATTATCTCTTCAGAGTAAACACAAAAGTGTAAGTTATGAATCCACCCTGAAAAAAACCTCATCAATGCTCTGCTTTTTCCCAAAAACCAAACTTTGAGTCCTTTTTCATCTCCATGAGGCATTTCTGTTCAAATATTACCAATTCAGATATTTAGCAACTTTGGTGATTATCAGTATGTCACTGAGCCATCAATGGGCGAGATTACTTTGTGGGACAACATGACTATAGATGAACTACATAAGATACATAAGTATGTAACATAAAATAAACTATTTATTGACAAGCAGATTTCTAGTGAAACAGCATGAGACAGATATCTCAACGTAAATGAGTTTTAAGTCTCAGCAGTTCTATTATCCCTGAGACTCTTAAAACAGAATTGGGCTATCTCTAATAGACTAAATGCAATTTAGTGTAATAGTAATACTTTAGTATAATAATAATACTAATTGGTTGTGTAGCCTTGAATGGTGATCATAGGGGCCCACACAACCATGGCCCCATGAGAACTCCCCTGCCTACATCTATGGGAGAATAGATGTAAACTTTGCCTTTGTCCATGAGGACTATTCTTCTATTACCCCTTCTCCAAAAACTTTTTAGTTCAATAATAATACTTAATGAACTCATCACAAAAGAAATCCACATACACTCAGATAAAAAAGACCTGGAATTTAAAAATAGAAAAAAATTTTTTTTAATGCATAAGGTTTATTTTTAAAAGTCAGAATAATGTTCTAAAATCATATTCATCACACTGCTGTACTGCTCACCTAAGTGACTCTATGCCAATACAGATTTAGATTAAAATAATTGAAAATCTGCAAAGGTTGAACTATAAGTAGTAGCAAATATTAGAGGTGTAGCATAATCTTGTTGGTCGAGTATTTGTATAGGTAAATGAAATTAATCATAAAGCAACTTGGATTAAGCAGAATCACATCAGATACTTGTACAATTGGTACAGGGGCCTCCCAAGGCTGTGTGCTCTCCCCACTTCTCTCTGTATACCAATGACTGCATCTCTAACGATCCATCTGTTAAACTACTGAAGTTCGCAGATGACATAACAGTGATCGGTCTCATTCGAGACAATGATGAATCCACATACAAACGGAGGTTGAACAACTAGCCTCATGGTGCGACTGGAACAATTAGGAACTGAACACACTCAAAACTGTAGAAATGGTGGTAGACTTAAGGAGAAATTCTTCCATACTTCCACCTCTCACAATACTAGACAGCACAGTATCAACAGTAGAGACCTTCAAATTTCTAGGTTCTACCATATCTCAAGATCTAAAATGGCAGCTTACATCAAAAACGTCATCAAAAAAGCACAACAAAGAATGTTCCTTCTGCACCAACTCAGAAAGCTCAAATTGCCCAAGGAGCTGCTACACAATTCTACAGAGGAATTATTGAGTCTTTTCATCTGCACGTCTGTAACTCTCTGGTTTGGTTCTGCAACCCAACAAGACAGACACAGACTTCAGAGGATAATTAGAACTGCAGAAAAAACAATTGCTGCCAACCTGCCTTCCATTTAGGATCTGTTTACTGCATGAGTCAAAAAGAGGGCTGTGAAAATATTTGCAGACCCCTCACATCCTGGACATAAACTGTTTCAACTCTTACCTTCAAAACAATGCTATAGAGCTCTGCACACTAGAACAACTAGACAGAAGAACAGTTTTTTCCCGATCGCCATCACACTGCTAAACAAATAATTCCCTCAACACTGTCAAACTATTTACTAAATCTGCACTACTATTAATCTTCTCATTGTTCCCACCACCCATCTCTTTCCACTTATGACTGTATGACTGTAACTTTGTTGCTTGTATCCTTATGATTTATATTCATATTGTTTCATGATTGCTTATTTGTACCCTAGGACTATCATTAAGTGTTGTACCTTATGATTCTTGATGAACCTATCTTTTCTTTTATGTACACTGAGAGCATATGTACCAAGACAAATTCCTTGTGTGTCCAATCACACTTGGCCAATTAAATGTTCTATTGTATTCTATTAAATGTAAATATATTTGTGTTCTGTGTATTAGAAGTGCTAATTCAAAACATATACTATTTCCATATGCTTTAGTAAATGGTAAATGATTTTCACTATCATTTATGTTAACTACTTGTAATTAGATATGTTTGTAGTAAGAGTCAGTTTTTCCTTTGACCGAGGAAGTTAACTACTGTATGACTAAAGCTGATTAATGCTGAGTCATCCATTTCCTGCTTCCCTGCTATGTGACAGTTAACACCTTGATAAACAGACATTCTCTACTTTCCGAGGTGTTCTCATTATCCATTCGGTTTACTCTCACATTGCATTTGGGTGACATAAGGATTTTTAAAAGAGTTAACTTCCAGAGGATGTGGGTTTTCAGGATTTGCCTTGTTGCTTTAGTTCAGCCTTCCTCCTTCCTCCTATTCCTGCCTTGACTTTTGACCTTTGCCTTTTGCAATTACTCATACCTTTTTTTTTTTAATTGTATGTGTACTAAGCCCTAGAAATGTTCAGGCAGGGGAGCCTTCTCTTCCAACCTTGGTGTAGCTCTGGTCTCTAGAGCCCTTGAGTTTGCACCAAGCCAGGCTTCCTGGTTTGTACCATCTGAATTCATAGAGCAGGCAGGCAAGCAGACAGGTACCAGAGAAACATAGGCTACACAACTGCAAATATCACCGGTGGCTGTTACTATAGGCCACAGAGAGACAACATCATCTAGCCTGGCTGGCTGGTCCAAAAATATGCTGGACAATTCAGATGTTTAAATGTTCACCTTTCCCATACTGTCTGGCAGCCTCACTTTTTGTCCATTTTAGTTACTTTATCCTTTTTTTTAGTTTCACTCTATCTTCAAGGGCCAGCCTATGAGAAAATAAAAGGGGAAGGGATTTCAAATATATCCCTGCTGCTTAGATGGTATTAGCACCTTCAAAATGTGGCTAGCTGTGCTGTTACTTTTTACTGCAGGAATGCGTGTTTCTCGGCCAGTCAAAAGCCATACATGTTAAAACATGAGATGGAGTCAGGCCCAGACCTAAGTTTGATTTCATTTTTTGAATTATTTAATTCAAATAATGTACATTTCATATTATTTCTCTTTGGTAATATGTTTACTAATTTGCCTCTTTGGCAACATGAACAATTAGTTTTATAATGACTTTTGAAGGTCTTTGGATGCTTAGCTAAGCTTTTGAGCTATTGGGTTTACAGAAAAAAAATATGAATAGCTGTTGTACAAGATTTTTCTACTTAACCTATTCCTTTCAGATGTTTTTATCAAGTAGAATTATACTCATATTAAATACCGTATTATAATCTCTTAAAATATGAAGTTTTTACCATGGTAACAACAATACAATTTGCATTATGTCAGTATTGACATAATTAATAATTATATAAAATATCACTGAAATGTAAATGTGAACAGAAGGTGTTCTTTCCTCTGAATGAAGCAGCATGGGACATGGGTTTTGTTTTTGTTTTTTTTTTATTTGACCTAATTATTTAAGCTTCCTAAGCAGAGGATAAGAATTTCGAAAATGCAATTAAGTTCATTAGAAAATGGAAAAGAGCTAAAGAAGTATGAATTCCCCATTTTTTTTAATGGAATATTCTAAACACAAAAAATGTCTTAATGACAAGCATATAACCCTTGTAGTCACTTAGTCCTTCCTGAACTTTAATGTACAATCCAACTTTCCGTTTGGTACAATTTTTTGTTTTTCAGCCTACTTCTCTTGTAGAACCTATTTGCTCTGCAGGACTTCACCCCTCTGCCTTGTGTTCACACTATTTGTAATGTTTTATCAAAGGTTCTGTTCTCCTCTTTGATCACATGTTGCAACAACGTTCTGGTACAGTTTCAGAGCCTATCTGAACACACATGCCCACATATGTTAGGTCACAAGTGTTGGAAGAAAGTCTATCTGGTTTCAGTTCCAAGTGGGGAGAAAGACACTGGAAACATAGAGGCTGTTTGGAAAGATGGTTTAATGGTGGACACGACCAAATGGTTTTTTGGGGTCCTAGGCAAATGAGCACATGGGGGGGGAGAGAAAGATTTATACCCTCTCTTGGGCTTTGAATTTGATCTTATCCTATGGGTTGCAGTCAGACTTCCATGGTGCTATGCAGTCATAGCTGAGGTTGTCTGTGTCCCAGGCTTGGTTGAATCTTGCTGGGTGATTATGTAACGAAGAAGGTTGTGTTCTGAAAGGCTGTTGGGTAATTCCTATTATGGCTTAATGGCTTATTCCTGGTTTGGATCTTGAGTGACGGCTAATCCTACCATGTCCTGAGGGTGAAGGTCTTTTGTTTTGTAGATAACCTGTCTCAGCCTTTTGTCTTGCAAATAGGTTGGCACCAAAATATCTGCTGTGGGGGCAGGGAGCTGAGGCTCTGAGTTTATGTCTTTAGAAACATGTTTCTCCTTCAGGGAAAATATAATATTCTGCCTTTTTAAAATTTCCTACAATATTTCATTTTTCTAAGAGAGAGGAGGGTATTAACTTTCTACACAAGGATATTGAATTGGTCAATTAATATGCATTTAATTATTCATCAGATTTTAGGCTGATGTTGTTAGCACACCTTAAAATGTAAAAATGTCAATAGTAGGCATAACAATCAATACAAATCAGTAAAACAGCCATAGTAAAATAGAAAGTGTTAAAATGTCAACAATAAATAATAAAAAATCCATAAGAAATAAAGTATTTATTTTTAGCCTGTCTTAATTATTTTTATAAATAACTCAAAGTAGTGAACATACTAATACGCCTTTTTCCTCCTATTTTCACCACAACAACAACCCTGCAAGGTGAGTTGGGCTGAGAGCGGGTTACTGGCGGGTTATTTGAAATCATGGGATCTTGGTTTCTCGCGTGGTGCTTTCAACAATAGACCAAACTGGCTAAAGAGAAAAATGCCCTAGTACTGTACTACCATGGTTAAATTTATAATATCCCTAAATATAACAATCCCATAGCACTACCAGTACAATCCTCAAATTAAAGACAATTAATTTATCTTTACAAAAATTGGAGATTTTTCCCATGCCATCATTATGCTGAACATTTAATTCCCACAACACTGTCTCATTTCTCATCTTTTTTCATCTTGTTGTCTTCCTAGTATCTTCTCTTATTAGTTTATTATGATTTATCAATTGTTGTTTGTAACTTATGATTAATTGTCGTAACTATGAGTATGACCTATGACCTATTACTTGCTGTTTATATATATACTGTGAGTATATGCACCGGAAACGAATTCCTTGTGTGTCCAATCACTCTTGGCCAATAAAGAATTCTGTTCTGTTCTGTTCTGTTCTGTTCTGTTCTGTTCCATTCTGTTCTGCTGCTCTAGCATATGGCATAGTGACATGCAATTAAAACTCTCCACATTGGCTTGGTCTTTACTGTAGTTCTCTTAGGAAAGCCATCACACTAGGTGCTATTATAACATGCAAAGAGAGGCTATTTTATAATGTTGATGCTCTAACAGAAAATATTGTCTTCTAGCTTCAGTCCTTTAAGTTCATGTGAGATCATCTTGGATTAGGAGGTGCTTGTCCCATGAGGAAGACACTAAATTGATCTCTCCTGGTTGAGTCTGCAGATGTTTTAGTGTATACAATAACAATCAAAGACAATATTTTAAATTAAATTTGGAAGCTTTTCAGTAAATAATGCATGGTCTCAGCAACAGATGTAATACATTCCTGCCAGTAATCAGTCTGCCATATTTTGAATTGATTTATCTTCTAGATAACCTCTAAAAGTAGACTAATTTAAACAACACTGGAATCAACTAAGAATTCTGATAGTCAAACAGCAGTTCCATTTTGGGGGTGGGTGGGTGGGTGGGGTTCAGCTTCAGGCTGCCCCATCTATAGCCTAACAGCTTTCAGATATCAGGGCATAACTTCCATAGTGTAATTCTTTTCTTCCAAAGTAGCAATATAAGATTACTATCAACAACATACTGATGATACAGAGCCCCGGCTGATGGATGATAATGCCTATGAGCTTTATACATGGGAAATGGGACTTTGTTTTGTGGCATCCACATATGAGCAGACAACCTGTCCTCATCTATAACTATTGACTGAAACTGCCCACTAAAGGAAGAAAGGAGCCATTGAAAAATTGCATCTGTATCCCAAATCCTCCCAGTTGTCAAGAAGATACCAACATCAGTGACACTGAGTGCTGCTGAGAGGAGTGTCTTATTGATTAGGCATGATCAAGACAGTATAATCTCTTAGTGACCACATAGATGCATGTTTTTCAACAATGATCTGTCCCTAACGTGCTCTTTCAGATCTATAGCTGTTCCAAGCTATACCACTATAACTAAGTCTATTAGTTTCTGCTTGCTGCTGGTTATTTTTCCTGTTCTCTTTCATTCTACCTTTCCCAGCATTAGAGCCTTCTCCAGAGTGTTAAGTTTTCACATAATGTGTCCAAAGAAGAATTACAGTACTTGAGTTTGGTCTTTGTACCTTTAGTAAAATCTCTGGGTTGATTTATTCCATGATCTGTTTGTTTGTTTTCTTGATTCCCACTGTATTATGAAATACAGTGCAACACTTCCGCAACACAAAAGCTAAAAAATATCAGTTGTTAAACTTTGATGTCATTTTCCTTTCATTTATCTTCTTGTTTACCTTTCATTTATCTTCTCATGTTCATTTTGGGTTATTGTATATCAAAAGGTGCCTTTTCGTGCCCTTTGGATTTGCTTATGCAAAAATTTGTAATCCACATTCATAACTGTATGTGGAGACCAGAGTTTCCACATCCCCAAATATATGTTAAGTCATGTATATTTAGGAGAAAACTGTGAGATCTAGTCCTACACTAAGAGGCAGGAAAGTTGCTGGGTGACTCTGGGGCAGTCACTCTGTCTCAGATCAACCCAACTCACAGTGCTGCTGTTTGGGAGAAAATAGGAGGAAGAAGGCATATTAGTTTGTTTGCCACCTTGAGTTATTTATAAAAATAATAAATGTGGAATATAAATAAACGAATAAATATTGTGCTTTAGAGGAACATTTTTTTCTTTCTTTCTATTTCCTTTCTTTCTAAATAAATAGACCCTAATGGTTTTTCATTCAGGAGAATCATGCTTTTATTTTCTTGTTCTTCAGTTGACCAAACTGACTCAATTTGGGGTGCTTTATGACCTGCAATGTAACACTCTTTTACATTGGGGGGGGGGGTCATCTATGCCCTTGAGCTAAAAATCAACGAAAGGTAGTATCTGAAGGAGAGGGAAAAGAGAACTGCAAATTGATTATCAAAAGCAAGCAGTGCTTTGTCTCAGAGTACTTAACAAGGATGACCAAATGGTCAGAACACAATCAAAATGTAAAAGCGTGTAAATGGGTATGCAGGCTTAACAAAAAATACCTTTCTCTGATCCATGATTGACAATATAAGTAATATTGCTAAAAGTTCAACAAGATGCCATATTGTTCCCAATTCTGTTGGTACAGAGAGACAGCCAGTTTAGTGTGATGATTAAGGCACTAGACTAGAAACCAGGAAACAGAGCTTTAATCCTGCCTTAGGCACAAAGCCATCTGGATGTCCTTAGGCCAGTTACTTTCTCTCAATCCTAAGAAGCAGGCAATGGCAAACTGCTCTAAAAAAGACCTTGCAAAGAAAGCCGCAGAAGCCAAAACTTATTCAAAGGCATTTAAAAAAAAGAAGAAGAAGAAGCAGGGTGCATGAAATTGCTTCTGGATGCCATGCTACTTTGCATGTATTAGGTACTGACTCAGAGAGGGTTAATTTTAAAAAAAGGGAAAAGTTTTGGAAAAGCATAAACATTATTATTCATTCTTAAGTAAGCCCCACTGAGGTCAGTGGTATTCCTTCTCAATATGTGTATTTGGTTGTAAACTTGTGATATACAATAAATCTTCCTAGGTAATTAGGCTCTGAGTAGGTACAAAGACCTTAGAAGTGACACAGTGCATTTTTAACTTTCTGATGAATGGATGTTTTGTGATTGGCTATTAGGATAGCCATTTTATAAAAGCATCCATAAAATACTTTCTAAATTTCAAATCTACAATGTGACCTCAAAACCTGGAACCCAGAATTGAGTTTTAGTATGGGTTGGGTGTATTAAGTTTTAGTATGGGTTGGTTATGCGGTGGCTCAGTGGCTAAGAAGCTGAGTTTGTCAATCGAAAGGTTGGCATTCAGCGGTTTGAATTCCTAGTGCCGCATAATGGGATGAGCTCCAGTTACTTGTCCCAGCTTCTGTCAACTTAGCAGTTAGAAAGCACGTTAAAAAATGCAAGTAGAAAAATAAGGATCACCTTTGGTGGGAAGGTAACAGCGTTCCGTGCACCTTTGGTGTTTAGTTATGCCAGCCACATGACCATGGAGACATCTTCGGATTAGCGCTGGCACTTTGGCTTTGAAATGGAAATGAGCACCGCCCCCTAAAGTCAGGAACGACAAGCACATTTGCAAGGGGAACCTTTACCTTTATGGATTGGGATGGTTTGTGGAGAACCAGCCAGGGAACCTAGCCATTGAGGTTTATCCAGTGTTTTTTTTTTAAGTCTTTTTCTTTCTTCTTAGGTAATATTAGTTGTTTATTTATAAGTAACATGGATAAATCATTATCCAGACAAATCAGGTTCAGTTATTGTGATGCTAAATTGGCTGCAACTATGATTACGTTGGTCACCTCAATTTTTTCATGAGAAATCCAAACACATCAATGTAATTCGCCATTCTTATTTCCCAGAGTCTTATACTGTATTTTCATTCTGTTTCCTTTGCTAAGCCCCATACTGTGACTGGCTCATTTTTGCAGCATCATGATGTTTCCAGTGATATGAACTTGGTCTCTGTGGGGATCAAGACTCTTGGAGCTGATCCATCTTTGGGATGGAATTTAGTACATCTCTTCTGAAGCTAGACAGTGTTATAACTCTTACAGAAAGATTGCTGTATTGCTTCACACAAGTTATGGAAGCTAGGTTATAAACAGGATTACAATGCACCTTGATAAATCTTTTATATAGAACATTTTTTTCTGGCTGAGAATTATGGATGCTATAGTCCCAGCCCATCCAGAAGTCACAGGATTGCATATATAATCATCAGAAACAGACTTTCCTATTATATTTATGCAATTCTCTACATATGTAGGACAAAATTCATACTTGCACAAAGAGATAATTATAATTGGTTCCTTTTTTTGCTGATTAATTAAGGAACAATTCAGGAGTAGAGACAGCTTTTAGTTCAATTTGCAACTTCTTGTGCTTGCTTTAACTGCTGGCTTGCAGTCTAGCTGAAGCTAATAACATCAACCTTATTTTAATTCCCCTGCTTATCAGTAAGCCAGTTAACAAGCTTATCTAGTTGATTAAAAACAGTGAGATAAAAGCCAATGATATGGTTCCTGTGGGGGTTCTTACAATTATTTACATGTGTGAGACTTATTTGTTTCTTCTATTTCTGAATGATTGATAAGCTTGTATATCTACATCTTACTCCACTAAAATTTCTGTCCCAAAGTACAAATACATCTGACAAAGTCCACAAGACCATATGGCACAATAAATCTGTCCAAGTGTCTATAGGGCTGCTTTTTCTATAGTCTAGTAAATTCAATTGTTCCTGGGTTGTGACATTGAAAATGAACTATTTGCATATATCAAACCCCGTTCAATTAATGATGATTGCAGCATCATTAAAACTTTGTCCTAAACAATTGATGGACATCATTGGCATCATTCCTCCCCCGCACCACTTTGGCTTAACAACATATTCCCTATTCAGTAGGGCTGTGCACCTTTCCAAAATTAATCAAAAGCGCTTTAGACTTTTTGCAGTAACAACACCTCCATGTCATTCATTAAAGCAGCCCCTCAGGTTTTTTTCCTCCAAAATTTCTGCACAAGCCTGAGGAAGAAAGGAGGAAGCTTTTGTAAGATTCAAAAAGCAGTTGATATAATGATTAAGGCAACAGGTTAGGAACCTGGAGGCTGAGACTTCTAGTGCTACTTTAGCCAGCTGAATGACCTTGGGCCACTCATTCTCTCTCAGGCCTAGGAAGGAAGCAATGGAAAATTGCATCTAAAAACCTTGCTACAAAACCGGTAGGGACTTGTCCAGGCAGTTGCCAAGAATCAACACTGATTTGAAGCCAGCAAAAACAAACAAACAAATAAAACAAAAAGAAATCCCAAACAAATACTTTAAGGTTTCCTTAAAAGTAGTTTGTATAGAAGCCTAAACATATATGGACATGCCTTAATGAATGGTAGAGATTGTGATACTTTAGTCCGAGATCTAAAACATTCTGAATTATTTCTAATACTTACCAATAAGTAGTTATTAAAATTAGTTTGAAAAAATAAAAGTGGATAAGAAACTGGGAGAGGAAGGAAATGGAAAAAAGTTTCATATATTAGCACATTCGTTGATATTTTGGTTAGCGATCTAGTTAAATCTTGGTGTACATGAAATTACGCTCGGATGAATAGTTATACGAGTGAAAAACTACATAAAATATTTTCATCAATGATTCTTCTGGAACCTATAAAAATCTTGAGATTTGTTTCCTTTTATTTTAAACACAAATAGAATCTGGGATTAGAGCTTGTTCTGGTCTAAGATTCTGATCCTTCCCCTCCCCTTCCTTTTTCTCTGCTGCAAGTTTCTTTCACGGTTCTTTTGTCTATTAATATAGAACCACATGAATTTTAGTTCCTCAGTTCAGACCAGAAATTTCCTCTGAGTCATAGTCCTCCATAATCTGTGTTTTCTTTAAAATAAAAATTGCTCTCTAAGCTGCTTTTTGCTAAGGTATGACTTAACAGGATCTGTAGTTTGTCCTGAAGAGATGAGATTGAACCGCTCAAGACTTGAGAATGCAGGGAGATAATGCGGAGGACTTCTATGATGTCTTTTCTTTTATGTCCTTTAAAGTTATATTACTGTCTAACATTATCTAAACATTCCTTTTGCAAACAACAGCATTTTTGACTTAGCTTTTAGCTTCAGTAGTAAAACTCTGCAGATCAATTGTGCCAATTCATCAGTGGGATTAACTGTACCTCTTCTTTTTGGTGAAAATAAAAGTGAGCCCGCCTTTCCTTGAATTTCGTAAGTGAACGGAATTAGTGCTGCGCCAAAAATTTCCTCTACATTTTTAAAATTAATCTATTTTCATTTGATGAACAAAGTCTAAATATTTTATTTTTTAAAAAACAAATTTGTACCTGCCTGCACATAAATAGCTAGCTGATAGGAATATTTGGAAGAATCATAATTTATGAAGGCAAGGTTTGTTTTTTTGTTTCCTTCATCATCTACGAAGATTCTTATCGGTTCAATGCAATTTAGTTACTGTTACTGTGTGTTCTCACAAAAAACAGTATTAGAGATAAGAATCATGTTTATTTCAACATAACCTTTTAAAAAAACTGCTTAGGGAAGCAAGTATCTATGAAAACCAACCATTTATAATGAACATACCGGTATTAGAAAATTAGCATCATCTAGCAAATCTCTTTTATAAGATTCTCTTATCTCCTATAAGTCCAGTATACAGAAAGTGGCAACAATGATCATCATAAACATAATACTAAAGCATAATACTAAATAGCCTGGTGTTAATTTTCAGGCTTTTGTGAATCAACATAATAGCTACACTAATCTGCCAGGTGAAATCCATGGCTTGGGTGTGCACTGCTGTAGAAAGGATGAACTTTAAACATGTTGCATTTTATTGAAACAGGTGAATTGCTGTCTGAATCAGCTGAGGTGTAGATTGTATTAGTCACCCAAATGCCTTTCCTTCTTTGCTTTCACTTCACTTCATCATCATCATCATGCAACTGAAAATGTATCATCGATGGCAGCAGTTTTGATATAAGGTACATCTAGGCATGAGACCATAGTTTGCTGCTTAGACTTGTCTGCATTGTGGTTCATTCAGAGGTCAAGATACCTGACACAAAAGAAATAAAAGTTAATTCATTTACAATCATCTGGTAAATTTTAGGTCCTCCTCCCACCTTTTCCTTCTATAATTACTCCACATTTAAGCCACTAAACAAGTTATGATTAATAATGTGGGAGAACTTCAATGAACGGAGGCTGAAAGCACATTATTTCTGCATGTGGCTTTCCCATATACAATGGAATTCTAGGTATGGCAGATTGACGCCAGTTCATGGAAATGAACAACTTTTATTTATCTAATTTATACAGCATTATAGAATCCATGAGATTAGATCCTGAAAAAAGACTTCAGAACAATTTCATAATACCATCAGCACCAAAGCTATAATTCCACTGAATGAAGGTAAAGCTATGCTTGTTCTTACTACATGATAAAAACAATAAAGTGAAGCTTTTTAAAGAACTTCAAAAGGAGACCAGTCTCCAATTTTTAATCCCAGCAAAAAGATGAAAGGCTGATTCTGGGCTCTATGAAAAACACAGATAACAGAGTTGTAGATAATTCAGACAACCAGCCTGCAGTAGATGATCTCTGACCAGTTGCTTGCCATCTGCATTGGGACAATAATTCCCAGAATTCTGGAAGTTCTGAGTATTGTAGTCCCAGCATAGTTGGAAAGCAATAGTTTAGACAAAATAGATTACTTCTTTTATTTTGTTGTTAGTTATACAGGTGCTCATAGGAGCATATATATAAATTCTTTCCTCCAATTTACTCTGCAGACTAATAAATTAGGCTGGATGCAAAGACATGACTGTCCCAAAGTTCACATATTAACTTCCATGGCTAAGGATATCTTTGAATCTGAGTGTTTATTTTTATCTAGCATTAATCTTTTCTTACAGTGCTTATACCGAAAGACAATCTATATAAGATTTTCAGTGCATTATTCTCTGACTTCTTGTGCACAATTTAAATGAGTGGATCTATTTTTTTTTAATAGTTTCTTATTTTGAATAAATACATATAGAGAGTTCTTGAAGTCAAGTTGCTGAATAAGCAGGTATGAACATATACATACTTGGCAGCAATTTCTATCATCTTCTTTGGGAATTTTATTAGGGTTTGGGTTTTTTTACATCCCTGTCTAGCCTATATGCCTGAGGTGCCCTTATGGCTAAGTATTAATTGTGGTAAATGGACACAGAGGTAATGGGAAAAATATTTCAGACACATATTAAGGCACTGCAAATTTGTTCTAATGTTAAAGCAAATGTTCCTATACTCTATCACATATGTCTTGTCAAAAATAATTGTTACTTAATTATTTTTCCAGACTATTACTAAAAATCTTTTTACAATCTAAGTGGGTGACCCTAACATATGAAAGGGAAAAGCTAGCCATCTTAGTTTCAGAATGTAAGAAGAACTCACATCCATCTAATCCAGTATTTATAATCCCTCTAGAGAGGCCAACTACATGTTTATAGGTCCCCAACAAGTTAAGTATAATGATGTCACAAACCAGGAGAGTGAAGATAATCTAAAACAACTCTACCAATATTCTTCCTTCCAAGTGTTTTCCAACAAAAGGTAATCATCATAGATTTCCGTGGTCAGGCTAAACAGTTTGTTACCATAGTCTACACAGCAGACCATTTCTTTCTTTCTTTCTTTCTTTCTTTCTTTCTTTCTTTCTTTCTTTCTTTCTTTCTTTCTTTCTTTCTTTCATTGACAGACTTGGGTTTTGGTTTTTTGGGAGAGGTTTGTTGATGCCTTCAACTCAGTGTTGATTCTTGGTGATTGGCTGGAGTAGTCCCTGCAGTTTCCTTGAAGTTTTTTTGAGAAGCGGTTTCCCATTGCCTACTTCTCGGGGCTGAGAGAAAGAGATTGGCCCAAGGTCATCCAACTGACTTTGTATCTAAGGCAAGGTTAGAACTAATTGTCTAGTGCTTTTTTCTTGGTATCTTAACCCTTTTACCAAAATGACTTACAGGGTTTGCAAACCATTCTAATCTAAGTAGTTTATCATTTTCCAGTATGCAATTATGATCAAACAAACAGATTCAAAACAAATTAAAAACAAGATTATGCATTATTAATGCATAAACAGAAGTCATATTCAAACAAAAAAAAAAACAACAACCCCACAATCCATTATCTGGAGGAATATTCATAATACACTAGCCTGCCAGATTTTAAGCAATTTCCTAATGGTCAAAAGGGAAGGGACCAGTCATATGATGGGTGGATATGTTTGATGATATTGCAAAAGAGAGAAGCAAAGACTGAAGGTGGCTTGAAGTTGGCAATTTCTTCTGAATCTTTATTTCAGGTGTCATAAATCTCATAATAATTTCAACTTTAAAAGGATTGACCTTTGAAACTATAACAGAATTCTATCATCTGACTTCAGAAACAGACTCCGTCAAACATGATAACATCATGGGCTTCTTAAAGGCAGTTAAATCATCTGGTATTCAATCTCTATTCAACCAGACACGTAGAAAAGCCTGCTTTACTAGATCTTATCAGATAGGCAGATGTTACTAGGGAAGGGAGTCTGAGCCACGAAGCTCAGAAATGCAGAATTCAGCAAACCTTTTGCCAATCTTGGGAGACAAGATATATAAATGAGCAGTTTTACATACAGACAAAGTTTTAAGGTGAAATGCCCTTCTAAACCCAAATGCCCTAAAAACCTTTAGATATACAATATTTATTGAAAAGGAGGGGGAATGTGGAGGAAACAAGGGAAAACAAGTCAATCATAAAGAATTTCAAATGAAGCACAACTGTCAGACTAGATAAGCTAGTTATTTTATTACCTCCTTAAATAAGGAGAGAAATAATTGGAAATAGATTACCTGGGTTTCCTGCTTGAATATTCATAGCAGATTCTTGTTGTCACTATTTCTTTTCCTCCTGAGTACATATCCTCAGTTTTATGGAATAGGAGATGAACCAGGAAAATCATCCTCTTTGGGAAGACTGATTATTCATATAAGGGCAATAATCATAGAACAGTAGGTTGGATCTCTCTTTGATTAGTTTCCATCTGTTGCTTTCGGGTGCTTTGGAAAATAGGAAACTAACAGGATTAAAAATTAATCCC
This sequence comes from Masticophis lateralis, assembly GCA_030761175.1. Lineage (NCBI taxonomy): Eukaryota > Metazoa > Chordata > Lepidosauria > Squamata > Colubridae > Masticophis > Masticophis lateralis. The sequence goes on from JAUDYJ010000005.1 coordinate 26,683,559, forward strand.
ACTAGATAAATCCATCTATGATGTCTTCGGTCTAGCCAACAATTCAGAAATTATTCAGCTATAAGCAAAACCCATCATTTTAACAATCCATGGGAAAATGATAAAGAAACACTTTGTTTTTTGCCTATGTATACAAATGAGATGAAATGGGGTAGACCAGGGGTGTCACACTGGTGGCCCACAGGCCAGATGCATCACGTACAGGTCACACTCACCCCAGCTCCACGAATGGAAAAAACATTGTGAAACGTCACATGATGGCAATGTGATGTGGTGAGTTTGACACCCATGGGGTAGACCTACTGGTGAAACAGATGCAAATTTTTCCATTGAAATCTCTTGGGTCAGTGTATTAGATGCTTTAAGGCAGGGGTGTATAACTCATGTTGTCACAACGGCATCATGTGAGTACAGGTAAGTAGAACCCACTCCTGGTAGCACCCCACCACTGATTTGCAGATAGAAATGAATAACCTGAAACAGTTAATTTTTTGAACAGCTACAAATGGAATTTCACAATCTAATTACTTCTGTAAACTTTTTAGACTTTGTAATAGCCTTCTCAAACCTGGTGTCCTCCAGAATTCCTTGCTAATATGCCTGAATCATTGGTAACACACCCAGTTATGAAAGCTACATACATCTGATATGAGAAAACCCTTAGACACTTAGGAACATCATGCAGAGTTTGTTTTGACCCAGTCTATCCAAATCACTGTGAAATAAGACAAGAAAAACAATACCCAATTCTCTGAACTGATTAACTTTGGTATAACCTACAAACAAACCAAACAATCACTATTGTGTACTTGTCACTAATGGAAAAAACAATCTGGGCCATCGACTCACATGAAAATTTATGCCACATTCAGGTGAAGCAAATTTTTTTTTTCTTTGCACTCTAGGAGAGAACATCTGCCACTACCTACCTTCTGAGTGGGAGATGATAGTCTTCACCAGTAGACCACCACACCACTTTAAAAAAAAAGGAGCAAAAGATGTTTGCAGCTAAAACACTTCTGTTTGTATGTAGTTCGCTGGCTTTTCAGAGAAATCTGAAGTTCGGCTCTTCAGCACTGAACTGACTGACAATTTAATGGCCAGCTGGCCTTGAAGTTACAATCACAGTATTGAGAAGAAAAGGTAAGAACCTTGCTAAATATTTGGCGAAGGGTAATAGTATATTTTCCAGGAGACATAAGTGTTAGGGGATAGTGAACTGAAAAATTGTATTGCTTGTTTATTCAGTGCATGAACAGGGGAAAGGTCAGATGTAGACTTGTTCTATCTAAGCCAGGATGTCAAACTCAAGGCCCAGGGGCTGGATCCGGTCCATGAGGTGCTTAGATCTGTCCCGCGAGGCTGCCCTGAAAACAGCAAAGAACTTGCCTGCAGTGCCTCTGCCAGCAAAAGTGGAGCTTGGAAGGCCATGTGCGGCCCTCCCATTTTTTGCTGGCAGAGGATTACAGGAGGTAATTGCAACTGGAAACGGAGCTTGCAATGGCTGTGTGTGACCCTCTCCAATTCCATTTTTGCTGGCAGTGGGTTGTACCAAAGGCGCTCCTGACTGGTCTGACCCAGGCTCCCTTAAAAAGCCCTCTCTGGACCCGGCTGTTTTGGCCAATTACCGTCCAGTCTCCAACCTTCGCTTTGTTGCGAAGGTTGTTGAGAGTGTGGTTGCATGGCAGCTTCCCCAGTTCCTGGATGAAGCTGTCTATCTAGATCCGCTCCAGTCCGGCTTCCGGCCTGGGCACAGCACGGAAACGGCATTGGTCGCGTTGGTGGATGATCTCTGGAGGGCACGGGATAGGGGATGTTCCTCTATCCTGGTCTTATTAGATCTCTCAGCGGCTTTTGATACCATCGACCATGGTATCATGTTGCGCCGGTTGGAGGGATTGGGGGTGGGGGGCACCGTTCTACGGTGGTTCTCCTCCTATCTCTCTGACCGGTCGCAATCTGTGTTGACAGGGGGGCAGCGATCGACTCCGAGGCGCCTTGTTTGTGGGGTGCCGCAGGGGTCGGTCCTCTCGCCCCTTCTGTTCAACATTTATGTAAAGCCGCTGGGTGAGATCATCCGTGGCTTTGGTGTGGAGTTCCATCAGTACGCTGACGACACCCAGCTGTACATCTCCACCCAGGCCACCCCAACGATGCCGTTGAAGTGATGTCCCGGTGTCTGGAAGCTGTGCGGGTCTGGATGGGGAGAAACAGGCTCCGACTAAACCCCTCCAAGACTGAGTGGCTGTGGCTGCCGGCATCCCGATATAGCCAGCTGACGCCATCGCTGACTATTGGGGGCGAGACATTGGCCCCCACGGAGAGGGTTCGCAACTTGGGCGTCCTCCTGGATGCACGGCTGTCTTTAGAAGAACACATGACGGCCGTGGCCAGGGGGGCTTTTTATCAGGTTCGCCTGATACACCAGTTGCGTCCCTTTCTAGATCGGGACTCCCTACGCACAGTCACCCATGCTCTCGTGACTTCCCGCTTGGACTACTGCAACGCTCTCTACATGGGGCTCCCCTTGAGGTGCACCCAGAGGCTCCAACTGGTCCAGAATGCGGCCGCGCGGGGAATTATGGGAGCGACGTGGCGCTCCCACGTGACACCTCTCCTGCGCGAGCTGCACTGGCTCCCGGTGGTCTTCCGGGTGCGTTTCAAGGTGTTGGTGACCACCTTTAAAGCGCTCCATGGCTTAGGACCTGGGTACTTGCGGGACCGCCTTCTGCCGCCAATAGCCTCCCACCGGCCAGTACGCTCGCACAGAGAGGGCCTCCTCCGGGTGCCGTCGGCCAGACAGTGTCGGCTGGCGACCCCCAGGGGGAGAGCCTTCTCTGTGGCGGCGCCCGTCCTCTGGAATGACCTACCCCCGGAGATACGCAGGATTCCAGATCTCCGGACCTTTCGTCGGGCCCTTAAAACCCATTTATTCTATCTAGCTGGGCTAGCCTGAGCCCATCCTCCGTTTTTAAATTTGAATTTGATTTTAAATTGGGTTGTTTTAATTCTTGGCCAAATAATATTTAATAATTTTTAATTGTTTTTAACTTTTGTGTACCATGTTTTATTCTGGCTGTTCACCGCCCTGAGTCCGCAAGGAGAAGGGCGGTTTATAAATTGAAATAATAAAATAAATAAATAATTAAAAAAAAGCAGGAAGCAGGAATTGGTCCCTGCAAAATCTCTTTTATTTACACGACTGTGAATTACTTTCATTCACAGTCAGCAAGGTTTGTCCAAACAGTTTTTCAGAAGACTATTTATCAACACATCTTATCTCATTTGGCAAGCTGCCACGTAACTTGTTTCCAAATGCAGAGTGAGGCAAAACTTGGCACAGAGTCTCTTAGAGTCACGAACAGAACTTTCCACTCTTGAAACTACTGAATGAACAATTTTTTTCTTCCAAAAGCTCCCTTCCCCTTTGCTCCTCTTTTGTTTCCTATGGGAGGGGCCAATCATCTCTAAGGTGTGGCTTTATTCGCAAGTTGACCCTGCTTTCTGAGTTGTTCTTATCTTCAGCAGCTCTGCACATGCACACCCTGGGAACGAGCTCCAGCTGTTCCTCTGCCTCACTGTTACCTATCTCCCTCTCTTGTCTCCAATGACGAGCTCTCATCCAAACTTTCTCCAGCCGCCAGGAGTGGCCCATTTTCCTCCCTAACTTCCTCTGTGCTGGCCGCCAGCAGGCCACAACGCTAACATGAGTGATATTGAGCTGGCCACACCCACCCTGGCTCCCTGAGGTCAAACACAACCCTGATACAGCTCTCAGTGAAATTGAGCTTGACACCCCTGATCTAAGATGTAGTCTTTTATTATCCCTTGTAAGTTAGTGAATTTCATGACTGACAATTTATGTTTTTCCTCTGCAGCAGTTATTAATAATGCTATATTTAGATTTATGCTATAGAGAGTTGATCTGGAGTAGAAAATAAGTAGCCAATTTAGAAGCCTCACATGCTGAAGCTTATTTTTTTAATTTATAGATGATTGTAATTTTACATTAGACCAGATGAGGTGTTTTCAAAATTGAAGTCCTCTGTTCACACACACAAAATGTCACCTGATCTTACTACTATGATAATAGGTAGTAAACTATTTTGGGTCCTACTATCTTGAAGCTACAACAAAATATTGCCATCTTAAGAGAAAAAACTAAATTTATTTCAGTATATGAAATGACGATAGAAAACTTTATAAATCATGTGATGGGGACAATGAGAAGAAATGCCATGTGACCAATCCATGGTTTAGGCAAGGTGAAGCAGGACTGATTCTGATTTCAATCTTAGTTTAAGTAGTTTTTATAACCCATAGTACAGTAGAACCTCTGGTCACGAATGCTTCTGACCATAACCAAATTGGGTTCCGACCAAAAAATTCACAATTTTTTTTGTAAGCTCTAAATTTCCAAAATTAGGTTTGGGTCATGACAGAATAGGGTTGCGACCAAAGTTAATGAACGAATTATGGTTGTGACCAGAGGTTCTACTGTACTGGGTTACTACCATGTTTCCCCAAAAATAAGACCCAGTCTTATATTTTTTTGAACCCTGAAATAAGTGCTTGGCCTTATTTTTTGGGAGGTCCTATTATTTTGGGGCGTTTGGAGCAAGGCGGGACTCCTCTTGCCATCTTACCTCATTTCCAGCTCTGTCTCCCTAACCCTAACCAGAGGAAATGGCGGGGACCGGCTGTGTTTGCAGTTAAATATTTTCAGAGTGGACTTATTTTCAGGGTGGTTTATTTTAGTGCATGCGCTCAAAAGCCCAATTGGGCTTATTATCAGGGAATGTCTTAATTTCAGGAAAACACGGTAGAAAAGAAATATTTTCTTGATCATTATTCCTACTTCTCCTAATCACCATTTCCTCAGTTTAGCAATGGGCAAAGTGCAACATTTTTATTTTGGGAAAGCATATATATTTAATTAGAACAAAATTCATCTGATTTTAATGACTATGGCATAAACACTTATATCAGCCTTTAAAAGAAATACTTTGTCTCTTACTTAGTTGCAACATTGCTCTTCCAAATCCCCACCGTGGTATCTGTAGCTTTTTGTATCTCCTCTGAGGGCTAATGAGATGCTATCTTCGTTTAGATAAGAGACAAATATTTCCCAGATGTTTGCTCAGTTATGCAAATGTTAAAAGTTTTAGAAAAGTACTCTGGTGGGAAAGCAAAAAAGAAATTCATTCAAATACACTATAGGCTACTTTGCTTTACAGTTTTATTGGCATTTGCTTTACAATCTTTTGGCATTTGTTGATGTTAAATGTATGAATAATTCCCCAATGAATTTGATAAAAGGAGAGCATAAAATCTAGAGGAAATGACCCTAGCCATGGAACTGCTTATAAAGGGATTTTATTCTTGTTTTTAAATTCATTGCTTGACTTTTTGGTTCTCTGTGTACTTGCCCCTAGTTAAGCAGTCGGAAATTTAGTTAGGAGGGAAGGGGCAAGCTTTTTATTCCATCTGGTCCTTTCACTGGGACAGGTGTTGAGATCATAAACTTGCCTTTTATCCAAATGTTCCCTGACTTTTCAATGAAAAACTAGTCAGACAGTTCAGCAACACTGATAAAAGAATATCCTGAATTTCCAATGAAGAGAATGGAGATTTATTCATGCCCAAAATAAGAGATGAAGGGGAATGGGATCAAATAAATGATAGGATGATAGCTCGTAGTCCTGGTGAGGCTTAACTAACCATATAATTTGGATTTTTTTAAAAAAATCCTAAGGATCATACAGCATGATTTACTTCAGCTATACATACAGTTCAATCAGTTGTAGGAAACTATAAGGGCAGGAAATGATATGCTGTAGGTGCCAAAGTCTACAGAAAAATATATATAGAGGAAAATGTCATTTCAAAGCCTGACTAGGTGGCTCGGTGGCTAAGACACTGAGCTTGTCGATCAGAAAGGTTGGCAATTTGGCAGTTCAAATCCCTAGTACAGGTCTTGTGAGCAGGGGGTTGGAGTAGATGACCTCCAAGGTCCCTTCTAACTCTGTTACTGTTACAAAGATCATCTAACAAGTATGCAGAAATGAGTTTACAAAACATGAGTTCTGACCTAAAAATAAATGGATACCGAAACTATTTGAAAACAAAAATGATCATGATTTAGGTGCCTCATGTCAGCTGCCTCATGTCGTGGATTCATTCTCCTTCTTCTCCTTCTCCTTCTCAATTATCTCAAGGATGTCTAGCAGTGGTGGGATTCAAACATTTTTACTACCAGTTCTGTGGGCGTGGCTTGGTGGGCGTGGCATGGCATGGCATGGCATGGCTTGGTGGGTATGGCTTGGTGGGCGTGGCAGGGAAAGGATACTGTAAAATCTCCATTCCCACCCCATTCTAGGGGAAGGATACTGTAAAATCTCCATTCGCTCCCCACTCCACCGGAAGAATATTGTAAAATCTCCATTCCCTCCTCACTCCAGGGGAAGGATACTGTAAAATCTCCATTCCTTCCCCACTCCAGGGAAAGGATACTGTAAAATCTTCCATTTCCTCCCGATCAGCTGGGACTCGGGAGGCAGAAAATAGATGGATATGGGGCCAGTCAGAGGTGGTATTTACCGGTTCTCCGAACTACTCAAAATTTCCGCTAGAACCTGCTGAATACCACCTCTGATGTCTAGTGATACTGACTCTTCAGCACTTCAAGATTTGGGAACAGTATAAATAGAGTAAAGGACTTACAAGGAGTTTTGACATGGCCACTTATGAGTCCAAAATTTTTATTGCGAAGTAAGACAGGTTTAAGTGATCACATTAGTTTGGGAAACGGCAACTGTCATAAATATGAGTCAGTTGCCATGTGTCTGAATTTTGATCATGAGACCGTGGTGGTGATGCTGCAATAACTGTACATGTGAAAAAGAACCATAAGTCATTTTTTTCAATGCCATTGTCACTGAAAGGTCACTAAGTGAACTGTTGTAAGTCGAGGATTGCCTGTACTTGGTACTCCCTCTTTATTTTTTGCCTGCTTCTTGTATATCAGTTTGCAAGTCTTTTCACTTATAAACCTGCTTCACGAGTGGATCTCTGGATATTCAGATTGGATCGCACCCTCAGAAGTATTCATACGCTTACATGGAGTGTTTCAGTTTCAGAAAGGAATTGGCACATGACTCAGTGGGCCACCAAGATACTGCAAACTTTGAAAGTCCTTGTAGCAGGGATTCAAGGATAACATTGGGAACCGCTTGGGAGTTTTGTACCTCACTGACAGGAAACCAGAGGAATGGTGAAATGAACTAAAGAAGTCATTAAGAATGGAAGTGAAAAAAAGACTGCCAAAGATATATTATTTCTAGTGCATGCTGGATAATTGAGAAAGCCAAAGAATACTAAAAACAAAACAATGGGTGTTTCATTGCAGATTTAATTGTAATGAGCATAAACCCCATGTAATAAAACTGTTTCTGAGGCAGCAGTGCCTCAGATAGAAAGTCCATACAGAGAGTGGTAAGGACAGCTGAGAAATTTATAGGAAGCTTGCTTCCTATTATTCAGGATATTGCTTATAAGTGCTATGTGCTTAGAGCTCAAAGCATTGTTAGAGACCCCACACACCCACTTCACGATCTGTTTGTGTTGCTCCCTTCTGGGAGGAGGTTTTGAAATATTTCTAGCAGGACTACCCGAGTCTGGTAGCGCAAGTTTCGTTTTTCTCACCATGTACACATATGCATCCAAACTAAACTGTGTTGTTTATCTCTGTCATATAATATATGTGGGTATATACATATTTATTTATTTATTTATTTTGTCATGTTTATGTAGTGTATATTGGACATGTATGCAATTGAGAGCTGTATGCAATGAAATTTCATTTTAATGTATGCCAATTAGTGTACATTCAAAGTGACAATAAATTTATTATTCTATTCTATTCTATTCTATTCTATTCTATTCTATTCTATTCTATTCTATTCTATTCTATTCTACTCTACTCTACTCTACTCTACTCTACTCTACTCTACTCTACTCTACTCTACCTTACTCTACTCTACTCTACCCTAATTTTTAAATTTATAAATCACATACGTTGACGTTCACATACGTTGATGAATGCTGCTTACTATGCTCAGCATCAGGGCATGGGGTGATCTGACCACCTCTGGGTGTTATCAAGGTAAAGAGACTAACCCGTTCTTTAGAAATGTGTGAGGTGGTATTTTCTTCAGATTAAAACAAAAACAGAACAAGTGATTCAACAGGAAGAACAAAAATAAGTTTGGCAGGGAATTGAAGTGAGAAGAAGGAAGAGGCAGATGGGAGAAGAAAAGATGGAGAAAGAGCCAAGGAAGGGAAAACACTGTTAACTGAATGCTGCTGCTGCTGACTGCTCTCTGAGTTTATTTATTTATTTCTCTCATATTTATTTATTTATTTATTTATTAAATTTATAAATGGAATACAAGTAACCCTCATGGTAATCTGTCACTAGGAACTCTGTCACTAAGCAATACAGTCATACAGTATGATGCCATGTGATGGACTCAACTTACAGTGCCAGTTCTGGCAGTTCCAGCTGCAATTAGGTAAATCCCATGTGGTGGTTAGGTGTAGCATCACCCCATCACCATTTGTAACCTGCCAACATCCCCATTGACTTCATTTGTTGGAAACTGGCAGTGAAGATTGTAAATGGTGATCACACAACTGCAGGATACTGAGATGTTGTTATTGCACACAACATGCCAAATGCCTGAATCACATTTATGTGACTGCAGGATTGTTACAGTGGCCACAACTACAAGGACTGGTTTTAAGTTTCTTCATTCAGTCCTGTTGTGTCTTCAAATGGTAGCCAGTTGCCCAAAGAATGCACTCACTGAGAATCAGGAGAAAAAACAGAAGTTATTAGGGGAATTTGAGAGAGGAAGACCAGAGAGAAGCCTTTTTGTTGCTGTTATAGGTTTTTAATCAGAGAAAAATTCTGATGAAATGAACTCCTGTGCCTTCCAAAACATATGCCATGTTTGTTTTCTTCCCTGAAGAAGACAGCAACAATTGTATTATAACATGTATTATAAATTTAGAGCTTGCTGATTATCAAGTCTGCATTCTCTTGTGAAATGATATATTAAAATGCTATACTTTTGTTTATGCTTTTGTTTTTCTTAGCTCACCAGAATATTTTAGAAGTTCTATGGCTCTAACATAGTAACCAGCTCAGCACACCTTAAATTGCATTCTGGTCAGAGAGAACTTCCCTGATAATGGGCTTCAATAAGAGTCTGAAAGCTTGAAAGGCTAAACCTCTGGTCCCGGTGACTGACCCAGATTGGATCCTGCATTGTCATCTAACTTTTCCAATGAACATAGCATTCCTCCCCACACCCTTTTCATGTAAATTCCTATTACATTCCTCGAATGGTTCTGGTTTTATGTTATTCAAAAATGATTTGCAGAAGGCAATGACAGAATGCAATTTGAAATTCACTTGGTTTTTTCCTTTTCTTTGAATACTCCTGTTTTGTTGGAATGTATTATGTGCAATAGCTACAACGGTATATGGCAGTGTTTGTAAATTTGCTAGTTATAATCTGTGATATATACTCTATGGTATTTTTGTTCGGAGGAGAGCTTCCTGTTACGGTTAAAACAGTTAAGCAACAAGGCCTTTGGTGACTGTACACTTTGTTTGATCTATAGGGCTATATATAAACAGAATTTCTAGCAATCCCATTTAACAGACTCTTATCCGTCAACTCCCAACATTATCCCTTCTTAGTTGTTAGGTATGGCTTCAATTCAGAGTGAGCAAAAACTTAAAAAACCCAAAACATTTTGTCTAGTAATTCAGCTATGCACTTAAATAAGAACAAATGAAGTAGATCCATTTTTATCATAAATAAGAATAAGTGTGCAATATTTCCCTACCCTGACAGCACCTGCTTAATTTTTTCCTAAAGAATTTTATTTCTTCATTTCTGGATTCAGATTGGTATATTGTTTTAATATTTTGATAAATTAAGACTTGCTTTTTAAAGGATTGAGGATCCTGATAAAAGTGCATAAAAGCATTCTACCATGTAATTTTTCTCACATGGCCCATAATAATAGACTGTTAAAGAATACTATCTTGTTTTTTTCTGGTAATTTGTTATACTAATTCTCTACAGAAGCAGTGATTATGAAATAAGTTTGATCTGACTCATGGGGAAGGGCAAAAGCAAAATTATTATTTTTCTTTTTTATGAATCTTTCCCCTTGTTTACATTCTGTTCCAAAAAAATTCAGACCAGAAACTTAAGTATGAATTGGGAAAGTATAATTTATTAATATAATTTCATGCACAGAATTTTAGAAGGCGGTATATTGGTCCTTTTGCCACAATATTTATGGTGTTTTGTACTTGACAATGAAATGATATGATTTCTTCTGTGTAAAATCAAGGATAACATTTTCATAAGCTTACAGGAAATATGAGTAATCTATGAATACATAGCTATTGGATACTCTATTTGCAGTCCATGGAGCAACAAAGAACAATCTTGCATTATTCACCTCTTAACTATCAGACATTAGTTGGATACTAGAGATAAACTAATCAAGAACTCTTGGGAGAAGGCCTCTTTTGAAGTTCAAACGCTGAACTTCAGTATCTCCTTGGTGATCCTGTTTAATCTGGGTTAATATCTTAAACTTCTATATAAGAATCTTAAACTTCTATGCAATATCCTGTCATGTATTTGAAAAGTGCTATTTTAGTATGCACATATCACATGCCCAAGACTAAATATCCACAGCTCTCTTTCTCTTCACCATATATATTTCACTTCTAGTATCTTGAGTAGTCCCATTGCTTTCTAAAGTACTTTCATGTCCTACTTTCTCAGAATCTTTAATGTGTAATTCCCAGAACTGAAGACACTATTTGAAGTAACATTATTTCCTATATGTAAACTAAAGAAGCCCGAAAATTGCATTTGATATTTAGCCAATTAATCTTTTGGCTTGTGATCTAAATATTTTTCACAGATGTTCCCTCCCTCTGATTCCTAGGCATTAGTTTTCTTAAATGAAGAATTTTGCATTATCTCTATTAAATTTTACTCTCGTACTAATTAAAGTCATTTTGAATCTTATTATAGTACTATATTCCAGAGTAGCAGCTACTTATGTTAAATGCTTGATGAAGTCAAGGTTGATTACATCTATTGCATTCCCATGGCCCCCCAAATTAGTCACTCTGTCAAAAAAAGGAAATAGTTTGGTTTGGCATGACTTATTCTTTGATAGAATCTTCTTGGTTGGTTTAGCATGGTTTCTAATTGATAAATCCATGATGGATCCTACCATGCAATGCATTTTTTTTTCAAAACTTTGCTTCAGAGTTTTATTTGGCATGAGCATAAAGCTTGATATCTGTTTCCCTCCCTCCCCCCCTCTCTCCCTCCCCCCACCATACTTTTAGAAGAGAAACAACATTTGCTCCTACTCAAAACTTTGCCATTATGTTTTATCCATGATTTATCAAAAATCATTGAAAGAAGCTGCAAGTTTCTTCAGGACTCTTGGATATTATTGGTCTGATCTTGTAGACTTAAATTTCTTCATGGCACAACCTAATCACCTCATATGGGTGGTTCTTCTTTTCATTGATTAACCTTAGGTTAATTTGAACAGTTTCCCACTGAGGAAACGTTCTTAATAAAGTAAGAAGAGCCATGGTGGTGCTGTGGTTAGGATGCAGTATTGCAAGCTAACTCTGCCCACTCGTTGACTAAGCTTCCATCCTTTCAAGGTTGGTAAAATGATTTTTTGTTGGGGGCAACAGACTGACTCTGTAAACCACTTAGAGAGGGCTGTAAAGCATTATGAAGTGGTATATAAGTCTAAATGCTAGTACTAGTGCTAAGAGGTGGAGACTGAACACTGTCACTGTCACAATTTTAGACTCCATTTCCCACTAATTTCTCCTACAATGGTAATTTAATTACCATTCTTCTGAGTTTATAAAAATCTGCTTTCTTGCATCCTGGATCAGTGTTTGAATACACTCAGCTTTAGATTCCCTAAATATCAAAGCTATCAGTATTACATACTCACTTTCTCCAAAGTCCCTGTTGCTTTTGCTGCTTATTAGAATTTCTGTCATACACACATTGTGAACAAGGTAAGTTTAAATAATTATATCTTATTTTATTGGATGTCTTTAAATAGAGTCTGGACAGCTATCCATTTTGATGCTCTAATTCTCCCTTCCGCACTGTCTGGGGATTTGTACTTAATGGCCTAAATGATTTCTTTCAAATTTATAGTTCTATATTTATCTCTTCATACATTCTGGTGAAATTTAGTATTGCTTTTCCAGCCTTGATATACTCCAAATGTGTTGGATCTCCCTAGAAAATATTGGGATGATTGCAAGTAGGATAAAAATCTGTTCATTAGAACACAATATTACTGTGTTCTAATGAATTTCCTATTTCCTATGCCATGGTTGTATTATAATCTTCATTTTTGATGATGGCATTGAAAGAAGAGAGATAGGGGAAATACATTGCATGATGCTATCATATCAAGGATCATATGTACCATGAAGATACTACCGTCTACTTGGAGTCTACTATGCATTTCTTTGTATATCTAAATTTACTCTGCAACACATTAGCATAAGATGAAGCCATTTCTTTTATATGTTTCTACATTCCAGTTGTTATTTGAGGTGATTTAGTTCATTTTCAGTGTTGTTTTTGGTGAAGTACCTTCCTGAGTATCTCACCCTTTCATTTTCTTTGTCATTATCATCCTTATTTATGACATCCTTCCATGCCTTGCTGGCTTTCAGAACTGTTGGGATCAGAAGACAATTTTAAGGGACAAATGGAAAAAGAATGTGCAGGTAGGAGATGGGCTGATCCCATTTAGGTATTCCTAATCAAGGAGAGAAGCAACCTGGAATTAAGGAGAAATTTCCTAACAGTGAGGACAATTAACCAGTGGGACAGCTTGACTTTAGAAATTGTGGGTACTTCATTACTAGAGGCTTTTAAGAAGCGACTGGACAGCTACTTGTCTGAAATGGTATAGGGTCTCCTGCTTGAGCAGGGGCTTGGACTAGAGACGTCCAAGGTCCCTTCCAGCTCTATTCTGATTGATTGATTGATTGATTGATTGACTGCACAGGTGACTGTGAAATAAATTTAACCCACAACCCTAATAAAATCACAAACCAAACAGCTTAAAAATCAAAACCACCATAACAATACTAAAATACCAACTATAATAAGACGAACCATAATAATGATGACAAGCAACCACTTCTCAGAAGACTTGGCAAGAGATCAGCCTTTATTATTTTCTGGAAGGCTCTTACCATGAGGGAGGCAGACTACTAGCTGTTCCAAGCATAGGCAACATGTTGAAAAAGCATGTTCTTAGCCTCAGCCCTACTGACTTCCCAAAAACGATGCCATAGACATTCTACTAAGTAGCATCTGACAGCACATTACACTGTTGTCTTTTTCTAACTTGCAATTCTTCTATTAATTGAATTAATAGTAGTTTCATTACTATCATTTCAAGATGTTATATATACCGTAGACAAGATAGAGGTGCAATAATATTTAATAGCATTTATACAGCACTAAATCTTGTGGCCATGTTTTGTATACAGGCACGCAGGCTAGTACTAATGATGCAATGGGAAAAAGAAAGAAGTAAAAATATGCTTGCTCATTTCCTCTTTGTGATATATACTACATTTAAAAATAATTCAGTAAGTTGGAATGTTCTTGCTGAACAGAAGAAGCAGTGCTTTTATTTATCTCTGAAGAATAAAAAACAATCAACAGACAGCAATAGCTCAAGGAGAACACAGTATGAACAGGTTCAGTTTGGGGCAGAATGTTCTGAAATTGATGCAACAGAAATATATTAAAAAAATCACAGAATATTTCTTCTTCTAAGACAGATTGTCTTCTACCAACAAAAGCCTATGCAGGAGGTGGCTGTAGAAGATTAGAAAAGAAATCTTGACAGAACTGAACTCACCAAAATATCAACCCAGCATATAGCACTATGGAAAAAGTTGAATTCCAATTTCATATATCTTTAGGAAACAGATATATAAACCAGTAGTGAGTTCCAAACCCGGTTGCTACCGGTTTGCTTGTGGGCACGCACATGCTTGCGCATGCTGTGCTTCTGCACATGTGCAGAAGCATCCAGGTGGGTGGGTGGAGCCTGCTGCCACTACTACCAGTTCACCCGATCCAGAGCGAACCAGTAGCAACCCACCACTGTTATAAACGTAAATGGGTCTGTGTTGTTAGAATGGTGTATCAAACTTTAGTTTAATTCTTTTTAAACTGTTGAGAGCATTCATCCCAGCCTGCCTCAGATCTTATAGGTGGAAATTCTCCTTTCTTGCCCATAGCAATTAAAGTCTTTCAGGATTAGTGATTATGTAGATTGCAGTGAGTAAATTTCATACTACTTTTGAGGAATTGAGAATGGAAATGGTGGTGGCCTACAGGTTAGAAGGACAAATATAAAGGGGGAAAGGGATTAATAAATGAATAGTGTGGAAAAACTAGGTTGGAAACTTGTTTGCAGTACAATCTGAGTAATGAAATGTGATTGAATATTGGCAAATACTACCTTTTACATAGTACTACATGTAAGATGTAAAATATCTACATTTTGTAGAGATTTGCTATAATAATGGCTAACAATTTGGATAGCTGTGAAAGAAAGACAGAAGGATATAGAGGATGAAGCTCCCAGTGGCCGTTTGATATAGTGGTTATAATCCACAATCAAGACCAGATACAATATTTTTGAAAGTCAGTTGCTGAAGAACAATAATTGGAAATGTATATTGCCTCCAAGTTCTTGTCACAGTGGCAACATTTGATAGGTTATTGGAAAATAACAGGATTAGGCAGAACTTTGGATTTTGAACAGCTATGCTCTGCTGGGAATCAATAGTTTTGTGGGAGGATATTTGGAGTGTGTGTGTTTGCTTTTGAACCAATGTTGAGTCCTGATGACTGCATGGACAAGTCCTTGCAATCCTCTTGGCTACATTTCCACCATTGCTTTCTTCCTAGGACTTAGAGAGATTGAATGGCCCAAGATAATCCAGCAGTTGTCCTCATGCTTAAGATAGGACTAAAAATCATGGTCTTCTGGTTAGCTTTCACCACTACACCAAACTGGGTCCCATGATAGGATCCTAGGGAAGATGTCTTGTGGTCAAACATTTCCACCATTATTCCATTATTTGCATTTTCTCATCGTCCTTTCATGCTTTCCTATCCAGCCTTTTTTCCTCCTTCATCATTTCCCCACTTTTCTTATTTTCCCATCTGAAATTCATTCTTCTTCCATATATATTCACTGATTCTGTCTTTCCCTGAATCTCTACTTTTCCTTCCATTCAGTCACTTATTTAGTAGCTGAATAAATATGTTGCGCTAAATTACAGTTAGCCAAACCAGACAAACTGACCTGATTCATTATCTCACTAAGCAATAAACCATAATTTACATACCACAATGGTTAGTTATAACACACTAAGCTTAAAAACAGAAAATGATATCATAGATTTGAATCTATGATATTGGACAAGGTTTTTGCTCTTTGGGATTATAAAGATAGTGAAGAATAATTTCTTGGTTGTTGGGTTCTTTCATTTCCTTCTTCAAAGGACTGTTTTTTCTGGAATGACCCTTTCAACCAAGATTTTAAAAAAATAGCTAGGAGTTATCTGGAATTCTGAATATAGGAGGCCCTTGCCCGCAAGGTATCACTGTCACTCCTTGTTACCAAGTGAAATAGTTCTTTCTACGCTTGAGGGGTTTTTTGGACTCAACCAACTAAAACTGATTTTCAGTTCTTGTCTGCTCTAGTATATAACTGGAAGAAATATTCAGATCTTCCATTACTGTTAGTGAATTAAATCACAGAATAACTACAGGAGTTAAACATTAAATGGCTTGCTAGTGCTCTTAAATGCAACCTATAAATGCAAACAAGAATCCCACCATTCATTTCTTGTTAGCAAGTATGAAAATTCAAGTAAGTAGGAGTCTTTATTGTAATGTCTTAGACTGTGCTGTTCCATCTAATCAACATTATACATAACCACATTGATTCTTCTACAGATTGTATATCTAATGACAAGAAAGTGGAACATGTGTAATGTTAGATAAACCATATTTACTAGTATTGCTGGGGTGGAATGTTACTAAGTGAAGATCAAGAACTGGCTTGCTTATCTTGCCTGGTGCTCTTAAATTAAAAGAAAACCTTTGTAGTTGTGATATTTTTACCCTGTTTCTCTGAAAATAAGACATCCCCTGAGTCCAATAGGACTTTTGAGACCATGCACTAAAATAAGCCTCCCCCCTGAAAATAAGCCTCCCCTGAAAATATTTAAATGAAGAGCTAGAAATCAGGTAAGACAGCAAGAGGAGCCCCATCTTGCTCCACACGACCCAAAATAATAAGACCTCCCTGAAAATAAGGCCAAGCACTTATTTTGAGGTTCAAAAAAATATAAGACAGGTTCTTATTTTTGGGAAAACACAGTATTACTGAAAAATACAATGAATGGATTAGCAATTGCAGTAATTTAGAGGATTATTTGCAGCATAGAACAGAATAAAAACTTTGTCATTTTAAATGTACACTAGATACATTAAAATGAACTTTCATTGCATTCAGCTCTCAAAAGATAACCATTATGTATATACACACATACACACATGTATGACATAGAGAAACATCACAGTCTAGTTTGAATGTATACATATAGATGGCAAAAAAAAGAGAATCCTGCGAGTTTACAAGATGGATGACATAAGGAACAAAGCTGTTACAGAATCTAGTAGTCCTGCTATACTCGAAACTTCCTCCCAGAGGGGAGCATAAAACTTCAAGAACAACATAATAAAATATTGATACCAGTAATCAAAGATCTACATCAGGGAGTCAAACTCAAGGCCTGGGGGCCAGATCTGGCCCACAGGATGCTTAGATCTGGCTTGCAGGGCCATCCTGGAAACAGCAAAGGACCAGCTCCCAATGTCTCTGCCAGTGAAAACAGAGCTTGTGAGGGCTGTGAGCAACCCTCCTGAGCTCCATTTTTGCTGGCAGGGGGTTGCAGGAGGCCGTCGCAGCCAAAAACGGAGCTCAGAACCCATTTTCTCTGGCAGATTGCTCAGGCCACCACAGGCACCCTCCAACACAAGGGACATCATGCTAGCCATGCCCATCCCGGGCCCCTGAGGTCAAACACAACCCTGATGCAGCCCTCAATGAAATCAAGTTTGACACCCCTGATCTCTCCTATCTCATACAGCCCTCTTCTTTTATGAATTTGGTAAATAAATGATACCAAGGGTACTTCTGAACATCAATAGTATGTTTTGAGCATCAATAGTATGTCAGGAAGCTAAAAGAAAAAAAAATGGCTTCCAAAATTGACACCCCAGAGTCATTTTCTTACATTTTCCTGTATCCTTCTTTAAGTTCATGACACATCTATGGGCCAAAGCATTTTCATCAGTCCATAATGTACTATTGTTATAAAGAAGACTGCCTAAATGTATCCAGGTAGGCACAGGGGTTCTGCTCAGCTTTGAACAAGACTTTAGCTTATCATCTTCAACTATGTTCCAAGGAACTGTTGTGGCCAAATCCCATCTCAGATAAACCAACCAAATAACTTTGAAGATGCAACTTAATTTTGTTAATATGCATAGAGTATATACTGAGTAAGGAACATGATGGCTCAGTGGTTAAAGACACTGAGCTTGTCAACTGGAGAGGTTCAAGACTTGAACTTCATGCAACAAGATGCGCTCCCATTACTTGCCCCAGCTCCTGCCCACCTAACTGTTTGAAAGCATGCAAATGCAAGTAGATAAACAGGTACTGCTTCTCTGAGAAGGTAACAGCATTCTTTGTATCTTTGGCATATAGCCATGCTGGCCACATGACCATAGAAATTGTCTTTGGACAATGCTGGTTCCTTCAGTCAAGAAACGGAGACGTAAGCACCATGCCCTAGAGTCAGACACGTCTGACAGGCAAACCTTTACCTTTTATCTTTTATATACTCGGTTCCTGGCAAATCTGAGTAACCCTGAGCAAAAGCGGAATCAGAACCAGAGCATATACAACTGGACCCACTACATTGCAAAAACAAGACATAGAAAAAGGCAGATACAGTGGAAAGTACAGAGTGACATTGGAATAGTTTAGATAAATCCATCCCTGTGACTTTATTATTATTTTTCCTTTTGCTCTAGGTCAGCATGCCACCCGTATTATCTTTGAGATGAGGCCAGTGAATAGATATAATTTAGTTTACTGGACCACAAATTCCTATAGGAGTCTTCTTCCTGTCACCATTCAGGGTCAATTCAGCTTGTTAGTTAATGTTTTCTTACAAGGGCACTTTAAGGAGTTCATATGTAAGCACAGTGGGGGATCTCATAGATTTGGTAGTGAATGCAGCTGACATGTATATAACGGAGTGCCTTTTACCATCAGGCAATACACGTATTTGTACTACATTTGAAAAAGAAATAAGGAAATGCATCTAGGAACATTTCAAAAATAGTCAAGTCAATACTATTAACCTGACTATCTTTATCTAAGTTACATTAACATTGTGCCAAAACGCATCTTAAGGCTTATATTTTTTTAAAAAATCCAACCCCTCCCTAAACCTTGAGAATTCAAGGTCATCTGAGGTCTGTGTTTATGTCTGGATATGCAGTATGTAGGCTGATGCAATTCTGTAGAGCTTACATAAAGTTGACTATTACAGTTCAGGGCAATGGGCCCAAACTGTGTTCTCATTGGTTCTTTGGAGACCCATTTGCTAGATAACTTCATTCCCTGCCTACTTAAATATACTTCAAAGCAGACACTGTAAGTGAAAAAAAAAATTGTGAAGCATGGAAATGATAACTGAATTGAGAGAGGCAAAAGAAGAAAGATAAGAGGAGGCCTGAAATTAAAAAATTCTTAAAGAGCAAAGACCTGTATTTGTTTACCCAAGCAACTTCTTCAAAAGAGGGTTAACATTCACTGCAATACAGCCTATTATTGGAATTTGTTCCACAGTATAACCTTCCATTGTACTGTAGCTCTGTCATTTTTTGCAGCAAAAACAAAGGATTTTGTGGCATCTATTAAATCAACAGTATTTATTATTACCTAGGTGGTCACCATGGTTGCATTCATTTCATATTGTGCAAGATTTGTTGTGTGCCTGATGGAATGGACTGTGACACATTAAAACTTATGCATTAACACATTCGTTAAAGATTTTCCTTATTAGTACTCAGCAAGAAAACGTACGGTATCCACCTGACCTTAGCTGATCTCAAAAAGTAAACTATAACTTCACTTTTTTAAAAAATGTAAGAATTAAAGATGTGTGATATTAAATAAAAATAAATTGACACTTTATAAATATAGGCGGTCTTCACTCACAAACTTCCTGAAGTCATGTGATTGCATGATCACATGCTTCATAGTTGACTTTTGACAAGCAGAGCTAATGGATGATGCAAAAGTAAAATCACAAGTCAGAATCACGTGATATTTCACTTAACAACCATGATGATTAGCTTAACAACCAAATGGGAAGTGATGCCACGGTCACATGATTTTCTGTTAACAGTCATGATGCTTATGCATTGCAGCAGATTGTAAATGAATTTGGTTGACAGTCATTCAATGGTACCTACCAGAAGAACATTTATATTATGTCCTTGCAAATCCTTTGTTACTAGAGTGCAAGTCATTTACCCTTTTGAAAGAAGAAGAAAGAACCTGAACTAACAGGATGGCAATGGGTGGAATCTTTTGAACTGCAGTGAACATCATTTCTAGATTCTGCAATTAATCTATAATTCTAATTGAAATAATCACACATACATATTGTCATGGTAGTTCTTAAACTGGGCTGTCTGATTTTGTACTGTATTGTTAGCTATTTTTAATCATGTATTTGTAAGCCATCCAGAGCCTACTGGGGTGAATGATCATAAGAAATTACAACAATAATAAAAAGAATATGAGCCAGCTAAAGAATTGTAATAACCGGTCAGCTGGAATGTCCTCAATAGTTTGACACTTCTCCTGATACCTGCCTTATAGTCATAGTCCATAAAATCACTTTTCAGTTAAGCTTTACAATTACCGTTTTTGTGAAACCCCTATGCAAGATATTTCTTTCTCACTTCCAAGGCTGCAAAATTATCAATGACATCATCAGAATTTATTTGGTTTGCAAGAATGATCAAATGGTTTAGTTCTCCTTAGTCACCACCAGTGTTTAATAATAAAACTGCATTGCCCAGATGCGACAGAGACTGACAAAATGATGAGCTTTTTCAAAGGCATACTGTAGCTGAGAGAACAGATGTGAGACTTTTGACATAAATATGATTAAGTAGCTCAAGTGCATTGTCCATGGCTGCTCCAGAGGTAAGAGACTGAATCTTTTCAAATTTTATAAAACAGTTCCTGAATCTGTTGTTTGTGGGTATGTGGTAGATTAAGACAGGGGTGGGCTTCAAAAATTTTAGCAAGGGATTCTCTGCCCGGTTGCTGAGTGGGCATGACCATGGTGGGTGTGGCCTAGTCAGCCTCCTGCACCATGGCAGGGGGAGCATTTGTTTCCTCCCCGGGCTCCGGAGGCTTTCTTTGAGCCTCCGAGAGGGTGAAAACAGCCTCCCCAGGCTCCGGAGGCCCTCTGAAGTCTGGAAATGGGCCTGAACCTCAGGTAGGCCTGTTTTTCACCCTCTCAGAGCCTCCGTGTGCACCCTGCACTTACCTGCATCCAAAATGAGCTGCGTGGGGCCTCCTGGGAGGTGGACAGGGCCAGCCAGAGTGAGATTTGGGGGTTCTCTGAACTGCACATAATCTTAGCTAGAGTTTCTCCTGAACCCCCAGCAGCCCATCCCTGAATTGAGATCTTGAAAACTTTACTTCTTTTTGCTCTGAGACTACTGAAGGACCAAGGATAAAGTGAGAATAATCTTGAGAATTTCACCATGGTTCCAGCTGGATTTTGCAAATCTGAAAAGAACATATCCAGAGCTGTGATAGACTTTATGAATTTATTCATAGGAGAAGAATATCTACTGTATGAACTGTCATGGTTTGCTCCTTGTACAAAAGCTTTAGAATTTTTTGCAAGTTTTCTTACCGGCAAGACCTGATTCTTCAGCTCTGACTTTGATCTTCTTATGGAAGATAGAGGACTTCCCTTCATCAATCAGGTATTGAAACATTGTATTTATTTATGTATTGCCCAAATTTCTACCCCAGTGAAATTCATTCTCTCCATAGCTTTATGCCACCTTCTCTGACTATACTTTTTTCAAGAACATTCCCAATTCTTCCTATTAAAAAGAACATTTACAAGATCTTTCCATTGTGTTGTTGAAAGTAATTAGAATTACCTATGCAATTGTTCACCTGTATCATACAGTTTCTTCCAATTATCATCTATGGCAAAAATCTGGAATTATGCAGAGATTGATTTTTGGTCATGTCTTGAAAGCGAACATATGATAAATAGAACAAGCCAGAGTCCTGTGGCTTCAATGAATGAATCCCTTTCCACACTCTAACTACTAGGCAGAATCAGAGAAAATTGGAATAAAAGAAGAAGAATGAGGAAAATTTACCTGTTTGGGTAGAGGTTCCCTGGGGAAAAAAACTCCTTGTAGTTTATAAGAGTGTCCCCAGATGTCTGAGTCATCAGAGTCCAATCTTTAATGATGTGTTGAAGAAGTACATTTGGAAACCAGATTCTCTCTCTTGCCTTATGTTCTGTCCATTTTAGTTTGTACCACCAAGCCTGACTCATTTCTTGCACAATTTTCTATTGCAGTTTCACTGCAGGCTTCTTCTGTGAAGTTGTCACTAAATCTTATGTCACTAACTGCTTCACTTGTTCCACCTTTTTTCTCAGTTTTCCTCACCACTATCTGAATATTCTTATCCAAAGTCTTTTCTTGTTCTCACCCCAAACTATTTTATACTTGTTCTATTTTTCCTTTTTCTGTTCCAGGCTAGTGTATGTCTGCTTCATTTACTTTTCCATAAACACAGGGAAAGAAGGTAGCTGTAAAAGTCTGCTGCCTATTTTCTGTGAAAACAAGTAAGCAGGTTGGCTGCCCCTCATTCAATCAATCCAGGTTTGGGGACCACTCCAACCAGGGCATCAAGAGGATAGCAGATGCAGCAGTAGTATTTCTGGAGCTATGCAACTTATCTTTGTAACTCTTGAATAGAATAACAGAGTTGGAAGGGACCTTGGAGGTATTCTAGTCCAACCCTTTGCTTAGACAGGAAACCCTACCCCACTGCAGACAAATGGTTACCCAACATCTTCTTAAAAACTTCCAACATTCACAACTTCTGGAGGCAGTTGTTCCACTGATTAATTGTTCTTACTGTCAAGATATTTTTCCCTAGTTCTAAGTTGCTTCTCTCCTTGATTAGTTTCCACTCATTGCTTCTTCTCCAAAGCACCTGAGCTACCCTCAGGTGCTTTGGAGAATAGCTTGACTCCCTCTTCTTTGTGGCAGCCCCTGAGATATCAGAGCACTGCTATCATGTCTCTCCTAGCCCTTCTTTTCATTATACTAGACATACGAAGTTCCTGCAACCATTCTTCATACGTTTTAGCCTCCAGTCCCCTAATCATCTTTGTTGCTCTTCTCTGCACTCTTTCTAGACATCTTTTATACATTGTAGCAACCACAACTGAATGCAGTATTCCACATGTCTCGTTCCGTTCTATTCCCCTTTTTTTTTGTAAAAAGTTTTTTTATTTTTTTAAAACATAAACATAAAATACATCTTTTTAGAACGAAGCATTCGTTCTATTCCCTTTTGTCCCCTTCTTGATTCCTTTCCTGCCACAAGACTGGCCTTTTCAAGCTGCATGCCCATGTCTAACTATTCCCAGGCCACATTCTCTTACAGCTCTCTCCAGCAATCTTCCCAATATTTCTTGTGATTTACCCAGTGCTAATGTTCTCTAGGAATTACAGCATCAGAAACAAGCAGAGGCCAAGATAGACTGCAGGTCTCCCTGCTGAGAGGCCCAGATTATTTGCGGTCTTTAAGAAAAACCCAGTTCTTGTGATGGCAGTAGGAAGAGACCTTGGGATAATAATATATTTTCCTGACTCTTCTGTAATTTAGAGTGTTTTGCAGCTGTCCGTCTTTTTATGATATGGAAAACAGCTAGATAAGGCTGTATGAATCATAGTCTGGCAATGAGCCTCTAGGGAAAGGGAAGGGGTAAAACTGATATTGCCAGGGCATTCTGCAATGTAAACAACTCTTAAAGAAAAGCTATTTGTAAGAGGCCACAAGATTTGGTTGTTTCAATTTTGCAGACACTGACAGCAGAAAAGCAAATACATGTTAACTTCACTTTTCTTTTCCCTAGGTAGTTATTATATTCATGCCAACAAGGAAGGCTAAACAAGTATGCGAGAGAGAGAGAGTTGCCATTTGGTTCAAGGTAAAAGGGCCCCGGGAGCAACTGAAGTGCAAATTGAGAGGTCATAGGTAAACAGGCTGGGAGGTCAGAGCTCTCTGACTCACTGAAAGCCTAGTCGCTGTTCTTATCTTTTTGATGTCCAGGAAGTTTCTGTTCCCAAGTTCCAAATAGATCTTTAGCATCATCAGGAAGACAACTGTATGCAACTAGCACAGTCAGCAAGAAGAATATACTATTACCATTAGAATAAGAAACCCACTACCATTCCTAGTAATTACACACAGTGGGCAAAGGTTACAGTACTGACTTTATGGGTATCCAAGGATATTTTCAAAGGAGTAGTAATATACAAATATATATAGAGAGAGAGCACTTAGAAAGATCGACTAGGAAATCCTAGTTCAGGTGTCCACTCAGGCACAAAAAGTCTATCCACAATTTTGAACTAGCCCCCATCACTCAGCCTAATCTATCTAATATGATTAGAGTTGTAAGGATAAAATTGAAGGATAGAGTATCTCTTGTAGCTCCTTATTTGCCACATAAATAAAAGAACAAGAATAGAAGATGAAATGTGTAGAGCCAACTATGATTGAAGAGGCTTTCAAGCCCAATAAATCAATCAATCAGAATATCCATCTTGTCATTCTGAATTTTCACTTATTATTTGATCTAGTGCCATGTTTCCCAACCTAGTGCCATCCATATACGCTGGGATTAGGAATTCAAGAAGCTGCAGTCTTTATGAAGCTCCTCTTTATGAAGAGGATTTGGAAGTTGGCAGATTCAGCTTTTACTTCCACACTATAGATGTGTTGCTACACTGAAGGGAAGTTTCTTTCTTTCTTTATCAATTCTTTTTGGAGTTAGCTTCTAGAAGTTTGGGAGTGTTAATTTTTTTTTAAGTCTGGTAAAAATATTTTATATATATATTTTTTTAATACTCTGCTTTACTTTTAAGAGATTTTAAAGAAAGTTTTGTACAAGTCATGCTCAGCACTGAATTCCCTCTCCTGGAAGTAGTAAAATGCTGCACAAAGGACACTGATGTTTCACAATTGCTAACTTTTTTTCAACATCCAGCCACAAGAGCCAACTCAAAGCAAGTCAACTTATAGCCTACTTCCACTTCATATCATACATAACATGTTTCTCCTTCCACAATGTGTCACTAGAGACACCTATTTATAAAAAACACATGGAATCAGGCTAACATAGATGAATCCTAGCTATAGACTAAGTTATAAATACAGAATACATTTCACATGCAGAATTTATTTGATCTGATGACCAAATAATAGGCTTTGGCATGGTCATCTATATTTTTAGTGCCTGGTAATTCTTCCTTAAAGGATTCAATAGACAGATCAAGATCACAATAAATATCTTCTTCTTCCTCTGGGA
Source organism: Masticophis lateralis (assembly GCA_030761175.1). Taxonomy (NCBI): domain Eukaryota; kingdom Metazoa; phylum Chordata; class Lepidosauria; order Squamata; family Colubridae; genus Masticophis; species Masticophis lateralis. Next base: position 26,708,502 of record JAUDYJ010000005.1, read on the forward strand.
AGTTTTTGTTAATAATGAACAATGGAAAGTCAAGTTTCACTATAAATATGGAGGCACAGGTTAAATCCCAAGTCTACTAGCAATTCCCTTAAAGCAGAGGTCTTCAAACTTGACAGCTTTAAGACTTGTGGACTTCAACTCCCAGAATTCTCCAGCTCTCAAGTTTGAAGACCTCTGTCTTAAAGCAAGGTTGGGCAATGTTTTTGCGACCAGAAGCCATAACTTTTAATCTCAAGGCACTCTGGACACTCCCAAAAACGGTCTCCCCAAAGTGGGCTTACAGTTCTTTCTAAAAAACCCCCAAAAAGGATATTAATACTGTTCTATGGAATATAATTGTAAGAATTCTGGTTGCATTTACCCAGTATGCTTAATGAGATTCCTGATTAAGCCCATATTTTTAGACTTGAAATTATATTGACCATAGGCTACTGAATAAACTGTTTGTACACAACACACTAAGTCACAGAAAACTAAACAAATCAGGTTTAGCAGGTGCTTGGTCTTTAACTGACCTGACAGGACATGTTGCGTGATTATTGCCAATGTGAATGCTTTGAATCCTCTAAAGTATTATCATTGCCAAGTTTCATCTACCTCTAAGTCTGCCAAAATTAGTCAAGCATGTGACTCATATATATAACAATGTCCACTGTGATTACAAAACAATAACATGAAAACAGAACAATGTTTCCTAAAATGTTTTTCATATACTTTTGACCAGTGGTTGTTATGTGAATTGTAAAATATAGTTTAAATTAGCTTTAGGTTGGATGCTATTCTTGCCACCACCTCCTCCTCCTCTTCCTCCTCTCACATCATATTGCTGTATTGGTTTGATCTATTTTGAAATAAGCCTGGGAGTGAGAATCTTTTTTCAATCCCAGTGCTGTAGAAATATTTTGGAGAAAAATTGAGCCTGCATACCAAAGGTTAGCTTAACCATAGGTCATTACTTTTCCATGTTCAACAGAAAGAGGCCTTCATTCAACCCAGCACAGATACAGATAGGATACCCTGCTTGGTAATAACCATCTTACATTATTGGAAGGGGCCATTTAGGCCATTAAGACTAATTCATTGCTTGGAAACAAGAATCCAAATTAAAATATTCCAGACAGATTACTATTCTAGTGTCTTCTTCAATATATCCCAAAAAAGCCAGCCCTTCACAAACTAAATATTAGAAAAATGACATATTGATATAATGTAAACTACCAGAGACTATTTTAGGTTTGGGGTGAAATCCAGTAGGTTCTGACAGTTTCTCAAGAACTGGTAGCGGAAATTTTGAGTAGTCCGGAGAACCAGCAAATACCACCTCTGGCTGGTCCCAGAGTGGGGTGGGAATGGAGATTTTGCAATATCCTTGCTCCAGGAGTGGGGAGGGAATGGGGATTTTGCAGTATCCTTCTCCTGGAATGGAGTGGAAATGGAGATTTTGCAGTATCCTTCCCCTGCCACACCCACCAAGCCATGCCCAACAAGCCACAACACGCCCAACAAGCCACACCCACAGAACCAGTAGTACAAAAAAATTGAATTTCATCACTGTTTAGGTTGTATCAATATTAATATAATTTACAAATCATAAGAAGAATTATTTCAGAAAAAATATATTCTGTAATAATCAAACCCTAACTGAAGTGTTATCACTAATTCTGTCCAATGCATTTTAAGAAAGTTTAAGAGAAATTAGAACAGGGCAGAGAAGACCATCTATGGCAGGGGTGTCAAACTCACATCATCATGGCGGCATGACCTGACGTATTGGGACTTTCCCCCCCCTTCGCTAAACTGGTTGTGGGTGTGGCCAGCAAGTAACACATCCAGTCCACTGGCCATGAGTTTGACACCCCTGGTCCAAACTGGTCCAGAAATCTAACAGGTTCTGACAGGTTCTGGAGAACTGGTAGTGGAAAATTTGAGTAGTTCAGAGAACCAGCAAATACCACCTCTGGCTGGCCGCAGAGTGGGATGGGAATGGGGATTTTGTAGTATCTTTCCCCTGCCACCCTCACCAAGCCACGCCATGCCCACAGTGCTGTAGAAATATTTTGGAAAAAAGTTGAGCCTGCATACCAAAGGTTATCTTAACCATAGGTCACTACTTTTCCATGTTCAACAGAAAGAGGCCTTCATTCCACCCAGCACAGATACAGATAGGATAGCAGATACCCTGCTTGGTAATAACCATCTTACATTATAACCATCCTACATGCCCACAGAACTGGTAGTAAAAAAAAATTGGATTTCACCACTGCCCTGGTCTATGGTGACCAAGGGACTGAAAGCAAAGTCACTTGGATTGAATAGAGTTCTAGTTCTGCCTTAGCCATAAAAACCAGCTGAATGGCTTTGGCCAATCAGTCTCTGTCTCTCAGCTCTATTTACCTCACATGGTTGTTGTTGTGGGGAAAATAGGAGGAGGAAGAAGTATTAGATACATTTGCCACCATGAATTATTTGTAAAAATAATAAAGTCAGGATAAAAAAAAATATTTTAAAAAATTGACTTGAGGAGGGATATGTCAGCACTCTTCAAATACCTGAAGGAGCATCTCCTACAAAAGATTTACAGCTTTTTTATTGTCTAGGGTACAACTAGGCACTGGATATTTTTTCTAAATTTACAAGAAACAGATTCTTTTTCAGTACTAGGAAAAGCTTCTTAATCATAACAACAATCAAACAGGGAAATTGCTTATCTGGAATGGTGGTCGAAATCCCTTTGATGGACGTATTTAAGCAGATACTGGGTAGACATCTGCTAGGCACATTTTAACCTGGATTCCCTGGACTGAGTTGTGAATTGCACTTGACAGACTGCATGGCTCTTCCAACTCTATAATTTACATTCAGCTGAGTAAAAAGGAAAGCCTGAGAAGGAGTTCTTAATGGAATGGATGAAAAATTCCAGTGAGGAATGTATGATTTACAGGATGACAGTTCTTCATCCCTAGTACAAAGAGAATCATGCCAATTAAACAAATGGACTGATAGTATAAGGTAGTTTCCTTTGTTCTTATAGCTTGTTATAAATATATTGCTCTGTACGTATGAATGTGAGTGTGTGTCCCAAATGTAGAAAGCATGAAAAGGAAGTTACTTTTTCTCTTTCCTTCTCCTTGAAATATGTCTGTTCAGTATACATGAGTGTTAATATCTGAATTATGATACATTATAACCTATTATTGACTTCAGCATGTTAATTTATTTTTTCTACTCTCTGTACGTTAATGTCCAGGAATATGAAAATCCTATGTCACTCTATGTTGTTGGGGTTTTTTATTTTTCCCTTTTTATTATGTGCATGCCAAGGAAGTACCTGCAATTGTTATAATTAAATTACATTTTGAAATAAGTAAAAATCTTGGCCATTCCAGAATATGCAATTTCTGTTAAACAGATCCATCAGAAATATAACTGATTCTGACCTTGTTTAGTTTCGGTTCAAATCTAGGTAGAGAAGTCTGTGAGAAGAATCAATCTAAACTGGCATTTTATTAATTAACAATAAGTTACAAGAGGAGATGCTTTGTTAAGAATAGCTAGATAAAATCAGTCTATGAGGTCGGTAAGCTCAAAACAGTTAATTCTTTACTGCTAAAAGCAATCAATCATTTCAGAAAGTAATTGATCTAATTAAGCAAGCTGGGTAGAGTTGGAGAGGATCGATAATTTAAAGTGATTAATCTAATTAAATAAGCTAAACCACTGACGATAACTTTGCAAGAAGTGTTATGGTCAACATTGTGTCAAACATATTTTAGAGATAAAATATTGACTTCTCAGGCTACCTTCATTTAAATTATGTAATACATCATGTTTTGCTTCAGGAGACCCAGATTATTTTATCAGTACTTTTAGTTTGAACTTCAGACGGTTCTGGATTTGGTTTAAATATGATGGCTGGTGGCTTATCCTGGTGGTTAAATTAACTTGTTTTCATAGGATAGATTGAACCATAAACTGGTTTCACATAACATACTAAAACATATAAGAATACATACATTAGTGTTAATTTTAACACTGGGCCAAGCTTAGCATGCATAAATGCAGCTAAATGTGTTGGTTGAACCTCAACGAGTACCATTATTTTCCAACACAGTTTGTTACTGCCATGCCAGACTGTAAAACATGCCATCTCTCATATACAGTAAGTTCGGTGAAAAGGTGGTGAATAACAATATTGAATTTAGGGACTTATAGTCGCAATTTTCTTAAGTAACAAGAGAGGGGGAAAGGAAGAGAAAAGAGAATGTCTTTTCAATTATGTCAAATAGTTCTTTGAATTTACATAGGAAAGACTTCAGTTCCAACTATAGTTCAGCCAATTATATACATTAATTATTCTTGAAACAGTTCATGTCTTTTCTCTACTCCTACTTTGAACAAAGATGATGTAGAAAGAGATGAAAGTGTCTAGATTGGTTGACAACAAAACCAAGTTGGAGGCTTTGCAATGGCATAAAAATATTTATAATTTATTTGCAGGAAAGATAGATACTGGAATAATAATAAATAATATTACTACTGCTGCTACTGCTGCTGCTGCTGCTGCTGCTGCTGCTGCTGCTGCTGCTACTACTACTACTACTACTACTACTACTACTACTACTACTACTACTAAATTTTCCTGTATCAACAACAGAATTATGGAAGAAGATGGATTTGATGCAATATACTTTCTAAGAAATGTGTAGTTGGGAGAAAGACGAAAAATATTAGGTAAAATGGAGATACCTGAAATTGATCTTCTTAAAGGCCTAATGAATCATTTTCCATGTCCCCTTTTTACTTTTCCTCTGTTTATATTTTTCCATGATACTTTCTGCCTTTTCAAATATATCAGACAACTCTGGCTCCATCTAGTGGATTTTTTAGTCATCTTTTTTTTCCCCTGTAAAATTTAATCCACAATGTGATGTGTTCAAAATGCTTTCAATGAAGCTCCAAAGTGGAGCAGTCCTGGTACTACAACTAGGCAGCAGATGCTATTTGGGAGATGGCAGCGAGATAATTGGAAGAGATAACTGTACATCATGTGACCCATCTAGCCTAAACTAACCTGCTGCCTCCAGATGTGGAAGAACATGTTCCATTTTGTATATGGAATGGGAGGGACACCTTGTTAAGCAGTTCTATACATGTTGTTATATCAAGAAGTCATTGGCTGGAGAAGAGCTATCTATTGGGTATATTCTGAACCTGCTCTTCTCTCTAATCTTACCATACTAAGGTTCCCTACGTAGTCAGGAAGGCACAAATGTGACCAGAAAAACTTCCCTAGATGTTCACTAAACTGTTGATTTATATGACTATTTGTACCTCTTTGTGTTTTGGAAGCATGCAACAATATGTAAAGTTGCAAGATAATGTGTAGAGCCTAACTTACATTGAATAATAGGAATATTCTTGGGATAAAACCAAGCTTTGATTACTCTTGTGTATATATCCAAAATGTGTCCTAACCTGAAGGCACCTTGAAAGCAGGACAAGAAGCAATGGATGGTAACTAATCAAGGAGAGAATCAACCGAAAACTAAGGAGAAATTTCCTGACAGAATAATTAATCAGTGGAACAACTTGCTTCCAGAAGTTGTGAATGCTCCAACACTGGGTTTTTTTTTTTAATGGACAACCATTTGTCTGAAATGATATAGGTTTGGATTAGAAGACCTTCCAATTCTGTTATTCCGTTATTCCTGTTAGCAGGAATGTTACACGTGACATGGTTGTAACTTAAGGTTAATAGCATAGTATATTCTATATTTGTAGAATAGCATGATGTTAATATTTGATTTTGTGCATTTGAAGTGAAAGTCTAGATTTAATTATAAATGAAAGGTTAACTTTATGTTCAAAAGAATATTTAAGCAAGGTATTGTGAACATAAACTTCTGTTAGAATACTGAAAATTCTACCTTTCAGAGTCAAAACCTGGAATACAGAAAATAAACTTCAAGTCTGCCTTTCATCTTATTATTTCCAAATTTAAAATAATTCTGATTGTATTTAAATATTTAATAATGTTTAAATAATAAATGGTTTCAAGCCTTGACATACATTTATATCAAATCTGATATATTTATATCAAATAAATATAGATATCAAATTATATCAACCTCTGGTTAATTCATACATATACACACATAGGATGAATATGTATCTAAGAATAGTTCAATAATTTTTGGACAAGAATTTGTATGAATTTCATATTCTTGGCTACAGCCAGCACATTTTGCATGACTCTACAGGTGATCTTTTCAGTCCAGTTGCTAAGAAAGAGCAAGTACTGCTTGAAAATAGCACAGTATCTATGCAGCTCTAATCTGCCGGAGTCCAGTGTTGGCAGCTATGCCGCTTTGGAAAGCCAAATTGGACTGTAATCTTGACCCTGAGCCATATACAGGCCATGGGCAATCCCCAGATGAAATTCTTCTGGCTGCTGTCCATTCCGCAAGTGAACCATAAGTATGTTTATATCCAAAATCATGCATTTAATATTTTTGGCTCTTGTCAGAACCTGGGGCAGCTTGATATGAATCTGCTCCACTTATGAGTAGGTTCATGGAATTTTGGGCAGATATGATATAGGAGAACATGTTTTGTCACACCCTTCAAAATGAATCATCAGTGTATGATTGTTGCATGAACAACCAAGGATATATGCAGGAGTGAGTGGCAGGGGGAAGCTTGCTTTATAAAGGTGGTCTCTTTGCAATTCCCCAGGTAGTTGCACTTAGATGATCTAAAAAAAGTTAAAGGACATTGGAACTAGTTAAAACTTGAATAAGAGATCACCAGCAAATTCCAGAACGGTAGACTACACTGTGAAATTAAAAGAAGACAATGGAAAACAGTTATACATTGCTGCCAAGAAAACTACATGGATTACATGTTGCCAAGAAAATACCATCTAATTAATCAAAGCTTGGCTTCAGGAAGTCTTTATCTTCTGTCTCTGTACATCCAACTATGTCTTAAAACTTCCCATTAATATCTATTTGTCAAATTTTCTAAAGGAGAGTGGAAACATCCGTATTAATCATCCTGAAATTTTTGTCATAGGCCTAAATCAGCCTGCCATATAGCCATTATCATAATATCTTTGGTTATTAGAAGCCAATGGAAACTATATTTTAGACTCATATCTACCTTTGTGTGTTTCTGTGGTAACAGACAGAGTCTTTTAAACATGAGGTTCACTAGTAGTCAGAATATTCTCACAGAGCATTGTTTCTTTCCTTCTTTTCCCATTCTGCAGAATGAAGAACAGAGTGATGTCTGGTGGGGACATTCAGTATCATGAAGGTTTTAAGCCTCTTGTCACTCCAAGTAAGATTGCTGATAAGGAAGAAGATGTTACTTTGATTTTGAATGATTCCCATTTAAAATCAGATTCATTCCGAACATTTATCCTGTCTAATAGAATTCATGAAAATTGGATGTGACAAATGGGGAGATATGGCTCTAAAAAGATAAGGCATAGTCCATTAACTTCTGTAAAACTAAAGTACAAACATTCATGTTGAGTAAGATGGCAAATAACAATGACCTTTAAGACCACAATGCGGATCCTAGAGAACGCACTGCAAAGTGTTACTTTATCAGGAGGTGACTGTAATAAAAAATCTCAGAAACTCAGAAACCTCTAGTTTGTTTATTTCAAATTAAACATAGCTGGTTGCCAGGCAGTAGTGTATTAAAGGAAGAAAGTCACCTTTCCTGATCAAGAATTGCAGTCCTTCAAGCAAATAGGCAGAAGGGGAAGTTAAGATGCTCTTTTAAGGACTGGACTCATCAAGATTCCAGCCAGAGGAAATGACTGGGTATCTTTGAACCAGTTGTGCTATCTCAGCCTAGTCAACCCCATGGATTTATTGTGGCGTCCAATCAGTAGAGGAAGCACTACCTGTGTTTCCTTGAGTTCTTGGGGGGGGGGGGATTATAGATTTAATGTATAGTAACCAAACATACCTGCAAAGGTAGAGCAAGACTATTAGGTTTAATTTCTGATCACCTTAGACCAGGGATCCCCAACCCCTGGTCCATGGACTTTTACTGGGCTGCAGCATGCCAGAAACTGGGCCATGCAAACAAGCAAAGCCCCATCCATGGGATGCAGGAAGCATGAGCAACCATGTCCCCACCAGTCTGTGGAAAAACTTCTCTCCACAGAATTGGTCCCTGGTGCCTAAAATGTTGGGGGCTGCTGCCTTAGATCATAACTTTTTTTAAAAAAAAAATCAGAATAGGTCCTATCTTATTTTCTTCCCCTTTTAGAAAGACCATATGAGAGAATTCTGGTGGATGGTAGGCTACTCTATTTTGCACAATAAATCAGAAGTAAGAGATTGAAAAATAATGAAGAGGTCTCATAAGCCATTTTTTGGGAATGCTTTTATTTACGTTCCTACACTGAACAAGGGGTTGGATCCGAGTGTATTATTCTGTGAGAAGTATTGAAAGTAAAGGGTAAGGAGGTTAATAGAGAAAAACAAGGGGAAGAAAATGTTTACTAGCAGGAGAAAGAGAAAGAGGAAGGTTTGGAATACAGCTGGTAGAGAGCAGTCTTTCAAGAAACATGTCCACATTTTCAAACTTCACAAGCTTCTCAAACAATTAGAAATTTTGTTTTATATGTTCTTTGGCACAAGAATTATACTGACTTTTGATTGGTTCTATCACCATCCCCCAACTGGACCTGAAATTCTACCATAGCTTCATCTCCCTTTGACTTTGTTCAAAGAGTATTAGTGCAGTTCAGTGCGGTTTTATCCACAAAATGCGACACAAATATGCTAGAAAGAGCATTATAAGCCGCCCTGAGTCTCCGGAGAAGGGCGGCATATAAATTAAATTTTAAAAATAATAATAATAAATCTGAGAGCTCTCTATTCTGACCCTCTGATCCCATTAAATAGTGCTGGTGTTCACCATTATTTGTTGCCGTGATAACCACAGTTTTGGAATGATAGGAACTCATGTTTATATTTGACCATACAAAGTTTTAACCACTTGCATGCCCTCAATCATAGCCTTCAACTATTCAGAACTAAATTTTATTTGGTTATGAAAGATCATTTTGACCACCCTGGTCTCTGGTAGTTTGGGGGGGGGGGGAATCATGTTGTATGATTCGCATATCAAAGTCACGACAAAATGCAACATAGCTATATATGGTACATACATGAAAACTCATCACACCATTCTTCTTTGGAGTATGCAGCATTATATAAGGGTAGAAACGGAGCAAGAAATCATAAGATAAAGAAATTAGACATGGCATAAGAAAAAAAGAAAGGAAATATAGATGAATTTAGGTTTTACCAGCTTCATTCATTGCATCTATACTTATATCTTCTTATTCTTGCAAGCTATCTCTGAATCACTTGCCACATTTTAAATATACAATTTAAAAATGTAAACTTTGGGGGGCGGAGGGGCAAGAACAATAACATTTAAAAAAACTTAACAGGGCTTCAGTAAACACCCTAATCGTAGGTCTGAGAACAGCCAAATCTTAAAGAATTTTCCAGAGCCCCAGGAAAATGGGTGCCATCTATATCTTTGGAAGCCTGCTGTTCCAGAAGATATTTCCTCAGTCCCACAAGATGACAACATTTAATGGAGGGGATCTGGAACATGTCCACTCTGCTTGAATGTAGCATTGCTTCTATCCTATCCATGCATTGCATCATATATTACTTTTTGTTATTTAAACTTCTATCTTTCTCCTTCTGAGAAACTCATCAAGTCTATCCAACCATGACTTTCTCAGTCTTGCCTTCCTCTCTATTTGTTTAAGCAAATTAATCTTTATTTATTCTCTCTATACAACTGAAACAGCACCTTTATATATTTTGGGGGAAGGTGAAGGTTGCGCCAGTCACTCACTTCTGCTTTTAATCTATATTCATTCAGCACTCATTCAATTTTCTCTCTGCTTTTCTTGTTTTATCACGTGCTTTTCTTACTGTAAGTAGCCCATTCTTAATGCATTCAACTTACTTTTCTGTATTTCCCAATTTATTCAAATTTCATTTCACAGAACTTCTTTTTTAACATTATCAGAGCTTTAAGCCTGATCTTATAGAAAGATCTAAGATCTATAGCTTTTATAGACTGAAATGTAAATATGAGTATATGCAAATTTCTCTAGGCAATATAATACTGTATTACCCCTTTTGAACAGTGGATCCTGCTTCAATTTCTTGTTTTCAACACATTAATTTCAGCTGAACATTTTAACTTTTATATATTATGCTGGTTCATATTAGCTTTCTATTATCTCAGTAATATCAATGATTTTTTTTCTTTATCTGCATTCTAACCTCATGCTCCCAACTATTCATAATATATGTGCAATGAAGTGTATACAATATTACATTCTTAACATGTTTCTGTGAACTATAGTAAATCATGGTTCTAATAATATGTTTATTGGACTATTACAAGGGGTTTGGGACTCAAAGAATAATCAACAGTACACTTGCTGTCATGTAATTACAAATACGATGCCCTTTTCCTGCGCTAAAATTACATATTTTCAACTGATTTTAAGATGTACAAATTCATGAAATTGGGCATTCCTGAGTAGTGGATTTTTTTTCAGTCTCTGGCAAGGAAAGGCAGTCTCTGACAAATGAGCAGTAGCTCTGGGACCATCAGTAATTCATATCAAAAGGAGAATGTCCTTGAGCTGGCAACCAGGTTTTGGACCTTAAGTGGCACCTGCACTGACAACCTCAGTGCTAGGCTAGGTGAACCAGGAAATCATTGCAAAGAGGGTGACCACACAACATATATAAGCAACCTCATGTTGATTTCTGTAGGAGGAACTGAGGAGCAACATGAGAGACAGAACTTTAAACATAAGGACATAATACTACCAAGACCTGATGGCCTAGAGGTGGAGCTCTTGCCTCACAATCAGGAGGTTGTGAGTTCAATCCTAGGTAAAGGCAGATGTAAGGTCTCCTGCTAAGGCAGGGCATTGGACTCATTGACCTGCAAGGTCCCTTCCAACTCTGTTAATCTGTTAAATCTATAACATAATATAAATTATGAAGTAATAGAATAGATCCGTGATGGCGAACCTATGGCACGCGTGCCAGAGGTGGCACGCAGCACGCTCTCTGATGGCATGTGAGCCGTCACCCCAGTTCAGCTCTTCCTTGCATGCACGCACACCTCCCGCCGGCCAGCTGGTCTTTGGGTCTCTGCCACGGATGCGCAGGAAAGCGTTGTGCATGCAGGGCCCATGCATGCATGCGCGGGGTATGTGGGGGAGGCCACGTGTGCATGCACGGGGTGGGGGGCTCTTTGTGCATTCGGTCCGGAAAAGGTTACCCATCACTGGAATAGGTAATTGGATGCAAGCTATGAATACAGAAGTAAGAATTGAAATCATTCATAGGTAAGATACAATATGAGGGTTTAAAATAGAATGGCTGATGGGGAAACACAGGAAGTAAGGCAGAATCTATGGATAGGAAATAATACTATAGGAAATAAAACAAGATAGGCTTTACGGTAAAACATAATAACATATAGCAACAGATTCTTCGATAAAGGAATTATATTGCCTTTGGACTGGTTCTCAAACTATCCCCCAGTAGGACCTGAAATTTGCTGTTGCTAATAGTATACAACCACAGATTGTTCAGAGCCTCATCAAAAAATAGCATGAAATATGTTAGTCTGTGGGTGGAATGATGCAAAACCTGCCTTTCTAAAAATTAAAAACGTAAACTGCGACCTTGAGAGGAGGAAGCAGTTCTGTACTTGAAATTTGCAAAGATTAGTAATCACACAATCAGGAGGAAATAATGAAATGAATGAAGAATAACAAATGTGACTAAAAGAGAGGCACCACATTTTTTTTATCCTCAGTATATTAAGAAAAGTAACTATTCCAGATATTTTGTTGGGGTTTAGAGAGTCAATACCGAGTAGTTCTGGGTAGTATGTAAGTTTTTATTATTGTCGATTTTATTATTATTTTTCCAACGTAACTAAAGTGTCCTAAATAAATGGCAAGTCAAAAGATTTCAACACCAAGAGGCACTGTGGCAAGTTAAGATCACTGTTTCTCAGTCATGGCAGCTTTGTGAACTTCAACTCCCAGCATGCTGCTAGGGAATTCTGGGAGTGCCATGATTGAGAAACTGTTCTAAATGATAGAACTGGATGGTGTACTCTATAAATCCAATTTAAGAATGGCAGGAAGTTAATTTTACACCACTGCAAAATATGACTGCATATTGGCAGGGCCAGATTTTCCTATAGGCTAACTAGGCTTCAGCCTAGGGCCTCAAGATCAAGAGGGGCCTACATTCAAATTGTTAGCAAAATTAAAATTACACTATTCTAAAAACAGTGAACACTAAAACACTGAACCGAAAAAAAATGGGAGGTGAAAGGGCCTCATAAGTAGAATAGCCTAGGGCCTCTTTTCATCTAAATCCGGCCCTGCATATTGGACATCCACAAAGAAAGGAAGGAGATCTGAACCTTTTCCCAGGAACAGAAAACATGGAAAATCAGGAGGCATGATGATGAAATGCTCTATCTTGCAAAAAAGCATGTCTGTTTAGCTGGTTAGCACATACAAATCTGGAATAAATCTATATTGCACCATTTAATATAAACACAATGAGAAGAATGGATAAAGTTCCAAATATTTTACAATCATGAATTAGTAAAATGATAGCTAACTCAGAAAACATAGCTAGGACTTCAGCTAGCACCAACTATGTTACCTGGACTAGTAATGAAATGTCTGCAAGGAAACAAGTAGGTTCAGCGAGCACCAAGGACTGCACAGATCAGAAAACATATTTAAACAGTGGAATTATACTTACAGTTAAATGAACAAAGCAGTAAAATGTATAACAGAATTCAGAATTTAATACCTTATAATTCAGTAAAAAATATGTATTAGATATCAGTATAAATGATCAGTGAGACATAAAAGTACTATAAATTTTCACAGCAACAGATCAACAGAGTCAGCCATCTGGTACCTACATACATTAGTCTGAAAGGACATCTAGCGGTGAATAGTTATAATTGCAGTTGCATGGAGATACAGTATGTAAGCTCTGTGACTACATGTGAGTGATTAAGAGAAACACTCAAAACCATAATTGATTTATTACAGCAGATAACTTCCAGGGTGAAAAATATGGAATTGGTTGATATACATTACATAACAAAACAGGAAACGTCCTTTAAAAACAAATGGCAAGAGAAAAAGTTGGTCATATCTCCAGAGTATGAGGAAAAAATTAAAATTAAAATATGGAAATTACACTGCGAGCTATCCGGTGGTAAAACACATGATTATTAGCCAAACTGCTGGGTTTTTTTAGGTCATTTAGAGTTCCAGTATCTTGTGCAGCCCTAGAAACCTTGACATTACTGGGCCAGGTTCGGGTCTTAAATATCACCAAAATATCAGGGTATCAGTCTTACAAATGGTCAACAAGGTCATCCTAATCTTTGGAGAATGTTCCAGAAGGCAGGCGTTATGGCAAAAAAAGTCCCACTTCCAGGTTCCTGTCAGCTGACATTTCTTAAGGATACCAGCAACAAGGTTACAGTCATTAGTGGGAGGAGATGGGTGACAGGAACATGAGAAGTTTATAGTAATGCAATTTAGTAACTAGTTTGACAGTGCTGAGAGAATTATTTGTTTAGCAGAGTGATGGCGTTTGGGAAAAAACTGTTCATGCATCTAGTTGTTCTGGTGTGAAGTGCTCTATAGCGTCGTTTTGAGGGTAGGAGTTGAAACAATTTATGTCCAGGATGCGAGGGCTCTGTAAATATTTTCACAGCCCTCTTTTTGACTCGTGCAGTATACAGATCCTCAATAGAAGATAGGTTGGTAGTAATTGTTTTTTCTGCAGTTCTAATTATTCTCTGAAGTCTGTGTCTGTCTTGTTGGGTTGCGGAACCAAACCAGACAGTTATAGAGGTGCAGATGACAGACTCAATAATTCCTCCTTAGAACTGTATCAGCAGCTCCTTGAGCAGTTTGAGCTTTCTGAGAAAGAATGTTCATTATTGTGCTTTTTTGATGGTGTTTTTGATGTTGGGTGTTCATTTTAGATCGGGAGATATGGTAGAACCTAGAAATTTGAAGGTCTCTACTGTTGATATCAATCAATCATTTGCTTCAACATCTGGAATGGCCCATAAATGCCATCTACTGACTGTAAGTCACCTTTCTAACCCAACCTTTTGCAGAAAATGGAAAGTTGATTTTTTTTCTCGTAATAAAGCACTGGTGATATGAAAGCAGAAATCTCAGAAATAAATATATAAACAAATATGTACTGTTTTGTACGGAAATAAATCCCCAATTCAACATAAAAGCAGACATTAACTCCTATAATCAATATATTTAAAAATGATAAATGCTCATATTCATAAAGAATATGGTTGATGTTCCCTTTCCTTTCAGATCCATTGTATTTGTGGAAGCAAATGTTTTGATTAATTCTTTTTGTCCTTGTCCTTGCCCAAATTAAGTGTCAGTCCAATTATTCACAGTCCCAGAAAATTATACTTCTAGAGAACATCTCAGAACACCATCTGTTATGCACTGCGTCTTTTTCATGGGTATTCTAATTAACAAATTGAGCCATTTAATTGTTTTATTTAAGGCCACCAAAGAGAGAAAGAGCAGCCCATTTCTAATAAGACTATGGTTAATTTTCTTTTACAGTTTGAACCCATTAGCTAAAGACAATATGTTTACAAATATGAAGCAAAAAATCAATGTGGTCTGCATAATTAACTGTATAAATAATTTTGATTTTGCTCTAAATCTTAGGAACATATTAATTATATTTCACATAAACCTACATTCAAAGTAAGTAAGAGTGCATGAACTATAATCAACAATGTCTGTAGTTAAGGAATGAGGCATACATATATTGTTCTCTAAGATACTTTTGACCTAGTCATGGTGAATTAAAGGATAATTAAAATACTGTTATGTATTATAATAATCAAATAATTACCTCTGGGGAGAAATGTAAGGCTGTAGTAATCAATCTGATTATACAACAGCAATTTTCAAAAGTAAAAAACTTTGGAGTGCTTAGACATTAAAATCATGTCTCTCCTCAGAGATCAGACTTCACAGACTTTGTGAGAGTGAGGAGAATTCTGTAATAGAAGGGAGAGCAGGCCAGGTGCTTCAATACTTCACTAAATCCTTCCACAAAGTTTAGTCATATTTACTGAATGACTAACTTCATGTGTTTTTCTACCCCAACATAATCCTTGATGAGCCTGGGCCATGTTCAAGTGGCCAATAAATTCAGTATTTTATTTTGCAACTGAAGAATTTCAGTCAGTTTCATCTATTTGAAGGTATCATATGAATAATGAATAACTATCAATTATTCCTACTGATAAGGTATATGATAATCTTAGCAGTAGGGATAAATGATAGTTATATATTAACATAAATAATTGTCACCACAGAAGCTTAATTTGTTGAGAAACATTTATCTTTTCTAGAAACTTCTTTAGTCCCTCTTTTCTTTTTATCTCATCCAAAAGAGCTTGTGTTTTCTCTTATCTCTTCTTTTTGAGTTTAGTATTATATTTTATAAAGTAGACTCTTATGAAACTTTGCTTACTTCCCAAACTATTGTCCCAAGGGTGCTTTTTCAAAAGGCAACTGGACTTTGTTTTTCCTTGAAGATATTTCCCTTCTCATCCAAGAAGCTTCTTCAGTTCTGAAACAGAACTGAAAAAGCATCAGCACTGAAAAAGCTTCTTGGATGAGAAGGGAAACGTCTTCAAGGAAAAACAAAGTCCAGTTGCCTTTTGAAAAAGCACCTTTGGGACAACCATGACCTATTTGACTGAGAATCGCCATAGACATCCCAAACTATTCTTACATCTGCACCTTTATTGTGATTATTTTCAAAAACGTATTTTAATTTCTTTTTACAATTCCACCCATCCATCCCATTTTTTCTGTAACAGGATTTTTTAAAATCTCCATCTGAACAAACTGATTTACCTTTGAAAACCAAGTAAGTTTTATTTCACTTAAAAAATAACCACTATTGTCTGTAAAAACTAATCTGCTGAAGAGCCTGTGAGAATTGATTTCTTTTATCTATAGTTTGGTTTCAATAAAAGAGGAGACTGTCAAATCAACATCCAACATTCTTGGGAGATGCCCATTACAAATATTCTCTATTCATTTTCTTTTATTAACTAAAATATTGTTTTGTCTATGGGATAACTAAACCACAGCATAATATCAGTAGTAAGATAGACAGGCAGACACACACACACACACACATACACACAAACACAAACTAGTTTGTAAGATCAGAATCCATAGGCCTGTAAAAATGATAATGTTTTACAATGTGGCAAAAGGACAACATTAATTGCATGACTGGAGTGTAAAACAGTGTTCTTCAATATGTGTTTTAAGGAATATGAATGTGACACTTCAATTCTTTAAAGGAGGTAAGCATTATTCCAAAGATGCTTTTTCAAAAGGCAACTGGGCTTTGTTTTTCCTTGAAGACATTTCACTTCTTATCCAGGAAGTTTCTTCAGTTCTTTATTCGAGAAGCAAAATGCCTTGAAGGAAAAACAAAGTCCAGTTGCCTTTTGAAAAAGCACCTTGGAACAATCACAAAGCGGGTGACTGAGAATCTCCATAGATACTGAGCTACGCATTACTTCCCCTTTCAGCTATCCTTTCAGATACCCTTTCAGCTATCCTTTGTAGCTGCCACCTCAACCCAGGGAAAGATGCAGCTGCTTTAAAGCAGATATTATGCTTGTATTCCTGCATGATGCAAAGAATCCTTTTGATATAGAATATAAAGCACTATGTGGCCTTGCTGGATAGTAATCATATTATCTATGTTTAATTTCAATTAAGTAAACACATAATTAACCTTTTATCAGGATACACGTGTTCTGTTTCTAAATTCAGTCTTCAGTAATCCATTCATAGGCTCTCATGCCCCTCTAGGAGTCTGAATCCGAAGGGGAAGATGAACAGCTGACAGAGAGAGAGTGGCTCCCTTGGCTGTGGAAGAAACTGGAGAAGGGCAAAGTCAGGCTGGGCAGAACAGGGGAGAGGTAGAATAAGGAAGAGGGGGTTCAGATCAGAGGTGGGTTCTACTTACCTTTACTACCAGTTTGCAATGGGGCCCCACGCGCATGCACAGAAGCCTCCTGATGATGTCTGGGTCAGTGGGTGGAGCCTCCCGCCAGTTTTACTACCAGTTCTTGCCAACTGGTCCGAACCCGGGGCAACCCATCACTGGTTCAGATGAAGAACAAGGCCTACCCCCTCCTCATCCTAGGCAGCTTAGGGAAGAACGGAGAAGAGAGCAACATGGGTTGCGTGACTTTTGAGGGAGGAAAGGGCCCTGATTCCCTTCACAAGACACACCTGCTGATGAAGTTTAAAGGAGAGCCGGTTGTTGGTAACAAACGCTGAGTTCATGTGTTCGCTGTTTATCTGAGCTCCTGGCATCCTCCCAACTGGTTTGATTTAGTGCTGTGCTACTTCACTTCTGGAACTCCTTTTCTTGCTGCACCTACCAGACTAATTACCTTATCTTGCCTTGTTGAGTTTATAGTTGGAAGCTTTCTGCTTACAATGCTTGGGACTGACATTGGAAGGGGAAGAAGACTTGATCTTAGGGAAAATTATTGAATATGCAGAAGCCGATAGGCTAACAAGAACTTTGAGAGATCAAAAAGAATCCGCATATTTTCAATGTTGAGACCAATGGTATACTTGGCTAAATACTAGAATAAAAAGAGGATAAGGTTAGCATAGCTTTTATTTCTTATTTGTATATTTGGACTGAAGATCATGTTTTGAGTAAGGTTCTCACCACAATCTATATGTTGTTATATATTTTATTTGCAAAGAAATAAGTAAAACAATTTTAAAAATTAAAAAAAAAACATAGGCTATGGTGACCTTTGGTCTGGAAATAGTTTTGTGTGCTACATATAGACATATGAAAATAAAATCATATAATCTAAAAACAATGAAATAACCATAAAAGTTTACAGGAAAATCTTTTTATTATACAACTGCTCATGGAACATGAATGAATAATAAAACATTATTAAAGAAACCAAAACCCAAAGGTGGAAATATATGTACAGTGGTGCTTCAAAGCTTGTGAATCCTTTTGAATTTTCAGCATTTCAGCATAAATATGACCTAAAATGTGATCTGTTCTCCACACAAATTCTAAGACTAGATAAAGATAAAATAACTGGCAAACATATGAACTCATATAATGAGATAAAATAAAAACAATAACGGTTTTAAATAGCAATAGGAATTAACTATATTAATAATGTCAAAAAAAGTATTTATGAGAGCTAATAAGTGTGATTGTGTGATTGGGTTTAACAATCACTTATTTGTGATTGTTAAACCCAAATGTAACAGCAAAACATGAAAACATAGTATTCCACAATTGAATATATCTAACAAGCAGACTGTGTTGGCACCATCCTATCCTGTGCCTCCTTCTAGAGCGAAGACTCTATATTTGAGATCAGAGAAACACAGCTTGAGTCATTCTGAGGGCAGCACCAAGGAGACCCCAATCCAACAGTACTGAAGTGAGAATAATCATCATCTTTGTTTTCAGCACTACAGTTCTATTTACCAATTAAAGGAAAACACTGCATTCTTTGTTTTCTCGTCTAACAGATGGGAAAGCAAATGGAAGAAGAAAGTTACCAGGGGGCCAAAGGCTTACTTTTTTTGCCTTTTGGGAATTTGGAAGTTTTAATGTTTGGAAATCTTAAACTTTTTAAGAAGAGATTGGACAACCATTTGACTGAAAAGGTATTAGGGTTTACTGCTTGAACAAGGGGTTAGATTAGAAGGCCTTCAAAGTACTTTCCAATTCTGTTTTTCTGTAATGTATGCAGATTCACCACTTACAATTCCATACAATGGGAAATGTCTCAATATCGCATGTGTTTTAAGGCCTCAGTGGATACCTTAAGTATGTGAAATGCTTGAAAAGCTCATTTTGTTCTCCGTTTACTTAAGCATTCCAGAAGTAGAAGATGAGGACAAAACTACTAGCTATATCTATTTAGAGGGTTGAGGACAAGGGGAATGGGACAACTTGGTTTAGCCAACGTGCTGTAGCCAATTCACCACGGCCAACTTGCTGTGACCAACTTGCCATGGGACAACTCGCTGCAGGACAGTTTAATAATTCTATTTAATTATTCAAAATAAATAAAAAATATTTTAATTTTTATTTTACTCTGTCCATCCTTTTGCATCCTTTCTTTAATGATTCTATTCCACCATTTCTTTTGTCCCACACCAAGTTGTCCTGTGGTGAGATGGCTGGGGCAAGTTGTCTTGCAGCGAGTTGGCTGTGGTTAGGGTTAGGATTAAGGTTAGTGGTAATTGACTATGGTGAGTTAGCTATAGTGAGTTGGCCATGGAAAGTTGGCCATGGTGAGTTGGCTGTGACGAATTGTCATAGATCCAGGGCAATGAGCAGGGGTGAAATCCAGCAGGTTCCCTACAGGTTCTGGAGAACTGGTAGCAGAATTTGAGTAGTTAAAGAACCAGAAAATATCACCTCTGGCTGGCCCCAGAGCGGGTGGGAATGGAGATTTAGCAATATCCTTCCCCCAGTAATGGGGAGGGAATGGGGATTTTGCAGTATCCTTCCCCTGGAGTGGGGTAGGAATGGAGATTTTGCAGTATCCTTCACCTGCCATACCCACCAAGCCACACCATGCCCACCAAGTCACGTCCACAGAACCAGTAGTAAAAAAAAAAAAGGATTTCACCACTGGCAAGGAGGTTCTGAATCTGCAAAAGAGCTACATGTGGTCATGGGCATCCTTTTTGCATATCCATTTTAAGATAATTTACAGCCTACAGCCTTTAAGATAATTTACAGATCACATTCAAACATATGTTGCAGTGCATATGTCCAGATTTTCCAGTTATGGAAATCCTGAATCATGTGCCAGAATAAGAAGGAATGAAAGGAAAAGTATTTTTGTTTTTTTTAAAAAGAGTTCAAATTAGACTTTAATGAAATGTCTTTAAATATAGTGAAGGGAAAAATCAAGCAGAGGCATTAAACTCTGTATCTGCATCCCCACAAGCAATTATACACATATACCATCATTTTTTCAGTATAAATCAGTGTGGCATTCAATTTAAATCAACATAATTGCATCAAAGACAGAAAATTACAGCCTCTTAAAATGCCAGTATATTATCATCATGTGTTCTGCAACATGATTGCAGGGCATAACTGAAAAACATTGCCCTTATGTGCAACTAGAAAAGAATGTGATAAGTGTATCATCGTTTATGTACACCTAAGTCTGCAGCCTGGATTCCAGATCCTGATCGCCCAGTTAGTTTTGCTTTTCTACACCTTATCAACCACAGCCAACTGTTGGAAATTCAGCTGAAAAAGTTTACGAGTATTAATACAATGGAATCTCATTTTAATAGACTAATTTAGAGAATGCATTCATTACAATGGAGGGTATATCAATGACATGGTTGAAGTTATTTGTGTCATAACATCACTATGCCAATAATGCAATCTTGGTTTAGTTTGCGCAAAGGATCTGTAAAAACATAAAAACTTTCACTGTATTTATATATATAAAAGCAAAAACCACTCATGCATTAATCATGAAATCTCCAGAACTGTAAAGCCTACAAACTTGAAATTTGCCACGTATGTTCCTCTTGGCTTCTAGGTGCTCACTAAGAAAGGGTTTTTCGAAATGAGCATCAGAGCATTAGTATTTCCTATATTATTATTAGCACACTCTGATGCTAAGGAGTTCTACTTCCTCTCTCCACCTCAAAAGAAATGTTCCAAATGCAAAACACAAGCAGAGGAGTTTCAGTTTCAGTTTTACCTTCACAGCAGGAAGCAACTTTACTACAGAACAGTTGAGCTAAGCCACGCCCAGCCTCCTTTCTGTCTCCTTCTTACTCACAAAGCAAATACTGTTTGAGTTTCCAAAGACCCACAACACTCTCACACACTGACAGGATGCTAGCCAGATGAATATTGATGGATGCTGCAGGCTGGGAATTCTACTTCCCCTCCCCCTCTGTTCCAATTGCCAATTGCATTATATTAACACACTTTGATGCTACAGAGTTACACATTCTACATTAAATTTCAAGTGTCAATTTATCAAGTCCAAGCACATAATTTTGTAGCGAAGCATGGGCGTCCAGCTAGTCTATTTTATATGCACTTTGATTTTTAACCCTCTGTATCCGAAAAGAGAGTTTTGCATTTTGCATATTTAGCTTACAATATACAAATTTCTTTATATTTTTAAATTTTCAGACTAAAAATTGATATATTTCATCTCAAAAATCCAACAGACTGAAATTTTCATTTATAGAAATAATGATGATGATGATGATGATGATGAGACAGTCGACCACCTGATCAGCGGGGGCAGCAAAATTTCACAAACTGACTACAACGCCATGACTGCGTTGCTAAGATCATTTACTGGAAATTGTGCCAGAAGTTTGGATCTGAGTACAGCAAAAACCACTGGAAACATCAAGTTGAGAAAGTTTTAGAGAATGAAAAACTCAAGATCTTGTGGGACTTTAGGATTCAGACTGACAGGTACTTGGTCCACTTTTCAACAATAGTTGAAAATAAAAAAGCACGGTTCATTGACATTACAATACCTGGTGATGCACGGATTGAAGATAAGCAGCAAGAAAAAATTACAAAGTACTGAGACTTGCAAATTGAAGTTGAGCGACTGTGGAAAAAGAAATCGTATGTTGTCCCGATTGTAATTGGAGCCCTTAGAGCAATACCCAAAGGGCTACCCGTTATTTAGAAATTCTAAATTTACCGGACTTGAACATTTTGACTCTACAAAAAACCACCTTACTCGGAACAGCTTACATCCTCCGATGATACCTTAACAGTTCCTAGGTCCTTGGTTAGGACTCGAGCCGCTGAGCTATTAACCAGCCTCAAAGGCTGTGAATCTCACTAAAGAGTAACCGATAATAATAATAATAATAATAGTAATGAAAAGCAAGAGTATTTCTTTTCTCTTAATGTAAAACTTCTCAAATCCTCTAGATGGTGTAGCTATCTGCCTTCAATATGAAAGTCAGGTAGAAACATTTAAAAGGCAAGAAAGATGATAGGCTTCATTTTCTACATCTGGAAAGAAAAGATGGATGGTAGACTGGTGATGACAGCTGCCAAGAACGTTTTTCAATATTTCTTATAGGGCTGATAGGATTTGTGACTTTTAATGGGACAAGGCTGAGCTGTTCTGCTTTAGCCAAATGACAAGTTCAACATCCTGCTGCATTTAATAAAATGAAGAGTTAAACTGGGATTATAATCAGGACAAAGCAACTAGACACAAGAGTGGCCCTCATTTGCTATCATCCTAACTAATAAAAGTAGCCTGAAAGTTGAAGACGGGGGAATTTTGGAAGGGAGAAGGAAGAAGCGAGTCAGTAAATCAACAAGGAGGAAAAGTGACACTTAAAATACCTTCTAGTTCCATCATTTTATTATCCTATTCTTTTAGCAATCTGTACACAAATCTTAAGGGACACTGTGGCTCAGTGGCTAAGACGCTGAGCTTGTCAATTGAAAGGTCGGCAGTTCAGCGGTTCAAATCCCTAGTGCCGTGTAATGGGGGTGAGCTCCCATTAGTTGTCCCAGCTTCTGCCAACCTAGCAGTTCAAAAGCACATAAAATGTAAGTAGAAAAATAGGGACCACCTTTGGTGGGAAGGTAACAGCGTTCCGTGCACCTTTGGTGATTAGTCATGCTGGCCACGACCACAGAAATGTCTTCGGACAGTGCTGGCTCTTCGGCTTTGAAATGGAGATGAGCACTGCCCCCTAGAGTCGGGAACAACTAGCACATATGTGCGTGGGGAACCTTTACCTTTATCTTTACACAAATCTTACAGTTTTTATTACAATCTTTTCTGACTGCCAGGTAGCTGTCTGGGTAAACTGTCTGGGCATACAGTTTTCCTTGCAAGATTTTCAGAAATGGTTTGCCATTGTCTCCTTCCTATGACTGCTCACCTAGCTGGCTTTATGCCTAAAGTGGGACTAGAACTCACAGTCTCCCATTTTCTAGCCTGGTGCCTAGACTACTAGACCAAACTGTTTCTTTCTCTCTCTCTCTCTCTCTCTCTCTCTCTCTCTCTCTCTCTCTCTCTCTCTCTCTCTCTCTCTCTCTCTCTCTCTCTCTCAGAAATGGTCAAGAGCAAACAAACAGGAAACAAGCAAACAAACATTTCTTAAGATTACTAAGAGGCATTTTTCGCATTAAACAGTTTGTTTAAAAACATTTTGTTTAAATTTGAAAATATAATTGCAGCTTTAAAAACATTTTTAAAATTATTATTAAACTTGAAAAAAGAACAGTAACTTTATGTCTTGTGGAATGATAGGATTAGTGTTGTCAACCATCAAAGTTTTTTTCTTTATTTCTGAATGCATATTTGATACCATATATTCAAAATAATGAATGCTTTTATCTTGGAAGCAGTTACCTTACCTTATACAGCATGCATAAACAGTTCAATTTTATTTAAGGAAAAACTAAACCATTTTTAAACAATGCAAATCTATAACAGGGAAGTTGAACATTCAAAATGGGAAAGGCATAATTACGAAGACACCATTTATTTAAAGGATTTGTTTTGTCCACTGAATTTGCATTCATGATTTATACAGTACTCTCCTTAAAGCTCAGAAGAGAAACAAATGAATTGATATAGAGTTTTGCTTTATACAGCATCTTATCCACGACACTGATGACAAAGTAAAGTGACTAGGGGAAAGCAAAAGTGAAGTAGTGGAACAGCTCTGTTGTAGGGACTAAAAGCTGCAGAATAGAAAAGATAGTAATGTCAACGTGCCCTTAGTTTCCTTCTATGCCAAATCTGTTTTGCTTGTAAAATTGAAGGACAATGTGTTTTTCATTATTCGGTAAGTTTCTCTGGAAACTAATCAAGCTGAAGAATAAACACTGGATTCTGTGAGTAAAAAACAATACAATTACAGGAACTCCTATCTTGTACCCACTAAAATGCAAATTATGGACTCTGGTCTTTCCATACTGCAGCCTTAAGCTCTTTTCTGGCAATCCTTGTGCTATCTTGACTGTAAAATGGTTTAGGAAAATCCTGTCAAACAGAGACACTTTGGCAATAGTTTATTCCCATCACTTTCTTTCCTATGGCTTTACCTGGACATACGTGTCTACGTGTGTCTGTGCGTCTGTGCCTATGTACATGGGTCTGTATGTGCTTTCAAGTCAGTGTTAACAAATCCCTTCAGTTTTATTGCTAAATTTTCAGAAATGGTTTGCCAGTTTCTAGTTTTTAGGGCTCAGAAAGAGACTGGCCCAGGATCACCTAGCTGGCTTTGTGCCTAAGGACTAGAACTCACAGTCTCCCAGTTTCTACCCTACTACCTTCAACACTACACCAAACTGACTGTCATCTCGCCATCCTCCCCCCTCCCTCTCTCTCCCTCCCTCTCTCTCATCACAACTTTCTAATTACAATGCTATTATTATAAACATTGTGCTATTTTGCATTCCTGATAAGCATTAGTTTTTCTGAATTTAAGAATACTTTGAGTTTGACTTTATTTATTTATACATTTATTTGATTAGATTTAGATGCCACTCATCTCCAAATGCAACTCTGGCCAAATCACAATTTAAAATAAAACAATAACATACACAATATAAGATTAAATATACCAAGATCAGCATCTGTCCGGACAATGCAGTATATGTACAAAATATATCTAACAAGGGACCACATATTTCCAAAAATGGGACATCAAAGTATGAAAAACTTAATTTTTCATACATTTCCTAGGCACTCTATGCAATGCCAAAAGGGAAAACAGTAAAGTATAAAATATTCCTGCTAAATTGCCTAATAATTTAGGCATTGGGAGCCTCCAACAAGGAGCCTTGGTGGAGCAGCGGACTAAAGTGCTGTTAAATAGCACTTAGCTGCCAGCTGCCTGAAATTACCGCAAGTTCGAATCCCACTAGGCTCAAGGTTGACTCAGCCGTCCATCCTTCCAAGGTAGGTAAAATGAAGACCTGGATTGTGGGGGCAATAAGCTGACTTTGTATATATATTACAAATCCGATGTATGTGGTGGGGCACATACCCCAAAGACAAAATTGAGTTAGAAAATCAAGGAGTATATGAAATCCCATGCACCGTCTGCCCCACCACATACATCGGACAAACAAACAGAAGAATAAGTGCACGCACTGAAGAACACAAAAACTCAGTCAAAAAAGAGGAACCAACTTCTTCCCTGGTCCAACACTTCAAAGCCACAGGACATGAAATTGACTTTAAAAAGACCAGAACTATCACCAAAACTGAACACTTTAATGACAGAATAATCAGAGAAGCCATCGAGATAGAAAAACGCCCACACAGCATGAACAAACGAGACGATACCTTCCGCCTGCCAGCCATTTGGAAACCCGCCCTTATTGACAAACGAGTCCCCAACATGATGAATGACACCAGACCCACACTCACAAGAGCCACACAGGATGTCACCACCACACATCCACGCAGAAAGCAGACTCAAACCCACACTGATAATGAGGCACGACCAAGGACCAGAAGCCAGACCGCAGCTGCATCATTAGCCACTTTTAACCCCTCCAATCCATACATGAATCAGACCAACACCCTCCATGAAAAGCCCTCAAGACCACAAACCCGAACACACCCCCAGCCAATCAGAGCACAACCAACCCCCCATCCAATCAGAGCACAGCCAAGCCCCCTACCAATCAGAACACACCTCCACCCAATCAGAACGCAGACAAGCTCCCACCCAATCAGCTCACACCCCCACTAGTAGTTAAAAGGAAGGGTCAGCTGCAATCTCACATTGCTCCTGGAAGAACGAAGCCGAGAACACCAGCCTGAAGATGACGAATGAGACTTCGTCGAAACGTCGCCAAGATACTTCCAATTCTACGCGGGAGAAGACCCGAATAACCAAAGACCTACATACAAACACCCGCGAAAACCTCAGAAAACATATATATATATATATGTATATATGTATGTATGTATGTATGTATGTATATATATATATATATATATATATATATATATATATATATATATATATATATATATATATATATAAATTTTATATATAAAATTTCATTTTCGTAGGTCTTTATGTGTATATTTCTTTATGCCAAGGATTTTCCTACGAATATCAAGATGTTTCATGGCCTAATTTTCAGTGAAATCTCCATTCACTAATTTTTAGACCTTCTTAAACATTCCAGCAGCTATCATGCTAACTGTTTATAAATAAAATAATAAATATTTGACTGTTACAGGGCAGAATTAAGAAAAGTGGGTGTGGTTGGCTGAAGAAATCAAATAAGATGGAAATAGATCTATACCAGTCTCCCTCTTAAATTCAAACAGTTAGCATGATAGCTGCTGGAATGTTTAAGAAGGTCTAAAAACTAGTGAATGGAGATTTCACTGAAAATTAGGCCATGAAACATCTTGATATACGTAGGAAAATCCCTGGCATAAAGAAATATACATACATACATACATACATACATACATACATACATACATACATACAAACATACATACAAACATACATACATAAGAACACCACTTTGGGGGGGGGGGCAAAAGCCCTACTAAGCAGGTATATACAAAAGTAATGAAGGCTATTGCTTAACACATTGTAAGTCGCCCTGAGTCTCCAGAGAAGGGTGGCATATAAATCAAACCAATAAATTAAATAAAAATAAAATGTCATTCTAGCCTTCCTTATTGCAAGTCCTATACTTTATTTTGCATTTCTTCTTTCATTTTCATATATAGTACTGTATGCCTTTTCAATAACCTAATCCTAACCTTAACCCTATCCCTAACCCTAATCCTTTCATGACTCTCTTTTCATACTTTGCCTAAATAGTTTTTGTCATTCTGCATAATGCCTATATATTATATACAATGCCTGGGGAAAGCATATAGCATATTAAAGTAGTACAGACATTTCATACTTTGCCTAAAAAGTCACACATTCTAAAGATTTCTTAAGCATTCTATACAATGCCAGCTTTTCACACATTGCCAGTAACAGATAAATATGGATATTAAAATTTTAACATCTCAGTATTTTTTTCCCTCTTAGCTGTGGTGTGACAGTCTTGGCTGTAATTTGAATAGGATCTGAATATTTATATTGGTAAAATTACTGTTTTAAAACAGAGCTTCATAATCTATTTCATTTCAAACCTCATGAATACTTTTCTTCCTAAAGAAAACATCTTAGATAAATTTATTACTTCAAAAGTTATTGTAAGTTATATACCTATT
The DNA here is from genome assembly GCA_030761175.1 of Masticophis lateralis. Taxonomy (NCBI): domain Eukaryota; kingdom Metazoa; phylum Chordata; class Lepidosauria; order Squamata; family Colubridae; genus Masticophis; species Masticophis lateralis. The sequence goes on from JAUDYJ010000005.1 coordinate 26,735,985, forward strand.
AATATAAATGCTAGAAATGTAATGTTGAGCTTTAATCCTTTATTTATTTAAAAATATTTTGGTAATATTTTGAAACACAAGAGTGCATTAGCAATAGTCTCATAGTCAGACCAATCAAATAGGAAGTTGGCCCTAAAGCTATAACATGGCAACAAACTAAATGCTTGAGGTTAAATTAAATTATTTATTCAACCCTTCTGTTATAATACAACCCTCCCCTTACAATTCCCTGAGATAGATAAAGAATATATAGAACATCTGATCTTAGTTTTTTCCACTTTAGGCAGGGGAGCAATTAGATAGTTTGCCTTTCAGAGAACTAGGTAGAAAGAAATCAAATAAGCAAACAGAGTCAGGGTGAAAGCAATATTTTAATTAATTAAAATTATTTAAGTTAATTTTATCTAATTTCTACAATTTTTATGGTAAAATGGTTACTTTACACGCATGTGATATTTCCTGCTTTCTATCACAATACATACAATGCCCTTAAGGACTCCATCCAAGGTTTTGAGGGAGGTTATATATAAAACCTTGGGGTTGTATACACTCCTGATTTAAGCAATTCCTACCTCCTATTTGGAAAGTATGCAGATGCTAAATCAAAACAGATGGGATAAATATTTCTTTTGACTTCAGTGGAAAGTTTCATCTACAATTGGTGCAGACAGCAAATTCTTTACTTCACGAGAAATAAAACTTACTACATGCCTAAGTCTATTGTCTTGAACAGGTCCCGTTCCTTGATTGGTTATGTGCACCTGTGATTCTTTGATGTCATCCCTGGTTGAAACCTGAGCCAATCTATTTCCAGTTTATCCGTGGGCATTTGAAGCCACTGTGAAGCTAGTTTATTTCTAAGGTGCTGCACATTTTGAAGCATGTAGTCATGCTGTTTTCCTAATTGTGGGGAAAAAAATCACTGACTATCTTCTGGGCTGCAACCATTTAAAGCAGGTCTTTCTGAAGGAAATGTGGCTGGAAGGCTTTTCAGTTGCTTCTCCAATCTTGGGATTTTATTATTTTTATTTTATTTTATTTTGCAGACAATCAGATCAAGCAATCTCCACCCAAACTTCAAACAAACTGCAATTAATATATTTTAGTTTTGGTTAATGTGGAGAGGGGTGAGTGTTTTTATAGTTATTGCAGTATTTTAGGGTAAAACAATTATTTTTGCTTTTTTATTTCAAGATTTTTTTTGTTGGCAGAAATTAAGATGATTGTAGACTGTCTTTAACTATTTTAGCAATTATAACATTATGGAATGAATCTCACTGGGATTTAGGAATAATAAATCATACTCTGCACTGTACCATATAAACCATATATACTTTTTACTTTATGCAGGTGTCCAGTCTGTAGGGTGAAAGTCCAAAGTATTTTTTTTAAAAAAAATAATTTATATGCTGCCCTTCTCCAGAGACTCAGGGTGGCTTACAATGAGTTAAGCAATAGCCTTCATACTTTTGTATATACCTGCTTAGTAGGTATAGAACACCCCCTAAGCGGTGTTCTTTTTATACAAAGTCAGCTTATTGCCCCCACAATCTGGGTCCTCATTTTACCTATCTTGAAAGGATGGAAGGCTGAGTCAACCTTGAGCCTGGTGAGATTTGAACTTGCAGTAATTGTAGGCAGCTGGTGTCACTTGACACCACTTAAGCTGCTTAAGCTGCTTAAGTAAGATGGAAAGACTTTGTATACAAACCTCACTGCCAATTTACCTACTTTTTTCTAAAAGGTTTTGCTTCTTTATGAACTTTGGTGCTGGAGAAGACTCCTGAGAATAACATGGACATCTAAGAAAGCAAACACATTCCTCATCAAACAATCCATCCAGAATTCTCACTTGAGACACAAAAGAATGGGTTCAGCATATCCTACTTCAGACACATTATGTGAAGACTTAACTTTATGGAGAAGGCTCTGATTTTGAGAAATGTGGCAGGAAAGAGAAGAGGATGACCAGGAGGAGGGTGGAAAGATTCAGTTACAATGATGATGAGTGCACCATTGGAAGATCTGAATGACCAAGGCTAAGCAAAGATTGTCATGGAGTAAATGTATCTATTGATAATAATTTGATGGCACATCAACCTTTAAACTTTATAATTGTTTGGCTGGATTGGGTTCAGAATTTAGTATAATTAAATATTTTGCTATCCACCTGTTCAGAGTGGTTGGAACTAAAACTGTCAGATCTGAGCAGAAAAATCCTGATGACCATTACATGGCAGATGTAGATGAGGTACAGAAAACTCCAGCTCTCCTCTGCTAATTGTCAGTCTAGATCTCATGGGAACAAGTGGGAACAGTTGTGTTTAGGAAACAAACCAAGAAATAAATAGGGGTTAATTTCTTTCAAAATGCTAAAATACAGTATCTTATGCAGGGTGTAGCTATTGGTTTCACTTATCTAAAATATATATTGGGTTTATGATCTACACATAAATAAAATTACTACCATGCTTTGTTCTCAAGTTTTTATCTGATCAGCTTTATTGTTGCAGCCTTTAAACTTCTGTATCATGTAAAGTTTGCTCAGTTCTTAACTCACTGGCTTTAGGGCCCTTGACACATATTCTTTGCATTTACTTGTAATTGGTGCATCAATATGAGATTCTTTGCATAATCCAAGCCACTTATTGCTTCAGGATTTCTCTTTACTGGGAAGAGGTGGAACATGTTTTAGATTATACTCCAGCCTTGGCAACTTTAAGACCTGTGGACTTCAACTCCCAGAACTCCTCAGCCAGATTTCCTGTTTTAGATCATTTAAAAAGAGTTAAGTGATATCAGTACCAAGGATCACCACTTTTATAAGATTTGTTTCTAGCTGGCTTTGATCAGGCAAGATGTACATGCTATAAAACCATTTTCAGATACAGCATAGTAAAGTCACTGAAGGCATAACTCTCCTATTGAAAACATGGCCTAGGCCTGGGGTATTTGGCAGAACACCTGCGGCCAGCAATAGCTCCCCATCGCCCAGTCTGCTCACTTGCTCACAGGGCCTATTTGGGGTCCTGTCGGCCAGGCAATGTCGGCTGACGGCCCTAGAGAGCGAGCCTTCTCTGTAGGCGTACCTACCCTCTGGAATCAGCTCCCCTTGGAGCTCCGGGTAGGCTCTGACCTTCGCTCCTTCTGCCATGACCTTAAAACATGGTTGTTTCGCCAGGTTGGCCTGGACTGAATGGGGTTTTATTGGGAATTTTAGTTTTTATTGTCTGAATTTTAATCTGGACTGGTGTTATTGTTGTGAGCCACCCTGAGTCCTCGCAGAGAAAGGGCAGCATATAAGTCCGATTATAAACAAACAAACAAACAAACAAACAAACAAACAAAACAGCAAAACAGTTGCAACAGAAGGACATGACGATCATATTTCCATTGAAAAGAAATCAAAGTCCAGTAACACAATGAGTATGAATCATACTCCAAAGAGAGAACAGGTTTGGCAATAATGTTGCTATGCAAACCTCTGAATATCTTTCATTTTAATTTACCTTCTGTAACAATGGGCATGAACTTCACTTTACTGCTCTGTGATATACATGTTTTACCATGTGAAAATGAATATATTTTTTTTAAACAAATGGAAATTGAATCCAGTTGGTCTTTTTAATTTAACTACACAGTTACTCAGGATCAAAGTTTGAAAGAATAAATACCTCTATGAAGGGTGGCCCTTTTGGCACTCCGGTTTGTGTTGCTTTCATGCCACTGAAATGTACTGAACTTTCTTTATGAATCTTATTTCACAGCCATTTCTGTTAGCTGCCAATTCTTTATCCACAGATTTCAAAGTAACACTGTATTATTCAAGAGCAGGGATACAAAGCCTGATATCAAGGCTTCACTCCTTGAAAACTATAGGAATGGTTCCCACAGTTTTTTCAGAAGTTCTCACCAAATTCAGATTTTAATGTGAAAGAAGTAATGGAGTCATTTAAATTATTTATTTGGTGGAGATAATGAACCTCTTTACTGGAGGTTCCTGAAGTGTCTATAATCACCACGAATGAAAAACAATTTGAAATTTTTTTCTTCCTTTCGAGGTAGGGAAAATAAAATAATACAAGTTTTAAGCTTAACACTGTCTAAAGAACAGCAAAAAAGAAATCCCACAGATTTTCCAGCAACCCTCTCTCCCTACTCCATTTATTTCTGTGAACCTACTATCACTCAACATACTCTGGGCATAGTGACCCCCTTGCAAAAATGTTGGTTTCCATCCAGCCAAATGTTGCCTATTTGTAGTGGCATGTGACGAGAGGGAAGAACCAAAATCAGGGAAATGATCAGATAAGAGGCATCTTGGACCACAGCAGGAATGTGGATGTAGCAAATGTCTTAGAAGGGCCTCTCCCTATTTTCGTGGTTCATAAAATGATAATGAGGGAGAAATATATTGTCAGGATTTCAACATTCTGTTATTGTAACCTTACAGTAAGTAGAATTAGTTCATCTGGGTGTGCTTCCTGTCTCGCAGAGCTAACATTGCTTGCTCTAAGGTGCCTTAGGGGAAATGGCAAGCACTGGAAAAGGAAGTGATTACTACGGAATTAGACCATAGAGGCACACATGAACAGGTTAATATAAACGCATAAATAACACTCTTTGATTTTAGTGTTGGATTTATGGGAACAATTTCAAGCCTGATGGAATATTCAACAAATAGATAAACAAATAGATTTGGATAGATAGATATCTATCCAAATGCATTTCTGTAAGCTATTTCCTGCTATTTCTGAATATGGTGAAATACATAAGATGATATGAGCAATTTTAAACATGCTACAGTAGTTGGAGTTGCTAAAGAAGCAGGATAGAAAAACTACCTTTGAATTTTATTTATTAAATTTATATGCCATCGCTTCAAGAATCCCTTTTTTTCACTTCCCAATTAAATTTTTCATGTTGGAAAAGACTCCTTAGAATATTGTGGTTAGCCAAGAAAATGAACAAATTGATGATCAAATAAGCAAGAGTTCTTACTTGATGGCTCAAATTATGACAAATTATGTGAAAACCTGAGTCTATAATGCTGCAAAAGCTAGAAAGAAAGAGAAGATGAACAGGAATACAGTGATTGGACTTGGTTACAAAGGTGATGAGTATAGCATTAGAAGACATTGGAAATAGATCCTTCTGGAGAAAAATCTATCTTTGTGATCACTGAGCATTAATACTGACTTGATTTCATGTAATCAGTCAGCAGTAGTTTCTATTTTGTTCTGAATTTTATCATAAGTCATGAGCATGAAGACTTTCAAATAAGTCCCATTTTTATTTTCAGTGTGTGAATATCTCGTGTAAGCAGCAGATCTTTACTTTGAGGATGAGTCTCCCAGAAGCAGGGCAGATGGATCTTTTTGGCTAGGTGAGTATGATAAATGAAAAAGGTTGGCATACGCTGGTAGGAGTGAGTTGCTCATAATGTTTCTATATTTTCTCACTAGTGTATCTTCCCTTTGTAAGGCTGGTGGTGCTATACGGCTTAGAACAGAAAGCCAACAAGTCAAAGTGGTTTGAGAACTGAAGTTCATAACTGGATAGCATTAGTTTCAAGATGACACTTCTAGGATATTGACTCTTGGCAAGCTCCAAAGTGTTGATTCCCAATATATGGTCTGTGTTGTGAAAACATCACATTTCTGTTTAAATATTAAGTTAATGGCTATATCTAACTGGACGGTTACCAGCACCAACCCTCTATAATAAAGCTATTCAGACCAAACCCTTGTTTACTTTGGGATTCTAAGTTTAAGTACCCTTGACTTATGATAATTTAGGCCTGCTGGAACAGAGGCTTTGAAAAATTGCTTACCACTTCCTCTGAGTAATTGGGTCCAAAGTTGAACTGATCTTATTGTTAGGAAATTGCTCCCTCTTCCCCAGCATTCATTCTTCAGAAACTGCCAAATGGCAGTTTCTGAATATCTTCAGAATATCTTCAGAATATCTTCAGAATATCTTCCAATGCTCTACTTACTGTTTCTTGATTCCATTTGCCAGTTGAGGCTTAGCTCATAAATAGTTGTTATCTCTTTAGTCTAGGGAAGTAGGAACTTGTGTGCCTTCAATTACAATTCCCAACATCCATGACTATTGATAACGTTGGCTGGAGGTGTTGGGAATTATAATTCAGCAACCTCTGGAAGACTTTAGGTTCTACTACATTCTTGGTTATATTGCTGGCAAGGGTAGGTGTGGAGAGCCTCTTGCTTTACATGGCATGGAAGAGAAGTATCAGGTGCCAATTTTTATTTCTGACGTCTACTGTTTTTATGATAGGAAACCAGCAGTGAGGCTGTGATAGTATCTTGCACTGTGGTGTGCTGTGTTCTATTCAAGACGTTGGCTAGTTCAACCTGTTCAATTTCCTGTGTTCTAGCAATTACTATGCTGTGCTTGGACATGCTGTCATATTGCACAAATTTTAGTTGATTTTTCTAAATATTTCTGCCATTCTTCCGCCTTTGTGTAACATACCCTTTTTTTAGAATTTTAGTGCTATTTACGTAGGTGTGTGCAATTCCTTTCTATTACATTATTTTCCACTGAAACCCACTGATGAAGTCAGTCAAAACAGTTCTGAAAAGAAAGAAAGAAAGAAAGAAAGAAAGAAAGAAAGAAAGAAAGAAAGAAAGAAAGAAAGAAAGAAAGAAAGAACTTCAATCTCCCTTAGGATTACGGTTAGAGGATACCTTATGATTTCCATAAACATAAATTGGCTTACAGCTGCAGTCTTACCATCCCGCATTTGCAATCTCTTAATGCATGAATCTCAATATTTCTGGAGGTCATTAATGGACAAGAAAAATAGCTTCCATTATATCTGGATGTTAGTTAATTTCAAAGAGAAATGTATTAAGATTTATAGTGAATATATTGCAAATGTGTTTGTGAAATTATGTGAAAATAATAATGTGCTTCCCAACCTGGAAGAATTACCCAAAATTGGGTAAAAGTATTCCCCCCCCCCTTTGGATACAATACACAAACTCTTTACACATTCATAGCTGGAACATTTAAAGAAGGACTTTCTGATAAGCAGTTTTGTACAATGAAAGGAAAAAGTTTCTGAAGGCCTGACTTTAATGGCTGTCCAGATTTCTGCAGCATTTTATTTTTGACAGAATTGGCTCACAAAGGTTTTGGCTGTGCTGAACAAGATTGCAGCTTGCCCCCGTATGACATAGTATGAAAGGATAACAAATAACTGAACATGGTGAATTGTCACATTCTTGACATTTTTATACACAGTGCTTGCAACAAAGGAGCCTGAATGACAAGAACCAAGTTGCAAGTGTCATCTATTCATTATTGCCTTTACAGAGGTAGTGGGCATGAAGAACAGAGTGTGTAAAATTGAAAGTGATCATGAATATAGTTAGCGACTTTGGACTTAATGCCAAAGAATTGGCAAAGAATGCACAAAGTGAAGTCAATGATAATACAGTTTCTCCCTCACTCCTGCCGGATAAGAATGCAATTTTGTTCAGTTGTGTTTCAGCACATTTTATCTTTGTCATTAAAAGCTCTGTGGCTTGTCTAGAACAAATCTATGTCCATTTCAGACACAAATTTATTTCCTAATAATTAGGAGATAAATAATTGGACATTAATATTTGGCAGGGATGGAAAGGTCACAGGTGGCTAAAGCTTCTGGAGAACATAATTGAAATAGATCAGTTCCTCAGCTTGTTGTCATCCAGATATTTTGGACTCCAGTTGTTATTAGGCCCAACTAACATCAGAGGAAAGTTTGATTCAGTATTAGTTACCTTCAACTATTCCAATACACTAATCAGGGCAATATATTGTTTCTAAAAGTTCTTGCCATTTTTGCCTCTCCAAATTCTTAGCAACCATTCCATTACTGAAAACAAAAACTAGAAATAGCATCCCAGCCCAGTGGTAACAAAGAATTCCTCATCCTAGGGATGTCTGCAGGGTAGGGAGAAAAGTCAAGATGGCAGCCATATTGTACATTAAAAGGGGAGGAACTTTGATTTTGCAGCCACAGGTACCATCTTGATTTTTTACAAACTCTCCTGCAGCTACCCACCATAATTTTCAAAATCATCTTGTCAATTAGAGGCTGATGTCTTGTTCCTCTCTGTTTAGGCAGTTTCCTTTCTGGTCAGGTGGATGGAGCTTGTTTTCAACTTAGATGCTATTGGACTGCATCAATTTTTCATACCAGATAGTAATTTGAAAGTTCTTGCTAAGCAGATAATTGGACTGTACTTGCCTGGTGCTGCCCCTATTGTTGGAGCATATACCTCCAACAGAGGTGAACCAATCTTCAATTTATCACTTTGCATTATGTTGTTAAACTCCGGGGGAATGAATGAGTGTAGATCAGATATTTAAATCAAAAGTCATGCAGTTCACCTTCATCTAATGCTGACAGTTCTTGATCTTTCTTATCTATTTCTTCACCATTTCTGTTATTATTATAAATTGTTTCATTGCAAACTGTCCATTGATGAATTGGTAGAAACATTTCTAATTCAACTTAGAGATTTTGCCCATAGTTTGCAGTTCGAGCGTCATATCTGTTGATCTTTGTGACTATACTGTAGCTGTTATTTGCTGCTATCTGGTTTCCACTGCTTCCTTGTATTTTTTGTTTCTAGGTGATATTTCTTGATCAGGTATTCTTTGGTCTTCTTTTCCATCTTCTTTTATTTCATATGTTCTAGCTTGTTTACATTTGATCTGACCTTAGATCTCTATAATGGCAGATTATGCTGAGCGAAATGGAATCCATTTTGATTTCATTTCTGTATCATTGATAGGAAATAATCAAGGAAAATCACTAGAGTGCAATTTTTTGGATTAGCTAATTTAGTATTTTATACTTGTTACTATATTTCATGTTAATTAATTTATTTATCTATGCTAAAAATCTTAACCTCTTTTCTATCTAATATTCACTAATCATCTGTATTAGTTTCTCCTAAACACTTTAGAACCCAAAGGTGCTTTTTTCAAGACGCAACTGAACTGCCTGTTTTTTCTTTGAAGACATTTTGCTTCTCATCCAAGAAGCTTCATCAGCCCTGACTGGATGATGGGGAATGGAAGGATTTATATTCCTTGCAGACAGCTAGTCATTTGCATTCTTTTAGATTCAATTCATACAAATGATCAGCTGTCTGCAAGGAATATAAATCCTTCCATTCCCCATCATCCAGTCAGAGCTGAAGAAGCTTCTTGGATGAGAAGCGAAACATCTTCAAAGAAAAACAAGAAAGTCCGGTTGCCTCTTGAAAAAGCACCTTTGGGACAACCATGACTTAGAAGACTGAGAATCTCCATAGACATTTAACACTTTAAAATTGGGCCTTACATCTTCAGATGTAATGTACAGAGAAAACAGCTGTCTTCTATCTACCACATGAGGTCCCCAAAACAGTGTGATGCCGGTTGCACTGAGTTGTCTTTGTATAAAATTAAACTGTTACAGAGAAACTGCTGCTGCTGTTCTTCCAGCATGAGAAAAAGAAAAGCTTGAAAGCAACATAGAAAAATCTTCCTATCTGTACTGAGTTGTACTTGTTAAGAAACTTAACATGTGCATTTGTATAATAATCCCGTCCCTTTCTTTAAAATGCACACTCTATTTTAAGCAAGGAACATTTTGCCTCCTTTGAAAACAATCTTGTCAGCTTTGAAAATTCCTGGTTGTTTGACAATTGTTCCAGAAAACAAAATATGCAGGGGCTGATATTCTGGGAAGAATTTAACTGAACACAAAACATTCATACGTGTACAGAAGGAACAATATTTTTATGTTTGAATCTGGCATTTATTCCATTAACCAAAGCCCATTTAATAAGCCCTGCTGTTGATCTATACAGTTTTAGTTTGTTTATTTTTGCTGAAATCATAATGTAGTTGGAATGGATGACTATTAAGTATGGCTATAAACATAGCAACCAAAAATATCAACACAGCAAACACATTCATCATCATGCGTTATATTTATATATATCACTATGTTTTATATTTATAAATGATTTATAATTTTCCAAGTAAACAAAACCCAGTTACCAATCCAGATTGGGAACTAAGAAAAACATTTATTATATAGGGAATATGTTACTTTATTGCTTTGCTACTCTGATCAATAAATTGCCACGCTCCACCTTTCCCTTTTTTAATCAATGGATTCACAGGCTCCATCAAATGCTATATAGTGAAATAGATAGGACAATTCTTCCTTCTAATATGTTTATGAGATTCTCAGTCATCCAGGTCATGGTTGTCCCAAAGTGCTTCTGTATAAATCCTTCCATTCCCCGTCCTCCAGTCAGAGTTGAAGAAGCTTCTTGGAATAGAAGCAGTATGTCTTCAAAGAAAAACCAGAAAGGCCTGGGCTAAAAATATTGGTAAAAATATAAATTTGGATGAATGGGACACGATTTGGAAAAAAAACCTTAAAATGATCAGAGCAGTGACCTACAAAGAGAATCATTATAAGATGTTTTATAGGTGGCACATGGCCCTTGCAAGGATAGCGAAGATATACCCTAATCTGAGAGCAAATTGTTGGAAATGTGACCATCAACAGGGTACCTTTTACCACTGTTGGTGGACATGTAATTATGCACAAAAATATTGGAAGACGTTATTAAAGTGGATTATGGAAATTATAGAAGATTTTGAACTCGACCCCAAAGCATTTCTCCTGGGAATCTTAAAAACAGAGTATGTTAAAGAGAAAAAGTACCTAATTATCCACATAGTGACCGCCGCAAGGATTTCCTTTGCCCAGTACTGGAAGGAAAAACAGCTACCTCCAGAAGAACTTGTTATAAAGAAAATATTGGAATGTGCAGAAATGAATAAATTGTCCTTAGAAATTAATGACAGAATGGATTCAGAGTATTATGGGGTGTGGGGTTTGTGGTACGAGTGGTTGGAGAGAAGGAAAAAAACGAGATAATATATATAATTACTGTGTATTATTATGTGTAATAATCATCAAGATAAAATTTAGCACTATTATATCCATATAGCTACTTATAAGAAGTAATAGTACATGTATATGTATGACAAGATAAAAGTTTATGTATTTATTTATGCACCATGGAACCGAAAATGTTTCTTATTGTATTGTTGATTTGTATAAATAAAAATTAAAAAGAAAAAAGAAAAAAGAAAAACCAGAAAGTCCAGTTGCTTCTTGAAAAAACACCTTCTTTCTCATATGTTTACTATACCTACTATACATTATACAATGTTGACTGAATATTTTAATGGTCAACAACTCAACAACTACGTGATAGAGCGGTAAAAGTGTAGAAGGACAGAACCAAATTTATTAGGAAAAACTACTGTGTTTAAAGCCTTTCAACTTAAAATGAACAAGAGAGACACTAAAGATACATACACTCATACATGGAGTAGACAATGTGAACAGACTAGTTATCTCTCCAGTCTTACAAAGTAAACATTTGGACTCATCTACTCATGTAAAAATGAAGGAGTTTTGGACTTACAGGGAAAAAAATGAAATATGAACAACACTACTTATGTAGCAGGTTGATCTATTCAGTTGAATGTATAATATCTAATCATAAAATAAAATATTGTCTCCCACAGGGAACCATATTACTTTTTAATGGCATGCAGATCCCTTTTGTTTAAAAACAGCAGTAAAACTACAACAAAATGAAAGCAGTACACTCCACAAGGGATTATTTTTAGCTAGATGCATTGCAAAACATGTCCATTCATGACTTCTCTAATTTATAACATAACTGACCCATATATGTGCCTCTTGAATTGTACTTGAAGAGTATAATTTAGGAAAAAGTATATAGATGAAGAAACAATCTCAGAGCTTTTGAGTTTTAACTTCTGTTATCTAGCCTTCATTAAGAACATTCGTAATGTACATTTACCAAGGTATGGCTGAATGATTTAACTCCCAAACAACTGCATATAATTACAGATTATTTACAGAAAATTTTATCTGTGGAAACTGTACTGTTATTCTGCCCCAAATGCTAAGTAATATTTCAAGAAGTTTTTAAAAAGTCAATATTATTCATGAACCATATCATTTATTCATTAGAATGCTTTTGTGTCTGCAGACTGCTCGATTTATATGGCACAGAGACGGTTTTAAAAGATTGCAATCTTCCCAGGTGATTTCTTAGTCTCTAGGCTCCATTTTAGCAACCTGTTCATGCCAAAAACAAAAACAAAGCACATATTGAAAAAAAAATCCACAGACAAATTCCTTGAATTAACAACATGAAGACAATCACATTGTGGCAAGAGCTTTGAGAATAAGCCATAGCTTAAAGCTTACATCAGCTACAATGATTTAATTCATAGCATCTCTTGTCAAACAGTGGACCTTCCATATAAGAAGTAGTAAGTAAACCTACAATATCTGTATTGATAGTTGAATATCACTGATGATTCTGCTCTGGTTCCATTATTTGGCATCATAAGAAGATATCTGGAGATCTCTGATCATGTTATTGTGTGGCATAGAAAAGGAATTTATCTCATTCTATCCTAAGGAGATACCACACAATGGTGGGTTTCAAATTTATTTACTACCAGTTCTGTGGGCATGGCTTGGTGGGCATGGCAGGGGAAGGATATGGTAAAATCTTCATCCCCACCCCGTTTTAGGGGAAGGATACTGTAAAATCTCCATTTCTTCCCCAATCCAGGGGAAGATTACTGTAAAATCCCCATTTCCTTCCGATCAGCTGGGACTTGGGAGGCAGAGAATAGATGGGGGTGGGGCCAGTCAGAATTTTTACTACCGGTTCTCCAAACTATTCAAAATTTCCATTAGTGGTTCTCTAGAATTGGTCAGAATTTGCTGAAACTCACTTCAGATACCACACATTTTAAAAAGAGGTTGTAAAATTAGTGGAGGGTTGAGGTATAATTGGCTATTATTTTTTAAAAGTTTATTGTCTTTCAATCATATATATGAGTCATACCAAATTAGTATTATTTCTATCCTGTTATTGCAGTTATTTCCATTAAAACCATTTAACATCCTGTATTAAGTGTTGAAGTTCACTTTCTTTATCCTTTCATTCTGACCATTAATATATGGATAACAAAGACTGTGAGTTTCTGAGCCATCATTCCATTTCAAAATTGAGCTACATAACTTTTAAAATATATAATCTAGAAGTTGTGTGGGTATATATTGCATTTAATTATCATTTGTGTCTCCCTCTCTTTTTGTACTTGGTAAGTTTTGTTTTCCTTTTTTGTTTTATTAAAGCAATAATTACTTTTAAAAAATCAGTCTATATAAGATACCAAAATTCAAAGGTGATTAGTACTGACCTTTAAGGTAAAGGTAAAGGTTCCCCTCGCATATATATGCTATCATTCCTGACTCTAGGGGGCAGTGCTCATCTCTGTTTCAAAGCTGAAGAGCTAGCGCTGTCCGAAGACATCCCCGTGGTCATGTGGCTGGCATGACTAAATGCCAAAGGCACACGAAACACTGTTACTTTAAATGCCAAAGGCACACGAAACACTGTTACTTTCCCACCAAAGGTGATCCTTTGGTGGGATATTTTTCTACTTGCATTTTTTACGTGCTTTCAAACTGCTAGGTTGGCAAAAGCTGGAACAAGTAACAGGAGCTCATCCCGTTATGTGGCACTAGGGATTCAAACCATTGAACTGCCGACCTTTCAATCGATAAGATTAACCACTGAGCCACCACTGACCTTTACATGTATATTAATCTCGATGAAAGAGCAAATTTGTATTAATTTGATTTACTTCTGAGCACCAAGAATTCAAAAATAACTCATAATCTTTAAATATCAAGGGCTGGGGTTTTTAGTTGGAAAATTCAGAAATTTGTGTAAAGAGTTTTATGAAGTCTATCATGGCCACATTGATTGCAGGCTTTAAATTCAATGAATTTTAACAGTGTTTACTCTTTCTTGGATAATTAAGAAGGTTACTTCCCAGACGAGGGAGTTTTCCCAAAATTGAACATAGCTTTATGCCCAATGAGGATTGAAGGCACATCCTCTTTTTGTTTTCATTGTTGTTAGTTTTTCTTTTCTTTTTTATTGCTTAAAAACAATCAGAAGTAATTTATTTCTCATTTTCATTTCAACTAATAATCAAATGCAGCACTTCTCAAATATGGTTGACTTTTTTTGACCGCTCTTCTTACTTCTTGGAAATATTTTATATATTATCGACATACTGTTGAACCTCTCTATAACTGCTCCAAGAGTTTGACAAAGCTGTTTTTAAGCATCAGTTTCTCCATTCCACACACCTCTTTATATTGACAGAAACCTATTGATTTGATTTAGTATGTACTAAGCTGTTTTGTACTATGTTGCTCTAAGTAATGTGATTGCTGATACTGGAGGTAAAGCAATGCTGGAAAGGATATAAAGAAGGTAATTGGAGATTATATGTCAAGATGAGGAATAGCAAAATAAACTCCATCCTATATCGGAGCTTAAGAGTTAGAATAGTATGACTATCTGTCTTTCTCTTCTTCACTTGGGCTAAAGGAATTTCTCAAAAAAAATCTGTGTCAGCTTATTAGTTAGAAACAGTAGTTTTAAAAAGGGACAGATATGGAAGAAGACAGCATGAAGACAACAGTTGGGGAAGGAATGAAGTTTCATATGACAAATGAACAACTGGTCAGGAATGAGTAAAAAGGTGTCCTTAGGTTTTAAACTGTTTGCAGATACTTCATTCCAAAATAAAGAATATATGCAACAATGATTGAATTGTTGGGTTCTTGGTGTTCTCTGAACTCAGTGGTTTTCCTGCAGATGTTTCATTATTGCAGATGTTTTAAGAACTGACAATGTTACCCAATCTGGTAATGAATCATGTGCAGAAAATCTACCAAGATCAGAGAATCCACTTGGTGGATTCTTGGTGGAGAATCCACCAAACATCCACTGATACTTTCCCCATTAACCATCAGGATTCATGTACTAGATGACTTTTAATTACTTTAAAACATATATATATATGTGTGTGTGTGTGTGTGTATGGAATAAGTCTTTCCAAGGAAAGCTTTGTAGACATTGCACTTTGGTACAAGAAGTTTGAATTTAATAGGAATTTTAAAAATCAGCCTAAAAAATCCAACTACATAAAATATCTGCTGCAAATATTTTCTGAGAATATCATTAATAGAGCAGAATGAGTTATTTATTGAATTGATTGCATATACTTTAAAATAGCTGTACTCGTTTTTGGATTGATTGCCTATACTTCAAAATATCTATACTCAGATTTTAGGCTACCATTGGTCTTAAAGCAGTTACAATTTAAAGTCTAATTAAAATAAGAATATGACAGCCAGCTTGGTGTTATTTCATTTAAGGAACCTGGCTAGAAACTGAAAGACAATAAATTCTAATTCCACCTTAAGCACAAAACTAACTGGGTGACCTTGGGCCAGTCACTCTTTCTCACTCCTAAGAAGGAGGAAAGGGCAAACCACTTCTGAAAATCTTGCCAAGAAAACCACACAAACTTGTCCATGTATTCTTTAGAGACAAAACAGACACAAAAGCAGGGAAGAAGAAAAAAGAATTTTCAGATTTGTGTAAATTTGAATATATGTGTGCAGAGAGAAAGTTATATGTAATTACTGGAATGTAAACAAAACTATATCATGGGGAAGTGCTTTGATTACAATAGAGTAGAACTCTTAATATATCTATTCATGTATATACCCAGCACTATAGTAAGGAAAACTACCAAAATAACTATTCAATCTGCTGACATGTGATAATTGGTGACATCCAGGCTTTTGCACATCCTTCTTTAAAATAGGCATGAATATATCCTTCAGATATAGAGGAGTGTCCTTTGTAAAATAGGCATGTATAGGATGAGGCATGTAGGTCTCCTACTGCTAGAAATGATGGAACTTAGAGATAAGACTGAGAAAGGCAAAACTATATTGTGCTGAGGATCCAGTGATATTAAGAATATGCATGCATGACTGTCTTATCTCTGTGTGTATTTGGCTGGCAATCCGATTCCACATTCCTATGTAGAATTGTTCTTTTTTATTTCAGAACAACTTCCTTTCACTGAAGTGCTAATAGACCACTCATTAGTTTGAAAAATGTCCCAGTTTAGTTGAAATCATTCATGTTGATCAGCGACGCAATCTTTACTGACTCACTCAGAGGTTTTCTATTAGCAAGCAATGTGAAGTTTTGTTCCCTTGCACAGTTGTCTACACTAGGTGCTGTTGGCCAGAGTAGGATCCAATAAACAAATAGGATTTGTACCAGTTAAACATAACTAAAATAAATCGTATTTTATATTACTTATTACTTACATTACCTATGAGACTGTCTATTCCAAGTGGAGTCTACTATCCTTTGTATGCAAGCTCAGATAATATGTAGAACACTCTCCAAGCCACATGTGGTTGAATTTGAGGCTATGGGGGAAAAAAGAACTTGTCACTGTCATGCCAGCCTTGTGGAGCTTTTACAGATTAAAAGAGTTGGAAGGGACCTTGTAGGTCATCTAGTCCACCCTCCCACCCAAGCAGGGGACCCTACACCATTTCTGACAAATGGCAGTCTAATCTCTTCTTGAAAATCTCAAGTGATGAAGCTCCCACAACTTCCAAAGGCCAGCTGTTCCACTGGTTGATTATTCTCACTGTCAGAAAATTTATCCTTATTTCCAGGTTAAATCTCTCCTTGTTCAGTTTCCATCCATTATTCCTTGACTGGCTTACAGTGCTTTAGAAAATATTGGACAAATGCTATCATGTCTCTCCTGGTCCTTATCTTCACTAGACTAGCCATGCCCAGTTCCTATAACCATTCTTCATGTGTTTTAGTCTCCAGTCCCCTAATCATCCTGGTTGTTCTTTTCTGCACTTTTTCTAGCTTCTCAACTCAAGTTCCTACCCTAGTGTCAGGTTGGGCCCTTCACTGCTAATTTTAGGGAACGCAGTTAAGAAGATGCTTTTTCATGTGTCCTTTGGAGCACCGGAAGCAATGTATTAAGGCAGACAATACTACCCATCTTTGTGTTGCCTGATGGATGTAAAAGCTAGTATATAGATTTGCATGTTGGAGAAGGTTAGTGATCTGGCCAAGTAGTACCCAAACAAAGGAATGATTATCTTCAGAGTATTTGGCAGTAGTTGGTTTCTTGGCTGAGTTTGGAAGACAGGACTGGGAGCATTTCAGGGGTGGTCTCAGGGTCAAACTTCTTTTGAATCCGTGTGAAGCTCATTGTGTGTGTGAGAACAGCTTTCCTTTCATTCACTTGTTACAAATTTGAAGGAATTTTCAGTACACACTGTGCTGTACTGAGGAAAAAAAAAACCCTGTACCACATTATTCTTGGAGTCTAACATGCTCAGTGAAGACACATCTTCATTAAAGTAGCCATTTACCATGTAAATGCTGCATGTTTTCCAGTTATTTTTCTCCCTTCTTTTCTTCTTTCCTACTCCTTAATTTTAAATGCTAATGCAATATACAGACAATTTTCTTTTCATTCCGAGGTCAGCTTGAAAAATAAAGAATGAATGAGATGCAGATATCCAGATTCTTATGCCACTAGTTTTGCTGACAGTGAGAATTATTGTAGAGAGAAGTGGGAGGATGAAGCACTATACATGGCTTTGCTGTTCGCATCTTAATTGGGCTTTGAGGGAATTGGTTTTGACTCAAACTCTAGCAGTGGATCAGTATTTTCAGGAGTTTTTTATCCAAGGGGGAATGATGCATGTCAGAACATAACATAATTGGGAAAGTTTAGAACAATTAGACTAGAAAATGCTAGTAACAATTTTCTGGAACTGAAGAGTATTTTAACATGTAAACCTGAGAGAAAAAGAGTGAGATGTCCATCAACTAATTCAAAATGAAGAAACAAAAATAGAGGCAGCTTGGTCTAGTGGTTGAGGCCACAGATTAGAAACTGGGAGACTGTGAGTTCTAGTCCCACTTTAGGCATGAAAGCCAGCTGAGTGACTATGGACCAATCAGTCTCTCTCACCCAATTCATCTCACAGAGTTGTTTTTGTGGGCAAAATAAGAAGAAGAAGGAATATTAGATATGTTTGATGCCTTTAGTTGTTTATAAGATAATAAAAATGGGATTTTAAAAAATCCTAAAATAAATACCACAATCAGATTACTAATCCCCTCCTCTACCAGAGCCAAAAGTGTATTGTTTACCAATCCACTTTTCATCCTACCATTTCTATAACACATCCTCAAGCATGAGAAACCAACAGTCCTGCTTCCCAGAGCCTAACCCATCATTGATGTTCTAGATTATCCTAGATCTGATGATACATCAGCCACATGTTTTTAATGATTCCACATTTGCTTCTTTAATTGGTATTTTTTATTATTATTATTATTATTATTATTATTATTATTATTATTATTATTATTATTATTATTATTATACCGCCCTTCTCCCGAAGGACTTAGGGTGGTGACAAGGAAGGAGAACCCACACACCCCATTAAAATTTCACAAGCCTCAGCTTCTCAATTTCCTTAACTGAATAAATTCCAAAGCTCAATATAACTCTCTAAAATAGCTGGTTGGGCTTTGGAGATAGCGAGTCCATAGTTCTTCTCCTTCCTTCCTTCCTCCCTCCCTCCCTTTTTCTTTCTTTTGAGCTTTCTTTCTATCTCTCTTTTCTTTTCCTTTCTTTCTTTTTCTTTCCTTTTCCTTTCTTTTTTCTCTTTTCATTTATTCAATCATTCATTCATCATATTCCTGCACTGCCCATCTTGTCTAAATGACTCTTAAATTAAGAACTAATTAAAGAACTGCTTCCCTAATGGGGAGAATGATATGTCATAAATTAGAAAGTAGTAGAACTCTACTTGCATCAGAAAGGTTACATTGCACCAAAAAGACCTTGTATCAATTAGCTGATGTATTGCCATCAAAGTTCTATAGTAATATAGAATATTAATATGTAATTTTCCCATCATGGGCACCTATTCATCTTCTTTGGATATTTTTTCTGTCCCATTACCTCAGTAACATTGCTAAAAAAATTCAATTCAAATCAGAGATGGCATTCAGCATCGAATGCTATCTCTGAGAACCAGTAGAAGAAATTTTAAGTAGTTTGGAGAACCGGTAGTAAAAATTCTGACTGTCCCTGCTTCCATCTATTCTCTGGCTCCCAAGTCCAGCTGATCGGGAGGAAATGGGGATTTTGCAGTAACCTACCCCTGGAGTGGGGAGGGAATGGAGATTTTGAAGTATCCTTCTCCTGCCATGCCTACCAAGCCACACCCACCAAACCATGCCACACCCACCAAACCATGCTTACAGAACTGGTAGAAAAAAATTTGAGTCCCACCACTGATCCAGTTATTTTATGAATGTTTTCACACATGAAATTCAACCTGAATTCCTTATATCAGCCTATGCTAAAAAAAAAATTGAGTAGAAGAAAAATTGTTCTCTTCAGTTGGGCAAGTATATAAAAGAAAGTGGTATTGGTGAGTGTAGAGGAGGGAGATTCCCATCTGTCCTTCTTGGCTAGTATGTCAAGATAAGAAATGTGTTTTAATTGTTTATAATATACCCATAATCATATTGGTACATGCAGTGGACATAATGACATAAGATACATGCTGTATATCAACTTTCAAAAGACATTTTGTCTCTCAAATACTAAGTAAAAGGTCCCAAAGGACAAAACAGTTTATAATGATGTGAAGAAAAATTTGCCACTTGAAGAGGTCTTCTAAATCCAGACCAAGAAGCTGGTAATTTAGTTTACTCTTTCTTTTTCCATATTAAAAATATGTGAAAATCTCAATTAACCAATGTAATTTCAGTTCATCTCTTTTTTTCTTCTTGACCCTGACTTTTTATTTCAAAACCTTGTTGTTGCATCGTGATTAAACTAGAAATCAAAGCAAAACATTATGAAACTACATTCATTTCTCCTATTTTGTGGAGATTTATACAGTCATCAAGAAAAGGCAATACTCATGTAACATGTAGAATTCCTGGCTAATGGGAAGGAGACAATGCCAGCCACTTTTACCTGAGAAACCCTCTCCAAACTCTAACTGAACCAGGAACTCTAAATCAGAACCTACTTACACTGTTTTGGAACTGAGTGAAAAGGGCAAAAGCTAGGAGCCCTTTAATTCTAAGGGAATTAAAAATAAAATGACTTGGAATGACACAAGTGAAGGAATGATAGAAAAGTGTTTAAGAGAATGTATATGGGAATGATATTGATGTGTAAAAGCAAAAAGATGCTATACATCAGAGGTGTCAAACTCAAGGCCTGGGGGCCAGATCACACACATGAGGTGCTAAGGTCTGGCCTGCAGGCCAGCCCTGGAAACAGCGAAGGACTGGCCGGCAGTGCTTCTGCCAGCAAAAATGGAGCGTGGAAGGGCCGTGTGTGGCCCTCTCAAGCACTGTTCATTGGCAGAGGGTTGTAGGAGGCCATCAAAGCTGAAAATAGAGTTTGTGAGCCCATTTTCAATGGCAGAGCATGTGGGCCACGACAGGTGCCCCTGATACGAGTGATGAGCTGGTGATGCCCATCCTGGCCCCCCAAAGTCAAACACAACCCTGATGCAGCCCTCAATGAAATCGAGTTTAACTCCCCTGCTATACAGGTAGTCCTCGACTTACAACAGCAATTGAGACCAGTTTTAAAAATGGAAATACTACAGGTCTAGATGGTATAACTGGAAACATCTTAAAATGTGGATAAAGTTTGCTTCTGGAGTGGCTGCATCTTATTTAACACTTATTGACTGTCTCTGTTCCTGTTAGACCTTGATTGCAGACAAGGTCAAGAAATAGAAACAGTGGGGATTTCAGAAAAGCTCTTCATTTTTGTGGGATATAATCACAGGATCTTGACAGCCTGCCACAATTATTTTCAGCTTCTTTCTTACTCTTTCTTCGTCTTCTTTTTGAACTGAATAATATTTTCTGAGATTGTAATCTTAATAGTTTGTTCATCCCTTCCTCTTTTCAGGGTGAGTTCTACATTCTATCACTATGCTTGTTGGTTGGAACAAACATTTCCAATCCAAAGGAAAAAGGAGCAAAGGTAAATGTTAAACAGTACTCGGGAATTAGTTTGTTAAAAGCTCCTGGCAAAATGTTTAACAGAATTCAGATTGAAAGAATGTGTAATACAGTTTTACACCAAATGAAAAATACGTGGGGCAGATTTTTGTTCTTTCCTTGAGATAGATACAAATGTGAAAAAAGCAGTTTATTGGATATGTATTTTTTTAAAATGTGAACAGGCATATAATACTTTTTCATGAATATGGAATTGAAGACTGATTAATAAAAACAAGAAAGGTAACATGCTACTGATATAGGGCACATATTATGTACGGGGATTTTCCTTAATTTCTATTAACCATAAATCCAAAGAGTCCTTTCAAATGCTTTATTGTACTTTTGTGAGTATTCTCTCACAAAAGAATTTAAAAATTGCAAGAAAGCAAACAACCATTTTTATCAACTTAGTTACAGACATCATCTTCCTGCATACTTTATTGAGGACAAAAAAAATAGTGGTTGACCCATAATGGCAATAGGGAGAAAAAATAACCTTGCCCTTTACTACAGATAATTATCTCTAACTTGCTTCTTTCTCTGGCAATTGCACAATACAACTTGTTTCTATTCTTGCACAGTTTGTGCTTCTTACTGCTTCTTCTCCTTTCCTCCAATACATTGTTTAATGCACCTTATCAGCTTTACAGTAGCTTTGAGCAAAAATTTCTTTCCGGAAGGCTCTCTGCTTTCTAAAGTGTTTTATATGTATTTGAATTAGAATTAGATGATATTCAGCAGTAAGAATAAATGGAATAGTTCAGCACTGAGCAGGGAAGAATGTATGATGTTCTTATGATTATTCTGTGTATTTATAGATAAATGCAGTAGTCCTTGACATACAATCAAAATTGAGCCCAATATTTCTGTTGCTCAATTAAACATTTGTTTAGTGAGTTTTGCCATTTCTTGCCACAGTTGTTAAGTGAATCACTGAAGCTGTTAAGTTAGAAGCACAGTTATTAAGTGAATCTGGCTTCCCCATTGACTTTGCTTGTCAGAAAGTCCCAAAAGATAATCACATGATCCTGGGACACTACAACCATCATACTGAGTCAGTTGCCAAGTGTCTGAATTTTGATCACATGACCATGGGGATCAGTGGTGGCTTTCACATTATGTTATTACCGGTTTGCCACGTGCATGCTTGCTTCGTGCACGGGTGTGCCCAGTTTGCATGTGTGCCTGCCTTCTGTGAATGCGCCTGACTTTCCATGCATGCACTTTGCTCGCACACGCACCTTCCATATATGCATCCAGCCTCAAAAATGTGCCTAAATAGGATGACATAGAGCCATCCTTCCATGCATGGGGGGGGGGGGGCAGAAGGCCCACCCATGATTTCTGCTACTAGTTCGGGCGAACCGGTCTGAACCGGCTGAATACCACCTCTGATGGGAATGCTGCAACGGTTGTAAGTGTGAAAAATAACCAGTCACTTTTTTCAGTGCTATTGTAACTTTGAACTAAACGAACTGTTGTAAATTGAGTACGAATGCTATGTTATGATATTAGAGGTATGCTACTGCAGGAATGACCAGTATAAAATAAGTATATTGCATATGGAAACAGTGAATGATGATTGAATTGAAATAGATGAAGATAAACAGAAAGTTCTGGAAGGGTGATATGGATTAGTTTTTTGTTTTTGTTTTTTGCTTGTTATTTTTTATTCTTTTCCTGCACGTTGCATAATGTTGCTTACCTCAAAAAGAAATAGAGTGATGTCTATGTACACAGGTATCTAGTCACAGTATTAGAAAGGGGAGATGACACTGATGGATGATGAAGCATGCCGGCTTTTAGGTTTTCAGCGGTATTTCAGGCTTTTAATGCTTCATGAGGAGGCATAACAGCTTAGATTCAAATTATTCCCCAAAGCATTCCTTACAGTATATCCTTTTCCTATATTCTCAAACTGCTGCATACAAGCCAAGAAATATTTTTGGTAAACGAAATTTAAAAGTAAAAATAGCCAAAGAATGAATGATTTATAAATAAAAGCACTATCTAAAATGAATTTTGAGATAGCATTCCACTTCTCAAAATGGGTAGGAGAAATAATTTAATGGCCATCCCTATTCGCAATCCTTGAAGCAATCAAACAAACAATTGTTAGCTTCTGTTAGATAGGGCCCTATATTCCTTTTCCATCTATTATTTGAGATACAAAAGGAAAACGTTAAAATTTGCCTTTTTTGTTTGTTTGTTTGTTTCTTGGAGCCTCTAATGACCAGTTCACAAACACACACACACATGCTTTTTTGCATTTTTAAATTCGGCACAACAAATGCAAAGATGTATTTAATATGATGTGTACTTTTTATCCAGTAGTTTTCAAATGTAAGTGAAAAAGAACTTTCCAACTAGAAATATAACTACAGATTCACATTATTAGCAGCTTGTGAATCTTTGCATTGCATTTGTCTGATTCAGTAGTCTATAAAAGGAAAAGTATGCCTTTCAGTTTGGATCTGGTTAAAAAAAAATGATTCAATCTTATTTGAAGTGACATAATAAGAAAACACAAACTCAGATTAATAAAGAGTCATTTCTAAATCTGAACTAACGTTTTACTCCTAAAATGGTAAACTGTTCTGAAATTTGGACTCATATAATAGTTTATATGTATTGTTTATATTTTTGATAGTGATAAGCAAACTGACAAACATTAATAATTTAATTGAATGACAGTGACATACATATCAGTAGTGGGTTTCACTTACCTTTGCTACTGATGAGGAACTGTGAGTGTGTGTGTGTGGTGCTTCTGCGCCTGCCCAGAACTCTCTGTGCATGCACATAACGTCCATGATTATGTCCAGGTGGGTGGGCAGATCCTCCTACCGCCACTACCGATTTGACCAAACTGAGGTGAACCGGTAGAAATCCATCACTGATACATACATAAAAATACATGAAACGCTTGTTAGGATATGTGACTTAGAGATTTTTTTTGTTCACTCTTTTGCCTTTTGCATATAAAATAATTAAATATATCTATTTTCTTACTTTTTGTAGGTTTTATGTGTGTTTTTCTTTAAGCCAGGTTTTTCCTATGTAACGAAGATTTTTCTGCAAGCCTAGTTGAGTGAAATCACATTCACTACTTTGGGTGCTTTTTTTTCTTCTTTTCCTTCTTTTCATTCTGGCTACATGAGATGTGGGTGTGACTTACAGATGATGGCTAATGAGCCAGAAATAGCTATATAAGTCTCCTATTGGGCAGCACAAAATCTGCTGACTGCCAGAATGAAAAGAAGGAAAAGAGGGGGAAAAAAAGCCCAAAAAGTACTGAATGTGATTTCACTCAACTAGGCTTGCAGAAAAACCTTGGTTACATAGGAAAAACCTGGCTTAAAGGAAAACACACATAAAACCTACGAAAAGTAAGAAAATAGATATTGTACCTTTACAGGGAGGATACATGAGATGTGGGTTTGGCTTACTGATGATGGGTAATGAGCCAGAAATAGCTACATAAGTCTCCCATTGGGCAGCACAAAAATCTTCTGGCTGCCAGAAGGAAAAGAAAGAAAAAAAGAAAAAAAAAGCCCAAAAAGTAGGTCTTTGGTTATTTGGGTCTTCTCCCGCGTAGAATTGGTAGTATCTTGGCGACGTTTCGACGAAGTCTCATTCGTCATCTTCAGGCTGGTGTTCTCGGCTTCGTGCTTCCAGGAGCAATGTATATATGTGTGTATGTGTGTATGTATGTATGTATGTATGTATGTGTATATGTATATATGTATATATGTGTATATGTGTATATGTACACACACACACACACACACACACACACACATACATACACACACATATATATTAAGGCTCCAGTCATGGATGCAAATTATTTCTTTTCTAAACTATGGCTTCATATGAAGTTCTGATCCTCACTTTCTTTTGCCATATTTTTATTCCCCACATATCACAATAGGCCCAAATCAACTCAAAAGTTTTAAAATTCTGAAAATAGCATAAAAGTCCATCTGTTCCCATTCATCTGACTAAAACTAAATAACATCTGTTCCAGTGTTGAAAATGGCACAATATGAGTGAAAATAATCTACAGTACTAAACATATATAGATTCTTCCTCTGTATCCCTGATGTAGCATCTTCTGGAGCAAGAGAAGGCAATGTTACAGGATTTTCCTGTTTCCAGGTTGCTGGGGAGAAGTGATCAACCTGTCACTCTTGTGCCAAAGTGGCACTCAAATTAATGTTGCCTTCAGCTTCCCTTACAAGCAATATATTTACATTTGACAAAATCATATATCCAGAGGTGGTATTTAGCCGGTTCTGACTGGTTCTAGACAACTGGTAGTGGAAATTTTAAAAAGTTCAGAAAACCGGAAAATACTACCTCTGACCATCCCCACCCCCATTCTATTTGCTGGTTGTGTCCCAGCTGATCATCTGGGTCTTCTTTTGTTGCCTTGGAAAGCAGGTTAGTGGGGTGGGGAAGGAATGGAGATTTTACAGTATCCTTCCCCCTGCAGTGGGGTGGGATGAAAATGGAGATTTTACAGTATCCTTCCCCTGGAGTGAGGTGGAAATGGAGATTTTACAGTATCCTTCTCCTGCCATGCCCACTAAGCCACACCCACCAAGCCATGCCAGGCCCACCAACCCTCGCCCAATAGTAAAAAAATTTGTATCCCACCACTTTTCTAATAGCTGGCTAGGAGAAAGAGAAAAGTAGACAATGAGATGTCATCAAAAGAGAAAAGGAAATACCCAAGAAAGGACATTCAGAGAGAGATTGAGCTTCCTAGCACTCCTGGCAATGGCCACATTTACATCGTGTTTCAGCTCCACGAACCATTGGAAGGCAGCCATTCCTCAGACTTCCTGCAAGGAAATTGTATTTCAACAAAAAACATTTTGCCTGCCATTGTGGTAAACTTTATTATCTGGTTCTCCATTGTGATATCTCTGAGTGCCATTGTGCTTATTTATTTCCTAAAAAAATATCTGTGCATTGTGTTTTACACAGACATTATGGCTAGGCTGGCCCAAAATATTTAACCTAATAGTTGACATAACCTATTTTTCCAGGTTTGTGCAATGAATTGTAATATAAACTGAGAGACAAGTTTAACCCAAATCGAAACTCTAACCATAATTAAAACTAAACAAGTTTAGAATGGTGTATAAATGCAGCTGCTGATTTTTTAAATAATTGGCTAAGAGAGTGCGGTGCAAATCCATTCTCTGTGTAATAATAACAATGAAAGTCAACTTTTAATGCCCTCTGTGTTAAACAAGTGCTTTAAATTTAAAAATTGTATTTATCAAATGGGAATTTTGTGGTGCTTTGGAAGATATCCACCAGTCTACAGACTCTATAGAGCACTGCACACCAGAACAATTAGACACAAGAGCAGTTTTTCCCCAAACGCCATCACTCTGCTAAACAAATAATTCCCTCAACACTGTCAACCTAGTTACTAAGTGTGCATTATGATTAATCTTCTCATAGTTCCTATCACCCATCTCTTCCCACTTATGACTGTATGACTGTAATCTTGTTGCTGGTATCCTTACGATTGATATTGACTGTTTCCTAATATGATTTGATTGCTTATTTGTTCCCTATGACTATCATTAAGTGTTGTACCTTATGATTCTTGATGAATGTATCTTTTCTTTTATGTACACTGAGAGTGTACGCACCAAGACAAATTCCTTGTGTATCCAATCACATTTGGCCAATAAAGAATTCTATTCTATTCTATTCTATTCTATTCTATTCTATTCTATTCTATTCTATTCTATTCTATTCTATTCTATTCTATTCTTGCATTCTTTTTTTTCTTTTTGTTTTTGCTGCTATGTAGTAATAAGAATGTGAGCTCTTACTTAAGGACAAACACATTATAAATAGCCTCTACTGGTTACATAAACAACAGAAAATAATGCAATTTTGTTTTCAACATTTACTGAAAAGTATGTCATAATCTCAGCATTTCTCTGTGCCATGAACTCTGGTTTAGAATGAAGAGCGGGCATTCAAAAGCCTGGTGAAAGTTCCCAGAGAGTGAAATATTCCTCCAATGATAATATTTAACTGTAATTTCCAGCTATTATCTTCTTGAATCTGGCTTTATCATCTCTGACCTCTGAAAGGCAAGCAAAGGATTTCTTTTAGAGTGCAAGATGGTTACAAAGCAGCCAACATCACCACTAAATCACTTCTAAGGTAATGTTGACTGAACAGGCAGTCTCCTTTTATTGCTTTTGGCTACAATCTATTTAGTTTCTTATGGGATTAGAATCTTATCTTGTTTTATCTTCAATCCTAGCACATCCCAAGGGTTTGGAAGGGGGAACAAAACTTTAAGAAACAAGATTGCTAAGGAAAGATATTGGCCTTATATCCTGCTGGAAGGGTTGCCAATAAGACTTTGACTAGTTCCTGTGGGAGGTTAAAATTGTAGCCAAGACATTAGTTTGATTCAGCAGGTTTTCACTGGTATTCATCACTAAGAAATCTGTCTAATTTAAATGACAAATTTTGACTAGGATTGTGGTTGTTTCACAAATGCTTCAAGTGCTTCGCAATCCATACAAGCATGAGAGTAGTATCTATCTGCTGTTCATTAAAGTAATCAATGTTTTTCAATCTATCAACTGCAGAAGCCTGAAAAGGGGGAAAAGTCATTGCTTTAAGAGTTGTACTGACTATAATGAGCAATTTCCTACAGAAATAGCATTTGTTTCTGCCTTGAGTGGAAGTCAGTTCTTTAATGACTAGCACAAAGCTGTAGACCTAGCTTGATTGAGCTCTGGAGCACTTTTTGTTATCAGACTCGTTCAGCCCTAGAATTTACTGACATGGATAGATTTCTTCATAAGTAGTCTAGTGATTGTAAAAAAAAAGCCTGACATTTAAGGGGAAAAAAATTGAATATGGGAGTACTTTCTTAATCTAGATTTTAAAACCCATCCAATTGTCTATACCATGGGTGTCAAACTCACAGCATCACGTTGACGTCATATGACATTTTGCAACTTTTTGCCTGGCATGGGTGTGGCCTGCTGTGACTTATCCGACCCACGAGCCGCCAGTTTGATAACCCTGGTCTATACCCTTAGCTTTGCAGTCTACTACTGCAAATAAGAATTAGGACACCTTGGAATTTCAGAAGTGTTTTAATTTTAGCCAGCTTTGAGTGAAGCAAAACTTAAAAGCAGAGTGGGGCCATTTTCAGCCAACAAAATCAAATGATCGTGATATTTTACTGGATTGCCCATAAAAATTTCCACACATGAACAGCATATCCACAGAAGATAAGTCTGCTAGTCAGGTGAAATTGATTCCACTTCAGTACTTAGAGAAGCACAGCATTCTTTCTACCTCTGCTGCATGAAAGAAAGCCTTGAGGCAGAACAGGCACACTCACAATGAAAATACTTGCTCGCATGTAAAGAGTAACTTCAGCTGCTCATTCATTCAGAAAAATCTTCTCTTAGAGACAGCAGGACAGGTCTATTGGTTGGTCACTTTAATTCTGTTGCAGGAATGAAGATAAAAATAAATCTCTAGTCTCCCATTTCCTAGCATTTCTGTGTCTAGTGTTTCTTCCTCTTCACTTATTCCCATAAATGAAGAAATCTGGAGGTGCTAGTGTACTAATAGATCAGGGCTGTCAAACTCGCGGCCTGTGGGCAGGATGCATCATGTGCTGGCCACACCCATGCCCGGTTTAGTGGAGGGGAGGAAAGTCCCGATACGTCACATGACGACTCTGTGACGATACGAGTTTGAAACTCTTGTAACAGATGCTTCTAGAATCTGTTATAGAAGTGTTTGGGGAGTGAAATCCTTAAACAGAAAAATGTCAACCAGAATACCAGCAACAGCAGCTGTGGATAGGATCTATCTACCTTTTTTTAAAAAAAAAAAGGATATGGATATTCTTGTAAACAGGGTCAGTTTTAGATGAAAAGAGGCCCTAGGCTATTCCACTTATGAGGCCCTTTCACCTCCCATTTTTTTCGGTTCAGTGTTTTAGTGTTCACTGTTTTTAGAATAGTGTAATTTTAATTTTGCTAACAATTTGAACGTAGGCCCCTCTTGATCTTGAGGCCCTAGGCTGAAGCCTAGTTAGCCTATAGGAAAATCCGGCCCTGCTTGTAAATAATGAGAGAGACAGATCTCTCTCTTCTCTCTGTCTCAGACATTGATTGCTTGTCACTAATTTATAAAGCATGGAGCCTATTGACAGCAAAGTCTCCATATTTCTACCTTTACTTTAAAAAAGTCAGCACACAAAGGTATTCCTACCTTGCTGTACAGGTGGGTTCTACTTACCTTTACTACCGGCTCGCATCACGCCTGCCCACACTCTTCTGCACATGCGCAAAAGCTTCTGCACATGTGCAGATCAACTTTGATGACGTCCGGGTCAGT
Organism: Masticophis lateralis; assembly: GCA_030761175.1. NCBI lineage: Eukaryota > Metazoa > Chordata > Lepidosauria > Squamata > Colubridae > Masticophis > Masticophis lateralis. Next base: position 26,765,531 of record JAUDYJ010000005.1, read on the forward strand.
GGTGGGAGCCTCCCACTGGTTTTACTACCAGTTCTTGTGAACTTGTCTGAACCGGGGGCAACCCACCATTGTTGCTGTATGAATAAACAGTGGAGAGCCTCTGATGACTTGACTCTGTAAAGGAAAGCAAAGAGTGTGGGCTTGTTTCTGTTTTGATTTAGTTTTGGCAGTGAAAATATTGGGCTAAAATCCTATTATTTAAAAGTAAAAGCTGTTAAAAGATACTGCTGGTTATTTAAATTTGCAAGGTCCCATTTTGATTAAGTCTTTCTTAACTAAGGGGAAATTTCTGGAAGAGGTAAATGATTTCCTAAACCTATTACGGAAGTTGTGGTTGCAGAATCTGCCAGCAATGCTTTGCAAGAAAGTTTGAAGAAGCTTTCTGCTATTTATTCACAAACAGGACTGAAAAGAAGAAAATGAAAAGAGCAAGAAAGCCATTAACACAACAATCCTTGCTTTTCAGAGCTCACTGTAGATTCTCGGGTAATGCTTTCTCTATTTTGGCAAAGGATTGCAGCCTTGGTCTTTTAGTTAAACAGAATGAGAGAATCTACTTTATCCGCTATATTAGAAATCCATTATATTAGAAATAATTGTGAGCAACTTGTAAATTATTCAGCATGGTACTATATTAAATACACAAGGAGATCACTTGAATTTTCTGGCTCTACTTCTGGGCATATAAGCAAAAGGTCTGCACCCTGATAATACATACACTGATAAAGAAATGAATAGTTGGCTACTGGACCTGGTCATGTGTTATTATTAAGACTATGAATTCAAATCCCATTCTGGTAAAATACAGGAAACAACACAAAATTGCATACTTTTTTTCACTGTAAAATCATTTTTGCCATAAAAATATATTGTCCTTTTCGAATGTTGCATGTTTAATTTTTCCTTTTATATATATTATGTAACTGCAAAAAAACTGAAGTTCTGTGGCCTGCAAGAACAACTGAATTCTGTGCTAGGAGATCATTTGTTGAATAGGAGAAAGTTCTAGATTCATTTGCTATGAACCATTGTCAGAAGTTGGCTGTCTGTCAACAACTAATTGCACAACCACTGCTGAGTAACTCATAATCATAGATATTACTCAAAAGCACTACTGTACAGTAGCAGCTTGGTTAGAATATATGTTGCTAGTTAAGAGAGATGCTACCAAATCCAAGATACTACAATTAATTAGCAAAATGAAGAAACCTCTTAGAGAACAGAAGGCTTTCTTCAGAAAAGGCCTTTCTGTCCCAAAGAAGGAGGATAAAGGTCACAATTTTTATAGATAACAGCAAATAATATTTTTTTCAAAATGGTAAAAATTAATTCCTATGTTTCCCCATACAGTACTTAATCTCTACCATTTCAGGTCACATATTCAATTCAACACAAATAGATAAGGTTATATGTATATATTTATACTAATTGATTGTATTTGATTTAAAGTAGGTTTTAGTAAAGCATGGTTAATATTAAGATCAATAATATTGAAGAATAAAATGGATTTCAAAAAACTATTTTAGAACCATGGAAATGGCAAACAGCTGGACTGTTAAAGGCTAGAAACATTGAAGGAAACTATGGAAATAGCAAAAATCTGAATGTTTTCTTTATTTGCATTTAGCGCAGAATATGGAAGGCTGATAATTATTCTTGAACTGACATTTTCAGGCAGGGAATTTAATGGTGAGAAAGAGATCTAGATCTTGCTAAGGAGTTGAAAATAAACAAATCACCAGGTCCAGGTGGTATTCATCTGAAAATTCTTAAGGGGCTCAAGGGTGAAATCAGTGATAGTATAATAAAAACATGGCATATCCCTTACATTGCTTCTAAATAAGAGAACTGGAAAATTCCAATGTTATGCCAATTTTTGCTTATTTAATTAAATAATTGCTCGAGATTAATCCAAGAAATTGCTAGGTGGTAAGCATGATATTTTTTCAAGTTAAGTTAATGTTAAGTATTACTAAAAATGAATTCATCAACATGCATGTTGTGTCCAGTAGAAGCTGTATAGCATTCTTGGCAATGATACAAACCATGTATTTTACGTCATTGCCTCAATAAATAATTCAAATAATGACATGTGGGATATAGCTTGCCAAGCTTGTTGTACTTGGGAACATCCATGATAGCTGCCAAGCTTGTCCTACTTGGGGACATCTATGATATCAAGCTTTAGAAGAATAAATACAGTTGTTTTGGCTCAAATACTTTTAATCTTTGAGAGTGTTGAAAATTATGGTATATGGATGGAATTACCTGATAATTTATTTCCTTTTTCCTCAGCTTGACAAATTTGGCAGTAGTGCTACCTTTATTTAGGACTAAACTGGACAAGGAGCAAGAAACAATGGATTGTTTTTACAAGAGAAAGATGAAAATAGTAGGATTCTCCAAGGATTTAATGGAGTCTGAGCCAGCTGTGACTGATCAGAAAAGGGATTTGTGGTTGCTGGGAAAATTTTATGAAAATATTGACTAGATACACAGGCTGGGTAAAAAAAGATATTCTTGATGTCACCAAGATAATGGTGAAAAATAAAAATCAATTATGAACAAAACCCCTGGATATATTGTGCTCTCCTATTGACCATTATGCCTCAAGATTGGCCTGCTGAAATTTGAGAGAGTACAGAGAAAGGCAAATAAAATGATCAGGACCCCTGGATCCATACTGTGGTGAGGTTGACAATATTTGGATTTTTTTCAGCTTCGAAAAAAAAGCCTAGTGGCAGTACTCAGCTAACCTCAACAAATCACAAAAAGCTAAACAGATTCAGACCAACACCTTCCCCCAGAGCGATAGACAAGGCTGGGAACATAAGGGAAAAAAAGAACCTTGAGTCATCCAGTGGAACAAATTGTGACTAATTCAGAATCTTTGTGGCAAATAAATTATGTTCAATTCCATGCAATGGGTGAAGATATTGGCTTTATGTATAACTTAGAAACTTTTTGTACAGATCTGCATAACCGCAGGGGAAACTTACCATCCAAGGTTATTAATAAAGGAAGCCTGAGAAAAGCACAGGACTTTAAGAATACAATTATTATCATAATCTCTGAAAATAATTTGGCTTTACCGTTTCTATCTGCCACAGGATATTCAAAAATAAATATAACTCATTAATCTATTAGTTATATTAGTTTTATACAAATCTGTTTACAATACTGAAAATGAATTAAACGTTAGCAACAACCTAATCTAAAATATTAGCCCATGAACTCTAAGGGAAAAAAAAAACTTACAATTTTCAAATTTGGCATGAGAATAAGAACCAAAATCTCTGGATATGCGTTACAGCTTTCAATACTGGAAATATAACTGGAATTTTGATTAAAAAAGTAAACCAAGTTCCTGATTTGAGATCAGAGAAATATCCTAAGAACTTTCTAGTTGTGTCCATAATTTAAAAAGAAATTACATTTGGATGTTATTAGATATCTATGTTTACTGGTAAAATAAAACAGGGAAAGTTCAAAACTTCATCATAATACAATATTAAAATTGTCATTTGATTTTTTAAAATGGATTTTATTTTTCCCATAAAGTTTCTTAAACCCTTGTTAACTTGCTTAAAATAACCTAAGTGTATATTAATCATAAAGAGTATTGTTTTATAACATTTTATATTTCTTCATAATCTGATTCTGCCTTTAGCCACTGATCTGATATACCTACACTTAAAATTGAAGGAAGTTAGTTAAAAGAGTTCAAACTCCAAGCAAACTCCCAGTTTTTACAAGTCCCATGGATATTGCAATCTATTTAACATAATCATTTATCAATGTATAATAATAATTAGCATTCTGCAATTATTATTTTTGGAATGACCTTCAGTTATCTGTTAAGACAAGGCAGCAATTCCAATACCAAATCATATATTATAAGGGATTAAAATTCCCAATTACAGAGATAACAAAATAATCTCAGCTGTAATAAATCATGGCAAAGGATTACTAATCTAATTAGTAAAAGAAGCAAATCCATATTTAGCCAAAGGTTGCTTAAATTTCCTGCATTTCATCTAGAATCTACCTTTACCAATTCCATTTTTTTTCTGACAGTATGCCTTAAAAATATGAACTAAGGGTCTAATGTTACCTAGAGCTTGTTTACCTTTTATACAATCATAAAGTGAAGGAGGGACAATCCAAAGTAACATTGAATTGACACCAGGGTTTTTTAAAAAAATGTTGGCATCAACATTTCAAAAGGAAGTCAATCAATAGCTTGAAAAGTCTATGATAACTTTCAAACTTATATCGGCCCCCTTGAAAGAAGCCAGGAAAGCTTTATTCTTGGTGTCCTAAATCTCCAACCATACTCAAGTAATAGAATATTGTCAAAGTCTGGAATGCTCTACCTGATTCAGTTGTCTCAGATACAAATTTTCACAGTTTTAGTCACAAATTGACTTCCGTGGACCTCAATTCATACTTAAGAGGTCCATAGAGGGGGCGTGTAAAAGTGCACTAACGTGCCTTTCATACCTTTCATTGTATTTTATATTACTCCTGTTGACAAATTACAATAAATAAAATAAAAGAAAGAAAGAAAGAAGCGGACATTTGAATCTTTTTTAAATAATACTCTTCCAGGCTTTACATATGTTTAGACTATTTACCTCTTTTATCTCTTCAAAAAATTACAGACACCATAAAAAGCTATGGAAACAGGAATGTTGGCTATGCTATTGAATGATTCTAGTGTCATTCAATAGCATAGCCAATATTCCTGTTTCCATAGATTTTTATAGGGCCTGCAATTTCCTGAAGAGATAAAGAAGGTATATAAATAGTTTGAACATATGTAAACCCTGGAAGAATTGTATTATTTAAAAAATGATTAATTTCTTCCTCAGTAACTTCTGACTCAATATTTTCAAGTCAAATATAAAAAAATAAAAACATTGGTACATAAGATAATTATTATTATCTTGCCCTGAGCAATGTTATAATAACAATAGTAATAATATTACTTTGTTGTTTCAACCAAGAATTTCCTGCTCCCCCCCACCCACTCCAATGCTTTTGTTTAATACAAAGTTTGTATTGATACAAACTTTTTAATAAATCTATCCAATCTAGCAGGTACTTTTTTCATTTATTAAATGAATTACAATAAAAATACACAATACATAATTACAATTGTATAGAACGTGCAATTTAGCAGTCACATTTATTTAATTCCTAAGTCATTTTGATATATTTAAAATAGATTGGTCTTTACCTGAGGAGCCCAAAGTGGATTAGAATCCTTTGGGACTGAGTGGTACCTTAGGGATTTGCATGCAAAAGAAACCAAGTAGGCTGGAAAATATTTCCATCTGAAACCTGAGTAGCTAAACTAAACAGAATAATACAACTCAGTGTAGGCATTTCTTACGTTATTTAAATGATCATCATTAATACTATCCACTGTAGCCATAAGAAATGGAGACTGTAACTCTTAAAATCTTCAACCAGTATGTTTACTGAGGTTGCTGGCTACAAATTTGGAAATATAAATCCATCATTTCTGGTGGGCATCTGATTAGATGTTAGGCATCTACTACTTCTAGTACTCTCCCATGTACTCTGGGTTTTATATATTTTAAAAACCCCAGACCTAAAGAAAAATGAAGCCAAATACTGGGATATGCCAGTACCACTGTTTTGCAAAGTGATACACACTAGGCCTGAGCAATTATTTGTTTTGTTGACTGATTTCATAAAATAAAAATAGTCCTGTTCATGTATCAATGATGCTTTCCTCCAAATAAAGTCAGAATTGTGAACTGAATTGACCCAATTCCTATATTTTAATTAATTCAGATGTTCAAACTGGTGGCATGGTTCATAAGGGAAAGAGAAAACAGTGTGTAAATGTTGGAAAAACAAATAAATGATTTCTTCGATTAATTGAATTACATCCAATTCACAAAGTCAAATCTAAAGGGAGTGGAGGTTTGTTCAGGTAATAAATCTTAGTTTTATAATAGGCATATTAGATGTATGCAAGATAATCCTTATTTTAAGCTATGAAATCTTGGTGATGTATGACTGTGAGTTTAGCCTCTGGCTGTAGCAGAGATAAAATTCAAATGCACTTAAAACAAAGTCAGTCTTTCTTGCACAGACTAGTTCTGATTCAGTCACCAAGTTAAAGACATCTATTTTTGGGCCAAGTGTCCATCAATGTCACTTTAATATCCCATGGAGTGATTTCACATGAAATTATGTGAAGACTAAGCTCTGTAAAATCTTATTTTCCAACTATGGATACTAAATGGTTGGATAATGTATTCTGAATATATTATAATTATTTTTCAAAGCAATGCAACTAGGTATGTTTTTGCTGCCCCCATTCCGAATGTCAAAACCAGTCTAAATTAGTTAGAGTCACGAATGTAGACTTTTTCTTTTCTTTTTGGTGCTCATTTAAATAATAGCCATATGTTCACTTTCATATTACTGATAGATTTGTTTTATAGGCTGCCAGCAATCTCCCATTAAAAGGATTAATCAAATCCATGCTGCCTAGTCATGTAATGTGATATAATGCCATAAGAACAACCATAAGCATCTGTTCCTAATCACAATGAGACCAAAATGACAAAATGCATGTCATAATAATGCAAGCGCTACTTTTTTTACCTGAATCACCCATAAATACAAGTATAAGGGTCAGAGTTTTCAACACAACATTATGTTACTTGCTTCCATTGGCCTAGTAGTCAAGTAATATTTTCAGTGCTTAGGAAGTGTTTAAATTTTAGGCTGTTTACTTACTTATTTTCTATATTTATTTTTAAATAAAAAAATAATGAGATAAAGCCACCTTTTTGGAAAACTAGTTCGATATAGTGGTTAAGGCCAGAACTAGGAACTGAGTTCTAGTCCTGTTTTAGGCATAAAGGCAGCTGGATGACCTTGTGCCAGTCACTCTCTTCTCAGCCCAACACTCCTCACAAGGTTGTTTTTGTGGAGACAATAGGACGAGGAAAGAATATTCTGTATGTTTGCTACCTTGAATTATTTATTAAAATAATAAAGGTGGGATCAAAGCTATTTAAAAATAAATAAATAAATAATCTTTTTCAAGCGCCAATTCTAGAAGTATACATAAGATGGAATGAATTTTGAATCAGACTGGGTGTAGAGATACATTAGACGGAATGAATTTTGAATCAGACTGGATATAGAGTACTTCTCTAGCTTTCCAGAGTGAAAGATTTCCTCTAAAAGGATCAGATGTCAGTATTATGAGTCACCTTGAAGTAAGATGGGTGGCATACAAACCTAAAAATAAATAAATTAAAATTATCCACACATTAAAACAGTTTTGAGTATCTGCAGTAATAATCAAGTGGACAGATACCTGAGTACCATTGACAATATTGAATCTTGCTTTTGATCTGGCTCAGGTTCAACTAGCATTTCTGAACTGCCTTGAAGTCAAATTGTTATCTGAACCATCAAATCAGGTTCAAAATCAGATTTGGAGCATAATGAATTCTCTTTGGAGATACATATTTTAACATAAAACATTATTATTATCATCAGAAGAACTCTTCTGATCCACATTAAATCCTAAATCAGACCCAATCCAACAATTTACTTCTGAAAGTAACAAAACATACAGTAATAGGACCAACACAGCCATAATAGGGCATCTCAGTCCCTACTTGGACCTAGATGCCCTACGCACTGTCACTCATGCGCTAGCCACCTCATGTATTGACTACTGTAACACTCTCTACATGGGGCTGCCCTTGAGGACCACTCGGAGGCTTCAGCTGGTGCATAATGCAGCTGCACTGGTTGTGATGTTACACCTCTCCTGTGCAACTTGCATTGGTTGCCAGTTGCCCTCCGGGTGAGATTCAAGGTGCAAGTGATGACCTATAAAGCCCTACATGGCTTAGGCACAGGATATTTGGCAGACCACCTGCAGCCAGCAACAATATCCCATCGCCCGGTTCGTGCCCATAGAGAGGGCCTGCTCAGGGTGCTGTCAGCTAGACAGTGTTGACTGGTGGCCCCCAGGGGTAGAGCCTTCTCTGTGGGTGCACCCATCCTCTGGAATCGACTCCCCTTGGAGCTCCAGTTGGCTCCTGACCTTCACACCTTCTGCCGCGAACTAAAAACTTGGTTATTCAAGTTCCCCGACTGGACTGATGGGGTTTTATGGGGTTTTAAATTTTATGGGGTTTTAAATTTTAGTTGGTCTAATCAGATTTTAACTTTATACTACAGCTTTGTGAATTTTATTATTGTGAACTGCCATGAGTCTGTTAGAGATAGGGCAGCATATAAGCCAAATAAAATAAATAAAATAAAATAAATAAATAAAAGGTCCCTTTGACATCTAACAAATAATTGTTATGCAAATACCAGCATCAACATCTCCATCAGGAGGTCTACATGTTGAATAGGGCTGTTGAAAGAAGAAATTCTTTAACAGCTAATGTTGATACTCACAAGATTAACATAGACAATTCAGTCTTACTACATTTTTAACTAAAGTCAAAATGCTAATAATGTATCCTTGTTTTATTTATATATGAATATTTCTTTTCCATGTCTTATATCTTTATATAATTAACTCATGTGATCAAATTAAGAAAGTAACAGATCCATAGAGAGTAAGATTGGCTGCTGAATCCATAAATGCAGTTTATGTATTAGTATACTATTAATACTATGTGGCCTGCCCTTCCTTCCTTCCTTCCTTCCTTCCTTCCTTCCTTCCTTCCTTCCTTCCTTCCTTCCTTCCTTCCTTCCTTCTTCCTCCCTCCCTCCCTCCCTCCCTCCCTCCCCCTTCTCTCAAATATTCAGTTTGAATTCAATAATGTGTTAATTACTGAGTATACCACAAAGGCTGTGATCAGATGGTGGGTGGGTGGCTATGCTTGTTTCCAAAATGTCAAGAGCCAATTTACAACAGGATCTTATGAGCTAATATGTGGGTACTGCAAATTAGAAAGACTGAACTACTACCAATTCTGACACTATTATCAGCAACCACTGAGCTATGGATCATCTTCAATGCCCTGAAGAAATCTGAAGTTGGTGATACCTAAGTTTGAGATTCACTCAAAAAAATGTTGTCCATGTATAATGCTTTGTGCAATTTAATTTAACATCCCCACCTGTATTTATTTGCAGTGAAATTATAGTTGGAAAGCATATTCATATAACAAAACGATCTCCCTCCAGATCTGAGAATTATTGCGGACCTCCGGACCTTTCGTCGGGCGTTGAAGACTCATTTCTTCCAACTTGCCGGACTTGCCTGATCCCTCCTATTTTTAAAATTTAAAATTTTAAATTATTTTAAACTATTTAAGTTTTTAGAGTTTTAAATGTTTTATTCGGTATATTTTCAGCCTAAATTTATATGGACTTTTAGTACATTTTAAATCACTGTATTGTTATTGGTTTTAAATTGGCTGTTCACCGCCCTGAGTCCGGAAGGAGAAGGGCGGTATAGAAATTTGATTAATAAATAAATAATAAATAAATAAAATACTCCATGCTATATCAAACTACAATTATAAGAGCCTGGTGGCGCAGTGGACTAAGTGCTGTTAAAGTAGCACTTAGTTGCCGGCTGCCTGCAATTACTACAAGTTCAAATCTCACCAGACTCAAGGTTGACTCAGCCTTCCATCCTTTCGAGGTAGGTAAAATGAGGACCCGGATTGTGGGGGCAATAAGCTGACTTTGTATAAAAAAGAACACTGCTTAGGGGGCCCCGAAAGCCCTACTAAGCAGGTATATACAAAAGTATTAAGACTATTGCTTAATGCATTGTAAGCCGCCCTGAGTCTCCAGAGAAGGGCGGCATATAAATTGAACCCATACATAATAAATAAATAATACTTCAGATTTCAAGTACAGAGTGTGTCTGAAACCCAAAGAGAAAAAAATGAAGAAAGAAAACCCCTTTTTAATTGAAAAAAAAAGATGTTATTTTGTTGCATTATTTATTTCAGCCTTGTACTGCAAATGATTTATGGAAAATTATATTATATAAATATAATAGATTTAATTATATAAATCTAATAAAATAAAATAAATAAATAAAATAAATATTCTTGTTACAAAAGAAAGCATCAGACTGAAGCCAATTTCAGCATTTGGTTGGAACTAGTTCCACTAGCACTTTAATAGTGGAATCCTACATGTGTCTACTTTTTTAAAAAGCTTCATTCATTTCAAATGAATTTATTTTCAAGCTAAATGTGTATAATAGTTTAAACTAAAATAATATTCAACCATAATCTGTTACAGCAAAGCAGTTCTACTTTTCATTGGCACAAATAATTTTCACTGATTTTCCTTCCAATTATCAAAACCCTTGAGGACATGTCCCATTTTTTCCCCAAAGTAAATCTCTAAATCTTCAAAGGAAGTTTATTGCAGGAATAATGAGCATAAGGGGAAGAAGGAGAGAAAGGCCTGATAAAACTCAGCACCAATGACAAGCATGAGCTTTCTGATAAGAAATGCTACTTTTCCTTCTGAATATTACAACAAAATGGGTCTGATAAGAAGCAACCTGCATTAATCAAGTAAATTAAATAATTGATAGCTAGTCTTGTGATTGATTTCATGTCTGAAATGGAGGGATTTCAATTTAATACTCTTCAAGCCTGAAGTGAGTATCTCTGCATTTAGCAGAATGCTGTAATAACATAGTAGCCAACAAATCAATGTTCTATCGCTTTATTGGATTTTGTTTATTCTGTAAGTAGCTCAGTACAATGCTAGAAACTCTGTGGAAGCAGTTCAGTTCTATTGCCACCAAAATGTTACAAGACGGTATTTGGCATGCCTTAACAAAAACCGCATGCAATCACCACAGACTTTTTATACAAAAATGGACAATCTTTTTATTCAAGAAGTATGCAGTTAATTGTTGTTTTATTCCTTAAATTACTAGAAGCTTTATTCCACAACAGAACCTGAGAAGCTTAAATATCAAGTAACACTGTCTCTTTAGGCAAATCAAATGACACTGTTATCACTAATAAATCTTGAATTACTCAACAATATTACAGAAAAGTAGAAAAATAAAACATTTTCACATTTGCACTTGAAAACACACTATAAAATCCAAACCTCTAAAACATTTAGCACATAAATTACACCTTTGTGTTTTCCTTCATATTAAATTGAAACATTTGTGGCTTGTCTTTGTATACTTCGCTTGGACTGCTAAATTATGCCCCTTTGCTTATGGAAGATTTTGTATTTGAAAGGTCCAAAGGAGACACAAATTTTTGCTCTATTGCTACGTAAATAAATACCCCATGACGATTTTAATTTCCAGCTTCCAATCTGCACAGTGAATGTGAAGCTTGTCAGGTTATGTGAATGTTTGAGATTTATTTTGCTACAGCCCACTATCATGCCTTTGTTCGCAAGGCACAAATATTTTCTTTTTATTTAAAAAAGCCTAGATTCCAAGATGTTTGAAAAGAGAAATTTAATTCAGAGATGAAAAATTGCTTTATTATAAAACTTCATTTACAGCAATAATAGGGCATGAATGAAATCTGTAATTAGCTGCTTATTTTGTAAATTGTTAAAAGATTGTTTTTGGACAGTGGGAATTTTTTTATGACTTCTCCATTTTTTGTCCTTCCCAACAAGCATCTGAAGTAGGAAAAGAGGGGAAAGTGTACAGGTAGTTCTCACCTAAGACCACAACTGAGCCCAAAATTTATGTTGCTAAGTGAAACATTTGTTAAATGAGCTTTGCCTCATTGTATGACTTTTCTTGTCACTGTTGTTAAGTGAATCATTGCAACTGTTAAGTTAGTAACCTTGTTGTTAAGTGAATCTGGCTTCCCCATTGATTTTGCTTATCAGAAGTTTGCAAAAGCTGATCTCATGACCTCAAAACACTTCAACCACCTTAAATATGAACCAGTTGCCAAGCACATGCCAATGTGACCATGGGGATGCTGCAATGGTTGTGTTTGGTCATAAGTCACTTTTTTTTAGTGCTATTGTTACTTGGAATGGTCACTAAATGAACTGTTGCAAGTTGAGGACTACCTGTACAATTTATCTCCGTCTGAACATTTATGGATTTCAACTTGTATTTAAAATTCAACACAATTCAACATTTGTGCCAATCACTACAAAGAAATAATAATAATTCCCCTCCTTTTTTTATTTTAATCTTTTTCTCCCTGGAATCCCCATTTCATTTTTGGCCTTTTGTTTCCATAATCTCTCAGTTAGCATGGTCAAATTACTTGCTGAAGAACTTTACACCTGCTGTTACAAATAAGGCAAAAGCTACTTTTGTTAAGTAAAAGCACTTCCTTTTATCTGTTTCCAAAATTTATCAGAGAGATCCAACCATAGTAGAGGAATGCAAAAGAATCAAAAAAGGATGTGTGTGTGGGGGGGGGGGGAGGAAACAACAAAAACACAAAATATCTAGCACAAAATATCAACCTGAATGGGGAAAGAATAAACCCATCTCCAACATGCTAAACCTGGTGAAAATTCATAATAATTTCTCTACCTACTCTTCTGGAACTAAGATATATCTCGTATAAGCTTACATATGAAATTGTTTTCTCTAGTAATCCTTGGCTTTAAATCAAATTCCTCTTATAATAAATGGCATGTGAGCAATTTAAGAACAATAAGATTAAAGAGATTTCCCACTGAACCATATCACTGAAAATGATAAACGCCAAATCATAGGGAAGAAACAGTTTTTCATTACAACTTCAATACATTTTAGATGCCCTCAGAAGTAAAGAAACAGAAGACTCCTTTTCAAAAGCCATAGGATAGGATGTAGTATTTTAATAAAGAATGCAGTGTGTGTTTATCTAATAATGTGCATCATGCCATGAAAGCTAGTTTAAAACAAAGCTGTAGTAACACATTATAAAAATAACGCTGCCATATCTGAATTGTAAAAAACTGGATGACTGCTAGATGACAGCAAATAGCTATAGTTTCTGTATCTCTGTTGCAATCTTGGAGCCCAAATAACTTTTTGCACCAAGAACTGGTAGCCCTAATGAAAATAGAAGGCTGCAAATTCCAAAAATGCCTTGCTTCATGTATACAAATGTATATTTATACATTAAGGGCCAGGAAATCCAATGCCTTTTATATGTTCCTATAAATTTTAAGAAATGTTCTTAATTATAACTCTCAAAAGATTCCTGGCTTTGAGCCATAACTGGGTAGAGCTAATACAAATTGCAATCTTTGATAATACAAAATTGACTATTTTGTTTCTATGCTTGATCTATACACATCTTTGAAAATGGGAAGAAGAACAAAAAAAGTAAAAATTTCAAATTTAAAGCAATGATATCTAAAATGGAAAAAATGAATGTGGTATAGGTGGGAGGCTTGACAAATCGTTAGATACCTTCACACTAAAATATGCTTTTTGTTTTCTATAACTTCTAAATTTGTTCCAGACTTCAGTATTTATTTTGAAAGTGGAACTGAACCCAAATCATAACATTTGCCTGGTTTGATCATTAAAGAAAGTGAACTTAATTTTTACATTCTGCACTTATTTCATGTCCAGTTAACTCAGGTGAGATGACACAATTCTCTTCAATGAGTTGCCTTAAAACTCATCTAGCATTTCAGAAGCTGACCAGAAAAGCTGCTAGAATGTTCCGTTCATGTGCTCCAGATGCACAAGTCTTTTCGGGTATCAGCAAATCTGGAAAGACCATAATTGAAATCAATTCAGCCGCTTATTTCAATGTTAGAAGGGAGGGGCCTGCATTGTTTGTTAAAGCAGGATTTGAAGAATACTTCACATAAGGATTCATTGAAATAAAGTACCTTTTTGAAATTTTGTTACAATCTTTATTGCTCATACCATTAGAACCACAAAGGGGAAACCAGGATTGTGGCCATTGGTTTAACGTTTAGCAATTAATTGGTTAAATTAATGATTTCTTTTAACACCTTATTTATGGCCATAACAAATACACAAAGTCAGGTCATTGGAAACATTGACAAGTGTACAATTAGACTGTCCCTTCACTTCTGGTGAACAAATTAGAAGTGATGTGTTTATAGCCATTAGTTCTCCAATAGAGTTCCACAAATGGAACTCAAATACCAAATGGTTCCACAAATACCATCAGCCAAGATTCTTCCATAAGCAGGTCTTCTCCACAAATTTTGTTATTGTTTTTGTATTTCAGGAAACCATCTTGAGCATGGAAATCAATGATGGAGCCAGAAAGAGAACTGATTTTAATATATATAGCCACCATCCTCAGTTGCCACATATGCTCACTCTATTGCCACATAGGCTATTAAATAAGCAAAAATAAGCAGTATCTCTCTTTGTTTCTATATATGACTACACACAGAGATGCATACATATTATAAATGATGCCTTTTCTCTATTATATTTACTGAAAAGTATAATTTAATGATAAGTTATGTGAAGACCATTCTCATCACCTGATTACCTATGTTTCTAGAAGCAATATAGCAGTGTTGATAATAGTATTAAGTAAGCATGACCCTAGAGAATCAATTAGTTATCGATCAAACATGGAAATGCCATGCAGATAGCATTAAAATGGACAAAGATCAGTGGGGGTCTTAGCTTTGTTCTAGAAGAAACCTGTTACATTTAACTTTGAAGGTGAATATAAACTGGCAACAAAATCTAAAATGATGACACAGAGAATTCTTGACCTGTTCTCTGTCATACAACAAGAAAGAAGAAAAGAAGGAGGAGAAGAAGAAGGAGAAGAAGAAAGTTTGAAGAAGTCTGGCTTGATAATACAACTGCAGCTGCTTTAAGAGCCACCTAAGTTTTGATGAGGAATTTAGATTCTTTTTAAGTAGCAGCAGCATTTTCCAGGTTTATGTGGAAACCTAAAGAAATGTTGGACTTCTTCATTGAAGGAATGGAGAAAATCTCTACTTATATAATCCCTGAAGTACTTCATCAAACCATTTTTTAAGCATGTACAACTTTAATGAATAACCATCTGTCACAGATACCATAATCTGGATTCTGCACTGAGCATCAATAATTGCTTTCAGGAATCTAAATGGCCTGTTCTAGTTCTATAATTCAGTACTATATCCATCCAGGGATTTGCTAATCCCACAAAATTGTTTGAAGTAAGGATCCTATTAGCATTGCCATGTTTTACTTTGTAATCTTGGAATCACATTCTTTCCAAAGATGGATCAAGATCTGGCCCTGTAAAAAAAAAAAAAATCAAGCAGGTCTTGAGTATTCAATTAACAGCTAAGGCAAAAGGTATGTCCTCTTTCTTTTCTTATTTTTAACTGCATAAATTAGGTCAGATTTTAGAAGCCAATTTAATTTGGCAGAGGTGAGCAGTGATCTTAAAATATGAGCAAAAAGCATTCTCTCTAATTATACCAATCTTCTTGGAGGAATGTATTATGTCATCTTTGTTAATGAATCTTAAATCTATTAAATAAACTTAATTTATATTTTCCATGAGATCCCCATATGACAAAAATGCCAGCAGGCTACATCTGAACTCTAGGTGGTGATTCTTGATTCGTACCAACACCACCCAAAAATTAGGAAATGTCCTATTATATTAAGATAATTTGCTTGACTCCTTTTTTGTTATTTTTTAACAGTTTTTAAGAGGTTCAGTCCTGTCACTCAAAATGTAACTACTTTTTTCCCCTTGATGTTGGATTGTAATGATTCTTTGATATATAAACAATCTTTCTGGCTCATATAAGACCTAATCCAAAAGATGGTTGAATTCTCCCTCCAGAAGAGAATCATCATTGACACATTGAGTTTTAATGAACAAATGAAAACAAAAGAATTCTGAACAATCTTGCTGCAGAATTCCAAACATTTTGCCAGAACTTAGCAAGTTACAATAGACTTGGGAAACTTTTAACTTCCTGAATGTCCATCTATTAAATAGTCAGACTAAGAAAAAATGGAATATGACATGTGAAAGTTAAAATGCATTTGTAAAGAGCAAATAAATTCAAAGATTTTAGAAAAGCCCATTCTATAATTCTGTTCTTAATTCAATTGCTCTGATCAACAAGGCATGTATCAGTTAAAAAATATCACAGTTCTCAATGCCACAGGGATGGCAGAAGAGATTTCACTTCCTGCTGATATTCAAAAGAGGCTTTAATATAACTGGTTAATCACAAAAAGACATTTAAAAATGTCATTTATTTATTCCAAATGTATTGACTTTTCAATTCATTTGAATTGGCCTGTTAAGAAATAGTTTGACTTGCATATGCAACAATGTTTGAATTGTGGCCTTAAGCAACTGCATTTTATATAGTTCAATATTTGTAGAATAAATTTAAAATTGTTTTTAGGTGGAATTTTGATTCAGATGTAAGTTTCATTGGGGTTTACTTTCAAGTAATAAATCACAGGATTATACCCTAAAAGTATAAAGTTAATATAGAAATTAACTTTCTTCTGATCTGATGTTTTCAGGTGTACTGGCCTCTACTTCCCACTCAACCCATCTTCCTTGGACAAGATAGCCAATAGCCATGTTGCCTTAGCTTGATGGAGAAACTTATTTTAGCACTAAGTTGGAGAAAAATGCCTTAGCTCATAAATACCCAATTCAGTTTTTGATGGAGAAACAAGAAGCATTCTGAAATCCATAACACAACATATTTCTTTCTTCTGTTAATATGTAAAATAAATAGATTTTGCAGATTCCATAGAATTTCATTTATCTTTGAGATGTTTTGAAGCTTTGCCAAGAGACTTTTAGAGCAATTCTTGTTCATATGCAAACTACTGTGTATGAATAAGCAAGATGAAAATAGATTATTTATAATTCTTTGTAAATTATGGATTTCTGTCAGAACTTGCTAAAACCATTTACAGGATTATGTAGTTTGTTCATTTGGTACACAAAGTTATAAATAAACCAATTTAAAACATTGGTTCCAAGAGCAAATGTTTTTCAGATATATTTTAGAATATTAATATATGTAAATATAACTGGTTAAAATTGTTTGTTTTTCAAGTTCCCATTTTAAGGATGTGTTAAATGTAAATGCAACATAATATGATGCTCTTGACCTAATTTAGATGACTTTTTCTTTATATTCTTCTTTTTCACAATTATACTCTGCCCTATCTGATATATACATGATACCTTGGTATGAATGAATGTTTTCTTGAAGAGGATAAAAATTAATTAAATGCTGTATTTATAACAGCAAACATCTGGACAACCACTAGATTGTAGCAAAGAAATTGTTTTATGGGTCTATTTCTTGTTATCTCATGCATATCCAGAGCTTTGCGGTCCAAGTCTGGTAGCTCAGTTTTATAAGTCTAAATTGAGCACATCGTAAAAATGTAAGAAAACCACAAGCAGGCTGAAAAGATGAACAAGTTTAAAAGCAGAGCCAACATAATAGAATGAAAACTAACTGCAGAGACATATGGGTTGAAAACTATGTAGACAGAAAGGTTACATTAAAAAAAACCTATGTAAACACAAAGATCTTCACCTATCAACTTGAAACTAATGAAAAAGATAGTCAGTGGAACTCCCACAATAATGATTTCCAGTAATTAGATATTACCACTAAAACGGATCTGTCAAAGTGTGCATTAGATATTGACAGCTCATATAGAGATTAACGTCCTATTTATTTTAAAATCCATGCTGTTTAATGGTTAAAAATTGAACATAAACAAATTCAAGCATGTCCTTAAGAGTTTAAAACCCAAATAAGTTGAAATGAAGGGCTGCTTAAGAACTAATTCAAACACATTCACATATGACGATACGGAAAAACCCTATTCAAGCATTTAACCCAGTGTTTTCAACCTCAGCAACAGAGATGTGTGGACCTCAACTCCCAGAATTCCTCAGCTGACATGCTGTCTTGTTGCCCTATCACTTTTCATGCATTGGTTGGAAAATCCTGAAAATCCTCTTTATAGATCTAAATCAGATGGGGCAGAGCCATGTAGGCAGCCTACCTGAACTGGTTTTCCCATTTTCAAATAAACAAACCTTTTCTCCCTCTGACTGCATTAATTCCTAAGTTCCTCAAATGTGAAACCTTGTATAAATATAAATGATGTGCATGTTTTTTTTCCAGTAATCAAAAGCAATGGCAGTTTTTGCTTGTTCTGGGGAGAGGGGGAAAAAAACCTAAAGCATATACTAGAGAAGTAAACAATTTGCCTGAAAAACAGCTGTTGTCATGCAAAGTGCTGTAGATTAACATGAGCAAATTAAACCTAAAAATAAATCAAATGCCTGTCTTTATGCTGTCAAAAATATATCCTGTTAGATAAGCTTCATTATTTTATGCAGTGAAAAACTGAAACCAACTCCAAAATTAGGCAATGATCTAAATTGCCGAATAGGAATTGCAGCTCTTAAGTGGAGGATATATGCTATATTTGCTATGGTGAGAGATTTTTAAAGGCTTTGAGGACATGTCTTCTGAAAATAACACACACAGTGGGCTAAACAACAGAAAAGTAGTTATGTCAAATTTTTGTGTTGCTAACAGGATTTATATTCATATGAACATTTCCACCACCAAATAAATATCAAGGCGTATAGGAAAGGCGTATCAAGAGCTCAACCGGATTGCCTCAGTCCTAGCCATATCAGTATTATAATTGGTATTATCAACCAAAAGCAAAGAATTTAGATTTCATTTTATATAGCGGTGACGGCTAACCTTTTCAGCACTGAGTGCCGAAACTGAAACGCGCACGTACATGGATGCAGGAGCACCGAAAACCGAAAAGAGCAGCTGTCCTGTGCGCATGCATGCAGTGGCCAGCTGCTCTTCTAGGTTCAGTTATGCACATGCACACTAGCCAGCTGCTCTTTTCTGGGTTCTATTGCACACATAGGCACCAGCCAGCTGGTCTTCGCATGAAGAACCTGGAAGAGTAGCTGGCGATGGCATGCATGCCCACAGAGAAGGCTCTGTATGCTACCTCTGGCATGCGTGTCATTGGTTCGCCATCACAGCTATATAGGCAGAACTGTCAACTCACATTTTCTAGCATATGCTAAATCCCGAACCCTGTATGTGATAGTGGGTAAGTGAATGATACTCTATTATCCTATATTATATACTATTTACATTCACATCAACCTCTGCTATTATGGAGGCTTCCAGATGCATTAGGTAACCATTCTTGGGGTAGCTGCCTAAGGACACCAGATTGGGAATGACTATTTGATAGGACCATGCAATGATTCAGGTTCAGTTCCATAAAGATGTTTTGAGTGTGCAGAATCCAACCATAGCTCCAGTTTGCAAGTCTTAAAAGTAGTCAGCTCATTTGTGGGAACTTGTTTTGAAATACCTTCTTGGAATCAAATCCAAAGTGCTACAAAGTTCTACTTTCTACATTGATCCAGACTTGGGAGGGAACATTATCTGCTCTGGTAAGTCAGCTAGAACAAATAAATGATAATGGATTCTCAATAAGAAACCAAAATGATAAAGTGCACAGAAATTTAATTCTCTATCCAAAATTGCTACAATAAAGGAACTTACAAGCACACTGGGAAAGTACCCCAAATCAATATAAAAAGTAATAAATTCAAACTGGCTAATATGCATTGAGTTAATTATGAAACCAAAATCAACTATAATAAAATAAAGAAGAGCAGGCTTATTTCTTATTGATTAACTGAGCAAAGTATGGCCAACTGCTTGGCATTCCTGGAAAGGCTTTTGTTCTTTTAAATGAATGTAATGAGCTATAATATTCTTGAGGATTTTGCATTAGCCCATAATGGGGCTGGCAGTCATAGATCACCCTTCCCTTCCTATGACCACAGCAATGAACAAGGAAGAGATCTGGAGATAGAAGAGTAGAGTTGGATCTTACACAACTATTTGATTTCTTAGTTTTTTTAAGTCAAGGATGTGATTGTATATAGGGAAAGAGGCTCCTAATCCCTTCTCTCTTTAAATTGTACATGCCACCAAGGTATCCATTAAATTAATATTTTAGACATTTTTCTCATTTTTTCCTTTAAAAGTATTTAAATTTCACTTAGTTTCCTCAAAGTGTTTTAGGCAACTAGAAGATAGTTTAACACACATACACACACACAAACATATGCACACATGTTCTTCACTGGTTATGGTTTGGGCTTTTTTTAATGCACAAAATCAGTATTGTAAGAATTAAAAGTTAGGATGGCAAAGGATAGAGAGCGTTTGCGAAGAAGAAAAAAGCAGGGAAAGGAAGGGCAAGGAACCATTCATAAGCTTGTGTCTCCATTTTGTTTGCACTCAGATAAAATACTCAGAGTCATATCCTCACTTTTGGATTGCACATTGAGCTCACTCCTTCTTGAGGCTTTACGAGTTGCCCTGGAGAGCTTTCTCCGAAAAGTGTCTCCAGCCAAAAAATATAAAATAGGATCCACGCAGCTGTTGAGACTCGCTAGCCCTCGAGTTACTTGGTAGGTAGCATAAACCCTGTTGTTAAACGCACACATTTCTGGAGTCTGAAAATCCAGCCGGGCGCGTAGATTCAAGTTTTTCATCACGTGGAAAGGAAGATAAGACACAGCAAATACTGCCAACACTATAATAACCAAGTAAATTGATTTCCTCCTAAGCGGGGAATTGTCTAAATCTTTGTAAATCAGTGCTTTCACGATTAATCCATAGCAACCGAGGATCAGAATGAACGGGATGCAAAACAAGAAGACAGTGGTGCACATGCTGTAAATAAAGTAGCTACGCAGATAATTGTCTACTGTTGTGTCATAGCATGCCATGGTTTTGACTTTCCTTACTTCAGTCCCAGAGAAAAAGAAGATGGGAGAGATTCCCACCACCACGATAAACCAGACCAGGGCACTGATGTAAACAGCATTCTTTTTTTTCAGTCTCCCCAGTGATTTCAAAGGATGCACCACACCAGTGTATCTGTGCACACTGATGCATGTGAGGAATAAGATGCTTCCATATAGATTGACATGAAAGATAAATCTCTGCAGCTTGCACATGAAGTCTCCAAAGATCCAGTCCGTTTGATTGAAGTAGTAGAATATCAGGACAGGGAGGGTCAGGACGTACAAGAAGTCTGCTAGGGCCAAGTTGAACATGTAAACTGAGATGCCACTCCATGGCCTCATGTGGAAGACAAACATCCAGATGGCCACGCTGTTGCCTAGGAATCCAGTGATGAAGACTACGATGTAGACTGCTGGCAAGTAATAAAACTGAAAACCGGTTTTGGTCAAAGAACACTTGTTAGTGGCATTGCTGGTCACATTGTTAGCCAGTGCATGGTTTTCAGTCAAATTCAGGACAACCGAAATGAGGGCTTCAGTCATGGTGACACCAATGAATTCACATCAGTGGCTTTCAAGATCTAGAATCAGCAAGTGTCCCTAGAGAAAAGAAAAAAAGTATCTAAGCTATGTCAATAAAAGAAACAATGCAGCAAAACAGGCAGGAGAAAAATCATATTCAATTTTCAGCAGATCAAGAAGCAGTGTATTTATTTATATCCTGCTACAATCTGGTGACTTTTGATAGCTTGCTTGATAGAAGTAAAATATTAAAACATTCACGTATATTTAAACTTAGAAATTAAATAACTAAATAATAATAATAAAAATCACTACAAGTTGTTTAATTGACAGGGCCACAAGTACTTGCTTTTTTGGCAGGCATATGTTCCTGCAGACCAGTTAAGATGCTTTAATTTACTGCCCATATTTGAATGTCAATATTATATTCTTTCTAGAATATGATAGCTTCAGCTTGTGAGTTATTTGCCCATATGCCCTACCACGTGCCACAAAATGTAACACAAGGAACTAGTCCTAACAGACTGCTAAACTCAGTCAAGTATCAGTTTTTGCTAAAGCATCTTATGGGCATTACCAGATGAGGCTGTTATTCATACAATCACCCTGACTCATCCATGGACTTTTGCAGACCTCAATCTCCATTTGTAACAATCTTCCTCTCTGCCCACCACCACTGATACCTTCTCTTAAGAAGGGAGAAAATATATTTAAGGAGAAAAAGGCAGAAGACCTCTCCAATACTTTTTTGACTGGTATTTATAGTATACAAAAACTGTCAATCTGGAAAAAAACCCTGCATTTTATATGCTGGAATTTCATATACCAGGAAGGCAGGTGGAAAGTAAGGAACTTACTGAAAAATTTCAGCCACTGAGAGATCCTATGGTGTAAAAGATCATAATCTTTTTTTTTTATTTTTGGCCAATAAAATTCTATTCTATTCTATTCTATTCTATTCTATTCTATTCTATTCTATTCTATTCTATTCTATTCTATTCTATTCTATTCTATTCTATTCTATTCTATTCTAATAGATCTTGACTTCTTCATCAAGACCACCCCATCCCCACACCTTGCACCATTCTTTAAATCTAGCTGGTCACTAGCAATTGCCAAAACATAGTGCTTAGCAAAGGCCAAAGACGGTGGAATGGATACAGGTCAGGAAGAAAATATATATCAATAGTTTTTAAAAAGTATAAACTTGGCATTACTGAAATAGTGTAACCATTTCCCCTGACATTTACTAAGCAGAATTGCCATATGGTTATTGGCAATTCTTCTTCTTCTTCTTCTTCTTCTTTCTGTATGTCTCTCTCTGCATACATTTTCCCCATTCTAAATATGTATTGTTTAATGAAGTAACCTAGGAGATTCTTTCTATGTACAGATAAATCATGGACGAGTTCTCAATCCTTATTCTTTCAAAGAAAAATGAAAGGAATGTACAATACAGATATTAAGTAATATCCAAATAAATAATATTAAATAATATCCAAATAAACAGCTGTATTTGTTCAGAAACCCGTCCTAAACATATTTTCATTATATTTTCCTTCTTACTAACATCAGAGGAACCTCCTTTAATATATGACATAGCGGCAATCTCTCGGTGTTCTACTTTTTCTCTGCAAATGGCATTCTGTACCTGAAAATAGCCCAGAACCATTCTAATAAGAGGCTGTTGACAAACACAGTTGCCACAATCTGGTCTAATTCCTTTTCAGAGCCATGGATGATAGAAATCACAGCTACAGGTTGCCTCCTCGCAATCTGCAAATTAAATGTGTGCTAGAACTATCCTAAATAAATATTTCAGTTCAATAATCTTTGGCTACTGAAGACAGAGGGAAGGAGGAATAAGAAATGGTTATTCAGGCAGCATATGAATTGCTTTTTTTGTGTGTCTTCCAGAAAAGTAGTTCGATTTCTTAAATTTGAGTTAAACAGATCATAAATGACTGAAGAGAGTGGGAAAGTTTCTGAAAATTACGTGGATGGTGGCAGAAAAGGGGAGAGAATCCAGATACCCCCTTCCCCCAAGAAAATAATTATTGTCATTCCATGAGAAGGATTAAT
This sequence comes from Masticophis lateralis, assembly GCA_030761175.1. NCBI lineage: Eukaryota > Metazoa > Chordata > Lepidosauria > Squamata > Colubridae > Masticophis > Masticophis lateralis. The sequence goes on from JAUDYJ010000005.1 coordinate 26,788,954, forward strand.
CAGTCTAAAAAGCTGGAACAGGTGGACAAGAAAACTGCAGGGAGCAAAGGTAAAGGTTAAACTGCATAGAAATGAAGGGAGAATCAGACAACAAGATAGCTGAGCAAGACAAGTGAAATGAAGAAAACTTAGCTGTGCATCCTTAGACACCTATGGCTATGTCCTCAGTGCTGGCACTCCAGCTCCTCAAAAACTATGAAACCATAGCTTTATCCATACAAACATTGAACCATCAAGTGTCCCTAACAAACCACAATGCCTGTGCTCACATAACGTGCCAAGACATAATGGTATCTTTTGGGCTATCATCTTCAATCATGATTTGTGGGGGTTAGGAGGCTGTGATAATCAACCTCCCCCTGGGGTTAGGTAGGAGATCTGTACCTAGTTTAAGGGCAGCAAAAAGTAACACCTAAAGGTGGCTTAACTTTCCTTGCTTCTATGCCCATAACACACACACACACACACACACACACACACACACACACACACACACACACACACACACACACACACACACACACACGGCCTTCACCACTCTTTACCCCTGCACGGCAGCTCCTCCTCCGCCCTAAATGCACACAACACGGAAGTCTCCAGTCAACAAAATGGGTTCATCGCCAGACAAAAAGCTCAGCCCCGGATTGCAAAATCAAGCACGAGAGCCCCCGCATAGCTCCGGGGCATGTGCAGAACGCGCCTTCTGCCTAAGTCTCTTTCTTCCGCCGTCTTATTTTTTTTCCAGCCTCGGTTTGGCTGCACTCCTCTGAGGTCTCGTTTCGGCAAATCCACTCCGTCCCTTCTAATCGACATTTTTACTTCCGAGTTATGAATTCAGCGCAGGAGTGCCAGCCAAAAAACCCCAACCATCGCTTTGGCCACCCTTAGCTCCATGCCCTGTTTTTCAACCGGTATTACGGGAAGAGTGGGGGGGGGGGGTTAACCCCCTTCTGAATGAAACACACGCACTAGGAGGGGGAGAAAAAACACGAGGATGCCCCCACGGACAAAGCTGGGCGCCTAGCATGGCTCGCATCTCAGTTACTTTGTCAGACAAACTCTCCGAGGCTCACACACACACACACACACACAAAACCGACCGGCGCCGCGGCAGAGAAAACCAAGCCGTAGATCTCTTGGCAAGGGCAAATTCTTTAGGCGGCGTTTTCAAGCGCTTGCAAAGAGGGCACTTTGGGAAAGAGATGCTACCGCCGTACCCCCCCCCCCCTTTTTTTTTTTTTTTTTTTTTTTTTGCCTCCGAAACTTTCCTCCGCGGTTAAGGGGACTTACCTTCTGGAACGCCTCAACACGCTCGACCAGAGCGGGCAACGCGGTGCCTTGCCGCCGCTCTTAACGCGGCTGGTGGTGGTGGTGGTGCTGCTGACCCCGAGCCCGCCGTCGCCTCTTTTTCCTTCATGCCCGCGGTTCCTTCTTCGCAGCTCCCGGGCGAGGCGGGAGAGGCGGAAGGGAGCCGGCGGCGCCAAGCATGTGTCCGTCAGAGCCCCGAGCTTTGGGCTTTTCGAGGCGATCGCCGCCACATTCCCACACTGGCGAGGCGGGAGAAGAGCGTGCTGCTGACGCGCGCTGCTCAGGCGGGCAGGCGGGCGAGGAAGTGCAGGCGAGCCGCGAGAGGGAGCGCAAGGAGGCGGGAGCGGCAGCGGCTGAGGCGGCAGGGAAGAAGCCGCCTTCAAGCTAAAGGTTGGTTCCCGCCCCCTGAAGCTCTTCCCCGCGTGGGCAAAGGCAGATCCATTCCCCCCACCCCCTGCCGTGGTGGTAGGGCTGCCAAAAATAAACCAACTGGCGATTGTTAGGGCTCAAAGATCTGTGGTTCAGGTCGATCTCAGGGAGCAAATGATATCAAATCAAGAAGATTCAGACGTTTGTGGATATCTGACTTTTTATCCAGATGTGCATTGATGATGGATACATTAAGAAACGATAACCTTTATTGTCGTTTCTTACGGTGAGCGCACTGGCTCACGTTAGAAATGAAATTCTGTTGCTTCCTTTCAAAAGAATGTATATCAGGGGTGAACTCCAGCAGGTTCTAACAGGTTCTGGAGAACCTATAGCAGAAATTTTGAGTACTTCGGAGAACCGGCAAATACCACCTCTGGCTGGCCCCAGAGTGGGGTGAGAATGGAGATTTTGCAGTATCCTTGCCCCAGGAGGGGAGGGAAGGGAATGGAGATTTTGCAGTATTCTTCCCCTGGAGGGGGGTGGGAATGGAGATTTTGCAATATCCTCCCCCTGCCATGCCCACCAAGCCATGAACACATATATGCATGCTACACACATGCACACACATACATATAAATGTTAATAATCATTGTCCCTTTGGAATATATAATGGAAAGAGGAAACCTGAGAGTTCACAAGGTTGATGCTATATGGAACAAAAACTGACTGAATCTGTCACAGTTATCTTAACTAAAGACATTCTGATGCCTTTGAGAAAGGAGCCTTGGTTGGGTCTGGCTTGCTGTGAAAACTTAAAAGGGCCTTTTGCACTTGCCTTGATTACAGTATAAATTAGCAACTGTACAGCAACAATTGGTCGGAGAGCAAACAGAGTTCCTCAGAAATGATTTCCATATTATGCTTGTGTTTCTATTCAAATTCGCAATGCAGAGTTTCATCAGTTCATTGGCTGATAGGAATGTTTTAATTAGCGAATTAATTGCTTGAAAATATTTTGGTTGATGAATGAGATGCTTCTCTTCATTAATCTGGACTACAGATTCTAAATGTCTGTTGTCTATGGAGATTCTCAGTCATCCAGGACATAGTTGTTCCAAAGGAGTTTGAGAAACTTTTTGGATGAGAAGCAAAATGTTTTCAAAGAAAAACCAGAAGGTCCAGTGGCCTCTTGAAAAAGCACCTTTGGGATAAATATCTGTTGAAAATCTAAAACACTGAAGAGAGAAAAAAATATTCGGAAGAGGTATTTTCTTCCTATGAATAAAAAAAATAAAAGGAATGATACATGCTATGATGCAAAGTATCTAACATCTCTGGAATCCCCGCATAAATATGTACACATACTATACACACACAGAAAGACCTTTTTCCTGCTCTTTGTGAATCAGATGATAATCCAAAGAAACAGTATCCTTTCCTACAGGCATACGAAGAAAAGCAGTAGTATCCTGAAGCATAGCATCCTTTTTAACTGAATGCTGAAAGTATATCCTTCTATACGTGTTAGCACCTGGTAGTGCTAACTATCCTGATGTATGCCAGTGAGACCTGAACTGTATACAGGAGGCACGCTCACCAATTGAACCACACGACCTGTCTCTGTAGAATTCTGAGGATCTGGTGGCAGGACAAGGTGTCAGATGCAAAAGTCCTCTCTAGAGCAAGTCTGCCATCAGTTCACACCCTGCTTTCCCTTTCCCTTCCCTTTTCTTCACTCCCCTCTCCTTTCCCTTTCCTTCCCCTTCCCCCTCCCCTCCCCTGCACTTCCTTTCCCACTCTCCTTTCCAAATTGTTGCCAGGAAAATTGCATGGACAAGTTCATGAAATAATCAGAAATCGAGCTCAACTTGGGAGGGATTTTATAAATGCATGGATTTTAATATTTTTTTAAAAAATTGATTTATATGCCGCCCTTCTCTGGAGACTCAGGGTGGCTTACAATGCGTTAAGCAATAGCCTTCATACTTTTGTATATTTATACAAAGTCAGCTTATTGCCCCCACAAACTGGGTCTCAATTTACCTTCCTTAGAAAGGATGGAAGGCTGAGTCAACCTTGAGCCTGGTGAGATTCGAACTTACAGTAATTGCAGACAGCTGATGTTAATCACAATACTTTTAGTCTGCTGAGCCACTAAATTATGCTACTAATATAGTAGCCAAACATTTCTAGAAGGACAGTAGTGGTGAGCACTCTGATATGGAACCTTTTTATCAAAGCTCTATGATACACATGAAACTATGAGAGCAAATATTCTACCCTTGCGTAAGGACCCTTGTTAGAATCCAATTTTGTGTGTTTAAAAATGAGACTGTATAACAAAAAAATCCAGATATTTATCCACCAGGTACTTTGTTCTCTCGTCCACTGTTCATGTTTGCTTAATTCCTGAAGCCATTGCTTTGGTTTGAATCCTTCCTAGCAGAAGTTCAATTACTGCTTTGTTGAATGCTTTAAAAAGTGACATGAAATATTTCATTTCAGAAGTTTAACCCTTCCAAAATGGCTAAAGATTTATTATACTAACTACAATTTTCATAAATATTTATGGGATTAGGAATATTTAACCCACCTAACCTCTACCTTGTGTCATTTTGATTTCTGAACAGCTTCTGATGCTATTCCCAGATCTAGTAGCCCTTGAACTGCTTATTTTGACTGACAGCAGGCCTCTAAGATACTTTGTGGCTCCATTCCTGTACCCTGCAAATTTTGTTGCTTGAGATTTTTTTTTTTAATTGGAAAGGGCAAGCACCAAATGTACAACTTCTGCATGCAAAACACATTCTCTGCCACAAAGCTCTCGGCCTCTCCTGTAAGCAAATGAAAGCTACTGTTTATCTGCTACATTATTAGCATACGGTACCAGGGAAGCTAGTAAATAAGTGAAAGAGCTGAGGATTAATAAACCTCTGGTTTAAACCTTTCTTTCTGTGAAAGGATGAGATAGACTTTAGCATTCTTGGTTCAACCACAATTGCCCTCATCATTATCTATAATATCTAAATCATCATTATCAACAACAACAACATTATGATTCTGATAATATGACTGGGAGATATTTTAAGGATTGCTGAAATTGTCCATGTAATGGATTTCCACTGGAATTTAAAAGGGTATAGTGGTTATATATATTATATATGTGCTTTGTACACAGAGAATCCGTGATTGTTCAAGTGAAGTTAAAAAAGGACCAAGTCCAGAGGTGAAATTCTCCCGGTTTGGACCGGATTGCCCGATATGGTAGTGATGGAGGCGAGTGGTTCGGAGAACCGGTAGCAAAAAATCCTGCGCCCCCCCCCCCCCCACATGCCCACTTGAGCCGCACAATCATCAGAGGCTTTTTCTTTTAATTTTTAAAAGCATTTTTTCTACAACCTCTTTGGCCGAAAAAATGCTTTTAAAAGTTAAAAAAAAAAGCCTCTGATGATCGCGCAGCTCAGCTGGGATCATCAAAGGGATTGTCAGCTGACGATCCAAGCTGAGTTGCCTGATTGGCAGAGGCTTTTAAAAGAAAAAAAAAACTGCTGGCAGCCGGTGATCAGCAGAAGTAGCCTGTAATACTGCACTCTAACCACTGTGCCACTGAAGCTCTCAAAGAGTTTCTTCTAGTTAAGTTGTTTTATATCCTTTTCTTTTTACTAGTTTGCACTACACTTAGTTTTTGAAAAATGATTTCAAAGAAGAGAAGTTTGGTGGACTGGATGTTCATGTATGTATGTCTGTATGTCTGTATGTCTGTATGTACCAATGTATGTATATATGTATCTATGTGGTGGTCAAGGACTGTCTGTATGTGAAAGCCATGTTTTCTTGTTTCATCAACTTTGTACCAGCCTGTCTAGCTTTCCATGATTTGCATATCTCCCATTGACCATTTTCAGATTGAAATGTACATAGCCAAAGAAGCTTCAGATGTATGTGAACATAAATCATATAAAGACGAACATTGGCAGTTGAATACCTGCACCTGTGAAAATATAGCAAGTTTAAAAAACATTGTCAAAGTATTTTTTTAAAAAAAAAAAAAACCTCCCAAGCACCATGAGAATGTGAAAAGAAGCCTATTTTTCAGGCAAAGAAAACATATGTGAAACGCAAAGCAAATTTTGGCATAGCATATGCAGAATTGAAAGGAGCTTCAGAAGGCTTCTGGGATCTGAACAGTATTGGGGATACAGGCAGAATATAGTTGCAATGTTTTCCAGTGAACAACTGCTCAGCTTCTGTTTGAAATACCTGCCCCGAAAGGTAGTCTATCAATTGTCATTCAAGATAAAATCTAATCTTAGTTGTTTATAAAAAAATACAATAGATAATATTGTTATCCCTAGTTGAAAACAGAAGTATTTAGTTTGTACAGCTTTTGTGTTACATTATAAATACAGATTGTCGTTTCTACTCTAAGATTCATTCCTCAGTATTTGCTTATTAGCATCATTGACAAGCAACTCCATTTTTATCCATTGCTGACATTATATTAATACTATCTCATTCCAGTCATCATTTAATGCTTGTTATTCTACTGCTTTGTGCAATGGAAAACATTTGATCCTCATTCCTGGTACCACAACTGTCCCAGTCACAGTAGCAAAAACTGTAGTAGTCCTTCAACAGAAAGATGAATTTGTGTAAATTAAGACCAGCCTTAATTTCCATTGGTAATTCCATATGATGCCAATATGATAATGGACGGGAGATAGAAACTATATCAGTCTTGTGAAACATATTTGGTTAGCAAGTGGTAAAACATAAAATCTGGTAAATGGAATCTGATGGCATCATGTTATTATGCTGGCTCAAAATTTGTTTGCTTGCTTGCCTGTTTGTTTGTCAAATTTATATAGCTATATTATCTCACCAAGACTGAGTTCCAATAAAATTATCTAGTGAGGAAAAACTCTGAGAAGGAGTAAGTTTGAATTTTGTCTTCTATAATCAACTTGGGAGAGGAAACAGTTTAACAAAGTTGATCATTTTCATTGCAGGTTTAGTGGTCATGGAATTCTGTGAAGCAAGAAAAAGGCAAATAGTCTTTAGTCTTACAGTTTACAATACATTTCTTCAATATATTTATCGCAAAGTTAAAATTAACATGACCTCGGTTTTCACTCATATACTCTTTATTTTAGCTCTAATGTTTTCCCATAAGTGCAGGATCCACTTTTTTGGATCAATCAAAGTATCATTGGTTACAACAGCAACTGACTAACTGGCTTGTTTGAAACTGACAATCATGGGCTGACAAGACTATGAATGGTCCAAAGTCACCCAAACAGCCTTCATGCCTAAGGCTGAGGTAGAAATTGCAGCCTCCTGATTCTGGCTTGGTGCCTTAAGCACTAGACTAAAATTACCTTCCACCACACGCATGGAACATATACTCAAGGATCCTTGTTTTATTTTATTATACAGAAGTGAACTCATCTAAATCAAAAGTCACTGCAGTTTTATTTAGTTTGGTTTTTTTAAAATGAAGAATAACTTTTCATGAATATGGTGGAAAAATAAATATGGAAAGTGTGAAATTGCCAATTTTGTTCATCATCCGGACCTATTTTGTATATTCTTCTTCAACATCATCCCCACACCCCTTGCAAAAGATTCTGAACAAAGCTGCAAGGTTTGACAAACCAAGGATAAATAGTGAAGCTTGGCAAAATAGACAATCAGAATAGAGCTGGATGGGACGTTGGAGGTCTAGCCACCTGTTTAAGCAGGAGTCCCTATACCATTTCAGACAAGTGACTGTCCAGTCTCTTCTTAAAAACCTCCAGTGATAAAGCATCCACAACTTCTGAAGGCAAGCTGCTGCACTAGTTAATTGTCCTGTAGGAAGTTTCTCCTTAATTCCAGTTTGCTTTTCTCCTTGATTAGTTTCCATCCATTCTTTCTTGTTCTACCCTCTGGTGCTTTGGAAAATAAATTGACTCCCTCTTTGTGGCAGCCTCTCAAATACTGGAATACTGCTATCATGTCCCCCTAGTCCTTCTTTTCTCTAGACTAGCCAAATCCTGCAACCATTCTTCATATGTTTTAGTCTCTAGGCCTTGCACTTTTTCCAAAGTCTCAATATCTTTTTTGTAATATGATGACCAAAACTGGATGCAGTATTCCAGGTGTGGCAGGAGTGAAATTTAGCAGGTTCTGACAGCTTCTGGAGAACTGGTAGCAGAAATTTTGAGTAGTTCGGAGAACGGATAGGGGAAATTTTGAGTAGTTCAGAGAACCAGAAAATACCACCTCTGGCTGGCCCTAGAGTGGAGTGGGAATGGAGATTTTGCAGTATCCTTCTCCTGGAGTGGGGTGGGAATGGAGATTTTCCCCTGCCATGCCCACCTAGCCACGCCCACATAACCAGTAGTAAAATAATTTGAATTTCACCACTGAGGTGTGGCCTTATTAAGGCTTTATAAAGCAGTACTAATACTTCACGTGATTTTGATTCTGTGCCTCTGTTTATGCAACCATAGATTGTATTAGCTTTTTTGGCTGCTGCTACATACTGCTGACTCATGTTTAAATGATCACATATTAGGACTCCAAGGTCCCTCTCACAGTTACTGTTTTTGAGCCAGGTTTTGCCTAATGTGTATTTGTATCTTTGGTTTTTCCTGCCCAGGTGTAAAATCTTTTCTCCACATTAAATTTCATTTTGTTGGATAGGGCCCATTGTTCAAGTCCATAAAGATTTTTTTGGACCCTGAGCTTGTTTTCTGGGGTGTTAGCTATTCCTGCCAGCTTAATATCATCTGCAAATTTGATGAGTTTGCCTTCTATTCTGAACCTAAGACAGAGTCTTGTGGTGCCCCACTGCTGCTTACTTCCCTCTATGTAGATCAGTGGTGGGTGCCCCCAGTTCAGGCCAGTTCTATAGTACTGGTAGTAAAACCGGCAGAAGGCTCTGCCCACCAACGCCAACATCATCAGGAAGCTTCTGTGCATGTGCAGAAGCGCGCATGTGCGACCCCGTTGCGAACCGGTAGTAAAGGTAAGTAGAACCCACCCCTGATGTAGATGTAGCACCATAAATGAGTACTCGTTGAGCGCAATTTGTCAGCCAGTTACAAATCCATCTGGTGGTCTTGGTGAAGGTTTTAATTTGTTTAAAGCAGTATATTAGAATACATAAGTGCTCCATACCCCATTTACTACATAAACATAACACTCCTGCTTTCTTTTTCTTTTAAGTTTTTTTTCTGACTGTTCCAAAAAAACAAGCAGTAACATTACACAACTTGTTCTTTTATCTTAGAGTAAACAATGACAACATATTTGTGTGTACCAAATCACCATAGATCCCAAGAAATAGTTTATGATGGCTAGATAAACATAAAAATACGAACAGAACCTTTTTTAAAATAAAAGTTTTTTAACCAAAAACCAAAATTGGACCAAAACAAATACATAAGCACATCTAGGAGTTCTTCAGAACAATAATATGAGTTCTCAAAAGTTGTTTCAGGCAAGAATAGTTTTGGCAAGGAATAAATACATCAAGGAATTATAGCCAACAGAAGTAGGCAACATTTGCGCCAGAAGGTATATTTAAATTATGTGAAGATGAGCTACAGAATGTGAGCTATGTGGTTCCTCAGAATGGTTTCCTCTGTCCCAGTGGAACTCAGGATATTTCTGTAAGTAGATACAATGCTAGAAGCTGGAAGGTTGTATAACAGAGTTGGAAGGCATTTTGGAGGTCTTCTAATCCAATGTCCTGCTCAAGCAGAAAACCTATACATATTCAGACAAATGGATGTCCAATCTCTTCTTTAAAAACCTTCAATACTGGAGCACCTACAACTTCTGAAGACAAGTCATTTCACTGATTAATTGTTCTCATTGTCAGGACATTTCTCCTTAGTTCTAGATTGCTTCTCCCCTAGATTAGTTTCTATCCATTGCTTCTTGCTCTGCCTTCAGGTGCTTTGGAGAATAAATTGACCCCTTCTTCATGGTAGCCCTTAGATATTGGAACACTGCTATCATGTCAAGCTTACTACTAATTTTCATTAAAATAGACATAACCAATTCCTGCAACTGTTCTTCATATGTTTTATCCTCTAGTTCCCTAAGCATCTTTGCTGATCTTCTCTGCACTCCGTCTAGAGTATCAATATATTTTTTTATATTAAGGTGACCAAAATTGCGTGCAATATTCTAAGTAAGGTCTTACCAATGAATTATATAGAAGCATGGTGGCTATAAGGTTAGGACACCGGGTTCATGATTAGCAGGCTTGTATTCAAGACCTGGTTGTAACTATGGGATGGGATAAGCTCCAATCACTGCCAACCAGTTTTGAAAATGGCTGACCATGATTAGATTTGGTGGACAAATTAACAGGGATGTGAAAGGAACCCCCAATTGGATGCCCCTGGGCAACACTGATGTCATCATTCAATCCTTTCAACCAGAAGTCCTTCAGTGATCCCAATTTTTATTTTATTTTATTAATTATATTTCTATATTGCCCTTCTCCCGTAGGACTCAGGGCGGTGTACAGCCAAGGTAAAAACACAAACGCACAAACATCATAAAATACAGTTTAAAATTATTAAACAGTTTGGCCCAATTGATTAAAAAAACTCAGAATTAAAATAACAAATTAAAAATTGTTTAAGGTCGACTCAGCCTTCCATCCTTTATAAGGTGGGTAAATTGAGGACCCAGTTTGTGGGGACAATAAGCTGACTTTGTATAAAATATACAAAAGTATGAAGGCTATTGCTTAATGCATTGTAAGCCGCCCTGAGTCTCCGGAGAAGGGCGGCATACAAATCTAATTAAAAAAAAAATGGTCAGCCTCACCTGTTGGAACATCAGGGTCTTGAGGGCATGGCGGAAAATACGGAGGTCAGGGATGTTACGTATCTCCGAGGGCAATTCATTCCAGAGGGCTGGAGCCTTCACAGAGAAGGCCCTCCCCCTGGGGGTCACCAGTCGGCATAATTTGACTGACGGCACCCTGAGGAGTCCCTCTATGTGAGAGCGAACTGGTCGGTGGGAGGCTATTGGTGGCAGAACATGATCTCGTAGATACTCAGGCCCTAAGCCATGAAGCACTTTAAAGGTGGTGACCAACACCTTGGATCGCACTGGAAGACTACTGGGAGCCAGTGCAGCTCGCGCAGGAGGGGTATTACATGGGTGCAACGAGTTGTGCCCATAATCACCCGTGTGGCCGCATTCTGGACCAGTTGGTCCAGCCATCCTGGTGCTCTTCAAGGGGAGCCCCATGTAGAGAACATTACAGTAGTCCAGACAGGAGGTGACGAGGGCATGAGTGACTGTGTGCAGGGTGTTCCGGTCTAGAAAGGGACGCAACTGGCAGATCAGGCGAACCTGATAAAAGGCCCCCCTGGCCATGGCCATCATATGATCTTCTAAAGACAGCTGTGAATCCAGGAGGACACCCAGATTGTGAGCTCTCACTGTGGGGGGCAAGATCTCATCCCCAATAGTCAGTGATGGCACCAGCTGAGTATACCGGGACGCCGGAAGACACAGCCACTCGGTATTGTAGGAGTTGAGTCTGAGTGTGTTTCTCCCCATACAGATCCGTATGGCCTCCAGGCAGTGGGACATCACGTTAAGGGCATCATTGGGGTGGTCCGGGATGGAGATGTACAGCTGCATGTCGTCAACGTACTGATGGACCCTCACCCCAAAACCACAGATGATCTCACCCAGCAGCTTCACATAAATGTTGAACAGAAGGGGCGACAGGACTGACCCTTGTGGCACCCCATAAACAAGGCACCTCGAGGTCAACCTCTGCCCCCCTGCCAACACAAACTGGCTGGAGAGGAAGGAGGAGAACCACCAGAGCATAGTGCCCCCTATTCCTAACCCCTCCAGCCAATGCAGCATGATACCATGGTCGATGGTATCAAAAGCCGCTGAGAGATCTAATAGGACTAGAACAGAAGAACAGCCCCTGTCTTGAGCCCTCCAGAGATCATCCACCAATGCGACCAATGCCGTTTCTGTGTTGTATCCCAGAGTGAAGCCTGATTGGTATGGATCCAGATAGACAGCTTCATCCAGGTACTGGGGTAGTTGTCACGACACCACACTCTCAACAATCTTTGCAACAAAGCAGAGGTTGGAGACTGGATGATAATTTGCTAATACAGCCAGGTCCAGCGAAGGCTTCTTGAGGAGGGACTTCACCATCGCCTCTTTCAAGGTGGCAGGATAGACACCCTCACTCAAAGAAGCATTTATAATCCCTGGGAGCCAGCCTCGTGTAACCTCCTGGGAGGCCAACACCAACCAGGAGGAACACGGGTCCAATAAACATGTGGCAGTGCTAAGCCTACCCAGAATCCTGTCCTCATCCTTGGGAGCCACAGAGTCAAACTCTTGCCAGATAATATCTCAGGACCTACCCCCGTCTCCTCCCATGGACCCACCCAGTCGGAGTCCAGACCTTCCCGAATCTGAGCAACTTTATCATGCAGGAATTGCACAAAATCCTCAGCCCGACCCTGCAAGGGATCTTCCCACACTCCCACCTAGAGTAGGGAGTGGGTCACCCTAGACAGAGCATTTGGGTGGTTCTCTGCAGATGCAATAAGAGCGGAAAAATAACTAGACTTTGCCGCTTTTATCGCCACTAGGTAGGCCTTGATATAAGACCTCACCAGTGTTCAGTCAGATTCAGAGCGGCTGTCCTCTAATCGCTCTCCAGGCATTTTTTCTGACACTTCACCTCAGAGCACCAAGAAGCCAGTTGAGATCGGCGTCGGGTCAGAGGCCGCAAAGGCACGACACGGTCCAAAGCTCTGGTGGCCACCCTATCCCAGGCAGCCACCAGGTCCTCAGTCGACTCATGAACCAGGGTCTCAGGAAATGGCCCAAGCTCTGTCAGGAACCTCTCAAGGTCCATCAGGCGCCTGGGACTGAACCACATGGTCGGTTCCATCTCCCTGCGGTGGAGGGAAAATTGTAGTAGTACCAAGGCACTATAAAGTGGTACTAAGACTTATATGATCTTGATTCTATCCCTCTGTTAATGCAACCTAGGACTGTGTTAGTTTTTTTGACAGCTGCAGTACACTGCTGGCTCATATTTAAGTGGTTGTCTTCTGGGACTCCAAGATCCTTCTCTGGCTCTTGGAGTCCTGGACCTTACTACTATTGAGCTAGGTGCCACCTATTCTAAATCTATGCATTTGGTTTTTTCTTGCCTAAATGTACAACCTTACTTTTCTCACCATTGAATTTCCCTGGGCCCAGTGTTCAAGTCTGTCAAGATACTTCAATATCTTAAGCCTATCTTCTGGAGTGTTGGCTATTCCTGTCAGCTTGGTGTCATCTGCAAATTTGATGAATTCCCTTCTACCTCCTTGTCCAAATCAATATCTTGATGGAGATATTGAATAGTTTATCAAAGTCTTACTGGAAGTCCAAGTAAATTATATTGACAGCAAATGCTAGTTCATTAGTTTTGTCACATTGTCAAAGAATGCAGTCAGATTTGTCTGGCATGATCTGTTTTTGACAAACCCATGTTAGCTTCTGGTTATAACTTTGCTTTTTAATATCTGTATATACATCATGTTGTTCCCTTTCAAAATAAGCAGTGTTATAAAAAGTACAGAAGCAGATAAGGAATAGCAGAATAAATTAAAGGCATGAGTAGATCAAGCAGCTTTTCATCACATTGGCTTCAAATTTAATTTTGAATTGAATTTTAAAAAATTAGGAAAAGTGTAATGGGTTAGGAAACAAAGTGGGCATCAAGGCAACTGTTTGGAAGTACATAGTAAGGTGCTTACCTTTTCCCTTCCACTTATTTCAAAGTCAATTTCTAAATCTCCTGTAGGATAGAAGATGTTATGGCAATCTTTCCCTGAAGGGTTTATTTAATAAATGCAAACATTTTTGTACTAAAGATAATAATGATCTGTTTTTAGTGAGGGAATAAAGTTCAAAACAATAGCTGGCAGACAATTAAATACAATGCTAAATAAGTAATTACAGTAAATGCAGTATCAACATATAACATACAATAAAATTACATTTTTTTACAATCCCTTACAGTGATAACAAAGTCATATTCTGAGTATGCATTCCAAGTCTGAACATGAGAGGAGGAAGAAGGCGGGGGTGTAGGAATAGTTCTACCATTTCTGGACTGCAAATATGCAGGTAACCACTAGACCAGTAGAACAAATCAGAGTTTTAATTATTTCTTTATTTCTGTACAGAGTTTTGCAGTCCGAATATGAAACATTTCCCTTCCTTTCAGTGGCCTAATTTTGGTTCTATGTCTGTCAGCGCTTACCACCTGGATTCACAATTAGAAGGATTATTAGGCACCCTCCTGCCAGACTCAATCAAGATTCCCTTGCAACTGGGATCCATTGAAGATTCTGGTATTCTTTAATGGCAGCCATGTAGAGTGTTTTATTGTGGTTCAGCCTGCTGTTATTTTGATGTTATCAAAACAAATAACTATGGTCAGATCTGGCCAAATGAGTCTCTTGTTTACAATATTCAAAATAGTTCTGGAAGGAGGGATGCTTTGCTGTCCTTCTCCCTTTTGCTGCTATGAAGGAAATCTCAATTTCACAGAGGTATTTTACAAAGTTCATCCCTGGGTAATTTCTGTACTTAATGTGCCATTACTGATCTGATATCCTGGACAGAAGTCTCCCCAATCCATTTCTGATGCAGTGGTTTCTAGGCTCTCTGCTTGTACTTTCAGATGAGAATCATTTTGAAATGGAAACTAGAAATTGCAAAGGGTGGCTTTTTGATCAGCTGGCAGAGCAATAGGTAATCTTTAGCTGATCAGCAAGTTCATTCCTTGTGATTCAGCAAGAGGAATAAAAAATAACAAAATTATTCCATTCTCTCAATTAGATTGGAAGAAAACCCAGAGTATAGCTTCACATGAAAAGAATGTGAGTTGTGCCCTCTTAAAATCAAATATCCGAGCTGAGCATCTGCTCAAGGGCACCTTATTCTTTAATTCCAAGCGTGTGTTTGCCCCTGAGCCACTATCTGGCATCTGTCTCTTGGTGATGCATAGCAGGATTCTAATAGCAAACAAAATAAATTCAGCAGGGTTTGAGTAAGCACAAACATTCTTGCAATCCTGAAGTCTGCCAATACTAATATGCAGAACAAGCCTGCAGGGTACCAAAATTAAAGACATGGGACAGATGAATTCTTTGCATCCAGCTTTGCAAAGCTTCAGGGGGACAATCAGAGGATGGGGGAGGACAGTTCTTGTGGCCAAGGATGCACTTATCATTTTTCAGAAGCTGAAGGCCACAAAGTCAGGGAGGGAACATCACAGAAATGCATAACGTTTGTTTGGGAGAAGTTTTGAAGAACTCTTTGTTTCATAAAATTGATGTGTTTCAGACAAGGTATACAGTAGGGTTTTTCTGCTTCTCTCCTCAAAAGTGGAGAAAAATGTATTTTTCACTTTACAGCAATTATATTTTCTTTGTGAAGAACAGCTACAGTGATGAAGGTCTAGGGTGCCAGGTCCTGCTGTACAGAATTCCTGCTAAGTCACAAGAATATTTTTATTGGATTTCTTATGGCATTATTCTTAAGCAAATTATTTTTCAGAGGCTCCAAAAGAGGCTGGGCTCCCTTTATTGATTCAACTCTCTTCCTGAAAGACTCTCAGAACCCGGAGTTTGTAAATACTTATCAGCCAAAGAAATTCCAGAAATGTTCACTATTTGACAAAAATGTAATAGGATTATGGGTCCAAGGTGGTTACAATGGTTCAAATTTTAAGATATAGTGAATCCTGGATATTCATGAAACTTCTATAACAGTAACTCACAGGACAGTTATGATGGCAGCAAGCTCTGGACAAATAATCTGATTCATCAGGACAAAAATTGTAATTTTAACATTATGAACGATACATTCCAATACAAATATAGTTTTATGAACCGTGAGCATCACTGCAATTATTAGAATTCAGTCCAGGTTGTACTGACTACTGATTCTCCCAGGCAATTGTTACCTATTTTGTTTTAATTTCTCCACATCTGTCTTTTGAGTGTTGTGGATTTTTTTTGCAGAACAAAGTTTTTGAGTTAAGCACAGTTTTATTCTTATACTTGAAAGCCTGACTCTCTAATCCTAGTTGTGTTAAACTGTAAGCAAAAGGAAACACTCAAACCATGCTGGCTACCTCAATATGTTTCAGAGTTGACATTCATAATTCAGAACAAAAAAACTAAGCCCTGGTTTTTGTTTTTGTTTTAAATTTAATTTATCTGCTGCCCTTCTCCAGAGACTCAGGGCGGCTTACAATGCGTTAAGCAATAGCCTTCACACTTTTGTATATACCTGCTTAGTTGGGCTTTCGGCCCCCCCTAAGCGGTGTTCTTTTTTATACAAAGTCATCTTATTGCCCCCACAATCTGGATCCTCATTTTACCTATCTTGAAAAGATGGAAGGCTGAGTCAACCTTGAGCCTGGTGACATTCAAACTTGCAGTAATTGCAGGCAGCTGGTTTTACTTAACAGTACTTAACAGTACTTAGTCTGCTGTGCCACCAGGCTCTTTATGCCTGTAGTCAATATTTAAAATATTGACTACAGGCATACAGAAAGATCAGAACCACTAACTTCATTATTTGAGTCAAAATGTTTTGTTTGCTTTTCTGCTCCTCAAAAAAACAGAGTAGTTAATTTTTAAAAAAGGTTCATTTTAGCATGCTGAGGATATCTTTCACTCAGGAAATGCCTGTTTCATACCCCACCCACATGGAAAAAATATTGCAATATGTATACATATTACTTTATTTTCCTTCTTGTGCAAGAGTTTGTGCAATGAAATGATAGATTAGAGAACCTAATTGCATGCAAAAATGATATAGCCTGAAAAAGAAAAAAAAATATCTTGCACGAGCAGAGACCTTAAAGAGACCATAAGAGAAATGCATACATGCTTCTGAATAGTACTACACAAAAGATGCACACCCAGCACAGATAGAGAAAAACCGAAAGCGTCCAAACTGCCATTTTTCTCATGTGTTGATGCTTCACCATCTAGAGCTAAGCCTTTTTCTTCATCTAATGGCTGTTGCCACCAATTTATCCTCAAGCAGGAGAGCAAGAAGACATAAAATATCACCTCTTCTTTAAATTATCCACTGCTTTCATGATTGATTGTTTTTTTTTTACAACCCTTTAATAAGTTGCTCTTGTTAGCTGAGGAGTATGCTAAAATTGGTAAATGGCAGCTATTTTTAAGATTATGGTTTGGGAGATCTTATCCTCCCTTTTTAAATTGAAATAAATGTACAATTGTTACAAATTTGTTGCAGGCGAGATCTTTACCTGAGAAAAGAAGTGGTACTGTTTTCATATCTAAAACTACCATCCATCCATCTCACCAGAAGACTTGGAAATTGTAACTCAGCAATACCTGAAAACCTGCAAATTCCTATCTCTATGCTATATCAGTCCAATAAAGGCATTTAGTAAACCTCTCTTCTTCTACTTTAATTCCTCCATTTAAGAGATTACTCGGTACCAGAATGGACTAGCGACTCTGTGTTTTATCTACCTTATTTAGATTCAGATTTCAATTTTCAATCCCATGAAGGTACAACTTCCTAGGTTAGAATAAGGATGACACCGGTTCATAGATAAATAGGAAATGCAGTTTAATTTAACAATCAAAATGTATGCAGTAATATTTTTTTAAATTACAGACTTTGCACTTTCTCCTATCTTTTTAAAATTACACCATTTTTTTAATAAAATCATAAATTAGTTACAACAGTAAATGCATTCTCAAATCAGATTCAGGAAACAGGGGCACCAACTCATCCAAATGAAATCTTAGCTTCTCATTTCTTTTGTGAGCCATTATGAAAAAGTGTACATATTCTTGAATATTTTTTTAAAGTGCTATATCAGAAAGATGGACAGAATGCAAGCAGAATATGAGAAGAAAAGCAAGCATGACTGTAGGTGAAAGGGGAAGAAAAGTCTAAAACCTCATGCTTTTATGCATGTCTGGGTATGTTGCATATTACTTCTGACAATGGTTTGACAGAGAATGGTGTTTTTTAAACATTCAATCCTATTGTCAAGGCTAATGACACACCACACTTGTCTGATATGCCAGTGACAGGACTAGAAATTGCAACTAAACTTCCTTGAATAAATGTTGTATAAGGAGAGAGACAGACAGAGCTGCACATTTCTAAACATAGCTGACCATGTGATTATCAGCAGATTAAATTCACATAGCTATTTCCCCAGTGGATGTAATTTCCTACATATAAGATGCACATGGTTGTGTACATTTAGCCAATGACAGCTACACTTTGAAGTATGCCTCCACTGTAGCAATACTGGGCTTTTCTGCAAATTGCTAAGTTAAATTCAGTGCTTACTGTGTTAAAGAGAACTTTCTGATATTTTCTGTTTAATGAAATTAAGTTGATTCATAGCAGCTGTTGAAGGAAAAATCAAAGAGAGCCTTACCCAATTGAACTAACTTCAAGGCTATGAAAATTGCTGAAGCCTCTTGGATAATTTAAAGGTGTGCATTTGGTCAAACACAAATCTACTTTTAAGGGCTTCTATGTAAAACAAATATAGCAAAATAAGCACTGGAATACACTTCATTGTTCTTTATTTAATAAATATATTATTTATTAAAGCAATGTATATTCAGTTTTAACTATATTGCTCAAGTTAACTGAAGATATCAAGCACACTTTTCAAAAGCTTATTAAATGTCACCATTAAATTCACATCAAAGAAATGAAGCAGCACAAAACAAAAAGAGAGAAAAAAGAAGCATTCACGGGGAAACTCATTTCTCTCTGTCTCTCTTTTTTGCTGACACTTTTTTTAAAAAAATGTATCTGGTGAATTGGATGGACAAAGTTGTTCTAAATCAAGGTAATCACATAATGAACTGAAATGAGCTGTTTAAAATTTTATTTATATTTCATTTTATTCTTTTAATTTCATATGTGCTACCCTGCAATCATAAGAAAGTAATTGGGTTATAAATATTTTAATAAATAATAAGCAAATTGATGCATTCATGAATATGTTCAAAGATTGTATTCTCTCAATCTCTGCAAGACTTTTCTACATTGACGGGGGACCAGGGATGGGCTGCTGGGGGTTTGCAGGGGTTCGGGAGAACCTCTAACTATGATTCTGTGCAGTTCAGAGAACCCCCAAATCCCATTCCTGGCTGGCTCTGGTTATTCCTCCCTTACAATCCCCACGCGGCCTGTTTTGGATGCAGGTAAGTGCAGGGTGCTCGTGGAGGCTCTGGAAGGATGAAAAATGGGCCTACTGGAAGTTCAGGAAGACTGGAAATGGGCCCATTTCCAGCCTCCAGAGGGACTCCAGAGCCTGGGGAGGCCATTTTCCCCCTCCCGCAGGCTCAAGGAAAGCCTCCAGAGCCCAGGGAGAGCAAAAACTCCCCCCCCCACCGGGCCGTGGTGCAGGAGGCTAACGAGGCCACACCCATCATGGCCACACCCACCCATCAACAGGGCAGAGAACCCCTTGCTAAAATTTTTGAAGCCCACTCTTGCTGGGGACAGTTCTTTATGCTGAGGATCATAGGTGATGCCTTGTGAGCTGCCTTGCTCTCTTTTACAGAGGATGGTAGATCTGCTCCCGTTCTCTTGATTTGGCATCTGACAACTGAAGGGAGGATTACAATGGGGTGTCAGCTGTCCATTTTATTTTTGTAGACATTAAAAAGGACTCTTCCTGCTCAAGGCAAAGCAAGTCTAAAGATCTTAGAACTGGAAGGAATTCCTCCTCTCATTGAAAAGAAGTATCCTGTATATCTATTCTGAGAATTAACCCTCCTGTTTTAGTATATTCAGTTCTATTTTAACTACATTAGACTCTCCTTAATAAATGCATACTAGTCTGATGATTCCTTTGGAACCTTACATCTGTCAATCATCCACTTTTAGGGTGTTTAAAAATTAGATTACCATTATTTTATCCTTCTTGGTGTTGGTTGCACAATCAGCCAGATGTTAAGATTGGATTTGGCATTTTTAGCCACTTATTGAATTCTTTCGTGGGACCAGAGGTAGGCAGATCTTTTTCTCTGAGAGTGTTAAAGTTATCTGTGTGGCATGTAAACTCCTCCAAGTCAAACTACCTTATGAAATAGTGAGGTGATGACATGTAATGGGTTGGATTGCCAGGATGGAGGGGATGCATTCCAGAGGACTAAGAGACAATTTAGTTCAGATAGTTTGTGTGAGAAAAAGAGGGGGAAGATATCCCTTTCCCAATAGTTTTGCTGAATATAGGTTTGTGTAGATATCAGACTGCTTTAGTTTGGCAACATTCTGTCTATAGGCATGGAACTGTAAAAAACAATCTGCTTAGAAGTGTCATTATTTTTTTTATTTTTTTTGTTCTTATGGCTTGACAGGTGATGGTGATCTTTTTCAATGGCAATGATGTTCAAGTGGTGCTCCAGATGTTTTGGAATTGTCCCCAAGGCACCTACTACTATTTGTAATTGGTACTATCTTTTATTTTCTACTTCTTTTTCTTTGCATTTAGTGAGTTATTTGTCTTCTTTCCTGCTGTGTCTGGGTACTGCAACATCCACTATCCAGGGTTTTTTTTTTTTTGTTTTGTTTTTGGTCTTTCTTATCAACAGTTGTTAAATCTGGGATGTTATATTGCAGGTGTTTTTCTATTCTAATTGTAAAGTCCCAGAGCATTTTAGTTTTTTCAGTTTCTATTATGTTGTCTATTTTGTGGTTTTACAAGTTCTTGTTTGCAGGAAAAAATGATATTTCTTGTAGATATTCCAGTGTACCATTATTGTTACTTTATCATGTCATTGTTTGTGTTATCTTCTTGTAGCAGCTAACTAAGTAATCCACTATTTATTTAGTTTCTTTGAAGAAATTGCTATTGTGTCCTCTCAATTATGGCTTTTTTATCACTTGTTTCTGAAGGTTGATCTTTGTGCAGCCATGATCTCTTCCTTCAAGTTTCCTGCTCTGAGCCATTGACAAGATTCCAGTTTCTCCAGTATTCAATAAGCCTTCATAGTGTATTAGCTTCAGTGCATCTTCTTCACTATCCTTCATATGTTACTCTAATGCTCTTTTTTTCTTCCTCAACTGTCTAGTGTACTTGCAATATTCCACACCCATCTATGTTCCTTGGTAAGTAGAATTTGTCAACAGCACTGCATGACTAAAGGGCATGATTCATAATATTTCCTATTGGTTTGGGAGAGCCACCCACAATATCTGCTGGGCCATCCTAAAGATTATGGGTTATGAAGTGGATACAGATTTTCAGATTTACTCTCTTGAACTCTGGGCAAAACCAGCTGAAATTCCTGAAATATGGTCTGATGATATATCTGGGATGAGTCTGGCTCCTGAATAAGAGATAAGTGGATTTCTCAGATGTCAGTTTGGCCACCTGTTTCTTGAACAAGTCTCTCTTGGGTTTTGAAATGCCCAGGGAGATAATTCTTGTTTGGGTCCATGCAGTAATGCTGTGTTCTTAGACAGAAGGGTGATGCCCCCGGTCTTGAAAGAGGTGGTGACATACAAACTCCTCAAGTGACTGTCCTGGGAATCAACAGTTTATGATGATTACCAGTCTCTAATCTTCCCTTCTTGAGAAGGTGGTCCATCTGCAGCTGAGAAGAACCCTGGAAGAAACAGATTATCCAGATTTATTTCACTTTGGTTTCAGACTACAATTTAGTACTGAGGTAGCTTTGGTTGCACTTGACATGTGGCAGAGTGGAGATGTTGGTGGTACATCCATCTTTCTGTTCATTGCTCTTTGAGCAGCTTTCAGTACTGTTAATCATAATATCCTTCTGAGCCAGCTATATGAGTTGGGGTCTTCTTTTCTAATTGTTATTATTGTTATTGAAAGAGACATCAAAATATTTGCACATCTGAAGCTTTTGTCAAAATAATGAAAGTGTCATTCTACATTCATTAGGTCCAAGCTACTTCCTTCCATGCATGTATACAAGGATGTAATGTAGATCTAAGAGGGACCGAGCTTCTGTTAAGACAGTGCAATGGCCACTTTATCACAGGCTTCTTTTTAATCCATCCCCCTCCTGACGATGCATTTACGTTTCTAGGAAAAGCTGGTTTGATTTAAGAAAATAACAATTAAAAAAACAATAGGAATTGTAATTCAGATATCACTATTGTCCAAGATTTGATGAGCATATAACATATATTACACCTTCAGTATATGGCTCAAAAGAACACAGTTATCTTTATAGGAAAAATGGAGAAAATGATTCAGTTATAATGGACATGTGAATCCAGAAATTATAATTGTGGTTGGAAATCAGGGATATTTATTCTAGTCCTGCCTTGCCTCCCTCCATTCCAGCATTTTTTTTTCTCTTAATAGAAGACTGAGCTGGCATTCTACTGTTCAGTTGAATACTTGAAATAAGTAGAAGAAAATGAAATTTGTCATCATGCAAATTGCTACAATGCTGTGACTCATATCAATCAAATTCTGTACACATCTGTGGAGAAGGAACAGGATTATTAATAGAAATGTAGGCGTTACCAAAAATACAAAGCATTTATAAATAGTATGGTAATTATTTATTTATTTATTTGTGTGTGTATGTGTACATACACACACACACACACATACATATATCAAATTTATAAGACCAGTCCCCTCAGAAGAAGTGACTCTGATTGGCATACAACAAGGGTAATAAGACAATAAACATATCTAAAACATCAAACTTTATTAAAAAGTGTTAGTATTAAAAAGGAAGCTACCTCATGATCTCATCAATCCCCTGGGACCAGTAGTGAAATCCAATTTTTTTTACTACAGGTTCTGTGGGCGTGGCTTTGTGGGCATGGCTTTGTGGGCATGGCAGGGGAAGGATACTGCAAAATATCCATTCCAACCCCATTCCAGGGGAAGGATACTGCAAAATATCCATTCCCACCCCATTCCAGGGGAAGGATACTGCAAAATATCCATTCCCTCCCCACTCCTGGGGGAAGAATACTGCAAAATCTGGGGCCAGTCAGAGGTGGTATTTGCCGATTCTCCGAACTACTCAAATTTCCGCTACTGGTTCTTCAGAACCTGTTAGAACCTGCTGGATTTCACCCCTGCCTGGGACCCCCTATCCCAAATTTCTTCTGCCTGTTTTACCTAATATAACAGGTTCTATTGGCTGTGTGGCTGTATTTGGCAGGCCCTAGTTTTATGTGGTGACGCTTACCTTGTGGAAATTTATCCTTCCACCCCCTGCCCCAGTGTAAAGTTGGCCTCATCATTTCTCAGCTTCAAACAATTCCTTAAGACTTGATTATGCCAGCAAGCCTAGGGACTCCGTGAGATGAGTGAATTTGTGAAGTGGCTCCATTATTGTTAACATCCCTTCTACCATGTGGATACTCCTCCATCCCTGCTTGATCCAAACAAGCAAGAGTACAAAGTGTACCTCTTGGATTAATCAATGCTACTTTACTATGTACTGCATCAATAAGACAAAAGAGGTACCCATTAGATTGCCATTGAGGGAGCTATTCATGTTGTAAAATCTTACATCCTGTGCTATAAATATAATGGAAACAGATTGAACAATGGCAATGTAATGTTGAAGAGTCAACACATTATAAAAGAGAAGATTCTTATACCGTATCTTCTCCTTTCTCCTCCATTGTTGACGAAAAGTAAATTCAAATATTTCTGGCAAAACACACAGTCCACAATATGGTTTTCCTAAATTTTCACTTACTTTTTTTTTCTTCAGTAATTTTTACTCATCCAGGAGTCTCATTAAAATCAAGGACACTTATTTTTGTTTAGGATTGCACTGTGTGTCCATAGCTGATTCCCTAAGCTACTCCCACTTAAGGATACTCTATGTGCACCCAAATACATATAGATAACGTTTGTAACTGTTTTGTAACTGTAACTTTTTTGTAACTGAGTAAAGCATTTCAAATATTTATTTGTTTCGATTTGTTGTATGATGTTGCAGCTTGATTTACAAATCATAATAAAAGCCAAACTGAATTTCCTATAATAATAGTTTATAATTGCTTTATGCTATGTATTAATTTGGCCACTGTAATTATTAGAATAAAAAAACAGAGCCCTCTTCCAATTTTTCTTTCTCTCATTTGGCTCCTGGCATTTCTTTCTTTTTTACTGTCCTATGACCATATCAAGGCAGCAAAATCAAGCATTTTTCTTTCAATTTTTTTTTTTACAATTTAAGAGATTTACAGAGTTGTTGTAACACTTAGCTTCCATCTTACTTTCAGAAGCATCTTCTGAAAAGCAAGTTAGAATGGAAAAAAGGAAGATTAGAAGAGAGAGCTTCCAGTTTTGTTTTGTAAGATAAAGCAGCATTGAACTGGTGAAGCACCAAAACTACACGGATGTTGGGATGTTGTCTCCAAAACTGGCCAGCTCATAATGTTCACAAATTGATTGTAATTTCCACTTGGGGTTAAATATTTAATCAGAATGTTAAATAAGGTTCTCCAATTCTACAAATTCAATACATCTATAAATTAAGTGATCCAAGACAGACATGATGCTATCTTTAATTGTTCCAATTTTTGTTTTTGTTGACTGATGCAAAGAGATACTTTTTTTTTTTTAGATAGATTAAATTCTATCAATGGCTTCTTGCAAGAATTATGTCTGGTAATTATCCCTTATCCAAATATATGATTGTGGCTTCTTATTTAACACAAATGTCTTATTTTAATGGGTTTTTTAGCTGAAATTTAGCAAATTATACTTTAGAATTAATACTATTAATACTCTGAAGCCATTGTTGCATTTTATGGCCTTTTTCTCTACATAGGCTTTTGTCGACAAATAGGTAGTCACAAACCTAAGGAAGCTCTGTAGCTTAGTTTTCATTTTTAAAATATTCTTATTTTCCAATGCTAAACCTCATAATTCTTTAGAGAACAGAATTGTGCTGAGATACTTATTTATGAGCCGTAACCAGTAGAGGAGAACACTGTAATTCCTCTCAGCCAAGGCTTCTGGTGGCCAACTGTTCATGATGTTATTTTCCCCACGTTCTTTTGTAATTATATTTGTATTTTGGTCTGTGACCGCAAATAAAAGTATCTATCTATCTATCTATCTATCTATCTATCTATCTATCTATCTATCTATCTATCCTTATTTATATATGTATTTAGAGGTGCAGCCACAGTGATAGACACCATTCATGCCAGTGCTAATTTAGTGCATTGTTCTGTTTAAATTCAGGGGTCTTAGTCATGAAGTTTAAGGGGTCTTAGTCATGAAGTTTAGGTCATATGTTTTTTTGGTAGTTTAAGAGTTATGAGACCAAATTTTTAGCTATCAGTTACTGGTATAAGTATAACTGGATTTTCTTCTACTGGTTATTAGTCAATTAATTTTATAACACAATTGTTATGTTGCTGGTTGTTTTTTATTGGTGTGCATTGTTCAGAATTTTTTTATGGAGCTAGCATACAAAACTTTTTTCTGTCAACATGAACCAAAGAGTTATTACTTTCCCCCCGATATTACAATTACTTTCTAATGGATAGAATGAACTATTTCATAGAGATAGCAAGATTTAGTTAGATCTCAGATTGATTGATCAGAAAGTGGCCAAATTTTCTTCTATTAGATTTGGAGATCATCCTGATTCCCAAATCCAAAACACAGTTTAGAAACATGGGTGTCTGCTTTTCATTTTGTCCATACTTCCTTGTTTTATTGTATTTATTTGATACCTTCTAATGTATTCTGTCAAGGATCTAAATCTAATCATCTAAATCTAAATCTAAATCCAAATCCTTATTCCTATCTAATGTCTGTCTGTCTATCTGTCCATCCATCCATCCATCCATCCATCATCTAGAAAAGAGCATGCATTTCCTTAGTGACTGTTATTTAAGAACTCATCAGACTTTATTGCAGTGTGAAATTTATGCTGGGTCATAAAGTATTATTGTCTTTCATTATCAGTAGTAAAAGATTTTCACTTTGCTAAATTTGCTAATTTTTCCTGGCAGTCTTCAGATGAATACATCTGAAGGCTACAACTTCCAATTTTCTGTTGGCTGGAAATTCTGAGATTTGCAGTCCTAGCAAAAAGGATATCAAGTAGGGTAAGTCTGCAGAATGTTTTCAGTAGTTATATTTAAACATGAACTGGAAGATAAAAAGAAATAAATTGACCAGCATGGGATCAATGAAATGCTGGTGAGTTTATTGCATGCTATAATAAGATTAGGCCTAGTGTGTATGAGCAATGATGAAAAGCATTCTCCCAGCATGCAAAAATGCAATAGGTGTTCTCAGGTAGCCTGATGGAGATCATACTTGTAATCTTCAAGAACGAGTGTTAGTTATTGTGAAAACCTTCAGCATATCTTACTGATGGCAATGGTTCTTAAAAATGCTGGGATTGAATTTAATAACATGTGAAGCACCATAGGTTGCTTATCCTGTGGAATGAACACTGCTTACCTGTCTCTTCATTTCCTTCTCCCAAACAGTGCTAATATCACATTTTCATAACAAATTCATTGGAAGCCATCTTACACATGCTTATTTTGTTGTCTGTAGATCCGTCCTTCTCTTTCATCTTATGTACATTATGATAGGGATTGGCCTGGCCTTTACAGATTTCACTGTTCACTTCAGTGAAAGAGTCAGTTCTATGTCAAATGCCTGCAGAGCTAATTTCTCTACTGAAAATAATAAGAAAATTATACACATAGAAACTTCACATGCCTACCAAGGCAGCTGAGAGTAGAGGCAGAATATTCCCTTTAATAATTCATTGATTTAATGCCTTCAATATTAATCTAAATTCTGCCTCTTTTTTTTTGTTTCTAAGTACATTTCCTTCAAAAGTCTTAAGCGATGCCCTCTTGGGATGACTACTAAATGGAACTTTTTATCATGAAAGTAGGGGAAATTATTAAATGCATTTTAATTAATCATTTGGGTAATCATATGAACTGATTTAATTTTATTTAGATATGAATGACATAAAATGAAATTTATCTTCATTTATATTTAAATAAGTGATCCAGTAACTAGGCATAAGTATAAAATATGAGATAGATTTTTCTTCTTCTTTCATTTCTTTAATAGTTTATGCTATTAGTTTCTTTTGGGGTTGTTTCTTTTCTGTTTTTTAAGGTGAAAGATTGTTTTGTTAATCATGTATAAAATAAATAAATAAGTGTGGGTAAATATTTTGCTATAATTATTATTTGTCATTATATTATCTCTTAAATTATCATTGCACTATTACAACTTTCATTAGTTATTGGTTGCTCCATTTTTTATATTAAGCTGAAAAAAGCTTAAATGAATCTTCTGATTGGAGTTGAGTTCAGCAACCTTTTCGAGTAGCAAACATTGTTGTATAATTCTATGCAATGTCACAAATGAAACCATAAATGAACAAATCCATAGAATCCACACAAACTGCTATGTCCTGAGGTGCTGTTTGGAATAAAACCCAAATCCAAAGCATTGAAAATTTTTAGATTTTTTTTTAAAAAAAGAGTATTTTGAATGAATTTGAATATTATTTCTAACCATATATTCGACTTTACATTTTGCAAAGGAGGGAACATAGGGAATGAAAGAATTAATCTATCTTTGACAATGGTATAACTTGGGCTCCAATCTTTTCTTAGGTTTGCTAACAATAAAGACAACATCTACTTTT
The DNA here is from genome assembly GCA_030761175.1 of Masticophis lateralis. Taxonomy (NCBI): domain Eukaryota; kingdom Metazoa; phylum Chordata; class Lepidosauria; order Squamata; family Colubridae; genus Masticophis; species Masticophis lateralis. The sequence goes on from JAUDYJ010000005.1 coordinate 26,816,391, forward strand.
TAATTGCATACATCTGTAACAATACCACATAAATAGAATAATAGAAAAGAATAATATAACTAGTGTAGATAAAAAGTAAACTCTTATCAAACTGGCAAATTGTAACAGCTGAAGACGTCAAACTTCCTTAGTGGAACTTAATTAAACAATGATTTATAATTAGATAATAATAGACATATTTTAGGACCTTTCACACATTTTCCTGTATTGGTACATACCAAATTTCCTTCAAAGTAAGCGAATTTTAGTTATGATGACTGCAGACTTTCCTAGACAGAAAGCCATTACAAGAATGATTGCCAGACTACTTTATCTTTTCAGACAGGAAGACAACTTTGACCAAAAAAAAAAAACAACAACAACCCAGCAACATTAAAAAGATAGATACCTTACATTTCACATTTTCTAGCAATGAAATTCAAAAGTAACTATACTGAAAGTATATGACTTGTTATACACAGCAATCACTGATGTTAGAAGGACGTACATGGGGACGTCATTTTATTTCTGATGAATTTGTCATATTTATGCAACTCCAATATCATGCATAGAGTTTTGGTTCAGTCCAACAAGATAGATTCCCTACTCCAAGAAGCTTACCATCTAAAGATCTGTTTGTAAGCAATGGAGCAAAGCAGCAGAAAGAAAAATTGTATTCAAAGAATAGCAGCAACTTCCATATGCTCAGATTTAGGCTTAGATATCAACTAAGCGCATTGATTACCATTTCTTTCTCCATATATTCCAAGGTGATTTGCGAGAAACAGCAGAGCTCTGTTACAAAATAAAAATCCATACAGATATTAGACAGAGGTAGAGATTTAAAAAGGTCATCATAACAAGAGACACCACAGGCTTCATGGAAAAGATATGAGATATGAACTGAACTAGGCCAATAGCCTCCAGCGGATGTCTTGACCCAAAAGAGCAAGCATATAAAGCAGCAAGAGGATAATATTTCCTGAACCACAAAAGGTCTTATGCTGCTTAATAAATTTGTTCTAATGCTAATTATTAAAGACAGAGTCCCACAGCATTAGAAACTAAAAATATTCTACTTAATAAAAACAACTTAGGAGAAAAAATAAACATTGGGTCCGAGGCAATGTTGGATACACATAACCGAATAGTTTGCTACACCCCTACTACTGCATAATTGATGGTTCACTTTGTTGTAGGAACTGAGCTCTAGTCTTAGCATGGAGGAATACCCTGTTTCTTCCAAAATAAGACACCCCCTGATAATAAGCCCAATGGGGCTTTTAAGCTCATGGAAATAAGGCCAAGCTCTTATTTCAGGGTTCAAAAAAATATAAGACAGGATCTTATTTTCGAAGAAACACAGTATGTGAACTACCACGTTATTAATCCATAATACAATTTATTTATTTGGTCATAGAATGAGAATATCTACAAAAGAGCCTTGGTGGCGCAGCAGATTAAAGTGGTGTTAAGTGACACCAGCTGCCTGCAATTACTGCAAGTTTGAATCTCACCAGGCTCAAGGTTGACTCAGCCTTCCATCCTTTCGGGGTAGGTAAAATGAGGACCCAGATTGTGGGGGCAATAAGCTGACTTTGTATAAAAAAGAACACCGCTTAGTGGGGGGCCAAAAGCCCTACTAAGCAGGTATATACAAAAGTATGAAGGCTATTGCTTAATGCATTGTAAGCCGTCCTGAGTCTCCGGAGAAGGGCGGCGTATAAATCGAACCAATAAATAAATAAATAAATAAAATATATTGTTTATTCCGGGTAATTATTTTGTGTGAATTAATATCTTAAAATGTGTGACTATTCACAACAGACATAAATATTAAAAACAGTATCATTCTTAAGACTTATAATATTATATTATTAAGTATAAATGTTATAATTACTATAATTCCAAATGGACAGAATACTTAAATACATTTAATTCTGCTATTTTATGCTTGATTGGGGGGGAAAAAAGCAACAGTTTAGTAATAGGAGGGTGCAATCTCTCCCACTGCTCTCTCCCTGTTATCATTTCTGATGCCAAATTTGTGTTCAAATAGTCTGTGCAGAATGTAGAGAAACACCATTTATAGATTTGTTTTTCTTTTTTTAAAAAAAATGGTTGCTAAATCTCTGAAAGCTGCTTTCTAAATAAAATAGAGACACTCTAAACATGTTGCTAATCAAAGTATAACTGCACAGAGAACACAATGTGTGCCATGATTCCTGTTCCACAAAACAACCTGTGCATGAACAACAATGGTCATAGGTATTGTATATCTCTTATTTGCAGGTTTTGGAAGATCGTGGGATGGATGATGAGATCATAGGGTGCCTTTTCAAAAGCCATCCAATCTCACTGGGGGAAAAGGCTATTGGTCCATGATAACCATCTCTACATTGAGAAACAGTATACAGTATATGCAGTTCCTGCCCACAAGGCAGTAATCTTCTTTAATTTGAAGCCTACACACCAGGATGGTCTGTAAAAGCTTTTAGAATTTTCACTAAATGCAAATGTAAGCCTCTCTCTAAAGAGAGAGAGAGAGAGAGAGAGAGAAAACATTTCAACCTGTCAGTAGTGACTGTGATTGTGACCTTTTACAAGCTGTCTTCCTCACCTAACAGAAGCTCTTAAATAATAACATTGCTATTTTTAACCCTCCCCCCAAAGCACATTGTCAAACCTTTTCACAAAAAAAAAAGCACAGTCAAACCACCCTACATTTCAGTATGGCTAGAAAGAATAGTATGGTGGTGTTTATGCAGGAAGGTTGAGTTCAACAATAGAGAAATGTAGGCTCTAAAGAACAATAAGAACATTGAATCCACGGGCAATATATAATGTATATATAATGTAGCAGAAAGTAACAATGGAGAAATTCATGTTTATCACTTAAAATAGCTGGGCTTTCATTCTGTGTACTGAATGAACTGCATTTTTTGGCAGCTAAGTGCTACTTAACAGCATTTTAGTCTGCTGCTCCACCAAGGCTCCCTCCCTCATGATTTTTATGATTGAATTTTAGGCACTTGGCAATCAACATTTGCAGTGGCTTACAATCACGTGCCTGCAATTTACAATATTTTTTGTGAAAAACTGGCATTTGCTTCCAGTTTCCAGCCAAAAATTCCCATTGGAGCTAATGGGATACAATGGAATTAATCAATCTATTTTGGTCACATGATTACCTCACTGTAAGTCGGGCACAACCATAATTCTGTGCTCAATTATGGTCGTAAGTCAAGGGCTACTTGTAAGTAAACCACATTGGACTACTTTATAGTGACTTTGAGTAGATGATCTTTGATTCTATTTTTTTTTCCTGTAAGATTTACATGCCTGTTAAAAATAGACCACTATGCATGAAAATTTTTTAAAAACTATAAAATGGGGTATTTTTTTCTTTTTAAATGGTAATATTCCGCCCAAATCACCATAACAATTCTGTAGCACCTACACATATGCTGGACTGAGTTTCCATCTTTGCTCCATCCAGTGCTTGGGGGAAAAGTCAGATCTTTATGGCCTTCCATAAGATTAAGAGGGCAGGACCTCAGATTCACAGGGAAGATTGTTTCATAGGGCAAGTGTCAATGCTAAAAGGCACATGAAAGGAGACTGATGCAGCTGACACATCATGTTATGTTATAACATAAGCAAATTTCAGAGTGCCTGGAACCTCATTTGCTGTTGTATTCTGTACCAGCTAAAGCTTCTAGGTGGTCTTCCAGGGCAACCCCATCTAGAGTTCATTGCAGTAGTATTTGTCTGCCTTTCCCTTCTCTTTGTCTTATAGTGCTAAGCCACTATTAATCTGCTGAAAAGTTTAAGACATGAAGCACCCACCTGAGGTAGACTGCCTGGGTCCCTACTCTTCACTCACCCTTTCTGCCATCGGCCAATTTATGTTGGCTGGCAACACCCAGGGGGAGGGCCTTCTCTGTGGGAGCTCCTGCTCTGTGGAACGAACTGCCCCCGGAAATACGCAAGATCTCTGACCTCCGTGTGTTTCGCTGTGCCCTCAAGACCCTACTGCTCCGCCAGGCCGGGCTATCTGTGTAAATAATTTTTAAATTGGATGTTTTAAATTTCTGGGTTTTAATTAGGACCAAAATTGTGTAATAATTTTAATTATTTTAAAATTTGATGTTTGTATACTCTGTGTTTTTAATTGGCTGTGCACCTCCCCAAGTCCTTCGGGAGAAGGGCGGTATAGAAATAAAATTACAATTACAATTACAATTACAATTACAATTACAATTACAATTACAATTACAATTACAATTACAATCACTTGTATATCTTCTGTATCACTCACCATACATAAATTTAGGCATAATAGTATTGCACTCCTCCAAAAGGAATGGTAGTTTTTAGCAATAGCACTTAGACTTATATTCAGCTTCATAGTGCTTTTACAGCACTGTCTAAGCAGCTTACAGAGTCAGCATATTGCCCATAACAATCTGGGTTCTCATTTTACCCACCTTGGAAGGATGGAAGGCTGAGTCAACCTTGAGCCTGGTGAGATTCAATCTAGCCAAATTGCTGGCAGCTGGTGATCAGCAGAAGTAGCCTGCAGTACTTCACACTAACCACTGCACCAGTAGTGGATTGCTACTAGTTCTCCCTGGATCAGGCAAACTGGTAGTGGCTGTGGCGGCAGGCTCTGCCTGCCCGCCGAGACCGGGGTGGGTTCTACTTACCTTTACTACCGGTTCACATCGTGCTCGTGCATGCAGATCACTATGATGACATCCGGGTCACTGGGCAGAGCCTTCCACCAGTTTTACTACTGGTCCAAACAGGGGGCAACCCACCACTGACTCAGAGCTTCTGTGCATGTGAACTGGTAGCAATAGGTTTTGAAACCTGCCCCTGCACTGCACCACCACGGCTGTTAATTACGTGCGTTGGCAAGATAATTTTCTCAAGTATTTAGAAATCCAGAGAAATTTCTTTAAGACGCCTTGAGTCTTCGGAGAGGGGCGGCATATAAATTGAATTAATTAAATCAAATTAATTTAAGAGGAGGAGGAGGAAGAGGAGGAGGAGGAGGAGGAGAGATCAGAATACTATACATTTTTGGCTTTCCTCCTATGTATTAATTATTGCAAATTTACAGCTGCATCAAAAGCCTGGATTTCTGATTTTACCTTTCAAAGTGTTTTTTATTTCCCCTCATCAAGAAAGTCTTATTTTAAAGAAATGTCTAGTCAGTGTGCTGCCAGTTATTGTTAATGCTATTCAATGACTGACTAAAAATGTTAAAAGTAGTATTTTGTATTTCTGACACTATGGACAGAAGAGTGACTGCAAGTTTTTACTTTAGCTTTTAGAATTGTTAAAAGTTAGGAACTGGAACTTTGGAATTGGAACAATGGCTGTTCAAGCAAAAGATTGTAAAAATTTATCTGGTTCTCTTGCTAGATGATCCTAATGAGATGTTTTTAAAAATTAAAAATTACCAACATTCATAAATGGAATTTGGGATTTATTTATTTTTTTCATTCATTAAGAGCCTGCTCCTGGTATTTTTTAGTCATTTAATGACATAAAAGTCTTATAGCTATCATCATCCCCCAAATACATAGTTATTTATATCTCTATCCAGAGGGAGACTTCTTATTCAGACTGATTCCTTGATCATGAGTCACAATTCCAGTTCTCTAAATACAGTCAATGGCAAACAAGAAGGAATTTAATTAAAAGCAAGTCAGAGCATTCGAAATGACACATTCTCGATAGCTCTGTTCAGATGATTAGACTCATTGTCCTGAAAATATATGAATCAATTGCAGTTCAGGTGGTAATTTAAAACAATATTTTTGAAAGCTTATTTTATTTTATTATTATATTGCTGCTTGATTATCATACTCTTATTACTAGCAACATAAAACATACATTGAGCTGAGTTCTGTTTTGTTTTGTGAAGTATTTTGTTATTTGGGGAAGGTTTTTTTAAGGTTGGCTAACTTGCCCTACTTGCTGTCACCTAATATAATACTACAAGATAATAGACTGGCTTCCCTGAAAATCCTAATTGTATGCAAAATGAAAGCATATACAGGTACATGCTAATTAATCATATAATTAATATGGGAGTGTGTTTGGGGATTGTTATGTGTGTTGGACCTGGTCTTTGGGTATTAAGTGAATTTCGTTGTACGGGTCTACTGTGTATACACGTACAATGACAATAAAGTTGTTGTTGCTGCTGCTGCTGCTGCTGTTGTTGTTGTTGTTGTTGTTATTATTATTATTATTATTATTATTATTATTATTATTATTATTATATAATTAATTTGCCATCATTACCACACCACAAGCATCCTTTGTGCAAGCTAGGACCTGATTTTTGTTGGCATCAATGAACTTGAGATCTTTAACCTTATTTTAAGACTTAGGGTCCTCAAATGGAGTTACCACTGGTTGAGTCAAGGTTGACTCAGCCTTTCGTCCTTCCGAGGTAAATAAAATGAGGACCCAGATTGTTGGGGGCAATAGGCTGACTCTATAAACCGCTTAGAGACGGCTGTAAAAGCACTATGAAGTGGTATATAAGTCAAAGTGCTACTGCTACCACTGAGCCAAGACAATAAAAACAAATTCAGAGTTGTTGTTTATTCTCTGAGTTAAAAGCATCCATCACTCACTCATTCAGTCACTCTGACATCTGAAAACAATACAACTCTCAATGTCTAATTGGCCACGTTCAGTTTGAATTCCAGAAGAATTAAGGAAAGAAATCCACCATGCATAGTACCTCCTTTTATGTAGTGGTTTTGAAGTACTAAAATTTCTATCCACTTTAATAACTTCTGACAAACTACCCGGCTTGGTACTGTTCTCTTACCACCTGATACTGCTCCACTTGAGTGTTGTCACCTCATTCTGTTCTCATGGAAACCATGTCTCACTTTGAAAACATCTTTGTGTTTTAAGAACTGGCATTTTTTTTCCAGTGCTGCATAAACTGGATCTAGCAGAACAAACCCTTCTGCATCTACGGTCTGCTTCAAATAGTTCTTGTGCGTTCCATTTTTATACCTGTCAATTCCTGTCTTTACACAAAAACATGGTACAAGATACACAATATATACTGTAGGTATGAAACAAACAACTGCAGGTAAGTCTGTAGCACTCTTAACACTATAGCGATATAAGGGGCAGAAAACATACAATTTGCGCTCAGAAAATTACACTATATCCAAACAACCATTACTTGAAGGAACTAATGTTTGAAGAGTTATACAGTCTAAAGTTGAATTTCTGAAATCGGTCTCTCCCTGGCATATAGACATGCTAGTGCGCTTCCCACAGCCCCCTTCGGACTACCAGGTTGTCTCTTTTCAAGAGATTCCTTCAATTGCAAAAATAAATGAGAAGTTAAAATTATAGAAACATACACGATCCTCAAATATAACCTATATTTCTAAAACAAACCTCTGGAAAAAAAATGTAAGGCCTTGCAGAATTCTGTCTAAGCAGAATGCAAAAGATGTGTCAATTTGTAGAATAATGACTATCGAAATTGCTTATATCTTTTTCAACTGAGGAGCTTAACCAGAAAATCTAGAAACAAAGTGAACAAACAGCAACAAAGGTCTAAAAAGAACATGGTTCATGTCATTTGACTAGCTTCACATTTGTACTCTAGGCGTTTTGTGCAATATTACATTTCCTTCCCTGTGATTTATTATTATGATTTAGCATAAATGAATTTGTAAATATACATGCAACCATTTGGGAGTGATATAGTTTATTATACAGAGATTTGTTTGGCTCAGGAGAGGCAGGCTGCATCCTAAACAGACTGTATCAATATCATTTATTTTTCATAAAAATATATTCTGTTGCGGAGAGAAAACAGGGAAATATTTTTGGGCACATTACAATATGAGATAGATAGATTTTATTTTCCTCCAAGCAACTGAAAAGCCTTTAGTTTAATGGATTTGAAGTATCCTTGTTTGTTAGATGCTCACTGCAGATACCTGTTACATTTTTTTCATATTCCTATAAGAAAATAACTTGACTTTCACAAGCATACAAAAGAAAGACCTTGTCCTCATCTCTATTTATCTAAATAATTTCTTTGGTACATTGCAGGAAAAGATGAAATATACAATTTAATCAGCATTGCATTTAACCATCCAAATAAATGTTTACAATGCCTAATGCCAGAAAAGATAAGTAGGATTTATAGGCATAAATACCATCCCATGTTTATTTGTACCGCAGGGCTTCCAAAGAATGTTTGACTACAGAGAAAAATTATCAGCAATTATGACAATACTAAATAAGGCCTGATTTCATTGCTTTTGGTCTGTTTTGTAATTGTCATTTATAAGAAATATGTGCAATTGATATGTTGCAACCAAAACTGCACAGTACGTCCTTCTCTCTACCATTAAACTAGTTTGGCAGCTCCTTCCTTCAAATGCTGTACCAAGTGACAAAATATATATGATTACAATGTCCTTGATGGGTACGATTAAAATCTGCCTGGTATTTCACATACCCACACATATTCAAAGTTAGTCCTCAGCATGAAGCTTTTTTGTTTTCTTTAAAGGGGGAATATTCACACAAACTGTTTTAGCCATTATGAATTAAGGAGGACTTTTAATTAGAAAAATCAACACTAGATTAAGCACAATCCATGCCAGTTCCAGATTACACTTTGAAAAGAATGTGTTCAGAAGACCTGCAATATATTAGTGTATTAATATATTGGTATTTGAAACTGCAGTGGGCTATCAAACTCCCGGTCCATGGACCAGATGCGTCACACACTGGCCATGCCCACACCTGGTTTAGTGAAGGGGGGGAAAGTCCCAATACATCACGTGACACTGCTGTGATGACGTGAGTTTGACACCCTGGTGTACATGGAATATATTTGATTCTCTTACATTGTTGATCTACAATTCCCAAAACTCTCATCCTGGCCTATGCCGAGTACTTTGTAGCTTTATAGCAATATTGGTGTAGTTTAGTTTAGTTTTAGTTTATTTCAGATTTATATACCACCCTTTCTCCCAAAAGGGACTCAGGGCGGTGAACAGCCAAAAAATTAAAATACATAGAATACAAAAGTTATAAGGAACTAAAATAAACAAATTAAATCCTTGGCTTCTCAATTTAAAAAATTTAAAATTTAAAAGGAAGTTAGCACCCACCCCTCTCCTAGAAAAATGAAATATTTTCCCCCCTAAAAGAGAAATAGAAATCTAAAGACAAAAACTCAGCCCCAGCTCCCTATCCCCAGCAGATACTTTGGTTATTTACAAGACAAAAGGCTGGGCCGGTTTATCTACAACACAAAAGACCTTTACCCTCAGGAAATAATAGAATTAGCCCTCTACCCATCTCATTACATGGTACCTGGGAAGATTACATCACCAAGCAAGATTCAACCAAGCATGGAAGTCTGGCAACCAATCAGGATACATTTCTTGCCACAGGAACAGGAAGCAAATTCAAAGCCCAACAGAGGGTATAAATCTCTCTCCCTCTCTCACCCATGTGCCCTTTTTGCCCAGGACCTCAAACCATGTGGTCCTGTCCACCATTAAACTATCTTTTCAAACAGTCTCCATGTTTCCAGTATCTTTTCGTCCCATTTGGAACTGAACCCAGATGGACATTTCTTCCAACATTGGAATATTTAGTTCTCAGCCAATAATCTAGATCAGTCTACTTGTATGCTATGTAACAAAACAGCCCCTCCTTTCTTATGATCAATTTAAATGGGTTTACTGATAGCATCAACACATGTTCTTCATAGGTCTTACATATGGTTTGAATCAGTTATAAGAAGTATCTATTTTGGCATTCTCAGATAAGTTCCATGCTATTCGTACAATCAACACTACTGACTAATACTAACCAGTGGAAATATACTCTATGAATACTGAAAGAAATTTACAGCTTTCCAGTCCCTCCCTCTGTAAAAATTTGCTCGTTCTGGTCTCCTATGTTTTGGGAGCATCTAGAGAGAGTCTTTTGGGTATCCCCAAGCATTTGGGTTAAGAAAATTGATGAACAAAGAAAGAGAAGCTTATAAGTGGAAGCTTATGATTTCCTTGTTTATTGGTCTTGAGAGGCTTGTCTGATATCAATATGTTTCTTTATTAACTTTTGCTTTTCTAAGAATTTATCCTTTCAGAAAATGCCATAAAACTTCCTACAGAATATCATGTGACATGGTGTTTGAGCGAAGTTGGCAATTTGCAGGCTCATCTCCCATCCACAGCTACTAATGTATGTGTTCCATTGATCTCATCCAGCAACCATCCTCCCCCTCCGCCTCTTCCTCCCCATCCTCTTTTTGTGTGGGAGAATATCATCTTCCACAAGCTCAATGATCCCACTGCAAACTTCCATGCAGTTTGCTGCCATCTCCTGCTGTGCTGATCTTCTTCTAGGTAACATCTCTAGTGTTTCTTATCTTATTCTTTCCCTGCCTGGCTTCCACTACTACCCAACCAAGTACAGATAGCTCACTTTCTTGCATCTTTGCCCTTCACTGGATTTCCCTTTAGGACTGTACTTGTTGTAAAATAGTTTTGCTGCCTTTGACAGCAGGACCTGTTGGAAAATGACCTATAGCAGGGATGGTGAACCTATTGCACATGTGCCAGAGATGGCAGCCAACGCCCTCTCTGTGGGCATGCGAGCCATCACCCCAGCTCAGCTCCGCCATGCATGCATGTGTGTCTCCTGCTGACCAGATGGTCTTTGGGTCTCTGCTGTGCATGTGCGGGAGATGCACACAGAGACATGTGCATGTGTGGGGCGGGGTGCATGCAGGGGTGGGGTGCATGTGCAGGTGTGCATGCATGCACAGGGGTGGGGCACATGTGTGGAACATGTGCACATGCATGGGAGGCGGGCTGCATGTGCAGGGCCGCATGCATTGCATTTGGGGGGTTCGGGCACACATATGCACGCTTTGGGCACTCGGTCTGAAAAAGGTTCGCCATCATCGACCTGTAATGAGCTCCTGCAAACAGAAGTTGAGTTCTTTAGCAATGATGAAGAAAAAAAGAGAAGAAAGAATCTGGGCTTAGCCAGGGAGAGGAGAGAGGCAGGCAGCAGAGAAGGAGAGGAAATTTCTTCTCCTTCCCTGTTCCATGCTGCAACAGTTTTAGAAGCAATATACATTCTTCCCATCTCAACGATACTAGGAAATCATGTCCTCAAGGCTGAAGGGGTCAGGCTAAATTTGCAAATATATTTGGAATAAATATTTTAAAGCTCTTCCATATTCAGTTGTATTTATACCAAAGAACTGTGTCAAGTCTTTATAATAAATAAATAACCAAGCCACTGTTTATATTTCTCTTGGAAATATATTCTAAAATGGAACTGAATGGTTCATAAATTATTCCGTACATCCCATGAAAACAGGCAATCACATCTCACACCAAGAAAAATGCATATGCAATTATCTGCAGTCGCTCTGTTACTCCAAATATTTATGTAGTACATATGTGTAGTGTGCATTTCATCCACCATATGTTCAGAACCATAAGATACCTTCGTCTTCTTTATGGATTGGTAACAATGAATCTGGGAAACAGAGGGAGGCAAATGTGACACCTTGCTTCAGTTCCTTTGTTATGTGTTTAATTTTTTTTTTCACAAGGGTATAGTTTTAAGTGTATTCAATGCAATTAATAAATGTTCTAGTCCACACTGAGGATTCCAGCTGAAAAATGAAACCCCATCATAAGCAAAGACTAGAGGCATAAATAAAATTGGAAGAAGTAGGAGTAGAAGAAAACTGCTATGCTTCCATTAACACATGAAGATTTTTCTGTTCCTATAGAATTGGAGCATCCAGAAATAACTTTTGAAACCTGATATTTAGAAGAATATTTATCTCATACATAAGATTTTCTGGCTGCTATTAAGTGTTGATTATTTCATCTTAATGTCAAGACATGCCCAAGATTGTTAGCTTTTATGGGTGGGTAGTGGAAATTGAAAGCTCCATTAACTAGCTCTTCCTTTTAAAAATAAAGCTCTTAACATATTCTGTATTTTATCACATGTCTATCATTTGGAGCTGATTTTTAAGATGCACTTTCAAGTCTGTGTCAGGGTGACCTTTTCTGATTCTGAAGTACTCATTTATTTTGTGTACCAGTCTGAGAGCTTTAAATTAAAGGATTCAGAAAATATAGTCAGGATGCATTTGATAGCTAACCTGCATTATTAAACATCTATCAATGACATTTAAATTTCTGCTTTTAACGTATTTGTATTTCCTACACAGATGTACAAAAAAGTGCAGAAGCGAAACAGTTCTGGCTCAGTGATGACTCAACAATTTCAAAATAAATTTTGATTCTTTAAGAGTGTACCTACCAGGAAGTAAATCTGATAGCTTTAAAATTAAGTCACAAATTGATTTCAAAAGTTCTATTTTGGTGACCGCTTTCCTGAAAACAACCATAGTTTCTTGGGTAATAACTGTAAAAGGTAGAAGTCAGTTTATCAGTGATAGGGTGATAACTAGACTGAGTAACGTCTTTCATTTTATTACTGTATAACAGATATGCATGTATTTATTTAAAAGATTCAAACTTTTCCCACATAAGAAATAATTTCACTGAAATTATATAAACACTACTGAAAGCATCAATAATTACTTTGCACTGTTACATGAAGTTCCATCCATGGACTATTTGGAACTTGGGTGTCAGCAACCTGCGGCTCCGGAGCTACCTGCGGCTTTTTGATCCCTCTGCTGTGGCTCCCTGTTGGGTGATCCCACCAATGGCTGACCCCACCCCTCCCCTTCCTCTCCCAGTCCCTCCTCGCCTGGCCTGAGAAGGTGAGGGGGATAGCAGGGGATGAGAAACGGCTGGGGCATAGACAGAGAGATACAGAGAGTGAGGGAGAGAGACATAGAGAGATACAGAGAGAGGGGGGAGGGAGGGAGGGAGAGAGATGTCAAAAGGGTTTTGTGGCTCTTTGAGTGATTTAAGGTTGCAGACCCCTGGTCTAACTATACCGAACACTTCAAATCATATATTATACATCTATGCATGTATTTATAGTAATGCATCTTATTGCTTGCCAGAATGAAATCATTATTTACATATAAAATATTTAGCATTAGGTCATAATGTTTTTGTTTTGGAACATTTCCAACCTATTTATTTGCTTGCTAGTTTATAACTAGCTGTGGAGAAAGGAATTTCTATTCTCTCTCTCTCTCTCTCTTTTAAAAAGCTACCTCCGCCAAACATCTAACATAAGGGCGTCAAACTGGTGGCCTACAGGCCGGATGCACAGCCCACGGCCATTCCAGCTCTGCACAGGGAAAAAAAACATTGTGAAACATCATATGACGGCAACATGACATCACAAATTTGACACCTGTGATCTAATATTTTAGTAGAAATAGAACCAGAACCTCTTACCTAAGGATCAGTAGCCCAACAGGGGGTTTTTTTCCCCCCACTTAACCTTCCACTAGGGGAAAGATTTCTGATCCATTGAATGTTCATATTGATTTTTAAATTAAAATTCCACAGCTTTAAATTAAAATAAAGAGCTTGAATGAGAAAATAGGCAGAGCAATATCTCATGGACACATGACTATCTCAGGAAGCACTAGGAAAGAAGTTATGAGCAATGAAAAAGAATATAAAAGTATTAAAACAATTGAAGATCAAGAATTATCACTATAGTTATCCACAGTACACAGGTTTTAAATATATATGTGTGTTTGTGTATGTGTATGTGTATGTGTTTGTGTTTGTGTGTATATATATATATATATATATATATATATATATATATATATATATATATATATATATATATATATATATATGCCTTGTGTCTAAAAGATGAAATATGGAAGTATTTAAATATATGATTCATAGCTGCCCCTTTTTTCTCTCCTTTTACTATAAAGTAAGTATTTCCTCAACTTGGAGATCAAAATCTGACAGAGATACCAACTAGGAATATTAGGAGCTATGCTTCAGCACCTCAAGGCATCAGACTGGACAATAATGCTCTAGGATACATGGTCAACACTGGCCCTCTTTTGTTATTGATGTTATTGGAACAAAGGGGGTTCATAAACAATCCCTAAACCTGAGGCTGAATAAAATTCCTCTAGAGAAATATCTTTGCAAGTACATATAGCAAATTCCAAATGAAAAAAAGATCCGAATGATCCTTCCCAGCAAGGTTTTGCTGCAGTGAAAATATTTATTTATTTATTAGTTCAATTTATATGCCGCCCTTCTCCAGAGACTGAGGGCAGCTTACAATGCATTAAGCAATAGCCTTCATACTTTTGTATATACCTGCTTAGTAGGGCTTTTGCCCCCCCCCCCCCAACCAAGCGGTGTTCTTTTTGGTACAAAGTCCGCTTATTGCCCCCACAATCCAGGTCCTCATTTTACCTACCTCGAAAGGATGGAAGGCTGAATCAACCTTGAGCCTGGTGAGATTCGAACTTGCAGTAATTGCAGGCAGGTGGTGCTACTTAACAGCACTTCAGTCTGCTGCGCCACCAAAGCTCATGAATATATGCATGCCATTCTTCATTATTCAGCTAGAAAGCTAGGGAATACAAGACATCTGACTCAAAGAACTGGCATCATCCACAGATGTTAATGTGCATTTGGGGGAGAGGGCTGAGAACACACACACTTGAAAAATTAATGCAGCCAAATATCATATCCTACCATCATCCTCTCTTTTAAATCCCTTATCAAAGAACAAAATATAGGTTCAATTATTTTTCAAGCAACTCATAGTCATTTGGTTCACACTATCACAAAAGGTTTATCTTGTTTCAAGATAAGACTTTCTTATCTGGAGAAAGACTGCATTTTGAGGCTGTCATTCCCTTCCTTTGCTAGGGAATATTACATTGGCTAATATTTCATTCTCTTCCTCCTCCTCTTGTATCAAAATAGTTTGCCAGTTCACAATAATAGCCAGACATAAACATCTGAAAAAGGAATCAACCATTAGTATTTTATCTTATACTCAAGCCATACAGTCTTTCATGTATTTTATTTACCTTAACATACATACATGCTAAGTCCCAATCTGCACTATGTCCATTATGCACTATGTCCACTATGTATTAATTTTATTTCTCTCTTCTCTTATTTAGCAAAAAGTTCTTCTCCTGCAGTCAATATGCATTTTGTAAATGCTAGGCTGATACACTTCTAAAAGGATGTGGTAATTTTGCAAAATAAGAGCAACAGGGGGAAGAGAAAGATTAAATTTCCTTTACCAGCGCAGGCTGGCTTCAATCCAGATCAAGCATTGAGCAACAACACACTAAAGACTGCTCTCCTGAATCACGGCCTCAGTATTCAGGTGTTACCTGATATCTGCAGTCTCTAGCTGTGGCTAATTGGCACTTAGATTTGAAAAGCATTTCTAGTCATAGCTAATGAACCTTAAAGGGATTCTGGAGAATTTGAAAGTTTACATATGACTTTGATAGTAGTTCCTAAGATAGGTGTTACCCAACAATTGATTTTGGAGGTTTGGACATGGAAAAACAGGATGACTGTCTCTATTTTTTGCATACTTTTTTAAATTATATTTTTATTAATTAAAAATTACAAACAAACATAGATACAACAATACAACATACAAAACAAATAAACATAAATCAAGTCTTACGACTTCCTTTTTAAAGTTACTACATTGGTAGACTATTTTAATATCCTTATCTACATATCTATATATTTACATATAACGCAATATGATCAACTCCATGTTTAATTTGTTATGTTCCTTAACTGGTACTCAATATTTGTCCCTAGTTTGACCCTCTTTTGTGTCCCTATGTTTATGTTCCTCTCTTTTTCTCCAACCAGTTATACCATTTTCGTCATACTAAATAATAATGTGTATCGTCTTTTTCTTGTAATTCTTTTGTAAGTCTGTCCATTTCTGCACATTCCGTAATTTTGTTGATTATTTTATTTTCCGTTGGTATGTCTTTATGTTTCCAGTTTTGAGCGAAGAGTATTCATGCTGTTGTTGGTATGTGAATAATTAAATATTTTATTTCTTTCTTGTAATGGCCTGTAATTATTCCTAGTAGAAAAATTTCTGGTTTCATTTCCACTTTCTGATTTGTGATTTCTTATATTTGTGTCCTTATTTTCTGCCAGTATTGTTTCGCCATTCAACATGATCACCATATATGGTAGTAAGTTCCTTTTTGTGATTTGCACTTCCAACACACTGGGGAGGTATTTGGAAACATTTTTGCTAGGCACTCAGGGGGGGAGGTGTCACCGATAAAACATTTTGTACACGTTCTCTTTATAGGGTATAGACATTGTTAATTTATAATTTTCATTCCATGATTTTTCCCATTTGTCCAATTTGATGCTATACCCAAAATTTTTTGCCCATATTATCATATTTTCTTTGATCACTTCTTCTTCTAATTTATATCTTAATAAGTAATTATATATTTTGGTTATCATTTTCTCATCTGTTCCTTGTCAAATTTTGTCTAATTCATGTGGCTCTTTTTGGAATCCGAATTGTACCAGGTCTGTTTGTACCTGGATTCTATCTATAAATAAGGCCACCAACCAATGTCTATACCCTGTTCTTTCAATTCTTGTCTCGATTGTAACTCTCCTCTGCTGTTCAGTAGTTCGTTGTAGGTTCTCATTTTCTCCATATCCATGGCATTAGGGTAGATCTGTGCCTCCATGGTCGATAACCATCCCGGAATTTTATTATAATGTATTTTTCTAATCTCTAGCCATGTTCTATATAGTGCTTCTCTGATAATGTGTTGTTGAAAATATCCATTATGTTTATCTCTCCCCTCCCACAAAAATGCATGCCAGCCTCTTTGCAAATCAAAACCCTCTAAAGTTAATATTCTTTTATTTTTAAGGTCAATCCAATCTTTTATCCAGATCAATGATGCCACTTTATAGTACAATTCCCAATCCAGTAATCCTAATTCTCCTTTCTCTCGTGTATCTTGAAAATATTTTATGTTAATTCTAGCCTTCTTCCCCTGCCAAATATAATTTGTAATCATTTTATTAAAATCTTTAAAAAAATCTTTTCTTGGCAGAATTGGAATTACTTGGAAGACATATAGTATTCTAGGTAATATGTTCATTTTGATAGATGAAATTTTCCCTAAAAATGATAACTGTAGTTTGCTCCATGTTTCCAAATCTTTTTTCATCTGTTTTGTCAATTTATTGTAATTATCTTCTCTAATTGATGATGCTTTGTTGATAAGCCAGATTCCTAAGTATTTTACTTTCTTTGCCATTTGTATTCCTAATTTATCTTCTAATTCTTTTTCCTGTGCATTTGTCAGACTCTTTGTTAATGCTTTTGTTTTTTGTTTATTAATTTTGAGACCGGCCATTCTTCCATATTCCTCTATTTTTGCTAACAATTTGGTTCCAGTTATTGCTGGTTTTTCCAAGATGAACACCACATTGTTGGCAAAGGCTTGTAATTTGTACTCCTCTTTTTTAATTTTCAGTCCTTTTATTTCTTTATCTTTCCTGATTTCATTCAATAAGATTTCTAAAGATATTATAAACAATAGAGGGGATAGAGGACATTCTTGCCTCACTCCTTTTGATATCTCAAATTGTTCTGTCATATCCCCATTTATCATAATCTTTGCAGTTTGAGAGTACATTTTCCTAATCATATTTAAAAATTTGTTCCAAATTCCATACTCTCCAATTGCAATATAAGAAATTTCCAATTTAGATTATCAAAAGCCTTCTGCGCGTCCAAGATTAAAACCAGTTGTTTATCCAACTTTTTCTCATAATATTCAAGAACGTTAATGATTAATCTCATATTGTTTTTTATTTGTTTTCATGGAACAAAACCATTTTGTTCCAAAATGGGTGGATGTATTCATGGATAATTGTTTTCATCTCAATCCCTAACATAGTGTCAACTGACCTTTGCTCAGCAGGAGATGCTGAGAGTGTCATTTGATTTGAGGCTATTTTCTTATTTATCTTGGTAATCGTTGATGAACCTGGGTTGCCCTTTGTACTCTTTGTATTACTCTTTTCCAAAATTTCATATACTAGTTTACTGTTGAGATCTTTGTGTTTCTATATCTATATTAATATTTAACTTATAAGGATCCTAAGGTAATAACCAATAGGAGTAATATTTTAACTCTATCTATATTAATACTCTTTTCTCCTTAATAGATAAGTTTCTTTAGTGTATAATCCTATTTCTCTATCACACAATCAATATTTCTATATAGATTTCAGTATACTTATTCACAGTTTTAAATATATTCTAAATTTCAACTTTTCAATATCCTTATGTAAAGGAAAAGAAAAATAAAGGGGGGGGAATGAGGAAAAAATTTAAAGTTTCAGCAATTCATTAGTTTGTTCTTACTATAATTAATTATATACTTGATATATTTAATACAATATATATAATAAATCTAAGTTAATGAATATATAATTCTAGACGAGTAATATATAAAACTGGATAATTAGGTAAATCACTGAATAAATACAAAGCTAAACTATAATTAATATATATGACAGTCTAAACAGTATATCTTAGTCAGTTTCTTCTTAATAATTAATAAATAACTCTGGACAAGCTTAAACAACTATATTATACTTATCCGTCAGTCTCACCATCCTTTTTTCTTTGGATACCGTCTTTTTCCACAAAACATATTATTTTAAAATTTAAATTTTTTCCAAGTCCACTTTCCAGTAGCGAGTATTATAAGTTCCTGTATCGGCCACTTGTTTGACTCTCCCACTGTCAAAATCACCTCTCGACTTCCGGTGGCGCCTTCCTCGTCGTCGGCGGGCTCCTTCATGCCCGCCGGCGTCTCGCTGCGTATAGAGCCGCCTCACAGCTGGCAGGCGGCTCGAACAACCTGCTCCTCAGCGGGAGGAGCAGGCAGAGCTTCTGGGGGTGAGGCTGGGCCCCCTGAGTCACCCCAGGATCGTCTCGTTTGTCCTGGGGAGGGCTCAGAAGGATGGCCCCCTCTATACCTCCAGAGAGGCTCCGCGACGAGACTGTCCTTCGCTAGTTAGTTAACTAGCGGAGCCAGACGCTGGAAGCAACACCACAGCGTCTATGGAGCAAGCCGAAAAAGAAAGAAGCAAAGATGAAGCAAGTATGGATTTTTTTTTTTTACTAATTTTTTATTGAAGAGGAATGAGAGGAGGGGGGAAGGAGAGGAAGAGAAGTGAAAGTTTCTAAAAAAGTTTTTTTAAGATGGCGACTGATCTTAATTGGAAAAAATGCCAGAGTGATTGAAAATGGAGGCTTTGAAATGAATACTTTGCTATGGGAGAGTCACTTAAAGTAAGAAGAAAAAAAATTTTTTTTTTCCTTTTTTCTGGATATTTTTCTTTAAAACAAGGATTAAAGTAAAGTATGGCAAAGTGAAGTAAAGCATAGTAAAGCCATTCAAAGTAAAATAAAGATGACTAAAGGAAGGGGGGGCTCCCCCTTGAGCCAGCTGAAGAGCAAAGCTGAGATGGTGCAATTGTCTGGATTGGCAGAAGGGGACTTAAAAGAACTTATAACAACTTCTTTATCGAGTGTAGTTGACAAAATTAAAAACTCACAGAAGAATCTTGTGGATTTGACTGCTGGAAAGCATGACCAATTAAGTCAAACTATTGTTAAAGTAATTTCAGATCTTTCAAATGTGGTGATTGAAATGGAGGAGAAAGTAACTGAAATTAGCAGTAAATTTGGCTCCCAGATTCAAGAAATACAAGAAAGGTTTGTGAAAGCTGAGATTTGTAATCAGACTATACAGAATGATATTATCATGCTTCAAATTAAAACTATGGCCTCAGCAATCAGAGTAAGAGGTATTAAAGAAAACCAGAGAGATTTAAAAGCAACTATTGCAAAGGTTTTTGCTGAACTACTAGAGCTTGAGGATGAGATAATTCTTGGTTGTATAGAGAAAGTTTACAGAGTCAACTCACGAGTAGCTAAACAAAGGAATTTATCCAGAGATGTTGTTGTTTACTTTACTGATAAAAGGTTGAGAGATGACATCTTACAAAGGTCCTATTCTGCCAGAGCGCAAGTAGAAGGTGAACAAATTAATATCTTTAAAGAGTTACCACCGAAGGTTCTAAAGAAAAGGAAAGAATTTGCTTTCTTAACTAAAGAATTGAAGGAAAGTAATATCCCATTTAGATGGGATTTACCAGTTGGCATAATTTTTAGATATTATGGCGTGAGATATTGTCTGAATACTATTGAGAAAGCGGAACATTTTTATAAAAATATTTTTAAGGGAGCTTCGGAAGACCTCAAGAATAAGAAACAAGAAAGAGAGTTTGTAAAAGGTAAACAGAAGGATGAGACTCAAAGAATGAATCAAAGAATGTTAAAAGCACAAGGAGTGCAATCTGGTTTCTCTGAGGATCTTATTATGGACCACACCAGTGAACCTAGACTAGGAGCACCGGACCTTGTACTGCTGGAGCAAGATTTAAAAAATACTATAATTCAAGATGATCAGCAGCAGAGGTCCAACGCTCCGCAAGAAAAGGATGGTGATATCGAGCAGCAGGAACCAGATTTTAACGAGGAAATTCGAGAGGTAACTAACGAGTGTCGTAGAGTCCTTCATCAGATGCAGCTGTTATCAGAAAGCTTGGATAATTGTGAAAATTGGTTATAAACTTTCTAAAGTTTATATGGATTTGGATTTAAGGATTATAAAGTCCTCATCCTGATTTGGAGTTTCTTTTTCTTATTTTTGAATTGGATTTAACATCTTGAGCAAGCTTAACAGAGGGCTGCAATGGTAGCAGTGTTCTGTGATTATCCTACTATAGTTTTTTTTTTGGAACTTATCATCCAGGAGGAAAGAATGGAAAGGAGAATATCTAACAACCAGAAGGAGTGAAAGGGTGGCAGGTTTTGAAACAACTTTATGAGAACATTTGGGCATGCAGTTGCTAGGATTTTCTTCTTTTTTTGATTCTTTCTGTCATTAAGGTTTGGCGGAGCTGCATTGGGTTTCTTTTTGTCGTAATAGAATACGCTAGTTTGAATGTTTCTACCTAGAGGAATGAATATCTTCGTGGTTGGATGCTATCTATATAGTAGTAGCGTTTTGTGATTTCCCTATCATAGTTTTTTTTTGGAATTTATCATCCAAGAGCAAAGAATGGAAATGAAAATGTCTTACAACCAAGAGTGAATGACAAAGGGTGGCAGGATTTGAAACAGTTTTTATAAGAACATCTGGGAATGCAGTCTATAGGATTTTTTTTCTTTTTTCTTGATTTTTTTGTTTCTAAGGAGCTGCATTGGGTTTTTTCTCGTTGAAATAGAACACGTTTGTTTGAATGATTCTACCTAGAGGAGTGATTATCTTCTTGGTTGGATGTTATCTATATAAAGTCACACGGGGGGTTCATGTGGAATGTTTTGTTTTACTGATGGGGGCAGATAGAAGATGAAGAGTATTGGAATTGGATACAGGTGAAGAAAGAAGACCTAACTTCAATCAGGAAGAAGAGAAGATTGTAATTCGAGTTATGGAAAATTATAAAAATATATGCATAATTATATTATATTATAATATACTTTATTTTTTTTTCTTTGAAGGGGGGATTTCTGGGCTTTTGAATTAGGGGGAGTAGTTCGGATTAAAATATGTGGCATTATTTAATATGAACAAGTAAGTTATATAATTTTGGAGTGATTGAGTATGATATATGATTAGTAATGTTAGTAATGTTTCTTTCATTTTTATTTTTCTCTGTTTTTAAATTGTGTTAAATATTATAATGGTTATTTTTTCTGGTGTTTTTTTTATTACAATACTGTTAAGCTTAGACAAATATTTATGTTTATGGGTCTTTCTTTGTACTACTTTATTTTATTTTATTTTATTTTTTTATTTTTTTTATTTTTTTTTAAATTTCTTTCTTTCTTTCCTCTTCCTCTTAACTTAGAACTGAATATATAATAGTATTTGTTTTCTTTGTTGTTATAAATTCTTGTTGTTTTTCTTTCTTAAGAATGTGTAGCGGAAGTCAGGGGTGGGTGGGAGAGGGAGGGGGTGGGGTTGGGGGGAGGTTGGGGGGCATGAGGGGGTGGGGGAGGGGGTGGGGGTGAAAAAAGGGGGGAAAATTTTTTATTGTAAAACTTTTTCAATAAAAAAAAAAATCACCTCTCACCCCTCGCTGCTTCTTCTAATTTGCACCTTCTCTGATCTCTCTCTCCACACTCACAGTTTCAGTCCCAATCGCTTTCCTCTATGAAATCAGTTTGTTTTATAGTCCACAACTCTTTTAATGGTATTTCTTCTGGAGTCTCTCTGATTCCGCCACCCTTTCACTTTTTGCACTGTCACTGTCAAGTTAGCTTTTCCACTCCACTCACTGTTTCGTTGCCGCTTGTCTGTATGCCGTTTTGCCACTTGCTTGGAGTCTCACTCTCTCCCGTTTCTGTTCACACTCTATGACTGTACCACCTTCGATTTTCTCATTCTCCTACTGATGTTTTCTCTTGTTTGATTTTCACTTCCCACTATTCGGTTGTCAGCGTTTCAGGCCAACCAAGATGGCTGGTTTTTTTATGACTGGAATTAAGAGGTTTCCCCTGAACCTTTGGAGAGATTACTGTTCTCTCCAAGGTCCTCGACGGTTCCTCTTTTTTCTATTGATCCCTCTGGGATCAATAACACCTGGATCAGCCTCCTAGTTGGAAATATTGGAACTTCAAGAACGGAACTCCATTCTCTTCGTTCCTGGCACGATGACATCACCGCCGGAAGTCCCTATTTTTTCATACTTTAAATCACACAAACAAGTTATCCTATAAGGAAAGATTAGCCTGACATTATATATTTTAGCTAATTAAGAACATGCTGCTTTGTAATAAGATACTCTATTTTCCTCTGAATTTTTGCAAAGGAAATTGATATTAACACATATTCTCAGCTGTAAATAGTCAACTAACAGTTAATATTCTCTTGAGGTTTCATTATTTATTAAATAGACAAACTGTGATAAATCTTCAATCATCATCTAGGAATGTATTTTTCCACCAGAATTCTCAAGTGGGTTGAACAGAATTTTTCAATAAAATCTTGTGATCCAGACATAGCTACAATCATAAAAAAGTATTTCACTATGTTGTTTCTTTCTTCCTAATAGGCAGCTACACAAACATTGTTCAAAGCCAAGGTTTTATCAGTTGAATAGTAAATGAAAAATCTCCTCTGCTGTGAACAAAGAATGGTTTGGTGGTTTGCAGATGGGAAAGTCCCAGTTCAGCTTCATGCTTTGGAGCATTATCTCTAATCTGACCTTCCTCATAGTGTTTTTGCTCTAAATAGAATTGGTAGATACTAGAGGACTATACACAACGGTGCTAGTTCCCGGGGAAAAAAAGATGAAATATCAACTTAACAAATGACAATATTGTAGTGGCTTCCAAATCAGTCCAGGCTGTGATGGCAGTTATGGGGGCTTAGTGGGGCAAGGTCAAAAGCAAAGAGCCAAGACTAAGCGATCCCTTTCTAGCAGGAGTGGACAAATGTCAAACCTCTTGTCTTGTCCAAAACAAATCATTCTCAGCTCTCTAAATTGGATGCAAGATTGCAGCCCAATTCACCTCACAGGGTTGTTATTGTGGGGATACTAGGAGAAGAAGAGTATGTTGGATATATTTGCCACCTTGAGTTATTTGTGAAAATAATTGAGGTGGGATATGAATAAACAAAAAAATAAAAAGTTGGAAAAGAGAGTTGGGGATGAATGAAAGTATTTAATTTAGTTTTAATCTTATCTATCTTATCTCCCTATGATTTGATTGCTTATTTGTACCCTATGACTTTCATTAAGTGTTGTACCTTATGATTCTTGACAAATGTATCTTGTCTTTTTATGTACACTAAGAGTATATGCACCAATGACAAATTCCTTATGTGTCCAATCACACTTGGCCAGTAACAAATTCTATTCTATTCTATTCTTATGAGGAACAGAATGTGGTTTAAAGGATCCTTCCACAGCATGCATTTTTACTTCACAGCCAGTAGGGTAAGCTTCTATCTGGTTTCAAGAGTATCTTGATTACCATGTGGGAATTTGATCCTGGATTTGTCCATCCTTGCCTTGACTCTTTGATCATATAACCTCTTTGAATTTTGTAACTGGACTGAACTGGGCCATTTTTACTTTTCTATGCTTCACCAAATTCCTTCCTTAGCCCCTTTTGTTAACTTTTCCTCAGTAAAACTTAAGGTTCCCTAGAAGAGAATGGCTGATACACTTATGTGAAACAGCTTGTACATGGAAGGCACTATAGAAACTAACAAACAAATACTTTGCAGTTGAATTGGTAGTTGGATTATGGTTGAATACAGGAGTGGGTTCTACTTAACTTTACTCCCGGTTCGCATCACACCCGTGCACGCTTGCTTCGCTCGCTCACACGTGCTCATCAGTGCATGCACAGAAGCTTCTGCACATGTGAAGATCAACTTTGATGACATCTGGATCAGGGTAAAACCCCCTCTGGTTTTACTACCAGTTCTTGCAAACCGGTGCGAACCGGGAGCAACCAACCACTGGTTGGATATTTTCAAATTATGTGATTGTGATTTTGGTGCTTATTCATTGAATGGGTTGTACTGGATCAAAACATGTCTTGCCACCTCCCTATCCATAATTGCCAAAGCACTCAGAATATTAACAACTGATTTTTTTAAAACTACAGTAATAAAAGCTTATTTCATTCTAAAATACACTCATACCATAATTATTTTCTAATCCCTGGAACTAGCTGGAATATGGGATGATTTAAGATGTAATAATAATATTGCTACTGTGGCTTCCTCATCTGCTTTCATTTTCTGGGCACAGACTACAAACAGTTGAGATGTTGTTTATACTAATCTCTAGACTCAGAATTATATAAAGGAGTGACAAAGTACTTAGACAGTGTAGGCCTGCTTAACTAATA
The DNA here is from genome assembly GCA_030761175.1 of Masticophis lateralis. NCBI lineage: Eukaryota > Metazoa > Chordata > Lepidosauria > Squamata > Colubridae > Masticophis > Masticophis lateralis. Next base: position 26,841,396 of record JAUDYJ010000005.1, read on the forward strand.
ATAATAACAACCACCACCACCACCACCACCACCACCACCCGTGGCTGGGCCTGGACAACTATCGGTTATGGGATTGCTGGTCCTCAGTTCAGTAGTGGCTTAGCCGCCATGAACCAACCCAGCGACCTACCATCACCAATGATGAGAAGAAATCAACAAAATTCCATACCAGATCGGTCGTTGCCTGGCTCAACAATGCTATGGCTCCTAGACATCTGTCAAAAAATGGGCTACAGGACTCAGTTGCTATTGCTGGGGAACCAGGGCATGCAACTGTAAAGTGATTGGGACAAAATCCCAAAACTTGGATAATTGCAGCATCCTGCAATAACACCAGCAGAATTGCAAAAAACTGCACTACTCGGAGGATAATACATTTTAAGAAGATACTTGGTATCTTCAATACCTAGCATGCTGGCAGCAATCTGCAATCAGTGCCAGTCAATAATATTTGTGATACATTTTTAATTGTTCAGTTGACTGAGTTTCATGTTTAATGAATAAAAGTATAACAACAACAACAACAACAATAATAACAACACTTGGAACACAACATACCAGAGATCACAGTTGTTGAAAACCAAAACATACAATTTATTGACATCACGGTACCAGGATTCCAGGTACCAGGAGATTCCAAAGTCAAAGAAAAAGAACTGGAAAAAATCATGAAATATCGTGACCTGGCCATCGAAATACATGACTATGGATGAAACATGTAACAGGGATACCCATTGTCATCGGGGCACTTGATACCATGTCCAAGAATTTTATAAAACATCAACAAATTGCAGCTAATGCAATAACACCAGCGGAACTGCAAAAAACTCTGCTACTTGGAACATCATACATCTTAAGAAGGTACTTGGTTGATACCTAGGACACTGGCAGCAACCTGTATCAACCATTAGCACCAGTCAATGGTATTTGTGATGCATTTTTGAATGTACAGTTGACTGAGTTTCATGTTTAATGAATAAAGTAAATAATAACAACAACAACAACATATTACTGTAATAAACTTTATAAAGAAAACCATAATTTAATTAACTAAACATTGTAGTATTACATTGGTGTCCTGGGTACTTATGTAATTTTGCTCTTCCAATGTTCCCTTCTTACTTTGGATCTTACCTTCCCATACAAACTGTTAGATCGGCGCAGGAAAGAAGAAGTGACCAGCAGGGTTCAAGTAACAAGTTTTAATAACAAGAACTGAACGGCTTGTGCGCTGCCGGAGCTCTCCTTATATACACTCCGGCAGACGCACCGCCCACTGACAGGGATTCAAAACTCCCGCCGAAAGGATCTGCAGCCAATCCCAGGCGGATGTCCTTATAAGGACATAACACTCCTCCCCCCTAGTTCTTAGTCAGTCGATCAGGGAAATAGTCACTAAGATAAACAGGACGTCTACGTGCCCGCGTAGACCTGCGCAGTTCAGAGTCAAGATGGACACTCTCCCGGACGGAGGGTGTTTGCTCTGCTCGGGGCTTCTTCCCCGGTGCCGGGCTGGATCTGGCCGTCGAGGACGCGGGCACTGTGTCCGAACCTCCGGCCGGGTCACGGACCTCCGCCTGCGGGCGATGCTGGTCTGCCTCGTTCCTGCACGGATCGTGGAGCCGCCGGTGTGGATCCCTGTTCTTGGCCGGTCCGGAACTCCTGAGCCACGGTAGGTCCCTGGGTCTCCCTCGGGTCCCCTTTGGGCTGGGGTCGCGCCGGTCTGGGTCAGGGTGCGAGTCCGGCGGTGGTGGTTGGGTTAAGCCCCCGGGGTCTCCGGTCGAGTCCGGCTTACTCCCGGGGCGGCAGGTGGACGGACATGGTGACTGGTCGGCTCTGTCGGGGTGGCGTAGGCCTACCTTGCAGGGGTGGTGTAGGCCCTCTCTGCGCGGTTGGTCTGGCGGTGGTGTCGAATGTTCCCTCTGGCCGCTGGGCTGCTCGACCTGGTCGGGTTGGTGCTGGCCTACCCTGCCGGGGTGGTGGAGGCCTTCCTTTCAGGGTTGGTTTTCTGCGCGGTTGGCGGGTTGTTGTAGGGTCTCCTGGACTGATGGCTGGAGGTCCCCAACTCTGGGCTGCCGGTTGCCTACTTCGCAGGGTTGACATTGGCTTCCCCTGCTGGGTTGTCCCCGGTCTACTTGCCTTGCCGGATCTGGTATTAGGCTAGGTGCCGGGGTGCTTGTTCGTCCCTCGGGTTGCCGGTCTCCCTCGTCTGGGTGGTTTAGGCTTACTTCGGCGGGGTGGTTTCGGCCTACCTCGTCGGGGTGGTTTAGGCCTACTGTACCGGGGTGGTTTAGGCCTACCTCGTCGGGGTGGTTTAGGCCTACTGCGCCGGGGTGGTTTAGGCCTACTGTGCCGGGGTGGTTTAGGCCTACCTCGTCGGGGTGGTTTAGGCCTACTGCGCCGGGGTGGTTTAGGCCTACCTCGTCGGGGTGGTTTTCGCTCACTTCCCTCCACCTTTTGCGGAGCTGGTCGAGATGACGTCTCACGATCTGTCCATCGTCCAGCTCAACGCGGTAGGATTTGGGACCGGTTGTGCTGTGTACTGTAGCTTTAAGCCATTTCGGCGAGCCGTGGAAATTCAGAGCGAAAACGGCATCACCGACGGAAAACTGGCGAAGTTGGCGACTGGCGGATGCGGGCACCTCAGAGGAGTATTGCGGGTGCAGTCTGTCCAGGGGAGACCGGAGTCTCCTGCCCATTAAAAGCTCGGCGGGGCATTTTCGGGTGGCAGAGTGAGGCGTGATATGCTGGGTGAGCAAAAAAGTGTCAATGCGCTCCTGCCAGTCACCCGGGCCCATTTTGGCGAGCGACTCCTTCGTGAGCCGCACCATCCGTTCAGCCTGCCCATTTCCGGCCGGTCTGTAAGGGGCAGAAAGGGCATGGCGAATGCCCAAGCCAGCCAGGAAAGCTTCCATGGGCACGGACGTAAGTTGGGGCCCGTTGTCTGAGACCAAAACGTCAGGGAGTCCATGGGTCGCGAAGAGGCGCCGGAGGGCACGGATGGTAGCTTCCGTTGTGGTGGATGCCATGGGAACGACTTCCAACCACTTGGAGTAGGCATCAACCACGATGAGAAGGTGGTGCCCATGAATGGGGCCCGCAAAGTCTATGTGAATGCGCGACCAGGGGGAGCTCGGAGTCTCCCAGGGCATCGGGTCAGATTGAGGCGGGGCGGCTCTGACTTCTTGGCACGGGCTACACCTGGCGACCCAATGTTCAATGTCTTTGTCCAGTGTCGGCCACCAGACGTAGCTCCGTGCCAGGGCTTTCATCCGGACAATGCCCGGGTGTCCTTTGTGCAGCGCCGTAAGAGTCCTTCGTTGAAGAGTGCTGGGAATCAGCACCCTATCTCCCCATAGTAAACAGCCGCGCATGGTGGACAGCTCCCCTTGCTTGCGGCTGAACGGGCTGAAGTCGTCGCTGTCAATTCGAGTCGGCCAGCCTCTCAGGACCCAGGAGTGGACTTGGCGCAGGATGGGGTCAGCTCGCGTGTGCGTCGCTACGTCGGCAGATGTCACGGGACAGTTGCTGTCGTTGTCAATATGCAGCAGGTCGAGCGTGGGGGCCGGGTCTTCCACAGATTCGGCGGATGGGCACCTGCTCAACGCGTCGGCGTTTGCGATGGCTTTACCAGGCTGGTGGACGAGGCTGTAGGAGTAGCCGGCGAGGAATATGGACCAGCGCGTCATCCGGGGGGACATGAATGCTGGGGTCTGCTTGTCCCCTGCTAGTAGGCCGAGGAGAGGCTTGTGATCGGTGACAATGGTGAATTGCCGTCCATACAGGTATTCGTGGAAGCGCTTCACCCCTGCAACAATAGCCAACGCCTCTTTGTCCAGTTGGCTGTAGTTGCGCTCAGCACTAGACATAGTCTTTGAGAAAAATGCGATGGGGGCTTCACGACCGGTAGGCAGTTCGTGGCTGAGTACAGCGCCAACTCCGTACGGGGAAGCGTCACAGGTCAGTCTGAGGGGCAGTGTCTCATTGTATTGAATGAGCACACTGTCAGAGGTCAGGAGTTGCTTAACGGCTCTGAATGCAGACTCTTCCTCACGTCCCCACCTCCAGGAAACCGCCTTCGCCAGCAAGCGATGGAGCGGCTCAGCAACAGTGGCTTTCTGCTGGAGGAAAATAGCGTAGAAGTTAAGCAATCCAAGGAAAGCCTGAAGCTCCGCTTTGTTTTTGGGGCTGGGAGCTTCATGGATAGCTTTAACTTTTGATTTGGTGGGGTGGATGCCAGAACTATCTATCAGATAGCCCAGGAACTCGACTTCCTGTACCCCAATGATGCACTTGTCCCTTCGGACTCTCAAGCCCTTCTCCCTGAAACGCTGGAGAACTAGCCTTAGCCGGTCCAGGAGTTGAGCTTTTGAGTCCCCAGAGATCAGTACATCATCGAAATAAGGCACCACCCCTGGAACGCCTTGGAGAAGGCGTTCCATCATGGATTGGAAAATGCCAGGGGCTGCACTGACTCCAAACTGGAGACGGTTGCACTTAAACGCGCCTCTATGGGTGACAATAGTCTGTGCCTCCGCCGTTTCCTGATCTACTGGCAGTTGCTGGTAAGCCTGGGCCAGGTCCAGTTTTGCAAAAATTTTGCCCTTGCCGAGTGAGTGCAGCAAATGTTGCACTACTGGCACGGGGTATGCGCTCTGTGGCAACGCCTTATTGATGGTCACTTTGTAGTCGGCGCAGATGCGCACAGATCCATCCTGCTTCATGGGAGTCACAATGGGAGTTTCCCATGAAGCATGATCGATGGGTTCCAGAATACCTTGGGCAATCAGCTTATCTAGCTGAGCGTCTACTTTAGCCCGCAAGGCAAATGGAACCCGGCGGGGCTTGAGCCGAATTGGGGTTACCCCCTTGTCCAGATTAAAGGAGATGGGTTTCCCTAAAAACGTCCCTAACTTACCATCGAAGACTTCTTGGAACTCTCCGATGAGTGAGTCGAGTTCGCCTGAGCTAATCTGGTGGATGCCTCCAATAGAAAGCCCCAGCGGCTGGAACCACTCCACGCCCAGCAGGGTCGGGCGGCTATGCTCCACGACGGTTATGGGAAGCTGGCCCTGGAACTGCTTGAAGGCGATCCGGAGGTTGGTCCGCCCGATGACGCCGATGGGGTTGCCGCCGAAATCCACCAGCTTGGAGTGCAGAGGTTCAAGTTGGCGCTTGGAGAGATTCGGCTTGAGCCTCTTGACCTGGTGCCAGTCGATGATCGAATAGACGGAGCCTGAGTCGACTTCCATCGTGCACGGCAAGCCTTCTGCCAACAGTGTCACGTGGAATTTTGTGGCACTGTTGGTGCTGGTGAGGGCGATCGTTGTCTGGTTCACAGCGCCGCCATGAGAACTGGTGCGGTCGTCGCGCTTTTGCTGGGTTGAGGACCGTTTGGACGACCTCTGGGAGTCGCGACGATTTTCTGGATTCTGGGGCTTGATCGACTCCGGAACAGGATCAGAGGCTCTGCATGCCTCTGCGATGTGCCCCCTCTTAAGGCAGCGTCTGCAGGTGGCATCCCGCCAGCGACAGGATTGGCGGGGGTGGTGTCCCTTGCAACTGCCGCACTGAGCGGCGCGGCGGCCATCGTTTTGAATTTCCCGCCTGGTTGGGCGGGAAACTTTTAAAACGGTTGATTCTCCCTCTGAATCAGTCGGAGTGGACGAGTCGTCGGATGATTCCGATGACGGTTTGCGGATCTTATGGATCCCTCGGGACTGGAGCATGGCAGCAGCGGCGGTCTCGGATGTTTCAGCAGCCGTAGCCTCCTCAAGAACGTCCTTCAAGGACAGTCTTTTTCTGCTGAGGAACTTCTTTTGGAGGTTAGCATCTCTCATCCCGAAGACGATCCCGTCGCGTAAGGCATTGTCAACGTTCTCAAATTCGCAGTTAGCAGCGATTTGACGCAATGCCGCCACAAAGTCTTTAAGCGATTCGCCTTCCTTCTGATTACGTTGGCGGAAGGTAAAGCGGTTCGAAATGGGGGTGCCCGTTGGGGCATAGTGGTCTTGCAGGGCAGTCTGCAGATCCACCCAGGACATGACTTCAATGTCCCTGGGTGCGACGAGGTTGACGGCGAGTTCCAGAACGTCGGAGCCGCAGTTAGCGAGGAAGAGAGCCCTCTTCCTCTCGTCGTCTAGGTTGTTGTAGCCGTTTCCCCGGAGGAATTGGCGGAAACGTATCATATACGAACTCCACTTCTCCCGGCTGGGGTTGAAGGGAGCCAGTGAGGCGAACGGCGCTTGCGGCGTTGCCATTTCTCAGACCGCGTCGAGTGACTTCAGCTCGTTATGGCGATTGTGCCACGCGGAGGTTCTTCTCTAGACCTTCGTCGCCAGTGTTAGATCGGCGCAGGAAAGAAGAAGTGACCAGCAGGGTTCAAGTAACAAGTTTTAATAACAAGAACTGAACGGCTTGTGCGCTGCCGGAGCTCTCCTTATATACACTCCGGCAGACGCACCGCCCACTGACAGGGATTCAAAACTCCCGCCGAAAGGATCTGCAGCCAATCCCAGGCGGATGTCCTTATAAGGACATAACACAAACAAGCCACAGTTTTCACATAACGCTCCCTCCTAGTTTCAGTCTTCATGACCCACTGGAGCTGAGATCAGGGGGAAAGCTTTCTCCTGAAAAAAGATGGGGAGTCAGCATGAATAAAGAAGCAGGACTGCAGAAGGGACTTGTGAAATTTGTGCCCTGTCACTAGTTTCTCTGATACCAGTTTGAGGTCACTAATGACGTATTTCTTACACAACATTGTAAATAAAATAATTCTTGATGAAAAGTTGACAATTTTGTAATTGTCAATACACAATGAAAGGATCAGCCACCAAATTATATTTGTCAGTGTGGAGAAACGTTATGTTCATGAAGGATACATTTAGCCACCAACAGAAGTAGTTCCAATGGTTTGTGAACAAAATGAGATAATCTCTTAAAAACTCAAAAATAGTGATTTTCTTCGCAATCAGTAAAGCTATTATTGGTCAAAGACTCTTGGATTAGTAGTTTAGAAAGTAACCTAATCCTTTCTGTAAAATTCACCAATGTTCTGCAACATTTGCTCCTGGCAACCATCTAAAAGAGTCACTTGGTTATTTAAGCAACTATAGATGCCTTTTAGTGGAGCCTAACATTCATTTTAAGCATCTCCAAATTTGCAGCAGATAGTACTGTAGTGTTAGCCATTTTCCCCCTGATGGTATGCATATATGTTAAAGCAATATAATCCCTTTTATACTGAGTGTTTATTAATCACTCAGCAACAGAAATATGAAAAAATGATTTCATCTCTGGTCTTTGTCATCTGTTATGTCTTTGAAAATCACACACATACTAATTAATTTTCTTTTCTGAGAGTTCTCTTCCAAATGAGTACATTTTAACAAATTGTTTTTTTAAAAAATCCCTGTTGCCATTTAATTAGAAGAAAGATGTTAAATACCCACAAAGTGTACACTCCCATATGGAATTTAAAATTCATGGTGATTGTGTTGTATATTCTTAAGTTGATTCAACTCCTATTTCACTATTCCTTTTTCTTTAGGCATACAGTACATTCCCCTTTCCTCTTCAGTTTGTTTCTAGGTTCATACGCACCAGAGCATTACTCACAGTTAGAAACAATAAAGTCATTGCTCACTCTTAACTATATGTAAATATTATCTATACCAGAAATATTATAGAAGAAGAAGGAAAAAAAGATGCTGAGAGCAGGATTTTGTTGTTGTTAGTTGCAAAGTTGTGTCCGATCCATTGCGACCCCATGGACAACATTCCTCCAGGCCTTCCTGTTCTCTATCATCCTCTGGAGTCCATTTAAGTTCACACGAACTGCTTCAGTGATTCCATCCAGCCACCTCGTTCTCTGTCATCTCCTTCTGTCATCTTTTGCCCTCAATCTTTCCTAGCATTAGGCTCTTTTCCAGTGAGTACTTCCTTCTCATTAGGTGGCCAAAGTATTTGAGTATCATCTTCAGGATCTGACCTTCTAAAGACCAGTCAGGGTTGATCTCCTCTAGGACTGACCGGTTTGATCCCCTTGCAGTCCAAGGGACTCACAGGAATCTTCTCCAGCACCATAGTTCAAAGGCCTCAATTCTTTGGCGCTCAGCCTTTCTTATGGTCCAACTTTCACAACCATACATTGCAACTGGCAAAACCATAGCCTTGACTATATGCACTTTTGTTGGCAGGGTGATGTCTCTGCTTTTTAGTATGCTGTCTAGATTTGCCATAGCTTTCCTCCCCAGGAGCAAGCATCTTTTAATTTCTTGGCTGCAGCCCCCATCTGTGGTGATCTTGGAGCCCAGGAAAATAAAATCTGTCACTACCTCCATTTTTTCCCTAGCTATTTGCCAGGGCTTGAGAGGGCTGGATGCCATTTATTTATTTTACAATTTATTTATTTTTTTAAAAAAATGTTTGTTTCCCTATTATAACCAACATCCAAAGTTTTCTGGAAAGTTCAGCGTCATACTATTTATTTATTTATTTATTTATTTATTTATTTATTTATTTATTTATATGCCGCCCTTCTCTGGAGACTCAGGGCGGCTTACAATGCGTTAAGCAATAGCCTTCATACTTTTGTATATTTATACAAAGTCAGCTTATTGCCCCCACAAACTGGGTCCTCAATTTACCCACTTTAGAAAGGATGGAAGGCTGAGTCGACCTTGAGCCTGGCTAGGATTGAACTCACAGAAATTACAGGCAGCTGGTGTTAATTGCTGCCTTTAGTAGGAGGCATTAGCCCCCTATGCTACACAGGCTCCTGTGTACATTTTATACATGCAAAAGCAGGAATGAAATAACGTACATAATTAATAAGTAACACAGACATGATATTATAAAAATACATGAAAACTATTAGCTTAGTGATGGTATTAAAAGAAAGTAAAAGGCCACAGAAAGAAAAGGAGAACCTATCAAAGCATGCAGAGATTATTGTACAGCTGAACTGAAAAAAAGCAGATCTAGTTTTTTTTCTTCTGATATCCATATTTTCATCTGATCTCTCTAGGTATCATCAGAGTGGAAGAAACAGCATTACAGCACTGTGTCAAAAGCTCCATTCTTTTGGACATACATGAATGTCACAACGGATATTGAAAAGTTAAGTTGCATTGTTATATATTGCTGAATATTGCTGCTTGCAATATTTTGACCCTCATTTCCCATCCCCTGCCACTAATGCGGTTGCTTTAGAAGGTAAAATGGAAAGCTTTGCTATTCCTAACCTAAAAGTTTGGCCCCTCTCTTCTTTCTATACACAGAGCTTCTCTTACATAGAACTTTTATGAAGAGAACAGTGAAAGACACAACAAAATATGTCTTTTTTTGTAAAAGATTTATGGCTTAAGATTTGCAGACAGTTGTAAAGAGATTTATGCTAAATCTTTAAAAAGAAAATTTGGGCTGAAACATTTTTGTTTGAAATAGAAAGCTTTAAATAAAGTTGTAGTGGAACCTGGTTTCTCATTTCTATTAAGGGATAATATAAAAGTCAACTTACAACAGCAGGAATGGATGGATAGTGTAACACTTAAGGCAAAAATAGGGCCGGCCAAGCTTCGAAGTTGATTAAGAAGAGATGCTTAATCTCTTAAAACACTCACATTACAGTTAATACAGCTCTTAAATCTTTTTGTAAAGCTTGAAAAAAGAGGCTTTAATGGTGCTGCAATTATATTCATGTAATTTTTGAAGCATTTCTTCTGAGTTTTGAAATATGCCAAACACTAATAAAAAGCATAATATTGAGAACATTAATCATCCAGCAATTAATATGTGTTGTCCACTCCTGCACAAAATTAACAGCCCATAATAACCTGTACTGATTGTTTATTTCCAACATAAATGCCTACAAAGGATTAACTGCCAAATTATAACTGATTATAGCAGGCATTACTGGATTAAGATTAAACCATTAGATTTATATTTCTTGATACAATTAAATGATCCTACCCAATCAAGTTGAGAATTAACTCTTTTTGTCAAAGATATATTTATATCTTTCTATCTAGACAGTGCAAGAGGAGTATTTATTTGCAAAATTGTTTGCACGGAATGCTTTAATGAGTAAATTGCTTACAACATCTAGCCAAGTGATAATAATAATGTTATCACTTCCCTGTGTCTTTCTGATTGAGTAGTTTACAGGACAAAAACATTCAATTCATAGCAGGAAATTTCATATAGCCTGCTTACCAACTATATAATCCATACTATGGCTAGTTACTGCTTGGTAAACCTCAGCTTCCTTTAGCTTTTGCTTGCTTGCTTTTTTGCTTCTGCATGAGAGTAAAACATGTTTCTTCACAAGAGAAGAAAATATCTTTTCATTTCATCAAAATACAGGCAATTTTTTTAAAAAAAATAATTAGATCTGGTGTCTGCAACCCTCCGCAGGCTGCTTACTGAGCAACCTACAGTTCTGCAGAAAGTGTTGAATCATACCCCAGTTATGGCATACAGTTCTTGTATATATGTATCTTTACATGTAGGTATGCATATACATAAGGGGATGTGGTGGCTCAGTGGCTAAGATGCTGAGCTTGTCAATCGAAAAGTCGGCAGTTCAGTGATTCGAATCTCAAGTGTCACGTAACAGGGAGAGCTCCAGTTACTTGTCACAGCTTCTTCCAACCTAGCAATTCGAAAGCACGTAAAAAATGCAAGTAGAAAAATAGGAACCACCTTTGGTGGGAAGGTAATAGCATTCGGTGCACTTTTGGCATTTAGTCATGCCAGCCACATGACCATGGAGACATCTTTGGCAGCGCTGGCTCTTCGGCTTTGAAATGGAGATGAGCACCACCCCCTAGAGTTGGGAATGACTAGCACATATGTGCGAGGGGAACATTTACCTTTATCTTTATCTCTTATACACATATACTCACAGATACATTATATTCTCCCTCTCTTTCCCCCCCTCTCCCTCATACATACCCTCCACACACATTACCCCCCTCTCCCTCACACATTTTTCTCACCCCCATGTTTCTTCCTCAATATTAGGTCCTCTACCAGAGGCCTGGGAATTTGAGGGTTCTGTGCAGTACATCTTAACTGTTCCTAGCACTACATTCTTCTGGAAAGGAAGTTCTGATGTTGTCCCTGTGATCTGTTGGAGTCACTCTCCCAGTATGGACATCACAGTCATAAGTACATCACAGCACTGGAACCACTTTGGTCTTTACTTTCCACATTCTCTCTCATTTCTTTTCTCTGATATTTCTTCAGCTTCTCATATTCCTTCTTCCTGATGTTGCTGTCACTTAGCACCACTACTACATCTGTTACCACTGCTGTATTTTGATCTTTGTGTACCACCACAATATGTGATTGACTTGCTAGTACCTGCCTTCTTGTCTGGATCTGAAAGTCCCACAGGATCTTAACCCTGTTCTTCTCCACCACTTTCTGTGGAATCTCCCATCTGGATTTGGGAAAGTCTGGCAGAAACACTGCAGATGTTCCCGCATATAATGCTAACTACTTGGTTGGGCTGGTCAATGTATACTTTTCCCACTTTGCATCTTATATTCTGCCACCATATGTTAGACTGTCTTTGAGGCTTCCCTGCACCTGCATATAGACAAATACAGTACATTTTCCTGCCTGAGCCTGGGATTGGATTAAAAGATTCCAAGGTCCCTTCAAACTCTGTTATTCTTTATTCTGCTTTTCAAATCTATATTTCATGCAACAAGAAACTAGGCCTAACCTTGCTTACTGTCCATATCTAGAACAGCTCAATCTAGTACTGCCCTCTACTTTGTGAAATTGTTAATTTATAGTAAATCCTAGAATAAGAGCTATTTATTCCCTGAGTTCTAACCTCCCTTAGGTCTTCCTTCTGAACATTTCCCTTTAGCAAATCTACTGCTTGATCGCAAATATCCTCCTTATTTTACGCAAATTATCCTGTCTTTATCTTATTATTTCACTGCCACCACAAAAGAGTTTTTGGAGATAGTCATTTTCTCTAAATAGGGAATATAGTTTATTATACTTTAAAAATAAACCGGATTAAATCTATTGTTTGTTTTGCTCCAATTAACTTCATTTTTGATAGTGCTGTCCAAGCATGGTATTTCAAGCCAATGCCATACAACCCACACTTCCAAAAAAGTTTCTCACTCTATGGCAAATGAAACTCGTTTTTCATAAAAATTATTGCTGAACAGAATTGAATGTTTCTTTAAATAATGTAGAATGAAGTTAAGGAAGAGCTGCAAGCAGATCTGTGCAATGCAAAAGAACAAAGTGTGCTTAATTATGTACAAATATGGGATACTGACAAAAAAAGGTAGGTGTTAAAAAACACATCATGGAAAAGCATTATATCTTCTTTAGCAAAGAACATGCCAACTTCCCCTGATTCTGACTTCAGAGAAGCTGAAGCCAATGAAAATGTTCAAATGTTTTATCTGTTTAATAAGACATCTGCTACAATTATTGGTTGAATTGCAAAGAATCTGAGATTGACCTTGTTCCCTTTAACTAAGGCAAAAAATATATAACTATTTGGTTATAAAGTAGACTGGATCAATAGGGCAATTTCAACTTCTCTTGGATTCTCATATTTTTTTAACCCAGTTTTATTCCATTTGAACATCAGCTTGTTTGGTTTCTTTAAGTAGGTAGAAACATTGATGCACATTTTCACAGTTCCCCTATGTCTTTTGTAGACTGTTATCTATTCATAACGGCATGCATTTATCTGCACACTTTCCTCACTTCCTCGTTTATGTAGATGAAAGAACTTAAATACAAAATTTGGAAAAAGGAAGGAAGGAAGGAAGGAAGGAAGGAAGGAAGGAAGGAAGGAAGGAAGGAAGGAAGGAAGGATTTTTGCTCACTCTTAGTCAGTTTGTTTTTTTATGTTTAGGTAAGGACATAACTCTGAAACAATTACCCAATGGGTCACAAGTTGTCTAGTTATATTTAAAAATCTATTTTTCCATGAACTCATAAATCAAGAATCAAAATGCAAGGTGAATATATAAATGCAACTGCAATAAAACAAGAAGGTATGAGGGGTGCTATTATGGTTTGTATCCTGTGTATTGCTTTATTTATTATTCAGTTTACATGGTTGTGCTTATTTCCTGACAATATTACCACTGACCTGAAAATAATCTTGTATATGTAGGCGTATATAGTGTTATTATTTCTAGTGCAGATGTTACAAAATGCTTACTTTTGACTAAACTGCAATAAGTTTATGAAATTAATTCCTTTTATTGGCTGAAGGTTCCAAGTTTGAATATGTATTTTGGTGGGGGGGAGGGGCTACTTAGAGAATAATAAATTAGTAGTTTTTATCCAGGGAAGGAGACCAGAGACCTTGGAAGAAGCCAGTTGAAAGGTCACTGAATGGATTATAAACATATTTCACAATCTTCCTAATGCAATCAAGTAGGGGAAAGTAAAGAATCATTTCCTTCACAAAACAGAAACAATAATTCTTCTGTTTCTCTCAACCTTTTCCCAATCCTTTGGGCTTTATGATCTATATTTAAAGCATCACCTAAATTTGATACCCGGCTATATTACAAACTTTTATCATAATTGTAGATTACAATAGATTATTATCTTTTGCAAATATATGAGACTGCCTAACCCAGAACCCACCTCTCTGTTCCTGATTAACCCAGCCTTTTTAAAAAGTATAAAGCTTTAATTGTAAATTACCTCAACTATAGAAGCCAATCCTTCTGATTTGTTGGTATTTTTGTTTCTTATACAAAACTATTTATGACTTCAGTACCACCCACGCCATGCTCGCTTTTCTCTACGAACACTAGGAACAGGGCCATTGTATGTCAAAAAAATAAGAAAAGAATGACAGGAAAAGCAGAAAAGTGCCAGTGCTTCCAGCCCCCTTTCTCTCCCCCCGCCCCACTTTTAAAAAGCACTTAGGAGCAAATTCCCTTTAGGACAAAGGGAAAAACAAAGAGCCAAACAGAGAGAAAAAGTCTAAATTAATTTTAGCTGCTAACTAGACTGTTTGAGATCTTCAACACTTTGTCTTTGCACATCAGAGATAGGCATGTATAAGCAAGTCAGTTCTGTCTGCTGTATTATACAATGTTAATCATTTAACTCAGAGACTGTTTTTATCTTTAGAAGGTCAAAAGTACTTTCCCCCCACAAAATTGGACTCTGCATTCAAAATAGATAATCCATCCTTTGTCCTAGACCTGTGACGGCAGGCCCACATGCTAGAGATGGCATGCAGAGCCCTCTCTGTGGGCACATGCGCCATCGCCAGCTAGTCTTTTGGTTTCCGGCACTGCTGGCACAGGCATGCCTGGTTTTTGGATTTCTGGTCCTTGGATTTCCAATGCATGCATGCACATCGGCCACCTGGTCTTTGGGTTTCCAGTGCTGGAAACCCAAAGACCAGGTGGCCAGTACATGCATGTGCTCCGGCCACCTGGTCTTCAGTTACTGGTGCTCCGGCATGTATCCGTGCATGCCAGGAGTGAAATGCTCCTGGTTCGGACCAGATTGCCCGATCTGGTAGCGATGGTGGTGGGTGGTTCGGAGAACCAGTAGCAAAAATCCCTGCACCCCCCCCCCCACCATGCCCAGCTGAGCCGCACAATTATCAGAAGCTTTTTTTTTTACTTTTAAAAGCATTTTTTTACAACTTCTTCCACCGAAAAAAATGCTTTTAAAAGTAAAAAAAAAAGCCTCTGATGATCACGCGGCTCAGCTGGGATGTCAAAGGCTTTTCAAAGCATTTTTTAATCTCTTAATTTCCACTGAAGAGGTTGCAGGAAAAAATGCTTTAAAAGTCTCTCTGACGATCCCAGCTGAGTTGCCTGATCGTCAGAGAGACTTTTCAAAGCATTTTTTTAAACGATCAGGCAACTCAGCTGGGATCATCAGAGAGACTTTTAAAGCATTTTTTCTGCAACTTCTTCAGTGGAAGAGGTGTGTTCCTGATCGGCAGAGGCTTTTCAAAGCATTTTTTTTGCGTTTGCAGAAAAAATGCTTTGAAAAGTTAAAATAAAAAAAAAGTTGGCTATGTCCACTCGGTCACATTACCCCCCACCACCACCACCAAGCCACACCCACAGAACCGGTAGTAACCGGTAGTAACAAATTTTACATTTCACCCCTGGTGCATTTGCGTTCCCATTTGGGCACTCGGTGCCAAAAAGGTTTGCCATCACTCTCCTAGACTATTGTACATACATTCTTGCTGGGTGAAGTTTGGTATAGTACCTGGATGGATACTGAAATCCAGATATTAGTACCCATAGTAGGAAATTGTTGGCTCATCATATGCAGAGAGAATATAACATCATCAAGGTATGTGGACAGTGGGACATCAATTCTGTGTATATTGCCTACTGCATAAAGGATGATATAGTGATTAAAGTGGGAGATGCAAGTGGAGATGCCCAGATCCAAATCCATCTTCAACTATGGAAAGTGGGTGACTTTGGATCACTATGTTTTCTGCAAACCAATTTATTTCATGGGAAAGATAAAAGAGAGAGCTCTATAAGTTGCTTCAATTGAAATATGTATTGAAAAATATCTATAAATAACTCTACTGTATCTAAACCTATAGAGATACAAATACATGTGTACATGCACACAGGCATGTGCAAACATACCAGGAAACAAACTTATAGAATTATGATTGAAAGGAACTGGTTCAAATCCTCACTGAGCTAAGAAAGCTTGCTAGCTACTTGTGGGTTAATCATCTTTCCATCTACTGTAAGCAAGACAGTCATGCTGATAAAACAGATGGATTCCTTCATCTATGTCAGGGCTGTCAAACTCACGGCCCGCGGGCTGCATGTATCACACACTGGCCAAGCTCACCCCAATTTAGCAAAGGAAGGAAAAGTCACGATACATCACCTGACAACAATGTGACGTTGCGAGTTTGACACCCCTGACATCATTGCCAGTGACTTAAAGGTAAGATTGGAAAAAGAAATGACGAGATGCTTCTTCGTAAAAATTGCATCAACATTCCCCAGCATTCAAGTGTTCAAGGAGCCTGGTGGAGCAGTGGACTAAAGCACTGTTAAATAGCACTTAGCTGCCAGCTGCCTGCAATTACTGAGAATTCAAATCTCACCAGGCTCAAGATTGACTCAGCCTTCCCTCCTTTCGAGGTAGGTAAAATGAGGACCCGGTTTGTGGGGGCAATAAGCTGACTTTGTATAAAAAAGAACACCATTTAGAGTGGGCCAAAAGCCCTACTAAGCAGGTATATACAAAAGCCATTGCTTAACGCATTGTAAGCCGCCCTGAGTCTCCGGAGAAGGGCGGCATATAAATCGAACCAATAAATAAATAAATAAATAAGATCTTCCTGTATTCACTTATCAATCTAGAGACAAAACTGTTTATTATGGGGCTGTGTTGTTGTAAACTTTCAATAAGCCAAATTTTTTGTTTACTGAAAAGATCTATGAGCAGTGATTATCCTCATGAATGCTTGTATTGAGCTGATCTGAAGCCAATTCAGAATGTTGGCTAGGAGAACTTGCATATAAAGAAGCCCCATTCTTGCACTCTGGTTAGGATCTGTTAATAGTGGAGAGACTTCCAACTACCGCTTCAAATTAAAACAAGAAAGGTTGTTTTATGGCTCTATTTAATTTCAGCATCACAGTCTAAGAATCCTGCCTTATTTAGCATTTGATAGTTCTCACCCAATTATCAGTCACCTCCAGCTTTGCTTTTCCTTTGCAATGGTTTAAGAGGACAATTTTAGGGCTTTGTATGTACAGAAAAAGTCAATTTTGAACCTTGGCTCCTGTTACAACATTGGAAATAATGGACCTAGTTAAGTACCTAGTTAAGTATTTTTCGGAGTAAAAGACTCAACTTTTCCTCCCAAAAAAGAAGGCGAAAATGTGGGTGCATCTTATACTCCGAATGTAGTCCCTCCCAGCTTCTCAAACGGAGGTTTCAGAGGCTGGAAAAAGCATCAGAAACTAAGCTTCAGAAAAGAAGCTCCCAAACAAAGCTGCAGAGGTTTTTTTTTCTAAAGCTCTGTTTCAGAGGCTTTATTCAGGTGGCTAAAGAGAAATACATATAAAGCCTACGAAAAGGAAAGAAAACAAATAACAACCTTAAAAATATTCCCAGCTAAAGTTCATGTACAGCTTTCATCTGGATCCATGTAAACTGTTGTGTGTTCTTGGAAAGAGTACAATCACTACTACTAAGAAAACATCCTAAGCTGGATACTATGTGCTCAGTATGATTCTCTGCCAGGAAGCTGGAGTTAGCAAAGTGAAGATCAGAATATGGAAGAGTAGTTTCTCATATTGACTAAAGTTACTGTTTTTCCCTGTGGTTTTCTGTCTTTGGTTGGTAATTTTTAATTGTCTTGCTTATTCCAGCAGAAATAGCAGGATAATGGATTCTCATGAAATGGACTTCTGATTACGCATTAAGCTTTGCTCTTGTGGCAGTAGAGCAAGGAATTAACTGCCCATATTTTGTTTTATTATTGTTTTAATAACAACATGAAGCTATGTTTTATTCTTTTCCTTTCTGTACATTTTCCAGGTCAGTCATATCTATTTCATGCACAGTTGCTACTGTCTGACAGTATGATTTTGGTTTTGAATGTGGGGAAAAAATTGCTTTACTCTTTGTAGAATTCTCCATTACTTGATCATGTTGATGCTATAGCTCAGTGTTTATCAATCATGGTAATTTTAAGATGTGTGGTCTTCAGTGCTCAGAATTAAACAGCAGCAATTGTCCTCTCATTTTCTTAAATTAATGCCATCTTCTTACAGAACTTTTCTCTAGTTCAGGAGTCTGCTAAAAAAGGAACACCATTCCTAGAAACTGAGAAATTAATGTTCAAGATGTAAGATGCTAATGATAGCTTATATTTTGTCTAGTTAGGATAAAATTATTGTTGGCTCAGATTTACTGAATGGTACTTAATATATGAACATGGTAGCCTAGAAGTTAAGATGCTAGGTATGTTGATCCAATGTTTGGTAGTTTGACCCACAAACCACACAATGGGGTGAGCTCCTGTTCTTTCTCCAGTTCCTGCCAACCTAGCAGTTCGAAAATGTGCAAATGAAAGTAGATAAATAGGTTCCACTTTGGTAGGAAGGTATAACAGCTTTCATGCCCCTTGGCATATAGTCATGCTGGCCACATGACCATGGAAGCATTTTTGGACAACCTGGCTCCATCAACTAGAAAACAGAGATGAGCACACTTCCAAGAGTCAGACATGACTGGATGAGGGAAATTTTTATCATAAAAAAAAAGCTTAATATATACATTTTCTTCATTTAGTTATTTTTTGTGTTTAACTGGATTACTATATCATTTGTTTTTAATTTTCTGAAGAGTAGTTAGTGACTACAGTCACTAACTGACCATAGTATTGAAAATCCGACCCTGTATAAATAAAAAATATTTGGGTTCTGTGTGTATTCAGTTCATACTTCAATGCAAACTGAATTTGCAAACACACTTGAAATTCAAACCAATGCATGGATTATAATGCAATCATCCTTCCAAATGTGGGTTTTTTCAGTGCAATTTTCTACCTAGATAGTGCAGACAGAAATATAAATATTTGGGTCAATTAATTTCCATTTTCATCAAAGTAAAACACACAATTGACTATTTTAGGACATATGTAATACAGTATAGCAATATATGCTATATGCAAACTTGTATATAATATGCATGTAAGTAGAAATGGATGTCAAAACAGGCAGAAAATTTAGCATTTCTGTTATGTCCTTATAAGGACATCCGCCGGGGGATTGGTAGATTCCACCGGCGGGAAGCTTAAATGATTGTCATTGGCCGGTGGGCATGCCTGAGCAGGATATAAGGAGGCTCAGCAGCCCAGCCGGCATGCAGTTTTCACCCATCTAATAAAGGTTCTGAACGGACAGCTGAGTCGCGTTTCTTTCCGGCGCCGAGCTAACACTGGCGACGAAGGACTGAAAAGAACCAACGACCTGCAACACAACGCTACCGCCATCAGGAGCTGAATCACCGAGCTAAGTCACTGAACCATGTCGGGACCACAAATTTCCCTGGCTCCATTCAATCCAAGCCAGGAAAAATGGAAATCCTTCATGGTGAGATTCAGACAATTCCTGGCGGGCAGCGGCTTCACAGAACTGGACGACAACAGGAAGAGGGCTCTCTTCCTGGCTCACTGCGGATCCGAAGTCCTGGAGATGGCGATGGACCTCGTGGCACCCAGGGACATCGAGCAGATGCCATGGTCCGAGCTCCAAGACGTCCTCCAGGAGCACTACGCGCCCACGAGCACTCCCCTAGCCAACCGTTTTGAATTCCACCAAAGGAATCAGAACGAAGGGGAAACGTTCAAGGACTTCGTATCGGCGCTCCGGAAGATCGCGGCCAGCTGCGAGTTTGAGAATGTGGACGTCCAGCTGAGAGACCGGATCGTATTCGGCATGAGGGACTGCTCAGTCCAGAAAAAGTTCCTCAGCCGGAAAAAGATCTCTCTTAAGGACGTCATAGAAGAAGCAACCGCGGCGGAGACGTCCGACAGAGCGGCAGCAGCGATGAGACGCTCAAAAGGGATCCACAAGATCCACAGAGAACAGCCCCAGTCATCCGAGGACCTCTCCACGTGCTCGGAGTCCGAAGGGGAAATGGCCGTCCACAAGGTCACGAGGCCCCAAAGGCGGGAAAGTCAACAAGATGGCACCCGAGAGGACAGATGCGCCAGCTGCAAGGGAGATCACCCTCGCGCCAGATGTCGCTGGCGAGATGCAACCTGCCGCCGATGCGGACGGAAAGGCCACATTGCCGAGGCCTGCAGGGCGGCAGAACCAACTTTCGAGGGGCAGAGACCTGGAGACCGCGAATACCAGAGGTCATCCAGACGATCCCAGCAACCGAGGCGACAGGACGAGCGGCAAGCAAACGGCCGGCGGGTCAACAAGACGACCATCGCCAACACCGCAGCGGAGGGAGCCGAAAAATTCCACGTGACCGTCCACGTGGACGGGGCACCATGCCCCATGGAGATAGACTCGGGCTCACCCTTCTCCATTATTGCCTGGCAGAACCTAAAAAGACTCCAGCCCAACATCGCGAAGGGACACCTGAAGCCAATCCAGGCAAAGTTAGTAGACTTTGGCGGCCACCCCATCGGCATCCTGGGACGAACGAACATCAGAGTGACATACAAAGGGTTCAGCGGAGACCTCCCCATCGCCGTCGTCAAGGACGATCGACCGACCCTACTGGGAGTGGAGTGGTTCAGGCCACTAGGGCTCACAATCGGAGGAATTAATCAGATTAGGAATAGTCAGCTCGACAAACTCCTAGAAGACTTCCAGGACGTCTTCGACGGGAGCTTAGGTAAATTCCTGGGGAAACCCATTTCTCTAAATTTAGATCCCAAAATCAATCCGATTCGGCTAAAGCCCCGCAGAGTCCCGTTTGCCCTTAGACCGAAAGTGGATGCACAATTGGATAAGCTAATCACCCAGGGCATCCTAGAACCGATCGATCACGCTGCATGGGAGACCCCCATTGTGACCCCCATGAAGCCTGATGGATCAGTGCGCATCTGCGCTGATTATAAGTGCACAATCAACCGTGCGTTGCAGCAGAGCGCATATCCGGTGCCAGTGGTGCAACATCTGTTGCACTCACTAGGCAAAGGATCAATTTTCGCCAAACTGGACCTGGCGCAAGCGTACCAGCAGCTGCCAGTGGACCAGACAACTGCGGAGGCGCAAACGATTGTCACGCACCGGGGCGCCTTTAAATGCAACAGGCTCCAGTTCGGAGTCAGTGCCGCCCCGGGGATTTTTCAATCGATGATGGAACGCCTTCTCCAAGGCATTCCAGGGGTAGTGCCCTACTTTGATGACGTCCTAGTCTCAGGGACATCAGAATCCCAACTAATGGAACGGCTCAGGCTTGCCCTGCAGCGGCTCCAGGCGAAGGGACTACGAGTCCGACGGGACAAGTGCGTGATCGGAGTCAGGGAAGTCGAGTTCCTGGGCTATTTAATTGATAGCCAGGGCATCCACCCCACCAAAGACAAGGTAAGGGCTATACACGAGGCTCCAGCCCCAAAAAACAAAACGGAGCTTCAGGCTTTTCTGGGATTACTCAACTTTTATAGTGTATTCCTACAACAGAAAGCCACCGTCGCTGAACCACTGCACCGACTCCTAGGGAAGGCGGCACCTTGGAAGTGGGGGAGCGCAGAGGAGGAAGCCTTCCAGAAAGCCAAGAGACTCCTGTCCTCCGACAGCCTCCTCATCCAGTACAACGGGGAGCTACCGCTAACCTTGACCTGCGACGCCTCACCCTACGGGGTCGGGGCCGTCCTAAGCCACCAACTCCCGAATGGAGAAGAAGCACCAATTGCTTTCTTCTCCAAAACGATGTCACCAGCCGAAAGGAACTACGGCCAAATAGACAAGGAAGCGTTAGCGATCGTGGCAGGCGTTAAGCGTTTCCATGAATACGTATATGGCAGAGCATTCACTATCATAACAGATCACAAACCATTACTTGGCCTCCTTGCGGGGGACAAACCCACCCCAACCTTCATGTCGCCCAGGATGACACGCTGGGCCATCTTCCTGTCGGGCTACAACTACCGCCTAGCCCACCGGCCCGGTAAGGTCATTGGAAATGCCGACGGCCTCAGCAGGTGCCCGCTGAACGAACGGATCGAGGATCCCGCACCCACACTCGGACTCCACCACATCGATGACGACCAGTCCAGCCCGGTGTCCTCATCCACGGTCGCACAGCACACCGCTAAGGACAGAATCCTCAGGCAAGTGCTATCCTGGGTCTTACGGGGATGGCCAGACGAAGCCCAGAGGGAGGAGCTAACCCCATTCCACAGAAGGCAGCAAGAACTCACCACGATGCAAGGCTGCCTCCTCTGGGGCGACCGCGTGGTCATTCCCAAGTCACTCCAAAAACGGACTTTGCAAACCCTTCACTGCGGTCACCCAGGGATCGTCAGGATGAAGGCCCTAGCAAGGAGCTACGTCTGGTGGCCCGCCTTAGACAAAGACATCGAGGCGTGGATTGCCAGATGTGACCCGTGCCAGGCAACGAGGCCAGCACCCCCGCAAGCGACACCGTCAGAGTGGGAATCACCATCCGGACCCTGGTCGAGAATCCACATCGACTTCGCCGGGCCGATGAACGGTAAATCCCTCCTGATCGTGGTCGACGCGTTTTCCAAGTGGCTGGAAGTCATAGCCATGCCCTCCACCACGACGGAAGCCACCATCAAGGCCCTACGACGTCTATTCGCCACGCACGGCCTTCCGGACACCCTCGTCTCCGACAACGGGCCACAGCTGACAGCGAAGGCGATGGAAGAATTCCTGGCAGGCCACGGCATAAGGCACGCGCTCACCGCCCCGTACAGACCGGCCGGAAACGGACAGGCCGAGAAAATGGTGAGGCTAACGAAAGAGACACTAACCAGAATGGGAAAAGGGGACTGGCAGGAACAAATTGACCAGTTCCTCTTGACCCAACACATCACCCCTCACACAACGACGAGAAAAAGCCCGGCCGAGCTACTGATGGGACGGAAGCTACGCTCACCGCTAGACCGCCTGCACCCGCTGTATAACCCAAAAGACAGGCCGAACAAACCTCCGCCGCCAAGGAACTTCGCGTGCGGGGACTTGATTTTCGCGCTAAATTTCCAGGGCGAACCCAAATGGCTCAAGGGTCAAATCATGCGAGTGACCGGCCCGAGGTCCTACGAAGTCGAGCTGGTCGACGGCCGCATCTGCAGGCGACACATCGACCAGCTCCGGAAAAGGTGGAGGGGAGCTGAGGAGGTCGAGGAAAACCACCCCGACGAGGTAGGCCTGCACCGACCCGACAGGGTAGGCCAGCCACACCCCGACGGGGTAGGCCTACCCCACCACGATGAAGGAGGCCCACCGCACCCTGAGGAGGAGGACCAGCCAATCCCCGGCCTGGAGGGACGCCACCTACCCTACCCCGGCGAGGTAGGCCGACCCGGAGAGGCCAGGGAGAGACCGTCGCACCCACCTCCACCCGGGGGTCAACCCACCGTGGAGGCCCCCACGCCCCCTGACCCGGGGGCATCTCGGACACGGGACGAGGACTCGGAAACCTTACCGAGGTCCAGACGACCGTCTTCCGACCATGGCGATTGGAACAGCCCGGAGGACCACCGGACCTACGGTGGCGCAACCAGGAAACGGCCCAAGGAGATGACTTCAACTCCTGCCGGAGACGCCAGGGCGGGCCCCGCGCACTCGACGGCAGAGTCCGGAGACTCCCGGACGGAGGGACAGGCGCCAACCGGGGCTCGGCCCGTCCGGAGCAGCATCCACCCACCGACTGGGCCGCGCAGGTCCAATAGAACTGTCAGGCGTCCCGCCTACCTGCGCGAGTACGTGATCGCGCACACGGATTGATGGACTAAGGACTAGGAGGGGAGGGGTGTTATGTCCTTATAAGGACATCCGCCGGGGGATTGGTAGATTCCACCGGCGGGAAGCTTAAATGATTGTCATTGGCCGGTGGGCATGCCTGAGCAGGATATAAGGAGGCTCAGCAGCCCAGCCGGCATGCAGTTTTCACCCATCTAATAAAGGTTCTGAACGGACAGCTGAGTCGCGTTTCTTTCCGGCGCCGAGCTAACAATTTCTTTTTTAAAGAACATTATCATATGGTTGGAGAAATGATACAAGCTGCATTTAAGTGAAGAAATTGAGAGATTCATCTAATATAACTTTTGAATAAATATGTACAAGATTATGCTGGGTGTCTAATAAATGAGGATATGTATTACTCTGTTCAGCTCATTCAGTTTGTTGTAATATTTTGTTGTAAATATTTACTCTACAAGATATTTAATGGGAAGCAAAATGCAAATGTTTAAAATAAATAAATAGGCTAGATTATGTTTAAACTAGAGTTTCACTGAATTAACAGACGTGATGCAACATGAACTGGTACCATGAAGCTGGACTGACAACCGCAACTGGGCCACTTGAAGCAAAGAAACACAACTTCAACTCTGAAAGAAAACAGAAAATCCTCTCCTGCTTTCATCTTCAGGTGATAAGCCCAAATGATAAGTAGAGAATACAGAAGTTGGCGTTCTGCCAGCTCTGTTGCCAAGGCCAACATTGGTAATATTGCCAAAACATATTTTATACCCACAACAGACAGTTAATATTTAGAAGAGGCTCAGACAGACACCTCTCTAACTCATTGAAATATAAATAGAAGGAGTGGGTGCACCATAATCAGAGTTGCAGGATTCTGTTATTTTAGCAACTCTCAATGAAAGTAATCCTATAGACTTTGCTATAGTTTATTACAACCCATAGATTAATCTATAGTTATTATAACCTCAATGAAGTAGTTTCCCTGTTGAGTCAACTTCCTGATCTGGTCTTACCTTGTAGGACTGACAAGAAGAATGGAATTAATTCTATGGACAGATGTTTGAGCTGGTGTTAGTTGTTTGACTTTGATTCAGTCTAGATTCCTGCAAATCAGGGGTAGGTTCTATTTACCATTACTACTGGTTCACAGTGGGGCAACACGTGTGCACACACTCTTCTGTGCACATACAGAAACATTCTGAGGACGTCAGGGTCAGTGGGCAGAACCTCCTGCCGGTTTTACTACCGGTTCTATAGAACCGGTGTGAACCAGGGGCAACCCACCACTGCTACCAATACCCATGAAACTTTTTTCATTGCCTTCTTCCTAAGAACAATTAAAGAACAGACAGAGTGACTGG
This sequence comes from Masticophis lateralis, assembly GCA_030761175.1. Lineage (NCBI taxonomy): Eukaryota > Metazoa > Chordata > Lepidosauria > Squamata > Colubridae > Masticophis > Masticophis lateralis. Next base: position 26,866,210 of record JAUDYJ010000005.1, read on the forward strand.
CCCAAATCACCAGCTAACTTCAAGTCTAAGGTAGGACTAGAATTCATAGCTAGTGCCTTCACTAGTACACAAAACTGGTTATCAAGGAGCAGATATGCTAGCTATAGCAGACTAACAGAGCTGGAAGGGACCTAGTCCAGCCCTCTGCTTAAGCAGGAGACCCTATACCATTCTAGACAAGTGGCTGGACAAGCCTCCAGTGATGCAGCTTTTATATTATATTATATTATATTATATTATATTATATTATATTATATTATATTATATTATATTATATTATATTATATTATAATATTACATTACATTACATTTATTATATTATATTATATTATATTACATTACATTACATTACATTTATTATATTATATTATTATATTATATTATATTATATTATATTATATTATATTATATTATATTATATTATATTATATTATATTATATTATATTATATTATTATATCATATTATTATATTAAAATGTTACATTCCATTCTGTTACATTATGATATGAAATGAGATGATATTACACAATATTATATATAATTGTATAATATTATTTTGTTCCTGCCTTTCTATTCCTTTGGCTTGTCCTTGCCTTGTTATCTCCCAGCATATCTCTCAAAGACCCAGCAAACAGACAGATCTTCAAAGGTTACTCTATTCTCTTTTGGAATAAAACCAACTTTAGGAAATAAGGATACCTTTCAACATAGTGAAAATTTAAATCTTATAACCATCTGAAAAGCTTTATACTACCAGTTTTAATTTTTATTCAGTTCATTTGGGTTTACAATCATGAAACTGCCCTTTCAATTTTTAATTTTATTTGTTACTCAGTATCATATTTTAAATGCAAATCTCTCTTATACTTTTACAGCCATAGCAAGCACTCTAAATTATTACCATAGCTGGCTTTGACTTGGCCAACATGTATAGATTTATTAGCCTTTTCAACACTTCTGTGTTGTCATGCAAACTTTTGTTCTCTCTTTCATCTCTAAAAGTAAGCCCATCTGTTTCTATGTTTATGTAATAATTAAAAGCATTGTTGGCATTTGTTTTTCAACCCTTTCATAGAAAGGTCAGTTTATCAAAATCTATTTTAAAATAATGAAGTATCATTAACACAAAAATTAATTTATCAGTCTTAAGTCCAACATGTGTTTTACCCTGAAAAAAATAGTAAACCTGAATAACATGGTATTTAAAAAGCTGTTCAAATTAATTATAATTGTGCAGTGGATTTTAGCCAAACCAACTTATGCATTCTTTAAATTCAAAGTTGAAGCTCTTCAGTATTTACTTAAAGAAATATAGCAAAATCAGTGAAATTTATATCTGAGCAAATATACTTAGATCAAAGATGTAAATGTTTTCTACATAGGAAATAAATAATACTAAAGTCCTATACAGTCCTATACAGTCAGAATTCAGGCTGTAATTTATTAGAAACAGAAGGTTCTAGGGTCAATCAAGAAGTGACAGCAGAAGATCACTGACTTGAGTCCTAAGATCATATCACACTCATGTTGGAAGCACTGAGGCACTTCCGGATTGAAAGAATTAGCTGGTGACATCATGGTATATGCAGTGCAGATCTTTACATTGGGGAAACAAAACAACCACTAGATAAACACATGTAATAACATAGGAGAAGAAACCCATCGGGACAAGATACAGTAGTCCACTTGCATTTAAAAGACAAGGGCACTCGTTTGAAAACAGCAAAGCCCATATTTTGGACAGAGAGGAGCACTGGCTTGAAAGAGAGTTCAAAGAGGCCATGTATGTCAAAATTGAATAGCCCTCTCTCAACAGAGTGGGAGGGATACAGCATCATCTATCTCCAGTCTACAATGCAGTCCTTTCAATAGTTCCAAAAAGGCTCCACACCCATTTGCACTACTCAGGTGACACTGACACTGAAAGAATGCAAACGACCAGCTATTTGCAAGGAGCATAAATCCTTCCATTCCCCACCATCCAGTCAGAACTGAAGAAGTCTCTTGGATGAGAAGCGAAACGTCTTCAAAGAAAAAGCAGAAAATCCAGTTGCTGGGGACTGTCCAGACTGTGGATCTTTTTTGATAACTTCATAGAGCATCCTTATTGTTTTAGGCCCATTCAATCTGTCTCCAATTCTCTGTCATCTCTGGTAAATTTTGTTTATATTTATGCATATATACATTGGGACTAGAATTTCCATTGCTAAGCAAGGAAGTGGTGAAGGAAATTGTGCCCAGTTTTACTTACCTACGTTAGGCAAATGGTTGCAGTTGTTAAGTGAATATGTAACCTGTTAACCTTTTTTGTTGGAAGCCAGCTGGGAAGGTTGCAAATAGCAATCATGTGATTTAATTTAATAGATTATTTGGATCTTGTTGATACATGGAGATATAAAAATGATTCAAAAGAATATGCTTATTTTTCTGAAAGACAAATAATAATGTTTATAAAGCAGAGAGATTACCAACTCCGCTTTATAAAGTGGAGACATGAATTTATTAATTTGGATAGGAGACAGCAAGAATGTTTAACTCCTGCTCTTTTTATTTTTCATCATTTTTCATTTTTTTGGCTTGAGTTTCAATATGCAAAAATACGTACGGTCAAAGTTTTTTTGTGATTCCCTTTTAAAAATATGAATAATATATAGTGGCTGTCTTTTATAAGATGGAATATTAAAAAGCTGAGATCTTCAACTATGAATAGACAGTGTTTTTTTAATGAACATTTAAATAGGTTTTTTTTAAAAAAAAGATTCATATTTTCACTAAAAATAAATAGCTTTTATATAATACATGGGTTGGAACGGATTATGTAAATTGTCATTCTAAATCTGAAGTGTTAACTACACAGGTGTTACTGTTTAACTACTGATTGTTAAAAAATGAACATCACAGAGTTAGGTTTTTTAATTTTTATGGTCTGTTTTTGTTAGCCCTGTGGTTATCAGTCCTTAAATTATTGTGGTCCCATTTTAGGTATGATTTTTTTTTAAAACATTTGTATGTATAGTGGCTCATATAATAGTTGAAGGAGATTTGGAGCCCTCTTTAGAATGTAACCTTAATCTATCGGTATTGTATACTGCATTTAATTCACAAGGTAGCATGTCTGAATGCAAATATTTAGCATCCTATTAAACTTCCCAAGTGAAGTGATTGAAAAAGGCTGGACTTAAAGACCACACTGACATGATAGCAGTGTTCCAATAATTTAGGGGCTGCCACAAAGAAGAGGGAGTCAAGCTATTGTCCAAAGCACCTGAGTTTACAATGGGTGTAAACTAATCAAGGAGAAAAGCAATTTAGAACTAAGGAGAAATTTCCTGACAGTTAGAACAATTAATCAGTGGAGCAACTTGCTTCCATAATTTGTGAATACTCCAACACTGGAAGATTTAAGATGTTGGTTAACCACTTTGTCTGAAGTGGTGTAGGGTTTCCTGCCCAAGCAGGGAGTTGGACTAGAAGACCTCCAAGGTCCCTTCCAACTCTATTGTTCTGTTCTGTTTTCTAAAAGACAGTCCTGAGGCACTGTTCATAGGAGCACAAGAACAGACACTAAGCACCAGATCCATAGATGCAGGGATCTACCATATTTGACAAAACTCAGCGTGTAGTTGACTATGCAAAGAGGGTTCATAGACAGTCCAACACATAGTGACAGAGAGTAAAATGCAGACAGTAACAGTATACACTGAACAGCACAACCATATAGATGGCATTGTACAAAAATATGCACAGTGTAGGATGAGAGATTTTACAGAAGGTAGTGAAAAATAAGAAGGTTAAGATCCTGTAGGACTTCCAGATCCAGACAGATAGCCAATCAATCAGACATCATGGTAGTAGACAAAAAACCCAAAACAAAACATAGAAAATGTAATTCCTCTAAATTAGATTTTTATTATATTGTACAAAGCAATGATATAGAAAAGGTGGGATAAGTTACTAACTTTTAGACTCAAATAAATTAAGCAATAGAAACTTAAACTATCAAATTTAGGGTACAACTGGGAAGTATCTATATAGAATTAATCAACAATATAATTACTAGTCAAAATTTTGAAATTTTATTCTAAATTATAAAATTAAAACCCATCAATTATTCTATAAATTATTTTTATAGAAAGTAGGGACATTCTTTAAATGATTTTTATATTGTTGTAAGCAGAAAGCATTAGAAATAAATTACACCAAGTACTGGACTTTTTGTGTTTATGTATGCACCTGTGTGCCTTTGATTCTTGTTCCTGCAGTTTCTTGCCAGGATTTTCAGAAGGACATCAATACAAGTACAACCACTATTAAGGCCAAAATTTCCTTTGCTAAGCATGATGATTGTTAAGTGAATTGCACCTATTTAATGAGCTATCTTGCCACAGTTGTTAAGCAAATCACTGCAATTCTTAAATGGATCCCATGATTAATTAATAATGCCTATTTCATTTTGATGCTTATTTCACAATGTTATTGAAGGCGATAGATACAAGATCCAGAGACTGGGTATGCTTCTAAAATTTCATGGAAGTTGCATTTTATGGAGGAATTAACTATAGTTCTAAGGTAAACACTTTTTTACAAAGTATTAGCAAAAAATGGTGAAAATTATATTGCTTCTATAATCTCAGGAATAACAAACATGAATATCCTGCCTATTGGTCTACTGGTTAAGGGTCCAGGCTAGAAAGAGGGTTCAGGAACTATGAGTTATGAGTTCAAGTCCCACTTTAACCATGAAAACCAGCTGAGTGATTTTTGGCAGTCTCTCTCAGCCCAATCCACCTCACAGGGTTGTTGTGCGGAAAATAGGAGGAGGAAGATGTGTCGGATATGTTTGCTGCCTTGAGTTATTTGTAAAAATAATAAAGGTGGGATAGAAATAAATAAATAAATAAAATCACATTAAATAATATGACATTGGTTGCCTGTGATTTTTAAAAAAGCTCATACAATAATTATTCTGTGTGTGAAAACATACTGTTTAAGAAAGATTCATTACACTCATCCCAGGATTTGGAATATTAACTCATATGGACTGGAGCTGTCTTTCTATGGTAGTATTTTGAACTGAAATCAACAAGATTGTTAGTATGTTTCAGGGTCAATTACTGCATTTTTAAAATGCATATGCTCTTCTTGGCTATAAACCTAATTGGGATTGTATGAAAACATCACAAGCCATGGATTTTTTTAAAGTTGTGAGCTGGCTAAAAATATGATACAACACTGGAAGAAAAGTTGATTACTACATCTGTTTTTCAGCAAAGGATTGTTGATAGTATATCATTTGTCAGTATTTGGACAGAGCAAGAGATAGAAAAAGAAGATTTGAAAGAAGTATGGCCAGATTTGGGAGTTATACTTTTCATTACGTAAGTTCCCAGTCTGTTTCTTGATGTTGCTGTTGTTTTATGAGGTTAGGTGGTGTTTAAAATAGAAAAGGCTCAATGCATCTGTTTTATTTATTTCATGGGGAAAAGCAGATGCGTGGTACTGTGCAATATTTCACCCAATTCTAATAACAGTATCCAGAGGAGGTCTCACTCCACATAAAGGGACTGAGAATAATACTTGGCCACTTGGCCACAGATTGGTACCTATGATTTCAGGTTTTCAAGCAGTATTTCTCAACTTTGACAGCAAGCCTGGCTGGGGAATTCTGGAAATTGAAGTCCACTTATCTTAAAACTGCCAAGGATAAGACATGCTGCTTTAAAGGCAATAGCTAATACTTTGAACCAGACCTAGAAACAGATTAGAGTGTCCTGTTGCAGCTGTCAAATTGTGACTATTTCATTGCTGGGAGACAAACTTGCTTCCTATCTGCCATAGTAGGGAAAGGAATCTTCTTGTTTTCCACAGCCTCTTTGAATGACAAACACTAAACTAGATTGCAACACTATCAGCACACTTAGTATAGACTTCGGGGACAAAGCATCAACATTTCCAGCAAGTGCACTTAGTATAAGCGTCTTGTCAAGAGGTGTTCCCTTTCTACTGTGCTTTATCTTCATGAGGCAATAGTTCTCCCTTAAATGGAAGAGGCCAAAAGATGGGATGCTACAGCATGGTATTATCTCTGCTTCTTGCCAATCTGAACAAGGATTTCATCATGTGTGCTGGCAAGTTAAAAGTGTTAGCACATCACTGGTTCCATAGAGTGCAGCTCCTAGCAATATTGTAAAATTAAACTAAGGTGGCCCCCAAAACCTATTGTGTTAAACTGTTCCAATTTTATAAGAGGGAAGGCTCTTTTAGTTTCCATACTTTCTTTTTACAAATGTATGTATCAGGGGTGCTGTTTAGCAGGTTCTGATAGGTTCTGGAGAACCAGTAGTAGAAATTCTGAGTAATCTGGAAAACCGGCAAATACCACCTCTGGCTGGTCCCAGAGTGGGGTGGGAATGGAGATTTTGCAATATCCTTCCCCGAGGAGTGGGGATGGAATGGGGATTTTGCAGTATCCTTCTCCTGGAGTGTGATGGGAATAGAGACTTTGCAGTATCCTTCCCCTGCCAAACCACCAAGCCACGCCGGTGGTAAAAAAATTTGAATTCCAACACTGATATGTATGTATGCATGTGTGTATATATAGACTATATTGTCATTCCATTTTGGAGAAATATCATTGTCATCAACACCTCAATACCCAGCACCTCAATACAGCACTCAATACCCAGATGAGCAGAGATTAACACCAGGATTAACAGTATACCAGGAGTGAAATCCAGCAGGTTCTGACAGGTTCTGGAAAACCGGTAGTGGAAATTTTGAGTAGTTCAGAGAACTGGCAAATACCACCTCTGGCTGGCCCCAGAGTGGGGTAGGAATGGAGATTTTGCAATATCCTTCCCCCAGGAGTGGGGAGGGAATGGGGATTTTGCAGTATCCTTCCCCTGCCATGCCCACCAAGCCACGCCCACCAAGCCACACCATACCCACCAAGCCACACCCACAAAACCAGTAGTAAAAAAAATGGATTCACCACTGCAATAGAACAACTATGCAGAAGTAAAGAGAACCCCAATCAAGGAAACCACCAACTCAGACAAACAAGTAAACAACAGCCTAATCAAGGAACCACAAAGCCCATTCCCACCATCACTGCCAGAGCAATTCACTAGTATATAAAATGAGAACAATCAAATTGGCAATGAAAGGCCTGCAAGAAATTAACCAAATCTAAGAGAGTACCAAGGACCCCCTTGGTTCAACCCTGAGCTACAAATGTTCTCTTCTATTGGTAATGTCATTTAAGATGGCTGTCATTCTGTATAATTAATTATCAATTACTATTCCCTTATTTTTACCTCATGGTGAAAGATATTGTTGATGTATGACTGAAAATATATTTCTCTTCTTTTCTAAATCTTGGATCACAGTCTACCATTCTGATATTTATGACCAGGCACAAATTATCTTATTTTGGACTCATTATGTGAAGACTAGCTCTGTGGAAGAAGGTCTAATGCTGGGAAAGGTGGAAGGAAGGCAAAGGAGAATGACCAGCAGCAAGATGGATGGGTTCAGTTACAGTATTGATAAGTGCCATATTAGAAGAGTTGAGGGGCCAGATTAAAGATAGTTCATCATAGAAAAAAAATCTATGTGGTTACTAAGAGTGGACACTTGATATCACACAATCAATCAAGCAATCATTTTTCAAACTATTGTCCTGTTGTTATCTGTTCTGCAGACTGTAGCTAAATAACTAGTTGAATGCAATGCATATGAAATTGGAGCGCTGTGATCTATACTAACTATCTGAAAAAGTTACTGACAGCCAAACTGTTTTTATTGCATGTCTGGTTGAATTTAGGAGAAAAGTTCACTGTTAAAAGATTGGCGGAGGGAGAATCACATCCCCACCCCCCACCCCGAGTAAGAATATAGTACAAATATAGTTTGTAAAAGATTGTACCAGTTTAGACATTAAGTGATTTAAAAAAAAAAAAGAATATCACTTACTTTGCATATGGGAGGGGACTTTAGCATGTCAGAATATTCTAGCTTTTTCACTGTCTTATCCAAAATCTGCCCATCCTTTTAGATCAGTAAGAAAAGATCTCCTCAGGTTGTAATGCTTTTATTACCAGAAGTTGTGGACAAGTGTTGAGGTCTTCTTTATTGTGGCCCCATCTTTATAAAGCATGCTGTTCCTGGACATAAAACTTGACTTTGCATTTAGAAGGCTTCTGACAAATTTTCTTTTTCAATTTTCTTTCCTTCTCCAGTTTTCCCCACAACAACAACTCTGTGAGGTGGGTTGGGTTGAGAAGAGTGACTTTTCCAAAATCACCAAGTCGACATTCATGCCTAAGACAGGACCACACAGACTCCTGGTTCCTAGTCCAGCATTGTCACCACAATTGATCATTTAGGAAAACAGGATTGTCGATCATATTTTTTCTTTCAATTTAGAGAAAAAAGGTGACAAAGGAGACCCCCCCTCTGTGTGTGTGTGTGTGTGTGTGTGTGTGTGTATGTGTATGTGTAAATGACTGAATAGGAACAGTGGGAGTAGCACAACCTTGGCTGAGACATATTCAAAAGCTGTTTACTTAGCTATGCCAAAATCATAGAACACATGCTTTTCCGAAGAACAAAAAATATAAATGGAAATCATTTAGATGTGGTTCAGTAAAGTTCATCATTAAATCATCAAAGGCTGTCAAGCAAAAGAGATGTGGGTTGTTTTGGTTTAGGGGAGTGTGGATCTATTTTCCCTTTTTTGCTCATATATCATGTACTTTAGAAGATGATAAACTAATGATTCAAACTGCTATCTCTGTATATATGTTACCCAAGAATGGATCTCAATGAATACAGTTTGAGTGAGTATCGGCAGTAAGTTCCAGGTACTGCTTACAAACAAAAAGGAATCAGTATGTGCAGAAGGAGTATCAAAGTAAGACTGAAGCTAGGTACAAATGCCTGTTCAAAATTTGGGAGCAGAAAGATTGGGAAGGCACTTTTTTCCAAACTTCCATAGAAGAAAAAATCTTGTTTGCTACTACTGAAAAACCCAATGAGAAGAATTTTCCCATTATTTCGTCTTTGGAAATTACCCATTTATGCTTTTGGGTAGAGCTATTCTTATAACCTACTTAAATCTTTATATCACCCTTGGTTTTTAATCAAAGCTTGATGAATTCAGATGCGCTTCTAAAATTACTTTTGCTCTTTATAATTTCTAGTTATTTTGTGTGTGTGTGTGAATAAAAGAATCATGAAAAAAATATGAAACAGTGAAGAAAAAAACAAAAAGTGCAGGAAAGAAAAAGATATTAGAAAAAAGAAGAAATTTCCAATTTCTTTACAGCAGTTACAAACATGCTCATTTTCCCTATCCTCTTTAAAGTCTCAAATAATGTCCTATCTTCCTATATTTGACCCTTTTTAATTAACAAAAGCATAAAAAATCTTAGGTCAGCAAAAAAGTCCATAAAGGGTTTTCAGTCTTTTATGAGAATACTTATTATTTCATCCGTGATCAAATAAATCTATTTTATAGTCTTTCTTTGTAGGCAATCTTATAATAGATGTTTCTTTGTACAGAATTAACTTGTTGTAGTATTGTATAACTTGATTTCTTGTCATCTTCCTGATAGTGCAGAGGTATAACTTTTTATCTTTATATGCTTGTATTGGTTTTGTGTGCCCTGGCTGCTTCTGTATCTGTCTCTTCCCATCCCATAGATTCTGTTACAACTTTGACAGCCTTCTCCATAATACCTTTCCCAGGTGGTTCCAAGATTCATCTTACTCTCAAATGAATTTCTGTCTATCTTGGTTCCCAATAATGCCACATCCATCCTTCACTGATTTCTCTGGTTATTATTTCCATTTTTCTAAGAACTCCATTTTTTCCTCAATTTGTTTAGTTTTTCAAATCATATTATCTTTCATATTTTTGTCAATGGAAATAATTTCAAAGAAAAAGTGGTGGATAACATTTGTTGTGTTGAGTTATTCCATGTGGAATTGTCCAGGGTGAATTGTCTTGCAGCAAGTTGGCCAGGGGGAGATGGCCATGGTTAGGTGCCCACTATGGGTTGGCTGTGGCAAAATGGTTGTGGCAAGTTGTTTAGACCCCTGCTGATTTGGACTTGCTGCCAATTGAAGTTCTCCATTTCAGCATCATCCCTGCTCTTTAGAGACACCATTTTCCTTTACTTGGAAGCCAGCTAAATGTACTTACTTACTAAGTCTGCATTACTATTAATCTTCTCATTGTTCCTATCACCCATCTCCTCCTTAGGACTGTATGACTTTAACCTTGTTGCTGGTATCCTTACGATCTATATTGTTTTTCTATGACTATCATTAAGTGTTGTACCTTATGATTCTTGATGAATGTATCTTTTCTCTTATGTACACTGAAAGCATATGTACCAAGACAAATTCCTTGTGTGTCCAGTCACACTTGGCAATAAAGAATCCTATTCCATTCTATTCTATTATTATAGAATAGAAATAGAATTTGTGAAATGAAATGTTGATCATGTTAGAAATGCACACAGGCTGATATTTGTCTGTCTGTCTCTCTCTCTCTCTCTCTCTCTGCCTCTGTAAATATTCATTTCCAAGTTCAAAGTGTGACCATTATATATTTGGCAAATTAACCTGGTGGAAACATTTTGATCTTATTTCAACTCAAGTATTTTTATGCTGATTTTTTTTAATCCAAGAAGAAAAGGAGATGAAGGGTTAGAAGCAATCTTAGAGCAAATTAACTAGTCACTGGAGAGAGAAAACAATAATAGGTAATAGACTTATTAGGCCTTCTTCTGGTTATTTGTTTCAAGAGATTTTAAATTAAATCATTTTCCAGCCAAGATAAGATACCCACTATTGATGGCTGTCTGAATTAAATGTTTGGCAAGAGAAATGAATGCTGAAATAGCATTGCTAATGAGCAATCAAAAAAAGATAAACTTTTATGTACAAAGCATGCTCTCCAGTAATATACCTAAATGAAGCACTTTACCTAAATTAGGAGCGTCCAAAATAAATTATTTTTAGCAAAGCCATTAAACTCAGGGATGCTTACAAAATATTATATAACAGTTGCTCAAAGTCTTGAGACAACACTATTTCTGAGCAGAAATTTACATGGATGGATGTGTAGCAGTGAAATGGAGGGATCCAAAATAAATTGAATGTTCAAAAAGATGGCAGAACAAGATTTTTAAAGATATCTTGTTGTGTCCCAGGCAGATCTTACACTAAAGCTATGTCTTCTATGAACCAACATTAATGTTGTACATATATGCAATGCGTATTTACATATTTACATGCATATGTAAATATTACATATATGAATTACAAGAAAAATACCAGAAAGTTTACCAAATTGCAAGGTGATATTGTGCCGAGTTTAAGGAATTGTCTTCTGAAAGCAACCAAGGCTATTGATGGATATTGCCCTTAGTTTCTGAGATTCCCAAAACTAATTTTTTAAAAATGAAAGCTTTAAAAAAGAATTTCTGTTGTAATGATATGAATGAAGGTGAAAGAAAAGAAAGAAGATAGGTAAATGTATTACTAGAAAAGCAAGAAATGTGGGAGAAATGTTATAAATGAAATGATAATTTTAAGATATGATAAATAGTAGAGGAGTAGAAAGAATACACAAAAGATGTACTCAGATGATTCACTGAATGATTGATTATGTACTATATATCTCAGCGTTTCTGGAATTGTCTGTCCAAACTATATGTTTGTTTGTCTATAAAATTTAAAAAAAAACTTATTAAAAAAAGGAGTGGTATAAAAACATGCAAGGGTACAATGAGAATGGGTTGGAGTCACTGAAATCAGTGAAGCGTGACTTTGTTATGATTCTTTTAATTATAATCTATAGTATTGAGAAATAATGATATTTTATTTTATTTTATTTTATTTTATTTTATTTTTTATTTAATGAACACAAACAAACAAAAACTTACACATATACGTACACATACAACAAATACAACATTAATAACATAAATAAAATCTAAACTTAGCATATGATTTTCCTGACATCAATAACCTAAATTCCTCAATATATATTTCTTCATCTTGCCTTATATAACGATATTGTTTTAATCTTTGTTTATATGTTGTTGTGTCTTATTTGGTACAAAATTTTATTTTACTCTTAGGATCCTCTTTTGGTTTTGTTTTCCCCTTCTAACCATTGATACCACCTTTGCCAAACCAGGTAGTAGTCCGATTCTTCCTTTCCTTGAATTTCCTTGGTGAGTCTGTCCATCTCAGCACATTCCATGACTTTAGGTATTATTCTGTCTTGTGTTGGGACTTCTTCCAGTTTCCAATTCTGTGCGTAAGTGATCCTTGCGGCAGTCAAAATGTGAGTCATCAAGTATATTGTTTCTCTGTCGTATTTACTTGTAAATATGCCTAATAAATATGTCTCTGGTCTTAGTGATACTTTTTGGGTTGTTATTTGTTCCAGCTGAGTTTTGATGTTATTCCAGAATTGTTTGGCTTTGGGACACGACCACCACATGTGGTAGTATGTCCCTTTTTGCGCTTTACATTTCCAACATAGTGAAGAGGTGTTGGGGAACATTTTGGAAATTCGTGCCGGTGGGAATAATGATATTTTAAAAGCACAAATAAATCTGTCAGTTAATAAACATTCTTCCTAAATAACAGGTGTAATGCCAGGTTCCACCTGATGAGCCTTAGATATAAAAGGACATAAAAACAAAACAAAGATTGACATGAAATCAGTGGGATAGGTTTATCATGATTTAATTAAGCCCACCAATTTTACCAGATCATCCTAAGAGTAACAGGAGCCTGGATCTCAGTCATCATCCTACAGTGATTGTGGCAGGCAAAAATAGATTGATGTGTTATTTATGCATTTAATACTCATTTGATTGCATTTCTGTCTTTTGTACAAGAGCTCAAGGAAGCAAACACAGCACTCTCCTATTCTTAACCCTCAGAGTAACTACTGCTCTGTGTGAAGGATTGGCCTGAGAGAGATTGGCCATCCCTGTCCTACTGTTCCCATTTATATGTACTCATTTTATGTGTTTATGGCTATGCTTTGCTTATTTATTTCCTTTCATATGTGTCCATGTCTATGTCTATATTGTTACTTCTTTCCTTATACTTGTTGACAAAATAAAATAAAATAAAATAAAATAAAATAAAATAAAATAAAATAAAATAAAATAAAATAAAATAAAATAAAATAAAATAAAATAAAATAAAATAAAATAAAATAAAATAAAATAAAATAAAATAAAAGTGTGACTGGGCCAAGCTGAACTTCCATGACTAAGTATCTATGGTGATGCTCAGTCCTCCAAGTAATGGTTGTCTCAAAGGTGCTTTTTCAAAAGGCAACTGGACTTCCTTATTTTTCTTTGAAGACATTTCACTTCTTATCCAAGAAACTTCTTCAGAACTGTAGAAGCTTCAGAAATGGAAGAATTGTTTTGTTTTTATTTTAATATAAACTATTTTTAAAATAATTAAAACCATTTTTACCGTTCTTCTGTAAGATTATGGTAATCTTACAGATTATGGTATCTGTTATTTGTGGAATCAGAAAACCTTTTCCATTCCTAGACTTCTAGCTAATAAACATTCCTAACTACACAGATCATCGTGATTTAAAATCATATTCTAAATTTGTTCAGTAATCCCACTTTTTTTCCCAATGAATTGGTCTATATCCTAAGTAGCATAGCTCTTTCATTCTACAATGCACTGGAAACAACTTATTGTAAATTTATCTCTTACACAAACAATATTAAATAAAAGTAAAGAAAGTTAAAACATCTGCTTACAAGTTAAGAATAGATATAAACGCTGGCAGTTGGATTAGCAGGGGATGAATGTTTGGAGTTTAATTTTTTTTAACAATGAATTAAAATTATCGATTTATTTTTAGTTATTTATTAATTAGATGTATGTGTTTTAAATAGAATGCATATAGTAGTTATTGTTTTTCTTGGTTAGATTCTGTTGGAAGTCTCTCCAGCTTTTTCAGCTATTATCCATGTTAATCAATAGTAAATGAATCTGTTACTTAAAGTATGTTAAAATATGAGTGTTTAACAGCTGTTCTCAGGCAGGAACTTTCTAGTTATTTTTAGATTACCAGAATTCCCAGTTACCCTGCCCCAAATGTAATCCAATACAGTTGGCATTTTTTAGAAACATTATTTTAATCTTACATATGAATAATGATTAGAAAATTTGGGGCTTCAAGATCAATGCAATGGGGAAGAATTTTCTTTTCAAGAAAATAATTGTTTCCCTTGTACAGAAAAAGAAAAAGAAACATAAGGCTGATTCATTTTACATATCTATCAAAAATAGAATTTGGAACTTTTAAAATGCCAGTTAGTCATTTCAAGCAAAAATCACACAACTGGTGTGAGAGTTTGTGCAGGATAGCACCCATATTGTTTGATTACTGGTTCAGTATTATGGTTCAAATGCCAAATCAATCATCATATTGATGGGATAATCTATACTAATTGCTCTTTCTCGAGGCTTAATTGATTGATTGATTTTTTGTCTTTATTTTATACATGACTCCTCATACATGTAGGGATGATACCATGGCCCAGGCAAGAGTAACAAGCATGCCCTGTAAATGGAACTCCATGCTCAGAATTTCTTTGAAAAAAAAAAAGAGTTTTGCTTTAAGGATTGTTCCTAAAGTCCCTTTTATATTTCAAATCACATTTCATTAAGAAAATGAAAAAAGTAATTTATCAGATTACTCTTCTATTTTCCAAAGATTGCAATATAGTCATACAATTAAGGTCTATGTCCTGTCCTGCTCCATACATGCTCACACCTTTAAAGGTTGCAGTTTTTATTGATGCTTCTCTAACTCCAATTAGCATTCCCTTGGTGTCACCACACACACCAGAACCAGTCCAAATGAGCCCAACTCTACCATCCTGGTCCTTAGTCCACTGTCTAAAGAAAAATCATCAAGTGGAAATTCAAGGTAAAATGTTCCGAAAAATCAAGTCCAAAGATCAAAAGAGCAAAGGATCAATTCAGTTCCAGAGGCAAGGTGCGAATTCATGATGGCTGAATGAAAACACACACAAAACAGACAGCTGGTTCAGGAGTGAAATGCTACCAGTTTGAACCAATTCTCCCAAATCAGTAGTATAAAATGCTACCGGTTCGGGTGAACCGATGTTTCTGACAATCAGCTATGACACACAATTTATATTAGCTACAATCATTGGATTTCCTGCTTTCTAGCTAATCTAAATCACATGGCCCAGCAGATTCCTCCCCCGCTTGCTGTTATGCTTATTTTGCAGACTTAAAACCTTATTCTAAACACTGTACATAGAAGACTGACCAAGAAGCTTAAACAAGTTTGAGATTCATCACCCTTTGTACCAATTTCAGTTCTCATCTTGTAGTATAAGACAAGTTACACAATCCATTATCCCATTTAAATAATTAGCTCTTAGTTATTCTAAAATATGTAAGGCTAAGTATTGGAAATCTGTGAAAAAAGGATTTTTTTGTATTTAAGAATCTTCGGGGAAAGGATTTTAACAGAGGGATCTTTCTTTTTTTCACATAAAATCTTTTAGATTTTGCTTTACAAAATTACAAAAAACACATTTAAAATAATGGGTATTTCAAAAAGTGGAACTTATATGCCACAGGAGAAAAAAGAGAAGAAGCTTCATGAATAAATTTTGGAAAGGAAAGACTCAAATGGTTGTAAGGGAGTTTAAACTTTAAATCCCTTCCGCATGTAGTTTTGTAGCAGGAGAACAAATTTAGCATCATTAAAACCAATTGTGACGGAACTCATGAGTGGAATACAATTATAAGAAGGACATACTTTGTCCAAACAAAGGAGAAAAGAAGAGCGGTACTACATTATACATAAAGACTGATGTTATCTGTATGAAAATTCATGACATTAAATGTGAATACCATACAGAAAGTAGTAAGTATTCAAAGGAAAAGAAACAATAATGATTATGTTATCCATCCAACCAAGCAGAAGAAGTAGATTTTCATAATCAGATTGTTAAGCTGTCCAGGAAAACTAACACAGTAGTAAAGGTATTTTCAACTACCTCCACATATGCTGAGAATCACATGCTATGATAAATGGAACATACTTTTAAGACAACTTAATCACCCAAAATGTGGAAGAGGAAAACAGGAGATAACTTACACTGGATTTAATATTTATTAACAGAGAATAAATAGTTGAGGAAATGGAAGTTGTAGAAAATTTGGGAGAGAATGACCATGAGATCTTAAAATTCAACATATTATTATATAGTCAAATTAGTGTTCTGCATTTTGAGACAGCTGATTTAAATAAGCAAATGAAAAAAAGTGAGAAGAATTCTATCAGTGGGAATCCTGAATGAAACTTTTTCTGGAAAATTTTGAGAAATGAGGACATTAAGATTTAAACACAGGCAAAACCAAACCAAAAATAATAAAAAGGTGAGAGGGAGACAGTTGATAAAATCAATGTAGTTGCATAAAAAGTTCTCAGGAAATAGCCCACATTTGTAAGAATGAGGTTATGAAAGATAAAGCTCAGAAAAAGGTGAGGCTGGCAATGAATGCCAACAATTACAAAGATTTTATTGTTTGAGTATGTGTAGAACAAGAGGAAAATCAAGGAAATGATTGGTATGCTTGTTGAAGAAAATGAAAAACTGGTATCTTCTATCTGTCTTTTTAAAAAGGAAAAGGCTGTTCCTTCCATCAAAATATGCACCATGAGGGACAGAAGATATAGATCAAAATAGACAATGAAGTGGAGAGAACAACTAGTTGCCTTGAATGAATTCAAGTTACTAGGGTCAGATGGACTACCTCCCAGAGTGCTGAAAGAACTGGTGGATGTGATCTCAGAAGCACTTACTGTAATTTTGAGAACTTCTGGAATACAAGGAATATGCCAGAAGACAGGACAAGAGTTAACTTTGTTGCAGTTCTTAGAAAGCAGAGACTTGGGAAACTACAGACAGGATAATATTAATACCTGGGAAAATTCTGTAAAAACTCATCAAGCAGTTACCCACCTCAGAAGGATGGGAGGCTTGAGCCTGGTGAGATCTGAATTGCCAAATTGCAGTCAGCTGGCAGTCAGCAGAAGTAGGCAGCAGTTCTGCGCTGAGCCACTGTGGCTCATAATGCCAGATCTTATCACTCTTTTTTCTCTCTTGATAAAATGACTAGATCAGTAAATCAAGGGAATGTTGTAGGAGTGACTAGATTATTAAATCAAGGGAACGTTCTGAGGATAATGTACATTAACCTCAGTGAGGCATTTGCTCAAGTTGACCATTATCTCATATTCAATCAAATGAAACAATGTCAGATTTTCAACCAATTTCATTGTATATATGATGTTCAATGACAATAAAGGCTAAACTATACTACTTTACTATAAATGGGTAATATCACAATCAGATGATTTCACAGTTGGTTGAACAACAACATTTGGTAGGTGAATGGTGCTATATCTACATAGAGAAAATTTGCAATGGTGAAATTTCCAATGCTTCTCAACATTTTTATAAATGACTTAGAAGAGAGGATGAAAGAATCTCCATCTTCTCTGCACTTGACACAAATTTCAGAAGAGATGCTATGCTAATGTTTTAAAAGACTAGTGGGCCCTATTCAATAAAGACATATTCAATGTAAAGAGATATAAAGTTCAGCATTTAGGCAGGAAATGTACAAAGCAGATGGTACCCAGTACTTGTCAGTACCACTACCAAGATCAGTGATTTAAGTATGAGCCAGTGTGCTGCAGAAGTCAAAAGAGCTAATCAATCTTGGGCTACCTGAATGGAAATCATAAAAATGGCCATTCCTTTCCACTCTGCAGTGATCCATAATATTGTGTCCAATTTTGGTTGCTACTATACAGGAAAGACCCCAGGGAACTAGAAAAAGAGCAAAGATGGTGATGTAATTGTATTAATCAAAGTTCTTGGAGTAATTAAAACAACACTCTGTGGGGTGTCCCAAACATTCATGCATCTGACTAATACACTTCTGCAAATCGACAACTTAAGCCCAAGCAGGCAACATTCAGGTGAAGAAAAATAGCTAACCTGAGACTGTGCTGTATGGTCAGTTTAGAGTGCTTTGGCAACAGAAACAATGTGATGTAATAAATTTAATGTGCCTGTTTATACCACTGTTTTAGCATTGCAGTATGCATGTATTGTATAGTCACAAGGAAAATCCCTCTAACTGCATGGGAAATTGGAAGGAAATGAAGCTGGGGGAAAGGCAAGTCCATCGTTCCCCAGCATGCAGATTCCTTCAATTTTGCATTTTACAGGGAGCTCAGGCTTTCTAAGCCTTTCACTGAAAAGATGGAATGCCTGCCCCACGAAGGAGAAAAGCATGGCATTTTTGGAGAGTCAAAAACAAAATGAACATACCGTATATAAAGAGATGCTATTTTTCAGATAAAGACAACTCTTCTTTCCCATGCCCTGATTCTCTTCTGCTTGTGGGACAAAAGTGAGACAACAGCTTTGGGCACTTCTTTGCGGAGAGCTTCAAGATCAAATGTTAGGAATGGAATCTGAAAGTTTATAGGGAGACTGTAGGAATGCTCGGATAAAAGAAAAAGCTCTGAAGAGAAGCACAGAAGATCCATGACTGAATTCTGCCTCAAAGTCAGGCAGCAACTTTGAAATGTTTAGGGGAGGAGAAATGGTACAAAGGAATGGCAATACATATTTTGAGACAGCATGATTTTGTCAATAGCCTTAAAAAAAAATACAAGATCGCTGAGATTATCCTGCCATCTCAGCAGTGCTTTAAATAGTGCTGGCAGCAAATAGACCTTCCTTTGGCAAGTAGTATTCATTGCATTATTTTCTTTTAAAGTAGCAGAAGAAAGCTAGAAAGTAGTGCTTTGCTTTCAATGATTTTCTTACAGTCCCGATGTGATTTTGGAAGGTAAATTGAATCAAGCATATAAAAATACTTAGAAAAAATTAATAATGCTTTTCTTTCTTACTGAATTCATCCCCTTCATACTTAAACCAAACCTAAAACTGAACATGACATTTCCTGGAATCGTGTTTCTTCTTTGATGGGAAGCCACATAACCTCAGGACAAAATTAAGTGCTTTAAAGCACAGTGTTACTGTGTGCCCTCAAAGTCATGTTTGGTTCTTAAATCTGGATTGCTGCACAACCCAATGTATGTTAATTAGTGAAAGCGACAGAATTTCTTATGTTGTATGTTATTTCAAGAAGGTGAAAAGATGTCTATCAGAGGTGCTTTTTTCTTTTGTAGGACATCCTGTAACCGGGTAGGTTTCCCCTGGTTACGCATTGTTCATTCTAATGCCATGCATCTTAAACAACATATCATTCCTCACTGCTCAATGATACATAATTTTATTACAATTGAATATATGTGTCCATGAAATGCATCATGAATATATGTTGCATGAAAAAAAATTCAAAATGCTCTAAACATTTGTTAAAGTAGAAACTTTAAATGCCAGCGGAATACATATATAAGATTCTTTGACATCAAGGCAATGATGAGAGCAGGCACCTGCATTTGTTATCCTTTGTTTTAAACCAAAATATATAGAAGGTGCTGATTATCATCTATATAAACCTTGGATGGCACAGACCTGGTTATTTGTGGGATTGCATAGCTATGAATATGTCCACCCATCATCACTGAAACCAAATCTATTTATCTGTGTGTCTTTGTTGTCTTGTGCTATTCTTTTTTTTTTAATTTTCATTGTTGAATTTTGTATTAGGCTGCTTTTTAGATTTGAAGGCACAACTAGTTGGGTTTAAGTACATCACTTACAAATATAGGAAGCCTCAGATTCCATGTGTACGATACTTCAGAAATGGTTTCACGATTGAGGGTGTATCAAAGACTGAGGATGCAAGAAATAAGGTAGAGAGAAAACCAAGATGAGATTTTCATGGTTGTTTCCTTTTTTTAAAGAAATATGCCATTGATTAAACTTTATTGGGGCGGTAGTCATAGGAACTGAAAAGTGAATCATTCTGCTCCTTCTCCTTTATTTTCTGCTCCAACTCGGTATCTTCCTTTCCATCAAAACTGACACTTGACTCTGGTAGGAAATCAGATACCATGGGGTGTAATGTACTACTTACCAGCTTTCATTGCTACATCTTTTTTTCAATGCAATATATACTGCTTGCCAAAGTAAGATCTACTCAAAGCCAGCACTATTTAAAGCACTGCTGAGTTGGCAGGATTACCTCAGCGATCCTGTATTTGTTAAAGCTTCAGACAAAACCATGCACTCTCCAAACATGTACTTTTTACTCTTCCTTGCTACAGTAACCCCCTTCCCAAAGGTTTGATAATTGCTGCATAAGTTTGAGGCAGAATTCACTCAGTGATCTTCTGTGTTTCTCTTCAGAGTTTTTTTTTTAATCCAAGCATTCCTACAGGCTTCCTATAAACTCTCAGATTCCATTCCTAACATTTGATCTTGAGGCTCTCTGCAATGAAGTGCCCAAAGCTGTCCTCTCACTTTTATCCCATGAGGAAAAGGGAATCAAAGCATGGGAAAGAGGAATTGCCTTTCATTGGAAAGCAAGCATCTCTTTTGTATGGTATGTCCATTTTGTTTTTGACTCTGAAAAAATGCTATGCTTTTCTTCCACATAGGGCAGGCACCCTGTCATCTCAGCAAAATGATTAGAGTGCGTAAGTTCCCAGCCTCCCTCTAAAATACAAATCAAGAAAATGACATGCTTGGGAACTATGACTTGCCCTTCTCCCAGCCTTATATGCTTTGGCTTTCCCATTCACAGGAGTAGGATTTGCCTTCTGATTGTAACAATGTGTGCATAATATGATGATTAAAACAATGACAAAAACAGGCACAGTCAATTTATAACAGTACAACATTACTGTTGTCAAAGCACCCTAAGCAACTTTAGAGCATGGAGTTAATTCTTTTCCCTCACCTGCATGCTCCCTGACTGAGCTTCTGCTATTTGCAGAAGCATACTAGTCGCAGCATGAGTGTGTGGGAGATCCCATTGAGTAATGCTTTAATTATTCCAATAACTCTGATTAGTACAATTAGAGATTTTCTCTCTGTTGTGATTAATGATGAAATTCTCCCTGTTAAGGTAACAATAGTATCAGGCAAGTGGAGTTTCTGAATGGATCCCTAAAAGTGTACCTAGATATACCTAGCTATGATTTGGAAGGAGAAGAGCCATTTCTCTTGCATTCTGCCCAAATTTTCATTCTATCTAGCCTCATCTGCAACCCCTCTCATCTGCAAACTCCCCCCTCCCCCCACGCAGACACAATTATTGGTGCAATGAATGCCAGTCTCTACAAAATCAATATTCCTGGTCATAGCAAACTGTATAGGCATGTTTCATTCAATATGATTACGGGAGGTGAGCATGAATGAGTCAGGGCAAATACAGACATCCCAAATGTCATGTCTCTGTTCTGTATCTGTTGATTTGAATTACTGTATGGTGTTTGCATGTATCTATGAGCTGTTCCCCCTCTCTTGATGCCATTACAAAATTGCATTGGAATGAACTAAGCAAAGCTGCAATTCTAGACATCTGCATCATCTTAAGAAAATGTCATGGCATTAAAACCAACCAGGGGAGTTACGTTTCTACAGAGCAGCAAATGTAGTAATGTATATTTAGTATATCGTACAGTCAGGTCGAAACATATGCATGACATGATAAAATTGAACTTCTTCGGCATGTAACTTTAAATCAGTTTGATGTGTGTGCATTTTGGATTTACCTAACCTGCTGTGATTGAACAAATTGAAAGTATTAGGCTGAAGCCATAGTTGATATTTGGTACTTGGCAGTGGTAGATGGTCTCCTACCTGAAAATAGAGTTGGTAATTATTTATTATTATTTATTAGTTTGATTTATATGCCGCCCTTCTCTGGAGACTCAGGGCGGCTTACAATGCATTAAGCAATAGCCTTCATACTTTTGTATATACCTGCTTAGTAGGGCTTTTGCCCACCCCCCCACCCCCCCAGCAGTGATCTTTTTTATACAAAGTCAGCTTATTGCCCCCACAGTCCGGGTCTTCATTTTACCTACTTCGGAAGGATGGAAGGCTGAGTTAATCTTGAGTCAACCTTGAGCCTGATGAGATTTGAACTTGCAGTAATTGCAGGCAGCTGGCAACTAAGTGCTACTTTAACAGTACTTAGTCCACTACGCCACCAGGCTCTCATTGAGTAGAGGTTGTTTTTCAGCATCAGATATCTTCCCCTCCAGAAGGACTTTTCCCCCTATTTGTGCAAAACTCTGGTATAACAGACAACTACACAATTCTTACACTACATCTTCAACAGTCTTATCTTATGACCAAAGGTAAAAGTTGCTGAGAGTTACATTTCAAAGTTGCAGATTCCTTTTAGCCAACATACCATATATAGAGTATGCCCTACATGATTAAATGATTAAGGTATCACACCTAAAGTACAGCAAGTACTGGAGGTTTGCTATACAGGTTTGGTATATATAGTCTTTGTTTAATGATCTCAGTTGGGGTGGGTAACTCAGCTGTTAAGCAAAGCAGTTACTAAATGAAATCACAACTGTGTTTAGGATCTTATTTCAGTTTTTCTTTACAGACATGTGAAAGTTGTAGATGAAAGGGCTAGTCGTAACCGTGAATGGTTGCTAAATGAGGCAATCACTAAATAAGGACTGCCTACATTCACATGTCTATTCTGGGCTATTTACAGATTATTTAAGCAGGCCTGTGAAAATATTTTAAATTCTGAATTCATTTGAACCAATTCAGACATATCTGGATTATCAAAATGATGAAATAATTGAATTGCATGTGCCTCAGATCAGTATGAACTAATCCTTTATTAATAAATGCACACCTGCTTTTCAGCAATCTAAATTGAACTGGGACTTCCAAATTATTGTGGACATCCGATTTGATTGAATTAATTTTTCTGAATTGACTAAAATGTTGAAAATTAATTAGATCAATTTTATGAATCAATTTGAACAGTTGGAGTGATTTTGATTTATACATCCCTACACTTGAATACTGTTTGGTTGTACTTACAGTTAAGCTGTACGATCCGTGTTGTAGTGGTTAGAATGTTGCATTGGGATTCCCCCTATTACTCTTCCTGAGATTTTCTTTTAACCCAATTTAGTCCACTGGTTTACTAGTATGATGATAAAGTGAAAAATGATTTCATCTATACCAATTTGAACTCCATGTTCAAATTAGAGAAATTTGAGGAATATCAGCATGAAGAAATAAATCCATAAATGTAAATAAATTAGCACAAGAGCTAGGACCCAAGCTGTTCATTCCTAACATCAATTGCCATTTCCAAGTGATCATACATACAGTGCAAATTTCTGTAGGCAGAAGCCTATGCATACAAGCATCCCTTCCTGTAAGAATTTCTGAAAATAAATGCCCAGAGGCCTGGAGAGGGATAAATCTCATGTATATCATCATTACATGTTTTCTCCAAGTTTCATGGTCATGTTAATTGTCACAGTTTTGAACATTTTCTCTCTCTACAGATCTCTTTACTGTTGACTGTTCTTCATAATGATCTAAGGCATTACCCATGAACAAATATTTCAAATAACATCCTTCTTCATATTAAGCTACTATTTCCCTGTTTGACAATTTAGAGATATGGATAAGCAATTAGGGTGAATGGGGAGGGAAGCAACTTACTGAAGCATGAGCCACTTTCTGCTTAGAGAAAAACGTAGAGACAGATTTCTAATGGATTTCTGTCTCTTGTCTAGTTTGTCCTAAATGTTTCAACCATGACATGTTTCAACTGGAACAAATTATTGCCTGTCCTTTCAGAACAAAACGAGGCATTCATTAAGGAGAAATTGTAGTGTGTGTGTGTATGTATGTGTGTGTGAATGTGTGAATGTGTCTGCATCTCTCCCTGCCCCCCTCCCCCCCCCCATGTAGGATATGATGTAGAATGCAAAGGTAAATTCAGCTGGCAAAAAAAATTTCTACAGTCATTGCAACTGCTAGTTTTGCCCTGGTTCCCATTTGTTACTCTCATCCGAACACGATTCCAATTTTAAAACCCCACTGATTGGCATAAAAAATAAATGCTGGAGAATTTAATTGAAGGCATCTCTTGAAAATTAACACAATATTTGAATATGAATATCTTCCATAGAAAGAGCAGTCATATTTTAAAACACTAATTTGCCAAGGGATAACACTTCTGTCTTTTCGTCTGTGTTTCAATACTTCAATGGCCTTTCTAAGTTGGATGACCTTGAAAATAAAGCTACCACATAGACCACTCATGTCATAGGACCACTCCTATGCCAAAGACCATTTTTCAACTATCCTTCAACCAGCCCCCTTACTGCTGCTGATTAATAATTCTTATTCTGGCCCCAGAACTGGGACAACTCTGAACACTCTGTCCATGACCAGTGAACACTTGTCCCATTCTTCACTGCACTCTTATTTTCTCTTATATGAGTCAATTCCAGTGGTGGGTTTCAAATTTTTTTACTACTGGTTCTGTGGGTGTGGCTTGATGGGCGTGCTTTGGCTTGGTGGGCGTGGTATGGCTTGGTGGGTGTGGCTTAGTGGGTGTCACAGGGGAAGGATACTCCCCTGTGTAAAATCTCCATTCCCTTCCCAATCCAGGGGAAGGTTACTGCAAAATATCCATTTCCTCCCAATCAGCTGGGACTCGAGAGACAGAGAATAGATGTGGGCAGGGTCAGTCAGAGGTGGTATTTACCGATTCTCTGGACTACTCAAAATTTTCTCTATTGGTTCTCCAGAACTGGTAGGGAACTTACTGAACTTGCTGAACTTAACTTCAGAACTTGCTGAAACCCACCTCTGGTCAATTCCTATAATTGGGAACACAAGGGGATTTCACTAAGGTGACCTGGTATACAGTATTTGAAAAGGGAAGGTATATCTAAAAGGGAATGATTACAACTGGAGGACAATTCAATGATAAGCCAATCAGGGTATTCTACTTCCTCAAAATCTTTGCATTTATTTTTTTTATAAAGAACAAAGATTGCATTTTTAATAGGTAAGTCCTTATTGCTCTTTTCAATCGCATAAAACATCCTCACCTGATTTAATCACATTTACTGAACTGAAGATACATTCAAACAAATTTAGAAAACTATCTACTTCAGAATGAGCTTTCTCCTGAAGATTTGGTGTTTACTTCTAGCGTTTCAAAGGTTTGTTGCCTTAGCAACTGCTGCAGTACATGGGATGAGCTGTCCATTGCTTCCGATGGCATTACACTATTGTCATCTATCTTTTACATACTTTAATTGTTGCAAAAGGAAAGCTTGCGGCTATGTAGGTAATGCTATGTCTCTGTGTGACAATTTATACTTAAATCCAATGCTTATTTCTCTCACGTATCTGTCATTGTGAGTGACAGCTCATTGCCTCTTTTCTTCCTTCTTCTAGCAGGCTGCCTCCACTTACTATCTAATCTCCTGGTTGTTCTACATATTTTAAACATTATATTCTCAAATTTATGGATGAATATACTACTTTAGTGCTTCCTGTTGCAACTCCACTATTATTGCTGATTACTTCCCACTGGACCTTGGATGGCCATACTGGTAATATCAAAATTTAGAAACATGGATTATTGTAAAGTCAGGTTTGGCAAGCTTGTAATTCTATAATGAAATCTGACTTTAATCCCACAAAATTTAAAAATATATTTTAAATCACATCAAATTAACACATATAGTTGTGGTTTGTCCAGTCCTTCCTGATATAACATGAAATAAACAAGTAAATATATCCCAAATTGTTGTTTTGGTTGAAATGATTGTAGCTGAATGGCATATTGTATATGTCACATGTTCCCCTCATCTATCCCTCTTTCTCCACCTATAGAGAACAGAATGTTTTTCTGAAGTTCTCAGTATGCATGTTTACAGGGAGAGACTTCTTAATAAATGTATTCAAGTTAGAGCAGATGAATGGATACACACACACACACAGAGGATAGTGGATGTGATTTCACTGAGCTATGGCTACAATTTTGAGAAACTTAGTTTATGTAGGAAAATACCTGGTTGAGGAAAATACATACATACATATATATGTAGGTCTTTGGTTATTCAGGTCTTCTCCCGTGTAAAATTGGAAGTGTCTTGGCGACGATTCGACAAAGTCTCATTTGTCATCTTCAGGCTGGTGTTCTCGGCTTCATGCTTCCATGAAAACCTCAGAAAACACATACATATATATGTATGTATGTATTATATATGTATTATATGTATGTACGTATGAATTATATATGTATTGTATATATGTATGTATTATATATGTATTATATGTATGTATGTATGTATGTATGTATGTATTATATATGTATTATAAAGATTATATATATAATCTTTATCAGCAAAATATAAATTTTATACACACGCACACACACACATTATATTGCTCTCCAGGACTGTGAAGGGTAGCAATTCCAAGTTGGCCAAGGTGAAGAACCAATGACATTTCAGAACTAGAGTGGATAAAGGATAGGATGATAGTGCATGGCCACTTGAAAAAAAATAAAAATAAAAATTGCAGGATTAGATACCAGGCTCAGATGAGTTTAGAAATCGATATTCCAGATAAGCTGTTTAAGAGGATTCCTGACATTTTCAAAATTCAATAGACAGGGAGTTCCCAAAGAGAGTTCTAAAAATTGAAGTTTGCTATTAGCTGTTGTTAGCCAAGTTGATTTAAAATGTTCTCTGAGAATCCAACTCACAAGGAAACAATTAGCCTCTATAGCCAAGGTTCAGGACCTTAGTACACAATTAAGTGGGGAAGTTCCTGGAAGTGATTTTATCCACCAGAATTATTAAGACAAATTAAAGATTGGTGGATTCCAATACTAACTGCTATATTTATTCATATAAACAGTACTGTGTATTGTCCATCTGAGTGGAATCACTGTCATTAATTTCTGTAAGAACAAGGAACTAAACTAGAGTGCCAATTATAAATAAAATTGGTGTATTGAATCCAGAGTGAAAATTTTCTTACTGAAAAGCAGATTTGATTCAGAAGGGACCTATTAACCTTGAACCATCATCTGGTCCTGCATCATTTAGCCAAAAATCATAGTCCACATCCCTCTTTTTCAGAATTTGTGGATTTCTAATCAGTGTTTGAGGAGGAGGAAGAGGAGGAGGAGAGACTACATAAAAAAAAAAACTAAGGAGATTCTCAGAACATAAAAGGTGGGTCCTTTCTATCCAATTCTTTATTCTAAGCATCTACCTGATAGACGTTTCCCCAGAAGCATCTTCTTGGAACTGGTACCATCCAGAAACATAAAGAAAGGATATGTTTTACTTCTTCTACTTTTCAAATTATACATTGTCTTCTGCTCATCACCTTCTAATGCTAGCAGATTTTACAATTCCAGCTTTGTTTTATGCAGAAGATGTAATTTTGTCTGCTTCCTGGTTGGGAATAAGAAGGGCATTGCAGGAATTAGCTTCCTTTTGATTAAAAAAAGAAATTTGTTTTAATTTACTCTGTAAACTCCCATGGCTTAGGGTAGACTTCCAGCTCAAACTCCCCAGTTGTAATCCAACACCCTAATTACAATACTTCAGTGACAAAGCAATAGTACTGCATTATTAGAATTCCACTGAGATTTACAACATCTTAAATCTGTCATATTACATATTATTTAAAAATATCTTCCATAGTATCATTCCATTTTAAAAAGACCATGTTAATAAAATCAGTGGCATATGTGAAATTCGCAGATGATTGTTAAAACAAACTTTCATTTTTCCTCTTATTTTGTTGCATAATTTATTTTGGCACAGAAGTACATACTGTAAATCAAGCTCAGGAATTCTGGGAATTGAAGTCCACAAGTCATAAAGGGGCTATGGTTCCCCACCCCTCCTATAAACAGTACGTTTCAGATGCATAGCTAGTGTATCTCCATTCTTTATAGGTTGAATTACATGATTCTCTCTCTCTGTCCTCCCTCTCTTTTATATGTTGGCTGTTTGAGAACTTCTATAAGGTGGGTAGGCTAGTTAAATCAATAATCTTAGATCAGACGTTTCTTCAAGGTAATTTTGCTTTATTTGGGGGTCTTTTCTCGTTGTATAATGTATATTAATTTTATAATGGCTGAAGAAAAAAATAGCTTTTTTTCCTTTTAAGTAGAGTGAGCAATGGGCAGTGCAAATTACCTCTTCTTGTCGTTCACAGGGTAAATGTTACAATTTTACCATACCAAATGACAAGGTGAGGCTGTTTTTGAATGGAGAGGTTATCATTAGGACTAAAATTAAAACTTTTTTTAAAGGCTGAAGTCCTAGTGACCTCATAAGCAAATGCTTACCTTCTTGCCCTGGCTCTAATAATATTCTATGGCTCTTCCAAAAACAATCCTGTTGTTGTCATTTTTTTTCACTCTGTACATCCTCCTTTTCCATATGCTCCTTTCACTTCCCTCAATCTTATAAACCATATTCATTTTTTTTTAGTTAGATTACATGATCAAAGTATGTGGGAGTGGCTTGTCGATCACCATCTCAGTGAAATGACCAAATTTATTTGATTAATTCTTCTCATTCATCAGTGGCTCAAGTTCCCATTTGATGATCATGCATGGACATTTTCTTATACGTTTTGAACATTTTTATTCTACATTTCTGCTCATGTGATGCCTGTAATTTTAATAAATATATATTAAAAAATCATAAACAAAGTGTCATTAAATCACTATCAAAATGAACTTGGAGGCAGAAAGCTGGATGAAAAGGAAGTTTCTAACCTCCTTCCAGAAAGTTGACAAAATGTGAGTTGAGCACACCTCCCAAGGGAAATTTCTTCATGAAACATCTTCTCTGGATGCCAGACATAATGAAAAACATCTGAAAATCAGCACATTTTCTTGCTGACTTTATGACCAGAGAGTGCACATCAAGGTCAATGGGCAATACAGTAAATGTTACTACTGACACCTTAAATTTATCAAGAAAACAATTTGCCATATGCTCCTGACATATTTTGTGTTCATTCCAATTTTCAGACACTCATTAAGGATGGAGCTAAGCAGTGTGCATTTTAATAATCAAATCAGGATGTAATCAAAGCATGGATTGGATAGTTGTAGTTCAGAGCAGCTCCAGTTCATGACTATTGCATTTTCTCGACATAATACAGAATGCACCCATTCCCTTTGTATTTCTTAACTAAGTTATAACACTTTTACTTCTGTGGTAAAAGTTATATTGTACCTATATAATCATTAATATACAATAATTGCACTATTTTGCAAAGCTAACTTGGAATTGTCCTGCAAGTTAGCAACTATGGCATTATAATGTAATGGTGGTATAATTAATATTTACAGCCTAATTTTGATAAGGGAATATTTTCAGATTGTTTCTTTAAAAAAATCCTATGATCTCAAGCTATACAATCTAATAAAAAAATTCTCAAATCATCACCTACTACAAAAAAATGAATGTTTGGGGAAGAGCCTTCACTCACTACTTGTAAACATTTCTCTTCACAGAATTAAGCACAGGCCAGGATCCCAAAGTTAGAAATCAAAACATCTTAAGATTTATGCATTTGACAATTTGGCACACATAGTATGTTTTCCCTTCCAAACTCTGTAGTATGAATTTCCTTTTCTAATTAAAAATAAAAGATTCTGTCTGGATGATTTTTTTTCTTTTTGCCTTGTAGCTGGGCTTGAAGATCAAAAATCATAAAAAATGTGCATATCATTGGCAACTAAATCCACATCAAAAATGATTTATACACTGAAATTTCAAGCTTTGCCTGTACCGTACTGTATTTTAATTCTTTAATCATATATTCATATATATTGAATATATAAGGAAAATAATGAAAGTTAAAAACTAGCTAATGGGGTGAAAGTCCAAATGAGCTATATTTTATCTTTTGATCAAAGTTTGGCCTCCATTTACATGCTCAAGACTTAAGTGAAGCAAAGGGACAGTATATCAGATATACCAGGTTCCCAATACAGGGCCAAGTTCAAGCCAGGCAATTAAAGAAGCATATCTAAGAGCATAGCAAGGATCTAGTTATAGTGATAATACTCAGGGGAATAGCTGACTTTCTCATTCCATACTAGAATATTTTCATGTGGAGAATTAAGGTGAAAAAGCTCAGAAGAAACTTGATATACTAAGTGTAGGCCATTTCTCCATGCTAAAATAAACATTACTGAATGTGGGAGTTTCACAGCTGAAAATCAATAATATTTGGCTCTATGGACTGTGGAACAGATCAACACAAGATTATCTCTGACCTATCTTGCCTCTATTTCTTCTGTGGATTGAATCAACAAGTGTTGCTTCAAATATTATTTGATATTATCTCTGTGAGCTCAAAAAGTTTTGGTAAACAAAAATCTCACAGAGATAAGAGGATCACATGATCCCATAAAATCTCACTGAAAGTTCACAGTAGCACCTGGTATTTGTCTGGAACTGCTCATCCTTATGATTGCCAAACAGTGAGGCCAAATTTATGAATCAGTGATAGAGCAATTCTTCTTTTTGGACCAAACCTATATTCTAAGATCCAGAGATCTCTGGATCAATTTCAGTTGGCTACCCTGCTGCAAAGTAGGCCTCTGGTTTCACTCATTTTCATGATATATCTTATCCTTAACTTGTCCTTGTTCTTGCTTCACTAACTCTTAATTACATTACATGATAGGGCCTTAAAAATTTGGCTCCCAAAAGCAAAGTATTCAAATTATATATAATCCATGTGTTTGTTTTCTTGTAAGACACATTAAGAAATTTACACTGATTTCAGCTATAAGCAAAGTACAAAGTACATAAGCAGATAAACTTAATAAAATTTTGTACTTGCATCATAGCTATGATTCACTTATGAATTCTGAACATAAAATCTGCCAACATTTCCTTCGTGAATCTTTTTAGGTTGGGCTTTCCAAGCCTCCCAGCAGGTTTTTCTACAGTAAATTAACATATTATTAAAATGATATATTACTATATTATTTAACCTAGCTCTTTCCTTAAAGCTGAGTCAATTTAACCAATTCTATAGCAATAAAATTGACCTCTACTACTTTTGGCTCTTCTGAAAGTTCAGGTCTCATTAATGAAAGCAAGAGAAGTTCATATTTTTGCAACATACTGGTAGCTCTAAACGTACCTACAGTGAAAATATATCCGGGGGGAAAGATCCTTTTTTTTCCAACTGAGGAATCACTTTGATGTTGATACATTTCCAACAATCATAGGATAGTAAGAAAGTGGCATTCCAGGAGATGTAAGCCTCAAAATGTTGAGTCTGCTTTAGGGGACATGCTGAGGTGCTATTGTTATTCAAAAATAAAATGATTTGCTGAATCGAAGAGGAAAGAGTCGGTGGGGTTCCAGGCACTTCATAGGTAGGATTTGGGAGCTGTAGTTCGCCTACTGTGAACTCTCATGATTTTACTAGTTTAAAAGGCGTGTTCCCCTTACCTCCCCCCTCACTTCAAATAATACTGCACTGATTATTTCTAGCCTTGTTTCTAGTTCATTGTTCAAAATTCCCTTCCATTCTTGAAATTCAAAAAAAAAAAAAAAAAAAAAAACCCAGAAACTGCATTGAAGGTTGCAAAATGAAGTAAACTTTTTCCCCCATCTAGATGATCTTGGCTGCTTAGACCAGGGGTCAGCAACCAGCAGTTCTGGAGGCGCATGTGGCTCTTTTATCCCTCTGCTGTGGCTCCCTATTGTTGGTCGGCTTCCTGTTGCTGATTGATAGGGCTTTTGGTTATGACAGGTAGAGGGAAAAGGATGCCATGCTAGGAGGAGACTATGGTGGAGAAACCGACTTCCAGGTGGCAGAGGAAAAGGGACGCCCTGCTAGGAGGAGACTATGATGGGGGAACCGGACTTCTGGTGGGCTCCAGAATTAAACAAGGGCTTCCAGTTAGGACTTTTGTGGCTCTTTGAGTGTTTAAGGTTGCCAACCCCTGGCCTAGACAAGCTCACATAGTTTTCTTAAGTTGTTTGCCATTGCCTTCTGAGAAGGAGTGAATGGTCTAAAATTGTCCAGCTGGTTTCATGCTTTGAGTAGGAGTAGAATTCACAGTCTCCTGGTTTCAAACCATTGAATCACTACATCAAATTGACTTTCAAATAAATCCCAAGGAGTACAACAAATAGGGCCACATAAAATAAGAAATTATGCCTTAATTAATTCCTACGATCAGTTTTTCAGGACCAACTTTATAACATACTCACCCATCCAATTTGAAGCCTGAGACACTAAACAAAAGAA
Source organism: Masticophis lateralis (assembly GCA_030761175.1). NCBI lineage: Eukaryota > Metazoa > Chordata > Lepidosauria > Squamata > Colubridae > Masticophis > Masticophis lateralis. The sequence continues at coordinate 26,898,601 of JAUDYJ010000005.1, forward strand.
GATTCAATGCAGAAATTGGGTCCAATCTTCTATGTTAAAGAAAGTGAATCATGTCCTTAGACTAACCTTAGAAAGTGAGGAAAAGAATTTTACGTTAATCTTTGGTAAAAGCAGAATATTGATTAATTGAAAAAACAAGTTCTGCTTTTTCTGATAAAGCCAAGTTTTGAAGTCATTGCAAGGTGTGTTTTAGAATTTGTATCTGACAGACTGATTTGAAATTACAAGCTTGCTTTCCACTTGACAGTTGCTGTCATTTAACAAAAAGGATGCCTGTCTGAAGTTTCTCCATTGGATCTTTAAAAGGCACCATTAGCATTTATATAATTTAAAAGGCTGCAAGTAGATCAAGATGTCCTGTTTCAGAAGCAACATCTGTTTTAAATAATTGATTTGTTTTGCCATTTTCAAAAGGGGCTGGGAAGGATTGAAGCATCTCAACTTAAGCACTCTTAAGCAGAAACCTGGTTATAATGCAGAACTATGGTGCTGTTATCTTACTTAGAATTTATGAACTTTTAAACCTACCATTTCTCCCGTTCCCCAGAGTTTAGATCTTCAATCAGGGGTGGGTTCTACTTACCTTTACTACCAGTTCGCAATGGGGCCGCATACGTGCTTTTCTGCACATGCGCAGAAGCATTTTGGTGACATCGGGGTCGGTGAGCGGGGCCTCCCGCCGATTTTACTACCAGTTCTATAGAACCGGTGCGAACCGAGGACAACCCTCCACTACCTTCAATTGATCAGACTAGAAGTTTCCTTTATTAATGAATAGGTTAACCTGGTATAAAGATATGATAGTTAGAGTTTTCAACTAATGATTGGAATCAAAAGGTTGCAAAGGCCACATTTTGTATTCAGGCACAGCTTTTAATGATATTGTTTCCCTTACTTAAGAACTGCTGGGCAGTCATATTTTTATCTGTTTCTTTGTCTTAGGCTATTATTAAACCTAGCTGCAGTCCTGTCCTAGGACCTATCTAGGAATCAGTGTATACAAAGTAATAGACTTTCATATATTTGGCTTACAAAAATCTTGATAGCCAGCAAGCAATAGCAAGGATATTTATCAACTCTTTCTATTTAAGAGTTAACCAATATTTTGTAGGCAAGGTCTAATATCTCGGTCTAATATCTCTATAAAGACCCACCATCTGTTGGGATTTTTTTTAAAAAGGACCACAAACATAATTACCATTCATCCAGTCATTGGTTTTGAGATGTTTCTTAGAGTGGTCTATTATGAGTAGCTTGGCAGTCATTAGAAAATCACAATGTTCTATTGAAACAACTAATAACAGATTAACAGAGTTGGAAGGGACCTTATAGGTCATCTAGTCCAACCCCCCACTCAAGTAGAAGACCCTATACCATTCCCGACAAATGACAGTCCAATCTTCAATTGAAAGTCTCAAGTGATGAAGCTCCCACAACTTCCAAAGGCAAGCTGTTCCACTAGTTGATTGTTCTCACCGTCAGAAAGTTCCTCCTCACTTCTAGACTGAATCTCTCCTTATTTAGTTTCCATCCATTATTCCTTGTCTGACCTTCAGGTGCTTTGGAAAATAGCTTGATCCCCCCTCTCTGTGGCAGCCCCTCAAATATTGGAACACTGCTATCAAGTCTCCCCTGGTCCTTCTCTTCACTAGACTATCCCTGCCCAGTTCATGTAACCGTTCTTGATATGTTTTAGTCTCCAATAATAGTCCATACTACAAAAAGCCACTCCAGAGCACCATACAGATATAAGGTTACCTTAAAATGATTACTGAAATGGTACTCAGGGGGATAGTAAATTTTACCTTTGTTGTTACCTGTTTGGATTTCTTTTTTATTGCTGTTCATTTATGTTGCTTTTTCTATGCCACTCCTGGAAAATATATCTAAGTGGATTACAAATCCTGTCATGATATTACATTACTAACCAATACATTTTATAACAAGTTCTATAATAAATACTACAAATCCTTGAAGCACTGTGTCTATTACTTTCCCAAGATGCCATGTTGATTATTCTCCTACCCCACCTCTGGCCCCATGTTGTCCCAGGGTAAGATCAAGCTTTCACACATTTGAGAAAAATTGAAAGGAAAGGGACTTTTTTTTTTATCTCAGCAAGAAAGTTACTACTTAACTGTAGAATCTCAACAGAGAATGCTTCTTCCTTTTGCCTCTTTCTAGGTGACTTTTAGTATGAATTCTCTGCCTCCATGGCTTGGTCAGGCAGATTCCATTACAAGTAAGCCATTCTAAAGGTATCTAGATCCCAAGCCATTGACAACTTTAAAAAGCCAACAAACAAAACAGCAAAAGTTCCTGTAGTACTGTTATAATATGAAAATATATTCTTCTAGTTAATATTGGAAGAGCTGCATTCTGTACCAGTTTCTATTGCCATGCAGTCTTCAAATGTAACCCTGAATAAAGTAAATTTCAGTAGTCCAAACACATAAAGAACAAGGAAGATGATCTTGCTAGACATTATACAAGAACCATTATTTAGACAAAAGAGGTAAAATATTTTATAAGTCCTTAAAAAGGTCATATTTGGAAGCACTTCATGTAAGCACCTCCTTGATGCACTGAATTATAAAGAAAGGTTGGAGAGACAGCACAGACTTCTTCTTGTTGTTGTGCCATGTCCATCATCAGATGTTGGCGATCATGTTGGCAATCCTATTTTTGTCAACAGCCGTATGAAAAAGTGCTGCTGAGTTTTGTCCAAACCAGTCCCTTAGGTTGTGAAGCCATGATGTTCTTCTTCTGCCTAGGCCTCGTTTACCTTCAATTTTTCTCTGGAGGATTAAGTGAAGGATGTGGTATTTTTCTGGATGTCGCATCATGTCCAAAATACTCTAACTTCTGCTTTTTAATGGCTTTGATTATTTCCCTTTGCTTTCCCATGCAGCTTATCACCACCTTGTTTGTGATTTTGAGCACAAACTTGCAAGACTGATATTGTAGCCATTCTCAGTAAAGGTAGTTATAGTGTTCTTGTAAAGTTGATTTCCTGGTGTGGAAACCATATTGGGGCTAACAAAACATAAGCCAATTGCATGAATGAATGAATGAATGAATGAATGAATGAATGAATGAATGAATGAATGAGACACTCCAGAAAAGGCCACAACCACTCTCGCTTATCAAGTCTTACCATAGCATATCCAATATGGTCTCCATCTCATGCCCAGAACTTAATGTTGACTGGAAAGAATTTAGATAATACATTTCTTCCCCGCCTTTTGTAGTGTTTCCCTACTACCTTCTCAGTCACCCTCCAGAACATTTTCTGATCTTCCTGATTTTCAAAGAAATACTGTCTGTTGTTACATTGGATAACTTACTGTAAATCAGTTTGTTTTTAATGCAGTACATGATGCAGTAGCTGGTTTTATCTCTGTTCCAATGTGGCTTCTAACGAACACTGAGATAAGTTATATTTATTTATTTTCAAACTCACATTCATCTTGAAAATCTTAGTCTAAATGTCAGATGTGATTGTGTGATTTTTGTAAAATTGCTCCTATAATTATTTTGGAAGTCTCCATTTCTTTATAAGATTTTAATTCTACTTTAAAGCCAGTTTTTGGCTTCAGATAATCTTTTATGACAGTACCACTTCTTTTGAAAGGGCTTCTGTGCAAATATATATGTAAATTTTGGGTAGCAAGCCACTCCAATGTATCTCCCATTGAAAATAAAGGTATCGTGAGACCAGTTTGAGATTACATTGTAGGAAGAAACTGTTGCTTTTATTTGAAAATGCCAAGAGTAAGAGTATCTTCAAATGATGATCCTGCTACATCACAATAACCTGGAATGAGAAAAAAAGGATAAGAAAAAGAAGGAAAGATAAAGATTAAAAGCGGCAAAGAATTCTAGCCAGTTGTTTTAATCTCTCTTTTGTCAATTTTTATTCTCAGTATGTGCTATTCCATGGCTTGTTCAGATGATTTAATTTAGATTTTTGCAACAGATAAGCTGAATTTACATAACATGCTAAATTAGAATGTGGTTCATGCAGCATACATTTAGGTTTAATGTGTCACATGAACATAATCTCAATTATCTTTCCTAGGATTGGTCTTTGACTTTTGCTAATGCTGCTACTAAGAGATAAATCATCTACTTATAGTATGTATCTGTATATTTATCACTTTTTGTGAACAAAGGTAAAATTGTATACTCAAATAAATCAAATAGTCAAATGTTTCAGTCAGATAATGACTGAATATAAGATATACTATACTCAACAGGTTTTGTATCTAAATAGGACTACAAATTTCATTACATAAGCAATGTCAGAGGACTTGAAGTATTCTTGAAAATGAGAACAAAACAAGAGTATGATTGACCCATAAATCCCCACTTGTATGAAAAAAATATATTAATCTGTCAAGATCAGATTTTGTGTTGTTCCAAAGTGAATATTGCTATTCCGCTAATCCATAAAAATGGCTCAGATTATTCTTATGTTTAGTTATAGTTGCTATAAATTAATTTTTCATCTGCACTAAGAATTGCGAATGGCTGAATGTGAAAACTCTCATTCTTTTGGTTTGACACTCTCCCTCCCCCAAAATCCTAGGAGCTGATGTTGGAGGGAAAATAGTTAAGAAAAAGAAACAGATAGGTCTGAATGAATAAACATGTTTAAAATGTAAAAGCATAATAAGATAAAGAAAACATCCAGAATTCTTTCCAGTTACTTTACAACCAGCGGCCACGGGAAGCATCTGTATTTTCTTCTGTATAAAAAAAAAAGCAATATGTTGCATTTATGTGTGTGGCTTTATTTATTTATTTATTTATTTATTTATTTATTATTTAAATTTTTATATCGCCCTTCTTCTGAGGGCGGTGCACAGCCACAATAAAACCACATATATCACAAAATTTAAAACAATTTAAAACATATTAAATAATTTGGCCCAATATTAAAAAACACAAAAATTTAAAACACCTATTAAAATTTGTTATTTGGCCAGGCCAGCCTATTGAAACAGTAAGGTCTTAAGGGCACGGCGAAAGGTGCGTAGGTTGGGGATCATACATATCTCCGAGGGCAGTTCATTTCAAAGGGCGGGTGCCCCCACAGAAAAGGCTCTCCCCCTGGGGTGGCTAGTTGACGTTGTTTGACTGGCAGCACCTTGAGGAGTCCCTCTGTTGGAGCGTATTGGTTGGTGGGAGGCCATCGATGGCAGAAGGCGATCTCATAAGTATCCAGGTCCTAAGCCATGGAGCGCTTTAAAGATGGTAACCAACACCTTGAATTGCACCCGGAAGACCACTGGGAGCCAGTGCAGCTCACGCAGGAGAGGTGTTACATGGGTGCACCGAGTCGCTCCCATAATCACCCATGCGGCCGCATTCTGGACCAGTTGGAGCCTCCGAGTGCTCTTCAAGAGGAGTCCCATTACAGTAGTCCAGACAGGAAATGACAAAGGCATGGGTGACCGTGCACAAGGCATCCTGGTCCAGAAAGGGACACAACTGGTAAATCAGGTGAACCTGATAAAAGCTCTCCTGGCCACATCCGTCAGGTGATCTTCTAAAGACAGCCATGCATCCAGGAGGACACCCAAGTTGCGAACCCTCTCTGAGGGGGCCAAGATCTCACCCCCAATAGTCAGTGATGGAACAAGCTGGCTATACAGGGACGCTGGAAACCACAGTCACTCAGTCTTGGAAGGGTTGAGTCTGAGCTTGTTTCTTCCCATCCAGATCCGCATGGCCTCCAGGTATTGAGACATCATGTCAAGGGCATCATTGGGGTTGTCTGGGGTGGCGATGTACAGCTGAGTATCATCAGCATACTGATGGAACTTCACCCCAAAACCACAGATGATCTTGCCCAGCGGCTTCACATAAATGTTGAACAGGAGGGGCAAGAGGACCAACTCTTGTGGCACCCCACAAACAAGGCGCCTCGAGGTCGACCTCTGTCCCCCTGCCAATACAGACTGCATACGGCCAGAGAGGAAAGAGGAGAACCACTGCAACATGGTGCCTCCCATTCCTAACCCCTCCAACCAGCACAGCATGATACCATGGTCAATGGTATCAAAATCTGCTGAGAGATCTAATACGACCAGGACCGAGGAACAACCCATGTCCCGAGCCCTCCAGAGATCATCAACCAATGCCATTTCCATGCTGTATCCCAGCCTGAAGCCCGACTGGTATGGATCTAGATAGACAGCTTCATTCAGGTACTGGGGAAGTTGTCGCGCCACCACATTCTCAACAATCTTCTTCACCACAAAGCGGAGGTTGGAGACTGGGTGATAGTTCGCTAATACAGGCGGGTCCAGGGAAGGTTTCTTGAGGAGGAGCCTCACCCCTCCAGGGTGGAGGGGAAGAAACCCTCACTCAAGGAAGTGTTAATAATCATCTGGAGCCGGCCTCGTGTAACCGCCTGGGAGGCCAGCACCAACCAGGAGGGACATGGGCCCAATAAGCATGTGGCAGTGCTAAGCCTACCCAGAATCCTGTCCACGTCCTTGGGAGTCACATGGTCAAACTCCTCCCAGATAACACTTTCAGGACCCACCTCCGTCATCCCATCTGAGCCTACCCAATTGGAGTCCAAGCCTTCCCGAATCTGAGTGATTTTGTCATGCAGGTATTGCACAAAATCCTCAGCCCTACCCTGCAAGGGGTCTTCCTGCACTCCCACATGAAGTAGTGAGCGGGTCACCCTAAACAAGGCGGCTGGCCAGTTCTCTGCAGACGCAATAAGAGTGGAAAAATAATTAGATGTTGCCGTTATTGTGACTAGGTAGATTTTAATGTGAGACCTCACCAGTGTTCGGTCAGAGTCAGAGCGGCTGGCCCTCCAATCACTCTCCAGGCGTCTTTTCTGGCGCTTCATCTTCCTCAGCTCCTCAGAGAACCAGGGAGCCAACTGAGATCAGCACCAGGTCAGAGGCTGCACAGGCACAACGTGGTCCAAAGCTCCAGTGGCCGCCTTATCCCAGGCAGCCACCAGTTCTTCAGTCAAGTCATGAGCCAGAGCCTCCCGGAATGGCCCAAGCTCCATCAGGAACCTATCCGGTTCCATCAGGCACCTGGGACGGAACTACCTAGTCGGTTCCATCTCCCTGTGGTGGAGGGAAGTGGCTTGAAAGTCTAGTCAAAGGAGTGAATGATCTGACCATGACAAGGGCTTGATGACTAGATCTCCTATTTCTAGATCATTCAACCACTGTCCATAGACAGAAATCAGGTCCAGAGTGTGTCCCCCCATGTGAAGGGCCTTGAATTAACTGTGTCAGGTCCATGGCCATCATGGAAGCCATGAATTCCCGGGCTGCTCTGACATTTCACCAACAGATGGCAGGTTGAAATCCTCCATGACCATAAGTCTAGGGGTATCCACTGCCACCCTGGCTATTACATTGAGTAGCTCAGGCAGGGCCACTGCTATGTAGCAGGGAGCCAGGTATGCAGTCAGCAGGCACATCTGTACCCCATGACCCCACTTAACAAGGAGGGACTCACAACCGGTTATCTGAGGAACAGTAGCCTCCCTCAGACAAAGACTTTCCTTTATTTTTCCAAAGACTATTACAATATATATATATATATATATATATATATATATATATATATATATATATATATATATATATATATATATATACACATATATATATATATATATATACATATATATATATATATATATACATATATATATATATATATATATATATATATATATATATATATATATATTGTTTGTGTGAGAGAGGGGCTAATGAAAAAAATGTATTATTGAATGGGAAAATATATTTGTATATACAGTATTAGATGATTAAATGAATCCATGGGGGACAACGGGTAGGGCTGTAGTCTGTCAATCTGGACAGGTAACCAAGAGGGATCAGGACTTCAAACAGAGAGTCAGTAGCCTTCTGAACTACTTGCCCATCTGACTTCCATGTATAGATATATTTTCCAGAATTTTTTTCTCAATAGACCTACCTTTTGCCTGTTACCAAATTTGATCTTTCTTTTGCTGGCTTATTTCTGCACATCAAATCTGGTCCCCCTATGTCCACTTTATTTTTCACATTGGATTGGAATAAAACAAAATTGCTGTGGACGAATAAGACAAAGGCTTATCTAGTGAAACATTTTATTTTCCACAGTTTTTAATCAATTTCCTAAGAGAATCTCACAAGCAGGACATGAGCATAATAAAACCTTCCTATGCATCCCTTTAATTTGGTTTAGCATGTAAATCACAACAAATCAGACATTTCTTGGATGTTCTTAAGCAGACATGACTACTATCTGAATTATGTTATATTGAAATAAGGCAACTTCAACTAATCTTTAAAGAGCCTGGATAGCTCAACAGACTAAATAGCTTGTTATTAACATTCATCTGTCTGCAATTATTGCAAGTTCGAGGCTCAAGGTTGACTCAGCCTTCCATCTTTTCTAAGTAGGTAAATTGAGGACCCAGTTTGTGGGGGCAATAAGCTGACTTTGTATAAAATATACAAAAGTATGAAGGCTATTGCTTAACTCATTGTAAGCCGCCTTGAGTCTCCGGAGAAGGGTGGCATATAAATCTAATTTTTTTAAAAAAATTAAACAACTAGGAAACATTTTCTGATCTCCTCAAAGTTCTCTCAGGAGGAAAAGAAAGAGCTTTATAGAAGCTTAGGAGAGACATAGAACATATTAGTTCCATTAGATCTGGTGGGGGAAGTAGAATCAAAGATAGGCAAATCACGAGTAGACTGACCATATGCTATCTACAACTTTACAGTCACCTTGATTGGCAACCAGAAGTCCAGTGGGAGCCAATAAAGCTCACACAGCAATGATGTTATATTATATAAGCAAAATATGGAATACCAAGAACCACCCAATTCTGCTGATTCTGAACCATCTGCAGCTTTTAAATGCTCTTCAGGGATAGTGCCATGTGGAGTTATATTAAAGCAATATAACAGTGACCAAGACATGAGTCACCATGAGTAATTCTCTTCCACAATTCAGTAGTGGGTGCAATTGGTGCCAAAGACTTACTGGTACAAAGATCTTCTTAGCCATGATTGTTACCTGCTCTTTGAGCAAAGCAAGAATCCAAGAAGACCCCCAAGTTGAACACCAAGTCTGCCTGGAGAAGTGTCATCCACTTGAAATTTAAGGCAGAAACTATCCAGTTCTGAGTATCTCAAAACTGGAGCCTGAGTGGCGTAGGAGGCTAATGCCTCCTACTAAGGCAGCATTTAACATCCAGCTGCCTGCAATTACTGCGAGTTCAATTCTCACCAGGCCCAAGGTCGACTCAGTCTTCCATCCTTTCTAAGGTGGGTAAATTGAGGACCCAGTTTGTGGGGGCAATAAGCTGACTTTGTATAAATATACAAAAGTATGAAGGCTATTGCTTAATGCATTGTAAGCCTCCCTGAGTCTCCAGAGAAGGGTGGCATATAAATCAATTTTTTTTAAAAAAAAGCACACCCAATCTTACCAGAGTTAAATTGAAAGTGTATATAGTATAATTATATACTATAGACACAACACATATATTATATATTACTATTTATAATTTACTATATATAATATTACTATGTAATATAACTTATAATAATTTGTTTTGTAATATAATATTTACTATATCATCAAACAAATTGCTAACATTAGATTTCTGGATATACATTAAAGTAATGGCAAATCAACCATCTGTGAATTTTTTTACGAAGTATTCCTAAATTAGTCTATATTAGTTACGGTATACTATTTTGGAACATAGCATTAGAAAAATGACCATGGTAGCCTAAGACATCTTTTCTAAGCAGCTTAAAACATGTCTTTTAATATATTTCAAAAATGTGCAATGAAGCCTGAATTCTGAATTCTTTATTATTTCCAGTATTTACTGTCTGGGGTAAAACAAATTGAAATTTGTTAAGAAATTGGTTCTTAAGAAATTGGTTAAGAAATTGAAACATTCTCTGAACTGAGGCAGATTCAATTATAATTGTTTTTGTGGCAGAAAAACATTCAACAAATGTATTTGTAAGTTTCTTTGCATGGGTAGATTTCAAAGGAACTGCTGAAAGTAGAGGTAAACCACATGATGATAAAAATTAACAGATGACTGAATGTTGGTAAACAGAATGCATCTTCTGGAAACAGTCAAAGGGAATATTCACCCAATTACCAGTGAATGGCAATTCCACCAATTTAACAGAATAACAGAGTTGGAAGGAACCCTAACCCTAACCTCCTGCTCAAGTAAATTAGCCCTATGCCATTTCAGTCAAATGATTGTTCAATCTCTTCTTAAAAACCTCCAGTGTTTGAAACCTACAACTTCTCAAGGCAAGTCTTTCCACTAATTAATTGTTCTAACTGTCAGGAAATTTCTCCTTAGTTTTAGGTTGGTTCTGTCCTTGATTACCCTGTTTCCCCAAAAATAAGACATACCCTGATAATAAGCCAATTGGGTTTTTGAGTGGATGACAATAAGGCCAAGCACTTATTTCAGGGTTCAAAAAATACAAGACAGGGTCTTGTTTTCGGAGAAACACAGCGGTTTCCAATTTGAGAGAAATGGTGCTCTCATTTGTGGCAAAGTCTTTTGCATCATCCTATTTGGGCAATTGCTGGCCTCAGTAAACAGACAACTTTTGGAAAAGCAAGGAAGTTTTCACCATGAACAGCTATAAACAGCATGGAATTAGATATTCTTTGACAAAATTAATGTGGATGTAAGAATCTGGAGTTCACAGATGATATAGCATCGCAGTGGAAACAAATATATGTTGACTGGCATGACCACTAATTTGGAAATAGAAGCCAATGAAAATGGAATAAGGATCTGTTCTTACAAGGTGGTAACATTCAAGGAAATATACTAGTTGTCAGATGTCACTGTACTGAGAATGTGCACTAACTCATCCCTATAGGAAGCATAATATCTAATGATAGAGGCACTAAGGCAGGAATTAAAAGAACATAGTTACCACAAATGCACCCAATTGTTTTTTATCAGCTATCAAAACTGACTGCAATATAACTCTGATCCTACCATACTATTATTCTACCAATATCAATAAATGGCAGTGAAGTTTGAAAGATCATAACAACAATGGAAGAAAAAAACCCTCAAGATATTCCACCAGCATTTCTTATAAAAGATCTCTGGCATCAGTTACCATCTTCATATTACTAATAAGATCCTACAAGGGAGTAGCTTGCAAAAGTTCCAGGAAAATGGGATAAAATGCAGGATACACTATATTGGTCTTATCCTATATCTGCCAAGATACTATCCCAAGGCAGCTATGCATTGAATATCACTTGGAGGAAGAAAAAAGAGGCAGATCGTTCATACCTTCTGCAAAATGTTTAAAGAAGTAATAGTTAAAATTGGAAATTGCTCTAAGAGGCATTGTGGGTATTGATTTTGATGGTTTTGAAATAGGATAGGACAAATATATGGATTGTGCTCTTACTGGGAAGGTGGCTGGTGGATTGATTGATGATGTGCCATTAAGTCGTTTTCAACTTTTAGGAACCACATAAGTAGATTTCGCTATGACAATCTATTCTTCTTATCTGTTCTTTCAAGTCTTCCAATGATGCACCCATAGCCATGTAACTGAGTCCATCCACCTTGCTGCTGTTTATCCTCTTCTTTCTACTTCCATCTTTTCCAGCTGATGGCTGGTTAATACCTGCCAAATTACCGCAGTTCATATTGCTGCTTCAAAAGAGCAACAGTAAAATAGGTCTCCTTTTTTAGAGCTAGTACGATTCCTGCTCCAGTACATAGAGTTCGTGGATATTCTTGGTCCATCATTACCCTTTCTGAGCTAATGGGACTCTTCTTCAGTGGGATACACCTGACTCACTAAAGCTGAATATTTCATGAATACTTTGCAATTGCAACCAGTAATGAAGGTGTTAGTTGTCGCCTTCAAAGCCCTACATGACTTGGGATAGGGTTATCTGAAGGATCGTCCTTCCTGGTCTCATTTAGCCATCCCACCAGAACAGGAATGTTGAGAGTCCCTTCTTCTAAGGAGGTATATCTGGGAGAACCCAGAAGAAGGGCCTTCTGCATGGTGATTCCCTCCCTTTGGAACATGATTCCTGTGGAGATTAGATTGGCCCCAGGGATGAAATCCACTTACCTTCGCTACCGGTTCGCAAATAGGAGTGTGCACATGCATGCATGCACTTCGCTCATGCACAAACCCCCTGCACATGTGCAGAGCATCAAAAATGGGACGTGATGACACCCAGGCGGGTGGGCAGAGCCTTTCGCTGGTGGCACTATCGGTTCACCCGAGCCAGATAGAACCGGCTGCATTTCCCCACTGATTGGCCCCCATACTGGCATTCTTTCCCAAGGCCCTAAAGATCTGGTTTTGCCAATGGGCCTGGGTAACACAGAGTAGGATGGAACCCATCAAATGGGTTGTTTGTTTCATTGGCTTGTTTGATTCAAGAGGATGACGGAGTTTTGTTTTTTATTGTTTGTATATTTGGTGTTTATTTTTGTAGGCTGCCCAGAGTCACTAAGAGTGAGTGGGTGGCCATACAATTTTTTTAAAAAATAAATAAATTTGTGGAACCAAACAGTATTAGAGCAGAACAGGACAAAATCAGAACAATGAGTGTCCTGGCTCGGGCCTACATTTAGATCAGTAGGGCTGTTTGTAGTTATAAAACAAGACTTGCAGAATGAAAAGCAAAGAAAGATCAATAACCCTATTGAGAAAATGTTCACCTTCTTATGATTAAACTTAGGTTGGCATTGTAATTCTTTGTTAAAAACCTGTAACTCATGCCTAGCAATTTTCTTGTGTGCACACAATTTTCTTGTGTGACACAGCAAATATGAACTGAGAAGTCTACTGTGCACACAAGTTGGAATACTGAACGGGATTAATACTTCTTATTTTTTCTTCCCATTTCAAAGGAAAATAAATAACGGACCTGGTCAATCAGAATGTGACATAGAGCTGTTTTTTCTTTCACAATATTAATTGTGTGTGGATGATTTCTCACATTGTGCAGCTGTGTTATATTCTTTTATGAACTACTCAATCCAGAGGAAATCAGAAACAAGCACTATAATAGCCAAATATAAATCCCATAAACAATAATATTCAAAATTCTTACAAGATCTATAGATTCTTAATGTATGTGAACAAATGCTTAGCTTATACACATTTTTGGAAGAAGAATGATTCATTTGTCTGCTTAATTATTTCTCAACTGTAAAGTTTAAAATGAAATTAATAAAATTAAAATAAAATTAATGAAAGCAGTGATCTAAAAATCGCATTTTTACTATAGGAAAATTATTTATGATTTTTGTATGGAAAAATGGAAAAGACATATATACAGACAAAAAGCTTTAAAAGGAATTACTATATTGCTAAATGTTTTTCCCCAGTCTGTTTCCTGTTTTTTTTTTTAATTCTAATAAGATAGCAGCATCATAAGATCCACACAAAAAATTCCAAATGACCAATATTCCAAAATGATTTTTAGATTAGATCAGGGCTGTCATATTCTCGGCCCGCGGGTCAGATGTGTCACGTGCTGGCCACACCCACGCCCAGTTTAACGAAGGGCAAAAAAGCCCCGATAAATCACGTGATGACGCCATAACAATGTGAGTTTAACATCCTGGATTAGATGATATATTAAGTAAAATAGCAAGAAGGGAACTATGTGATTTGGGAGAAAGATATTAAATATAGGTCATTGTATAATTTCAGAATTATACATATGGAATTCTAGCATTAAAACCAAAAATATTGCTTTATGACTTATAAGGTGGAATTTTCTGCGATAGATTACTGTCAATTTTATATAAAGAAAAATTTGCTGCTCTCCTTGAGTTTTTCTTCCCAGACACATTTATGGCCAGGGAAGAAAAGGTGTTGAATTTCTTTCTAATTTCCTAAATTTAGGGCTATTCCTAAATAAGGATCCAACTTTTAGAATAGATAACTAATATTGATTTTTAACAGCAGCATCTCCCAGGAGTTTAAAGCAAGTTTCTCCAGCCCTTCTTAGAGTTACCAAGGCCTTCTTGCAACAAAACAGATGCTCCACATTGAGCTACATCTTCCTTTTGTAATCTTCTGGCCTAATCAAGAATCAGCTTAAGTGAAACAGTTTCTCATTATTTCATTTTTTCATAAAATGTGTGTTCCACCAAGTGTGGAATATTCACCTGGTTTATGGGGTTCAGTAAATTTGCCCATTTGTTTATCCATTCATTAATTCATTTGTTTATTAGATGCAGATTGTAACTGACTTAATCATCATTCCATGAGGTTGCAGGACTGTAATGGGCAATTCTTAGCCTCTTGCCAAAATTATCATCATGTAGACAAGCACAGAAGTTTTATTCATATAACATCAATTAGCAGTAATTTGATACAGGTTATTCTCATTTAGTGACCACATTTGGGACTGGCAAATTGGACATTAAGTAAAGTTGTCTCTAAGTGAAACCACAACTGTGCTTACGATCTTACTTCAGCTTTCATTTCTTTTACAGACTCACAAAGGTTATAAATGCAAGGATTGGTTGTAAGGTTACTTTTTCATCACCATTATTTTACATTTTCTCTTCAACAAGTGAAGTTCTTTATTCTACTGAATTTCAAGTTTGTTTTATAAAGTTATTTACTGAAGCAAATATTCCTTAAAGAGTATGAAAATACTTTTCAATGAAACAAGGCATCTTTTCTATGAACCAAGTCCATCTAGAGAGAAGAATTGTAAAGGGTGTTGAAACTGACAAAAATGATAACCATACGAGGTACATATTAGAGCCCCCAGCTGTGTTAGGTACACATAATAGGCGTGGAAACAAGATGCCAGTTTAGAAAAGAAAACTGCATGTTACTTCGATAAAGCATTCCAATTTTGACACTTCCTGCTCCCATTCATAAAAATACGTATGGTATGGCTTTCAGAAAATCATTGCACCTCATTTGAATAAAATATGTTTCCTTGGACAATAGGACTGAGCAAACTGAAAGTCTTTGGTATTTCATAAGATAAATGACTTTGTGGGAGAAAATTGCCTCAGTGGTCAAGGAAATCCTATGCCAAACAGTTCAGTCTGCTCTAATCCTCTGTTTAATGGGATGAAGGGAAAATGAGTAATTGTCATTTCCTGCATGTCATGAGGAAACTGGTGTGGCCGGAAGACAGTCCAATTTTGCTGTCAGTTTTATGACAGGACGTCTTAGTGGTTTTTCAGAAACTGAAAAGTTGAGAATATAGGTAAATTTCCAGTTTGTAGCATTTAAGAAAGGAAGCACAGGCATTCACTGATTAAAAGGGAAAAAAGTCTTTCAGTAATTTACAAATTAGTATGTTTATGTATACACTTGCTTTAAAGAAGATAAAATATTAATGGAAAATAGAATAATGTCTAAAACACAGTTTTAATTGTTTATCATCCAGATTTTATATGCAACGTACATAACGTAACATAGCATAACATAGCGTAACATAACATCTGAACATAGTATAGTATACCACAGCACAGCATAGCAACAAATATAACATAACAACATAACATAACATAACACTCCCATGGGTGGGATGTCCTGGCAGGTTTTCTTCTCTTGAGTATTCCCTTCACTTCATTTGCATGCTTCAGGGATAATCAGGATTCATAATTGTCACTGTCTCCATTAGAAAAATTTTGCTAAGGAGAAAAAAGAGTGGTTTTTGAGAAGTAGACTCCCCAGTATATGTATGTGAGTCATACTCTGATACTTCTGAGGCAATTCCCATGTTTGTGAACAAGAAATGTCACTATAAAGACAGAGATAATTACTATATTAAAGAGCCTATTGCAAGGTGTGTGCAGAATGGCATAATGAGTCCCCTAGGAATCCTGTTTGATGTCAAATAAAGCCCCCTCATGGCAGGGGTGAAATCTAAAATTTGTTACTACCAATTCTGTGGGCATGGCTTGGTGGTGGTGGGCTTTAGCTAAGAGGTTGTAAAAAAAAATGCTTTCAAAAGGCTCTGACGATCCAAGTTGAGTTGCCTGATCGGCAGAGACTTTTTTTTTCTTTTAAAAGCCTTTGATATCCCAGCTGAGCCGTGCAATAATCAGAGGCTTTTTAAAAAAATTTTAAAAGCATTTTTTCAGCCAAGAGGTTGTAGAAAAAATCCTTTTAAAAGTTTTTAAAAAGCCTCTGATGATTGTGTGGCTCAGCTGGGCATGGGGGGGGGGCAGGGATTTTTGCTACCAGTTCTCCGAACCACCCACCTCCATCACTACCTTCATCACTACCAGATTGGGCAATCCGATCCGAACCAGGAGCATTTCACCCCTGCCTCATGGGCAGTACCATGTGACTAGCACTGTGTTGACACTGTTGAAATGAATGAAATAAATAAGAACCTTGGTGGCGCAGCAGACTAAAGTGCTGTTAAGTAGTACCAGCTGCCTGCAATTACTGCAAGTTCAAATCTCACCAGGCTCAAGGTTGACTCAGCCTTCCATCCTTTTGAGGTAGGTAAAATGAGGACTTTGTATAAAAAAGAACACCGCTTAGAGGGAGCCGAAAGCCCTACTAAGCAGGTATATACAAAAGTATGAAGGCTATTGCTTAACGCATTGTAAGCCTCCCTGAGTCTCCGGAGAAAGGGCGGCATATAAATCGAACCAATAAATAAACAATAAATAAATGAACATTTAATAACATTTAACATTTAATTGGATCCTTGTTCTTGGTCAGCTCAGTGGAACTGGTTTTCAAACTCTATATTAGCCACACACAATATTTTTTTCTGGCTGGGGAATATATATATATTACCACCCTTTAAATGGCATGCCAAGGATCAGATTCCAATAAGTGGGTGAACAGGGCAGAATCTACATTATTTTAATTTTAGTTTAATAAAATTAATTACTATGGTGTAGTGTAATGAAGCAACTTCATTAGCTCCAAAGGTTGGTAGTACAGCATGAATTTCTGGAACCACAGACTGTGCAATTCTGCTGTCACTGGGAATGGATTCAAATCGTGGAAGAATCACCTCTTCCCACACAAAATGGACGGAGGTCTTTAACTATGCACTCTTATTAGGGAACTGCATTATGCAATCATGAGGGAGAGAACCTGTGACTCACTGGTTGTGGATTGCCCTTTTTTTATTGGTCCCTTTGAAAATGTGACTCCAGGCACCCAATTGGACAAGTCCCTGAAGTTTTCTTAACAAGATTTTTCAGAAGTAGTTTGCTATTGTCTGCTTTCTAGGACTGAGAGAAAGTGACTGTCCCAAGGTCACCAGGCTGTTTATTTATTTATTTATTTATTTATTTTATTAAATTTTTATACCGCCCTTCTCCCAAGGGACTCAGGGCAGTGTACAGTCATAATAAAAACAACATATACATAAACCACAAAATTTAAAAACAATTTAAAACATATTAAATAATTTGGCCCTATTTTTGTTTTTTTAAAAAACTACAAAACTAAAATACCCAATTAAAATTCATTATTTCGTCAGCCCAGCCTGTTGGAATAGTAAAGTCTTAAGGGCACAGCGAAAGGTCCATAGGTCGGGGATCCTATGTTATCCTGATGCCTTAATCATTGTATAAACTTGGTATAAAATTGGTAGCAAAGGTGTAATATTTTCAATGCCCAGTCAAAATCTATTTACCCAACAATTTGTCTGTCTGTTATATTATTATTGTGATGTTCAGTAATAATAGTGAAGACTTTACCATTTTATTCCACAATCAATTAGTCAGTTTAATTTGTTTATTTTGTGTGACTAATTATGTGACATCTGTATGATCTAATATCTATAAGTAAAAACTGCTACATAACAAGAATCAATAAATAGTTTACTTGATTTTTTACTAAATAATGTACAATAGAACAATGATAAGTTAGGGACTTTTCTAATGAGAATTAAGAACTGTTGTCCAGATGTCATCCTCCCTCCCTCCCTCTCTCTCTCTCTCTCTCCCCTCCCTCCTTCCCTCCCTTCCTCCCTCTCTCTGATGTGTGATTACCATATATGCCTTCTTTGCTCAAGCTGTATTTCATTAATGTTTGCTATCTTTAAAACAAAGTTAGAAGCAAACAAAGCAGAAAGCCATATAATTCTAGAAATTAGTACAGTATTACTTGGAAGAAATGATATGACCTTTTACATCCTATTAATTAAAATATGACAGACTTGAAGTTACCATACAGAGTACAGTACATTTGTCAACTGATCGTAATATTTGTTTCCCAATTTTTTTTTATTCCTTTATTTTTATTACTGGGTGCCCTGACTAGAAAACTTTGCCATGGTAGCTTTTGTTGAGCCCTATTTTAATGCTTTATTTTACCACTACTTTATTTTACCTCAAAAGCTGTAACTATCTTAAACACTGATTTACCAGGTTTGAGTGGCTACAGCAGGGAGATAAATTGTGATCCTTCAAATGTCTGCTGCCAACATAGCTAATGGAGGTGGAAGGTGCTTGGGAATGTTATCAAATTTTAATTGCAAAGGCAGGTTCCTATGTTCTTCCTCTAACCTACATTTCTAGCTACATCGCCAGAGCCCACTAGACTTTGCTGGCCAATTAACTTAAATTAATTATTAAGTCTTTGGTGTTCTCTAAGTTTTGTTGTTTGCTTGCAGACATTTCATTACCCAAGTAGGTAACATTATCAGTGCATCAACTTCATCAGTGTATCTCTTCTATAAATTTAAACAAGTAGTAACAATCTATCATGGAATATAAGAACAATTGAGCCTCCATTTCTGATGGATCCCTTCCCATCACTCTGAAATGCTCCTCACAAGATTCAGCAGGGTAAACAACAACAATTGACACTGATAGCCAGAGCAACATGTTGTTTTGTTATCAGATGCAGTAGGGTTAGCAAATTTAAATAAAAGTGCAGATTTATTTTGGTGTGAACTAAATTACACACACACATTTAAACCATGCATTGCTTAAAGGATGCAGAGTGTTTCTTTGCCACAAAAAACAAATAAAGTATTGAGCTTTTTTTGGCACTGGCATGCCAGAGAGTGCTGGTGCTCCACACCTTCTATTGTTGTCCAATGAAAATAAGACCCTCCCTTTCTCTTTCTGGGCTTCACTGTGACAGTTGTCAAAAGTAAGATTAAAAGTGGCAATGGAAAGTGAGCGTGAGGGTGCCCTACCGGCCGCCTTGAAGGAGGCGGTGGTGAGGCCCCTCCTCAAGAAGCCCTCCCTGGACCCGGCTATTTTGGCTAATTACCGTCCAGTCTCCAACCTTCCCTTTTTAGAGAAGGTTGTTGAGAGTGTGGTTGCATGGCAGCTCCCTCGGTACCTGGATGAAGCTGTCTATTTAGACCCGCTCCAGTCTGGCTTCAGGCCTGGATACAGCACTGAAACAGCATTGGTCGCGTTGGTGGATGATCTCTGGTGGGCCCGGGGTAGGGGTTATTCCTCTATCCTGGTGTTATTAGACCTCTCAGCGGCTTTTGATACCATCGACCATGGTATCATGTTGCGCCGGTTGGAGGGACTGGGGGTGGGAGGCACCGTTTTACGGTGGTTCTCCTCCTACCTCTCCGACCGGTCACAATCTGTGTTGACACGGGGGCAGTGGTTGACCCCGAGCCGCCTAGTGTGTGGGGTGCCGCAGGGATCGGTCCTCTCGCCCCTCCTGTTCAACATTTATGTAAAGCCGCTGGGTGAGATCATCCGTGGTTTTGGGGTGGAGTTCCATCAGTACGCTGATGATACGCAGCTGTACATTTCCACCCCAGACCACCCCAACGATGCCGTGGAAGTGATGTCCCAGTGCCTTGAAGCCGTGTGGGCCTGGATGGGGAGAAACAGGCTTCGACTCAACCCCTCCAAGACCGAGTGGCTGTGGCTGCCGGCGTCCCGATATAGCCAGCTGACACCATCACTGGTTATTGGGGGCGAATCATTGGCCCCCACAGAAAGGGTGCGCAACTTGGGAGTCCTCCTGGACCCACGGCTGTCTTTGGAAGATCACACGACAGCTGTGGCCAGGGGAGCTTTCTATCAGGTTCGCCTGATACGCCAGTTGCGGCCCTTTCTAGATCAGGACTCCCTACGCACAGTCACTCAGGCACTCGTCACCTCTCACCTGGACTACTGCAATGCTCTCTACATGGGGCTCCCCTTGGGGTGCACCCGGAGGCTCCAACTAGTGCAGAATGCGGCCGCGCGGGAGATTATGGGAGCGATGGGACGCTCCCATGTGACACCTCTCCTGCGCGAGCTGCATTGGCTACCGGTGGACTTCCGGGTTCGTTTCAAGGTGTTGGTGACCACCTTTAAAGCACTCCATGGCTTAGGACCAGGGTACTTACGGGACCACCTTCTGCCGCCAATAGCCTCCCACCGGCCAGTGCATTCCCACAGAGAGGGTCTCCTCAGGGTGCCGTCAGCCAGACAATGCCGGCTGGCGACCCCCAGGGGGAGGGCCTTCTCTGTGGCAGCCCCTACCTTCTGGAACGATCTTCCTCCAAAACTGAGAACAATTGCTGACCTCCGGACTTTTCGTCGGGCCCTGAAAACTCATCTCTTTCAGCTTGCTGGTCTAGCCTGACCCCGCTGAATTTTTAAGATCTGTATTATAGGGTTGGGTATTTTAAATATTTAATGGTTAATGGTTTTAATTTTTAGCCAAAGTTATATGCTTTTTTTTAAAGAAATTGTTTAACTTTTGTGTACTATTTTTATTTGGCTGTTCACTGCCCTGAGTCTGCAAGGAGAAGGGCGGTATACAAATCTAAACAAACAAACAAATAAATAAATAAATAATCATTATTATATTGTGACATCTTCTCTTTCCATTCTATAACTAAATTGCAACTTGAAATGTTTGTAATATGTACTTTCTTTGCCTAAAAGACAACTAGAAACTGCTTGGAAAACCCATCTTTTCTAGAAGAACTCCCTATGGCATTCTCATTCTAGCCAAGAAGAAGAGCTCCCTACAATGAGAAGCACCTAAAGTAAAAGAAGTTTACTTTTTGTTACTCAAATGATATATTTAAAAAAGAAAGCACTAAATGCATATATAAATTAAGATTGCTTTTATCTATTTTGATGAGATGGACAATGAATTATGGCATCTTCTTTAAATATAAGATTATTATGCAAGGTAACTGTAATGGCAATTACAGTTGGAGTAATGACAACAGTGGTGATATATTTTCACTGGATATGCTAGATTGATGATTATGTATCTCAGGTGAGTGGTATCTTGAACTGGCATCAAGAATTCTTCCATTATCTGATTCTGGATCCATATCGTCTATGTGTTCATCATTATAATTAGCTTCTATGAATACCTGCTGAGCACTTAACATTGTTTTGAGCTCTTTCTAAAGTTATGTCCTCAAGACACTCTGTTCTAATCTGCCAAGATGCTTGAAGGGAGGTTCACTGTAGTTTAATTGGCATGTATCAGAAGCAAACAGAAGGTAATAAAACACAAAGTAAGTTCTGAACTTTATATCTCATAGTTTGGTTCAGAAGCTCAAAGCAGCACATATAGGGCTCCCTTCTCCTACTTTCCCTCTCACCAAAATCTCCTCTGTTAGGTAGGCTGAAAAAAGAGAGAGTGATGGGACTTCAACTATGACTTTCCATGGCTGAGGATAGACTTGAATCTGGGTCTTATTTAACACTTCGGTTTCAGTCACACAAAACTATGACAATTTTTTTTTTAAATCTCAGCATCCTTTCTTACTCTGAAATAGACCATTAAATCAATATATGCAGAAGAGAAAGAGGCAATGGTACCCTTTTGCTGAAATGCCCTCCCATCTATCAATGCAACACACTGCTCTCATTTTATTTTCCAGTGACAGCTATCCATCTGTCTCATTCCTTTTTAGCTCTTTATATATAGGGCCCTATTTTACATAATTACTGGTTTTTCCATATGATTTTTGTACTGTTTTATACACTCACACATAACTTCAAGTCAGTCTTTGCAAGTACGTGCAGTTCTCTTAGCAAGATTTTTGGAAGTAGTTACATTGTCTTCTTCCTAGAACTAAGAGAGAAACTACGTCAAAGTCACTAAACAACTTTGTATGTAAGCAGGACCAGAACTCATGGTCTATCTGGGTTCTACTCTGGTACTTTAGCCACTAGCCATACTGGCTGGTTGTTATTTTGTTAGCCATTCTGAAAGCTGGGAAGCCATAATAAATGGCTAGAAACTTTATACATCCAGTCAAATGGTAAATGCCCTCAAGGACAAGGATACTCCAAGAACTTAGGCAGAAGTGTCCTTTTTTCTTATTTTGTCTTTTGAAATGTCAGTGAAATGACTATAGAACCCTTGCAATATAAAGTGTTCATTCTGTTACAGAGTTATGGGAGTCTCTGAATGTAGTTTTGTATCTGTAGCTTTTCCAAATGCAAATAATGCTTACTCTCTTAAGAAACATATTGTGCACGTTGTCTAGACTTTAATAATAATAATAATAATAATAATAATAATAATAATAATAATAATAATAATAATAATAATAATAATAATAATAGGATGTTTATTGGGTTAAAGTCCACTTGGTGATATTATCCTAAAGGAAGGGAACTCATAAATCTGATTATGAGTCCTCCATCACCAAAACACAAAAACCAAAATGAACTATTGGGTGGGCAAAGGCAAAAGGCCCAGAATCCCAGCTTCTCTAGAAAATCTGCAGTAGCATTTCCAGCTAAATTTTGAGTCAGACGAATGAGGCTATGCTGGTTCAATGCCTATGAAAAATTCTAAGGTCTGGAATTGAGTAAACAGCCTGTACTGGGTAGTGTTGCACTCCCACTGAAGGTGAAAGAACATAATCTGGAAGTGCTTCTTGATTCAGTGTTCAGTTATCACCGAAATGCCAAGTGTTATCAGTAATACAGAATGCCTTTTCCTTTGTACATCTTGTACCTCAGATGTTCCGGGAATGATAGCTTAACCTCAGTCAAAGATGCCGTTCTGAAACATTATTATAATGCGAGCCAAAATTTATGTGGAACTGCTCTTGAAAATGACCCTTCCCCAAACTACAGTTCCTGCTAAATAATTATAGTAGGATACTGATAAAAACAACTATCACTGAAGATAAAATGTCAATCAAGAAGCTGCAGTGATTACTTATTTGTTCATAAGCTGAATTCCAGATAATGGATCTACAAAACAGCTTGATACATTGGCAATGAAATAACTTCTCTCCTTAAATCAGCTCGTCTGTATTCCCAGAACTGAAAATGAGGCATATTTTGTTGTTCTAGCAATAGATTAAATGTCTTTGCAATTTTACTGACATTTTGATGCTGAACTAAGTTTTCCTGTTTTACTGGGCATATGTGGAGTTACTAGGTTCCATGATCGTTGATGAGGTGAAACCATTTTGTAGTTTCCACCTTTATCACTGTGTTTGCTGTGGTGGGACTTTTAACATGGCTGGTAAGTTTCTATGAGGGCAAGGTACATACTGATATGACAAAACAAATAAAAATACGAAATTGGCTGATTAAAACCTGAACAACTTCCATTTCATTTCCCAAGACAGCAGTTCTAAAGGGAAGAAGGTTTCAACCCCTAACTCTTGCAGGAAGTGGCAATGGAAGGTCAAGGCAATGGAAGGTCAAGGCAATGGGAGGCCCTTTTTCCCAAAATTTCTTTGGGAAAATGTTAATCACATTTAAGAAAATGTTAATCACATTTAAGAAAATGTTAATCACAATTTAAGAAACCACCAGAGAATTACCTGAACTGTACTTGAGTTCCTTAAAAATGCATGACTTCCAGTCAAAAAGAATATGCTTGGAAGTACTCCATTAATAGATCTAATCCAAAGAAAATATTTTCTTATTATATAAACCATTACATTAATACAGCAGGCAATCCTTGCTGTTTCTGAAAAAGATGGCCTGAAGAGGTTCAATGCGTAACTCTGAAACCACCCATCAGCAACAGTAAAATCCCCAGGATGCCTCAGAATTTGTAAGCCTGAGGCCAGAACATTTTAGAAGCTTCCTTACTCATGAAGAGTTTATGCTTAATATGATATAATGATGAATTGTTTAGGAAAAATATCAAGCTGCTATATCCCAAATCATTATCACCCAGTCCAGTATAAAACAAAAAGTAAACATTGAATGTGTTTAGAGGATGATTGGGCCAGAACCAGCTGAAACAAGCCCATGCTTGGTTAACTTGAAGACTATACATTGTGAGTTACATGGCAAGTAGCAGAAGCTTGGTATGGATATTTATTGTATTCGTTTAGGAAAATATCATTTCTGCTTTTCATCTACTAGATGCCCAAGCAGTGGAAAACTTAATTTAAAAGAAAAAAGAAAGAACATATACATATATTTTTTTTAAAAAAACTAAAGTAAGGTGAAAAATGCCCCAAAGCTGACATGGGAAATAATTTAATAAACAGATAGATGAATTCCCTGGAATAAGAGAGAAGATAATATTTCAATGATGTAGCACACATTTTGCATGTCAAAATGAAACTACTGTTCAAAAATGTGTGGAACTGACATCTATAAGTCTGGATGATATCAGACAATTACTTGCAGGACCACCTTCTACCGGCCTCCACCGCCCTGTGCGCTCTCATAGAGCTGCCCTCCTCCAGGTGCCATACAATGTCGGCTGGTGATCCCCAGGATGAGGGCATTCTCTGTGGCCGCACCGACCATCTGGAATGGGTTACCCACCGAGCTCCGGACAGCTCCTGATCTCCCCGTCTTCCGTGCTGGCCTGAAGACATGGCTTTTTCATCAAATTCCCTGACTGATTATGGGATTTTAACTTGGGGATTTTAAATTGCACTGTATTTTAGAATTTTTATTATTGTTGTTGTTTTTATCATGTGAGCCGCCCCGAGTCCCATGGGAGAAAGGCAGCATATAAATTTTAATAATAAATAATAAATTACATATATGTGTGTGTGTGTGCGTGTGCGTGTGTGTGTGTATGATGTGGTGGCTCAGTGGCTAAGATGCTGAGCTTGTCGATTGAAAGGTCGGCAGTTCAGTGGTTCGAATCCCTACTTGTCCCAGCTTCTGCCAACCTAGCAATTCAAAAGCATGTAAAAAATGCAAGTAGAGAAATAAGGACCACATTTGGTGGGAAGGTAACAGCATTCTGTTCAGCTTTGGTGTTTAGTCATGCCAGCCACATGACCATGGAGACACCTTCGGACAGTGCTTGCTCTTGAGGTTTGAAATGGAGATGAGCACACCCCCTAGAGTCGGGAACGACTAGCACAGATGTGCGAGGGAAACCTTTACCTTTATGTTCTTATAGAGATCTTATGTGCAATTTCCCAAATATGAGCACTATGTAATAGAGAGGATTAGTCCTGTCAAATAAGGCAAAGCATATTTTTATAGAATCACTACCCAAAGGCCACAAAAGAAGGTGACAATAAATAAATGTTTGGGTAAATAGAAGAATCAAAATAAATATGATACTGTGTTGGAGCTCCTTTCAGAAACTCAAACTAAATATACCTTTGTAACTTAGAAAGAGTACAACTGTGACTTCATCTGACCTTTTCAAGAACCTTTATAACATTAAGACCTGGCATATGAGTTTTCTTTCTGTTTCCTCAGTTTCTAAGGAGATTAAATAGGAGGCTAAGAACCTGAAACATAAATTGCTTTTGGAGTTTCTCTATGTGAAGAGGAAGTATGCACTTTTAAAATTAGGATGAAGATGGTCTAATCCAATTTGTCCAATCAACCCAGTCAAATATAAGGCCAAAAGTGGAGTCAACTTTTTCTTAAAATCTTTTATGTTGTGTATTTGAGTGGCAGTAACATTGGTTCTGTTTCTGGCAATAATGTGCATTTCTCAAATGGACAAAAAGGAAGCGAGGAAAAAAAACCCAATTTTGTTCTTTTTACAGCTTTCTAAAAGAGGAAGAAAATGAAATAAACAAAGCAAAGCTAATACTTGTAGGTATTCTTCTCCTTATTATTTTTTTAAAAAAATACCCATTCAACCAACTATTTAATTGTGTGATTGGGAAATTCTAGACGATGAAGTCCAAGCATTCTTAGAAGAGACTAGTTTACAAAAAGATACTATGCACATCCTGACCTAGAAGTTACCTCTGCTGAATTCTTAGGAAAGTATGTGTGATTGTGAGGAGGAGATGAAATAGGAAGGCTGAAAGAAAACAGCATGTTCACGATACATGCAAGACGTCTAAGAAAGAGTCACAAGAATCATGCTATCATTCTCTCAGAGTTCAGTAACAATTTGTCACACATCCTCTCACTTCTGTCGAAAGATTGACCTTTCGTTTATGTCAGCCCCTGTTACAATGGGTATAACAGATGGCAATGAGGAACTTCAGGCTTTCTGAAAACAGGGAAAGAGGGAAGAGAGCTTAAAAACTGCATAGTGACAGCTGAACACTTTAAAAGAATGAATAAACTGTTCCTGGAATTTCTCACTGAAAGCAGGCTGAGTAGCTAACTACAAATGTGCACAAAGAAAGTGCCAGCCACTGTTTTAAAAAAAAAATCATGTTGAACAGAGAAGGTTGGAGAGTGAGTATTTCTCCCTAATTGATTCAGCCATTTTTTTCTGTTCCAAATTACCCCAACATGAATTTCTTCCAGAGGATTTCACATCTCCATTTGTGAAACTAACACTCATTTTGCACCAGGCAATGGAGAAAGAAAAATGGGAAGCAGACAATTTGCTAAAAGCAAATGTAAGAAGGACACAATTGCTACGTCATTGCTTAAAATTACCTTAATCCCCTTCTTAGTTAGTTATGTTTCTATATAACATGTAGACTAACATTCAATTGAATTTGCTTTTGCAAATATTCACTAAGTAAGTTACAGCTTGCCTAGTCCTGGCTTGGGTACTTATGAAAGTTATTTAATTGACATTGCATTTTTAGTACAACAGAGTTGGAAGGGATCTGGGATCTAGTCCAGCCCCCTGTTCAGGCAGAAAATCATATACCATTTCAGACAAATTGTTATCCAATCTCTTCTTTAAAACCTTCAGTATTTTATTGTAAATTTCTCTGAAGTAAGAGTAGGGTGTTTTAAATAAACAAATGAACAAATAGATTTAGACCCAAATGAACTTGACATTCCAATGAGATGAGACATCTTAATCCTAATCTAGCATGTATTCATTTATTTATTAAATTTATAGGCTCCCCATTTCCCTATCAAGCACTTCTAGGCAGTTCTAACTATTGAACAATGCTGGCACCAGATGAGGAAGAAAATTAATTATTTCAGGCTCTAGAAGGAACAGCAATGCCTCTGGGGCCTTGTGATTAGACAATTTGGCAGGAATAAACATTGTTCCAAAACAATGCAAATGCAGCACATGCAAAATTAAGGATCCTAGTTATGCTGATTTGATACATCCAAAGCCAAAATATGCAGTGTTGAAAGACGGTGTGTGTATTTGTCCAGGTGTGTATTATGTAAGACAGCAGACATTGTATAGATTTTGAGATGTTATATTTTCATTCTATCTTCTGAACGGACAGTCACATATGTACTTGATATAAGCTGTGCTAATGCAAAAAATGCAAAATTAATGCCTTTCGTATTTGGGTCTCAGCACTGGATGCACATACTTTAATCATGTGGCCTGTGTTTGAATATCACAATGCTTGTTTTATTATTATTATTATTTTGTTTCTTTTGCCCCCTGAAGATATCTATAGCATCTGATTCTTGGCACTATCAAAATATTCAAATTCTACTTCATAAAATACTTGCTATTTGCTATTTCTGAAACAGCAACTAAATATAACTAAGAAATTATTTTTGAAAAGCACAGGTATTTCTTTTTACAGAGAGTGAACTGGTGAAGCAGAAAAAAAGCAAATTAATGATTGAGGTATTAACTCCAGTCAGCATGGATGGCTCATGTAATGCTGGAGAAGTGTTACAGGTTGAATGCAGAGTGACGGTAAAGCAGCTGAATTGCTTGGTTTTCAATTGTAGCTATATTAGGAAAGTATAAAATTGCCTGCATAAATATATTTGAACTCTTCTTGATCTTTCTTCTTCAAGTGTCTAAATTGAACACAATAATTTATATACATGGAGATGGGAAAATATTAAGCAGAAAGTTTAAAATACCATTTTTTTCCTCAGCATTTGATAGCAAATATTTTTAGTGGCCAAATATTCTTGCTTACACTGGGCAATGGGGTCCAACGCATAGGAGACCAGAATTAAAAGCTGGGGTCTTTTGTATGGTTGGTTTATACATTCTCTTGTTAAAGCAAAGTAAGATAAATGATGTGCCTAAAACTGGCTTGTCATTTCCAGAAGTTTCCTTCCTTTGTGAAGGAAGGAAACTGTTTTTTCTGTTTTTTCCCCTTTATTCCTATGTGCCAATCCTCTCAATCCTCTCACAAGGTAATTAACAATTACTGATTTTTGGAGATTTAGCAGCTCCAGCCCATTCTGACCTCTGAAGATATGCTTTTCCAGAGAAGGAAGCAGCAGTGGAGAAGACTTGCTTCTGTGGGTTTCTCTTCTAGATTTTATTTAATGGACAGCAACCTTGGTCTCTGAAATATCTAGGTTCTGAGCCACGTAGGGTTCTAATAAGAACAACCACCGGCTGAAATTGTACCCAGATCACAAACAGTGTAATTCTCCAAGTAGTGGGATTTTACAGATGGAATTAATTATACTAGAGCTGCCACCTTCTGAACCATTTGTAGTTTCCAAGTGGTTTTCAGGTGGCGTACATTGCAGTAATCCAATCAGGAATTGACCAAAGTGTGTGTGACTATGACCAAAGCCTCCAAATTTAGAAATAGCTGTAGTCATTATATTAGATGGCGTTGTACACATTCATGATGTGTAGAGAAGTGGAACCAATGTCATAAAGATGTACTGTATTTGAAATTATGATATGTAATATTTTGATTAGTGAATTTTGACATCGGTTTTCAAAGTGCAATGTTTTGATGCTTTGGCAAGTTTTTAAAAATGTATTAAATGTTTTAGTTTTACACAGGGGGCCATATATTTCTTTCAGGTCATGGAGAAGTGTGTCTGTATTAGGCCAGTGGGAATGCTACAAAATCAATTACGTATTGCTATGATCCCTTCACTTTAGCCAAGATTAAATTACAGGATTGCACATCTTTTTTTCCTCTCTCTTTGTGTATACCAGTGGAACAACAACAGCAACAACAAAAATAACAATGGAGGGAAAAACAGAATACTTTTGGGCTCAATTTGCAGCACAGAAAATGAAATTTCTTAACAAGGACAAATTTTCTAGCTTCAGCTGCATCGTCTTCTCAGGAGGTCAAATTCTGCACAAGGGTACAGCATCTGGAGGAAACTGATTGTATTCATAAATGTGAAGTAGCAGCCTCAGACCTGTTGATTTTTCTCATTAATACAAATTTTTTGATTTTATGCTCCGTTGGGTGCTGCTAATGTAAACAGAGTGAGCCATGTCATCACTACCAGAAGCTCCTCTTCTTTTTCTGACTAGGTTACAGTACAAGTAATTGCATAGTAACAGGCCAAAGACTGAGAATTGGCTGCTATGGTCAGTTTGACCTGAAATTATTCATACTGTTAGTCACTGAAGCTTATTAGATGGCAGACAGGTCCATAATAAGAGTGGAACTCTAGCTGTTTAACTCGAACATTAACAGCAAGGGGTTAGGGCATCCAGTTGTTCCCAAAATATCAATCAGGAAACCTTAAAGAGAGCATTTTCTTGCCCAACTTACTAATATAGAGCCTTGGTGACGCAGCAGCTTAAGTGGTGCTACAGTGACACCAGCTGCCTGCAATTACTGCAAGTTTGAATCTCACCAGGCTCAAGGTTGACTCAGTCTTCCATCCTTTCAAGGTAGGTAAAATGAGGACCCAGATTGTGGGAACAATAAGCTGACTCTGTATAAAAAAGAACACCGCTATATATATATATATATTTATTAGGTGAAAAGTCTACATCAGTGATGGTATAGCGTGCACGCCAGGAGTGGGTTCCACTTACCTTTACTACCAGTTCGCAACGGGAGCACACATATGTGTGTTTCTACGCACATGCAGATCATCCATGATGACATCTGGGTGGGTGGATGGAGCGTCCTGCCACCATTACTACTGGTTCACAAGAACCAGACCTAACCGGGAGCAACCCACCACTGCTGCACGAGCTCATCTGGGTCGCAACCTGGAAGAGGAGCTGCCCCAGGTGCATGCACAGGCCTGAAAATGAACTTCCAATTGGAAAACAAGCACATGCATGCCAGACAGCTAGTCTTCCAGGTTTCTGGCATGCATGCGCATATGACGATCAGCTGGCCAGTGCACATCATCATGAAGGAAAATGGAAGACCAGCTCTTCCAGTTTCCAGCACACACGAAGGCCAACTGAACATCGTGCACCCATGTATGCCAGAAACCTGGAAGAGAAACTGGTGATGCCAAGCGTACCAAGTGACATGGCCCTGTGTGCCACTTTAGGTACATGTGCCATAGGTTCGCTATCACGGATCTATTTGGAGCAGTTGTTTGCCTTGGTTTTTGAAGAAAGAAAGAAAATTAAATAGGACTCTTCAAGCCTCATTAGGGCAAGTGCATTGTTGCTCTTCATTTACATAATTAAGGATGCTAAAAGACTAACAATGGCTGGATTTGTCTTTTCTATTGGGTGAACAGCATTGAAATAACAAGACTCATTTTGATAATACTGAGAGCAGGGAAGCCTACATCAAGGAATGCAACTTAAAACATTGGCTGCATGTTTTCCAGAGTGAACTCAGCTATTCCTTCCCATGGGCCATTTGGCCCTATTGCTCTTTTTTGCCTCTTCCTATCACTCTACTATATCCATTAATAAAAGAGAACTGTGAATCAGTTATTCCATTAGATCAGATAAGTGTGATGTTTTTGTGTTTGCAATTATCATTTTGCCTTTGATATTTGGGGAGAGGATTCTGCTTCATAAAGACTGTAGCATGTTCCTTTTTGTGCATTTATAATACATGAATCCAATGGATTAAGTAGTTAGTAACATATCCCAAAGTAATGGAACTACATACTATATTAATATCAGAATGACAACAAATCCTATACCAACTTTCTTGTCTCTGTTTGGTTTTTGGAAACATGCAAAAAGCATACAGATCAGCCAATTAAGCTTGCATTTTAGTGATCAGATTAGCAACTTTAAACAACTCTGGAAGATTTAACTAGTTAGAGTAAAGTAGAGTAGAGTAGAGTAGAGTAGAGTAGAGTAGAGTAGAGTAGAGTAGAGTAGAGTAGAGTAGAGTAGAGTAGAGTAGAGTTGGAATGGATCTTCAAGGTCTTCTAGTCCAACCCCCTGCTTAAGCAGGAAACCCTATACCATTTCAGACAAATGGTTATCTAATCTCTTCTTAAAAACTTCTAGTGTTGGAGCATCCACAACTTCTGGAGGCAAGTTGTTCCACTGATTAATTTGTTCTAACTGTCAGGAAATTTCTCCTTAGTTCTAAGTTGGTTCTCTCCTTGATTAGTTTCCATCCATTGCTTCTTGTCCTACCTTCAGGTGCTTTAGAGAATAGCTTGACTCTCACTTCTTTGTCAAATGCCAGCTTTTTTGTTCAAGACGTTTGGGTTTTCATTATTTTTTTAAAAAAAATTAAATAAGCAGTAACCTTAGTTCTCCAACATTGAAATTTGATTTTTGTCCCACAGATTTCAAAATAGCACCAGTTTTCAACGTGATTCCAAATTAATTAAATTGCAAGCAGCTTTGTTCATTACAATTACTTATATAATAACTTATATAATAGAACCCATGCCTCTGTGATAAATCTTAGATAAAGTGTGCATTAATTTATTTTGTTTGATTTTAATGTTATAATTTTAATGGCTAAGCATTAACACATTAATTAGATAAGTGCAGCAATTAAAAACAGAGTTTTCTATCATTTTTATTCATGTTTTCATGCTTAATCTAGAGGCTTTATAATGCTGGCTAATACTGTACGTTTTAAGTAGAATATTGATGTATATCTTCAATTTGACCATATGTATGCATGTATATTACTGAAATCAAAGTTATAACATGCTGTGATTTTTATTACTATCCATGGGCCTCAGACAAAAAAATAAGATGGAGCAAAAATAAACTTTAAATTGATTTGTTTTTATTTTAATTTATACATTTATATTTAAATTCAGTATAGTAAATTTTCACCTTCTGTCTCAAGCTCCAAGCAACTGACAATACAAAGCAGCATGAACTACATGGATTTCAGCAATGCATCTTTAATGCATTTCTGAGGAAAAACATAATCCTGAAAATAGTAAGAAATTTGCAGGCTGCCCATATTTAAGCAGGGTTTCGTTGAAACATTATTTTTCTATGGTCTCCATATTTAGAGTGGGGTCCTTCCTCTCACACAAATGGAAATCTTGCTCTCCAAGCAATTTCTCTCAGTCTTTCACCTTCTACTCCATTAAAAATTAAAGTTTCCAAGAGACATTGGGACATATATTCTAGGTTTCCAGGATTGCAAGAATCCCCGAGGTCCCTTAGCCTTGGATCAGTTGTTCTTTGTCACTTGATATTAAAGGAGAAAAAGAATACAATCTTATTTAAACTTCCATGCTCCGGTGCAGCGGACTAAAGTGTTGTTAAGTAGCACTTAGCTGCCATCTGCCTGCAATTACTGTGAGTTCAAATCTCACCAGACTCAAGGTTGACTCAACTTTCCATCCTTCCGAGGTAGGTAAAATGAGGACCCGGATTGTGGGGGCAATAAGCTGACTTTGTATAAAAAAGAACACCATGGGGGGGGGGGAGCAAAAGCCCTACTAAGCAAGTAAATACAAAAGTATGAAGGCTATTGCTTAACGCATTGTAAGCCACCCCGAGTCTCCGGAGAACGGCGGCATATAAATAGAACCAATAAATAAATGAATGAATAAATAAAAAAATACTATCTTAAACTCTTAAAAAAAACAATTGTTGTTTTCATGAATGAAGGCCAATATATGTGTCCCAGGATAATGTTACAGGATCCAATCTGGATTGTCATCAGGACCAGAGATTTAGTCTACTGAGTTTTTGGACTTGTGCTGCAGCCCCTCCTCAGGGAATTTCTCTCTAGCAGAGTGTGTGCTTTGGGCTTTCTGCATGTGTTATTTATATGGTGCCTGGTTGTGGGTGGCTTTTTAGTTATTGATTGGGCTGTTGACAAAAAAAATTTTTTTTCCAGAAAATAAATTACCTTGAGACATTAAAAGATCAATCCTGAGTGGATATTATGAGTAATATTTGTAAAACTAGTTATAGGAAATATCCCTTGAAAGCTTAGTGCTGAGAGTTTGGGTTAAAAAAATATCATTTGGATTGAAAGCTTTAATCAGCAGAATGGCAGCTATAGGAGCTGGTAGCATGTCACTTTTATGCATTTAACAATAAGGGAAACAAGTTTTAAAATGACAGGATCAAATCTCCCCCAGTGTTCCAGTATCATTTGGATTACGTTGATAATGTAGGATATATTTTTAAAGTCATAAGCACATAAGAAAAGCAATGCTGAATTAAATTCAATCCATCAAAATTCATTGAAGGACAAGTCTCCTAGGTGTTCTGCAATGGGTTTTGTAATGTAGAATGATTCTAGTCAATTCTAGTTAATGCTACTTGATGTGGCAAGTAGCAACCAAATATAGGCCTTAGCATCCTGATTGAGAAGTTGTATCAAGTTTATTATCTTTTCAGTAGCAAATTATTTTACGGTATTCATTCTCAAGCGCTAACAACAAGAAAAAGTATAATATTTTTGCTTTTACTGTTGCTTTTACAGTATTCTTTGCTATTAGGTGATATTGGATAATTGTATTTTATTTGTTCTTCAGTTGTTACATTTAAAATCTTTGGGACTTGAAAATTGTATTGTGTTTAGTTGCATAGATTTAGATGGAAGAGTAGTGAAGTGTAGAAATATTAAATTGTATGGCATGGCTAACTTCTCTCTACTATAGCACGGAGAAAAGCCAAGGTCTCTATGTATTTGAAAATAGTTCTCAGACTGAAATGAATGTTTAAACCTCAGTAGTTTTCTTGTTGTTTTAAGAAAATAACATAATTTTTCATTAAGACAACATGTCCTAAATAGCTCATGACATTCTGTGAATTGACAAACACATCCTGATACCCATTGTACCAATATTTGGAATATAAAATATAACCATCTATTTTTAATTTGGGAATATCCTCAAGGAGATCACTGTATATAGATTTATTAAGGTTATACAGAATAGTATTTTGCAGTTCTTCCAGAAATGTTTTGAATAAAAAATGATCTTACTATCATGTTAAATTGTTCCCATCTGGTATATATAACAGCCTTATTATAATTTTGATCTCTTGTCCTTCCTTTAGTTCTCAGCTAATACAGATACTGAGCAGAATTGTTAAATATTGTGGAAACAGCACTCCAAATATATCAGGAAGGTGACAGCTTTAAGAAAGCTGGTATAGTTAACTCTGTTAATATTAAAGGGGAAATAATGAAAAAGTATGTGTTTTCACAAATCACAAAGTCTTTCAGCTACTGTTATGTTTGATACCCTTCATCATCATTGAGTTTACCACCTGGACATCAGGCAGAATCAAGAAGGAACAGAACAGAATAACAAGATTGGAAGGAACCTTGGATGTCTTCTAGTCCAGTTTCCTGCTCAAGCAGAAGACCCTATACCATTCCAGACAAATCACTGTCCAATCCCTTCTTAAAAACCAACAGTGTTAGAGCACCCACAACTTCTGGACACAAGTTATTCCACTGATTAATTGTTCTGTTTGTCAAGAAATGTCTCCTTAATTCGAGGTTGCTTCTCCCCATTAGTTTCCATCCATTTCTTCATGTCCTGCCTTCAGGTACTTTGAAGAATAGGTTGACCTTCTCTTATTTGAGGTAGGCCTTCATATATCACAACATTATCATACTGTATCACCTCTAGTCCTTCTTTTAAACTAGATATACCCAATTCCTGCAATTGTTCTTTGTATGTTTTAGCCTCTAGTACCCTAATCATCTTTGTTGCTCTTCTCTGCACTCTTTCTAGACTATAGAGTGTCAACATTGTTTTTGTGGCAATCAAAACTGGATGCAATATCCCAAGTGGTATCAGCACTTCTCGTGACTTTGATTCTATCCCTCTATTAATGCAGCCTAGGATTGGTTTGGCTTTTTTGGCAGCAGCCACACACTGCTGGCTCATATTTAAATGATTGCCTACTACGATCCCTGCAGTTACTACTATTGAGCCAAGTACCATCTATTCTATACCTATCCATGTGGTTTTCCTTTCAGATAGTGAGAAAATAGCATAAATTGTATTAGTTGTCAATCAATGGTACTTTATATCTCTAGAAGATTTACAACAAAGAATAACAGGGTTGGAAGAGAACTTGGAGATCTTCTAGCCCAACCCTCTGCTTGCACAAAAGACCCTATACCATCTCAGTCAAGTGGCTGTCCAAACTTTTCTTAAAAGCTTCCAGTAATAAAGAACCCATAACTTCTGGAGACAAGTCATTCCACTGGTTAATTGTTCTCATGGTTGGTAAGTTTCTCCTTAGTTCTAGGTTGCATATCACTTTAATGATTTACCCATTGTTTCTTGTCTTGCCCTTGGATACATTGGAGAATAGGTCAACCCTCCTTTTTTGGTGACATAACAGCTGTTGACTGGTTCCTCCATCTTCAAATATTTATCACTCAATCCTTGTTCTCCTTTTGAAAGTTCTGCAAATGAGCACTAAGTTTGCATGCATGCACGTGAGCATGCATACATCTGTATACATATGAATCCCAAGTATTGTACAGCAACATTGCTATTATTACTTTTACTACTATTGCTTAGTAATATAATAGTATTTATTACTGGACTTCATTCTCATATAAATATGGACCAAGTATTTTTTAGAAATGTAATCCAGGAATTACAAATTCCTCCCTAATGAGAAAGGATAATACTGTTGGAAAACATTTTCTGCTTGGCATAGCATTAAATGATAGACTGAACTTGAATGCTCTCTTCCTGTCCCAAAGCTAACTTCTGAATGCTTGTGGGATATCAGTAAGAAGTAGACATATTAGAACAGAAACATGCACTGCCTAAAGCTATGGAGATGTTAACTGAAGGGAAGCTATGCTTATTTGTATTATGGTCAAAGGTTTTTTTCCACAGTATTCTGCCAGATATGTTATAATGCCACTATGGTTATTTGTATCCTATACAAAACTATTATTTTATAAGCAAATATAATCTGATGCAACCAAACACATAACTCTTCAAGGAAAGTAGTTTCTCACAGGGTGATTTACTGAGACAGACATTTATTCAATCTGCTTGGTGCTTGAGAGGAAATTTATAACCTGAACTGGCATTTTAGTCTACCCAATGCAGAATATCCACTGGGAAAAGGTGGAATTTCCCAGATGTATTACAAATTTCCCCTGCAATAAAATAAGTATATATCTTTGGGAAGC
Organism: Masticophis lateralis; assembly: GCA_030761175.1. NCBI lineage: Eukaryota > Metazoa > Chordata > Lepidosauria > Squamata > Colubridae > Masticophis > Masticophis lateralis. The sequence continues at coordinate 26,935,174 of JAUDYJ010000005.1, forward strand.
AAGCTAGAGAAAATTACAGTTTATAAACGCTCTTATTTTTTTTAATAAACTGAGGCTGAGGATTTTTTTAAAAAATAAAACTGAGTTTAAGGGCAACTCCGAAGAATTCTGGGCTCAAAACTAGTGAAATGAACCTTGAAGATGTTCTTATGCCCATTAGTAATACTCTGAGCTCAGGGCTATATAGTTAGACAAAAAGAAGCTTCCGCGTATTCTCAATGAAACAGCGTAGATAATATTATCCATGGTTTATCACATACAACACCCTCCTTCCCACTCTTTTCTGTCTTGATTCATTCATATATTTGTTTTAAATGCATATGTTTTCTGCTCACGGGGCAGAAGAAAGACCACTAGAAAGCTTAAGAAAACAGAATGATTAATTCTGCTTAATTCTGTGTTGTGGCTGCTTCCCAATATGCATCTTAACTTGCTTAACAGTAAACAGTTGTTCAATCATTATAACTTAGGCAAATAGAAAAATCAATAGTTTTGCAATACCAAGTCTTAAGCTTTTCGGTATAATTTCATGCGTTTTGACAAGAAGAAGAGGAGGAGCAAATGCAGAACCCTTGTATCATGATATCATTATACTAATGATAAACTAATGATGTGACTCACACATTTGTATCATTTGTAAAATGATTCACTACATAATTATATAAATGTAATGAAGACATAATGCATGTCTCATCATATTGACATCATCATGGGTGCTGCTGAATGACAGTTTCTTAATTAAAGCATTTCTATGTATCTTTTTAAGCATTTCTTTCAACTGGGTGTGTAAATTGTCATCTATTTATGTTATTAAATTTAATAGGAAGAAACTGTCTAACAGCGAGTGAGACCTCTGATCCACTTAGGTCAATAATGGCTGCACTGACCACTGGAAGCCTTTTCTCATCCTGCATCTGGAGATACCATGGACTAAAGCTTGGATCTTTTCCATGAGAAGTTGTGTGACTATGTAACTATGGTTACATAAGGTTACAAATGGTTACAAATGGTTATTGATTCCAGCAGTGACTACCAGCTGTGTGGACACCAGATATTCTTGGACTAAATAGGTTTGGTAAGAAGCAGACATGAGGCTGGTTCGCAGTGAAATCTGAGTAAAAGAAATCAGGATACAGTGTTGAAGAAAGAGATATGAGGGATAGTAGACTATCTCAACACATACATACAATCTCATCTCAACACCAGGGATGAAATCCAGAAGGTTCTAACCAGGTTCTGGAGAACCGGTAAGAGAAATTTTGAGAACTGATAAATACCACCTCTGACTGGCTCCAGAGTGGGGTGGAAATGGAGAATTTGCAATATCCTTCCCCCAGGAGTGGGAAGGGAATGGTGATTTTGCAGTATCCTTTCCCTGGAATGGGGTGGGAATGGTGATTTTGCAGTATCCTTCCTCTGCCAGACCCACCAAGTCATGCCCACAGAACCAGTAATAAAAGCAGAAGCATTTCGATGACGTCAGAGTCGGTGGACGGAGCTTCCCACCGGTTTTACTACCGGTTCTATAGAACCGGGGGCAACCCACCACTGTTGTGAAGGTATACTATCACCATGACAATTGTGAAACCATTGTTAAATATAGAATAGCTGTAGTGAACTTTTTTGAGAGGGTTATCCATATCTGTCAAAATGTAGCCTGTAACCTGCTATAAATATCTCCCACATCAGAATGTATCCTGAAGAGGGAAGGGAAGAAGTGCTATATTCAGCTGTCCTATATTTCAAAATACATGCTTTCTATGATCACCCAGCAGGTGGACTGTGTTGGCAACACTTGGACATTAATCACCTATCAAAGTGGTAGGAAATCTTGAATAGTCTGGGTGTCTTCCGGTAGTAAATATTTTGTTTTAATGAAAGAGCTCATCGACACCATTAGCTTAGTGTAAAAAAATTTGCATTCTTAGAATAACATTTAACAAGTGCTACAATATCTTATTTATCGATTTTGTTATTGAATATAATTTTAATATACAGTTTTTCAGAAATGAATATTTAGACTTCAAGAATTTGTAATGGAGAATTTCCACTCTACCAAACATCCTCAGTAATTCAAACCATTTATTTGAACACTGCTAGAGACAAAAATCATTTTTGACAGAGAGACAGGATTTTGATTCCCAAGGCTCAGACACACTCAGAAAAGAATAGTAGTTAGATGCTGGTTCTCTTCAGCATCTTTATAATTCTCCGTAAGTGTTGTTTTCAATATCTGGTTACCGTTACCGTTGCTGTTTCAGTTTCTAGTTTACACATATTTTACAAGGGCAGGCTTTAAATTTGAACACTTGAGCACAGAGCATAGTTCAAACTTTAAAATATGAACATTTGTTTTTAACACATATACATAACATTTATTTTAAGTTTGTTCTGACTGGCTTGTTTAGTTCCTGTAGTGTCTAGTATTGCCAGACCAATTTTTGAATACAGCTTGTCTGCCTGGAACCCACACTTTATTTCGGACATTAACACGATTGAAGGGGTTCACAGATATTTTACGAGAAGAGTAGTCCATTCCTCTACTCACAATAGAATTCCCTATGCCACCAGGCTTAAAATTTTGGGCTTGGACAATCTGGAATTGCACCACCTGTGGTCCGATTTAAGCATAGTACACAAAATTGTCTGCTACAACATCTTCCCTGTCAACGACTTCTTCAGTTTTAACCACAATACTACACAGTCAAACAATCAATACAAATTCAAGGTAAACTGCTTCAAACTCGATTGCAGGAAATATGATTTTAGCAACAGAGTGATCAATGCCTGGAATGCTCTACCCAACTCCATTGTTGCAGCCTCAAACCCTCACAGTTTCAAGTTCAAATTGTTTACTGTGGACCTCACTCCCTTCTTAAGAGGTCCGTAAAGTGCACCAGCGTGCCTACCGTCCCTATCTTACTGTCCCCATTAAATTATTGAAGATCACAATAACTACAACAAGTTCACAGGTGTGATTGGAGCATCTGTTTACTCAAATACTTTTACACTATGGTATAAATGAGAGAACAAGGTTGCTACATTAGCCATTGTAAGACTGAGGAAAGAAATGGTTTAAAAAGATGGAGAAATAACTGAAAGAAAATATGTACCAAATGCTATAATACAGAATCCAGTAATTCAATGGAATTTACTCAAGAATTGTTCTATGAGTTTTCTGTCACATTGACTAATTTACTTACAGTACACTTATATTCCAAGGCATCTTGCTTTACCCATGAAGCACAACTTCTTGATTTTTGATTTGGAAAGGAGCTTGCTTCACCCTAAGACTATTTATAGGACATGAATCCTAAGGCCAGTACAGAAATCTAAAATTCTGTGTTTCCTACTGATTTACCATTGGTAATCAATAAACGACATTTTGAGAGAAGCAATACTGTATGAAGAGTGTAAGCGTATCAAGCTTAAGAGAAATAGAAGTCTGCATTTTATGGTGGTTTCTTTAATTTTTTTATTTATTTTGCCAATAGCACTTTCTATTCTTAGTGAAGTTATCTGTTTACAGGTCTTCTGAAAGAATCAAGCCCATATAAATAAATACTGTCTCCCCTACCTTCTTTCCACGCAAAACAGATTTCTCTATTGGGGAAGAAAGAAAGGATGTGTTTGTTTCTCTGTCTGACCATCCCTCCTTCCTTCCCTCCCTCCCTCCATCCTCCCTCCCTCCTCCCTCCCTCCTCCCTCCATCTATCCAGGGGCAATGTTTATGAAAATTCCACTGAACTTCAGTTTTATCTCAGCTAAGGAAATAGTCAAATAAGTGCAGTGGTTTTGTGGATGATGAGATAAAGTTTCTCCTTTGGGATCTTTTTCTTTTCCAAGGGAGAAAATACAAGTACAGGGAAACAATATTCAGCATAGAGACAAGAAGATATTCAATTTCATGAGGGAAGCGTAGCTTCTAGAGAACAATGATAATGCAAAACAGATTAAAGTTTTATTAATATTAATATGAATGTTGTACTGATTATTACTTTTGTACAACTGGGTCCAAATTAACTTTGGAACTTTGGAGAGAGTTTGATTTATAAGTTACCTGCATTAGATTCAGCAACTGTTTCAGCAATCCACCTGAGCTAGTGTGGAATATGGCTAGATCTAATGCATATAGGTGGTCCTCGATTTACAACCATTAATTTAGTGACCGTTCAAAGTTACAACCACACTGATTATGATTGTTTTTCACATTTATGACCATTGCAGCATCTCCCTGGCCATATGATCAAAATTGGGCACTTGGCAACTGGCATGTATTTATGACAGTTACAGTGTCTTGGGATCATGTGGTCACCATCCAAATTGGCTTAACAACCTCATGGTTCATGTAACAATTGGAATGATTAATGGGGGTGGGGGTGATTTTATTATATTTATCATATGACTCTTTTTTTTTAGTTTTATTATTTTTATATGAAGTTTTATATTCTGTAAGCCGCCTTGAGTCACCATGTGCGAATAGGCAGCAATATAAATTCCCTAAATAAATAAGTAAACATCTGTCTTGCTTAGCAATGGAAATTTGGGCTCAGTTGTGATCACAAGTCAAGGACTACCTGTATTCTTATTTAAAACCCCAACTTCAGTGGCTAAAAGATGGCGGATGCACCAAAGAAGTAAAAATACATCCACATTAAACCTGGGTGTCAGCAGGTTCTGACCAGTTCTGGAGAACTGGTAGCAGAAATGTTGAGTAGTTTGGAGAACCGGTAAATAAATACCACCTCTGACTGGCCCCACCTCTATCTATTCCCTGTGTCCTGAGTCCCAGCTGATCAGGAGGAAATGAGGATTTTGCAGTAACCTTCCCCTGGAGTGGGGAGAAAATGGAAATTTTACAGTATCCTTCCACTGTCACACCCACCAAGCCATGCCCACCAAGGCATGCTATGCCCACCAAGCCACACCCACAGAACCGGTAGTAAAAAAATGTGAATCCCACCACTGATCCATACACGTAGGGCAGTCCCCAAATCATATACCAACCAACCATTTGAACTTGATCAGTGAGGGTCCTAGACTATCTGCCAGCAACTGGACCCTAGTTTATTTATTCCATAACCCAACACCAACTGGCATCCCAGTTAATCACTTGTTACTAATCACCTGTGTTACCCTGACTTTAGCCTGACACCAAGTAGGGAAGGTTACTACAGTGCTGAAATCTGTTTACAACAGGAGAGCTTTCCAAATAAGTCTCCCCTGAAGCCAGGAAGTGCCATCCTTTCCTAAAATCCTGCCCAAAGAGCTAATTATTAGTTTTAAAAAGTGATGAGAAGATTCAGTGTTTGCTAAATGAAAAGGCTACATATTTCCCTGAGCTGTCTGACATCACACTGTAATTATGGATTCATATCCCATCCTGTAGAAAACCAGCACCTGGGCGGAAGGAAAGTCCTATTCTACCCAATTATCTACAGAATAAGAAGCAGATTCTTTTTTGAGAAAGTAGAAGGGTCATTTCATTATGCAAAATTCAGATGTTTCTGCTGGTTTTTTTTTAAAGAATGATATAAAATGGATAAAATATAGATAGATGACCCCTGTTGGTGCACATAATTGGCTATAGTTTAAATTAACCAGCAGCTTCTGTCTCTTATGTTAATTATAAATGGAAATCTGTTTATATGGAAATGTAGAGGGCAATCCAATGCTCCAGTAATGGAAGCGCTAGGGGTGGGAGCCTACTGGTTTAGCAACCAGTTCGCTGAGTGGGTGAGTGGGTGCAATTTGCAAAAAAATTGAACAGAGACCAATGAAAACAGCTGAGGAGCGGCAATTCGCTCTGCCGCTTCCAATCAGCTGGGCTTTGGAAGCAGAAATATAGGTAAGTATAATGCAGGGGCGGGCCGGCAGGCCCACTTGAAAGAAACAGAGAATTGATTCGCTCATGGCTGAAAGTCGGACCTAATGGTTTGCATGAACCGGTCCAAACGGGTAGAATCCCACCACTGGAAAGCACCCAATAATTCCAAATCTCCTGCTGGTATCAGAACAGAAATGTGAATACCCAAGTGAGTGTACAGATTCATATATACATGTGGTTCTTGACTTATAATGTTTATTTCTCACAATGGCACTGAAAAAAGTGATTTATGAGCAATCCTTGCATTGTCAACCATTGCAGCATCCCCATGGTCACATGATCAAAATTTAGACACTTGGCAATTGGCATGTATTTATGATGGTTGCGGCATCTGGCATCATGTGATCACCATGTGCAACCTTTCAAGCCAGCTTCCAACAAGAACAGGCAATAGGAGAATCTGGGTTCATTTAATGACCACACAATTCATTTAACAACTGCAGTGGTTCACTTAATAATCTCAGCAAAAAAGATCATAAAACCGGGTGCAACTCACTTAACAACCACCTTTAGCTTTAATACATTGTGCAATGCAACTACCAACATTTCACTATAGTGAGGAAGAGAAATCCAATTGCTCTGAGTGTGCACACAAAATCTGCTGTCAGGAGCCATTAATTATGCATGTGTCTAAACTTTCCAATGTTCTTTTCTTAACCTACTTTTTTCCCACTGGGAGACAGAAAGTCTAATCTTAAGGAGAAAGATGGAGCGATTCCATTGTTAAGGTGAGTAGCACTGTGCTAAAAATGTTTTTGGCATATTTTCCACAATTCTCTTTCAATTCATTTGAAAGGAAATAACTAGGAGGCTTTTCTTCCCAAAGGCAAAAATACCTCTAAAAATCCTCATGTCTGGAGACAGGATTCTTACCTTATTTAACCATCTTTAAGCGTCCCTAACTTTTCATGCACCGAATAATCTGGCTTTTTCAGAAGAGGGAGCAGGGGAAAGGTCACACTTGGAATACTGCATCCAGTTTTGGTCACCACACTATAAAAAAGATGTTGAGACTCTAGAAAAAGTGCAGAAGACAGCAACCAGGATGATTAGGGGACTGGAGACTAAAACATATAAAGAACAGTTACAGGAACTGGGCATGGCTAGTCTAATGAAGAGAAGGACCAGAGGAGACATGATATCAATCTTCCAATATTTGAGAGGCTGCCACAGAGAAGAGGGGGGTCAAGCGATTTTCCAAAGCACCTGAAGGCCAGACAAGGAATAATGGATGAAAACTGACCAAGGAAAAACAACCTAGAAAGGAGAAGGAACTTTCTGACAGCGAGAACTATCAAACAATGGAACAGATTGCCTTCAGAAGTTGTGGGAGCTTCATCACCTGAGACTTTCAAGAAAAGATTGGTCTGCCATTTGTCAGAAATGGTGTAGGGTCTCTTTCTTGAGCAGGGGGTTGGACTAGATGACCTTTAAGGTCCCTTCCAACTCTATTAACCTGTCTAATCTGACAGGCTAGAAAATAGTTGGTGAAAGACAGATCTTTGAAACCAAGTTAGGGCAGAACCACATTTTCAGCTCCTTCCTCCCACTGCAGCACATTACAAATGCATCCCACACCTAGTTTTTCCAACTGTTTCTCACCTGAATTATCTTAAGATAATTCTACATGGGGCTACTCTTAAAAAGTGTTTGGAGACTACAGTTGGTCCAGAATGCAGCTGCGCGAGCTATTGTGGGTGCATCTAGATACACCCACATTACACCAATTCTCCGCGAGCTGCGCTGGCTCCCTATTGGTCTCCAGGCGCAATTCAAGGTGTTGTTATTACGTTTAAAGCTCTACATGGCTCAGGGCCAGGCTATCTTTGAGACCGCCTTCTACTACATAGCTCCCAACAACCGGTAAGTTCCCACAGAGTCGGTCTCCTCCGGGTCCCATCAGCTAAACAATGTAGGCTGGAGGGCCCGCGGGGAAGGGCTTTCTCTGTGGCTGCCCCAGCTCTCTGGAACCAATTACCCCCTGAGGTCCGGACTGCCCCCACCCTATTGGCCTTTCAGAAAGCGGTGAAGACCTGGTTCTTCTGGGAAGCCTGGGGCCATTGATCTCGCTACAGTGATCTTGTGAGACCCAGCCATGAATTGGAGTGTATGGGTTTTAATGTTTTCTTTTTAAACTTTTGTATGGGCTATTTTTCACATTATTTTATTCTTTGTTGTTAACCACCCAGAGTCCCTTGGGAGTTGGGCGGCATAAAAATGTGACTAATAAATAAATAATACATGAATAAGATACTCAAAGTTGATGGTATCCAGCACTTTGTTCCCAATAGTATCCCCAGTTCCAATTATTTGCTGTGCACAGCACACCCTCTTCTTCCAGTGGCTACTTTTTAAAAAGCAATTTTCTACTTGATGCAATAATGACCCATTAAGTCAATGAACTAATTGAGAAGCTCATATTCCATTCAACCTCACATCTTCTCATGGAGACCTTTTAGTTTCTGCCCAGGCTGAAGGAATGTCTTTCCTTTGATTTCCTTTCCCAGAATAGGGTTAAGCCTCCTTCCCTCTTCCCTTTATTTATTTAAATTCTAAACACTTATGAGTTGCAACATAGGAACATTGTTACTTTTTCTCTATGAATTCTTCCTTAATTTCTTTACAGAGTTTCATAGGTCTAAAGGAATGAAAGAATGATCTGTGATGATGAAATTATTCAATCATCTATCTGTCTGTCCATTATCTATCTATCTATCATCTATCTATCTATCTATCTATCTATCTATCTATCTATTTATCTATCTATCACCTATCATCTATCATCTATCATCGTCTGTCTGTCTGTCTGTCTGTCTGTCTGTCTATCTGTAGGTCATGAACATACCTAACATTCCTGCCTCCTATTTTTATAATAGTGTAGTTATAAAGGAACTATCAGAGGAAAAAAGTGTTCATTAGTCTTTAAAAAATGGGGGAGACACGTGTGTTGAAGTGGGTGCAAACTTGGAAAAACAAATGAAAACCATAGAGGCTATTGAGAAGGGAATAACCCTTAAAGGGAAAGGAAAGCAATGATAGACCAATCCACACAAAAGCCAATCAGTAAGACTTGCTTACCCTGCATCGATGGAAAGGGCAAAAAGTAGGGAACGATCCATCAGATTTTGCAGGAGTCATAATCCAGATTGAGCATCATTTTATTTGACCAGTTTATTGTAGTCTGATTTGGAATGTTCAAAGCTGTCTTAAATAACAGACAAAAGTTGTAAAATCGTCCAAAATGATGAAGGAGTGGTAACAGCTCCCATATGAAGAAAGACTGCAGTAATTGGGGTTCTTCACCTTAGATCAAAGGTGCACAAGAGGAGGGGAGACAAGATAAAAGTATATAAAACCACACATGACACAGATAAGAGAGAAAAAGTTATCTACCTCTCTCACATTGTTATGACTTGGGGTCATGAAACTAAATGCAGAGAAATCAAGAACTGATGGAAGGAAATACTTTTTAGTCAGCAAACTGAAGAACTTGCTGCTGGCATTTGTGGCAACTGGAGCCAATTAGAGTGGTTTAAAGTAGAACAGAACAGTTTGATAGAGGACCAGGTTCTCAAAGACTACCGATATTGAGGATTGCTTTGTACCCCCAAATTTCTAGGAAGCATCCTTTCAGACTGGCTGATGGGAAGTAATGATGGATGGGGCTATTTCCCTCCCCTCTAGCTTGTGAATGATCTAAATACAACAAGCTGCTAGTTGCAAGATGCAAAATGTTATACTAAATGGGGCTCTGGCCTGATCTAACCGAGTTTTCCCCCTGCTTCTTCATAATCTATCACAGTTCTATGTTAGGGCCCGCAATACAGTTTCATAAATTTTTGATCAACACTACAGGAAATCATCAATTTTCAGCAATTGTTCCATTTCAGTGGTTCGATCAAAGAGAGCCAAAAAGGGCATTGTACCTGTTCTGCATTGAAGATCACTGAGAAATCTCACACAAAGTTTTGGGGGGTGGGATAAAAAGTGAATACCCAGTTAAAGATATGTCTATGACAGTGGATAATTAACATTATCCACAGGGAATGCCTGCCTACTTCCTATCAATTTCCCCGTTTTCTATTCAAACTGTTCTATTTTCTTTCATTCTAAATGATCTTTCTCCTCCTTCCTTTCCTGTTTGCTGTATTATGGGGCTTGAGATATGTGACACACATTGCTTAGTCTTTCTCTGCAAGTGTTTGAGTGCCAGGCAGTCACAAAGGTAATGGCCACCTTTTGGTATGTCAATCTTTGACAACTAAAATGAGGACCTGACACTACCGCTGAGCAGATGGTGCCAAATCTGCTTTCTTTCTCCTGAGCTGGAGGTGAATTACCTCGAAAGGAACAATTCCACATCCAATTATGAGCCCCCAGAGGTATGTGTGTCAAACTTGTTAACTGCTTCACTGCATTTCCTGGCTCTAAGAGGTCAGCTGCAGGTACTGAAGTCAAAGTCAAGTGTCATTATATATCTGCTGGAAGATCCAATTATCCAAGTTTATTTTGGTACCCTTTGATTTTTTAATAAAGTCATTTTGAGGCAACATGAAGAATCTACACTCAGGGCCAGAGTCCCCTTTTTGTAACCTACAGAACACCCACTGATTGTTATTAAAGTTCCCTCCCACTCTTTAAACAGAGAAAATACTTTAAAACTATAGTGAAAACCTTAAAAGGGGGCCTTCATTGTAAATATCACTTTAACACTTCTCTCACTGCTCCCCAAAGAGTCCTGCATGAATAAGTGATAATTATCATGTACCTTGAGTGTCACCCCCATCAATGTTCAGTGGTGTCTTGGGCACCAAAGATTGCTTGCCCCTTTCAAGAGGTTGTCCATCCCATTATCCCTTGTCTTGGAATAGTCCTTTGGCTGTTCTGGACAAATGTTCAGGGAAGAAAATGGTAAGTGAGCATCTGTCTACCCTAGATGAGTTCATATCACTAGGACCAGATGGATTACATCCCAAGGTTCTGAAGGAACTGGCAGATGTGATCTCAAAACTACAATTCAAAGATCCTGGAGCACCAGAGAACTGCCAGAGGACTGGAAAAGAGCTAATGTAGTTCCCATCTTCAAAAAAGAGGGGAAAAATAGGCCCAGGAAACTACAGACCTATCAGCCTGACCTCAATACCAGGGAAGATTCTGGAAAAGATAATCAAGCAACGAATCAGCAAACACCTAGAAGCAAACAAAGTAATAACCAAAAGCCAACATGGGTTTGTCAAAAACAGATCATGCCAGACTAATCTTATTGCATTCTTTGACAAAGTGACAAAATTAGTGGACCAGAGGATCCTGCTGTTGATATAATTTACTTGGACTTCAATAAGGTATTTGGCAAAGTATATCATAACCTACTACTTGATAAAATAGAAAAATGGGGGTTAGACAGCATCACTACCAGATGGATTCGTAACTGACTGACCAATCACACTCAATGTGAGGTCCTCAATGGAACTGCATCTACATGGAGGGAGGTATGCAGTGGGGTACCACAGGGCTCTGTTTTAGGCCCAATAGTCTTCAACATATTCATCAATGATTTGGACGAGGGGATAGATGGGGAACTCATCAAATTTCCAGATGACACCAAGCTAGCAGAAATAGCCAACACTCTGGAAGATAGGCTTAAGATACAGAAGGATCTTGACAGACTTGGACATTGGGCACTATCTAATAAAATGAAATTTTGTGAAAAAAGTAAGGTTCTACATTTAGGCAAGAAAAATAAAATGCACAGGTACAGTATATGTGATACCTTGCTCAATAGTGGTGACTGTGAGAGGGATCTTGGAGTCCTAGTAGACAATCACTTAAATATGAGTCAGCAGTGTGATGCAGCTGCCAAAAAAACCAACACAGTTCTAAGATGATAAAAGAGAGTGATAAAATCAAGATCACGTGAAGTGTTAATACCACTTTATAATGCCTTGGTAAGGCCACACTTGGAATACTGCATCCAATTTTGGTCAACACTATGTAAAAAAGATGTTGAGACTTTAGAAGGAATACAGAGAAGAGCAACAAAAATGATTAGGTGACTCGAGGATAAAACACATAAAAAATGGTTGCTGGAACTGGATATGTCCAGTTTTATGAAAAGAAGGACTAGGGGTGACATGATAGCAGTGTTCCCATATCTCAGGGATTGCCACAAAGAAGAGGGAGTCAAATTATTATCCAAAGCACCTGAGGGTAGGACAAGAAGCAATGGATGGAAACTAATCAAGGAGAGAAGCAACTTAGAACTAAGGAGAAATTTCCTGACAGTTAGAACAATTAATCAGTGGAACAACTTGCCTCCAGAAGTTGTGAATGCTCCAACACTAGAAGTTTTTAAAAATAGATTGGATAACCATTTGTCTGAAGTGGTGTAGGGTTTCCTGCCTAAGCAGGGGATTGGACTAGAAGACCTCCAAGGTCCCTTCCAACTTTGTTATTCTATTCTGTTGTTGTTTTTTTCAATCTGAGGCAGGGGTGAAATGCTACCGCACCAGATTGGGTGAACCGGTAGTGGTGGCAGGTGGTTTGGCAAATTGGTAGTGGCAGCAGGGCAAGGTTCCGCCCACCCGCCCGGATGTCATTGCTTCCTGGTTTTAACCAGGAAGTAACGTGTTTTTGACCTCTGAACATGCGCAGAAGGTCTAAAATTGCACATGATGCACACACACACACACTTCCAAACCGGTAGGGAAAGTAAGTAGATTTCACCCCTGATCTGAGGTATGGATGCCTCTATTCTTGCTATGTCTTTAATATATTTTTTATTTACTGTTCCTTGAAAATCTGAATGAATAAATGTATGCGATTCAATTAAAACATATGCAGTTCAACAATGACTGTCCAGTTTTAAGCTGACAAATTACTTTTTCATAGGCCTTAGAGCTATGTAAAAATAATCTCTTGAAAGTTCTCCAAGACTAATTTTATTACATTCTTCAGATAAAATCTTATCCTTTGGTTATTAATTGCATACCATTGTTTTGACAGCCCGAGGTAGTTTTTATATTGAGCTGTTTGATGCCTATTCCTATTGTGAACAGGTGTTTTCTTTCTATTGTTTTATAATTAGTTTTTAACATTTGGAATGAACCACCCTTTGAGGGGTATTATATAATCTTAAATTGTAGTGTATTTAAATATACTATATGAAATACAATTTGTATTATAACTTCATATAAACTGTGCCTATTTGTATACCATCCAGCGAGGGAGATGGGCTGTTTCTAAACGTGATATAAAAAATAAAATAATAAAACTAATGCTAAACCTAGGCACCCTTTCCAAACCCTACCTAGCTATGTTAGAATGCTTTTCTTCAGTGGGACATACAGGAAAATATATGAATTACACAGTTTAATAATAACAGTAATAATATTTTATTGCAACCTTAAAGTTTTAGCAATATGCATGCTACTATTCTGCTAGTGAGAGCATACTCACTATGCTCTCTATAGAAGTGGTTAAAGCAGGGGTGTCAAACTCAAGGCCCGTGGGCTGGATTTGGCCCATGGGGAGCTTAGTTCTAGCCTATGGGGCCACTCTGGAAACAGCAAGGGATCGGCCCATGTGCCTCTGCCAGTGAAAATGGAGCTGGCAGAGGATTGCAGGAAGTTTTCACAGCTGGAAACGGAGTTTGGAGCCCATTTTTACTGGCAGGGCACTCGAGCCATCACAGGCATCCCTGACATGAGTGATATTGAGCTGGCCATGCCTACCCTGGTCACACACACTCCATGCTCCCCCCTCCCAAGGTCAAACACAACCCTGATGTGGTTCTCAAAGAAATTTGAGTTTGACACCCCTGGGTTAAAGCATCTTAGAATCACAAACTCATGTGGGTGACCTGGGGGCAATCTTTCTTTCTCAGTTCTAGAAAGCAGACAATGGCAAATACTTTTGAAAACTTGCCAATCCTAAGAGTTAAGACTGATAGAAGGAGAACACACACACACACACAATTTGAGTAATTGTGAACTGTGTGAATTGTGAAAAGAGACTGGGTTAAGTGTGGTCTTGACCAGGGGTCTCCAACCTTGGCAACTTTAAGACTTGTGGACTTCAACTCCCAGAGTTCCTCAGCCAGCTGGGAGTTGAAGTCCATAAGTCTTAAAAGTTGCCAAGGTTGGAGACCCTTGGTCTAGACCAAGTAAAAAATTGGGGACTAGAGGAAAAAGTAGCATGGAAAACAGCATAACTATTTCAAATAAAGAGGCAGTATCTTGGATGGTATCTCTTATTTGTTTCAGTGATTTTTCTGTCCCTGCCCTAGACTCTGAGTGGCTCACAATAAAATAAAGCGTCATGCAACCTATAATAAAATTTAATGTAATTGAGAACATAACAGTATAAAATCAAGACCATCATTAAAGACAGTCACATGATATCATGCATAACACATCTGCTCCATCTATTTAACAAAGACCTCGAGGAAGAGATGGTCTTCACTCCCCCCACCCCCCCGCTGAGATAGGGAATGTTTTAATTTCTGGGAGGGAAACTATGGGAAGGGCTGCTTCTGAGCTCCTGTTCTTCAGCCTGGCTGGAGAGAGGGACCCAGAAGCATTTCTTTATGGTCCAGATATATGATAGGAAAATTCTATTACTTGGAAAAGATGGTCTTTCAAATGATGAAGAAAGCAAAAACAAAGAAATAAATGGCTTTGCAAATAATGGTTGGCCCTTTGAACTGCATCCCCAAATCTATTGGCAGCAAATATACTGTAGCACTTCAGCATAAGTATTATTGTACTATATTTATTTGTACTGTTAGCAGGTACTTTCCGGTTTGAGACTGGAAGCAGACCATCTCTCTTTGAAAGAAGCATCTATCAATCCTTGCATTGACTCATCCATTCCTTTTCTGGAAACTCAAAGGGGCTTTATAGGGATCTAGCCCATAGGTGGCTGCACTTAAAATGTAAAGCCCACTTCCTCCTATCTCAAATATTCAAAATACTGCAGATGACATACAAGATATTGCACAAGTGCAGAATTGAATTGATTGACTTTGACAATTAAAGAAAGAGAGGAATCTGAATATTATAAGATATGGAGACAATTTTACCATTGGTTAGGGAAGAAATATATATAGGGTAATGTTGTAATGAAACATGGGAAGAAGAAAAAGGAGAGAGAAGATAAATGTATTAACGGCAAAGTAAGAAATGTGGGAGAAATATTACAATAAATGAAATGATGATATTATGAAATGATTAACACTGGAGAAAAAGAAGACATAAAAGATATACTCAGATGAAGCACTGAATGATTGATTATGTATTGTATGTTTGTTTGTTTATAAAATTAAAAAAAAAATCCAAAAAAAAAAAGATGTTGCACAAGTCATATTCCGCGAATACAGATCATCTTAAACAGGCTAGTGCACCACATACATCTTTCTCTCACTAAGGGAAAACTGGACATCACCTGTGGATGTATGCAAGGAAAAAGCTGATAATCTTTGATTGTATTCCAACTCATTTCTAGTAGTGCATCTGTGATCGAGCAGCAGTACTAGCAGGAGTCTTGAAAAAGATGTCCCTTCAGAAAAACAGAGTTGGAAGGGACCTTTGCAAACCGGTAGCAAAGGTAAGTAGAACCCACCCCAGGTTGTCACCTTGATTAGTTTTCATTCATTGCTTCTTGTCCTGCCTTCTGGTGCTTTGGAGAATAGCATGATTCTGTTTTCTTTGTGGCAGCCCCTGAGATATTGGAACACTGCTGTCACGTCAGTGCGGTCTAAGTCCAGCTCTTTTCAATCACTGGTAGAAACTTCCCTTGGGAAGTTAAATAGGATGCTAAATGTTTGCATTCAGACATGCTACCTTGTCACCCTAGTCCTTCTTTTCATTAAACTAGACATACCCAATTCCTACAACAGTTCTTCTTGTGTATTTTAACCTCCTTCTCAATACATCTATGCGTTCTATTTTCCTGGTTTTCACCTAACTTTTAGTTACTCCTTTCTTCTTCCCTGCCTGCACCAAACCAGCATACACTGCCTGTGTCTTGCTCTGCTATTAGCAAAACTGCAGCACCTTCCAGCATTTTTAAGCTCACAGAAATAACTGGGAGTGCTGCAGGCTTTTGATTCCCCTGAGTGCTTCTGGTCCCAAGTCACTACTAGGAGCAGTCTGGCAAAACACACAGAGAGAAAAAGGGTGGGGTGCGGTTTGACTGCAGGTTCACTGCTCAGTATACCTGACTTTCTTTGTAGAGAAAAATGTGTTCAAGACTATGAAAACCTATAATTACACATGGAGTATATCTCTGGGGATACAGTATTTCTGTATATGTGCATATGTGTATACATATACACACACATGCACACACACATGTACAGGTGGCCCTGACAATTCAAGTTCAAAAATCAAAACAATAAAAACTAAAGAATTGCCCTGATCAGAGTAGTTGCCTGCTTAAGAAGTTCCTTTTTATTCAGCTTTCCAATATCCATTAGTGGATCTTGAAATATATAAGGACTCAATATTTGAAATTTATTGGGGAACAGTAGATGAGGATAAGGCGCCTTTACTCCTTATGTTTTAGATGCATGTAGATGCTTGGTCTTGTTCAGATGGCTTCCGATCCAGGTGCCTGTGAAGCCAAAGAATTGGCACAAAAAACCCCACTATGGTGCATATCATATATAAATAGTACATCATGTATAGATATCACAGGGAATTTTCAAGGCAATAAACAATACATTAGTGACATTAGAAAGAACATCAGGAAGTGTGAGGTTATATCAAATGACCTACTTTTCAGATCACTCTTCTACCTGGAAGTATCTTAGCTAAATATCTATTCTGATTTAATAATAGAAGGCGAGATGCTGCCATCAACAAAAATTTGAATAGCACAGTATGTAGGCAAACATATCTTGGGGTATGGTTTACCCATTATATTGTATATAGTGTTACGGAAAAAAAAAAACAAAGCAATTAACTTTTTGTATAAAACATCGATTTTAACAAGCTTACTTCTTTTCTTTGGGTTCTTATTTTGTAGAACCATAAATAGGTTTAAATTTTGCCATAGCAGTCCAAATTTCTTAAATCAAGGAATTACAGGTATACATTATTTTCTTCTTGATAAGCAGTTTCCTCTCTCCCTTATTCAAATAATGGATTTCTGATTCTCACCGTATTCCAATACTGACATCTGCTGGACCAGTGTGTTGCATCAAGTCACTCTTCAATGTTAGTGTGAATGGGCTTATGTTTTAAGGCAATCTGCATGTCAGTGTGTGGGTGTGTCTGTATGGGTGGGTGGAATACAGGAAGAAAAAAAAGGAACTACTGCATTTTTAAAGAAAGAACTTTCAAACAATTTAACTTTGACTACATGATTATTATTTTTTTAGTAAGTGTTGTGGTGCTCTAGATACAGATGTATAAAATCAAAGGATAATGTGGATTGTACAAATAAGAGAAGAAAGTAGAAGAAGAATATTCTCAGGGATGATGGAAGAAGCTGGTTGACATAGTCTGGGCTTCAAATATAAGCAGGCCTAGATAAGAAGTGGATGAGACATGAGGGCTATAGACTAGAAAGTCAGAAAGCACTCTGAATAGCAACAGCAAACACCTTCAGTATTGTTGCTCCCAAACAATTATAAGATTTAATACAATCTTTAAATCTATAAGTTTTATAATCACCAGAAATTTAACTGAAACAGAAATTATGACTGTCTGGTGGATATTGATGGAATGAATACTGGGAAGATGTCTGTTTTAATTTCAATTTTATATCTATCCAGTAAAGAGCAAAACTAGGATTGCTGTATGCAATATAGGTAGTCCTTGACTTACAAAAGTTTAGTTTAGTGATGGTTCAAAGCAGTGGTGGGTT
Source organism: Masticophis lateralis (assembly GCA_030761175.1). Classification (NCBI taxonomy): domain Eukaryota; kingdom Metazoa; phylum Chordata; class Lepidosauria; order Squamata; family Colubridae; genus Masticophis; species Masticophis lateralis. The sequence continues at coordinate 26,952,929 of JAUDYJ010000005.1, forward strand.
TCTTCTGGTTCTGCCCAGTTCCGCCGAGCCGGTAGTGGTGACGATATGTTGTCACCAAATCGGTTCTCCCCCCCACCTTCCCCCCCACATTATTCTTACCTTTTACTTGGCCCCACCCCCAATCTATTGCTGCCTCCTGAGTCCCAGGTGATGGGCTATAAGGAAAAACTGTTTAAACTCTTGTTGCGGGGCTTCAAAGGGCTGCCTTTGGTCAGTGGTAAAAGGCAGTTTGGTGGTAGACCGGTGCCTCCAAAAACAAATGTGTAGACCGGTGCCTGCAAAAATAAATGGGTAGACCAGTACCTGCAAAAATACATGAGTAGACCGGTACAGCTCTGCAAGCAGTTAAAAGCCTGGTAGACCAGTACTTCTGCTAAATCCTAAAGAATTGTCACATGACCGTCAAGCCACACCCACAAAATAAGCCATGGCCACAAAATAAGCCACACCCACAGAACCGGTAGCAAAAATTTTTAGAACCCACTCCTGGTTTAAAGTTACATCGACACTGAAAAAAGTTACTTGTGAGCGTTTTATACACTGACTATTGCAGCATCCTCATGGTCACATGATTTACACGATGATTGACAACTGACTCACTTTTATGAATTGTGGTTGTAAAATAAGGACTACCTGTAAAATGTTTCCTATGTCTCTCACTTTGTCTACTTTTGTTCCAGTTGGGAAATTTATACTGTAATGAAAAACCAAATCAAACTAATTAAAAAAGGGGGGGGGGTTAGCTGGAAAGAGTTCCATTGTAATTTTTCTTGATGTACCCATTTACCAGTAGATATTTTAATATTTCTTTTTGTAGTGGGATGAAAAGGAATAAAAGGAGGAGGTTTTGGTGGGAAGGAGGGGGTGTGTGAGAGGAGAAAGGAAGGGTTTTTCTGTGGGAAAAGTTGGAAGGTAAGGCTAGGAAGGGATGCCTGATGAAAAGGAGGCCTGAAATGATAGGAAAAGAGGCATGGGGAAATGAAGAAAGAGGCCTGAGACGGTAGGAAAAGAGGCTTAAGGGGAAAACGGAGAAAGAGGCCTGGGGAAAAGGAGAGGGCATGAAGGCAACAGGGAAGATAGAAGAGGCTTCTGCAGGGCTAGCCTGAGGGGGAGAGGGGGAGAGGAGAGGAGAGGAGAGGAGAGGAGAGGAGAGGCTTCTGTGGGGGCAAGCACAGGAATCCACGTAGGAGCAGAGGAAGTAGGAGAGCCTAGCAGGCAGTTCAAGAGAGAGAGAGAAGAGAGAGATAGAAGAAGGAAGAAAGGCCCACCAGCCACCTGAATATACCATCTCATCACATGATTCGCCTGCTGGGCAAAGACTGACCATCATCTTACCATGTGTCCTGTCTGCTGAGAGGAGACTGACCACCACATGACTCAGGCCAGTAGAGGTACCTGAGCGAGGGATCAGTGTGGACTGGTAGCCATACCAAGGGGACCAGGAGAACCCTGACTCCAGCGTCCCTTAGGGGGTAGCGCTACATTTACATCATTAGATTAGATTAGAACGTAACAGTAATAGGTAACTTTAAGCTCTTTTCTAAAAATCTGTTAGAACAGATTCTGGGCAATGATAATAGTTGATGACTAAGCTAAACAAAAAAAAGGCAATTGTTTTTAAGGAGAAATATTTCTGTTTGTTTATTGCTCTAATGGAACATAATCTTCCATATGTTTATTCAGACATTATGCTATATTCCTAACAATACAACGCTATGCCCACTAGAGCATGCTTCTCAGTATGTTTTGAAGTCCCAGTCCTGATATAAATGGATAGTGTAGCAGAAGTAAATAGTTAGCACACAATTCTGTTATTTTGGGAACAAGAATAAATTGTTTATAGAGTATTGTTTGTTTATCAACTGCTTCAATTGCTGAATCAATATATGATGATATACAAAGACAGGAAACAATTTAAAACAGACATAAACTTAGCCAATACTAAGAAAAACATAAATCACTCATATCAGAAGGGAAACAAAAATGCAAATCAGAAACCCCCAAATAGGGTCTTAGGGCCAATTGAAAAAGCCAAATCTTTAAGGCTTTCTCAAGAATGAGAACCATAGAAACTTCAGGAGAATTCATTCAAAAGTATAAGTTAGTTTCATGGCTTGCCATTCTTGTTTTAAAGCCAGATTACTTTTATGTTTAAAGGGGACATAAATTATAAAGCACAATAAAGCTAAACAATTGATTAATACACTATTTGGATATTGTCACACATGGCTCATAACACAATGAGCTCAATGAAAAATGGACATTTTTTGATTTATCTTAATTTAGGGTAAAACCTTCAAATCAGTGTCAACATCTGGTGACTTAATGGGTGCTTCCACCTTGGCAAGGAAGTGATTTGTCGTTTTCTTCAGGATTTTAGTTTTTTAACGGACTTCTCAATCTAGTGGATGAAGAGGAGTAAAACAGAATTAAAATTAAAGATGGAAAGTGAAGTCAGGTAACATAGGAAGGATTATTTTAGATCTGTAGGTTAGTGATATGTTGAAAATTAGAATTAAAACAAATATTAGTATTCCAAAAACATGTGAAAATGACTGCATATTAACAGCATTCTCCTTCCCACTTTATCAATATGAAAAATGGCAGGAGAAACATAAAATTCAAACCAAGTAAGAATGGGATAGCTATTATTTGTGCTTCTTAAAAGAAGAGGAAGCATCAAGAATGAATGTGAATGAATAAAAAAATGAGTAATTAGTCTGAAAATTGAGGTAATTTAGTACTACAGAAATGACTGCCTTGAGAAACAAATACAGGTAGCCTATAATAATAATAATAATAAATTTATTGTCATTGTATGTGTATATACAGTATACCCATACAACAAAATTCACTTAACACTCAAAGATACTCACTGGACTGGTGACTCCAATGTAACCTGTGATGTGTGATCATGCCAACTTACAAAAGCAGTTCCACCAGTCCCAGTTGCCATTGTTAGGCAAATCCCAGAGTGCCCTGTGGTCACGTAATTAGCATTTGCGACCTCCAGTAGGCTTCCCATTGCCTTTGCTGGTTGGAAGCCAGCTGTAAAGGTTGCAAATGGCGATTAAATGACTGTAGGATACCATGGTGTCATAACAATGACCCAGTTGCCAAGCACTTCAGTTATGATCATGTGACTGCAGGGATGGTATGACAGCTACAATAATGAGGATCCATTGTAAGTACCAAGGGTGAAATCTACTTATCTTTCCAACCGGTTTGGAAGTGCATGCGCCATGTGAGCGTGGACCCTATGTGCATGCGCAAAAGGGCTTGCGTATGCACAGAGGATCTGTGCTCACATGGCACATGCACTTCCAAAACCTCTGCGCAAGCCCATCACTACTGGTTCTCCAAACCACTGGCCACCATCGCCATTGGTTAAGCCAAACCGGGCCGAAACAGGAGCATTTCACCCCTGGTAAGTACCCATTGTTCAGTACCATTGTAACTTTAAATGGTTGCTGGATGAGTGGATATTAAGTAAGAACTAGCTGTTTATGAAAGAAAATCAAACTGCTTAAGAGGAAGACCAAGTTCAGAATAATGGCAATAAAAAAAGATGAAAAGTACAAAAAGTATTATATGAAGAGCTGTATAGGCTTATTCCTATTTGTTATTTAACATTTTGTGTGTGCGCGCATGCGCGCACATACAGTTGTTACCGAAGCAGTGGTGTAGTGGTTATGTGTAAACATACCTGGTAACTATCAGATGGCAACAGGAAAAAGGATATAGAAGTAGTCCTCAACTTATAAGAGTTCATGACCATTCAAAGTTACAACAGCACTGAAAAAAGTGATTTATGACTGTTTCTCACAGTTAACGATCATGATCATGTGATCAAAATTCAGATGCTCGGCAACTGGTTCACACTTATGACTGTTGCTGGGTTCCAAAGTCATGTGATCAGTGTTTGCAACCTTCTGACAAGCAAAATCAATGGGGAAGCTGGATTCACTTAACTACCATGTTACTAACTTATCAACTGCAGTGATTCACTTAACAACTGTGGGAAGATAGATTGTAAAATGGGGCAAAACTCACTTAATAAATGTTTCACTTGACAACAGAAATTTTGGGCTCAATTATGGTCATAAGTCGAGAACCACCTGTACAAGTAGCTCTCAACTTATTATTTTCATTTAGTGACCATTCAGTTACAATGGCACTGAAATAGTAACTTACGACCATTTTCACACTTATGACCATTGCAGCATTCCCAGTCATGTGCTCAAAATTCAGATACTTGGCAACTACTTCATATTTATGATGGTTGCAGAATCCTGGGGCCATATGATCACCTTTTACAAAGTTAAGTGGGAGGGAAGCCAGATTCACTTTGCAGTAGTGTTACTAACTTAGCACCTTCAGTGATTAACAAATCCAGAAATGTAAGTTTGGGCAAAACTAAAAACTGCCTCACTTAGCAGTGGAAATTTGGGAATCAATTGTGGTCGTTAGTTGAGGACTATCTGTACTTACATAATAGTTCACCTGTATCTGCTATGACAATACAGCCACAAGTTAACTCATATACAGAGCTTATAAAGAAGCAGCACGCTAATCTTTTCCAGTAAAAGAACCAGAAAGGAGTGGTTTCACTGTTGCTTGTGAGCACTCTCAAAATCTATTGAGGATGTAGTGGAGTTTGAGGTTTCATAGATGGCTAGAGAGCAAAACAAATACAATGTTCTATTGAGCAAATAGAACATCTTTTCTTTCACCCAAGAAAAGTGGTATTTATTCTTTCATTCACCAGAAGCATGTAACATGAAGAAATGGAGATGAATCAATGTGGAAATCTGACATTGGGGTTTCATAACTGTTGAAAACTTTTAAGGCTGTTTAAAACTTGAAGTAGCTGTTTGCATCAACCCCCTTCTCTTTTCCCATCACTTTATCAACAGATGAAGCACCACAGGTATAAAATAACTTATATAGTACTAAGACTTCATTTTCATCTTCAACGAAAGATGAAAGGAGGGATAGGTGGAGGGATAGGTGCATCATCTCTCTGTGTGTGTGTGTGTGTGTGTGTGTGTGTGTGTGTGTGTGTGTATGTGTTTGTGTGTGTGTATGATATATGTATAGGGGACACAGAGGCTCAGTGGCTAAGACGCTGAGCTTGTCAATCGAAAGGTCGGCAGTTCAGCGGATCTAATTCCTAGTGCTGCATCATGGGGCGAGCTCCCATTACTTGTCCCAACTTCTGCCAACCTAGCAGTTTGAAAGCACATAAAAAATACAAGTAGAAAAATAGGGACCACCTTTGGTGGGAAGGTAACAGTGCTCCGTGTGCCTTTGTCGTTTAGTCATGCCGACCAAATGACCACAGAGACGCCTTCGGACAGTGCTGGCTCTTTGGCTTTGAAACGGAGATGAGCATCGCCCCCTAGAGTCGGGCATGACTAGCACATATGTGCAAGGACAACTTTTACCTTTACCTTATGATATATGTATCATTGCTCACCTTATGGTTCAAGGGAAACAATTTTTGAATCTATGTACCTCAGATGGGTTAACTTATAGAATATGTCCAAAATCCAGGACCCACAATTCCTGTGGTTTGAAATTTGGCAAAGTTGTGGTCAGATGATCATTATTTCCAATGCTCTCTGCTACCTCCTACAAGGAAAGTCAATGGGGAAATTGGCAAGAAGTCTGAAGTCACTCCTGCTCCCAGTATTGCCCACTTATGGTTGTTATGTTTCTCTGTAAGGGTAAGGAAATTTCTTTGAAATCATGACCTAATGGGTCACATGTTGTCTAATAATAAATACTTCACTTTATCATCTAAGTTTGAAATTAATTAGAAATAAGGTATCATTATTTTACGGCAACTATTTTATGAACACTCATGAGTTCACTAGAGCTCCTGTATCACCTTTGTAGATCTCAAGCTCAGTTCATAGACTTGGGTTCACACATTGGTAATGCAACATGGGTCACTACCTAGTGAACTCAGTCATATTCAGAGGGAAATAACTAACTCAGTGGTGGGTTTCAAAATTTTTTACTACTGGTTCTGTGGGTGTGACTTGGCAGGTGTGGCATGGTTTAGTGGGTGTGGCCTGCTGGGCATGGCAGGGGAAGGATACTGTAAAATCTCCATTCTCTCCCCAATCCAAGGGAAGATTACTGCAAAATTTCCTTGCAATCAGCTAGGACTCAGGAGGCAGAGGATAGATGGGGGCGGTGCCAGTCAGAGGTGGTATTTACTGGTTCTCTGAACTACTCAAAATTTCCGCTACCGGTTCTCCAGAACTGGTCAGAACCTGCTGAAACCCACTTCTGAACTAACTAATGAGTAATTGAGACATGTGTGGTTCTTCACTTTGTGAGTGTTAGCATTGTATTTGTAGAAGCCTAGCCCATAAACTAGATGTCAGTCTTTACGCAGTGAGCTGTACCAATAGAGACGGTGCCCTCCCTTGTCCCAACCACAAATGAGAATGACAACAAAGAAACCCTCTTCTCCCAAACTTTCTCCCAAAGAGAAAGAAAGATAATTAAAAGAAATTTTTATTAGGGCAATTTAACTTTATTTTTTTTTTCATACAGCTATAGCAGTAATAATAAAATAAGCATAAAAACAAATTGCAGCCCAGGACAGAATACATAAGTAGGAGCAACTACCAAGCAAATTTAAGTCTGTGGTTACATAATAGTAAAAACCAAGCACACCTGTCCTTTCAGCAGATGAAAGTTATAGGGTTGCAAGGAAGTGCAACATGTACTAATTCATCAATATGAATTATGAGACAGAATAGATCCAATCATTGGTTCCCTCCCCCCTCACTTTGGCTTCATGTAGTACATGGTTTGTCAAGTGCTTTAGGTTAAAAATGGTAAATTTGAAAGGGTATTTTTTTTTTCACCTGCTAAAAGAACTGGATCACTACAGCAATAAAAATAATTACATAACAACTACAGCTATGATGGTTTTGTTTTGGTTTGCCTGTTGACGTTTTTAAACTTCTTTAGTGTGCATGTGAAAGTCAATATCGCTTTCTCTGTGTATGTGTGTTTGCGCTAGTGTGTGAATAATAAAACTACTGAAATTTTTCAGAAACTGGCTTGAATAGAATATATATTTTATATCTATTTATATTTTCTTTTTCTTTCTCTCTCTCCTTGATACTTGAAACATGCAGTAGTTGTTTTGAGTAATGTAAGACATATTAGATCCATGATTTTACCTTGAATGGTTGGAAGTACCTGTTTTTCTGAAATTTCATTTTTAAAAAAATAATTTTTATTTTTCTTGTCTCATCAGAAATTATCTTCAGGCAGATTTAGACCAGTGCAGCTTTTGTTAGTCATGAGAAGGATGGCCAATCTTTCCAGCTGAAAGAATCCTGGCAAACTAGAAGCTGTTCACATAAAGCAAAGCCACTTTTTCAAAGGGGTATGGAGTGCTAATTCTGTGCCACTTTTTTGCAAGCAATTTTGTTCAGCCTGTCATTTTTATAAGCCTTAACAAAACTCCTTGTATTTATAGACATTTTTATTCAAAATAAGATCTTACTATTATACAGGTTTCTCTCTTTATTTTTTTTATTTGACTATATACAGAAGTGCAAAAGGTCAACCTTCTCTCTATACTTTCCCACATGCTAAATTGCAGCATAATCATCCCTCAAGAGTATGCACAAGCACTCACACTTATTATAATTCTTGTTATACGTAAACTTTTTAAGTATTTGGATTATCAACAAAAAAAGTCCCTTGATCTACTGATTATGCAGCTTATTTATAAGAAGGCCTGATATTCAGGGATTTCAAAAAATATTTAAACAATATTTTAACATTTGAAATGGATACAGTAGAAAATAAATTTTATTCTAATATCTAAGAGCTAGATTTTTTCTTTTATAATTAATTACAAACAAAATAAATCATCAAAATATTACTCAGTTGTCTGCCAGGATCATTTCAATAGCAACAACTTAACTTCTTACTTAACAATGATTATATAAGATATCCATATAAAAGATCTTTGTTCTTTTAATGAAAACTAGACAAGAACTAACAATGACTGATATTCTTACATTGTAATATTAAATCAGTAAAATATAAATCATTTAGTTAACAAGAATACGAATATTCATGACACTACATGTAAATTCAAAACTGCATATGCTATGAAGAAAAAATATTTTTAATTTTTTTTCATATTTTGAAAAAAATTCATCAGTAAAATCTAATAAAACAAAATTCTATAAACTTAAATGGCATTCATCTGGTAATAGAAAATGAAAATGATCTAATAAATGTACGAAATAAAAACTACCATTTTAACAAGGAAAAATAAGTCATATTCTCTAAATGTAAGTAAACTACAATAACATGTGAAGTCACCTATACTTTCTTAACACGATTGAAATTACATTGGTATGGGTTTTAACCCGTAATGTAATAATCTAAGGCTTTAATAGATGTACAGTACAATCAGTAAAATCAACACATCATTCTTTTTTTTTTAACTAGAAAGCATCTCTCAAGCATAAAAACTTGCAAGTAAACTTGGAAGTATGGAGAATTCTAGAACCGAACCCTCACCTCTCCCATTCTACGCGACGCTACCAGAGACCTGGCCCCCACCTCGAGCTTTGCTTAACAGAGCAAAATATATCCTTTACTAACTGCAACATCCAAACCACACAAAGGATTTCCTTTGGATGAATCCATCTTAAAAACTTGAATGCACATCTATTTTTTGTTTCATTTTGTAAAGGCTTTCTAAGGCTATAAAGCAGTTAAATCTCAACAGAAGAAATCACATATAAAACTCACCCGATATTTAACCCACCCAGCGCCTACTCTAATTAACATTTTCATTGATTGTTGATTATTTTGGTTTTCTTTTTAATCAGGCATCTGATGTCAGTGCTTTTCCCATGATTAGAGTCACAATTTTTTTTAAGTGCGTGACTTTGAAGTGATGCATTGGATCAGAAAAGCAAAACCCATCTCCTTCAACACGTTTAGAGTCTCTTGGACTTTTGACAGAGGTTAGAAAATTGAAGCAAAATAAAATTATTTAGACTTTTTCTAATATTGTCTCAGAAATGGCTCTTCCCTTTTTAAAATATTGTTTGTTATACAGTATACTTTGCAAAACTATTACAACTACAATGGTTTATAATAATTTATAGCTTTATATATCCGGTATGTGTAGGAATGATCCATATATCTATTCTTGTTTTTGCTTTAAAAAAATAGGAAAAACAAAAAATGTGCTGTCTATTATAAACTGAGGTGGCCATTTCTGAGACAGCTTTGGTTTGAAACGGAAGGGTGCCCTTTGACTGATTCCTACTAGCAAAACAAGCAAAAATGTGGCTCTTAAAGTAACACTGAAGAAATAATACTCTACTTTGATTACAGTCTATGGCACTTCATGAAAATCTTTAACAACACGGTACTTAAAGCCATTGATGTGCTTTAAAAATATACACAGTTGTGGTTTTACTTGGCACATTCATCTCTGTCAGATACCTCTTTTACCACTTCTTACAATCTATTACATTTAAAAATATTACTCTTAAAACAAAAAAGGAAAAAATTATACTGTGCATGCACGGTCTCTTCTATAATGGCAATTTTAAATACAAGGTGCACCTTTTGTTATTTGTAAACCTTGAGATAATAAACTTACTTTAAAAATTATATCTTGGTCTACAGACGTACCAATACATTATAGATCTATGGCTACATCACAGTCTGTCTTTTCAAAATGACGTACATGATTATGTAGGAAAAGAGTCTACCAATGCATACGTCAGCTGGGTATGCATTGCATACTTGTGTGCTAGAAAAGATGGACAATGCTGTAGTCTTTAGACTAACATTCTCCAACCTGATGCCCTTTAGCTTTCTTGGGTCTACAACTTCCAGGGTACAATCCAGAATTATAGATCAACACAACTGGAGGGCACCAAGTTAGGGAAGGCTGCTTTAGACAATATGATCACCCCAGCACAAATATCTATTCAATGTACAAAGTATATAGGCAACAGTGTGCAGTGAATTTCCAAGTTGTCATTTCATCTTGTTAACATGCAATATGTGGATGTCTTACTGCTGAGGAAATTTGGGTGCTGTTATTTTACGGTATATACATTATGGCTAATGACCTGTCCTGATTCTTCACTCAACCACGCTGTCCTCTTCTCTGTCATATGATCTAGAAAAATAAGGAAACTTTTTTTAAAAAAAAATAATCTTAAGTACTACATTAAAATATTAACAATTCAATCTAACAGAAATATTCAGTCAAAAGCCAATTATTTAAATAAACATACTGTATTTTTTGGAGTATAAGATGCACTTTTTTCCTTCCTTAAAAAAGGCTGAAAATTTGGGTGTTTCTTATACTCTGAATATAGCTTTTTTTCAGTCCTAATGAGGCACTAGCGCTTTGTGCTAAGCTTTTTTTCAGTGAAGGATCTTCCCTGCTTTGCCTGTTCCGTCCGACTCTCAAATGTGAAGGTTTTTTCCAGCCCTAAGGAGACACTAGCCAGTGAAGCCAATCTCTGTGGTTTGCCTGCTTTTCTCATTGCTTCTCACTCCAAAGATCAGTTGTGCTTTAGAAGCTGTAAAGCTTCTAAAACAGCAAACTAATATGCTGAAGCTGACCAGACAAAGGACGCTAGCCAGATGAATACCTGGTAGGGTGATTTCCTCCCCCCCCCCTATTTTCCTCCCGAAAAACTAAGCTGCGTCTTATACTCTGTTGCATCTTATACTCTGAAAAATACGGTATATTTAGAAGCCCTTTGTGAAGACCATGCCCAGTTGTGAATACTGGGAAAGATAAAGAGAAGAAAGCCATCAGCAAGATGGATAGATTCAATTAAATACCGGGGAAAGGGGGTGGGGTGGGGATGTTGAAAGACCTGAAGGGCCAGGAGAGGACAGATAATTCTAGAGAAGTCTTTTTATGTAATTGCTAAAAGTCAAGACACAATCAAATCAATTTAAAATATACTTCTGAATAGGAAGGAGTTTATGTTTATTTCCCCCAGCTAAAACTAAATTGGCAGTGAAGATATGAACTTTATATTACTTGTGACTAACTGCAGCAGCATCTGCGTAATGTTCTCATTACAAAACATTGTTGAATTCCATTTCTTCATATTTTTCTATAAAAACGTAATGGGAATAGGTGGCCCAATGGCTATATACATGATGACCAACTGGGGGTCATTATGATATGTCCTTTATCCACGCATTAACATTTTACATCGAGTGTTTAAAAAAATCTTTCAGAGTGCTTATTCATGTACTCTGGATATTGGGCCAATTAAAAAAAAAAGGCATCACGTGATAGCATGTTTTTAAGAATATAAAAGGGGCCTCCTGATCAGATCCTTCCTGCATTATAAACAGGACATGAATAAAATATCTATTTTCTGATACTGGCTAGCAAATATTATTGGGTATCACATGATTTTTGTAACCAGCAAGAATAAATAGCAAAATTCTCACTATATTTGTCTAATGCTTTTTTTAGATTCTTCTTTCAACAAATTCCATAGTATACTCCTTCAGATTGCATGGAACAATCAGGGATATATTTCCTTCATTTTGTATAAGACTGTCCATAAAAAATGAGGGCTAAACATATATTTAGATATATTTGTTTTACTACTTGAATGCATATGTATTGATGTTTGAGTAAGCGTATAAAACAATATCAGGGAACAGCAGTTTAACCTCCTATATTTTTTGACAGGTCAACTGTTAACTTTAATTAGTTTCAAGTGTTTTTGTATCACTGAGCTCAATCTGAGTCTTCTTTTATACAGAAAATATAAAAGATAAATTTAAAAACGTTTAAAACAACAGGCAGTTAATTACAGAAACAGAAAGGTACATACACAATCACCAGTGATTGTCCTACATTCCAGGACAATGGAATGCAAATCCTCTCAAAAGTATCAAAGTACAATAATATGCACTTAAGATACTTACTGTTTGATGATTAAGTGTCTACATCTGTGTAACATACTTGTGGCTAGTCAGATGTTCGGCAGATATTATGGGAATCTATTAAAAATATAAACTTTAATTGATATAATATAATAGTACCTCAAATGAAAAACTGCAGAGTTCTGTATTATGTAATTTATGTTAACAGAAACCTAGGTAGCAATTTAAAAGAACATTCAGTTAAGTAGGATATCAACCCTTATTGGTTGCTTAAAAGAAAAACACATTTACAGTTAATCATTCATGCAGTTCAGTCATTTCAAGCACCCTTTTTGTTGGCCTACACAGAGATTGTATGAACTAGGATTGTTTCAGTTTTCTGATTTTAACAATTGGCTACAGACGCAAACTCTCAGGCTATGCATTTTGTATACTCAATGCAAAATTGGTATTATTATTGGTTAATCTTTAGTGAGATTCACAGCCTTTGAGGCTGGTTAATAGCTCAGCAGCTTGAGTCCTAACCAAGGGCCTAGGAACTGTTAAGGTCTCATCGGAGGATGTAAGTTGTTGTTTTTATTGTTGTAACTGATGTCATTGACTGTTTAAAAAGAACTGAAATTCAAGTGAAGGGCTCAGAAGAATGCAGCCCTAGGACCTTGAACTACACCACTTTTTACAAATTTTCTTTAGGAGTTGTTTAGAATATCTAAACACTTGGCTATCCATAAGAACATTTTCTGTTGTGGCATAAGTTATCCATTTAGATTCTTCTTTTTGTTGTCTATGGATTTGAAATGTTTGTTCATACTGTTGTACAATGAAAAGATTTGCAATATAATCCTCACACTCCATTGAATTGGAGGAAGAATATCTACTGTTTGTAACAGATTCCCCTCAAAATCAATAAAAGGAAATTAGCAAAGCAAAGGGCTTGCCTCCTGCACAAAGTACTTTCAGAACAGATCTATTTAGTCAGCTTTTGATTATATACAACTACCAACTGTTGGTAGTAGAGTGGGATAAAATTTAGAACTTCCTTTATGGAGACTGATATAATTGATGCTACTCTTTAAGTGTTGTTGTTGTTACTAAGTGGAGGATTTTTCTTGATTGCTCTATAATTACTAAACATGTTTACTTTATAATCTAATTGGTGGTTTAAGCTAATTCTAAAATTGTCTCAACTACTTTTGAACACAGCCTGATAAGAAATATTATATTTACTCTAACCCCTGAATATAGAAATACACGTAAACCCTCAGTTTGTTAAGCGGGTAATAGTTCACAAACATTTGCACGAAAAAGTTAAATGTAAAACAAGTTCAGATAGGATTAAAAAAACAGTACATTCATAAAAAGAGAGGCTCAGATCAGGTTCTACTACATAGTTTACTTACTTACTGTTGACTTTTATTACTAGAGCGCAGAAGTTCCAAAAGTAAACAAACGCTTCCAAGTCAGCCCAATTTATTTTTCTACACAATCCCTAATATTTTTTAACTATATTCAACAGTAGCCTTCTCCAATTTGGCTCCAATATTGTCCAGATGGGCTGGGTGTAATTCCCCAAATCCCCAGCAAGTAGAAGAATTGGAATCTCCAAAAATATGGAAGGTTCCAGATTGGGGAAGACTAACTTCTGCATTTCTAAATTCTCTTTTTGTACATAAATGTGTCCCAAGTGTAATGAAGCTTCTCATACCATTGGTTTGCTACTGCAGCAGAAAGAGATGTTGCATCCAGCTGTCTAGAAGCTTCAAGAGTAGTGCTGTCAAAACAGACCAAGGAGCTTCAGCACCAGTCAGTAAAGAGGAAGGGGCCCAGGTCTCAAGTACTTATGCATGCATGAACATTGCATTTTGTGGCATTGCATCATGTCAGCATTGCTCATGTATTATATACATATATTGCTTATATATGTATATACAAAGAATAGGTTACAAAACTTGACTGGAGCGCATTATGAGGATCCAGAGAAATATGCATGAAATGATCAAATTGTACAACAAAAACAAAACCTCCAGGATCTGTGTGGGAAAAGCGATTCTAAAAATATAGAAAAAAATATTCAGAATTATCTGTGCCAAGAGTTGGAGGAAAGAGAAAGAAGATTTTTTCTCCATTTTTCTCTCCCTTCTTTCCTTCCTCTATGAAAAATAACATGTCTGATGACTAAACTTTTCATTATTAATGCTTAATGAATACACCCAGGATTCCTTGCTATGCGAATCATTCTTTTCTTTGTTGTAAATTAAACATCAAATTGCCATACTGTAAGATATATATGTAAAAGCACATATGTTTTTAGCTCTTACTATTCAAAGATATGGCATATCTGAAATGTGCTTTTATCTTGACCCCTTTGTTATTGGCAGTATGTAAAATCACAATTAATGTGAAAATGTGGTTGTCTTGATCTATCCGAAATGGAAAATGGTTATCTTGACTTACCAAAAATGGAAAGTAGATATATTTATAGTGGTCTTTATATATGAAAACATGACAATCTGAAGGTTGCTCTCCATCAGCCGTTTAGCCATCAAGATAAAACTTTGATTCTTTTAACTATGGTTCAACAGCCTCAGAAAAAAGTGACTTACAATCTGTACTTCCCTTGTGACTGTCACACTACTCCCTATGGTCATTGGTTCACAATTTGGGTGTTTGGCAAGTGGTTTGTATTGACAACTGGCTGTGTCTTGAAGTCATGTGATCACTATTTTCAACTTTTGCTGATTTCCAACCAAAAATGCTCATTGGGGAAGCTGAATTCACTTAACAATTGCTATAAAAATTGTTGTCAATTGGACCTGTGACCATGACGACTTACGATGGAAATTCCAGTTCCAGTTGTTGCTGTAAGTTGAGGACTATTTATATACAATTAATCAGTTCCCCAAATTCCTGCTCAATATGGGTGTCCCCGAACATTTTATGGTGCCAGGCTGGGGCAACAAACTTGTATTATAGGGTCGGTTGTAAGCTATCCTGTGTTGTAAGCCAAAATGTGTAATAAGATCATAATAGGCAATCTGGCCAAGTTGGGTTGCTGATAGAATTAATTTTTCCTTGCTTGTGGATTGTCTTTTTCTATTTTCCAGCAGAATTCTGAAAATACTACTGAAATACAACTGCCAGAAGCTGTAGCTAGCATGACCATGATTGGGAATGCTGGGCATTATGTCAACAGCAGGATGATTAGAGATTCCTACTTATTCAGATATTGATTTCTTGTACTTGTGTTCTTTAAAAAATAGCATATTATTTTAGCTCTCCAAGTTCAGCAATTTTGTATATTAATTTTAATGCTCTGGAAGTTTAAAATGAAAGAGTTGTAAATTTGAGACCTGGCCTACTAAGTGGATAATAGCAACATTCAGATTTCCAAAACTTAATTTCCAGATTTCCAAAGCTTTCAAGTTTACTTCAACAACTCTATCATCACCACTCAGCATTTATGCATCTCGAGAAAAGCATGTTGGAAGAGTATTCTCAATATTTATTTACTTTCTTATCATATGTTTCTCTGAAGACCTCAGCCAAGCCAGGGTCTTTCTGCTTTGGCATCATTTTGCAGAAAATAATACTGGCCTACTTTAAAGAGATAACATCTGTAGCTTAAGTATAAAGCATAAATGACCTTAAAACATCCTGTCACTGTGTTTTGGGTTTGTCAGCTGAGCTTCCATCCTAAAACTTAAGGTAGCCTGCCAGAGAACTTTATCATGTCTCTGTAGCAACAGAGATGACTGTCTTGTGATTTCTGAGCTACTGTACATGTCTACATTTTTTTTTCTAACTTCCTGATTTATACTTCCTTTGTTCGTCTATGTGATATCACTGCCGGTAAAGATGTAGTTAGTAAGTTTGTTTTATTTCTTTATAATAAAATGTTTCTTAGAATATATTTGGCTTTTCTTTCTTTAAAGTATACAGCATGGAAAAACAAGATCCATCCATCTCTAATCAAGTGCAATTACCCCAGAGGGGAACGGGGCTGATTTACGCTCCGACACATCCTGTGGTGCTTTGTGCTATACCAAGCTTGTTTTACCATTGGCTCCAGAACAGATTCCAAAATTCTTCCAAAAATTGCCACTAAAATATAATTTTAGTACAAAATAAAGTGTATGTACATAATGTATATATGCATATGTATATGACTATGTATGCATGTATGTCAACGTGTATGTATATAGCTATTTAATTTAAATTAAATCTCTATTAAATTAAACCAAATGTAGTTTCTTTCTTGGTTCTGTCAATTACTTTGTCTCGGGTCTGCCTACCCTTTGAGTTTTCCCTACGGTAGTTTTCCATTCCTAGATTAGATGATACTTTGGTTTGCAAAAAGTTTACCATTCTACATAGGAAAAAAGTAACTGTGATCTTATTTCCTCCTCCTATTTTCTTCCTATACATCTGTTCTTGTAGCAGTGAATGTGGAAGTGAGGGACAAAGGCAAATGATGTGTCATATGTTGATCAATTCAGGAAAGTCTTATTGGAGAGTAGGGACAGAAGCCCAATTAAGCTATGCTGCAGATCTAAATAGAATGTGTAGGCCAACAAGAAGTATAAACCAACGAACAAAAAAACAAAACAAAACAAAACAAAAACCACAACCAAAAAAACCAAAAATAATAAAAGAAATCCCCATGCTCCTTAAAAGCACCGATTCTGAGTTATGTTTAAGAAACAAAGCTGTAAATTAGCAAACCTGGTTGGCTGTGGCAGTTGCAGCGAAGGGGACGCTTGTGGCAGATGTTGTTGCTGCAGACACAGTGGCGGGCGTAGCGCCGTGCACCATGGGAACTTTTGGAAGGAAAACCATATAAGCAAACATACAGAAGAGTGTAGCAGTATGGGAAACCATGGCAAGAGGTGGTAAAATGGTCAAATATGGTATTTATATCAGCAGAATAGCCAAGGGGCGAGATACCGCCACCAGCGAAAAGGACATGCAACCACAGCGCAAAGCGGGGCAACATTCCAGAGAGCGGGGTGGGGATAAAGGTAGAAGACAAAAGGAAAGGAGAAAAGGGAAGGGAAAAATGCTTATTACCACTGAATTACCAAAGTCAATACAATAAAGTTCAACTATTTCATTTTAGACTCAGGAAACTACAAAATAGCTCTCTTATTTATATTTTGAAAATCTTAGGATAACCATATTCCCAATCCCTCCCATTTTAACTTCTGATATTATTAGGATATGCTGAAATAAAACTCTAATTCTGCATTTCTTGCATAAAATGTGTAACTGGTCTTTTCTGTTTTAAACACAAAATAATTTTCTAAAACACTGGAACTCAAAGTCCAGTCAAAATCCACCAGAACTGATAAAAAGGGATGGGGAAAATGGGGCATAGAACAACCTGATAATGGTAGGAAGTAAATGGCTTCTAGGTAAATTGTGTCAATTAAATAAAGCAAATGCATTTAATTGACAAGTGTTAGTGCAAGGGAAGAAAAATGATTTTGCACAGTAAATCTAAGTTAAAACCTAGCAGTGGATTTTGAAAGTCTGTGAGCTGCTAAACAGGTTTAAGATAATCAAGAAACAAAGCTGGCACCTACCAACACTTGTAGCGGGTGTCATGCACAATATTGAGCCTGCCCATCATGCATTGCAACAGGAAGGTGGATTTGCAAAGGGAAAAGAATTAAAACAACCCATCACACGTGTAATTAGGAAAATCTCATTTGAACAAAGAAGGAAAAATTGGTTATTATGGGAAAACAGTGGCATGTAACCAATAGCACAATCAAATCAAACAGCAAAGTGGTGGTAATTAGAACTAGACTTACATGAGCAGGGCAAGGAGAAAAGCAGACTGAACTGTGTGTTGGTATTTTTATTAAAATGAACTACTAAGTTAAAAGTAGGCTCTAACAACATAAGGAGAGGTTTCAGTTGTCCAATTTTGACATTTACTCATATATTGTTTTATATTAAGTTTGATTTACAGGTACTTTTTAATATGCTAATTCATGACTAATGTTAACTAATGCAGAAAGAAGCAACACTGTGCAAGTGTCACATTAAGCTTTGCTTTCTAACTGGCAGATGTTTAAGCTTCAGGTGGAGGCTGGTAAATCTAGGTATATTGCTGTTACTGTGTTTGAAGGGTGGTTAATACATAACATTAAACCATAACAGCATTATATGGCTCTGATATGGCTCTGATTTGTAGGGTGCCTCAGGGCTTGGTGTTTTCACCCCTCCATGTAACATCTAAATGAGACAGTTCAGGGACACGTTTCCTCAGTATGTTAATGGTAAGAGTTGTGTATCTTGTTTCCTAGACAACTAACAGCTATTGAGATCTTGTTCCTAGTGCCTCAGAATTGTTGAGGTCTGGATGAAAAGGAATAGTCTCAGATTTAACTCTAGAAGATTAAGTGATTATGCAGGAAGAGGGTTTCTCCTTCCAATTCTAGGGAACTTTTCATCTTTGGCCCAGAATGGGATTGTACTGGCCCATTTTAGACTGGAATACTACCTGGAAATTTCCTGAACTCCCAGGTCCTGCTGAGCAGCTATGGCCAGGAAGTTAATTGCATGCAACATGTTCAGTGTGTGTGCCAAGATTAAGAGGTCTTCTTTTGTAATGCTACAGTGGGGAAAAAAAGTATTTAGTCAGCCACCAATTGTGCAAGTTCTCCCACTAAAAAAGATGAGAGAGACCTGTAATTGTCATCATAGGTAGAGCTCAACTATGAGAGACAAAATGAGAAAACAAATCCAGACAATCACATTGTCTGATTTGGGAAGAATTTATTTGCAAATTATGGTGGAAAATAAGTATTTGGTCACCTACAAACAAGCAACATTTCTGGCTCTCACAGACCTGTAACTTCTTCTTTAAAAGGCTCTTCTGTCCTCTATTCATTACCTGTATTAATGGCAGCTGTTTGAACTTGTTATCAGTATAAAAGACACCTGTCCACAAGCTCAGATAGTCACACTCCAAACTCAACTATGGTGAAGACCAAAGAACTGTCAAAGGACACCAGAAACAAAATTGTAGACCTGCACCAGGCTGGGAAGACTGAATCTGCAATAGGCAAGCAGCTTGGTGTGAAGAAAGCAACTGTGGGAGCAATAATTAGAAAATGGAAGACATACAAGACCACTGATAATCTCCCTCGATCTGAGGCTCTACGCAAGATCTCACCCCGTGGGGTCAAAATGATCACAAGAACGGTGAGCAAAAAACCCAGAACTACATGGGGAATGACCTGCAGAGAGCTGGTACCAACGTAACAAAGGCTACCATCAGTAATACACTACGCCACCAGGGACTCAGATCCTGCCGTGTCAGACGTGTCCCCTGCTTAAGCCAGTAGATGTCCGGGCCTGCCTGAAGTTTGCCAGAGAGCATTTGGATGATCCAGAACCCAATCCCAGGATTGGGAGAATGTCATATGGTCAAAGTAGAATGTCAAAGTAGAATGTCAAAGTAGAACTGTTTGGTAGAAACACAACTCTCGTGTTTGGAGGAGAGAGAATGCTGAGTTGCATCCAAAGAACACCATACCTACTGTGAAGCATGGGGGTGGCAACATCATGCTTTGGGGCTGTTTCTCTGCAAAGGGACCAGGATGACTGATCCGTGTACAGGAAAGAATGAATGGGGCCATGTATCATGAGATTTTGAGTGCAAACCTCCTTCCATCAGTAAGGGCATTGAAGATGAAACGTGGCTGGGTCTTTCAGCATGACAATGATCCCAAACACATCGCCCGGGCAACGAAGGAGTAGTTTCATAAGAAGCATTTTAAGCTCCTGGAGTGGTCTAGCCAGTCTCCAGATCTTAACTCCATAGAAAACCTTTGGAGGGAGTGTTGCCCAGCGACAGCCCCAAAACATCACTACTCTAGAGGAAATCTGTATGGAGGAATGGGCCAACATACCAGCAACAGTGTGCGCCAACCTTGTGAAGACTTACCGGAAACGTTTGACCTCTGTCATTGCCAACAAAGGTTATATAACAAAGTATTGAGATGAACTTTTGATATTGACCAAATACTTATTTTCCACCATAATTTGCAAATAAATTCTTTCCAAATCAGACAATGTGATTGTATGGATTTGTTTTCTCATTTTGTCTATCATAGTTGAAGTCTACCTATGATATCAATTACAGGCCTCTCTCATCTTTTTCAGTGGGACAACTTGCACAATTGGTGGATGACTAAATACTTTTTGTATTGCTATTTTTGTTATTATTGTTATTATTATTCATAATCCATACATCTAATTACGGTACCCATGCAGGAATATAAAGATATTTTAGCTGACCATCATGTTCAAACTACAAAACTAATATATTTTCAGGTTTAAATTTCAGTCATCCGCCTTCTTCATATTTGAAACCAACACACACTTTTGCATAGAATGTTTAGCAAATGAACATAAGGTAGCAATGAAAATCTGTTGTGCTTTAACTTGCAGGAATGAAAAAGATATTTGTGTAGGACCCCTTTGTTGATTAATCACTAAAAAATGAAAGGCCATCACTACAATGGTTACCCCGATTTCAAAAGATATAAAACTAATTTATTATTCCAAACCTTATCTTGCATTTTAATTGAAGACAAAAGTTGGAATCATAGTCAGTAAAGAAAAATAAATAGTAATATAACAATATTTCATGACTCAGTATTTTTCTAGCACAATTCAACATATGGAAAATATTATTCTCACTGCGCTATGCATGTTAAACTCACTTGAGCAAAGGGGTCTTACATCAGTTAAATATATATGTATATATAAAACAACATAAGAGGTGTAAAATGAAGGATTAGAGAAGAGAGAAAAAGATTTCAAATGCTGTTTTGAAACATGACTGCACACTTCAGAGATGCAGATTTTCAGATTATGCTAAAAAGCACCCAACACCTTGCTTCCAAGAAAACATATGCAGAATTTGCAGTTTAGCAGCAAGATTGTCTTTTTGGGCATCCGTGTACGTTACCCTTCCCATGCCTTCTTTTTATCATACTTAACAATGAAACGCTTTATATGTTGAACCTAGCTAACCCCTGGGAAATTATTCTAGTGAGCTCGTTTGGGTCTTTTTCAAAGCATATGGGAAATGCCACGTACCTGGTGGGAGGAAGGCTGTATGCTGTTGCAACTGCATGTTTGCAAGAGCTTGCTGGTATTGGAAAATACCAGTATTAAAGACTGCAGTGGCACCATTGGTTTTTTCAAGCGCAGGCCTCTTTGGTAATGGGGGGAGTACAGCTTGAGGAATCCCCTATTGATAGATGAGGATAAGATAGCCCAGTTAAGAAGAAAGAGAAGAAGAAAAGAAGGAAGGAAGGAAGTAAAAGAGGAATAAAAATGAGGGGGGAAAAAGAAAGAAAGAAAGAAAGAAAGAAAGAAAGAAAGAAAGAAAGAAAGAAAGAAAGAAAGAAAGAAAGAAAGGAAGGAAGGAAGGAAGGAAGGAGAGAAAGAATTAGAAAGAAGAAAGCAAGTAAGAAAGAGAAAAAATAAAAAGGAGAAGGAGAAAGAAAGAATTGAGAGAAAGAGAAAAAGAAAGAAAAAGAAAGAATAAAATGAGAAAGAAAAAGAGGAAGGAAGGAAGAATAGGGAAAAAGAGAAAATAAAAATGAGAACGCAAGAAAAAGAAAAAAGGAAGGAAGGAAGGAAGGAAGGAAGGAAGGAAGGAAGGAAGGAAGGAAGGAAGGAAAGAAAGAAAGAAAGAAAGAAAGAAAGAAAGAAAGAAAGAAAGAAAGAAAGAAAGAAGGAAGGAAGGTGGAGTTTGGAGAGAGAGAGAAAGAGAGAAGAAATAGAACAGTCAGTATAAAATACAGTAATTGAGCACCACCATCTTTTTTTTTTTTTTACATCCTTGAGCAAGCAAGCAGCAGAGCAGACTTTACAATTCAAAGGAAGAGCAAGGCCGAAGCTTTGCAAGAAAGTTTTATTACTGCCCTTTCAATATGGCACTGTAAGTGCTCGGGGACAGTAAACTAGCACTTTTTCACTATAAAAAAGGTTCAGGTTTTAGTAAAGAAGCAGGAATACCAGGGAGTGGGGAGGGGTAAAAAAAGGCTGCACTGCTAGCTCCATGAGGATTGATAAGTAAAAGCCATGTTAAAGAGAAATTTTAATAGAGTGAATGAAACAAAGATTAATATAATATTAAACTTTACTCCCATATCCCCAAAGTCTGTCTACACATGCAAAAACAAAACAAAACAAAGTACCAAATCATGCTGGCACTTGCATTACAAATGTTAAATCTACATAAGAATATTGTTAAGCCATGCCAACCAAACAGATACAAATATATAGATCATATATATTTTACACATTTTTTTAAAAAAAAATCCCTTTTAAAAAAACACCCATCTTCTTTGATTTAGAAATGTCTACAAGGTTATTAAACTGAATGCAGAATCCTCCATCTTCAGGATGGGATGGCAAATAAACATTCTTTCCATCACCTTCTCCAACAAACTCAACAAGGAAGCCACACTCAGTTTTAATTTGAGCTCACATTATTTTATAACAGGAAATAAGGAAAAAATTACTTAAGAATTTAATTAAAAAAATTAATTTGTATCTACAGTAAAGCTACATGCCAAGCTAAAAGGTGAAAGGTCATAGTACCAGGTCAAAGGTTGCCTCGAGGGGTCGCTTCAGTGATTTGACAGCCGACTGAGTCTTAATTAGCAGGCAGCGAGCACATGATGGCAATGGGCCAGTGGGGTTCAAGCGCATTAACATAAACAGCAAGCAGAGGTGCATCATGGGGGCAGCAGTGCATTTTGGGTAGGTGAGAAAAAAACAAATAAAAAACAAATCATCGGAATGCCATATACAACGAATAACAAGACTAAGCATGCACAATAAAGGCACTATTGAGTTGTTATTGTGAGGATAACCTCTAGGTAGTTAAGTACAAACAAGGTACTCTAATGGGGAAGGGGAGGTTGAAAGAAGGAGTAAGAGTGAGAAAGAGTCTCCTTTCTGTATTTTTGTGCTAATCTTCATAAACACAGAAAAAGGTCTCTCTCCAGTTGTCCCTTTCTGCATTGCCAATATTGCACCGCAATCTTTCATGGGAATAGTTAATGGTCAAATCATATAATTACGTAAAAAGAAATGTAAGATAAATGTTAAAATAAAGGCAGTTTCTTCAAGATGGGTGTGAGTTCTTGTTACTTCATGGATATATCCATAACATTTGCCTCACGAGAATTTAGAAGTAGACCTCTCCTCAGATATTTTTTCAATTTTAGCCTATAGTCCTATAATTTCTTAGCAATGTGCCATCCAAATCTGGTTGCTGTTTTCTATCAGCCAAAGCTGGCTAAGAGCTAGAAACTAGGAGCTCTCACAATCATCTCGTTAACAAGCTCGTTAACAATCATCTAAAGCAGGGGTGTCAAACTTGTGGCCCGCGAGCTGTATACGTTCCACACTGGCCGCATCCACCCCTGGTTTAGCGAAAGGGAAAAAGTTGTGATACGTCATGTGACAACAACGTGACACCACAGGTTTGACACCCTTGATCTAAAGAATAAAAGTAGACCCAGTTAAACAGGGTTTTCTTTTATCCCCTACCAGAAAACAGAGTTTAGACAAGTGGTTCATTGTCTAATTTCTCCCGGTGATGAGATTGTGCTGATCCATGTCACAATCAAAATTCCAATAATAGTATTACAATAATTATAGTATTATAATAGTATAATAATACAGTTATTATTTATGATAGCTGAATTCAGAGAAGCACAATATGCATGATTTTATTCAAGTTATTTTATAGTCACATTGCTAGAAATGCCTGTTCTTCAATACTTCAATAAATTATTTGCCCCCACTCCACCTCTTTCAATTATGTTTATTAAAGTTATTGCACATAATACAGAGTAGTAATCCATTTTCCACTTTCTAAAATTTCCTCTTTTCCCATTGTACTTTCAAGAAATTTCAGAATTTCTTTAGAAATTCTTCTCTAGGTATCTTTGACTTTGCTTTACTATTGCGAAGTGGTGGAAAAGTACTATTTGTCTTCCTTTTAAATATTTTTATAGTGATCTGTAGTCTCCCAGGCTCCTCATGTTTCTTGGGTCTGAAAATGCCTCAGGGAACAAAGTCATGTCTGTCTTTGGGATTTTACCGAAGGGTGAAATGCCAGGTAAACTGTACATTGCACATATTCCATGGCCACCTCTAAAGTAAGTAAGTGCAAGAACACCCCACGTGAGAATTCTACCAACATTTTCTTTCCCAATGAAGAGGAAAAAATTATTTGCCTTTAAGCTGAAACTACTAAATGCGGACGAAAATGTTTGCACAAATGAGCTTAGATATGTTTGTCAGGATATATTCAAATGTAGCCTTAGTGTTCAATTTCAATGATCACTAACACTGTGTCCTCCCTTATGGAACAAGAGAGTGAGGTTTTTGTGTGGTATGTGTAAGTATTGGATAAGTATTGGATCGCTGCAAATCACCTTATACATAATAAACCTTAACTTTATGTACAGACAGAAAAGAATAAGAGGATCCCTGAAAGATGTTTGCAAACTGTAGCCAGATTTGGAATCATGAAACACTTATTTTGAGTTGCTGCTAGCTAAATGTAATCTAAGATGTTAACTAAGCAAATGCATTTGTTTATTGAATTTGTTTGCTGCCAGTCTCATCTCAAGGCGACTCTGTGCAAATGAATGCACAAAATGAATTCTAGGAGGAGGGAAATCCCTTCCAAAGAAAACGGAAGGATAAGTAAGACCGTATCTGATCAATTATACAAAAATTTGCATCTCTTTGATGACATAGTCCTTTGCAGATGGAAATGGAGCACAGAAAATGACAGATCATGGGATCTACTGAAGAATGCATCAGCTCCTTGTGTAATTCTTATGTAGCAGATGATGTAAAAACTTGCCAGTCAGGGTTTATATGCATGCGTATCAATAATATCAATGTACAGGTGACCCATAATAAATGACTGCTTCTTCACTATGTAGTATCAACACAAAACTAATATGTACATCTGGCATGTACATCTGTGCACAATATACACATAGACAAACTGACTACATTTTTTAGTAGAATCTGACACTATGTAAGAGCAGATTTGGCATCACATGCTTGTCAGCTTACTGAAGTGGAATGGGATACCCAAACCATCCTATCTTTAGTAAGGAGGTTCAAGTCATTAACCGTGCTCAACGGCTGAAATGAGACAGATATATTTGATTTGTTTTCTGGACTTACCATGGCTGCTGCAGTAGCTGCTGCCTGAGCAGCTGCTGCTTGATTGACCTGGTACTGGGCAGCTTTGATCTTAGCTTGCAGATGGGCTGGAGGGTGAAAATATTTGCACTTTTCCCTTGAACATCTCCCTTTGATGTAATCCATACAGACAGTAACAGTATTGTCGTTGGTATCAATCATTGCACTGTCAGCAGGGTGAGCAAACCGGCAATCATTTTCTCCTCTGTTACAGTTGCCACGCTGATACTCTCGACATACCTACAGGCAGCAGGAAAAAATGCAAGTAAAATTACATTAGGAAGGAAACTTTCAACCAAACAAGTTGAAAGTTATTTGGGAACAATGGATAAATAATCTTTAACCATTCAGTTTTGTTTTACCTTGAGAAGGTATCTTTGCCTTTTTATGCCTGGCTCAGTTTCTCATTCTGATAGTTTGGCTTATGTATGTAACTCAAATTTGAATGTAAGCTTCCCAAATTTAAAAGCAAAATATTTCCAATTCAATCAAACTACTAAAAGGGTTCAAATGAGTTGAATTTTTTGCATTTTTTGTGGTTATTTCAGGCAGCAGCTGACAAATTCGCCTGCATTCTATGTAATAAAAGATAATCTGTTCTTCATGGTTTTAATGGATAATATTTTGGTTATGTCATTGTCATTTATTTATTTAATATCCCACCTTTATTTTTTTGTAAACAACATAAGGCAGTGAACACTATCTAATTCTCCTTCTTCCACCTATTTTCCTCACAACAACAATAACCTTGTGAGGTGAACTAGGCTGAGAAAGAGTGATTGGGCCAAAGTCATCCGGCTAGCTTTCATGGCTAATTCATGACTGAATTAGAATTCATGGTCTTCTGGTTTCTAGCCTGGTGCTTCAACCACTGGACCAAACTGAATCTCTTTCTATTTATCTATTTATTT
Organism: Masticophis lateralis; assembly: GCA_030761175.1. Taxonomy (NCBI): domain Eukaryota; kingdom Metazoa; phylum Chordata; class Lepidosauria; order Squamata; family Colubridae; genus Masticophis; species Masticophis lateralis. The sequence continues at coordinate 26,979,055 of JAUDYJ010000005.1, forward strand.
ATTGAGTTATTTGTTTGCTAGTTTTATTCCCATCTTTCCTCAAAGTCCCTACACAGCTTTGCTTCATTTTGGCCACTCAGTGGCAATCGGAACTCTATGAAGTAGATCGGGCAGAGAAACAATAATTAAATCAAAGTCATCAAGTGTGTTTCCATGGCGAAGAACGGACTTGAATTTAGGTTTTCTTAATCCTAATCCAACATCTTAAACACTACGCCACATTGGGTAGTCTGTCCTTTAATATATAGCCATCTATCCAGTAGTCCCATATTTCAATTAACGTATCATGAAGCTTTAGGCTGTGGGAAATATACATAGCAGAACATAACAACATTAGGAATGGTCTCTCTACCAATTTCAATAATATGTTCAAAATCATCTCTAAGAGAAATTCCAAAGAATTTCTATGCATACTGAAAATAAGGTAGAAAACAGGCGTATCTTTTAAAAAACAAAGCAACCCTTCTAAGAAATTAAAGTGTACATTTTGGCACAGCATTTTCTGAGCACTATTAGCTACATAAGACAGTAGCTGCATTTATTATCTCTGCTATTCACCATTTCGACACAAGAGGGGGCAGAGGTATATGTAATATTTTTTATCTTGCTCTTCAATTTCCCTTTAAAATACATTTTACATTCATAGTGGTTTTTTTCAACATTAATAGTCCCCCCATTATTAAGATTGAAACTGTAATTTAACCTGCAGAAAGGGCTATAGTAAAAATTTGAAAGAGAACCAAAGAAAATAATGTAATGTGAACATCATTATCTTGCAATTATTTCAGACCTTATTGTGAATCATACTAAATGAAAGTTAAGCAATTAGGCCTTTTTTCCCCATTCTGGTTCAATTGCACCCAATTCTCAGAAAATGCATGGCCAGTCCCTACAGTTTTCTTGACAAGGTTTTTCAGAAGTGGCTTGCCTTTGCCACCTTCCTAGGGCTCAGAGAAAGAAACTGGATTGGCCCAAGGTTATCCAGCAAGATTTATGCCTAAATCTGGATTAGAACTCAGAGTATTCCAGTTTCAGATGGGGCCTTAATCACTACACCAAAATGGTCCTAATTAGGCCTTAAGACAGAGCGATTTAAATACTGATACTGAGTGGTAAGAAAGAATCACTTTAATTAAAAAGCCAGGTATACTTCTAGTAATCAGCAAATAGTCCAATCTGCAACCTATGTTCTAAGTATCTTATAATACGCATTGAGAAGAAAGACAACCATCAGACTAAAAACCGGGAAAAACCTCTGGAAAAACCTTGCCAAAGTAATTGCAGGGACTTATCTAGACAGTGTCCAAAAAGCAGACCTGATTGAAAGGAAGGGGAAAAAATAGAAAAGGACATACTGATTTCACATCCAGCGTGAGATTTATGAAACAGGGCTTCTTGAAAATTGCCTGGGATGGCAGATTCTCCCTAGATTGCCTTTCAGGCAGCACAGTGAAATGCAGTGTGTCAAGTGATAATTACCAGTATAGAATTCACATTGATCGCTGAAGATGGAAGGGTATCTGACCATGTGTCCTATGTCTCTAAAGTCAGGAAGATGACCTTCACAGAGATGCCTAAGCTCCCCTTGCCAAGAGAATGGGGGTAAAATATTTTCCAAATCCAAAACAACCAGATAACATTTGGGCATAATTCACTGAATTCGACTATAAGAAGGAGAAGGAAGTAAAACACAATCAGACTTGCAAATCTTATGTTAGTCCCATTAGTTAGGCCAGACCAATTGATTTCTCAGTAAGGCTAACATTACCGTGTTTCCTCAAAAATAAGACCATGTGTTATATTTTTTGAACCTCGAAATAAGCGCTTGGCCTTATTTTCAGGGAGGTATTATTATTTTGGGGCACATGGAAGAAGCCAGAGGAAATGGCGGAGATCGGCTGTGCATGCGTTTAAATATTTTCAGGGGGGCTTATTTTAGTCCATGTGCTCAAAAGCCTGATTGGGCTTATTTTATCAGGGGAGGTCTTATGTTAGGGGAAACGGGGTAGTTTTATATGTAACAAGAAAATGGAAAGATTGTGAGATAGCCGCAATTTTCTTAGATTCATGTCATTTCTGGGTTGTTAAAACTACTTGGGAGGTAAATTGTGTTTGTGTCCAAGGGGTAGTGTCGACATCTGAGGGAAGAAGTACTTTCTCTGAACTTAAGAGGCAGAGTACTTCTCAAAAATGATTGTCAGAGACAACAATTATGGATGGTATGTATCTACTCTTCCAATTTTGCTTTCCAGATCCTAGAGGAAATCCAGACCCATTTCACATCAGGGCACAGGATGCAAATAGCATGGATCACACTTGCCAATGACATTTGGAGAACGTAGAATGGAAGCAGTGTGACAGTGCTCCTTGATTTAAGAGGATTTTGATATTGTGAGGATCTGCTATGAGGACTGGTGTGCTGGGCAATAAGTTATGATTGTTCTCCAGTGGCTGGTTGACAGGAGGTGAGAGATTGGCCTGTAGCTCCACATCTGTATTTGCCTCGAGGCTCCAACACTTGACCCTTCTACATCAAAGACTGTGGATATTTGTGCCCTCCAAAGGTGGGGACTGTCCATCTGTAATCGTGTATGGGAGTCAAATTCTCCACTTAAGATAGTATATTATCTAAGGATCTTCTTGGACACTCTTCATTGAAGAGCATGGGGCAGCTGTAGCCAAGAAGGCCTTTGCATATATTCATCTAGTGTGCCTGTATCAGGAGGCTCTCCGATGGTCACTCATGCTCTAGTCACTTCAAGAATGGACAATTGGAATGTAATACAAGGAACTGTTGTTGAAGACCTGCTACTGCTTGTTCAACATTGAACAGAATGGGCAGTAATGGGCAGATCACAGTAAGCTTTTCAGGTAAAGTCACAGTAGTGGTGATCACCATAGAGCCCTTGATGGCATAAGATCTTACTAGTTGAAGGACTGCCTATCTCTAATAATCTCTGCCATTTCATTAAGCAATATTAATCTTTTGGAAAGTAGGAAGCCTGCCTTCTCTACTGTAGCACCTACGCTCTGGAACAACCCACTATGGCTCCCATCATGATGTTGTGAAAGGTCTTGAAAATGGGGATATTCTCCCAAGCCTTGGGATAAGTTAAGAAGTCCTCTATAGTTTACTTTAAATCTATTTTGTATGTACTTAATTTCCAAAGTATATTGTCTATGTTATTATTGTTATTTGCTTCTAAAATTGTAAGCTACACATACTTTTATGGACTTGGACACCCTATAAAAATACTGGAAATGCAATTCTTCCATTTGGGAAGGGGCTTTCCTTAATGTTCACTAAAGACACTTCCTTACAGTTAAATGGACAACTAATTCCTCTTCTGGCAAAATTAAAACATTTAGAGACAAACATTGGTTGTTTGTAGAAGACAACCAATCAATAAAGTAGCATTTTTGTTAGACTTTTGTTACAGTGGTTATGTCCACTATGTTGGCAGGATTAGTCTGAGATGCATTCCTGAAACAACTTTTGTTTCAGCATTTAGTATGAACCTGCCATTATAGTTTGTAAATCATGATTTTATAACTTAAAGCAATGTATCAATCAAACCAATATGACTGGTTCATCAAGTCAGAGGATGCTATGAATATGTCAAGTCTTTGTTAACACTTGTAGCATTTTACAGGGATAAATAGTTTCTTTAGCTGGTCAACTGCAGAAGTAGTTTACTATAGTTGCTTTATTTATTTCAGTTAAATCCCTGTTTGTTCATATAGTTCTAAAATAGTTTCCTATCCATGCACTGACAGACCAGTTTAACTTCAATAAATTTTTATACAACTTCAACCCATGCTATAATGCAAAAGAAAGAAAGAAAGAAAGAAAGAAAGAACGAACAGACAAACTGGTCTTAACTATTTTAAAGTTCCTTACCTGGACTGATTTGTGGTTCTATACGGTTATCTCACTGGTTATTTAAAAGACAAATAGCGTGAAGGTGCACAGAATTCATACTACTAATAGAGACAATTCAATTGCATCAATCAGCCTGCTAGAACTGGTACCTTCAGGACACTCTAAAGATGGAATGCTATAGTTCTGTGACAAGACAATGCTAACCATTGTCTGATCTCACACACTGTGCTAAGTGATTTGTCTGACTTGGATTTAGTGTATCCTGTGAATTCAGTCCTTGTAAACTAAGCTTTGTAATTATAATTCAGCATTTACATGAACTAGAGAAAAACAGTTAATTCAATTGTAATTAAAACATTCCATTGCTTGTTGCACTATGTCTATTATCACCAGCCAATTCTAATAACACCAGGCTAGATGAATCAATGCTTAACTCAGGGTAAAATAATTTTATCTTGGAATTCTGAGAACCAAAATCTGAATCCATCCAGAATGCACACTGTGGTCTTAAATGAAGTCATTTTAAAAGATAAAGACATCCTCAAACCCAGCTGTTATCAGATAAGGGTTACAGCTATGTCCTACTCTTGCGAAATTTAGGATATTTCTTAACTTCCCAATTCGCCATATCTTATATTCCCAGATTTGTTCTACCCACTCGCCTCATGCTACTTAGTTCTTGGGATTAGCCATGATTGGCTTGATGATGCCATTTAGGGAATTTAAATGGAAATATTCTTGAACAGGAATGAATAATGTACTTTATAACTATATCTCAGGGTAGAATTTCTTGATGAAAATAAAATTATTTGGACTCATTTCTCACCAGAGCATCCAGGATAATAATAATCTGCCTTACAGAATGATTGTGAATAGAGACTGAAAAGAAATCGGCAAATTTAAGAATGCTATGTAAATGTTAGCAGTAAGATATCTGTAGTTGGATGGGAGAGACTGACCAAGTCCCACACAAATAGCGGTTGCCTATTTATAGTGGGGAAAGATGTTACGATGGTTGAACAGGCAGAGCTGATTCATTATCAAAATAATTGTTGTGAAGAATGGGGACTGCCTGTCTAAAGCAGCAGCTCCAGCTTCCAAAAGTTGCAACTAATGCCCTAGAAGGAGAAAAAAAAAATCTTTGGTTCACTGGTTGGTTGGCAGGACTGTTCCTTTGAGAACTGTGAGAAAATCAACAGAACTACCGTGTTCCACTTCCCTACTTAACATACAGCAGAGCAAGAGTTCACTCCAAAGACAAGTCCCCTGGACTCAGCAAAACAAATAACAGCAGATCGAAAATTGCCCAATTAGCCCTGAAAAAGAAAAGCATTTTCAGCCATTCCTCTCTCTTTACATTCTCCTTGCTGTGCTTTCTTCCAATTACTAATCAATGTTGTAGACATTCCACAGGCCCAGCTTACAGTTACAACTCTTCCAACTGCTGCTTGCAAATGTCAACTGCAGGAAAAATGTTTACAAATGGGTATTCCTCCCCTGAACCTGCCCTCTGAAGCTATCCTTAACCTGGGTGTGTATGGCCAAAGCCTTATAAAAAACGATTCAGTATTCCATAATTATTGGAATATTATTTTATCTAAGTATTGATGTTGATATACAGATAGTCTTCAAATTATTATAGTAATTGGGACCAGAAATTATTATCATAGTAATAGTAATTTCTTTCTGAGGCTAAGTGATGTGGTCAAATGTCTGCTTCACTTAGCAGGGTAATTCTGGAATTCTGTAGAAGTACAAGCTGAGCTGGAAGGCAGGGTTAAATGTATCATTAGTTTGGAATCAATGCATTGTCAAAAGAGACCCAAGTTCAGTCCGCTGTGAATTCCGCTGACCCTTACCTAGCTCCAGTTTAGCTTTGACCATTAGCTGACTAGATTTTTGTGTTAGAGAGAGCAATAACAAACTCTTCTGTGCTTTGATTTTAACAAATGTTCCTGGTTATTTGCACCTAACATATTCCCCGCTACTGGTGGTAAATTAATTCCATTGGTTATTAGCAAAGGATCCACCCTGATCCTTTTAAGCCTTGATAAGGGACTACTTCTCTTCAACTGTTTCTCCCTATCTCCTGTCCATCCTTTTTGTCTGCCCTGCACCATGGCTTGTGGGGTGGCAAGAGGCCCTGAATTACACAGCTCTGGTGCTGCTTGCTATGCAGTGGCTCAGGGGCTTCCTGGCATATAACAACTGTGGAGCTATGAGATGGCCCTGAGTTGCAGTTCAGCGCAAATCCCCAGTCACTCAAGCAGTGTGGCGCAAAGCCACAGAGCCCCAGGAAATCTAAGCCGAGATTTAGCCGAGTCCCACCTACAATTGCCCTTGTCAGCCTGTACTCTGAGGTACCTACCATCCTGCACTCTGCCATCCCAGATGACTTTTACAATTTTCTTGCTTCTGCTACTGATGAGACATGCCCCATCTTACACTTCATGAAGCAGCTGCTGGCCAAGTGAGACTATCGTCCCTGGTCTTACACGAAAACTGCTCTGGGTGATCTTGGGTGGGGGGAACTGAAGTACCCCTGCAGTCCAAATGTGGATGGGCTGTTACATGCCTGAATTTTGAACCTGTGACTACAGGGGGTTCCTTGTATTTAATGGCTGTTTCTGATGGACCAGCGCCAATTACATCTACCCAGTCCTGGAAGGAAGGAAGGAAGGAAGGAAGGAAGGAAGGAAGGAAGGAAGGAAGGAAGGAAGGGCATGCTGCAGATCCCAACTATCAAGGAAGCACATTTGGTGGAACCTAGGAAAAGGGTCTTTTCTATTGGGGCTCCCTCCCTTTGAATAATATTTCCCCCAGAGATAAATTAGCTCCCACCTTCTTGCTTTTCTGCAAGGCCTTGAAGACATTGTTCTGTCAGCTGATCTGGGCATCCTATTCACAACTGATCCAGCAGTCTTTTGATTCTGTTGCTATTGTGGGGTAGGGGCTGGGCTGTGGATTATTGTGGACTTTTAACTGTGGACTTTTAATGTTGTACACTGACTAGAGTGACTGTATGTAAGGTGTAAATTTGTTTAATAAATAAATAAATTTTGGGGATTGGTTGTCCCTTAATTCAGTGTCACTGTAACTTCAAATGATTGCTGAACAAATGATCTGAAGCCAAGGACTAACTGAACACTGTCTAATTCAATTCCAGTTAATTCCTCTGACCAGCAAAAGTGACAATAGCAAATTAGATGTTTTTCCAAGTCAATAATTATTTACTTCTAAGTTACCACTAAGTAAATTATGTTACCTGTACTTCTTTCCCAAACCAACCAGAATCCGATGAAATGTAATTTACATTCTGGTCTGTGTGGGAATGAAAAATCAGTAGGAATCATTACCAAGGAAATTAGCATGCTTAACTGGTCAATGACATTTCATCCAAGCAGGTCCAGTTATGTAAAATATTAAATTAACTCCACTCAATAAGTTATTTAATGGGAACACCTAAAGTCATTCAGTTGACCTGTCTTGTGGATCTAGTTCTCAAAGAAAAAGGAATAAGGAAAAACAACCCAAAAAGGGAAGCTACCCCAGTATAGAACTCATGTGCAGCAAAGTACACTTCCTACATACTTATGCATTATAGTACTGGAGCCACATCTATTCTGATCCTCTGGTCAATGGGGAGGAATTAGTAATTATCAGGAAGGATTGACAATATTCTTTCTTAGAATTATGGAGATAGAATTATGGAGATTCTAAAGAATAGAGTAAGAGCCGATTTGATATAGTGGTTAAGCCCTAGGATAGAAACCAGGACTTTCAAAGCCAGCTGGGTGACTTTGGACCATCTAATATCTCTCAGCTATAGGGACAAGGTAATGGCAAACAATGGCTTGCCAAGGAAATTGCAGGAACGTGTCCAGGCAGTTGTCAGGAGATGATGCACATGCAGACAAAGAAAGGAGTTGATGATTTTTAGTTTTCTGAAAGATGAATCTTGCCAGATAATGTAATTATATATTGCCAGAATAACTGTAAAATGATCTGAGTTGGAGGTTAACTTGTGGGTTGAAAATACTGTAAAAACCAGCGCTGTATTGGGTCAATTGTTAAATAATCCCACCTGGTATAAAACAGCCCAGTTCCCCCACCCCTCTAGCCAAAGGTGTAAAAAAGAGGTTCTGTTAGTTTCTCACTTGTATCACTCATAGTTTCTCATATATGACACAAGCATAAAATAATGATTTTTTTTCTCATGCTACTAAGAAATTTCCCTTTACAATTTACAAGTGCTAGGGTGTTATATTAGAAGTCTTACAAGAATTTTCTAGAAATGGAAAGCTTTGTAATGCAAATATATTTGTCAAATCAGATTTTGATGGCTGTTATTTTTAAATAAGAATTGTTGTTTACCTTCCTTGTAAAAACTCCCTTTTTATGACCCTGTAATCCCTCAATTCAGGATAGGAGATTCAGGAAACTTGAAGCTGGCTCCCCCCCGCCCCCCCCCCCCACATACAGCTACATAGAGAAACATCATCAGTAAAATTTAAAGCTTTTGATAAAATAATAAAAGCAAGAACAAAATAAATTCAACAAGATGGCTCTTTGCAGGGCATCTGCAGGTGATATGTGATAACTATATATCATAGCTTCATCATGTAATGTAAATTAGATATTTTAGCTTGTCTTTATATCACATAATTCATATTACTAGTGCGATGGAATTGTGATGCACATAATATCAATATGGCTCCTGCCAATAGCTCATGTTAGCTGTGATGGCTTTCCTGACTTTCCGAACTGTTAATAATATAGGAAGTTCTCACTTAGTGCCAATAATTGTGATTTGCAGTCTGGTTGTTAAACAAAGAAGTCTCTAAGTGAAGTCATAGTCCAAATGCCTCTCTTGTAAGGATGAGCTGATGATTTTATTTTTCTACAGCTCCTGGTCAGATCCATCTCATTTTCAAACTCCTTGATGACTTATTCCTCCAGTCCACACCAAAATAAATCCTGTTCTATTTCAGTTATTACTAAGCTGCCTTACAGAGTTCTGACCCCTTTAATATAATTTCTTTCCAATACTCTGTGGATTTTAGAAAGAATAAGCAGAATGACTAAGCATTATCTTCCCTCCTGTCTGTGTTTAACAGACAAATCAGACAGAGTGTGGACTAGCATAAGGAAGACTTCATTGTCCAAGCTGCAGCTGAAAACTGGTTGAGGGATGGCTTTACTAAAATGTGATAAGATGCTGAAAAGGCCCATCAAAATCTCTTAATTGAAAACTATTCCTGGCAAAAGAACATATCCACTATGACTAAGATGTTCAGATGCCATAAAAGAAGATGATCGATAACAATGGGAATTCAAATGTGCCAGTGACATCTTTGTCATTCTAAAATAAACTCAAATTGAAATCACTCTTCAAAACTTTAACTCCATGACTTTAGGGATGAAATTTACCAGAGAAAGTGAAAAGAGAACAAACTGCCATTCCTGACATCCTCACCACTGCATTGTGTAATGGCAGGATGCAAAACCAAGCATCCTGAAAACCCACCCACGTGGACCAAATCTGAAACTTCCAACATCCACACCCCACCACGCATAAAATAAACTGCACAAAAATTCACCTCTGGTCATAAGCCATTTTTTTCAGTGCCTTTATAACTTTGAATGGGAGCTAAATGAATGGTTTTAAATTGAGGACTACCTGAAATTTTTTTCTTCCTTTAAAAGAAAGATATGCTACAATCATTCGTCATTTGATATAAGATTTTAAAGATTTAACTTTGGGCTTTGCAGGCTGTTAAAAAACTGGCTGGAATTTGAATAAAGTTCATTAATTGCATATAAATTTGCCAGAGACAAAAATGTTAAGATAAGCGACATCATGAAAGGATGGGTAATCAATTACCTTCTTGTGCTTCTGCAGCCCCTCAGCTCTGTAAGAAGAGTCTGCTGGAATTTGGCAACAAAATACTATATTTTTGGAGTATAAGATGCACCTTTCCCCCCTCCTAAAAGAGGGTGAAAATTTAGGTGCAACTTATACACCGAATGTAGCCCCGCCCACCCACTGGCCCCCACCCATTGGCCTCTGCCTCTCAGCAGTTATCTCCTTGTAAGCAAACAGCAAGAAAAAACAGCTCCTTTCAGCTTCAGCACAGCCTAATTAGCACAGGTTGATTGGATCAGCCTCCCGACTCTCAGCTGATTTGCTCTCAGCTGTTTTGTGCTGGGCTCTGCTGCTTGCTGCAAAGAGGTAAACTGCTGGAGCAGATTTTTTTTCCTTGTGCTAATCAAGCTATGCTGAAAATGAAAATGAAAGTAAAGCAGGCTGTTTGCTGCAAGGAGGCAAAATTGCGCAGAGGAATATTTCTTTTTCTTCTTTTCCTCACCAAAAAAGGTAGATGCATTTTATAATCTGGTGCGTTTTATATTCTGAGAAATACAATAGTCAACTTTAAATCAATATAATTAGTGGGGGTGGTTAAAGAATGGTTTTTGTGTTTGAGGTTTTCTATACTCCTCTAACATGAAAACTACAAGGAAAAAAAAGCTGGAAAAAAATAATTTATATGGGCCACACAACATACTACATAGGCCACTGGCCTCTCTACTTTGCCTATGCAAAGACTTAAAACATACTCAGCTCTGCATTGGAGTCCAGTCCTATGCCATACCCAATACAACATGCTCTACTGGGCAAGTTAAAGACCTAGTGTCTGCACCACATGCTGAGTTGTGTTTTAACCTTATTACCAGGGGTGAAATCCAACAGATTCTGACAGGTTCTGGAGAACCAGTAATGGAAATTTTGAGTAGTTCGGAGAACTGGCAAATACCACCTCTTGCTGGCCCCAAAGTGGGGTGGGAATGGAGATTTTGCAGTATCACCACTGCAAAATCTCCACTGCACGGATTTCACCACTGCTTATTACTATTATTTTTTGTGAGTCATCCTATTTGAAGCCGGGTTGTTCACTTCACTTGTAATTGAAAGTATTGTGTAAACACAGAAGATGGTTTAATTCAATAAACCAATTAAGCACGTTGTGTGAATCCAGTCCTAGTTTATTGCTGATGAAGATCTATAGCTTTTAATGTTGTTCTTGTTAGAAATAGTGATGTTTTGATAAGTACGGAAATTGGTGGGGTTTGAAATCCATTAGTTCCTTTTCAAGAATTAACCCGATACGTTATAATCACATTATTATACTGCTGATGGGCAAAGGCTTTTCTCTGAATAGCACTTCCATAAAATATCCCAAGTAGGATTACATTTACAGAATCAATGAGCCATACCTGGCTGATCAAAACAGCCATAACTGGGAGGCAAATTATTTCCTACCTCCAATCTGTCCGTCCGCATTAGCTTCTGTGCTGCTGCTGCTGCAGCAGCAGGAACTGGCATACCAGGATTCCCTGCAACCAGCATTGGTGCTGTTGGCAAGATCTCTGCTGGGACCAAGCCAGGAGAAACTGGCCCCAAATAGGGGTTAAAGGCTGTTGAAGCGTTGGTGGCTAGGCTTGGTGCAACTGAAAACATTGGCTGGTGAAAGAGAAAGAGAGAGAGAGAGAAAGAGCAAGAGAGTCAAATGTAAATGGTAGTCCAAAAAAAAACTTTCTACATTAAATTATTTTGAAATAATGCAACATTTATGCATGCAGACAATGGTGTTAACTGACCCTCTCATAAATGGAAGAAGCTTCCTGTTCAAGGAAGGCATTTGAGCCAGCAACTGATCCCAGGAACTGTAAGGGAAGGAGATAAAGTTTGCACACTACCCCTGTTCTGGACAATCAAGTCATGTTTCCACAGTAGGTATGCAAGAACTCGTGAAGTAAGGGGCAATCAGAAGGGTGCCTCCTTTCACTGGCAAAGGCATCTTAAGAGGAATTCATCCCAAGGCACAGAAAAACTCAGGATCTATATGCTTGGCTTTCTTTTGGAATAAACTACAATATGTATGATTCCTGTTGCTAAAATGTTCCAATATGTATGATTCCTGTTCCTAAAGCTGCCTTAAAATTTTCAATTCAAATTCTCAAGCCCTTTTCTGCTGTGAAAAGATGTTGTTGTTTTTTTGTCTTTCTACCTTATTCTTAAAGTGTTTCAGCATTTTATTTGAGTTTATTTTGGCAATGCTTTTCAGCTTTATTTTTGAAAATGTTAGAGGGTACTACAGTTGTTGCTGTTAAGAGTTCTTTTTCTCCCTCTCAATCTCCTTGGCACTTTCCAATCAGTAAATGCCCAGTTAGAGAAGATGCTGCCTAATATTTTGACTTAACTGAATAGAAATGTGACAAGCTAGGACCATGATGGCGAACCTATGGCACGTCTGCCACAGGTGGCACGCAGAGCCATATCGGTGGGCACATGAGCATTGCCCTAGTTCAGCTGCAATGCGAATACGCGCACCGGCCACCTGATTTTCAGACCTTTTGCGCCCACTGGAAGTCAGGAAACAGGCTTTTTCCAGCCTCTGGAAAGCCTCTGGGGAAGTGAGGAAGGCCCGTTTTTTTGTCTCCCTTGGCTCCAGAGGCTTTCTAGGAGCCTGGGGAGGGCAAAAACGGCCTTCTCCACCCCTCCTGATGCCGGAAACGGCCTGGGATACATTGAATTATGTGTGTGGGCATGTATGTGTGCAACCTCTCCACACTCCCCCTGCTTTTGGCACACAATGGCAAAAAGGTTAGCCATCACTGGGCTAGGATAACAGTATAAGAAGAAACACAAAACATTTGCAGAGCCTGGAATTTCTGTCATTGAGTCGTGATGGTCCTAAGTCAAGGCACCCATGTGATCACCCTGATTTTACAGCCTTTTTTGCAGTGGTGGTTAAGCAAACATCTTGACCATAAAGTGAACACTGCATCTGTTAAGCAAGTCAATGCATTGTTATGGGCATTTTTTTTGTTGGAAACTGGTTTTTTCAGCAAGTTTCCTGCAAAAAAACCTATAGTAAATCATGTCACATGACTGTGGGATGCTGCAACTGTCCATAAAGATGAGTCAGTTGCTAAGTGTTCAAAATGTGGTCATGTGACTTTGTGTATGCATCCATGCGTGCCACCAGACCTCTAGAATCAGGTCATAAGTACCTTTTGGAGACCCATTATAACTTCTAATGGTTGCTAAGTGAGCTAAGTGAGAACTATCTGTACATACATAATTTGAACTCTTAGTACTTTAAAACAAGAACACAACATTTCACCTATCAGACTTTCTTGAATTTTTCCCTTTTCCCTAAAGGCTTTCACAAGAAAAAAGGCATGATAATTTTTATATAAAACATTAATTACTTCAGCCTCAACTGCAGGAGATAAAGACAATAGTTGTTTCTTGTTAAGCTTTTAGATAAACTAATTAGTAGCATATTGATGGAATTGGGCAGGGACCGTTCGTATTGTACCAATATAATTCTTACAGCAATTATAAAAGAACAACATTTTTATTCTTTTCACAGAGCAATTAAATTGTAAGATACATATATGTTAAAATGACACCTCTCAAAAGGTCTTTTCCTTTATAAAAACTATTTATAGTATTATTTTTAATGTAACCTCCTAATGATGACAGTTTTTAACTGTATTTTACTATCAATGTTGCAAAGTAAAATCGTATGAGGTTGCTGTAGCCTGTATACATTGAGGCCACTACTACTGTTCAGATGAATCTTAAAGACAGAGAGCATAGCAAAGAGAAACAAGGAAAATTTTCTTTCCTAATCTCTTCTCTACACAGACTGGATATTCTAATGTATGAATTAGAAGTACTTTATTGTTTTGATTTATACCCCACTTTTACATCAAGGTGAAATTATCAAAGTGGGTTACAAGTTTCAAACACACATAACGCAAGGTGAAAATAGCTCAAATGTTCCGGTTGATATATAGTCAGGGGATAGGATTTAGCTCCCAAAGCAGTCTGCATTCCAAATTGGATGATAACAAAGAAAGCTTAACCTTTGCCCTTCTATTATAGGAGTTTGGCCCTTGTATTTCATTACCAAAAAACAATCCATCACAAGTCTTAGAAAGCTCTGGCCAGCATGGTAGGCTCCCTATTCTCCTTATACTTACTCTAGTTCAAGTGATCTGGTATCTCAAAGATGCTTTTTCAAAAGGCAACTGGACTGTTTTTCCCTGGAGAAAGAAGACATTTCAATTCCCATCCAAGAAGCTTCACTGGTTCCGATCCAGTTGCTTTTTGAAAATGAGACAACTAATACCTGGATGACTGAGAATCTCAACAGACGTAAGTGATCTGCTGTTCTCTAGATGCATTAGATCTTTGTTTCAACAAATCCCACCTAGTTCTTCAGGATTTTGTGGCACTGGAATTTAAATGCTTCTGGAGAGAACCAGGTTCAACAAGGCTGATCTATAGTTGAAAAGATAGAGTGAACAGAAAGGCAAACTTCTAACCTTTATTCTTGTAGTAACAAGCTTTTTTTCTAAGAATTTAAACTTCAGGTAGTCCTCGACTTATGTCAATTGGAACCAAAATTTCCACTGTTAAATTAGGCAATTGTTAAGCGAGTCACACCCAATTTTACTTCGCTTTTCCCATTGACTTTGCTTGTTGGCAGCCAGATAGGAAGGTTACATTCATATCACCCTGGAATGCTGAAACCATCCTAAATACATGCCAATGAATTTTGATCACATGACCATAGAGATGCTGTAATGCTTGTAAGTACAAGTATTCTTTGTAAGTAACTGTTTCCAGTACCTTTTATCTTCAGTTGCCAAATAAATGTTTATAAGTTGAGAACTAGCTGTAAATTGTAGCTTAGCCCTCAATGTCTTTGGTTGGCAGACCAATTATCTGGTCTATTTTTCTCTGGTTAGTTTTACATACTTCTTCATTAGGATTTTTTTAAAATCCTCTTTTCAGATTTCTAAAAAAATTCTACACGAAAATTATACATATATACATAGATACATGAGCACAGACACACATATATATTTGGTGCTGATGGCTACAGAATCTTGCCAAATTCAAATCCAGAAAAGAAGTAAGTTTCAGTCTTTATACTGTTTCTGGAATATCAGATGAGCTCGCTTTGAAATGTAAATTTAATACAATTCTAGAACTGTCCTATACCCATTCCCTTTACAACTCTTAAGAACTTCTGAATATACTAGGATTGATCAAATGATTGCTACTGTTCACAACTCAGTAAATAAACAATGATGTATCTTTTACGTTTAGAAATAATCAGAAATAATCTCTGCAGAAATGTATGGATGGACTGTACTTCCTATGGAAAATCTCACAGCAAGGGAATTATTAAGAGCTAAATGTATACTGAGCTAAATGTATACTGAGCTTTTAGAGAAAACAAATGGAAGCAAATAAAGCTAATGTTTTATGATAAGCTAATTGCCCAGGCAAAATATTTTCTAAAACTTAATAATTATTTATCTTGTTAACATGTTCTGCATTCTTGGCAGTCTCATCTCTTTCCTAGTCTTATTAGTGAAACATTATATTTCGCTGATAAAGAATTTTATATATATTATATATATATATGTGTGTATGTTTGTTGTATTGAGTCATCCTGGATTACCACGAATGGAGGAGATATCACAAATCTCCAATTTTTGCCTTTCAGCCCAATCTCATGGGCCGTCCAGACAGTATCATATAGCCGACAAGCTATTTTTCTATGTTTTTAATATTTTTGCTGATAATTCTATAAATAAAGGGAGGCTGTTATAGATCTATTTCGAGCTTATTTGCTCTCGTCAGACAGTCATACCTTTACTGGGATTTGAACCTGGGCCGTCTGCCTGCATATACATATACATACATACATACATACATACATACATACATACATACATATATATAATTGAATTTATATACCACCCTTCTCCCCGAAGGGACTCAGGGCGGTGAACAGCTGAAAATTAAAATAACACACAATATAAAAATTAAGATTACTAAAAATAGATTAAATTAATCGGCCTCCCAAAATTTAAAATCCCAAGCTATACAATTAAAAACTAACCCATAAAACCTATTCAGACCAGGCCGGCTTGGTGAAATAAAAACGTCTTCAGGGCCTTGTGGAAAGTGCGGAGATCCGGGATCAATCTTATTCCGGGAGGTAGTTCGTTCCAGAGGGCAGGTGCTCCCACAGAGAAGGCTCTCCTCCTAGGGGTTGCCAGCCGACATTGCTTGACCGACGGCACCCTGAGGAGGCCCTCTCAGTGAGAGCGTATTGGGTGGTATATAAAATGCAGTAAAGGAATGAGACCCAATGCTCAAAATATGCTGATGCCAACCGGGGTCAAGAATAATGATGCAGGCAGCTAGGGCCTTATCAGAGAAGTTATCATAAAGCCAGGTTGGTATAGTGCTTAAGGTGCTGGCATACAAGCCAGGTGGCTGAGTTCTAGTCATGACTTAGGCATGAAAAAGTGGTTGGATAACTTTAAGCCAATTACTCTCTTTCAGTTTATACAAGACTATTGTTGTGTGGAAAATAAGAGGAAGGAGTACCAGGTGTGTTCATCACTTTGAGTTACTTATAAAGTAATAAAGGCAGGATAAAAATCTAATAAAGCTAAAACTTTCCTCTGTCCAGTTGTGTCCAACTCAAAGGGCCATGCTCATCTCAGAAGTCCCCAACAGTTGCATGAATTAAAATGGAATTTTATACTGATTAGTATAATAGTTTTGTTAGACACTTTTCTTCCCTGTAAATTTGTTTGTTTTCAGCTCTTTAACAAACTCTTAAACTTTAGGGAAAGATTTTGTGGGTACTTTTTTTTTAAAGCGAAATCAATTATATGCTCCCAAATTCCATCTAGGCCAGAAGTCTACACTGCAACTGGTTCTGCTTTATGGAATGTGCCATTTGCCAAGAGCAAAGTTCGTTTTAGCATTCTTTTAACTTCCTAACTCTCAGGTTTCTGGACTGTCTAAGTAAAAACCCTGCCCATTTTGAAACCTGAGTGTATATGTGGCTTATATTGCTGCTCTCCACCTTATGAAGTTTATCTTCCTTCACAAAACTTTCTTCTTGGATTTTCTTGCTGCAGAAAGATGCTTTCTAACTATCCATAGTCTTCAACTTATGACTAGAATTGTTATAAGAATTTCTGTCACTAAGCAATGAGGTCTTAAGTGAACTATCATATGATTGTGACCAATTTTACAACTTTTTTTTTTTGGCTGCAGTTGTTATGTTGTTAGTTTTGGCTTCCTTGTTGACTTTGTCCAAAGTTGGCTAGGAAAATCACAAATAGTGATGTGATACCAAGATGCTTCAACTGTCATAAATACAACCAAATTGTGATCATGCGACCTCAGGCATGGTGCAATGGTCAAAAGTGTGAGGACTGGCTGCAAGTCACTTTTTATAGTAAATGTTTGCTAAACAAATGGTCTTATTTCAAAAAAGACCTATAAGACCAAACAGTTTCCTCCTCCTCTCATCCTCTTAACCACTTTCTTTCCTGTCCAGGGAGGATGCAAAAAGTGAACAGACAGAAGAAAAAAGGAGTAAAGGACGAAGAGTGCAATATGTGAAGGAAAAAGTTGTATATGCAGGACTTCTTGCTGGAGTAAAGAACTGTATGTAAGTACTTGTTACTTGTAAAGATGTTTGTTGCGCCAATAAAACGTTTGCTATGACTAGCGAGGATGAGGATAAGGTTTATTAGTTTCTTAGAAACTAAGAAAAGGGAACTCTGCTGTCCTTGGAAGCACTTTATTTATTCCTACTGATTAATATTAAATATTATTTTCTACTGGGGCTAATCTACAAATCTCTGAATGTATGTAGGAAACATCTATTAATAAATGTAACCATCAAACATTCAAGAAGGAAGCATTTTTCAGAGTAGCTCATTTTTTATTTCAACAAACCAGTAACAAAAGATGGAAAGCTAAGTCGTCAAATAAAAGTATTCAAGACAGGATTATGTTTTGTTGTTCTGCCCCAAATTTGGATTCCCAGAGAATATGATACACACCAAGCTTCTCAAACACTGTTTAATTCCAAACAAACCCCTTTCAAGAATGCAGGCTTCCTGTGCAAAGGGTCCTTATCAAAGTTATTAAGAACGAAGTCTGACAAAGGTTGGCAATCAGCCCAGAAAACCAGATATGAGAAGTCACTCACTCTCCAAGATGCTCTGTAGTAATGAGACATTGTTTCTAGCAAGAAAGTACTAGCTGCATGCGACTTAAATAGGCTAAGGGAGTGGCCAATTATCCTCAAACCCTACTCTCGAGTAGACCCCCTCCTCCTGAGTAGCCACTCCTGCCTTTTGGCAGCCCTGCATGCCTGAGCATTGAGGAGAGGCTCTTCCACTTCACTCTCTCCATTGGAAAGAGCCCCTGGACGTTCTGAAGGCCCTGGCTGAGTCTCTGCCTCTGGCATCACATCCTCTTCAGCCTCCTCGCAACACCACACCAGCCTCCTCCTCATCGAGATCAGCCACGATCCGCACAGGCTGCTGGCAGGCCACAACATTAGTAATAGACTCAGCAAGATCTTATCTAAAATAATAGCAATTTATGACTTTATTAAAGTCATAGTTATTAAATTTATATCCCACCTGTTTTGTACATGTGAAATCAGGATACATAATGCTTCTGCAGCAACAGCCTAAATTTCAGTAGGAGGGGATGATTCAGAAAGACCTTGTACTAATTCACTGGGATATTTTCCCATTTACTATATGTATTGACTAGCTTTGATACTTCAAGTTCTATGATGCAATTGAAGTTGCTGCAGCTTGGGGCCTGCACTAGTACATCCAAGATAAGTGCACAGTACATGATGTTATGTGATGATTACTCTCCCTTCCTTTGAGAATAAAATAACCCAATGACTAGCATAAAGAAGGTTTATGCATTTATTTGGGTTGGTGGTGGTAAGTCAACATTTAAATAACCTGACAGAATGTATTTGCAATAGTACAGAATATGAATGAAAACAATCCAACCACATTAGCATCATTTTCCTTTCCTGCACTGCAGGATATTTAATATTTTAAGCATCATTGCTTTGTGGTCTACAGTCAGAAGGACTGAGCTAGAATGAGAAAGTTACCATGCTGTTCAAATGCAGCAGAAGAAAGAAATATTCACTTCATGACTGCTGAGTCACTGTGTGTGCTTAGTGACTAAATCAAAATGAAGGTCCTCAATTCCCTTTTCGCTATGCAGAATCATCCTGCTTCATTTTGCTACAAAGCTCTTCATGTATAAAGGATAATTTATGGCTGGTTTTCCCAGGTGCAAGAAAAGTCCTCTCTTATTTCATTGTGGAGGTTGAGGGAAAACAAAAAAGAGAAATCAAATTGTTTTATATAAAGGTGTCCCAGATGTTAGTTTACTATGACAGTATTATAAGAGATATGATGCCGTTGTAATACATTTATCACTGAAAGAGAATGGGCACTATTTTTGATTGATCTCCAGTCTTCTGGACAAAGACTGAGGTAAGCAGTCAGCTTTCCATAGCGATTTCATATGAGCTTGTCCAGATCTCAATAATAAGTGGTGATCTCCCCTTTAAGGATCTCCTCATCTGCACTTTGAGAGATCTATTTGTTTTGGGCCCAAATAAAGACATCTTGACACTGCTCTCAGCTATGGAATACAGAGCCTTGGAAATTCAGCATAACTGTTTTGGATACCTAAGCATGAAACAGATGTTGTTTCATTTGCTGTTCACCCTACAATCTATTCACCAAAACTCTGTTTACTGTTCGTTAGCTATCTTTATCCTTCCCTAATTCATTTTAGTCGGACCTAGTAAAAAGAAGCAACTGTACTGATACAACACAAATGGATTCATGGATTAGGCAGGGGTTATTTCACCTCTCTTTCAATCATTTGGAAGTCACTTTTTCGCAGCCCAATTCAAGGTTGTTGTGTGGAGAAAATAGGTGGAGCAAGGAGTACTTGCCACTTTCAAGTTATTTATAAAAATAATAAAAATGGGATTTAAAAATCTAAAAATAAAAGTTCAGCAGAACTTTGCGCAGGCATTGATTCCTTCAAAAAAACAAAAACAAAAAACCCAGCATATCTTCCATTTATGGTATGTTAAATGAAAGTGAAAAATTCAGGTTCTTTGGCCTAAAATATTAAGATAGGAAGAATGAAGATTATGTTATCACCAATGAAATCCCACAGGACCAATGTGAAAGGATTATGCAATTTAAATGGCATATATGTATTTTAGGATAATATAATCTATGTTCATATCATGGGAATATTTGCTTAAGATTTGGTATTTTCTCTACCATCAAGAGGAATTTACATCTTTGGGGGATAAGATGTGAAAATACTGTTTCTTTTTCACATTTCTCCTTTTACATGAATAGAACAGATCAAAAACTAAAGGCCCGTCAGGGGATAGACAAGTCACATAAGCAGGTATAGCCCCAGGTCTCAAAATAACATCCTAACCCTACATAAATCTATCAACTTCTCAACACCAAGAAAGAGGGAGAGCTTTTAGAGAATCAGATACCATCATTCAAGTATCCCTTTCATGCTTATTTTAAATGTCAGAAACCCAAGATGCAGAAATTGCTTTCAGTAACAAACAAGAGAAAAAGTGGTAGAGCGAATGAACCTAAGTGCTCACTATAAATAATAACCACTTGGATATCAGAGACAAGATTTTGCAAATCAAACACATAAGGAAGGAAACATGCCATGCTGCTTCTGCTCAGACTCAAGGCGAATTCTGATGTTTGAAGTCCCCCTCCCACCGATCCCAATCCACATACATCTGTCCAGATGGGTTGGGACTGCAGGGAAAATCCCATGGTCCCAGATGTACTGGATCTGTAGTCCTAATACATTTAGAAATACCAGGCTGGAAAGAAATGGTACAGTATTTCCTTTGGATCTCTTACGTGTCCTGTAGCAATTTTGTTTTTGGATACGGGAATATTTTTATTCTAAATGATGTCATCTGATTTTTTCTTTATGGTACTGAGGAACAATTGTATGCACTACCAACACATTTATTTCTTTTTTAAAAAAATGAATATTTAATTTATATATATAAAAAAGAAGAGAAACCCCCAATAACACATTACTAATTAATAGATCATCAAACTGTGCATAATTTGAAATTTAGAAATTCACTAGGTTACATACAGATGACATTATGCCTTAAACAAACCCACTCAAGCCAATGGGACATTGGTTAATCATGACAAAATTAAGAATTTTAGTATTCTCTCCCCACCCATTTATCTATTTTTGATTTATCTTAAGTGTAGCTCTGACTGGATCAAGCTAAATTGCTGAGTTCACCACTGTATTAAGCCACAATGTGATTTATTTGACTTTCCTTGTAATCCATCCATTATGGTTTGTAAACTATGTTTTACAGGTTACGTTCTTATTCAAATGCAGCTTTTTTATTCAATAAAATATGGTTAGGTAGACCAGGGCATAGTATAATGCTTGGGTTCAATTATAACTTAAATAAAGTTATAAAGGACTTTTGTAATTAATAAGAAAAGTAGGAGAATGGCAAAGAACAGAACTGAGATATCATGACGTGCACAAACTTGTAACTCCTAAGCAGATGTTGAACAAAAAACATATACCTCATGAAGTGGAGCGCAAACAATGACAGGTCCAGGGGTGCCGCTTGGACTGCACTCCTCTTGCTGTAAGAGTATCAAATTAAAGGACCTGGATTATGAAACTTCTATAGTTGAACATTGATCAAAATCAAACTACTCTGATACTTCTGTATTTTAGCACTGAGAACATTGATAAACAAACAGGAAGAGCAAACTATGTATTAAGCAAATCTTAACAGCATGATCTGCATATTATTTTCACAGTGAACGGGATGAAAGTAAAGTTGGTAGATCTGCTATGTAACTTCTGCTCTTATCCTGAAACTGCCAGGCCCCCAAATGAAAAAAAAAAAACACCTAAAAATAGAAATGAGTAAAGTCCCATCAGCTTTCCTTCAATACAGTCACTTTTTGCTATCACAAATAGAGACTTTGCTTTTATTTGTAATTGAAGGGGGAAATCTGATAGGTATAACATGTTGCCCTTGTAGGTGGGTATCAACTCAAGGCAACATACTTAGAAAATAGCAATCTTTTGAGTGAAATCTGAGGTTTTAGAATGAACTGAGAATGCATCACATTAATAATCAATCTCTGCCTTGGGCTATATATTTCACAACCTGTCTTACTGCTTGGTTAGAAATTATAGGAGACACAGTGCTGTCACTGCCATATATTATCCTTTCCTTCCTTGGAAAGGCTAAATAAATCATGTATTTATAGCGTGTGCTGGCTCATCTATGTCTCATATTAAAGCCAGCATCAATGGGCACCTGCTGCATACAAACAATGGAAAGGAAAGATAAAACACCTATCACTGTCTGCTCATTTGCTTTGGCTTTTTGTTCTTCTGGAAAATAGGTAGAGGACAAATGGCTGAGAAAGAATGACTTGAAAAAGATAAAAAGGATACTCTTGGCCTCTTGTCTAAATTCCCCCCTGTATCCTGCCTCAAACATGAAATCCCCTGCTACCACAAACATGGGTATGCAGTCCTAAAAAGGAAAGGAGCAACAATGTCGGAATGCCATGAGGTGTATAACTTTATAGAAGACACATCTTCATAGAGTTCATGATTAATACTGGTAATGCAATGATTCATGGATTGCATAATGGTTGTTAAGGCATCAGCCTAGAAACTGGAATATCATGAGTTCTAATCCCCCTTAGTCATGAAAGCCAGGAGTGGACCTGGGCCAACCACTCTTTCTAAGCCAAATACATCTCACAGGGTTGTTGTGGGGAAATTAGGAGGAAGATCTATTGGATATGTTTGATACCTTGAGTTATTTATAAAAAAAAAAAAAATAAAGAAGAGTACAAATAAATAGAATGAGTGTGGTATCTGTTTTACATACATGTTCTACAACATTAATAAATGTTGCCTGTGAGGCACCTCTATGTTGGAACAATTGAATAAATTGTTAATAAACAAATATATTGTTAATAAATTAATCTATAATAAATATAATGTATTATTATATGAGTTTATTGTATTTATTCTGTAGGATTTTATGCAAGCAAATTCCCTAAATTTTGGCTATAAAATATAATACAAGTTCTATGGAAAGATACCATGCTCGCCTAGAAGAAAATCCAATTTCACTTCTCAGCCAGATATTTTTCTACCAGACAATAATATCCAGCCAATTTTTTTTGTTTGTTTTTGAATCATACAACAATGGCAAATTCAGCCCTTGCTCTGTTGTTTGCCTTCCCAGGATCCATTTTTTTTTAAATTTTAATCTGTCCAGGATTGGCAACATCTAGATTGGCAACTATTATGATTAAAATACTTCACTCAGACTTTCATATCTCAGGTAATCTTGTTTAAAAGCCACTTTAACTTCTGGCTTTTCTATATTCAGGTCAGAAAATCCCAGCTATAACTATATGCTTTCCATATATTTAAAAAGTTATATTCTCAATGAGTTGAAAATACTAGACAAATGGATGCATGCAAATAATTTAATCCCCATTTAAACTCTTTTGAACTTGGGGATTCTATTAGTTAGAGCATAACAGAATAGCCAAATATATTTGGAGGATACTAGGGATAAAACACTTAATTGGTTATATTTTGACCAGAGCCTTCAAAAAACCTGTGCAATCTTGTATCAAAGGTCTTTCTTTCTTTCTTTCTTTCTTTCTTTCTTTCTTTCTTTCTTTCTTTCTTTCTTTCTTTCTTTCTTTCTTTCTTTCTTTCTTTCTTTCTTTCTTCAAAAGGCAACTGGACTGTTTTTTCCTTGAGGAAAAAGATGTTTCATTTCTCATCCAAGAGAAGCGAAAGGTTTTCTTCCTCAAGGAAAAAAACATTTCTTCTTAAAGAAAAAAACACAGTCCAGTTGCCTTTTGAGGAAAAAGCAGTCTTGAATCCAACCATGGCCTGGATGACTGAGAACCTCCATAGATCTGCACAATCTTTGTGTCTGGCCCAGTCCAGATTTGTTTGACTTCCTGATTATAAAAGCTGTAAAGGGACAGTATGTTTCCTCCATTGTCTTGCTGATGACAATGCAACAATGGAATTCAATGAATGACAAAAAAAAAAAAAAAAAAGCATGGCTCCTATCAAAATAATTTATTCTTTATATTCTTAGTCATATTTGAATATGATTATAACCCCCAATTTTTATCAGATCAGCTTGCCTTCCATGGTTCTTCACATGGTCTGCTACCATATCTGTAAGTTGTACTTGGTGCTATTGGGTGTTGTTTCCTAGTTAAATGGTCATGATGGTATCCAATAAAGTGCAGCTAACAATGGAAAGAAGTTTTAATGGGTTCATGCAGAAAACGGATGAAGGCTGGTTGTGGTGGTGATAGGAGAGACAAACTTATTTCCAACAGAGATCAAGGTTCTTTTAATGCAGGCAAAGGAAGGTGTTACCTCTCTCACTTGTAAGTATCAAATAAAGATCAGAGACTATATTATACTAGTAAGGACAAAACAATAAGGCAAATGAGTTAGATACAAAATGCAGTAGTTGGATCACTGCTAAATCTGCAAAGAACCTCTATATTATACTCTGTAGCCCTGATTTACTTAAAGCCAAAAGGCACATATACTTCTTTTTCACATCATGGAAGAAAACTCCTTTCATATTATATCCTTTCAGTTACTTTAAGTTTATTTAACTAACTTTAGATTTGAAAAATGAAATGTGTGCATTGAACGATAGTATGGTATGACGATAGCATTCCAGTAGCACATTACTATTCATATGAAATCAAGGCTTACATTTATTACTGTCAATTTTATTCATTATTTGGTATAAAGTAAATACTTTATTTGGCATAGAAATGTAAATTCTCTGACAATCTATGAATGTACATTTAATCAGTTAATGTGAAGAACACATTATTTCCAGCTGACAAAGGAAAACAGAAAGAAGACCCAAAATGGTAACATTTTCTCACCTTTAGTGTTTGGTATTGATAAATGCAATCAGTGTCGATGAAATATGTAGATCCCTCCCCCCCTCTTTTTTGGAATGTCTGAGGGATATGGTTCTATGAAGAAATAATAATATAATAATAATAGTAATAAGTTCACTACTTAAAATATTAAACTTAATCATTAATAATCATATTTAGTTAAATGGAAAGGATAAACTGATGATACTAAGGTTTCAGCTGTGACTAAAAGTTATAATTCTAATAAAACAAATAATGAAGTATAGGTATCAGAATGGAAAACCTATGGCTTTTTAGATGTTTTTAGACTCCAAACTTTCTCTTGCATGCAGCCTTTTTCAATCTTTTCACGATGTACTTGGCTATTAATGAGATTTCTGGGACTTGAAATCCCCCCTTGTGGAAGGTATCAAATTTAGGGAAAGTTGCTTATTCTAAAGATATCTGCAAACCAACATAGGTTCTCCATTCCAGATTAACATGTTATCATTGGGAAAATGTTGCATCAATATTCCAGCCAATCACTAGCAGCTTCGTAAATCAATTTAAAACAGGGAAACATACAATAAAGACAGGTGTGGATTCATCTCTGCTTTTTATAAGCCTTTCTTTAAACCCCGTTACTTTTCTATTATTATCTTAAACTGATGACAGCATTTTGCAATGGGGACCATGTGTTGCAAACATGCCAGCAAGTGCTTTTAAATCTGTATAGGGGATTATATCTATATTTTCTAGCTGCATCCAAATGCAGCTAGTTTTGGATAATAAAATTTCAGCTTTTTGTTTCAGGGATTTCTGCACAGCAGTCTGAAGAAAATTCTTTAAATTATGGTTGAATTGTGTTTAAATATTAGCAAGATAGAACTGTGTCTATTTTTCTTGTGATCTCATGGAATAAAAGACTTCTGCACAAGGAAACACTACCACAAAATAACTTTTCTTTCAGTTATGTCCTGAAGTAAAATTTCTTTCAACTCTTGATTTTTAAACTTCAAAACATTGCTGTATTTAATATAACTTTAATAGTATTCTTTCATTAACTGCTTTCTTATTTACAAAACATTCAAAGGATTTTGTTAGCATGTCCTTTATTTTTTTCTTCCAACTTATGATTACATGAGGACATCTGCTATCAAATGACTTTTCATTACTCTTTTAAGCTACAATAAACAAGGCAGATATAGCTCAGTAACAAAATCTCAATTAAAAAATTCTGGAAAGGGTATTAACTCCTTGAGTTTTTGGCTGAAACGAGTCAAAATGGAATGTACAGGTTTAGCATAAGAATGTTCCATGCACAGTTTACTCATTTCTGTGGAAATCTCTTCTATCGTTTAGCAGAAAGAAACAAAAAAATATATTTTCAACCCCAGTCCCTTATATGTTCCATTTAAAGATTTTTTTTAAACTATCTGCACATTTTGCAAAAATTCAGGATACTGAACATGGTAGAATTTATTATTCATCAGGTCCATTGCCGTCACAGTGGAGATATCTGACTAGTTGCCTTATTATTAGTTAAGGAATATGCTTATTAAGGAAGCATGTTTCAGTTCACTACTCCTGCCAAAGTTATTTGTTTATCCTGCTCATCAAATTTGTAAACTAAAAACAGAGGATTAAAACCAGGATTTAAAAGTTGCAAGAACAATTCCAACTCTACCAGTCTATAATAATTTCTGGAAAACTTGTAGTATTTATAGCTGTGTCCATAAATCAGATTAAAGTCAGGACATTTGGAACCAATCTGGTATGTGGAGTTGTTGCTTGCTACTTTTCTTACAGCTGGATACCTCTTAAAATTAAAATATACTTGTCTTAACCAGACTTACATGTAGGTCATTGTGCAAAAATATCAGAGCTTAGGACTGCCTTACTAACCCTATTTATCATGCAGTAGTTCAACTAAACTCAATGAGTCTATTTTGGAATAAGTCCAAGATATGTCTAAGTCAATTAAAGCCAAGGATGTAAGCTACTCTTTGTCCTGAAACAAAATCTAAAATTGTATGTCCCAATCTAAGCATCTTCTTTATGAAGGAAGGGAAAATGCTACTAATGGATACTATATTATATTAAACTTACTTACCACTCAACAAACTGTTCTTGGCAAGTATCATATTTGCAACACAGCCCTAATCCTCCCTCTGAAATCCTTTCTCTTGATATCACTACCACAGTACAGGCATATGATACGGTACTGCATTTACTCCTAATTTTTCTTTTGTCTTCTTTTCCAAGTATGAATGAGCAGATGTCATAGGCCAAAATAGTTCTGCATTCACCAACAAGAAACCACAGAGGGAAAATGATGGGGAAAGACCATGGCAAAGATAATGGAGGACTGATACTAACATGAAAATATGAAGGGTGGGACAATGAAGAAGAAAGTGGGAAGCAGAAACAAAAGGGAAAGCGCTTCAGTGATTAGGTGGGTAGAGATTGGTGCCTCTACAAAAAATAATAATAGTAAAATGGTGTAGTACTGCCAGTTATTCTGGAAACTGTATTGTTAGTTATTCTCTCTTGCCAAATGATGGAGTTGGATCCTCTGAAGCTGTCTAAAGTGGCCTAATATTGTCCCACTGTACAACTATGTGCTAAATACAATACATAGCATGAGTGACAGTCTTAATACTAATGCAGGTCTTTACAAAACAAATTACCCAATTTTGAGCCATATATTACTCTACGTGAGTTGCTTTCATATTAATCAATAAAGTGTACTGGATGCTAGATACCTGAGTTGCATCATAAAAAAATTCTCCCTCTTCTGTTATTTATCTATGATGGACAATTTCTGACTGCAGTGGCAACTTTTTCAAGGCTGTTTTTCCGTAACAGAAACAGTAGCTGTCACATTGGAATACTAAGGAATAAGAGTAAATCAATGCTCACCATTGGTTGTAATGGGGCACCAGGCATCATGGCATTGGCTAGTTGCATTTGTTGGGCCAGCATGGCCATGTTCTTCTGCTGAATCAGGTTATTGCGGCCATTGATCTCCAACTGTGTTTTTAAGTGTGGTGGTGGGTGAAGATATTTGCAGTTCTCCCTTGAACATCGTCCCTGAAATACAGGAAAGCATAAGAAAAACTATTAGTTTTGCTTTGTTTGTTGCATGAACTATTTTGATACTATTAGATGCACATAAGCTACAAATATTACCATGTGTACATTTTCTTTTTTCAGCCCTGTTTTAAGCATAGCTATGCACAATAAAAACACAAATAATACACATCTTTACAGGAGGTTGAATAACACTAAAAAAAACAACAACCCTATATTATGATACTAATGAAAAACCATTCCACCAGTTATTAGTTACTTTTACGGTTTGTCCAATAGTAATAATGATAGCAATTTTAAATTGTGTGTGCTTATCACCAAGTGCAATACAGTTATATCAATAAATAGTCACCTAAATGTGGGAATAAAATATTTGTAGTTAAGGTTTTAAAGAAATGGTAATTGTAATTTTAAAGTTCAATAACTTCAGGAAAAAAACCACAAAAGATTTAAAATTGAATCATTCCCTGTAGATGGCAAAACAAAACAAAAAAAAAAAATCAGCCTTTCTCCAAATATTGGCAAAAGACAGCTTTGGGATGAGTACAAATATTAATAATTGGCATTCTCTGCTGGCTGAAATGCATAAGAAGCTCAACCCAGAAGTCCATGAAAAGTATCTGGATTAAATTAAGTGCAAAGTAGCACAGCCATCCCCATACTGACATCAAACTCAACGTTAATACTCCTGCCAGTTCTATGGGTATAAGCAAATGAAGCTCAAAACCTTAAGACTTGGGAATGCTAAATGACATAAATGAGGCATATATCCTATAAACCAGTCAACAAAATTATTGTTTTCAATTATCATAAGTAAATGGGCAATAATGGTGCAGGATCGAATTCTGAGTCAGTCACCAGGACCAAATGTTTATTTTTATAAGCTTTCAAACTCATGCTGGAGCCCATCATTAGGGAATTTCTCTCTTTCTCTATGATGGGCTCCAGCATGAGCTCAAAAGCTTGGAAGAATAAACCTTTAGTCCCAGTGACTGGCTCAGATTGGATCCTGCAACATTATCCTAAGGCACATACATTTGCCTTCATTTGAGGGCAATAACTATTTGTATTGATTTCCACAGAGACATACTTAAAATGAAGGCCTTAAAGAAACCCAAATGTCTTCTTGGCTGAACAAATAGCATAATCTGAATAATTCCAATTCTTTTCCTAAAGCAAATAATCTAAAAACCATAATGGTGACCATACTCTGATCCTTTGAGGATCAAAGAATCATTAAGCAAATAAAGTATTATTTTGTTCTTTTGCACAGAAAGCTACTACACTTATATTTGTTGTTGTTGCAATAATCCAACTCAGCACTCTTTTTTTGTGTGTGTGTCCAAATAAATTGTTCATTTCTCCCCATCTGGCTCTGCTCTTGCCAGACAAATATATTTGACTAGCCAGTTAACATTTGCACAACAGAATCTATGATCATGGGATTTTATATAATTCTTTTGATTTTGTGGAGCTAAATAATTCTAGTAGTACTTGTCAATCCAACCAACTGTATCAATATGCTTTTCAAAATACTATAAAATGTGTATGTGTATGTATGTATGTATGTGTATACACACACACACACACACACACACACACACACACACACACATATATATATATATATATATATTTGTTTTCTTTACTTTTCGTAGGCTTTATGTGTATTTCTCTTTAACCAGGTTCTTCCTATGTAAACCAAGATTTTTATGCAGCCCTAGTTCAGTGAAATCACAATCCACTAGTTTCTAGGCTTTTTTTCTGGCAGCCAGCAAACCCTCTCCTTAGTCTCCCAATAGGCAGCAGAGGGTTTGCTGGCTGCCAGAAAAAAAGCCTAGAAACTAGTGGATTGTGATTTCACTGAACTTTATGTAGGAAGAACCTGGCTAAAGAGAAATACACACACACACACACACACACACACACACACACACACACGAAATAAATCAAAATAGGAATGATATGCAACAACATCATGAAAAATAGAGAACATCCACTATATAATAAACTGAATCTGATATTCAAATATGTATAGACAGAAAGACAGACAGACAGACAGACAGATGATAGAGCATGCCATATATATACTGACTAGTGGAAAACCAATACTTTTACTGCACAGTTTAAGTAAAGGATATATAATAGCATTTGTCAATCTCATGAAAGCTGAGGAAGTTGAGAATGGATAATGTACCTGAAATTTCTGAACAACACAGTCAATGGTGCCAAATTTAGGACTGTTGCATTACTGCAAGAATGAATGATCTGTGCTCTTAATCTTCATGTGGATTTCTTGCATCTATTTTACTCCCCAACCAGTTCTGATTACACCATTACATTACAACTGTGTCATGGCTAGAACTCAGCAGCTGGTTTCTGCTACTTTGGAGGGATGGAAGGAGGAAGCCAATAAAGAAAATGCTGCCCTCATTCATGAGTGTGATTAGGCCCTAACCACTTTGCAACCTCTGATCATGCACTGTAGCTCTCACTCCATATTATCTAAACATGATATTAAATATGCCCTCCAGACACAAACTAATAATTTATTTCTGCATCATAATATGGAGCAAAACTCTGATAAGGCACATTACAGAATTAAAATTCTAAAAACTAATGGCTTATAGTAGATTCCAAATACAATGTGCAAGGTCTAAACTCAAGATTCTTTTATAAAAACAAAAAACAAAAACCCGAGGACTACAGAATAGTTTCCAGACAAAAATTCTTGACAATGAGCTAAGCTTTTTCCCCCTTAGTAAGGAACAGCAAAAGTACAAGAAGGGTTGCATGCTGACATGCAGAAGTCCCACCCCACTTTTATCAGGAGTTCCAGTAGTTTATTTTTAATGAAAAAGTTTTGCAGCCTGAAAAAGTTTGACAATCTTTAGATTATCCCACATCTCATCACATAAGCACTGAGATTAGGTATTAATACAACTATTATGCAACCCCGTAAATATATATTTCTGCAATATGACCTAAGAGACTAAACAGAGCTTCCCTGCCAAGTTAACTTAGGTATACAAATAAATCCAGTCACTTAAACACAGACATACATTTACACAAAATGTCTAAATTTAATACCTGAAGGTGATCATGTTTTGTTTTATGGAAACAATTATTCAGAATTGTGATCTTTTCCCATTCTTTTAAAAAATCTCTCATCTTTTTTCCAATGAGAATTGTTAATCTATTTAAATTCAGAAATGTATCTTTCTTAGAATGAATTTTCTTTGGCATAAAATCTATACATTTCCAAGATGAGTCTGGAAACTAAGCCCTACCACCAATGATTAAAGAGTTATTAGACATGACTGAAGGGAGATACAATGGTAGTTTTTCCAGTACCTGTAAGGCTGGAAGGAAGGATTTATTCTCTACTGCTCCAAAGGGCAGGAATATAACTAACAGGTTAAAAAGTATAAGGAAGTAGGTTTAAGATGACAACAGTTGAACCTTTCATTCAGTAGCACAAACTGCCACATGAAGTGATCAGTTTTCCACAATTCGAGATCTTCAAATAGAAACTAGGTGGTTATATTTCAGATATGAATAGGAGGGCTGAATGACCTCCAAAATATCTTCTAACTCTATGAGTCTAATATATTAATAATAAACATTTTAAGTTATATGAGTTTAGCTGCATAATGCTCTGGAGCCAATTTTTTTTTTTTTTTTTTTTTTTGATTCTATCCAAAACTAAGCATTTTTAACAACAACTTATCTGGAAAAGATTCCACTTCGTTTTGTTCAGAAAAGATGAGTATGGAGTTGTACTCTTATTTTCCACTGCTTTCAGTACTGTATTTTCTGAAATGTTACAGAAAATGTTGGTATTTTTTTCTAACTAAAATCCGAAGTTTAACTTTGCTATGCATTAAAAACAGTGATCTACGGATTATAATGTGTAGGTACTATTTATTACTTTTGGGATTATATTGTTGATAAGTATTAAATTTGCCTTGATGTTCTCAGAACTGTACATTTAACAGCTCAGTAGCAGTACAATAAGTCAAAAAGTAAGAGGAAAAAAATTGGCAGCAAGATTTTATGATCTATATTAGGTCAGATAATATGGAGAAATCCAGAAAGATAACAAATAACATTTATAGATTGTTACAGAAGCGTGTTCCTTTTCTTATCTTAACCTATAGCTACAAATCATCTCTATTTTGTTTTCAGTGCAAAAGGCCTAAAAGCAATGTTACAAATATCCACATTTCACTTTAGACTTTTAACAATGATTTCTCTGAAAAATATAGATAGATAGTCCATGACTTATAATAGCAATTTTTGTTGCTTAAATGATTAGGGGGTCATAAAATCTGACTGCTGAGCAATGGCAGTGTGGGCTGCCATCATTAACTGAATCCCACGGTCGTTAGATAAAACAACATTCTGTTAGCTTTCCACCAACAAATTGTGGGAAAACTGGCAGACAGTTGCAAGTCTGAGAGGCTGGCAGGCAGGTAATTGGCAGCTGCTGGGGGGAGGGGGGATGCAAGAGGTGTGAGGGTACAAGAGAGAGCTACAATGGGAGGGTGCACAAAAGGTAAGGAAAAGCTTGGAGGGGATGTGAAGGTGCGAGGAAGGCAGTGATTAGAAAGGGTACATGGGAATTCATACAATGCAAGTGCAAAGGATCTCAAGGAGTGTGCATGGGTGGGGGAGTCTTACCTCAGTGACTTACAATCTTCCCTGCTAACTTCCCCATTGATTTACCAGGGAAGCTGGCAAGGAAGATTGAAAATGGCAATCATGTGATTGATGGACACTGCAATTGGTCATTAAGTGCAAGCCCTCTGAAGCTGATTTGAAAGTAATTTTCACCTTGTATCAAGCCATATGGATACAGAGATATACATAATTCTGCAGACTGAAGTATCTACAATGTAGACTAAAAATATTAGTTAACTGAAAATATATTTCCTCTTATTCATCATTCAGTTTATTTCAAAAGTTCCTTATAGTTCCAAAAAATCAATACAAGTATTCCGATAACTATTTATGGACACAGAAAAAAATCATTTTGCAATGAAGTAAATGCTATACAATATCAGCTTGAAAACTATAGTAAATTCGTTTGCCTTATTGTTTTAAGGCTGGGCAATGAAGGATCTTCTTTAGATACATTAGAAGGCAAGAGGATGAAGAGAAGGTGGAAGAGATTCCTGTTCCAGGTATATAAATATGCAACTATATACCAAAATTCGGTTTTTATTATTTACTCTTTTTAATGACTATGCACTAATTTATGATCACAAGAATGTTGATAAAAGAGCATGTCCCATTGGTTAATGACAGAAGAAATATTAGCAAGTGAGATTTCTCTAAAGGACAGAGACTATTATAGCATGGGTTACCAATTGTAGGATTTGTTCATTCATTAGAATATGATATTTTTATTCTATACTCTCCCACAAAAAAGGTTAACCAAATTCTTCCATAAATATGAATGCATCATAGATATTTGGAAACAGATTCTAAAACAAAGGATATGTTTTCATTCAAATAGCTGATTTTTTTTTCCTGCTATCTCTAAGAACTATATAAGTTCCCTTTAGAAAATGAAAATGAAGCCTGTATGGTCCAAAACATTCACCATAGATTACATCTATACAGGAACTTCTGCAGAAGGACAACCTTCTTAAGCCATTTTTTAATTCTCAAAGTCAAGTGAGCCATTTATTTGACATCACAGTAAAAAAGAAAGTTATTGTATCTCCTAGAATTACACACAGTTTGCTAGACTAGGTTCCTCCATGAAGGTTTACAGAATGAGCCTTTTCATTCACAGAAAATGTTTGTGATCCAATAAATGTTTCCACAAACAGAAATAGAAGAAATATGCCAATCCTGAAAGCAAACTGCATGGCGGTTGGAATGGGTGAAAATAACTTTTCCTATTCCACGAATGGAAATCTGCTCAAAGAACTCTGCATTTAATCAATTGACTCTTTTCTGGCTTTGCTCAAAATTCATCACATGTAATCCAGGACAGCCCTTTTAATTCCAACTTGATCTGAAACCTGGAAGCAGCAGCAGCAGTTAAATTTCTCAGGTCCCAGTGCATATATCTTGAGGCTAGTCTCTATGTTAATCTTCAAAAGCAATTTAGAAAATAAGTTGCAAGATTCCAGTAGCAGAGAAGTGTTGGGTCTCAGCAGAAGAACTAGGGAACTGAATGAGAGGAATTGCAGAAGGTGGAGTGTACAAAGTATAGCCTTTTTACATAAGAACTGCATGGCATCCTTAACAAAATCTCCTTTTCCCATACACTTACACTGTGCTTTTATATATTTTATTACATTAATTGAAATTATATATTGTACAGCAACCTAGAATCTGGACAACAAAAACATTAAAAGAAGGAGACAATTTGTTAAAAAAGAAAAAGCTGCTTTTGTCTAATGGATGAAGTACTATTTTTATCCTGCAGAGAAGCTATCATATTGCAGGTGCATTAACAAGTTAGTATTTCTGTTTGAGTTGCATATACTGCAGAGAAAGACAGTAGCCCTAATATCTCAACTGTCATGTAGGTAGATTTCACTGAATATTGCAGAAAACTCACAGAGCCAAGCTAGTAAGTCACAACATATTTGCTCCTGACTTTGATGGATGTAGATTTTAACCTTGGCCTTAAAATAGTAGAAAATATTTTTAAAGGGCATAAACAGAATAGCATTAAAACAACAACAATAATAACAATAAAACAGAAACAAGATATCCATAAGTAGCAATATTCACTGATGCTACATACTTTAGAATTCAAATACTTATTTTTTAAAAATATTTTTATTAAAGTTTTTTTTAAAAAAACAAATATTTACATCTTCTTTTTAGCATCTTTGCATCAGTAATCCATATTTATACATTTTCTCTTTCTTATCTTAATATATCTTTTATACATGTATTTCTAGTATATCATATATACTAGAAATACATGTATAAAATTATAATATATTCTAATATATCTGTTATATTATTCTAATTATTTTATTTACATTTGACATAAACATGTACCTAATTTCCTTTCCACGATTTTATATCTTCCCATTTGTTTCTATATTTCTCCACCTAATTTAACTATAATTAGTCTTCCATTGTCCCCCCACTTTTTCCTCCGTTTTTCCTCCAACCATTTCTCCCATTTCTCCCAGACTAAGTAATATTCTGTTTCATCTTTTTCTTGTATCTCCTTTGTGAGTTTATCCATTTCTCTTCATAATTTTTCTAATCACATTGTCTTTTGATGGTATGTCATTGTTTTTCCACTTTTGGGCAAAAACTATTTGTGTTGCTATAATTATGTGAATGATACTTCTACTGCTATTTGTGGAAATCCTGTACTTCAAGCTGGGTTCATATACTTAGTACCCAAGGGGTTCAACATCAAGCAAAACAATTATCCTTATAATGTAACTGCAACTTCGCCCCACATCTTCTATAGCAATGTCCTTCAATCTGGTACCCACCGCATGTTTTATGATAACTCTCCAAATTTCCAATAATAATGCAAGACTGGAATTCTGACATTTCTGCTCCAATCCTTCTGGAGATCATCAAGCTGGGTAAGTCCATTTTCTGAGTATTAATGTAATAGTTAAAGCTTATTTGTTGATCTACTGGATGAAAATCCAGGAAGAAAAATAATGTTTTCATTATTGTCTTTTTGTGATACATAAAGGAAGCAAGTTTCTCGTCTGTATTATGTGAGTGGGCTCCTTGATGCTAGATTATAATTACCCATTTTATTACACCACTTTATAACACTCAAAAGTGCTCGACTCTTTCAGCAATGTTATCCAGAGAGCACAGTGCTTGATACTGCAATTAGCTTCCATGCACAGGCTTTTCATAAATATATATTAAGGAGATACCAAAAACAAGGGAATGCTGTAAACTGCGCTAACACCAGTTACCGCAGCCTCTTAATCAGAAGGAATGAGAAAATGAGAGGGGGGAGGTGTACAGATGGCTATCACATGATATTTTGTTCTAGTTCGCCTATCAACAACATTCAAATTGAAAGCCCACACTGTGCCAAACAGTCAACAGTGCACTACGTAATTAGGACAGCATTGTGTCTGCAATATTTCAATTTACTTCAAAACCTGAGAAAACCTGGGCAACAGAACAACCAAAATTACTTTTTGCAGTATTCCCCCCAAAATGTGTTTTTCAATCTCCCCACCATCCCCTTGGCTAAATATATATGCAGTATTCATTTGTAGTGCAAATATAACTCAACCCCCCCACCTCAATTTTTTTTATGTATCCTTGTATGTGTGGTATAAACCCAAAAGGATTTGCAAGCCCTTTTGACTGAAGCCCCATGTAAACTCTCCTTACAGCTTTATCTATCATACTTTGGCCTGGCATGACTGTAAAACTAAGCTCTCCATACTCGCAGTTCCTTTCTCTGGAACTGACTGGCTGGTGGTAGACTCCTGGACGTGACTTGGCTAGAGTACATGTTTTATTGAAGACAAGAAGGAAACCTTTTACAACAGATCTCTCTACATATAATCAAAGCCTTTATATGAATCTGCTCTAGGTTTTAAGCCCAAGGCTTTCTTCTCTGGAACTGCCAATATTACAGTCCTTTTGAGGCTTGCAAACTGCTGGTTCTTGTCTTAGCAGTTTCATTCCTATCC
This sequence comes from Masticophis lateralis, assembly GCA_030761175.1. NCBI lineage: Eukaryota > Metazoa > Chordata > Lepidosauria > Squamata > Colubridae > Masticophis > Masticophis lateralis. Next base: position 27,015,649 of record JAUDYJ010000005.1, read on the forward strand.
CCATCTGTAGCCTGCTTCAATCAGCTTTCCAATCGTGGCGCTGGGGCTGGGATTGCTAGTACTTAATATTCTTACAACTTTCCCACCTTTTCCAACTGTTTTAAAGCATTAGGATGAATGCTGAGATCTTTCATGGATGTAGCTGCCTCCTTCCTTATTCAGCACTATATGTCTTCCAGGGGAATGCGAGTTAGGATGTTGTCTAGTTCATTCAATTCATTGGCAACCTTCAGTCCCGAAAGACTATGGTATAGTGCTCTGGAAAGAGGTCCTAAAACAGCATCTGGTGTGACTAAAAAGGCCAATTCGAGAGTGGCAATCCCTTCCACACTGAGGGCAGATACATTCTGTCTCTTGCCCAGCCCCCAGATTTCGCTGGTTCCGGGACTGCCTCTTTGCTTCGGCCTGCCGAACAAGTGTCTCTTCGAATTGGAGAAGGCCATTCTGCGTCTTTAGCCTCCAAGCTGAACAGTCAGAGGTCAAGGTTTCCCAGTCATTAATGTCCATTCCCAAGGCTTTTAGATCCCTCTTGCAACTATCCTTATATTGCAGCTGTGGTCTCCCTCTAAGGCGCTTTCCCTGCACTAATTCTCCATACAGGAGATCTTTCGGAATCTGACCATCAGCCATTCTCACGACATGCCCAAGCCAGTGTAGATGTCGGTAGTTAATCAATTGTTAAATTCTTCCTCTGAAGAAAAGCTAAAGACCCAATAGGCTGAGATTGAGCATAGAGCTCATAGTATCCAGACCCAAGCTGCTATCTTGTAATTTTTGCTGCCTTTGCCCTGACAGCTGCTTTTTTTACAAACAGACTTCCTTCGTATAGATTGTTTCAATTGGGATAAGGTGAATTCAGTTTGGCTTTACTAAAGATCCAGGACTAGAATTCAGCAGGCTGGCCAAGCTGGGAGACGAGAAGGAACAGCTGGGCAAGTTAAAGCTGACCATTCAGAGTTAAATCAGGAGGGACAGAAACAGGACAGGATACGGATTGGGATATAGGTGGTCCTATGGTTGGCTAAGAAAGTTCAGAGATTTTTTAAAGAAAAAAGCACTATACAGAAGTTGGGTTCCCTCAGCTGAGGCACAGCCACTAAATTTCCGCTCTGCAAAGCCAAAGTTCTACTTATCTTCTGATCTTGCAGCGGTGAGATCAGATTCTTTCATCCCTGCCTGGCCATTGTTCATATTCATAGCCTAAGGCACAGCAGTGTGCCTGAGTGGCCAAGTGTAATGGCATGTGAGAACGGCCTTGGCAAATCCAGGAGCCTGGATAGCTCAGCAGACTAAAGCCTGTTATTAACATCCAGCTGTCTGCAATTACTGTAAGATCGAATCTCACCAGGCTCAAGGTTGACTCAGTCTTCCATCCTTTCTAAGGTAGGTAAATTGAGGACCCAGTTTGTGGGAGCAATAAGCTGACTTTGTATAAAATATAAAAAAAGTATGAAGGCTATTGCTTGGTGCGTTGTAAACTGCCCTGAGTCTCCGGAAAAGGGCGGCATATAAATCTAATTTTTTTTAAAAAAATGAGGGAAGGAGATGCTGCTTAGGAAACAATCATACAAGAGAATGGGAACCCCCAAGGCCTGTATGGGGAAAATTTAATCACCTGCCCTAATTGATCAATGAGTTAAAAGTGGTAGTTTGTATTTTTAGACTGGGAAGATCCTGTTACTGCAACCTTATAAAAAGATAGAATTAGCTAATCTAATCATATTTCATGTAGAATTTACCTGGGAGGGCTAACAAATAGGTCCTCCAAAGAAAAGATTCACAAGGAAGGCATCCCTCCTCTATCCCAAGCTTATTTTTCTTGTCCTATTTTCAAGTAGTAGTTGGAAATGTTAGGAAAGAACCAGTTAGCTGGAGTTACAGTCTTGATGTTGCCTGTTAGTATGATAAATGAACACATTGCAAGCAAGAACTAAGAGGGGTGCGTGTGTTTCTATGCATGTCCTTATTACTAGTGAACACCAGTCCAGACATCAATATTTTCTAGTGGATATATATTCTATATATTCAAGGCTATATAACTCAACAGCAAAACACATTTCACCAAGAAGGGCTCAAATCAAAATCTTAGCATCTTCTGCTAGACAAACCCAAGGAAAAACTCTTCCTGATATGGTTACCAATCTAAGAGAGAACAATATTGATTCCACCACTAGCCTTGATTCTGTAAGAATGTGGCAAATGTGGGCTCTACAAAATCCTTTCCCTTGGCCACACTATTCTGCTTTGCCACTTTCCTATCCTTTTATCTACCAACTCTCTTTCGCGCTGTCCAGAAATGTTTTGAGGGTAAAATTCATTAGAGATGAGTAGACTAAATATAGATGAAATGGCTTAATAAAGTTCATAAAAAGCATTAACACAGCTTTATTCACCCACCATTAGCATTTTCTATTTTCCTAAATGTATTAGCAGTAATCTCTGCTCTAAGTGGGATAATCAAAAGGAGGATATCTACAGGCACAGACTAATTTCAACAGTTACAATTGACAAAACAACAGAGGTACCAAAAAAAAAAAACACCTCAAAGGGATTAGGGAAATTCCAAATGAGTGAAATTCCAAATGAGTATATTGACAAATGGGAATGGGAGATGGAGTGCATAGAATCTTAAGCATTAAGAATTTGTTATATATACCATTTATAGATATTTATGGCTAACAACTTTTCCAAATGCCTGTAGTTTGGCAGTCCAAAATGAATCACCTGGGCACAGGGGGAAAGTATCACCAAGTTCTAGAAAAGAAAAAAAAGGTACAGGTAATCTTCACATAATGACTGGTTGTTTTATAACTTTTTGAAGTTAAAACAACCACAGAATGGATGCTTTATGGCACAAAGCACCACAGACATCGTAAATTGTTGTGCCACCTCTTTCTGCCGTCACGTGACTAAATGTCAGGTTGGTCAGTTTTATGACCAGTCACAGCATTCCATGATCACAATTTGCAATGTTTATCGCTGGTTGCCAGCATTTATTTTTTTTTTTTTTGTCAGTTTCCAGCAAAAAACTCTCATTCAAATAAATGGGTTCACTTAACACTGCAATATTTGCATAGTGCCTGTGGCATTTTCAGCATTGGCTAACTGCATATATCACATCGGGAGGAATTGGAGGAAACACTCTTGTATAACCCTAAACTTCATTACTTCACTGTGAAACAGCTGTTGCTGGTCCCACTTGCTCTTATCTGTACCAGTCAACTAAAAAAAGTAGTTCCTTTCTTGCATTGGCTTCTGCACCATTTTCAAAGCTGTCATTAGTGACACTTGAATTATTTACCTACA